>OY728134.1:271592634-276592634 GCA_963277665.1 Viscum album
ATTCACAAGGAAGAAACTAGAATGGTGCTGCGACGAAGAAATTTTATGGAGTTGAGCAGATGATTATCGATGATTAGGTGGGATCATCTACGGGGCGAGGTATGATTATTTTGAATTCTACCCTCGTGTAAGTTATCTTCGATACTCGTTCATCATGTTCTTTCATTTCTTCTTGTGCTACTAATATTATATGTTTAAAAATGAAAATGATTCCTTCTATTTTAAAACTGCATACTCTACTCGGTGAAATAATATGTCAAGCCTTCGTGTGTAGAGCATGTGTTATAACGGTTGATAGAGATGAGATGAAATGGGAAATCTCGATGTTAGAAATGGATGTCTATGATGTAATATTGGGTATGGATTGGTTGAAAATGTTTAAGGATCACATCGACTAATATAGGAGAATAGTTAGTTTCATGACTCAGGACGACATCGAGCATCTCTTTAGAGGACAGAAGATGGTAAAGAATGGTGCAAAGAGATTGTTGACACCAATGGTGGGAACGATCTCTCATCAGTTGGCGACATTGTCTTTGGAATCCATCGAAGAGATAGAGTATTTCATTTTTCCTATAGTTGTGTATCAATTTACAGATGTATTTTCAAAAAAATATCATGGTTACCACCTCTATGGTAAGTGGAGTTTACGATCGATCTCTTTCCAAGGACCAGTACTATTTGCCTTCCGTCTTATAGGATGGCTCCAATAGAGTTATGAGAATTTAAATTGTAGTTGGATGAGCTGGAAAGAAAGGTTTTCATTTAGCCAAGTACGTTTTCCTGGGTAGCACCAATCTTGTTTGTGAAGAACACAGAGGGAAATCTTTGGTTGTGCATTGATTATTGTAAGGCGAACTAAGTTATGAAAAAGAACATGTATCCACTTCCACACATTTATGATCTGTTTGATCAATTAAGGGGAGCTCAGTGGCTCTCCAAGATTGAATTACAATCGGATATCACAAATTGAAAGTCTGTAGGGAACATATTCAAAAGACATATTTTATAAGTAGATATGGTCACTATGAATATGTAGTCACGCCTTTCGGTTTAACGAATGCACCGACGGTATTCATGGATTTTATGAAAGAAATATTTCATCAATATTTATACACTTTCTTTGTGGTTTTTGTGGAAGACATATTGGTATACTCAAAGACAATGGATAACCATTCAAAACACCTGGAAAAAGTGTTAAAAATCATGAGAGATCACTGTTTGTATGTCAATTTATCAAAGTGTGATTTTTGGATAAATGAAGTACATTTTCTTATCCATTTCATTTCTAATAAGTTGTTTCTATTGATCTTGAAAAGATATATGTTGTTAGCTCGTGGAAACTACCAAAGAACGTCCTCGAGATACGAATTTTTCTTGGTCTAGCTAGCTTTTAGCAACACTTTGTGTGTGATTTATCATGACTATATTCGCCAATGATAGCTCTGACAAAGAATAATGCTCCATTTCAATGGACACGGGAATGCCAGATGTCTTTCCCAGAACTGAAACTTCATCTTACATCAGAACCAATCTTGATTTTTTCAGAAATAGGATAAGGGTATGTGGTGTACTATGATGCTTAGGGATTAGGGTTCGGTTGTGTTCTCATACAAGGAGACCATGTGGTCACTTATAGTTCAAGGTAGTTGAGGGTGCATGAGATGAATTACTCAACACACGATTTGGAGTTAGCTTTAGTTGTCCATGATTTTAAAACATTGAGACACTATCTCATTGGTGGGAAATTTACTATGTTCACAGACCACAAAAGCATTAAACACATTTTTTCATAGTGATATTTTAATATAAGGAAAAGGAGATGGATGGAGTATCCCTAGATGCTTGAATTTGAGTTTATGTATACATCGGGAAAAGGAAATTCAGTGGTGGATGAATTTAGTACAAATTCATATGCTTAGTTGGAGAAATAATATTTAGATGAATGGAAATTTATGTCGGTCCTAGCCAACATGCATGTGGAATTTGAAGAGCAAGGTGGTGTTGCAGTTTTCCTTTCAGCTATGCTTGTTCCTGATTTGTTAAATATGGTCAAAAAGGTACAAATATATGATATAGAATGTCTATTTATGAGTTCAAAACTCAATGGTAGGGAGACCATTTGGGGATGGAAATTTGATGGGAGTTTATTCTTGTGTTTTAGATATTGTATGGTTGTAACTATGGCTCTTCAGGAACAACTCCATCATGCTTACCACTATTTGAGACATGTTGTACATCTAGGCACATAGAAGATGTATAAGGAATTGAAGGCACAATTTTGGTAGAGATTCATGAAAAATAAGGTGGATGAGTACATTTCTAAGTGCTTAACATGTTAGCAAGTTAAGGTAGAGCATCAGAGACCAGTGGGTATGTTGTAGTCTTTACCTATCCCACTGTGGAAATGGGAGTAGATAGTGATGGATTTTTCTACAGGTCTCCCAAGAATGGTTCGGGAACATGATTCCATATGGGTGATAGTGGTTCATCTTACCAAGTTAGACCATTTCATTTGAATTATTGAAACTCATACGGTGGAGGATTTTTCAAAAAACTATATCTGAGAAGTGGTAAAGAGGCATGGTGTACCAATTTCCATCATCTCAGACAGAGATCTGAGGTTCACATCTCATTTCTAGAAATCCTTACAAAAATCCCTTAGGACTCTGTTTACTATGAGCATGGCATATCATCCTCAGACAGACAGCCAGTATGAGTGGATGATACAAACATTGGAAGACATGTTGTAGGCTTGTGTAATGGATTTTAGGGTCTCATGGGAAGAGAATATACCCTTGGTGGAGTTATCATACAATAACATCTATAAGGCCTCAATAGATATGGCTCTGTTTGAAACATTGTATGGGCGTCCTTATCGTTCTCCACCGTTTTGGTTGGAAATGGGTGAGACTTCACTAGTTGTGCTGAGAATTGTCCAAGAAACAAAAAAAAAGTATCCAGTTGATTAGAAAGATTATAGATTTTTCTCAAAGTCCTCAGACATAATATGAACATCACCATCGAACATCGTTTTCATTTTCTGTGGGTGATCTTGTCTTCTTGAGGATCTCTCCAAGACATTGTCATAATATTTTCGAGAAGTAGGGAAAGTTATATCCTTCATATATAGGACCTTTAGAGATACCGGAATAGGTTGGAGAGGTGGAATATCAGTTGGCATTACCACCACAGTTGAGTTCAGTGCATAATGTGTTCCATGTATCTCAGTTGAAAAATTATCAGCCTAATCCAGACCAAGTGATCATATGGGATCACGTTGACCTAGAGTCAAATGCTTCATTGATACATATCCCAGTATGGATTGTGGATAGGTAAGATAAAGTCTTACATGATAAAAGTATCAGTCTGGTCCATGTATCATGGCATCATGGTCAGATTAAGGAAGAGACTTGGGAACGTAAGAAGGAAATTAAAGAGCAGTGGCCCGAACTCTTTTAGGGTAGTTAATGTTTTGTAATTCTTGGTGTTGGAAAGGACAATTTTGGGGAGAATATAGTACTCCTATTTTCTCATATGTAAACCTTAATTGAAAATTTTAGAGTTATAATGTGTAATGGTAAGGTTTGGAAGTGTTTGGAGAACTTTGGAAGTGTTTTGGGGGCTAAGTGAAGGTTGCATGGGTGGCACATGGTTTGCCTAACTATTGGCAAAACCATGTACAATGTTCCTCTTGAGAAAGTAGCTCTAGAATGGTTGTATAATGGTTTGGTAGACCATGTAAGGGGAGGCCATATGGGTAGTATCTACCACATGGTAAGCGCATTGTTTTCTTAACCGTGCGCAAAGTCAAAATGAGATCCTTAAAAATAGGATCTCAGTTGTTTTTTCCATAACTCCAACATTTTTGCCCTTAAACAGACCTAATTCTATATTACTCTTCATTTAAGGTATTTTAACCTCTTACAAGCATCTTGAGTCGATCTAAATGCTTCCCTTGTTGAATCGATGCCTCATTCTTGAGGTATGTGATTGTTCTTCATTGTTGTTGATCAGTTTCTTATATCTACTAAGATATCCTTCTCCTCTTTTCTTTTTTTCTCAAATATGCACCTTTTATTAATTTATCTATGTGTGTGGATGAAAAATAAGTAGATATTTGGTTTTTATCTTTCTATAATAAGATATCTAATGTGAGTTCTAAGAGAATCGATCTAGTATTCTTGTGCGTTCTTCGTTCGTTGTGGTTTTCATCAAAACATTCAGGGTAAGAGTATTCACTCTCGACTCCTCTTAGTAAAACTAATTGGAATGCTTTAAAATTGATTTATATGTTTGAAATTGATTTTGATTTCACATTCAAACAATTTTTTTAAACATTATTTAGCGACGGGTTGTTAATGGGTGAAATTCTGGGAAAGTTAGGGATTTTGAATGAGTACTTTGGTTCTTGGTTTTAAAATATGGATTTTAAGAGAGGGATTTTTTGGATTGTTGGAACATGAATTGGATTATTATTTTTTCAAAAAATGGGAATTTTTTATTGAAATTAAATTTTGCGACGAAATTCGTTATGTGTTGGTTTTCAATAAAAGGTTTGTTTTATTGAAGAAGTTCGTTTTGGTAATGGTAATATTTGGAATATATGGTGTTGGTGTGAGTTCATGCTTAATGGGACATTAATAAGGGATGAGTACCATTGATGTACAAGGTGTGTGGCCCTAGTGTGGGGGTGTATGTCATTGGGACATAATGTAATTTGATGAGAGACCACTCATGAGTATGGAACTTTCAAACGAAAAATGCATGTTTCAGTTTGTTGTGAACTATAGACTGGGTATTTCAAATGATAATAAGAATTGTTTTTGAGCCTTGATTAGTTATTTTCTTCAAAAATAACTTGCTATAAATTTGATTCATTTACTTTTGACTACACTTGGTTATAAATGGTTTTAAAAATTTTTTATATTAGGTTATTAAATATTTTAGTATATTTCTTTATATAAACTATTTTCTATAATGTGATAATCATTCTATCCTAGTAGAGTGAGTAGGGAAGTCATTGGGGAAAACATATTGAGATTTATACTCACCCCAACATTGGAACTTTAGTGGTTTTGTAGATGCTATCTTCTGGGATAGGGGAAATGGTAATGTTTCCCTCATTTTTAGCAATACCTCATGATACTTGGGATGTTCAGTGATTGTGGAGCTTGGATAATGTGGAGCATGGAGTCTTGTTGTCTTTTTAGATTATTTATATGTTTATCCACTATTTACTTTGACACATGTTTGGTCTACTATTTTTTTAAACTATGATGTGGTTTTGGGATATATGAAGTTGTTTAGTTGTCTTTATTTTTTTCATGAATCATTTAGTAAATGGTTGGGTTATGGTTTTTTGGTTTATTGGTTTATTTCTTATAGAGTAAATCGTCCCCCACTTGTATTTAAAACCCTTCAGCATTAATTTCCAGCATTTGGTGCCTTGGGTACATCCCTTAAGGACAAGTAATGACTCGTTGTACACTCAAGAAAATAGAGAATTAGTGGTTAATTATATTATCTCCTTCATTTGAACTTAGATTTTGGTCTTCTAATAGAATATCTAGAGTGTGTTTCCACATTTGTGGATTTTGAGATATTATGTGGAATATTTTGAGCATGACACACTGAGTTGACACCGATGATGTCAGCGATTATATAGAATCACGAAAGAATTCAAGAATATCCCTCCAGCATGATTGGGCAAAGGAGTTCCTCGATGACAGTATCGGGTTTACCCTCCAATAGTCCTAGGAAGTGGTTTTCCCCAATAATATTTCTATGTTACCATCTATTCAGATTGGACAGTGGAGTTCCACGATGTTCCGGGTTTACCCTTCAATAGGGCTGGGTAGTGGAGTTCCCTGATGACAGTATCGGGCTTACCCTTCTATAGGTTTTGGATATGGAGTTCTCTGATGACCTCACTGAACCTACCCACTAGTAAGGCTAGGAAGTTAAGTCCCACGATGACATATTCCATGTGTAACCCTCTAGCAGGTCTGGGTAGTGGATTTCCATGATTACTTTACTAGGCTTACCCTCTAGTAGGATTGGGCATTGGTGTTCCCCGGTGACATTTCTAAGTGTAACCCTCCAGCTAGGCTAGGCAGTGGAGTTCCTCAATGACTATTAGATTAGGACCCACCTATCATACTAGGGAATCAGATCCTTACCTAGAATTTGTGGGTCGTTAACTGTGTGACATAGTGAAGAGATGTGGTTTGACGTAACCTTGGATTCATGAGGAAGAGGAACAATTTCCCCACTAAGATGTATTTTTGTGACATGACTTACAACCATTAAGACATGTCAATTCCACCCAAATAAGATAGTATCAAGGTGTAATTATTTATTTCCTTATACTATTGTGTTTAGAGAAAACACATGAGATGTTGGGCATCGTTGATGTACTTATTTTGGAACTATTGGCTACACATTTTCTTGGGTTGAGCTTTGAGATGAAGATCTCATTACTCTCTCCTTTTGGGATTCTATTACTGGTCATGTATATATATATATATATCCTTCTTCTGTACCCACTCCTTGGGTTTTGGTGACTCTCCTTGCAAGAGAGATGAAGACGTGTGAGGTATGACATATGCTTTCCATGTGTGTATTATGATGGTTGGATGAGTCTACTCTCCTACAATAGGTAGTAAAGACTTGATAAGAATTTCATATTCTCTCTATGTCAAGCTCCTTGTGTTCAGATGAGTTTACATTCACTCTCTTGTTGGGTTTATTTATAATCTTTCAATTTACCTTATTCTATGTACTATTTTCCTCTCCAGTTTTATCTCTTACCGCTACCCTTCACACTTTTGTGGCATTCTATTGGGTATGTTTGTACTCACCCCTATATGGGTTTTTTCCACACATTTATGTCTTATATGAATGATGGTAAAGTGGATCATGACTTCAGAAGAGCTTAAATATATTGGTTATTAGACCGTGTATGGTGGTCATAGCTTGGGATCCAAGAGTTGGGATCTCTCAGCATTTTTACTTTTCTAGTTTTCGGTTATGTTGGTACACATTTCTGGTTGGGCATGTGTTTTTTCCCTTTTTCAGTTTGCACTATCATACTTTGTACTATTTAGAGGCCCATGCATGTTTGGTTTATTTATAGTAGTCTTGCATCTTTTATTTCTTTCCCTATGAAATTTTTCATTGAGATGGTTGTGTGTACGTATAGGTGCTTAGGCAAAGCCCTCCCCAATTTTATCTATGCCTTCAGTGCTAGTTTCCACCACTTGGAAAATGAAGGTGGGCTTGGGGTAGATACATCTTGAGCCCCATCTTGGGTCAGGTCGTGACAATATTCCTCCATATCCTTCCATTTTCCCTTAATATTGTTATGTTTTTTATGCTCTTTATGTTCTTCCAAGCATTGAGAAATTGAAAATAATGAGTCACTAAAATCTACCTCCATATGGTTAACATTAAGTCCTTGTTTTCTAATAGGTACTAAAGAGATCCCTAAATCTAGAGCCAACACAATTTCCTTTGACCTATCCAAAATAAAAAATAAAGGTTATTTGAATAGTTTGATTTCCCTCATTATGTTTCTACCCCAGGCCAAGCCCTATTCCAAACTCACCTAGTTGACAAGGACTTCAATCCACTACTGTGGCCTTCCTTCCAGTCTAGTTAACTGAAAACTAAGAACAGACTTATTAAATCTATATATGAGGTCCAACATTCTGAGAAAACAGAACTCTAGCTCTTCCCTAGGAAGATCTACCCTTAAATGAAACTAAATTGCTTTCCAATGGAGACTTCCCAATCCTAACCTTCTCATTTTCTAACTCTTGAACCTATTTCTGAATAGAGGAGACAAGTCTAAATAACACATCAACAACAGTTGAATCATCTGTTGAGTGAACTACCACATTTAAATATTGTTGTGGAACTGAGGTTTTAGCTTGAACTCCGGCATCATCACATTGTGAGTTCACTGTGCTATCTTGACTCACTTAAACATCGTCCTAGTTAATATTCGATTAAGGATGTCCAGACTCTCAACAAGAGTATCACCAGGTCCTCTTTTAGTTTTCTTCTTATAGTGAGCCTCATCATGCCTAGAGAATGAAAAAAAAGGATCCATAAATTCCCCTCCTATAGTTAGAAATAGAATGACCAATATTGTTGCAAGCAGAAAAAATTCAGGTATCTTCTCCTTAACAAGACAGAGAATGAATTCATCATCATGAGTGGCCAAAACAACTTTTTTTAGTAAGTAGTGAATTCATATCCACATCAAATAACACCTGGTAGAAATACCCATACCAAGCTTGTATGGTCTACCCATCCGTTTTATAGGGACAACAATTGAAGAATCAATGTCGTATAAGATTTAAGGATGCCACAAGATCCAATTTAATCCATATATTTTAACCCAAACTTAAGAACAGAAGTTTTGGTTTTCAAAAAAATTGAAACTAAAACTCCAATGGTGAATACATAGCATACAAGGTTTAAGAGACACCAATCCATGGCCCCATTATCTTCTCTTGAGTTCCTTGGAACGAAAATGGAGGCAAAAAAATCCACATCCCATGAGAATGCATTACCAGCTAGAAATTTCCAAGATTGAGGATAAATGGTGAATAATACCATCAAATTTACATGGATTCTCACCTCTCAGAAGAATGACTCGACCAATAATGGAAAACGTGCATTGACCTTGCCTTTTAGAAATTTCATCTCATCTAGCATATACCCGGGTTATGGATCATTTTTTGAGAACATTACTAGAACCCCCATAATGAATGGATTTGGATAACCTTTGATTCATTGTATCTCTAATGCCTTGAATTGGACCCCCAGGATGAACAGAGCCTTGAGCCTTGGATTGATTCTCAAGAAAACACATAATTTGATGTCTTCCATAAGATATTTGATCGTAATAATAGAGATTCACACTCATCATATGACAATCACTGAGACAATGGGTTGTCATGAAGGCTACTAGTTTATTAAGGTTATGGTCATCATGGGCTGATTCATGAAACTTTTGGGCCTTTGGCCTTGTTTTTGTGTGAAATATTTGGTCATTTTTAGGTGTTTTTTTTTCTATTGGTGGGTTTTTTTCTACATATTGATGGGAATACAGTTGTGGGGGGCCTGCAGTGTTATGAGACATGGTTGGGGAGATGATCTAGAGTACCATGAGTTTTCGATGGTATGGGACACAAATAGTGAGTGTCTCCCGCTAATGACGTGCAAAAACTTACACATCCAGTGATCGGCATCGGGGACGAACTCGATCACGTTATTGATGATGCTAATTATCACAACAACGTCTTCGGGGTGAATGATATAGAGTCCAAGATGATGACCTCATGTGGTGTTCTATTGGTGAATCTCATTGATGTAGTCGGGTGCGTGATATTTTCGAGGTTCGTAATTGTCGACCACATCATGGATGCTTCTGAAATTGATGGTGTTTCTGGGACTTTAGGCTATTTGATGTGGGTCTTCATGGATTTCATATGGGTCTTGAGACTTTATTATTTGTTTTTAGTGGTGAGTTGGTCACTTTCATGTTATGGTGACATTTTATGTGTCGCATTCTATGAATTTGATGTACTTTTATTTTATTTAATAATTTTTTAGGGTTGAGCATGCTCAGTACCAGAACCTTATTGGTATATAAATTCATTTTTTGATTAATGGATATAAATAAATATTAATTTTTTAATATAAATATCATAATAATATATATATTAAAAATAATTTTTATTAAAAATTTATATCACCGCTACGAATAGCGCTCATAGATATCCACATTTATCTGCGCTTTTAACTAGCAATGATAAATGGTAACCTTTTATCTGGGCTTTTTTTAGTGATAATAAAACTCAGTGTCCGCTATGGCGTGATCTATGGTAGGGGATAACCCTTGTATAATTCACGGAGAACTCCATTTCCCATCCAAAAACCTCAGAACATGAAACACCACTCTAAAACATTAAAAAGTAGAGTGTACATAAACATGGAGGGTGTCACACGTAGCCACTTAGTCATCTCCATCTTAGAAATGGAAGTTAAACATCGAGAATCACTCCTTTTGAAAGATGGAATTCCTTTGTTGGAAATTTTTTTTCATAGCTGAATCGAACAATTACTACTATAAAAAAGACATTTAGTCATATAGGATGAAACATACATTTCACAACCATAAAAAATATTATAGAACAACTTATTCAAGAAAACTCATTTGATATGTAATATATTTTTTTGTGTGTTCATGCACCCAAAGTCATATATATTTTTATAAATCAATTTACTTTTGAATTTAGTTATTTATTTACACTTATATTAACACACACGTATGTGTATAATATTATTCGAAAAATTATATTTATATTCTAATAAATATATTATTTTCCTAAATTATATTTATATATTTTTATTTTTAGTTTTCTGTATATACTTTATATATTTATTTATATTTTTATATAAATATTCAATTATTTTTTCATTTTTAATTATCATTGTAAATTTCATTTTCCTTAATATATATATATATATATTGATTTTAAATTATATTAATATATATGTAAATATATTTTTTTTATTTTTGTAAAATATATACACCGTAACATCCTGAGATTTTACGAGATATATTCTTTCTAATTTCCTAGATGTCTTTTGTTGTATGGTACCCCATGATTAGATAGCGCTTTATGAAAAACCGAATTATCTTGTTGTATATGCAACACTATACTTGGCTTGTGTTACACACAATTTCATGCTCTTTTTATAGAATTCATTTCACGCAACATTGAGTATAGATTTAGTTTAATGTATGAAAGAACTATTATTGGATTCTGTTATACGCAACACCAAAGGAATATTACACTACAATAAACACTGACTTAGATTTCATTACACGTGAGAGTGACCTTCCTCAATAACTTGTGTTGTACGCAATACTGAGTTTCACTAAACAATGATATATTATTAAAATATTATTATTTAATGGGATATAAACTAGTAATTTTTAATATTATTAACCATATTTTTAATTTTATATAACATTAACATTAATATTATGTATTTTATAGAAATGCTATAATAACGAATTCACTATGTTATATAAAAAAAGTATTTTTCAACAAAATACAGTTTTACCACCTTTTGGTGGGAAAATATTTTTAAATATAGTTTTTGACAATTTAATAAGTTCTATTTGAAATAATAAACTTCTTCTTTGGGAGTGGGATATAAAAATTTACTTTGGTATAAATTTTGGTATTTTTATGATGAAATTCATATTATAGTAAATAATAAAAAAAATACTGCATTTTAATTCAAAACTGCCTTTTCGTCTAATTTATTTATATAGTTAGATTATCATTTTAATTTTTTTAAATTGTAATTGGATTATGTTTTTATAATTTACTCAAAATTTTGTCATTTTTTGTAATTTCACTTTTAAATTGGACAAAAACACATGTCAATATTAAGTTTTTACTTCTTAAAAAATGTCTTTTTGGTTTTTAACAACGGGAATTAATTTTAAATTAATTTCTGCCAATTTTATGTTTTTAATTATGAAAAATGGATTACATATTTAGAATCTATGTGTACAAATTATGTTAATATTTTACTTTTATTTTTTTAGATATTATGAATAGTAACTATAGTAATTTTCATTTACCATAGTTAATGTTAAATTGGGTAAATTAGGGTAACTAACAACATGATAAAGTTAATAAAATTTCCCTAACACCTGGAAGAATCCTATTTCATGAATTAAAGCCGACCAAAGTCATGTATGGGATGTAATTGATTCATTTAATAGACTTTTTCTATGAAAGTGATGTAATTATAATTAAAACAAAAGAAGGTGACAACATGTCACTCTCATATATTTTATAAGTATAGTAATTTTAATATAGTGATAAACATGATACAAATTTGAACCAAAATAGTATAAATAAAGATAATGAAATTATCTGCATCATGTGAATTTATTTAGTATTTTTATAGGTTAAATATTTACCATTAATAATGACACAATAGGGATGTAGAAATTATTTTATTGATAGAAATATCAAATAAATGGTTTTAAAAATAATAAAAGAAATAAAATAGAAATTAATTAATGTTATCCACGAATTTTCTAGGTGACTATGACATTTTAGGGTTGTATTAAATAACTTGGATCGAATTTATCTTCTGTTTGGATTTTATTTAAAGTCAAATAAACGAATAGTGTTAAAATTGGCATTATTGATATTTTATAAAAATAACATCTTATTAAATTATTTAAAAATCCCAAAAATATTTAAACATTACCAAGTGAAAATTATATGGTCTAAAATTTCATAAAGTATCAAATTATAGACATTTTATAACACATAAGTAATCATTTAAAACCATTTTATATTTACAATATTATTACCACAAATAAGATGTAATAGATTAGATATGGATAAATCAAAATGATATGGTTTAAAATAAGATCAAAACATGTCTAAATTTTATTCCATGAAATTATTTTGAGCCATACTAATAATAAATTTTAAATAAATGAGTTCAGTACCATTATAAATCGAATATAAATTTAAAATAAATTAATATTTCAATACTTTCTTAAAGTGCCCCTCCTCCCTCCTATAAAAGACTCACCACATCTACCCACTAAATCACACCATTCAAGCCCTTTGGATCATCCAAACTCCTCCCAAATAGTCTAAAAAAATATACCCATTACTCTTAGAGGCCACACATTTGGTAGCAATCCATTCTAGGGATACGTCTTGTGGAAATCAAAAGGACATACTTGAAAAGGAGTTAATTGTTTTATCTCCTCTTTCAAAATTCATTTCTTATTATACTTCCTCTTCTTATGTTGTTACCACACGAAAATAATAAATATTGTATATTATACATTTTGGGACGTTATTATAATTATGGTATAAAATTATACCACCTTTTTTCTATCTTAATAATAACAGTATCACCATACATGCGTACGTACGGCTTACCGTCTCCACGACATGGTGTAATTTTTTATTCAACAATACTTAATTTGGATGGGTATAATAATGAGTATGATGGATTTAAATAATGAATAACACATTATAATTATTATTTATAATTAATATACCATCCAATTATGTAGTATTTAACGATTAATTTAATGATATCATTGCTTGTGCGTACGTACGGCTTACCGTCTCCTCGAAGCAATAAGATTCATTTCCCATGTTAACCATTCAAGAATTATTTTAAAGTATATATAATAAATAAGAATGAAATTTATGAAATAATAATTATACTATATATATATATATATATATATATTTCATTTACATTCTTCCATTCAATTCAATAAGGAAACAGAAAAATTGCTAATGCGTATGTACGACCTACCGTCTCCATGAACTATGTGTTCCATTTCATTTATCTATCTATTAGATATATTTATATACTGAATATATATGATATATAAATCATGTTTTACATTATTGAAGTAATTAAATCACAATCTAAGTCATATTATCCAGAATATCTAGTCAAACACATACGATAAATAAAACAATTATTACCTAAAATGTTTCTTTAACATGGAATTGATAAATGAACGGGTAATATAAAGTCCTAAGTGAATAAAATATTATGTCATAAATATTATAATGGTTTTTTTAAAAGTTAATAATATATTTAAACCCACTATATAGGAGTTTTGGAAACATACAGAAGAAATCAGACCTGAGGTAAGGGATAATTTTGCGATCACATTTTTATCCGATATTTTTAAAATGTAAGCATTTACTACGGATATATTTATCACCCATGCACATGTTTTCTAAAAATGTTTTTATAAAATTTTTAATATTGTTCTATGTATTCTTAAAGACCTTTTTACCCATTTTTGACTATTACTACATGGTATGGATGGAATCTTTCTTTTTTTACCATACGAGGTACTTTTTTACTTTTTCGGAAAAAGTATGATGGGAATGTTTTTTTTAACTTATACGTCATAAAAAAAATTTTAAATCTTCATAATGACTTATTTCCTTGAAGTTTACTATACACAATTTCAATTTTATTTTCAACTAAATTATTTTCTTTTAAAATTGCAAGGTATATTGAGAATAGAAAATGTTTTTGAAGAATAAAAGATATTTTCCTCAAGAATTAATTTCTAGTGTTTTATCAAAATTATTTTCCATCTAAGATGACACTATTTAAGTAGGGTTATATTTCTATCCCAATGATTACTTTTATTAGATTGTGTTTATGATGGAATTATTTTTATGAAATTAATTTATCTTGTATGGATTATGTTATGATGGAATGATGTTTATGAAACCCATTTTATTTCAATGATTTATGTTTTTGTGAAACATGTAATAATTATTTCATTATAAGATGGGTGGGACATATATCTCCCTCTAATGCATTAGGTAAAGATTTATATCTCATGAGATAGAAATGAATGGAATAGAAAGTAAATCAGGTTCAGTAATGCAGGGATGGAACGACAAGTAAATCTGGTTCAGTAATACATGGCTGGAATGAAAAGTAAACCCAGTTCAGTAATGGTCTTTGTCCACTATGATTGTTTTGGAAGTAATGACTTGGATACTATAGAAATCATATTATGTGTTTATTTGTTTCACTATTCCATGTTTTATGCCAATTCTATTTTATCATGGTTAATATTCCTTTATGATATGTGTCTTATGTACTGTCTGGATTTATTTGATGACTAAAGATTTTAATATTTAAACATTATGTTCATGTTTTTAAATTATTATCTTTATGGCTTATTTTATGTTCTCAATGTTTACCCTTATAGAGCATTTGAGCTCACCCTTTTTTATATTTACTATTCCCCAGGATATAAATAAAGGTTTTAGGTAGGAAAACAAAAGGGGAAGATATTTATGGGATATTTTGAAGATCATTCACCATGTTAGAAGATTATGTTCCATGTTTCCTAAGGAACTAAACTAATATGTTATTCGGGTGTCTGTTTTTGTAATGTATTAAGTTTTATGTATAAGTAATGTAATGTCCATGTACTTTAACCATGGGTCGCTATAGCTGGTATCGGAGCCAAGGTTTAGTTAACATTTGGAAACTATGATAACAAAACATTAGTGAGATCCCTAGAGATATTTCTAAGGTATGTTTAGGGATTTATATAAAGGTAAGTCTAACGATAGTTTAAATTCCTATAATTATGGTAATTATCATGAATAACCTATGATTAAACCTAAGATGTTTGAGATCGAAATTACACCCCCTTGATTATGTTGTTTTATTGGTATGATTTTTTCCTCCCATAGTATTATTTATGGGGTTTTAAAAATGGATGGAAATAGGAGGATTCATGTTAATGAAGAATATTATGGAGAATGGAATGATGTTATTCATGAGAAACAAAATGAAATGGGAGTTGGAAGGTGAAACGTCGTTATTATGCCTAATAATCAATCTCGTAATATGATAGATAATCTCAACTTTGGTGAGTTTTCTGACCCATTTAAAAAGAGAAAGATGGAGTTTCATGGTGATCATAGAGGAAATAAATTTCAATTTTCCTCATGTAAATAATGTGGTAAGAGGCATCAAAGGAGAATATTTCAATGGAATTGGGATATGTTTGGGTGTGGAAAAGATTGACATAAAGGTTTTAATTTCAAAGGAAAAGTTCCAGTTAATACAGTGGACAATAATAATGGTATTTATAAGATATCAATGATGGTTAAATGTTTTAAATGTGGAATATATGGGTATTATGAAAATTGATTCCCTAAGGGAAAATATCATGAAGAGAATCAGCATGGTCATATGGGTAGTATTTATGTTGCTAAAGATGAAGAGACTGCAAATGATATATGAGATAAAAGCTATGTTAAGGAATAAAATGATGAAGCTCAATCAATAGTGTAAGAATCTAGTGGAATTATTATATGTTTTCCAAGAATAATGTTGTATAAGTAATTTTATGGTACTATAGAATAAATAAAAATATAATAATTATTTCACTATTTTTTTCCTTAAGTATTTGAAAGTATATGTTGAATGGTACAAGTAAGCATGAAAAGTGATTGAAATATTTTTGGAAAGCACATGATATGAACATAAAGAAGCAACAAGGAGATAATGAGATGTTTGATATTATTAATGAAATCGTGACTGATATAAGGACAAAGTGATATCATGGTTTTAGTGTATAGAATGTTTTGTTATTTTGGTGTGTGTAAACAGTTAATTTTGACAGAATGCATGTTTTCACTAAGGATCTATGGGAATTCATGTTATTAACATGTTTCGAGAGAATAAATGATTAAGGTATTCACATGTTTGGAATGTGACAATTAAAGAACTACCTTATGAGATATTAGAAATAAATGTTATGTTGACTTAGTTCACCTCTTTCTAATGTTTTATATTTTTAGTTTTTGGATGGATTGTAAGGTTGTCCATTTAATGATTGTATGAGTTATATTCCATTTGATGTTTTTTAGATCAATATATTATCCCACTATAAGTAGACTCATGCAAATTTTTTGACTTGTGCTAACCATTTTTTTGAGAAATATGGAATGACCTATCATTCTATTTATGGATTGCATGATCTGATAACACTTCAAGAATGAAAAATTCAACTTCATTTCTTTAAATAAGAGATGAAGTGGAAATTTTTCAAGGTAAAAAACGATGATAATGTACCAAAATTAGGTAAGTATTTATTCTCATGAAAAATTATTCATCTTTTGGGAAAGGATCTTCAAAACAAAAAGAATTTCTTAGTAAATTCTTATCTGATTAATCTGATAGCCCCTTAATTCATTGCATATTTATGGTTTTCATGTTGTTAACTTTCTCCAAACCTTGTTCTCTATCACTATCCATTATAAAATTATGGTTATATTTCTCTTTCTTATCCATTTCTTCACTTACAACCTATGTTCTCCTATGTGGAAACCCTATGATTAGTAACTTTGGGTAACTATTATGTTTCTAACTTTCCTTTTTAAAATTAAGTTTTAATATTATTTTTTACGATGTGGGTTTCTATGAATGGAACATTCAATTAGTAAACAATTTATAACCCCAATGAATTTTGAGGGAGAAATTTATTTTAAGGGGGGTAAAATATAACACCCTGAGATTTTGTAAGATAGAAACTTATAAATTTCCTTGATATCTTGTGTTGTACTATACACTAAGATTATCTTTCCCTAGACGCAACATCGTATTAGCTTTAAATATATGCAACACTATACTTGTCTTGTGTTACACACAATTTCATGACTTTTTGATAGAATTCATTTCACACAACAATGAGTATAAATTTTGTTCAATGTATAAAAGAACTATGTTTGGATTATGTTATACACAACACCGAAGGAATCTTGCACTACACACAACACTGACTTGGATTTCATTACATGCATGATCGACCTTTCTCGATATCTTGCGTTGTACGTAATATCGAGTTTAGCTAAACAACGATATATTATTACAATGTTATTATTTAATGGGATATAAACTATAATTTATGAATATTATTAACAAAAATTTTAATTTTATATAATATCAACATTAATATTTTGTATTTTCTAGACATGATATAAGAACAAATTAAATTTTTCAATTAAAAGAATTATTTTTCAAAAAAAATAGTTCTACCTCCTTTTGATGGAGAACTCTTTTTAAATATTGTTTTTGACAATTTAATAAGTTATATTTGACATAATAAACATCTTATTTGTAATAGGTACATCAATATTTACCTTTGTATTAATTTTGGTATTTTTTTGATAAATTCATATTTTAATGAATTGTAAAAAATACTACATTTTAGTTCAAAACTTCATTTTTGTATAATTTATTTATATAGTTAGATTATATTTTTAATTTGTTTTAATTTGTAATTGGATTATGTTTTTATAATTAACTAAAATTTCTGTCATTGGATGTACTTTCACATTTAAATTGGACATAAACCCATGTCAATCTTTTGATAAGTTTTTTACTTCTTAAAAACATGCTTTTTGGTTTTTGATAATGAGAATTAATTTTAAATATATTTCATCCAATTATGTGTTTTGAATAATGTAAAATGGATTCCATATTTGGAATCAGTGGGTCCAAATTATTTTAAAAGGTTACTTTTATTTTTTTTGGATATTATGAATAGTAACTATGGTAATTTTTATTTACCACAATTAAAGTTAAATAGAAAAAATTAGGGTAATAAACAATATGATAAAGATAATAAAATTACAGTAACACCTGAAAAAATCTTCTTTTATGAATTAATGTCGACCAATATCACCTATGGTTCGGAATTGATTCATTTATGGACTTTTTCCATGAAATTGAGGTAATTATAAATAAAACAAAAGAAGGTGACAACATGTCACTCTCATATATCTCATAAGTATAATAATTTTAATATACTCATAAACAAGATAAAACATCAAATGTAAATAGTCTCCAAAAATAAAATGAAATCATCTACATCATGTGAATTTATTTAGAATATTTAGAGGTCATATAATTACCATTAATGAAGACACAATAGTGATATAAAAATTATTTTATTGATAGAAATATCAAATAAATGGTTATAAAAATAATAAAAGAAATGTAATATGAACTAATTAAGGTTCTCCACAAATTTTCTATATGAATTTTAAATTTTAGTAGTGTGTTAATTATTTTGGTTTGAATTTATCTTATTTGTGCATTTTATTTAATTTCAAATAATTGATGTGTCAAAATTGACCCTATTGATATTTTATAAAAATAACATATTATTATATTATTTAAAAATCACAAAAAACATTGAAAATTTAAAAATTAAAAATTATATGGTGTAAAATTTCATAAAGTATCCAATTATGCACAATTTACAAAACACAAGTAAATATTTATAACCATTTAATATTTAGAATATTATTACCATAAATAAAATTAAATATGCATAAATATGCATAAATCAAAATGATAAGGTTTAAAATAAAATTCAAACACTTGTATAAAATTTTTTGGTTGAGATTATTTAGACCCATACTCATCTTAACGTATAAATAAATGATTTAGGGACCATTATAAACCAAAAATAAATTTATAATAAATTAATATTTCAATACATTCCTAAAGTTCCCCTATTCCATCTTATAAAAGGCTACCACCTATACCCACTTAATAACACCTTTAAATCCATTTTTATCATCCAAAATATGACCATATAATCTCCCAATATCCCTACCTTATAACCATAGTCCACACAATGGGATGAAAAACAACCTGGGGAGACCTTCAGAGCAAAACAAAAAGAGATACTCAAAAAGAGGTAATTATTTTATCACCTCTTTCAGAATTATTTTCTTATTTTAATTCCTCTTCTCATTTTTTTCACATAATATAATAATAAATAAAATATCATATATTTTATGTTATGTTATTATAATTATGGTACATTCTAATACCTTGTTTTTCCTATCCTTTGAATAACAGTATAACTATGCGAGCGTACGTATGACTTACCATCTCCACATCGGGCTATAATTTTTTATTCAACAATACTTAATTTTGATTGGTATAATGGATTTAAATAATTATTATATAAATTATAATTCTTTTGTATAATTAATATACCATCCAATTCTATACCATTAACCATTAATTGAATAATATCGTCGCTTGTACGTTTGTATGGCTTATTGTACCCACGACGCAATGAGATTCATTCCCCACATTAACCATTCAAGAATGATTATAAAGTATATATAATAAATAATATTGAAATATACTAAATAATAATGCTATTGGATTTATATATATATATATATTTCATTTACATGATTTCATTCAATTCAATAAGGAAACAGAAACATTGTTCATGTGTATGTATGACCTACCATCTCAATGAACGGTGTATCCCATTTCATTTATTTTTATATTGGATATATTTATATACTGAATATATATGATATATAAATAATTATTTATATTATAGAAGTAATTAAATCACAATCTAAGTAATAATATCATGAATAACAAGTAAAAACACGTACGATAAATAAAATGTTTATTACCCAAAACGTTGCTCTAACATTGAATTGATAAATGAACGAGTAATATAAATTCATTAGTGAATCATATATGATGACATAAATATTATTATGGTTCTATTACAAGTTAGTAATATGTTTATACCCACTATACAGGAGGTTTGGATGCATATGAAATAAATCAGGCCTAGGGTAAGGGATAATTTTTCAATTTCAATTTTATCCGAGATTATTTATAAGTAAGTATTTATTGGGGATATATTTATCACCCATTCCCATGTATTCTAAAAATGTTTTCATAAGATTTTTATTATTCTTATATATCTTTTTAAAGAATTTTTTACCCAGTTTTTACTTTTACTACATGGTATGGAAGGAATCTTTCTTTTTTTACCATGTGAGGTTCTTTTTTACTTTTCCAAAAAAAAGTATGAGGAGAATGTTTTTTTATCTTATACAGCATGAATAGATTTTTATGTCTTCATAATTCCTTATTTCTACGAAGGTTCCTCTATATGATTTCATGTTTATTTTCAACTAAATTCTTTTCTTGTAGATTTACTTGGTATTTTGATAATAGAGGATGTTTTTGAAGAATAAAGGATATTTTCCTCCAAATTTAATTTCAAGTGTTTTCTCAAAATTATTTTCCATCTAAGATCACACTCTTTAAGTGGGGTTATATTTCTATCCTTATGATTACATTGATTTCATTGTGTTTATGATGGAATTTTTTTTTGAAATCCATTTATCTTGTATGGATTATGTTATGATGGAATGATGTTTAAGAAATCCATTTTATTTCATGTAATATTCTATGATAAATTATTTATGTTTTTGTGGCACATGTAAGAAATATTTAATTATGAGATGGGTGGAACCTATATCTCCCTCTAATGAATTGGGTAATGATTTATATCTCCTGAGATAAAAATGACTGGAACAACATGTAAATCTGGTTTAGTAATAAAGGGCTGGAACGGCATGTAAATCCAGTTTAGTAATACATTGCTGGAACAACAATTAAACCTAGTTCAGTAATGGACTTTTTCTACTATGATGGTCTTGGTAGCAATGTCTGGTCTACAATAGAAATCATATTATTTTCTTATTTGTTTTCCATAATTCCATGTTTTATGCCAATGCTGTTTTATCATGGTTAATGTTCCTTTATGATCTATGTCTTACGTACTGCCAAGATTTATCTTATGACTCACGGTTTTAATATTTAAACTTTATGGTCATGTTTTTACATTATTATATTTACGGTTTGTTTTATGTTCTCAATGTTTACCCTTATTGAGCATTTGAGCTCACCCTTTATTATGTTTTCTTTTCCCCAGGATAGAAAGAAAGGTTTTAGGTAGGTAAACAAATGGTGAAGATCTTTATAGGAGATTTTGAAGATCTTTCACCAAGATAAAAGATTGTGTTCCAAGATTCCAAATACACTAAACTAATATGGTCTTTGGGCATCAGTTTGTGTCATGTATTATGTATTCCCCATAAGTAATGTAATGTCCATGTACGTCTATCTTGGGTATCTATATACACATTATGTTTATAAATTTACAAAATCTCCCAAAATTTATATTAGTAAATATATTATAAATTATATTTACATAAATAAAAAAATAAAAAAATATATTTAATCACAAAAATATATTATAAATTATATTTAAGTATAAGAACTATTTATACATATATTTTAAATTTTAAATTTTAATTTTATAAAATTTATATATAATATCATTTTTGTTAATATAAATTTTTTCAACTAAATATTTTGTTTTCTTAAAATGTATTTTTATATTTTATAATTTTAGTTCAATATGTAAATTTAATATATTTATTTTTATTTATTTATATATTTCAAAATTGTTTCACATTTAATTATTATTTTATATTTCTTTTTTATAAAAAATTTATTTAATATTCAAATTATATTTTAATATTGATATATATATATATATATATTATTTATATACGTACGTTATTTTTAAATATGTAAATACTAAATATATTATAAATTTGATAAATATAAATATTTTATTAATTTCATGAATATTATAAGTAAAGGAAACAACACACACACTCACGTAATAGTAATGATAGGTCACAACCCTTCCGAGGGTTGAATCGCTCCTTAACCGACCCATTAATATTTTTATAACCCGAAGGACCCACATTTGATGACCTAAAGGCACCTGTTGTGTGCCCTCCATACCGCTCATGTTGTGTTGCAATGTTTCCATATCCCTATTAGGGCCCTCAAATTCTTGCCATAAATGGCCCATAAATCCACCCTAAACGGGCTTCACGGATTTGAACTCCTGTTGAATCTAGAATTATGGGTCAACTTTACCACTCATGAAAGCCTCTAACTGCCAATAGAGTATGGGTTACGAGGGTTTTGAAGTTTCCATGCCACACCTTTCCTAGTCCTTACCTTACACCCAAGGAACTATCAGCCCCGAGCTAAATTTATATTGTTGTGTGTGTGAATGTGTATTTAATTAAATTTCATTTCAATATATAAATATATAATGTAGATAAATACATCCCTACCACATATTTGGGCAATAGATGCACCAGTTTTTATCGGTGCTAAGTAGAAAGCGCTGATAAAAGTTACACCTTTATCAGTGCTTCTTTTAGGACCGATAAAGGATATATTTATCAGTGTGAATTTTAGCGCTAATAAAAGTTTTTAAGAAAAAAATATATAATTAATTCATATAAAATGATTATATTTATATTGAAACATCATTTTATTTATATAAATTTATTTAAGAACACATTTTTATAATTAATATAAATATGATTTATTATAATATATACTTTTTAATAATTCAAATATATATATATATATGATGTTTTAAAAAAGTACTTATATGTTTATAAATAAATAGATATATATTTAAATAATTATGAAATTATAATAATTCTTTTAAATGATAAATATATTTATTATATTTATAATTATATATAAATACTTTTTAAATATATTTATTTATAATTATTATTATTAATAAAAAGATTTCAAGTGAATATATATATATATCATTAGATAATGATGATATTAATTGTCATTATTTATGTTTATATATTGATGTTTGAGTATAATAGATCATATATGATCATAATGTTTATTTGTAGACATGATTGCAACTTATGTTCTAAATGTGAAGATTAGCTATATTTTGATGATGAGCACATGCATATGTTATGTATTTCTTATTATGAATGTTCATTTATAAATTGAAACTCGTTTGATCCATTCATGTTATACCCATGAGCTTATGATTTCCATAAATACTTATATAATTACAATAAATTTATTCCAATAATAAATTTATTTATTAGATTTGTTACTATAATTTTTAATTCAATTGAAATACTTTTTAAATTTATTTAATTATAATTATTATTATAACTATATATATATGTGTGTGTGTATTTAAATAATTATAAAATTATAATAAATACTTTCTTATAATTTTATAAATATATATTTATTTATATATTAATACACACGCACAAACATATATATAAATATATTTATAATTTTATAAAAAATTTAATAATTTTTTTTTATAATTATAAATATATATATATATATAAATAATTGTAAAATTATAATAATTATATTTATAATAATTATAATTTTATAAAGATATACAATTATAGAAATATGTTCATAAATATATAAAAATATTTATACATATACAAAAAAAATTATAATTACAATCATAAATAATATATATTTACAAATATGAATGTAAATAATTATAAAATTATAATAAATATATTTTTAATAATTTTAAAATTATTAATAATTTATTCATATTAGGTCTTTATTTCTGCTAAAAGAAGTGTTGATGAAGGTATGTTTTATCAGTGCTATATATTTCAACACTGAAAAAACATCCTTTATCAGCACTTTCCAAAAAGCACTAAAAAATTATTTCATTTTTTTAATTATAAAACCCTACCATATCCACTTGCTGCTCGAGCCTCAAACTTTTGCAGAAGTCGAGCTCTGCCTCTATCGCCACTACAATAGCCGCCTCCACATCCACCTCCAACTCTGCCTCTACCACCTCCGCCTCCAATGCCCCCACCCCTGCCTCTACCTCTGCTACCCCCTTCTCAATTTCCCCCACCTCTACTTCCCCCGCCTCTGCGGTCCCCGCCTCTTCCTCCACCTCCACCTCCGCCTTTGTCACCTCCACCTTCACCAACTTTTCCCTCTCCTCCACTACCCCCGCCTCTACCTCCACTGCCCCTCCCTCTACTTCTGAGGTCCCCTATGCCCCCACCCCCATCGTTGTTGTCGCCTCCACCTCCACTGCCCCCATCATCCCTGCCACCGGACTGTATGTTTTAAACTGTCTAAATTATTTATGCATATAGATTTATATTATTCTTGGAAGCAGTGAGAATGGGAGAGATATAATCAATGGTATTTCAGAAATAAGAGGTATTTGATCAAGATTTTAGATTGACATTGAAATATTGAATAATTGAATTTTTTCCTATACTTATAATTTTAACATATATGATTAGTTGTTAATTAAATACTCCTCACTATGATTTATGGTAGTTTCAAATTTTTAACTAGAAGAATATTCTCTATGGTAATGCGATTAGACCCTTTAAAATTTTACATCCAAATGTGTAGGAAGGTGGAAAAAATATTATGATTTATAAGATCATATATTATGAATGAAAGGGGGATAGATTATATCAATCTCTTACGGTTGTTGTTTTTTATGGATGTAAGCATTGTGAAAAAAATAAAATTGAAGAAAATTATTTTTATATTGGGTTTTATATGACATTTTTTGACATTCATTGATGATGTTTGATATTAATGAATGTTGTTGAAGAATAATTGGTGATAAATGATTTTATTGGATATCGAATGATTCATTCAAAGATATATGTTCATTGAAAGAGGATTTTTTTCAATGACATTGTTTCCCAGAGGTTTCTATATTTTTTTCTATGATTTAGTTTTTTAAAGAGTTGAAGTTGTTTTAGAATGAGTTGTATATTTTTGAGAAACAAAATATTGATCTCTATATCATGGTGGTTTTAAAAACCCTATATATTTTCCAATGAAATGAGATTACCTGTCTATTTGGTTCATCCTTGATAAGATCTTTGATATAATTGTCCATCCTGTGAACATGATCTATTATATTCTCCTTTTTTATGATCCCAATCTATGTATGTGTTCCATTTCGTAAAACTATTTGTGTCTAGATTCATGATCATATGGGAAATATATTTATTCCTTGATTTAATATCATTATCATGTCCTTAAATTTCACTTTTATAATGTTTTCCACAATCATTTAAACATTAATAATGAATTATATGCCAATTCATGTATGTTTAACTATAATATCCTATTTTAGTAATTAAAATATTGTTTATTGTTTATAAAAGAATATTTTTTAATGGAAAAGGAGATTTTATTAAGTGAGTTGATTTAGAAACTAAATTTATGAGGGAATGAAAAGTTTTTTAATGGTTCTGAAATGTTTTATATATGACTTCTCTTCTCTTTTCATTTTTACCTGGAATTTTTTTTATTTTAATTATAAGAGGATTTTGAAAAATTCATTACTTTTTGAAACCATGTGTGAATATTTCCGTATAATAACAAATTTATTTAATTTGAAATGTTTGATATGCGGTTGATTTAATTAAAAAAATTATAGAACATTTTTGGAATTTTTTGAAAAGATTTAACATGAAAAATATGGATTTTATTTTTAATAATTTGGATTTTTTCAAAGTGTGCTTGTATTTTTGAAAGAGTGCTTTGAACTGATTGGTTTATTTTAAAAAGGGTGTATTATTTTAAAGATGAATTTGTGTAAATGTTTTTTTAATGGGATTTCAAGTGTGATTTTATAAATAGTTTTCAAAGGACATCTGAAAGGTATTTTTTCCATAATATTTTAATTTTATATTTTTATTAAATTCAGAAAACCATTACGTTATATAGGTAAAACAATAAGATTGATAATAACAACATAGAAAGGGACTGTTAGTAACTCTATCTATCTCATAGGATATCCATCATGAACTCACTCCCACAAAAGGTCAATTAATGTTTAACCCCATTACAACTCTCAAACCAACTTTGCATCATACATCACCTGCATGGTTTAAATTAGGGGAGTACTCTAAAATAAAGTATAATTTCTAGTTTGGTGTTAACATCTAAGGGGATGAGTCTCATGCAACAAAATGAAATAATAACTATAATTCAAATTTTGAGTTACCCATATTTAAAAATCCCCTTTTGTGTATTTATTTTGTTAAATATTAATATTATCAAATAAAATAGTATGGATATGAATAAATAATGGATAGATGTCAATCATCTGACAAAATTGTATGAATATAGAGCGAAAGAGTTCATCATGTTTTCAAAATATCATGCCTATGACCCTTCTAAAATCCTTATTCCATGTTTACACTATTTTTATTCGAGTCTAATTAGTCTAAAGGAGTTGGTTTAACACTTTATCAATCACAAAAATAGATCAAAGTTATAAATGGTTGAATAAATACAAGGAAATGAGAATGTAGATGGTGGTTGGGATAACATTGTATTTTATGGATCATATGATATGATTAAAATTGTGGGCAATGAAGAAGACTGTATCAAGGATTTGATTACAAATGTGAATGATGATGAAGATCATATTGAGTAAATGAAAATGAAATTTTAAGATGAACATTGTGATTTCCCAAAAATTTTTGAGAAGTTAATGAGTTGTGAAAAGATTCCATTGCTTGCTCGTTTCACTAAATATATATAATTGTCAGCTATACTGAAGCTATATAATTTGAATGCAGGGAATAGATGGAGTGATTCTTGTTTTACAGCACTACTTTCTCTCTTGAATGATATGCTCTGAGAAGATCATGAGCTCCCAAGACAAATATACGAAGCCCAAAAAATACTACTCTTGATGAGTATGATCATTGAAAGAATACTTGCCATCCCAAATGACTGTACACTATTTCACAAGGACATAAAATTATTTACAGAATTCCCAAAGTGTTGTGCTTTTTGATACAATAATGATGAATCTGGTCCTATGAAAGTTGTATGGTAATTTCCAATCATTTCAAGGTTTAGGTGCCTATATGTAAGCGATAAGAATACTGGGAAATTGACATGCCACACAAATACAACAATTAAATAGTGGAAACTATATCACTCTATAAACTACTCTCAGTGGAATAGGATTGATCATGAGTGTCTTGAATTTAGAAATGAGCTGAGAAACCTTCACCTTGCGTTAAATACATATAGAGTAAATCATTTTGGTTTTCAAAGCAGTAGTCATAGTACATGGCCAGTTATCTTGGTATATTATAACATACCATCATGGTTATGCATAAAATGAAAATACATCCTGTTATCTATGCATATATATCAACCAAAAAACTCGGGTAATGATATTGATGTATATTTGGTTCCATTGATCGAGGATTTAAAATTATTATGGGAATCAGGTGCTACATTGTATGATGCTTATTGAAATGAAGATTCCAAATCGAGAGTCATGTTTTATGGGACGATAAATGAATTTCCAACATAGGGAAAAAATTTAGGATATATCATTAACAGAACTCAAGGGTGTACCATTTGAGAACAAGGTACACAGTCAATTAGGTTGATACATTAATCAAAAAATGTGTTTTTAGGACATCATCGATTTCTACCCCGATGGAATAAGTATTGATCTTTAATGAAATCATTCAATGGATGTTCAAGAATAATGTATAACACCCTCTCCACTAATAAGTGATCAATTATTTCTGAAATTAAAATATGTGGACTCTTCTTTTGGTAAAATGTTTTCAAAAAACCTTAGGAAAACTTCTTGGAAAAAGAGATCATTTTTTCAATTACCATAAAGGAATTGTTTATATGTCAGAAATTTTCTTGATGTTATGCATGTTGAAAAAAAATGTATGTGCTAGTGTCATCACCATGTAACTAAATGAACCCAACAAAATAAAGAATATAATTTAAGTCTCAGTTGAACATGGTTAACATGGGAATATGAGAAGAGTTGGCACTAGTGAAGGGTGAAAAATGGTCTTTTCTTCCTCCATCAGGTTACACTCTTTCCAAGAAGGAGAGATATCAATATTGTAACTTCTTTAATGATAGGAAGGTTCCAAAGTTGTAGCCATTTAATATTAAGAACATAATTTCAATTCCCAATTTAAATTTAAAGGGTCTAATAGAAGATTATTTCCATGTTTTGATGAAAGATACAATTCTTATAGTTTAACATTGAATTTTTTCTAATAATTTTCTTCATATATTAACCATGAAATTTTTCTTCTTCAATGTTGTATGCAGAAAAGTTATAGAACTGGGGAAATTTCTGTCTATAGAAAGAGAAATTACTATCATATTATTTGAATTGGAAATGTTCTTCCCACCAACGTTATTTGATATGATGGTTCATTCTATGGTTCACATGGTGAGAGAGATTCAACTATGTTGTCCATTATACTATAGATGGATATACCTCATTGAATAGTATATGAATATTTTTAACGGGTATGTCAAAAATTGAAGAGGACCAAAGGGTTGTATTGCGAAGCGATATATTTTTGAGAAAGAAATTTTTATTATGTATTAAATAAATGTTTGATGTGGAAAGTGTTAGTCTACCGAAATATCATCACATTGGGTGGCTTGTGGGTGGAGGAAGTTTTGGAAGGGATATCGTCAAAATCAATATTACAGATTAGGAGCACGCCTAAATTTACGTTTTTCATAAAAATTGGGAGGTTTCGCCATATATTAAAACCCAAAAAATAATTTATTAAGAATTTGAATCCATCAAGGGATGAAATATAGATATCAAATACACATAATCAATAGTTTATAGGATGGTTTCAGGATCATATTTTTAAGGATTTAGATGAAAATTTGGATTCGATTTCTGAACGACTTCAATGGATAGCTGAAGGACCAAGTGTGTATGTATTATATTACAATGGTTATACGTTCTATACAAATGAACATGATGAAAAAAGTTCCATGAAAAATAGTGCATTTTCACTTTTGGATGAAGCGATGCAGGTTTCGGGTACTAAGGATAAAAATCCAATTTATGTGAATATGTCATACATTGGCATCATTAAAAAAAGAGTATTTGGATTATACAATATTCCAAGTTTCAATTTTTCAATACAAGTTGATCGATGACATGAGGGATGTTAAACTAGATTAATTTTGATTTTTAAAAGTTTATTTCAGTAAGGAAAGGTACAAAGATGAACCATATATAGTTTCATCAAAGGAAATGAAAAAAATTAATGTTTTAGATCCTAAAAACAAAAAGTAGTCAATTTTTTGGTTATCAACCAAAACCAATGAAGGGTTAGATGAAAATTTAACTGACTATGACCCTTCCATTAGAAAATTGCTATCATTTTTTAGTGGTTCTAATGTAGACAATGTTTTTTATGTTAGAGGAGACCAAAATGAAGGGATTTGGATAGTTGATAGTGGGGTCAAACCCCTTGAGCCTATAAAAAAGAGTTTAATAATAATGTTAATTTTTAAAATATACATCGTGTTACCGTATGATATTATCCATTTACTGCTGCATTTATGTACTCTAAATTAAATGTCAAACCACTTCTGCAGATAATGAATTTTTTACATGCTGGTGCTCACAATCCTAAAGAATAATATGTCTCTCAACCTATTGATGCTCATAGTAACGATGAAAAATAACCTATTGCATGTTCAGGTGCCCCCAGTCAGGAAGAACAATAGGTTTATCAACATTTTACTACTCCTACTGTATAGGTATAATGACCAACTTCACATGATGATGCTACTTCTCCAGTGGAGTGACATATTAACGTTGTTAACTCTGAGAAAATGGTAGGCTATGATGGACCGACGACTCATAAAAAATAGGATCTCTATAGTTTTATGGTGTTAGAAAAAATCATTTTGGTAAAACAAAAGGCATCAAATATGAGGGTGGATGGGATGTGCAAGGCTAGAATGTTAAATCCAACAAGGCCATGTTCAGTAGTTACATTGGAATCATCACTCGAAAACACATGTTGATTGATGTAGATTGGTGGGACCATGATGTGTCTGTGCTTAAGAAACTGAAGTGGGAAGTGATTATGGTAACATTACGATATAATTTAATTATTTTAATAAAAAACAAAATAATGAAACCTTGAATTACTCTTCATTATCCCTTTGAGAGTGAATTTATAGTAGATGAGTCCCAAAAAATTATGTATTAATGCTTGTTGGAAGGATTTGGAGTGTCTTTCACACAATTCTAAAGATACGTCATATTAAAGTTATTGAAGGGAAAATAAACTCAGACCCACTACTTATCTATTCACACCTGATAACCCAAGAAGCATTGGATGCATTTATTGGTCATCGTGTGGATGTGTCTTATCAATTACAATGTGTCCAGTAAAACATTGTTTGATGATACATGTATTCATCACTTTAATTGATTATTTTTTATTTATGAAACAACAACTGAGTGCTAAAAATAAGGAACGGGAAGAAAAACCCATGTAACCCTACTATAAAGCAAGGATGGGGTACTATTAACTTCAAAAACAATGGTACACATTTTAAATCTATTGTAATATGTTTTTGTGACATGAAATAAAAGAATAATTATGTTACTCTCTTTATATGTAGATTGATGACTCCAAATCCAAAGACACATTCACCCCCCCTCCATGTGGTATGTAATGAGGTACGTGTAAATAAAGATAGGATACTAATAAATTAAAAACACACAAAATGTGTGGGAAACATGTTGATGTATGACATAATAAAAAATGGTTTTGATATAAAACAATAACATAACAATGGTAACTTATTTTTCTATATTTTATATCTAACATAGTCACAAGAATCATCAAAACCTATACCGGATGAACACATACTATCAGTAGACTTAAAGGGGCCTGAACAGTATGTTCATGTCATAGGTTTGGGTTTGGGGTGACACCCCTAACATATTTTTAGAAAAAAAAAGAGGATCAAGGTGAAGAAATCAAACAAATGAGAGAAAGACTAACTACCCTCTAATAACAATTCCAATGGTAGAGAGAGATGATAGAAACATTTATGGGGGGAAGAAAAGAGAAGAAAACTCAAGAACAACCATTTCCTAATGAATCCCCACCCCACCCTCATTAGCTTTGAGGCGAGCCATTCTCCTTAAAGAGTTGTCTTGGCTGAGGTAATCAATGTTATAATAATTGTTTCTATGAAATGTGAATCAGATACACACTGATACCTTTTTTATACTGATATTCTATAGGGTGACAATTGTAAGAGTTGATGTCCTAGAAAAAATGGCAGTAATTTGGTTAAATATATGTTTAATGTATTTAAATATTAAACATCTTATTACATATTGTTTATTGTTCTGCAGGATTATGATGTAATATGTCCTAGAGTATTTTTTGCATTGATAAGGTCATTGCAGTTCCCCGCTATTATAAGAAACTTAAAATACTATAACAATATTCTTAAATATAGTTCTATAGTTAGATGACATTATAGAAAGGGACACATAGCATGAAGATCGTTAGTTGCAAATACTCATAAGCAGATGTGGATTCTTCTCATGAAGTTATCACTTGGTAATCTCCAAGAAAAGAGATTATGAGAACAGACCCACTAGTAAGAGTTTGTCATGTTTTAGTGTCATCAGATATTTCTACCTGCGAACATGTTTAATGATCCTTATACTTTTAGATTATCATTAATAAGTGTCACGACTCATGAACTTTGATTTACTGACGAAAACCATCACATAGACAGTTTGTGGGATGTACGGTGAGTCCTGAGTGCCATGATATTAATGGATAAGTTGTGGAAGGATTTGTCCCTTCCATTTATAGAAGTTGATATCTCATCCCTTTGATTGAAATATAACTGTCATGTGAAACTCCATTTTCATGGTGTAACGACGAGTTTATTTCATGTAGTCAATGAATGACATATCAAGTATAAAGGTTGATGACACAGTAATTAAACCTTCTTGATGAGATATTGAGGTAAAAGGTTTATATTACACAATGATCATTTGTATGTGGATTCCATTATTGCAACTTTACATTCATTCTCTTTGGCGCCTTTACCCATTACTAGATAGTACTCTTGCACTTTAGGCAAGATCTCCTAATTCCAAAGTGAAATATTCCTAGAGGGTCGCAAACTATGTTTTTTTGTGGTCTTTCTTAAATTAATTTGAATTTAATTAATGAAATAAATATTATTCTCAAGACTGTGGAATAATTTTATTCAAGTTAAGTGGATCACCTAAATTAAATAAAATATATTTATTTTTTATGGAAAATTTAATAAATATTTATTTATGAGTTTATAAATAAAATATTTTTTTAAGAGTATAAATTATTTATTTATTTAGGTGTTCAATAAATGAAAGTGGAGTTTGAGTGGACCAAGGTTGGTCCGATAGTAAAATAATTATTTTCAAGATGGTAAATAATTATTAGTTGGCACAAGTTAAAATAATAATGATGCCACTATTATTTTTTGACGTGGAATTTTATTTTGTTTTTTGCAAGTTGGTGCACCATAAATAATGACGCGGTATTATTATTTTGAGCATGGGTTTTCTCTATGTTCATGAATGTATATAATTGATGTTATGCAATTAAATATTTTAACCGATGTTCCATGCATATAAATAGACAAGTACATCTATTGTTCCATAGTGAACACATCGCACGCTTGGTGAATTTAGAATTGTTGAGCTAAAAAATTCTCTCTCGAATCCTCTTCCCACCCGTATTAAGAATGAGAGACGTTCTTCAAGGCTGAATAACAGGTGATCAAGAATGATCGGCACAAGACACTCGCTTCATCACGCTAGCACCCAGAGAATGAGTGGTGTTGATCGGAGGCCATTAGAGCACGTGTGGATCACTGCTAGAGGGATTCTAGTTTGGTTCCTTGCAAGTGAAATGAGATAATATGGATGGGTCATTCTAAATGATCAACATCATCAAAAAAGAAAAATACCAATGATCCAGGTATTATTTTTCTTTATGATATTAATTAAATTAATTATAAACATGATGTAAAATATCCTATCTAAGGGTTTAGGGCCTCTTCCTTCTTTATCTAAATCATTGATTCTATTCCATGGTGACTGGCATTCATCGTCGTATTGATCCAAGAATAATCATTGATCATAGTAAAAATCAATGTTGGGTTCCTTCCCAACCATGCTTTCGCTGCGCCCGGAACCTACAAGTGGTATCAGATCGAGGTTACAGGGTAGTTCATAATTATTTAAATATTTTTTTGAGGAAATACGCATTTAATAAGTTAGTTGATTCAATTCAAGTTAATAATTCATCAAATCTGAATCTCGATATCTATTCCTCCAATAACATTTCTCATTAAACATACATAGACAATCTTTTATTTTAATTTTGAATAAATTAAAATATAGGATCTCATCCTGGGGTGCCAAAGATTCCTAGTCGTACAACACCAGAACAGGCGGCGTTTATTTAGCAGTACATGCTATTTAGTCAGGATTCAATGCATCGGACTGGTTCGCCAAACCAAGCCATGTGTTGGAGTCTTTCTACTTCATAAATGACTTTGTTTGTTGACCAGTAACAGGTAGCATGTGGTTTCTAGATTAAACGTTGTGTAGTCCACTAGACACAGCATGTATTACCTTTGAGTTAGGGTTGGACCGTGTACCCCGTACACGGCTTTCTTGGCTGGAAATCGTGTAACGCGGATACTACATAGCGTGTGGCCCACTGAACACGTTGTGTACTCTGAAGATTTCAGAAGTACACCCACACTTTTTTCCCCATGCATGTACTTCATATGGATGGTGAAAAATAGTAAACACCATATAGTTGGAACTATAGGCCATGTACTCATCCAAACTATGCAGATTTATTAAAATTTATTATCATATTATACAAACCCTTCAGACATGTACCATCGTGCAGGAGTAAATCTGAGTTACAACACATGATAGGTGTTTTATATATATGTGGTTAATTTAGCATCTACATAATGTTCATTTCAACTCATTGGGTAGATATGAATAGGAATTCACCAGGTTTTCTCCAAGGTACAAGTTACATACAAAGATAATTTTAAATGAATTTATTTATTTAAAATTATGATGGATGATAATCTCAAGAAAATTCATAAAATTGGTTTAAGATAAAAATATTTATTAATTAAATATGATAATTAATTTTTTTGGTCATGATTTATCTTTAACAAGAATGATTAAAAAATTGAATGCTAGTTTTATTTATGTTTAAACATCATTTCATGTATGGATGGTCATGAGCTAGAAAAAGACCTTTGTATATGGATGGTTTCTTTTAATTTTTTTATTTAAATTAAATTTGGTGGATTGCGATCCATCTCTCCTCATTAATATGTAGGGCCTGCATGACGAAGGTTTCTTTTATGTGAAACCATTTTTTACCCCTCACTTAATTGAGAGTTAAAAAAAGGCATATGTAATGGATGGAACTCCCAAGCTACTGGGGGTGGTTCAAGCTGTAGCCTAGATGAAACCAATCCCAAGAGATATAGAGGTGGACAGGTGTAAAGCTGTAAACATGAACCGAAAAGGTTCAATATGTTTCTCCCCTAGGTTAGGGTTAATTTATCAACCACTAGATAAAATAACCATCAGAAAGCTCATGATTATTCTCTTTATTTTATTTCTGTTAGTTTCATGGTTTATCATTATGGATGTTTTGTCACAATCACAAAATTAATGAATTAAACAAGCATTCAAGATAGAACTAAAATAAACCATACTTATGCGTAAATATTATCAAGACATGGTTAATCACTTAAGCATGTACAACTTAATATTAACAAGAATTTTACAATGATAATAATAAATTCCTGAATAAGAGATAAAAATAACCCCCAATTAAAATATTAAGTCGGACCAAGCATTTTGTTACTTGATTAAGGGAAAAATCAATAAAACTATGTGTTTGACCAACCCTTGTCGGGACATATACTTTTATACAGTAAGACATAATGAATGGTTTCAGGTTGACTTAACCATGTTACATCAAGAGTAATATCCATTGATAGAATTGGTGTAATATTAGAGGCAAGAGTAGAGAAAATACCAAATTCATGATTTCAAGATTGGGGAGTCCACTCAACAGATCAAGGAGTTGCAAGACCGTAGTTGGAAAAGACCTACCTACCTAAATACCTTCTAATATCTTGACCAACCCTTATTGGGGTTATACGAAGGGGAATATGGATCCTTACCACTAGAATGTTATGGAAACTAGACATTATGAGTTAAATTGTGAGGGCCATTGGGATGTGATAAAATGGTGGGAGACTTAATAAAAATTTATTATTTCTCATTTAATATAATAAAGATAGCACTAATGATCTACTCTATTAATTGTATAATAAAAATGACATGCTCATCAACCACACTATTCCTGCGATCAATTTTGGATAAAGACAACATCCTCACTGTCAGTAACATCCATAAATGGTTTACATGCCTTTGGGTTATCATACGCCATGAACGGAAGTCTTACGTAATGGAGTCAGCATTACCTGATCAGCCTTCCAAAGAGTTGAGTGATGAGGATTTCATTATCTATGACAAACATATGAATGATGTGGTTGACGTTCTATGTTTGATGATATCATCAATGTATTGTGATCTCATGAAGTCTCATGAAAACATGGATGCTTATAGAATTCTCTATCACCTCTGTGGTCTTTACTAGGAGAGAGAAAGACATGAAAGGTTTGTGATCTCTAAGGCACTCTTTCAGGGTAATCTTAGAGAAGGTGACCCATCTAGGCCTCGTGTAGTCAAGTTCAGTGGATACATTGAGCACCTAGAGGTTCTAGGGTATAACCCCCCCCCCCCCCCAATGAATTGGGCACTGACCTCATTCTCGCATCACTACCTATGAGCTTCTCTAACTTTGTTGTCAATTTCAATATGAACAACATTGAGAAGTCTCTATCTATTCTTCTTATCCTCATTCTCCAAGTGGACAAAGATATGAAGCGTGAAAAGCTTTTTGTCCTTATAGTGAATAAGAGGAAAGGGAAGGAAAAGATCATTAAGCCCAAAGCTTCTTCATGGCCTTCCAAGAAAAGGAAGATCAAATGGGATGCAAAGGAATAGGAGGCTGTTTGTTTCGCATGTGGAAAGAAGGGACACTGGGAGAAGAACTACACCCAACCTAAGAAGCAAGGGGACACTTCAGGTGAGTTTCTTATTGAATGAAATCTATCTGTTTCTATAAATTGGTTATTTGATACAGCTTGTGTTGTTGACATATGTATCCAAATACAATAACCAAGTAGAATTAGGAAGATTGAATGAGGGGAGCTAGATCTACGAGCAGCCAACGAAGCCATACTTGATGTTGTAGCTGTCAGAGACTACCACTACACATTGCCAACTCGGATGATCTTGGTGTTAAAGGGGTGCTATTATTTTCCTTTTGTTACTAAATTTTTTTATGTATCTAGTTAGATACAGATGGATTTTTTTTCATGTTCGGAAATGAATTTTTCTTATTTTACAAAGATAGCATTGGTTTTGGTAGGGCACATTTATACAATGGTCTTTACATGATGGATTGCACAAACCAAGTAATGGAAATCGATAACAAAGACACTTCACTTGACTCATACAACACCCATCTTTGGAATCACTAGCAAGGTCATGTAAATGAGAAATGCTTGAAAAAGATACATCAAGATGGATATTTAGATTCATTCGAACTAAACCCACTTGGTGTATGTCATTCATGTTTACAAGGCAAAATGACCACAGCCCCATTTAGTTGGAAAGGTGAAAGTGCTAAAGTACTTCTTGAATTGGTTCATACTGATGTGTGTGGACCATTTATAATTGAACCAAGTGGAGGGCAATCACACCTCATAACTTTTACTGATGATTTTAGTAGATATGGATATATCTACTAAATGAGTTATAATTCAGATTCTTTTGATAAGTTCAAAGAATACAAGAATGAAGTTGAGAACCAGGTTGGTATGAAGATTAAGAAAATCTGCTCACACCAAGGTAGAGAATATTGTAATCCAAACTTCATTGATTATTTATTGGATATTGGGATCCTATCCCAACTCACTCCTCCAAACACACCCTTGTGGAATGGTGTGTGCGAAAGGAGGAACCGCACCCTTTTGGACATGGTGAGATCAATGATGATTCATGCGAGCCTTCCATTGTCCTTTTGGGGATATGCATTAATAACAGTGGCACACAAACTAAACCAAGTACCAACTAAATTGATAAATGGTATTCCATATGACTTTTGGACTAGAATAAAAACCATTTTATTGAATTTACATGTGTGTGGTAGAGAAGTGATTTTTAAGGACTCTTCATGTAACAAACTCACACCTCGAGGCACAAAGTGTACCTTTATAAGATACCCCAAGGAAACAATTGGATATTACCTATACAAACCCTCATAAAAAAACGTTATAGTAGAGAGACATTCCATATTTCATGAGAGGGAGGACATCTCCAAAAGAGAAAGTGGGAGTAAGATAGAGTTCGATGAAGTCGAGGATCAAGGTACACCAGAGTTGGTATAGGAACATATTCCACAAAGCCCTATGGAAAAATAATCTATTCCAAAGACACAAGTACAATAAAGGAGTACAAGAGAGGTTAGAGAACTGAAACAGTACATTTTTCTAGTTACTAAGGATGGTGAATCATTATTAGTTGATAATAATGATCCTCTAACCTACAAGGAAGCAGTGGGTGGCACAAATGTTACCGAGTTTCAAGAAGCCCTGAATTCTGAAATGGATTCAATGTATCAAAACCATGTCTAGATATTGGTAGATCCTCTAGTTTATGTAAATACTATTGGTTGTAAATTAGTATTCAAGAAGAAACTGGACATGGATAGACAATTCAGTACCTATAAGGAACGACTGGTTGCAACAGGGTTTATACAGTGTCAAGGAATTGACCACGATGAAACCTTTTCACCAGTTGAAATGCTGAAATATATCATAATTTTACTTGCCATGGTGGTTTACCATGACTATGAGATTTGGAAAATGGATGTCAAAATAGCCTTCATTAAAGGAAACCTTCGGGAAGATGTATACATGACACAAACTGAAGGGTTTTTGAATCCAGATGATTTAAATAAGGTATGAAAGTTGCAGAAATCCATTTATGGTTTAAATCAAGCATCTAGGACATGGAACATTTGTTTTGATGAAGCCATAACAGATGTTGGTTTTATCAAGAATGAATGTGAGCCTTGTGTCTACAAAATATTTTGTGGGAGTGCGGTCATTTTTCAAATAGTATATGTTGATGACATATTACTTATTGGAAATGAGATACTAGTATAATAGTCTGATAAGGCATGGTTGAATTAGTGCTTCTCTATGAAGGACTTGGTCAAGGAAGCATATATTCTTGGGATCAAGATTCGTCGTAATTGATCCAAGAGATTGTTGGGCCTAAGTCAAAGTAGATACATTGACAAGATATTGAACAGATTCAGTATGGAACAATCCAAGAGGGGATTGTTTCCATCATCACATGGAATTCATCTTTCCAAGAAAATGTGCCCTCAGACACATGAGGAAATAATTATATGGAAAGGACTCAATACGCATCTGCGACGGGGTCAGTCATTTATGTCATTGTATATACTAGGTTGGATGTCGCCTATGAATTAAGTGTGGTAGGAAGATATCAAGATGACCCAGGTGACCACCAATGGATGGTAGTCAATACTATCCTAAAGTATCTGAGGCATAATAAGGATATGTTCCTAGTGTATGGAGGAGATTGTTAAGACTTGTCCCCTTGGGGAACGTGTCATAACTACCCCAAGCCCACCTTCTATAGGCCAGGGGCTAGAGACTAGCACCAAAGGCATAAATCCTTAAAACTGGGAAGTCATTGCCTTTATAAACTAAAACACACAACAGAGTATGAGGTGGAAGTAAACACTAAGTAAATTTTTATACAAAAGAAATGATGGAAAGAAAAAGGGGCTGGTAATACAAGCCAAAATGTAAGTATAAGTACAACTAAAAAGGGAAAAAATAGGTGAAAGGTAAAGAGAAGCTCTTGGATCATCCTCCAGGGTTCCTACCTGAAGGGTAGGTACATATGACCTCCTCATCATTGCATGCCCATCAGACTCCTCCATGTACCAACTTGTCGTAAGGTCCACCTCAGGGTACTGTCCAGTCCTGGCGCTCTCGGCCTCAGTCAGTACTGTCTGTAGTCTACATCCAACACAATGAGGTGCGGGCACAACCAGTGCAGGGGTGAGTATAACAATACTCAGTAGGGACCCCGAGACCCTCAAGGTCTCAAAAAATCCAACAAGGATAAATCAAAAGAATGTAATCAACAGATGACCCCACTTAGGTATATACCCATACATATAGCTAAGTTATCAAATAAATCCATCTCAATAATGCGGTAAACTCAAAAGTTACTAACTTAGCTCATACCAGGATTTTATTCTAGGGGTATAATCAAGTAATATCCCCAGTCACACTATCAAAACATTGACTGATGGAGTAATCCTCCTCTATAAAGTACTATGGGCCTGCTGCGTCACACAGAGGCACTTCCCACAATCTTTGGACTGTTGAGGTCCTCCTTTTATCGAGTACCATGCGTCTGCCACGTCACACAGTGGCGCTCCCCACCATGGTTCTTCCGGGTCACATAGAGGTGCTCCCCTTAATAGCCTGCAGAGGTAATCCTCTTGTCGAGTATTGTGGTTCTGTTGCACTCACATAGAGGCACTACCCACTGTGGCTAGTAGAATCACTCCGAGTCGAATCGGTCAAGCAGTCGTCAGGTCTCATCCAGTTACTAGGTCTCCATACTCTGCTTGCTTGTCTCTGAAAGGGTCTGCTTCACAAGCTACAGGTCAATACTCCAAGTGTCATGAAGACCCATGTTGAAGTATCTCAAAGGACCACCACTTCACAAGAGTCTCAACACAACAGACAGTGCACCAAGCGGACGCCCGGTCTATGAGTAATTAGCCTTTTTGTCTTGGGTGCCTTGTTGGATTCGTGTACAAACCAACCTGGCTGTATCTCAACTATACCCTGAACTCCAATGGGGTATAGTCAAATAGACCGTCTCTCGTCGAAATTACTAGCACCGCTGACGGTTCGTCAAACGGACATCCAGTGCCAAAGCTATGGCCAAGGTAGGTAAAGGTTTGTTAGTGGGCCTGGGTCCGATCCGACCCAGTCGGACCGACTCGGCCCACCCAGTATGGTCCGACCCGGTCTAGGTCAACCCGGATAGACCCATTGGGTCTGACCCAGCCCGTTGGGCAGGTCAGCCCGCTAATTTTGGCCCAGTTCACTTGGCTAGGCCCAACGGACTTCGGGGCGGTTCGGCTCAATCTCGGGGCCAGTTTGGCCCAAAGAGTTGTGAGGGCGCAGCTCGGCATGGCTCCGCTCGGAGGGAGCAAGGGCGTGGGGATGTCGGCTAGGCCAGGAGCGCATGGGTCGCACTGAGGTCCGTTCAGCTGCGGCCAGGCAGGCCGCGGGGACACCCAGCAGAATGCGGGGGCACCGGGCATGCTGTGATAGGGGTCGGGCAGACCTTTGGGGCACTGGGCAGGGCGCGGGGGTGCCGTGTATGGCGCAGGGGAAACAGGTAGCGCGCGGGGTTGCAGGCAGTGAGCAGCGTGCGTGCGGGGCACGCGGGCAGGGAGCGAGTGGCGCCAGGTAGGCCGTAGGGGCATGTGGGCAGCGCACGGGGGCACATGAGCAGTGCGTGGGGAAGTGGGAAGGGCCGAGGGCAGTGCGTGGGGCACCGGTCCGGGCGTCGGTGGGGTTGGGCAGCCCGCGGGGGTGCGCGGGCAGTGCACGGGGGGAGCCGGGTAGCGGGCGGGGAAGCAGGGCAGCGTGCCGGTGGGACCGACCAGGCCGCGCAGCAGGCCGTAGGTTCGGTCGGGGTGCGCGGAGCACCGCGGGGGCGGCGCAGTTCACAGAGTCCATGGATAGCGCGACTTTCATCATTGCCACATTCTACGCCTCGTCGAAGATCACCAAAAACAAGTACGGTGGAGGGGGGTTGGGCCATGTTGGTTTGGCCCTCTCCCTCTGCATTTAGGGTGGTAGCATGCGATTGATCAAGATTTTTAAGAAAGATAAAGAACAACTCACCCGCAATGAATCCTTTCTAACCGAAGAAGAAGATTCAAGGATAATATCAACATTAAATAAACCCCCTACCTCTTGTTTGTCATTCGTCGTTCATTGACGGAGTCGTGGAAAGAAGACAATGTGGATCTTCGTTCATCGCATCAGTCACACGTCTCTAAACCCGAGTTTTTTCGGCCCTTTTATGACGTTGTGGAGGGTTGGTCTGTAGGTGACTAGGGTAGAGGACCAAGGAAGAATTCGAAGAAGAATCATCGCTGGTGTTCTTCGTTGGAAGAACGCGTTCGTCGTTCTTCGTTCTTCATTGGGATATTTTCTCCCTTCTCCCAAATTACACCAAAAGAGAATGCCAACCCAAATAATAATAATAGGTTTACTATTATTTTAATGTTGGCACGTAATTCAAATGGAGAATTAAATTACACAGGCTCCCCTTAATTAAACCATGAGAGTTGGCATAATTAATTTAAAGGGGAAGGTGGCACCCATTAATGGTAGAGGAGGTCAAGGGACTCCCCCCTCATTAATCAGGGGAGTTGGGAGATTTTCCACCCTCCCATTAATTTGGGGGTTTTAGTCTCGTGTGGTCCCTACATCGTAACCTCTCGCGGGAGGTTTTTTTTGGGCAGGCCCCACTACCATAACCTCTCATGGGAGGTTAGGGTGTGGTGGTCCCACCTCCAACTCCCAAGTGGAGTTTTTAACCAACAACACTCACATGGTAGCTTAAATAAAATAAAGTGTTGCACACTTTATTTTATTATTATTTTTTTCCATGAAAAACGAAAATCTAACTTCAACTCTTGACTCACTTTCGTCAAAGTGAAAGTCTTATTAGGAGAATATTGGTGCTACGAGTTCAACAGTGCCCCCAGATTTCAGTTTCAAGAACCAGTTAAAATGTTATAAAAACTCACTCGTACGTTTACTGAACCTACCCGAACAAAACATTAGAAATTGATTCCGAGAACACTGGGCCTCAGAAACAAGCGCTATAAATTTTCATAGACTCGTAAAATTCTTTTGTATTTAAGAAAACAAATTCCATAGAATTTCTGGGTCTTTACATTTTCTCCACCTTGGGTCTTTATGTACCAGTAAGCTAAAACTCAAACTACAGGAATAAAAGGGGGTATTGGGAACGTATCCGAGCCTCTCTCTCCCATGTTCTTTCCTGGAGGTTCCCATGCTGCTAGAGAACACGCACCAGAGGTATCGACCGTCCATGTTGAACCCGCTCCTGTTGATCCTCAATCTCTACTGACTCCTCCGTAAAAGTCAACCCATTGTCGACATCCAGCTCTCCATGGTCAATGATGTGGGAAGCGTCGTGGATGTATTTTCTCAGCAGAGATACTTGGAAGACGTCGTGCACCCGGTGCAACTTAGGTGGAAGAGCTAAGCAATATGCCACCCTGCTAACTCTGTTGAGGACCTGAAATGGTCAAATTGATCTCAGAGATAGCTTTCCGTCTCGGCCAAATCTCTGTAGACATTATCAAGGTGAGACTCGTAGGATGATGTGGTCGCCATCCTTGATCTCCAGAGGACTCAGTCTCCTATCAGCATATGACTTCTGTCTACTTTGTGTAGTCTTCATTCGCTCCTGGATGATCTGCACTTTCTCTATGGTAGCCCATACCATCTCCAGTCCCCCAAGTGCGGACTCCCCAGGGTCTGTCCTGCACAAGGGTAATCTACATGGTCGCTCGTACAATGCCTCTAAAGGTTCCATCCCTATGGTGGAGTGATAGATTTTGTTGTAGGAAAACTCCACCAATGGTAAGTGATCCTCCAAACTGTGACCGAAGTCTAGGACACAAGCATGTAGCATGCCCTCAAGGTTCGGAATGGTCCGCTCGGTCTGACCATCCATCTGAGGATGGAAGGCGGTTCTTAAACAAAGTTGTGTCCTGAAAGCTTCCTGCAACCCCTTCCATAGCTGGGAAGTAAAGTGTGTGTCATGATCGGAGACAATCGTCGAGGCTATACCATGTAGATGAACAATCTCTTTCACATAGAGGCATCTCAAGCTCTATATTGAGCCATGTTCTCTAATCAGTATGAAGTGGGCCGACTTGGTGAGTCGATTGACGATCACCCAAATCGAGTCATGACCCCTGGATGTACATGGAAGACCCATCATGAAGCCTCTGGATATCCCATCCCACTTCAACTCTGGGACCTCTAAGGGTTGAACCAAGCCTACTGGTACCTAATGATCAGCCTTCACTTGCTGAAAAGTGATGCATCAAGAGACAAACTCTGCTACTTCCTTCTTCATACCTGGCCACCAGTGTTGTCGTCTGAGGTCCTGATACATCTTTTCCACTCCTAGGTGTATCACTAGAGGGTAAGTGTGGAAATCCCTCAACACTTCCTCCTAATGAGCTACTGGTACTATAGTACGTCCTCTGAAGAGGATAACATGCTCCCCACCATCTTAAAATCCATCATGTGCATGCCCTATGGATATCTGAGTGTGTCATGTCTCATAGTCAGCGTCCCCATGATGTGATTCCCTGACTCACTGAAGGAGTAGAGGAGTTACCGTAAGAGAATTAAGTAAAGATGCGCCATCTCTAACAAAAAGGATATCTTTAAAGAAACCAGCTACTCTTCTGCCTTGCCTAGAAGATGTATACCAGACCTCCTTCCGATTGCATCTGTAACTATGTTACCTTTCCCGAGATTATAAACTATCTAGAAGTCATAGTCCTGGAGGAACTCTAGCCACTCTCATTAGGAACTGAAACCTCAAACTCCTACTACCCTGAGGGTAAGTCTGTCTAACTCAATAGTGATCGGATGCACCCTCCTATGAGTTTAACTTGTGATGCTTGGGTTTCCTTTTTTCCAACTAAAGGAAACCTCATCCCAACATTGTATATAAATCACAAACCCTTTTCCTAATATAGTTAATCTGAATGTGAACTATGGATGTCAAGTCCAAATCCAAACTAACTTCATAAGGCCTCGACGCTGCCATCAAGAGGTTCAAACCGAAACTATCGCCTTAAGGGTCAGATCACACCGCCAGCGTAAGTGTGATTATCGAGTCTCCTCCCAAAGGTATCTCCATACATGACAGTCGAGTAAATGGTTTAACTAGAAACTCTAGGTCCTGGACAAGATTCATGGAAGTAGATAATGTTTGGTACCTATGTCTATTGATACAGAAGCTAGTAGTAGACACAGACCATTCCTCAAATCATTCCTAGAGTCACTGGGTTGCACTCTTTGACCGCATGCAGCTAATACCTTCCTCTGCAAGTCCTCTAGCTGTACCCGCAGCTCACGAAGCTTAACGGGAGCCATCCGATATGCTGGAAAAGAAATCAGTGACATCTTGGGGTACAGTTCAAGGTAGAAGTCCACCTCTCTGCGAGGAGGTATACCTGGGACATCATCATGGAAAACATCTGTGTACTGGTCCACCACTATAGGATAAGTCAGAATCTCCACATCTACTGCTCTGAGGGTATGGCAGGCCAACTGATTAGTGATCGACCGCACCCTCCTTTGAGTAAGTCCATCCTATTCTGCAGAGGATCCCTTCTCACCGGTGAAGGTAAACCTAGTCCCATCTGTGTATACACACCGCACATTGCACCTTATACAGTCTATCTAATCATGGATTGTAGATAACCAGTCCATACCCAATATGATGTTGTAAGGCCTCGACGCCACTACTAGAATATCCCAGCGGAAGCCCCCACCTCCTATAGTAAGCTCGCCCTGCCGGCACCAGTACGAAATTTTTTAATCAACTCCCGTAAGAGTCTTTTACTGTAATGATTGAACTAACGGCTCCTTCAGAATCTCAGAGATCCGAACGAGGAAAGTGTTAATGAAATAGTGACTGGAATCTGTGTCTATAAGAACTACAGCTTAGGTGGAATAGACATTGATCCTACCTCGAATCATATTTGGAGCACTCTGATCATAGGCCTCAGCTTCCTGAAGCTGAGCTCTCCCCTATCCACCTGCTCCTTGCGGTCGGGGTGGACCTCCTGGTGGTGGTGGTGGAAACACCTCGAAACGTCATCCACCACCCGCTACACGTCCAGATCCTCTGCCACATCCACCTCCTCCTTACATACCACCTCAATCAAACCTCTGCCACTACCTAGGAGGTCCCTCAACTATCTATTGATCTTCAGTACGACGGGTTGGACAGTCACGAGCCATGTGACCCTGCCCGCCGTATGAGGAACATTACCTGCTACTGGCATGTATGTCACTACCCCGGGTGCCCCACACAACTGAACCTGAGTCATGTGGTCGTCCACCCATGGGTATGGTCCTCTTGGTCCTCTGCGTCATCTGTCTACTACCAGCTGCAGAAGACTCTGTTGCATTTCGACTAGTTGTGGTTCTTGCTTCCAGAGACTGCTCAGCAAGGAAACTCTCCACGAGGAGGGCTCTCTCTAGCACCCTCACCAACATCGAGATGCTGAGTGAGATCGTCGAAGCCTTGATCTCTCGCTCGATCCCCTGCTCGAAGGTCTGGTCCCTGAAGAATGGGTCTCGCACCATATCTGTGTAGTAGCGCGAGAGGTTGGTAAACCTTCATGGGTACTGCACTACTATCATGATGCCATGCTATAAATGTAGTATCTCCTATATCCGAACCACACATAGGGTAGCTGGGAAAATTTCCACCCGGAACCGGCTATTAATGTCTGCCCAGAGTAGCGTTGCCTCATCACGCACCTGGAGCATCAGGATCCACCATCTTCCTACTGCTGCTTGAAGGAGACTCGCGGCACGGATCACCATAAAGTCTACTGCTGTCCCTACTAGCCTAAAGACTCTCACCAGAGCCTCCAGACAATACTTAGCTGCCTGTGGGTCCATCTCACCCCTAAACATGGGTGGCTTTTAGTGCTGGAACTCGTGTAGTGCGCTCAAGCGGTGTGCATCGTCTTCTATTGGGACTGGTGGCATCAGTGGCCCAATGGGGTGTGGTACCACTGGTACCTCAACTGTAAGAGGGCCCTACACCAAGGCTTCATCGCTCGGTGTTCTGTCAGTGCATACAACTCTCAGGACTCTCCCTTCCTGGTGAGTTGACCTCAATGAGTGGACATAAAGATAACTTTTGAAAACACAGACACAATCAGTGATTTCGTGCACTGAGTTGGGAATCAGTAGTCAGGGTCCTGGGGTATGGATACGTCGGTCGCCGCACCAACACTGGACTCCCTGAACAGAAAACCACACTCGGTACCGTTAACACTATTTCCTCATAGAAAAGAATGATCAGAGTCCTATATTCTTCGGTAGAACTGACACCTCTGATACCAATTGGTCACAACCCATCCCCCATGGCCTGTTTTGTAAGTACCCCAAGCCCGCCTTCCATAGGCCAGGGGCTGGACACTAGAACAAAAGGTGTAAATATCTAAAATTGGTAAGGCATTGCCTTCATAAACTGAAACACATAACAGAGTATGAGAAGGAAGTAAACATTAAGTAAAGTTGTATACAAAAGAAGTGTTGGAATGTAAAAGGGGTCGAAAATACAAGCACAACTGTAAGTACAAGTACAACTGAAAAGGGTCAAAATAGCTGAAAGGTAAAGAGAAACTCCTGGATCGTCCTATGGGGTTCCTCCCTGAAGAGTAGGTACATATGACCTCCTCAGTACTCCACATCCATCAAAATCCACTGTGTACCGACTCGTCATAAGGTCCACCTCTGGGTAGTGTCCAATCCTGGTGCTCTTGGCCTCCGTCAGTGTTGTTCGTCGTCTGCATCCAACACAACGAGGTGAGGGCATATCCCGTGTAGGGGTGAGTATAATGATACTTTTGAGGGACCCCGAGACCCTCAAGGTCTCACAAAATCTAACAAAGATAAACCACAAGCATGTAATCAATAGATAACACCACTTAGGTATATGCCCATACATATACCTAAGTTATCAAGTAATCCATCGCAATCATGAGGTAAACTAAAAAGTTACTCACTCAGCTCAAACCAGGATTTTATTCTATGGGTAGTATCAAGTAACATCCCCAGTCACACTGTCAGAACCTCAGCTGATGGAGTAATCCTCTTCTATCGAGTACTGTGGGCCTATCGCGTCACATAGAGGCACTTTCCCCCTATCCTTGGACTACTGAGGTATTCTTCCTATCAAGTACTATGGGTTTGTGGAATCACACAGAGGCACTCCCCACCATGGGTCTACTGCGTCACACAGATGCTCTCCCCCTAATAACCTGTAGAGGTACTCCTCCTATCGAGTATTGTGGGTCTGCTGCACTCACACAGAGGCGCTTCCCACTATGGCTAGTCGAATCACTCTGAGTCAAATCAGTCATGTAGTCTTCAGGTCTCATCCAGCTACTATGTCTTCATACTCCGTTCTCTCGTCTCTAGGAGGGTCTACTCCATGAGCTACAGGTTGATACTCTAAGTGTCACAAATTCCCACGTAGAAGTATCTAAAGGGACCGCCATGTCATAGGGTCTCAATGCAATAGACGGTACATCAATCGGACGTCTGGTCTGTGAGTTATTATCCTTTTTGTCCCAGGAGCCCAGTTGGATTCATGTGAAAACCAACCTGACCGTATCTCAAATATAACCCCAACTCCAATGGGGTGTACTCAAAGGGAACGTCTCTCATTGAGATTACCAACACCGTTGATGGTTCAACAATTGGACATCTGGTTCCAAAGTTATGGCCAAGGTAGGTACAGGGCCTATAGTGGGCCCGGGTACAGTCTGACCCGGTCGGACCTACTCGGCCCAACCCAGTTTGGGTCGACCCGGTCTAGGTCAACCCGGACAGACCCGCTAGGTCTGACACGGCCCGTTGGGTGGTTCAGCCTGCTATGTTTGGCCTGTTCTACTGGGCCCGGCCCAGCGGACTGTGGGACTGTTCGGCCCGGGCTCAGGGCTAGTTCGACTAGGAGTGTTGCAAAGGCGTAGCTCGGCATGAAGGGAGAGAGGGAGCCGGGATTCCATCTCAGCCGGGAGCATGCCAGTCACGCAGAGGCCAGCTCAGGGGCGTCCGGGTAGGCCGCGGCAGGGCACAGAGGGTGCAAGGGAGCCGGGATTCCAGCGCGGCCTGGAGCGTTCGGGTGACACGGAGTCCGGCTCAGGGGCGGCCAGGAAGGCCGCGGTAGGGGTCCGGTAGGCTGCGGGGGCACTGAGCTGGGTTCGGGGGCACCAATCCAGACATGGGGGCACAGGGCAGGCCGCGACAGGGACCATGCAGGCCGCTGGAGGCATCGGGCAGGGCGCCGGAGGGGCCGGGCAGGCCGTTGGGGTGCACTAGCTGCGCGCGGGGGTACCGGGCAGCGCATGGGGTGCCGAGCAGCGCGCTGGTGAGGACGGGAAGGTCGTGGGGCAGGCCGCGGGTTTGGATTGGGAAAGTAGAGCACCGCGGGGGTGACACGGTTCACAGAGGCCGTAGGTAGTGCGGACTTCGTCGTTGCTGCCTTCGTCGCCACATCGATGATCACAAGAAACAAGTGTGGAGGAGGGGGGTCAGGCCATGTTGGTTTGGCCCACTCCCTCCACGTTTAGGGTGGTTACATGCGATTCATCAAGGTTTTTAAGAAAGATAAACAACAACTCAACCGCAACGAATAATTTCTAACCGAAGAAGAAGATTCAAGGAAAACATCAACATGAAATAAACTCCCTGCCACTTTTTCATCGTTCGTCGTTCGTTGACGGAGTCGTGGAAAGAAGACAATGAAGACTGTTGTTATTCGTGTCTGTCGCACGTCTCTAAACCTGAGTTACATCGGCTCGTTGATGACATTGCGGTGGGTTGGTTAGTTGGTGACCGGGGTAGAGGAGTGAGGAAGAAGTTGAAGAAGAATCATCATCAGCGTTCTTTGTTGGACGAACACGTTCTTCGTTCTTCATTTGGAGCTTTTCTCCCTTCTCCGAAATTCCACCAAAAGAGAATGCCAACCCAAATAATAATAATAGATTTACTATTATTTTAATTTTGGCATGTAATTCAAATGGAGAATTAAATTACGTAGGTTTCCCTTAATTAAACCACAAGAGTTGGCACAATTAATTTTAAGGGGAAGGTGGAACCAATTAATGGTAGGAGAGTTCAAGGGACTCCCCCCTCATTAATGAGGGGAGTTGTGAGATTTTCCACCCTCCCATTAATTGGGAGGTTTTAATCTCATTTGGTCCCAATGTCGTAATCTTTCATGGGAGTTTATGCTTTAGTGGGCCCCACCACCATAACCTCTCATGGGAGGTTAGGGTGTGGCGGCCCTACCTCTAACTCCCAAGTGGAGGTTTTAACCAACAACACTCACATGGAAGCTTAAAAAAAATAAAGTGTTGCACACCTTTTTTTATTATTATTTTCCCATGAAAACCAAAAATATAACATTATCTCTTGACTCACTGTCATAGAATTGAAAGTCTTATTAGGAGAATATCGGTGTTGTGAGTTCAATGGTGCCCTCAAATTTCAATTCTGATCACCGGTTAAAATGTTATAAAAACATGCTCATACGTTTACCGAACATACCTAGACAAAACTTCAGAAATTGATTCCAGGCACATCGAGCCTCAGAATCAAGTGCCGTAAATTTTCACAGACTCATGAAATTCTTATGTATTTATGACCAAAATTACCAAGGAATTTTTGTTTCTTCATAGATATGGAGAACTATTTATATTATGATATTTAGATTCTAGTTTCCAGACTTATCAAGATTACATGAAGTCGTAAACGGGATATATCTTCACTTTTAATGGAGGCGTAGTGAGCTAGAATAGCTCAAAGTAGAATGTGGTCACAGATTCTATAGAAGAGTCTGACTATATCATATCTTATGGGGTAACTAAAGAATTATTTTGGATGCGAAGCTTCATACAAGAGCTGGATGTGATACCTAGTAGTAAACATCCCATCACATTGTACTGTGATAATACTACAGCGGTGGCTCTCGTAAAACAGCCAAGGCCACCTCATTGGATGAAGCACATACATCAAATGTATCATCTCTTGGGGTATTTTTATCAGATAGGTGAAGTTTCAGTGAGCAGTATTTCCAAAAAAGACAACATGAGGGACCCCTTGATTAAAACCTTGAATCAGTAGAAACCTGATCACCATGTGAGATCTAGTGGACAAAAAGTCGTTGGTAGTTGATTTAATTCCAACTGGGAGTTTTTAAGAGTTTGTGTCTGAGAACCAATTGGTTTTACTTTTATTACATGTATATTTAATGTATTTAAATATTAATCATCTTATTACATATTGTTCATTGTTCTGCATGACTATGATTTAATAATTTTCTAGAGTATTTGTTGCATTGATAAGGTTATTGCAGTTCCCCGCTATGATGAGAACCTTGAAATTCTATAACAATATTTTTAAATATAATTCTACGGTTGGATGAAATAATGTGAAGGGATACATGGCATGTACACCATCAAGTGTCAGTACTTGTATGCAGATTAGACTTCCTCTCATGATGTTCTCACTTAGTAATCTCCAAGACAGGAGATTATGAGAACAGACCCGCCAGTAAGAATTCTTCATGTTCTGGTGTCATTAGATATTTCCATTTTTGAGTGTGTGTAATGATCCTTATACTTTAATATTGTGAATAATATGTGTCAGAGCTCACACACTTTGATTTAATGATGAATACCGTCATGCAGACAGTTGGCGGGAAGTAGGGTACATTGGGTGCGTCAAGAGGGACATGATATTAATGGGTAAGTCGAAGAAGGATTTGTCCCTTCCATTTATGGAAGTTGATATCTCAACCATTTTATTGAAATAGAACTGTCATGCGAAACTCCAAGGCCATGGTGTAATGAAGATTTTATTTCAGGTAGTAAAAGAACGACATATCAATTATAAAGGTTGATGACACTACCATGAAGCCTTCTTGATTAGATATTGAGACAAATGGATTATATTACACAGCGAGCGTTTGTATGAGGATGTCATTTTTGTTACCTTTCATTCTTTTTCTTTGGTGCCTTGACCCATTGCTAAAAATTACTTTGGGACTTTAGGTAGGCCCGCCAAATTCCAATGAGAAAAAATCTTAGAGGGTCACTCACTAAGTGTTTTCTATTATCTCTGTTAAATTATATTTGAATTTAATTAATGAAATAAATATTATTTTCAAGACCGTGGAATAATTTTATTCAAGTTATTATGATCGCATAAATTAAATAAATTATATTTATTTATTTTATTAAACATTTAATAAATACTTATTTGTTAGTTTTTAAATAAAATATTTATTTAAGAGAATAAATTATTTATTTCTTTATTCGGGTGTTCAATAAATGGAAGTGGAGTTTGAGCGGACCAAGACCAGTACAGTAGTAAAATAATTATATGAAAGATGGTAAATAAATATTTGTTGGCACAACTTAAAATAATAATGATGCTGAAATTATTTTTTAACGTGGAATTTTATTCTGTTTTGTGAAAGTTGGAGGACCATAAATAATTACACAGTATTATTATTATGAGCATGGGTTTTCTCTATGTTAATTAATTTATTTAATTTCTGTTATGAAATTAAATATTGTAACTAAAGTTCCATGCATATAAATAGACAAGTACGTCTATTGTGCCATGGTGAACACATAGCACACATGGTGAATTGAGAACTGTTGACCTAAACATTTCTCTATCAAATCCTCTCCCCTCTACTCTCAATAATGAGAGATGTTTTTTAAGGCTGAAGAACAAGTGATCAAGAACGATGGGCACAAGACACTCGCTTCACTACGCTAGCACCTATAGAATGAGTGGTGTCAATTGGAGGCCATCTGAGCACGTTTGGATCACCATTAGAGGGATTCTTGTTTGGATCCTCACAAGCACAATAAAATAATCTGGAAGGTTCATTCCAAACGATCAACATCATCAATGAAGAAAAATAAAAAAGATCCAAGTATTATTTTTCTTTATGAAATTATATAAATTAATTATAAACATGATGTGAAAGATCCTCTCTAAAGGTTTCAGTCATCCTCCTTCTTTATCTAAATCTTTAATTCTATTCCTTGGATACTGGCGTTCATCGCCGTATTGATCTCGGAATAATCATTGATCATGGTAAAAATAAAAGTTGGGTTTCATCCCAACCATGCATCCACTGCACTCGAAACCTACAATAATGACTATGATTTGTTTCTATCAACACCCACCCATGCCCTTGTAGTGAGGTCTATAGTGTTCAATATATAAAATAGCAATCTATATAATAGAAAACATCCAATAGTCCATATGAGAGTGTTGATTAACATATCCCATAATCCAATCACTGATCTTGTAATGACATGGAATTTCTATGTAGATTTTTTTATATATGGGAATATTATGAGCCTGTGAAATCTGAGAGCACGTCATTCCGAGGCACAGAGTGCCCGGAATGATCCGTCGAAGTTTTGTTAAGCTTATGTTAACGCGTGTAAGCATTTTTCATGAAAAAGTTGAATAACTCTTAAATGGCTACTCGGATCAGAAATCTAAGGGCACAGTTGCGCTCAAGATAGTGGGTTTACCGTAGGTGTGACTTAAGTATAGTCGGCGCGGGCCTCCTGTGAGAAAACCACAAAATGACATAATCGTAAATTAAATAATTAAATAGAATGTTTTATTTTTCAAATTCTTATAACTCACAAATGATAACTTGGATTAAAAATTCGATACCACCGCTGAAGTCATTAGGGTATGCTTTCCTTAAGAAGATACTAACTTTGGCCAACGCAGACCACTAGAGAAAGTTAGTTTTTTTCCATAAATAAAATAACTAAGTGACAATTATTTTATTGTAAAATTCATAACTTCTAAACAATAACAGGGATTGAAAATCTGAGAGTATTGTTGGGTTTTTTAGGGCGTGTTTCACCTAGGTAGAGCCTAACCTTGACCAGTGCGGGTTGAGGGTGACTAATCATAATTTTCCATACATTTTTTCGTGGACGATCAGTAAACGTGTGAGCGGGTTTTTATAACTTTTGAACAGGTGCCCAGAATTTAAATCTAAGGGCACCGTTGAACTCGCAGTGTTGGTATTCCCATAAAGAGACTTTCACATTGATGATAGTTGGTCGAGGGTGAAAGTTAGTTTTTGTGTTTTACGTGAAAGAATAAAATTAAAATAAAAGTGTGTGACATTTTTATGTTTATTTTCAAACACCCATGTGGGTGTTGGAAAGTGGGTTCCACTAGAACTAAGCCTCCATGTGGAAGTTGAGAAGTGGGTACCACCAGACCTTAACCTCTCATGAGAGGTTATAGTGGTGGGGACCACTCGAGTTCTCAAAACCTCCCAAATTGAATTTAGGGGTGCGGACCACTCGACCCCTATTAATGGGTGGAGAGGAAACCACTCAACCCCCCTCTTTAATGTGGAGGAGCCTCTTGAGATTCCTCCACATTAATTATACCAACTCACCACTTTAATTGTGCAAACCTAGCTAATTAATTAAGCTAATTTGAATTTGTTCCAACGATTAAAGATGGGGGAAACACATCAGTTGGCCATTTTCATTTTGGGAGAGAAGGAGCCTTGGGATAAAAGATCTCCAACAAAGAACATGTTCTTCTACGAAGAACGCTCCGCCAACGAAGAACGATCTGCCAACTAATAACGCGGACCTTGACTTTGAGCTTCTTTCATGGGACTTCTTCTGACGTGGGCCGCTATCATCTATGACGAATCGACGTCTATAATTCCTTCTCACGACTCCGCCAATGAACAACCTGAGGTAGGGGATTAATGCTATTTGTTTAACACTTTCCATGTACTCCCTTCATTTCTTGTGAGGGTTGGGAACAAACATTGAGAAAGATTATGGTTTCATGTTCATGCTTCGTTCTTGTGAACCACTTGTTACCACTCAAAACGTGAAGGGTGCGGGCCAAACAAACATGGCCCGACCCCTCTGTAGTTCTTATTTGTGGTGTTATTTGGAATGAAGGAAGGTGACGAAAGTTACGAGGGAAAAGGCGCCTCCACCCGTGGCCTCCACCTCTCCGTGCCCCAACCAAACAAGCCCCACACCTCTGGCTGAATTTCCACCATCGTCCGCTGTTCCGAGCCGTCGTGCCATCATACCAAGCCGTTGCTGCCATCCGTCGTGTGGAGTCGTCGTTCCGTAGTGCTGAACTGCCATGCCATCTGACGTGCTGAGCCATGATGCCCCAGCTGAACCAGCTCGTGCCCCTCGTGGCGCCCACAGGCCCTCTCCCCCTCATGGGGAACTGGTCGAACCAGCTCGCGCCCCTCACGGAACCCCGGCCGAACAGGTCGCGCCCCCCACGGCGCCCAGTCCAACCCCCCCCCCCCCCCCCCCCCCCCCCGTGGAAATCTACGGCCCCTTGAAAACCTCACAGCCTGCTAGACTGTCCAGCGGACTAGGCTGCATCACGGGCTGGGACGGGTTAGTCTGACTGGGTTGGCCCAGACCTGGGCCCACTACGACCCATTTAATTCCTTTGGCAATAACTTTGGCACTGGGCGTCTATTTGATTAACCTTCAGTGGTGCTGGAAATCGTGGAACGTGACAGTTCCTTTGGGTATACCCCACTAGAGTTTTGGGGTATAGTTGAGAATGGTCAAGTTGGATCGAGCACAAATCCAACCGGGCCCCCAGGACTAAAAGGCTAATAACTCACTGACCGGGCGTCCAATTGACGCGACGTCAGTTGCTTTGAGACCCCTATGGCGTGGAGGACCTTTGAGATACTTATTCGTGGGACTTTTTTACGGTTGGAGTATCGACCAGTAGCTTGTGGAGCGAACGCTCCTGAAGGAGGGTGTGCTTAGTGTGGATACCCAGTAGCTGGCTGTGACTTGACGACTGCTGACCTTTTCGACTCAGAGTGACTGGACGGGCCTAGTGGGGAGCGCCTTGGTGACGCAGAAGTCCCACGGTGGGGAGCGCCTCTATGTAACACGGTAGACCCACAGTACTCGACATGAGAAGTACCTCAGCAGGCTACGAGGGGTAGCGCCTCTATGTGACACGGTCGACCCATGGTACTCGATAGGAGGAGTACCTCACTAGTCATGTGCTTGATGGGCCTGGGGGAGCACCTCTTTGTGACACGGCAGACCCACAGTACCTGACAGGAAGAGTACCTTAGCAGTCCAATATTTTTGGGAAGTGCATCTGTGTGACGCGACAGGCCAACTATACCTGATAGAGGAGGATCCCTCTAGCAGCTGAAGTATTCGACGATGTGACATGGGATGTTACTTGTTACTATCCTCTAGTATAAATCTTGGTGTGATCTGAGTTAGTACCTCTGTGTTTTCCCTCATGATTGAGATGGATTACTTGATAACTTAGGTATATGTGTGGGCATATACCTATGTAGGGTTATCTGTTGTTTTCTTACTTTGTGGTTTATCCTTGGGTGGATTTTTATGATACCTTGAGGGTCTCAGGGTCCCTACTGAGTATCTTTATACTCACCCTTGAACGGGCTTTTCCCACACCTTCTTGTGTTGGGTGCAGATGACGGATAGCGCTGACTGAGGCTGAGAGTACAAAGACTGGACGGTGCACGGAGGTGGACCATACGGCGTGTCAGAATGTGGAGGAGATGGACGGATGTGGTGTGTCGATGAGGGTAGCTATACCTACCCTTTAGGTAGAATTCATGGTGGATGATTCAAGAGCTTCTTTTCACCTTTCAATTGTTTTTTCCTTTTCAGTTGTACTTGTACTTTTCCAGTTGGGCTTGTATTCCGACCCCTTTTACTTAATGTAATTACATTGTTTACTATTCAATTTACTTGGGTTTGTATCATGCTGGGTGCTTGGTTGTGTGTGTTACATGTTATAAAGTCAATGCCTTCCAAGTATTTAGGGAATACACCTTTGGTGCTAGTCGTCGTCCATTGGCCTATGGAAGGAGGGCTTGGGGTAGTCACGACACGGGACCCGGGGGATGGGTCGTGAAAGAGCTACCTATTTCAATTGATGAGGATGATATTCATATTTGTGAATAAGATGTTGTAACATTCATCACATTGATATAACATCTTGTAAAAAAACATATCGGTATACATTTCCAATTTATTTTTCAAGATAAACCTTTAACATTCATCACATTCAGAGGTAGTGTTTGATTTATACCTTAACCAGTTTCAAATTAAAGATCCTTTGTGATGGCTTCAACTTCTTTCGCCCCCGAAGGCTATTCATTGGGTCGTGCTCCTTTCTTTGATGGAACCGACTACACTTATTGGAAAACCCGCATGACCACTTTTCTATGAAGTATTGGTTATCCTATTTATAGAATTGGCATGCATGGTTATTCTCTCTCTTCTCCCGATGAATCCAAATGGACCCAAGCCGATATTAAAAATTTCGAGCTTGATGGCAAAGCCATGAACACTCTTCATTGAGGCCTTGATCGTAATGAATTCAATCGAGTTTCCATATGCACCTCATCACATGAAATCTGGAAACTTTTGGAGGTTACCCATGAGGGGACCAACAAAGTCAAGGATACTCGATTGGATATGTACCGTCAAGATTTCGAGTCTTTCACCATGCATCCATCTGAATCAATTTCTGAAATGTTTACTCGCTTTACTGACATTTGCAATGGGAGAAAGTCCCTTGGTGATGATGTGTCTGCAGAGACGATGGTCAAGAAGATCCTTTGGATCCTACCAAGCTCATGGGCACCAAAGGTGACGACAATTCAAGAAGCAAAAGACATCAAGAACATGCCGGTCGAAGAGCTCATCGGATCCCTCATGACCTATGAAATCACCATGAGGAGGCAAGCTGAAAAGGAAGGCAAACCGATCAAAGTTCCAAAGAACATCGCCTTCAAAGCTCACCAAGAAGAAAGCTCCTCCTCCTCATCGTCTTCCTCTTCAAGCGGCGATTCAGAAATGGAGAATCTTGCCCGCAAAATGCACAAGTTCATGAAGAAGCACAAGAAGAAGAAATCAAGCAAGGCTCAAACCGACGAAAAATCCGAGCCCAAGGTAAGATGTTACGAGTGTGGCAAGAAAGGCCATTACAAGCCTGATTGTCCACTCAACAAGAAAAAGGCCAAGCAAAAGGAAAAGAAGAAGGCATTCAAGGCCACATGGAGTGATAGCTCCACATCATCCTCCTCCTCCTCCTCCTCAAGTGACAACGGTAAAAAATGCCTAATGGCATTTCATGAGGTAACCTCTTCCGACTCCTCTTCCTCTAGTTCTTCAAACTCTTTTAATCATTTATCTTACGAGGATCTCCAACATGCTAGAGATCAATTGGAGGAAGGTTTTCACGAACTTTCTTCCAAATTTATTTCCTTAAAAAATAATTTCAAAAAACTTTCTTCCGAAAAGGATCAACTTCTCAAAGAAAAGGAGGAGTTGTCCCTCAAGATCCAAAACCTTCCCGATGTTGATTCTATGGAATCAACAATCAAGGATTTAAAGGAATCCCTTGCCAAATTCACCCAAGGTGAACAAAATTTAACCAAACTCCTTGGTTCCCAATACGTTTCAAGAACCACCCAAGGGCTTGGCTATTCCAAGCAAGCTTCCTCTTCCCATGCTCCTACTATTTTTGTAAGGGGGAGCTCCCAATTTAAATTTTGAAATTATTGTAAAAAACTCAGGCACTTAATTTATGAGTGCAATTGCAAAAATGCCTGGTATGGAAGGCCCAAAACTATTTCCTTTAACGATGAATTTTTTAGGAGAAGACCCGCCACTAGACAAGTATGGATTGAAAAATCCCTTTTAGCGAGTCTCTCCGGGCCAAAATTTGTCTCGGTTTCAAAATCCTCTCCCTGGTGATTTGTTGTTTTTATTTAGGGGGAGTTAGGATCGTTTAAGTCTTTTTGCGATTTTCAATTCAACTTTCATTTCAAAACTATCATTTCAAAATTTTCAATTTTCAATTCAAAAACTTTCAATTTTCAATTTTCAATTTTCAATTTTCAATATTCAATTCAAAATTTTCAATTCAAATTTCAAAAATTTCAATTGGTTTAAAATTTCTATCTTGTTTTTCAACCCTTTCCCTCAATCAAGTTTTATGCCCCGTGCTATTTTGATAATCACAAAGGGGGAGAAATTCTTGGTTGATTAGGGGAGAAATCTTTCTCTCATGCTTTTCTTTACTTTTCAATTTTAAAGCATGCCTCTCATTTTAATCTTTTACATTGCTTGTTTTAGTGATTGTGATCATCAAAATAGGGGGATATTGTTATACCTCTCGTACCCCTCGCGGTTTAATTTTCATGATCACAATCACTCTCTTATTTATCTAATCTTGTTTTAAGTGTTTTTGGATGATAGGCATGATTTCAGGTTGCCAAGGAATTGGGCCAAGAAAGCCAGAAGGCAAGAATGGACAGTGGACTGATTTCAATCCTACCGGCCAACCGGTGGATGACCACCGGCCAGCCGGTGGTGCCTGGACTGAAGGGATGTCTTCTGTCCAGACCACCGGCCAACCGGTGTCCCATCACCGGCCAGCCGGTGGAACCCAGACAGAAGGAAATGCTACTGTCTCAGCACCGGCCAACCGGTGGCCTCCTCACCGGCCAGCCGGTGGTGCCTGGGTAGAAAACTCTCCTTTTTTCAAAGCACCGGCCAACCGGTGGCCAAGTACCGGTCAGCCGGTGGAGCCAGTCAAACTAGCCGTTGGGCTTTGACCAGACTTGTCCACTTGACTCCGAACGGCTCCGAAGGCCTCTCCAACGGCTCCGAAGCCCCCCAACGGCCATATGAGGGTTCCCCCTCTATAAATAAAGGACTAGGAAGCCCCAGAAACTCACGGAAGCCCACGGACACATTTCTCCATCATTTGGCGAACCTCCGGCGCATTCCTTCAAGGATCCCCATTATCTCCATCCCACTTCCACAACCAAGGAGCATCACCATAGAAGCTTGGGAGCGCGCTTCATCAACTTCGTCAATCCATTGGCGCCCAAGACTTCTCCACATTACGGTTTTTCTTGTTTTATCTTTTTGAGCATCAATTTGGGTTTTGTGCCTACAAAACCCCATTTCTTTTATCCTCTCTTTGTTTGGGTTTTCACACCACCTTCAAGGTGTGAAGAGGTTAGTCAAGCCTTCCCTTTAAAAGGCTTGAGTCAAAGGTGAGCTATCCTTTACCTGTAAGAAGGCTAGTGGGTTCTTGCTCAACCAATTAAAAGCAAGCTGTAATAGGTTCTAGACTACCTTAAAGTCTAGTGGGTTCTTTCTCAACCATTAAAAGCAAGTGTGTTTCTTGCTAAAACCATTAAAAAGAAAGCGGTAGTAAATCTCTCAACGGTTGAGTTGGGAGCGGAGACGTAGGCTTGGGATTTAAGCCGAACTCCGTTATCAAGTTTTGTGTCTTGCCTCTTTTATTTCCGCTGCACCTTTAACTTTGTTTTAAATTGTTAATTATTTTTAAAAGGCAATTCACCCCCCCCCCCTCTTGCCATCACTCCTTTCTCTTCCGCCCAACAAATCTGAGGCACAGTGAGACCGGTGTGACTAAAAGTTTCTGTTATGATTTTAAAATTGACATTTTAGCTCAAAATATGTCACTCACTAAAAACCAAGAAAACACACTTTGATTGTCTTGATAATTTAGGAAAATAATTCCAAAGTCCTTTATGATGTGTAAGAAGATGTCTAACGTCAAAGAGACACACATTCCAACCGATATGACTCAAAATGCATGTTTCTTGTTTGAAATGACATTTTAGAAGAAAAAAAAGTGGCATACTGAAAACCATGAAAACACATTAATATTGTTTTGATACTATAGTAAAATGATCCATATGTAATTTTTGAGAGAAGGGAATCAACCAAACCTTAATACGATGAACGGTGTGACAGGTATAACTCCAAATGTGTCCTTATTTAAAATTGATATTAATTTTACTAATAAAACAAGTGACATACTCAAAACCAAGAAAACACATTAAGATTGTTTTATACTTTAGGAAAACGTTCCATAACTCATTTATGATGTTTAGGAATCAACTCCACCTCAATACTATGCATGGTGTGACCTATATAACTGCAAATGTGTCTTTTTTATTAAAAATTTTTATTTAATTAATGTATTCTTTCACATTAATGTTTAATTTATTACTGTATTGTTTTACAAACACAATATTAGTTTGCTTATATATGTGGGATATTTTTCTTATGTGGGATGATTTGTTTGGAAATTTATACCATGGGTGGAAATTTTTTAGAATGGATCACATGCGTCAAAAGATAAAACATTAATATATTTAACTATTTGTTGGATAATTGTAATTGTAATTATATAAAACATTGTATGAAATGTATATAGTAGTGTTTTTTTGTAAATACCATGGACAGATATGTCTGTATTGATGATGTCAATTAAATTTATATAGCTTTGTTTGAAATTACATGTTTTTTTGGTGTGCTGTTATATTAATAGCACATTGTAGCAAGCTAGGTCTTTATTAGTACTATTTCGGGCACTGATAAAGGTTAGCCTTTATCCATGCTAAAATAGTGATGATAAATGGGGTATTTATCAGTGCTTTTTTTTTGTGCAGTAGTGCATGTAAATTTATATTAAAACACTTTCATATGATTATTATTAATATCATAATATTAATATAAATAATAGACACCCATCTATATATAGTTTTTTAAATATTCAAAATATATTTATATAAATAGATGTATACTTAAATATGATTTTTTTAATGTAAAAAAACTTTTGTTTCGCTCAAAATGGGCATTGATATGGACACCTTTTTGACACATATGTTTCCAAAAGAAACTATTTAATATTAACAACAATTGAGAAGATGGTTACCCTCATTGTCAATATATTCTTAAATTATCTTATTTACCACCATCTAAATTTGAGGGGAGTAAATGATATGGGATGCATGTTGAAATATACATTTTAGCAGCAAGATAAAATAATCACATCCTCACATATTTAACATCAAAATGTTAAGTTTCATTTGATATTGTAAAATATTAGATATTTTTATTTTTCAAATATGCATTAGAAATTATTTAAAACAAATTTTTACAAAGTTGATGAAAACAATAAATTATACAAAATATATTTCCCAATAAATTCATTTTAAAAAAATATTATAAAAGATGTTTTTTTTCAAATTTTTTTTATCAATTTCACTTTTATCATTTGAAAAACTTTTTCCATTTATATAATTCAACAAATTTTAAATACATTTTTAATGAATGAAAACATAAAATATTTTATAAAACCAGATATAAATTTAGTTTTTTTTGAATCATAGGACAAATAATCTAAAATCCTATGAACAATAACCTTAGCTTCAACAAATACTTTATCGTTCACAATATACCTGCAATTTGGGTAATAGAGTTCAGATAATGGTATAAGAGATTTGAAACCCCAATCACGCACTCTTGCATTAAATTGATATTGGATGTCTTTTCTTATCACATTTTGTGACTTTAATCAAGTGTAGGATGCCACCGAGAAACACCTTGTGAGTCGGAAAAGGATGAAACTCTAACCCAAATGCAATGCCCCAAAATCACCCACTAATACTGATGATATTTTCCAAAAAAATGTGGTGTGTTTGATTTTGACTTTCTCCATCTTAAATTAAATCAAAAGAGATGATGGTGGATAAATGAGAAATCATTTATAGATTTTGAATCATCTCATAATTGAGCTCCTTTGGATAGAAATGATGGTGGAGATGTATATTATAAAGTAATTAATTTTCTTTTATTTTAAAAATGTTTATAACCAGATAGAAGAAAAATTAAATCCCTTTTCATTTATTTTAAAAAAGATTTACATGTTTTGATGAAAGCTATAATTCTTATAGTTTTATGTTGTATTTTTATAATAATATCCATCATACATTAACCAAGAACTGTTTCTTCTTCAATATTATATGTAAAAAAGTTATAGAAATTGTGAAATTGCTAACTATGGAAAAAGAAATTGTTGTTATATTATGTGAATTGTAATTGTTCTTCCCTCTAACATTATTTGATATGATGGTTAGTTTCATGGTTCACTTGGTGAGAGAGATTCAACTATTATTTCTTATATGATATAGATAGATATATCTAATTGAATAGTATATAAATATTTTGAAAGGGTATATCAAAAATTTAATTCAGCCAAAGGGTTTTATTGTGAAGTGATATATTGTTGAGAAATCCATTGAATTATGTACTGAATACATTTTAGGTGTGGAAAGTGTTAGTCTACTAAAATAACATCACATTGGGTTGCTTGTGGGTGAAGGAATTTCAAGAAGAGATGTTCTCACAATAAATATCCTAGATCAGGAGAATACCCACCTTTACGTTTTTCATAAAAATTTAGAGGTTTCCCCATATGTTGAAACCCATAAAAAAATTATTAGGAATTTGAATCCATCAAGGGATGAAATATGGATATCAAATACACATAATAAATAGATTATAGGATGGTTTCAGTATCATATTTTAAAGGAATCCGATGAAAATATGGATTCAATTTAAGAACGACTTCAATGGCTAGATGAAGGAGAAAGTCTGTATGTATTATCTTACAATGGTTATGTAATTAATTTTTATATGTTCTATAAAACTAAACATGATGAAGATAGTACCATGAAAAATAGTAGAGTTACACTTTTGGATGAAGTGATGCAAGTTTCTGGAACTAAGTATAGAAATCCAATTTTTTGAATAGGTCATACTTTGGCATCATCAAAAAATATGGGAGTTGGATTATACAATATTACATGTGCCAATTTTTCAATACAAGTGGAGTGATAACATGAGTGATGTTAAAATAGATGAATTGGGATTTGTGAAAGGTGATTTCAGTAAGGAAGGGTACAAAGACAAACCATTTATAGTTGAATCACAGGAAATGAAAATATTTTAAGTATTAGATCATGCAAACTAAAAGTGGTCGATTGTTCAGTTATCAACCAAAACCACTGAAGGGTTAGATGAAACTTTAACTAAGGATGACCCTTTAATTGGTAAGTTGATATTATTTCATAGTGGTCCCAATGTGGATTATGTCTTTTATGTTAAAGGAGACCACAATAAATGGATTTGGATAGTCGATAGAGGGGTCAAATCCCTTCAGAAATTTAAAAAATATTTTAATAATCATGTTATAATTTTTTTGTAATATACATTGTGTTACCTTATGCTATTATCCATTCACTTATTCATTTATGTTGTCAAAATTAAATGTTAAAAAACTTCTATAGATAATGAATTCTGCACATGTCGGTGCTCCCAATCCTAAGGAATAATAGGTCTCTCAACCTACTGATGCTCCTATTCAAGAGGAACAATGACCTTTTACACATGCTTGTGCTCCCAATCACAAGGAACAACAGGTTTTTCAACATGTTACTTCTCCCAATGTAGAGGTATAATGACAGTATTCACATGATGATTCTACTTCTACAGTGGAAAAACATATTGATGTTATTAACTCTGAGGAAATAGTAGGTGATGAAGGACCAATAACACATAAAAAACAGGCGATCTATTGTTTTATGGTGTCAGAAAAAATCATTAAGGGGGAAATAAAAGGAATCAAATACATGGTCGGATGGAATTTGCAGGGCTGGAATTTTAATTCCAATAAGGCCATGTTCAGTAGTTACATTAGAGTTTTCACTTGATAATGCATGTTGATTGATGTATATTTGTGGCACCATGATGTGTCTAAACATAAGACACTAAAGTGGTAAGTGATTATGGAAACATTATGATATCATTTCATTATTTTACTAAACAAAAAAATAATGAAACATTGAATTACTCTTCATCATCCCTTGTACTGTGCATTTATAGTAGTTGACTCCCACAAGAAATGTGTATTAATGCTTGTTGGAAGGATTCAGAGAGGCTTTTACCCAATTCTAATGATACATCATGTTAAAGATGTTTAATGGAACATAAACCTGCAACCACTGCTTTTCTATTGACACTTGATAACCTAAGAAGCATCAAATGTGTTTATTTTCCATTGTCTAGATGTGTCTTATTAGGTACATTGTGTCTAGTAATACATTTTTTATGATACATGTATTCATCACATTGATTGATAATTTTTTATTTATGAAACAACAAATGAGTGCTGAAAATAAATAATGGGAATAAAATCCCACATACCCCTACCATAAAGCAAGTATGGGGTACTGTTCTCTTGAAAAAAATGGTACACAATTTAAATATACCGTAATATTTCTATGTGACATGAAATAAAAGCAGAATTATGTTCCTTTATTTATATATATATTTATGACTCTAAATCCAATGACACATTCATCCCCCACCATGTGCTATGGAAGGAGGTATGTGTAAATATTGATGGGATACTAATAAATGAAAACTCACAAAAAGTGTGGGAAATATTTGTACGTATGACATAAAAAAAATTCTATAAAACTATAACATAACAATAATAACTTATTTCCCTATATTTTATATCTGACATAGTCACAATAATCATCAACACCTATACCGAATGAACACATACTGTTGGTGGACTTAATGATTCCAGAACAGTATGTTCATGTCCGAGGTATAGGTTTTGGGGTGACACCCCGAACATATTTTGAGAAAAAAACAAGAGGATCAAGGTGAAAAAATGAAACAGATTAGAGAAAGAGTATATACCCATGAAGAGCAATTATAATGGTAGAGAGAGGTTCTAGAAACTTATATGGGGGAATCAAAGAGAAGAAAAAACTCAAGAAAAACCATTTCTTGATGATCCCCCACCCCCACCGCACCCCCACCATCTTTGAGGTGAGCCATTCCCCTCAAAGAGCTATCTGGGCAGAGGTAATCAGTATTCTAATAATTGTTTCTGTGAAATATGAATCAGACATACATGAAATAACTTTCCTATACTGATATTGTACATGGTGATAATGACTGTGATTTATATCTATCAACACCAACCCATGGCCTTGTAGCGAGGGCTACAATTATAAATATCCAAAATAGCATGCTACACAACAGACTTTTTCCAATAGGTCATGTGAGAGTGTCGATTAACATAGACCATAAGCCAACCCCCAATCTACCTATTCCAATTGAAAAAGAATACATTCATATGCTTGAACAAAATATTGTACCATTCATCAGATGGATGTAACATCCTGTAAAAAACATGTTGATATTTATTTTTAATTTATTTTTCTAGGTAAACCTTTTAACAATTAATGAAAAAAGGTCTTAACCGATTAATGTTTCTATAGAAAGATGAAGGGAAGTGGTGAAATGAAAGACCCACTCAAGACCATCTAAAATATCGATAAACTAATCAAAAAGATCTACCAAAAGAGCCTTTACCTCGACTGTTTTATATATGAATTTACTATCATTAAAGTTTCATGTGGATACAAAGTTAAAAAATTGTTGTAATCACATAGTTGAATTTGAAGAAAATGGGTTTGGAGAGGAAGTTCCAAGCTTCATTAGTATTGAGAATATAAGTGAAATCCTAAACTCTAATTGGCTAGGCTCCTTAGTTTTAAATGTATACATGATGTATATTTTCATGATTTGATTTTCCAAAAGATTATATACTCTGTTAATTATGACTAAATACATTACATGTTTTTGGAAGGCATATATATCAAAAACAATTTAAGTGATTTCCCCATGATTATTTTTTACTCGTCATGCCTCACACCACCTCTAAAGAACAACCAAAAATAGAATAAAAAAGGGGGATGGAATAATGTAAAACCTAGTTGAATCATTTTAAAAAAAATCTTATGGATGAAAGAATTTTCTAAATACCAACAATGCAGGGGTAAAACTCTTCAATTTAATCGTATCAAATATATTTTCATTTCATTCATTAATTGTTACATTTTTTGTTTTTAAGCAACATTCGATTATTATTGTGGTCAATTTGGATAGTCCAAAGACATATTTCCTAGATTCAATGCATGGACACCCAACAAGATGACCACACATGATGAAATTTTTCAATTTTTAATACACTACATCCAACATTTTAGAATTAAACATCAAGCTATATAATTTATATTATATTTTAATGAGGATTTTGTTATGATAGGTCGGTGCATCAATATCATTAAAAATAAGGAATGAGGCTAGGGGAAAAGCATGAGTACCCTGATAAGTTCTACGATTGTAAAAGTATCAGGGTATATATAATAAGATTTCACTATCCAATATGTATGTTTAATATACTTTATTTTAGTATTACTCACCTAAGACTTGTTTTCTTTTATAGGTGGTTCCTTTATTTGAGTTGTGGTGGTTCTTTTGAAGTCACTCATGATCATGAGATATAGGACTTTAAGAATGAAACTTAGAATTCAATGACAAGGTTAAGTTCTTCTTAATACACTATGTTTTTTCTCTTAATATTATATATTCTCTACTGCATTAATATAATATAAATTAAATGTTTGACTACTCAAGCAGACAATGTATTCCATAGCCTTTTCACCCTCAAAATCTTATCCCTCCAATAGTGTTGTCATTTATCATTTTCCTTCAAAGGTAGTGGAGAGAACTTGAAGGAACGTGATAAATGCTGAAACTTCATTTTTTCATTTTGATAAAAAAATCTAATGGAAAGTGTGGTAACATTGGAAGTAGATATTATTTTGAGACTTTGGGACGTGTAGGAATCATCCAGACCTCAACCATTTCTGATGTGCAGCAATTAGTCTCATTTCAAAATGGTACACATGTGACGTGTATAACTTAATGTGTCTCTTTTTATTTAAAATTAACATTAAATTAAGTAAAAAAGAACAAGTGACATATTGAAAATTGGTCAAACGAATTCAGGTTATTTTGATACTTTGGGAAAACAATCTATACGTCATTTATGACGTGTAATAATCCACTACACCTCAATATGATGCACAGTGTGACTGGTATAACTCAAAGTGTCTATTTTTATTAAAATTTGACATAAATTTAAGTAAAAAAGAACAAGTGACATATTAAAAACTGAGAAAACACATTCATATTGTTTTTAAACTTTAGGAAAATGATTCATGAGTCATTTGTGACATGTGGGATTCAAGCACACCTCAATCTAACACATAGTGTGACCAGTATGACTCAAAGTGTTTGTTGTCTGTTTAAAATTGACCTTTTAGTTCAAAACATGTCAATCATTGAAAACTAAGAAAACATGCTCTGATTATCTTGAAAATTTAGGAAAATGATTCAAAAGTCATTTGGGATGTGTATGAAGCAATATTACATTAACCTGATGCACGATGTGACCAGTATTACTAAAAATTCCTCTCTCTAGTTTGAAATGACACATTAGTAAAAAAATTAAGTGACATACGAAAAACTGATAAAAAACATTCAGATTGTTTTTATACTTTAGGAAAATGATATATAAGTCATTTTTGATGTGTACGTATCAACCAAACATCAATATGATTCAAGGTGTGATCGATATAACTCAAAGTGTCTCTTTTTATTTAAAATTGACATTAGCTTTCATAAAAGGGACAAGTGACATACTGAAAACCAGGAAAACACATTCATATTGTTTTAATAATTTATAAAAACGATCCATGAGTCATTTTTGACAAGTAGGAGTCAACCACACCATAATACGACACATGTTGTGGCCGATATGACTCAAAGTGTCTCTTTTTATTTAAAATTGAAATTAATTTAAGTAAAAAGAACAAGTGACAAGCTGAAAACTAAGAAAATAAATTTATAATATTTTGATACTTTAGTAAAAATCTCCATGAGTCATTTTTGATGTGTAGGAATCAACCACACCTCAATCCAACACACGATGTGACCGGTATGACTAAAAGCAACTGTAATTAGTTTTAAATTCACATTTTTTCTCAAAAACTGTCACTCACTGAAAACCATGAAAAAATTCTTTGATTGTTTTGATAATTTAGAACAGAGATTCATAAATCATTTGTGACATGTATAAAGTAAAATCATGTCAACCCGATGCACGATGTGACCGGTATGACAGAAAATGCGTGTTTCCAGTTTGAAATGACATGTTAGTAAAAAAACAAAACTGGCATACTGAAAATTGACAAAACCCATTTTGATTATTTGTATACTTTTTAAAATGTTCTATATTTCATTTTTGATGTTTAGGAATCATCTACACATCATTATGATGCACGATGTGGCCGATATTACTCAAAGAGTATCTTTTTATTTAAAATTGGCCGTAATTTCAGAAAAAAGAACAAGTGACATATTGAAAACCCAGAAAATGTGTCTAGTTTGTTTTGAAGATTTAGTAAAACAATATACACATCATTTTTTACATGTAGGAATCAACTCCATCTCAATAAGACTCACAGTGTGGCCAATATATATCCAAAATTTGTCTTTTTATTGAAAATTGACATTAATTTAAGTAAAAAAGAACAAGTGACACACTAAAAACAAATAAAATACACTTTTATTGTTTAAATACTTTAATAAAATGATCCATAAGTCATTTTTGATGTGAATGAATCAACCACACATTAATCCAACACACGGTGTGAGCGATATGACTAAAAGTGTCTGTTATCAGTTTAAAATTGACATTTTAGCTCAAAATGTGTCACTCACTAAAAACAAAGAAAACACACTCTGATTGTCTTTATAATTTAAGACAATGATTCCAAAGTCATTTGTGATGTGTTTGAAGCAGTTTCACATTAAAGAGATGCATGATGCGACCAATATGACTCAAAATGCATGTTTCCTGTTTGAAATAACATTTTAGAATAAACAAAACTGACATAATGAAAACCAAGAAAACTCATTCAAATTGTTTTGATACTTTAGAAAAATTATCCATCAATAATTTTTGATAGGTAGGAATCAATCGAACCTTAATCTGACACACGATGTGACTGGTATAACTCCAAATGTGTCATTATTTAAAATTGATATTAATTTTAGTAATAGAATAAGTGACAAACTCAAAACCAAACAAACACATTCGGATTGTTTTTATATTTTAGGACAATGATCAATAACTCATTTATGACGTGTAGGAATCAACTCCACCTCAATGGTATGCATAGTGTGACCCATATAATTCAAAATACATCTTTTTTATTAAAAATTAACATTTTATTAATGTATTCTATCACATTAATATTTAATTTAGTTCATTGTAGTATTACTAACATAATATTATTTTTCTTATATAGGTGGAATCTTTTTCTCATGGTGGGATGATTTGATTGGAAATTGATACCATGAGTGGAAATTTTTTAGAGGATATCACATGCTTCAAAAGATGAAACGTTAATGTTTTAAACTTTTTGTTGGATAATTGAAATTGTAATTATATAAAACATTGTTTGGAATGTATATAAGAGTGTTTTTTTATATACCATGGATGAATATTTTTTTATTGATCATTTCAATTAAATGTATATAACATTGTTTTAAATGACATGTTTTTATTGGGAGTGTTGTTATATTAATAGCACATTGCATCTAAGTAGGTCTTTAGCACCGCTATTTCGGGCACTGATAAATGTTGGCCTTTATCCGTGCTAAAAAGGTGATGATAAAGGGGGTATTTATTGGTAATTTTTTATGTGTATCACTGCATGAAAATATATATTCATACACTTTCATACGATTATTATTAACATATTAATATTAATATAAATAATAGACACCCATCTATATGTAGTTTTTTAAATATTTAATATATATTTATATATAAAGATTTATACTTAAATATGATTTTTTTAATGTAAATAAACTTTTTATTTAGTTTAAAATGGGCATTGAGATGGAACCATTGTTTCAAACATTCCAAAAGAAACTGTCTAATGTAAACTACATGTGTGAAGATGGTTATCTTCATTATTAATATATTCTTATTTTATTTTATTTACCACCATCTACATTTGAATGGAGTAAATGATATGGGATTCATGGTGAAATATACATTTTAGCAGGATAAAAGAAACAAGTCCTCACATATATATCACCGAAAAGTTAAGATGCATTTGATGTTGTAAAATATTTTAAATTTTTATTTTTCAAATATGAAATAAAATGTATGTTAGAACATTTATAACAAAGTTGAGGGAAAACAATAAATTATAAACAACATATGTCCCAATAAATTCATTTTAAAAAAATTAATATAAAAGAAGTTTTTTTCCCAAAAACTCAATCAATTTCATTTTAATCATTTGAAAAAAAATCCATTTATATAATAAAACACATTTTAAATACATTTTTAAAAAAGGAAAACATAAAATATTTTATCAAACCATATATAAATTTAGTTTATTTTGAATCATAGGACTAATAATCTAAAATCCTGCGAACAACAACCTTAGCTTTTCCAAATACATTATCGTTCATAAGATACCCACGATTATGGTCATAGAGTTCAGATAAAGGCATAAAATATGTGAAATCCTCATCCCTCTCTCTTGCATTAAATTAATGCTTCGTGTCTTTTCTTATTTTGTTTTGCGACATTAATCTAGCATAGGATGAAACCGAGAAATTCCTTGTGTGTTGGAAAATTTTGAAACCCTAACCCAAATCCAATGCCCAAAAATCACCCCCTTATACTGATGATATTTTCCAGAAAAATGTGTTGTGTTGGATTCTGATTTTTTCAATCTTAAATTAAATCAAAAGAGATGATGGTGGAGAAAGGATAAATCATTTATAGATTTTGAATCATCTCATAATTAGGATGATTCAGATAGAAATGATGGTCGAGAAGTATATTATAAAGTAATTAATTTTCTTTTGTTTTAAAAATGTTATCAACAAGATGGAAGATAAATTAAAACCATTCCTTTTATTTTACGAAATTATTGTATCCAAACAAAACTGGAGAAATCAAAATAATGGAATATGTGAGGAAAAACATGTATTTTAATTAAAATAAAGAGTGTATATGCATGGGTCAGCACACATGGAATCATATTGTGCAGTAAAAAAAAGAAAACGCATTCAGGTTGTTTTGATACTTTTGTAAAATTATTCATCGGTAATTTCTGACAGGTAAGAATCAATCACACCTCAATCTGATGCATGGTGTGACCGATATAACTCCAATTGCATCATTATTTAAAATTGATGTTAATTTTAGTAATTGAACAAATTACATACTCAAAAGAAAGAAAAACACATTTGTATTCTTTTGATATTTTAGGACAATGATCCATAACTCATTTACAACGTGTAGGAATCAACCTCACCTCAATAAGACCCATGGTGTAATCGATATAACTCAAAATGAATCTTTTATTAAAAATTGACATTTTATTAATTTATTCTTTCATATTAATGTTTAATTTATTTTTTTATAGTATTACTAACATAATATTTGTTTTCTTATATAGGAGGAAGCTTTTGCTTGAGTTGGGGTGATTTGTTCGCCAACAGATACCACGAGTGGACATCTTTGAGAGGGGGTCATAAGTGTCAAAAGAAGAAACATTAATATTTTTAACTCTTTTTTGTATAATTATAAATGTAATTATATTAAAAAATGTTTGAAATGTATATAGCAATGTTATTTTGTTTATACCATGGGTGGATATTTTTGTATTCATGATGACAATTAAATGAATATAGCATTGTTTGAAATTACAGGTTTTTCTAGGGTGTGATGATGTTATATTAACAACACATTTCAGCCAGCTAGGTATTTATCAATGTTATTTCGTGCATGGATAAAGGGTGACCTTTATCCACACTAAAATAGTGCTGATAAAGGATATTCATTATCAGTGCTTTTTTAGTGCAGATAAAGGACCCCCTTTATCAACATTGTGATTAACATAGCTTTTTTAGCAATGTTAAAAGGCCTTTTTCGCACTGTTAAAGAGCATATGTGCAGTAGTGCATGAAGATATATATTCATACACTTACATATGATTATTATTAATATCTTAATATTAATATAAATAATAGACACCCATATATTTGTGTAGTTGTTTTAACATTCAACATATATTTATATAAATAGATGTATACTTAAATACTATTTTTTAAAAGTAAATAAACATTTTATATCGCTATAAATTGGCGTTGAGATGGAACCATTGTTTGAAACATATGTTTCCAAAGAAAAATGTCTAATATAAACTACAGGTGAGATGAATTATATCGGCATTATCAATATATTCTTATTTGATCTTATTAACCACCATCTCCATTTGGGATAGTAAATAATATGGGATGCATGGTGAAATATACATTTTAGTAGCAGGATAAAATAAACACATCCTCACATGTTTAGCATCAAAAGGTTAAGCTTCATTTGATATTGTAAAATATTTTATATTTTTATTTTTCAAATATGCATTATAAATTTCGTTAAGAAAATGTTCTACAATGTTGAGGGAAAACAATAAATTATAAAAAATATATGTCCCAATAAATTCATTTTAAAAAAATAATATAAAGGAATTTTTTTCCCAAAAAATCCATAAATTTCATTTTTATCAATGGAAAATACATTTTCAATTTAAATAATTCCAAAAAATTTAAATATATTTTTAAAAAATGAAAACATAAAATATTTTATCAAACCATATATAAATTTAGTTTTTTTAATCATAGGACCAATATTCTAAAATCATGCGAACAACAACCTCAGTTTCGAAAAATATTTTATTGTTCCCAAGATACCCAAGATTAGGGTCGTAGAGTTCAGATAAAGGCATAAAAGATATGAAACCCCAGTCACTATCTTTTGCATTAAATTGATGTTTGGTGTCTTTTATTATCACGTTTTGCGAAATTAATCTAGTGTGGGATGCCACCGAGAAACACCTTGTGAGTCAGAAAAGGCAGAAACCCTAACCCAAATGCAATGCCCCAAAATCACCAACTTATAATGTTGATATTTTCCAAAAAATGTTGTTTGTTGGATTTTCAGTTTTTCAATCTTAAATTAAATTAAAAGAGATGATGGTACAGAAATGAGAAATTGTTTATAGATTTTGAATCATCTCATAATTGGACTCATTTGTGTAACACCCCAAGCTTCCATGGTTTGCTTCTCTTTGAATAATACAGTAGCGTGTGTAGTACGCAAACTCAAGTTCTAACACACCGAGACCAATCAAAGTAGCCGTTATGAATAGTAATACCAAATTTTTGAATTATATAAATTTAATATTTCAAAATGGACTTCATTTTTTGATTTGGAATATCTAAATTAGCCTAAGTTGAATTTTTGTTATTTTTCTGAGAACATCCAATTTTTTGATGAATAGTTAAAAATACTTAAAAACAAAATTTTTAATCAAAATAATTTGTAGTGATAAATTATACTATTTAGTGGTTTTAAAGTATAATTATAATATAATTTTACCATCTTATCCAATGGTGGTCATTATAATTAATTTCCCTTTGAAATTGGACATAAACAATTGTCAATCTTTTGATTGATATTGTTTCTTAAAAACAGGCTATTTGTTTTGACAACAGGAATTAATTAAAAAATTAATTAATGTCACATATATGTTTTTAATTTTATAAAATAGACATCATTTTTGAATTCGGAATATCAATTATAGCTTAGGGTGAATTTTTGGTATTGTTCTGAAAAACTTCAATTTTTGATGAATAGTAAAACCACTATGTGGTAGTTAAAGAAACAGATTTTTCGTTTATATGAAACTTTACCACTTCTATGAATTGAATTTTAAAAATAAAACATACATGGTTGTCATTAGTAAGTAAAATGTGGTTCAATGGGACAAAAATAATTTTTGGTGATTAGTAACTTTTGAGTTTTATTAAACGCGATTAGAGGTAGTTAGGATAATTTGAGGTAAAAATGATAATATAAGAATATAATATTATATTGAAACATGTCATACTATTATTGGATGAGTCATTTACGACCAATAAAAACCATGGGATGATTTTTGGGACCCCATGGAGCCACTTGTGTAAGATAATGACATTAATACCTTTTATTTAAAGTAAAAATAAAAATGTCATAAACATGTATTATTTTACTAAATCAATTTTTAGAAGGGGTTATACAAGTCATATTTTTGACCATAAATATTCATTGGAAATATAAATATATTTTCTACATCATGTTAATTTTTTATAATTTTTAGACATTAAATATATAAATTTATTTATGACACCATGATGATGTAGTGATTACCTCATTAATGAACGATTTAAATAAAATGAAAAGATAAGGTAAAATATAAGACTTAAACTTGTATAAAGCCTATTGAATGGGCGTATTTCGAACCCTTATCACCTTATCCTCGAAATATATCATTTTGGGACCTTTAAAATTCAAAAATTATTTCATAATAATGTAACATTTCATGACTTCGCAAGAGTGCCCCACCTCTCCTCTTATAAAAGGCCCCCACCTCTACCACCTTATTAACACCTTCAAAGATATTTGGCTCAGCCAAAATCTGCCCAAATACTCTCCCAACTTCCCTATCTTACTCCTAGAAGCCTCACTTTGGGCAGAAGTCTTCCCAAGGAAGCCTTTGGCTCAAATCAAAAAGAGTTACCCGATTTTAAAGTGATGTCTTCTCTTATGTTCTTTTGTTTTATTTTGTTTCTCCAACCCATTAAAACATTTTTATTCCATTATTTTGTAACAACACTAGCATATCCAATATACTAGGATATTTTTATGAGAATTATTTTATTTACACTTACACACACCTCTGTCTAATGGTTAAAGAACATACTGTTTTTGTGGGTGGAAAATTACTGCCTCACGAAACAATGATTGTTCAATCTTCTTTTAACACATTTAATGGTGGTCATTAAGATGTCACTATATTTATATATGATATATATTATTTTTATGTTATCCTTATGCTTCTGTATTTTTCATTCAAGGAATACCATTATGGTTTCCATTATGGGTAAACATGATAATTTCATTTTAGGAAGTGCGGACTACCGCCCCCTCAAAGTGATTTGAATCGTTAATGTCATATGTGGGATGTATAAAAGAGTTAAATGATATTATATATCATATTTTAATTATAATATAACTTTATATAATTATTTTTTCATTCCATTAAATATGAAATAGAAATGAAAGTAGCGTTCATGCGTACGTACGTCTTACCGTCTCTATGAACGGTGCATTTCATTTCTTACCTATAAATGTTATGTAATATTATAAATGCATGTATATACTGATATATATGATATCCAGATCATGAATATAATTCTGGAGATAATGGATATTTTACCATATGAACAACATTTAATTATAAGAAGTTTATTGTTGACTGAAGTACCAAATATCGACAAAATGACCGTTATTAACTTAAATGACTACATAATTTTCATAACATGGTAATAAGTGATATAAAAGGAATAATGAACTTGAAAAAGGTTCTTAAGAAATTAGAGATTAAATCATATTTATTATTCAAGATATTAAAGTAAGATCGAGTCAATTCGGACACGAGGTAAGGGTTAATTCTACAACCTCTTCATTATTCATGGTTGTACATAAGTAATTATCTACTCAGACCTCTTTATCATCCACATTCATGGTTCATAAAAATGTATTTAAAAACATTTTTACTATTTATTAGACAATGGGTTAAAGTCATTTATACCCTTATTTGACCTTATACTTTTTTGAAAGGAATCTTTCCGTCATTTTCCAAACAAGGTACTTTCTGACATTTTCGACAAAATTAAGGTAAGAATGTTTTTTTTAACTTATACGGCAGGTGCGGCTATTTTCTACCGTTATGAAATCGTTGAAGCTTCCCTTACAAACTTATAAGTTTATTTTAAAATTAAATGTTTTCTTTTATAATTATGTCACTTTTAAAGGATTTCAAAATGTTATTTCTCTCTAATAGTTTTGATTTAATCTATGTCAACATCCTTTGATGGATTTTAAGCTTATTTGAAGTTGAATTATTATGATTCAAAACTTCCATATTGTATTGAAGGTTTTTTGATCTATTTGATTGTGGATGTGTTATTTTTATACCATTCATGGTTTATGGAGGAAGTAATGACATTTCGTATGCTAGTTTTAATACAAATGATAATGTTATGTTTAACCCTGTTCATATGAGGAATGCATTGGACTTAATAAGTGACGGGTGGAGCCCGCTATAGCTCATCGATGCATCGGTAGGTCTCACGAGACAAACCAGTGTCTTGGCATGATGTATTGATAAAATCATATTTGTAGTCTTCGCACGAGGCCTTGGCTATGTGGATATAATAGTCCGGCAGTATGCATTCCATCATTATGAAAGTGGTTATTGATATTGCATGTGATTATTCGACTAGTAGAATATCCATGTGAATAAGTAAATAAAATTATTTCATTTTATTTTTTTCATATTATGCTGAAGTTCAAGTTTAAAAGGCATTGGTATTGGTTATACATTGCCTTTGTTGGTCGGAGTGGATACTCAAGAGGGGGGTGAATTGAGTTCCAATTAAAATTTTCTGTTAAAAACAATGTTTATTAAAATCCCCCTATTTCAAAAACAGATTAAACTGTAGTGAATTTATACAGATTATAAAGGTTTAATTAGTTTCTCAAAGATTGATTAGTTCTCAGTTAACTTAATCTTATTATTAAATTAACTTTTGAAACTAACTTACTGGTTTATAATAAATATAAACACTTGCGAGTTTAACTATCAAAGTAGCTTTGAAAATAAATTATATTTCAACGTAGTAGCAGCGGAATATGAAATAAATATGTAGTAGGATATAGCATGTAGCTAAAAACACAGAGAATTAACCTAGAGGTTCAGTCTCAAGTCGAGACTTAGTCCTCTCAAAAGTTTATATAAAAATGATCCACACCCTGGATCGGGGTTAACCACAGTGAACACACTGTCCAGGTCAAAAGACCTCTACCACAGTTCTGCGTGGGAAAACAAACAACAGCTTAGAGTTGTCCAGGTCTCACACGACCTCTACCACTATCCACAGTGGGGAATGAAGTGAAAAAAAGGTTTTCTGAGGATTTACAGATCTTCCAGTGAAAGTACAGGAGTCAGTGTGTGTGTTTAATACAGCAGATAACACACACTGCTCAAAATGTAAAACAAATGTATCACAGAGCAGAGATGTAGAGTTTAGAAATGGCTCTGGTGATTTCAGTGTAGCTCTGGACTCTTTTGTATTTGGTCAGAATTTATTCTGAGTCCTCTTCTCGTTTTTGTTTGAGAAGAAGAGTGTCGTATGCTTCTTGTTCACAGGCAGTGAGATGTAATCGATGAAGTTCTTCAATCGTTCTTTTGTATGCACAGAACTACCTTTGAGTTGGCTTGATTGTATATGAGATTCTGTGTAATCTCTTGATATGTGTCTTCTCTTCTACTTAGTTCTGCTCAACTTGCTTCTTGTATTCCTCGTATGTTCTCTGTAAAATATCCTTCATTTTTTTTATTTCAAGCAGAGTCTTCTAATCTTTATATCACGTGCTCCGGAAGATAGAAGAGGTTTATTTTCAGCAGGTACGAGGTACGGTTTCCTGACATCCGACAACCTTTATTAATTAATTTTCAGAGCATTAAAATATACCTAATATGACCATTGTTTAAATTAAATAAAGATAAAGATAAAGAAATTCAAACAGTTGTTTATGACTATTGAAGAATAAAGTGATCGGTAGGTCATCAGCATTAGTGAGTAATTATCGGTGACTCAGATAGATCAGCATCGGTGAATCAGACTGATCAGCATCGGTCTGTCATTTGATCGGTGAGTCAGTTTGATCAGCATTAGTGAGTCATTTGATCGGTGGCTCATTTTGATCAGCATCAGTGAGTCAGACTGATCAGCATCGGTGAGTCAGACTGATCAGCATCGGTCTGTCATCTGATCAGTGAGTCAGTTTGATCAGCATCAGTGAGTCATTTGATCAGTGGCTCATTTTGATCAGCATCGGTGAGTCAGACTTATCAGCATCGGTATATCATCTGATCGGTGAGTCATTTTGCATCCTGATATCGGATCGGTGTGACCTTTGTCCTTTGATATTGGATCGGTGCTTCCGATGTCCGTTGATATTGGATTGGTGCTTCTGATGTCTGTTGATATTGGATCGGTGCTTCCGATGTCTGTTGATATTGGATCGGTGCTTCCGATGTCTGTTTAATCCAGAAGACTTCCAAAATACTTTGTAAGTCAATAAGCATAGACAAAAACATGATAACAGATTCATTAACAGATTGTAATTAATTTTATGAGAAATCAAACCAGATTAAGCATTAATGGTATGTGATGATTTGTGATTATCAAAACATCAATCATAGACATGAAATCAACAATCTTCCAGAGGTCTCAACAAGCTCCCCCTTTTTGATAATCACAAATCTTTATCATAAAATAAAAAATAATATGATATATCATCAATAAAAACATAATGAGAATTAAACAATAAAGAGAATAAAAAAAAGAGATATATAAATCTCCCCCTTAATTTAAATTTCCCATATATATTATACATATTTCTCCCCCTGAGATATTTACATCTTTTCTCCCCCATATATCTCTTCCATACATCTTTCTTCTCCCATAAATCTTTCTTTTTCTTCTCCTTCTCCACCTTTGGGATAATCAAAAAGGAGGGAAAACTTATAAGTGAAAGTAAAAGCAGTTAGCATAGAGTATAGAGAAAAAAATATGTGATAAAGTACAGAATATTACAAGCATCACATTGTTCACCCTATAAAAAATAATACACAACTATTTGTTGGGATACAAAGGGGATTTGCCTTTGTCTTTGGGATCAATAGTGGGTAAGTTTGAAGGATTGGAGGCAGGCTGTACTTGGCGAATCTGAAGTGGTGGTAGTAAAACTCTGGAAGGTGGAGGAGCAGGTGCCACAGAGAGTTGTTGTTGAGAAACAGGAGCTGGTTGAGAAGCTGGCTCAGGGACTGGTCTTAACTAAGATAGAGCTTGAGCAACAGATAGCTGATTTGGAGCTACATCAGAGTCACTGAGAGGTTCAGAAGTAGGAAGTACTATTGCAGTGGCCTGTGCATTCAAATAGGGCTTCAAAAGATGAATGAAGTCCTGAATGACTTCTGCCACATACTTCATAGCTTTTTCAAAATCATCTTTATTCTCCATGAACTGTGCCAAGGAAGGGGTAAAATCCTGCAACTGATGAACTTGAGTTTTGAAGGCCTGAGTGACTGGAGGTAATTTCAGATTCTCTGCCAACACCTTGAAGTTTGCAGCCATCTCATGTTTTGTATAAATCTTTGAAAAGTAATTATCAACTTTCTCTTTGATCTCTTGCAGAGCTTTCTTAGCATCTGCTGAATACACCAATGCCATCTAATTACTGTTATCACAGAGCTCTTTCATCTTCCTCAAAGATTCTAAATCAAGAATTTGTCTAACAGCAGCTAACTCATCATGCACAACTTCTCTTAGAGCTTCTAGCTCACGGGTAGTGATCTTGGTTACCTTGGTTGTACTGGCTTGGCCAACTATGTGAGTTAACTCAGCTTTCAACTTCCTCAGGTTAGACTTGTTGAGATGTTCAATCAAATTTCTCAAAACTTCCATCATACCAGAGATGGTTGATCGGAATTCGCTTGATAGAGATACCAAGCCGGTGTGAAGATCCTTCATAGTCTGATTCAAAAGGCTATGTGTCTGCCAATAAGTTCACCAGTATTGGCCAGGTCTGGCTTTACAGCAATTGATACTCTTTGGGAGAAAGCTTCCAACGATGCTTCAGAAACTTGCAGAGACACTTGAGTAAGAGCATTAGAAATTTCTTCTCTAATTGTGTCTCTCACAGTAGTTAGCAATTCAATCTTAAACTTATCAAGATCAGCTTGAGAGATTCCAGAACCAGGTAAATTAACATTTGTAGGATCAACAGCAGGAACAGACCTTGCTTCTCTTGGGAGGCTCCTCTTCACAACTGCAGCAGATTCTGGCATTTCTTCTTCTTCTTCAGAATATTCTAAGCCCAACACAGCATAACCAAGGTAGTCATCCCAAACAGCAGCACACAAGGTGTATTTTGGTTTCTCATAGCTTGCTGTTCCACTGATTTTTGGTGAATCAACCTTTCCACTGATATGTATTTCTTGTACTGACTGAGGTGGTTCTATTTGATCTACAGCAAGACCATCTACTGGTCTGTTATCACCATCAACAGCAGCCTCAACATCATCAGCATGTCCATCATCACTCTTCTCAGAAGATTCACTGTGATATTCTTCAGTATCAGAATCTTCTTCATCACCACGAATAGGTTCTAATTCTGGTAGGGCTAAGGGTGGACTAGTAGGTCCAAATTCTATTCTTCTTTTGGGACTAGAAATGTCAGGATCACTCCTATCATCAGAAGATGACATACTTCCTTCCTCAGTCTCAGCTTCTTCTTGCTCTTGGGCTTTGGTGGCCTCATCCTTTCCTTCTTCTTTCTCATCATCATCAGAATAAACTGGTTCCTCATCTAGTTTCAAGCCAGGGTCTCTCAAATCCTTTGGCCTGTTACCATGATCTATGGTATTGTAGGCTTCATACAATTTATCTTCATCTGCAACCCAGCACTTCTTCCATAGATTCCAATTGATTTTCATCCTCTTGCAGATTTCTTTGTTGAGACAGAAGGTATGATCTGTTTCATCAACTTCATCATCTTCATCAACACATTCTAGATTCTTGAGCATGGTAGATATCATCTTTGAATAAAACAAGGAAGTGGCTTTCTTGGACGGTTTTACCATTCCAGCTATGTGAACCATCACATATCTACACAAATTGTTCTTCTCATGTGTTTTCAGAAGAAACAACAGGAAAACATCATGGTACTTTACAGCAGCAAAATCTCCTCTCCTAGGGAAAAGTTGGTGCTGAATAAACTTGAAAAGAAGTCTGCATTCACCATCTAATTCTGAAGTTGTGATTCTTCGTGACTCTTTGTTTCCAGTCAGAAGCTCTAGAGCTAATTCATAAGAGAAGTAATCAGTGATTGGAGGAATATTCCCAGCATAATCCTCATACCGACCCTCATGGGGTACATTTAAGCATTCTGCCCACTGCTTAGATGAGAAGGATATTTTCTTTCCTTTTACCACAGACGACATCCTGGAAGCCTCCACACCATCTAGAGTGATTTTCAGATTCATATAGAACTCATGTACCAGCTTCGGGTATTCTATTCGAGAGTTGTCAGAAAACCAGTCTATCCATCCTTGTGATTCAAGAACTTGCAGCAACAGTGACTTACTTGACAAAAGCCACGCAGAGCTGACTTCTCTTTCTACAGCAACAATCCGAGTTTCCAAGTTCGGATTTACTGATCGTTGACAGCCACTACTCGACTCGCCTCGAGCACACTTTGGAGGTACAGGGCTATCTGCTCCTTTGCTCGGTTGCTTTTGCTTAGCCATTCGAAGATTTTGGGAAGGCAGGAGTTCAAAGGTTCGAAGTAGAGGGGAAGAGAGGTTGAAAGGTTCGGTGGGAAATGAAAGTTCAAAGGTTTAGGGAAGATAAATATCCGCGTATCATTTATTTTATCATTTATGGTTCCCATAAAAAGTATAAAAGAAATTTACTAATTAATTATAATATAATAAAAAGTAATACAGAGAATCGGTTTGACAGACCGGTGTGACAGATCAGTTTCACAGATCGGTTTCACAGATCGGTTTCACAGATCAGTTTCACAGATCGGTTTCACAGATCGGTTTCACAGATCGGTTTCACAGATCAGTTTCACAGATCGCTTTCACAGATTGGTTTCGCAGATCGGTTTCACAGATCGGTTTCACAGATCGGTTTCACAGATCGGTTTCACAGATCGGTTTCACAGATCAGTTTCACATATCGGTTTCACAGATCGGTTTCACAGATCGGTTTCACAGATCGGTTTCACAGATCGGTTTCACAGATCGATCATACACAACTCTTGTTTAATAAATTTCATTGTTTCAGAGAATAAAGTCTTTGTAAAGATATCAGCTAATTGATGTTCAGAACTAACAAATTCTAGAGAAATATCACTTTTCTGATAATGATCTCTTATAAAGTGATGTCTGACATCAATGTGCTTAGTTCTAGAGTGAGACACAGGGTTCTTAGATATATTGATTGCACTAGTGTTGTCACAGTTAATTGAAACATGTTTAAAATCAAATCCATAATCCAATAAAGTGTGTTTCATCCACAGAATTTGTGCAAAGCAACTACCAGCAGCTATGTATTCTGCCTCGGCAGTAGACAATGCAACTGAGTTCTGTTTCTTACTAAACCATGATACTAGGGATTTTCCAAGAAAATGACATGTTCTAGATGTGCTCTTCCTATCTAACTTACATCCAGCAAAGTCAGCATCTGAATAGCTAGTTAGGTTAAATAATTGTCCTTTTGGATAAAACAAACCTAAATTTACAGTATACTTAAGATACTTAAAAATCCTTAACAGCCAGTAAGTGTGATTCTTTAGGATTAGCTTGAAATCTAGCACACATACATACACTGAACATAATGTCTGGTTGACTAGCAGTAAGATAAAGTAAGCTCCCAATCATACCTCTGTAATTGGTTTGATCCACTGGTTTCCCAGCTTCATCTGTATCCAATTTACAGGTAGTACTCATAGGTGTATCACTTTCCTTAATACTATCCAATCCAAAACGTTTTAAAAGATCCTTTGTATATTTACTTTGATTTAAAATAATTCCATCTTTAGTTTGAAAAATTTGAAAACCAAGAAAATACTTAAGCTCTCCCATTAAGCTCATTTCAAATTCATTTTGCATAACCTTTGAAAAATCAGTACATAAGGAATTTTTAGAAGATCCAAAAATAATATCATCAACATAGATTTGTACTATTAATACATCTTTTGAAATCCTTTTTATAAAAAGTGTGGGATCAGCTACTCCTTTTGTAAATCCTTTTGAGATAAGAAAGTTTGAAAGCCTTTCATACCAAGCTCTTGGAGATTGTTTTAAACCATATAAAGCTTTAGAAAGTTTAAAAACATGATTTGGAAAATGAGGATTTAAAAAACCAGGTGGTTGTTCTACAAAAACATCTTCAACAATAAAACCATTTACAAAAGCACTTTTGACATCCATTTGATATAGCTTGAAATTCAGATGTGATTTATAGGCAAGTAAGATCCTAATAGCCTCGAATCTAGCAACAGGTGCAAAGGTTTCCTCATAGTCAATTCCTTCTTCTTGATTGTAACCTTGTGCAACTAGCCTAGCTTTATTTCTAATGATGTTTCCATATTCATCAACTTTGTTTCTAAACACCCATTTTGTGCCTATGGTCAAAATGTCCTTAGATCTTTCTACTAATTTCCAGACTTTGTTTATTTCAAATTGATTTAGTTCTTCTTGCATATCCATTACCCAAAATTCATCATTGATAGCATCATTGATATTTTTAGGTTCTAACTGTGAAAGAAAAGCTTGATGTTCAACCTGATTTCTTAGAGAATCTCTAGTCTATGTTCCTCTATCTAGATTTCCTACAAAAGCATCTAAAGGATGGTTCTTTAGAGTCCTAGATGGTCTTGAAAAGATAGGTCTAGAGATTTCAGATTCATCTACAGATTGAGGTTCAACAGAAGCAGGTTCTGGAGAATTTTCAGAACTGGATGTTTTAACTATAGGTCCATTGTCTTTATTATTGAGATTCAAACCAGAGAGATTATCTTCAAGAGAGATTTTAGGTTCATGTGGATCAGTTTCATCAGATTTGATGTGAACAGATTCTTCCACACATTGGGTTCTTTTATTGAAAACTCTATAGGCTTTACTAGAGATAGAGTAACCTAGGAAAATTCCTTCATCACTCTTGGATGCAAATTTGTCAAGATTGTCCTTAGTATTGAGAATGAAGACTTTGCAGCCAAAAACTTTGAAGTAGTTAACCTTAGGTTTCCTATGGTTCAACAACTCATAAGGAGTCCTCTTAAGAACTGGTCTGATCAAGACTCTATTAATGACATAACAAGCTGTATTTACAGCTTCAGCCCAAAAGTAAATAGGCAGTTCATATTCATTGAGCATGGTTCTAGCTATTTCTTGCAGGGTTCTATTCCTTCTCTCTACTACACTATTTTGTTGGGGTGTCCTAGGGGCAGAGAAATTATGACTATAGCCATTGTGTGAGCAGTAAGAATCAAACTCATGATTTTCAAACTCACGACCATGATCACTTCTCAGGGTCTTAATCTTGAGTCCACTAAGATTTTCTACAGACTTGGAGTATTTAAAAAAGTAAGAACAAGCTTCACTTTTGTGATCTAGAAAATATACCCAAGTATATCTAGAAAAGTCATCTACAAGAACATAGACATAGTGCTTCCCATTCAAACTATAAACTCTAGAAGGTCCAAATAAATCCATGTGAACCAACTCGAGAGGTTGAGAAGTTGACACTTCTTTCTTTGATTTAAAAGAAACTTTATGTTGCTTTCCTTTTTGACAGGGATTACAAACTTTGTCTGTGGGAAATTGAAGTTTGGGTAAGTCTCTAACTAAGTTCTTCCTAGAAAGTTTTCTAAGAGAGTGCACATTGCAGTGTCCTAATCTTCTGTGCCAAAGCCAAGACTCTTTATGAAAAGCATTTAAACAAGGAATATTCTGCTTAGCTAAAGAATCTAAATCAACAGCATAAACATTTTCATTTCTTAAAGCAGAAAATACTAAAACATTTTTAGAGTTAAAAACATTGCAAGAATCATTTTTAAATTTCACATAAAAACCATCATCACACAACTGAGAAATGCTTAACAAGTTATATTTAAGTCCATCGACAAATAAAACTTTAGAAATCAAGATTGAATCAATGTTACCAATCTGGCCTAAGCCGATGATTTTTCCTTTTGAATTATCATCAAAAGTGACAAAGCTTCCATCAACTTTTACTAAGCTCTTGAAACATGAAAAGTCTCCTGACATATGTCTTGAACATCCACTGTCTAAGTACCATATCTTTTTGTGACAGCTCTTCAAGCAGGTCTCCTACAAAACAGATTTAGATGGAAGATGATTTTGGTACCCAGATCATCTTGGGTCCAGACATGTTAGCCAATGATACTTTAGGTACCCATATTTGTCTAATGGGTCTCATATAATTTGTATAATTAACATTCTTTGAAAGATAAATCTTATTAGATCCATAACTATGAATATAACTGGTTGAGGCATATGAAGTTCCAGAATTAACTATCTTATGTCCAGATTTAGGAATGAATCTATTTTTGGCAACTTTTCTTTGTCCAGGTTGGTATCCTATACCAGTAGTATATCTAGGTGCAACTTGCTTTCCTAGCATTTGTGTTAGAGTATTCTTGCCATTTGTGAACTTCTCTAAGTATTTTCTGAGTTGCTCATTAGACAATTTTAGTTCAGTATTCTCTTTAAGCAACTGATCATTCTTTTCTACTTCTATATCCAGATCGGATTTATGCTTAACACTTAAAGCATACTGTTTCTTTAAACATTTATATTTATCTTTAAGCTCATTACAGGTTTCTTCAAGCATATCACAAAATTCAAACAGTTCAGATTTAGACATGTTATCACATTCAGAATCATCTCCAGAATAATATGAATTTGAAGCAGGAGTTTCTGATGTTACCTCAGAAGTGTTTTTCATGAAACACATGTTGGCTCGATTCCTTTCAGAGTCTGAAGATTCAGCTTCACTTGTGTTGTCTTCTGAAGCACTCCAAGTATCCTTCATGGCTTTCTTGTACTTATCATCCTTGTATTCATACTTCTTTCTATATTTCAGCTTTGGACAGTCTGCTTTTATGTGTCCTTTTCTTTTTGCATTCATAACAAACAACTTCATCTGATTTATCAGACTTCTTCCAATCCTTTTTCCAGTGTCCTTTGTTATCATACTTGCCTTTGTAATTTGACTTTATGAAAAACTTCTTCTTCCTGTAGAATTTCTTAAATCTTCTAGCAATGTGAGCCATCTCAGCATCACTGTCAGAATCATTCTCACTTTCCTCACTGCTTGAACTTTCATTGATAGCTTGAGGATTTTCCTTATCCTTATTCTTTGAGGTTGTAGTCTTGAAGGCAATAGACTTCCTTTTAGGTTCATCATCTTCTTCTTTGTTTACGTTGAGTTCTTCTTCATACATCATCAACTTACCAATTATTTCCTTGACTGGCAGTTCTCCAATGTCACATGATTCTCTAATGGAGACAGAGGTTCCTCTCCATCTTTCAGGTAGACATCTCAAAATTCTCATGATTTGTTCCTTTGCTGGAACATCCTTTCCCAGAGAAGTCATTGTGTTGAAAATTTCATTGAACCTGAGATACATATCATAAATGGGTTCATCAGGCTTCATCTTAAAATTATCATACTTAATATTATAGGTATTCAATCTCATCTCCTTAACATTAGTTGTTCCTTCATGAGAAACAGCTAAGGTATCCCAAATTTCATATGCAGTTTTACATGCAGAAATTCTATTAAATTCCTCATCTCCTAGAGCACAGTACAAGGCATTCATAGCTTTACAATTATTATTGTAAGCAGTCTCTGTAGGTTCATCCCAAGTAGATCTATCAGTATTGGGAATTTTGTATTCAGCTTCAATGGTAGTCCAAATATCAAAGCTCATACTTTCTAAGTGAATTTTCATTTTTAGCTTCCACTGAGCATAGTTGTTTCCATTAAAGAAAGGTGGCCGGTTAGTAGCAGCACCCACAATTCTATTATCCATGATATCACAAAAAGAATTTTAAAGAGATAAAAATTTAGAAATAACAGAAATTTTAAGAACTTTAAAATACAACTAAAATCACAGTTTGAAAAACAGAGTACTTTAGAAAATATTTTCCAACCTCTAATACCAAATGTTGGTCGGAGTGGATACTCAAGAGGGGGGTGAATTGAGTTCTAATTAAAATTTTCTGTTAAAAACAATGTTTATTAAAATCCCCCTATTTCAAAAACAGATTAAACTGTAGTGAATTTATACAGATTATAAAGGTTCAATTAGTTTCTCAAAGATTGATTAGTTCTCAGTTAACTTAATCTTATGATTAAATTAACTTTTGAAACTAACTTACTGGTTTATAATAAATATAAACACTTGCGAGTTTAACTATCAAAGTAGCTTTGAAAATAAATTATATTTCAACGTAGTAGCAGCGGAATATGAAATAAATATGTAGTAGGATATAGCATGTATCTACAAACACAGAGAATTAACCAAGAGGTTCAGTCTCAAGTCGAGACTTAGTCCTCTCAAAAGTTTATATAAAAATGATCCACACCCTGGATCAGGGTTAACAACAGTGAACACACTGTCCAGGTCAAAAGACCTCTACCACAGTTCTACGTGGGAAAACAAAAAACAGCTTAGAGCTGTCCAGGTCTCACACGACCTCTACCACTATCCACAGTGGGAAATCAAGTGAAAAAAAGGTTTGCTGAGGATTTACAGATCCTACAGTGAAAGTACAGGAGTCAGTGTGTGTGTTTAATACAGCAGATAACACACACTGCTCAAAATGTAAAACAAATGTATCACAGAGCAGAGATGTAGAGTTTAGAAATGGCTCTGGTGATTTCAGTGTAGCTCTGGACTCTTTTGTATTTGGTCAGAATTTATTCTGAGTCCTCTTCTCGTTTTTGTTTGAGAAGAAGATTGTCGTATGCTTCTTGTTCACAGGCAGTGAGATGTAATCGATGAAGTTCTTCAATCGTTCTTTTGTATGCACAGAACTCCCTTTGAGTAGGCTTGATTGTATATGAGATTCTGTGTAATCTCTTGATATGTGTCTTCTCTTCTAATTAGTTCTGCTCAACTTGCTTCTTGTATTCCTCGTATGTTCTCTGTAAAATATCCTTCATTTTTTTTATTTGCAGCAGAGTCTTCTAATCTTTATATCACGTGCTCCGTAAGACAGAAGAGGTTTCTTTTCAGCAGGTACGAGGTACGGTTTCCTGACATCTGACAACCTTTATTAATTAATTGTCAGAGCATTAAAATATACCTAATATGCCCGTTGGTTAGATTAAATAATGATAAAGATAAAGAAATTCAAACAGTTGTTTATGACTATTGAAGAATCAAGTGATCAGTAGGTCATCAGCATTAGTGAGTAATGATCGGTGACTCAGATAGATCAGCATCGGTGAATCAGACTGATCAGCATCGGTCTGTCATTTGATCGGTGAGTCAGTTTGATCAGCATCAGTGAGTCATTTGATCGGTGGCTCATTTTGATCCGCATCGGTGAGTCAGACTGATCAGCATAGGTGAGTCAGACTGATCATCATCGGTCTGTCATCTGATCGGTGAGTCAGTTTGATCAGCATCAGTGAGTCATTTGATCGGTGGCTCATTTTGATCAGCATCGGTGAGTCAGACTGATCAGCATCGGTCTGTCATCTGATCGGTGAGTCATTTTTCATCCTGATATCGGATCGGTGCGACCGTTGTCCTTTGATATTGGATCGGTGCTTCCGATGTCCGTTGATATTGGATCGGTGCTTCTGATGTCTGTTGATATTGGATCGGTGCTTCCGATGTCTGTTGATATTGGATCGGTGCTTCCGATGTCTGTTTAATCCAGAAGACTTCCAAAATACTTTGTAAGTCAATAAGCATAGACAAAAACATGATAACAGATTCATTAACAGATTGTAATTAAGTTTATGAGAAATCAAACCAGATTAAGCATTAATGGTATGTGATGATTTGTGATTATCAAAACATCAATCATAGACATGAAATCAACAATCTTCCAGAGGGCTCAACAGCCTTAAATGTTGATGTTTATTTATGAAAGTGTTTGCTATATTGTTATCCTTACTAAGCATATGAGATCACCCCTTTCTATGTTTCATTTTTCCCAAGATGTGAAGAAATGTTTTATGACTGACCTGCAGGGATTGTCTGAAGGGGATATGAGTATAGACTATGGATATTATTTTATTTTAGTTTTTCACTTTATGATGTAATGTAACATTTATGAATGTATCTAGTGTTTCCAATGATACTAAACTAATCAGTCGTTTGAGACTTGATATTTTGTGATCATGCCAATGTTACATAATAATGCACCGACTTAGGGTAACTGGGGTAGGGGCGTTAAAGTTGGTATCATAGGCAGTTTAGTACTAACCTTGGAAGCTTGATTTAGATAAACTCTGATTAGAGCAGAAAACCCTAAGATAGAATTTGAGGATTAGTATAGAAGAACATCTGAGAAATTAGGTAAAGTATAGATTTTGTTTATTTTCTGAGAAATACATCCTTTTTGGATACGAGTAGGTAGAGGCGTCTCTGGAACCAATGTAACTAGGGGTAAAACCTGAAAACACCGCTTTGAGAAAGACTCGAATGGGAACTGGTGCATGACAACGGGACTTGCTACACTCTTGGTTACAACACTCCTGGGGGATATGCTTAGGATAATTCACAATTTCTTTACAAACCATTATGAAGGGTTTATGAGTATATACTTCCTCAAAGAAAAAATTTATTTTTATGATTATGGATTATATCCATAAATAGTTCAATTTATGTTAAGTGTTTTACAAGTATGGAATTATGTATTTCGATTCATAAACTAATCTAGTTTATGAAATTGTTTAGAAATGTAAACTAGTGGAAGGAATGGAAACTGTATCAATGCATGCACTCTATTTAGGGATTTCCCTCATGATCAAAATAATTATAGTGGAGCTGGTGATACAACTGGTGGTGATCAGCTAATCACCATACTGGGACAACTCACTCATGTTATGAATAATAACCTTACCCGTATGGAACACCCTGATCTGTAGCATGGAGGATCAATGTTAGATCACTTCATGAGGCAACAACCACCAACATTCAATGGGAGTACAAATCCATTATTAGCTGAGCAATGGATATGTTCCCTAGAGAAAATATTTCAGGATTTGGGGAGTAGTGAAAGGAAAAAAGTTGTCATGGCAGTTTATCGCCTCACTGGAGATGCTGATCAATGGTCTTCACTGATACAAAACATGAAGGAAGATGATTAATTATCAAATATGGAATGGATGGAGATCAAAGGTCATTTCTTAGAAAAATAATTTCATCATGACCATCGAGCAGATATGGAAAGGCAATTTCTGAGTCTGAGTCAAAAGGAGGATGAGAATGTTGCAAAGTATGAGGCTAAATTTACAAGGTTAGCGAGGCATGCAGCAGATTATAAACATAACCCAAGATGTAATATTGATCGTTTCTTTGATGGGTTAAAACTGTTTCTCCATCGAGCCTTAGTCTCACAATCTTTCTCGTCGTACGAAGATATTGTCTCATGTGCTATCAAGACAGAAAAAAATTCACTAAGTCTTACGACTTTAAGGAAAAACAAGAGAATAAGAGATCTGCTGACCACTCTGGAAATGGAAATAAAGGGAATAAGTAAATAGTTGATTATACATCCAACAGTAAATGTGGTAAGAAACACCCTGGTACTTGCTTGAAGGGAATGGGAGTCTGTTACAAGTGTGGTGAAAATGGCCACCAAGCTCATGATTGCAAGTAAATGAGAGTTGCTGTCAATGTGGAATGATATAATTGTAGAGAGATGGGACATTATGCAAATGAATGTCCGAAGATTCAGGGGAACATACCTCAGAATAGGCCAAGGGATCATGGCCAAGCTTATGCTATCACTGCTACTGAGGTAGAAGCTCCGAAAGACATGGTGGCAGGTAATTTAATGGTTTCCTCAAGTTTAGAAAATGATTTATTTGATTTTAGATCATTGTATTGTTTCATATATTCCCAGTTTTCTAAGAAAATTAGATATTTCCAATTTTATTTAACAAGGGAGTTTTTAGTCAAAACCCCTAAGGGAAGTATCATTTCAACAAAGTTTTCCGAATCAGTCCCCATTAGAGCACATAAATGTTCTTTGTCTGTTGATCTCATCATCATACCCATGATTGAATTTGATATAATCATCGGTATGGATTGGCTTTCGGAACATGATTCGAAGATTTATTGTAAGAATAAAGAGGTTACGATTCAGTATGATGATGATAAGGAACACCTTATCTTTAGAGCAGAATCATCCCCACCTAATTCTTATCTAGATCCACCCCTAGTAGCTCAACTAAATTCACTTATTAGGGAGGAAGAGAATCAAATAACTGTGGGTGAGGAAGGGAATGTTCAAATAGAGTATGTACATATTGTGAGAGAATATGTTGATGTTTTTCCAGAAGATTTTCCTGGGCATCCTCCAAAATGAGAAGTTGAGTTTTCTATTGACCTAATTCTTGGTTCAAGGCCCATATCGATGACCCCTTATAGAATGGCCACTGTGGAATTAGTTGAACTAAAGAAACAACTATAGGAATTGAGTAATAAGGGATTTATTCTCCCTAGTGTTTCTCCATTGGTATCCCCTGTTCTTTTTGTTAAAAAGAAAGATGGATCTTTGATGTTATGTATCGACTATAGGGAGATCAATGCTATAAAAATAAAGAACAACTATCCCCTACCTTGCATTGATGATTTATTTCACCAACTGCACGAAGCTCAATACTTTTCAAAGATTGACCTTTGATCTGGATATCATCATTTGTGTGTGTAGAAGGATGACATTCCGAAGACAGCATTTTGAACTAGGTAGGGGCATTACGAGTTTACAGTAATACCTTTTGGGTTGACTGATGCACCCTATGTTTTCATGGATCTAATGAACAGGGTTTTCATGGAATATCTTGATGATTTTGTAGTGGTATTTATTAATGATATCTTGGTATACTCCAAAAGCTATGATGATCATGAAAATCACTAGCGCATTATCCGAAAGGCTCTTAGAAGACACGAATTATATGGGAAGTTTATCAAGTGTGAATTATGGCTTCATGAGATCTCTTTTCTTGGCCATATTGTCTCTAAGGATGGAATCTATGTTGGTCCTTCTAAGACAAGATCAATCCATGAATGTCCAGCACCAATGAGTATAAATCGAGGTATATAGTTTTATTGGTTTAGCAGGTTATTATCGACGTTTCATCCAGAATTTTACCCGATTGGCTAACTCATTAACAAATATCACTTGTAAAGGGGTTAAATTTGTTTGGAAAAAAGAGTGCGTAGAATTTTTTGAAGAACTGAAGAGAATCTTAGTCAATGCTCCTATATTGACACTGCCATCGGGGAATGATGGGTTTTTTATTTATAGTGATGCATCGAAGAAAGGACTTTGTTGTCTCCTTATGCAGAATGATAGGGTTATTTCCTATGCATCATGATAGTAGAAAGTTCATGAGAAAAATTATCCTACTCATGATCTCGAGTTATCAGCAGTGATCTTTTCTTTGAAGATATGGAGACACTACCTCTATGGTGAAAAATGTGAAATTTATACTGATCACAAGAGTTTGAAGTATATTTTCTCACAAAAAGAACTCAACATGAGGCAAAGGAGATGGCATGAATTACTAAAGGATTATGATTCCACAATACACTACCACTCGGGCAAGTCAAATAAGGTGTAAGATGCTTTGAGCAGAAAAGATCATGGAGTTTTGGACAATATGTGAATTGAAAGGGATCCTATTTTCATGGATCTAGTGAATATGGACATGGGATTAACTATGGAAGGTAAAACATCCATTATTTTTCAAATGGTTTCCAAACCATCATTACTAGAAAGGATAAAGAGTTCTCATACCGATGATGAAGAATTTCAAAAGAAGATCAAAGCTATGAATGATGGGAGATTGAGTGACTTTGTGTATGAAGATGGAATTTTGAAATTTGGGAAGAGACTTTGTGTTCCCGATATACTTGATCTAAAAATGGAGTTGTTGGATGATTCTTATAGTTCCAATTTCTCTATACATCCTGGTAGCACTAAGATGTATAAATACTTGAAGGAACATTTTTGGTGGGACAACATGAAGAGGGAGATTGCTGATTTCATGTCAAGATGCATGGTTTGTCAACAAGTGAAAGCTGGGAGGAAACTTCCTGGATGATTTAGGCAACCGCTTCCCATACCTGAGTGGAAATGGGATAATATAAAAATGGAATTTGTCATGGGACTACTAAAGACTCCTAAAGGAATGAAGCAATATGGGTCATTGTTGATCGTCTTACCAAGTCAGCACATTTTCTTTCTATAAGGGAAGATTTACCACATGAACGTCTAGCAAGGCTATATATTAATGAAGTTGTGAGACTTCATGGAGTACCCTTATCAATTGATTAGGATTGTGATCCTCATTTTACATCAACATTTTGGAAAAGTATTCAGAAATCCCTAGATACTGATCTTCATTTGAGCATTTCCTACCATCCTCAAACAGATGGACAATCAGAACGGAATATTAAAAACATAAAAGATATGTTGAGATCATGCTCACTTAACTTTCAGGCTATGTGGGATCCATATTTACCTTTGGTAGAATTTTTCTATAACAATAGCATCCATTCAAGTATTCAGATGGCACCATATGAAGCGTTATACAGAAAGAGATGTCGCACACCAACCTGTTGGGATGACATTGGTGAAAGAAAACTTGTAGGCCCAGAACTGGTGGAGGAAATTATGGAAAAGGTAATGGTAATCCAAAACCACATCAAAGCAGCTCAAAGTAGGTAGAAGAGCTATGCCGATAAATGAATAAAGGATTTTGAATTTTAGGTTGGAGATCATGTTTTCTTGAAGGTATCTTCATGGAAGTGAGTTATACGATTCGGTAAGAAGGGAAAATTATGACCTAGGTACATCAGACCATTCAAAATTCTAGAATGAATTGGGGCTCTAGCATACCGTTTAGCAATGCCTCCAAGTCTCTCTAAAGTTCACTATGTGTTCAATGTATCACTATTGAGAAAATACATGCCTGACCCAACGCATGTACTCACCTATGAGGAATTAGAACTGGAACCCGATCTGTCTTATTGAGAAGAGCCTGTCAGGATTCTGGATATGAGACAACAAGTGCAAAAAAACCGGACAACTCGTCTGGTAAAAGTTCTATGGAGGAAGCATAAGATGGAAGAGGCAATATGGGAACCCAAGGAACTTATGATGAAGAACCATCTGAGTATTTTTATGCAGTGACATTCTAGAAATTTTGAGGAAGAAATTATTTGAAGGGGGGTAGAATGTAACACCCTAACCTTCCATGGTACACTTCTCTTTGAATAATACAGTGGCGTGTGTAGTACGCAACATCGAGTTCTAACACACCATGACCAATCAAACTAGCCGTTATGAATATTAATATCCACTTTTTGATTTATATAAATTTTATATTTAAAAACGGACTTCATTTTTTGATTTGGAATATCGAAATTAGCCTAAGTTGAATTTTTGGTATTTTTCTGAGGACATCTAATTTTAGATGAATAGTGAAAAATACTTAAAAACAACATTTTTAATCAAAATAATCTATAGTGATAAATTATACTATTGAGTGGTTTTAAAGTATAATTAGAATATAATTTTACCATTTTATCCAATGGTGGTCATTAAAATTAATTTCACTTTGAAATTGGATATAAACAATTGTCAATATTTTGATTGATATTGTTCCTTAAAAAGACCTTATTCGTTTTTACAATGGGAATTAATTATAAAATTAATTAATGAAACTTATATGTTTGGAATTTTGTAAAATAGACATCATTTTTGAATTCAGAATATCAATTATATCTTAAGATGAACTTGTGGTATTGTTCTGAAAAACTTTAATTTTTGATTAATAGTGAAACCACTAAGTGGTAGTTAAAAAAACTGATTTTTCATTTAAACAAAACTTTACCGCTTCAATGAATTGAATTCCAAAAATCTGACATACATGGTTTTAATTAGTAAGTAAAATCTGGTTCAATGGGATGAAAATAAATTTTTGTTGAATAGTAACTTTTGAGTTTTATTAACCGCGATTAGAGGTAATTAGGGTAATTTAAGGTAAAAATTATATTATAAGAATATAAAAATATATTGACACATGTCCTAATCTTATTGGATGAGTCATGGCAGAAAAAGACAAACCATGGGATGATTTATGGGACCCCATGGAGCTACTTGTGTAAGATAATGACATTAATACCTTTTATTTAAAGTAAAAATAAAAATGTAATAATCATGTATTATTTTACTAAAACAATTTTTAGAAGGGGTTATACAAGTCATAATTTTGACCATAAACAGTAATTGGAAAGCTAAAAATCATTCCTACATCATGGTAATTTTTTTATAATTTTTGGTCATTAAATAAAAAAATTTATTTATGACACCATGATGATGCAGTGATTACCTCATTAATGAACGATTTAAATAAAATGAAAAGATAAGATAAAATCTAAGACTTACACTTGTCTGAAGCCTATTGGATGGGTGTACTTAGAACCCTTATCACCTTATCTTCGAAATATATCATTGTGGGACCTTTAAAATCCTAAAATCATTTCATAATAATGTTATATTTCATGAATTTCCAAGAGTACCCCTCCTCTCCTCTCATAAAAGGCCCTCAACTATACCACATTATTGACACATTCAATGCCATTTTGCTCAGCCAACCTCTGCCCAAATACTCTCCCAACTTCCCTCTATTACTCCTAGAAGCCTCACTTTGGGCAGAAGTCTTCCCAAGGAAGCCATTGGCTCTAATCAAAAATAGTTACCCGATTTTAAGGTAATGTCTTCTCTTATGTTCTTTTGTTTTATTTTGCTTCTCCAACCCCTTAAACCCTATTTATTCCATTATTTTGTAACAAAACCAATATATAAAATATAATATGTTGTTTTTATGAGAAGTATTTGATTTAAACTCACACACACCTCCGTCTAATGGTTAAAGAATATACTGTTTCTCTGGGTGGTGAATTACTGCCTCACGAAACGACGAGTGTTCAATATTTTTTTAACACCATTCATAGTGGCCATTAAGATGCCACTATAGTTATATATTATATATATTATGTTTATTTTTTCCTTATGCTTCTGTATTTTTCATTCATGGAATACCTTTATGGTTTCCATTATGGGTAAACACGATAATTTCATTTTAGGAAGTGCGGACTACTGCCCCCTCAAAGTGATTTGAATCGTTAATCCCATATGTGGGACGTATAAAGGAGTTAAATTATATTATATATCATATTGTAATTATAATATATCTTTATATAATTATTATTTCATTCCATTAAATATGAAATAGAAATGAAAGTAGCGTTCATGCATACGTACAGCTTACCGTCTCCATGAATGGTGCAATTCATTTCTTAGCTATAAATGTTATGTAATATTATAAATGCATGTATATACTGATATATATGATATAAATATCATGAATATAATTATGGATATAATGAATATTTTACCACATGAACAAATTTTAATTATAAGAAGTTTATTGTTGACTCAAGTACCAAAGATCGAAAAAACGACCGTTATTAACTTAAATGACTACATAATGTTCATAACATGGTAATAAGTGATATAAAAGGAATAATGAACTTGAAAAAGGTTCTTAAGAAAGTATAGATTAACTCACATTTATTATTCAGTATATTAAATAAATATCGAGTCATGTCAGACATGAGGTAAGGGTTAATTCTACAACCTCTTCATTGTTTAAGGTTGTTCATATGTAATTATCTACAGGGACCTCTTTATCATCAACATCAATGTTTCTTAAAGATGACTTTAAAAACATTTTTACTATTTATCAGACAATTTTTTAAAGTCATTTATACCCTTATTTTACCTTATACGTTTTTAAAAGAAACTTTCTTTCATTTTCCAAAGAAGGTACTTTTTGACATTTTCAAAAAAATTAAGGTAAGAATGTTTTTTTAAACTTATACGGCGGGTGCGGCTGTTTTTTACCATTATAAAATCGTTGAAGCTTCCCTTACAAGATTATAAGAGTATTTTCAAAGTAATTGTTTTCTTTTACAATTATTTGACTTTTAAATGATTTCAAAAAAGATATTTCTCTCAAATAGTTTTGATTTCATCTCTATCAACATCCTTTGATGGATTTTAAGCTTATTTGAAGTTGATTTATTATGATTCAAAAACTTTCATATTTTATTTAAGGTATTGTGATATGTTTGACTGTGGATTTGTTATTTTTATACCATTTATGGTTTATGGGGGATGTTTTGACATTTCGTATGCTAGTTTTAATACGAATGGTTATGTTATGTTTAAACCTGTTCATATTAGGAATGCATTGGACTTAATAAGTGATGGGTAGAGCCCGCTATAGCTCCTAGATGCATCGGTAGTTCTAATGAGACAAACTTGTGTCTTGGCACAAGTCCTTGACAAAATATTATTTGTAGTCTTGGCACGAGGCCTTGGCTACGTGGTTATGATAGTCTGGCATTATGCATTCCGTCATTATGAAAGTGGTTATTGATATTGCATGTGTTTATTCGACTAGTAGAATATCCATGTGAATAAGTAAATGGAATTATTTCATTTTATTTTTTCTATATTATGCAAAAGTTCATGTTTAATAGGATTTTGTTTTGGTTATAAATTGCCTTAAATGTTTACATTTATTTATGAAAGTTTCTACTATATTGTTATCCTTACTGAGCATCTGAGATCACCCCTTTCTATGTTTTATTTTTCCTAGGATGTGAAAAATATTTTATGACTGACCTGCAGGGATAGTCTGGAGGGGATATGAGTGTGGACTATGGATACTATGTTATTGTAGTTTTTCTATTTATGATGTAATGTAACATTTATGAATCTATCTAGTGTTTCCAAGGATACTAAACTAATCAGCCTTTTGAGACTTGATCTTTTGTGATCATGCCAATGTTACGTAATAATGCATCGACTCTGGGTAACTGGGGTCGGGGCGTTACAATTTGGATAGAAATGATGGTGGATAAGTATATTATAAAGAGTTCCTTAGAGATCTCAAACCAGGTTGCCTCCAAGGTACAAGTCGAATATTCACATGCAATATCAATAACCACTTTCATAATAATGGAATGAATAATGATAGACTATCATAACCACATAGTCAAGGCCTTGTGCCAAGACTACAAATAAGATTTTTAACAAGGACTTATGCCAAGACACTAGTTTGTCTCATGAGACCTAATGATGAATCGAGGAGCTATAGAGGGCTCCCCCAATCACATACTAAGTCTAATGCATTCCTTATATGAAAAGGTTTAAACATATCAGAAACAATAACCAAGAACCATAACAGAATAGTATCACATAAAACATGCATAAAGGGAACATAAAATTTCAAAAGTTCAATCACAAGATATCAATAAACAAATTAATATAATCAAAACATTACCAAAACCATTTTCAATACCAATATAAAAGAAAATTAAAACAAGTTATTTATTTTTCATTTAAAAAAACTTATGGCTTGTAGAGGAAGATGAAACTCAAATAATGGTCACAGTGGCGGAGAAGTCGTTGCCGCATACGTAAGACAAAACATTCATTTTGTCATTTAATAAAACACTTCATATAAAATGATTCCTTTTGAATAAAAGTAAAAGTCAAAGGTGTTTATACACCATATAAAAGAAAGTTGTGTATAAAACAAAATATGTCTCATTGAAAGGCGATTGAGACGAAGTCCCTTACCTCGTGTCTGACATGACTCGATCATTATTTAATCTCCTCAATAATAAACTATATTTAATTTATATTTTTTTAAGAACTTTTTTCAAGTTCATTATTCCTTTTATATCACTTAAAACCATGTTATGAACATTATGTAATCATTTAATTTAATAATGGTCATTTTTTCGATCCTTGGTACTTGGGTCAAAAATAAACTTCTTATAATTACAAGTTGTTCAAGTGGTAAAATATCCATTATCTCCAGAATTATATTCATGATGTAGATATAATATATATCATATATATCCAGTATATACATTCATATATAATATTACATAACATTTAGAGGTAAGAAATGAAATGCACCATTCATGGAGACGGTAAGCCGTACGTACTCATGAAGGCTACTTTCATTTCTTTTTCATATTAATGGAATTAAAACTAAATGAGATATATATATATTATAATTAAAGAATTATATTCATCATTTAGATGTAATATATTTCATATATATCCATTATATATATGTACTTATAATAGTACAGAACAATTGGAGATATGAAATGAAATGCATCGTTCATGGAGACGGTAAGCCGTACGTACGCCTGAATGCTACTTTAATTTATATTTAATAATTTAATGGAATTAAAACATAATTATACATAGTTATATTATAATTAAATTATAATATCATATATAACATCATTATCGGCATCCTTTATACGTCCCACATAATGTATTAACGATTTAAATCACTTTGAGGGGGCGGTAGTCCGCACCTCCTAAAATGAAATTATCACGTTTACCTATAGTGGAAACAATAATGGTATGCCATAAATGATAAATAAAGAAATATATGGAAAACATAAACATAATATATATCATATATAAATACAGTGACATCTTAATTTCCACCATGAGAGGTGTTAAAAGAATATTGAACAATCATCGTTTCATGAGGTAGTAATTCACCACCCACAGAAACTGTATATTCATTAACCATTATACGGGAGTGTGTGTAAGTTTAAATCAAATCCTTCTCATAAAAAAATCCTATTATATTTAAGATACTGGTTTTGTTACAAAAGAAAGGAATAAAAAGAGTTCAGGGGGTTGGAGAATCAAAATAAAACAAAATTACATAAGAGAAGACATTACCTTTAAATCGGGTAACTCCTCTTGGGTTGAAACAAAAGGACTCTTGAAGTGCCTTCTGCCTAAGGTAAGGCTTCTAGGATTAAGGTAGGAATGTTTAGAGGGTATTTGGTCAGAGTTTTGTCGATCCAAAAGGATTTGATGGTGTGAATAAGGTGGTAGAGGTGGGGGCCTTTTATAAGAGGAGAGGAGGGGTACTCTTGGAAAGTCATGAAATGTACCTTTATTATAAAATGAGTTTCAGATTTTAAAGGTCCCACATTGATATATTTAGAAGATAAGGTCATAATAGTTCTAAATCCACATATCCAATAAGTTTTTGACAAATTTATGTCTTAAATTTTACCTTATCTTTCCATTTTATTTAAATCGTTCATTCATTAGGTAATCGCTGCATCATCATGGTGTCATAAATAAATTTATTTATTTAAAGTCTAAGAATTATAAAAAAATTACCATGATGTAGGAAATATTTTTATATTTCTAATAAATATTTATAGTCAAAAATAAAACTTTTATAACCCCTTGTAAAGATTGTTTTAGAAAAACAATACATGTTTGTGACATTTTTATTTTTACTTTAAATAAAAGGTATTAATGTCATTATCTTACCCATGTGGCTCTATGGGGTCCCAAAAATCGTCCCATGGTTTTTCTTGGTCCTCCATGACTCATCCAATATTATTAGGACATGTGTCATGATATTTTTATATTTTTATAATATCATTTTTACCTTAAATTTCCCTAATTACCTATAATTGCAGTTAATAAAACTCAAAAGTTACTATTCACAAAAAAAATTCATCCCATTGAACCACATTTTACATAATAATGACAACCATGTATGTTAGATTTTTGAAATTCAATTCATTGAAGCGCTAATGTTTCATTTAGATGAAAATTCAGTTTTTTTAACTACCACTTAGTGGTTTCAATATTCATAAAAAATGATGTTTTTCCAAACAATACCAAAAAAACACCCTAAGATATAATTGATATTTCAAATTAAAAAATGATTTCTATTTTACAAAATTAAAAACATATATGTTTAATTAATTAATTTTATAATTAATTCCCATTGTCAAAACAAATAGTGTGTTTTTAAGAATCAATATCAATCAAAAGATTGATAATTGTTTATGTCCAATTTCAAAGTGAAATTAATTCTAATGACAGCCATTGGATTAAATGGTAAAATTATATTCTAATTATAATTTAAAACCACTCAATTGTATAATTTATCACTTTAAATTATTTTTATTAAAAAAGTTGTTTTTAAGTATTTTTTACTATTCATCGAAAATTGGATGCTCTTAGAAAAATACCAAAAATTCAACTTAGGCTAATTTCGATATTCTGAATCCAAAAATGAAGTCCATTTGAAATATATAATTTATATAATTTAAAAATTGGGTATTTCTATTCATAACGGCTACTTTGATTGGTCGCGGTGTGTTAGAATCTCGAACTTGCGTACAATGCAAGCTATTTCATTATTGAAAGAGAAGCGTACCATGGAAGCTTGGGGTGTTACATTCTCCCCTCCTTCAATAAATTGCATTCTCACAATTTGAAATTGTTCTTCGAAAATAAAAGATTGAAAATAGAAAATACCTTTGAGGAAAAACCATATCGGATATAGGGTTAATAAAATTTAGTTTTAATAAGAGGGAATGGGAAATGAGGAAGTCACCACAAAATTAGGGTTTCTAATAGGAGAACATTGGTGGAAATTATAGACACATAATTAGGGTAAAAAAGTAAATATTTATAGGGAGTGATTGAGGTCAGCAATCACAAAAAAGTGTAAAATTGAGGGCCTCAAAGCCATCAATATATGATGAAAATATCATTAGTTCAACAAAACATAAGGTATTAGGATAACACATTTTTGTTTTAATATACCTTCCCTAATGTTTGAGAATTAATTTCTTCATAGAATAAAATATATATATATATATATATACTTGAAATGTATAATTTCATCCATCAACTAATTTATACCACAAACTCATCTTTCACTCAAAAAGACAATAGAACTCAAAAATATTATATTTATCCTAATCGTATAAGGTTACAAATATTAACACATAACATGGATAAAAAATATTTGGTAATAACCAGGGACTTCTTATAGGCTAGTTGTAGGTAATAAAGTCCTGTCGCAATATGGTTGTGGGTTCGATTCCTACAGCTTTGTCTGACGCGACGGGTTATCGCCCAACCTACAGGTTGTCCTTTTTCTAACACTATAGTATTATAATATTCTAGAAATAATCATAAGAAATTTTTTAACCTTAATCCATACTATCCAAAGTTCAACTTAATCTATTCCAACCTTTATAGTTATCCAAAATACTTCTGTCCAAACTCACAGTCCAAATTTTATAAGGAAGGTAAACACTATGAAGACCCTTTTTTCCACATAACAACATGTGAACACCTTCATCGTGTATTCTTTTAAAAAACTAAAACATCCCAAATTACCATAAATCCTTATTGATTGCATTCATGATCCCTTTTTCCTTATAGAATACTAGATATACTCCTTCTATCAAAAAATGTATACAAATAATTAATCAGTTTCAAGGAAGTCATGAATATCCATTATAATTTATCCAAATCAATCATGTATTATTACGAAATCACTATCTCAGTATCAAAACCATATTATGTTTTATAATTATCTCAACCATATATTTTCCAAAAATTTAACCTTCCATTGAGTCACTTTTCTCGGTTCCACACAATCTCAAGTCCATAATGAAATAGTACTGCAGTACAATCCTTATATACTCTATAATTATTATAACTAGTACATTGTTTATACAACACTCAAATGACATAATTCTTTAATAACAACATAATAAATCTAATCATTCCTCCTCATCTGTGGTAGTATCATAACTTGATTATTATCCAATAGCATCATTTGGGGAATACTCTAATGATTTGGAAATTTTTTTGCGTAGTGTCCCAACTCCTTCCAGATGAATAATTGTACATTTGAAACTTTTTTCTTATGTTTGCAGTCACGCACTTGGTGTCCTTATTCTCCACACTTATAACAAACTCCCATTCCCTTCAGGCAAGTTCCAAGGTGTTTCTTCCCACAGTTATCACATATTGGAAAATTCTTCTTTTCCCTCTTCCCTTTATCCATCTTATTCCCTTATATCCTTTTCTTCTCTTTCTTCCCTTCAAAGCCATAGTACTTAGAAAATTCTTTACTTATCTTATTAACACATGATAGTATTTTTTTCATATTTTGAGAAAACATGGGAGACTATTTCCCTAATAAATGTTGTCTTAATACCATGAAAGATTTGATCCTTCTTACTGTTTGGATCATACGTATTTCTGGAGTTCACATTCCTTCTATTGGGTTCCATTTCTATACAATGGCATAAACTAGGTCAGTTTATGAATTGAAATGAATAATTCCAAACTTGTAAAATACATAATGTAAATTGAACGGTTTATGGATATAATCAATAATCATAAAAATGTTTTCTTTGAATAAGTATATACTCATAAACCCTTCATAATGGATTTTAATGAAATCGTGAATTATCCTAAGCATATTCCCCAAGAGTTTCGTGACCAAGAGTGTAGTAAGGATTGTTGTCGTGTACCAAGATACCCCGGGTCAGGCCTGAAACTCCTTGTCGTAGTTTTCACTCCTAGGTACATCTGTTCCAGATCCGCCTCTACCAGCATGTATCTGGACAGGAATGTATTGCTCGGAAAACTCACAACATCAGTACAATACCAATATTCTAGAAAGTTCTTCTATACTAATCCTCAAATTCTATCTTAGGACTATGTGCTCTAATCAGATCTTATCTAAATCTAGATTCAAAAGTTAGTACTAAACTGCCTCTGATACCAACTGTAATTCCCCGACCACAGCTACCCAAAGTTGGTGTATTATTACAAAACATAGGCATGATCACAAATGATCAAGTCTCGAAATATTTATTAGTTTAGTAGCCTTGTAAACACTTGATACATTCATAAGATTTTCATTACATCATGAAATAAAAAACTACAACCACATCTTGTCCCCTTTGGACACACTTATCCCTTACACTATTCCTACAGGTCAATCATAATATACTTATTCACATCTTGGGAAAAATAAAACATAGAAAGCGGTGAGCTCAGATGCTCAGTAAGGATAACAATATAGAGGAAACTTTCATAAACAAGCATAAAAATTTAAGGCAATTTTATAACTAAAATAAATTCTATTTAAACGTTAACATCAGAATAACATGGAAAAAATAAAATGAAATAATTCCAATTTACTTATTCACATGGATATTCTACTAGTCAAATATTCAAATGCAATATCAATAACCACTTTCATAATGATGGAATGCATAATGCCAAACTATCATAACCACATAGTCAAGGCCTTGTGCCATGACTACAAATAAGATTTTTGTCAAGGCCTTGTGCCAAGACACTAGTTTGTCTCATGAGACCTACTGATGCATCGAGGATAAATATCGGGCTCCACCTATCACTTACTAATTCCAATGCATTCCTTATATGAAAAGGTTTAAACATATCATAAACAATGCCCAAGAACCATAACATAATCGTATCACATAAAACATGCATAAAGGAAACATAAAATTTCTACATTTCAATAACAAGATATCAATACAACACATTGATATAATCATAACATTATAAAAACCATTTTCAATAAAAAAAATAATAGAAAAGTAAAACATGGTATTTATTTCTCATTTAAAAATAGTTATGGCTTATAGAGAAAGCCGAAACTCAAATAATGGTCACGGTGGCGGAGAAGTCGTTGCTGCCGCATACGTAAGACAAAACATTCCTTTTGTCGTTAAGTAAAACGCTTCATATTAAAAGATTCATTTTGAATAAAAGTAAAATTCGAAGCAGTTTATACACCATATAAAATAAATTTGTGTATAAAACAAAATATGCCTCACTGAAAAGAGATTGAGATGAAGTCTCTTACCTCATGTCCAACTTGACTTGATCGTTTTTCAATCTCTTGAATAATAAACTATAGTTAATTTATATTTTCATAAGAACCTTTTTCAAGTTCATCATTCCTTTTTTATCACTTATTACCATGTTATAAACATTATGTAATCATTTAATTTAATAACGGGCATTCTATCTCCCCTTGGTACTTGGGTCAAAAATAAACTTCTTATAATTACAAGTTGTTCATGTGGTAAGATATACATTCTCTCCAGAATTGTATTCATGATGTAGATATCATATATATAATATATATCCTGTATATACATGAATTTATAATATTATATAACATTTATAGGTAAGAAATTAAATGCACCGTTCATGGAGACGGTAAGTCATACGTACGTAAGAATGCTACTTTCATTTCTTTGTCATATTAATGGAATTAAAAATAAATGAGATATATATTATAATTACAGAATGATATTCATCATTTTTATTTAATATATATCATATATATCCATTATATATATGTACTTATATTAGTATATAACATTTGGAGATAAGAAATGAAATGCACCATTCATGGAGATGGTAAGCCGTATGTATGCATGAACACTACTTTCATTTATATTTCATACTTTAATGGAATGAAAACATAATTATACATATTAATATTATAATTAAAGTATAATATCATATATAACATCATTATCTCCATCCTTTATACATCCCACATAAGGCATTAACGATTCAAATAACTTTGAGGGGCGGTAGTCCGCACTTCCTAAAATGAAATTATCGCGTTTACCCATAATGGAAACCATAAAGGTATGCCATAAATGAAAAATACAGAAGCATACAGAAAACATAAAAATAATATATATCATATATAAATATATTTACATCTTAATGGCCACCATGAGAGGTGTTAAAAGAAGATTTAACAATCATCGTTTCATGAGGCAGTAATTCTCCACCCACAGAAACAGTATGTTCTTTAACCATTGGACGGGAGTGTGTTTAATTGTAAATAAAATAATTCTCATAAAAACATCCTAGTATATTTAATATACTGGTTTTGATACAAAATAAAGGAATAAAAGTATTTTATGGGGTTGGAGAAGCAAAATAAAACAAAAAGACAAAAGAGAATACATTACCTTTAAATCTGGTAACTCTTCTTGGTTTGAAACAAAAGGACTCTTGAAGTGACTTCTACCTAAGGTAAGGCTTCTAGGATGAAGGTAGGAAAGTTTAGAGAGTATTTGGGTAGATTTGTTTTGAGCCAAAAGGCTTTTAAGGTTTGAATAAGGTGGTAGAGCTGGGGGCCTTTTATAAGAGGAGAGGAGGGGCACTCTTGGAAAGTCATGAAATTTTACTTTATTATAAAATGTGTTTTGGATTTTAAAGGTCCCGCAATTATTTATTTCGAAGATAATGTGATAATGGTTTGAAATCCACCCATCCAATAGGTTTTTTGACAATTTTAAGTATTTTATTTTACATTATCTTTTAATTTTATTTAAATCATTCATTAATGAGGTAATCGATGCATCATCATGGTGTCATAAATAAATTTATTTATTTAATGTCTAAAAATTATAAAAAAATTACCATGATGTAGAAAATATTTTTAGATTTCTAATTAATATTTATAGTCAAAAAGATAACTTGTATCACCCCTTGTAAAAATTTTATTAGTAAAACAATACATGTTTGTGACATTTTTTACTTTAAATAAAAGGTATTAATGTCATTATCATTCCCAAGTGAATTCATGGGGTCCCAAAAATTGTCCCATGGTTTTCCTTGGTCGGACCTGACTCATCCAATAATATTAGTACATGTGTCATGATATTTTTATACTTTTATAATATCATTTTTACCTTAAATTACCCTAATTACCTCTAATCGTGGTTAATAAAACTCAAAAGTTACTATTCACCAAAAAAATATATTTTCAGCCCATTGAACCAAATTTTATGTACTAATGAAAACCATGTATGTTGGCTTTTGGAAATTCAATTCATAGAAGCGGTAAAGTTTCATTTAAACAAAAATTCAGTTTTTTTAACTACCACTTAGTGGTTTCACTATTCATCAAAAATTAAAGTTTTTCAGAACAATACCAAAAATTCACCCTAAGATATAATTTTTATTCAGAATTAAAAATTGATGTCTATTTTAGAAAATTAAAAAAATAAAAGTTCCATTAATTATTTTTATAATTAATTCCCATTGTCAAAACAATTAGCGTGTTTTTAAGAATCAATATCAATCAAAAGATTTACAATTGTTTATGTCCAATTTCAAAGTGAAATTAATTCTAATGACCATCATTGGATTAAATAGTAAAAGTATATTCTAATTATACTTTAAAACAACTCTATAGTATAATTTATCACTATATATTATTTTTATTAAAAAAGTGGTTTTTAAGTTTTTTTTTACTATTCATCGAGAATTGGATGCTCTCAAAAAAATACCAAAAATACAACATAGGCTAATTTCGACATTATGAATCCAAAAATGAAGTCTATTTGAAATATAAAATATAAATAATTCAAAATGTGTGCATTACTATTCATAACAGCTACTTTGATTGGTCGTGATGTGTTAGAATCTTGAACTTGCGTACAATGCAAGCTATTGCATTATTGAAAGAGAAGCGTACTGTGGAATCTTGGGGTGTTACAATATGGATATATCTACTTAATTAGGTGTTATTTGGATTCATTTGATTAGTTAAATGAAGACAAGAATGATGTTGAGAACCACCTTGGTAAGAAAATTAAAAAACTCCACTCAAACCAAGGTGGGGAATATCTTAATCAGGACATCATTGATTACTTATGAGAGTTTGGGATCCCATACCAGCTCACATGTCCTTTCACAACTCAATGGATTATTGTAAGTGAAAAGAAGAACTACACCTTGTTGGACATAGTGATATCAATGATGATTCATGCAAGTATTACATTGTCCTTTTGAGGGTATGCGTTACCAACAACGGTACACATACTGAACGAAGTACCAACTAAATCGATAAATGGTTTTCCATACAAGTTATGGAGTGGAAGAAAATCCGTGTTATCAAATTTACATGTGTGGGGAAGCGAATCATTTGTTAAGGCCTCTTCAGGTAACAAACTCGCACCCCGAGGTCCAAAGTGTACCTTTATTGGATACCCCAAGGAAACCAGGGGATATTACCTATAAAACCCCTCAGACAAAATGGTTACAGTGGAAAGACATGCCATATTCTTTGACAGGGATCACATCTACAAAAGAGATAGTGGGAGCAAGATAGACTTCGAATAAGTCGAGGTTCAAGGTACCCAATTGTTGGTATAGGAACAGATTCCACAAATCCCCAACGAAGAAGAATCTGTTCTAGATACACAAGTACTGCGTAGGAGTACACGAGAGGATAGAGAACTGGAACGGTATGGTTTTCAAGTTACTAAGGATAGTGACTCATTATTAGTCGATAATAATGATCCTCTAACCTACAAGGAATTAGTAAGTGGCAAAGACGTTTCCAAGTGGCAAGAAGTCATGAATTCTGAAATGGATTCCATGTACTAAAACCAAGTCCGTATTTTTGTTGATCCTCTAGTTGATGTAAATCCTATTGTTTGAAAATGGGTATTTAAGAAGAAACTAGACATGGAAAGACAAGTCAGTACCTATAAGGCATGACTAGTTGCAAAAGGGTTTAAACAACATCAATGAATTGACTACGATGAAACCTTCTCACCAGTTGCAATACTAAAATCCATCAGAATTCTACTTGATATTTTGGCATACCATGACAATGAGATTTGGAAAATCAATTTCAAAATAGCATTCCTTAAGGGGAACCCTCAGAAAGATGTCTACATGACACAATATGAAGATTTTATGACTCCAAATGATGCCAATAAGGTATGCAAGTTTTAGAAATTCATTTATGGATTAAAGAAAGCATCCTGGTCATGGAACATTCATTTTGATGAAGCCATAAAACAATTTTGTTGTGTCAAGAATAAATTTGAGTCATGTGTCTACAAATGGTTTATTGGGTGTGCAGTCATTTTCTTAATAGTATATGTTCATGACATATTACTTATTGGAAATGAGTTACTAGTTTTATAGTCTATTAAGGCATGGTTGAATCAATTCTTCACCCTAAAAGACCTGGGTGAGGAAGCATATATTCTTGGGATCAAGATCCATCGTGATATATCCAAGAGATTTTTGGGCCTAAGTCAAAGTATATACATTGATAAAATACTGAAGAGATTCAGTATGGAACATTCTAAGAGGGTATTGTTTCCAGTGACACATGGAATTCATCTTTCCAATAAAATGTGTCCTCAAACACATGAGGAAAGAAAGATAATGGCAAGGACTCCATACACATCAGCGATTGGATCAGTCATGTATGTCATGCTATGTACTAGGATGGATGTTGCCTACACATTGAGTGTGGTAGGAAGATATCAAGTTGACCTACGTGACCGCCATTGGATGGAAGTCAAGACTATCCTAAATTATCTGAGGTGTACTAAAGATATGTTCCTAGTTTATGGAAGAGATAAGGAACTAGTCATTAGAGGATATGCATATTCTTGTTTCCAAATTGATCATGGTTACATGAATTCAAAAATGAGATACATATTCACTTTCAATGAAGGTACAGTCAGCTAGAAGAACTCAATGAAGAGTGTGGTCGCAGATTCTATAGTAGAGTCCTAGTATATTGCAGCTTCTGAGGAAGCTAAAGAAGTAGTTTGGATGCAAAGATTCATCTGGGAGCTAGATGTGATACCTAGCAGTAAAGATCCCATCACATTATATTGTGATAATACTGTAGCGGTGGATCTCGCAAAAGAGCCAAGGTCACATCAACGGACAAAGTACATACTTTGGAAGCATCATCTCTTGAGGGATTTTTCTCAGAGAGGCAAAGTTATAGTGAGCGGTATTTCCCTGGAAGACAATATGGAGGACCCCTTGACTAAAGCCTTGACTCAACAAAAACATGATCATCATGTGAGGTCTAGAGAACTGAAAGTTGTAGGCAATTGGCTCTAGTCCAAGTGGGAGTCTATGAGAGTTGGTCTCCTAGAACCAATTGGTTTTACTTTGATTACATGGATATTTAATGTATTATTTCATATTGTTCATTTTTCTACATGAATATGATGTAATAATGTCTTAGAGTATTTGTGACATTGATAAGGTCATGGAAGTTCCCCGCTATGATGAGAACCTTGAAATGCTATAACAATATTCTTAAATATAGTTATGTGGTTGGATGACATACTATAATGGGACACATAGCATGCATACCGTTGGGTGTGAGTACTTTTAAGAAGATGAGACTTCCTCTCATGAAGTTTTCAATTGGTATTCTCCAAGATAGGAGATTATGAGAACAGACCTGCTAGTATGAATTCCGCATGTTTTGGTGTCATCAGATATTTCTATATGTGAGTGTGTGTAATTATCCTTAGACTATAAGATTATCATTAATAGGTGTCATGACTTATGCACTTTGATTTACTGGAAAAAAAAAACCCATCATGAAGAAAGTTGGTGGGAAGTAGGATACATTAGGTGTGTCACGAGTGGCATTTTATTAATGGATAAGTCGAGGAAGGATCTATCCCTTCCATTTATGGAAGTTGATATCTTGGTCCTTTGATTGAAATAGAACCATCTCACAAAATTCCCTGACCATGGTGTAACGACGAGTTTATTTCAGGTAGTCAAAGAATGACATATCAAACATAAAATTTGATGACACAATCATGAAACCTGCTTGATGAGATATTACGACAAATGGATTACATTACACAGTGAGCGTTTTTATTTGGTTTTCGTTGTTGTGACTTTATGTTCTTTCTCTTGGGTGCCTTGACCCATTTCTGGATATTACTCTTGGACTTTAGGCAAGTCCACATAATTCAATAAGAAAGAATCCTAGAGGGTAACACACAATAAGTGTATTTGTGGTCTTGGTTAAATTCAATTTTAATTTAATTAATGAAATAAATATTCTTCTCAAGACCGTGTAATAATTTTATTCAAGTTAAAATGATCTCATAAATTAAATATTATTTATTTATTTATTTTATTGACCATTTAAAAAATATTTATTTACTAGTTTATAATTAAAATAATTATTTAATTGAATAAATTATTTATTTATTTATTCAGGTGTTCAATAAATAAAATTGGAGTTCGAGCAGACCAAGGTCAGTCTAGTAGTAGAATAATTATTTGCAAGACAGTAAATCATTAATTAACTATTGGGAAAAAATTAAAATAACGCTATTATTGTTTTGTGATGTGGAATATTATTTACAATTCCATTTTGTGCAAGTTGGAACACCATAAATAATGACGCAATATTATTATTAAATGCATGGGTTTTCTCTAAGTTCATGAATTTATTTAATTGTTTCTATGCAATTAAATATTGTAACTAAAATTCCATGTATATAAATAGACAAGTACGCCTATTTTTCCATACACCACACCACATGCCTGGTGAATTGAGAATTGTTGAGGAAAAAAATTTCTCTCTTGAGTCCTCTTCTCTCCCCTCTCAAGAACGAGAGACGTTCTTCAAGACCAAAGAACAAGTGATCAATAATGACCGACACAAGACACTCGCTTCACCGCGCTAGCACCCAGAGAATGATCATGTTGATCAGAGGCCATCATAGCACATGTGGATCACCACTGGAGGGATTTTAGTTTGGATCCTTACAAGCACAATGAGATAATCTAGAAACATCATTCCGGATTATCAACATAATCAATGAAGAAAATACTGAATATCCAGGTATTATTTTCATTATAAAATTAATTAAATTAATTATAAACATGAGGTACAAGATCCTCTCTATGTTTTCAGGACTCTTTCTTATTTATCTAAATATTTGATTATATTCCATGGAAAATGGTGTTCATCGTCATATTGATCCCAGAATAATCATTGATCATGGTAAAAATCAAAGTTTGGTGTCATACCAACCACGCTTCCACTGCACCTAGAACCTTAAGGGGATTGGTGGGAGTTTTGTCAAACATTACACCTCCCCCATTCCTATTTAAGGAGGGCCTGGGGAGCTTAATTAATCATCAGTTGATCCAAGATATATCCTCCATCCAAGAGAGTGTTAAGAGTTCCATGTGTGAGGAAGAAAGGGAGGTGTGGGAGGGGTAGATTGTAACATTTATTTTTGTGCAATAGAATGCATTTTTTTTCTTCATTCATCTGTCTTAGTGGCCAGTAAAGCACAACTAGTGGTATTTGATGTATTTCTGATTCAACGATGGTGAGCAGTTGAGTTTTTCCAGTGACTGGAACATTCAAGTTTCTCGGAATCCTGTTTTGAAGGTAGATTTTGAAAGTTCATGCTGAACCAATTTAAAAGGCACAAACGGTTTCTCAATCAAAGCTAAAATAAGCTACCTTGTCTTGGTCAGACTTTAGTCAAACATTAGGTGATACAATACCCCCTTACCAGAGAAGAAGGTACTATATCAGCACCAGAAAAATTTTCAGAAAAATTTTGGTGAAATTCAGGTAGTTTCTCTAGAATTTCATGTCAGCACCACATAATCACCACGTTATCAAATGATCTTGGCTGTTGATACTATTTTGATCATATCTTGATCAATAGTTGTACAATTTCGATGATCCATAAGTCGATTCCATAATTTTTTATCGTTACAGACACAATTATGAGATTCATTTTTCCATATTCTATAACAATTTTTGTAGAATTGAAATTCCATGGAGGTACCATCCATGGGAGGTGGTCAAGGGGCTGAAATGGATGAAAAAACCTAAGAAGTTCTATAGGTGGCAGGAGACCATCATAAAAATGCTATCATTGTGGCATGATGGGTCGCATGAAGAAGAACCTTCAAAGGTTGCTAAAAGAATAGGGTCAAAGTATCAACTGGAAAAAAGGAAATGGAGGTGCACATGCGACAGTATTTGGAGAAATCACACTTTTCTACAAAGATGAAGAAGATACATGCCTTCATACCTCAGGCCCAGACACAGAATGGGTGGTCGATACTGTAGCATCGTAAGTATTTCTCGACTTATCAAGCTGGTGAATTTGGTGTAGTCAAGATGGAAAATATTAGTTCGAAGGAGATTGTTAGCATGAGTGATATCCAAGTCGAGGTGAACATTGTATACACAGTCACCCTAAAGGATGTTCAGTATGTTTCAAGCCTTTGACTCAACCTATTATCAGGTATATACTTTTATCAACAAGGGTATGACAACATATTTAGAAATGGAGCATGGAATATGTTAAAAGGATCCATCGTCATTGCTCGAGAACACATATGTGGTATGTTTTATAAAACTCATGTGAAGATATGTGCAGACAACCTCAACACAGTGGAAGGAGAGACATCATCCAATATGTGACATATAAGACTCGACCGCATGAGTGAAATAGTGTTATCTACCCTGATGAAGAAGAAGTACATCAGTATTAACAATGATGCATCACTTGATCCTAATAAATGCTACATTCATGGGAATTAGCATAGAGTCTCATTCAATACTGCTTCATCAATGATATCAGAGTTATTGGATCTCCTGCACTCAGATGTATGCAACCCCATAGAGTTGAATTCACTAGGTAGTAACAAATGTTTCCTATCCTTTGTTGATGATGCATATCTAAGGGTGTGGGTATTCTTCATGTGGATGAAGGACCAAGTACTGGACTACTTTAAGATGTTCCACGCCATGGTGGAGTGTGGAACTAGAAGGAAGCTAAAGTGTCTTCATTCAGAAAATGGGGGAGAGTATACATCTAGAAAATTTGATGCATATTATAGAAGGAAGTAAATTCGACATGAGAGGATGGTCCCACACACCCCACAACACAAAAGAGTTGCAGAAAGGATGAATAGAACCACCATGGAGAAGGTCAGAAGTATGATGAGTTTGTCTAAGATCCCTAAGCCATTATGGGGGGAAGTTTTTCAGTTTTCATGAAACCTCACCAATAGATCACCATTATTCCCACTTAATTTTGAGATCACACATAAAAGATGGTCTAGTAAACATCACTCTTACTCTCATTCGTGATTATTTGGATGTTTGGAATTTTCACATGTATCCAAGGAGCTCATACAGAAGCTAGACGTGAGATATACTCCATGAATATTCATCGAATATGGAGATGATGAGTTTGGAAAAAAGCTTTTGGAACCAAAGGAGAAGAAGGTGATTAAAATCATATATTTTTTGTTCCATGGGAACTAGATGATCAAGCACATTTAAAATCCTATAATGTCATGGAGGGAATGTATAGAGGAATCAATTCATGATCCAACACTCGTACCAGCACCACCTAGAAATGAATGGGTGGAGGTGCAAGAAGTCTCATTGGAAGTGTACTAGGAGGTAGTGGAATATGATATTGAGCAGGGGAGACTCAATCCTCTCTATAAGAAGTTGCAGAACCATCATAGGAGCTTGATGATGTTGTGCCTCCCAAACCTAACATTTCACAGGTTCGAAGTTCTTCATGAGGAAGGATTCCTTCAACAAAATATTTAGAGTCAGATGACCTATTTTTGAATGATGAGGGGGATCCATAAGGATACCAGGAAGTAGTGTCTCATCCTGAAAAAATCATGTTTCATCATGAAATAAAGAATGTGATGAATTCTTTCATGAATAACCAAATGTATGATTTGGTGGAATTACCCAAAGGTAAAAAGGCACTAATGAACAAATGGGTGTTTAGGATGAATAAGGATGGTATAAAAAAGGAGTTCAATGAACCATGGGTATTCTACTCTTTATTTTTTCTACCATTGCATGCCCTTATTACAACTAGTCTCTGTTCCCCTATATTGTTGGAGTCGGTACAGAAAACCGCAATTATCGCCTTCTACCGCCAATTACAACAGTTCTCTCACACTACCAAGTATATGTCTACTACCACATGGAAAATGTTTACCACCACTGTCACCCTTACCACTACTTAAAAGGTTCGCAGAATGAATGAATCATCACTGCAACTAAGGATCCTCTAAAACTCCATACTCTCCAACGATGGGGCTCGATCAGACCAATAAGAAGACCTGATAAAGATGATAATGGAAACCACCACTGAAACCACCTCTGAAACCACCATGGAAAATGATTTGAAATTGAAACATCATTAACCCCATGTTGAAATCATAGATGAAATGAATTCATGAACAAGGGGTAAATAAAATGAGAAACTACCAATATGTAATGACCCGACCCCAATTACTTAGAGTCGGTGCTTTATTATATAGCATTAGCATAATATAATGAATCATGTCCCGAAAGACTGATTTGTTAAGTATTATTGGAATCAAGATACATATGTAAGTTCAAAATTACAATTTGAGAAGAAATACAACACTAATTAATTCCATTAGAAACATCCAAGACTCCGAGATTATGCTTACAAGTAACTCATAACTAACTTCTTCATATCCTGTGAAAATGAAACATAATAAAGGGGTGAGCTCAAACTCTCAGTAAGAGTAAGAAATACAGAAGAAGATAACAAAAACATTAGGCATAGGGAATAATTAGGAACACATGCCTTTACAAATAATAAACATGAGAACATTATTGCTAGAATATGAGAGGAGTAAATAATTACATAATAAAACATAGTCATGGGTATTCTACTCGTCGAATAACCACATGAACCATCAGTATTATTTTCATAATGAGGGAATGTATAATGTCAGACATTCTGAAACATCTTGTCACATCCTCGGCCAAGATTTCTAAAAATTATTTAGGCCTCTTCCAAAAACATATATCAAATTGGGAAAGGCCTTTTCCAATTCCACGTCTAATTGTCTCATGAGACCTACTGATTCATCGAGGAGATATAGCGAGCTCCACCCATCACTTACTAAGTCCAATACATTCCTCATATGAAATGGTTGAAATATAACATAAATATTCGCATTAAAACTAGCATACGAAATGTCAATACTTTAACCATAATCCATGAATGGTATAAAAATAACACATCCACAGTCAAACATATCACAAAAACATAAATACAATATGGTAGATTTGTATCATAATAAATCAACTTCAAAGAAGTGTAAAATTTATCAAAGGATGTTGACATAGATGAAATCAAAACTATTTGAGAGAAATATCTCATTCTATTTTGAAATAATATAAGAGTCAAATAATTATAAATGAAAAAAATTATTTTGAAAATACACTTATAAGCTTGTAAGGGAAGCTTCAACGATGTTATAATGGTGAAAAATAGCCTCACCCGCCGTATAATTTAAAAAACATTCTTACCGTAATTTTGTCGAAAAGGTCATAAAGTAACTTGTTTGGAAAATGGCGGAAAGATTCCTTTCAAAAAATATAAGGTCATATAAGGGTATAAATGACATTTACCCATAGTCTAGTAAATAGTAAAAATGTTTTGAAATACATTTTTAAGAAAACACTTATGTGGATGATAAGAGTTCCCAGTAGATACTTACATAAAAACAACCTCACATAGTAAAGAGATTGTGAAATTAACCCTTACCTTGTACTTTTCCTTGGTCAAGGGTATATTAAGCTCCTTTATAATAGTTAATTCATTGTTATTAAATTATAAAAGAACCATATACAAAAATATGATATCATATATGTTCTTCTAATATTTATTTGTTAATAATATTGTAGTATTATCGTCATTTCATGTGTTAACTGATTCATTTTCCTTTATATGTTTTTCAACATAAGTCATGTATCTTATGGATAGGATGTATTTGATTCATATCCAGAATTATATTATGTTATTAAACATTATTTTTATTCATCAAATGAAAATTATTCTTGAATGGTTATGATGGGAAAATGAATCTCATCATGTTCATAGAGATGACAATCCATACGTACGCACGAGCGACAATATCATTCATTTGATATTAAAATTGTCTGTAAATAGATGGTATATCATATATACAGAACCATTAACATGCTATATTTATTATTTACATCAATTATACATCATTATTATACCCATCCCAAAAAATAATGTATTGAATAACAACTACACCACGACGTGGAGAGGGTAAGTCATACATACACACATATGGTGACTTTGTCATTCATATGATGAATAGAATAATGAATATGGTTGTACCATTTTTATAATGACATCACAGTATATATAAAATATTGGATTTATTATTTTATAATGGAAACAACAAAAAAATAAGAATTTGAAGAAGAAAATAACTTGAAAGAGGTGATGAAATATATACCTCTTCTTTGGGTTCTTCCTTTTTATTTGATCAAAAGGGCTCCATAGGTTGGCTTTCTGACTAAAGTAAGGCCACAAGAATGAAGGGAGGATAGTTGAGAGGATATTTGGGAAGGGGTTGGCCAATCCAAATGCTTTGGAGGTGTGAATGTGAGAGAAGGGGAAGTTCCCTTTTATAATAGAGGTGAAGGGCACCTTAGAAGAAGATTGAAATATTATTTTATGATAAAATAATTTTTTGTTTATAACAGCTAAAAATTGATTTATTTTGAGTATAAGGTTTGGATGGGTCAAAAGCCTCCCAAATAATAGGTTTTGGACAGGTTTAGGTCACCATATTAACCTTATCATTTATATTTAACTCTTAGTTAAATAGTTTGACATTTTACCATGTCTCTTTGTATTTTAATATTATACGGCTAATAAACATACTATAAACTGCCAAGAGAATCCCATGTAGTTCATTATTGGTATATCTAAACTTATCTAAGTCATTTGGCCAAACCTTATATTTTTAGGAATTTTATGTCAATTAATAATATAGTATTAGTTTTAAAAAATCATTTATGTCAATTTTGACAATATTTAGTAATTGATTTTTGTTAATGTCCTAAAAACTTTATTACATAAAACTAAAATTCATTTAATCAACCCTAACATGTCTTGTTTGTAACGCCCCGACCCCAGCTACCCAGAGTCGGTGCATTAATTACATGACATTGGCATGATCACAAGAAAGATCAAATCTCGAAAGACCGATTGGTTTGGTAGCCTTGGAAACACTAGATATATTCATAAAGTTTTACATTACATTTCAAAGTGAAAAAAACTACTACAACAACAAAGTCTTCATTTCCACACTATTAACCCCTCATAATATCCCTGCAAGTCAATCATAATTTACTTCTTCACTACCTGGGAAAAATAAAACATATAAAAGGGGTGAGCTCAAATGCCCAGTAAGGATAACAATATAGCGGAACATTCAAAATAAGCATAAACATTTAAGGCAATGAATTACTAAAACAAAAGCCTTTTAAACATGAACTTCAACATAGTATGGCAAAAGTAAAATGAAATAATGCCATTTACTTATTCACATGGATATTCTACTAATCGAATAATCACATGCAAAATCAATAACCACTTTCATAATGTTGGAATGCATAATGCCAGACTATCATAACCACATAGTCAAGGCCTCGTGCCAAGACTACAAATAAGATTTTGTCAAGGCCTTGTGCCAAGACACTAGTTTGTCTCATGAGACCTACCGATGCATCGAGGAGCTATAGCGGGCTCCACCCGTCACTTATTAAGTCCAATGCATTCCCATATGAAAAGGTTTAAACATAACATAAACATTCGTATTAAAACTAGCATACGAAATGTCAATAATTTCACCATAAACTATGAATGGTATAAAAATAGCACATCCATAGTCAAAAATATCACAAAACCTTCAATAAAATATAGAAGTTTTGTATCATAATAAATCAACTTCAAATAATCTTAAAATCCATCAAAGGATGTTGACGTAGATGAAATCAAAATTCTTTTTAAAGAAATATCTCCTTTTATTTTGAAATCATTTAAGATCCATATAAAATAAAACATTTTCTTTGAAAATATTCTTATAAGCTTGTAATGAAAGCTTTAAAGATTTTATAACGGCGTAAAATAACCGCACCCGCCGTATAAGTTAAAAAAAACATTCTTACCTCATTTCTGTCGAAAAGGTTAAAAAGGACCTTGTTTTGAAAACGATGGAAAGATTCCTTTATAAACCTATTATAAAAAGTCAAACAAGGGTATAAATGACTTTAACCCATATTCTTGTAAATAGTAAAAATGTTTTGAAATACATTTTTAAGAAACATGGATGTGGATGATAAAGATATCCCAGTAGATTATTACGTATAAACAACCTCGGATAATGAAGAGATTGTGAAATAACCCTTACCTTGTACTTTTCCTTGGTTGGGGTAGGTTAACCTCCTGTATAATGGTGAAATAATTGTTATTAAATTATACAAGAATCATATATATTAATATGATATCATATATGATCTTTTAACATTGATTTGTTAATAATATCTTAGTATTATCGTTGTTTCGGGTGTTAACTTACTCGTTTGCTTTTGTATGTTTTGTTACGTAAGACATGTTTGTAAAGGATAGGTTGTATATTATTCAAATCCAGAATGGTATTAAGTCCTTAAACATCATTTTTAAATCATCAAATGATAATTATACTTGAATGGATACGATGGAGAATGAATCTCATCGCGTTCGTGGAGACGGTAGTCCGTACGTACGCACGAACGCTACTTCCATTTAATTTTTATTTTAAATGAATCGAATCCAAATGATACATAGGTATATTACTATTCCAGTATAATATAATATTTTATATATGTTACTTAAGTTCATTAACACCATCCTTTATACGTTCCATGTGTGGTATGAACGAGTCATATCATTTTAAGGGGGCGGTAGTCCGCACTTCCTCAAATGAAATTATCGTATGTATATACAACATGAAACGAATAATGGTATGAAATAAAATGGAATTACAGAAGCTTATATATAAAATATATATCATTAATATCATATTTAATTACAGTGCCATCATAATGGCCACCATGAGAGGCGGTAAGATGTTTTTGAACAATCATCGTTTCGTGAGGCGTTAGTTTGCCATCCACAGAAACATTATGTTCATCATCCATTAGATGGAGTTGTGTGCATGTGTAGTTTGAATCCTTATTATAACAACATCCTAGTATATTTTGGATACTGGTGTTGTTACAAAAGAAAGGAAATAAAAAGAGTTTGGGGGTTGAAGAAGCAAAATAAATGAAAATAATTTAAGAGAAATCGTTACCTTTAATTTAGGTAACTCACTTTGGTTGGAACCAAAGGACTTCTTGAAATGCTTTCTGCCTAATGGGAAGCTTCAAGGAGGAGGAGAGGGATGTGGGGAGCTTATTTTGGCAGAGTTTTGACGAGCCAAGTGGCTTGAGAGGTGTGAGGAATGAGTAGAAGTGGTCTCCTTTTATAAGGGAGAGGAGGGGCTCTTTAGGAAAGTGTGAAAGTATTACTTTATAATATATTTCTATTCGGTTTATAATGGTCCAAAAATCATTGAGGTCGAAGATAAGATGCCTCATATTCTAAATAACTTCAACCAATAAGAATTGGACAGGTTTTAGATAATATTTTAATCATTATAATCTTATTTATTTAAATGATTTATTAATGAGGTAAACATTGCATCATTATTGTGTCATTATTAATTTAACTTATTTGATGTCTAAAAATTATAAATAAAATATCATCATGTAGGAAATCTTTTTAGCTTTCTAATGAATATTTATAATCGAAAATCCAACATGTATAACCTTATGTAAAAATTGTTCTTCTAAAAGATATAAGCTTATGCCATTTTTATTTTTATTTTAACTTTATTAATATAAAGTGTCCCTACCACATACAAGTGGCTCCAAGGGGTCCCCAAATTGACCCAAGGATGCTCATGGTCGGGTATGTGTCCACCAATAAGGTTAGGACACGTTTTAGTGTAATTTTGTATTATTATATTATTATTTTTTAACCCTTATTTACCGGATTTACCCTTAACCATGGTAAATAAAATATTTACCACAGTAATTATTCAAAATGTCTAAAAATAAAAGTTGCCTATTTACACAATTTGAACATCCTGATTCCAAATATGGAATCCATTTTCCTAAATTCAAAACACAGAAGTGGCAGAAATTAATTTAAAATTAATTCCCGCTGTCAAAACAAAAAGCGTGTTTTTAAGAGATAATAACTATCAAAAGATTGACACTTGTTTATGTTCGGTTTAATTGTAAAATTATGTCCAATGACCAAAATTATATTAAATGGTAAAAATATATTCTAAATATACTTTAAAACCACTTAAATTCACAATTTATCACTATTAATTATTTTGATTAAAAAAGTTGTTTTTAATTAAAATTTAGTAATTTTCACTATTCATCAAAATATAAAAGTTATCCGAAAAGTACCAAAATTTCACCCTAGGCTAATTTCAATATTCTGAATCCAAAAATGAAGTCCATTTTGAAATATAAAATATATATGATTTCAAAAAGTAGGTATTACTATTCACAACGTCTAGTTTAATTAGTTGTGGTGTGTGTTAGAACTCGAGGTTGCGTACAACACACGCTATCGCATTATTCGAAGGGAAACGTACCGTGGAAGCTTGGGGTGTTACATTCTCCCCTCCTTCAAATAATTGCGTCCTCGCAATTTCTAGGGTATTACTGCATAAAAAGACTCGGGTGGTTCTTCATCATAAGTTCCTCGGGTTCCCACGTTTCCTCTTCCATCTTATGATTTCTCCACAAAACTTTTACCAGACGCGTCGTCCGGTTTCTCAGTACTTGTTCTCTTGTATCAAGAATCCTGACGGGCTCTTCGCAATAGGAAAGATCAGGTTCCAGTTCTAATTCCTCATAGGTGAGTACATGCGTCGGATCAGGCATGTATTTCCTCAACAGAGATACGTGGAACACATCGTGAACTTTGGAGAGACTTGGCGGCATTGCTAATCGGTAAGCTACAGCCCCAATTCGTTCTAGAATTTCGAAAGGTCCGATGTACCTGGGACTCAATTTACCTTTCTTACCAAAATGTATGACTCCCTTCCACGGAGATACCTTCAGGAAAACATGATCACCGACTTGAAATTCCAAATCCTTCCTTCGATTATCGGCATAGCTCTTCTGCCTACTTTGAGCTGCTTTGATGTGATTTTGGATTACCTTCACCTTTTCCACCGTTTCCTCCACCAGTTCTGGGCCTACAAGTTTTCTTTCACCAACGTCATCCCAACAGGTTGGTGTACGACATCTCTTTCCGTATAACGCTTCATATGGTGCCATCTGAATACTCGAATGGAAGCTATTGTTATAGGAAAATTCTACCAGTGGTAAATATTGATCCCACATACCCTGAAAATCAAGTGAGCAAGATCTCAACATGTCTTCTAAGGTCTGAATAGTCCGTTCTGATTGTCCGTCTGTCTGAGGGTGGTAAGCAGTGCTCAAATGAAGTTCAGTATCCAGGGATTTCTGAAGACTTTTCCAAAATCTTGAAGTAAAACGGGGATCACGATCAGAAACAATCGATAGGGGAACTCCATGAAGTCTCACAACTTCATTAATGTATAGTCTTGCTAGACGTTCCAGGGGTAGATCTTCTCTTATAGCAAGAAAATGTGCTGACTTGGTAAGACGATCAACAATAACCCATATTGCATCGTTCCTTCTAGGAGTCTTTGGTAGCCCCATGACAAAGTCCATCGTAATATTGTCCCATTTCCACTCCGGTATGGGAAGAGGTTGCATGACTCCTCCAGGCTGTTGCCTTCCAGCTTTCACTTGTTGACAGACCATACATCTTGACACAAAATCAGAAATCTCCCTCTTCATGTTGTCCCACCAAAAATGTTCCTTCAAATCTCTATACATTTTGGTGCTCCCAGGGTGTATAGAGAAATTGGAACTATGAGCATCATCCAGCAATTCCCTTTTTAGATCAGGTATATTGGGAACACAAAGTCTCTTCCCGAATTTCAAAATTCCATCTTCATACACAAAGTCTCTCAATCTCCCATCATTCACAGCTTTAATCTTCTTCTGAAATTCTTCATCATCGGTCTGGGAACTCTTAATCCTTTCTAGTAAAGATGGTTTGGCAACCATTTGAAAAAGCATTGATGTTTCACCTTCCCTGGTTATTCCCATGTCCATCTTCTCTAGATCCATGAAAATTGGATCCCTTTCAATTCTCATCATGTTCAGAACTCCATGGTCTTTTCTGCTCAAAGCATCTGCTACTTTGTTTGCTTTCCCCGGGTGGTAGTGTATCGTGCAATCATAATCCTTGAGTAATTCAAGCCATCTCCTTTGCCTCATGTTGAGTTCTTTTTGTGAGAAAATATACTTCAGACTCTTGTGATCAGTATAAATCTCACATTTTTCACCATAGAGGTAGTGCCTCCATATCTTCAAAGCAAAGATCACAGCTGCTAACTCAAGATCATGAGTAGGATAGTTTTGTTCATGAATTTTCAACTGTCGTGATGCATAGGCAATAACTCTATCATTCTGCATAAGGACACAACCAAGTCCTTTCTTTGATGCATCACTATAAATAACGAACCCATCATTCCCCGATGGTAGAGTCAATATAGGAGCATTGACTAATCTTCTCTTCAGTTCTTCGAAACATTCTTCACACTCTTTTGTCCAAACAAATTTAACCCCTTTACGTGTGAGCTTCGTTAATGGGTTAGCCAATCGGGCAAAATTCTGGACGAAACGTCGATAATAACCTGCCAAACCAATAAAACTGCGTACCTCAGTTATACTCGTAGGTGCTGGCCATTCTTGGATTGCTTTGGTCTTAGAAGGATCAACAGAGATTCCATCTTTAGAGACAATATGGCCAAGAAAAGAAATCTCCTGAAGCCAGAATTCACACTTGCTAAACTTCCCATATAATTCATGCCTCCTCAGAGTCTTCAAGATAATACGCAAGTGATTTTCATGATCTTCGTAGGTTTTGGAGTATACCAGAATATCATCAATAAATACCACCACAAATTCATAGAGATACTCCTTGAAAACTCTATTCATCAGATCCATGAATACAGAGGGTGCATTAGTCAATCCAAACGGCATTACAGTAAACTCGTAATGCCCGTACCTGGTTCGAAATGATGTCTTCGGAATGTCTTCCTTCTTTACACACAACTGATGGTATCCAGATCGAAGGTCAATCTTTGAAAAGTATTGAGCTCCATGCAGTTGGTCAAATAAATCATCAATACGAGGTAGGGGATACTTGTTCTTTATCGTTATAGCATTGATCTCCCTGTAGTCAATACATAACCTCATAGATCCATCTTTCTTTTTAACAAAAAGAACAGGGGCTCCCCATGGAGAAACACTAGGGCGAATAAATCCCTTATTACTCAATTCCTCTAGTTGTTTCTTTAGTTCGACTAACTCTACAGTGGCCATTCTATAAGGGGTCTTCGATATAGGCCTTGATCCAGGAATCAAATCAATGGAAAACTCAACTTCTCGTTCTGGAGGATGTCCAGGTAAATCTTCCGGAAATACATCTACAAATTCTTTCACAACAGGTACATCCTCTATTTGAACATTACTTTCCTCACCGACAGTTATTTCATTCTCTTCCTCCCCAATAATTGAATTAAGTTGAGCTACTGGGGGTGGATCTAAATAAGAATTAGGTGGTGACGATTCTGCTCTAAAAATAAGGTGTTCCTTATCATTATCATCAAGAATCGTAACCTCTTTCTTCTTACAATAAATCTTCGCATCATAGTCCGAAAGCCAGTCCATACCGAGGATTATATCAAACTCAATCATAGGTATGACGATGAGATCAGCAGATAAAGAAAATTTATGTGCTCTAATGGGGACTGATTCACAAAACTTTGTTGCAACGATACTTCCCTTAGGAGTTTTGACTGACAACTCCCTTATTAAATCAAATTGGAAATATCTAATTTTCTTAGCAAACTGGGAAGATATGAAACAATGCGATGATCCAGAATCAAATAATGCATTTGCTAAACTTGAGGAAACCATTAAATTACCTGCCACCACGTCTTTCGGAGCTTCTACTTCAGCAGTAGTGATAGCATAAGCCTGGCCTTGATCCCTTGGCCTTTTCTGAGGTAAGTTCTCCTGACGCTTAGGGCATGCAATCGCATAATGCCCCATTTCCCTGCAATTGTAGCACTGAATATTGGTAGCTTCCTTCTTCCCCTTGCAATCATGAGCTTGGTGGCCTTTTTCACCACACTTGTAACAGACTCCCATTCCCTTCAAGCAAGTACCAGGATGTTTCTTCCCGCATTTACCACAAGATGGATATTCAACCTTTCCTTTCTTCCCCTTATTTCCATTCCCAGATTGATCAGCAGGTCTCTTCTTCTCTTGCTTTGCTTTAAAGTCATAAGACTTAGAGAATTCCTTTTCGGTCTTGATAGCACATGAGACAATGTCTTCGTACGATGAAAAGGATTGTGAGACTAATGCTCGACGGAGAAATGGTTTTAACCCATCAAAGAAACGGTCAATCCTACTTCTTGGGTTGCATATATAATCTCCAGCATACCTCGCTAACCTTGTAAAGTTAGCCTCATACTTTGTGACATTATCATCCTCCTTTTGTCTCAGACTTAGAAATTGCCTTTCCATATCCGCTCGATGGTCGCGAGGGAAGTATTTTTCTAAAAACAGGTCTTTGAACTCCCTCCATTCCATATTTGATACTTCATCATCTTCCTTCATGTTTTGAATCAATGACCACCATTGATCAGCATCTCCAGTGAGGCGGTAAACTGCCATGATAACTTTTTCCCTTTCACTGCTCCCCAAAGCCTGAAATATTTTCTCTAGGGAAAATATTCATTGCTCAGCTACTAATGGATTTGTATTCCCATTGAAAGTTGGTGGTTGTTGCCTCATGAATCGATCTAACATTGATCCTCCACATTGCGGATCAGGGTGCTCCATACGGGTAAGGTTATTATTCATAACCTGAGTAAGTTGTCCCAGTATGGTGATTAGCTGATCGGCACCAGTTGCATCACCAGCCCCACTATAATTATCTTGAGCAGGAGGGCAATCCCTACATGGAGTGCGTGCATTGATACGGTTTCCATTTCTTCCACTAGGCGCCATTTCTAAACAATGGCATAAACTAGATCAGTTTATGAATCAAAATACATAATCTCATACTTATAAAACACTTAACATAAATTGAACTATTTATGGATATAATCCATAATCATAAAAATGTTTTCTTTGAGGAAGTATATACTCATAAACCCTTCATAATGATTTGTAAAGAAAATGAGAGTTATCCTAAGCATATCCCCCGGGAGTGTCGTAACCAAGAGTGCAGCAAGGCCCGTTGTCGTGCACCAGTTCCCGTTCGAGTCTAGCTCAAAGCGGTGTTTTCGGGTTTTACCCCTAGGTACATCTGTGCCAGAGCCGCCTCTACCTGCTCGTATCCAGACAGGGATGTATTGCTCGGAAAACTCACAAAATCTCTACAATACCAAAATTCTAGGAAGTTCTTCTATACTAATCCTCAAAGTTCATCTTAGGTCTACGTTCTCTAATCAGAGTTTATCTAAATCTAGCTTCCAAGGTTTGTACTAAACTTCCTCTGATACCAACTGTAACGCCCCGACCCCAGCTACCCAGAGTCGGTGCTTTAATTACATGACATTGGCATGATCACAAGAAAGATCAAATCTCGAAAGACCGATTGGTTTAGTAGCCTTGGAAACACTAGATATATTCATAAAGTTTTACATTACATTTCAAAGTGAAAAAAACTACTACAACAACAAAGTCTTCATTTCCACACTATTAACCCCTCATAATATCCCTGCAAGTCAATCATAATTTACTTCTTCACTACCTGGGAAAAATAAAACATATAAAAGGGGTGAGCTCAAATGCCCAGTAAGGATAACAATATAGCGGAACATTCAAAATAAGCATAAACATTTAAGGCAATGAATTACTAAAACAAAAGCCTTTTAAACATGAACTTCAACATAGTATGGCAAAAGTAAAATGAAATAATGCCATTTACTTATTCACATGGATATTCTACTAATCGAATAATCACATGCAAAATCAATAACCACTTTCATAATGTTGGAATGCATAATGCCAGACTATCATAACCACATAGTCAAGGCCTCGTGCCAAGACTACAAATAAGATTTTGTCAAGGCCTTGTGCCAAGACACTAGTTTGTCTCATGAGACCTACCGATGCATCGAGGAGCTATAGCGGGCTCCACCCGTCACTTATTAAGTCCAATGCATTCCCATATGAAAAGGTTTAAACATAACATAAACATTCGTATTAAAACTAGCATACGAAATGTCAATAATTTCACCATAAACTATGAATGGTATAAAAATAGCACATCCATAGTCAAAAATATCACAAAACCTTCAATAAAATATAGAAGTTTTGTATCATAATAAATCAACTTCAAATAATCTTAAAATCCATCAAAGGATGTTGACGTAGATGAAATCAAAATTCTTTTTAAAGAAATATCTCCTTTTATTTTGAAATCATTTAAGATCCATATAAAATAAAACATTTTCTTTGAAAATATTCTTATAAGCTTGTAAGGAAAGCTTTGAAGATTTTATAACGGCGTAAAATAACCGCACCCGCCGTATAAGTTAAAAAAAACATTCTTACCTCATTTCTGTCGAAAAGGTTAAAAAGGACCTTGTTTTGAAAACGATGGAAAGATTCCTTTATAAACCTCTTATAAAAAGTCAAACAAGGGTATAAATGACTTTAACCCATATTCTTGTAAATAGTAAAAATGTTTTGAAATACATTTTTAAGAAACATGGATGTGGATGATAAAGATATCCCAGTAGATTATTACGTATAAACAACCTCGGATAATGAAGAGATTGTGAAATAACCCTTACCTTGTACTTTTCCTTGGTTGGGGTAGGTTAACCTCCTGTATAATGGTGAAATAATTGTTATTAAATTATACAAGAATCATATATATTAATATGATATCATATATGATCTTTTAACATTGATTTGTTAATAATATCTTAGTATTATCGTTGTTTCGGGTGTTAACTTACTCGTTTGCTTTTGTATGTTTTGTTACGTAAGACATGTTTGTAAAGGATAGGTTGTATATTATTCAAATCCAGAATGGTATTAAGTCCTTAAACATCATTTTTAAATCATCAAATGATAATTATACTTGAATGGATACGATGGAGAATGAATCTCATCGCGTTCGTGGAGACGGTAGTCCGTACGTACGCACGAACGCTACTTCCATTTAATTTTTATTTTAAAAGAATCGAATCCAAATGATACATAGGTATATTACTATTCCAGTATAATATAATATTTTATATATGTTACTTAAGTTCATTAACACCATCCTTTATACGTTCCATGTGTGGTATGAACGAGTCATATCATTTTAAGGGGGCGGTAGTCCGCACTTCCTCAAATGAAATTATCGTATGTATATACAACATGAAACGAATAATGGTATGAAATAAAATGGAATTACAGAAGCTTATATATATAATATATATCATTAATATCATATTTAATTACAGTGCCATCATAATGGCCACCATGAGAGGCGGTAAGATGTTTTTGAACAATCATCGTTTCGTGAGGCGTTAGTTTGCCATCCACAGAAACATTATGTTCATCATCCATTAGATGGAGTTGTGTGCATGTGTAGTTTGAATCCTTATTATAACAACATCCTAGTATATTTTGGATACTGGTGTTGTTACAAAAGAAAGGAAATAAAAAGAGTTTGGGGGTTGAAGAAGCAAAATAAATGAAAATAATTTAAGAGAAATCGTTACCTTTAATTTAGGTAACTCACTTTGGTTGGAACCAAAGGACTTCTTGAAATGCTTTCTGCCTAAGGGGAAGCTTCAAGGAGGAGGAGAGGGATGTGGGGAGCTTAGTTTGGCAGAGTTTTGACGAGCCAAGTGGCTTGAGAGGTGTGAGGAATGAGTAGAAGTGGTCTCCTTTTATAAGGGAGAGGAGGGGCTCTTTAGGAAAGTGTGAAAGTATTACTTTATAATATATTTCTATTCGGTTTATAATGGTCCAAAAATCATTGAGGTCGAAGATAAGATGACTCATATTCTAAATAACTTCAACCAATAATAATTGGACAGGTTTTACATAATAGTTTAATCATTATAATCTTATTTATTTAAATGATTTATTAATGAGGTAAACATTGCATCATTATTGTGTCATTATTAATTTAACTTATTTGATGTCTAAAAATTATAAATAAAATATCATCATGTAGGAAATCTTTTTAGCTTTCTAATGAATATTTATAATCGAAAATCCAACATGTATAACCTTATGTAAAAATTGTTCTTCTAAAAGATGTAAGCTTATGCCATTTTTATTTTTATTTTAACTTTATTAATATAAAGTGTCCCTACCACATACAAGTGGCTCCAAGGGGTCCCCAAATTGACCCAAGGATGCTCATGGTCGGGTATGTGTCCACCAATAAGGTTAGGACACGTTTTAGGGTAATTTTGTATTATTATAATATTATTTTTTAACCCTTATTTACCGGATTTACCCTTAACCATGGTAAATAAAATATTTACCACAGTAATTATTCAAAATGTCTAAAAATAAAAGTTGCCTATTTACACAATTTGAACATCCTGATTCCAAATATGGAATCCATTTTCCTAAATTCAAAACACAGAAGTGGCAGAAATTAATTTAAAATTAATTCCCGCTGTCAAAACAAAAAGCGTGTTTTTAAGAGATAATAACTATCAAAAGATTGACACTTGTTTATGTTCGGTTTAATTGTAAAATTATGTCCAATGACCAACATTATATTAAATGGTAAAAATATATTCTAAATATACTTTAAAACCACTTAAATTCACAATTTATCACTATTAATTATTTTGATTAAAAAAGTTGTTTTTAATTAAAATTTAGTAATTTTCACTATTCATCAAAATATAAAAGTTATCCGAAAAGTACCAAAATTTCACCCTAGGCTAATTTCAATATTCCGAATCCAAAAATGAAGTCCATTTTGAAATATAAAATATATATGATTTCAAAAAGTAGGTATTACTATTCACAACGGCTAGTTTAATTAGTTGTGGTGTGTGTTAGAACTCGAGGTTGCGTACAACACACGCTATCGCATTATTCGAAGGGAAACGTACCGTGGAAGCTTGGGGTGTTACATTGTTAACCTATAAGATTAGTTTAATTCATTAAAAGTATCAAATTAGATTTATTTGGATATTTATATTATCAATTATTTTAATCTTTCATTAATATGATAATTACTTCATCATCATTGTGTCATAAATAAATTTAATTATATAATGTCTAAAAATTATAAATAAAATACCATTATGTAGGAAATATTTTTATAATTCTAATGAATATTTATAGTTGAATTTATCTTATGTTTAACACTCTACTAAAAATTATTTAGTTATTAAACATTGAATTTAAAACTTTTAACTCTTCTTTAAATAAAATAATAATAAATGTCCTAATCTAATCCAAATGTACCTAAAGGGACATATTTTATTCCGAAGGTTGGTTTTGGTCGAAATAAACTAATCAAATAGAATTAGTACATGTGTTAGGGTAATAATAATACCATTTTTACTATTAATTACCCTATTTACATTTAACCGTGGTAAATAAAAGTCAAAAGTTACTATTCACAAAAAATTATTTTTATCTTTTTGAACAAAATTTTACTTACTGATATCAACTATGTCTCATGGATTTTCAAAATTCAACTCACTGAAGCGGTAAAATTAGGTTTTATGCAAATTTGCAAAAGCTCTTAGAAAGTGGGTAAAATAGGGTAAAAAGTTCAATAAAATTGTATACATCTAATTTTTTTATAAAATGACTCCAATGAATTGAATTTAACTAATATTGTTATTATGTATCTATTTTAACTTAAAATAAATTTAAATATAATAAATAATTATTTAAATAAAAAGTCGGTTTTAAACAATAACGCAATGTTTTTCACTATTAATCAAAAATTGAATGTTTTCAGAAAAAAACCAAAAATTCACACTAAGATAATTTTGATATTATGAATCAAAAAATGAAGTCCATTTTGAAAAATAAAATTTATAAAATTTTAAAAAGTGGTTATTACTGTTCATAATGGCTAGTTTGATTGGTCGCGGTGTGTTAGAATCTCGAAGTTGCGTACAATGCTGGCTATTTCATTATTCAAAGGGAAACATACTGTGGAAGTTTGGGGTGTAACATTCTTCCATAAAAATAATTTCATCATCAAAATTTCTAGAATACTATCGCACAAAAAGATTCAGGTTGTTCTTCATCATAAGTTCCCTGGGTTCCCATGTTGCCTCTTCCATCTTATGGTTTCTCCATAGAACTTTTACCAGAAGAGTCGTCCGGTTTCTCAACACTTGTTCTCTGGTATCCAGAATCATGACAAGCTCTTCACAATAAGACAGATATCGTTCCAGTTGAATTTCCTCATAGATGAGTACATGCGTTGGGTCAGGCATGTATTTTCTCAATATTGATATATGGAACACATCATGAACTTTAAAGAGACTTGGCGGTATTTCCAAACGGTATGCTACAGCCCCAATTCATTCTAGAATTTCGAAAGGTCTGATGTACCTGGGTCTTAATTTACCCTTCTTACCTAATCGTATAACTCCCTTCAATGGAGATACCTTCAAAAAAACATGATCTCCTACCATAAATTACAAATTCTTCCTTCAGTTATCGGCATAGCTCTTTTTCCTACTTTTGAGCTGCTTTGATGTGGGTTTAGATAATCTTCGCCTTTTCTATTATTTCCTTAACAAGTTCTAGTCCAACAAGTTTTCTTTCACCAACATCATCCCAACAAGTTAGTGTATGACATCTATTTCCATATAACGCTTCATATGGTTCCATTTGAATACTTGAATAGAAGCAATTATTTTAGGAAAATTCTACCAGATGTAAATATTGATCCCATATACCTTGAAAGTCAAGTGAGCATGATCTCAACATGTCTTCTTAGGTTTGAATAGTCTGTTCTGATTATCCATCAGTTTGAGGGTGGTAGGAAGTGTTCAAACGAAGTTCAGTATCTAGGGAATTATGAAGACTTTTCTAGAATCCTGATGTAAAACAGGGATTACAATCAGAAACAATCAATAGGGGTACACCATGAAGACTAAAAACTTCATTAAAATATAGTCCTTCCATACATTCAATTGGTAAATCCTCTCTTATAGAAAGAAAATGTGCTGACATGGTAAGATGATCAATAATGACCCATATTTCAACGTTCCTTCTAGGAGTCTTTGGTAGCCTCATGACTAAATCCATTATAATATCATCAAATTTCCACTCATGTATGGGAAGAGGTTGCATGACTCCTCTAGGATGTTGTCTTCGAGCCTTCACCTATTGACAAACCATACATCTTGACACAAAATCAGCAATATCTCTCTCCATGTTGTCCCACCAAAAATTTTTCTTTAAATATATATACATATTAGTGCTACTGGGGTGTATAGAGAAATTGGAGCTATGAGCATCATCCAACAGTTCCCTTTTTATATCAGGTAAGTTAGGAACACAAATTCTCCTCCCGAATTTCAAAATCCCATCTTCATATACGAATTCGATCATTCTCCCATCATTCATAGCTTTCATTTTCTTTTGAAACTCCTCATCTTCAGCATGAGAACTCTTTATCCTTTCTAGTAAAGATGGTTTTGAAACCATTTGAAAAATTATCGATTTTTCACCATCCATGATTATTCCCATATCCATTTTTACTAGATCCATGTACATAGGATCCCTTTAAACTCTAATATTATTCATAACTCCATGATCCTTTCGAGTCAAAGCATCTGCCACCTTATTTGCCTTCCCCAGGTGGTAGTGTATAGTGAAATAATAATCATTGAGTAGTTCAAAGCATTTCCTTTACCTCATGTTGAAGTCCATCTGTGATAAAATACACTTTAAAATCTTGTGATCGGTATATATCTCACAATATTCACCATAGAGATAGTGTCTCCATATATTCAAAGAAAATATTACAGCTTCTAACTCAAGATCATGAGAAGGATAGTTTTGTTAATGAATTTTTAGCTGTTGTGATGCATATGCAATAACTCTATCATTCTGCATAAAGACACAACCAAGTCCTTTCTTTGAAGCATCACTATAAATAACAAACCCATCATTCCCCGATGGTAGAGTCAATATAGGATCATTGAATAATATTCTCTTCCATTATTAAAAACATTCTTCGCACTATTTTTCCAAATCAAATTTAACTCCTTTTAATGTGATCTTTGTTAATGGGTTAGCCAATCGGGAAAAATTATGGACGAAATGCTAATAATAACATGTTAAACCAATAAAGCTGTGTACCTCAGTTATACTCATCAGTTCTGGCCATTCATTTATTGCTCTTGTCTTAGAAGGATCAACAGAGATTCCATCCTTATTGATAATATAGCCAAGAAAAGGAATATCCTAAAGCTAGAATTCACATTTGCTAAACATCCCGTATAATTCATCTCCTCTAAGAGTTTTTAGGATAATGCACAATATATTTTCATGATCTATATAGATTTTGGAGTATACCAAGATATCATCAATAAATACCGCTACAAATTCATCAATATATTCTTTGAAAACTTTGTTCATTAAATCCATGAATATATAGGGTGCATTAGTTAGCCCAAAAGGCATTACTATAAACTCTTAATGCCCATACCTGGTTCAAAATTCTATATTTGGAATGCCTTCCTTCTTCACACACAACCAATGATATCTAGATCGAAGGACAATCTTTGAAAAACATTGAGCTCTATGAAGTTGGTTGAATAAATCATCAATGCTAAGTAGGGGATACTTGTTTTTTATTGTTATATCATTGATCTCCTTGTAGTCAATGCACAACCTCATAGATCCATCTTTCTTCTTAACAAAAAGAACAGGGGATCCTCATGAAGAAAAACTAGGGCGAATACATCCTTTATAACTCAATTCCTCTAGTTGTTTTATTAGTTACACGAATTACACTGTGGCCATTCTATAAGGGGTCTTCGATATGGGCCTTGAACCATGAATTAAATTGATAAAAAAATCAATTTCTCATTCTAGAGGATGTCCAGGTAAATCCTCTGGAAACACGTCAACATATTATTGTACAATAGTTACATCCTCTATTTGAACATTCCTTTCCTCACCCATAGTTATTTCATTCTCTTCTTCCTCAATAATTGAATTTAGTTGAGATACTGGGAGTGCATCTAGATAAGAATCAATTGGTGAAGTTTATGGTCTAAAGATATGGTAATCCTTATCATCATAGAAAATTATAACCTCCATATTCTTACAATAAATATTCACATCATGGTCCGAAATCCAATCCATACCTATGATTATATTAAATTAAATCATGGGTATGACAATGAGATCAGCTGATAAAGAACATTTATATGCCCTAATTGGAACTAATTGACAAAACATTGTTGTAATGATAATTCCATTAGGATTTTTGATTAACAACTCCCTTGTTAAATCAAATTGGAAATATCTAATTTTCTTAGAAAACTTGGAAGATATGAAACAATGCAATGATCCAGAATCAAATAAAGAATTGTCTAAACTTGATGAAACCAGTAAATTACCTTCCACCACGTCTGTCGGAGCTTCAAACTCAGTAGTAGTGATTTCATAAGCTTTTTCTTGATCTCTAGGCCTTTTTGAGGTATGTTTCCCTGACACATAGTAAATTAATTTGCATAATGTCCCATATTCATACAATTGTAGCACTGAACATTGTAATCTTCTTTCTTCCCATACAATCACTAGTATGATGGCATTTCTATCCCCATTTGTAGCATACTCCTTTTTCTTTTAGATAGTCCCCAAGGTTATTCCTTCCACAATTATCAAAGGGTGGAAATTAAACTCTTCCCTTCTTCCATGTTTCCTTATTTCCTTTCCTATAGTGTTCATTTGATCTCTTCTTCTCTTTATTTGCTTTAAAGTCATAAGACATAGAGAATTCCTTTTCTATCTTAATGGAACATGAGACAATATCTTTGTACGATGGGAAGTATTGTGATACTAATACACATTGCAGAAATGGTTTTAACCCATCAAATAAACAATCAATCTTACTTATTGGGTTATGTATATAATATGCAGCAGGGATAGCTTACTTTGTAAAGTAAGCTTCATACTTTGCGACAGTATCAACCTCCTTTTGCCTCAGACTCAGAAATTACCTTTCCATATCCACTCGATGGTCACGAGGAAGATATTTTTCTAAGAAAATTTCTTTAAACTCCCTCCATTCCATACCTGATACTTATTCATCCTCCTTTGTGTTTTGAATCAATGACCACCATTGATCTACATCTCCTGTGAGGCGATAAACTTCCATGACAAATTTTTCCATTTCACTACTCCCCAAAGTATGAAATATTTTCTCTAAAGAACATATCAATTTCTCAGATACAAATTCATTTGTATTCCCATTGAATGTTGGTGGTTGTATCTTCATGAAGCGGTATAACATTGATCCTTAGTGTTGTGGATCAGGGTGCTCCATACATGTAAGGTTATTATTCAAAACCTATGTGAGTTATCCCAGCATGGTTATATGATTATCCGCACCAGTTGCATTACCAGCTCCACTATAATTATCTTGATTTGGAGGGAAATACCTACATTTATTACGTGTGTTGATATGATTTCCATTCCTTCCACTAGGCGCCATTTCTAAACAATGGCATACACTAGATTAGTTTATGAATTGCAATACATAATTCCAAACTTGTAAAACACTTAACATAAATTGAACAGTTTATGGATATAATCCATAATCATAAAAATGTTTTATTTTAGGAGATATATACTCATAAATCCTTCATAATGGTTTATAAATAAAATGTGGATTATCCTAAGCATATCCCCCGGGAGTGTCGTAACCAAGAGTGCAGCAAGGCCTGTTGTCGTGCACTAGTTCCCTTTTGAGTCTAGATCAAAGTGGTGTTTTCATGTTTTACCCCTGGGTACATCTGTGCAAGATCAGCCACTACCTTCTTGTATCTAGACATGGTTGTATTTATTGTAAAATACACAAAATATATACATTACCAAAATTCAAGGAAGTTCTTCTATACTAATCCTAAAAGCATATCATACGGTCGCATTCTATAATCAGAGTTTTTTTTTCTAAATCTAGTTTTCAAGGTTTCTGATAAACTTCATCTGATACCAACTGTAATTCCCCGACCCCTATTACCAAGAGTCAGTGATTTATTACATAGCATTGGAATGATACAAGGAATCATGTCTTGAAAGACCAACCAGTTTAGTATTATTGGAAACAAGATACATATATAAGTTAAAAATTATTACTTGAGAAGAAATGAAACACTAATTTATTCCATTAGAAACATCCAAACCTCCTAGATTATGCCTGAAAATCACTCAAAACTAACTTCTTCATATCATGGGAAAATGAAACATAAGAAAGGGGTGAGGTCAAATGCTCAGTAAGAGTAATAAATACAGTGGAAGACAACATAAACATTAGGCATGGTGAACAACTTGAAACACATGCCTTTACAAATAATAAACATGAACACTTTATGGTAGATATATGAGCTGAGTAAATAATGCCATAATAAAACATAGTCTTGGGTATTCTACTATTCGAATAACCACATGAACCATTATTATTATTTTCATAATGAGGGAATGTATAATGTCAGACATTCTGAAACTTCTTGTCACTGCCTCAGCCAAGAATTCTAAAAATTATTTAGGCCTTGTCCAAATCCATATATGAAATTGGGAAATTCCTCATCCAATTTCATGTATAATTGTATCATGAGACTGACCGATGCACCGAGGAGCTATAGCAGGCTTTACCCATCACTTAATAAGTCTAATACATTCCTTATATGAAAAGGTTTAAATATAACATTAACATTCATATTAAAACTAGCATACGAAATGTCAATACTTAACCATAAACCATTAATGGTATAAAAATAATACATCCACAGTCTGAAATATCACAAAAACATAAATAAAATATGGTAGATTTGTATCATAATAAATCAACTTCAAACAAGTGTAAAAATTTTCAAAGGATGTTGACATAGATGAAATCAAAACTATTTGAGAGAAATATCTCTTTCTATTTTGAAATAATTTAAGAGTCACATAATTATAAAAGAAAAATTTTATTTTTAAAATATTGTTATAATTTTGTATGGGAAGCTACGACGATGTTATAACAGCAGAAAAGAGCCACACCCGCCGTATAAGTTAAAAAACATTCTTACCTTAATTTTGTCGAAAAGGTCATAAAGTACCTTATTTTGAAAACGACAGAAAGATTCCTCTCAAAACATATAAGGTAAAATAAGGGTATAAATTACTTTAACCCATAGTCTAGTAAATATTAAAAATGTATTGAAATACTTATTTAAGAAAACATGGATGTGGATGATAAATAGGTCCCATTAGATACGTAAAAAACAACCTCGGATAATAAAGAGATTGTGAAATTAACCCTTACCTTGTACTTTTCCTTGGTCGACGGTAAGTTAAACTCTTATATAATAGTAAAATCATTATTATTAAAATATAAATGAACCATATACATATATATGATATCAGATATGATCTTCTAATATTGCTTTGTTAATAATATATTAGTATTATCGTCGTTTCAGGAGTTAACTGTTTCATTTTCCTTTATATGTTTTGTTACATAAGTCACGTTTGTTATCGATAGGATGTAAATTATTCCTATACATAATTATGTTAAGATATTAAACATTATTTTTAATCATCAAATGAAAATTATTCTTGAATGGTTATGACGGGGAAATGAATCTCATCGCGTTCGTGGAGACGGTAATCTGTATGTACGCACGAGCGACCATATCATTCTTTTGATATTAAAATTGTATGTAAATAGATGGTATATCATATATACAGAATAATTAACATGTTATATTTATTATTTACATCAATTATATATCATTTTTATACCCATCCAAAAAAATATTGTATTGAATAACAACTATACCATGATGTGGAGACGGTAAGCTGTACGTACGCACGTATGGTGACTTTTTCATTCATATGATGGATAGAATAATGAATATGGGTGTACCATTTTTATAATAACATCACATTATATATAATATACTTGAGTTATTATTTTTTAATGGAAACAACAAAGAAATAAGAATTGGAAGAAGAAAATAACTTGAAAGAGGTGATGAAATATTTACCTCTTCTTCGGGTTCTTCCTTCTGATTTGATCAAAAAGGCTAATTAGCTTAGCTTTATGACTAAAGTATGGCCCTTATGATGAAGAGATGATAGTTTAGAGGATTTTTTGGTAGGTTTTGTCTAAGGTAAATTGCTTTGGAGGATTTAATTTGAGAGAAGGGGAAGTTCCCTTTTATAAGAGAGGTGAGGGGCACCTCAAGAAAATAATGAAATATTATTTTAAAATAAAAAAATCGATTTCTAATGGCTCCAAAATGATTTATTTCAAATATAAGTTGGGGATAGGTCTAAAATCTCTCAAATAATAGGTTTTTGATAGGTTTAGGTCACCATATTAACCTTATAATTTAGATTTAACTCTTAGTTAAATAGTTTGACATTTACCATGTCTCTTTGTATTTTTATATTATATGGTTAATAAACATACTATATATTGTCAGGTGAACCCCAAGTGATTCATCGTTGATATATATAAGATTATATAAGTCCTTTGGCCAAACCATATATTTTTAGGAATATTATATCAATTAATAATATAATATTGGTTTTAAAAACTCATTTATGTCAATTTTGACACTATTTAGTAATTGATTTTTTTTAAAGTCATAAAAACATTATTAAATCAAACTAAAATTCATTTAATAAACTCTAACATGTCATATTAACCTATAAAATTATTTGAATTCATTAAAAGTCTCAAATTATATTTATTTTGATATTTATAAAATCAATTATTTTAATCATTCATTAATAACGTAATTACCGCATCATCATTGGGTCATAAATAAATTTAATTATTTAATGTCTATAAATAATAAATAAAATACCATTATGTTGTAAATATTTTTATATTTATAATTAATATTTATAGTTGAATTTATCTTATGTGTAACCCGATATTAAAAATGGTTTAGTTATTAAACATTGAATTTAACAATTTTAACTCTTCTTTAAATAAAATAATAATTAATGTCCTAATCTAATACAAGTGAACCTAAAGGATCATAATTTATTATTAAGGTATTCTTTGGCCAAAATACACTTATCCAATAGAATTAGGACATATTTTAGGGTAATAATAACATTTTTACCTTTAATTACCCTATTTACTTTTAACCGTGGTAAATAAAAGTCAAAAGTTACTATTCACTAAAAATTATTTTCATCTTGTTCAACCACATTTTACTTACTGATATCACTTGGGTCTCTCTTATTTTCTAAATTCTACTCACAGAAGTAGTATGATTAGGTTTTATGCAAATTTGAAAAATCTCCTAGAAGGTGGGTAAAAGACTGTAAAAAGTTCAAAAAATTTGATACATCTAATTTTATTATAAAATGACTCAAATGATTTACATTGAACTAATATAGGTATTATGTATCTATTTTGACTTAAAATAAATTTAAATAAAATAAATAATTATTTAAATAAAAAGTCAGTTTTAAATATTAACGTAGTGTTTTTCACTATTCATCATAAATTGAAGGTTTTCAAAAAAAATACCGAAAATTAACCCTAAGATAATTTTGATATTATGAATCCAAAAATGATGTCCATTTTGAAAAGTAAAATTTATAAAATTTCAAAAAGTAGGTATTAATATTCATAACGACTAATTTGATTGGTCGTAGTGTGTTAAAATCTCAATGTTGCATACAATGAAATTTATTGAATTATTCAAAAGGAAATGTATTATGGAAATATGGGGTGTTGCACAATCCCTATGCATGGTTGGAATAAGGATTACAAAACCAAAAACATTAGAAGTATTCATACACAAAATGTGAATAAAACACGAGATGAAAATTACTACATAGGGTGTAATAATTATGAATTTAATATGCATAGGATGTATATTAAATTGGTGGAGCCTTAAATGAAATCCCCAAAAATACTACATGTGATATTCCTTCCAAAGAGACACTTATCAAGACCTAGATCATTCAACTGAGTGGTCATGGTAATGTTGGGTGACTCTAGGTTATATTGTGTAAGGTAAGAAAGTAATGAGTGACTCTGGATTATTCAGTGGGTGGATCATGCGAAAGCTGGGTGTCATTATTAGGTTGAAATATATATATATGTATGTATGTATGTATGATATTATATTATATATATAGTGTATATTAATTTACATGTGCTTGATGAATGTAATTCATGTATTAAGTATATAAAATATATATATATATATATATATATATATTTGTGTGTGTGTGTGATATATGTTTATTTCTCCCAAATGGTTTAATTATAAGTTATAATCCATTATGAACTGATTAATTGTATTGACTGATCATTGAATAGGATTTAATGAATTATGAGATTAAATGTACATGGATTCATTTATATGAACAAAACATTTTCTTTTAATGAAATGTTTCTTGTATGGATATATAAAGGGATGTGACCCCTCCTATAAATATAAACAATTGTGAGCAAGTCTCTCATTTCTCTCTTCTTCACACAATTTTCTTCATCGTATCAGACGAAGGTGCTAAAACCCCTTCAACATTTGGGTATTCTCGTGATACGATCATGAATCCAATGGTCGTTTTACCCCCCTTGGAGGTCGGGTTATTTTGTTTACTGCTACATAATTTTCATCAAGCATTAACCTTTGCTGAGAATGAAGAAAAATACAGTCATTGATGCTTTCCGGGTACACTATTTATACAGTTTATTTACATATTTATTCTGAAAGATATATCTTCATGTGTTTGGGTTGTCTTTCACAAAACATGGTCAGGTGATGATCATTAAATATCCAAATACTAGTATCAGAGGTTCAAAATTCTTTAAAAAATTAATATATTTATTAATTTATGAAAAATAATTTTTTATAGTAAAACAATATTTTTTTCAAGCCTATAAATTAATTTTAAATGATCAGATATATTACTCTTGTTTATATAAAAACCAATGAAATATATATTTTAATCAAGAGGATTCAATTTTGAATTGAATTATGTTTTTTATAAATAGTTTATAAATAATGAAAAAGGTATCACAAAATATTTTTAAAAATTTTATAAATGAAATTTATACATCAATTAACTATAAAATTTTTATGTTTAATTATTAAATATTTCTTTATAAAATTACCTTTATAAAAAATAAATGTCATGATTTATGATATAGAAATAAATTTTCTTTTAGAAATCATTAAGGACAATTTATAAAGAGTTTAAAAATTCCAGCATATATGATATTTTGAATATATAAAAAAATTTATATAATAGATTTTGAATTATAAAATTTTTATAATTCATGAAATATAATATAAATTCCACTTAATATAAAATGTGAAGGGATCATATTGATAAGAATATAAAATATTTATATTCTTGCTAATTTATAAAAATTTTATCATTACCATCTATTTATGAATAGTTCATAAATGTTTATATTTTGGAAAATAAATAAATTTTACATTTAATAAATTTCTTTAATATTCATGTTTAGTTCATAATTAATTAATTTTAAAATTTTCAAATTAAGGGGGATTTATTTGGATATTATTTTTTCCACATCAAGAGGTGATTAGATAATTAATATGATCAAATTATAAATAATAATTAAGTATATGATATTAATATTATACAAAAGGCTTACATAATAGAAATTGAATTAAAAATAGTTTAAATTAATATAATATTATATATTTAAAAATTAAATTCCTTATTATGAAAAAATGAAATAATTCATATTGGAAAGAATATAAAGAGTTTATATTCAAAATTATGTAATTTCCATAATGTTAAAGGTGAAATTATAAACAAGCTTATAATTAGATTTTATTTATGAAGTTATTCATAAATGTTTATCTAATGATTAAATATTTGAATTGTTCATTTATTTAAATATCATTCCCTATTTTATTCATATTTATAAATAATTTATATTATTAATAAATATATGCCAAAATTTATATGATGAATTTCTTTTAATATTGATCATTTCATATCATGCTAGGTTTGATGTAATAAAATTTAGTTTCCATCTACCTTGAACTTAGTTTGTAATTTTAGTTATGATCTTGAGAGTTGTTGTTGGGAATAGTTTGTACATATTAGGTGTTAGATTTTTCATTAATTGAATTCTCTCTGGAGTAAAGTATCCCCAGGTAGAGGGAATTGAGGTCAGACCATGTAGTTTCCAGGAGGTTCGCCTTGGTTAGGAAAGTGAATGAGGTTGGTTATCTATCGCTTCAGGCTTACTCATGTGGAGTTTTCTAATTTCATTTAACTTTATGCCTTTACATGAAGTTTTCATGTACCTTATGCATTCGATGAATATGTATATGCATGAATATACTTAACTTCTATTTTTGTGTGACTAGCACAAACTTTTGGGTTGTGTAAATATTTACACATTAATGTGGTGCGAAAAAAATTAATTTGGTTGTTAGAGTAGAGATTCCAAAACTAAATCACTGAAATCATTCATACAAATAAAGGGAATAAGATATGAGAACATAATTATTACATATAATTTAGTAGTTTTGAATTTAATATGCATATGATGTATAATAAATTTGTGAGACCTTAAAATTAAAAACCCCACAAATACTAAGTGTTAGATTCCATCCAAAGAAACACTTGTTAGGACCACAATCATCCAACTGGGTAGGTCATACTAAAGATGGGTTCATTTGGGTTATCTTGTGTATGGAAAGAAAGTAATGCATGGATCTGGATTATTATGTCTATGGGTCATTCTAAAGCTGGGTTCTCTTGGATCGTCTATTTTTAGCATGTTTTTTTAGTTTTCATTGGGTTACACTAGCTGGTAGACCCTAATATGATTAGGTTACTTGAGTAATGGAGTTAAGTGAATCCATAGAGGGATTTGGATAAAGGGTTATTCACTAAACTATCTAAGATTCACTAATTTTGTGATTGGGATGATGACCAACCTAAATATCTATGTAATGGGATAAATTCTAAATCATTGTGGAGTTTAGTGAAATATGGATCTAGGATCACTAAATGGATATTATGTATGGATTCAACCAATTTTAGTGGGAAAACTATCATTAAAGTCAATTAATGAAAAGATAGAAGAAATGATTTACATATGATTAAAAGTTATATTGTAGATAATTCATCATAATCATCAAAATAACCTTCATATTAATCCTTGAAATAATGAGATTAAAGTAAGAAACTCCAAAGAATGGTATATTAAGAAAAGCTCTTGAGCAAGAGATATATTTTATGTGTCCGAAAAATTCATTCTTGAGTAACCAAGTGTTGAATTTGTTCAATAACTGAATTTAGTTTCTTATGAAATCATGAAATAATTCATTTAAGGTTTAAAAGGAATTTAATTCATAATTTACCTATGGAATTATTGTAATGCCCTGACCCCAGTTACCTAGAGTCGGTGCATTATTACGTAACATTGGCATGATCACAAAAGATCAAGTCTCGAAAGACTGGTTAGTTTAGTATCCTTGGAAACACTAGATAATTTCATAAATGTTACATTACATCATAAAGTGAAAAACTACAATAACATAGTCTTCATAGTCTACAATCATATCCCCTTCAGACTGTCCCTACAGGTCAGTCATAAAATATTTCTTCACATCCTGGGAAAAATAAAACATAGAAAGGGGTGAGCTCAGATGCTCAGTAAGGATAACAATATAGCAGAAACTTTCATAAATAAACATAAACATTTAAGACAATGTATAACTAAAAAAAGCATTTTAAACTTGAACTTCATCATAATATTTCAAAAATAAATTTAAATAATTCCATTTACTTATTCACATGGATATTCTACTAGTCGAATAATCACGTGCAATATCAATAACCACTTTCAAAATGATGGAATGCATAATGCCATACTATCATAACCACGTAGCCAAGGCCTTATTCCAAGACTACAAATAAGATTTTGTCAAGGCCTCATGCCAAGACACTATTTTGTCTCATGAGACCTACCGATGCATCGAGGAGCTATAGCGGGCTCCACCCGTTACTTATTAAGTCCAATACATTCCTCATATAAACAGGTTTAAACATAACATAAAAATTCTTATTAAAACTATCATACGAAATGTCAATACTTTCTACATAAACCATGAATGGTATAAAAATAACACATTCATAGTCAAATATATCACAAAAACTTCAATACAATATGTAAGTTTTGATTCATAATAAATCAACTTCAAATAAACTTAAAATCCATCAAAGGATGTTGACATAGATGAAATCAAAACTATTTGAGAGAAATATGTTTTTTGAAATAATTTGAAAGTAACATAACTATAAAAGAAAACATTTACTTTGAAAATATTCTTATATGATTGTAAGGGAAGTTTCAACAATTTTATAATGGCAGAAAATATCTGCACCCACCGTATAAGTTAAAAAAAGACATTCTTACCTTAATTTTGTCGAAAATGTCAAAAAGTACCTTGTTTGGAAAATGACAGAAAGATTCCGTTCAAAAATGTATAAGGTAAAATAAGGGTATAAATGACTTTAAACCATTTTCTAATAAATAGTAAAAATGTTTTTAAAGACTTTTTTAAGAAACATGGATGTGGATGATAAAGAGGTCCCAGTAGATAATTACATATGAACAACCTTGAATAATGAAGAGGTTATAGAATTAACCCTTACCTCGGGTCCGACTTGACTCGATCATTCTTTAATCTCCTGAATAACAAACTAGAGGTAATATATACTTCCTTAAGAACCATTTTCAAGTTAATTATTCTTTTTATATCACTTATTACCATGTTATTAACATTATGTAGTCATTTAATTTAATAAGGGTCGTTTTGCCGATCTTTGGTACTTGAGTCAACCATAAACTTATTATAATTACAAGTTGTTTATGTGGTAAAATATAAATTATCTCTAGAATTATATTAATTATTTAGATATCATATATATCATATATATCCAGTATATACATGCATTTATAATATTATATAACATTTAGAGGTAAGAAATGAAATGCACCGTTCATAGAGATGGTAAGCCGTACGTACGCATGAACACAACTTTATTTTCTATTTCATATTTAATGGAATGAAATCATAATGATATAATGTTATATTATAATTCCAGTATAATATCATATATAATATGATTAACTCTATCCTTTATATGTCTCACATATGGCATTAACGATTCAAATCACTTTGAGGGGGCGGTAGTCCACACTTCCTAAAATGAAATTATCACGTTTACCCATAATGGAAATCATAAAGGTATGCCATAAATGAAAAATACAAAAGCATAAGGAAAACATAAACATAATATATATCATATGTAAATATAGTGGCATCTTAATGGCCACCATGACAGGTGTTAAAATAAGATTGAACAATCATCGTTTAATGAGGCAGTAATTCACCATCCACAGAAACAGTATTTCTTTAACCATTAGATGGAGGTGTGTGTAAGTGTAGCTCAAATACATATCTTAAAAATATCCAAGTATATTGATGATACTAGTTTTTTTACAAAAGAAAATAATAAAAAGAGTTTAGGGGTTTGGAGAAGCAGAAGGAAACAAAAAAACATAAGAGAAGACATTACCTCTAAATCGGGTAACTCCCCTTGTTTTGAACCAAAATGGTTTCTTAAAGGGATTTCTGCCTAAGGTAAGGCTTATAGTATGAAGGTAAGAAAGTTTAGAGGGTATTTGGGTAGAGTTTGGCCGATCCAAATGGCTTTGAAGGTGTGAATAAGGTGGTAGAGGTGGGGGGCTTTTATAAGAGGAGAGGAGGGGATCTTTTGGAATGATTGAAATGTTACTTTATTATGAAATTCTTTTCAGATTTTAAAGGTCCCAGAATGATATATTTCGAGGATAAGGTGATAAGGGTTCTAAATACACCCATACAATAGGCTTTAGACTTGTGTAAGTCTTATATTTTACCTTATATTTTCATTTTATTTAAATTGTTCATTAATGATGTAATCACTACATTATCATGGTGTCATAAATAAGTTTATTTATTTAATTTCTAAAAATTATAAAAAAATTACCATGATGTAGGAAATATTTTTATCATTACAATTAATATTTATAGTCTAAAAGATAACTTTTATAACCCCTTTTAAAAATTGTTTTAGTAAAATAATACATGTTTGTGAAATTTTTATTTTTACTTTAAATAAAAGGTATTAATGTCATTATCTTACCCAAGTGGCTCCATGGGGTCCCAAAAATCGTCCTATGGTTTATCGTGGTCAGCCATGAATCACCCAATAAGATTAGGACATGTTTCAAGATATTTTTATATTCTTATAATATCATTTTTATCTTAAATTACCCTAATTACCTCTAATCGCGGTTAATAAAACTCAAAAGTTACTATTCACCAAAAATTATTTTCATCCCATTGAACCACATTTTACTTACTAATGAAAACCATGTATGTCGGATTTTTTAAATTCAATTCATAGAAGTGGTAAAGTTTCATTTAAACGAAAAATCAGTTTTTTTAACTACCACTTAGTGGTTTTACAATTCATCAAAAATTGAAGTTTTTCAGAACAATACCAAAAATCCACCCTTAGCTATAATTGATATTACAAATTAAAAAATAATTTCTATTTTACAAAAATAAAAACATATAAGTTTCATTAATTAATTTTATAATTAATTCTCGTTGTCAAAACAAATAGCATGTATTTAAGAAACAATATCAATCAAAAGATTGACAATTGTTTATGTCCAATTTCAAAGTGAAATTAATTATAATGACCATCATTGGATATAATGGTAAAATTATATTCTAATTATACTTTAAAACAACTCAATATTATAATTTATCACTATAAATTATTTTGATTAAAAAAGTTGTTTTTAATTATTTTACACTATTCATCAAAAATTGGATGTTCTCAGAAAAATACCAAAAATTCAACATAGGCTAATTTAGATATTATGAATCCAAAAATGAAGTCCATTTTGAAATATAAATTTATATAATTCAAAAATTGGGTATTACTATTCATAACAGCTACTTTGATTGGTCGTGGTATGTTAGAATCTTGAACTTGCGTACAGTGCAAGCTATTGTATTATTGAAAGAGAAGCGTATCATGGAAGCTTGGGGTGTCACATTCTCCCTGACTTCAATAAATTGCATCCTTGCAATTTGAAAATTTTCTTCAAAAATAAAAGGTTGAAAATAGAAAATACCTTTTGTGAAAAACCCATATCGGAAATAGGGTTAATAAAAATATAACTTTAAAAGAAGGAAAGTGAAGTACAAACGTCACCCGAGATAGTCCATACTAGGATTCTATGAAAACATCAATATGGAGGAGAAACAAACCATCATGGTCTGTTGGAGAGTTGTAGAAAACATGATTAGGAGAAAGTTAACTACAGGAAAATCACAAACTTGTGATTGGTTAAACGGTCATTGATTCCTCAGTAGGAAAAGTTAACCGACAACATTTTTGTTTTAAGTTACCTTTCATAAAGTTGAGAAATTTATTTAGGATATTCACTAAGAACGTAAGTAAATATGCTTACCTATCATGTAGACTTTCATTCTTTAATAAATTTTTACCACAAACCCATCTTATACTTCAAAAGGTAATAGAACTAAAAAATATTATATTTATCCTAATCGTACAAGATTCCAAATATTAACACATACCATTTAGATTAGGAAAAAAATTTTGTAATAACCAGGGACATCCTATAGGCTAGTGGTAGGTAATAAAATCTTGTCGCAATATGGTTGTGGGTTCAATTCCTGTAGCTTTGTCCGACACGATGGGTTATCCCCCAACCTGCAGGTTGTCCTTTTCATAAAACTATGGTATTATAATATTCGAAAAATAATCTTCAGAAATTTTTTAACCTTAAAAAATACTATCCAAAGTTCAACTTAATCCATTCCAACCGTTATAGTTATCCAAAATACCTATATCCAAACTCTCTCTAAAAGGTCTCTAAATTCCAAAATCAATTGTAACAATAGATTTTCCAAGCAAAGAAAAGTTTCTCTTTTTGTCACATACTAAAAATATGATTATCTTCATCATATTAAAACCTTTATAAAAACAAAAAGTACTGTAGTACAATCCCTATATATATCTCATTATTCTTATAACCATAATATATATCTTGAGTCCAAAAACACAAATACAATAATTATTCAACTTCATTTTTAGTAAGAGCATAAGCTTGGTCTTTCACCCTTGGACTTTTTTGTGGTATGTTTCCTTGGCGCTTATGGAATTCATTTGCATAATGCCCCATTTCTCTAGAATTGTAGCACTCAACATTGACAGCCTCTTTCTTTCCCTTGCAATCACGAGTCTGGTGACCTTTTTCTCCACATTTGTAACCAAGTCTCATTCCTTTTAGGCAAGTACTGGGGTGTTTCTTACCACAATTATCACATAATGGAAAATCCTTCTTTCCCTTTTTCCCTTTATTTGTCTCTTGATCCACCGTTCTCTTCTTCTCTTGCTTTACTTTGTTGTCATAAGACATAGAGAATTCCTTTTCTGTATTGATAGCACACGAGACAATATCTTCGTACGATGAGAAAGATTGTGATACTAAAGCTCGAAGGATAAATTGTTTTAACCCATAAAATAAACGATCAATCTTACATCTTGGGTTATATATATAATCTGTAGTAGGCCTTTCTAACCTTGTAAAGTTAGACTCATAGTTTGCAACATTCTCATCCTCTTTTTTCCTCAGACTCAGAAATTTTCTTTCCATATCCGCTCGATGGTCATGAGGAAATTATTTTTCTACGAAAATTTCTTTAAACTCTCTCCATTCCAAACTTGATACTGCTTCATCTTCCTTTGTATTTTGAATCAATGGCCACCATTTATCAGCATATCCAGTGAGGTGGTAAACTACCATGACAAATTTTTCCCTTTCACTACTCTCAAAAGCCTAAAATATTTTCTCTAGGGAATTTATCCATTTCTCAACTACTAATGGATTTTTACCCCATTAAATGTTGGTGGTTGTTGCCTCATGAAGCAGTCTAACATTGATCCTCCACGTTTTGGATCAGGGTACTCCATACGAGTAAGGTTATTATTCATAACCTGAGTGAGTTGTCCCAGTATGGTGATGAGCTGATCAGCACCAGCTGTATCACCATCTCAACTATAATTATCTTGATCAAAAGGAAAATCCCACCATGGAGTGAATGCATTGATCCTGTTTCCATTCCTCCCAGTAGGCGTCTTTTCTAAATAATGGCATAAACTAGATCAGTTTATGAATCAAAATACGTAATTCCATACTTGTAAAAAACATAACATAAATTAAACTAATTATGGATATAATCCATAATCATAAAAAGAAATGTTTTCTTTGAGGAAGTATATACTCATAAAACCTTTATAATGGATTGTAAAGAAAATGAGAATTATCCTAAACATATCCCCCGGGAGTGTCGTAACCAAGAGTGTAGCAAGGCCCGTTGTCGTGCACCAGATCCCGTTCGAGTCTAGCTCAAAGCGATGTTTTAAATTTTTACCCCTAGGTACATCTGTACTAGAGCCACCTCTACCTGCTTGTATCTAGTCAGGGATTTATTGCTCAGAAAACTCACAAAATCTCTACAAAACCAAAATTCTAGGAAGTTATTCTATACTAATCCTCAAAGTCAATCTTAGGGCTATGTGATCTAATCAGAGTTTACCTAAATCTAGCATCCAATGTTAGTACTAAACTACCTTTTATACCAACTATAATGCCCCGAACCCAGTTACCCAGATTCGGTGCATTATTACATAACATTGTCATGAACACAAAAGATCAAGTCTCAAAAGACCGATTAGTTTAGTAGCCTTGTAAACACTAGATACTTTCATAAATGTTACATTACATCATAAAGTGAAAAACAAAAATAACATAGTCTCCATAGTCCACACTCATATCCCCTTCAGACTATCCCTACAGGTCAGTCATAGAATATTTATTCACATCCTGGGAAAAATAAAACATAGAAATGGGTGAACTCAGATGCTCAGTAAGGATAAAAATATAGCAGAAACATTCATAAATAAACATAAACATTTAAGGCAATGTATAACTAAAACAAAAGCCTTTTAAACTTGAACTTCATGAAAATATGGAAAAAATAAAATGAAATAATGCCATTTACTTATTCACATGGATATTCTACTAGTTGAATAATCACATGAAATATCAATAACCACGTTCATAATGATGGAATGCATAATGCGATACTATCATAACCACGTAGCCAAGGCCTCGTTCCAAGACTACCAATAAGATTTTGTCAAGGCCTCATGCCAAGACACTAGTTTGTATCATGAGACCTACCGATGCATCAAGGATCTATAGAGGGCTCCACCCGTCACTTATTAAGTCCAATTCATTCCTCATATGAATAGGTTTAAACATAACATAAACATTCATATTAAAACTAGCATACGAAATGTCAATAATTTCTCCATAAACCATGAATGGTATAAAAATAACACATCCACAGTCAAAGATATCCCAAAACCTTCAATACAATATGGAAGTTTTGAATCATAACAAATAAACTTCAAATAATCTTAAAATCCATCAAAGGATGTTGACATAGATGAAATCAAAACTATTTGAGAGAAATATCTTTTTTGAAATCATTTAAAAGTCACATAATTGTAAAAGAAAACATTTACATTGAAAATATTCTTATAATCTTGTAAGGGAAACTTCAACGATTTTATAATGGTGGAAAATAGCCTCACCCACCATATAAGTTAAAAAAAGACATTCTTACCTTAATTTTGTCGAAAATGTCAAAAAGTAACTTGTTTGGAAAATGATGGAAAGATTCCTTCCAAAAACGTATAAGGTCAAATAAGGGTATAAATGAATTTAACCCATTGTCTAATAAATAGTAAAAATGTTTTGAAATACATTTTTAAGAAACATGGATGTGGATGATAAAGTGGTCCTAGTAGATAATTACATATGAACAACCTTGAATAATGAAGAGGTTGTAGAATTAACCCTTTCCTCGTGTCCGACTTGACTCGATCGTTGTTTAATCTCTTGAATAATAAACTATAGTTAATCTATACTTGATTAAGAACATTTTTCAAGTATATTATTCCTTTTATATCACTTATTACCATGTTATTAACATTATGTAGTCATTTAAGTTAATAGCCATCGTTTTGTCGATCTTTGGTACTTAAGTCAACAATAAACTTATTATAATTACAAGTTGTTCATGTGGTAAAATATCCATTATCTTTATAATTATCTTCATGATGTAGATATCATGTATATAATATATATCTAGTATATATATGCATTTATAATATTACATAACATTTAGAGGTAATAAATGAAATAAACCATTCATGGAGACGGTAAGTCATACGTACGCATGAATGCTACTTTCATTTCTATTTCATATTTAATAGAATGAAATAATAATTATATAGAGGTATATTATAGTTACAGTATAATATCATATATAACATCATTAACTCCATCCTTTATACTTCCCACATATGGCATTAACGATTCAAATCACTTTGAGGGGGTGGTAGTCCGCACTTCCTAAAATTAAATTATCACATTTACCCATAATGGAAATCCTAAAGGTATGCCATAAATGAAAAATACAAAAGCATAAGTAAAAAATAAACATAATATATATCATATATAAATATAGTGACATCTTAATGGCCACCATGATAGGTTTTAAATGATGATTGAACAATCATCGTTTCACGAGGCAGTAATTCACCACCCACAAAAACAGTATGTTCTTTAACCATTAGATGGAGGTGAGTGTATGTGTAGTTCGAATAATAATCATAAAAACATACAATATATTGAGGATACTAGTGTTTTTACAAAATCAAAGAATAAAAAGAGTGTAGGGGTTTATATAAGCAAAATGAAACAAAATAACATAAGAGAAGACATTACCTTTAAATCGGGTAACTCCCCTTGGTTTGAACCAAAAGGGTTTCTTGAAGAGATTTCTACCTAAGGTAAGGCTTCTAGTATGAAGGGAGGAAAGTTGAGAGTGTATTTGGGCAGATTTGGGCCGATTAAAATGGATTTGAAGGTGTGAATAAGGTGGTAGAGGTGTGGTCCTTTTATAAGAGGAGAGGAGGGGCTCTTTTGGAAGGATTGAAATGTTACTCTATTATGAAATGCTTTCGGATTTTAAAGGTCCCAAAATGATATATTTATAAGATAATGGGATAAGGGTTCTAAATACACCCATCCAATAGGCTTTATATAAGTGTAAGTCTTATAATTTACCTTATCTTTTCATTTTTTTAAATCGTTCATTAATGAGGTAATCACTGCATTATCATGGTGTCATAAATAAATTTATTTATTTAATGTCTAAAAATTATAAAAAAATTGCCATGATGTAGGAAATCATTTTATCTTTCAAATTAATATTTATAGTCGAAAATATAACTTGTATAACCCCTTGTTAAAAAAATTAGTAAAACAATACATGTTTGTGACGTTTTTATTTTTACTTTAAATAAAAGATATTAATGTCATTATCTTACCCAAGTGGCTCCATGGGGTCCCAAAAATCGTCCCATGGTTTATCTTGGCCAGATATGACTCATCCAATAAGAGTAGGACATGTGTCAAGATATTTTTATATTCTTATAATATCATTTTTACCTTAAATTACCCTAATTACCTCTAATCATGGTTAATAAAACTCAAAAGTTACTATTCACCAAAAATTATTTTCATCCCATTGAACCACATTTTACTTAATAATGACAACCATGTATGTTGTATTTTTGAAATTCAATTCATAGAAGTGGTAAAGTTTCATTTAAACGAAAAATCAGTTTTTTTAACTTCCACTTAGTGGTTTCACTACTCATCAAAAATTGAAGTTTTTCAGAACAATACCAAAAATTCACCCTAAGGTATAATTGATATTCAAAATTAAAAAATAATTTCTATTTTAAAAAATACAAAACATATATGTTTCATTAATTAATTTTATAATTAATTACTGTTGTCAAAACAAATAGCGTGTTTTTAAGAAACAATATCAATCAAAAGATTAACAATTGTTTATGTCCAATTTCAAAGTGAAATTAATCCTAATGACCACCATTGGATAAAATGGTAAAATTATATTCTAATTATACTTTAAAACAACTCAATAGTATAATTTATCACTATAAATTATATTCATTATAAATATTTTTTTAAGTATTTTTCACTATTCATTGAAAATTGGATGTTCTCAAAAAAATACCAAAAATTCAACACAGGATAATTTTGATATTCTAAATCCAAAAATGAATTCCATTTTGAAATATTAAATTTATATAATTCAAAAAGTGGTTATCTATTCATAACGGCTACTTTGATTGGTCGCGGTGTGTTAGAATCTCAAACTTGCATACAATGCAAGCTATTACATTATTGAAAGAGAAGTGTATTGTGGAAGCTTGGGGTGTCACAATTATAGTATTCTATAATCAATATGATTTTTTATGTGCATGATATTCAATAAGATAGAATATGTTTGGAAGGAATTAATAATTCCTAAAATTGCTTTTTATGGTTATGGAATTCATAGTATTTTCATATATAGAAATGTTCTGACAATGTGAATGAATTCAAGAAGAATTTACCTAATCTTCTCAAAGTGTTTAGAATAGATGGACTGTGCATATGATTTCTAGATTTTAGTACTATATAGATAGTATAATTGGGTAAAATTTCAAACCATAAGAAGGAAAGTTTGTTGAAAAGTTCAGATATTTTTGTTCAAAAAGAAAATAAATTTCATTGAAATTTAGGGCTTTCATAAAGGAATATTTAAAAATAAATACGATTGGATTATCCAAAATATACCTGAAAAAGTATGGGAACTCCATATAATTTCCATGATAGGTACATATGTTATATTAATTAATTATTTTATTTTAAATAGTTTTTGATACTGATTATATGTTTTATAAGTGTTGTAAATATATTGGAATTCAAAATCAAAGGAATAATTGATTGAACTTGTAGATTTTATTTAAATGATGAAGTAAACAGTTACTACATTGAGAATTTTAATGTAAAGGAATGTATCAAAGTTCGATGAATCTAAATAATATATGTGTGTCTTAGTCTCAATTCACATATTGGATAATAGATGATGTTTAATGACAAACAGTTGTTATGAGATGATTAAATGTATGCACATGGTTTATGATTCATCAATTTAAAAAAAAATTGTAGAAGAATATTTGGATAATAGCATTTATCTAGGATAAATTTTTTATCCAAATATTTGTTAAAATATATGGAAATGTGTTCCTTCCACTCATTGGAGAGATATTTTAATAAAGTCCTCTTTTCAGAAAATAATTTTTTAAACACAAAAAATTCCATATATGATATGGAAACAATAATTTATTTATTTAATATTTCTACTAAAAGGAATTAAATTTTATTTCTAAAACTAAAAAGTAGTTTGTGTTGTCAAAGAATGATATTCTTAAAAGAATATTGTATCTAAGAAGCTAGTGGGAATATGTTTGAACTTAGAGAACTTAAAATTAACAAATAAAATATTACACCACATTTAGTTTAAGTGATTATTTACATTATATCATAAAGAGTTAGGATATATGACAATAAATAGAAATTTAAATTGTTACATTTAGTTACTGTGATAAAGTGAATATTACTGTTAACTAAAACATTATACCAGTCTAAGATTATAGTGATTCTTTCCTGAATGCACTAAAGAGTTTATGATATATGAAAATAAAAAATGTAAATTGTTATATTTAGTTTCCATAACAAGTAAAAATCAATATTTTATAAAGCATTATATCAGATAATACTAAAAGTATTACACATTATATCCCAAAAGAGGTTAGGGTATAAAGTAAAAAAATTATAAATAGTTATATTAATTACCATAAAAAATTTGATATCACTTTTTCCAAAAAGAGTTTAAGATGTGCTGGTAAAGTGATAAAGTAAAAAATTACATTATTTATAACATATTTCAAGGAAAAACAATGATGGAAAGGGTTTCTAGGATGATGACTGTGTACTTAGATATAGTTCTATGTAGAAAAAAAATATAATATTACAACATTTTATGTAATTAAGTTAGGATGTTTCAATTAAAGTTAAAAGATTTGAAATTAAGGAATATAATTCCTATATATTACCATTATTCAAACTCAATTTTTTTGTAAATGTTTCACCCTGAGAGGTTAGTGGTGTTACTTTATCATATGGTCACATAATGATGGTACATGAATTGCATTTGGATTTAATAGTTAAAATTCATTACTACAACAACTGCATGAGGTTCATGTTATATCTCTTTGTGTTCAAAATATAAGAGATTGGTAATAATGGTTGTAAATGTTTCATGTTATTATAATAATTGAAATATCCATTTTTCATTCATTCATGTGTACTTAAATTTATTTTACATGAACGGTCAAATGATAGATATCCCCTCAAATTACAAACTTTGAGTTGTCCCTAACAGATGTCATCCGCGGAGTTCTCGGCCTCCTCAGACTTGCTGAAACATACCCTAGTTTCCAGATTTCATGGACGCCACCCTTCAGTTGATTCTTTTGACAGATTCGCCTTTGATAGTTGGGGTTTGCAGGATAGGGCGACAGTGGGTCTTCTGGACTACCGGCAGATTATGGTACGATTTACTTCGGAAGCTGACCTTATTCAGGCTTGGGCAAAGGCTCCTTGAGTATTCAATGGATCCAAATTTTCTCTTCTTCGGTGGACCTTCGACTTGCATATGAAGCAGGATTCCCCCACGATGGAGATTTGGGTTAGTTTCCCCAGCCTCCCTCTGCCATTTCAAAATCCTTCTGTGATGAGTATGCTAGGAAATCTGATAGGTAGATACATGTGCTCGGATAGCCACACTGAGGCACTTTGTCATCATGTTAATCCACGTATTTGTGTGGAAATTGATATGTCCAAGGATCCGTTTGAATATGTGTGGGTTACTGTGGGAGAGGAGTATAGATGCAAGAAAAAGGTGATATATGAGACATGGACGGACTTCTGCTCGGGTTGCAAATGGCTGGGGTACCCGTTGAGTTTCTTTCGTAAGGGGCTCCGAAGGAAGAATCTGGGAAGGGTAGTGGGACAATGCATGGAGAGGGAGCCACTGGTTGAGTTGTAGGGGGTGGTTCAGGGATCTCACTTGAAGGATTCTAGTAAGGGGAAAGGATTTTCTCTTGATCAAGACTGCAGGGAGGAGACCTTAGCAGGTTGTTCTACAGACAATATGGTGGGCATTGAGGTATAAGAAAATAGGAGGGTGGTAGTAAGTGACCATATGAACCCTATGGACAAGGGGTTGGGGGAAGGTTTGGCTCTCCTTGAAGCAGCTGGAGGGGAAGGCACACCCCGGTTAGCTTTAGAACAAGAGTTTGTTTCGCTGGCCGATATAGGGTCTGCCAGAAAATCTTGCAAGAGTGGGTGAGGCCAAAGCCCCTCAAAGTCTAAACAGGATCAACAAAGGCAAGCTCTCATTCCTCTGAACAACAGGTTTGAAGGTTTTCTCGAGGATGCTTCCGGCTCCATGCAGATTATTCCCTCTGACATAGAGGATGGGTGCAAGAATGATCACAATGGGGATGAATGCCCTCAACAGGAAGTTAGAACTTCATCTCAGGTGAACGGAGGTCACTCAAGGAGGAGGATAAGGAGGGACTATTCATCCTTGCCCCCCCCCCTTTGGAGACCAGATCGGCCAGGAAGATAAGTTGGAAAAGGGGCACCTCGGAGGAGGGTGGAACACGGATGGCAGGTGTCCAGGGGGGGCATTCATTGGAGTTTTTACTTAGCAGTGAGGAGGAAGTGTCTGAGCAGGTGTTATGGCTCAATGCCTCGGAGCAGGAGGCCGCTTCCATGATGGGGAGAACCTTAAGGGCAATATTCAATGAGGAACAATATGCTTGGATTGATAAACAAGACTCAATCCTTGTTTGGGGTTTCAACAGAGGGAGGATCAACATTGAGGAGTATATTCAATCATGGGACCAATTGGCCTCAGAATTTGAAAAAATTCTGTCAGATTCCCCAAACATACAGGTTTCTTCGTTATCTTGGAAATTGTTTCGGGACATGGTATCTGGTAATCTTAGTTTCATCTTCAATGCTCCTAGTTAATTGGGTGGTCTACATGCATGGGTTAGGGTGTCTTCGGTCTGGCATGGTTGTTTTTCTGTGTTGTGCGGTTTGTGTGTTGTTTGTCGGTACGTCGCAGGTCTTCTGGTTGGGATAGAGCTTTCTGTCATCTTCTTTGCAGGACATTTGGGACATGGCTGTTTTGGAGGGATGGTAACATCGGGAGGGACCATGCTTGCATGGGATCACCGAGTGCCCTACATGGGGATGGTGGTTATGCTATTGCTTGAAGGAGGTATCATGTTTCTTACTTTCTTTTTATTGGGTTGTTTGGGTGTTTGCTGGAACCTACGGTTTCTCACTTTTCTCGTAAAAGTGTTTTTCTTAATAAAAAAATAATTTTCAGTCAGATTCTTATTTATGTTATAAATGGTTTTATATGAGATATTGAAGAATATATTCTTGATTTAATAAGTAGAGATTTATTACTTGGACTGATCCACAAAATTATATCTCATGGAATGTCAAACGGTCATAGATATACTTTGGGGTGTATGCTTATTATCAATCCTTCTAACCTATGGTTAGTGAGATACTTATCATGAGAACATTAATACTTTGATTCCCTACTTATGGAAGTCACCATATGAACTTATCTAATGAGTGGTTGGTTGTGTATGTTCTCGATCATGTCGTCAGTTAGAGTGAAGCCAATAAGGGATTAATCCACTTGTATGGCAAGGAATGGAATGTATCCCATTATTGATTTATTCTAAGTTACTATCCATGATTAGTTGTTTCACATATGATGTTCTCATCTAAATAGATAAGTGATATGTAATATGCTTATCATATAGATGGATAACATGTGATATATTCATCCACTTTGATAGTCTTTTTTAGAGAATCAAGAAAATAATGAGAGGCCTTTATTAGATTGGCATGTTCCTTGTCTATTGGTTGCCTGATGTCATAGAAAAATGGATTATATAAGATACATATGTTGTATATGATTCATATTTTGGTGGTAATTTTCATATAAAGATATTATTATGTTTGATGGAGATCACACCCAACCCCTTAGTAGCTTGAGCAGCACTGATTCTTTTCTAGAGGTCACTCTTTTCTTACATCTATAAAATAGAGATTTCATAGTTGTTGTCAATACTTCTAAGGCCAAAAGGGTCACACAATTAATCCCTTGGATAAGGTTAAAATTTTAGAAAAATTATTTTTTTTCAAAATGAAGGGACTTTGATGAATAATTGTATCCAAATGTGTTTGGATGGATTCACAAAGAGTTGTGATGTTATGTATAAATTACTTACGAGATTTTAGTTTAAGTGGGACATTATTAGATATGAACTAAATATATATAATATATATGATATTATATATAGTGTATATTTAATTACATGCATTTGATGCATGTAATTAATGTATTAAATATATGTGATAATATATATATATAATATTTATTTCTCCCAAATGGTTTAATTACCAGTTAAAATTAGTTATAAACATATTAGTTGGATTGACTACTAATTGAATAATATTAAATGAATTATATGAATAAATTTATATGGATACAATAATATGGCCAACACATTTTGATTTAAGGAAATGCTTCATGGATGGATATATAAAGGGATGTGATCCCTCTATTAAATATAATCAATCAAGAGTAAGCCTCTCATTTATCTATTCTTCCTACACTACTTTTCATCATCTGATATGATGGTGTTAGCCGACCTTAAACATTAGAGTATCCTTAAGATACGATTGTTGATCAATTAGTAGGTGTACCCCACTTGGAGGTAGGGTGGTTTTTTCACTACTACATGATCTTCATCAAGCAGTATCCTTCATTGAGTAAGAAGAAAACTGATGTCATTAATGATTTCTAGGTACACTGTTTATACAATTTATTTACATGATGATTCTCAAAGATAGATCTTCCTGTGTTTGGTTTGTCTTCCAGTACACATGTTCATGTGATGGTCATAAAAAACCAAACAAAATCTACCATGAAAAACTGAGATGAAATCAAATCATCATGAACCCTATGTTGATATCCCATGGCCTACATGAATGCATGGACAAGGAGGAGATAAAATGAGAAACTGCCAATCACTCTACATGGTAATGATCGTGTTTCACATACATGCATCAGGAAGAAAACACAAGGGTTCACTCCACCCTTTTTGAGGCATTCTAGGGCCATCAATGGAGGAATAATTAGAAATATGCATTCATTGCCTTGTAGTCGACTGTGAAGCCCAAAATCAAAGCACCCACTGAAATAAATTTTTATTCTATGTTGAAGTCGCAACAGAGGAAACCGTTTTCTTGGGGAACCTCATCCCTTTCACAAGTGATCTAGGGTTTACAAATAGAATATTCTTTGGTTAGAACACCTCATTCCATACACATGTGATCTGAGGATAGTGATGAGTCAAATTCTACATGGGAAAATGAATTTATCTAAAATATAGGATGAAGTCAAATTAAATATTGACATAGACATGGGTGAAGATAAGAAAAGATGGTCAAGTCCAAGCCATGTTATCTCTATAATGGATAATTAAAGGACCATTTAATAGTTATATTTTCATTGAATTAAAAGAGGAAAAATTTACCAAAATCAAATAGAAACAATGTTTGGGAATTTGAAGAGGATATTTTGAGATTCGAAGACTAGATCATTGAGGTTTTAATCCCCATAAATACAGTTCTTCCATGCAGTTGAAGGTGGATCAAAAACATTGCTATGAAATTATGATAAACCTATTGTTTTCTTTTATGATGTAGTTTTTAATTTTAATTATTTTTCATGAATCCTCATGTGCATATTTAAATAAAGTGTTCTGTTATTATCTCTCTCTATCTCTCTCACTCTCTTATATTATCCATTATGAACTCTCATACTCATGATTATGATTAAGTGGCCTGAGGAATATCCTGGTGGAGTAATCTGGTGTTGAACTCAAGTATATTATTTATATTATCATTATTATAATCCAACGATAATTTTCCGTGGGTGTAATCCTCGCTATGTTCATCTAAAGTTTATCTTCATATTCTACTCCCATTCCCCATCGATCGAGGAGGTGGATGTATGATGTGCATGATGATTCTTGTGTGCAATGTACATTCAAATTTGGGGTAGAAGGTGTTCGCACATATGAAATGGTGTGTTAATTATGTTTATATAAATAAAGATGATGAAGGTTATACATGGATGAATCTCATGGGAGAATTTCCTTTCTACTCTAACATCATTCGTTCTGTTTTCCATGGAATTTTCATGTTATTTTTAGTTTTTAATTATATTATTCTTCCCCCCATTTTAACATATTTTTTATAAAATAAGAAAAACATAAAAAATACAATAATTGAACTAGGAATCGGTGAGTGATCGATCGTGAAGCTTCTAATGTGGGAAAACCCTAGTCATCCACTATGCTACAATTGGAAAATAATTATACCATTTTGGAAACCCTATGACATGTGTGTCATGTATTAATAAAACATATATATATATGTATATGTATATTTTGTAATATATTTATATAAATATTTATATTTATATTTATATTAAAACAAGTATATATGTTTCAAAATATACATAGATATATGAATGAATATATCAATATATGGAAAGTAAAATAATTTAGTCTAGGGTTAACTATGATTGTTGGTGTTTCTATAAATGTATTTATCTTTATAAATTGAAACAAATACATATTAAAATAAATATACGATCATATATGTGGACACACACACACATGTAAAATACACAAGAGAACACATTTAAAGACACACACATATAAATATACACACAAACAAACATTAATGTTTTTTCAATAAAAAATATATAATGAAGTTATAATGGCCTTCGCTTTGAAGGAGTGGGTTCCATGATTGAATCTAGGTTTTTATGGCTAAGTAGGGGTTGTGAGGCATGATTATAGTTGGGGGGGTTCGAGCACTCATAAAAGGGGGAATGGGTAGAAATCACATGTAAATAGAAGAATGGGCTTGGGGGCCTGACTATTGATAAAAGTGGGGATCAAGCCCTGATAAAAGGGGGGATTGAGCAGTGAAAGAATAATTTTTTTCTTTTATTTAGTTGTTTCGGTGATAAAAAGGGCTAATAAATAAATCCTTTATCAACACTAAAAAATAACCAATAAAATTATTCCTTTATCAATGCTATAAAAAAAAGATAAAAGGGTGCATTTATCAATGGTTTGTTTAGCACTGATAAAGGGTGCCTTTGTCAGCACTTTTTTAGCACTGCTAAATGTGACCACCTCTTATTAGTTATTTTAACATAAATTATTTTTCAGCATTCATAATTTTAATTTCTAATGCTGATAAATTCTAATTCTATAGTTGTTCAAATTCCTCATATTGAGACCAAGATGTTTTTTTATATATTTGAACAATAAAGGAATATTTATTGGTGTTGTATTTTGTTGTAAATATATAAATCCATTGAAAATTTGAGTATTATTTATAATGTTTCTGAACAGAGTATACTAGATTGAGAAATCTAGGATGAATATGATAATGTGGTCCGAGGAAGTAGATCAAACTGAAAATATCATATGGAAAATAGAACCAAATTTTTGTTCCAAATAATTCATTGTTTTCATTGGATTGATTACTTCAATAAAAATTAAATTGTTTTATGGCCTTTAGATATATTCCAATTTATGAAGAACAGTTTTTGGTTCCTCAGATAGAGGAAAGATTGTATGTTCACCAAAAATATGAGTTATTCAAAAAATGTTCACCAGATGAAGAATGAGAACAAAGAGATCAGAAATAGGTTTTAGAGTGAGTTCACCATGCATATGAAAGGATGTGAGTCCGTTTTATCAAAATTTAAAATGCCCTCAAATAGAGGGATCCAAGAAAAAGAATCAAAAATGTATTTCTAAGCTAAGTCTATTGGGAATATTAACTTGTAGTCATATGATAAAGGAAAAAAATAGAGCACTATAGGTCGGTGAAGTTCCTATAGTGGTGTATTAAAATAGAACCTTACCAGATAGAGCAGGTCCTATAGAAGAGTTTTGGATAAAGGATTAAGGGTATTTACAGAGTGTTTGTAAAGAAATTATTAGTGATGATGCTGATATGGATGTTTAGTGACTCAATAATCATAAAAGGAAGATCATGATTCTTTCCATGGTTTAAGGAGGTTTTAAGAATGATTGAATCCTAGATTTGAGGGAAGTCTTGGTGAAGTTTGTTGAACCCAATATTTTTGGATGCTTGAATGAATTCAAATGAATAATTTTTCATAGGTATATTCAAATTTTGAGTAAGAATTATGATATTGAATTTCACATTCCCCCATTTATTCTTAGACATATGTTTCCTATATAAAGGGGAGTATGTGCACTGTGAACATGTTTCATTAGTTGTTTCATCCATGTTAATTTTTGAACATTTGAGGTGTCAAAAGAATAACTTGAGATACATATTTTATAAAATCATCATATATAGTATAAATGGATGATTTTGTATCAGAAATATGATATCATAAAAAGTGTTACCGAACTAAGGATACCAGATGAAGAACCTATTAGACAAAGTTGTATCAAATTGAGGATACCAAAATAACTAGTACTATTTTGAGGCAACCAGCAAAATAAGATATCTAATGAATAGGTTATCATATAGAGGGTAACAAATTGAGGTTACCAGACAGAGAATCTATCAGACAAATAAGTTTTGGAAAAGAAGTTCAATCATCTAGTTCTCACTTAGTGTTGTGCAAGTAATAAATGAGGAAGAAGAAGAACTTGCTATTGGATTCGGTGTTATAGAACTAATTTTTTGTGATTTATATTACATGTATAATCAAATAAGTGAATATTAATTTAAATTTCTTCTTAAATATCATTAATAGTTCTTCATGTCTTTAATGTGGTAATGTTCTAGAGTATCTGTCACATTAAAAGGGAATAGCAGTTCCCTGCTATGATGAAAACCATGAAATTACATGATGATATTTTTAAAACCTTGTTATATGGTTGGATAAAATTCAATTATAGGGCACATAGTATATTTAAAATCAAGTATGAGTACTATTTAGAATATGAGTCTTTATCTCCTGAAGTTTATACATAGTAGTCTCTAATATGGGATATTATGAGAATATATCTTCCAATAGGAATCCACATGTTTATGTGTCATTGTATATTCCTGTCTTTATGCATGTGTAATGGTCACTAATCATTAAGATTAATATTAACGCAAGTGTTAGACCCACAATGCAATTTAGATAGATATTCCCTGAAAGGGGGGTGAATCATGATATAAAACTCATTCTCATTTCCACACATATATGTGAATCACTCACAATCCAAACCAACATTGACTTCACTTATTATTAGGGTCACACTTATGTTCCCCTATTAAGTGATGATCTGATTTACTGGAGCACTTATCAAATACTTATTCAAATAATATTGAAGATCGTTCAGTCCACATTCACTCATTGTCATTCTGTAGAATATAAGAAAAGAAAGAACGTAAGATTGATGAATTTTACTTTGTTTACCTACAGTGGGATATATCTAAGGGTCACACACTGACATTGTGTATATGTTCTAAAACCCATACCTCTTTTCTAGTCTTGTGGATATAATGTTTCGTCTACAGTCACTCCACGTAAGGATTTCTGTCTTTACAAGATTTTGAATTTTGTTCACTACTACCCATGGGTCAATCTCTTTGTCCTCTCCCTTTTCTCACTACTTTAGGTGAGAATTATTTTTGTATCATAGGAAAATACACAAATTTAATGTCAGATAGTTGATGCACTGATTAGTTCACATTGAACTTCACTATGCTCTATCACAAATTGGTTTTCAACAATACTAATGAAATCTCTTCCCCTTCCTTGCTAAACTAGTATTCATGGAATATATCCTTTGTTAAGGTTTGAAACATGTTCCAATCACTTTGTGTATCATGGAACTTAATTCTTTCACAAAAAATATTCACCACTTTTTCGAAAGTTTATTCCTGTTCATAAAACATTTCACTTTCACAAAAATAAATGTATTTCATGAAACTCACAACCATTCATGAATCATTATAAAAAAAATTGAAACCCCTTGGTTAGACTGACACAATTCCTTTATTAATGAGAATATTCTCTTATGAATCCTTTGTGCATGAAATAGAGGTATTTGAAATAGATATAACGAAATGATTTTATTGAAACATCTCTGAGCTCTTGAAAAATGTAAGAGAATGTTCATGAAGGTGTTTCTCATGAACGATTGAATATGTTTATTTATATTAACATACATTCATATCATGAGGTAGTTTCATATATTATAGTATCTTAATAATATAAACACAGTAACATTATAATTTTTATTATTGTTGCTATTTTTTAGGGATTATGTAAAAAATACTATGAATCATGAGAAACAGGTCATTCCTCATACTGATGGTTCTTTGAGTTTTTCAAGAAAAAGTACAATCTTGGATGTATTTTATCTATTATTATATATATTATTTTATTAAAATTTAAGGATTTTTTAACTTATAAAATGTTTTTTATAAAATTCAATGAATTAGGTCACTCTGTTGGTCAGATAGAGAAGTTTCTTAAAATTCATAGAAAACTCGACAACATTTTTGTGAATAAACCTACCAGAGACATTGGAGTAAGTGCTTTTCATTATTATTTACTATTATTTTATTGCTATAAAAACATAATAATGTTTTTTTAAAAGAATTAAACCTAGTTAAATGGGATTGAATACATGGATCAAACAATACCAATTACCTGTATTAGCGTAATTTGATCCATGCAGTCAGCCATAATTAATTGGGTTTATGTATTGTTTTTTGTTATAAATTATTTTCCATTTTGTTGTATATATTGTAATGAAATAACATTAAATAGTAATGAAAATTTTTTAAATAGAAAATATCCTAAATTTTAAATAATTTTAAGAATCATAGGTAATATTACTGTACTAATAGATTAAATTTCAAGAAGATTGGGATGGGAACCCTTCACCGTCATCATCGGTGTCCTAGAAAGATGTAGTTGAAATAGTTTTAGGGAATGAAAATCCAAAGAGTATATGGGGGATGGGTTTTGGGATTACTCCATAATTTATATTTGGTAGGGCATTGTCATTATTTTTTTCTACACCCAGTGGGGGTTTAAACAATTCCATTGATCGAGAAGCAGAAAGAGAAATTTTAAGGTATAAAGTAAAATTGAAAGAACATGACTCTTATATGAAGACACAAGATCATTGGTAGTCAACATTGTAAAATTATTTAGTTTCTAGATTTAATAGGATGATTGTAATGATCCCAATGGAAATTTATAGTTTTATAAATAATCATTCTAAGTGAATACTAAACTCTATAGATCATTAACCCATTTTCAAAGAACACACACAATAGCTCAAAACTCTCAATGCTTATTTATTTAAGTTCTAATCTCAAAGATCGTCCCTTAAAAATAATCATGACAGGGTACTTCAGTCAAGAATATTTATAATTTTAAGGATTAGATAAATAAAATAAAATATTTATAATTATATTGGTAGAAACATTATGATTTTTCCATCTGACATGTGGTGTGCCCAGAATGACTAAATAAACAGTTTTCAAATATACCAAGGCCTTTAAAAACATCTATTATGGATTCAAAGTCAATGAAAAAGGGTCAAATGGATTTTAAATCGTAGGAAAAAATATATATATTGATTTCTGAAATGTATTAACTGACACCAAGTCAATCTAAGATACGTTTTTCTAAAGATACTTATAAACACATTTTTAGTGTTTCAAAACACTAAAATGTGAATGTAATGGTCAAAAAAAGAAAAAGATCTCATATTGGTGTGAAATCATTGGAAATGAATTTTTTAATCATTTTTTTATATGTATGAGTAGACAACATATGCATCCAACATGTGGTGTGCTTGTAATGACTTAATATACAGTTTTAAAAGATACCAAAGCCTTTAAAAATATGTATCATAGGGTCAGGACCATGAAAACGATGTTATATGACCATCAAATATTAAGAAAATGATGGTATATTTATTTTTGAAATGTGGGAACTATCCCAACATCAATCCAAGTAATGATTTGGTTTTGATACTCATAAACGTGTTTTTAGTGTTTTGAAACACTAAAATGTGTGTGTAATGGTCCAAAAAAATATAAAATAGTGTCATATTGATTGTAAATCATGGGAAAATTCCCATTGAATTATCTGGGATGTGTGAGAGTGTACAACATGTCCAACCGACATGCGGTGTGCTTGGAAGGACTCAATAAGCAGTTTTAAAAGATACCAAATCCTTTAGAAACATGTTTTAGGGGGTCAAAACCAACCAAATAGTGTAAAATGGATATGAAATCCTATGAAAATGACTGTATATTTATTTTTGAAACATAGGTAAAAAATCCATGTCAATTCAATTTATGGGTTGGATAATATACCCATAAACATGTTTTTAGTGTTTTAAAACACTAAAACTTGGGTGAAATGGTCAAAACCATAGAAAACAACATCATATTAATATGAAATAATGGTAAAACCACCTTTGAATTATTTTTGATGTGTAATAGTAGAATAACATCAATCTAATGTGTGGTGTACTCGAAATGACCTAATAAGTAATTTAAAAAGACACTAATTCCTTCAAAAACATGTGTCGGGGGGGTGAAAACAAAGGAAACAACATTGGATGGATGTAAAATCCTAGAAAAATGATTATAGATTTATTTTTGAAATGTAGAACCAACACAACATGAATTTGAGTTAATATTTTACTAGGATGCCCATAAACATGTTTTTAGTGTTTTAAAACACTAAAATGTTTGTATAATAGTGAAAACCATAAAAAAATCATCAAATTAACATGAAATGATGGGGAAACCGCTATTGAATTATTTATGTTGTGTAAGATCACACAACACATCTATATGACATGATGTGTGCTTTAAATGTCTCAATAAGTTGTTTTAAAAGATACCAAAGCATTTAAAAATATATGTTGGGGGGTCAAAACCAAGTAAAAGGTGTCATATGGCTGTGAAATAATAGGACAAAAACCATTGATTGGTTTTTGAAATCTAGGAACTAATTCCATGTTAATTTGAGTTACTTTTTTTTTGAGATGTTTGCAAATGTGTATTTAGTATTTTAAATAGTATAACGTGCATGTAATGGTCAAAACCACAGATATCATCCTAGTATTGGCATGAAATATTTGGGGAAACGAAATTTATTTATTTTTGATGTTTATGATTAGAGAAATGTTCTTCCAATATGTGGTGTGCTCGAAATGACTCAATAATCATTTTTAAAAGTTAATAATGACTTTTAAAACATATGCCAGGGGGTAAAAACCATAAAAACAATGTAAGATGGATCGTAAATCTTAGAAAAACAACCATATATCTATTTTTAAAAAGTAGGAATTGACGTCATATCAATTCGAGTTAATGTTTGGACAAGATTCTTGTAAACATGTTTTTAGTGTTATAAAACCATAAAATGTGTGTGTAATAGTCAGCCCATATAAAACGACCTTAGATTAAGTTGAAATCATGGGAAAACCATTGTTTAATTATTTTTTACTTGTAAGATCAGACACCACATCCATTGAACATGTGGTGTTCTCAAAATGAATCAATAAGCTATTTTAAAATGTACCAAATTCATTAAAAACGAGTAACAGTGGGTAAAAGTCAAGGAAAAAAATCATAAGACCATGAAATCATAGGACAATGAATTTATATTGTTTTTTGAAATATAGGAACAAACACCATGTCAATATGAGTAACAGTTTGGTCGAGATTCACATAAACACGTTTTAATGTTTTAAAACTCTACAACATGGGTGTAAAAGTCAAATCCATAGAAAACAACCTCATATTGACATAAAGTCATTGTAAAACAACTATTGAATTATTTATGATGTGTATAGATAGATAAAATATCCATCCAATTTGCGGTGTGCTCAAAATGAATAAATAAACAAATTTAAAAGACACAAAAGGCTTTAAAAACATGTTTCATGGGGCTAAAATGAAAGTAACAATATCCAAATACCTTGAAATAATTGCTCTATAGATTTATTTTTGTAATGTATTAACAAAATCCATATCAATCTAAGTAATGGTTTGGCTGAGATTCCCATAAAATATTTTTAGTGTTTTGAAAAACTAAAACATGAGTGTAATGGTCAAAACCCTATAAAATGAGCTCCTGTTGATGTGAAATCATGGTAAAACCAAAAATGAATTATTTTTGACGTGTAAAAGGATATTATATGTCCATTTGATGTGTGGTGTTCTCTAATAGACTCAATAAGTTGTTTTAAAAGATACCAAATCTTTTAAAACTTGTGTGAGGGGGTCAAAACCAAAGAAATGACATCAGATTATTGTGAAATCATAGGACACTAAATGTAGAATAAAAAAATTAAAACCAAATCCATGTTAATCCAAGTTACGAATTTCCTAGGATTCTTGTAAATACATTTTAGTGTTTTAATACCTTAAAATGTATGTGTAATGGTCAAATCCATAGAAAATGTCCTCATGTTGACGTGAAATCATGAGACAAACAACATTGAATTGTTTTTGAAATATATGAAATGTTTTCATATAAAATCGCTTAAAAATTTATCATTGAGTAATTTTAGGAACATCACATGGCAGTTTAAAAATTGATTAGATTATTATATATTTATCCCTTTTCAGTTCTAAATGTTGAATCATATCTTAATTAGGTATTTTTATGTTTTTAAAGTGTTAGTAATGTTTTATTTTTTATGTTTAAATTTATTATGTTTTATTAACAAAATAAAAAACTATTTTGTGAAAAATTCTAAATATATTTTGTGTTTTTTCTCTTCTATATTTCTTTTCTTAAATGTTCTGTTTGTATTGTAGGTGACGGATTCCAGTAGTAGGAATGAGGTTTACTATTCTGATCCACATCATTCTTCATAAGGTATTCATGATGGTTATTCATTTATATAGTATGGTTAAATATTATCAATGAATCAAATATAATTTATATTTATTATTTTCAATCCTGGTTTTTATTTTCTATTTGTCCCAATTGATGTCATGATGTGGTCAGTTTTTCATATGATGGTCATGGATATAGAGGTATATAGATGAGGTGGAGATCATGGTATGGATGTATTGGCCATGGGTTTCTAGTCATAATATTTCTAGGTTATTATTATAGGTGGGAAATTTTATAACCTATTGATCTGATAAATAATCTAAGGATGTTACAATGTAAATTGTGGATGCAGAATTGTTGACACTATTTTGGAAAGTATTCATCATGCATAAATATGTATATATGATTTGGTATTTAAACATTACTTTTGTATTTTGTTCTAGGGAACTAACTTTTACAACACTCCCACTTTCATTAGATACAAATTTTTAATGGTCAAATTGTTAGTTCTCACATTATAAGATCATTATTATGATGACTTATGGCTTTATTCATTGGGTCCATTATATTTTTCTACATGGTTACTCTATTGTCTATGAATTCAGGTCCTTGAGTGAATCTTCCCATGAGTTGATATCATAGAGTATAATCTTTTTATCCTATGTTATAATCTTTACGTCTTGGTTAGTTCCAAAAGTACAATTCCATGAACTAGAAGAAATCATTAAATATATTATAATTCATTAGCTGCATCAGAATCCAAAACATACTTGATATTTATATATATGGATACCAATATCTTGAATGATCTTCTATTTCTAATTACATTAGAATATATATGCTATTAATCTTTTTTTACATCCCTTATGTCACTATATTTTATTTTTTTATTATTTTATGAGGATGAGTTTTGATTGGATTTTCCAAGGGGTTTTGCCTTGAAACATGGAAACTCTCATTGCTTAACATCTATGCATGGTTAAAGTTAATGATTAGAGGAAAAATATACAGCCTCTATTCATGATAATCATCCTCAATTAAGTTTTAACTGTGCATGACCTCTCAGTATGGTTATGCATGGTTATGTCTAAAATGTATGATCCATAAGGAGAAACCAAGCAAGTTCTCTAGTGTGTCTGGAGTGTGTTGCATGGATTTATTATAGTTTGGTAGATTGTATAGAAAACATTTAAAGTGAATTTACTTTTTTGATAGTTCTAAATGGAATGGTTGGAGCATTGGTTTTCCAACTTTTCGGTACCCAAGGTGGACCATTCAAGGGGTTTCTATCCTAGTTTGTGTCCAAGAAATAGTTAGTGCATAGTTTGGAAATTTGTGTGGACAAAATGTACTACTTGACCAGGTATTTAATTTTTGTAATTTTCTATTTTACCTCTTTAAATTAATAGGTGTTTAACCCCTCTTATCTCCCATTATTTCCATCCAGTTATTGGGATCCTTTTTTGTATCTCCAACCTACTCCAGCATTGATTCTTTCCTTATATTTTCTGATTTCTATGAGATATTATGGTATATATTCCTCTATTTCTCTCCTCTTCCCTTCCCTCTATATCATCTCTTTTCTATGGTTTCCCCTATGAATTATAGATATATGGTGGCTTATTTCATTTTTTTGAGTGGATCTAATGTTGGGTTTTTTGGTGTTTTGGGTTTACAGACACTATTGTTATCCATGTGGGTGTGCTCTTTATTTAAAGTGACATGTTTTTGGCTTGGTTTTCACTTATTCCTAGTAGGTGTTTCCATGGAATTGTTTCATTTTATAATTCAATGTGTTATTGTTCTTTCTAAATGCATTTTATGGAATGAATTGTTATATTTAATACCCTTATGATGTTTTAAAAACAATTTTGTTGTGTTTTGAGCTTGGAATAATTTTTTTCTCTTTTAAACTTCATTTTTTCAAGTTTGAAATCGAAATTTTATATGTGTTGATATTATATAAAATCCTTGAGCGTCATTTTTAACTTCTTTTCATGATGGGAGTTATATTTTGATCTAGTTTTGGTTTTTAATGAGTGAGAACTATATTTTAAATTGGTTTTTGATGGACTTAAATATAATTTATAAAGGGGTTCTTTAATGGATTTAAAATTGTGATTTTAATTGTGTATGTGGTTTAACCCCTATGAAAAATGAATTAAAAGATTTTTTGAAATGTGTTTGATAGAAATAAATGTCTTAGTCCACGTTTCGTATTTCCAAGAATAAGACCCATTTTGGAAGGATGATTTTAAATGTTTTTATATGGTCTATGTTTTCCATCATTTTATAAAGAGTGTTTGGAATGTCATTTTATGAAATATTAAAGGGCTTGGCATCCTATGACATGTTTTGGTGTTAAAGGACTAGTTTTCAAATTATTTTTAAAATTGATAATTTGATAGGAACCCTTTGATTTCAACTTGACTTGATTACAACTTGTGTGGGTTCTTTATCACTATGTGAGACTTTTTTTCCCTTGTGTGGGATACTGATATCTATGAGATGATTGTTGCTCCCATTTTTTGGAAATGTTCTTGATTATACCATGGTTATATTTTTTATATAGGTTTATTCATTATTGGGTGTTAGGGGTGAGGGTTAGAGATGGTTATTTCTTTAGTGTTAGACTTGACTTGCATTTTCTTATGTCTCACTTCCTTTTTGGTCAGGGTAACATGGGTAAAAAGTGGGTGACATATTCTATTATTCTAGTTGGTTCACACACCACTAGTGTCCCTATAGTCATTCTAGGTACAAGGGATAAGAGGTTTTTTCATCGCAAAGAGGATTAGGTGGTCTAGTTAGATGAATTTTGGTTTGAACATTAGTGGATGTTGCTTTCTAATTAGTGATTTGGTATAATTTTATATGGTTAGGTGCTTCATATGATGATAATACAAATGGTAGATCCCCTGTAATACTCAATTACTTAGTTGGTTATTGATTGATGTAATTTTGATCTAGTTTTTATTTGTATCATTTCCCCTACATTCATTAATATAGAAACTATTCTTGTTTATATTTGATATATGCCTTGTTCCATGGATGGTGCCTATTCTATAATGCTTGACCCGTTTGTGTGTTTGTTCATTTCCTTTGGAAAAATGAAATTTGAAGGATGTTTGGAAAACCTGTTTTGAAATTAATGAGTCTTGTTTGGTTCTTAAACCAGATTTCAATGTGGTCGTTTTGATTTTGAGATGTCATTAACTGGTTTGATGGTTCAAATTAACCGTTTTCATTTAAATAAATAAAATGACTTGTTTTCTTGAGAAAATTGAATGATTTTTTGGATTTTAAATGGCCTAGGCTAGTGGGAAAATTTTTAATGAAGTGTATTCAATTTTGGAAATCCGTGAGATATTTGTTTAAAGATAATTATGGAATTGTTTTTGTTTCCATAAAAGTTATATAAGAAAAATTTACATTCTAGTCTTTTTTCAAACTAGAATTTTTTTAATTTCCTTATGAAAAATATTTCATATATTCATTGGTTTTTGGTGACCTACTTATCACAACCCCCTCACCACAAGGTATACCCCTCCTGGGCCGACAATGTGAGAAGGGAGATAATGACCCCCGAGTCCTACCTCCAATAGGCCTCGGGTTGGTGACTAGCACTGAGGGTATATTAAACACACAAATGGGTGGTATTTCCCTGTAAGAGAACACATACGGAATAGAGAGATAAGACATACACAAACCAACTCCAACTCAATCTCCAATATAAAATAAATACAAGTGCATATATTTAATGTCATGCCAAAATACTACAACTGAAAGGGGAAAACTGCAAGTACCCAAAAGAAAGTGAAAACAGTAGTGACCACGAAGCCCAAACAGCTCTTGCAACCCCATGCTAGTAGAAACCAGCCTGATCTCCAACCTGCTCTAAGTGACCAGAAAAAATAGTTTATATATACATATAGTGAGTATAAGAGTATACTCAGTAGGATCCTCCCTAGAGACTCTCATGAAAAAGTAAAGAAATCATGCTAAAGCACAGTGAACAACAAGTGAAACTAACTCGTCACCTAAACAGGTATACTAAGTTCCCAACCTCACCATGGATACTCTCACCACATAACACATAAAAGAGTATATAATATAATAAAGAATATCAAGGGTACCTCTCTACTACTTCCCCACTGGTTTTCCTCTTTTCCCTAACATCACGCGTCCAAATAATCTCTCTCCAAAAAGTCTTGCCTGCAGAAACCTAGGCGAAGAACCACAACATGAACCTTGGGCAACAAAACCACCATGTCCACATAAGAAAAGTAACCAGGTAGTTTCTATGAGCCACCACAGTTCATATAACGTGTATCATACATCAGGTATTAAACCTCAATCCATTACATCCCATACACCGAGTAAAGATCATCAAGCCATCATAGCCTATACATGTTACACCTATAGTAGTCAATAGAAAACTATATCCAGAATATGTGTGTTTGAATAACCACAAGCCATTACAGCCCTATACACATATATATGGGTAAAACTAACCATTGTGCTTACCAGTACAAGTAACCACCAAGACAAGAGAGCGGGGCTAAAGAGGGTAGTCGGCCATCCATCCTCCCACCAAAATGTTGGGGAAAACACCCCCCAGGGCTCAGAATCCCTGGGGTGTCAGTTTCCCTAACTGGCAGGGTGGAGTATCATATAAAAACACAAAGAGTATAGAATATACTATATCTCACAAATACACTATTGAAATAACCTAGTCTTAGACTCAACTGCAACTAACGTCTCTCGAACTCCCGACTGACACTTCTAACACTATATATCCTATAAGCACACAACTATTTAGAGAGATTTAATACATTACTTCATTACCTTTTTATCAGTTTCACATTATGTTAATTAATTCTTTAAACATTAATTAACCATCAATAATTTCAACATTTTATTTCATTACCATCACACCCAAAGTTCACTATTCCTTCAAATTACAACCTCAACATTGCAACCCAGCAATATCCAGTGCCATCGGTTAACATAATTTATTCAATTTTTTATTTATATCATTACTTTCCCATATACCCAGGAATTCTAGAAAAACATTATATGCTACTAAACACAAGGGGGCTCAACACGGTGAGTAGATGAACTACTCGTCGAGTATTTTCCACCTATAGCAAGAGCATAGACCCATCCTCCCTTGAAAAGCTAAGCACAAGAAGTACATACCATACCCTGCGCGTATTTGACCCTTTTAGAAGAAGGGTAAGAAAACCAACTACCTTGAGCAATGGGGAAATTAAAGGAGATAAACAACCAACAAGATTAGAAAGCATCCAAACATTCACATCCAACTCGTTCCATCATCCCTCGATGTCCTCCCCGATACCCACATGCATAAAACAATGCATCTTGCCACTCTATGTGTCAATTGATTCTATAACAAATAGGGATACCTGCCCGCACATATCACAACTGCCTTCTAGGCTCACATCACAAGACAAGCAGCAGGAAAACAACCATCACATCAATTGGTCTCTTGGCCCTTAAACAAGTAAGAGGGTAACTTAGAACCCTACAAGGTATTATCTTTCATCTAACAACTAGTTCTTTAATCTATCTAGGATTAACTAATTTATTATTCGTAGGTTCCAACTTTGGGAAACCTAAACAGTAGGATATCACAAATAATTAAACATGCTTACTGCACCAATTTGATTAACATCAAATTACATCAAGAAGAACAAAATTCAGTTGCATTCCTCTTTATCTTTAACCAAAAAATTATCAATTGATTCTAGTTTACATTCTTCACCAATTTCCACCAAAAACAAAAAGCTAAACAAAGAAATCATAAATTTCACACTATCTAGAAAAATAAGAGTCAATAACATACGACCGATATCAATTTATTTATCTGGTTCAAATATTTATTATGTCAATTCCATTGTGATCCTGTGGACTAAAACATGCTAACTCTACAGTTGCACATAAAAGAAAATAGATGCAATGAATACCCTTCCTCAAATGGTTCTTGAAGTTATTTATATTAGAATGAGACACACAACGGGCTATGATCTCGTCCCCCTGTGACAACTGTGTCCACCCAAGGATGTAGAGACACCACCACACAGGTCAACACCCAAGAAAAACCCATTAGGAACATGGAGATAGCATTCCATAAATGGGAAAGGAGAAACAGAATGATATGAACCCAAAAATAATGACAATAGATCATTCTTTATATCAAATATTGATCAATACTACTTTGTTGCATCAAAACAAAGGGGAACAAATCTAAGGAGGAATGTTTGATTGCACAATTTCTACTGGATGGAATTAAAGGATCGAGAATCTCACAGTTTAGTACAAGTATGAAGAACTATAGAGGAATATATCTTGTCCCTTTAGAAGATTTAACGGAGTAGCAGTTTAAGATATGTTGGATTTTCCATTAAAATCGAATCATATTAAACCACGTAGTTTGAACAAGTAAAAGCATCCCGAGCCTTAGGAAAATTAATATTAGAGTTATGGCCTTTGAATTGGCCTTATAGTCTTTAAAACGTGGCATTAAATGCATTTTACATCAAAGGAAACATCAAAGAGGCGAAACTATATATAGATGGAAACAATGTTCAAGAACATGAAATTTGGAAATGGAAAGAGGCTACCGTTGGAACCTAACCATTCTGGAAGCACTATTCACGAACTCAAAATTTGGAAAAGGATAGAGGCTATCGTTGGAACCTCGCCGTTCTGAAAACACAATTCATGAACTCAAAATTTGGAAAAGTAAAGAGGCTATTGTTGGAACCTCATTGTCGCACTATTCACATAAGCCTACCGATGACATTGTTCACATAAGGTTACTGTTGGAACTGTTCACCTCAAACTTACTTATGGAAGTGTTCACATCGACCACACTGATGGAACTGTTCACATCAACCTCACTGATGGAACTGTTCACATCGACCTCACTGATGGAACTATTCACCTCGAGCTCACCGATGGAACTGTTCACATCTACCTCACCGATGGAACTTTTCACATCGACCTCACCAATTGAACTGTTCACATCAACCTCACCGATGGAACTGTTCACATCGACCTCAATAATGGAACTGTTCACATCGACCTCACCTATGGAACTGTTCACCTCGACCTAACCAATGGAACTGTTCACATCGACCTCACCGATAGAACGGTTCACATTGACCTTACCGATGGAACTCTTAACCTCAATCTCACCAATGGAACAGTTCACATCGACCTCACAGATGGAACTATTCACATCGACCTCACCGATGGAACTGTTCACATGGACCTCACCGATTGAACTATTCACCTCGACCTCACCAATGGAACTGTTCACATCGACCTCAATGATGGAACTGTTCACATCGACTTCACCCATGGAACTTTTCACATCTACCTCATCGATGGAACTGTTCACCTTAACCATAGCAATGGAATTGTTCACATGGACCTCAATTTATATATATTTAGTTATATTAATACTTATATATATTCATATAATAGTATATATATATTCATTCGTATATTAATATATATTTATAATTATTTATATATATATTTTTAGTTATAATTTTTTATCTGTATATTTATTTGCATACTAATATATATTTTTATAAGATTAGTTTTAAATAAATTTATAAAATATGTTTTTTATGTGTGTTTGTAGATAAATAAATAAATAAATACAAATATACATACATATACACAACACACACAAACACACACACACACAGTAACATATATATTTACGAATAAATACATATATATTTGTATTTGAAAAGCCATAGAATGTTAAAACAACTATAACTTATAATCCATAAGCTCGTTTCATCTCCACTACCAGTCAAATCTAATAAAATGAATCAATCTTCGATATTATATGTGGTACAGGCCAAACGGACATCCGGATCAGAATTTATAACTATTTGAATGTTAAAAAATCGGGGTATCTCGACTAAGAACTATGTTTTGGAGGACTTTTGGGCCTTTTGTCCTTGAAAAATGTGACAGAAGCTTTTCTTGGGTCAATAGCGCATAGAGATCATCGCAGGCTTCGATTTGATATGTTGTAGAGCTCAAACGGACACCTGGATCAAAAGTTATGACCGTTTGAGGTTTAAGTTACATTTTCAACTTATTTTAGATCTTTTATTTATTTTTTTGATTTTTTGTGTCTTCAAATTGTTATTAAATTATTATTAATCTATGATAATTCACAAATTATTAATTACTAATATTTTAAAAAAAATTAAAGCCATCTTCACTAAATATCTTATATATTAAATGTAATAGTATATTTATACTTATCTACAACATTTTTAGAAAATATATATTATATTTATATCAATATAAATATACTTATATAACAATATATTATTTTTCATAATTTTTTTTTTGAAATATAAAATTTATCAGGGCTCAGAAAAAACCGCTGATAAAGCCCCCCTTTATCAGCGCTATTAAAAAAGCGCTGATAAAGGGGTCCCCTCTAACAGCACTAAAAAAAGCGCTGATAGAGGGGGGCCTTTATCAGCGCTAAAAATAGATGATAAAAGGGGCATTTTATCAGCACTTTTTTTAGCGCTATTAAAAGTGAACCTTTATCAGCACTTTTTTTAGCGCTGATAAAGGCCCCCCCTCTATCAGGGCTTTTTTAGCATTGTTAAAGGGTGGCGCTACGAAAACCCAATTTTGTGGTAGTGGTCCGGGCCATTACATCAGATACCTCACAAAACATTCTCATCCCCAAGAATTCAAAACCATCCTAAAAGGAAATATAAAAGAAGTCTGAAAAACCACCCATCGAGATACCTTTCAAAAGAGATAAATCCACAAGAATCAACCAAATAAATCCATCTCATAAACATGAAATGTCTATAACCAGAAAGGGGACATCGTTACATGAAAATACTTAAACATCAAACAACTATGGGTACTGAGCATGTATCTATGACTCATGTTCCTAGGTACTCTTCTGCATGCCACCGTGTCACCACAAGACACAAATCAAGGGGATAGAACACCCACGGAACACCTTCTCTTTGCGATCTTGGATATATATAGGTCACTCCTAAAATGTTGCATCATCATCAGCATTGATCTCTCCCCAATCGATGAAATTAGAGTCATCATGAAGATAATGATAGAGATGTGATACATGGTAAAACATCATTTATTTGGTTCTTCTATGGGGAAATCACTATCTGATATGCCACGGCTCCAACACATGCCAAAACCTCAAAAGTACAATCAAACCAGGGAGAAATATTACTCCCATGACCAAACATTAGTTGTCCATGATGTGGAGTTACCTTCAGAAACTCATGATCCCCAACATCAAACTCTAAGGGTCTCCTCCTTTGATCGGCATTTGATTTCTGACGATTATGTTCTATCTTCATCCTCTCACAAATCACCTAAACCATCTCTATTGTATTCTGCACTAGTTCTAGTATGAGAATTGCTGACTCTTCGACCCCAGTCCAACAAAACGAAGAATGGCAAGGTCAGACTTACAAGGCTTCAAATGGCACCATACTGATACTGGAGTGAAAACTATTGTTGTAAGAAAACTCCACTAATGGTAAGTGCCTTATCCACAAACCTCCAAAATCCAAGACACAAGATCATAACATGTATTCAAGATTCTTAATGGCTCGCTCTGGCTGACTATACGTTTGCAGATAAATAGTTGTGATAAGGCATAATTGTGAACCGAAAGAATGCAGGAGACATATCCACACCCTAGATGTAAAACAAGGATCTCGATCAGAAATGATCATCCTTGGGACTCCATGAAGTCTCATCTCCTTCTCCAGATACTGCCACGACAAAACTTCCACTGGGATTGACTCCTTTATGACTATTAAGTGGGAAAATTTTGTTAAACAATCAACTACCACACAAATAGCATCATTTCCTCCCTGAGCTCGAGGTAAACCAGTAACAAATCCCATTGATATGTCCTCACACTTCCACTGAGGAATATCTAATGGCTGGAGAAAACCACCGGGGAAACGATGATCTACCTTGACCTTCTGGCAGACCAAACATCAAGACACAAACTCCACAACTGCACACTTCAACCTAGGCCACCAAAACTGACTCATCAAGGCTTAGTACATCTTTTCCACGCTAGGATGCACTGCTAAAGGAGAACTATGGAACTCTCTAAGAACCGCCTCACACATCGCCAAAGGAAAAAATATCCTTCTGTTATACAACACTCAGTGTTGTTCATCCTTAGACCAACCATCAGTGGCCTCTCCACAAACAACTCGATCTCTCTAGACCTCCACCTCAAGATCCCCCAACTCGGACTCTTCCACCTGTTGCACCAGAGATGACTACACCGTCATCTGGAAAATACAACCTCTACCCCCAACTTCTCCCATATCGAGATGTAATGCTGACAGTTCTTCCATTACTCTCCATAAGTCACTAGATTCATGCACTGCATCACTACCTGACTTCTGACTCAGCGCATCAGCTACAACATTCCCCTTTCCAGGTGTATACAATATTTTTAAGTCTTATTTCTGTAATAATTCCATCCACTGATGTTGTTGTAAGTTCAAGTCACGCTGGGAGAAAACATACCTCAAAATATTATGATCGATGAAAACCACAAATCATTCACCAATGAGGTAATGTCTCCACAAATTCTAAGTGAACATCACGACAACCAACTCAAGATCATGGTTGGTATAGTTACGTTCATGGGGACGCAACTTCCGATACCCATAAGAAACAACTAATCTCTGATGCATTAGAACACAACCTAACCCCAGATGTGAAGAATCGCAGAAAACATCAAATTGAACTCCCTATGTTGGAAGATAAAGAACTTGAGAACTTACTAACATATCCATTAGATTCTTGAAAGTTACCTAACACTGATCAGTCTATATGAACGCCTAATCCTTCCTGGTCAAAGTTGTCAGAGGAGTTGCATCTTGGGAGAAATCGGCTACAAACCTCCTGTAGTAGCCTATGAGGCCAAAGAAACTTTTCACCTCTGACACTGTCTTGGGGGATTTCCAAGACACAACTGCTTCTATCATTGATGGATCCACAACTAATCCTTGATAATACACAACATGCCCCAAGAAACGGACATCTCGAGCCAAAAACTCACACTTAAACAACTTCCCAAATAGATGATGTTGACGAAGAACTCAAAAAATGGTGTGTAGATGCTCTGTATGCTCCGACTCAAACACGGAGTACACAAGGATATTGTCAATGAAAACCACCATGAAATTATCTAGGAACTCCGCGTTCATTCATCACATGAACACAGCTGGAGCATTCGTCACACCAAATGGCAATACCATGAACTTGTAATGTCCATGACGACAACAGAAAGATGTCTTCGGGATATCCACATCCCTCACTCGTATCTGATGATATCATGACCACAAGTTGATTTTTGATAACCAACTTGCACCCTTCAGTTGATCGAATAAATCATCATTCCACGGAAGAGGATAACAATTTTTTTACTTTCACTTTATTTAAGCAACGATAATCGACACAAAACCACAAACTACCATTAGCCTTCTTTACAAAAAAAACCGGTGCACTCCATGGTGACACTCTAGGACAAACAAAATCGCACTGTAATAGTCCATAAAGCTGTATACATATATCTCATGACTCATAAGCAACCATCCTATAAGGATAAATATAGATAGTACATGCTCCTAGTTGTATCTTGATCCCTAACTCGATCTCTCGTCAAGGGGATAATGTTGCAACCTCTTCTAGAAAGACATCAGGGTACTCTTCTATGACCCTAGGAAACACTAACTGTTGAACCTCTAAAGAACTCAACATCAGCTCAACCATTAAAGATGTTAAGGACGGAACAAACCTCTAACCTATCTGAGGGTCTTGCTCACTAACAAACACCACTAGCTCTCCATCCGCATCCAAGAACACAACGTGCCTCTTGAAGAAATCCATGATATCCTACACCAAATACAACCAATCCATGTCGAGGATGACATCATATGGTTTTATCTATAAACATAGGAAATCTCCCCAAGACTGGTGTTGCCCCAGCACTAGCTCACAGTCTCTACGTACTTCAAACAAGTCAGCTCAACCTCCAACTGATGTAGTCAACACCAAAGTAACTAGAAGACTCTCTACCTCAAGTCCCAAATCATGGGAAAGGGTAGGTGATATGAAGGAGTTTTTCACTCTTGAATCAAACAAGGCATACACCAAGGTATAAAACACGCAAAGGGTACCTCGAACGACGTCTGGCTCGCCTGGTGCTAGAAACTCTAAAGCATAAAGTTGACCACAACCTCCTCCATGGCCTCTCTAACCATGATGAAGACCACCACCACGGTTGTGCTCTACTCTTTGAGGTGGGGGAGTATCCCAAGGTTTTCATCTGCCTGCCCTATCTACCCTATATAGATCCAAAGCTAGTGGTACCTACTGCTACTTCCTCGGCTGTAACTACCTCAACTGAGGAACCTAGAGAGGAACACCTGGTGCACGATGACTGATCAAAAAGGTTGGTTACTCTCACTGTCTATGACCTCGACTACCACAAGAAAAACAAGCACCTGATCCCTTGGAATTGTCCTAAGAGATTTTTCCCCCATAGAAACAAGATGTTGAGGGCTGGGACCTACCCCTAGACGAATAGAAACTCTTCTTCCCTGAAAACTAGAAACCCCAGACCACAGTTCTGCTTCATGAGGAGTCATGAAGACTCCCCTCTAGTGATAATCTGGTTCTATCCAATGTTTTATCGATGACCTCATCCCTTTCCAGCACCTCAATATATGTCTTTAGCATAAAGGGGGTGTCCTGGTTCTGGATCTCTGGATGCAAAGCCTCCTCGAAATTCCTCTCTCTTTCCTCCTAATCTGGAAACATGTCTGAAGTATATCGTAAAAGGTTATTGAAATGGATTCCAAAATCTCACACTATAAATCTCCCCTATCGAAGGGTATGAAGCTTCTGGCGACTAGACGCCTTCGCGGTTGAAGAATGAAAATCGACTCTAAACTTGTCTCGGAACACCTCCCATGAGATCGCCAACTCCTCATGATCCCCGAGGAACAAGAACCACCACTACATCGCAACTCCATGGACCATCATAACAACCAAGGACACCCCGTGCTCTTTACAAGTACGGATCGAACTGAAGCCTATCTTGACCTCATCCAACCAGTCTTCCATGACTGCATCTGAAACAGGGCCCCCATACTTCTGCAGACTCTGGTGCTGAAACTCTTGGAGTGTCCTCCTCTAAGTGTCATCATCTTCAACCTCTACTCGGCGATGATCTGCTAGCATAGCCTGCTAGACATCTTCTATGCGATCCTGACGAGGACGTCAACCTGGATCCATACCTGCAAAATAACAAATAGTTAGAGCTCCTAAACTTGGAATATAGAAGACTCAACATTAATAAATTAATTATTTTCTTTCATTCATTTTAGGTTAACCTATCCCAAGGTCTACCCATTCAAACACTGGCACAAAGAAGAATTATCCATGATCTTTTCTAGGTCTCTACCATGAAACTAGAATCACCTTGTTTAGTAGCCATTGTAAACATAAAGGTATGTGCATCAGATCATAGGTGGCCCTAAACGCCTATGTCTCATCCAATATCCAGTGTTTACATCACTTTCTAAACTTGACTTTCAATGTTTCCCTACCAACCCATGAAACCTCACTAGTGCCTAACACCAAACTCCATCCTATCTCTCAACCAAATCCTTTGATACCACTCTATCACGACCCTGTCCCCACAAGATGTACCCACCCTAGGCCGGAAATGTGAGAAGGGAGATAATAACCCCCAAGTCCCGCCTCCAGTAGGCCCCGGGTTGGCGACTAGCACTAAGGGTATATTAAAAACACAAATGGGAGGCATTACCCTCTAAGAGAACACATGTAGAATATAGAGATAAGACAGAAACCAACCAAATCCAACTCAGACTGCAATATAAAAGAAATACCAAGTGTACATATGTAATGTCATGAAAAACTAATACAACTGAAATGGGAAAATTGAAAGTACCCAAAAGAAAGTGAAAATAGTAGTGACCACGAATCCCTAACAGCTCCTGCAACCCCAAGCTAGTAAAAACCAACCCGATCTCCAACCTTCTCCAAGTGACCTGAAAAAACAGTTTATATATACATAGGGTGAGTATAAGAGTATACTCAGTAGGATCCTCCCCAGAGCGTCTTGTTCAAATGTAAAGAAAGCATGTTATATCATGGTGAACAACAAGTGAAACTAACTCATCACCTAAATAGGTATACTATGTTCCCAACCTCACCATGGTTACTCTCACGAGGTAACGCATACAAGAGTATATAATATAATAATGAATATCAAGGGTACCCCGCTACGATTTACACACGGGTTTGTCAATTTTCCCTGATGTCGCACTTCCTAAGCATCTCTCTATAAAAATTCTTTCCAAAAGACTATTAAGAGAAGAACCACAACATGCACGTCATGCAACAAAACCACCATGTCCATGTAAGAAAAGTAACCAGTTAGTTTTTGGGAGCCACCACAACTTTCATAACATGTATCATACATCTGGTATTATACCTCAAGCCATTACAGCCCATAAATTGACTAAGGATCCTCAATCCATCGCAACCTATACATGTTACACCTATAGTAGTCTATAAGAAACCATATCCATAATATATGTGTGTGAATAACCACAAGCCATTACAGACCTCTACACACATATATGGGTTAAACTAACCATTGTTCTTACCAGCATAAGTAACCACCAAGATAAGAGAGCGGGGCCAATGGGGGTAGTCAGCCATCCATCCTCCCACCGGAATGTTGGGGAAGACACCCCCCAGGGCACAGAATCCCAGGGGTGTCAGTTGACCTAACTAACGGGGTGGAGTAGCATATAGAAACACAAAAAGTACAAAATATACTATAGCTCACAACCACACTATGAACATAACCTAGTCTTAGACTCAAGTGCAGCTAACATCTCTCAGACTCCCGGCTTCCACTTCTAAGACTGGGTATCCTATAAGCACACAATTATTTAGAGATCTTTAATACATTACATCATTCTCTTTTTATCAGTTTCACATTACGTTAATTAATTATTTAATCATTAATTAACCATCAATAATTTCCATATTTTATATCATTATCATCACACCCAAAGTTAAATGTTCCTTCAAATTACAACCTTATCATTGCGCCCCAGCATGCTCCAACCCCAGGGGTTAACATCATTTATTCAATTATTTATTTATAGAATTACTTTCCCATATTCCCAAGCATTCTATAAAAACATTCTATGCTACTAAACACACGGGGGATCAACACGGTGAGTATATGATCTACCCGTCAAGTATTTTATGCCGATAAAAAGAGCGTAGACCCATCCTCCCTTGATAATCTAAACACATAAAACATGAGGCATACCCCACACATCATGACCCCTTTTAGAAAGAGGGTAATAAAACTAGCTCCCTTGAGTAATGGTGAAAGTAAAGTAGATAAACAAACAACAAGATTAGAAATCATCCAAACATTCACATCCCAATCATTCTATCGTCCCCCAGTGTCCTCCCTAATGCCCACAAGCATAAACCGATGCATCTCACCACTCTTGGAATCAACTCTTTCGAAAACCAATAGGCCTCCCTACCTCCACATATCACAATACCCTCCCAGGCTCAAATTGTAAAACAAGAAGCAGGAAAACAACCATCATATCAATTGGGATCTTGGACCTTAAACAATCAAGAGGGTAACTCAGAACCCTACAAGGAATTATCTTTCATCAAACAACTAGTTCATTAATCCATCTTGGATTAACTAATTTATTATTCGTAGGTTCCAACTTTGGTAAAACAAAATAGTAGGCTATCACAAATATTAAACATGCTTACTGTACAAATTTTATTAACATCAAATTACAACAAGAAGAACCAGATTCATTTTCATGCCTCTTTATCTTAATCCAAAAAAATTATCAATTAAATCCGATTTATGTTCTTTAACAATTTCCATCAAGAATTATAAGCTAAACAAAGCAAGCATAGATATCACAATATCTATAAAAACAGGATACAATAACATACGATCGATATCAATTTATTTATCCAGTTCCAATATTTATTATGTCAATTCCATTGTGATCAAGTGGGATAAAACTTGCTAACTCTATATTTTCATGTAAAAGAAAAGAGAAGAAATGAATCCCCTACCTCAAATGGTTTTTAACGTTCTTTATATAAGAATGATCCATACAACGGGTTATGATCTCCTCCCCCCATGACAAATGTATCCACTCGAGGATGTAGAGACACCACCACACTGGTCAACACCTAATAAAAACCAATTAGGAAAATGGAGATGACATTAAATAAAATAGCAAGGAGAAACAGAAGGAGATGAACCCAAAAATAATGACGATAGATCATACCTTATATCGAAGATTGGTCAATACTGATTGCTTGCATCAATATATAGGGGAACCAATCCAAGGAGGAAAGTTTAATTTCACAACTCCTATAGGATGGAATGAAAGTTTTGAGCATCTCACAGTTGAGAACAAGTAGGATGAACTAGGGAAGTAGATACCTCATCCCTTTAGAAGATTTAACGAAGCAGCGGTTTAGGACACGATGGATTTTCCATTTAAAGTGGATTACATTAAACCACATGGTTTGACCAAGTAAAAGAATCCTGAGCCTTAGGAAAATTAATATAGGAGTTATGGCCTTTGAATCGACCTTAGATTCCTTAAAATGAGGCTTTAAATTCATTTTACATCAAAGGGAACATCAAAGGGGTGAAACTATAGGAAGATGGAAACACTGTTTTTGAACACGAAATTTGGTAACAGAAAGAGGCTGTCGTTGGAACTTCACCATTCTGGAAACATTTTTCATGAAATAGAAATTTAACAAAGGAAAGAGGCTACCATTTGAACCTCACCATTCTAGAAACACTGTTCATGAACTCAAAATTTGGAAAAAGGAAAGAGGCTATCGTTGGAACCTCATCATTTCACTATTCACATAAGCCTACAGATGACATTGTTCACATAAGGTTACCATTAGAATAGTTCACCACAACCTCACCGATGGAATTTTTCACATCGACCTCACCGATAGAACTGTTCACATCGACTTCACCGATAGAACTTTTCACCTCAACCTCACGATGGAACTATTCACCTCGACCTCATCAGTGGAACTGTTCACATCAACCTAACTAGTGGAACAGTTCACCTCAAACTCACTGATGGAACTCTTCACATCGATCTTTCCAATGGAACTGTTCACATCGACCTCCCCGATGGAACTGTTCACATGGACCTCACCGATGGTACTGTTCACATCAACCTCACCAATGGAACTATTCACATCGACCTCACCTATGGAAGTGTTCACATCGACCTCACTGATGGAACTGTTCACCTCCACCTCAATGATGGAACTGTTCACATCGACCTCACTGATGGAACTGTTCACATCAACCTCACCGATTGAACTCTTCACATCGACCTCACTGATGGAACTGTTCACCTCCAACTCAACGATGGAACTGTTCACAGCGACCTCAATGTTGGAACTTCTGAGATCGACCTCACCGATGGAACTGTTCACATCAACATCACCAATGGAACTTTTCACCTCAACCTCATTGATGGAACTGTTCACATCGACCTCACCGATGGAACTGTTCACATCGACCTCACTGATGGCACTGTTCACATAACTAGAAATTTGGAAAAGTGTTGTGGATATGTCACCTTGACCTTCTGAAACACCTTAAACACCCGATCTCGGCAATGGAATGTATGTGAGAGGTCCAAGACATTACACTACTGGTATTTTTAGCTTAAACTTATACATTTCAAGTTCTAGGTTCCTAGTTTTATCTGTTCTTCATTCTTTGATTCCAATGTGGGGTGAGTTGGGTTGTAGTGATCATATGGTTGTTTTATAAATGTTTTCTCAGGCTTGGATTGAGTTGGTTTGTTGTTTTTTTATTTATGTCTCATGTTGTATCTATTATTCTTTGTCGTATCCTCTAGTGTACGTATAGTGTTTTTATATTCTTTTATGAAAACACGAGGGATAAGTTCATTTCATTATGACCAATTTGGAATGTATCCTTATTTTTCTCTTTATTTATTCCACAATCTTTTATATCCATTTTGGGACAAATAATTTCCAAAGGGACTACCCTGATTCCTAGGAACTAGTTTCCAGTCCATGCAGATTGGTAATTCTCTTCAAGCCTTGTGGTTGTCCGAGTTGGGTGTCGGGTTGCATAGTAGCTCTGTTTGGTTTGTTACAAAATGGTTTCCAAGAAGGTTTTGGGTTTTCATTATAATTTGCCTAATATTATTTAGTTTCCCTTATTATTTGGTTATTTCATGGTAAATAGGTGACTAATGTTTTCAAATCATGAAATGTAAGGGTGGGGTTAGTTTATCTTTCTCTTTCTTATCCTGAGCCTCAAGCATCCATGAGATGTTTGTGTTTTGAATTAAAAATTTGAGTTTGTTTTTATTTTTTGAGAGGTATTTAAATTATAATTGATTTTTTTATCCCCATTGAGTATGTAATTGATATTGGTGGTCATTACATAGTTTTTAGATTGAAATAGAGGATCACCTAAGCTTCAGAGTTAGCATGAAAGACTTGGGAAACTATGTGATGCCCATGTGGTTAGGTCTATGTATTTTACAGAGTGTGTGGTATGGTTGGATCCCAGTTTCTCAATTTTTATGGCCAAACTGTGAAAATTGCTTTTTATTTCCTGGTTGATTTGTTTGTACTCCTAATGATTTTGGACTTATCCTAATGGTATTCTTTACATGCAGGAGTTAGATGGAGGAGTGTAGTTTTTTCATTTTTGGATGTGATTTATATGAAACATATTTGAAGGGTTGTGTGGTTCCATGAGTGAGATTGGTTTTTAAAACCTCATTTTAGAAAATGAAGTGGTTTTGTGAAATATTTATTGTCAAAAACATGTTTTATGAATAAATGGTTATAATGCATTTTTTTCTTTTGGAATTTGGAAAAAATAATATTTCAAACTGTACTACTCTATTAATATTGAAATCAATTAAATTCAAAAAGTCTTTTTTTCATTTTGTTTTGCATCAAAAAGAGAATTTTGTTTTGAAACAAATTTTGAAATTGTTTTGAGAAAATGGAAATGAATTTTTTTAGTACCCTTAGTTTCTGGTATGTAACCCTTACTTGATGTTTTTCATGGTTATAAAGTTTAAGGGTGATGTTTGAGAGATTTGGGAGAAATTTGGAAGTAGTTTTAAAGAAAAATAGAATTTGCACATGCGGCACACAGTTTTTCTAACCTGTGGCCAAACCGTGTGTTTTTTGTCCCCTTGAGGCAGTGGCTACGGCATGATTGGAGCACAGTTAGGGAGATCATGAGAGGAATCCGATCAAGGGTCTTCCTAGGCAGTATTTAATGCATGTTTTGTCTAACCGTACAAACTAACTGTGTGGACTTTTAAGTGAGATCCTAAAAAAGTGGATCTCACACATTTTTGCCTCTCAGTGGATCATTTTTTCTCTTAAGTAGCTATAACTCTAGATTTATCTTCCTTAAAGGTAGGATAACCTCTCTTAAGCATTTTTGAGGTGATATGAAGGATTTCCTTGATGAATCAAAGCAATATTCTTGAAGTATGTGATCATTCTTTATCGTTCTTGATCAGTTTCCTAGATTTACTTAGATCTACTTCTTCTCTTCTCTCATTTTCTTAGAAATACACCCGTTATGGGTATATCTAGGTGTGTGGATTACAAGTATGGTGATATTTGGTCTTTATCTTTCTAGTAGAAGATAACTAAGGTAGGTTCTTAGAGAATCGACCCAGTTTTCTTGTGTGTTCTTTGTTTGTTGTGGTTTTTGTCAAAATATTTAAAGTAGGAGGCTTCTTTCTCAACTCCACTTAGTAGAACTGATTTTCTTGATTTAAAATTGAATTTTTGGTTTCTAATTGATTGTGATTTTGTTGTTGAAAACTTTTTATAAACATTCTTGAGTGATGGTTGTGGAATCTAGAAAATTGGGGATTTTGAATGAGTGGTTTGGTTATTGGTTTTAAAATGTGGATTTTAAAAATGGGATTTTCTTGGATTGTTGGTACATGATTGGGATTAGATGTCTTCAATAAAATTTAAATTCTTATTAAAATTAAATATTTCTTAGAAATTGGTTTTACTTTGGTTTTCAATAAAATTTTATTTTTATTGAAATGGTTTATTATGGAAAGGGAAGTATTTGGAATAAATGGTGTTGGTGTGAGTTCATGCTTAATGGGGCCTTAGTAAGGTATGAGTACCATTGGGATACAAGGGGCGTGACCCTGGATCAAGGGAATGTGTCATTGGGACATAAGGTAATTGGAAGAGAGACCACTCATGAGTATGGTACTGTCAAACAAAGCATGCATGTTTGGGTGTGTTGAGAACAATGGAATGGGTAGTCCAAAAAGATATCAAGAATGGGTTTTTATGCTTGGATTATTTATTTTTCTGGAAAAATAACTTGGTGGAAATTGGTTTCATTTAGTTGTGTTTTTCACTTGGTTGAAAATGGTTTTTGGAAATCGTTTATATCTCGTTATAAACTATTTTGGAAAATTTTTTTCTATAAACTATTTTATATAATGTGGATGGCTTTTATATCCTAGTGGTGTTAGTAGGGAAGTCATTGGGGAAAACCTACCGAGTTTTATAATCACCACTTCTTTGGCACTTTGGTGCTTCTGCATTTGTTATTTTTTGGGTCAGGTAAAAAGGTAACATTTCCCATGTTTTTAGCACTACCTTGTGATATTTAGGATGTTTGGTGATTGTGGAACTTGGATCATGTGGAGCATGGAGTCTTGTGGTCTCTTGACAGTCTTTAGTAGTTTATCCACTATTTACATTGATACTAGTTTGGTCTTCCGTTGTTGCACACTTGGATGTGGTTTTGAGATACATGAATTTGTTGAGTTTTCTTTCATTTGTTCATGTATCATATAGTGAATGTTTAGTTATGGTTGGTTGTTTTATTAGTTTATTTCATAAATGGTAAATCATCCCCCACTTTTATTTGAAAGCCTTTGGCATTTATTTCCAGCCATTGGCATCTTGGGGGTGTCTCATAAGGCCTAGTAATGACTCATTGTACTCTCAAGCCAATGAGAATTGGTGGGTCATTACAAATGGTATCAGTTTGGTCCTTCCTTTGTAGTATAATTGTTATTAGCTTGTTCGGTCCTTTCATAACAAGTGGTCATCAATTTTCTTGGTCTTGTAGATGAAATTATTTCTTGTCAATTCCTTGGGTTGAAATCTTAGGTAGGAGTAGGATTTTCATAACATGAAATTCATATAATAAAATGCCGTAGCTAACCCTTTTTTGTTGAACATCATGTTACCAGGGATTTGGGTACATAAGTGTTTGGAGACACTTCTAGGATTTAGAAATCTCATTGTCATGGGTTTATACAATGAGATGATCATGACATAAATTATTGAGGAAATAATTCCCACTAGGATTTTATATTTCATTTGGAGAAAGGATTTATGATTTTGTGAATGGTGTAAATTTTTTAAAAATGAAAATTTTGATTTTAAATGAAAGATTTTAAAACAAGGATGCTTGGTATTTTGAAAACCGTTTAATTTTCAAAAAGCATGTTGAATGTTTTCAAAAATAGTTGAACATGGAAAAATTTTGGTTTGGAAAACAATGTTGTGATATTGATGTGATAGAATTTGATATTATAAGCCATTAGTTTCTAGAAAGTGAGATTGATGGAGTTTGTCGTTGGTTTAGAAAATGGCACATGGTAGGCGTCATCGAATCCAACCAAAAGAAGTAGTAGAGAATGTGGTTTCACCTGAACCACGGGTGAACCAAGAGCTGGTTTAGATTATCTTCTAGTATTTTCAAGCTATGGATACGGGGAACCGGAGGAATGAGCCAAGGCATGTGAATCATACCATCCAGTTCATGAAGTAGAATCAACTGATCTTCTGGGGTGATGGTGAACCCGAGAAAGTGGAGGTGTGGATCAGTAGGATTAATTGTATCTTCAACTTCATCGGCATAGTAGTTGAGCTAATGGTTAATATGGCTATGTACATGTTTGATGATCATGCACGCCAGTGGTGGGATTTAGCGGTGTATGCTAAATTGGAAGAAAGCCTTACATGGGAGGATTTTAAGGAATTGTTCAACAAAAAATTTAATCCTCGCACATTTAAGATCCAGAAAACAATGGACATATTTAGCCTAAAACTAGAGAGTCTCTCTTTCATAGAGTGTATGCCTATGTTCATAAATTTAGTCCACTTTTCACTAGAATTTGCAGCAAGTGCATCCTTGAAGGCACAGATCTTCGAATCAGGGCTACGGTTAGAGATTCAATCGAAGATTTCAGTACTCTGTATTACAGATTATACAGAGATGGTGAATAGAGAAACTGTGGTAAAAATTGATATCTCGGGGTCTATGGGAAGAGGTATGATGATACTCACAGGGAATGGTGGGAACTCAAACACTGAAATTAAGCATAAAAGGGACACCTATTTCCAAGGTGGAAGTGGAAATCAGACGACTGGATCAATGAACCTTCTTCCACAACCCCAGAGAAAAGTATGTTTCTTTCAATGTGGTTCGCTCAAATACATAAAGAGAGTGTACGACACAACCTAAAGCATGTCATAATTGCAACAAGATAGGTCATCTTCAGCACTATTTTCACAGTGCTCCATGGTCAGGTGCTCGAGACACTTCTCAGTCATCGCAAGCATCATATGATTCGATAGGGTGAGGAAAATAGAATTAGTCTCGTCCACAGAGCAGGGCTATACATGGTGATTATAGAAATACCATGACTCATAAACCAGGGAAATCCCAACAAGGAAACAAGGAGAATAGTGAAATGACAAAGAAATTTTATGGAACTGAGTAGATGATTATTGGTGATCAGGTTGGACCATCTATGGTGAGAGGTACAATTATTTTGAATTCTACCCTTGTGAAAGTGATCTTTGATACTGGTGCATCACATTCTTTCACTTCTTATCATGATGTTGACTTTCATTTTTTAAAGTTGGAATTGAGGCCTTTTGTTTTAAAACTACAAAATCCTCTCTATGAAAGAGAATGTCAAGACATTGTGTTTTGATCATGTGTTATAACTTTTGATGAAGCTGAGATGAAATAGAACTTCTCAATGTTGGACATGGATTTATATGATGTAATCCTGGGCATGGATTGGTTGAAAAAGTGTAAGGCTCACATTGACTGTTATTGGAGAACAGTCATAACTGAGGACGACATCGAGCATCTCTTTAGGAGAGAGATGATGGAAAAGATGGGGGAAAAGAGCTGGTTGGAACCAATGGTGGGAACGATCTCTTACAAGTTGGTATCATTGAATTTGGCATCAATGGAAGAGATTGTGGGAAATAGTTTTCCAATAGGTGTGGATCAATTTATAGATTTCTTTTCTTTAAAAATTCTCAGGTTTTCCACCTCTAAGGGAAGTGGAGTTTATGATTATCTCCTTCCGGGGACTAGTCCTATTTCCCTTTCATCTTATATGATGGAACCAACATAGTTAAGGGAATTGAAAGTGTAGTTGGAGGAGCTAGAAAGAAAGGGTTTCATTCGACGAAGTACATCTCTGTGGGCAGCATCGGTCTTGTTCGTGAAAAAATCATATGTAACTCTTTGGATATGTTTTTATTATTGTAACCTTAACCAAGTTATGTTAAAGAACATATATCTAGTTCCATTCATTGATGATATGTTCGATCAATTAAGGGGATCTCAGTGGTTCTCAAAAATTGACTTACGATATGGATATCACCAACTGTAAATTCAGAAGGAGGATATTCTGAAAAAAAAACTTTCATAAGTAGATATGGACACTACGAATATGTATTCATGCCTTTTAGTCTAATGAATGCACTAACCGTCTTCATTGATTTGATGAATCAGATATTTCAGTGATATCTAGATTCTTTTGTTGTTTTGTTTGTAGATGACATCTTGGTGTATTCAAAGACAAGGGATGACCATGAGAAACACCTGGAAACAGTATTACAAATCCTAAGATATCACTTCTTGTATGCTAAAATATCATAGTGTGATTTTTTGATACATGAAGGACGTCTTCTTGGCCATGTCATTTTTGAAAAAGGTGTTTTTTTTTATCTTGAAAAGAAAGAAGATGTTATCTTGTGTAAATAGCTGAAGAATGTCTTTGAGATATGATGTTTTCTTGGTCTAGCTGGTTACTACTGACGCTTTGTGCGTGATTTTTCACGACAATCTTAGACAATGATAGATATGACAAAGATGAATGCTCCATTCCAATGGATAGAGTAATTCCATAAGTCCTTCTAGGAACTAAATGTTCATCTTACATTGGCACCTATCTTGATCTTTACAAAATTAGGATAGCGGTATGTGGTGTACTGTGATACTTCTGGATCAGGGTTGGGATGTTTTCTCATGAATGGAGACCTTGTGGTTGCTTATGGTTCAAGGTAGTTGAGGGTGCATGAGAGGAATTACCCAACACACGATTTGGAGTTAGCTGTAGTCGTCCATTCCTTGAAAACAAGGAAACACTATCTTTTTGGTGAGAAATTCACTATCTTTATGAAAAAAAATCTTGAAACACATTTTCTCACAGCGAGAATTGAATATGAGGTAAAGGATATGGATGTAGTACCTCCAGATGGTTGACTTTGACTTGTTGTATACACTAGGGAAAGGGAACTCTATGGCAGATGCATTGAGTATAATTTCATATGCTTAGTTGGTGAAAGAAGCTTTAGATGAATGGCAGTTGATTTCAATTCTAGCCGACATACATGTGGAATGTGAAATCCAAGGTGATGTTGCAGTTTTATTCTCAGTTACGCTTGATATAGATTTGGTATTTATGGTCAAAGAGGAACAAACATCTGATTCATAATGTCTGGTTATGAGTTCAAAAATCAATGGTGGGGAGACCATTGAGGGCTGAAAACTTGATGGGAGTTCAGTTTTGTGCTTTAGAGAATGTGTAGTTGTACTTATGGCTTGTTAGGAACAACTCTTTAATGATTACCACCATTTGAGATGGTTTATAAATCCAGGAACACATAAGATGTATAAGGTGTTAAAGGCGCAATTTTGGTGGAGCGACATAAAAAGGAAGGTGGCCGAGTTCGTCTCACGGTGGTTAACTTGTTAGAAAGTTAAAGCAGAGCATTAGAGACTAGTGGGAATGTAGAAGTATTTACCTATTCCAATGTGGAAATGGAAGTAGATTGCAATGGTATTTTTACAGGTCTTCCAAGAACGGTTAGGAAACACGATGTCATATGGGTGATAGTGGATCAGATTACCATGTCGTCTCATTTGATTCCAATTTTTGACACTCATATGGTGGAGGATCTATCTAAAATCTATATCCAAGAAGTGGTAAAGAGGCTTGGAGTACCAATTTCAAACATCTCCAATAGAGATCCAAGGTTCACATCTCTTTTTTGTAAATCCTTACAGAATTCCCTTGGGACTTTGGTTACTATGAGAACGAAGTATCATCCTCAGATAGACAGCTAGTCTGATAGGACAATACAAACATTGGAAGACATGTTTTAGGCTTTTGTAATGGATTTTTGTGGCTCGTGAGAGGAGCACATACCCTTTTTTGAGTTCTCATACAATAAAATCTATCCTACCTTGATACTTATGGCTCTGTTTGAAGCACTTTATGGGTGTTTTTGTCGTTCTCCACTTGGTTGGGTGGACACTGGTGAAACATCAATAATTGGGCCGATCCTTGTCCAAAAAACAATAGAGTAAATCTATTTGACTAGAATGTGGATGGAGATAGCTAAGAGTCATCATAAATCTTATGCAGATCACCTTCTAAGAATGTTGTCATTCGTACTGGGTGATCGTGTATTCTTGAGGATATCTCCAAGGCATGGACATCGTCATTTTGGGAAGCAATGAAAGTTCTCTCCTAGATATATTGGCCCTTTTGAGATACTGGAATGGTTTGGAGAGGTGGCATATCGGTTGACATTACCACTATGGTTCAGTTCAGTGCATAATGTGTTCCATGTATCTCAGTTGAAAAAATATCATCTTGATCCTGACCATTTGATCAGATGGAATCACATTGACCTAGAGTCGGGTGATTCATTGATACATATCCCGGTACAGATTGTGGTTAGGCAAGAGAAAGTCTTTCATGGAAAAATCATCGGTCTAGTGCAGGTTTTATGGAAGCATGGTTAGATTTAGGAAGAAACTTGGGAACATGAAAAGGAAGTGAAGGAGGAGTGGATGGAACTCTTTCAGTTGAGTGAGGGTTCTCTATATTCTGAGGAAGAAAGATCAATGGTGTGGAGAATGCATTACCCCTAGTTTCTGGTATGTAACCCTCACTTTATGATTTTCATGGTTATAAAGTTTAAGGGTGATGGTTGAGAGAGTTGTGATAACATTGAAAGTAGTTTTAAATCAAAATGGAAGTCGCATAGGAGGCGCATTGTTTGTCTAACTATGCAGCCAAACCTTGCATCTTTTGTCCTCTTTAGGAAGTGGCTCCCACATGGTGAGAGCATGGTCAGAGAGACCATGTGAGGAATCCAGGTGAGGGTTTTCCTAGGCAGTAGCTAATGCACAGTTAGTGCACAGTTTGTCTAACCGGGCAAACTAACCATGCAGATGTTTAAGTGAGATCCTAAAAAAGTTAATCTCGCATGTTTTTGCCTCTAAGTGGATCATTTTTTCTCTTAAGTGGCCATAACTTGGAATTTCTCTTCCTTGAAGGTAGGATAACCTCTCCCAAGCATTTTGGAGGCGGTCCGAAGCCTTTCCTTAGTGAAGTGAAGTTGTATTCATGAGGTATGTGATCATTATTCATCATTCTTGATTGGTTTCTTAGATCTACTTAGATCTACTTTTTCTATTCTCTCGTTGTCTTATATCTATGCCCATAATTGTTATATATAGGTGTTTGGATTCCAAGTATGATTATATTTGGTCTTGAGCTTTCTAGGAGAAGATATCTAAGGTGGTTTCTTAGAGAATTGACCCGGTTTTCTTATGCGTTCTTTGTTCGTTGTGGTTATCATCAAAACCTTTTGATGTAAGTGGATTCTTTCTTGACTACAATTAGTAGAACTGATTTTATTTTTTTCAAATTGAATTTTTGGTGCTGAATTGATTGTTATTTGGTTGTTAAAAACTTGTTGGAAACATTCTTGAGTGATGGTTGTGGAATTTGGAAAATTGGGGATTTTGAATGAGTGCTTTGGTTCTTGGTTTTAAAATGTGGAATTTAAAAATTAATTTTCCTGGATTGTTGGAACATGATTGGGATTAGAGGGTTTCAATAAAAGGGAATGATAAATTGAAATTAAATGTTTCTTTGAAATTGGTTATACTTTTGTTTTCCATAAAAGTTCAGTTTTATTGAAATGGATTATTATGGAAATGGAAGTATTTGGCATAAATAGTGTTGTTGTGATCTCATGCTTAATGGACCCTTAGTAAGGGATGAGTACCATTGGGGTACAAGGGATGTGACCCTGGATCAAGGGCATGTGTCATTGCGACATAAGGTAATTGGACGAGAGAGAGCTCATGAGTGTGGAACTGTCAAACGAAGCATGCATGTGTGGGTGTGTTGAGAACTATGGATTGGGTATTCCAAAATGCTATCAAGAATGGGGTTTTAAGCACTGATTAGTTATTTTTTCTATAAAAATAACTTCCTAGAAATTTTTTTCATTTAGTTTTGTTTTTCAGTTGGTTGTAAATGGTTTTTGGAACTCGTTTATATTTGGTGATAAACTGTTTTGGGAAATTGTTTTATATAAACTATTTTATATAATGTGGCTAAATTTTCTATCCTTGTGGCATGAGTAGGGAATTAATTTGGGAAAACCTACGGATTTTTTTACTCACCCCTTCATTGGAACTATGGTGCATTTTTATATGCTATTTTATGGGATAGGGGCAAAGGTAAAATTTCCCACGTTTTTAGCACTACCTTGTGATATTCAAGTTGTTCAGTGATTGTGGAGCTTGGAGTATGTAGATCAAGGAATCATGTGGTCTCTTGAGATACTTTAGTAGTTTATCCACTGTTTACTTTGATATTGGTTTGGTCTTCCACTGTTACACACTTTGATGTGGTTTTTAGATACATGAAGTTATTGAGTTGTATTTTATTTTTTCATGAATCATATAGTGAATGTTTGATTATGGTTGGTTGTTTTATTGGTTTATTTATTAAAGGGTAAATCATCCCCCACTTGTATTTAAAACCCTTCAGCATTTGTTTCTATCCTTTGGCATCATGGGGATGTCACTTAAGGCCTAGTAATAACTCGTTGTACTCTTAATCCAATGAGAATTGGAGGTTCATTACAATTTTGATGATCATTCTCCAGATCTTTCCATAAATAATTTAGATAAATCTCATTTCTTTGAATATTTAATTTTCTGAATTCAAGGTTAATCTATAATTTCATTAGGTTTGGCATCATTTTATAAGGTTTTCAATGAGACCATTCTAATAGAAGCAGATTCAGAATAGGAATCCAGTGGTGGGTGATACCTTAGTTCTACCCAATGGGTGTAAGGATAACCTATAAATTAAGGAGAAATAGTAGGATGATCTAGAGATAAATGTAATGGTTCATTCTCACAAGAATTATTTATCTATCATGAGATTCAAATGTGAGGATATAGGGAACAATAAGACCTATTATCTTATGTATCATATGGTTCTCCTCTATCATGGTCATTTGGATCGTCTTTAGAAGTTTTTAAAGATGTATTTTTGGAAGTGGTATCATATTTAATCCTTTAAGGATGGTTTTTTGAATTGAGACATTTACATTGATTATTGTGATCTTGGTTTTCAATATTTGGATATTGATCTTAGAATATTATGAATGGTTCCTCTTTGGATATGTTTTTTACAAATGGTTTTGATTTTTTTTATTGAATGATTTTTTCAATTTGTGAAATTCCCCCCCTCCCTATATTGTGGATGTCTTTATAGGTTTGTATCTAGGTTGCCTCGCCTTTTTTTTGGTTGGTTTTGGGTTCCATTTCATTGAGCCTCATTATTTGGGTGAACCACTCTTAAGATTAGTGGGTTGTTACCATTCTTGTATTGGACCTTTGAGGTGATCATCGTTTGGATATGAGAAAGGTCTTGAGTGCATGATTTGTTAACAAGAAAGATTGTTCTACCAGTCGATTTGGTATACAAAATGGTGTTTGGCCTATGAAATTTTGGGACACACCTTTTGAGGGTGATCCAGATCCTGACCCTAGGTTATCTATGTGTATCGTGACCCTAGATGAGATCTTATTTCATTATATTAAGGATATTTGTTATTGCTTTTACATCATTGGGGTTCTTAGTGATTTTTATTTCAGAGTGAGTTTCTCCCATGGTTTCTTGGTTTTTTGAGGATGAATTTCTTGGTAGTTATTCATTGTTTCCACCATGTTAGAGAAATTATAAATGGTGGGGATACCTTTTTAGGTCTCCCGTGATTCATAGGAATTCATGTTTGAAGTTCTTTTTTTGTTGTTCTTAGATATGTTGGGTAAACTTTTGGTTGGTTAGTTTGATAATTATTGAAGATATTGGTTGTTGGTTTTGATGTTAAACCATGTTGAGTGGTTCTTTTGGTTAGGTATTCTCGGGATATTCTGTTTTCTCTTTCCCTTCTTCTTGAATGTAGACTATTAGGGATAAAATGTGCCATGGTTGTAAGTTTTTGAAACCCCCAATGTCATTGTGTCGTTTATTTTTTATTGTTTATGAATTAGAGGTTCAGTTTGATTTTCCATGCAGTTTTGGCTTAGAACATGGAAATTATCATAGGATTCCTTCTATATATAGTTATGGTATATGGTTATATTTAAACAGTGTGGCATCCCTTCACGAGGATCCTCATCATTTATTTTTTAAAAACACATGGATTTTCATCATGGGTTGTGCATGGTTAAGTGCATAGCATGTAATCCCCGAGGAGAAATCGTGTGGGTACCTTGATGTGTTTGGGGTGTGACACATAACTTACACATGGTTTGTTAAATTGTGAGGTAAGAATGTGGTGTTGGTATTGTTATTTACTTTGTATAATGGTATGTATGGAGAACTATTTTTCTAACCATTTGGTGCCCAATGTGAACTATAAGAGGCGTTTCTGGCCTAGGTAGTGGCCATCACATGGGTGCCACATTATTTCGAAAACTGTGTGTCCAAACTATGTGGCCAACCTAGGTTTCTATTTTTTTAGGAGTTTCCCATTAATACATATTTGAATTAAGAGGGGTTTCACCTCTCTTCTCTTCCCTTCAAGTCAAATGACTCTTGGGATCATGTGGAAGAGCTCCAACCTCCTCCACCATTGTTCCTTCCCTTATCTTTAGAGATTTCCAAGATATTTTGACGCATTTATTCCTCTCTTTCTTTCTCCTTCCTTTCCCTCTCTATCCACTATTGGATTTTGTTTCCCCCATGAACCCTTCAACTTTTTTTGATGATTTTAGGGCTCGAAGTGGATATAATGTTGGTGTTTTTGGTGATGGGGTTTTTAGATTCTATTTCTATTCTCACATGTGTTCTCATCATTGAAGGTAATGCGTTTTGAATTGGTTTTCACGTATTTAAAGTAGGTGTCTCTAAAAAACTATTTAATTTTTGGATTCATAGTGTGATAAAGATTTCTAAATGCATTTTATTGAAATTATGGTTATATGTGAAACTGTTATGATGTTTTAAAACCCATTCCATTTTGTTTTTGTCTTATTATAAATAGGATCTCTTTGAAATTCCATTTTTTCATGTTTGAAATGGAATATTTAGATGCGTTGAGATTTTTTGGAATGCCTGAGGGGATTTTTGAAATGGATTTTATGATGTGTGTAAGATTTTTCTCTGATTAGGGTTTTCAATGAGTTAAAACTATATGTTAAAGTCTTTTTTTACTTAAAGTTAGGTGTTTACCTCAAGGTGATTTACAAAGGGGTTCTTTAATAGATTTAAAAAATTTATTTGAAATATGTGTGTGGTTTACCCCTTTTGAAAAATACCTTAATAGATATTTTAAAATATATTTGATCAAAATTAAGGTCTAAAAACAACTTTTTTATTTCAAAGAAAAAGACCCATGTGGGTGGGTGGCTTTGAAATATTTTTAAATGGTGTGTTATTTCCATCATTTTACAAAGAGTGTTTGGAATTTCATTTTATTAAATGGAGTAGGGATTAGAAAACTAAGCCATGTTTTGGTGTAAAATTCACAGTTGGAACTTTGGTTTTAAAATGATTATTGTGAATGGAACCTTTTGATTTCTCATTTATTTGATTACCCATTGTGTGGGTTCTTTATCACTATGTGATGCTTTCCATTTCCCTTGTGTGGGTTATCAATATCTTTGAGATTCTTACTGACACCCTTGTGTGGGAATGTGTTTTATTATTCCATGGGGGAATATATTATATGGGACTATTCATTGTTATGTATTATGGGTCTAGGTTATCTATGGTTATTCCTTATGTATTAGTCATGGATTGCATATTCTTTTTTCCTTGCATCCTTTTTGGTCATGGGAACCTTAGTACTAAGTGGGAGATGTATTCTATTATGCATATTGGTTCACATGCCACTAGTGGGTCCCAAATCATATTATTTATAAGGTATATGAAGAGTTTTTCATTACAAAAAATCTTGTGTGAGACAATTAGATGACATTTTTTTTATATTCAGTGTGCATCGGTAGCTGGTTTATGAGTTGGTATACTTGTATGTTGCTAGATTATTTTCATGTTAGAAATCCATAAGATATATACCATGATACATTAAATTTCATTATTTTTTATTGGTTTATGGGAGTTTTATCTAGTGCTCATTTGTATCATATTACACATTTTCATTGATATGAAACATATTCTTGTTTATATTGGATATATGTCTTGTACTGTGGATGATACCAGTGTTGTTTTGATTTTCCCATGTGTGTTTTCGATGATTTCCATTGGATAATGAGTTTTCAAATATTTTTGGGATTTTTTTTGAAATTAAAGACTATTTTGTAGTTCATAAAATGGATTTCAAAATAGATGTTTTGGTTTTTAGATGGCAATAACTGGTTATATGTTTTAAAGTGATGATATTTATTAAAAAGTATGTTTTTTTAGAAATGTGAATGGGTGTGTGGATTTAAAATAACTTAGTATTCTAGGTTTATTTTCAATTCGTTAAATTAATTTTTGGAAAACAATGAGAAATGTTTTGAAAGGGAATTATGAAATTGTTTTGGTTCCAATAAAAGTTATATGTGAAAAAGTAAAATTTATAGTTTACATTAAAACTATAATTTATTAATTTCATTATGAAAAATATTTCATATATTCGGAAGGTTTTGGTAACCAATATATATTTTTATCTCATGTCCATATATTTTAGGGCACAAGCTTCCAGTTGGATCTATTATTTATTCTTTGAGGCTGACGTTGGGTGAGTTAGGTGGTGGTGATAAATCAGTGTTAGCATAGAGATGGTATCATGATTATATTGACTCTTTTTATAGTTGTTTTATTTTTTGTTAGTTTTGTATATTTTATGATATATTTTATTCTCTTGTTTATGGATAGTGTTTGTGATTAATTTTATGCAAATGGGTTGCTTTAGTTTAGTTGGTTATGACCTATTTGGCATGATTCTTTATTATGGATCATTATTTATTACATAATCATTTATCACTGGTTTGGGAGAAATAATTACCAAAGGGATTCCTATCATTCCTAGACACTAGTTTCTAGCTCTTTGGGGTTAGGAATTCCCTTCGGGACTAGGGCAGGCCAGGGCGGGTTCCAGGATGGATTGTAGCCCAGTTTGGTTTGTTACAAAATGTTATCAGAGCTGGTGTTGGGATTCCTTTAGTATGATCCCATGCATATTGAGTTTCCCTTGTTATTTTGGGGATTTCCAGGTAGAGAGGAGACTAAGATTGTTGGAGCTTTAGAGGTAAGGTTGGTGAGAGTCTAGCTAGCTCTTACTCATCCTGAGATTTATGATACCATGGGAAGTTTGGGTTTTGAATTGAGATTTTGTGTTTGTTTTTAGCTATTGAAAGGGATATTCATCCAAATTTTTTTTATCATCTTTGAGTATGTAAGTGATAACTATGGTATTTCATTGGTTTTGGGATAGAAATAGAGGAGCACATGAGTTTCATGGTTCACATGCAATGATTGGGAATCCATGTGTTGCCTATGTGGTTAGGTCTACCTATTTTAAAGAGTGTGTTGCATTGTTGGATCATGGTTTCTCAATCCATGAGTTCAAACATAGACATCACTTTTTCTTCCCATGTTGAGTTTTTTAGACTCCTTACAATTCTAGATATCAACTAAAGTGATTTTCACTTGTCAATGGTGGACCGGGGAGTATTTTCGTACCCTTTTTGGATGTGAATTTAGTGAACCTTGTTTGAAGGGTTGTGTAGCTCCTTGAGTTTTCTTGGATTTAAGACTATATTTGTGAAAATGAAGGGTTTTTTTATTGAATTTTTTATTATCAAAACATGGTTTTATGAATAAATGGGATGATTTAATTCCCTTAGTTTTATGAAATTTTTTATAATGTGCATATATTTTTTTGGTATTTGCAAGATGAGATGTTTCAAAATTTATTCCTAGGGTATTCCTGAAATAAATCGATTCAAAAAATAGGATTTGAAAGCATTTCTAGATCAAAAGAGAATTTTTTTGAAACAAATTTGGAATGTGTTTTTAAAAATGGAAATAAATTTTAATGATCCTTAATTTGAACCATTTTTTTTAAACAAAGTTGGATTTTGAAATGAATTTTGTGTAACTTTCCTTATTGGGGCAATGTGTGTGTGTTCCACAAAGGCTCTTTTTGAATTTTTTTTCAGTTTGGTTTTCGAGAGACACCATTCTAGAAGAAGATTTTATAATTCCCTTTTGAAAATGGTGGTTTCAAAAGAAATTTTCTTAGGTGTTAATACTTGTTCCTCATTTTAGGGTTTGTTGTTTTTTCCATAATTATTACCGTATAGTGGAATTGTTTAGTTTTTTATTGAGTAATGAATTGATATTGTTCATGTGTTGCTTATTTTTGTCTCCCAGAATAGATGAAATGGTTTCTCTTGTTTTGGTGGCTACCCAGAATCCAAGTGGATTTTTGGAAGTGGAACCTTCATTGAGCTCAAACCCCATCTTGGACTTCAAGAATCAGCATGCACCTTTTTAAGTGGAGATTATGGGTTAGTGGAAGTAGTGTGGTTATTGGAAGATATTGAGTTGATCCTAAATTTTATCTTAATGCCTAAAGATTCATGGATTTATTTATTTTAGTTTTAATCAAGTTTGGTTGGAGTTGTTGGTACCTCCCCAGCTTCATGAAGGTATGCAATGGGGGATTTTCAAAGGGGATTTTTTCCAATTATTCATTCAAAATATTATGAAAAGGGAGAAATATCTTTTTCTCTTGGGAGGGTTATTGATGGGTGAGGGAGTAAGTTGATCAAATTTTAAATTTGGTACTCTTTTCGCCAAATATAGTCATTAGTTATTATAATAATTCTCATTTCTTTGTAGGTGTCCATCAAATTGATATTGGTTCAATGGATCCCCCTCCTCTCTGTGCTCTCCCTAAGATTCCCTAGGCATCGATGTCAGAGATCCCGGATCCCCCTCCTCTGTTGAGGGGGCAGGTTACCTCCTCTCGTCCACCTCAAAGGAATGCCTTCAGTCCTTTATTCCTTTATAGAATCCTGAGTTTCTTCCAACATTTCCAGACATCTCGGTTTTCCCAAAAGTCCCAGATCACTACCAAGGTGCACCTAAGCTTTCAATCTCGATGTCGGAGTTCACAAATGTTTAGTATATCTTCACCCTAACCTTAGTGGTTCGATTACGTCATCACCAACCTTCAGTAGATGTGTTTGAACATTTTGTTTTTCGATCTTAGGTTTTACAATAATGAGCAGTGGTGGGGCATTTAGACAGGAGGCATATTATGACCAGATTTGCGTCGATGGATGGTCTTATTATTTCTTGGTACAAATCTCCTCAAAAATTCAACGAATGTTTCTTATATATTATCCAGTGGACCTTTTATTTTCACATGAATCGAGACGCTCTAGTGAAATTTATTTGGGTATGCTTCCTTGAGATTCCAATTCCCTTTCAAAACCCTTCCATCTTGCGATTACTCATAAACATGGTTGGTTATTTTTTGTGCTCTGACAGTTGAATAGATTCCATGAGACATCCTGTTTTCCCAATGAATTTATATGGAGGTTGATTTCTCGAAGATGTCGGTGGACCGGGGGTGGATAACAGTTGGAGTGGAATTCCAGTGGAATAAGTTGTTGTCTTTGAATCGTAGACAGATCACTGTGCATTCGATGGTCGGAAAGGTCATCTGGTGTCAGTCTACCATAGTGGGCATAGAAACAAATAGGCGCAGGACCTGAAGGAAAGGGAGTTTTCAAGTCACAATGGAATTAAAGTTATACAGTTGAGGCCTTATTGGAATTACCATTCTGAAGTCATACCTAAAGAGGAAATAATGGGTATTTATAACCCCTCGGAGATATAGGTTGGGCTAGCATAGGATGCATCCACCCAGTATGAGGCAAACATGAAGGTCGATAATCCTAAGGTGGTGGAAGTTTTTGCACATCTGCAATAGGACCTGTGTGCCAGTAGGTCGATGCATAACACATCTGAAGTAGGAGGAGCTGAGGAGTTGCGTGCAATAACTTCTGTGGAACCTAACCCAGAGACTGTTTTCCTCGATAATGGATTCACTCATAAGTAGTTAGTTTATGAGGCTTCTAAATGTGCTTTACAAGGTGATAAGAGCCAGGAGATATTTCTTCAGACTTCATAGGGGGGAAAGGAGAGGCCACTTAGCAGAATACCATGTATAAATATGAACAACCATTTTATAGGGTTGGTGAGGAAGAACCAGGTACGGAGGATATAGATTTAGCTCGAACTCAATCCTCATGTGCAACTCAATATTTTCAAACTGGTCTATGTATGCACTCAACTTCACCAGTTGAAAATCCTAAAAGAGATCAAGATATTTCTGAGGTCGATTTTAAAGCATAAATATCTAGTCAACTATCAGTTGACAGTGTGGAAGGAATATGTGATAGAGGACTTAAGGAATAATAAGGGGAAGAAAGGGAATCAAGATGTGGGGGGATGTATTGTGGTTAAAGGGAAAAGAACTAAAGGTTGGAAGGATTACTCTCAGCTATTGAAGAGGATGGAAATATGGTTTTCTAGTAGATATAAGGTGAAGAATGGTGGTTCAACGGTCCATGTTCAGGAAATCAAGAAGATCTCGACCCCACAAAATGGAAACATTGAAGGTCAGATAACAGGGCAGGGTGGTACATCGGAAAAGGTGGATGGGACTAAAGATGTAGGGTATAGAAAAGGAAAAGAAAAAAACTGGTTCTTATATTACATTCTAATGTTTAATTGAAAAGCGAGCTAATCCAGATCAATGCCTCTAAGTATGAGGTGGATAAAATCCTCAAAAGAGAACTACGTGTTAAAACTATTGAGGAAAAATTGGCATGGATCATCAATCAATAAAAAATTTTAGCATATGGTTTCAATGATAGAATGATTAATGAAGACAAATACATTCAAATGTGTGACAAGTTGGATACCTGTTTTGAAGATTTACTCCAAGATGACCCAGACATAAAAGTACCTTCTCTTCACTAGAGGCTATATAAAGACAATGACTCTAATAATTTCAGTTTTGTTTTTAAAAATTCCATCATTTTTCACTCTGTTTAACACTACTTGATAGTACTGTTATGATTCTCCACTTTTTTAACAAAAGTGTTTGAATAAAAAAATTAATTTTCAGTCAGTCTGACATCTTTTTAGGAGGCTATAAATGAGGCCACTCAAATGGAAGATGACCAATATAGGTATCCATTGGAGTGTAATGCCTTAGTTCTAGCCAATGGATGCAATTATAGCACATAAATTAAGGATAAAATTTAGAATGATCCAGAGCTAGAAGTAGAGGGTCCTTCTCATGAGAAGAGGAGCTATCTAATGTACTTATAGTGTGGGGATCTAGGGCATGCTAATCCATCATGTCTTAAGTCTCCAAGGGTTGGCCTCCATCATGGGAATTTGTTCCATCTATAGAAGTTTTGTATAATCATATTTTATAAGTAATCTTGTGATTAATCCTTTGCGTATGGGTTTTTTCTTTTGAGAAATTTCTTTTAATAGTTGTGATCATGGTTTTGGAGCTTTGGATATTGTTATTGAAATATTTTTTATGGTTCCCCATTGGATATGTTTCATATAGATTGTTTTTAATTTCATTTTATTACATGCATTGCTTCATTTGTGGAATAATCCCCCCTCCCTCCCTTGTGGATGGATTTTGAGGTTGTTCTCTAGGTTTCCTCGCTTGTTTTGGTCAGTTGTGGGTGTCATTTCATTGAGGCTTATTTTTTGGGAGAACCTTTCTTTATAGTAGTGGGTGGTATAATTATTTTTTTGGGCCATTAAGGAGATCCATATTTTGACATGAGAAAGATATTGAGTGAACGATTGGGAAACTAGGGTGTTTGTTCTACCGATTGAGTTGACATACTAACTAGTATTAAGATTATACAATTTTGGTATGTACCTTGTTAGGGGGATCTAGTTCTTGACCTTATGTTGTTCATGTGTATCGTGACCCAAAATGAGATCTCATGTCATTCTTTTGTGGCTGTTTTTGGTTTTTTTTCATTCCTTGGGTTTGAAAGTGCTTTTGTTATGAGTGTGAGTTTCGCTCGTGGAATCTCGATTGTTCGATAATGAATTTAATTTTAATTATTCATTGGTAACTCTCTTTCCCTAGTCATGAAAAACCATGATCAGAATATAAGATTAAGATATATCTTTCTATCCCCAAAATATCTCAACCAAACCAGATTGAACATAATTATTACAAAAGAAAAATGATCCAAGGAATTTACAATCCTCACTCGGATTCCTTCTAATTAAAACTCTCTAAATATTTAAAAAGAGCATGTAATGAGATGTTACAACTCAATAAACTTCATATGTATTGATTTTAAAAAGTTTCTACTTCCTTCTCCTTTAATGCGCCTTATTCTATAGGCAAAACTCTAGTGGTCATATTCTGTGATTCTTGGAGTTGGTTGAAATGACTTGGGATGAACTCCTTCTTCACATGGATATTCAATATAGATTTTATCTGATGGTAATTATGATAGAATCATTTCAATGATGTTAAGTTATCTGTTTGGTAGAGTAAACTTAGTCTATCCATTTATAAATATTGTAATCATCTTATTAGAGATTTTCTACCATCCAATTAGAATGTTTCAATCATCAAATTAGAAACTTTTTATCTTTCTATTAGAATTTTTTTTCATCCGATTAAAAATATATTTCAACATGAAAAAAGGTCTCAACATCTAGTAAATATATGTCTCCTATAAAAATATTATAAACCCGGATTAAGGGCGTGTTGCCCCCTGCAACCCCCAACGAGCTCACCGCGGAGCTCGACCCGCGACAGTTGTGGGCCACCAGCATTCATCCCAACCGGATCGGGCTATACTAATCCAACAAGAGGGAATGTGTGTGGCCTCCCGTTGTGAGGATCCTCTTCATTTCATTTTGAATTATTCATGTCCTGTTAGCACAAACTTCACATGGTTACGTCCAAACTGTGTGATCCCCCAGGATAAATTGTGCATGTTTTCTATTATGTTTGTGTGTGTGGCGCAAAACTTGCTCACAGTTTAGAAAACTATTTGGTAAGCTTGTGGTGTGGCTCTTTTTATTGATTATACCAAATTTCACAGTTGGAAAATAGTTTTTAAAACAATTCAGTGCACAAGGTGAACTCTAGAAATCTTATGGCCGATTTTAGGGTTATAACTGAATCTAATGTTGGTTTTTTTGGTGTCTAGGGTTTTTATACCCTATTTCTATCCCCATGGTTGTTTTCTCAATTGAAGGAGACATGTTTCAAAAAGATTTAGGCTCCATCCAAGTATATGTTTCTATGTAATTTTATCATTTTGGAATTAAAAGCTAGTGTATGATTTCTAATTAACTTTTTATTAAAATTATGATTATATGTCATACCCTAATAAAATTTTAAAAAAAAAATCATTGTGTTTTGAGATTAGAATAAATTAATTCTCTTTGAATTTCCATGTTTTCATGTTTGAAATGGAATATTTTGATGTGCTAAGCTCTTGGGAAATGTCTGTTGGGATATTTGAAATGGTTTTCATTATGTGCAATTGAAATTGATTTAGTTTTATTTCAATGAGTGAAAACTATATTTTAAAGTGGTATTTTACTTAAAGTGAGGTGGTGACCTCAAATTAATTATTAAAGGGGTTATTTAATGGATATCAAATTGTGATTGAAATTCTGAGTGTTGTTTTCCCCTTGTGAAAAAAACCTTAATGGGGATTTTGAATTCTGTTTGAAGGAACTGAAGGTCCTAGACCTTGTTTTGTATTTCAATGAAAAAGACACATGTGGGAGGGTATTTTTGTAATGTTTTTAAATAGTTAATGATTCCCATTATTTTCCAAAGAGTGTTGGGAATGTCATTTTATTAAATGTGAAAGGTCTTGGCTTAATGATCCATTTTTCAGTGTTAATAACCCAGCTTATTTTTTTTAAAAAAATGGGCAATGTGAAAGGAACCCCTTGATTCCCACTTGATTTTATTACCCCTTTTCTTGGGGTTCTTATCACCATGTGATTCTTGTCATTTCCATTATGTGGGTTATCAGTCTCTATGAGATATTTTCCCCCCAATGTTTGGGAATATGATTTATTATATTGTGGTTTCATTTTTTATATGGGGATATTCTTTGTTGGGTGTCATAGTTGAGGGTTATCAATAGTGACACCTTGTGTGCTAGACTTGGCTTGCATGTTCATATACCTCACATCCTTTTTGGTCATGGGAACTTAGATACTAAGTGGGTGATCTTGAATATTATGAATGTTGGTAGGAATTCCACTAGTGGGCCTCCATTAATGATAGGTACAATGTCTAGGAGGGGTTTTTTATTATAATGAGCATTTTTTGGGCTATTTGGATGAATTGGGTTAATTATCAGTGCATGATGGTGGCTGGTTCGTAAGTTGGTATACCCTTATATAGCTAAGTACTCTGCATGTTAGGAGACCCTATGGTAGAACCCATGAAACATTAAATTTCTTGGTTTGTTATCGATAGAGGGTAGTTTTATATAGTGTAAATTTGTATCATCTCCCTTTCTTTAATTTATATTGAACCTCTTCTTGTTTATATTTGATATATGTCTTGTGCTAGGGGTGGTGATTGTTTTGTTGTGGTTGACTCATGTGTGTGATGGGTCATTTCCTTTAGAAATACAAGTTTTCAAAGATTTTTGGAATACTATTTTGAAATCAAATACTCATATTTAGTTCTTAAAGTGGATTTCAAAATGGTTGTTTTGGTTTTGAGATGGAATCAATCGGTTAGAGGTTTTTTAGTAATCATTTTCAATTTAAATAAACAGTTTTTTTTTTATAAATGTGATGGGGTGTGTGGATTTGATATAGATTAGGCTGCTGGGAATGTTTTCAAATCATTATATTCAGTTTTGGAAAACAAGGATAAATTTCTAGAAATAAAATTATTGATTTTTTTTGGATTCAATAAAATGTTATATACGAAAAATTTTACCTTCTAGTTTATTTCAAAACTAGAATTTATTAATTTCCTTAAGAAACATATTTTATATATTTGGTGGGTTGTGGTTACCTACTTGTATAGTTATATTATGAATACATGTTTTAGGTTTCAGGTTCCCAATCGGACATGTTCTTCATTATTTGGGGCAGACATGGGGTGAGTTGGGTGGTGGTGAGCAATTGGTGGTTTCATGGATATGGTCTCAATCACTTCTTGAGTTCGTTTTTAGTTGTTTTATTTTTGGTTGGTGTTGTATCTATTTTTATTTTTGTATCCTCTCATTTCTAGATAGTGTTTGTGTTTAGATATATGAAAATGGTTTGAATTAGTTTAGTTGGTTGTGACCTGTTTGGAATGCTTGTTAATTTATCTCTTTATTTATTATTCTTGCTCTTATCCCTTATTGTGTAAAAATCATTTCCAAAGGGATTATTATGATAACAAGGCAGTATTTCCTAGCCTTTGGGGGATCAAGAAATCTCTTTGGGGCTTGTGGCAGGTCGGGTTGGGTGCTTGGTCGGATAGAAGCATGGTTTAGTTCAAGACAAAAATGTATCCGAGTAGGTTTTGGGTTTCCATAATTATGATCCATTATTCATGACTTACCCCTGTTATTTTGGGATGTCATAGTATAGTAAATACTAAGGCTATTGAAGCATGTGAGGTAATGGAGAGGAGAGTCTGGTTATCTCTTCCTCTTCCTCAACCTCAAGCTTTCAGGGGAAGATTAGCTTTTGAATTAAGAATTTGAGTTTGTTTTAGTTGTTGTGATAGATTTTGATATGAATTGACGTTTTTTGATCCCCATTGAGTATTTAAGTGATATTGGGGGTTTATATTTGGTTTTGGGATGGAAATGAAGGAGCAACTAAGTGGAATAGTTAAAATGCATGGCTTGGGAAACCATGTGGTAAATGTGTGTTTGGGTCTGCCCATTTTATAGAGTGTGTTTTACGGTTAGAGCACATTTTCCTAATCCATGTGGAAAAAATGTGCACATAAATTTTTCTTCCATGGATAGTTTTTTCAACACCTCATGATTCCAAACTTCTTCTAAAGTGATTTTCACAAATATGAGGTGCATGGTTGAGTGTTTTGATGCTAATTTTTTATGTGATTTTTGTGAACCTTATTTGAAGGGTTGTGTGGTGCTTTGATTGAACTTTTTTTTAAAACTTATTTTTAGAAAATGAAGGGTTTTCTAAAAATTTTATTATAAAAACAGGATTTTGTGAATAAATAAGAATAGTGAATTCCCTTAGTTTTACAAATTATTTTATAAAATAGTTGTTTTTCATATAGTATTTGGAAAATGAGATGTTTAAAACATTCTTCCATGGGTATTATAGAAAGTAATGGATTTCAAAATAGGGTATTTTAAAATAATTTTGATATCAGAAACAATATTTTTTGGAAACAAATTTTGAAAGTGTTTTGAAAAAATGGAAATTAATTTTAATGAGCATTCTTTTCATGATTGGTTATTAAATGATGTGGGATTTTGAAATGAACTTTTTGTGAATTAACTTATTGGGGAAGGGTGTTTATATTCTAATGAGGTTTTTTCATGTTAAGATTTAGGTTGTATTGGTATTTTAGTGATAAATTTTTATAATATGATTTAAAAATTCATTGGTGGAAATGGTTGTTTTCAAAAGAAATGTTATTTTAGTGTAACATTTTGTGCCTTGTTTGAGGGTTTGTTGTTTTTTCATTGATTCCTAGAATATGGTGGAATAGTTTGTTTTTTTGATTCATGAATTCATGTTGTTCATGTATTTTTTATTTTTTCTCCCATAATTATTGAAAATGTTTCTCAAGTTCTGGTGCACCTAGACTCCATGTGAAATGGTGATGTGGAACCTTATATGAGATCAGAACCCATTTATATTCCCCATTTCATTATTGATTGTGGTTCATTATAAGTAGTGAGGTGGTTTTATTATATTTATATGATCCTAAATTCTCTTGGAACTCCTGGAGAATGAAAGCTATCTAGATCTTTCTTGTCATATTCAATGAATTTTGGTGGGAGTCGATGATACCTCCCCAACTACATGAAGGTATGTCTTAAGAGATTTTATAGATGGAGGTTTTCTAGTAGTTCTTTATTGAGGTTTTGAAAGGTGGGAAATTTCTTGATCTCATGTGTTTTCATCTGGGTGACCGATCTGTGAGGAAGTACTTCAATCACTTTTTTAAATTGGTCTTTTTTCTCCAAAGATGGTTATCAAAAATTATGATACAGTTCATTTCTTCAAGGTTTACCTTCACCAAGATCTTGGTTTAACTATACTTGTGTCGGGCCAAACATATTTTCAAGATGCTGTCAACGAGTCCATTCTAATAGAAACTAAATAGTCTAGGCATCCATTGGTGGGTGATGCTCTAGTTCCATCAAATGGGTATAAGTATAAACCAAAAAGTACGGAGAAGAAATAGGATTAGGTAGAGGTAGAACCAAAATTTCTTATGGTTGTAATAAAATATATCTTGTGTTCTTAGAGGGTAGGGACCTTGGGTATACTAATCACTCCTATCTTTTGTATCCTAGGGTTTTCATCTATTATGGATGTTTGGTTCATCATCAGAATTATTTTAAGATGGGTTATCATAAGAGGTATTGGTTTTAACACTTTGAGTATGGTTTTTTTGTTTTTATGCCTCTCCTTTGATGGTTTTCACTAGTTTTTCTCTCTTTTAATGGTTGGTTTTGGTGCTGTTTCATTGAGAATCATTATTGTTTTGAGATTTTTCTTGAGAGTAGTGAGTTTCATACATTTCTATGTTGAAACTTCGAGGCGCTCATCGTTTGGATATGAGAATGGTCTTGAGTGCACGATTGGGTAACTAGGGTGTTTGTTCTACCAATTGAGTTGGTAAACTAAATGGTGTTTGGATTATTCCATTTTGGGATATGCCATGTGAGGTTATCTAGTTCTTGGCTATAGGTCATTCATGTGTATTTTGAATCGAGATGAGATCCCATGTCATTTTTTGAGGATATTTGTGGGTTCTTTTACTTCTCTATCTTTGTATGTTATTCTGGTTTGACAGTGAGTTTATCCATTGGTTTATTAGTTGTCTAAGGACAAATTTCAAAGTAGTTATTCATAGGTGTCACCATGTTAGATGAATTATAAATGGTAGGGAGAACATTTTTGGTCTCCCATTCTTAATATGACTTCTTGTTTGATGTTTTTGTTTCAGTTGTACTTGGAGATGTTGCGTAGGATTTTGGTTGATCAATTTCACAGTTTTTGAAGATATATGCCTTTGGTTTTGAGGTTAGACTGTGTTGATTGATTCTTTTGGTTAGGTCCTATTGAGATCTTCCATTTTATCTTTCCCTTTTTTTAACTATGGACTTTCTGGGGGAAAATGTGGCATGGTAGGTAGTTTGTGACACCCCCTATTCACAATGTTGTTTGTTTTTAATTATTTTATATGGTTGAGGTTTGGTGTGTTTATTCATGGGCTTCCATATTGGAATATATAAATTCTCATAGGCTTCCTTATATACAAAGTTAAGATATGCAGTTAGAGGGAAACTGTGTGACCTCCCATTATGAGGAGCTTCCTCAGTTCATTTTGAATTGTGCACAACTTGTTATCCTGGGAAATTCAATTTTATGTCCACACCATTTGACCCCCTAGGAGAATCCAAGGGGGTTTCCTCATGTGTCTGGGGTGTGACACATGACTTACACATGATTTGGTAAATTGTATGGAAATCATACTATGTTAATATAGTTTTTGATTGTGCCTAATGGAATGGTCGATGCATGGTTTTTCTAACTGTGTAGTGCCCAGGTGGAACCGTGTGAGGGGTGTCTGGACTTGGTAGTGACCAATATAAGGTTGGTTCATGGTTTTAAAAACTCTGTAACCAAATCATTCAGACATCCCAGGTGTTTAATATTTTGTAAATTACCATTTTCCTCGTTGAATTAAGAGGGGTTTCACACATCTTCTCCCATATACATATCAAATGACTCATGGGATCCCTTGGAGGAGCTCCAAAATCATGCACCTTTGATCTGTACCTTTTCTTTAGTAATTTCCAAGAGATCTGGAGCTATTTCTTCCAGTATTTCCCTTTCATCATTTACCTTTATCTCCTCTCTTGGCTTTGTCTTTCCCCATGAACCTTGGAAATATTTTGGATTATTTTAGTGTTTTAGGATTCTATAAAGTTGATATTTTTGGTGTCCATGGTTTTTATATGGTTTTTCTATCATTATGGGTGTGCTAATCAATGAAGGTGACACATTTTGGCTTGGTTTTTGCTTCTTCCAAGTAGGTGTTTCTATGAAATTGTTTCATTTTGTAATTCAATGTTTTCATATCCTATCTAAATTCCATTTTATTAAATTTAAGATTATATGTGATGCCATTTTGATGTTCTAAAAACAAATTCATTGTATTTTGATCTTATAATAATTGGTTTCTCTTTTAAATTCCATTTTATGATGTTTAAAATGGATTATTTAAAAGTGCTAGGATTTTGTGAAATGTCTGAGGGTATTTTTGAAAAAAAATACATGATTTGTGTTGTTTGTTGATCTGATTTTGGTCTTTAATGAGTGAAAATTATATTTTAAAGTGTGATTTAATATAAAGTTAGTTGTTTACCTCAATGTGATTTATAAAGGGATTTTTTAATATATTTCAAATAGTATTTGGAGTGTGTGTGTGGTTTACCCCTTATGAAAAATGACTCAATGGATTAATTGAAATGTGTTTGATGGAAATAAAGGTCTTGTTCCATATTTTTTATTACGAAGTAGAAGACCATTGTGGGAGGGTGGATTTGGAATTTTTTGAAAAGTGTACGATTTCCATCATTTTTCAAAAATTTATTGGAATATAATTATAAGAAATGTGAAAGGGGTTAGAATCTTGATCCATATTTGATTCTAATAGTTTGGTTGTCACTTTGGTTTTAAAATGGTTAATGTGAATTGTACCACGTGATTTCCCCTTGATTTTATTACCCCTAGTGAGTTTGTTAACACTATGTGATGCTTTTCATTTCCCTGTTGTATGTTATTGAGCTCTATGCGATGATTATTTCCCCCCTTGTGTAGGAATGTGCTTGATTATGCCATTGGTGCATTTGTTATATGGGCATATTCATTGTTGACTTTTGGGGGTGAGTTTTAGCTATGGTTATTCCTTGTGTGTTAGACTTGACATACATCACTCATCCCTGATCATCATGAAAATCACTTCCAACAGGATTCTTCTTGATCTCGCTAAAATTAAGAGGGTTTGGGGAGGAGGATCTCTCTTCGTTAAAGAGAGTGTTATTAGATAGATTCTCTCTAGGTCTTGAGAGAATTATCCTTGAGTCATTGCGCATAGATACAAAAAAAAAAGAAACCCATTAGATGAGTAATAATATATTTTGTTTTAAATAGTCTCGGGGTTATAAAATAATAATTTCACTAGCTACCTTATTATATACATAATACCTATAGTGTCTCATTTCAATAATAAAAACAATAATGTTATTTATTAACTTGTGAAAACCCATTTAATTAAATAAATATTATTTCTGGAATAATTTTTTCAAAATTTATTCAAATAGTAATTAATATGTATTATTTCTCACTAGACAATTAAAATCAGTATGTCATTTCTCCACAATATTTATCAGGCCTTCAATAAGGACTATTTATTTAATAAATAAATATCACTTCTTCATTTTCTAATAAATAAATAAATATTATATTCACTAAATATAAAATAAATATTTATTAAATATTTTTCTCATAAAATATTCTCTCGAAAAACTAGTGATGGAATATATGTAATCAAGACAAAGATATAATTATTAAACAATAATAGAGAATAATATTTATTCAACATGTTAAATAATTTTTTTTTTATTATTTTACTAATGTTCAAGATACACTTAGCATGTGACCCTTTAGGCCTCTTTATCTGTGGTATTAGGCGAGGCCACCCAAAATCTAGGGGTAGTATCTAGTAACATGTAAAGGTACCCATAATTCCACAATGACATGCAACCTCATACAAAAACATATTGTTTAATATAATCCCATTATCATGATATCTCTAATAAAGCATGTTTTATGTTGGTATCATCAACCTATGTACTTGATGTATCTTTATTTGACATTCTACAATTGAACCTTCCCACAAAACACCACAACCATGGATTTATTTGGGGTGTCCCATTTACTTTGATGGTATTGAGAAATAAAAATATACTAAATAATAGAAGGAAAAATATTTTCTTGTTTTATTTATTAATTCAGCATTACTCATGATGCACCCAATGTATCCTACCTCACTGCAAATATATTTCATCATGGTTTCCATCAACTCATCCAAGTAGGTAGCTAGTAATATTCATTAATAATATTATTATTAAATTTTACAGATCAACACACATGTATTTATATAGGAACATCCATTGACACATATAAATTTGTATTTCCTACTGGTGGGTAAGGTTCTCAAAATCTTCTACACTAGAAATTACCGAGGGTGGACACCATCAGAAAGTCCTTCAAGGTCCTATGAGTCTCCACCCTTGATTGCCTATATCATTTGTGTCTGGTCAAATGATACCATCTAACTATAGAACATATATATTAGAATAATGTCATGTAACTTCAAGGCTCTCATCATAGTGGGGAAAAATTATAACCTTTTAGTACGACAACTACTCTTAGGACATTATCACATACTATGTCAAGACAAAGAAAAATCATATTGTGATAAAAGGTTTATTAATATTCAAAATGATGAATAAAGGTATCCATAAAGTTCACCGAAGTTGGTTCTAGGGATCAAACTCCAACAAACTCCCACTTTCTCTATAGCTGACTACAAAAACCTTCAATCTTCTAGCTCTCATATGATACACATGATTATACCGAGATAAGGCTTTTGGTAAGGGGCCACCATGTTCTATTCCATAGAAACTATTCTTACAAGAACATAACCCCTCTAATAAAATTCTCTCATGTGGTGTTACATACAGAGTTTGTTATTTTTTTTATTGGTGTGCCCTTGTTTCTTTTTCAAGAGCCACTACTGGATTATTATCACAATATAATGTGATAGGTTATTTACTATTAGATACCACATCATGATCTTAGACAAAGTTGAGTATCCAAATAGATTATTTAACTACATGAAAAGCCTCTATATATTCGAACTCTATTTTAGGATCAACAAAAATAGCTATTTTTAAATCATTAAGATCACAAATCATCCATTAAGACTAAAGGCATAACCTGACTAAAAAATCATATAATTATGATATGTTTGAAAGCTAGCATGAGTATAACCACTTCTAACTAGATCCTCTTCTACTCAATAGAACCAGAACATATCCATAGTTTTTATTATATACTTAAGGAAAACCATAATAGAATACTAATGGTGTTCAGCTTGGTCATCTTGATATATTCATACAATGTTAAATTCATAAGCAACATCAATCCTAATACATAACACGGAATACACGATTGACCCTATCGTGGAAGTGTATGAAATCCTATTCATTATTTATTTATACTCTTGTGTATAAGGACACATTTTCTTCTAAAGATGTATGCCATGTGACACTAGAAGCAATCATATCTTTAATTTTTCGATTCTAAATCACTTTAGTATTTGCTCAGTGTTTGTACCTTGACATATTCCAAAAATCCACTCAGATCTATCACAAATGATCGTGATCCCTAGAATATTGGCTACTTAACCTAATTCTATCATTGAGAAGCGTATATTTAACCACTTCTTAACTGACCGTAATATTGGTATCTCATTTCCAATAACTAATACGTTATAAAAATATACTAATGACCACACTCCCACTAAACCTCTTGTAAACACAAGGATCACATTTGTTATTAATGAAACCAAATCCTTTTACATCTTCATCAAAATGAATATTCCATGACCCGGATTCTTTCTTTAATCCATAAATGAATCCCTACAACTTGAAAACCTTTTTAGAATTAGTTGGAGTCAAAAAACCCTATAGTTGTTCTATATAGACATCTTACCAAAGCTTCCAATTAAGGAATACTATTTTGAAATTCATCTTCCAAATTTCATATTCATGGTAAGAAACAATAGAAAGTAGAATTCTAATGGATTTAAACATAGAAACTATGGAAAAGTTTTAATCATAGTCAATTCCTTGACACTGTTTAAACCCAATTGAAACAAGCCTTTCATTATAGGTACATTACCTTCAATGAACAGTTTTCTCTTGAATAAATATTTTCATACAATAGGATTTACATCAACTAGAGGATTGACCAACACCAAAACTTGTTTCTAATACTTAGAATCCATATAAAAATTAATGGCTTCCTTCAACTATTTAGCTTCTGATATCTCTACTACCTCATTTTAGGAGAGAGGTTCATTATTATCAACTAATAATGAGTCGTCATCTTGGTGACCAGTAAACAATATCTTTTAGGAATAAATTATTCCTTGGGGACCTATGTATTTTGTTCTAGTACCAAATCTTATATTTCTTGATCATTAACTTCATCAAAGTAAATCATGCTCAAATTATCCTTCTTGAGGATGGTGTTGGACCCAAGGTTGTTCGTTTATTATAATAGAGTATGATTTGTGTTTTTTGTCAATATACACATGGAAGACCATGGATTTTGCAGGGAATGTGGTCTTATGATTTAGGGTGAATGTAATATTGAAGGTGGCGCAGTTTCCTAGTATTTTCCAAATTTTTGGGCCACAAAATCAAGAGTTTGTTTTTTTTAAAGGAAGGTTTTCCACATAGGAGTATATAGTAAGTGGACCACAAATATAGTGAAAAGAATGGAATTTTAGAGAATAGTTCATGGACCATGAATAGTGGTGTGTGGAATGGTGTAAAAAATAGGCAAAGGAAGCGAATTGTGAACCATGTAACGGGAATGGTTTGCGGAACGGAAAACAGTTTGCGGTTAAGACCTGTGGTTCGCGGGTGAAAAATGGTTCATGGAAGGTTTTCGATAATTGGAGAGCTCATCATTTACATAAACAAGATGGTGATTTTATCCTCCATGAAGGAAGACTGGTGGTATGTGGACTGCATTGGGAAAATAGTTTGAGGGTGAAGCGGTATGTAGTGAGGTTGTACCGAATTGAAGATTTAGGAAATCTTAGATTAGTGAGATTTTCAGCTCTATTTCCCTATATAAGGAGTGATAATCTCTTATTTATAGTGAGTGATTCTTATTATAGATTTTGGAAGAATTTGGAGAAGCCCAGGGAGGTTCACGGGGAGAAAACTCCACGAAGGAAGAAGTGGTTCACTGAGGAGGAAAACGGTCCGCAGATAGAGTGGTGGTCCACAGAGGAGAAATAGTCTATAGAAGAGAGTGTGGTTCAAGGATGAATTTCTTGCAGTATGTGGAGTAAGGTAGTACGTGGCAGAGTAGGGTAGTAAATAGAGGAAGCTCTCACAGTACGCAGAGTTGGGCAGTATGTGGAGGAAGCACTTGTGGTATGCGGTGTAGTACGGTTCGCAGAGCAAGGAGACCAGTTCACAAAGGAACAATCTTCAAACTAAATAGTTCATGAAAAAGTGGATTACATCTACAGGGGAAAAAAATACTTCAACAGAGCATCCATTTATAGTTGAGGATGCATGATTTAATTTCAACCCATTGAAGAAACATTCAAGTAAATTAATTGAGTCCAGATACTTTCTAGTACAGTGAGAAAGGAGGAGTCAACAGAACCGTTCCAAGGGACGTAGTATGTTATCCCAGAATTCATGTAATGGTAGTGTGCCTAGTATAGAGTGACTATGTTTAAACTTATGTACTTCACAACTATTAAATAATAATGTATTTTTATATGACCAAAACATTGTCGGTGTATGCTCCTTGGACATATCCCTTAGTGGTGAACCAAGTAAAATTAATGTGTGACATCTCTTTGCATGTGCATGTTTGGTTTCTAATCATATCCATCATACATGTTTTATGAGATCCTTCCAAAGTGGGAAAAATATACATCATATTAAAATAAAAATTTGACACTTTGATTCACCCCTCCCCTATCAGGGTGTCCCATGGTCCTTCAAGTGGTATCAGAGCCTACAGGTTACTGGTGTTAAATCTGTCCTTTTCTATCACAGAGAATTCAGTCAATGTCTAGGAAGTTACCCTGTTTGATATAATTATCTTTTAGATATGGATGAACCTGATGATATATCATCCGAGATCTCTTAGAATGTAAGTCCTTTTTGCTACTTCACATGGAGTACAAGTCAATAACCCAACGGGGTTATCTATGACTGATCCAGATAAGAAAATGCTTGATGAAGATGTTAAATCATAGAATTCCCTCACTGTGGACCTTTCTGACTAGATCTATCTAAAGGTGATGAGTTACACACCAGTAAATCCAATGTGGTAAAAATTAGAGAATATATATGAAGGCGACAACATATTGAAAGAGGAAAACCTAGAAGTTTTTTACAATAGGTTTGATAATCTGAAAATGAATCCTGATAAAAATGTAGATACATTTTTCAATTGAATTACTGAAGTTGTTGGATCAATACGAGGACTTGGTGAAAAAATCAAAGACATTGATATTGTAAAGAAAATTTTGAGACGAATTCCACCTATTTATAATGAAAAGTTGTCATCCCTTGAGGAAAGATATCTTTTCAAACTTTCTCTGAATGATCTGTTGTGCATCCTGGTAGCATATGAGATGAGAGTCAAACCATAAGATGAAACTACTCAAGTAAACAAGGAAATGGCATTCAAATCCATGGAAAAACATGAAATTTCATGAGATAGTATCGATGAAGATAATGAGGGAAACTAACTTCTTTCTCTCATTTCCATGAAATTAAAGAAGGGAAAAGGTCAATTTTAAATAATGTTACCTCTACCTTGTTTTCATCATGGAAGAGTTGGGTACATTGTCTCTCGGTCCACAAGAAAGTTCGATGATGATGAAAGTGGAGTTGGAGACATGTAGAAACCTCAGAAATGGTTTTTCAAAAAGGTAGACTTGAACTTTGGAAATAAATTTTAGAGAAAGAGTTTTTTTTTTGAAGAAGAAGATGATGATAGTTAATACTTTGAGGAAGAAGAACTGGAATTTAAATCTGGAACCCATGCAACAATGATGGATACTGTTGCAAAGATAAAACCATTGGGAGATAATGCTTGAGATAGTCAGTTGACCACTGATGACAATATCAATTTGAAACTCAATGATGGTTTTAGTAAGCTTGAGAATAAATGCATGAGATGAATAAAGTGGAGAACATTTGTGGAAGATTCATCAGAATATGTTGATATACTGGAAGCTGAAATTGATCGACTTGAGGAAGTAGTAAAAGACCAGTCAACAAATTTTGAAAGCACAATAGATGTTGGGGAATAAAAGCTCAGAATTGAAGAACATGAAATGGTCATCAATCACCTTAAATCCATACTAGAGGAGAAGTCTAAGAACATTGAGGGACTTGAATAAGAAGAAGTTGTTACTCTTTGGTGTAAAATCAAAATTGAATCAAATTCAAAAGTAACAAAGAAGAGAATAAAGTTTGGAAAATTCTCTGATGTTAAGTTTCTAGAGAGAGCTAATCGTGGTTTTGATGTAGTTGTAAATATTTTGATTGATCAAAGACCTACATGCATGGGAAATAGTGTAATTGGTTGTGATGTCGAAACATCAAATGATGAAAATAAAATGGGTCAAAATAAAGGTAATCTAAGAGTTGGACATGTTAAAAAGTCACCTGAAGTGTTAAAAAAGTGATCCTAAATTTAATCTAAATGGATAATTGAAAACTATTCTCAAGAATCATGAAACTATATGCAGCCAAACATTTTTCATAAGGATGGAGACATGAGAGGAGGAATATAAATGAGAAGACATTTCCACTTGCGAAAGGTCAATTCTGTGGATATCCGGGCCATACAATGTCATACTACGAAGAGGGAAGGAGCTATTTGAATGGGGAAGAGCTTGGAGGTCAACAAATGAGAGAAAATTCATATCCTACTTATTATGGAAGAAATATGTTCTATTGATATTGTTTCTAATGTTCTAACTTTGGTGATAAAGCTATATATTGCAGGTGGAGGAGAAGAATGAACAATTCATACAAAACTCAGAGACAAGTTAATACTCATCAACTAGATAGTTTTTCTCTTACAAACAGGTTTTATCCTCTAGAAGATGAGTATGAGTTTGAATAACCTGCTTATGTGGAAGAGATAATTGAAAGAACATCGGTGTCCTACACTCAATCCAGTATTTCATGGAAAAAAAAGAATAAAACTAAGAAATCCAACCTTGCAAAAGTAGCTCTCAAAACTATAAAGTGTAGATTCACCTAGATTCTGGATAGCGGATGCTCCTCCCGTATTACAGGAAATGCAGACCTATTAAATAATGTTAAGAAAAGGGTTGATGGAACAGTATGGTTTGGTAATGAAGGTGCTTTGAAGATTAAAGGCAGTGGACACACTGAACTGGCTAATGGAGAGTTGAAGAAAACTGAAGTTCATTATGTGGATGGTTTGCATTAAAATATCTTTAGTCTGAGTCAACTCTATGAATCATGAAATATAGTGAATTTCAATCAAAAAGATTGTACAATAAAAGGAAAGATAGGGAATTCTCTCATTAAATATTATAAAACAAATGGAATCCTATATCATGTTGATAGTAAAGAGAAACTTTTCTACATGATAGTTGAATAAGAAAAAAACATGTGGCATCAATGATTGGGGAATAATAATAAAAAACACATTAAAAAATATATAAACTGAATATTGTTGTGGATATCCCAAATCTGAAGTGTTTATAGTAGAATGCTCATGATTCTTGCATATGAGGAAAGTTGGTGTGCATTTTATATCATCCAAATAAGAAAATAGCATCAAATATTTTTTATCTCATCCATACAGATGTATGTTGTCAAATAAATGTTTCCATAACTCATGGAGAAAGGTACTTTGTCCTTTTCATAGATGATTACAGTAGAATGTCTTCTGTGATGGTCATACATTGAAAATGAAAAGTGCTTGATTGCATGAAAACTTATCATCGAATCACTGAGAATGATACTTGACAAAAAATCAATGTTTTTCGGTCTAACAATGGATGAGAATATATATCCATTGAGTTTGAAAACTACCTATAGAAACATGGAATACAACATAAGGTGGCCTCTTTGAGAACTCCACAACAAATTGGAGTTGTTGAGTGCCAGAATTGATAGGTGAATAGTATGGCCATAACTATGCTGATTGAGAGTCATATCTCTTTCCACTACTACAAAGAGGTTTTTCAAGCTGCAATTTATATTCAAAACTAAACAATTCTTTATATGGGGAAACCAATACACCCTATGAGTTATGGAATGAAAGGAATTCCACTTTTTAGTATTTTCATGTTTTCAGAAGTAAATGTTTTATCCGAAAAAAAAAAAGAAATCAAGGAAAGTATAGAGATATTGAATATGAAGGAATATTCCTCAGCTATTAAATGAATTGAAAATTCTACAAATGTTTCAATAAATATCTTAGAAAAATTATAGAAACCAGTGATGTAAAGATCATTGAAGACAAAACCAAAAAAGCCTCAATGAATTCTTATGCCGATGTGATAGAAGATGAGGATGAATGTGGACATAGAACAAATCAAAATACAGAAGTATAGGAAGGCATGAAAAACATACAAGAGTCACATCATGATGTTGACTTAGAAGAAGAATCAGAATATGAAACCATGTCTAAAGAAAATTCTTCTGAACCTCACTGGAGAAATAAAAGATAAAAAATTGATTGATCCTACATCATTGAGGATTGTGTAGCTTCTATGTAGACAAGGAGAATGAGTAATAATGCACAATTTGCATTCCTTTTAGTTGTGGAACCATCCTCATTTGAAGAAGCTACAAAAGGATGAATAATGGGTTAAGGCCATGAATGAAGAGTTGGATCATATCGATAAGAACCAAACATGACATTTAGTTAAGAGGCCCGATAACCACAATGTCATTGGTACGAAGTGGATTTTTAAAAATAAATTTGAAGACCATGAAAATGTGATCAGAAATAAGGTATGACTAGTGTGTAAGGGATATTCATAGATTGAATGTATTTATGTTGAAGATAAATTTGCTCTGGTGGCTAGATTGGAGTCAATTCGAATTTTTCTTTCCATAGAAATTAAAATAGGATATAAAGTGTATCAAAGGGATGTCGAGGAAGATTTCTTAAATGGTGTTCCTGAAGAAGTAGTCTACATTGAATAACCAGGGAGTTTTCTTCTTGGTAATGATGAAATGAAAGTTTACAGATTAAAGAAGGCACTATATGGGTTGAAGTAGGCACCACGGGAATGGTACTATCGGTTGGATTCTTATCTAAAGAGGATAAAATTTAAAATTGGAGTAGTGGATTATAATATCTATTTGAAGAATTATTAGAAATACTAATTCATGGTATTGGGGTATGTTGATGATATTATCTTTGGTGGAATCAGGGAAGGATCATTAGATGAATTTTCCAATAATATGAAATCATAATTTGAAATTTCTATGATTAGTGAACACACATACTTCTCGAGGCTTAAAGTTATTCAAAGGAAAAACTACACTTTTATTTCTTAAGAAAAGTATGCATGAGAGTTTCTGAATAAATTCAATATTCATGTCTCCAAACCAATGTCAAATCTGATTGTGGTTGGAACTAAACTATGAAATCATGAGGATATGACTTCTTTAGACCCCACCATGTACATGCGAATCATCAGAATCCTACTTTACTTAAATGAAACATGACTAGATATTGTATATGGAACATTCTTAGTGGACCTCTTTCAATGTAATCCGAAGGAAAAACATACGGAGGAAGTTAAAATAATCATGAGGTACATTCAAGGTACTCACAATTATGGTGTATACTTTGTTGTAGAGAAGGATAATGAAATGTTGACTATTTCTAACACTGACTGGGATGGAGATGAGATTGATAAAAATTACACAAGTGGTGGAGCATTATTTATTGGAATGAAATGTGTGGGATGGTTGAGTAATAAATAGGAAAGTACTTCTACTGGTACTGATGAAGCTAAGTATATCTCTGCTACAAAGGCATTCATGCAACTATTTTGGATGAAGGAACAACTGACTGATGTTGGTGATGAGGTGAAACAACAAATGGTGTTTCACTATGATAACAAGAGCACAATTGATCTTACAAAGAATCATGTTCATAATTATTGTACAAAACACATTGAAATTAGATATCACTTTATAAAGTAAAAAAGTTGAACAAGGCATGATTAAAATGGATCATGTTGGAACTGATGATCAAGTTGCAGACATACTGACCAAGCCATTGTCAGCATAGGTGGTTGAGAAATATCGGTTGAACTTTTGTGTTCAACCACCTCCCAGTGTACGAGGAGGTCATGGAAATCCACTCTCCCCACTTTTTTTAACTCTTTTAATCTATTTGTGGAAGTGATGTAGGTTTATGGGGGAGATACGATCCAAGGGGAGTGTGTTTTCTGCTCTATAAGTCAAAATTAGGCTCTTTGGGTTTATTTACAATGGGGGAGTCTAGAGAAATTCAATGGTACAAAGTAGGAGAATGGAATGTTTTTCTAGTTGCAAGAAATATGGAAAAAAAAATTTCTAAAATGTTACAATGGGGGAGAATAATGTGTTACAAAGGGGGGAAATGTTTGGAGAAAATTAGAATAGAGAAAAAATTTAAACAATTTGGTGTTTGGAATCATGAGATTCCAATTCATGCTTCCCCTCATGTTTTATAAAACAATCATTTCTCACGTATACTTAGAGTGTTGGATTAGTTGCATCTTGCGTATCATGTTTTGAAAGTGGAAGATGCTTTATTGAATTTATCTATAGACTGTCAACAAACCCAAGTGGAGAGATTTCTTGACCCAAGGTTGTTCATTGATTGTAATGGAGAATGGTTTGTATTTATTTCCAATCATCACATGGAAGACTAGGGACTTTTCAAGGAATGTGGATTCTGTGTAGGAGTGTATAGTACTTAGACCAAAAAGACAATGCGTGTAATGGGATTTCATGGAATAGTTCACGGACCGTGAACGATGGTACGCGGAATGGCGCTGAAAATCAGCAAAGGAAGTAAACCGTAAACCACGCAATGGGAAAGGTTCACAGAAAAGAAAACGATTCATGGTGAAGACTTAAAGTTCATGGGTGGAAAATGGATCGTAGAAGTTTTGTGGTACACAGAAGAGCTCATTGTTTTCCGAAACTAGATGGTGATTTGAGCTGCTGTGAAGGAAGACTGGCGGTACGTGGACCACATAGGGAAAAAATTTCACGTGTGAAGCAACATGCGGTGAGGTTATACCTGATTCGACGATTTGGGAAATCTCAAATTATGGAGATTTTTGGAACTATTTTCCTATATAAAGAGCGCTAATACATTCTTTAGAGTGAGTGATTCTGAATATAAATTTTAGAAGAATTTGGAGAATCCTAAAGTGGTTCGCAGGAAGAAAACTCTGCGAAGGAAGAAGTGGTCCACGAAGGTGGAAAATAGTCCACGGAAAGAGTGGTGGTCTGTAGAGGAGAAAACAGTCGACAAAAATAGTGTGATTTGAGGAGGAATCTATCGCAGTATACGGAGTAGGGCAGTACGTGGTGGAGCAGGGTAGTACGCAGAGGATGCTCTCACAGTATGTGGAGCAGGGCGGTACGCGGAGGAAGAACTCATGGTACGTGGTTTAGTACGGTACATAGAGGAATGAGTTCAGTTCACAGAGGAATAGTATGTGAACTAAATAGTGCATGGAAAATTGGATTACATCTAACATGACTTCAATAGAGCATCCATTTATAGTTTTGGATGCATGATTTAATTCCAATCCATTGAAGCAACCTTTATTTTGATAAATTGAGTCCAGATCATTCCCAACACAGTGAGTAAGGGGGAGTCAACAGAAGTGTTCTGAGGGATGCGGTGTGTTATCCCTAAATTCTTTTAAAGGCAGTGTGCCTAGCACATAGTGACTATGTTTAAACTTGTGTACTCCACAACTAGTTAGGATTAGTGAATTCTGATACGACCAACACATTTTTGGTGTATACTCATTGGATATAGCCCTTAGTGGTGAACCATATAAAATTGTTGTGTGTCATCTCTTTACATGTGAATGTTTTATTCCTGATCATATACAACGTTCAAGTTTAACAAATTCCTTCAAATGTGGGAATAAGATCCATTATATTAAAAGAAAAAGTTGACACACTGATTCACCCCTCCCCTCTCAGGGTGTCCTGGGTTCCTTCATATGGGCTCCCTCTTAAGAAATATGGCTTGTATCGTGATATTCACTTTCTTTCCTAACAGATTATATATTAAATGTACCTTGGTTTCCTTGGGATATCTTATAAATACACATTTCATGCCTCAAGGTTCTTGTTTTTTTCTCAAACATGACCTTAAAAAATGTCTCACATCCCCATACATGTGTTTGTAACTGAACAAGTTTCTTTCCACTCCTTAACTTGATGTGAATTCTATTTTCCACCTTATTTGGTACTAGATTTAGTTTGTATGTCATAGTTTGTATTACATATCCCTAGAAAAATAATGGAAGATCTGCATGATTCACCATTGACTTTACCATGTCTATCAAGGTATTATTCTTTATTTCACTAAAATCATCTCACCAAGGTGTATAAGGTGGAATGAGATAGATAGAATCCCAAATGTCCAAAGAAACTTGATAAACCCTTGATTAAATTATTCACCACCATGATTAGATCGAATGTTCATTATCTTCTTACCAAGTTGATTCTTTACATAATTATTTAATTATTTGAATTTATCAAGGGCCATAGACTTATACCACATCAAGTAGACATATCCATATATATTCAAGAAATATATAAAAGTTATTAATTAAGAATATCCACCTCTATCCTCCATAAGAAAAGGTACACACACATCAATGTGTACCAATCCTAGAATCTCAGTAGCCCTTTCATCGTGTCCTCCCAATGGTGGATTGGTTATTTCTCTTTGAAAACATGCATGATATATTTTATGTGGTTTTATCTCATAAGAGTATAAATATATCTCTTGATATAACTTTTTTAAATACTTCTTTTTTATGTGATCAATATGGGGATTCCACAACTGGGTGTTATATGATTCATGTGAACATGATTCATTGTCAATTTCAAATACTTGGTTGTCTTAATTTAGTACATAAATACCATTATTTAGTTGTGTCAAACTATAACAAATGTTTTCTTTGTAAAAGAAGATTTCGTCATTTCTAAATTTAAAAATTAATCCATCCATGTCAAGGAATGAAACATAGGTGACTTTTTTATTAAACATTGTCATAAAATTACAATTCTATTAAACCAAAATCATTTCGGTTGGAAATGGAAGGTGTTCATATTTTAATATCCATGATTGAAAGTTGTGCATCATTTGATGCTCAAAGATCCACCTCTCCTCTATAAATCTCTTGGAATATTCTTGTTTCTTGCATTTGGATATAGATTTGATCACCACAAGCTATACCTAATACCCAATTTGTAGATGTTAAAATATTACATTCGATTACAAACACTCCTTTAGCTTCCCCTTTATTTTTATTGTAGATCATCTTCTAGTGGCCCAACATACCACAAATGAAAATATTTTCTTTTCCTTCTTAGGCCTTTTGATCATCTTCTTCTTAGAAGGATGGTTCTCTAGAAGTTTAGATTTATAGAGAGTTTTAGGACCATTTTTGTTGTTCTTACTTTTCTTATTCACTATAAGGATTGCATCTTTTACATTCCCCATGCCCTTTTTAACTTGGAAAATGACAATAAGAAGTTCCAAAAGTGTCTTCTCGTAACTCTTCATGTTTTAATCCATAATGAAACTGGTGAAGGATTTCACTAGTGTGGAATGTATGAGATCTATGTATAGATTATTTGGGAATTTAATGACCATGATATCTAAGAACAATTGGTATCCCATCATCTTGACTACATGAGGCCCAACTAGCACTGAGAATCCAAGCTTGCATGTGAATAGTACATTAGAGATCTCATATCTCTCTTATGACTTCTCTTGATAGAGATCATGAAGGTGATAAATAATGTTATGCACATCCATATCCTCATATTTCTATAGAATCTCCTTGTAAATGGAAGATAGAATGTAATAATGGACATATGTGGCATCATACAAATATTTATCATAGAGAGAAAATTCTTCCTCACATCCCTCTTGGCCAGGTGCTTCAAGAATTGGGTTTTCAATCACATATAATTTATTATAATGGTGTATAATAACATATAAGAACCTTTTCTATTCTTGAATATTAGTTCTAGTGAGAATGTAATCCCTCTCAAGTAAGAATCATAGTAATATGTTTTATTTCATGTTAATTGTCATTAGTATAACAAAAATGAGAATAATTTTAGTACTTTATATGATAAAAATAGATAATAAATATTAAATTTGATAATCTCCCACTATTTTATTGTAATCTATTAGCTCTCACAATTGGTTCATAACATCCCATATCTTGGAAATCCTAGTTGCAAGGGCCCATATTCCCCTTCTCATAATATATACATTGGAGTAAGATGTTTTTTTGAAGTGTTTAATGTTGGTATAAAATTTCTAACTAAATTAACACAAAATTCCTTGATCTATTGAGTGGACTCTCCAATCCTGATATCCTCAAATTTAGATTTCTTCAACCCTTGCCTCTCAGTACTACATTGGTAATCAATTTTTCATGTGAACTAATTTATGTTGGACCAAAACCAAAGTTATATTTCCTTAATAACTAAAATTACCCCAACATTTTTCATTAAATAACTATGGACTATTATTCGATTCTAACTTAAGTATTTGAAGGCTTCACTGATTTACTATATGTAATTGAGGTATTTTTTTTATTCATAAATTTAATAATTTTTATATTTACTACATTATTGATAATTTTATGTGGATTTTCATAAGTGATTAATAATTTATTAGATAAATTTTATGCATAATCTAATTTATTTTAGTTATAACTTTCATTATTGTTAATTCATTACGTCATGTGATCACAAAAGAACATCCATAATGAAAATAACCATGAAACATGACATAATTAAAATAATAAGAGTTGTATAATCATTATCTTTTCCTAATGTTTAGTTTATCTAGAGGATGGTAAACTAATCATTTACCTAGGGGAAAAACCATAAACCATGGCTTGATTCATGTTCCAAATTTCCACCAATCCACCCTTGTATCTCTTAGGATTATTTTTCGTCATCTCCAAACATGAACCACCTAAACTCTCCCTTGATATCTATCAATTACATAATCTTTTACTCACACAAAAGTTAGGGGATCCAAAGGATTGGTTAAGGCGGATTATATAAAAGTAAACCATGGGCACGTAGGCCGTTACATAATGAGATGATGGATGATGTGTATTCTATCAGTGTAATTTAATAATAAATTTAAATGAAACCATCACATACAATTTTTTGGTACATTCTCATGATCATCCACATACATGGAATGAATTACACATTTATTAAATATAATTCATTCCCAACCGTTCTTATTTAAGATAGATTATGCTCAAATCAATTAATTGTATTCTTTAATAATAATTTTTTTTATCTTAATTCTCATCCAAACATTCTTGAGATCGTCATCTATAATAAAGTTAGAAATATTAAATAAATTTATTTAAAATTGACTGTGTACAAATAATATACCTTTTAGGCAACACGGCGAGTACCCATCTGAACAACCAATCATGTGTTATTTTCATATAAATTTAACTCACATAACATGTAGCATACAAAAAATATCACATAATTTCATGGAATGTATGAGTAAATTTAATTAAAAATGGAGCTCATTCTATTTACATTGTGTGTTATATTTTAATACACATAAAGTAATTATTGTATTCCAACTTGTACATGAAATGCTATTAAAAATATTAAATAGAATATAATAAGACATTTAATGAATATAAAAACCATCACATAGAATATATGAGTTAACTGAATGAAAAAAACAACACATATTAAAATGCTTTAAAGTATATAATAAATTAATTTTAAATATTACATAAGTAGGTAATATACATAGTGTGTAATAGCCTACTAAATGTCATGTATAAATCATCATTTTCAATCCACGATACATTCTTAGGGACTGGGAATATTTTCCTTCCATGGAAATTAATTGATTACATGACTTGTACAAGGGATACAGACCATTTGGTCTTTGAGTTTTATAGTTATCAGTCATATAGGTCATATAAGAAAATATATGGTCCATTTTTTGACTAATGGACTACACATCATGTACTCTCGTTACACATCATGTAGTCCAGGTAACTGTGTGCCAAGATGGACTTGTAAACATGTAGATTATTAAATACACATCATGTTTAATTAATTCACACACTCCAAATTAATTCTAATTTAATTCACAAGTTTCCTTGGTGCATTAAAATGGGTACATGATGTGTACCAATGGGCTGGACACCGTGTACTCTTATTCTATCTGGCTAGAATCATTAGCACCACCAAATGATTTCATCCAATTATTTTCATTTACAATTCATCTATTTATTGATTATGTTATTGAGAATTAAAGGGAAGAATATAATATATCATGATTTGGATTAAGGAACAATTAACCAATGATTGAATACTAATAGTAAATGCATAAATCAGTCAATAATCTTTTAATAATTATAAATAATTATGCAACCCCTTTGATTCCACTTGATATCAGAAGTGTTATGAGGGAATTACCAACTCAAATATTAGTTATAATCGATGCTTAATACATTATTTACACAGATGAATAATTTTTTGACCAATAGAATTATATCAAAGATTAATTTACATGAAAACAATGGTACCAAACAAAGGATCATCATATAATGATTCATAACAATGTTAAGCAGTTTAGGAATTCCCTTGTAATGGATTATTTCTTTGATGATGAATCTGAAAATGTCTCTACATATTATCTTCATTTCATGGTAGGAATCCTGTATATATTTAATCTAGTAGTGTTTTGCATGAAATTCATGAATATTTGATCATCACCATAGGAATATTTTAGTGCTCATGTGGTAGATCCTAACGCTTGTGTTATTCATCCATGATCATCATGTGAATTTATTCAAAGATGTATTCTTCTTGATCTCATTATAATCAAGATGGATGGGGTGGTTGCTCTATCTTCATTCTCTAGAATATTTTTGGAGAGGTTCTTTTAATGGCTTGAGAGAATTCTCCTTGAGTTTATGTGAAAAAAAACAAAAAAACGACAACTATTAAGGTTGGAAAAATTATAATTGGGTTTAAATAGTGCTAGGGTTGGAAAATAATAAAAGCACATGAATCATTATTATTTTATTAATCACCATAGAAACCCATGTCTATAATAAAAATAATAATAATATTTCTATAAATTTGAAAAACTAGCAAATTAATTATATATTATTTCTTGAATAAATTGTTTAAAATTTATTAAAATAATATTTAATATATATTATTTATCACTGGACCATTAAACTAGGCTAGTCATTCCTACATAATATTTATCTGGCCTTAAATAATGACTATTTATTTAATAAATAAATTTCACCCCATTTTTTTCCAATAAATAAATAAATATTATATTCACTGCATAACGAATAAATATGTATTAAATGTTCTGCTCATAGAACATTATCTTGAATAACTAGTGATGAAATAAATGAAATAAAATAAAAAATAAATAATTAATAAACCAATAATGGGAATAATATTCATTAAAATTGTTAAATAATGAATAATATTGTGGATTGGGGATAATTATAAAGGGGCCTCTGAGCGGCAGCGCTTCTCCCTCCTTGCGGTGCTAGGGTTTCAACCTTCAGTTTTCCCCCTCCTCTCCTCCACTCCTCCGGCATCCATTTGGTTCGGTATCAGCACCCCTCGTCTCAGCATGACGGTGTGTGAGGCTTCAGGAGCTCTCAGCTCAACGTCAGCTCCCCTTGTCACGGCGCAAGCGCTTTTTGGTGCTTCCGGCTTCGTCTGCCCAGGCGATGCTCCTTGCGCACCTCAGAGACCAAAGTCGACTGTGGGCGATGGATTCGGATTTGGTGGGTGAAGGTGACTCAACTTGAGTTTTTTCAGCATCAGATCCGAGTTTGATGTCGCCAGGTGAAGGTGTTTTTATCTATTCTGGTATGGCTTGGTGTCGGTCCTAGAGTGATGCGGAGGGGAGGGGGACATCTTGGTTCTGGCTTATGGCAGTCCAGTGCTCTTCTTGCAGGTCTGAATCCAATGATTTCTACTATTTGTTGATTGCTTTGAAATTATGGTTCTGTTTATGTGTGGTGGCTGGATCGTTCCTTTTGGTGTGTTTTCTCTCCCATGTTTTGTGGTTTTCTTGCACTGGATTCCACTGAGGGTGTGCCTGTGGTCCCCTTCTAAGTGGATCCAAGTCTAGAGAGGTGTTTATATTTCAAAGTGGCCCAGATCCCTTCATTGGTAATGTCCTTTTGATGTGGTGCTGAGACATCTAGTCCTAGGTGACGATGGCATGGTGCTGCATTTTTTGGTTCATCTTCCGATTTCTTTTTCAACTGTAGTGGTAGGTAGTGGGAAGCACTGTGAGGTTTGTCCATGTTTGTGTCTTGGTTGAGGGTGTCTCATGAAGTTATTTGGGTTTATGATGTTATTTTCCATCCTGTTATCTCTTTTTGGCTATGTGGTTCATGGTTTAAGGAATTCCAACAGTTCTTCTACAAAGGGTTGCTCCAGATGGGGCTCAGTGCATAGATTTTTCTTCAGTTCATTGCTATCTGGATTTGGATGTTTGAGAGGGTATGGCTTTTTTATCGGTACTAGGCCCATGAATTCAAGCATGGGATAGCTATCCGAGCAGCGATTAGTTGAAGAAAACTATTCTTAATGTTTTTGATGCTGGGTAGGGGCTCTTCCGTGCAGGCTTGAATTTGTTTTTTTGTATTGAACTCTTGTACCATGGTGGTTTGGTTGTTTTAAGTCATTGATTCAATGTCGGGTTCCCCATCATCCCTTAAAAGGGGTTTTATGCTTTAATAAAAAATTAATTTTCAGTCAATGAATAGTATTTTTATATAACTAAGATACAGTTAGTTTGTGACACTCTGCCTCTTTCTCAAGAACATTAGATGGGGTCACCCAAAGTACAAGGTTAGCATCTAGAAACACTCCAAGAAACCCATAGATAATGAAGTTAATGTCACAATGACATAAAACCTCATACGAACTCTTACTGTTTAATATAATCCATTTATCATGATATCTCTAATCAAGTAGGTTGCATGTTGGTATCATTAACCTATATACTCAATGTCTCTTTATTTGACATTCTAAATATGAACCCACCTAGAGAAATCTAACTCCATGGATTTACTTAGACTACATCATATCAAAAATTGGTCCTGAGATATCAAATTCCATTAAAGAACATAACAAAAAAATCATTTCTCACGTTATTCATCAATAATATATTACTCAAGAGGCCCCAAACATATCCTACCACACCACAAACATATGTTGTCAGATTTTTCATCAATACATCAATGTAAATTATTAATAATGTTCGTTAATAATAATATTAATGTCTAAGGGTCAATACAGACATCCACATATAGGAACATATAATAACACATATGAATGTGGATTTCCTACTCACATGTCATGTTTTCACTACCTCCGATACTAGAAATTACCAATAGAAAACAGCATGAGAAAGTGTTTAAATGTTCTATGATTAACCATAACTATTAGCCTATATCAATTTCATCCCATAAAATGATATCATTAGGCTATAAAACATATATTTAATAACATTATCATTACACTTTTTGGATCACATAATTACAGGAAAATTCTCTGATCTTTCAGTGTGATAGCCACTCTTAGAACTTTATAAAATATTATATCATGAAGAAGAACAATTATAATGTGATAAAAGGTTTATTAGTATTTAAAACAATGAATTTAGGCAACCATAAAGTATATAGAATTTTATTCAATGGAACTAACTCCAAAATTCACTTTTTTGTTTCATTTTCATTTTTTGAACATTTCCATGCTATGATGGTTGACATCCTTCAATCAAATGGATTTATTTTGGTGTATAGGGTAACATTCATAGTTGGGATCTGATAGAAAATATTAGCTTCTTATTGGAGAGAGGTGATCTGATATCTACACTATTGTTCCATTCTTATTCGCAGAATATTGAAAGCCTTATGGTATGTGATTTGTTGATTTTCCATGTTTAAGTGAAATTTTGATGTTATCATGATTTTTCTCATTGGGTAGTAGTTGAATTAACCACAATTAATATTAAACTAGAATTAATTAATGAATTCATTTTGAGTAATAATGACCACATGGTGTTTCGCCTTTTGTTTAATCTATGGTTTATCATGTCTTTTTTTATTGGAAATTAGATAAAGAATGTAATGAAAAAAATTATTGAAGAAAAAAATAATTATAGTGTCATATTTAATTGAAATAGTATTTAATTATAAGTTATGGAAATGGATGTTATGCTTGAATAATATTTAAATAATTCTTATCTATTGATAGTTGATGCCTTAGGTTTCCTGTGGTTTTAACATGTGATAAATGAATTGGTTAATTCAAGTTGGTAATAAATTTTTTGTTTGATAAATATATTTTTTGGGGGATGAGTGAGATGGTTTTCGTAAGCAAGCTAGATGCCTTGGTGTAGGGGCCTAGATGCCTTGTTAACTACTTGTTGGTTTCTTACTTCCTTATATAGTTTCTAAATATGTGATCCTCACTATGTGACATGATGTGAGCCTATGATGGTTGATGTTTTGGTGAGAAATGGATATGGGTGCCCAAGCATGTGGAAGCAGTTCATGCATGAGATGGTTGGATGGATGGTGATATTCATAGTAGTTTTGTGGATTCCATCGAGTCTAATGGAGTGAGTTAAAGTTTTTCTTTCCATTTGATTGTTATACAGAATTTTGGGATGATTACTTGTTATGAATGTTATTTAAATGTCAAATGGTTAGGTTTCTAATTTCTATGTTCTTTTCCAATCTGGTTAATGTAACTAGACACTCATGGTTAAGCATATTTATGGTTTCTTAGGACAAGTCCTAGAGTACCTAGAATAATGGAATGGAGTGAATAATAAATTCTTAACCCATGATGTTGAGTGCTCAATGGCAGACTCAGAATAACTAGCCAACAATAAATATATTTTTGAAATATTTAATGGAAATATTAATTTAGAATCTCATGAAATGATTGTTCTTTTATAGGATGTCTAGTCCTTCATGTCGAAAGTCATTCTTCTAAGTGATGATAGTTTATGTCAATGTTAATGATAGGTAGTTGTTCTATGTGTGGTTTTTGATATATATATATATATATATAATCTAATTTTTTATTTCATATGAAACCCCACCCATTTCAGTTGGGTAGATGACACCATATAAACTATGGAGGGTGTTCTCCCCAATATCTAGGTTGGACAGGAGCATATGGCTTACTATCCCTCTTTCCTCACTCTATTCACCCAGTATTATTATGTGTAATTATGCACAATGTTTAATTTCCCATATATGCGAGTAGATGGATGTGATGTCTTACGGTTTTTTTTCACACATATATCTCTAGATATTTTATCCTAAGGATTAATATAGGTAATTTTGTACATGCTATAATGGATTAAGGTATAGTACATGGTCTAGAGGTAGTAGTGGCTCCCAAAAAAACTAATCTATTACTATATAGGGGTGGTGATGTTTAGGATATTTTGAGATGCATGAGGTGTGGGTGATTATACATTTGTCTTTGATGCATGAAGATTATATTTAGAGAGATGGATCTGAATGTGTGATGTTGGGGTAGAGCTATAAACCAGTGTGGAAGTGGTAGTGGGTTACCTTAACTTTTATATTATATTTGATATTATATTATTACTTACATTTGATACTTGGTTAGAGATCCATAGTGAGGCTGAGAACTTATCAAACCTCATCATGTGACAGGTTAGTTTCACTACTTATTCTCCGGTACTTAGTATACTCTCTTAATATTTTGTGTGAGAGGTTGTAGGGAGGATCCAACTATGTATACCAATTATTATCACCCTACATATAATTAATATATTTTTCATGTATGGAAAAATTATTTATGGATCGGGATGAACATTACAAACATATGGAGTTTTCCAGGAGTAGATTGGTCATTGGGCCCACTATAAGGGATTTTTCTTTTGATAATTGTATTTTTCTTATAGTTGTTCATATTGTATGACATTACATGCATGTATTTGGGATATTTATATCAATTATAAGATTATTTTATAGGGTGTTTCTATCTTATATCACATTAATTTTTATTCTTAGAGGGTAATGCCTTCCATTTGTCTGTATTGTTTACCCTTAGTGACAGTTTCCAACTCGTGACCTATTGGAGGAAGGTTCCAGTCATCATTATCTATCTTCTCTCATTTACATCCCATAAGAGATACCTTTGGAGGGGAGGGGGTCATGACATGTCTTCTATGCTTTTTTTTACTATATATAATCTTGTATTCTTTTTAATAACTGATTCTATTCAAAATTATAGATAGAGAAAATCATTTTTTTCAAAGAATACAAGTTGATCCTTTCACCAGTCTAATGACTTGGAATGAACCACTAGGTTCGAACCCAAGTTCCACATGACCTCATGCTCACCTCCCTATATGAAAGAGGTTGCCGACTAGAAGTGATCGTCTAATCCCATCTATGGGGAGACTATACCCTCAATGTCATTTCATATCAAAAATAATAATTAAAATAATATAATAAATAATATAATGATAAAAGTAACAAGAATGAACTAAATAATAGAAAGGAAAAAACTCATAAAGGTAATAAATATCCCCCATAGTGGTAAGACAAACCAGAGTATAAATGTGAAGCTGGTAAATAAATAAATGAAAATATGTGTAGTCCTACGAAGTCTATCCTAGTTTTCCACCATCTCCATGATTCACTGCTCATCCATCAACCACATACCCCTTTCCATTATTCAAATCCCTATAGATGAATTCGACGTGTGCATCGAGATACCCATGCAGGGTGTGAGTAACAAAATCCAGTTGGACACCACTAATGTCTCCTTAACTAGTGTACACATGTACAATAGGTGTGTTCCATGATAGTAATTAATGTGAAGGAAAACGTAATAAAAAATGATAACATACAAAGTGGTTGTGTGCCAACCAATCTTCCACCCCCCCCCCCCCGCAGAAATTAATTTGAATACTTGCCATAATGATGATCAAGAGTCATCTAAAATGATAATAAGATCCATAAGTTCATATGTATGCTACATATAATCCACAAGGCATCGAGTGGGCATGCTACTCGAAATCCATAAGGCATCGAGTTTACATGCTACTTGGAATCTACAAGGAATTGAGTTTTAGAATGCTCCTAAGAATCCTCAATTCATTGAGTTATGTATGATCCTAATGGATATCATTATCTTTCATGATCATAATTTCACATCATCTGTTCTCTGCCTCTAAGGGGGAATCATACCATGACGGTCACCAATTGTTCAAATAGTGGGTTCCCCAGACCCAACTATGTAGTTCTTTTTTATTACCATATCATGTGTATTGTTAGTTATACATGATGTCATCTTACCACTATAGGGTAGAATTTTATACTTCCACTATTATAATGGTAATGTCAAAAGATTAATTGTCATATCGAGAGGTTATAGTAGATCCCGGGTTATAATGAGATCCTCGAGATACTATGAAATTGATCTTAAATATATGTTTTATAGTCTAGATACATATTAATAATTGGACATAGTAGATGTTTGACTATCAGGTGTCAGGGGCTCATAATCATTGATACCTCTTCTCATGAAGTTCACACTTGGTGATCTCTAGTAGTGAGATCATGAGGACAGTCCCGCCAATAGGAAGACCACATGTTTTGGGTGTCATAGGTCATTCCTATCTACAGACATGTGTATTGGTCTCCTGACTTGAGATCATTACAAGTGTGTATCATTTTATGCCATACTTTGATGCAAGGAAAAAACCATGCACTACCACAAAAACAGTTTTTCGCAGCGCCCCCTCCCCCCCCCCCTTTATCAGCGCTAACGAAAAAGCACTGATAAAGGGGGGTGCCTTTACCAGCGCTCAAAAAAGCGCTAATAAAGGGTGCCTTTATCAGTGCTTGTTTAGTAGCGCTGATAAAGGGTCGACTTCAAAAAAAATTAAAAATATATTAATATATTAATATATAAATATAGTTATATAGTTATATAAATATAATATATAATTTTTAAATATATTTTAGATAAGTATAAATGTACATTTACACTTATTATACTTAATATATAAGATATTTAGTAAAAATGGCTTCTTAAAAAATTAAAAAAAATATTTTTAATTAATAATTTGATAATCATTATGGAGAAATAGTCATTTAATAACAATTTGAGGACTAAAAAAATTAAAAAAATTAAAAAAATATCCAAAATATGTTGAAAACGCAACTCAAACTTCAAACGGCCATAACTTTTGATCCGGATGTCCGTTTGAGCTCTACCACATATCAAATCGAAGCCTGCGACGAGCTCTACGTCGCTGTGACTTAACAGAACCCTAGTCAAGCATTTTTTGAGGCCAAAAGAGGCCCAGAAGGCCTCCAAAACTGATTTTTTTGTCGGGGTACCCAGATTTTTTAACATTTTGTGGATTTTCAAACTCGTTTAAGGGGGTATTATTGGCTTTTTTTGGCGGGGACTGAATTTATTCCAAGGTATTACATTCATATTGATATTATGTCTTTGAAATTTCATCCTTTTTTATAATGCACTGCTATTTATAATCAAATATATAACTATATGTACATATTTTTTATATATTGGCACCTAAAAATTAAATTTTTTAAATAAATAATTAAACATATTTACATATAAAATATATTAGCTTTATCTAAATAATAACTAATATCCATTTTATTTAAAATACCAATATATGAATATTTATATACCTATATATTAATCTAACTATATATATATATATTAATCTAACTATATATATATATATTAATCTAATAACTATATATATATTAATATAACTACATATAAATATATTAGTATTACTATAAATATATATATTAATATCACTATATATATAAATATTAATATAACTATATATATATATTCATATAACTATATATATGTTAATATAACTATATATATATTAATATAAATATATATTACTATACGAATAAATATAACTAAATATATATATATAGATATAAATATAGATATATATTAATATCACTATATATATATTAATATTACTATATATATATATATATTAATATAACTATATATATATATATATTATAATATAACTATATATATATATATTATAATATAACTATATATATTATAATATAACTATATATATATTAATATAAATATATATTAGTATACGAATAAATATAACTATATATATATATATAGATATCATGAATTGGAAGACAAATCAAAATAGGGTAGTGGTAAAGGCTTAGGCGCGCAGGGGGGGAGGTCTCGAGTTCAAATCCTGGTGGAGGCAGGGCCGTGCGCGCATGGGGGAATATAGCAGCAAGTGCTGTTAAAGGGTGGAAGGGTGTGTGGGGCGATGTACAAGGGCAGAAAAGCGCTGTAAAAGGGGGGGCTCAAGCGCTATAAAAGCCCCCCCCGATTGGCAGTATTTTTTTAATTTTTTTTTTAATTTTTTTACCTTTTATCAGCGCTTTTAAAAAAGCGCTGATAAATGAAGCGCAGATATAGGACCCCTTTATCAGCGCTGAAAAAAGCGCTGATAAAGGGGTACTTTTATCAGCGCTTTTTTTAGCGTTGATAAAGGACCCCTTTTATATGCGCTTTTTTTTAGCGCTGATAAAGGGGTCCTATATCAGCGCTTTTCGGAGCACTGATAATGGGGACCCCCCCTTTATCTACGCTGGCTTTATCAGCGCTTTTTCTAGCGCTGATAAATGCCATTTTTAGCGCTGATAAAGGTCGTATTTGTAGTAGTGATGGTATTGAAATCGTGGTAATGTATCTTGTGTTGGGTGCATAGTTGGTGGTATGGCATTAGTTGAATGATCATGAAAGTATTTGTTGCTTCCATGTTTAGGAAGTTGTATATCTCAGGACTAGTTGATCATGATGGTGATGCATTCATAAGTCTTTGGAAAAAGAAGTACAAAGGAAAATCCATATGGATAGATCAACAAATAATAAAGCAAGAAAAGGATGATGACGCAAGTGTGTGTCCTGTTTTATGAGATATTTAATGACAAAGAGATTATAGTACACAGTCAGTGTTCATAGGTTGGTAGTCATTGCTATGACTATCCTTATCCCTTTAGGGGCCATGATGGGTTTCTAGACTCCGCTCTTGGTTTGTGGATTTATTCACTACTATCGAGATAAGGGCCTATATGGTCACACACAATAGAGTATTCAAAAATATGCTCTATTCAGTTGAATAGGTATATGGACATAGTGGGCCCCACCATTGGATTTGAGTGTTTCCCAAGTTTTTGATCACCAAAAGAATTAAATAAATAAATTAATATTCAAGTTATGAATATTTGGGATTGAATTTATTTAATGTATTTACAAGGTTAGTAAATACGAGATAATATTAATTGAATGGATATTATTTTAATATTCAAGGTTCGTTTAATATTAAGAGGGACAATGAGTCAGGTGAAATGGCTCGGTTTTATCACGTAATATATTATATATATATATATTAAAAGTATGTGTTAAAATAATTAATAATATTAACATATTCATCGAAATTATTTATTTAGTGGAAGTTGAAATAAATGGGGGCCGAGGAACCCAACTGGGTATTTCTCAAGGTCACTATAAATACAAGGGAGGGCTCTCTCTCATTTGTGGTGATTCTACTATTCATTCATTCATGGATTGAAAGTTGAGAGCATCTCTCTCCTCCTGCTCTCTAGAGAGAGAAGCTCTCAATCCAAGAAGATCGGATCAAGATCTATCTTCAACATCGAAGGCATCTCAACGCAGTGATCGTTGAGACGTCGAAAGCGTCATCGGATCTCTGCGCAAGCACCCAGAATTCAATGATCGATGCTCTTGTGGGTTTTTGAAGCGCGTGTGGTTGATCTAGAGGGTTCATGCATTGGATCCTTCGAGCAATGATCACCATCGTAGAGTTGCAGTGGACCGCGACTTCAGATTTGAAATAGGTACATTTTCATTTTTATTTTATGCTCTTTATAATTTACACGAGACCCTAGGACCTATCTGGGGCTCCGATCATTGGTGTCGATGAGTCTCGTTGATCCGCTGATGAAAATTTTAAAATCCTCGGCCCACCGGCTTTCGCTGCGGGGCCCCTGGATCGCTTAAGTGGTATCGGAAAAAGTGTATAAATTTTTTGAGCCAAATAAAATTAATTTGCATAAAATTAAGTAGAGGGTTCAAAGATGATTCCATTAGTTCAAACCGCGCACCGATCCGATCTTGAACGGCCATATTATGGCCATTTTAAATTTTCAGATTACATCAAATATGAGATTTGATCTTGGGTTCTATTAATTTTATTCAGTCCGATGAACCAATCAATATTATATTGGTTCATCGGATATAATTAAAATTATATGCAAATTGTAAATTTTACAATTTAATAATTTGCATAATAATTTTATTATTAAAATAATATTTATTTTATTATTAACATTAATATAATAATGATGAATTATTATTTTATTATAATAATTTTATTATTATTATATGAAAAGGCTAAGTAGCCTTTGGAAAATATGGGGGAGGACTTGATTTCAAAAGAATTCATAAATTTAATTTAAAAATGGCTATGGATTTTTTTAAAAAGGGATACTAAATAGAAATACTTCAAAAGATGTCATAAAAATTTAAAAAATATATACCAGGTGGGGTGACGGGTCAAGCAAGCAAGCAAAAAAAGGGAAGCAGAGCTCCTTCCTTGGCACGCTTCGACCGAGGTGCCCCAGCCTGCAACCCGCAACTTGGAGGAGCTGCACTCCTCCTCCTCCTCCTGGACTTCCCCGCATAGCTGGCCGAGTCAAAGAAAGCCGGTCCTAGGTTGCCGCGATCCTAGGTTGCCGCCCACCTTGTTCCGCTCCTCATTCACAACAATCAGCCATCACCACCCCTTCCCGATCCCCTCTCGACTGTGCCCACCAGCCCGCAGCATCCTCCTCCCGGCAGGCCTCGTTGGTCCTTGTCGCGCCGCATCGGACTGCCAGCAGCAGGCCGGACGCAGCTGCTACGCCGGTCTCCACCCCGCCACCTCCAGCTTCCTCCCTGTAGCGCCGCACTCCCACCGACTGGTCGCCGTCTCCAGTGCTCCCACTGCCCTCGCTGGCGCTTCGACTTCCACCCAGCAGGCCACCGTGCCTGTGCGCCGGCCTCCTCCCGGTTCCGCCCTGCTCCCGCGTGACCTCACTGCTAGACCAGCCTAACCCTGTCTCACAACCCTCCTGATTGCCGAAGAACTCATGCCGACCGCGCCTTCCGACCAACTCGCGCTGGAACCCGCAGATCGGAGCCGCTCTACCAGACTCCACCCGAGACCCGACAACCACCCCCGCCAGAGTAGAACCAGCCTGCGGCACTGACGCAGCTCTGCCGGCTCACCTCAGCGTCGCGCCATGCCCGAGCTCTCCTTCACGAATGCCGGACTGGCACTTCGCCACTCACCAGTGGCTAGAGGTCCAGCACTGTAGCCTCCGGTCTAAATCCAAGAGGTATTCAAGATTTTTTCGCTGAGAAAATTTGGCCCCGAAGCAGTTGAGACGGACCTGCCCAACCCAAAACGGGTTTGGCCAGATCGGTCCGACCCATTCTGGCCCTCCCTGTCCCGACATGGCCCTGCGCAGGTTTGGACCGACCCGCACAGGTGGTGTTTCGGGGACCGAACAATTTAAATTAATCAAAAAGTAATTAATTTAATTAATTTACATTTTGAATCTAAATTAAATTAATTAAAATTAATTTTGGTTAATTATTTTTAATACCAGAGATATATATTAATTTAATTTTGTAATGAAGTTAAATTAATTAATTAATTTAATTTTGGTATAAAAATTAAATTATTTAGCGGGCCGATAATTAATTAATTTATTTGAATCTATTAACTCATTTAATTTAATTTATAACCCTCGTACTTATTTAATGAATTTTAATTTTTATCGCACATTATTTACCTATATTCTAGTCTTGATCATCGATCAGTGTATGTTGCCTTTTATTTAATTAATTAATTTAATTGTGTGTGATGATTGTAATTAATTAAATGACGATATGCATATCGTCTTTTTCGGTTAAAATGTATAAAGGCGTGTTCCCCTCACCTGTGTGCGAGTATTTTTTATACTTTAAATGAAAATGGCGAATGACGTGGACCCCGCCAAGATGAGGCAATATTCTCTGTCCAAGACGATGCAAGACGTGACATGGATCTCACCAAGATGAGGCAGTATTCCAAGATGTGACGTCAACACCGCCAAGATGATGTGATATTCCAGATGTGACACGAACATAAAATAGAGGGAAAGATGCATTATGAGTCACGCTTCGACTCAGTTATGATGCCCTTAGGTCGTTTAGATGCTCAAGACTAGTCAGGTAGTAGTTTTTCTTTATGCGTTTATTTATTATTTTATGCATTTTAGAACAGTAGAAAAAATACATATAATTATAGATAATAAAATGCATAAAGAAGCAGTCTATGTTTTTCTATTAAAGTTTAGTTATTATCGTGACAATATAGATGAACAATTTTAATAGAAATGGATCACATTCGCCGAGAGAAACGAATAAAACCCTCAAAGAAAATATCAAGTAACAACAGCCTTCCATCATTCAAATTTGATCAAAATCGGGTGTTCGAGGTGTCCGTCATGCCATAGCTGAGGGTGCGCCTTACTACCGGGGAGTTCTTATTAGTTTGGTGGGTTGACATAACTAAAATTTCATAAAAAAATATCCATATCAAGATTGTTGTAATTTTAGAGGCAGGCTTTGAGTAAATCAAGTAATAGAAGCCAGGACTTCACTCAACAGATCATGGAACCGCGAGTTGATGCAGTTGTCCAACCAAAAGCCTACCTTGGACCCTCCGAGTAGTGGTCCAGCCATAGCTTGTAGACTATGAGGGAGGTTCCAGGATCCTAGCCACTAGAATACTCAAATGATAGAGTGTTCTGATTCGAGTAAAGAGGGATCCTATAATTTGAAAAAATTAGTAGGAGACATTTAAATGATTAAATAGTGAATTATGTTTAAACTTGTAATCAATATAAAAGTATAATCTGCTAAATTTTATTTGTAGAGAATGGCAAGAAATAAAATAATAAAACTGAGATACATATTATAAAAATTTAATGTCTAAACTAGCACGAATTTCCAAAATGTAGTGTAGGCACTCGGGCACAATATTACTATATCGAAAATTCAAGGTGCTTGTGTCCCAACCTGTTAAGCCACCTCAGCAAGCGAGGGTGTAAAACTACTTACATGAGACTCATGAATCAAGCATATGACAGTTCTGTCATAATGTTATCACCAACTTATGATGTTAGTTCTGGTCACTACATCATGACATGGATGATGTTACATGAAGTCTCATTTCCAAGAAGATTCCAAGGAGAAAGCTGAGCAAGTTTTGAGTGTGATGATTACATTGGATTTGTGTAAACATGAAAGGAATTCTATGAACTTTCATGACATCTCATTATCACAACCAATTACTCTAGTTTCGTTTAAGGATACAAATGAACGGTATAGAGTACGCGCTTCATAATCATTATGGTAACATTTTCTAAGTAATAAGAATATTGGAGATAACACTATCTTTTATTCTTATGGAGAATAAATTGAAAGACAGAGTGAATAAGCCTATGGAAAGTTATGCCAAAGGGACCTTCATTATGTCCTTCAAAGAAAATAGGTTGGTTATTAAACATGAATTTATTTTCATCACATAATTATATAAATTTATGGATGTTTAAAAAAATGTAATGAACTAAAATACAAAAAGAAAGTACCCACTTCTCTTTCAGATTATATTCATCAATATAAATAAGTTTTTCTCACATACTTCTTGGGTATTAAATACAATATTCTTTTCACATATATGTATTGAAATAAAGTAACCAAGTAATAGAGAAACATTACTAGGAGTAAGGTGTCTTCTCCAAGCTGCTGAGAAAGGGTGATTCCTAAGTCAGTAGTGAGAAACACATAACATTTAATTGCCAAGTTATTGATTCAAATTGAACAAGTTGTTGAGTATAGCCAAAAAATTTATCTAAAGTTCCCTTTTGGACACGATGACACATTATTCCATGTTTTGGAATGAATGTTGTTTGTGGTAATATACTCAACAAATAGTTACTGCTACTTGAATCAAAGGCAATACATGATGAATATAAAATGTACGACCTACCCAATTTTGGAAATATAGTTCATTGTCACGTAAAACTAAAAGTGGATGTCAATAATATACCTAGTATGGTATTTAGGCTTGGAACAACTATACACCTTCAATATTATTGAAATCCTGAGTTTAGATAATGAAACCTTTAGAAAAAAAGGTATGCCACAAAGATTTCAGGGTTAGTTCAACAAGTGAGCGTGAACTATTCCAAAGGAAATCTAGAGGTAAAGATACTTCATAATATTCCTTTAAGTCGTTAAGGAATATAATAGTGAAGTATATGTTTGGTCAGATGATATGTTTTGGTTCGGATCGGCATGCCGAAGAATATCTTGACCAAACATTCATCGATCAGGATAATGTAGCATGGAGTAATTACTAAATGCATGTTTCCTTATCTGCATCACCGTATTGATGTTAATAAGAAAGATCGATGATAAATTCTTACATTTTTACATAGATCAACAAAATGTAGCATGGAGAAATTCCTAAACTGACATTTTATACATTGAAGTTATTATGTATGGATTATCAATGTTACAACCTACAAAAACATCCATTATATTTCAAGATGTAATTTGCAAATAATGGAGAAATCCCATAACCCATATGCCAACTAAAATGAAAAATGGTTATCATACAAGTCATAGTATGATGAAAATCCATTATGTCATTGATTATGTGTTAGGATGGAAAGAGTTTGTTAAGATATAAACAAAAATGCATCAAGCTGAACACATTGGGAATCTAAGTAATTATACTAATAGTTTCTTAGGATATTACATAAATCCCTATGATAGAAAAGATATGGTCAAGTGATTGACTAAATTTCTTTATGAGGGTTCACATATCTATTAGAGATAATGGGAGCTAAATTGACATGGACGTAGTCAATTCTCTAGGTGTGAAGATGGTTGACATAGGAACAAGTTCCACATGTACATGGAGAATAGGAATGTTCCAGTGACATATACTGTGTAGGAAGGATGAAACCATGGTGATGGTTTTATTTTCACCGCGACCAGTGATATATTATTCATTATGAATAATAAATCCTACAAGTAAGAAGTATATGGAAATAAGCTAATATTGAAAAATTTAAAATTCAATAATGGATTCCATGTTTCAAATTTCAAAGGGGCTTATAAATTTAATACTACGCTGGGTATTCAAATGAGAAGATACATGGATGGTACAAGACTGGTACCAATAAGGCTCAATTGGTTATACCAAGTTGGTATACCTAAATCCATTATAATTTTACTTGTTATAGCTAACTTCTAAGATCACTCTATTGGTTATTGGTTGTCAAGATTATCTTTCATGGATGGAGTCTATACGACGTAACCAGAAAGGGATGATGAAACCATCAAATGCCAATTAAGGTTGAAAGTTACTGAAATCTAGTTCTAGATTAAAGTAAGAAACAAGATCTTAGAGCATTCATTGTAAATTAATCTTTGCCTTGGGTCTACCAATGGATAGTGGGAGCATCAATGTTTTCCGATAGAAATATGTTCGAAAACATATAGAATATAGATATCGATATTACAGTTAGATAATACCAGGATAAAAGTAATTCTCAAATGATTGAACTAAAGTAACAACCTATGTTCTAGGGAACATGATCTACTGAGATAGATCTAACTGTTGCTTGGTACTAGTCAATCGTACATAAAGTGACATTGTATTGAAAAATACATGATGGAACAATTCATGTTCAGAATTGTTGCCAATGTCACATGTCAGAATATCTTCAGGTTGACATCTTCAGAACATGGGAAGAGATTAAAGATGTGAATTGAGTTCTATATGCTTCAGTGATAGATCAATCATGTATGCCATAATATGTACAAGAATTGATACTATCAGGATATACATTATTGTGGGAAGATATTAATTATATCCAGGAGCACTTCAAGTAATGCAGTCAGAACTATCATCTTGTAGTTCGCCGAGTACAAATGATATGTACCTGGTATATGGAGAAGAAGGTATACTAGTTATGGTGGGAAAAAAACAAGTAACCCTTAGATCAATTTGATCTAGTATCGTAGTTAGGCTAAGTTGATGAGTGAGTCAAGATCATAAAAGCCAGTGGTATCCATATCTACAAATACTGAGTACGTTGTAGTTTCCAAGGTAGCTAAGGAGTAGTTAAATGCAATGATTTGTTCCACTTCTTAGAATCACACCTAGTGAGAAAAGTATTATCCTATGGTAAATTATGAAATTTTTACTATCTAAGTTGTCAATTTAGGACAATGGAAATAACTGATATACTCGGGGATACCTTATCTTGAGAATTTTTACTCAAGGAGATGAGGACAAACGCAATAGATATGTCACATGGTGAAAACGTGGAAGGCCTAGCAGTTAAAGCCATAACTCAACAGAAGCATGATCTTTATCATGTCAGTAGCTAACAAGTTTTGTTAGCAAGTTGGATCTAGTGAAATTTGGAGTATTGAAATAGTGGGTGCCCTAGAACCAACTCTGCTGTGCTTTTTTATTACCATATCATGTGTACAATTAGTTATACATGATGTCATCTTACCATTATATTGTAGACTTTTATGTGTCCACTGTTATAATGTTAATGTCCAAGGATTAGTTGTCGTATCGAGAGGTTATAGGAGATCCTAGGCTATAATGAGAACCTCGAGATACTACGACATTGATCATAAATATATATGTTCTATAGTCTAGATACATCTTACCGACTGGACACAGTAGATGTTTGACTATCAGGTGCTGGGGGATCATAATCATTGAGACTTATTCTCGTGAAGTTCGCACTTGGTGATATCTAGTAGCGAGATCATTAGGAAAGACCTTCTAATAGAAACACCACATGTTTTTGGTGTCATTGGTCGTTACTATATATCGACATGTGTATTGGTCTCCTGACATGAGATCATTACCAATGTGTATCATTTGATGGCGTACTTTGATGCAAGGAAAAAACCATGGTATTGAAATTGTGGTGAGGTATCTTGTGTTTGGTCCGTAGTTAGTGGTATGACATTGGTTGAATGGTAAAGAAAGTATTTGTCACTTCAAATTTCAAGAATTTGTATATCTTAGGCCTGGTTGGTCAAGATGGTGCTGCCTTCATAAGTCTTTTTCCAAACCAGTATAAAGGTAAATCCATCCAGATAACTCAACAAATAATAAAGCAAGAAAAGGAGAATGACACAAGTGTGCATCATACGTTATGAGATATTTAATGAAAAATATATTATAGTACACAGTCAGTATTCGAAGGTTGGTAGTCGTTGCTATGGCTATCATTATCTCTTTAGGGGCCATGACGAATTTCTAGACTGTACTCTTGGTATATGGATTTATTCACTGCTATCGAGATAAGGGCCAACAGGGTCATACACAATAGCGTATTCCAGAATCCAACCTATTCAGTTGAATAGGTATATGGACAGAGTGGGACCCACCAAGGGGTCCGAGTGTTGTCCATGTTTTTGATCACCAAAATAATTAAATAAATTCATTAATATTCAAGTTATGGATATTTGGGATTGAATGTATTTAATGTATTGACATGTTTAGTAAATATGAGATCATATTAATTGAACAAATATTATTTTAACATTCATGGTTTGTTTAATATTAACTAGGATAATGAGTCGAGTTAAATAGATCGGTTTTATCATGTAATATGTTTTATATATATTACAAGTACATGATAAAATAATACATAATATTGGCATAGTTTAGTTCGTCGAAATTATTTATTTAGTGGACGTTGAAATAAACGGGGGTCGGAGAACCAAACCTGGTATTTCTCAACGTCATTATAAATACAAGGGAGGGATCTCTCTCATGTGTGGTGATTACACTATTCATTCATTCATGGAATGAATGTAGACAACCTCTCCCTCCTCCTTCTCTCTAGAGAGAGAAGATATTGATCTAAGAAGCTCATATCAAAATCTCTCTTCAATATCGAAGGTATTTCGATGCGGTGATCATCTGGATGTTGAAAGCGTCATTGGATCTCCGTGCTAGCACTCAAAATTCTACGATTGACATTTCAGTGTGTTTTTAAGCACATTTGGATGATCTAGAGGGTTCTTGCTTTGGATCCTTCGAGCAATTATTGCCATCGACGAGTTGCAGTCGACCTTAGCATAGGATTTGAAACATGTACGTTTTCATTTTTATTTTCTTCTCATTATAATTTAAGCGAGATCCTCAGACCTCTTTGCGGCTATGATCATTAGTGTCGACAAGTCCCATCGATCCGCTCATGAAAATTATAAGATCCCCAGCCCACCGGCTTCCACTGTGGGCCCCTGGATTGCTTCACTTATCACGTGTACCAAGCACCAAACCTACATGGAAAGTTAATACACAACAAGGTAGATTATGATAAAGAAACATAGCATGGAATCATGAGATATATATTAGCATAAAAACATATAGTGAATCTACATCAAGAATGGAAAATGAAACCTATCAAATTTCATGCAACATGGATTATATATGGGTAACTGGGAAACATACATAGCCATAAGAAATCAACATTAATGGAGATCACAAATCATGTAAACACATGAATCATACCATGGAAACAAGTGAATATAAGAGCCTTCAATGGTAAGGAACTTCCTACCTCAAATTCATTCATGGAGAACTTCATGGTGTGTCAAGGGATCATCACCCAAATATCATCCATGTATTAGTTAGTTCCAACCAATCTCCAAGGATTCATAGAACTAAGTCCAACTATTTTATTTCTAAAAAGAAATAAAACACCACATTCTATAATATCTTATCCCTCATAGATAATTTAAAAAATTATCAAATTATTCCGACACATGAGTTATCACTTCCTTCCTTAAAGAATAAATATAAAACAATTTGCAATAATACTATATCTCTCTAGAATAATCCATGATAAACATGTTTTGTTTTGTAATTATTATTTGATAACTTTAGGTTATTCTAATTTAAATAATTATTTATAAAATTTTGTAATTTTTGGAGGGTTTATTCTCAAATATATCATGAAAAGATACATGGAAATTATTCTCGTAAAATACTACACAAAAAAATGGAAGAGGGAGTAATAACTTTGTCACCCATAGATACCAGAAGAACGTATTGATTCACCTGAATATGGATTTATAGATATTTTATAAAGGAACTTTGGGATTCTTGAACTCATGATGGTATCCAAAATATTATGGCAATAAGGGTTTTTATATTTTCAATAAGGAAAATTGTGTATTAGCCTGAAGCATTAAGAACCGCAGATTAACTTCACCAATAAATTTTTCTTTAAAAAGTATCATGAATGTAGAGTGTTTAATGTTATCCATAAAAGGAATTTTAATCCAAAATGAGAAAATGGAATAGATTCCTAATTATTTCAGGATTTTAAAATCATAAAAAGGGGTTACAGGAGCATGATGGGAAGGAAGAAATGAGAAAATACACTAAAACATTTTTTTCCATAAAAGTGTAGTGCATAAGGGTAACATGGTTTTACCCTTACAAAGATCCTATAAATCACATGTGGGAAAGGATTTTTACCCTTACAAAGAGACTAAATTTTAGAACACCCTTATACAACTCTATCTTTACCCTTATGCAACCATTGGAAAGTATGAGTTACCCCTAAGCACAATCAAGGCTACCATTACACAATAAAATGAACATTCCTATTACCCATACATAGAACACAGAACAAGACAGTTACCTTTATAAATCATTTATAAATACTAACACACTCTTATGAAGCACATATTTTACACTTATGTGTCCTTTGGAAACATTGGGCTACCTTTACCCCATCAACTAGAAGAAACACCCTACCCTTACATAAAAACTGGTTTCCATTATGTAACCCTTGAAAATTAAGTGTTACATTTATCTAACACCCAAAAAGACAACCTTTTTATTGGTTGAATCGCATTACCTTAAAGTAGGCACTAGTCCATACATAAGGGTAAATTGTATTGAAATTAATTAATTTTCCACAAAACGAACATATAAAATAAAACAAAACAGGGGTTTTGGAACATTTAAAAACTATGGACAATACAATTATCCCCCTATGATAAATTCTCATCATCGAGAAGTGTCTCTAGATGTCTTGATTGAACAAATCTGGAAACTGAGTTCAAATATTTGAATGTTTCCACATCTCCTCTTGGATCCATGCATACTGTCATAGGATCCGAACAAGTGGAACCATCTTCCCCCAAACAGAACCATCTCATACTGGTCTATAATATGCACAGGATGCTCCTCATAAGATGCATATGGATCCAAAACGACATTCTTATAGTCTATAACATGTAGAGTAATAGGAATATACCTATGGAGCTGAGATTCTTGAAACACGTAATGTATCCCTCGGTAGTGTGATGAAAGATGTAGACAATAAGCCATTTTCCCACCCCTCTATGCAATCTCACTAAGAGGAATCCAATAAGACAGACAATAGTCCGATCAGAGTCTGAACGAGGGAGATAATTCTAATCCTAGCTTGAAAACCACGAGGAGCATCAATAGGAGATGAGGGTTATGCATGGAAGAGGAAATAAAAATATATCAGTGAGTTATAATTGAAGTGTGTAGAAAATGTAATTTTACCCAACATTAAGAGGTCGCATGGTTTGGCCTCATGGTTGGCCAAACAATGCACCAATTGTGCGATAGTCACTATCCAAGGGAACCCCTCACATGGAAAACCCGCAGAGTTTTAAAAAACCATGATCCCACCATACAAGGTCACTGCCTAAGTGTAAATAAGGGTGTAAGATAGGCGCACAATTTTCCAAACCATGTACAGCAAATGAGAATATCCTCTACAACATTTCTATAGATTTTATCACAGTCATACAACATCCCCTACATAATTTTCTCAAACCATGCTACCTTATGTATAGGATGCACAGTTGGTCCACACAGTTACTACTAACTATTCACCAATCATGTGTCTCATACAGCTTCTCCAAAATTTGGATCTATAGGCTATAAAGAAGTCCTGGATGCTCCCAGATCCTCCCTTAAACTCTAAAGAAAATTTATAAGAATAAAATAGATAATAAATTTGTTCATACCACAAAATAAAAACTAGGGTGTTATAGATACTCTAGGAGCTAGTGTGCCTAGACCAAACCACTTTACTTATTCACCATTTATTGTAAAAAGAATAAATTCAGTATTAAAAGACTCTCTATTTTCTATATTAATATTGGGAGGTATGTGGAGGATGATTGTATTTCATTCTGAAGATAATTACAGGGAAAATATCATTATTCACAACAATTCTCTCTATCTCCCTAAAATTATTATACATTAGGTTATATACAAGGGTTGAGATATTTAGTGATTGTACAAAGTCCCCTTAACTAATTTATATATTCTATTTAAAACGTCATGTCAAATAATAATAATATTATCATTATATTCCATTAAATGTGTTAACTCATTGATATTTGAAAGCAAGTTCTTAAATAAATAAATCAATATTGATATAAATGATATTAAATAAACTATATCATTTCATATGGACCCTTAACTGAGTCCATCAATCCTCCTCATCATTTATCAAACCATAAATAATAAATATTTATTTAGATAAATAAATATCACTATAATATTTATTATATTCACTAATTGGTGATCAGATATTTATTTAATATTCTCATAACCAAGTAAATAATAATTTTTTATATTGAGAATATATAAGAGACAAATAAATATTAATTTTTTTCTAAATAGAAAACAATATTTATATTATATTCAACTCACATATATTCATTAAAATAATAGGTGATTAAATTAATACAATAAAACATACTAGAATACTTATTAAATTATAATAAAAGAATAATATTTATTCAAATATGTAAATTCAAATAGAATTTAACTAAGATTATGGTTACACTTAGAGTGTGGTCCTCTATGAAATATTCTTAATAACAATAGTTGACCCGGACTAAAGTCCAACATTAAAATATAGAAACATGTCATGAAAACCATAGAGAAAGAGATTAATGATACAATGAAAACAACCTCCTATAGATCCTCATTGTGTCTTATAATATCTTTGTCTCAATGTCTCATTAAGAAAGATACATTCTTGTTTTATCAACTTATATAATTGATATATCTTTCTTTTACATTATGAAATGAACTCATCATGAAACCACAATTTCCTTTGAATTAATCAAATATTTTTATTCCAATAAAAGTTCAATGATTTCTAACTTCATTAAAATGGAAGGGACAAATAATTTCTTGTCTTATTTATTATTTTCATGTTACTTATGACACACCCAATGCATGCTACTTCACTAAGAGTATATGTTGTCAAAGTTTATTCTTATAAATCAATGTACACAATTCATGATATAAATTAATAACAATATTAAATAAGATGACCAATACACACATTTTTAGATGGGAACATCCAATGATATATAAAAAATATGGAATTCATATTAGTGGGTATATTCTCATAACCATGTCTCTTGGAGATTACCAAGTGAAAACATTTTAAGAATAATTCTAAATGTATTATGAGATCGTAGAACCTAATAGAGACACATTATATGTATCCAATCAAATAAATTTCATCCAAAATAGGATTTATTTTTAAGAATAATGCCATAACACTTCATGTTCCCCATAATAGTGGGGAACTACTATGACCATTCAGTGCAAAAAAATACTCAAAGGACAATATCACATTAATTTTATGTATATGAACAATCACCATGTATTAAGATATTTAATAATATTTATGTATCTAATTATATTGGTAATTGGAATGTAAAATATAATTTGGTTTGGTGTAACAACTCCAATGCCTAGTTTTGAAATCCCTACTATTTTCCGAACTCAAACACTTAAGTTTTCATCCAGTATTTTCCACCATGGTTCTCTATGAGATGAAGGTTTTGAATACAATGGAATTTTTATTGATAAATAAATCACACACCTTATATATCAGATCATTTATGAGTGTATCATAATGCAATAATAATTTATGATAATTAACTAGATCTTGTCCCCATACATTTGTATGAACCAACTCTAACCTATGGTTCTTTGGTGCCTTACCTTGAATTTGTAGTGAAAAATTTCCTTTCTTCACAAGGGTATTAAATTCTTATGTTCCATAGTCTAATCCTATGATCTTTATAATTCTCTTAGAATATAATATGTTTATCCCTTTAAAACTCAATTGACCTAGACATTAATTCCATAACATTGTAGAAGATACTTGTCTAGCATGGATTACAGCTTTTAATGCTCTAGTAAGGTAAAAAGTTCCATCCTTAACTCATTTGGCCACCACCATGGAACCACATGTAAATTTATATACCCCATAAACAAAAGTTCTACATAAATTCACATCATCTAAATCTATAATATAAATTATGCGCTTCCTTAATCACAATATATGCCACACTCCTTGCAACTCCAGCGGGCCTCTGTTCCTTGTACGAATGGAGACATCACCCATTTATACAATATCGAGAGAATTATCATACGAAATATGAACCCTAAAAAAAATATTAAGATGTATAATTCTTCATACCCCCTATCTTTGAAATTGTGTGAAATGAAACTCTAGATTCTGGCACCCAAGACTCAAGTGAACTAGGAGCACTTTGTAGAAGAACACTCATATCATTCAATGTAGTATTTTCATATCCAATTATAAAAGCATATATTCTACATTTTAATCTTTATTCATTACAATTTTTCTTAAAGTAACATTTCTTCCCATAATTCCAACACATGGGACCACCTTCTGCTAATTTACTCTTCCTCCAACTTCTTCTTCGTTTTCCATTATTATGAATTTTCTAGGTTGTTGAAGGTACCCTAACATCCACACTATAAAAATTTGTGGTAGATTAATCTGTCATGTTAAAATGAATTTACAAATTCTGAATAATATCAATAACATACAAAAATTTCAGTCCTACCTTATCGCAAAAATTTATCATCGCGGTAACCATCAAAACTCAAGACTCTGAGACTACTAAAAGTAAATGTAGTGCCCACTTCAGAACTCTATTGTTCACAATCACCAATTATAACTAACACCAAAAGATTTTGAAATCATTGATTTGGATTACAATATGAAATAATCACATGGAACATACTCTTCAAGTGGACCACTTTGTTCATTGTTGTCAAATTCTCATATATATCAGTGAGAGTATTCATATGATTTGAAGTTGTATTCACCTCACAGATGTTATAATCCAACTTCTAATATACCACCATCCAGATCATGCTGTGTTCTTTCATATCCCACCTTTCCCATTCTTCATTCTTCACCACTTCTAGCTTGGTATCCATCAATAGATGATCAAGATCCCTCTTTAGTACACAATCCATTACCTAAATCTTTTAATATCAGAAATCATTCCTACCAAACTTCTCCCCTCGAACCATACCCACCTCTAATTCCATTAGGTCTTATGAGAGTGAACAAATATAAATTTTTGAAAACCTTATAGGGATTTAGAACAACTTATCAAAATTATCGTACAAGGAAGAGTGAAGAATAATGCTTCTAAAATGAGTCTTGAATCACCTTCACCAGGGTTTAGTCATCTAAATCACTGTAACCAAAGCATTAATTATGCTTATTAGGTTTGATGAAAATTCTAATAAAACCATCGGAATTTATGCCTCCAAAACATACAATATGGAAACCAAAGAACTAGAATGAACCCATGAATTCAATATAACAAATCATGGAAGACTATATCTCCCTTTTAAATTTACTAATTGAAAAACTTAGATATAAACTTTTGAAATATAATGATAAATAAAAAATAAAACAAACAACACAAGTAATTACGTGGTTCTAACATGAGTCTTAATCCACTATGGGAAGATTTAATCACTTTTATTAATGAATTGTAATATTATTGCAATTAAAAAGTGTATCAAACAAATTCTCCACCCTATGAGTTATAGTAGAATCCATCCCGTGTAACCGAACACCACCACCTTTTGATCTTCCTGAGGGAATGATTCCACCTCAATATAAACTTCATGGGTGTCCCTCTATGTGAACAAAGACTTATCCTACCTTAACCTCCACTTCTAGTATACATTGCATGCATTTGAAACTCTCATGATCTTACCCTTATGTATTCTCCTATTACAACAACCCAACTAGGAAAAGACACTTACACAAGTCCATTTGGCCTATACACCCCACCTTCATCCTATAAACAGGTATGATCTGATATATTATTTTCAAATTCCATAAACTAATCTATAGATTTAATACTTCTAGAATTAGGTTGTTATGTAATGAACCCAATGGGTTCAACTAGGAAAGTAACCCAAGAAGGTTAGCCACATGGTGAGGTGTAAAAAACAACAGAAGTCTCATATATTGCCAAATAATGGACAAAGTTAAATGTGGAAGAAAAATATTAAACCATGATACATACAACATCAAGACCAAGGGGATAAACTAGAAAGTAAAACAATACAATCCAATGTATGAGATCCAAGTGACCATTTGTCACAGCCAAATTGTCCCACTATAAAGGGGATGAAAACCAAGAGAATCCAATGAATGAAACGATTCACTTCCAATTACCTAAGTTATAACAAACCAAATATACAAACACATTAATAAACATGTAGGGTATGCACACAATTCTCATTAAAATTTCACTGAAGAATCTATAAAAAGTCTAATACCATGAAAATGTTAGCACTGGCTTAAAAAAACCCAGTTTATAAAGAATTTTATAAAGGTAAACATTTTTTAAAACATCATTTGGTTTTTTATAAAATACTTTTATACTTACATAGACATGGAATATGAAAATTATAGGTGATAAAGCATGTAATCATAAGAAAAATCATCCATGCATACACTATATGATAAGAAATTAAGAAATTGACCATGAAATATACTATCATGTGTAAAACCAAATATAAATGACAGAGAAAACCATTTGGGTTCTAACCTATGTAAATATGTACTTGGACATAAAATAAATTATTAAACCTAGAATCATGCGATCTTGACCAATATTGAGTCATATCACACATTTTTTCGTTATCAATCCTCTAGTGGTATAACACACACTAAGAGTGACAATCCCATTTACCAATGCACCTAATGTTCCCAATGTGACATGATTTTCAAAACCATTTGAAAAAAATTCTAACATTTTATAAAAACATTTTCACAGTGAATCCTTACTTCTTCCATGCTTGAAAACCCATTTTAGAATTAAAACAGCCATAAAGGAATTTCATCAACACATAGTGTCTCCAAACCCCATTTTAAAGTAAACCACCTTAAAAAACATATAACTATTTATATAAAAAAAATTATATTATATCCATCCATTAAATAAAAAAACTAATGTAATTTAAAATAACTTCAAATAATTCATAAGTTAGAACATTTTTAAAGAGATATCATACTCAGGAATTGAGATAAAATGTGAAGAATTGATCTCCCAATGATCAGACTTGAATCCCATAAAAATGGGTCTTCAAGAACTTTAAAACCCTATCTTGGGAACCTAAGGTTAAATAATGAAAATTGGAAGAAAAACTAGTTTGGAGGGAAGTTTTTTATACCTTATCTAGAAAATATAAGACCACATCACAGAACCCCCATCCACAACACTATCATTAGGTTTTTACCTAAGAATATAATAACACACATTGTGCTACCCCATAGTCACACATGGTTAAAATGGATTCCAAAAACCATGAAACAAACCTCACCAAAATCCTATTATCCCAGAATAAGACCATAGCACGATCCATTCACCATGCCACATCTACCACAAAAAAATGTTGAACAACCAAAATCACCATAATGAAACTTCATGTTGTAGTCTCTTCTTCCATGCCACATAGCTCAACCAAATAGAAGGCTTATACCTCTTTCCCTTTAGCATGGTGCATCCTAGTCCAAATTGGTAGTGGAACCAACATTCTGCCTCTAGGACCCCATGTTGAAGCTGTCTTTCCCATTCCAAAACCAGTATCTCTATGGTTTAACCGCTCCCATCAATGACACATACCCCTATATAATTCCATGATAACTATATATCCCCTCCAAAAACTATTTAACTCAAAGAAAAAATAAAAGAAAATTAATATTATAGGGTACTGAAACCCGGAGGGAATCACAAATCTCCCCACCATACAAGATTTATATCCTCATAAATCAATCATGATTTTGAACTTACAAAGATAGAAGGCCACTGCTTCCAAAACAATGATTCTTTTTCCAATGTGTCAGGGATTCCCCATTAGCACTACTATAGTACAAATACCAAAGTAATAATTTTACCATATAGTACCTTATCCTAGTGATCCATAATCTAAACTAGTTTCTCTACAACAGTGGTGATGGGATCAAGATTCACATCTACCTATTCAATCTGATGGGAATGTTACATTTGATACCTCCTCAATTGGGAAACATGAAACACATAATGTATCAATATCAAATTTTATGGTAAGTCTAACGATGTTCCACCTTTCTAATTAGTTAAGATATCTCAAAGGGGCCAACAAACCATTGTGACAACTTACCCAACTTACCCAACTAAGGAATCTGAGGTGTGTTGAAACTAGAAGAAAGACATGATCACAAACCTAAAACTGAATAGTCCTATAAAGATAACCTACGTAGGATTTATGATGAATTTTTTCCCTAAACAATCTCTTCCAGATCAACTGAACCATTTTTGTTGTCTCCTGAATAAGGCTCGGTCCAACCAAGGATTGATCCCCCAAATATACCCAACACAAGGGAGATCTACATGGATACCCATAAAATGATTTATTGGGAATGATCTAAATAAAATAATAATAACTATTATCATAGGAAAATTTGACATGAGGTAGATTATTTTCCCAATAACCACCAAAATCAAGAACGCATGCCCTAAGAATATCCTCAAGATCTTGACTAAAATTCTTTTTCTACACATCTATTTGTAGATGGTATGTCATTATTAATTTGAATTGGGGACCCATAAACTCTTTAAAACCGTTTCAAAACCTATATGTAAACCATGGTTCCATATTGGAAATAATCATATAGGGAACCCCATGAAGCCTCACAACTTCACAAACATTCAATTACCTAATTTTCTCTACCTTTTTCATCTTTTTGATAGGTAAAAAATGTGATAATTTAATAATCTGATCATCAATAACCCAAATTTTATCCTTCCCACTAGGGTTATGTTGTAAACTAATAATGAAGTCTATGGAAATATCATCCCACTTCTAGACTTGAATCGGTAAGGGCTACAACAAACCAACAAAAGTGTTCTTCCTTAATTATATGATAAGTAAGGCACCATGATACGAAATATGTAGTCGTCCACCACATCCTCGACCGATAATAGTGATATTTTATTTTAGGAAACATAATGGTAGTCCCTGGTTGAATAGACCAACAATATTGGTGTTCACTATCCATCAACTCCTTCCTCAGAGAAATCAGAATGACCGACTTGCTTTATAAATGCATAGCCCCAGTAAGAGACCAAGACCAATCACCCAAGGTCTCCCCACCATTTAGGATTTTACTAAAACACTAGAAATAATTATTTATTACCTTTTTGAGGTGAACCCACTCATAAAATGATGATTCATACTTCATAGAATCCAAGAACACCTTCCCCAAAGCATCTTCCTCTCCCAAGCTCATCTAAAAAAACAAACACATCAAAGACCATTCTTCCACTGATTTCATCAAGTATTGAATTTTTAATTTTCTAATCAAATTATTATATACCACATTCCCTTTATAAGGAGTATAATTAATATAAAAATCGAAATACTTAAGATACTCAAACCATTATCTCTATCACTATTTTAAATCCCTCTGAGTAAAAAATATACTTCAATCTATTATGATCATAATATATCATAAAATTCTCTCCAACAATATGGTGATTCCACATTTTGAGTTCATGAATAACCATTTAAAACTCTAGATAATGTGTAGGGTAGTTCTTATTATTAGGGAATACATATAAATATCCATAAACAAACACATGCTTCCCTTGCATCAACACACACACCAAACCCATACTTGATGCATCACAAAAAAATGAAAACCTAAACCTGGTTTGGGAAGAATTAAAATGTGATCTGAATTCATCCTTACCTTAATATTCTCTAAGGATCTCTTATATTTTTCATTCCATCCAATCTTAAAACCTTTACATGTCAAAACTATCATTGGAGATACAATTTTGGAGAAGTATTGAACAAAAAAATAGTAACCAGTCAAAACTAAGAATATCCACATCTCAGGCACATTTCAAAGATTATCCTAGGACAATACCACCATTATATTTTTAGGATCTACTAAGATTCCACTATCAGATATAATATTCCCTAAAAACATCAATTCTAGGATCCAAAATTCACAATTGGAAAGATTACAATATTAAAAATTCTCATTCAAGTTTATATATATAATATAAAAATGATCAATTTTATCCTCATCTGACTTTGGGTTTACAAAAATATCATTCACAAACATGACTACAAATGAGTCAAAAAACTAATGATAGATCTGGTTTATCATTTCCATAAATACCACATGAGTGTAAGTGAGACCGTATGGAATAATTAGAAACTCAAAACACCCATACCATCTCTTAAACATTGTATTAGGTATATCCTCTTCTCATACACTCAATTGGTGGTACCATAGATGATTTTTAATCTTTGAAAATAAATTTTCCCAACTGAGTTGATATAAGAGATCATCAATTCTTGGCAAGTTATACTAATTCTTAATGCGCACAAGATTTAACTTTTTTCAATCAATACAACGTAAGAGGATTTTATATATTTTATTGAAAAATAGAATAGGTGAATCCCAAGGTGACATGATAGAAAAAATAAGTCCATTTGCCTCAAGGTCTTCATGTTTAACATTAAGTTTCTATAATATAGAAGGTTCCATATGATATGGTGGCATGGAAATGGGAATCATACCAGGGAGTTGGTTAATAGTTTGCTCGCCTTCTCTCCATAGTGGTAACCTATAAATATAATCGATAAAGACCTTAGGGTATGAATTCACCTCTTTTGGGAGTGGAATGCTCAAGAAAGATTCAATAACATCAAGGAACATATCTAATAATTAGCATGTGATCACTCCAGCATAAGGAATAATAGGCCCTAACCTCTCAGATCTAGAATCTCACTCACCCTAAAAGACATGAGTGACTCCAATAGGAGATACAATCTAAAATCAACTACGATAATAGTTGATATGGGACTTAACACAAATCATCTATTCCAGGACAATAATCAGGTCAAATATTTCATGATTAAGAACTATAAAATCCTCCACAACTTCAAAGTCGGCAATCGACACACAACATGCGGTACATTTGAAACCTTATTCATACCTATTTCTTAAAGGTATGGAAATATCAAACAAGAATTACATATAATCTATACAAAATCCAAAAATATCAACAAACATTGATGTTATAAAATAATTAGTAGTACTAGTGTTATATATAACTAGTACCATAGATGGTGAAATAAACATCATACCTCTAACAGTAGACAAGCCTACCTAAGAATCCTTCAGCGCATTCTCTAATACATAGAGACATCCATTCTCAGCTCCTCCTTAAGCTTTAATGGCCACATAAACACCCAATTTGGCCTAAAGGTAAGACACACCACCCTTGGAATCATCAAAATGAACATATGAACACTCCGTAAGAGTGGATCCATCTTTACTTACTTGGTATATCCTTCTAAAAAAATTCCTTAGATGTCCAAATTGTCCAAAATGACAAATTTTTTTGGGTGATTCTGAGATGCTCCAGCCCATACTTCTAGATTTTGTTCTAAAAATGAATAATTTTTAAATACATCACATGAATTGAAACAAAATCCAAATATAAAAAGTTCATTGTCTTTGGTAAATAGGTGCATTTAAAATTAAACACTACAAAACAAATTTCTTCTATGAGGATTATCCACACATGCAATTCCATTATATGTATACCATTCATTGTAATTCTAGGGGAAGTGATGAAATGTAAGAAAATAGTGATCTATAAATCATAGTAAGGTATAAACAATGAAAAATTATCATAAAATAACATCATGGTTAAGACATGATGCATGATATAATAACATGAACATGGGGACAAGAGGCATAACATGATCACGAGTACAAAAGGCATAACATGATCTTAAGTACATGATTCATGACATGATTGTCAATGCATGAGGCATAATAAGGAAATGTGGCTACAATATAACATGAGTCATTCATAAGAATATTACCAAGGTTCATTATCAAGGTGTCAAATAACATTACCCAGAAATACTTCAAAGGTATCATGAACATCTCAACTCTAGATATTAATTATTTACCCAATTAATTAGAGCGCTATTAGGGTGAAGCCTTCATATAACATAATCCATGTGAGATATATAAGAAAAACATGCTTAAATACATCAATAATCATACAATGATAAACCCATTGGAAATTAAATGGGTATCTAATGAAATTCAGTAACTTTCTAGGTAAATACCCATCAATAGAAATAATAAAGTCTAAGGTATTTACACCATATAGATAATGGGTATATGATTTAGTCAATAATTTACTTAATAAATCACTTTTTGGGTATCTAGGTGAATAACCTTCAATCAGATGAAGTATGAAAGTATTTTCACAAGGAAATAAATGATTATTAATAGCTGATGATAAGGAAAGACAAAGGCATTGATGGATCATTCTATAAAGAGATCATATTTTCACTATATAACATGTACATAGAAACATGGACATGTATAATAAAGGTAAAATACATGAAAAATATGGTGAGTGAAAGGGAATATGAACATTGGTTAAAAAATTGGGTAGGAATAAAACCCTTTCAATGGATTAATTTAGTTATCTTGGTGAATAACCAACATGTTGGAGTTGGTTCACTAGAACCAACTTCTATATAATTTATGATAAACTTTTATTCATTATTTTAAATACTAATAAACTACTTATCACATCATGATCGTTCTTTTGTGTGACATATTATGTGATAATGTTATAAGAGTAGTTGTCTCACTAAAAGGTTATAGGAGTTCCCCGCTATGATGACAACCTGGGGGTGCTATGAAACTATTCTTGAATAAATGTTCTATAGCCAAATGATATCATTTGAGGGACATAAATGATATAGGATATCAGAGGTGGACACTCATAGAACTTTGAGGCACCTCCTCATGGTGTATTCCCATGGTAATATCCATTAGGATATTGTGAAAATGAGGTCGGCTCGTAGAAACTCAACATTTATATGTGTCATTGGATGTTACTATCATCAGACATGTGTATTGGTCGTTAGACTTTAAGATTATTATTAATTACTATTATGATTTGTGAAGCTAGATTTATTGATGAAAACCGTGACGAAAAATGTTCGCGGTGAGGTAAGATTTGTTGGGTGCATCATGAGAAATATTGTATTAGTGAATAATGCGAGAAATGATTTATCCCTTATGATTTTAGTGGACATTAATATCTAAGAACCTTTAATGTAAATGATATAGCCTAAATAAATCCATGGCTAGGGTGTTCTATAGGAATGATCTATTTCTGAAAAGTCAAAGAAAGTGATATTGAGTATGTAGGTTGATGGAACTGGCATGCAACATTATCGATTAGAGATATTGTGACAAAGGGATTATATTACACATTAAGTGTTTATATGTGGTAACATTACATTATGACATTAACTTATTTCTCAATTGGTTCCTCAGTGTGTTTCTAGATGCTAACATTGGAATTTAGGCTGCTTTGCCTAATGTCACTGAGAAAGAGGACTAGAGGGCCACACAATAAGTGTATCCAAAATCTCAGTTAAATAATATATTATTATTTATTATTTAATAGGTTGAATAAAAATTATTCCCTCATGTGGTTTAATAATTATCCATGTATCCTTGAACACACTTATTTTGTCACTAGTTATTCAAGAGAATATATTGTGAGTGGAATATTTAATAAATATATATGTCATATTTAATGCATGTAATATTCATTTATTAATTTTCGAATAATGCAGTGATATTTATTTAATAAATAAATAGACATTATTCAAGGTCCGATAAATACTGTGGAGGAATGGAGAACCGAGTTTAATGGTCTGATGATAAATGATAACAATGAATATTATTTGATTAAATAATATTTAATTATTATTTTAATGTTAAGAGTGTTTCTAGAAATAATAATATTCCTATTATTTTTTGACATGGGGTTTTTCTAGGATTAAATAAAATAAGCAAGGGCAGTTGGAAAATTATTTTATTTTAACCCTAATAATAAAAATACCCATTTTTGTTATTTTTTTGATAGCCAATTTTGTTGTGCACAACAATATTGAAGAATCTTCTCAAGCCTAGAGAGCTCCCTTCTAGAAGAACACTTCCTAGAATGAAGAGAAATCCTCCTCCACCAGATCAAGGAGAATACTTTGGAAGTGATTCTCAAGGTGATCAAGGTGGACGACACAAGCACAAGGATCTTCCATGATAGCACGTAGATGCTCCTTCAGGGATGCATGTAGATTCTTGAAACACATGTGGATCACTGCTAGAGGAAATCTACACATGGTTTATACAATTCAATGATGGTACACCGCATATCTACTTCCAGATTCATAAACAAAGAAAGAATTACTAGGCAATTATTTTTCCAATTAAAATAATTCTGAAAAATATATTTTGGTATCCTATATCTAGTTCTGAAATTATTACCCATGTCTAATATGGTTGATCCATTTTTTAGATCACGGTATTTACCATCATAGATCTTAGATTGGTCATCAATCATGACAAAAAGAAAAGTTGGGTGTTGCCCTTCCTGCACTTCCACTACACCCAGAACCTATAAGTGGTATTAGAGTGAGAAGATAATTGTTTATAATTATTTAAAAGTGTCACGACCTGTCCCCCGGGGCCCGTGTCATGAATACCCCATGCCCACCTTCCATAGGCTAAGGGCTGACGACTAGCACCAAAGGCGAAATTTCCTAAAACTAGGAAGGCATTGTCTTTATAAACTGTAAACAAACACAAAAGAGCACACAATTGGATACAAAACAATAAGTAAATTGTATAAAAAAGAGTACTGAAAAGTATAAGGGTTCAGAATTCAAGCCCAACTAGAAAGTACAAGTACAATTGAAAAAGAAAAAACAACTGAAGGGTAAAATCATATCCAGGATTGTGCACCACGGATCCTACCTGAAGGGTAGGTACAAATAGCCTCCTCAGTACTCCACGTCCATCAGTCCCCTCCGTGTACCGACTCGTCGTAAGGTACACCTCTGGGTACCATCCAGTCCTGGTGCTCTCAGCCTCCGTCAGCGCTGTCCTTCGTCTCCATCCAACTCAACGAGGTACGGGCATAGCCCGTTTAGGGGTTAGTATAATGATACTCAGTAGGGACCCCAAGACCTTCAAGGTCTCACAAAATCCAACAAGGATAATGTAACACCCGAGACTTTTATGTTATATAAATCATCAAAGGAATCTTTTTCTACACAACACTTGCTTGGCTTGCTTTACACGAAATCGCGACCTTCCACGATAGCTTGCGTCGTACGCAATACCGAGTTTCACTAAACAACGATATGCTATTAAAATATTATTAAAACTAACCGTTATGAATAGTAATAACCACTTTTTGAAATTTTATAAATTTTATTTTTCAAAATGGACTTCATTTTTGGATTCGGAATATCGAAATTAGCTGAGGGTGAAATTTTGGTATTTTTCTGAAAACTTTCAATTTTTGATGAATAGTGAAACCACTAAGTGGTAGTTAAAAAAACTGAATTTTCCATAAAACTCAATTTTACCGCTTCTATGAGTGGAATTTCAAAAATCCGAGAGACACGGTTGATGTAAGTAAGTAAAATGTGGTTCAATGAGATGAAAATAATTTTTTGGTGAATAGTAACTTTTTACTTTTTTTTACCACGGTAAAAAGTAAATAGGGTAATTAAGGGTAAAGATGATATTATTATTAACCTAACACATGTCCTAATTATATTGGATAAGTGTAATTCGACCAAAAACAAACTTAGGAATAAAATATGACAATTTAGGCCCACTTGGATTAGATTAGAACATTTATTATTAATTTATTTAAAGAAGGGTTAAAATAGTTAAAATCAATGTTTAATAAGTAAATAATTTTTAATATGGGGTTATACATAAGATAAATTCGACTATAAATATTCATTAGAAAGCTAAAAAGATTTTGTACATAATGGTATTTTAATTTTAATTTTTAGACATTAAATAATTTAATTTATTTATGACACAATGAAGATGCAGTAATTATCTTATTAATGAAATATTGACATAATTGATGTTATAAACACCCAAATAAATGTAATTTGAGACTTTTTATGTATCCCACTAATTTTCTAGGTTAATATGACATGTTAGTATTGATTTAATTAACTTGTTTTGAACTAATAATTCTGTTATGATTTTCACAAAAATCAATTACTAAATAGTGTCAAAATTGACATAAAATAGTTTTTAAAACAAATATTATATTGGTAATTGTTATTTTATTCCTAAAAATATAAGGTTCGGACAAATGACTTAGATAAGGTTATATATATTAATAATAAACAACTTGGGTTTCGTTTGGCTGCTTATAGTAAGTTTATTAACCTTATAGTATAAGAACACAAGAAGACATGGCAAAAGTAAAATTATTTAACTTAATGTTAAATCTAAATGATAAGGTTAAAATAGGAACCTAAACTTGTCTAAATTCTATTGTATGAGAGGATTTCGACCCATCTCCACCTTATCTTCGAAATATATCAATTTGGAGCTATTTAAAACCAAACTTGACATTATAATAAAATAATATTTTTAGTTATCCCAAAGGTTCCCCTCTCCTCCCTTATAAAAGGGCACCTCGTCCCCATCTTCCTCACACCACTTTGAGCCTTCAATCTCAGACAACCTTTGCCAATTCCTCCTCTCCACTTCCCTAGATACATCTTAGAGGTCCTGGTCTTCTTCAAAGACCAATTTTAGTGCCCTAAAAGAAGGTCTCAAAGAAACACTTCAAAGAAGAGGTAATGTCCGTTACCGATTCTTTCATCTTTATTTCTTCTTCCACTTCTTATTCTTTAGTTGTTTCATTATGAAGTAATAACATCAGTATCACTCATATACTGATATGTTATTATAATTATGAAACAACCCTATTTCACCATCTATCCATCCTACGGAAAAAGAAATCACCGCGCGTGCGTACGTACGGAATACCGTATCCACGCCATGGTGTAATCTATTGTCCACCACCACCTTACTTGGATGGGTATAATGGTGTAAATAATGACTATATATGACTATTATAAAGTGATATTTATTCTGAAATAGTATACATATACTCCAATACAATTCCACGATCATAGGAAAGATATCATCAGTCGTACGTACGTACAGAATACCGTCTCCACGATGTGATGCGACTCGTTCTACATGATCTTCATTTCATAATGATTATATAAATGAATTGAATGAATGAATATGATATATATTACACTAATACCATTCTGGAAATTAGGTATCTATAACCTAAAGCAAAAGAATAAGAATTTATTCGACAAAACATGCATAAGAAAAAAAAGTTATAAACACTCGAATAACAAGTAGCAATGAAATATTACTACTAAGAAGCTAAGAATATGACCATATATGATATCATAAAAATTAGTATGATTCTGTAATAAGTCAATAACATTATTTAAATCATTATACAGGAGGTTCGGACACTTACAAAGCAAGTCGGACCTAAGGTAAGAGAAATATCACAATCTCATTTTTATCCGAGATTGTTTATACTTTGGAATTTACTGGGATGTATTTTATCATCCACATACATGTTTCCTCAATATGTAATATTTATATCCTTCTACAATAGTTTATATCCAATTTTACCCTTCGGTGAGTTTTTAGTGAAAGATATGAAAGGAATCTTTTGTCATTTTTCGTACGAGGTACTTTTTGACTTTTCCGACAAAAGTACGAGAAGAATGTTTTTTTAACTTATACGGCATGAATGGATTTTTAAAACATTATTTCAAAGAATCCTCCTTTACAAGTTTTAAATTTTATTTTTAATCAACTTCTTTTAGTTTAAAATTGTATGACATGTTAAGAAAGTAAAAATGTTTTTTTGAAGAAGAAAGGATATTTTCCTCAAGAATGGAGTTCAAGTGTTTTATCAAAATTATTTTCCATCTAAGACAATAAAGGGTTCTGTTTTATCCCTATTATTACATTGATTTGATTATGTTGTGATGGAATTATTTTTATGAATTCTTTTATCTTATATGAATTGTTTCATGATGTCATGATGTTTAAGATTCCCATTTGTATTACATAGGTTATGAAATGATGTATGATTTATGATTTTGTGGCACACATAAGAATGGTATCATTATGAGATGGGTGGGACCTATATCTCCCTCCAATTAATTGGGTAAAGATTTTATATCTCATGAGATAGACATGGCTGGAATGGTAGGTTATACCGGTTCAGTGAAACAAGACTGAAATGAGGGTGACTCGGTTCAGAAATGGACTTTGTCCACTAAGATAGTCTTGGTAATGAGTCTTGACAAACAAGAAATGATTCTATATGATTATGTGTGTATTCCACAAAGTTTCATGTTTTATTTTTTGATTATTGTGATTACATTTCACTGCCATGATTTATTCCATGTTATGAAATTATGATCTCTTTTGCAGGTTAAGATTTCCAAAAATTATGTTCTTATGTATACGATGTGGTTGATATTTCTTTTGTTTACCCTTACTGAGCATTTGAGATCACCCTTTTGTATGTTTTCTTTCCCCAGGTCAGGAAGAAGGTTATTAAGTAAGATATGCCAAAAGGGACTATAGATATGATGAAATAAATGGGAGACAGTGTAGATGCTTTATGAACCAGTTGTTTATGTTTCCCAGTTTCTAAAGACACTATACCTATACGGTCCTTTCGTGGTTTTGTTATATGTTTTAATAAGTATGCTTCAATTTTGAAGTATTAACAATGTATGTAAAGTATGGGTCGTTATAGTTGGTATCAGAGGAAAGTTACAGTCAACCTTTTGAAACTAGGATGCGAAAGCCTTAGTAAGAACCCTAAGGATAAGTCTAAGCATAGAACACAATATTAGTTTTTTAGAAATGGTCATGAATAACCTAGGATAAGACCTTAAGTGTGAAATTTTATTCTTGATTATGTGGTTTTACTATTATAATTAGTGTTGCTCACACTATTCTTCTTGGTTTTAGTCAATGGCTGGAACCCAACGGAACCGTGTTAATGTGGAATGCGACGGGCAATGCAATGATTGTCCCCCTGAGCAACCAAATGTTATGGGAGCTGGAATGAAAAATCTTGTAGCCATGCTCACACAACTTTCTCAAGCTATGAATCATGCAGGACTTCCAAACGAGCAAAGGAAGGAGCAACATTCTGTTGAATCCTTCATGAGGCAGCGTCCACCTTCTTTCAGCGGGTCTACTGATCCATTAGTTGCTGAACAATGGATTAGTACTACTGAAAAGATATTTTCAGTTCTTCAATGTTCTGAATATGATAAAGTCATCCTAGCAGTGTATCGTTTAGAAGGAGATGCTGATCAATGGTGGAATCTTATTAAGAATATGAGGAAAAGGGATGAAATTGAGTCCATGGATTGGGACGAGTTCAAGAACTTATTTTTCAATAAGTACTTCCCTCGTATTCTCTGAACAAATACGGAGAAAGAGTTTCTTGAACTGAAGAAAAAGGATGATGAATCTGTTGGTACCTATGAAGCAAATTTTACAAGACTTGCAAGGTATGCTTCTGGTATTATTATCCAACCTGAGAGTAAGATCGATCGATTATTTAGTGGCTTAAAACCAAGTCTTCGAAGGGCGTTAGCCATAAGGGACTTGAATAGCTACGAGGAAATCGTTCGATGTGGTCTCAAAGTCGAGATGGAGATTGGAGTAACCCATCAGTCATATGGGTTTGATAAGAAGAGGAAAACGGAATTCAAAGGAAAATCTAAAGAGCACACTGAAAAGAAGATGAGCTTTACCTTATTCTCAAAGTGTGGAAAGAAACATGGAGGGAGTTGTCTTAAAGGGACAAGTAAATGTTTCAAATGTGGAAAGGACGGTCATCAGGCATTTGAATGCCACAATGATGGGAAGAAGATGTCTAATGATGCAAACAAAGGAAGGGATACACAGAATGAACCTACTCCACGTCCATCAGTCCCCTCCGTGTACCGACTCGTCGTAAGGTACACCTCTGGGTACCATCCAGTCCTGGTGCTCTCAGCCTCCGTTAGCGCTGTCCTTCATCTCCATCCAACTCAACGAGGTACGGGCATAGCCTGTTTAGGGGTTAGTATAATGATACTCAGTAGGGACCCCAAGACCTTCAAGGTCTCACAAAATCCAACAAGGATAATGTAACACCCGAGACTTTTATGTTATATAAATCATCAAAGGAATCTTTTTCTACACAACACTTGCTTGGCTTGCTTTACACGAAATCACGACCTTCCTCGATAGCTTGCGTCGTACGCAATACCGAGTTTCACTAAACAACGATATGCTATTAAAATATTATTAAAACTAGCTGTTATAAATAGTAATAACCACTTATTGAAATTTTATAAATTTTATTTTTCAAAATGGACTTCATTTTTGGATTTGGAATATCGAAATTAGCTGAGGGTGAAATTTTGGTATTTTTCTGAAAACTTTCAATTTTTGATGAATAGTGAAACCACTAAGTGGTAGTTAAAAAAACTGAATTTTTCATAAAACTTAATTTTACCGCTTCTGCGAGTGGAATTTCAAAAATCCGAGAGACACGGTTGATGTCAGTAAGTAAAATGTGGTTCAATGAGATGAAAATAATTTTTTGGTGAATAGTAACTTTTTACTTTTTTTTACCACGGTAAAAAGTAAATAGGGTAATTAAGGGTAAATATGATATTATTATTAACCTAACACATGTCCTAATTCTATTGGATAAGTGTAATTCGACCAAAAAAAAACTTAGTAATAAAATATGACCATTTAGGCCCACTTGGATTAGATTAGGACATTTATTATTAATTTATTTAAAGAAGGGTTAAAATAGTTAAAATCAATGTTTAATAAGTAAATAATTTTTAATATGGGGTTATACATAAGATAAATTCGACTATAAATATTCATTAGAAATCTAAAAAGATTTCCTACATAATTGTATTTTATTTGTAATTTTTAGACATTAAATAATTTAATTTATTTATCACAAAATTATGATGCAGTAATTATCTTATTAATGAAATATTTACATAATTGATGTTATAAACACCAAAATAAATGTAATTTGAGACTTTTTATGAATCCCACTAATTTTATAGGTTAATAGGACATGTTAGTATTGATTTAATTAACTTGTTTCGAACTAATAATTCTGTTATGATTTTCACAAAAATCAATTACTAAATAGTGTCAAAATTGACATAAAATAGATTTTAAAACAAATATTATATTGGTAATTGTTATTTTATTCCTAAAAATCTAAGGTTCGGCCAAATGACTTAGATAAGGTTATATATATTAATAATAAACAACTTGTGGTTCGTTTGGCTGCTTATAGTAAGTTTATTAACCTTATAGTATAAGAACACAAGAAGACATGGTAAAAGTAAAATTATTTAACTTAATGTTAAATCTAAATGATAAGGTTAAAATAGGAACCTAAAATTGTCTAAATTGTATTGGATGAGAGGATTTCGACCCATCCCCACCTTAGATTCGAAATATATCAATTTGGAGCTATTTAAAACCGAACTTGACTTTATAATAAAATAATATTTTTAGTTATCGCAAAGGTGCCCCTCTCCTCCCTTATAAAAGGGCACCTCCTCCCCCTCTTCCTCACACCACTTTGAGCCTTCAAGCTCGGCCAACCTCTGCCAATTCCTCCTCTCCACTTCCCTAGAGACATCCTAGAGGTCCTGGTATTCTTCAAAGACCAATTTTAGTGCCCTAAAAGAAGGTCTCAAAGAAGCACTTCAAAGAAGAGGTAATGTCCGTTACTGATTCTTTCATCTTTATTTCTTCTTCCACTTCTTCTTCTTTAGTTGTTTCATTATGAAGTAATAAAATCAGTATCACTCATATACTGATATGTTATTATAAGTATGAAACAACCCTATTTCACCATCTATCCATCCTACGGAAAAAGAAATCACCGCGCGTGCGTACGTACGGAATACCGTCTCCACGCCGTGGTGTAATCTATTTTCCACCACCACCTTACTTGGATGGGTATAATGGTGTAAATAATGACTATATATGACTATTATAAAGTGATATTGATTCTAAAATAGTATACATATACTCCAATACAATTCTATGATCATAGGAACGATATCATAACTCGTGCGTACGTACGGAATACCGTCTCCACGATGTGATGCGACTCGTTCTACATGATCTTCATTTCATAATGATTATATAAATGAATTGAATGAATCAATATGATATATATTACACTAATACCATTCTGGAAATGAGGTATCTATAACCTAAAGAAAAAGAATAAGAATTTATTCGACAAAACACGCATAAGAACAAAAAGTTATAAACACCTGAATAACAAGTATCAATGAAATATTACTACTAAGAAGCTAAGAATATGACCATATATGATATCATAAAAATTAGTATGATTCTGGAATAAGTCAATAACATTATTTAAATCATTATATAGGAGGTTTGGACACTTACAAAGCAAGTCGGACCTAAGGTAAGGGAAATATCACAATCTTATTTTTATCCGAGATTGTTTATACTTTGGAATTTACTGGGGTGTATTTTATCATACACATCCATGTTACCTCAATATGTAATATTTATATCCTTCTACAATAGTTTATATCCAATTTTACCCTTCGGTGAGTTTTTAGTAAAAGATATGAAAGGAATCTTTTGTCGTTTTTCGTACCAGGTACTTTTTGACTTTTCCGACAAAAGTATGAGAATAATGTTTTTTTAACTTATACGACATGAATGGATTTTTAAAACATTATTTCCAAGAAGCCTCCTTTACAAGTTTTAAATTTTATTTTTAATCAACTTCTTTTAGTTTAAAATTGTATGACATGTTAATAAAGGAAAAATGTTTTTTTGAAGAAGAAAGGATATTTTCCTCAAGAATGGAGTTCAAGTGTTTTATCAAAATTATTTTCCATCTAAGACAATAAAGGGTTCTATTTTTATCCCTATTATTACATTGATTTGATTATGTTGTGATGGAATTATTTTTATGAATTCTTTTATCTTATATGAATTGTTTCATGATGTCATGATGTTTAAGATTCCCATTTGTATTACATGGGTTATGCAATGATGTATGATTTATGATTTTGTGGCACACATAAGAATGGTATCATTATGAGATGGGTGGGACCTACATCTCCCTCCAATTAATTGGGTAAAGATTTTATATCTCATGAGATAGACATGGCTGGAATGGTAGGTTATACTAGTTTAGTGAAACTGGACTGAAACGAGGGTGACTCGGTTCAGAAATGGACTTTGTCCACTAAGATAGTCTTGGAAATGAATCTTGACTAACAAGAAATGATTCTCTATGATTATGTGTGTATGACACAAAGTTTCATGTTTTATGTTATGATTATTGTGATTACATTTCACTGCCATGATTTATTCCATGTTATGAAATTATGATCTCTTTTTCAGGTTAAGATTTCCAAAAATTATGTGCTTATGTATACGATGTGATTGATATTTCTTTTGTTTACCCTTACTGAGCATTTGAGCTCACCCTTTTGTATTTTTTCTTTCCCCAGGTCAGGAAGAAGGTTATTAAGTAAGATATTCCAAAAGGGACTATAGATATGATGAAATAAATGGGAGACATTGTAGACGCTTTATGAACCAGTTGTTTATGTTTCCCAGTTTCTAAAGACACTATACCTATACGGTCCTTTCGTGGTTTTGTTATATGTTGTAATAAGTATGCTTCAATTTTGAATTATTAACAATGTATGTAAAGTATGGGTCTTTATAGATAAACCACAAAGTATGAAAACAATAGATAACCCCACATGGGTGTATTCCTATACATACACCTAAGTTATCAAGTAATCCTTCTCAATCATGAGGAAAGCACAAAAGTCACTGACTTATCTCACATGGGTATACAAATTATGTAGAGAGATAGAGTTGATTAGATGTAGCCACTAAATCATCTATGCTGTTGAACCCATACAGGATCCAAGAATAGTAGTCAGAGTTGTTGAACCCACAGAGGATCTAGGAACAGTCGTCAGAGCTGTCGAACCCACACTGGATCCAAGAATAGTAGTCGGAGCTGTCGAACCCACATGGGATCCAGGAACAGTTGTCAGAGCTTTGAACCCACACAGGATCTAGGAACAGTAGTCTGAGCTGTTGAACCCACACAGGATCTAGGAACAGTCGTCAGAGAATAGCCAACCACAGGGTTCTTTGCACAAAACACACTTGATTATGGGAGGGTCTTCTCCACAATCCAAGTTTCGATACATCAACTTCCATTTTGTCCCATGAAGAAGTATCCCAAAGCTCCACCTCATCATTGGGGTCTTAATGCAATAGACGACGCATCGATCAGACACTCGATCTGTGAATTATCATCCTTTTACTCCTGGGGGCCCAGTTGGATTCGTGCACGATCCAACCAGACTGTATCTCAACTATACCCCAAACTCTGGTGGGGTATACTCAGAGGGATAGTCACACTCCAAGATTACCAGTGCCACTGACGGTTCGCAAATAGACGTCTGGTGCCAAAGATATGAACAAAAGAAAGTAAAAGGGTTGTAGTGGGCCTGAGTCCGGTCTGACCTGGTCTGGGTCGACTCGGTCAGACCTGTTGGGTCTAACCTCGCCAGATGAGCGGTTCAGACCATTAGGTTTAGCTCGGCCTGTTAATCCAATCCCAACAGGCCGCGTGGGCGGTTCACCCCAGAGGTCGCCGTGTAGGCAGCTCGGCCCGGAAGTCAGAGCAGATTCATCTAGGTGTGCCGCGAGGGAGGCCGCGGGCTGGATCGGGAGGCCGGGATGATGGGAGCTGACAGAAAGATCAGGAGGCGGGCAGGGCAGGCCTACAGGGCAGCCGGGAGGCGGCCAGGTAGGCCGAGTGGCGGTCGGGCAGGCCGGCGGGCAGGCCGGGTAGGGTGTGGCCAAACCTGCTAGCGTCTGGGAAGGGGGCCAAGCAGGCCGGTGGGTGGCCGGGAAGGGCACCAGGTGGGCCGGCCGGTGGCCGGGTAGGCCAGCGAGGTGCGGGTCAGTGCGGGATGGCTCGGGGCAATGGCTTGGCTCTACGAGCGGCGCAACTGGTGGGGGCTCGGCCAGGGCCGGTTCGACAGGCGGCGGTGCAGGGTGCCACGGGGCTGGCATGGATCATGGAGGCTACAGGTAGTGCGGCCTTTGTCTCTTCCACCTTCGTTAGCTCGTTGCATCTTCGCCATGACAAAGATCATCATAAACAAGAACAGCGGAGGGGTCGGGCCATGTTGGTTTGGCCCGCACCCTCCGCATTTAGGGAGGTAACATTTATCTCATCAAGAAGTAAGAAAGATGAACTTCAATTATTTTAAAACCACCACAACAATTACTTTTCAACCGAAGAAGAGAAAAGGAAAGTAGTATTACTAAAAAATAACCCCTACCTTGATCGTTGGTCATCGACGGAGTCGCGGGGAAGAAGACGGTGTTGTCGCCGTTCATCGCGTCCACCATACACTTCCAATCCCGAGCTTGAACGTCTATTGTGGAAGACGCTTCACGTCGGTAGGATCTGAGCAAGGAAGTCGAAGTTTCTCCTCACCGGCGTTCTTCATTCTTTGTTCTTCGTTGGGAGCTTTTATCTCTTTTCCCAATAATCCTCCTCTCAAAGCTTCCACCAAAATAAACAATTCCAACAAAAATAACTATAGATTTTGTTAATCTATTATTTAATTTTTTGGAACAAAATTCAAAATGGTGAATTAATTAATGTGGCTCCCCCCTTAATTAATATGGAGGATTTGGCACCATTAAATTAGGGGAGTTGGCTCCAATAAAGGATTGGGTGTTGAGAGACTCTTCCTCATTAATGAGGGGAGTTGAGAGGTTTTCCTCTCCCACCATTAATAGGGGGTTTAGTCCTGTGTGGTCCCCATTTCATAACCTCTCACAGGAGGTTAAGTTCAGGTGGTCCCCACCACCATAACCTCTCATGGGAGGTTAAGGTGTGGTGCCCCCACCTCCAACTTCCAGAAGGTGGTTTTAACTAACAAATAAAAATTAAGCTACACACTTTATTTTTATTTAATTCATTCTCTAAAAAAACCCAAAAACTATCTTTTATTCTCGACCCACTACCATCAAAATGAAAGTCTCCTTAAGTTAATATCGGTGCTGCGAGTTCATCAGTTCCCTCAGATTTCAATTCCAAGCACCGACTCAAAAGTTATAAAAAAAACCCGCTCATACGTTTACGAAACGTACCCGAGCAGAACTTTAGAAATTGAATCTGGCCACACTGGGTCTCAGAATCATGCGCCGTCAAATTTCACAGACTCGTAAAATTATCATGTATTTAAGAAAAAAAATTCAACAGAAATTATGGGTCTTTACATTCTCCCCACCTCAGGGATTTACGTCCCCGTAAGCTAAAACTCGAACTAAGGGAACATGTGTGGGTACTGAGCACACATTTGAGCGTCCCACTCCCATGTGCTCTCCTGGAGGTTCCCATGCTGCTAGGGAACATGCACAAGAGGAATCGACCATCTATAAAGGACCCGATCCTGTCAATCCTCAATCTCAACTGGAACCTCGGTAAAAGTTGCCCCATCGTCGATGCCCAGCTCTCCATGGTCGATGATATGGGAAGGTTCGTTCACGTATCTCCTTATCTAGGATACATGGAAGACTTCGTGCACCCAATGTAACTGAGGTGGAAGAGCTAAGCGGTAAGCCACCTTGCCAACTCTGCTAAGGACCTAGAAAGGTCCAATGAATCTTGGAGATAACATGCCAACTCAGCCAAATATCCATAGACCTCGTCGAGCTGAGACCCGTAAAAATATGTGGTTGCCATACTCGAACTCTAGAGGTATCCCTATCCTATCAGAATATGACTTATTTCTGCTCTGTGCAGTCTTCATCTGCTCTTGGATGATTTTCACCTTCTCCATCATAGCTCGTACCATCTCTGGTCCCACTATTGCTTACTCCCCTGGGTTAGTCCAGCACAGAGGTGATCGGCAAGGTCGCCCATATAACACCTCAAAAGGTGACATGCCTATGGTGGAGTGATAGATTTTGTTGTATAAAAACTCCACCAAAGGTAAGTGATCCTCCCATCTATGACCGAAGTCGAGTACACATGTACGAAGCATGTCCTCGAGTGTCTGAAAGGTCTGCTCGGTCTGACCATCCATCTGAGGATGGAAGGCGGTGCTCAAATGAAGCTGTGTCCTGAAAGCTTCCTACCACACCTTCCATTTTCGGGAAGTAAATTGTGCATCATGATCAAAGAGAATAATTGAGGGTATACCATGTAAATGCGCAATCTCAGGAACATAGAGGTGTCCCAAGCTCTCTACTGAACCCTGCTCTCTAATCGGTAGGACGTGGGCTGACAAGGTGAGTCAGTCAATGATCACCCATATCGAATCATGTCCCCTAGATGTACAAGGAATCACCATCATAAAATCCATGGATATCCCATCCCACTTCCACTCTGGGACCTCTAAAGACTGATCCAAGCCTGCTGGTACTTGATGCTCCGCCTTCACTTGCTGACAAGTGAGGCATTGAGAGACAAACTTTGCAAATAATTTCTTTATTCTCGGCCAGCAGTGCTACCGTCAGAGGTCATGGTACATCTTCGCCACCACTGGACGTACCATTATAGGGGATGATTGAAACTCCCTCATCAATTCCTCCTGAAGTGACACTGGTACCATAGTACTTTCTCTGAAGAGGATGACGTGCTCCCCACCTTCATAAAATCAATCAGGTGCATGCCCTATGGATATCTGAGCATATCATCTCTCATAGTCAGTGTCCCCATGCTGTGCCTCTTTGAGTTGCTAATGAAGTGGGGGAGTGACTGTAAGGGACTGAAGGAAATCTACTCCATCTCTATCCACAAAGGATATCTACAAAGTGGACAACTGCTTCATCGCATCACTTAAAAGCTGTATACCATATCTCTTACTGAGTGCATCTGCTACAATGTTCCCCTTTCCAGGAGTATAGACTATCTTGAAGTCATAGTCCTAGAGGAACTCAAGCCATTGCCACTGTCTTAGGTTCATATCCTTCTGAGAGAAGATATACCTGAGACTCTATTGGTTTGAGTACCCGGTAAAATGTTCACCCATCAGATTGTGTCACCACATCTTCAAGGCTAAGACCACTACTACTAACTCCAATTCATGGGTAGCATAGTTCTTCTCATTTTGCCTCATCTTTTGAGAACCATATGCGATCAGTGCTCTCTCCTGTATCAGGACACACCCATGTCTGGTCCCTGATGCGTCGTAGTAGACTACATAACCTACGCCTTCATATGGAAGCCTCAAGATGGGGGTACTAGTCAGCCTCTACCTCAGCTCTTGAAAGCTCTGCTAGAATCTCTTTGACCACATGAAGGGTTGCCCCTTCTTCATCAAGGTTGATAGTGGTTATCCAACTCTGGAGAATTTTGGCACAAACCTCGGGTAATATCCAGCAAACCCTAGGAAACTCCATACCTCAGTCACACTCCTGGGTGGCTCCCAAGTATGTACTGCCTCATTCTTCGCTAGATCTACTAAAACTCCAGCCGCTGAGATGACATGTCCTAGAAAGTGAACCTCTCGGATCTAGAATAAACACTTCAAGAGCTTACCATAAATCTGGTGCTCTCGGAGTGTGTCCAGTACTACCTGCATGTGGTAGGAATGCTCCTCCTTAATAGTCGAGTAGATCATAATGTCATCGATGAAGACTACGACAAAGTGACCAAGGTATGGCTGGAAGATCCTGTTCATGAGTCCCATGAACACTGCTGGAGCGTTGGCTATGCCAAATGGAATAACCAAGAACTCATAGTGGCTATACCGACATCTGAAGCCCATCTTCTCACATCCTTATCTCGAACTCTGAGCTGGTGATAGCCTAATCTGAGGTCTATCATCAAGAACCATTGAGCTCCCATTAACTGATCAAATAGGTCATTAATCCTCGAGAGTGGGTAATTTTTCTTTATGGTCACCTAGTTCAGGCGCCGGTAGTCGACACAAAGCATCAAGAACCCATCCGCCTTCTTGGAGAATAGAATCATGGCTGCCCAGGGAGAAACACCAGGCCAGATAAATCCCTTCCCCTACATGTCCTATAGCTATACCCACATCTCACGAAGCTCTGAGGGAGCCATCCGGAATGCTAGTGTAGGTATCTGTGTCTTCCCGGGGTACAGGTCAATGTAAAAGTCCACCTATCTGAAAGTAGGTAGACCTAAGATATCATTAGGGAAAACATCCGTGTATTGTTCCACCACTGTAGGATCACTCAGACTCTCCACATCTACTACTCCGAGGGTAAGGTAGGCCAACTGATGAGTTATTGGATTCACCCTCCTACAAGTAAGTCTGTCATGTGCTGTGAAGGCTCCCTTCTCTCCGGTGAAGGTAAACCTAGTCCCAACCATGCAGACATACCACACTTTGCGCCTAATACAGTCTATTTGAGCATGGACTGTAAATTACCAGTCCATACCCAAGATGACGCCGTAAGGCCTCGACACCACTACAAGGAGATCCCAGCTGAAGATCTCGTCTCCTAGAGTAAGCTCACACTGCCAGCACCAGTGCGCAATCGTTGAGTCTGTTCCTATAAGAGTCTCTAGCCGTAAGTATCGAGCCAATGGCTCTGTCAGAATCTCCAAGCTCCGAACAAGGGAATTGGAAATGAAAGAGTGACTGACACTTGTGTCTATAATAACTGCAACTAAGGTGTAATAGACACAGATCGTACCTCATATCATCTTCGGAGCGCCATGGTCGTAGGCCTCAACTGCCTGGATCTGAGCTCACTCTTGTCCACCTGCTCCCTGTGGTTGGTGTGAACCTCCTGGTGGTGGTGGTGGTAACAACTCAAAACGTTGTCCACCACCAGCTACACGGACAACTCCTTTTCCACGTCCATATGCTCCCTGCGTATCACCTCGATCAAATTTCTGTCTCTACCTGGGCGTTCCTTCGACCATCTGATGATAATCCGAATGGTGGGTCATACAGTCATGGGCCATGTGACCCTGCCCACCGCACGTGAAACACTACCTTTTCATCGCATGATTGTCTTTGTCTTGTATTCCCCGCACAACCGAACCTATGTGTTGAGGTCGTCCACTGGATGGTCTGGTCCGCTTGGATCTCTGTGACATCTGTCTATTGCCAGCAGCAGAATACACCACTACGTGTCGACCGGTGGAGGGTCTCACTGCTGGTGACTGCTCAGTAAGAAACATCTCCACTGGGAGGGCTCTCTCCAACACCCCCACCTGCGTCAGGATGCTGAGTGAGATCATCGAAGCCCTTATCTCTCGCTTGAGTCCCTGCTCGAAGGTCCGAGCCCTGATGAAAGGGTCCCGCACCATATATGTTGAGTAGTGAGAGATGTCGGTGAACCTCATTGAGTACTACGACACCATCATGCTGCCCTGTTGTAGATGAAGTAGCTCCTGTATCTGCACCGCATGTAGAGTAACTGGGACAAACTCCACCCAGAACAGTCTCTCGAAGTCATCCCAGAGAAGTGTCACCTCGTCATGAATCTGGAGCATAAGGATCCACAATATTCCTAGTACCGTCTAAAGGAGACTTGTGAAAAGGATCACCATAAGGTTAGATGGTGTCCCTACCAGTCATAAGACTCTCACCACAGCCTCCAGCCAATCGTTAGCTGCTTACGGGTTCGTCTCACCCCTGAACCTGGGCATCCTCTAACACTATAACTTGTGCAAGGTGGTCATGCGGCATGAACTCTCTATGATTGGGGATGGTGGCATCGATTTCTCAACAGGTAGTGGTACCGCTGGAGCCTCTTCCGTGATAAGGCCCTACACAGAGGCCTCGTCGCTCGGTGGCCTACCATCTCATACAAAACCTGGAACCCTGTATGCTTATCTGTGTGGGGCCATCCTGAAAAGATACAGGTGCGCCACATTCAATAATATATATTTTGTGAGCTAACTCAAAGAGTTCACTAAGAAAACTTTCCAAATGAAACCCACTCGCAATTAGTGTTTTCGTGCACTGAGTCAGAAATCAGAAGTCAGGGTCCTGGTGTATGGATACGTCGGCCACCGTACCAACACTGGACTCTCTGAATTGAGAACCACACTCACTACTCTTAACAAAATTGCTTCATTGAAAATAAATATCAGAGTCATATGTTCCGCGGTAGAACCGAATCCTCTGATACCAAATTTTCATGACTCGTCTTTCGTGGCCCATGTCGTGACTACCCCAAGCCCGCCTTCCACAGACTAGGGGCTGGTGACTATCACCAAAGGTGAAATTCTCTAAAACTAGGAAGAAATTTCCTTTATAAACTGTAAAAAAACAAAACAGAGCACACAAATGGATACAAAACACTAAATAAATTATATAACAAAGAGTACTGAAAAGTAGAAGGGGATAGAATACAAGTGCAACTGGAAAGTACATGTACAACTAAAAAAGGTAAACCAACTAAAGGGTAAAAGCATCTCTAGGATCATCTACCGTGGATCCTACCTGAAGGGTAGGTATAGATATCCTCCTCAGCATTCCACGCCAATCAATATCCCCCGTGTACCGACTCGTTGTAAGGTCCACCTCCGGGTACCGTCCAGCCCAGGTGATCTCATCCTCCGTCAGCGCTGTCAATCATCTACATCCAACACAATGAGGTGTGGGCATATCCTGTGCAGGGGTGAGTATAACGATACTCAGTAGGGACCCCGAGACCATCAAGGTCTCACAAAATCCAACAAGTATAAACAACAAAGTATGAAAACCACAGATAACCCCACTTAGGTGTATGCCCATACATACACCTATGTTATCATGTAATCCTACTCAATCATGAGGAAAAAAAAGTCACTGACTTAGATCACACAAGTATACAACTTATGTAGAGAGATAGAGATGATCAGAAGTAGCCACTCAATCATCTAAGCTGCTGAACCCACATAGGATCTTGGAATAGTAGTCGGAGCTTTCGAACCCACACGGGATCCAAGAACAGTATTCAAAGCTGTTGAACACACACAGGATCCAGGAACAGTAGTTAGAGTTGTCAAACCCACACAAGATCTATGAATAGTCGTCTGAACATAGCCAGCCACAAGGTTCTTTGTACAAAACACGCTTTATTCCAGGAGGGTTCGCTCCTCAAGCTAGGTGTTGATACATCAAATTACACTAAGTACCATGAATAATTATCCCAAATATCCACCACATCATAGGGGTCTCAACGCAACAGACGGCGTGTCGATCGGACGCCCGGTCTGTGAGTTATCAGCCTTTTAGTCCTGGGGGACCAATTGGATTCGTGCACGATCCAATTTGACCGTATCTCAACTATACCCCAAACTCCGATGGGGTATACTCAGAGGGATTGTCACACTCCAAGATTACTAGTGCCACTGATGGTTTGTCAAATAGACGTTCAATGCTAAAGATATGGCCAAAAGAAAATAAAAGGGTCGTAGTGGGCCCGAGTCCGGTCCGACTTGGTCGGTCCAACCCAGCCTGACCCAATCTGGCCTGACCCAGTTTGGGTCGACTTGGTCGGACCTGTTGGGTCTGACCCAGCCCATTATGTGGGTCAGCCTGTTAGGTTCGGCCCAGCCCATTGGGCCGCGCCCAGCAGGCCACGTGGGTGGTTTGGCCCGATGGTCACCGCGTAGGTGGCACGACCCGGAGGTCAAATCTGTTTCGGCCAGCACCGTGAGGGGTGAAGCTCAGAAGACTCGTCCTGGGAGGCCGAGCTGGTTCGGCCAGCAGTGCCGCGAGGGAGGCTTCGGGCTGGATCGGGAGACCAGGCTTCCAGGAGTTGAGAGGCGGCTCGGGAGGTGGCCGGGCAGCCGGGTGGCGGCCGGGCAGCCGAGTAGCGGCCGAGAAAGCTAGCGGGGCAGCCAGGTGGTGGCCGGGCATGCCAGGTGGCGGCCGAGTAGGCCGAGTAGGGCACGGCCAGGCCGGCAGGCGGCCGGGTAGGGAGCCAGGGGGGCCGTCGGGCGGTCGGGCATGGTGCGGCTGGGCCAGAAGGGTGCCAGGCGCACTGGCGGGTGGTCAGGCAAGGCACCTGGTGGGTGGCCAGGCATGCCGGCGAAGCACGGGCTAGCATGGAGTAGCGGCTCGGCTCTGCGAGTGGCACGACCGGCAGGGGCTCGGCCGGGGCCGGTTCGACTGGTGGCGGTGCGGGGCGCCGCGAGGGCGGCATGGATCACAGAGGTCGTGGGTAGCACGACCTTTGTCTTTGCCACCTTCGTCGCCTCGTTGTTTCATTTTCATGCCGAAGATCATCATAATCAAGAACAACGGAGGGGTCGGGCCATGTTTGTTTGGCTCGCACCCTCTGCGTTTAGGTTGGTAACATTTGTATCATCAAGAAGTAAGAAAGATGAAGTTAAATTGTTTTACAACCACCTCAATGATTTCTTTTCAACCAAAGAAGAGAAAAGGAAAGTGGTATTACTCAAAAATAACCCCTACCTTGATCGTTGGTCATCGACGGAGTCGTGGAGAAGATGACTGTGCTGTCGTCATTCGTCCTGTCTGCTGCACACTTCTAATCCCGAGCTTGCACGTCAGTTGTAGAAGATGCTCCATGCTAGTAGGATCCGAGGAAGGAAGTTGAAGTCGCTCCTCGCCAGTGTTATTCATTCTTCGTTATTCGTTGGGAGCTTTTATCTCTTCCCCCAATAATCCTCCTCTTAAATATGCCACCAAAATGAACAATGCTAACCAAAATAATAATAGATTGTGTTTATCTGTTATTTAATTTATAGGCACAAAATTCAAAATGGTGAATTAATTAACATGGCTCCCCCCTTAATTAATTTTGTGGATTTGACACCATTAAATTAGGGGATCTGGATCCAATAGAGTGGGGGTGTGGAGAGACTCTCCCTCATTAATGAGGGGAGTTGAGAGGTTTTCCTCTCCCACCATTAATAGGGGGTTTAGTCCTGTGTGGTCCCCACATCGTAACCTCTCATGGGAGGTTAGGTTCGGGTGGACCCCAACACCATAACATCTCATGGGAGGTTAAGCTGTGGTTGTCCCACCTCCAACTTTCATGAGGAGGTTTTAACCAACAAATTAAAATTAAGCTACACACTTTATTTTTATTTAATTCATTCTCTAAAAAAACCCAAAAACTTTCTTTTATTCTCGACCCATTGTCGTCAAAGTGAAAGTCTCCTTAAGCGAAAATCAGCACTACGAGTTCGTCGGTGCCCTCATATTTCAATTTCGAGCACCGGTTCAAAAGATATAAAAAAACTCGCTCATACATTTACTGAATGTACAGGAAAAAAACTATAGAAATTGATTTCGGGCACACTGGGCCTCAGAATCCTGCGCCGTCAAATTTCACGGAGTCGTAAAATTCCCATGTATTTAAGAAAAACATTTACATGGAAATTACAGGTCTTTACAAAAAAATCATTGGTGATTTAAACATTTTTAATTTATTTTTTCAATTCAAGTTTAATCATTATTTAAATATGAATTGGGAGATCAGTTTCTTACTCCCTCATTTATTATAGATCTAATCAAGAAGTTTAATTTTATGATTAAAATAAAATCTTGGAACTCGACCCATGGTGCCAAGATTTTTGGATAGACAACACCAGACTACACACCATGTAACCAGAGTTATGTTGCATGCAATAATGTTCAACACATAATGATTTTATTCAAAAATCAATTCAAGATTTCGCATTGATTATTACATTAATTACACCAATTAATTCACCATGTGTTGACTTGAATTAAATGGTGCATGGTCAGCCGTACTACACACTATGTAGCCTACGTACATGGCTTGCAATGTCTTTGGGTCACAGACAATCCGTGTATTCCATACACGACCTACATGATTGGTGACCATGTAACACAGATTCAACATGGCGTATGGCCCATTTGACATGCCATGTAATCCAAATTTTCTAAGGTATGTTTTACACAGTAATTCTTTAGTTGTGTACCTTGGATAGACGATGAAAGGTGTACATGCCATGTATATCAGATCTACACACCATGCACTTTTACCAAATTACATAGATTTAAAATTTATTTATTTTACTATATAAACCATGAGACATGTACTCGTGTGTGGCCGTAAATATAGGACAAGTCGTGTTATAGGTTTTAATATACATAAATATTTAAATGTTTAATTAATATACATTTAATGTTTAGATATGCTTAGCCTGTATGAGTCATAATACAAGTTGGTACTCTACATGCCTTGAATGATTACAAATGACCGAAAAGTCATGTAATTTGTGTAATTATCCATGAAGTACATGTTGTGAAAGTATATGATAAGTTATGTATTCCATATGACATAAGAGTAAAATAGTATACAAGTATAATACATGTTTCGTAGATTTGGATGGGTATTCACCATGTTGCCTCCATGGTATGTTAATTACAAAGTTAATTTTAAATATATTTATTTAATTTGATTAAAATTATAATGGATGACAATCTAAAAGAAATTCAGATTAGGACTAATATAAAAGGATTGATTAATTAAAGATAATAATTAATTTATTCAAATGAGATTTATATTAAATAAGAATGATTAAGAATTGAATATTAGTTTTATTAAATGCGTAATTCATTACATGCATGTGGATGATCATGAGCTCGACCAAACCTATATTATTTGATTGGTTTCATTTAATTTATTAATAAATTAAATTGTTGTCCTGCATGCCTTCTTTCCTATCATTATGTAGGGCCCGTGTTACCATGGTTTCTTTTATATAAACCCCTTCCCCCTCACCTTAAAGTGAGTAAAAGGCATATGTAATGGATGGAGCTCCCAAACTAGTGGTGGCGGTTCAAGTTTAGAGCCGTGGTGAAACAAATCCAGGGAGATAGAAAGGTGGAAAGGTGGAAAGTTGTAAACACAAACCTCAATTGGTTCGAGGTGTTTCTCCCCTAGGTCAATGATTAGTTTATCAACTGCTATATAAACTAAAAATCAATATAATATCATTATCATACAATTAATTTTATTTATGTTAGTTTCATGGTTATTTAATTATGGATGTCTTGTCACGATCAAATAATTAATTAATTAATGGCCATGAGAGATAAAATTAAAATAAACAATCTTATGAGTAAATATTATCTAATACATGGTTAAAAACTTAAGTAATCCCAATTAATATTTACTTGCATGTGATAAAGATAATTATCAACAATTTGTGCATAGAAGGATAAAATGCTTCAATAAAATATTATTTCGTTATAGCCTTACATTACTTTGGTTAGAATTGAACCATAGTTCAAAGTGCTTAACCAACCAAAGTCGGGGTGATTTAAATTATTGGGGAATTCTAACTTGAGGATTTTGGTTGACATAACATAGTTGACATCAAGGGTTGACTTCCATAGAAAGAATTTGTGTAAATGAGAGGCAAAAGTTGAGGAAATACAATTAAAGGATTTTAGGATTGGGGATTCCACTCAATAGATCATGGAGCTATTAGTAAATGTAGTTGACATTTGGAATGCCTAACTAAAACCATTCAATTTTCTTGACCAACCAATTTTGGGGTAATAAGAAAGGTAATATGGATCCATTCCACTAAAATATCTAAGAAAAAATATATTCTAAAACCAATGGTGGGGATATTAAGTTTAGATAAAATAGTGGGATACTAATAAATATAATATTTATTTATTTGTATAAACTTTATCAGATAAAGTACTAAAATTATTCTTCTCTTATTTTGTAGAAAAAACAATAAAATGAAATCAAATATGACATTACAATCCATATTTGATAAGGAAAACCTTCTCAACAGAACAAATTTCCAAGAGTGGAAAAGGTTCCTACGTGTCATCCTTCATTATGAGAGGAAATTGTATGTATTGGGAAAACCATTAACAGTTGTGCTTGAAAATGTGGAAAGTGATGAAGAGACATCTCTCTATAAGAAACATCTAAATGATGCTAGAGATGTTCAATAATTCATGTTATCATCCATGCCCAATGAGATTCTAAATCAATATAAGGATATGAATTCCTATAACATGATGTCTCACCTTGGAGATCTCTATCAAGAGAAGGTGAGACAAGAGAGTTATGAGATCTCCAATGCTTTTTTCACAACTAATCCTGGAGAGTCTATTCTAGCTGGGCCTTATACAGTCAAGCTAATCAGCAACATTGAATGCATGAAAATCTTCAGGATTAAATTCCTAGATGAGTTGCGTACATATCTCATTTTTCATCACTACCAAAGACCTTTTCTGAATTTATTATTAATTACAATATGAGAAATAGTGAGAAGAGTGTTCTAGAACTTCTATCATTAATTATCCAAGTGGATAAGGACATGGTTAATGAAAACCCTATAGTATTTATGGTGAACAAGAAAATTAAGGATAAGGAAAAGGGGCCATAGAATTATAAATAGTCTAAATCTCCCAAGAACCATCCTACCAAGAAGAAGAAGATCCAAAGGCAGTGCAAGGAAAAAGAGGTAGTATGCTTCAGATGTGGGAAATCAAGCCACTAGAAGAGAAACCACACCCAGTAGTAAGGGAAAGCTAAATGTGAATTTGATATCGAGTGTAATTTATCAATATCTACACATTGGGTATTAGATACAACTTGTTGGGATCACATATATATCCAAATTTAAGAAGAAATTAGATTCTGAATGATTACTAGAGGAGAGGTGGATCTGAGAGATACCCATAGAACAAGGATGGATACCCTAGCCATTTGTGACTACCACCATTCATTAACATCAAAAATTATTTTCATTTTAAAATATTGTTATTATGTACCTATAGTTACCAAGTAAATAATTTATGCATCATGCCTAGATATAAATGGGTTTATTTTCAAATTTTGAAATAAAATTTGGTTTTTATAGGGAAAACATATGTTATGGTATTGTGCATTTAAATAATGGTCATTATGTGTTAAATTAAGAAAACCAAGTGTTGTAAATTGATAACTAATCATGTTCACAAAACTCATATAACACCCAGTTGTGGAATCGCCTTCTTGTTCATGTAAATGAGAAGTGTTTGACAAATCTCTATCAAGATGGTTATTTATAATCTTCTCATATAATACCACTTCATATATTTCATTCTTGTTTACAAGGAAAAATGACCAAACCACCATTCGATGGACAAGGTGCAAGGGCTATAAAGATTCTCGAATTGGTACACACTGATGTGTGTAGACAATTTATAGTATAATCTATTAGTGGATATTCTTAGTTAATAAATTTTACTGATTACTTGATTAGATATAGAAATAATTATATAATGAGGTATAAGTTAGATTCCTTTGATAAATTCAAGGAATTCATTAATGAAGTAGAGAATCATCTTGGTAAGATTAAAAGAATCTTTGATTGGATCGAGGTGGTGAATATCTTAACAAAGAATTCATAAACATTCTACAAGAGTTTGGGATTTTATCTCAACTCACTCCTCCTTACACACCATAGTGGAATGGTGTTAGTGAAAGGAGGAACCTTTCCATATTATACATGGTACAAACAAGGATGAGTCATACAAATATTTCATTATCATTTTTGGATATTCATTATAAAATTAAGAATACATATTAAATCAAGTACCAACTAAAGCAGAAAATAGAATTGCCTTCATGTTATGGAGTGGAAAGAAACCCATTTTATCGCATATAGATATATGGGTATTTGAGGCATTTTTTAAGGCCTCCTAGAGAAACAAATGAGGACCCTGTTCCATGAGGTGTATCTTTATAGAGTATCCCAAGGAAATAAAGGGATACTACCTATACAAACCCTTGGAAAAGAAAGTAAATATCACTAGAAAATTGTATTTCTTGAGAGGGAGAACATACTAAAAAAGGATAGAGGGATTAAAATTGGCTTTGATGAAGTTGATGCTCAAGATACACAAGAGTTAGTATAGGAATATATTTCGTAGATCCTCATGGAAAAAGTAGTTCTAGAAACAGAAGTACTACATAAGAGTGTAAGAGAGGTAAGAGAACCATTGAGATATAGTTTTATAGTCACTTAATATGGTTATTCATTATTGGTTAAAAATGATGAACCTATCTCCTACAAGGAGGTAGTAGAGAGCTTAGAAGCTGAAAGATGGAAAGAAGCCATGAATTCTGAAATGGATTCCATGTATTAAAAACATTTTTGGGTTTTAGTTGATGCACCAGTTGATTTAAAGACTGTTGAATGCAAATGGGTATTCAAGAGGAAACATGACATGAATGGTAAAGTAAGAACTTATAAAGCAAGACTAGTGGCTAAAGGTTTTAAATAGCATCAAGGAATTGATTATGATGATACATTTTCACCAGTTTACATGTTTAAATCCATCATAATTCTACTTGATATATCATCTTACCATGACTATGAAATTTGGAAGATGGATGTAAAAACTACATTCCTTAATGGGAACCTTCAAGAATATGTTTATATGACACAACCAAAAGGGTTTGGGACTCCATGTGATGCCAAAAATATTTTCATGATGTAGAGATTTATTTATGGATTGAACAAACCATATAGTTCATGGAACATTCAATTTGATGAATCAATAAAAGAATTTTCATTCATTAAGAAAAAGTGTGAGACGTGTGTTTACAAGAGGTTTAGTGGAAGATTGGTCATTAACCTAGTAGTATATTTTAATGACATATTACATATTGAAAATGAAATATCAGTTTTATAGTCTGTTAAGGACTGGTTGAACAAGTGCTTATACATGAATGAATTACGTTAAGAAAACAATATTTTAAGGATCAAGAAAATTAATGATATATCTAAGAGGAATCTTGGACAAATTCAAAGTTCATATATTTACCAGATACTAAAGTGATTAAGTATGGAACAATCCAAGAGGGGATTGGTTTCAGTTTCACATGGTTTGCATATTTTTAAGAAAATGTTTCCTAAGACACAAAAAGAGAAAGATAGATTCAGTAAGATCCCACATACTTTACTGATAGGATCAATCATGTATTCCATGTTATGTACTATATGTGATGCTGCCTATGCATTGAGCATGGTCGGAAGATATCAAGAAGATCTTGGAGAAAAACATTGGATTGTTTTCAAGCATATCCTTCACTATATTAGAAGAACTATGGATATATTCCTAGTTTATGGAGGAGATGAGGATATGGTTATTAGGGGTTATATTGATGGTGGTTTTTAGATAGATCAGAATGATCTGAATTCACAATCATGATATGTTTTTTATCACAACATAGGAGTTGTGAGATGGAAGACTTCAAAGAAGCAGTTGAATTTGGAAGATTTTGATACAGCAAAATAAGTCATTTCGATTTGGATAATTTTATAGGATTTTGATGTGGTACCTAGTAGTAAATATCTTATCACGTTATATTGTGATAATACTGCAGTGAGGGCTCTTGAAAAAGATCCAAGGTCACAACAATGGAAAAATTACACACTCAAGAAGTATCACATATGAGGGATTTTTATCAAAGGGGTGAAGTTTAAGTGAGTAGAGTAGTCATGGAAGAGAATGTGGTGGACCCCTTGACTAAAGACTCATCTCAGCAGAAAAATGATTATCATATGAGATCTAGAAGACTCGTGGTTCTTAGTATTTGTCTCTAGTGAAAGTGGGAGTCTATTGGAGTTGGTTCCCTAGAACCAACTTATATGAAATTTATCATAAACATGTATTCATTGTTTTGAATATTAATAAACAACTTATCATATCATGATTATTCTTCTGTATGACATATTATGTGACAATGTCCTAAAAACAATTTTCAAACTAAAAGGTCATAGCAGTTACCTACTTTGATGAGAACTCATAGGTGCTATGAAACTATTATTGAATAAATGTTCTATAGATGGATGATATCATTTTAGGGGAACAAATGATATGGGATCTTAGGGGTGGATACTCATAAGACTCTGAGGAACCTTCTCAAGGAGTACCCCCTTGGTAATATCCAGTAGGATATTATAAGAACAAGACCCGCCAGTAGAAAATCCACATTTATATGTGTCATTGGACGTTACTATATACGTATGTGTGTATTGGACCTTAGAATATAATATTATAATTAATGAGTATTATGATCCATGGAATTAGATGTGTTGAAAAAACCACGATGATAGATGTTCGTGGTAGGGTATAATATAATCAGGTGTGTCACGAGTAATATTACATTAATGAATCATGTGATAAAATATTTACCCCTTCTATTATTTAAAAAAAGTTAATATCTATGGCCCTTGGATGGAAATGATATATCCAAAATAAATCCATGGCCATGGTGTTCTATAGGCAAGTTCTATTTCTGGAAAGGCAAACAAATAGATATCGAGCATATAGGTTGATGGCACTGGCATGCAACTTGCTTGATTAGAGATATTGTGACAAAGAGATTATATTACATCGTAAGAATTTGTATGTGGTAACATTTCATAGTGACATTAACTTCTTTATCTATGTGTTCCTTGCATTTTTATAGATGATAACCTTGGACTTTATGCTACTTCGCCTAATGCCACTATGAAAGAGGCCTAGAAGGTTACACACTATGTGTATTCAGAATCTCAATTAAATAATATATTATTATTTATTATTTAATAGGTTGAATAAATATTATTCCTACAAGTGGTTTAATAATTATTCATTTATGATTGATCACATTTATTCTGTCACTAGTTATTTGGGAGAATATATTGTGAGTGGAATATTTAATAAATATTTATTTTTAGTTTAGTGAATATAATATTTATTTATTTATTGGTGAATTATGCGGTGATATTTATTTAATAAATAAATATCCATTATTCAAGGTCCAATAAATATTATGTAAGAATGGAGACCATGTTTAATGGACCGATGAGAAATAATAATATTGAATAATATTTGATTAAATAATATTTAATTATAATTTTCAAGTTAAGTGAATATCGAGAAATAATAATAAAAATAATAATAATATTATTTGACATGGGAGTTTTCTAGGATTAAATAAAATAATAAAGGGCACTTATACAATTATTTTATTTTAACCCTAGCAATATAAATACCTAGTTATATTATTTTCTCGATATCCAATTAATTTTTTCACAACAATATGGGTGAATCCTCTCAAGACTAGAGAGCTACCTTCTCTAAGAATGCTTCCATGAACGACGAGAAATCCTCCTCCACTGGATCAAGGAGAACACTTTGGAAGAAATTCTCAATGTGATCAAAGAATATGATAAAAGAACAATGATATTTCATGTTAGCACATAAAGACTCCTTCAATGACATATAAAGATTTATGGAACACCTGTGGAACACTGCAAGAGGAAATCTACACTTGGTTTCTATAATTCAACGATGGTGCATCCTAGGTTTTTTTTTCAGATTCATCAATGAAGAAAGAATTACTTAGAGGAAATTATTTATCCAATTACACTAATTATAAAATAATATTTTTTGATCAACTCTCTCTGGGTCCAGTTTGATTACCCTTTTCTAAACTCATTGATCCATTTTGTAGATCACATTGTTAACCGCTATAGATCTCAGATTGGTCATCAATCATGAAGAAAAATAAAAGTTGGTCAATTCCCTTCCCACGCTTTCGCTACACCCGGAACCTACAAAACAATAATCATAAGAACAATAGTATGTTCACATTGAAAAAGGAAGTAATCCAATTAAGGTAATGAAAATAAGAAGTAGTTAAAGATACATTCATGGAATAGGGATATAAATTGAATATAAATATCAATCCATATATTTTAATCCTTTATTATGGTATAGAAAGTGCATGTGAATTTTCCAAAATAAAATCCCCTAAGATTATCAAACTAGGTGTGCAGTAAGGGACCAATCATCTTGCACAAAAAATGATGGCCGAGATATCTTAACCAACTCATTTTGGTTTTTTAATCACTAGATGGATCTGATCTAAAACCATGTCCCCTTATAGAATTCAAATAGGTATTCCATTTCTAGAAAAAACATACACACTTTTCTTTAACAAATTTAGGATAGTTTTATGGACATGGGAAACCATGATCGTTACGATTAATTATAAAGGTATTATAATGAGTGATAATGGTGATATATCATTGATAAAATAGTATGTAAATTATAATAATTATATATAATAATATTTTATATTTAAATAAGAAGGAATTTAAAATTTATTACGAAGTTAGTTGTAAAAGAGGGGTGAGGAACCCTTATTTTAGTAGAATAGTGAATTAGGAAAAAGATATAATGTTAGGAAAATTAATTATCTCTTTAATAATATATCATATTCATAGTAATAGGGTTATTTAAAATCACTTTAGAACATAATAAATTTATAATTAAAGGCTTATACAAAATAAAAACTTGAATCGAAAGAAGTGGAAGAAAAGATCCCTTACCTTGGAAGAATACTTTTGAAATACAGAGAGGGAGTCATTAAAACCATGGAACCTCCTTGGAGGAAATATTTAAAGGTCTATTTAGAGAAAATTCATTATAAAATTATTTGGTGAGTAAAGTAAGGGGGAAAGGGGGTATTTATACTGGAGGATGGGTGGTCTTAAGGGTTAAAATAAAGGTTATTTTATTATATAAGTTAACCAATTCTGAGTTCAATCACTTCCAACCAATTTACTATTTTATTAATGAGTGTTAGAGAGTTTTTTATGATAAAATTCTCTATACTTAGTAACATTCCTTCCATCCAACCTAATTAATGCATATAATCCAAAAATTAATTTTTATCTTAAAATTCCATTTTTGGTTCCAAAATGTAACGTATAAATTTATAAATTAAAATTAATATTTTTAATTTAATATTTATAGTTATTAAAATGTATTTTTATTAAATAAAATGTTTCATAAATTTTTATTCATGCTGACATAATAATGATGTCATAAAATCATGGAGCACTATTAAGTACAATTTTCACTTTTTCACCAAAAAAATAAATAAACTTTTTCATAAAATTCAAAAAAAATAACCCTAAGATAATTGTGATGTTTTGAGTCCAAAAATTAACTATATTTTATCAAAATAATTATCTAAATATGATAATTTAAACTTTAAATAAATATCCTTATGTATTTAAATTAAGCAATTTCATTGAAAAATAAACATTCGTACCATTATAAAAATTATTTAGGAATTAGTTAAAATATATTATCATTTAATAAAGTGTTTCTTAAGATAATTTAATGAAAATAACTTTTATTTAAAACTTTTAAATTTATAATAAAATATATTTTTAATATAATATGATTATAATTTCTAAATAAATAATACAATTTTTATTATATCATTAAATAATCCCTTTACTCTTCCTAGTTGTAATTTTCCATGATGCGTAAAGTTATTATGAAATGTAAAAGTATTTATATATTCTCATAATAAAAAATTCCCTATAAATTAAGAGTTCTATTAATAACATAAAGTAATTTATGGGGTGTTACATTCTTCCCCACATAAAGAAATTATGTCCTCACAATTTTACTCATTTAATAACACCTAGTAAATCCAAATGTTGACTTAAATTTTATCTATACAAGGAAAAATTATGAATACCTAGGGGATTTTAATCCTATGTGGTCATACTGGTTATACTTAACCATGTCTTCTAGAGAAATATTTTATCAATATTAGGCTCTATAACAAAGTATTTTAAATCCTAATTCTAAAATATAACCAATCTAATATTTGATACCAAATGAGACACCCTAGACCAACACTTCTTGATCTAGTACTAAAATAAGTTTATTTATCAGTGACTAGTATCAGATTTGAGAATAGGGATATCCAATGGTCATGGTAACTCCTCCTTAATGTGGTAATCCCCTATTTCCCTTGGTTTTGTAATTTTGGGTTTCACTGAATCAAGTTTCCTTTGTTCCCATATATTAACTTGATTCCCCTAAATTTGAAAATGGTAATTCCACCTTTTATAGTTTTCATTTTTATAATTTTAAATTTCATTTCATATTCAAATAGAAATGGTCATGATAAAAGTAAAATAAATGGATTGTAAATTGATTGAAGAATTACATAAAACCAAATACATGAATAAAGAAAAACAAATAAATCCAACAGAAAATTCCCCCTTCTATTACACAACCATATCACAAGGCAAGTTTACCCGCTTATCTGAGTGATGAGATAATAAGAGGGAAGGAATAAAGAAAAATAAAGAAGAATAAAAACAGAGATAAAACTGGGGAGGACCCTACATTTCTGAACTTCTTGATCCAAGATTTATTATCGAGGATATTTTTCATAGTATCAGCCTGGACCTCTATTTAGAGAGTCCATATGGGGTCATGTTAAATTTAATGTCATTAAATGTTGGTAAAAAGTGGTTATTTGTAAGTCTGAGGTCTTAAAATATTTCAAAAACTAAAGATACATCGTATCTGGACATTTTTATCCCATATCGACCTTTTACATTTCATGTAGTGATTACAACACCTGTAAATATTGAACCATGTGCACCATATTCATGACATACAATATTTCTAGGAATCATCACTTGTGTCACACTGTGACACATATCCACTTCCCTTCTGGCCACAGTCCTCTACTTCACAACTTTTTGTTCTATCATGACTTCCACTGGTACATGACGTGTTATGATTACATAATGTGTAATGTCATTTTTCTAGTTTAGGAGCCTTGTTTTTCCTCGTTTCTTCATTTATTTTCCTTTTAAGTGCTCTATGATCATCATATTTTTTGGAAGACCTTCATTTGATGGATTATTTCTTGTTTTAGCTCCTTTTACTCAATTTACATAAACTATTTCATCCTAAACAATATGAGAAAAAATTCGAGGATATATGCACGAATTAACAATTAAATCATCAAAATAACTACATTTTAATATAAAAAATATATATAATAAATGCACTAATAAAACCCCCAAAACATGAATTCATACTTTTTCTCAAGGATGGAATCTCAACATACCACAACAGACATTTACTCTATCATGATTTAAATTCAATGTCAATAAAAACAATTGATTAAATGGAAAATTAAATTTTTTAGAATGATAGGTAGAATATTTATTAACACCTCATTTTTTCAAAGAATATAAATTAACTATATATTTTAATATTTCTCTATAAAAATATCCAAGTCTTTTCATTCATCCATTTTCATTTTACAGTTAATTATTAATATTCATACCCTTTGTAATTTACCTCATGTGACTTTTTACTCTCATCATCAATGTACGAATGAATAGAGTGATTCAAATACCTCAATAAATTTCACTTACAATAGTCTTGCAAGGAATATAGAATCTCCATTTCTTAAAGACAAAATCAAAATTAATCATGAGGTCTTCACCATTTAAGATCCAACGACTCAGAGGCTTACAACAGGTAGGAAAATTATATAAATCAAGTAGGACTCAAAAAAGGAGGTTTTTCTCTAACGTACATTACATGATAATCAAAAAATAATATCAATAAAAATATCCCTTCATATATGGCATTTATATCTCCCCCTAAAAATCTCAAAGTGGGCTCATGATACATGTAATCACAATGAATGAATCAAACTCTCTTTCTTTTTATTTTTTTTCTATTTTTTTTGAAAATTGTGGTTATGAAAAATCCCACATCCATAACCTAAAAAAATTAGATCAAGATATCATTGGTCTAGAAAATACTGTTTTTTTATCCTCCTATGTTACAACCCTTTTTATTCAAATGTTTTTTTAGCAAGAGAGATGAATAATGAATTATAATGAAAAATACATGGTCACTCCCTAAATCATAATGGATAATCACCCAAAAAAATATCCTAAAAAATATATCTTTTTGTAAACTAGGAAATTATTCACCTACAATTATTCATTTGAATATAATGAAAATTATTTAGAGGATGGTAGGAATGGATAAGATAATCTTGTAACTTGAATCATTTCCCAAGAAGGATGTTCATGGATTCTACATGATTAAAAAGGATTAATGCAATGTGCGCCCTAGAATAAAGGAAAACAAATTATGTCTCAATCATAATAAAAGTTATTTTATTCATTCATATATTTGATAATATGTAGAGGATGTTCTAGAAGACATCACGAATGATTTTGTAAATATATATAGTATATAAAGAATGGAAATCTTTTCTTAGAGGATATCTTGAGAAAAATATGAATGGTTTGGAAAAATTATCATGTAAAATAATATGAATAATTAAATGAATTAATGAAAACATCATAAATTTATATCATGGTCAAATATTACAGAAATTTCTTTTATAATGATTGACATGCTCCTCAAATCCTGATTTGTCAAATCCTAATCCATATGCTTATCCATACAAATTATTTTCCCTATTTTTATCATTAAACATTATTGAAAAATAAATATAAATTCATGGGATGGTAATTATCCTTGGTAGTTTATGTCTGCTAGTTAGGTTGAAAAAATAATGAATCAAATGTGGGGCATGCAATTGGATGTTAAAAACTCTAATTAAAGGTCGGAAAAAATTATGAATTGAAACACTTACTACTATTTTTTGTGTTGGTTTGAAGTTGGTTGTACATGTTTTTCCTACAAAAATTTATGATGTTTACTTTTCTCATGATTTGAAATTGTCCTGTAGGCTCCTCTTGTGTTTCTTACTTATTTCTTTCAATTTCAGTATTGATGGTCCTGCAAAATAAAAATAAAAAAGTGAAAGCACATACCATTATCAATGAATTTTTAAATATTTTATGTTAGAGAATTCACTCCTAAAAACCAAATAAAGAAAAATTTAAAAATAAAATCGAGTTGCCTCTTAAAAGTGCTTTTTTACCATCATTTTCTCAAACTTACCTCTTATAGATTCATCTCACGTGCCAAATGATTGGAAATTTTGTACATGGTCAGGGTTTATAAGTGGTCTCGGTTGTGTCTTGTCCATATAGGATAATCCTTATTCTTCCTCTCTAAATAAATTCATTCTTCATGATGGTAGTTTTTTCTTAATATTTATTGGACTGATCCAATATTTCTTTCTTAATCCTGATGAATTAAACATAAGTTCATATACCATCCATTCTTTTGTTCTTTCTAAAATGTAGTGGAGTAGGCTTATCCTCTAATTTTAGTGATCTTGGTCCACATATTCACTTTCTTCTTTAGTTTATAATCCTATTTCACAATAGTAGCTGACTCATTTTTCTCATTACCTTCCATGACTCCTTCAACTTTAAGTGTATTATATTCTCCAAACTATTTTTTTCTTTCACATCATAGTTCATCATTTACCAATGGATGTTGAAACTTAATTGATCATAACCAACTATTAGTTTGGACATCGATCAGTTCAGGCCCCATGGAAAAAAATGGACTCCCTAGAATGAGTGGATTTTTCTCCTCTTCTATATACATCACTAAGATGTCAAAGAAAAAGGTAAAATTTTCATCATTTATTAGGATAAACTTGATGAATCCTTGGGGGTACTATACTATTAAGTCTGCTAATTGAAGTGAAACTCTTTTGGGATTCATTCCTTCTAGTTCCAAACAAATTAATGTCATGTATGACATGATATTGAAACCCAGACCTAAGTCATAGATAATTTTTTCACATTTTATGGATCTGATAAATATGGAAATAGAAAAGCTATATGGATCATGTTTCTTCTTAGGTAGGTCCCTTGATACAACTATTGACCATTCTCATGTGACTGGAATGGTGTCAATTTCCTCTAGCTTCTGATTACTGGTTACCTACTCATTCATGAATTTTTTATAGGTCTACATATTTGAGAGATCCACTAAAAAAATTAACATTAATATGAATTTTTTTAAAGTGTACCAAAATTTTTCTTTTTTTCACATTGATCTTCACTTTTGACATTCATTCTATAAAATGTTTTCTCATTTTGTACTATATTGGTTCTTCTTCATATTCTTCTACTATTTTTTCATTACTATTATCAATTTATTATTCAATTTCTTTCACTGGTTATTCTTCATTACATCATATAAATTCTATACCAATTACATTTTTTGATTCCCACTTCTATGTAGAAAAGCTTTTAAATAATTATACGGGTGTACTTTAGTGAATCCTAGTAGTTCTCCTCTGGGTATCTATTTGATCTGATCAGAAATTGGGCTAACTTGATGCTCTGGATTCCAAAATGAGGCATTTTGGTTCATTGATTCTTCTTTTATTACCTTGTGTACAACCCCGGTTGTGGTCATGAATATAGCAATTGTTTCTTCCAATGTATGGACATGGCTCATCATTGTGGTCTCATTGGGTGTTTTTGTTGGTACCCCTATGACCTATATTGATATTCTTTTTCCTTTTTGAGGCTTCCAACCATGAAATTTGTTACCATGACTGTAATCAGCATAATTTATATCTTCAATATACATACCTTGGGGGTTTTCCTGCTATCCCATCATGATTTTCATATTATTGGTTATTAATTTTAATTGTTCCACCATCTAGTCATTATTTTTTATTTTGTCAACCCATTTTAATTTTATTCCTTCTACTTACAATTGGAAACTATTTCTCTCCATTTTATCCAAAAATTTGTGGCTCACTCTAGGTGAATTATTCATCAGTGATCCTCTAGCTTTAGTGTCTAGAATCAACCTATTTCTCTTTTACAAAACATTATAGAATTTTTTTATTAGAATCCATAGATATATTCCATGATGGGGGAATTTTCTAATCATATCTTCATATCTTTCCCATGAAGAATATATAGATTCATATTCAAATTGACAAATGTTTAGAATATTTACCTGTTTTTCCATTGATTTGAAAGGTGGGAAGAATTGGGTGAGAACGTTTCATGCCAGATTATCCCATGTAGTGATGGAATGTGAAGGTGGGATTTGGATTCAATATCAATATCTCTAATGTAATTAAATTAAAAAAAGACAATGTCTTACCGCATTTCTCGAAATATTATTGAATTGGAATGTGTCACAGATCTTGAACAAGTTTCCTAGACGTGTGTTCGAATCATCATGCAATATTCCAGTGAATTGATTTTTTTGAGATCATTTGAATGATTTCTGGTTTAATATCAAAGAGGTTTGTAGAAAAATAAGATTCTAGGATGCATGATTTAAATCTTTTTTTTGATGGATGCCAATAGTATGTGAGTTTCCACAACCCTGGATATCTTTTAAGAACTCCTCTGGTAGTTAGATGTTTCTATGGTATGACCATGATTGTATCTTCCTCATTCTTTCTTATGCTTTTATCCAGTTTCAGTTAGAAGAAAAAAATCTCTTTTAATTTTTCTCATGTGTTTTGGTCATGCATTTAAAAATTAAAATATTGAAATCGACATAATGAATATACCAAGTATAAATAGATAAATAAAAAATTAAAAAAATTAAAAAATTAAAAGAAACCTAAAAAACTAACTGGTAACTATACCCATAAATAGAACTAGTTTTGACAGGCTTGAAGGGATCATTATTTCCCTACAGGTCTAATAATAATACAAAATTTATAAAAACTAAAACTATGCTTCTCAATTAATTAAAATTTATTATTAGGAACGTTTGAGGTCGAACCTACAAAGATGGTGAATTAGTTTATTTATGTTTTTAAAATATGTTATTTGATTGAAATGAAGAAAGAGGTAAAGAATGAGATTGGGGTTTGGGAAACAGTTTGAATAAAGAAGAACGAATATGAATTAGATTGATTATTTTGTTTGAAATCATATTTTATGGGAATGAATATATTTTTTTTATTTTGAGGGTTCCTGTGCAATGGGATTTAAAAAAAATAAGTTTATTGATCTATGATTCGTTTAAAAGCCAAGATGAGGGAGATCCAATGGTCATGGTATCCTCTCATTGACACGATAATCCCCTACTTTCTTTTATTTGGTAATTTTTATGCCACCTTTAAGGAATTTCAGTTGCAAAATTTCAGTGTTCCTTTCAGATTCAAATACAAATGGTCGTGATAAAAGTAAAATAAAGGGATTGGAAATTGATTTAAGAAGTATGAAAAACAAAATACATGAATAAAGATAATGAAATCAATCAAATAGATCATTCCCACTTCTATTACATAAAACTATCACAAGGTGGGTTTACTTCTTCATCCTAGTGATGATAGAGTAATAGGGAAGGAATAAATAAAAAGAAAGCATAATGAAAACAAAGATGAAACTTGAGAGGACACTACACAACACAACTTGTAGATCTAAGATTTGGTCTCCAGGATCTCTTTTACAGAATCATCATAGATCTAAATTTATAGAGACAATATAGGCTCGAGAAACATTGAATTCTATTAAGTATTGGTCAAAAGGTGTTCATGGATGGGTCCCGGTTCTTAAAAGAGGTCAAAATAGAAGATACATTGAATATTGACATTTTTATCCCCTCTAAACCTTTTACATGATGTGTAGTGATTACACCATGTGTAAATATTACACCATGTGTAAATATTACACCACATGTATTGTATTCATAACATGAATCATTTCTAGGAATCATCACTTGTTTCATGATGTGACACATATGTGTCGCGTGGTGAAACATATCAACTTCTTTGACAGATTGCTTCCTCCACTTCATGAACAATAGTTCAATAATGACATTCACCAGTACACAATATGACGAGTAATGCCATTTTCTTTCTCTAGAAGCCTCATTTTCACTCAGTTATTATGTTATCTACCATGGAAGTGCTCCATGATCATCATATTTTGTGAAGACCTTCATTTGATGGAATTATTTGTCATTTTAGTTCCTTTTACTCAAATTACATAACCTGTTGCATCCTTAAAATTATCCAAAAAAACACCATTGATATATGTGTTCATTAACAATTAAATCATCAAAATCACTTCATTTTAATATAAATAATATAAATAATAAATTCCCTTATCCTTAGTTATAAAAGAGGGTTGAAGAACCCTTATTTTGGCAGAGTAATGACTTAGGAAAAATCTATAACGAGAGTGAAATGTAGTGTAAGAACCTAGATCTTCTTTTTAAGTATGGATCTTGATTTTTTGTGTTTTTGGGAAAAGGATGAGTTTCTGGAAATTTAAGGAGTACACACCGTGTACTTTGGAGTACACGCCTTGTACCTGGTTTTCACGGGTGGCCATGTACTGGTCATGTAACGGCCAAGTACATGGATGTGTGGGGTGACTTGGAGACCACCTAAAGTGAGGCTCAGTAAAGGAATATACACACCATGTACCTTTAAAGAACATGGCATGTATTTTTATTTTTATTTGATAAATCGGACAGGGGTTTCATCTCATTCACACAAAAAACTTATTCTAACGTCGTCTCAACCAAGAGCGACCAAAGACCATGATTCTTCTTCGAGCCCTTGATCGACCATCCATTCTCCGATTCAACCACCGTCAATTACGTTGGAATCACTACGGTGAGTTATTCATTCTTCTAAAGTCTCATCTTAAGATTTGTCCTCTTTTGTGAGATATCATTGGTTGGTTTTTTTAGACGTTTTCATATATCTAAAGTGTTCTAGGTCAAATTTTAGGCTGGGAATCAATTATATCGATCCTACAACGTTTAGGTAGGTGGATTGTGCCTTTCTATAGTTTTTATTGGAATTAGATATGAAAAAGATCCCAATACCCTAGTTCAGGGTATTGCGTGTTCAGGGAATTTAACCCTTTAATGCCTGTTATGCCTTGATTTCTTGAGTTAGGGATCTTGTTTGAGAATATGGTTTAATTACCTTTCAATGGATTTGTTTTCTCTTGTTTGAACTGATATTGGCCATTGAATCTATTTTTTCCTATTAGGCTGCTCAGTTTTCCATGCCTAGTGCTATTAGGATGGAGAGATATAATATAACTTACTTGTTCCATGCTTTTTAGCTGTTTATCCAAGTAGTATATTGTGATTTACTTTAGCTGATGGATATGGTTTGTGCACGATTGACTTACAGAGGGCTGTGGGATGCTGGAATAGTTAGAACATAGGGGAAATGGATGCTAAGGGCTTTCCCAGAGTGTCTATTATACGTTCACGTTGCAAGACCATAGGGGGGATGGACGTGAGTGCTCCTTCAGAGTGTCTATAGTTCCACGTTGTGAGAAAAATGGGGGAATTGGACATTGAGTGCCTCCCTAGTGTGTGATTAGTTTCACATTATGAAAAAAAACAAGTGGAATTATCGGTGAGTGCGTCCTTATAGAGTATTTGTTAAGCTGAACCAGAGGGGTTATACTATGATAAATTCCCTGATGATTGCTTGAGATTTTTTGGTTTTTCATTTTAATAAATGTAAATGAATTTAGTTGAAAATGTAGGATTGTTTACTTTTGAGTACTTAATTATTTATTACTTCATTTTTCATATTACATACCATATCTATATATATATATTCACTAACAATAAGGCATATATCTTTGGGTGGTTGCCTACTGAGATTCGTCTCACACCTTATTTGGGTCATGAATTGGGCCCAAATAGATTATACTTTAGTAGGTATAGATAATGAAATCACCCTTCTACTTCAGGTACTTGATTGCTGTGGAGCTGGAGAGCATGGGACCAAGCTGTGGTTTGCGATGCTGCTAGAGTTATTTACTTGTTTTCCTGTGTACTTTTGGTTTAGTATTGTATTCCATCATTGTGACTTGTTTGGATTCTTTCTTAGACATATGTGACATGCATAATTTATATATGTTCTCCAGTTGTTTATCTACTTTCATTATTCCACTGCTAACTGTTGCATGTTATTATTACTTCTTCCAATACGGTTATCTATTTATTTCTAATGTGTTACTCTGCCAATGAGGGCATAGTTTCCCCACTATCACACCCAAGTTCCTCGTTACTAGTCGGAAGCCTCTGGCATTTCGGGAAATGCAATCAAGGCCATGAAACCAACTGGGTATGGGGTACCTCTGGGTGGCACCTGGAACTGGGACGTTACAAAGCGGTATTAGAGGAATTATTTTCTTCTTTGACTTACTGTTGGAGCCTATAGCCATGGATAAGAAGGAAAAAATAGTTGGTAATAAGTTGTGGCTGGGAGTAGCTAACCTGTGTACAGGGAAAATCTAATTTACCTCAATTATTTGAATTTTTCTAGTTTTTCAATTATTACTGTTGATTTGATTTCACCGTTGGGCGATTCAAATGTTTTTGTACTGTTATCATTGATATCATTGAGGTTATATTTTTTTTGCTACCCGATGAGATGATGGTATTCCATCTCATGCATCATAAAGGAACTTGTTATAGATCACATTTCATGCATTCGTTTCATGCCATTTAGGGTGCATTACCGATTTCATGTTGTTTTGATAGATGTTGTGCTTGATATTCATGATGTTGTGATAGATGCATTGATAGAATACCTACTATTTGATAGGGTATTGGTTTGTGTAAGGATTCATTTTAATGGGCTCCAAAATTTGGTCCCTGTGGTGTTATGGGCCCTCATGGATCGTAATTTGGTGGATCATTTTGAACTTTAATTGTTATACTTGTTATGTGACATGAATATGATTCCCTAATTTGATTCGTGGGGAGTATGGCCCCCCACAGATCAGAATTTTGAACATTAAAGTTTGTTTCAACGTTTTTATGGGTTTCAGAGTAGTTTCTGAGGTTTAATGTCTGGAAAAAACTAGAATATATGATGTGTATTGATGAATACACGCCATTTATCCTTCTGTTCAGGAAGGAACTATTTTTCTTAAGTACATGTCATGTACTATATGTACACACTATGTAATCATTAATTGCGTGACTACCTATGTGGGAAGGGACACGAGGATGGTAAATCTTTAGTGGAACACTCTGTGTACCGAAAGTTCACACCGTGTTGTAGAGTCCATGTGTCCGGCCGTGTGAATAATGACACAGGTGGATGAAATCCTTCTAGTACATGCCGTGTATGGCATAAACATGCCATGAAGAGTTAGTCGTGTCTCTGACCATGTGACTAATGGCACAAGTAGTTGAAACCTAAGTGGTACACACCTTTTCTGTCACAAACACACTATATAGTTTTTTTCTATGAGATAACTATGTGGTTTAACTGTGTAGAGGAACTCAGGTAGGGGGAAAGGATTCAAGTACACTCTCTGTAAATGGAGAACACACCGATTGTATGGGATATTACATGAACAATTTTGGCAGAAGTACACACCCTTGTAAATACATAGGGGAACACACTAGGTAGGGGTTATACATGTCGTGTATCCATGTTTTGAAGAACATGAATTATTTATTTCTCATATTCCATTCTTGAACTTCTATGTTTCAGTCATTTAGATTATTGAACTAAGGTGTGTGCTAGACCTTGCAAAGTCATGCCACTGTGACGTCCTCTGGTTTTACACCGGATACAGGGTAGTAAATAGACACTAGAAATGGTAGATCGGGGACTACTATAAGATCCTATCGTTGTGTTTGTCTTGGCACCAACTGTTATCCTGGATACAAGTGCCAATGCATAGTTTCGAGAAGGATTTATGTGGTTTATGCATAACTTCAAGGGAGAACTCCATCCTGCCCCGTCTATGGTATATTTGATGTTGGATTTTCAGTAGAAATATCCTCCTACTTTCTAAGGGGATGGAGGAACTCAGGTTGCAGAGTCATGGTTAGAAGCCATGTTGTCTATCTTTGATAATCTAGATATTCTATCAAAGAAGAGGGTGAATATCACTACTTATATGCTTTGTTGTTCCTCGAAGAGATGGTGGGATGTTATCTCACAGGCGGGATGCTAGCAGGTTATGTCTTGGGATGAGTTCTGGCATATCTTTTACCACTACTTCTACCTATAGACTTTGAGGGTCGATCGAGCCCGAGAGTTCATGAGTTTGGAGTAGGGTACTCTCTCAGTCATGGAGTATTATTCTCACTTCATAGAGCTACAACGATTCACACCCATTCTAGGGGGAGATGATTATTTCTGGCAAAGAATTTTGTGGATGGTCTTAGTAATGACATACGATCTCAGGTGAACATCTTTTGGTTGACTTCCATAAACTCTATATTCAACCAGGAATTTATCACAAAGTGAAATATAAGGGATTCAAGGGCTATGATCCGGAAAGGCTCGACATCTGGAGTTGGTACCCCTCCAACTGAAAGCAGTAAGCATCGTAGGGATTCTACGCATGGAGATCCAAGTAGGGGGAATAATTCCTTTGGTGGCCAGGTGGTGTGCTACCAGTGTGGGAAGAGTGGGCATATGAGGCCAAATTTCATGAGAGACCCAGTGGAGTGCCGATATTGCGAAAAAATGGGTCATATTCAATGTTTCTATCATATTTTCTCCCCAAAAGCTGGTGATAGGGGTTCTGTTTTCACTCCTTATACCAGAGAAGGACCACCAGTCCCACATCAGACTAGGTGCTAGAGTTCTTCAGGTCGTTAAGGAAAAGGTGGAGGTTGTGGCCGTAGTGGCCAGAAACAGGGTTTTCGATAGCCATAGGGTGGATCAGCTTAGAGATCTTAGTCAGCTTCATAGGGCCACAACGTAGGTTAGGCTTTTGCGATATAGTAGATTCAGCCGAAGTAGGATCCCAAACCATCTACAATTATAGGTACAAATCTAGTTTCCTCAGTTTTAGGTTCTATACTTTTTGACATAGGAGCTTCCCACAGTTTCATATTTATCGCTGTTTTGGAGATCCTTGGGCTTTGTATCTTTACTTATTCTTATATCTTGATGCTAGACACTCTGTTGGGGACTAGAACGGTTAATGTACGTCAATCCATGGAGTTCCCTCTTGAGTTTTGTGGGTGTAACTTCTTATGGGACCTCTATGTATTAGAGACGAAAGGCTATGATTTTATTCTCAAAATGGAATAGTTAGATCCCTTTCAAGATATTGTCAATTTCTATCATCATAGGGTGAGCTTCATATCACTATAGGGTGGTTTGTTTCTATATAAAATGGATTAGAATGTCCAAGAGAGAAGAGAGGGAACTGAGAATCAGGGGTTGGGAGAAGTTACATCGTAGATTTCTAGTTTGTATCTAGATGATCAGGGGACTTCACAGATGGAATTTTCTATAGTGGTTGATCATTTCAAGGATGTCTTTCTAGAGGAATTTTCAGGTTTCAGATTGATAGGTATACTTTTCTATTGAGAATGTTCTAGGAGTGGTATCGGTATCCATTACTCCTTATAGGATGGCTACACTAGAGTTACAGGAGATCAAGAAGCAGTTAGAGGAGTTATAGGAAAAGGGTTTCATCTGACCCAGTAATTCTCCTTGGGGTTTGTCTGTCCTGTTTATAATGTAGGTAGAAAGTACCCTCAGATTTTTGTAGATTATCGGAAGCTGATACAGTTGATGGTCAAGAACTGATATCCCTTATTAAGGATTTATGATCTATTGGATCAGATTCGAGGATCTTGGGTGTTATCAAAGATCGACTTTAGATCTGGTTATTATCATTTGCGCATTAGACCATCTGATATACCTCTTACAACCTTTCGAAGCATGTACGGTCTATATGTATATGTGGTTATGCCATTCGGTCACACGAACGCTCCTGCAGTTTTCATGGAACTAATGAACCTAGTGTTCCACCCATACTTAAATTCCATTGTATTGGTTTTTATGGAAAATATCTTAGTGTAATCTCACACTCAACATGACCACAATACCCTTCTTTAGATAGTTTTGATTACACTGAGAGAGTATCAGTTGTATGCTATGATCTCAAAATGCCACTTTTGGATGGACCGAATTCAATTATTGGATCATGTTATCTCAGAGATAAGGGTATTAGACGACCCAGAGAATGTGAGAGAAGTAGTTTCCTAGTATCATCCAAAGAACATCTTTGAGGTATGAAGTTTTCTGGGGCTGGCTAGTTACCATAAAAGTTTTATACAGGACTTTTCATGCATATTTTGAAAGGGAGGTTGAATTTAACACCAATACTAGTTTTTATAGATTTAGGAAGGAGATATACTATTTACTATGATGCTTCATGTATTGGTCTGGGATTAGTGATTATTCAAGGGTAAGTAGTCGTTGCGTATGAGTCTCAGTAGTTGAGGACACATGAGAGAAATTACCCGATGCACGATCTCAAGTTGGCTATCATCGTTCATGATTTACGTTGTTAGAGACATTATCTTTTGGGAGAGAATTTTGTGGTTTTCACTGACCACAAAAGTCTCACGTACATCTTCACTCAATGCGATCTGAATTTTAGACTGCGAAGGTGGGTTGAATACCTTCAGTCCTTTGATTTTGACCTTTCATATATGCCTGGGAAAGGGAACACAGTGGTTGATGCATTGAGAAGGAGGACTCAAATACAGGCAGTTCAAGAGGCAAACAATGAGTGGAATCTTATCACTCTATTCTTTGAGATTCATTTGGTTGTGCACGACAGACAAAGATAGACATTTCTTTCTTCTATAGTTGTTACCTCTACTCTCCATGAGAGAGTGCGAATGGGGAAACTATCAGATGCTAAAGTCTTAGTCATGTGGGAGAGTGTGTTAGGAGAGGACCATATTCCTAGATGGACCATGGGTGAGGATGATATCTTGTGCTTCCATGGACACATATGGTTGTCAGCAGATATAAGTGAGGAGATGACACCGAATTTTCATTCTTCATCTTGGGCAGTTCATCCTAGAATCACAAAGATGTATAGAGATCTATACCGACAGTATTGGTGGCCAGGTATAAAGAGAGATGTCCCTGGATTTGTGATGAGGTGTTCCACCTATCAGCAGGTGAAGGTGGAGCATCAGCGACCAGTAGGGATTTTGCAGTAGTTACCCATTCCTAAGTGGAAGTGGAATGATTTCGCAATGGACTTCATGACAGGTTTTCCAAGGTCACCATGAGGTAATGATGTAGTTTTGGTTGTCATTAATAGACTAACAAAGGTTTAACATTTTGTACCAATCAAGGAAACATTTAATGTTGATGAGTTTGGAAGGTTTTACATCCAATAGATTATACATTTACATGGAGTTTCACACTCCATCATTTCAGATAGGGACACCCATTTTAATTCTCGGGTCTAAGAAGGACTAAAGAGGGATTTGGGTACATATGTACTTTTGATTATAGCTTAACATCCCCAGATAGATGGACAGTTCGAGCATATGATTCAGGTGATGGAGGACATGATTCAAGCATGAATCCAAGATTTTAGAGGTTCTTCAGAGAAGAACATACCTATGGTGGATTTTTCCTATAATAAGTGTTTTTAAGAAACAATTCATATGGAACCTTATAAGGCATGTATGGTAGGCCATGGAGATCACCCCTATATTTGATGGAAGCAGGAGAGGTAGCTATGATAAGACCTCATCTTGTCCAGGAGACCACGAAGAAGGTGGAGTTCATTCGGAAGAGGATGGATACTGCACATTCACGACATAAGTCTTATGTTGATTGATGGAGACGACCTCTGGAATTCGATGTTGGGGATCAGGTTTTCTTATATGTCACACTGAGATTGGGAAACATGAGGATTAGGAGATAGGTTAATCTTTCACCGAGATACTTCAGACCGTTTGAGATTTTGGAGAGATTCAGGCCTGTTGCCTATCGATTATAGTTACCTCAGAGGTACCGGGCTATGAACGACGTCTTTCATGTTTCTCAGCTATGACATTACTTCTCAGACTCATCTCATTTTTTTCAAACCGAGGTAGTTGAGTTGAAGGTGGATGCCTCATTAAAAGAGAATCCTATCCAAATCTTTGATCGTAGTGCGGAGGTTCTCTGTGGCTGGTCTGTTCCTCTGGTATGGGTGATATGGCAGCACGAGCGAATAAAGGATGAGACTTGGGAGAGGGAGAATGATGTGCAATCACAGTGGCCAGAGCTGTTGGAGGATTCTTCTTCACCACCTTCTTAGGGAAATTCAAAGATGAATTTATTTAAGGGGGATATTTTTAAGAACCTAGATCTTCTTTTCAGGTATGGATCTTGATTTATGGTGTTTTTGAGAAAAAGATAAGTTTCTAGAAATTTACGGAGTATACGCCATGTACTTAAGAGTATACACCATGAATATGGTTTCCGCGGGTAGCCATATACTGGTCGTATAATAGCCAAGTACATGGCTGTGTGGGGTGACCTAGAGACTGCCTAAAGCGGGGCCCTGTAAAGGCATATACACGCCATGTACTTTTAAAGAACATGACATGTATTTTTATTTTTATTTGATAAATTGGACTGGGGTCACATCTTGTTTACAGAAAACACTTCTTCTAACATCATCTCACCCAGGAGAGATCGAAGATCGCGATTATTCTTTGAGCCCCTGATTTCCTATCCATTCTTCAATTCAACCATTGTTGATTGTGTTGGAATCTCTACAGTGAGTTATTCCTTATTTTAGTGTCTCATCTTATGATTTCACCTATTTTGTGAGATATCCTTAGTTTACTGTTTTAGACCTTTTCATAGATCTATGGGGTTCTAGGTCGAATCAAAGACTTGGATTCAACTATATTGATTATACAACATTGAGGTAGGTGGTTTGTGCCTTTTCGTAGTTTCTCTTTGAATTATTTTAACAAAAGTTACCAATACCATAGTTTGGTGTATTGTGTGTTTATGGAATTTAACCCTTTAATGCCTATTATGCATTGATTGCTTGAGTTAGGGATCTTTTTTGAGAATATGGTTTAATTACCATTCTATGGTTGTTTGTTTCCATGTTTGAACTGATATTGGAAGTTGGGTCTAGTTTTTTCTATTAGGCTACTCTATTTTCCATGCCTATTGCTGTTAGGAGGGAGATATATTATTTGAATTACTTGTGCCACGCTTTGTAACTGTTTATCCAAGTAGTATATTGTGATTTACTTTGGATGCTAGATATCGTTTATGCACGAATGAATTACATAGTGCTATGGGAACCTAGTGTAGTTAGACCATAAGGGAAAAGGATACTGATGGATTTCCCAGAGTGTCTGTTTTACTATCACATTGCAAGACTATAGGGGGATGGAAGTGAGTGCTCCCTCAGAGTGTCTATAGTTCAACATTGCGAGACCACGTGGGGAATTGGATGTTGAGTGATTTCCTAGAGTGTCAGTAGTTTCACATTACGAGACCATAGGGGGAATTGACGGTGAGTGCTTCCTCAAAGAGTCTTTTTGAAGTTGAACTAGAGGGGTTAGACTATGAGAACCTCCCAATGGGTTGATGGATATTTTTTGGTTGTTTAATTTAATAAATGTAAATGAATGTAGTTGAAACTGTTGGATTATTTACTTTTGAGTACTTCTGTGTTTATTACTTTGTTTTTCATATTAACTACCATATATACATATTCACTGACAATTAGGCACATATATTTGGGTGTTTTCCTACTGGGATTCATCTCACACCCTGTTTGGGTCATGATTTGTTCCCAAACAGATTATATTATTGCAGGTATATATAAGTGCATGCACCCTTATACATCAAGTACATGATTGTTGTAAAGCTAGAGAGCATGGGACCAAGCTGAGGCTTGCGATGATGCTGGATTAATTTAATTGTTTCCCTTTGTACTTTGGTTTAGTACTTTATTCCAGAATTGTGACTTCTTTGACTACATTACTAGACATATGTGACATGCATCATTTATATATGTGCTTCAGTTTTTTATCTACTTGCAGTCATCCAATGCTTACTATTGCATGTTATTATTACTGCTTCTGCTACTATTATTTACTTATTTCTATTTTGTTACTCTACCAATGATTTAATAGTTTCCCAACTATCACACCCAAAGCCCTCACTGCTAGTCAGCAACCTCTGGGGTTCGGGGAAATGCGCTTGAGGACATGTGACCAACTGGGTATGGGGCACCTCTGGGAGGAACCCAGAACTGGGACGTTACATGTAGTCTCTCATTAACATAACATCAAATTCACAGTAATGAATGTATTTAAAATAACTCGACAACATAATAAATTGAGACTAAAAGGCCTAGGAAAAAGAAGATATTGAATTGAAATAAGTGGAGGAAAAGATCATCTACCTTGGAAGGATGCTTCTTAAAGCTATATAAAGACTCCTTGGAAACTTGAAACCACCTTGTAGGGAATCTTGATAAGGATATTAAGAGAGAAATCATTCTCAAAATATTTGGTGTCTAATGTGATGATGGAAAGGGGGATATTTATACTTGAGTAGGGGTGGTTTTAAAGGTTAAAATATAGGTTATTTTATTATATAATAAAACCACGTCTAGATTAAATAAATTCCAACCAAATTTTGGGATTATTAATGAGTGGGAGAAATTTCTTAGACATTAAAAGGAACCCTAATTCAATACATACCTTATATCCAACCCAATTAATCTTCTGAATCCAAAAAATAAATTTTATCTTAAAATTAAAATTTTTGGTTCCAAAATGTATGGAATAAATTTATAAATTAAAATTAAAATTTTTAAATTAATTTTTAGACTTATTAAATTATATTTTTATTAAATAAAATGTTTCATAAATTTTTATTCATGTAGTCATAATATTGATGTCATAAAATCACAGTGCTTTATAAAGCAACAATTTTCACTTTTTCAACAAAACATACATTTTGTCAGAAAATTCCCAGAAACTCACCCAAAGACAATTTTGGTATTCTATGTCCAAAATTTAGTTTATTTTATCAAAATAATTATCTCAATATTATAATTTTTACTTTTAAATAAATATCCTTATTTATTGAAATTTAACAATTTCATTGAAAAATAAACTTTCTCGTCATTATAAAAATTATTTAGGACTTTATTAAAATATATTATAATTTTAAATGGTGTTTTATAAGATTATTTCATGAAAATAAATTTAATTTAAAACATATAAATTAATCATGAACTATTTTTTCAATAGTTTATGTTTATAATCTCTAAAAAATAGTAAAATTTTGATTATATCGTTATATAATCCATTTATTGTGCTTAGTTATAGTTATACATGATGTGTAAAGTTATTAAGAATTGTAAAAGTATTTATATATTATCATAATAAAAAATTCATTATAAAGTATGATTTCTATTAAGAATATAATAGAATTTTCTGGGCATTATAGCTTCCATATAGTTATGCATGATATGACAAGGCCTTTCACACTAATAGAAAACAAAATGATGTTTTCGTAATGACACCCCTGAAAATACTCCCAAAGAAAACCGAGAACCCTTGCGTTTTCTTTTCTTGATAGAAGACACACCATGTCTAATAACTACACCAACCGAATCTACACCCAAACTAGTTCTACCAGCTATTTCTACCTCATTTATAGACACTTTTTCAACCTCCTCCACACAAGTCAGAAGGAATAAGAGAATAAACATCGACTGAATATCATCCTTTAACCCATTTCAAAACTTTGAGCCTTATGGTAATCATTTGTAAGAGGATCGTGTTTGAGGTGCACTAACTCAGTGAAAAAAGTGGAAAACACCAAAAATATACTATAACCTTTTTCTAATGATAGAAATTCAGAAGTCTTTTACACGTGACATGTTTCTAGATAAAACCGTCGATTGAAGGTTTTCTTGAAAGAAGACCAGGTAAAATTCTCATGCAACTTTCCATGCATGATGGATTCCCACTATCTCCTTCCCGGTCCTTGAAGAATATACATAGAAAAACCCACCTTTGAGTCCAAAATTTATCTTAGAAAATGAAATATCCTTTCAATCGATTCAAGATATACCTCATATTTCTAGGGTCCTTTATAGCCATGGAAGATGGGTGGATTATACTTAGTGATTCCTAATACATGATCCACCATTCATCCCTATTATCTAATACCCACCTAACCTAGAGTCTGAATAGTGTGGATTACAGCTTCAACTAAGGAAGGATCCACTTTAGGATTTGTCTGCATATATTTTCCTATAGTTTACTGACTCAGATTTTGAAGAGATCTTCTAGGAGGCATTGTCTAATAAATACAAGATAATAACCAATAATCTTGAGATAAAATCCAAAAATAATAATACCAACTTCCAAAATTCATATTAATTCCTTTAAATAACAAGAATTTAAAGAAATAACATATTCTATGAATGAAAAACAAAATAAAAAAAGGAATATGCCCATCCAAATAAACCCCAAATATAGTTTGTTCAAATTACCTCAACCAATAATCTCAATCTTGGAAAAAATACTTGACCAGCCATGGTAACTCGAGTTCAGACAGTGAAGTGATCTAGTTAGGCACCCTCCCGCACTTACTAAATTAATTTTGATAGTCCTAAATCATGACTACCAAGGACATCCAACTAAACCCAAGTAGTTTCATAACACTTTAGGCTAGGTAAACCACACTGATACCATTTTTTAAAGAACTAACTCAGGTTAACTAGGAATGTCTCCTAAGAATGTCCTCCACATGGTGAGGTGAAAAAAACAACACAAGTCTCAGGTATAACCAAGGAACAAACATATTTCAAAGCAGGAGAAAAATATGCAACCATGAGACATAATATTTCAAGCCCAATGGGATAAACCAGATTATAAAACATGAAATTCCAAAGTCTATGCTCTATGTAACCTTTCATAAACACCAAACTATCCCCCTATGAAGGTGAAAATAACCAAGAGAAGATGGAAAACTACATGACACCCCTCCATTTACAAGATTCCAAAAAAACCACCTCTACAAATTACAAATGGGTGTAAGCCTAATTCCTAGTAATATTTTTCTAAATAATCTATACAAAGTCAAATACCAAGAAAATGTTAGCTCACCCTTTAAACAAAATTCTAATGAATTTCAAAAAGATAACCATTATGAAAATCATCCTTTGGTTTTTCATAAAAGCCTTTCATATTTACACAGACATGGAATATGATAAGTATAAGTGGGATAAAATTTAATCATATGAAAAAACATCCATGGATATTATATATGATAAACAAGTGATCAACTGGCCCTAAAATATTCCTTCATATGTTAAACCAAGAATAAATGAAAAAGATCGCAATTTATTCTCTAAACTAAGGAAATGCGTACTCATACATAAAATAAATCACTAATAAATAAATCAAGTGAATCTAAAAAATATTGATTCCTAACACACAGTCTCTCGATATCAAACCTCTAGTGGCATAACATAGACTAAGAGTGACAATTCCATTTCCTAATTCACCCATGGTTGCCAATTTTCTATACTTCTCAACACATTTTAAAAAACATGATCACATTTTATAAAAATATTTTCATTGTTAATCATTATGGATTTCTTGCTTGAAAACCCATTTTAGAATCAAAATCACCTTAAGGTAATTTCATCAACAAATATTGTGTCCGAAGACATATTTAAATCAAAACCGCTTTAAAAACGTGTACCTATTTACAAAAAACTCCATTGATATAAAATCCTTCCATTTAATAGAACTAACCAATGCAATTTACAATAACTTTAAGTAATTAATGACTTAGAACCTTTTTATAGAGACACATACCTCCAGAATAGTGAAAAAACACCATGAATTGATCTCTCAAGGATCGGGGTTGAATCTAATAAAAAAAGGGATTAAAGGTCTTAGAAACCCTCTCTTAGGTTCTTATGGATTGAAAGAGAAAATTGGAAGAAAAACTAATTTTGAGGGAAGTTGGGTTTTTATACACAATATGAAACATATAGGACCACAATGCAGAACCATCATCCACATTGCATTCATTAGGGTTTTTACCTAAGATTATGACATAACCCATTACACTACACCGCAATAACCCTTGATCAATTTGTCCTCCAGAAACCATGGTGTAGACCAAAACCGAATACTATTATTCCATCACAATTCCATGGTGCAACCCAGGAACCATGTCGCAACTACCCAAAAAAATTTGAGAACCTCCAAAATCACCCCATTCAAACTCCACACAACAACCTCTACCTCCACACCATAGAGCTCATCCAAACAAAAGGTCTATACTGTAACCCCTTCACCACAGTGTAGCCTAGTGAAATTGGGAAGTGGCGCCAACATTCCACCTCCCTTACCCCATGTTACAACTATCATTCCCATGCCACAGAAAGAATCTCCATGACATAGACACGACTATCCCTGGTGTACAATACAAGAGAAAAATATTTTAACAGCACTAGAAAAATCCATCAGTAGTTCTAAAAAGAATTTTTTATCTAAGCGTCGTTAAAAGGGGCCCCCTTTTATCAGTGGTATAAAAGAAATGATAAAAGGGGACTTTATATGTGCTAAAAAAGAATTGATAAAGGCGGGACTTTATCAAAGATAGTCTAGCATAGATTAGGGTTCCCTTTTATCAGTGTTGCTTCTAGCACAGATAAAGTCCATGATACTACAATGTGTTGTTAAAATCACAGTACACTATAAAATTAAATACTATCCCCAAATAAAGACAACAACAAAATATTAACGATATAGAAAATTAATAATTTAATTGAAATAAAAATTATAATAAAATACAAAAAATACTATATTATATACATTTTTAACATTTTTTTACAATTAAATTATACCGTACAATTCATCCAAAACATTCAAAAACATCAATGGTTTCATTGTCTTTGGCACCCGACCCCCTCTCAAAAAGCTTTATCATGGTATCAGTTACCAAAAAAACATCCCAAATCGAGAAATAGAATCTAACTATATAATAAAACAATTATTATGTTAGTAATATTATAAATAAATAAATTATACATAAATGTGAAATAATACATAAATAAAATTTCAATTTTAAACTGATAATGAAGAATTTGGGTCATACTGATCACACTGTGTGTTAGATTGAGGTGTGGCTGATTCCTACATGTCAAAAATGTTACATGGATAATTTTCCAATAGTATCAAAACAATTTCAAAGTGTTTTCTTGGTTTTGATTATGTCACTTGGGTTTTTTTTTACTAAAATATCATTTTAAACTAAAAACATACACTTTGAGGCATACCACACACATAGTGTATTATTTTTAGGTGAGAATGATTCCCACAAATAAAATATTCCTTATGAATAGTTTCCCTAAATTAACAAGATAATCCAATCACGTTTTATTTTTTTCATTGAGGGATACATGTTTGGAACTAAAATGTCAATTTTAGACTAATAACAAACACTTTGAGTTATACCATCCACACCATGCATCTAATTGATGTGAGGTTGATCCCTAAATGTCAAAAATGGATTATGGATATATTTTTTAATTATAATGAAAATAAAATTTAGTTTTATTAGTTTTGAGTATATAACTTGTATTTTTTACTAAAATTCCAATTTTAAATAAAAAGAAACACTTGGAGTCATACCTGTCACATCGTGCATCAGATTGAGTTGAAAGTAATTATTTCAAATCATAAATAACTTATGTATATTCTTCTTAAATGAATTTACTCAATTATGAGCATGTTAGTTGTTTTTTACTAAAATGTCATTTTAAACTAAAAACATGCAGTTTGAGTCATACCGGTCACATCATGTGGTTTTTTGACATGGTAATAATTCCTACACATGAAAAATGCCTTATGAATCATTTTCAAAACTTATTAGGAAAATACAAGTGTATTTTCTTAGTTTTTAATGTGTGATAGACATTTTGAACTAAATTGTCAATTTTAAACTGAAAACAACACTTTTAGTTATATCAAGAACACTATTTATCATATTGAGGTTTAGTTGATTCCTATACATCAAAAATTACTTATGGATAATTTTACTAAAGTATCAAAATTAACTGAATGTTTTTTCTTGGTTTTGAGTTTGTGACATGTGTTTTCAACTAAAATTTCAATTTTATACTAAAAACACACACTCGGAGTCATATCAGAAACACCATGTGTCAGATTGAGTTTTGACGAATTCCTATACATCAAAAATTACTTATGGATCATTTTACTAAAGTATTAAAAAAATATGAATGTATTTTCTCTGTTTTTAATATGTCAATTTTCCTTTTTACTAAAATATCAATTATAAATAAAAATTCACACTTTGATTCATACCGGTCACACTATGTATTGGATTGAGGTTTGATTGATTCCCACACATTATAAATAACCTGTGGATATTTTTTATAAATTATCAGAACAATATGATTTCATTTTCTCGGTTTTGAGTATGTGACATGTTTTTTCAACTAAAATGATAATTTTAAATTGAAAGCATGCACTTTGAGTCATACTGGAAACAACATGTGTTGGGTTGCGGTGAGGTCGATTCCTAAACATAAAAAAATGACTAATGGATAATTTTACTAAAGTATCAAAATAATCCTTTTGCGTTTTCTCAGTTTTGAGTATGCCACTTATATTTTTTACTAAAATCTAAAATTTAATTAAAAAAAACTTAGAGTCATACTAGTCACAATATACATTTTATTGATGTGAGGATAATTCCTACACATCAAAAAAGATATATGGAACATTTTCCTAAAGTATCAAAATAATCCAAAAGCATTATCTCAGTTTTCAGTATGTCAATCGTGTTTTTTACTAAAATGTCATTTTAAACTAATAACATAAACTTTGACTCATACTAGTCACATCATGTGTCAGTTTAATTTTAGAATAATTCAAACATGTCAAAAATTACTTATGAATCCTTCTATTAAATTATAAAGACAATATGATCATGTTTTCTTGGTTTTTAGTGAGTGAAACATGTTTCAAACTAAATGTTTGACTTTAAACTAATTACAGATACTTTGAGTCATACCGAGCAAACCATGCATTGGATTAAGGTACGTATGATTTATAGAAATCAAAAATGACTTATATATCATTTTCATAAAGTATAAAAATAGTATGAATGTGTTTTATTGGTTTTGAGTATTTCACTTGCCTTTTTTACTAAAATGACAATTTTAAATAAAAATACACACTTGAAATCATACTCGTCACACCGAGCTTCAGATTGAGGTGAAGATAATTCCTACACATCACAAATGAGTTATGGATAATTTTAATAAAGTATCAAAACAATACAAATGTCTTTTATCAGTTTTCAGTATGTCACTTGTGTTTTTTACTAAAATGCCATATTAAATGGAAAACATGCACTTTCAGTCATGTCGATCACATAAAGTGTCAGTTTGATGTGAGAATAATTTCTACACGTCAAAAATGAATTATAAATCATTTTAATAAATCATCAAGTCAATATTAGCATGTTTTTTAGTGTTTAGTGAATGAAACTTGTTTTTAACTAAATTGTCACTTTTAAACTAATAATAGGAACTTCGAGTCGTATAGGGCACACCATGTATCAGGCAGAAGTTTTGCTGATTCCTACAAATCAAAATTGACTTATGGATAATTATATTAATGTATCAAAACAATAAAAATGATTTTTATCAGTTTTAAGTATGTCACTTTTTTTTTACTAAAATTCCAATTTTAAATAAAAAACACACTTGGAGTTATATTGACCACACCATTCATCTCAATTAAGTGAGGATAATCCCTACACATTAAAAATGACTTAAATATTGTTTTACTAATGTATAAAAAACCCAAATTCATTTTATCATTTTTTAGAATTCAACTTGTGTTTTTTACTAAAATATCATTTTAAACCGAGAACATGAACTTTGAGTCATACTGGCTACATCATGTGTCAATTTTATATGAGACTAATTCTTACACAACACAAATGAATTAAGAATATTTTATTCTAAATTATTAATACAATCCAAGTTTTTTTTCTTAATTTTCAGTGAGTGGAACATGTTTTGAACTAAATAGTTGATTTTAAATTGAAAGTAGACACTTTGAGTATATCGATCAAACCGCGTATCATATTAAGGTGAGGAAAATTCCTACACATCACATGTGACTTATGAATTGTTTTCATAAAGTATCAAAACAATCTGAATGTTTTTTCTTGGTTTTAAGTATATGATGTTTGTTTTCAACAAAAATTCCAATTTTAAACCAAATACATGAAATTTGAGTCACACTGGACACTCCATGTATCGAATTGAGGTTTGGTTTATTCCTCCATGTCAAAAATGACTTATGGATAATTTTTCCTAAAGTATCAGATAAAAATTATAAGAAAATTAACTAAAAAATAAATATAATGATGATAAAATCAACTTAATAAGTAGTGGGAATTCACCTTTACATGATGTCTGTATACATTCTAACACCAGATATACTTCCCCTTCATTTATAAATAAATATATTTCCTCTTGTGAATAAGAGTAATTTCTACAGTCCTGGTAGTATTGGAAAAATATATATAAATATAGGATTATTAAATTTTTTAAATCAAATCATAATTATCTTCGAAAAGAACTCTTTGGGGATGCTAGTTTCTTGCTAGAATATGATATATTTCATACATTTTCCAATATAATAACCACAAACTTTTCCATTGGGTTTTTCAGAACACTATAAAAATATTGATAAAAATAAATAATTTTCTTTGATATATGTATTTAAAGTGAAATATTATTTTATATACCCTAATATTTATCCACTTATAGATGTTGATCGGCTCATTCTTTTCATGGACTATCCTCATGCCATGATTTTAATGATATTTAAACACCCCCATATTACAACATAATTTTCATTAAAAAATAATTTAAAATGTATAACTTGAAGATCAATTGTAAAATGTTGAATGCAGTGTATTAAAAATTGATAAACATCAGCATGTGTGGTCATATTTTTGGGTATCTATGCATTGAATATAGAAAATAGATCTTTGGAGTATCCAAATTGACTATAATGAGTAACCAATGCTACCTAAAATAATTAATAATTAATGAAATTAATGAAAATATTTTTTATATGATTACATTATAGATTTTTAGCCCTTCATCATGGGTATTAAGAAGAGTTTTTTTGTCGATAAGTTTGATTTCAATCACATTATCCAGTTTATCCTCTATTACATTAATTTTCTTTGGTTATAAATTTGTATTCTTCTATATAGGTTATGTAAGTAATAATGATTCCAAATTTCTTTTCATAGTTTTTCCCATTGAATAGTATTCATATATAAGCTTGGAAAAAATATGAATAATATTTATTCATAATTATCATAGTATATCGGCTATTGGATAGAGAAATCATGAAACCACACATCATATATACATCAACAACTAAGACTCATTTCCATTCATGCATGGTGATTTTCTTTACATTATCAAGACCAATATATTCTATAATGGAACATATATTAAATTATTCTTCACAATCATTTGTGGTTATAACACCATTTTCTAATATTGTATCTATATGAATATTTAATGTTAGTAAATGGGGAAGTTGAACAGGATGTGTAAATGTACTTTGGGAAAAAAAATTTGATTGGTTGGTTGATCCTTTAAATTTTTTTGATTCAAAATTCCATTTCACCCTCTTCCCTTTTCCCATCTTTAATAAATTTCATCAATTCAAACCCTTTTCATTAATTGTTAAATGTTTTTTCATGAAAAATAAATTGGAAATTAATACCTCCTTATAAATATGTTTTTTAAAAGATCTAATGGCTATTCTATGACTGTTCCAATAGCTTTCTCAACCATATGAATATCTGTATCATCAAGTGGAATAGGTAGCTCAGTGCCCAACTCATAAGCTACATTAATCCCCACTCTCTCATGACCTATTATAAGTTGTTTGTTGTATAGAATATCTCCTTGGATATTGAATACAATTTCCCTATCAAGAAGGAGATGGGTGGGTGTATATAGATATAAATCACAATAATTTTCACCCTATAGAATATTAAAATAGGAAAGGCATCAGTGTCCACCTGATTCACATTTCATAGAAACAATTATGAAAAATATTGATTACCTGTTCTAAGATAGCTCTTTGAGGGGAATGGCTCACCTCAAAGATGGTGGGGGTGGGGGTATATTCACATAGTGTTTGTTCTTGTATTGTTTCTTCTCTTATATTTCTTTTATAGACTCATATTATTCCTTTTAAGGCATTGAAATATTTCTATATATATTTCCAGAGCTAGGTAATGAGACGACATGCGATTCCGAGGCCCAATGTACCAGAAATTAATTTTATAAAAATATTAAATATATTTTATATTACAAAAACACAATTTATTAATTAAAAAATGATACCTCTTAAACGAAAGATCAAAAATCAAATACCATGGTTGAGTATGCAGCTTTTTTTACCCTAAGAACGACCTAAAATATGTCGGCATGAGGCATTCATACATCTCACCTATTGGTGGTATGTTTAGTGGATAAATTAATTAATTAATTTATTTAAACTAACTAAAATATCTATAATATACTACCATGGTTAAATTCCTAGGGCTAGACTCAAAATCATGGTATCTCTAAGAGCTTCTCCTTCCTCCTTCCATTCAATAATCAAATTGGATGATGTTGAAACTACAGATAAGAGAAGATTGGGACATAGTGAATGCAATAACTTATATTTATCTTTGGTGAGAACATTATTTTAATATGAATGATCCAATCTTTAGGTAGGGATATTCAATTTTATTTTTATGATATTTTGATTAAATGGTTTGATTAGATGAATCCCTTATATTGATATACACTAATTGAAGATCCTTGGAATGCTTCTATATACCGATTAAATTGAATTTCATGTCTTTTTAGACTAGTTTTATCTGTTCTTGATCATAGTCCAAGAATATTTAGAAAATGATGGTTGAAAATCTATTATTTTTCTTTTCTCCCCATTTTTCGTTGCAGTATTCACTGGTAGGACCCCGTGATCCTAGTTTGACATTGTCATGCGGTACCGAGCCTAATTAGACCACCGAAATCACGATGAATTGAGGAATGAGGCATGGATCCATGAAACAAGGACAGATATGGGGAGCTTTCAAGATGTGGAAGATCATTTTGATGATCATAGATTGAATCATCATCAACAGAAGAAGTCAGAGCATGTGCGGTGCAAGGCATTGTGTGTAGGGCTTCGGGAATTGGGTTTCCAGCAACTAGAGGGACAAAATCGTCCATTCAATGCTATATCCATAAAATCTTGAGTAGATATTGATCCAAAATCAAAGTGTAGAGGATATATTTGAAGAATGGATCATGGATCTAGATTTTTGAAAAAACATACTACACACTATGTACTATGATGAATACCCGACCTGTAGCCCCTTAGCTATGATAGATAGGGTTTTGATAATTCATAAGGATGGAACCACATGAATACCTCCTACACACTATGTACCTCCTCCCTAGGTGGATGAACCATGTGGTGGAACACATGGGTAGGACCCCATGTGGGTGTTCATGGCCATGTACTAAAGTAAACCGACATAGGGTAATGTACACAGACACGGGGTGGATACAGGAACATGACTAATCACACAGGAGGGACCCCAAGTGGCATGGGCACGCCATGTATATCCCCAACAAACAATGTATACTTACATGTTTGGAAAACTGTGTGCTCCCATAGACAAAACAATGTGAAGGAGTGGGACCACACGCCGTGTGGGTCCCCTCACATGCCATGTACCCTTTTCTCATTATGAGGAAAATTCAACCTTTCATATCTCCTTTGTTTGAACATGGATTTTTTCCCATAGGTATCCTTCCCTGAGTGTTTTTTAATGTATCATGATATGGTCCCTTAGTTGTGGATTTTTTTAAATGATTTGGAATTTTTTGGGAACTTCTCTTGGTTAGGTGATGCTTAGTGATGACAGCAATCATACGTGATCACTAGAGGCTCCCTGTAGAGTAGAACCGCCAATCAGCTTTGAAACAGACCCTATACAACTATTTACTGAGTGGAACAACCCTATCAGATAGGGTGTAGGTCCTCGATGACTTTAGTGGAACCCCCATGTCACACTAGGGTTTAGTTCCTTGACCTATAGAGTAGAATCCCCATCATCTTGGGTACAAGTCCATTACAACTACTTATAGAGTGAACCCCCTATCAGATAGGGTGTGTATCCTCAATGACTATAGTGGAACCCCCCTGTCACACTAGGGAACAGGTCCTTGACCTGTATAGTGGAACCCCCTATCATCATGTATGTGGGTCCTCAGCAACTACTTACCAATTAGAACATCCTTTTTGGATAGGGCGTGGGTCCTTGATGACCAGAGTGGAACCCCCTGTTGCACCAGGGCATGGGTCCTTGACCTATGGAGTGGAAACTCCCATTATCTTGGGTGTGGAACCTCTAACTACCATGTTCAACCACTAGAAGATATGGTGGGGGTACTCATGACACTAGAGTGGAACCCCCAATCATCATTGGGAACGAGCTCTCTATGAATATTTAAAAAGTGGAAACCCCTAAAACAGTAGGGATTGGGTCCTCTACTTAATTATTTTGACCCATCAACTATGTGGCATAGTGATGAGGTCTGAGCCTTCACAGATTTACTTCTAGGAAAACACATGAGATTTTTTCCATCTTTTATGGAATTTTGGAATTTTTGGTGGCTCTTATTCTTAGACTGATTGGTGAGATTGATATCCCCTTACTCTCTATTATGGGATTATTTGACTAAGAATATATATATATATATACCTTTTGTATCAATACATTTGGATTTGGTTACTCTCTTTCTATGATATGCGAAGATGTGCGGGGAATGCCAAATGATTTCCCTATTTAGCTTCTCATGGTTGGATGAGTTTACTCTCTTTCTATAGATGGAAAATACTTGATGTGTTGTTCATCTACACACCTTTTTGATCCCCTTCTGTTTTCATGAGGTTAATTCCACTATTGGTTTTGGTTGAGTTGTTCTCTTTCACTGTATCCTTCTTTATGTTTTCTATCTACAATATTTCTATTTCTATTGTTTCTCTTACTTCTCCCCATTCATCTTTTGGGGAATCAAACTATGTAGGTATACAATAATCCCTGTATGGTATTTTCCCACATTTGTCATTTCTTATGAAGATTACAGATAGGTTAGTGGTGAATTCCGAGGAGATTAGGGATAGCTAGTACTTTGGAATACATATGGCAGTCATAGCTTAGATATTAGAAGTTAGGATCTCTCAGCATTTTACTTTTCTAGTTTTTTCTGGTTAGGACATATTTCTGGTTGGGTATCTATTTTTTCCCCTTTACTTTTTAGTTTACACTACCATACTCTTGTACTATCTAGAGGTTTTACATGCATGGTTGTTTCTCTAGTATTTTTCATTTTTTAATTTTACTCCCTCGACACTTCTACATCAAGATGGTTGTGTTTGTGCATACATGTACATAGGAAAATGCCTCCTCATGTTACTTATGCCTTTGGAACTGGTCTCTTTCCCCTAGTCTATAGAGGCAGGCTTGAGGTAGTTTTGTCTTGAGCCCCAGATTGGGTGGGGTCAAGAAAGATTGGTATCAAAGGTGGTTCGATCCTTGGGATGATGTTTGGATTAGTCCCCTTAAAAGTGTTTAGTTGGGATTAGGGAAATAGTGTCAATGTGTCTTGAGTTTGGCTCTTATTCTAGGGAATATAGTGATGGTGCGGGCAACCACTGTATCTATTTACCAGGACCTTGACTACATTCTTGTCGACTCAGCATTCCAAGATTACGGCTGTATGGATAAATGGTGCATGCATCATATAGGATTGAGTCTTTGAATATCCTTATTGAGTCTTCCCCTATTATATATATATATGTTCTTATTTGGCCATGGTACATCTTGATTAAATTTCAGGATGCCTTCATGATGAAATCCAACCAGGATACCAGTTTCAGATCATGATGATGATATGATGAGAAATGAGGGATTTTTTTAGGGTCCATGCCATGAGATTCTTTCTCCATGAGGGTAGGTATAAGAACCACTCTATAAAATATTAAATTATATTAGTCGAGTAGGATGGGGTTACAGGAAGGCTCAACTCACTCCACGAGTTCCAGCGCCAGAGGCAGCTGAGGTTCCACGGAGAGACAGATCCTTAGGTAGCATATGTTTGGCTAGAATTAATGGTTTATGTATTCCAGCTTCATCTAGACATTGATGGATCAAGCGGTTTCACTGGCATATAGCCTTTTCTAGGGAGCATCTAGGTAATGGTGAAGTATTGTAACCCAGATGCTTGATGAGTCGACACCCTCATGGCCTGACTTCCAGTAGCTATTTTGTGAGGAGTTATACCAAACCTTCTTATGCTCAGTTTGGATTTAGTATCTTCTGTAGATACAAAAGGAAGGGATGAAAGTGGATGATTACATAGTGAGGTTCAAAAACCTTACTTGGTACTCCCTTTATATGATCTAGGATGGAGAATTATGAGCATGGAAGTTTGATTAGGGACTCTAGAGAGTTATCCATGTAAGTTTGGTTCCCTTGTGCATCCCCACATATGACAGGTTACTACATCGAGCAATAGTGATAGAGATATTTATATTAGAGGTATGCTAGACGATGGGAGATGGTAGTGGGTGTCACATGGATGAGTCATCTACATCAACTAGAAAACATTAGATGGCATGATCTCAATGTAGGATATGTCCCTGTGATCAGACCCAAGAATGTGGTTAGGGGAAGCGTAGAGAGACAAGGTATCCAGAAGTGAGTTTGTGTTATGCGTGTGATGGGTGAGGTCATATGGTGCGAGACTACATTACCGTACATGCCGATCAGTGTATCCAGATAGCTAAAAGACCACCACAGTAAAGGCATCGCCTTGATCAGGGATCTCCTAGGGGAGGGAAGGTTGGTCCCCAGGTAGGTAGAGATGGAAGTAGAGAATAAGGATATATGGGTGGTGAAATATTCTATGAGATCCTTCCACCACCTTCCCTAGGTTTCCCATGTCAGACTCAGGGAGCGGGTAGTCGGGTTCGCAGATAACTATGGACTTTGGAGGATTATGACCCCATAGCCCACAAGATGGTTCGAGGTATGGTCTGTGTGTTTTCTACTCTTTCCAAGGTATTATTATACATAGTTTCCAATCATTCTTTCATCTCTATACTCCTAGTGCAAGGTCTAGATCTCCCAGTTGAGGTGCTAGCCCAACATCTTCTTCTTGATGTTCCTACATGGAACTATTCTTCTATATCTTTTATCTACTAGTTGTGTGAGATATTTCTTGTTAGAGTGAGGTTCACATGGGACCTTTTGATCATCATGATGGAAAACTTTGACATCATCTTAGTTATGGATTTATTTTCCATGGTCTGAGGCCAAATTGACATTCACCCCAAATGATTAAGTTGCCTTTATAATGATGGGATGAGATTCACCATTATAGGGAAGAGAGATCTCAGGGTGGGACAAGTGAGTTCTACGAGAAGGAAGCTACAACCCATCACCTCTCAGTTAGGGAGTATAACCCTTGGTATAGAAGGATCTTTAGGCATCTTGATTCCTTTGGTTGTGTAGGATTATATGTATGTATTCCCTGAGGACATTATGAGACTACCTCCAAGGTGGGAGATGGAGTTTTTCATCGACTTTCATCCCATGATGACTCTGATATCTTCTACAGCATATCAAATGTCCCCTACCAATATTTGAGAACTACAGTTGTAGTTACATAACCTTTAAGAGAAGGGTTTCTTCATACCCAGTGTGTCCCCTAGGCAGATGTAGTGTTTTTTGTGAAAAAGGTGGATGGGTTCTTGTAGATTTTCATAGATTATCATCAACTAAACTAGACACTGATAAATAACAAGTACCTATTTCCAAGGATTGATGAACTCTTTCACTAGTTGTGAGGTATGAGATGGTTCTCAAAGATAGATCTCTGGTCCATTTACCACCAGTTGAGGGTTCTCAAGGATTATATTCCAATGATGTCATTCTTATATTGCTATAGAAACTATGAGTTCCTGGGGATATCCATTGGTAATACAAATTCCACCATCGTTTTTATGGATTTGATGAACCAGTTATTTCAGTAATACTTGGACTAGTTTTTGGTTGTCTTCATCGAAAACATACTCATATACTCTTCATCATAAAAGGGAACATGCACATCACTTGAGGTTGGTATGAGATTTTCTTCGAGAGAACTAGATTTATGGGAAGCTCTTGAAGCACCAGTTCTAGATTCATGAGGTTCACTTTTTAGGGAATGTCATCTATTAGAATGGTATAGCCATAGATAGAGTAAAGATCGATGTAGTTATTGCTTGGGATCTACCCAAGAGCATGTCAAAGGTACAATGATTTCTTGGTTTGGTGGTGTACTGCAGGGTGTTTATGGAAGACTTCTCTAGGATCACATCCCCTATGACCAGCTTGATGTGGAAAGGGTAGTCATTTACCTAGTCCGAGTACTGCTAGAGGTTCTTTGAGGAGTTAAGGCTAAGACTGATGAGTGATCCTTTGTTGAGACTACCAGAGGAGGGTGTTGAGTAAAAAGTGTATTGTGATGCCTTAGGAGATATGATCAGTTGAGTTTATATGTAGTGGTAGGAATTTATTGAGTATGGGCCAGGTCAGTTGATACCCCTTGATAATAACTTCACAACTCATGACCTAAAGTTGGAAGTGATACTCTTCACGTTGAGAATGTTGAGGCACTACCTTTTGGGAGAGCACTTTGTGGTTTACTCATACCATCATAGTGTTAGGTTTGTATTCACATAGAGATAATTGAACATGAGACAATGGAACCAGATGGAGTTCCTACAAGACTATGACTTCAAGATATTCTATACTTCAGGGGAGATAAATGTTATATCATATAACCTTAGAAGGAAGTCATAGGATCCCTTGGTGTAAGAGGCATTAGAGCAGTTCGCCTCCCTGCAGTTTATCCTAGTAGAGTAAGAGGGTACAACTCTTCTGTAGTCGATGGTATGGAATCCTTCACTTCTGAAGGATGTTACAGAGTCCTAGTTGGGATACACTTATTGTGAGGTATTAAGTGACAAAATATCTATTGTAGATTCACTGGATGGATATTCTAGAGGAGGGAATCATGTCATATTTTTCCATGGATGGATGGTATTTACAATTAGTCTATGGGAGGAAGTGATGCAAGATTTCTACAATTCTCCCTTAAATATACATCCCAGTGGGGTGAAGATAAATAGAGACCTTTAGTACCAATTTTGGTGGCCTGGAATGAGATAGAGTGTTGTCAATTTTGCCTCTCAATGCCTCACCTGTCAAAAGGTGAAGGTTGAGTACCATGTTCTGATAGGTTTGTTACAGGCCCTTGATATCCTATAGTGGAAGTGGGATGACATATACATTTACCTTGGGATAGAGATTACACATACAACTCAGGTTCATTACGATATCTAGGTGATAGTTGACTGACTCATGAAGTTAAAAAACTTTTTTTCTATAAGGGAGGAGAGTTTGGTGGAGAGTTTGGGGAATATGTATATACGGGGGATCATTTTCCTTCATGATGTTACCTCATCAATTGTACCTAATCATGACACATAGTTTGTGTCACAATTGTGGAGAGGCCTTCCGGAGGCATTCAGGACCCAAATGAGGATGAGTGCAGCCTTTCACCCTCATATGGATGGTTAGAATGAGAACATTATCTAGGTTTTGGAGTATATGCTGAGGGATTTTATTTTATACATTGACCATATCTGAGAGGATCACTTTACCTTATTATAGTTTGTGCAAAAAAATAGCTACCTCTTTACAATCAGCATGTGACCTTTTTGGGGCCCTGTACGGGAGACCATTCATGTCACACTTGTGCAAAAAATATATCGATAGGACATATCTAATGGGTCCATAGTTGGTGTAGGAAATGGTGTAGAAGTACTAGGATATCTGATAGTGGATTAGGACAGCTCAGAGCAAGAATAAATATTACAAAACTAACTATCATAGGCCCTTGAAATTCAAGAAGGGATACCACATTTTCCTTAGAGTATCCCCATAATAATGATTTTGGAGGTTCTCACAATGAGACAATCTATACCTAAGGTTTATCAGGTAATTCATGATCATGCAGAGGGTTAGTGAGGTTTTTACCACCTTTCCCTACCCCCATAGCTGAAGTGGGTGCACGATGTCTTCCATGTGTCACAACTTAGGAGATACGTGCATGAACCTATGCACATGATCGACTAGGGTAAACTAAACAACAAGGATGGATCCACATTTTCATAGCACTCAGTGGATATCAAGGATTGGTAGGAGAGGACCCTGTGTGGATGAATCATCTCCTTGGTCCATGTGTTGTGGCTACACAAGAATGTGCAAGAGAGTTCTTGGGAGAGGGAGAGCTAGTTGTGGGCTCTGTATCCCAAGTTTTTTATGTTTAATATTGCTTTTCAAGGATGAAAATATTAAATGAGGTCATGATATAGAGACACATTTTTTCCATGTAAGACTTAAATATTTTTATATATATTTCTAGAGCAAGATGCTGATACAACATGCGATTTTGAGGCCCAGTATACCCAGAATTAATTTCATAAAAACATTAAAAATATTTTATATTGTGTACACATAATTTCTTAATGAAAATGTGATAAATCTTAAGTATAATCTTGAATCAAAAATTGATTCCATTTTTGAGTCTAGAATGTGTTTTTTTACCCTAGGCGCTACCTAAAATAGGTTGGCATGGGGAATTCAGACATCTCGCCCGTTGGTAGTATGTTCAATGTATAAATGAATAAAGTAATTTAATTAATCAATTTATTTAACCTAACTGATATATCTATAGTATTATTCCATGGATAATTTCTTAGGGTTAGCCTCATAATCTAGGGATCACCAAGTGCTTCTCCTTCCTTCTTCTGTGGGAGAATCGCATCAGACGACGATAAAACTCTAGATTGGAGCAGATCAGGATGCATTGAATGCAATGACTTCCTTAGATCATTTAAGAGTGTTTTATTCTATGAAAAATGATACAATATCTTGGTAGGTCTCTTAAATTTTATGTGTAATCCCTTTTTGACTAAATTCTTTGATCATATTAATCCCTTCTATTGATCTGTTCCAATTGTAGATCCTTAGCATACTCTTATGTACCGATTGAATTGATTTTCATATTTTTCTAAACCAGTTTTCCCCATTATTGATTGTTGGAAAAGAATTCCAGTCCAATGATGGTTAACCATATGTACTTTATATTTTATCCCCTTTTTTATTCACATTTTTCACCAGTAGGACCCTGCGGTCTCAGTTCGACGTTGTCGAGTGGTACCGAGCCCGATCGGACCCCTGAAATCTTAATAAATCAACAAATGAGGCATGGATAAATGAAACAAGGATAGATATGGGATGTTTGTGAGATTTGGATTATTGTTTCAGTAATTATAGATCTAATATTAATTTAAGGAATAATCCAGAGCATGTGCGGTGTGAGGTGATTCGTGTGAGAATTCAAGAATTAAGTTTTTGGCCACCAGAGGGCCAGAATCTTCCAAACGATGCTAGATCCACTAATATCGGTCTTAGATAGGTTCAGAATCATAATTTAAAGTCCATATTTGAAGTGTGGATGATGGATCTTTATTTCTAGAAAAATCCTGAATGCACACCATGTACTGTGATGAAAACACAACGTGCAGTCCCCTAGTTATGACTGTTAGGTTTTGGAAATTCATAAGGATGGCATGATGTTAAGACCTAATAAATGTTGTGTGCATCATCCCCATGTGGATGATACACATGAAGAAACACATGGTTAGGACTCTCTATGAGAGTACACAAACAGACACATGTTTATGTACCAAAGTACATGGATACAAGGTGGATACACCACCAAGCACATGGCGGGGACCCTGAGTGGCATGGGCACACCATGTATATCCCCTAAAAACCTTGTATACATACATTATTGATGAACTTTGTACCTCCTAGGACATGTACCAGTGAAGGACTGGGACCACACGCTGTGTGGTTACCCTCACATGCCATGTACCCCTTGGCTCCTTTTGATGAAATTTCACCCATTAGCATCCCCTTCATTTTAACTTTAATTTTGGCGTCTGAGTAGCCTATCCTAATTTTTTTCCATGTAGAACATGATGGTTCCCTAGATTGTGGGTTTTGTGGAATGATGTGGAATGTTCCATGCATGGAACTTAGTTAGGCTGCGCTTGATGATGGAAGTTGTTAGGTAGGATCCCCATATGCTTCCTATTGAGTAGAACCCCCATCATCTTAGTTGTAGGTCCTCTATAGCTACTTACTAAGTGTAACCTCATATCATATAGGATGTGGTCACTCAACGATGATAGTGGAACCCCCTGTCACACCAGGGTATGGGCCCTCAACCTATAGAGTGGAACACCCATCATCTTAGGCACAGGTCCTCTATAGCTACACATCGAGTGGAACCCCCTATAGGATAGAGCATGGATTCTCAATGACTAGAGTGTAACCCCCCTGTCACACTAGGGTGCAGGTCCTCTACCTATAGAGTGGATCCCACCACCAGTATGAGTACAAATCCTCTAAATCTACTTACTGAGTGGAACCCCCTATCGGATAGGTCATGATTCCACGATGACCAGAGTGGTACCCCCTATCTCACCAGGGTACATTTCCTTGACCTATAGAGTGGAACCCCCATCAGCTTGGTCATAGAACCTCTACCGACTAAGTGGGACCCTCTATCCGATTGGGGGTGGTTCCATATGACACTAAAGTGGAAACCTCCATCAAAATTTGGCATAGGTACTCTAAAGATATATATATATATAGTAGACCCCCTAACAGATTAGGGTTCGGGTCCTCTACTTAGAGATTGTGTCCCCTCAACTGTGTCTCAATGTGACGAGGCATGGTCTTATACATAGTTACTTCTAGGTAGATGCATGAGATTTTGGGAATCATTGATGTAATTTTGGAAATATTGGTGATTCTTTTTCTTGGATTGATGTGTGACATGGAGATCCCCTTACTCTCTTTTTTGGGATTCTATAACTTTTCATATATATATATACCTTCTATATCCATACCTTTGTATTTTATTACTCTTTTTGTGTTTATATTCTCGTGGTTGGATGATTTTACTCTCCTACTATTAGTGGAAAAGACTCGAAATGTAGTTCACCTACACATCATTTTGAGCCCCTTGTGTTTGGACAAGGTTACATCAACTCTCAGTTTGGGTTGATCTATTCTCTTTCAATGTATCCTACTTTCAATTTGGTATCTATAGCTTTTTATTCCTATTACTACTCTCCCTTTAGCTTTTCGGGTGTCCTAATAGGTATGTATATACTCAAACCTAGATGGGCTTTGTTCTCACGTGTTGTTTCTTATATAAACTATAGACAGGTCGATGGTGACGTTAGAGGAACTTAGGGATACATGGTTTGTTGGACCTCATATGGTTGTCTCAGCTTGGAGATCAGGAGATAGGCTCTCTCAGTGTTTTACTTTCCATTTTTTTTTCAAGTAGGGACATATTTTTGGTTGGGTGTGTATTTTTTCCCTTTAATTTTCAGTTTACACTACCATAATCTTTTACTATCTATAGGTTTTACATGTATTTTTGATTATCTAGTATTTTTCATCATTTAATTTTACTCTCTCTGCACTTCAGCATTGAGATATATCTGTATTGGTTTACTGGTACTTAGGAGAAGGCCTCCCTGTTTTAATTATGCCTTCAGCACCGATTACCATCCCCTATCCCATGGAGGTTGGATTGGGGAAGTTGTGGCTCAAGCCTCAGCTTGGGTCGGTTCATGACATTCCTTCCCATAACATTTTATAATAACTCTATCTTCTAATTAATTATTTCTTCTAAAAAATCTAATCATTTTTGTGACACTTCCATTTTCTTATATTTATTCCATGTTCATCTTTTTTTCTCAAAATATGTTCAATGTGACACCCCAAAACTCACACCTCTGACGTGGCCATACTGTTCTGGAAACTTCAAGGCCACTAATAAAATCTATTCATTGGGTGCATCTAATGACGATTCTTGTGTCTAAGGTGGATAAAAAATTTAGGAAAATAAGTAATCATTATTATTTCATATATATTTAAAGGATTTTTTTTATTATATCATAATTACACATGTTTCCCACACCTTTTCTATGTTTTCATCTATTAGTATCCATTATTTATTTACAAATGTATCCTTCCATTACACATGATGTGGGATGGAAGTGGATTTGGATTTCATTTCATCAATCTTTACATAAAAAATGAACATAATTATGTTTTTATTCCATATAACATAAAATTATTATGATAGATTAAAAATATGTTCCAATTTATTTCATGTGAAGCATACCCCATCTTTTCTTTATGGTAGGGGTGCATCGATTTGGATTCCCATTACTTATTTTCAGCACTAATTTTTTGTTTCATAAATTACCAATTCTTTATCAAAGTGATTAATATACATGTTGTTAAGAAATGTATCACAAATCACAATGTACTTGAAAATATTCCTCCTCATGATAAGTAGTAAATGCATCTCAAACTTATTGGTTTTCCATGTGTTCATACATTTGTGATGGTTATGGGATTATTTTCCCTTCAACATATTTGATATTAAAATTTGATAGAATTTTGTGAAATCATGTGAGAGACTTTGTAGAGAGCATTAATACAAATTTAATTTGGGGTTAATCTACTATAAATACACTCTTAAAAGGATAATGAAGAGTAATTCAATGTTTCATTATTTTTTTAATAAAATAAAGAAAGTATATCATAATATTACCATAATATCTTCCCAAATCAGTGTCTTAAGTGCGTGCACAATATTATTCAATGAAACTACATCAATATTCATGCACATGCGAGTGGTGAGACCAATTTAACTACTAAACATGTCCTTTTTGGGTTTAATAGGCTATCCACATGCATTCCATCCAACCTTGAATTTTATGCCTTTGTTTCTTGCCTTAATAATTTTTGGTAACACCATCATGATAAAGTGCTCCTTTTTTAGGTACACTGGTAGTTCACCTTCTACCATTTCCTCAGCTTCAACATTGTCAATATGTTTTTCATCTAGATTGGTAGCATCTTCATGTTTAGAAGGTTGTTGTTCCTCTACATTGGGAGAATCAGTATTTTGAGAAACTTGTTGTTCCTCATGATTGGGAGCATCAAAATTTGAAGAATTCATTATCTACAAAAGTGGTTGAATATTTAATTTAGATTATGTAAATATGGAATTGAAATGATAATAGTATGTGGTAACACAATTTATATTACAAAAAAATATAACCTAATTATTGAACTCTTTTTTATGGTTTAAGGGATTTAACCCCTCAATCAAGCATCCAAATTCCTTCATTGTGTTCTCCTCTAACATACAAGACCTCATCTACATTAGGACCAATACGAAATGATTATGATGCCCCGAGGAAAGATTCATCTTTAGTTGAATTTACATCTAAAACATTAGTGGTTTTGGTTGATCACAAAACAATTGACTAATTTTAGTTTCCAAGATCTGGAACATAAAATACTTTTACTTATTATGATTATATTATAAACATCTCATATTTGAACCCATCCTTACTGAAATTCACCTTCACATATCCCAATTCATCTATTTTTATAGCACTCATATTATCAACCAACTTTCATTGAAAAATTGGTACTTTTAATATTGTGTAATCAAACAACCATATTTTTTTGATGATTCCAAAGTATAAAATATTTTCATAAATTAGATTTCCTTCCTTGCTACCAAATACATGCATCGCTTCAGCCACAAGTGTAACTCCATTATTTTTCATGGTACTATGTTCATCATGTTCATTTGTATAGAACATATAACCATTAATTATATAACCATTATAATATTAATCATGCACACTTGGTCATCTTGTTATCCATTGAAGTCATTCTAAAATTGAATCATGGTTTTTAGAGGGCTCCTTAGAAATATGGTCTGAAAACCATCCTATAAACTATTGGTTATGTGTATTTGATATCCAACCTTCATACTGTAAGGAATTAAAATTCCCAATAATTTATTTATGGGTTTCAACATATGGGAAAACCTCTAAAATGTTATGAAAAACATAAAGGTGGGCCTTCTCCCAATCTATAATAGTGATTGTGACAACATCTATTCTAGAAATTCCTTCACCAAAACCACACCCAGAGTGAAGATATTTCGATAGACCAATTATTTCCACACTATAATGGTAGTTATTACATAATTTAACAACTTACTCAACAACATATCACTCTATAGTACAACTTTCTATCTGAATTTGATTTTTGGAACACCCTTTCAAAATCATCTTATACCATTCAATAGGGTAAATCCATATATAATGTGCATGACCACATAGTCAAATCTCTCTTACCATGTGAACCATAAATTTAACCATCATATCAAAGAATTATTATGGGAATAACATATCCAATTCACAAAATATGACAATAATTTCATTTTCCATAGTTGGTAATTTCATCAGGTCTACAAATTTGATGCATATATATTTGAAAAACAAACATAGATTGGTTGATGTATGATAGAAATTCATGGAAAAAATAAAACATAATGCTATAGGAATTAGATCCCACATAAAAACATGAAATTTATATGACCTCAGACCCTTTAACTTTAAATAAGTTATTGACATGATATTTTGGATATTTGATGAATACCCATATAGAACCATTGCATCATTCAATAAGTTTAAAAACTGATATCTCCCCTGTCTGGAATGAGTGTAAGTAGCTAGAGGAAGAAAAGTGTGTTTTTAGCCCTTTATTGGAGACAAATCTTCACTTATTCCCATGTCAATCATGTCCAACCTATCCTTAATTCCATACTTCATTTTTATGGGGACATTTAGTAATTTTCCACAACACTATAACATACATTTTTTCCACATGCCTGACATAAATAAAAATCATGAGGTAGAAACAATTCAATTATGGTAATTAAAAAAAAACTAATCTCTTTTTCCAACTGGAATTCAAAAATCTTTTTGAAAAAGGTTTACCAAAATCAATTTCTATATATTCTAATTTCTCAAATAGTTGATCACTTATTAGTGGAGAAAGTGTAGTGTGTTCTTATAAACTCCCATAGAATGATGTTGTCCAAGTTCGTTACTTATGTCATTGGGGTAGAAATTTGCAATGTCCTAGAAATACATTCTTCAATGAATGTTTCAAACTAATTTAATTTGCATCTTATTCACAAATGGGACAACCTTGAGTTCCTTTAATGCTATATCCTGAAAAAAATTCATAAGAAATAATGTCATTTATCATCCTATACAACATGTCCCTCAATGTGAAATCTTCATTTCTATAAGCATCATACAACGTAACACCTGAATCCCACAATAGTTTCAAATATTCGATCAATGAATCCAAATAAACATCAATATCATTACCTGGTTATTTTGGTCCTGATATAAGCAGAGATAACATAATGTATTTTCATTTCACGCATAACCATGGTGAAAAGTTATAATTTTGAAACATTGCTAGCCATTTACTATTAGTTTTTCTTTGAAACTCATAATAATTCACACCGTCTATAGATAGCACTAGATGAAGGATTATCATCTCATTTCCAAATTAAATATACTTGTGATCAATTATCTTCGATTGAGGTGAGTCTTCCATGTGACAACATTTCCCATCTTTATTTCTTGTATCTACAAGAAAATAAATTATATTGAAGTCTCCTCACTTCCATATAGATGCCTTAACCATGGAATTATTGGGAAGTAACAGGAAACTTCCGTATGACGTGATTCATCATTCTTGTATCAAGAAGAATAAAAATTTGGGAAATTTATTAGTGATTTTTGGTCCTTAAGAAATAGTATACAGACATTTAGAAATACATGTATTCTTTTAAAGATCATACCAATTGAACTTAGAATTCCTTTAGAATTATATGTTTGGTAAGTAAGCTCATTTTCTTATAGGGTCATACCATTCAAGAGAGAAAGTAGTTCTGTAAAACTGGTGTCACTTCATATTTTTCTGGATTTTAAATTATACAACTTCAGTATGGCTGACAATGCTTTATATTTAGTACAACAAGTATACAATGGTGTCTTTGAACAACTCTTTAACTACTCACATTATTTTCAACAATCACAAAGTTCATCTTCAACTATCAAATAAATTTACTCAATAGGATCTTCATCATCATTCACACCTATAATAACATCCTTAATATAGTCATCATCATTTTAAACACTTGTAATCATATCAGTTCATCCATAAAATTCAATCTTATCCCAATCATTAGATAAATTCAGTTTTTACCCATGTTTAGTCCAACATTTATAACTTCAATCTATTCTGTGATATACCACGTGTTCTTCCAACATCTCTAGACTAATTAGTCCTCAAAAACAATTATGTAAACATAGAAAAAGGATTTGATAAGGGTCACTGTTGACGCTCCTTTTTGTCACATTGTCTAAATGAATGGAAAATAAAATGACTTAGCACAAATTGATTCATCCTTTTAAGAAAACATCAAAAATCGACAAAGGCATGAACAAGGCTTCAAAAGCACATGTGTCGCGCAAGTTCCATCATTGTCGTGCAAGTCCACTTGCACGATGCATAATGATCACGCAAGTGACTTGCGCACCCTAAAGGATAACCGCCTGGGTCTTCTTCAGCCTATAAATAGACCCTATGGGCCCCCCATTCATGAGAGGAATTTTTTCCAGAAACACAGATTTGAGCTCCCGGCACCCTAGTCTCTTCTCAAAGCTTCAGAAACACTTATAAGGTAATTTCTTACCTAGAAAAGAAGATCTAAAGAGGGGGAGGAAGGCTTAAGTGTTGAAAATCATCAACACTTGCGCGCCTGAGTGGCCAACCCTTAAGGGAAATGGCCACACTTGTGCGCCGCCTAACTACTCCAATAGAACTTGTGTGCCACTCTTCTGGAAGAACCTCAAGATTATTTTGAAGGCTTTAACCAAGATTCACTCAAGTATTACCATGCTGGTTAACTATCGCGCAAGTACCCATGTGTCGCGCAGGTATACCTGCGCGACCGAACTTGCGAACCCACATAGTACCTGCATGCCTGCCAGGACTTGCGCACCCCTACCTTTTTGGGTTCCCTTCTTGCCCATTTCACCCCTCTTAAGCCATTACACATTTCCTATTCAAGATTCAGTCTTCAAGACACTCTTCAAAGCCATTTATGGCATGGTTTCTTGATTTGACTTCCTTATCTGAAAGGAATTATGTGGAATATCTCTCAAAACCCAGTGATTTACACATCTTTATGTCACTAAAGATTGGTATTTCATTCATTCAACCTCATCCTTTAAGATGAGAGAACTCATTTACCTGGGCCTCATTTTTTGGAATAATCCCCAGTCATAATCATTAACCTGGGTCTCCTTTTAAGGAATAAGCCCCAGTCATAAATATGGGCATCCTCTTCAGGAGTAAGCCCCAAGTGCCTTAATTTTTTTTCATGTCTCTTAACCTGGGCCTCCTTTTTAGGAGTAAGCCCCAGTCTTAATTTCTCATAACCAGTCCTAATTTACCTTTGATCTGGGATTCCTTCTCAGGAGTAAAACCCAATCATAAGTCCTCTACTAATTTGGGCCTCCTTTTTAGGAGTAAGCCCCAAGTTAATGTATTCAAATCTCCATGAAGCACATATACCTTTATGGACCCTGTTCCTGGATTTCATCCCTGAAGTAAATCATAATCTTCGTTTATCTGGGTAGTCATACATACATAAGTCCCACATTATTTCTTATGATTGCATCTTTCATGGCACAATTGTCTAATTTTTACCAATACCTATTGATTCTCACATTGAGCATGACTCACGGGAGCTTAGAGTGTAAAAGTAATTATGACATAATTCTTTGAGCCATCAATCATAAACATAATATTCCCTTACTCGAACTACGTGGGTTCTGATTCTTTTTTTTCTAAACAAAGGATACATAGGTAGCCCATCTATGGGTTCGATTCCAACTCTGAAATAATCTATGTCCTTCTGAATGACAATAAACTTCAAGTGCCCCACTGAGTGGCTTTAAAACCAGCATGGTCATCATAATGACCAAGATAATTCTATATAAATGTGTCAAAGGATACCATTGACCAAGAATCTCTAATAAATACAGATGATTCTCTATTGATGAAGAACCTCGAATACATATAAAATATTCTCTAAATTTCCTACATATTTAATCATTGATTGTAAAATATGGAGGAAAGTTCATTTTATACTTGGTAATGTAATAAGGATTCACGAAAATAAATTAAATATACAAAGAGAGTCCCGAAGTAGAAAATAATTCCCCTCAAAAAGGTGTGATGAGTCGGACCTCCCATCCTCTCGACCAATAAAAATTCCTGATCCTCATAAGTCCACAAACTAATGAGCGCCTACCTTTGGAAAGTAGGTCTAAATGGATGTGGAATCATTGGATTTTTCCGGTTCTACGAACAAACCCGTTAGAAACTGATTGGAATGTTTGAACCTCCCATCAAGGAGGTCATCCCCAAAATCTGAGGGAAACAAAAAATGGTGAACCCAACATGAATCCTTAACCAAGTTAAAATGATGTTTTACCTATTTTTTAGGCCCCTATTTAAAACGCAATGAGAGGGCCAACAAAAACAATCATTGACATATGTGCTCAACCAAAAGATATAGTGGATGAATTTATCTTGATTACGTCTGTTATATCAAATAGGAACTCTTTTCCAAGATCTTCTACATTTCCAGAGTGGCTTATCTCAAGTTCACACCTATGAATACCGCTGCTGCAAATGCCACTACTACTACTCCTGCTGGATCGTCGTCCGCTCTAAGGATGAAATCACCTACTCAGCGTCTTCAATGCTAGGTATCAAATGCGCTGGTTAAGGAGTACCATCAACACGGTACCATCCCAACTCTAGAGGCTGCCCGACAAGCCCTCTAAGTGAACAACTCACACTGGTCGTCTGAACAACAACGACCAGTGATCAAGAAGCAGGTGGTGCTAACCACCGTTTCCAACCATTTCGGGTCGTTATCCCTGGAACGCAATCACCATTCTCTCCCATATTCTGGGGAGGTGAATGATCAGGTCCCTCAAGGACTTAATTCAAAGAAGCAGGAGTCCTTCCTGAGGGATCCTATCAACAATCCCTGCCAAACTCGTGCGACAGTACGCTCTCAACATGATGAGGGTACCAACTCCAGGTGTTCGGCTCAGGTTCGTCGAACCCGAGCAGGCAAGATGAACTGCCAGAGGCAGAATCCGGTCAACAGTGAGTAGGTTCTCATCTCTGCCATCTCCGGAGAAGTCCACCAACATAACTTGGTGGAAAGAAACGAGCGGGCACATACACCTTCCTGTTTTAATTCTGCTGTACATCAGACTCGTCTGGAAGCATCACGCCAATCCCGCCAGGTAATTCCAGCGGAGTAGGCATGAATATACACCTATTTATATATCATCAGCTAGTCAGCAGGCTTGTCTGACTACATATGATGAAACCCATCCACCACGTTAGGCGAAGTGGAATCAGCAAGAACATACACCTGCTAGTATTAATCAAGCCTACCAACAGTATCGCTTGGTATCACACGGAGAAGTCAGTCGGAAAGCGCCGGTGACAAACAGGAGGCAGACTCAACTCTCTTCCCCCACACTTGAGTACTGTCAGGATTCACTGACAGGAAAAGGAGGACAGGAGCAGACACATACACCTACTCCAAGCACATAATGGACGTATATCCCCTTTTCGACAGCTAAAGTCACCAAGCATATTTTATCAATGGTGAAAGAGCAGAAGAAAATCCCTGCTCATATTCTGGATGCTTTCCAGGATATTATAACAACTTCAGCAGCATCTCAGGGAAAGACACATAAATCTATACCTACCAGTGGAGTGACACATCAACAGTTCACTCCGGAATAGACACACACATCTGTTCCATTCCAAGAGGGTTGTGGGGGAATACTCCCCCATATCATACGGACAACCAAGTCAGGCACATACACCTGATTTGAGTGGAGATCGTCAGCCTAACATGGCCATATTTACTGATCAGGCACATACACCTACTCAGAGCAACCACTTTCGTCAACAAGTGGTTTCCAAAGTGAGTAAGAAGGCATCTAAGAAAAAGACCCGCCCAACACAGTCAGGAGATCAAGAGCCAATCTGTATCAAGGCCTTTCTTGATGCTGGAGTTCTTGAAGCCCTCAGACAATTATCTATTGGAATCCAAGATTCTACTCCCTCATTTCCCAATAGTGGGAACATTTATTACAAAGGTATTCAATAGAAACTTCCTCATTAAGGCTTTCTTCATGACAATTTAGTCGATCTCGAAGTTTCATCTTTAGATGAGAGCCACAGGAACCCTCTGTGTAGTCAGAAGACCAAGGAGTAAGAGATCTCAACTTTTGCTATAACCCATTATGGTGGTCCTCCCTATGATGATGAATTTCACTGTGAAATTCCTCTCTACAGTAGTGATGCACATTGCCCAGAAAATCCTCCAGTGGACAATGTAGTGCCGAGAAAGCCCTCTTATCTTGAGGCACTTGCAAATGAAAAACTAGTCATGTATGATGCTTTATCGCTATCAGGTGAAATACTTTCTTAATTAGAAGATAGCTTAGGGTGTAGGTCATTATCTGAACCACCCCTAAGTCATGCATCATCTAGTTTGATCAATGATATCTCTACCAATCTTATTAAATCTGATGAAGCAACAAGGAAACACCAACTCTGGTCAAATCAGGTAGAAGAATATTCATTGAATGATAAAGAGGAAATGCTGAACATGAGAAAACAACTGGAAAAAGGTGAAGTACCAGTCATGTTTTGGCCTATGGCTGACTCTCAGTATGACATTCCAAAGATGATGATGGAAGATGGAATTCTTGATATTCGTCTCGACATATGGAAAACTATTTGTTAGTTGAAGAAGAAAGTATTATCTTATGATGAATATTAAAATCATCTTAAGATAATAGAAGAGTTACAACATCAGATTGATTTGACATCTCTATCAGTCTCTCGATATCCGAAGGCTAAAAAGCAGTAGAGAGGCCTTCAACGTTCATGCCTTGGCACACTAAGAATATTGTGTCAGTTAATTGCCAATGCCCCATCTGGTATTCATGTCAGAGGATGAGGTGTTCATGGAGCACTACATTTCACGGTGCTCTCCAGTCAGCAAAGCCCGCCGAAAATGGTCTCATGCAATGTTATTGCCCATGGTCGGCCACAATCAATGAGATTTGTTTGTAATCAAAAGCATTCCCAAGAACAAGCTTCAACTAGTTCCTCTCAAAATCAAGCATATAGAGAACAAGTTGTTGAATTACTCCTGCATCAAGCAAACGAGAATATTGAACAAGCCTCTCGTATGGAGCAAGCACATCATCAAGTGACAGAAGTGTCAGAAATTATTCAACGATCTTTTGAATCGGGTGACAAAAGTGGATACAGGTTAATGTATCCAACTAATTTCCAGACTAAGGTTCGCAAGATCAGGAGAGCTTTTAAGAAAGTCTCAGACATAGCATGTCAAGAGCCACCCCAACTTGCCAGACTGGGGACTCTTTTAAACCAACCCTCAGAATCAACAAATAGGATTAGAGGAGTTGAGCGGGAATAACAGGAACAGCCCCAGTCCACCGGACTGGGGACTCTTTCAAATCATCAATCCCCTCTTTAGAGAAATCGGTCTTTTCTCGATTGGGGAAGAAGCCTCAAGAGGAATGAAGAGACAAATTATCAGGAGATTCCCTCCAAATTATGGTTCGTCAACAAGTTCCTGAGGGATCAAATAAACAAAAGGCAATGTCTCATCAAAGACATGGAAGAAGACAATATCACAGAAATGATGATAGAATGGATGCAATGCGTTATGCATCAATCAATGTCATTAATGCCGTTGTTGCTGATCCACCAGATGAGGCTCACTCAGGGGACTCAGATGAAGAGGTTCCTGCTCAAGAAGATGTATGCACCAACACAAATGAAGAAGGTGTGCGTACACGAAATCAAAGGATTACTCAGAACCTAGGTAATACTTCGAGTAACCCACTTCCCCCTTTCCGAAAAGGATCCAACAAAGGGAGGGGAAAGAATCCGGTTATATATCATCCCTCTGGAGAAGGTCAATCGCTCTCACTAGAGCAAAGGTTTGCACAACAGGAGGATGAAATGAAGGAATTAATGAGGTTTAATGCAGAACTACTTTAGGGTAGTCTTCTTCATGAGCGTGCTGGAGTCAGTCAGCTAAGGGAATTTGTTGCAGCTACTAAGATGGATCAAGAATATCTTCCTCTATCAGTACACCCTCACAGGTCTAATCCTACGGGTCAAGTGTAACAACAGTTGGCAGTGCTACCATCAGTTGCAGCACCAACCACCACATCTGTCCAGGCTCCAGTCATTTCACCTACCGAAGTCCAAGTTCAACCGGATGTTTATTAAAAGTTAATAACTAACATTGAATCATTAACAGATCGGTTAGAAACTATGGAAGGGAAACGTGTGCAGGTTCAACCAGAAAATAAAGTGTACCCTGAATGGGTAGATTCAATCTCTACTCCATCCATTTTTGGAAACCCTGTATTCCTTATTTTCAATGGATCAGGTGACCTTGAACAATATTTGACGCATTACGTGTCTTGTTGTGATCCTATGATGGGAACTCCAGAGCAGCAAGAAGCAGTAAAACTCAGATGCTTCGTACGGACCTTGCAAGGACCAGCCTTTGTCTGGTATACAAGCTTGTAATCCCGGTCAATTACCGGATGGGAGGATCTCCATCAACAATTCCTTCTTCAGTTCAGCTCAACTTTGCCAAAGACAACAGTTTTCGGTCTTACAAAGTGTAAGCAAAGGGAGAATGAAAGGGTCTCAAATTTCATTGCTCGCTGGAATGGATTAACATATTCCCTAAGATTAGCACTCCCTCAAGAAGAATTGTTGCCAATCTATCTATCAAATTTGAATGATGATTTACGCACGCCATTGATCCCTGTGAAATACACAGGAGGGTTTCGAGACCTTACATCAATCGCTTATCATATTGAATATTCCCTTATACAGGATAAGGCTAAATCTCATGTAATTCCAACAGCTCCAGGAAGAGGAATGGGTAAAGCAGAAACTGCTATAGTTATTCTTAAACAACCACATGTACCTATTTCTACTTCAAAACCATCATCTTCTCGAAGGGCTCCACCTTCTGAGCACCAACAACGAAGCCCGTTTCGTCCAGATAATCAAAGAGATCAAAGATGAAAATAATTTGAGGATTTGAAGAGAAAAACATACTCTTTCCGAAATGAACAAGTTCTTGGTTACTTCATTTCGGCCCTAGAGAATAATTTGGTTCAGCTGCCAAAGCCCAAGAGGCCAAAAAAAGAAGCAGTTGAAGACCGTACCAATTATTGCCCCTTTCATCAAATGTTGGGGCATCCCATCCAGGAGTGTTTTGTCTTCAAAGACCTCCTACAAAATATGGTCGACTCGGGACAATTCAAACTGAAAGGGTCTTCAGCCCAGGTAGCATGTGTCACTGCTATAGTTCCAGAGGAGGAAGGAAAATGGAAATAAGTCAAAAGAAAAAATTCACAGAATTATGATGATTGGATGGTCAGAAAGACAATCAACCGAACTCATGCTATTTTGCAAACACAATTAAAGAAACTAATTGTGTCTTCTGCCATGAATGTTGCGGAAAAACCCTCTTCATCAGAGTGGAAGTCCTCAAAGAAAAGACATGATTCAAAGAAAGAAAAAGAATCAGAAAAAGATGAGTATGTGTCAAATACTAAGTTGTCTTTGACTCTCGCAAACTTCATGCCATCTACATCAAAGCCACGGGCACCGCCCCACCAAATGGCATAGCCTAAACAGGCTAATCAGGCAGAGTCTTCATCAGACGAAGAACTAATCTTAGGTTCTGTTAATATGATTCAATTAACAGATCCATATACCAGTCGCAGTTTCGATTTCGATGAGCCTGAATTCCCTGTATCAAACAAGGGAATCAGAGGATGTTCCAGAGGCTCAGGATACAGGGGAATATGTGGATCTTTCAGAAGCCACTATTCCAATTCTACCCCTGCTAGCACTATGTACATAGAAGAAACTCGTGGTAGAGCCCTTCAGTGAGCTCAGAAAGAAAAAGCAAGTTCTTCTACCAATAGAAAATTTAGTCCTGGCACAGTTATTTTGGATGACCGTTTGAAGGTTCCATCTTCTTCCTCTTAGAAAGTAAATGGATCTAATCGGTCTAATCTTCCAAAACCAGGGATATTTCCAACTCCTATCCCGATACAAGATGTATAAACTTCCAAAGCATTTGCTTCCAAGGTACCTGCTAAACCACATATTCCTGTTGGGAAACGCAGACCTCTGGATAAAAAGTATGATGTATTGAAACACTTGTCCTAAGTACCTGCCAAGTTATCAATTCTGGAGGCTCTGAATCTATCAAAAGATCTTCGGGAAGCACTCTTCGAGGCTTTGTCAAGTCCTCAGGAGTTTGAAACTGAAATTGTTGTAGCTGAAGTCTATCACATAGAGAATAATCCTACAGAATGTCATGCAATAATATCTTTTACTGATGAAGATAAAGATGATGTTTTTATTGGCATATTAGACCTTTGTACTTATTTGGCAAGGTCAATGGCGTAGATGTCCGAAGAGCTTTCATTGACAATGGCTCAGGAGTCAACCTCATGCCCATTCGTACACTTAGTCGATTGGGCCTCACAGAATCTGATTTATCTCCTTCTACCATGATGTTACAAGGATATGATAAAAATGAACAAGAACCACTAGGCAAAGTTACACTTAGAACTCAGTTTGGAGATCTTCTATCCAATTCGGATTTCATGGTTGTTGATCAAGACTCAGCTTTCAACATCTTGCTTGGAAGACCCTGGCTACATCAGCATGCGACTATCCCTTCATCATACCATCAATATCTAAAATATTGTTTCGATGGTCAAGTTGGGACATTGTCTGGTGATAAGGCCCCGTTCAAGACTTATGAGTCTCAATACATTGAGGCGTAATTCTATCATATGAAGGGAAGGGAGAAAACCACAACAAAGGAGATTACCAAAGTTAATGCTCCATATGGTTTGGAGAAGATTCCAATAAATCCATTTACACATGTGTGTACAGATTATGTGTTGCCTATCAGTCAAATTGAAAAGATAGACCCAAATCAAAATACACTTATGGGAATATCCATAATGTCAATTACGACAATCGAGCCAGACAACATGGGAGAAATTGGTAACCCACCAAGCAGTGACGAAAGCACAAATGGTGACGTCTTCATTTCATCTTCTGAAATCCAACAAGTCTATACTTCGCCAATTAGGCCAGAAGAAGTTATAGCAACATCAGAGGTGAACAATGATGTCGATTTTCAATCCATCATCTCCTCTTTATTACCCAAAGAAGACCCTTCATCATCAATCAGGTCGGAAATGGAAGATTCTTCTTCAGGATGTGCAAATTTTGACATCTCGTCTGATCATGAAAATTCTAATTTATCATCTACTATGCAAGTAGAAATAGAAGAAATAACACATGATGAAGAAGAAGAGGAAGATCTCAGAGATGCTCCTCCAGCATTTGAAGAGGTTATCTCTACCACTGTGGATGAACTCAGAGAAATAAATCTGGGTACAAAAGAAGATCCACGCACCACTTTAATCAGTGCGACCATGACTCTTGAAGAGAAAGAGAAGTATATTTATTTTCTAAAGAAAAATAGAGATATATTTTCTTGGAACTATACAGAAATTCCCGGGCTTGATCCTGATGTTGCTACTCATCATTTGGGTTTACCAGAAGAACATCAAGGATTTAAGCAAGCTGCGAGAAGAATACACCCAACTTATGCTTCTAAAATTGAAGCTGAAATGGATAAGATTATAAAATATAACATCATCAGAGAAGTTCATTATCCCCAGTGGTTGAATAATATTGTCCCTATAAAGAAGAAGAATGGACAAATTATAGTTTGCATCGATTTCAGAGATCTTAATCGGTGTTGTCCTAAGGCTGATTTCCCAGTTCCGATTACAGAACTTTTAATTGATGCAACAGCTGTCTATGAAGCACTTTCCTTCATGGATGGATATTCTGGATATAATCAGATCCGAATGGCCCCATAATATGAGGAATCCACAGCCTTTAGAGCCCCTCAGGGTGTGTTTTGCTACCGAGTAATTCCCTTTGGCTTAAAGAATGCAGGTGCAACATATTAGCGTGCCATGAATCGTATCTTCAAACCCTTCTTAGGGTAGTTTGTTGAATGCTATGTAGAAAATTTGGTGATTAAATCCAAACAAAATTCTAATCACTTGGCTGATTTGGAAGTCATATTATGCAAGATTCGACAACATAATTTGAAGATGAACCCCTTAAAATGTGCTTTTTGGGTAACCTCAGGAAAATTTCTCGGCTTTGTTGTACGTTATCGTGGTATTGATGTCGATCCCGAGAAGACCAAGTCAATCCTTGGTATGTCACCTCCCCGAAATTTGAAATAATTAAGAGGACTTCAAGGACACTTAGCCTATATTTGGCGTTTCATCGCTAATTTGGCAGGAAAAAGTTTACCCTTCACCAAATTAATGAAGAAGGGTGTCACTTACCAGTGGATTGAAGAATGTCAGAAAGCATTTTATATTCTCAAGACATACCTCTTGAGTCCACCGGTACTCATGCCACCTATTGAAGGAAGACCACTTATCCTCTACATGACAACTCTAGAGCGATCATTGGGTGCCTTTCTTGATCAAAAGAATGATGCTGGGAATGAAAACAACCTCTACTATCTTAGTCGAGATGTGCTTGAAGCAGAAACTCGATATTCAAGTATTGAGAAATGCTGTCTAGAATTAATCTTTGTAGTTCAGAATTTGAGACACTACCTGCAACATCACGAGGTCCAATTGGTATCTCGCAATAACCCGCTCAAATTCATCCTTAGTCGTCCAATGCTTACAGGATGTCTGGAAAGGTGGGAAGTTATTTTGCAGCAATTCGACATTCAGTATGTGTCTCAAAAGGTGATAAAGGTCCAAGATCTAGCTAATTTCCTAGATGAACAGCCTTCAGTGGAAGACACATCTTTAGATATTGAACTTCATGATGAGGAAGTCTTCTCTATTCAAGAAATACATCAGACATGGGAAATGTATTTTGATGGTGCTTCCAGAAGTCTAATATGGAGGAAATGGAAAATCCTAAATTCAACAAAGTTGGCTTATGAATTGTGCTCATTTATCCAGAAAAGGCAGTGTTACCTTATTCCTTATTATTGTGGGAAGGTGGCACCAATAATGAAGTCAAATACCAAGCTCTCATCGCAGGCTTGGAATTATCACTTCAAGCACAAGTGAATCACTTAAAGGTGAAAGGTGATTCAGACTTGGTAATCAAACAAGTAAATGGGGATTATGCCATCAGAAAAGAAGAACTAATCCCTTTTTATGGTCACGTCAGAGAGTTAATGGTGGAATTCCCTTCAGAACTGACATTTTCTTATGTCCCAAGATCACAAAATGCTCAAGCTAATGCACTGGATAATATAGACACAGCTCTAGAAGATCCAAATCAGGATGAGACAACTATCAGTATTGCCGACCGTCGTGCAATTTCACCTTATGTTTGAATTAGAATAAAGGAAATTAATAAAATTAGTCCCATTACGGAACTGTATGGTCATACTACATGATGGATGTCACCTATCAGGGAATACCTTCAAAATGGAACACTTCCACCTGATAGAGCCAAGAAAGAACAAATCCAGCGACGTGTGGTCAATTTTACTCTTTATAATAGCTCAGATCACCTAGAGAAAATTCTCTACAAACGTGGTTTTGATGGAGTTATCTTCAGATGAATTGATGGTGAAGAGACAATGGCTGTCAAAAAAGAAGTGCATGCAGGAGTCTGTGGTGTCCCCCAGTCTAGACATAGACTGTCTGATCAGATTTGAAGGCTTGGATACTTTTGGCCTTCAATGATACAAGATTGTGTTGATTTCACAAAGAAGTGTCATTCATGCCAATTACATGCCAACTTCATTCATCAACCTCCAAAGTTTCTTCATACAGCTAAATACTCATGGTCGTTTTCCACATGGGGAATGGATGTGGTGGGACCTTACCCTTCGGCTACGACCAAGCAGTTTAAGTACATTCTTACTGCTACTGACTTCTTTTCGAAATGGGTAGAGGCAATACATCTGAAGGAAGTTAGTTCTAAATGCGTTGTTAGCTTCATCAAGTCTAACATCATTAACAGATTTGGTGTCCCTCATACCATATTGACGGAAAATGGAACCAAATTCTGTTCATCCGAGGTGAAGAAGTTGTATCAAGAATACAACATCAAATCCAACCATTCATCTCGATATCATGTAGCAGCCAATGGCTAGATAGAAGCCTTCAAAAAGACTCTTTCAAATATACTGCAAAAGTTGGTGGATAAAGATAAGAGTTAATGGCCTGATAAACTCTTTCATTCTTTATGGGCTTATCAGACTACCACCCGTACTGCAACGTGGTCAACTCCATATTCATTGGTATATGGAATGGAAGCCGTCTTTCCCATTGAAGTTCAAGTACCCTCGCTCAGAGTTGACATTTGTGATCAATCATCTACAAATGAACAATCTCAAAAGCAATTGAATGAATTGGAACGATTGGATGAGAAAAAATTGTGCACTTTTCACCACATGGAAGTCTATCAGAATCGAATAGCATGAGCTTTTAACAAAAAATTTCATCTTCGTTAATTCACTTAGGAAGAATTGGTATTAGTTCTCAAAACTCCAATGATACCAAGAAAGAAACCTCCCAAGCTTGATCAAAAATGGGAAGGACCTTACTCAATACATAGGGTCTAATCCAATGGAGCTTATTCATTAATCTCGATGGATGGAGAACTCATCACTACTCCAACCAATGCCAGATTTTTGAAGAAGTATTTTTTATAAACACAAAATATATCACCATCCATGGTCCGGTATGACCTTAAACTGCACCAACATCCAGCAAGACGTTAAACTGCATCATCATCAATGGTCCATACATATGACCTTAAACTATTTGTACTTTCATCCCACATGACGTTAGACTATGAAAAAGTTCCCTAAATGGTTCGGTATGACCTTAAACTGCACCACCGTCCAGCAAGACGTTAAAATGCATCATCATAAATGGTCCATACATATGACCTTAAACTATTTTTACTTTCATCCCACATGACGTTAAACTGTGAAAAAGTTACCTAAATGGTCTGGTATGACCTTAAACTGCACCACCGTCCAACAAGACGTTAAACTGCATCATCATCAATGGTCCATACATATGAACTTAACTATTTGTACTTTCATCCCATATGATGTTAAACCGTGAAAAAGTTCCCTAAATGGTCCGGTATGACCTTAAACTGCACCACCGTCCAGCAAGACGTTAAACTGCATCATCATCAACGGTCCATGCATATGACCCTAAACTATTTGCACATACATCCAACATGATGTTAAACTGTGTCCCCATCATCATCATCACTATATGACGTTAAACTATACAGCAACGGTCCATACATATGACATTAAACTATTTGTATTCCTTTCATCTCACATGATGTTAAACTGTGACATCCTAACTACATGACGCTAAACTGTACAGAAGTCCCTTACGTCTAGCATGATATTAAACTGCACCATCCACGGTCCAAGCATATGACCTTAAATTATTCTCACTTTCGTCTAACATGATGCTAAACAGTATCATCCCTTTTTCGTCCAACATGATGTTAAACTGTGGGGAAAAAAGTCCCCAATACATCCAACATGACGTTAAATGGTGTACTCTTTTGTCCTCACTGCATGACATTAAACTGCACAATCCCCCTTTCGTCCAACATGACGTTAAACTATATTGTCCCCATAGTCCTAACTACATGACACTAAACTATACAAAAAGTCCTTGATACATCCTACATGACATTAAACTGTACTTTGTCCCTGCTACATGACATTAAACTGTGCAACACCAATAGTCCTAACTGCAAGACTTTAAACTGAATAGTCCCTTCATACGTCCTACATGACGTTAAACTGTGTATCATTAAGGTTGTTGCTACTTCTTGTTTCTCACACCGAGTATAACTCACATGAGCATAGAGTAAAATTCAACCATAACACCCTCTTTGGGATGCTAACCATGTGTAAGTCCCAACATCATTTTTAGGTCATTGTCCCCAAAAACAACTTGATCATTAATTCCTTCATTAATTGAACTACGCATACTTTGATCCTTGCCCTCCATGCTGGGTACGTAGGCAACCTCCCAAGGTTCAAGCCCAAAACCAATCTCTTCAAATCGGTTTACCTCCATCTCATACGATGTTGATTCATGAAACCGCCCCTAGAATCAATATCTTTACATTGGTTCACTTTCGTCCTTGTTATACGATGTTAAACTATACAACACTTTTGTCTAGTATGACAATAAACTACAATATTCTTTGATACCCTCACCTGAGAGGGAACCATTATTTACATTGATTTTTCAATCATTTTTCATTTCAAATACTACGTGCATACATGGAAATGCCTAAACCTTTTATCTTAGGTTAAACCATCATTGTACTAAAGTCCCCTTTCACCCTTCACATGTACAAACCAAATTTGTATAGAGGGTATTTTTAAGAACTACGTATGGATTGATTCCCATCCATATGGGATACGTAGGAACGTTCGAGTGTCCCTCAAATCCAGCCCCAAGTCTTTTGGGCCTAACCCCAAATTCCACTTTCCTTCCCTTGGCTGAAAAGTCCCCATGAAAACACACACAATGTATTTCTTATAATGGTCCAAGCTCTATGACCCTAAACTAAGATCTCTAATCCTTTTTCCCACATGACGTTAAACTATAGTTTAAGAACTACGTATGGCTTGATTCCCATCCTTATAAAATATGTAGTGAAGTCCAACATTTTAATTCAGGACCCAGCTACAACATGATTATGGTTAACATTGATCTGTGTATCTTTGTATACATTGGACAATACCCATATTTATGTGTCATGATCCTAACCTTAAATATTTTCAGATCTTCATAACCCGTTTCTTGAATTTTACTCACAAAAATGTCAAAATTTTTAGAGTTCTTTTTCCTGACTATGCAGCACGTGCCCTTAGGCGGCCTTGCATAAATAGTCCACATAACAGACTTGTCAGCCAAAAGATGCTATTTATTTGACTATGCAGCCAACGCCCTTAGGTGGCCCTGCATAATTCAACCCCCTAACGGGTTTGTTAAATAATGGTAACTTCATTCTTGGGAAGAAAGCCTCTTTTGTCCTTATTGGTCTTAAATGAAAATATGTAAGGATCCACAAAAATAGCCATCCTTAACATGTAACACCCCAAGATTTCATAGTGTGTTATTTCTTCAAAATAATTCAATAACTTGCACTACACGCAACACCGAGTTCAAGCACCATGATTTACCAAAAAAGCTGATAAAAAGAGGTTATGAATAGTATTAACTAAATTTTAAACTTTATATAATCCTTATAATTTTAGAATCCATATTATGAGTTTCTTAGACATAATTCATTTTCAGTATTGCACTTTTACCAACTTTTAATAGTGAACCCTTTTTAAATACAATATTTTAAATTTTTTGACTAAATGGGGACATCAAAAAATTTAAAATGAAACATCCCAAGCTTCCACGGTACGCTTTCCTTTGAATAATACAGTAGCATGTGTTGTACGCAACTTTGAGTTCTAACACACACCACAACCAATCAAACTAGCCATTATGAATAGTAATACATATTTTTTGAAATTTTATAAATTTTATCTCTCAAAATGGACTTCATTTTTGGATTCAGAATAACGAATTTATCCTAGGGTGAAATTTTGGAACTTTTCGGATAACACTTATATTTTGATGAATAGTGAAAATTACAAAATTTTAATTAAAAAAAACTTTTTTAATCAAAATAATTAATAGTGATAAATTATGAATTTGAGTGGTTTTAAAGTATATTTAGAATATATTTTTACCATTTTATCCAATGGTGTTCATTAGAATTAATTTTACTTTGAAATTGGACATAAACAATTATCAATCTTTTGATATATATTGTTTCTTAAAAACACGCTATTTGTTGTGACAGCGGGAATTAATTATAAAATTAATTAATTCAACATATATGTTTGGAATTTTGTAAAATAGATATCATTTTTGAATTCGGAATATCAATTATAGCTTAGGGTGAAATTTTGGCATTGTTCTGAAAAACATCAATTTTTGATGAATAGTGAAACTACTAAGTGGTAGTTAAAAAAACTGAATTTTTCATAAAACTTAATTTTACCGCTTCTGTGAATGGAATTTCCAAAATCCGAGAGACACGGTTAATATCAAGAAGTAAAATGTGGTTCAATGTGATGAAAATAATTTTTTGTGAATAGTAACTTTTTACTTTTATTTACCACGGTTAAAAGTAAATAGGGTAATTAAGGGTAAAAATGATATTAATATTACCCTAACACATGTCCTAATTCTATTGGACAAGTGTATCTCGACCAAAACAGCCTTAGGAATAAAATATTATCATTTAGGTCCACTTGGATTAGATTAGGACATTTATTATTATTTAATTCAAAGTAGAGTTAAAAGAGTTAAAATCAAAGTGTATTTACTAAAACATTTTTAATATATGGTTATACATAAGATAAATTAGATTGTAAATATTCATTAGAAATCTAAAAAGATTTACTACATAAGTATATTTTATTTATAATTTTTATAATTTAAATAATTTTATTTACGTATGACACAATGATGATGAAGTAATTACCATAATAGTGAAAAATTAAAATAATTGATATTATAAATACCCAAATAAATATAATTTGTGCCTTTTTAGGAATTACACTAATTTTATAGGTTAATATGACATGTTAGGATTGATTCAGTTAACTTTTTTCTAAGTAATCATTCTGTTATGATTTTAACAAAAATCAATTATTGAATAGTGTCAAAATTGATATAAAAGACTTTTTAAAACAAATATTATATTATTAATTGATATTAAATTCCTAAAAATCTAAGGTTCGGCCAAGAGACTTATATCATGATATGTTCATCATTAAAGGACCACTTGGGGGTCTCTTGGATGTATATTGTAAGTTTATTAACCATATAATATGAAAATACAAAGAGACATTGTAAAAGTGAAACTAATTAACTTAGAGTTAATACTAAAAGATAAGGTTAATATAGTAACCCAAACCTGTCTAAATTATATTGGTTGAATGGTTTTCGACCTATACCTACCTTAAAATTTAAATAATCAACTTTGGATCTATTATAAACAGAATATGAATTTATTATAAATTAATATTTCTAGCTTTTCCAAAGGTGCCCCTCACCCCTCTTATAAAAGGGCACTCCTCCTTATCATTTCTTCACACATTAAAAGCCTTTTAGTTCGGCAAAACTCTACCCAAATAATCTCCCAACTTCCCTCACTACAACCTAGAGGCCTTATTTTGATCAGAAATCCAACCTAAGGAGCCCTTTTGATCAAATCAAAAGGAAGAACCCGAAGAAGAGGTAATGTTTTCACCACCCCTTTTCAAGTTCCTTTCTTTTTCCACTTCTTCTTTCTTTGTTATTACGATTATAAAATAATAACTCCAGTATCTTATATATACTGTGATGTTATTATAAATATGGTACAACCATATTCAGTATTCTATCCACCCTTTGAATAACATGTCACCATACGTGCGTACGTACGACTTACCGTCTCCACGTCGTGGTGTAATTGTTATTCAATATATTATTATTTGGATGGGTATAATAATGATGTGTAAATCATGTAAATAATAATTATAACATGTTAATGATTCTGTATATATGATATACCATCCATTTATATATTGTTTTAATATCAAAAGAATGATATTGTCGCTCGTGCGTACGTACGGACTACCGTCTCCACGAACGCGATGAGATTCATTCTCCATCGTATCCATTAAAGTATAATTATCATTTGATGATTTAAAAATGATGTTTAAGGACATGATATCATTCTGGATATGAATAATATACAACCTATCCATAACAAACACAGCTTATGTAACAAAACATATAAAAGAAAACGAGTAAGTTAACACCCGAAACGACGATAATTCAAAGATATTATTAACAAATCAATGTTAAAAGATCATATATGATATCATATTAATATATATGATTATTGTATAATTTAATAACAATTATTTCACCATTATACAGGAGGTTAACCTACCTCAACCAAGGAAAAGTACAAGGTAAGGGTTATTTCACAATCTCTTCATTATCCGAGGATGTTTATACGTAATAATCTACTGGGATCTCTTTATCATCCACATCCATGTTTCTTAAAAATGTATTTCAAAACATTTTTGACTATTTACAAGAATATGGGTTAAAGTCATTTATACCCTTGTTTGACTTTTTATAAGAGGTTTATAAAGGAATCTTACCATCGTTTTCCAAACAAGGTGCTTTTAACCATTTTGACAAAATTAAGGTAAGAATGTTTTTTTAACTTATACGGCGGGTGCGGCTATTTTCCGCAGTTATAAAATCGTCGAAGCTTCCCTTACAAGCTTATAAAAATATTTTCAAAGAAATTGTTTTATTTTATAAATATATGACCATTAAATAATTTCAAAAAAGAGATATTTCTCTCACATATATTAAAATCCAGTGCAAATGTATACGTATTTAACGCAAGCTTAAAAATGTTTTCAGAAAATATGACTCTTGAGTATGGTAGACAAGAATGGATTGGGCGTGGACCCATCATGGCCTGTAATTAGTCGAGCAGTCTCAGAATTAGTTATTTTGTTTTCAGAAGCTTGCATAATGTTTTCAGAAAAACACTGGAGTATATTTGAGCAATTTTAAACGTAAGTATCTTCTAAAAAATTGCATCGGTAGGTCTCATAAGACAAACTAGTGTCTTGGCACAAGGCCTTGGAAAATTCTTATTTGTAGTCTTGGAACGAGGCCCTAGCTATGTGGTTATGATAGTCTGGAATTATGCATTCCATCATTATGAATGTGGTTATTGATATTGCATGTGATTATTCGATTAGTAGAATATCCATGTGAATAAGTAAATGGAATTATTTCACTTTTCTTTTGCCATACTATGTTTAAGTTCAAGTTTAAAAGGCTTTTGCTTTAGTTATACATTGCCTTAAAAGTTTATGCTTATTTTTGAAAGTTTCCTCTATATTGTTATCCTTACTGGGCATTTGAGCTCACCCCTTTTCTATGTTTTATTTTTCCCAGGATGTGAAGAAGTAAGTTATGAATGACCTGCAGGGATAGTATGTGGGGATATGAGTGTGGAATATGGAGACTATGTTGTTGTAGTAGTTTTTCACTTTATGATGTAATGTTAAACTTTATGAATATATCTAGTGTTTCCAAGGCTACTAAACCAATCGGTCTTTCGAGATTTGATCTTTATTGTGATCATGCCAATGTTATGTAATAATGCACCGACTCTGGGTAACTGGGGTCGGGGCGTTACAGTTGGTATCAGAGGAAGTTTAGTACAATCCTTGGAAACTAGATTTAGGTAAACTCTGATTAGAGAACATTAACCTAAGATGGACCTTGAGGATTAGTATAGAAGAAATTCCTAGAATTTTGGTATTGTAGAGATTTTGTGAGTTTTCTGAGCAATACATCCCTATCTGGATACGAACAGGTAGAGGTGGATCTGGCATAGATGTACCTAGGGGTAAAACTCGAAAACACCGCTTTGAGATAGACTCGAACGGAAACTGGTGCACGACAATGGGCCTTGCTGCACTCTTGGTTACGACACTCCCGGGGGATATGCTTAGGATAATTCTCATTTTCTTTACAAACCATTATTAAGGGTTTATGAGTATATACTTCCTCAAAGGAGACATTTTTATGATTATGGATTATATCCAAAAACTATTTAATTTATGTTATGTGTTTTACAGGTTTGGGATTAGGTATTGTTATTCATAAAGTAATCTAATGTATGCCATTGTTTAGAAATGGCACCCAGTAGAAGGAATGATAACTATAGCAATGAACATGATACAAAGAGAAAGAAGGATCATATATTTCATGGTCTTAAGCCAGAATTTATAAGAGAAATAGTCTCACATGTATTATCATCATATGAATAAATAATATCATCTGTTGATAAGATATGTAAAGAGTTTACTGAGTCCTATGGATTTGAAGGGAAGCAAGAGAAGAAAAGGATGGAAGAGGGAAAGATGGATAAAGGGAAGAGGGAAAAGAAGAATTTTCACATATGTGATAACTATGGGAAGAAACACCCTGGAACTTGCCTGAAAGGAATGAGAGTTTGTTATAAGTGTGGAGGAAAAGGTCACAAAGTACGTGACTGCAAGGGTCAGAAAATGGTTTCAAATGTATAATGATTTATTTGCAAGGAGTTTAGACACTACGCGAACCTATGTCTCAGTCATCAGACTATGCCGCAAATGATTCTATTGGATAATAATCAAGTTATAATACTACCATGGATGAAGAGGAATGATTAGAGTTCTTATGTTGATTATGTCATTTGAGTTTTGTATCAACAATGTACTTGTTATAATAATTTTGCAGTATATAAGGATTGTACTGCAGTAATATTTCATTATGGACTTGAGATTGTGTGGAACAAAGAAAAGTGACTCAATAGCAGGTTAAATTTTTGGAAAATATATGGTTGAGAGAAAGATAAACCATAATATGGTTCTGATACAGAGGTAGTGATTTTAGAATAATAAATTATTGATTTGGATAAATTATAATGGATATTCTTGACTACCTTGAAGCTGATTAATGATTTGTATATTCCATCATTATTGGGGTTTAATTTTTTTTTGGATTGATGAAGTATATCCAGCATTCTATATGGAATAAGGGAGCATGAATGTAATCAATAAGTATTATGGTAATTCAGGATGTTTCAGTGTTTTAAATGAATACATGATGAAGGTATTAATATGCTATTACAGGGTAAAAAGGATCTACATTATGTTTACCTTCCTTATAAATGTTGGACTGTGAGTTTGAACAAAAGTATTTTGGATAAATTCTAGTTTGAGATTAATTTTGTATTTCCATAAAAGTACAACCCGGAGGTCGGGCGGCAACCCGTCGCGACCGGCAAGGCCACGAGACTTAAACCCGCAACCGAAGGGCGACAAGGGTGTATCACCTACCACTGGCCCATGATATGTCCTGGATTAAATAATGTAGTTTTTATTAAAAGATCTTATAGATAAATTATAAATTCTTTTATTTTGGAACCCTGTACGAATAGTATAAATAGAATTTTTTTTACGTTCTATTATCTTTTAGAGTGAAAGATGAGTTTGTGGTAGAAATTTATTAATGGATAAAACTCTAATTATAAAGTATATCTCTTTATGATCTTAGCCAATCTCATAAATAAATTCCTCAACATTAATAAAAGGAACTTAGAACAAAAATGTTGTCCTAGATGGTACCTTAAATCATCACTAATTTATGGCTTTGGGATTGTTGGCCTTTTCATAGCCATGTTCTCTACCACTCTCCATCAGATAATTGATGGTTATATTTCTCTTCCATATCCATATTTTCCTACATGGAACCCTAGTATGTGTTATTTTTGGTAATCTTCATACCTTAGACTCTTTATTTTAAATAGAGGCCTCATTAATTCATTTTTCGATGTGGGATTTCAACTAAGATATTTTGAAACGTCAAAAATGTGTTATCCTAATACCTTATGTTTTGTTGAATCTATGGTATTTTAAATCATCGTAGATTGATGAATTTAAGGACCTCAATTTTAAAATTGTTTGTGATTGATGACCTCAATCACTACCTATAAATATTTACGTTTTCCTCCAATTATATGTCTCTAATTGCCACCAATGTTCTCCTAATCGAGATCATAATTTGGTGGTAACCCTTTCATTTATCTTTTCCTCATATTAAGACTATATTATAGTAACCCAATTTCCGATGTGGGTTTTCCCACAAATATATTTTCTATTTTCAACCTTTTATTTTCGAAGAACAATTTCAAATTGTGAGGACGCAATTTATTGAAGGAGGGGAGAATGTAACACCCCAAGATTTCATAGTGTGTTATTTCTTCAAAATAATTCAATAACTTGCACTACACGCAACACCGAGTTCAAGTGCACCATGATTTACCAAAAAAGATGTTAAAAAGAGGTTATGAATAGTATTAACTAAATTTTAAACTTTATATAATCCTTATAATTTTAGAATCCATACTATGAGTTTCTTAGACATAATTCATTTTCAGTATTGCACTTTCACCAACTTTTAATAGTGAACCCTTTTTAAATACAATATTTTAAACTTTTTGACTAAATGGGGACATCAAAAAATTTAAAATAAAACATCCCAAGCTTCCACGGTACGCTTGCCTTTGAATAATACAGTAGCGTGTGTTGTACGCAACTTTGAGTTCTAACACACACCACAACCAATCAAACTAGCCATTATGAATAGTAATACCTACTTTTTGAAATTTTATAAATTTTATCTCTCAAAATGGACTTCATTTTTGGATTCAGAATAATGAATTTAGCCTAGGGTAAAATTTTGGAACTTTTCGGATAACACTTATATTTTGATGAATAGTGAAAATTACAAAATTTTAATTAAAAACACTTTTTTAATAAAAATAATTAATAGTGATAAATTATGAATTCGAGTGGTTTTAAAGTTTATTTAGAATATATTTTTACCATTTTATCCAATGGTGTTCATTAGAATTAATTTTACATTGAAATTGGACATAAACAATTATCAATCATTTGATATATATTGTTTCTTAAAAACACGCTATTTGTTGTGACAACAGGAATTAATTATAAAATTAATTAATTCAACTTATATGTTTGGAATTTTTTAAAATAGTCATCATTTTTGAATTCTGAATATCAATTATAGCTTAGGGTGAAATTTTGGCATTGTTCTGAAAAACTTCAACTTTTGATGAATAGTGAAACTACTAAGTGGTAGTTAAAAAAACTGAATTTTTCATAAAACATAATTTTACCGCTTCTGTGAATGGAATTTCCAAAATACGAGAGACACGGTTAATATTAAGAAGTAAAATTTGGTTCAATGAGATGAAAATAATTTTTGTTGTATAGTAACTTTTTACTTTTATTTACCACGGTTAAAAGTAAATAGGGTAATTAAGGGTAAAAATGATATTAATATTACCCTAACACATGTCATAATTCTATTGGACAAATGTATCTCAACAAAAACAGCTTTAGGAATATAATATTATCATTTAGGTCCACTTGGATTAGATTAGGACATTTATTATTATTTAATTCAAAGAAGAGTTAAAAGAGTTAAAATCAAAGTTTATTTACTAAAACATTTTTAATATAGGGATATACATAAGATAAATTCGATTGTAAATATTCATTAGAAAGATAAAAATATTTACTACATAAGGATATTTTATTTGTAATTTCAGACTTTAAATAATTTAATTTACGTATGACACAATGATGATGAAGTAATTACCACAATAGTGAAAAATTAAAATAATTGATATTATAAATACCCAAATAAATATAATTTGAGACTTTTTAGGAATTAAAATAATTTTATAGGTTAATATGACATTTTAGGATTGATTCAATTAACTTTTTTCGAAGTAATAACTCTGTTATGATTTTTACAAAAATCAATTATTGAATAGTGTCAAAATTGACATAAAAGAGTTTTTAAAAAAAATATTATATTATTAATTGATATTAAATTCCTAAAAATATAATGTTCGACCAAGAGACTTATATCATTATAGGTTCATCATTAAAGGACCACTTGGGGGTCTCTTGGATGAATATGGTAAGTTTATTAACCATATAATATAAAAATACAAAGAGACATTGTAAAAGTGAAACTAATTAACTTAGAGTTAATACTAAAAGATAAGGTTAATATAGTAACCCAAACCTGTCTAAATTCTATTGGTTGAATGGTTTTCGACCTATCCCCACCTTAACATTTAAATAATCAACTTTGGATCTATTAGAAACCGAATATGAATTTATTATAAATTAATATTTCTAGATTTTCCAAATGTGCCCCTCACCCCTCTTATAAAAGGGCACTTCTCCGTATCATTTCTTCACACCTTCAAAGCCTTTTAGTTCGGCCAAAATCTGCCCAAATACTCTCCCAACTTCCCTCCCTACAACCTAGAGGACTTATTTTGATCAGAAAGACAACCTACGGAGCCCTTTTGATCAAATCAAAAGGAAGAACCCGAAGAAGAGGTAATGTTTTCACCACCCCTTTTCAAGTTCCTTTCTTTTTCCACTTCTTCTTTATTTGTTATTACCATTATAAAATAATAACTCCAGTATCTTATATATACTGTGATGTTATTATAAATATGGTACAACCATATTCAGTATTCTATCCACCTTTTGAATAACAAGTCACCATACGTGCGTACGTACGGCTTACCGTCTCCACGTCGTGGTGTAATTGTTATTCAATATATTATTATTTGGATGGGTATAATAATGATGTGTAACTCATTTAAATAATATATATAACATGTTAATGATTCTGTATATATGATATACTATCCATTTATATATTATTTTAATATCAAAAGAATGATATTGTCGCTCGTGCGTACGTACGGACTACTGTCTCCACGAATGCGATGAGATTCATTCTCCATCATATCCATTAAAGTATAATTATCATTTGACGATTTAAAAATGATGTTTAAGGACTTGATATCATTCTGGATATGAATAATATACAGCCTATCCATAACAAAAACGGATTATGTAACAAAACATATAAAAGAAAACGAGTAAGTTAACACCCGAAACGACGATAATTCAAAGATATTATTAACAAATCAATGTTAAAAGATCACATATGATATCATATTAATATATATGATTCTTGTATAATTTAATAACAATTATTTCACCATTATACAGGAGTTTAACCTACCTCAACCAAGGAAAAGTAAAAGGTAAGGGTTATTTCACAATCTCTTCATTATCCGAGGTTGTTTATACGTAATAATCTACTGGGATCTCTTTATCATCCACATCCATGTTTCTTAAAAATGTATTTCAATTTTTTTTGACTATTTACAAGAATATGGGTTAAAGTCATTTATACCCTAGTTTGAATTTTTATAAGAGGTTTATAAAGGAATCTTTCCATCGTTTTCCAAACAAGGTGCTTTTAACATTTTTGACAAAATTAAGGTAAGAATGTTTTTTTAAAACTTATACAGCAGGTGTGGCTATTTTCCGCTGTTATAAAATCATTGAAGCTTCCCTTACAAGCTTATAGGAATATTTTCAAAGAAAATGTTTTATTTTATAAATATATGAACTTTAAATGATTTCAAAAAAGAGATATTTCTCTCACATATATTAAAATCCAGTGCAAATGTATACGTATTTAACGCAAACTTAAAAATGTTTTCAGAAAATCTAACTCTCAAGTATGGTAGACAGGAAGGGATTGGGCGTGGACCCATCATGTCCTGTAATTAGTCGAGCAGTCTCAGAATTAGTTATTTTGTTTTTAGAAGCTTTCATAATGTTTTCAGAAAAACACTGGAGTATATTTGAGCAATTTAAAACATAAGTATCTTCTAAAAAATTGCATCGGTAGGTATCATGAGACAAACTAGTGTCTTGGAAGAAGGCCTTGGCAAAATCTTATTTGTAGTCTTGGAATGAGGCCTTGGCTGTGTGGTTATGATAGTCTGGCATTATGCATTCCATCATTATGAAAGTGGTTATTGATATTGCATGTGATTATTCGATTAGTAGAATATCCATGTGAATAAGTAAATGGAATTATTTCACTTTCCTTTTGCCATACTTTGTTTAAGTTCAAGTTTAAAAGGCTTTTGTTTTAGTTATACATTGCCTTAAAAGTTTATGCTTATTTTTGAAAGTTTATTCTATATTGTTATCCTTACTGGGCATTTGAGCTCACCCCTTTTCTATGTTTTATTTTTCCCAGGATGTGAAGAATTAAGTTATGAATGACCTGTAGGGATAGTATGTGGGGATATGAGTGTGGAATATGGAGACTATGTTGTTGTAGTAGTTTTTCACTTTATGATGTAATTTAAAACCTTATGAATATATCTAGTGTTTCTAAGGCTACTAAACCAATCGGTCTTTCGAGATTTGATATTTCTTGTGATCATGCCAATGTTATGTAATAATCCACCGACTCTGGGTAACTGGGGTCGGGGCGTTACAGTTGGTATCAGAGGAAGTTTAGTACAATCCTTGGAAACTAGATTTAGGTAAACTCTGATTAGAGCACATAGACCTAAGATGGGCCTTGAGGATTAGTATAGAAGAACTTTCTAGAATTTTTGTATTGTAGAGATTTTGTGAGTTTTCCGAGCAATACATCCTTGTCTGGATACGAGCAGGTAGAGGCGGCTCTGGAACAGATGTACCTAGGGGTAAAACTCGAAAACAACGCTTTGAGCTAGACTCGAATTGGAACTGGTGCATGACAACGGGCCTTGCTGTACTCTTGGTTACGACACTCCTGGGGGATATTCTTAGGATAATTCTCATTTTCTTTACAAACCATTATTAAGGGTTTATGAGTATATACTTCCTCAAAGGAGACATTTTTATCATTATGGATTATATCCAGAAACTATTTAATTTATGTTATGTGTTTTACAAGTTTGGGATTAGGTATTGTTATTCATAAACTAATCTAATGTATTCCATTGTTTAGAAATGGCGCCCAGAAGAAGGAATGAGAACTCTAGCAATGCACATGATACAAAGAGAAAGAAGGATCATATATTTCATGGTCTTAAGCTAGAATTTATAAGAGAAATAGTCTCACATGTATTATCATCATATGAAGAAATAATATCATGTGTTGATAAGATATGTAAAGAGTTTACTGAGTCCTATGGATTTGAAGGGAAACAAGAGAAGGAAAGGATGGAAGAGGGAAAGATGGATAAAGGGAAGAGGGAAAAGAATAATTTTCCTATATGTGATAACTGTGGGAAGAAACACCCTGGAACTTGCCTGAAAGAAATGGGAGTTTGTTATAAGTGTGGAGGAAAAGGTCACAAAGTACGTGACTGCAAGGGTAAGAAAATGGTTTCAAATGTACAATGATTTTTTTGCAAGGAGTTTGGACACTACGCGAACCTATGTCTCAGTAATCAGACTATTCCGCAAATGATGCTATTGGATAATAATCAAGTTATGATACTACCACGGATGAAGAGGAATGATTAGAGTTCTTATGTTGATTATGTCATTTGAGTGTTGTATCAACAATGTACTTGTTATAATAATTTTGGAGTATATAAGGATTGTACTGCAGTACTATTTCATTATGGACTTGAGATTGTGTGGAATAATGAAAAGTGACTCAATAGCAGGTTAAATTTTTGGAAAATATATGGTTGAGAGAAAGATAAACCATAATATGGTTCTGATACCGAGGTAGTGATTTTAGAATAATACATGATTGATTTGGATAAATTATAATGGATATTCTTGACTACCTTGAAGCTAATTAATGATTTGTATATTCCATCATTATTGGGGTTTAAAACATTTTTGGATTGATGAAGTATATCCAGCATTCTATATGGAATAAGGGAGCATGAATGTAATCAATAAGTATAATGGTAATTTAGGATGTTTCAGTGTTTTAAAAGAATACATGATGAAGGTATTAATATGCTATTACGGGGTAAAAAGGATCTACATTATGTTTGCCTTCCTTATAAATGTTGGACTATGAGTTTGGACCGAAGTATTTTGGATAAATTCTAGTTTGAGATTAATTTTGGATTGCTATAAAAGAACAACCCGGTGGTCGGGCGGCAACCCGTCGCAACCGGCAAGGCCACGAGACTTAAACCCGCAACCGGAGGGCGACAAGGGTGTATCACCTACCACTGGCCCACGATATGTCCTGGATTAAATAATGTAGTTTTTATTAAAAGATCTGGTAGATAAATTATAAATTCTTTTATTTTGGAACCCTGTACGAATAGTATAAATAGAATTTTTTTTACGTTCTATTATCTTTTAGAGTGAAAGATGAGTTTGTGGTAGAAATTTATTAATGGATAAAACTCTAATTATAAAGTAAGTATATCTTCTTATGATCTTAGCCAATCTCATAAATAAATTCCTCAACATTAATAAAAGGAACTTAGAATAAAAATTTTGTCCTAGATGGTACCTTAAATCATCACTAATTTATGGCTTTGGGATTGTTGGCCTTTTCATAGCCATGTTCTCTACCACTCTCCATCAGATAATTGATGGTTATATTTCTCTTCCATATCCATATTTTCCTAAATGGAACCCTAGTATGTGTTATTTTCGCTAATCTTCATACTTTCCAATCTTTATTTTAAATAGAGGCCTCATTAATTCATTTTTCAATGTGGGATTTCAACTAAGATATTTTGAAATGTCAAAAATGTGTTATCCTAATAGCTTATGTTTTGTTGAATCGATGGTATTTTAAATCATCGTAGATTGATGAATTTAAGGACCTCAATTTTAAACTTGTTCGTGATTGATGACCTCAATCACTACCTATAAATATTTACATTTTCCTCCAATTATATGTCTCTAATTTCCACCAATGTTCTCCTAATCGAGATCATAATTTGGTGGTGACCCTTTCATTTCTCTTTTCCTCATATTAAGACTAAATTATAGTAACCCAATTTCTGATGTGGGTTTTCCCACAAATATATTTTCTATTTTCAAACTTTTATTTTCGAAGAACAATTTCAAATTGCGAGGACACAATTTATTGAAGGAGGGGAGAATGTAACACCCCAAGATTTCATAGTGTGTTATTTCTTCAAAATAATTCTATAACTTGCACTACACGCAACACCGAGTTCAAGCGCACCATGATTTACCAAAAAATCTATTAAAAAGAGGTTATGAATAGTATTAACTAAATTTTAAACTTTATATAATCCTTATAATTTTAGAATCCATATTATGAGTTTCTTAGACATAATTCATTTTCAGTATTGCACTTTTACCAACTTTTAATAGTGAACCCTTTTTAAATACAATATTTTAAACTTTTTGACTAAATGGGGAAATAAAAAATTTAAAATGAAACATCCCAAGCTTCCACGGTACGCTTTCCTTTGAATAATACAGTAGCATGTGTTGTACGCAACTTTGAGTTCTAACACACACCGCAACCAATCAAACTAGCCATTATGAATAGTAATACCCACTTTTTTGAAATTTTATAAATTTTATCTCTCAAAATGGACTTCATTTTTGGATTCAGAATAACAAATTTAGCCTAGGGTGAAATTTTGGAACTTTTCGGATAACACTTATATTTTGATGAATAGTGAAAATTACAAAATTTTAATTAAAAACAACTTTTTTAATCAAAAGAATTAATTGTGATAAATTATGAATTTGAGTGGTTTTAAAGTATATTTAGAATATATTTTTACCATTTTATCCAATGGTGTTCATTAGAATTAATTTTACTTTGAAATTGGACATAAACAATTACCAATCTTTTGATATATATTGTTTCTTAAAAACGAGCTATTTGTTGGACAGCGAGAATTAATTATAAAATTAATTAATTCAACTTATATGTTTGGAATTTTGTAAAATAGACATCATTTTTGAATTCGGAATATCAATTATATCTTAGGGTGAAATTTTGGCATTGTTCTGAAAAACTTCAATTTTTGATGAATAGTGAAACTACTAAGTGGTAGTTAAAAAAACTGAATTTTTCATAAAACTTAATTTTACCACTTCTGTGAATGGAATTTCCAAAATCCGAGAGAAAAGGTTAATATCAAGAAGTAAAATGTGCTTCAATGAGATGAAAATAATTTTTTGGTGAATAGTAACTTTTTACTTTTATTTACCACTGTTAAAAGTAAATAGGGAAATTAAGGGTAAAAATGATATTAATATTACCCTAACACATGTCCTAATTCTATTGGACAAGTGTATCTCGACCAAAACAGCCTTAGGAATAAAATATTATCATTTAGGTCCACTTGGATTAGATTAGGACATTTATTATTATTTAATTCAAAGAAGAGTTAAAAGAGTTAAAATCAAAGTTTATTTACTAAAACATTTTTAATATACGGTTATACATAAGATAAATTCGATTTTAAATATTCATTAAGAAGCTAAAAAGATTTCATACATAAGGATATTTTATTTATAATTTTTAAACTTTAAATAATTTAATTTACGTATGACACAATGATGATGAAGTAATTACCATAATAGTGAAAAATTAAAATAATTGATATTATAAATACCCAAATAAATAAAATTTGAGACTTTTTAGGAATTAAACTAATTTTCTAGGTTAATATGACTTGTTAGGATTGATTCAATTATCTTTTTTCGAAGTAATAATTCTGTTATAATTTTCACAAAAATCAATTATTGAATAGTGTCAAAATTGACATAAAAGAGTTGTTAAAACAAATATTATATTATTAATTGATATTAAATTTCTAAAAATATAAGGTTCGGCCAAGAGACTTATATCATGATAGTTTCATCATTAAAGGACCACTTGGGAGTCTCTTGGATGTATATGGTATGTTTATTAACCATATAATATAAAAATACAAAGAGACATTGTAAAAGTGAAACTAATTAACTTAGAGTTATTACTAAAAGATAAGGTTAATATAGTAACCCAAACCTGTCTAAATTATATTGGTTGAATGGTTTTAGACCTATCCCCACCTTAACATTTTAATAATCAACTTTGGAGCCATTAGAAACCGAATATAAATTTATTATAAATTAATATTTCTAGCTTTTCCAAAGGTGCCCCTCACCCCTCTTATAAAAGGGCACTCCTCCTTATCATTTATTCACACCTTCAAAGACTTTTAGTTCAGACAAACTCTGCCCAAATACTCTCCCAACTTCCCTCAATACAACATAGAGGCCTTAGTTTGATCAGAAAGCCAACCTAAGGTGTCCTTTTGATCAAATCAAAAGGAAGAACCCGAAGAAGAGGTAATGTTTTCACCACCCCTTTTCAAGTTCCTTTCTTTTTCCACTTCTTATTTCTTTGTTATTACCATTCTAAAATAATAACTCCAGTATCTTATATATACTGTGATGTTATTATAAATATGGTACAACCATATTCATTATTCTATCCACCCTTTGAATAACATGTCACAATACGTGCGTACGTACGGCTTACCGTCTCCATGTCGTGGTGTAATTGTTATTCAATATATTATAATTTGGATGGGTATAATAATGATGTGTAACTCATGTAAATAATAAATATAACATGTTAATGATTCTTTATATATGATATACCATACATTTATATATTATTTTAATATCAAAAGAATGATATTGTCGCTCGTGCGTACGTACGGACTACCGTCTCCACGAACGCGATGAGATTCATTCTCCATCGTATCCATTAAAGTATAATTATCATTTGATGATTTAAAAATGATGTTTAAGGACTTGATATAATTCTGGATATGAATAAGATACAACCTATCCATAACAAACATGGCTTATGTAACAAAACATATAAAAGAAAATGAGTAAGTTAACACCCGAAACGACGATAATTCAAAGATATTATTAACAAATCAATGTTAAAAGATCATATATGATATCATATTAATATATATGATTATTGTATAATTTAATAACAATTATTTCACCATTATATAGGCGGTTAACCTACCTCAACCAAGGAAAAGTACAAGGTAAGAGTTATTTCACAATCTCTTCATTATCCGAGGTTGTTTATACGTAATAATCTACTGGGATCTCTTTATCATCCACATCCATGTTTCTTAAAAATGTATTTCAAAACATTTTTGACTATTTACAAGAATATGGGTTAAATTCATTTATACCCTTGTTTGACTTTTTATAAGAGGTTTATAAAGGAATCTTTCCATTGTTTTCCAAACAAGGTGCTTTTAACCTTTTTGACAAAATTAAGGTAAGAATGTTTTTTTTAACTTATACAGTGGGTGCGGCTATTTTCCGCCGTTATAAAATCGTCGAATCTTCCCTTACAAGCTTATAATAATATTTTCAAAGAAAATGTTTTATTTTATAAATATATGACCTTTAAATGATTTCAAAAAGGAGATATTTCTCTCACATATATTAAAATCCAGTGCAAATGTATACGTATTTAACACAAACTTAAAAATGTTTTCAGAAAATCTGACTCTCGAGTATGGTAGATAGGAAGGGATTGGGCATGGACCCATCATGGCCTGTAATTAGTCAAGAAGTCTCATGATTAGTTATTTTGTTTTCAGAAGCTTGCATAATGTTTTCAGAAAAACACTGGAGTATATTTGAGCAATTTTAAACGTAAGTATCTTCTAAAAAATTGCATCGGTAGGTCTCATGAGACAAACTAGTGTCTCGGCACAAGGACTTGGCAAAATCTTATTTGTAGTCTTGGAACGAGGCCTTGGCTATGTGGTTATGATAATCTGGCATTATGCATTCCAACATTATGAAAGTGGTTATTGATATTGCATGTGATTATTCGATTAGTAGAATATCAATGTGAATAAGTAAATGGTATTATTTCACTTTTCTTTTGTCATACTATGTTTAAGTTCAAGTTTAAAAGGATTTTGTTTTAGCTATACATTTCCTTAAAAGTTTATGCTTATTTTTGAAAGTTTCTGCTATATTGTTATCCTTACTGGGCATTTGAGCTCACCCCTTTTCTATGTTTTATTTTTCCCAGGATGTGAAGAAGTAAGTTATGAATGACCTGTAGGGATAGTATGTGGGGATATGAGTGTGGAATATGGAGACTATGTTGTTGTTGTAGTTTTTCACTTTATGATGTAATGTAAAACTTTATGAATATATCTAGTGTTTCCAAGGCTACTAAACCAATTAGTCTTTTGAGATTTGATCTTTCTTGTGATCATTCCAATGTTATGTAATAATGCACCGACTCTGGGTAACTGGGGTCGGGGTGTTACATAACATATTTGTCCCATATCCTTTTTCATGATCTGAAAGTATTCAAGTCTATGGTTTATATTCTCCTTCCCTACGTTTTGGTTAGACCTTCGTAGAAGTAATATCCATCCAGTTCTTTGATAATTTTTGTTTGGAAATATCTTCTCTATATTCAAGTACCTCTTTCCATGAAACAAACTCTATACTTTGGAAAATTTGAATCTCCATAAAGTTTCACTAGCTTTTAGCAGTAGAAAGGTAAATTTCTAATAGTTCTTTTGCCTGACTATACAGCACGTGCCCTTAGGCGGCCGTGCATAAACAGTCTACATAACAGACTTGTTAGCCAAAAGATGCTATTTATTTGACCATGTAGCCAATTCCCTTAGGTGGCCCTGCATAATTCAACCCCATAACGGGTTTGTTAAATAATAGTAACTTCATTCTTGGAAACTACTTCTCCAGATGCCTTTTAGTTATTTTTCATATCATTCCTCAGATTCAAATATTCTTAAGCCATAGATTACATTTTTCCCTCATACATGAGTATGGTAATATGTTTTCAGATAAATTGCCAAAGAATTGAGTGATTTCTAATTCATTCGGTCAAAGATATTTCGACCTTAAACATTAGCCTCCTTATGTCCGACGTGCATGACTTTAAACTGCCCAAAAAAGACAAGGGAACTCCAAATAAAAGTCAAGTTCCAGCTCACTAAACATACATTTTGTATGATTTAGGTAATATTGAGAAATTAAGAGTTTTAAAGTTTATAGGGTTGTTTATATTAATCCTAGTAAAAATGAAACTATTCTTACTAGGACCATTAGCTTAGGTAAAATTTAAATCAGATAGAAAAAGAGAATGCAGGTACAAATGATTGAAGATGAAAGTGTTTTTCATTGATACACAAGAGATAGAAGGACATCCACAGACTAGAGTCTCTTCTCTTTTTCAAGAATTATAAGAGGATTTCAACATAACTCTTCATTTGATTTATGGCATCCTGGGCTTCATCAGCAACCACTTGGAATTCGTTCATTCAACTGGATACAATAAGAGATGCAGTGATACCAGCTATTCTTGGAACAATTGTAAAAGGATGTTCTTGAGTGCAGTTTGAGAAAATTTTCTACTGATCAAACAATGACTCTGTTTATGTCCAAGAGACTTGGAATATGGATACATGGATTTGAGAATGGAGCATTGGATGAAAAGATCCATTTGGAGAGAGTACTCTTTTTAGATATTGCTCTAATGCCATGTTTATCTTCTCTCCACCAACCGATATCAGAAATCATTTCAGCCCATGGGTTTTCCATTTTCATATCTGCAAGGAAATGACATGGAGGAAAAATTTGAAAGTTCACACCATTGTTGTTGCTATTAATGCACAGCATAACTGAAATAGTGGAGTAGCAGTGCAGCTGCATCTCAGGTGTATTGTTCTTTGCTTCTGGAATATTGACTCCTTATATATGACCATGACCACATAGAGGAAGATATATGCTCTGTGGGAAATTAAGATGATATTTCTTGAAGTACTTAGCCAAATCTGGGAGATTTCTGTCACAGATATCATAGTAATCATGGCCAACAATGTTCATCATGTCATCAATCCACTTTCTTTCCAGTTCATCAGCCAATTCAATTCTCTTGGGAGCCATTGAATCTGTACAAAAGTTGAATAAACTAACTCTTAAATGGGTTTATTTTTCATAAAATTTGTGAAGGAATTTAGAAACAAATGGAAAAGGCATTAAGGCGCGCAATTCTAAACATGGCGTGCAAGTTTTAGTGTGCCGTGCAAGTATTTTGCGTGAAAGTATCACCATGCAGGTCCAGATACCTTGACAGCAGTGCGACATCAAGGAAACAGCGGGAAACAAAGCAACTTGCGTGACAAATATAACTTGCGTGGTGAGAGCTCGAGAGTTTCAAATCCACATGCTTGTACGGAAGTGAGGCCCTCTATTTATAGACAAGGCCGTAACCCTGCGCGACCAAAAGGCCCTACCCTGCGCGCCCGAAGCTCATTTGTGCACCAGACCTTGCGCGCCCCAATTTCCTTTTGATTCTCGTTTTCCTCAGAGTCAAATCCTCATTTCTTTCGGATCCAAATCTGAGGGGGGACTTTTGTTGACGCTCCTTTTCGTCACATTGTCTAAACAAATGGAAAGGAAAATGTCTTAGCACAAATTGATTCATCCTTTGGAGAAAACATCAAAAATAGACAAAGGCATGAACAAGGATTCAAAAGCACATGTACCGCGCAAGTTACATCACTGTCATGCAAGTCCACTTGCGTGACGCCTAATGATTGTGCAAGTGACTTGCGCGCCCTAAAGGATAACCACCCGGGTCTTCTTCAGCTTATAAATAGACCCTGTGGCCCCCCCATTCAAGAGAGGAATGTTTTTCCAAAAACTCATATTTGAGCTCCCGGCGCCCTAGTCTCTTATCAAAGATTCCAAAACACTTCTAAGGTAATTTCTTACCTAGAACAGAAGATCTAAAGAGGGGAAGGAAGTCTTAAGTGTTGAAAATCATCAACACTTGCGAGCCTGAGTGGCCAGCCCTTAAGGGAAATGGCCACACTTGCGCGCCGCCTAACTCCTCCAATAGAACTTGCACGCCACTCTTCTGGAAGAACCCCAAGATGATTCCGAAGGCTTTAACCAAGAGTCGCTCAAGTATTACCCTACTGGTTATCTATCGCACAAGTACCCATGTGTCGCACAGGTATACCTACGTGACCGAACTTGTGCGCCCACGCAGTACCTGCGCGCCTGTAAGGACTTGTGCACCCCTACCTTTTTGGGTTCCCTTCTTGCCCATTTCACCCCTCTTAAGCCATTCCACCTCTCATATTCAAGATTCAGTCTTCAAGACACTCTTCAAAGCTATTTATGGCATGGTTTCTTGATTTTACTTCCTTATCTGAAAGGAATTCTGTGGAATATCTCTCAAAACCTAGTGAATTACAGATCTTTATGTCACTAAAGATTGATATTTCATTCATTCAACCACATCCTTTAAGATGAGAGAACTCATTTACCTGGGCATCCTTTTCATGAATAAGCCCGAGTAATAATCATTAACTTGGGCCTCTTTTTCAGGAATAATCCCCAGTCATAAATATGGGCATCCTCTCCAGGAGTAAGCCCCAAGTCCCTTAATTTTTTTTAAGTCTCTTAACCTGGGCCTCCTTTTCAGGAGTAAGCCCCAGTCTTAATTTCTCTTAGCCAGTCCTAATTTACCTTTGATCTGGGATTCCTTCTTAGGAGTAAAACCCAATCATAAGTCCTCTCCTAATTTGGGCCTCCTTTTCAGGAGTAAGCCCCATGTTAGAGTATTCAAATCTCCATGAATCACATATACCTTTATGGACCCTGTTCCTGGATTTCTTCCCTGAAGTAAATCCTAATCTTAATTTATCTGGGTAGTCATACATACATAAGTCCCACATTATTTCTTATGATTGCATATTTCATGGCACAATTGTCTAATTTTTACCAATACATCTTGTTTCTCACAGCGAGCATGACTTACGTGAGCTTAGAGTGTAAAAGTAATTATGACATCCTTATTTAAGCCATCAATCAGAAACATCATATTCCCTTACTCGAACTACGTGGGTTCTGATTTTTTTTTCTAAACAAAGGATACGTAGGTAGCCCATCTGTGGGTTCGATCCCAACTCTGAAATAATCTATGTCCTTATGAATGACAATAAACTTCAAGTGCCCCACTGAGTGGCTTTAAAACCAGCATGGTCATCATAATGACCAAGAGACTTCTATATAAATGTGTCAAAGGATACCATTGACCAAGAATCTCTAATAAATATAGATGATTCTCTATCGATTAAGAACCTCAAATACATATAAATGATTCTCTAAATTTCCAACTTATTTAATCATTGATTGTCAAATCTGAAGGAAAGTTCATTTTATACTTGGTAATGTAATAAGGATTCACGAACATAACTTAAATCTATAAAGAGAGACCCAGAGTAGACAATAATTCCCCTCAAAAAGGTGTGATGAGTCCAACCTCCCATCCTCTCGGCCAATGCAAATTCCTAAGCCTCATCAGTCCACAAACTAATGAGCACCTACCTTTGGAAAGTAGGTCCAAATGGATGTGGAATCATTGGATGTTTCCGGTTCTACGAACAAACCCGTTAGAATCTGATTGGAATGTTTGAACCTCCCATCAAGGAGGTCATCCCCAAATTCCGAGGGAAACAGTCATATGAATGATATTTTTCCAACATGATGAACTCTTTCACCCCATCCTCATACTCGTTTGTCATACAATTGGAATCCATCCATTTATTATTCATATCCTTCCTTATTGATTTGGTAATATTAATATTTTACAATATAAATAAAGTGTAAAAACCATTTCATAGAACAATTTCATCTTATGATTGAAATATTAGTGTAAGGTAAGATTAATAATGGTTGTCATTTTAAAAAAATTATTTGGTTTATTGATGGTTATGATTTTACTAACATGGGTTATGATTAATCGTTTCTATATTATATGAAACAAATGTACCATCTCTTACACTAATTCTGGTCCCAAGAGAGACCACTCCCCTATCAAAACCCAACGTAGAGGTGATCAACATATGGAATTTAAAAACAAATATGTTTGAGGGGGAGAAACAGATCATACCTGATAACATACCTTGATTTTAAAATATCATTAAGTTTTGAAGACAACAAAATTAGATAAACATTAAACTAAGAGAAATATATTAATAAAAATTTTAATTTTTAAAAAATCATTTAAACAAAACTGATTTCACATATTCATTAAAATCATTTACATAATCCAAATATTTATTTACATGAAAAATATAAATTTATAATTATTTTTCAAAATATGTTATATATCATAAAACTGTAAAATGAAATTTAATAATTTCAATAAATATATTTATATTGATTTACAATTTTTAGAATATATATATTATTTATAATTATATATGTATAAATTGTATTGATTTTATAAAAAATATTATTAATTAATAATTATAATTAAAAAAATATTTTTAATATAAATTAATAATTATTTTTTAAAGTATATCATTAATTATATTAATCTATAATTATATTCATAAATAATTATATGTATACATAAACAAGATTCAAAATATACATTACTTAATAAATATTAATTATTAATTTAATTATAATAATAATATATGTTATTTTTAAAAATAAATTACCAAAATTATCAATATAAGTTCATTTTATAAATTTATTTAAATATTTAAAGTTTTATTTTTTCAATTATAGATTTATATATATGATCATCTTTATTCATATATCAATATGAGTGTGTGTGTGTGTGTGTGTGTCTAAAGAACCCAATGACATGTGTGTGTGTGTGTGTGATAAATGAATTCAACACATACATATATATATATATATATCCAATTATATAGAATACATGCAATATTAATTTTATTGTAATTTATATATAAAATAAAGTAAAATTAATTACTAATATCTAAAAATCTTATATTAGTTAATATTGTTAAATAAATATTAATAATTAATAATTATATATTAATATATATGATATTAGTTGTATTATACATAAATTTTTTTCACATAAATGTGTGTGCGCATATGAAGAACCAAAGGACATGGATGTCTATGTTTGTAATAAGTGAAATCTACACATACATGCCTATAATATTAATTTTATTTATATTTATATATAAAATAACCTAAAATTAGTTTCTAATATATAAAAAATCTAATATTGATTAATATTATTATGGTTAGGATCCAAAGTGGATTCAAAGAAAAGATACCATAAGTGGGGGTGAATTAAGGTATGGAACATTTCCAACATAAACACTTTCCCTTACACTCTCATTGCCCAATATGATCTTAAATTCATTATTAGTACCCTTTAGTTCCTTTTTAGATGATGATTATTTTATCATTAATAATCTCTAGTATTTTTTCATTTTAACAGATGATTCAATGATCTTTAACCCACACACACCAATCATGTTAAGTAGAATATTAGAAAGGAGACAAACATAATAAAATGATTTTTTTGGTTCACCTACGCTAGCCTAATTCACGACGAAGACAATCGACAATGTGATGATGTAGAAAAATTAAATAACATAAAATTAATATATATATATATATATATATATAATTATATATTAAAAACTTAGGTCGCATCAGATGTTCCCAACAATTTTGAGGAAGGAGGGTGAAATTTTGGGAGACCAGCAATTTCTGGTAGCGAAATGTCACGTATGACAAGTGTCAATCACTTGAATTTTAACACTCCTTACAAATGTATGAGGGAAGTGACATGATGATCAAATAATTTGTTAAAAATTTAAAAACACCCAAATAAAAATAAAAATGTTAAAAACATTAATATTGAATCTCAATTTTTCTGAGAGAGAGTGACAGAGAGCATGCAACAGCGTGAGAGAGTGGCAGCATGTGCAGAAACAAGGAGGGAGAGCAGAGATGACGATGATAGAGAGGGAGAGCAGAAGTGATGGCGGTAGGGAGGGAGAGAGGTAGTACTCACGGGAGGGAGATCAGTGAGAGAGAGAGAGGAAGAGCAATGGATGGAGAGAGGTGACAGAGTGCGGTGGTAGGGAGGGAGAGTAGTAGAGAGAGATGGAAGTGGCAAGGTTTCACCTCCAGAAGTTCTTGAAAGAATGGATGAATCATAGTTGGTAAGGGATAAATTTATAAATAAACATAAGGTTTTTATCAACACTTCCAAAAAAGCACTGATAAATAGGGATTTTATGAATGCTTCCAAAAAATAATTGGTAAATAGGGCTTTTATCAACATTAAAATAAAACACATTGGTAAAATCACTCTTTATTAGTTCTGGAAAAAAATTGATAAATATTTAATAATATATTTAATATAATTAAAAAATTTAAATTCCTATATTTATAAATAAATATAACTATATATAATTTTAGAAATAGAGATGGGTGCAATACGAGAGCTTCTCTTTCTATCTCTTCATGGAGTTCAGATCTTAATCGCGATGGTCTTTGTTGAGGAATGCTATATTGATCTGAGGGATGTGTTTTTATATAATACAAAGTAGAAAGAAGATGAAATTTCTTTGAATAGAGAGGATACAATTTTTGGATACCCTGATTTGAAATTTACTCACCTAAGAGAGGAAGCCTAAACCATGACTAGGAAAGCTGAGAATGGTTGATTCTTCCCTGATGTCAATAATTCTTCAATAAATGTGACTAAATATGGATCCATCACTTTCTTCTAGGATGACCATGTGATTTGGAAATATCAAATAATGGAATTTCAACACTTTGCAATCACTTAGGTTATGTTGTTTCTGCCTGATAGACCATTGAATATTTAGGGGATTCATAGTCATCTCTAGAAAATCTAGGGTTTTGAATATTGGATCATGAACTATATAGGAAAGGGGCTTCCATATCATTTTCCCTTTATAAAATCTAAAATCCATGGATTAGGGGTACAGAAAAAGTCACATCATTGATTACTTAGGAATCAAATAAGGCTCTTTCTCTTTCACTTATTTGGGTGTTCCAATATTTTGGGGAAGACCAAAATCTATCTAGTTTCACAGCATTGTTGATCAAATCATCAATCAACTTTCATCTTGGAAGGGTAAATCTATTTTTATGGCTAAAAGAGTTTGTCTTGTTAAGTCTAAAATTGTTTCCAAGATGGTTTACTCGATGATGGTTTACAATTGGCCCTCAAGTCTTCTCAAAATAATCAATGTTTGCATTAAAAATTTTGGCTGGGCTGGTAGTACGATTTAAAGAAAACTTGACACCATACCATGGTCCACTTGTTGTAAAACCCTAGATAAATGTGGTCTTGGTATTAAGAATATTAATATTTTTAATGAATCTATTCAAGCTAGAATGACTTGGAATATAATTCATAGTAACTCTGTTTCCTTGGTATTTCTTAAGAAAAGGTTTGTTACTAATCTTAGGAATGGTAACTTTGGTTACATCACTTCTTCCATCTGGCCATCCATTAGAAATTATTTTCTTAAAATCATGAACAACTCTAGATGGATGGTTAGTGCTGATTCCTCTATGAATTTCTGGCTGGACAACTGGACTAGTGTCCCTTTAATCTCTATGCTAACATCCACCACTAGTCTTGAGAACACTAGCTCCATGATTCGTGATGTTGTTAACTCTCATGACATCACCCTTCCAAACCACATCAGTCACATCATTGACAATTATCATTTTTCTGACACTCATGATTTCCTTATTTGGGAAATTGCTTTTAATGGTGTTCTAGATTCTAAAATTTTCTACAATTTTTTTTTTGTAATTCTGTTTCTAACTTTTTTTGGTTGAAATTTTTTAACAAAACTTGGATCAATCCCTCGCGCTTTACCCTCATTTAGTGTGTTTCTCATAATAGGGTCCCCACTGTTGTGTGTCTTCAATCCTTTGGGATTTCTCTTTGCTCTAGATGTCATTTGTGCAACCAACACAGCGAGGATGCTAATCATTTGTTCTTATCTTGTGCTACAGCTACAGCTCTTTGGAATTACATTTCTGAAATTTTTGGTTGCAGATGGTCACTTATTACTTTGATCAGCTCTCAAGTTCGACACTGTCTAATTTGGGATTTTTCTATGAAAATCAGGAATCTTTTTCTGGCTACGGTGGCAGAGCTCCTGCATGTGATCTGGTATGCCAGAAATTATTTATTCATAATAATTTCTCTTTCAGTCTCAACACAGGTAAAATGTGTTTTCTCATTGCCATCAAGGATGATGCCTCTCTTCAGAAGGATCATTGTGACAAATCCATTGGTGATTTTGATATTCTCCGTCGTCTACAAATTGCGGGCTCTTATAGGCAACCCCAACGTACCTTTGAGGTATTCTGGCAAGTCCCGCTGCCAGGATGGATCAAAGTGAATGTCGACGATGCCTCTAGAGGAAACCTGGGTCCAGCAGGCTGTGGTTCCATCTTCAGAGACTTAATTGGCAGATGCCTTGGATGCTTCTTCGGTGGTTATGGTTCGGCCTCGGCTTTGGAAGTGGAAATGTTCGGAGTCATTCATGCGGTGGACATTGCCAAGCAGAAGGGTTGGAACAACCTGCGGACTGAATGTGATTCAACCACTGTTGTCCAAGCTATCTGGAGGGGGGTGGTGCACCTTTCTTGGACACTTACCTCTCGATGGATGAAATGTCTTGCTTCACTTAGAAATCTCAACTACATTGCCACACACATGTTCCGTGAAGCGAACACTGTTTCCAATAGTCTTTCCAACAAGGGGGTCAATTAGGTCATTACATGGTTGGATGATTTGTCTAATGATTCACCCTATTTTTCAATAAGTATTGTAATAAGATTCCATCTTTCAAACTTTTTTTAACTCCCTTTCTTTTAATCAATAAATTGTGCCTTGTTCTTTGACTGAGCCACCACCTCTTTAAAAAAAATACAACCTTCTTTTACTAAAATTGTAGCCGGTGTTTTGTCAAATATTGTGGCATCCTATGCTTGTTATAATCTTGTACATGGTGTCAATCCAAGTACTATTGTGTACAAAGGAAGGTTCTCTCCATCATAGGGGGTGATATTCCCTTTGATGACCAAGGTGTGGGTTTGAGTCCTTCTACACATCATGGCATGTTAAAATTTGGATTGATTCCTCTTCAGCATGCCCATGCTAGATCTTGGAAATTTATTTTTGATAAGGAAGCAAGGAAGTTTGCAAGGAACATATTGCATCCTAAAGGATACTTACATATCAAGAAGATTTCCAATTCAAGGGGAGAAACTACATTCAATGAAGGCATGATTCCTATTATAGGTGGTGATGAATATAACCTATAGGTTTTTTAGATTTCCAAGGAGGATCCACATGTGGTTGTCTCAAATTGTGGTTATTCTTCTAATGATGATACAAATGCATCTGATTTGTTAGAAGATTCCTACTTCAATGAGGTTGGAAAAAATGGGAAAAAGGGATATGCTAGGGTGGTCTCTTATCTGCAAATAAAAAACACAAAAAGGGAGGTGGGAGAATGTCCACTTATTTTTAGGCATTTTAGGAATAATTTATTACTAATGATACTGTCAATACAGGTGAAAGGCAAGGGGTCAAATCAAGTTAAGTTGTGGGTGCATCTAGAATGGAAGCCTCTGACCCTTATAGAGGTTGAGTCATCCTTGATCCAATAAAAACTAAAGGTTGAGCATATAATTACCAATCCCTCAAGTAAGAGTGCTAATGGTTTTGAGAATTTGTAGTGATCTTATCCACTCTATTTTATTGCCCTAGTAAAAAATTCATATGTATCTTCTGGCGAGGCCTCATATGAGGAATACAATATTTCATACAAAAAAATATAGTATCATACCTCCAAAGGACCAGGAAGGTGAAAGGACATCTAATGACCTCATCATGGAAGTGGTAGAATAGTTTTTTTTTTCACAACATGAAGTCATTTTTCTATGATGGAGTTAGATGTATTCGGTTTCAATGAATATTTAACTATTCATAAATTTTTATCAATAAACAATGAAGATGGATTATGGTCCTATCCTAATATGGACTTGATGAATATATCTTCAAAATTTAGGATTTTCTCCACTCTAGAGGACTTCAATAAATTTTCATCAAATCAAGAATATGAGCCGCTACAAAGGTCCAAGACATGGTGGAATAGTCGAAATCCAAAGCGAAAAGGAAGATATTCTAGGAATTTGGGATCGAGAGTGACTTACAAATATTGAGTTACTATATTAGGCTTCATACTTATGATGTCACTAGTACAAATCTGGCCTTTAACAGCACTAGTAAAAGGGATTTTTAGTGCTATAGAAGTGCTGAAAATGCATGTGATGTTAAAGGGCTGTCTTAAATAGTGCTCATAAAATTCATTGAAAAAGGTCCCCTTTAATAGCATTAAAAAAGCGCTAATAAAGTGGCCCTTTATCACCACTTTTTCTTAGCACTGATAAAGGGGGTCGTTATCAGTGCTTTTTTAGCACTATTAAATGTGGACTTTAATAGTGCTTAAAGAGTGCTGATAAAGGCCCCACTGATAAATGGGGGTGATTTTTTTTGTTCAAACATGCTGCACCTTTTATTAGGGTCCCCCCCATATCAGCGCTTGTGGGTTCCCCCCTTTTCAGCACTTTAGATAATTCCACTCTCCCACACACACCCCTGCCTCCAGTGAGTTTCAAACCTAAGACCTCCATCTCCTTCACATGTGCCTTTTCCACTCCCCTATATTATTTCTTTTTCCATTTTATGATATATTTATAAAAATATATCCTTACATTTTTTATCCATATATTCATATATATATATCTGTGTGTGTGTGTAAATATATAAATATAATTATAAATAATTATATTTATTTACATATATTATATATTAATATATATATATACAAATATTAGAATATATATATATATATATATCTTTTTCAATACACACACACAAATATATTTATATATACATAGATTATATATAAATTAATTGTGTAGGTATATAAATATTAATACATTTTTATTTTAAATAAAATAGATATTAGTTTTTATTTAGAAAAGGATTATATATTGAAAAATATATTTTATATGTAAATAAGTTAAAATATTTATTTATAAAATTAATTTCTGTTAGGTGTAAATATATTAATAATATGGATATTTTTATATATTTGATTATAAATAAAATTACAATATGAAAAATGATAAAACTTCAACACAAAAATATCAATATGAAGGTAATACCTCAGAATAAATTCATTTTCTACTAAAAAATAAAATAAGTCCCCCTTAAACAAGGCTGAAAATCCATCAAATGTTAAAAACTTTGGGTACCCTGACTAGAAACATAGTTTTAAAGGCCTAATTGGCCATTTTGTCCTCAAAATGTGTGAAGGGGGTTCCCCCAAATTAACAGGGAATATATATCATCGCAATATTTTATTTTATTTGTGTTATAGCTCAAACAAAAACCCAAATCAAAATTTATTCCCCTTTGATGTTCGACTTACATTTTGAACTTATTTTAGACCTTTTATTATTTTTTTGGGTTTTTATCTTAAAATTGTTATTAAATTTATATTAATTGATAATAATTAGAGAATAATTAATTAAAAATATTTTTTAATTAATTTATAATCCATTTTCACTAAATATATTATATATTAAGTTTAAATGTCAATTTCGCCTTATCAAAAACATATTTAAGAAATATTTAATATTTTTATATCAATGTAAATATATTTATATATTTATATATTATTTTTATGAAATATATATATATATATTTAAATATACCATTTATCAATGATTTTTTATTAACACTGATAAAGGTCCTGTGATGAACCAAAAATCTAAAGTAGGAACCTTATATTCGATAGCGTGTATGACAGGCGACACCGAGCACATAAGGGGAAATATTACCCTGATACTTTACAATATATTTAATATTTTAATTATATTTGATATATTCTATATTTCAAAATTAAAGCATCATTGAGTTAGCTTGTGTTACACACAAGAGCCACTTTTTGGAAAACATACATTACACGCATGACCGAGTTTCACTAAATAATAATATATTATTAAAATATGATATAACATAGACATTAAATTAGTAGTTATTAATATTAATAACTAACTTATTAAAAATATGGATTAATCAAATATAAAATGAATTAACTGTTTACCAATTAATTTGAAATGAATATAACAAACAATTGAATATAAAGTGAATATTTTTATAGAAAACTATTTTATGCTCAAAACAATTTTTTACTATAATAGATTAAATTAATTACAATTAGTGAGGGATATTAATGAAATATATATATTATATGTTCAATCATATTTTTTTTATTCATACAATATATTTTATAGGAATAAGATAAGAACAATCCCAATTTCAAACATAAAAAACACATATTTCTATAATGGAAATTTTACCACCTTTTAATGGAAATCCCATTTTGAATCTTTATTTTGACACTTTAATTGATTTAATATGTCAAAGAAAATTCATATTTTAAATTTAAACATAAAAATCAGGTTAGGGTAAATTTTTGTTATTTTTCTATGAAGATTCCAATTCTAATAAATAGTGAAAATGCTGAATTTAATTTCAAAACTTTTTATTCATCTAATTTATTAATAAGGTAAAATTATGTGTTAGATTGGTTCTAATTTTTAATTAGATAAAATTTTTATCTATTAATAAAATTTATGTAATTGGAATCAATTTCACTTTGAAATTGACTATGAAAACCAAGATTCATTTTAGACGTTTTTACTTTAAAAACTCGCATGTCATCTAATCAGAGGTATTAAATTTAAATTAATTTTTTCCACTTCGACAATTATAATTTGTAAAAATGGATTCAATATTTGGAATCAGAATAATTTATAATTTCTAATAAGTTTTAATTAATTTTTGACCAAAAATAATAACGAAAGTAATTAAAATTAAATATACATATTAAGTTAAAATTCAGATTAATAAAGGACTAAACCATTAACATAAGAGGTCAAATGGCCTATACACTTTTCCAAAACCAATTTTATAGAAATTATTCGTCCATTAACCTTTCATTATTGATATTTGATTTCTTTTTATTACTTTTTTTAGGTAAAAACGTGGGTATACCTAACTTCTTTTCAAAAGTATCAAGTGAATCCTTTTCCTCCCTTATAAAAGGTCACCACCTATCCTTGTTCCTCATACGTCTCAAGCCACTTTGGATCGAACAATATATAACAAAATATCTAATACAAATCCCTTCCTTAGACCTAGAATACTTCATTCAGGAAGAAATCCACCTAAATAAGCCTTTTAGTACAACCCAAAAGGAGTTGCCTGATTTTTAAGGTATCATTTTACAATGATCTCTTTTTTTAATTTACTTCCCCGCTATCTCAAATATCCTTATTATATGATTTTATATCAAAAACAGTATCCTAAATATACTATTATGTTTTTATGATAAGGGTTCTATGTAAACTTACACACACTTCTTTTTAATGGGTAACGAACATACTATTTCTGTGTAGGCTGAACTACTGCCTCGTGAAACGATGATTGTTTATTTTTACTTTACCGCCTATCACGGTGGAAATAATAATGAAAAATATGAATATATATGAAATATATTATATTTATAATATATTTATATTTATGTAATTCTTTTATAGCACATACCTCTATACATTCCATTTTTCATAAATACGATAACATCGCTTGTGGAAGTGTGGACTGCCACCCCCTCAATGCGATGTGATTTGTTCACATTGTACTTGGAACGTATTAAGAATGATATTAATACAAATATATTACATATATTACATATATATGATACTGGAATTGTAATATACATGAGTATACATATCATTTACTATTCATTCAGTTAAATTATGATAATGAAATGAAAGTAGCATTCATGCATACGTATGTCCTATCGTATCCATGAACAATGCATTCCGTTTCCTATATCCAATTATTTTAGATTATTATAAATACATTTATACTTATTATATGTTATAATTAAGTTATATTATGGATATTATGAAACCATGTTATAATTAATGAGAACAATAAGTAACAAGTTAAATCTTACTCCAGAAAACTAGGCAATTAACACCTAAAATAGTGAAATTAATCAAAGTTTTTTAAAAAATGAGTAATGAGATATTATATGAATTTAATGGTATTATAAACTTGATTATGGTTATTATATTAGTTATTAACATTTTGTAAATCACTATATATGAGGCTAAAGACCACACAACAAAAATGAATGATAAGGTAATGAATTCTTGTCTTACTTTTCATTCCATGAGGCATACGCCATATACACCACTTAATTATTTTGTGTAGTATATCTTATAAACGTTTTGATACATTATATCATGAGTCCTTTTCTTCATGGTATGAAAATATTTCTTCATTGTAATAATGATTTAAATATTTCATGTGGTATGGGACACTTTGGGATATTAAACGATTATTTCCCTCAAGATATTTCGTAATGATTATCTTTGAAATCTCACTTACTTTTATGATTATTAACTTTATATTGAAACAATCACTTTATTGTAATATTTGTTCATTATAAATTATCTTGAATATTCACGTTCTTACACAATTGATATTATTATTATTCTCTAAACTGTATATCATTTTACATACGGTGTTCACATTGAAAGTTATTGAATTAACTATAGAATTATTGATAAATATGTAACTTCTATTCAATATATATAAATTTTGGTAAGGCATATTTTTTATTAAATATTTGAGGAAATATTTGTACTGGTATGTCATGGGTGGGGCACGTTTGTATATAGCCCATCGATACATCATAAGTCTCATAAGATGAAACATTTGGACAAATCAGATGGGATTTTACCCAATATGTTGTAAACCGTCTTATGAAAGGTCTTAAAGGTAATGTTACTTGTACCTAGGAAGCATGGAATCCAATAATTAAGAATTTACCTCATTTATATTCAGTTATTATTCATCCATGATATTTTTTGTATCTATATCTATGGATTCATTTCATTTTCACACTTTAGTTATTATTTATCCAAGATATTTTACGACAACATATATATGGATTCATTTCATTCTAAGTTTATTTATTAAATGGAATGTGTTTTCCTAATTCTCATTTAAATTTTTATTTTTTCTTATCGAGTTATTTGAACACATGTGCTAATAGTTATATACATTTCCATGTTTTTTATTCTCATCAATTCATTATTGTTTTTGATTTACATACCCATACTGAGTATTTGAGATTATCCTTATAATGATTCATTTCCCAAGGTTATAAATAATAAATAATTAAATAAGCTTTCAAGGATGCAGTTTATTTTATTTCATTCTATATTATATTATATTTTATTTTCCCAATGTTTTATGGGAATCATTTATGTAATCTAGTTTTCCAAAACTATTAAACTGATAAATATTTTGGGATTTATTTCGTTGTAATCATGATAATGTAATAAAATAATGCCCTAGACCCAGGCTTCTGGGGTCAGGGCACTACAGTTGTTATCAAAGGAAGTTTAGTAGCAACCTTGGGAACATGATTTAGGAAAACATAGTTTATTGAAAATAACTCTAAAATGTAATTTAAGGATAAGTATAGAAAAACATCCTAATTTTTTTTGATGTAGAAATTATGTGGGTATTCTTAGAAAAACATCCCTATCTAGATACTTCAAGTGGACGTGGTTCAGAAATAGATGTACCTAGGAGTAATAACTCTGTCAAGGTGTTCTGATCCTTACTTGGGGTAACATAGTATACGAAAATATGACTTTTTACACACATAGTTTGATACTCTTGGGGGGATATGCTTAGGGTAATTCACATTTTATTTATAGACCATTGCGAAATATTTGAATAGATAATGGAAATGAATAACCTTGGTTAAACCAAAGGAGTTTAAGATTGAAAATAACATATCATGATTTAGAAATCCTATAAATTATATTATGAATAAACTTTATACCAAGGAATCACCTTTGTGGAAATAAATTGTTGAAGTATTTATGTATTAGGTTTGTATTGAAAACTTTAGTTAAAAGGATATTTAGTTATTAACCTTATTTCAAGGATGTATATCATATTTATTATAGAAATTATATTAATTTGGTTTTAGGAATGGAAAACCTATATTCCATGTGAAAACCATTCAATTCCAGCAAGGTGGTGAGACTTGAACTCATGATCTAAGGATGATAAGGGTTTTATGCCAACCACTGACCTACCCAATGTCCTAGTTAATAAGTCACTATTTTAGTTGAAAATTTTGATGAATAAATATTAATGATAAACTATTCCTATGAATTTTTAGGTTTAGAGATTAATGTATTAACCATATTGACTATGGATAATAGTTAGAGACAAATAGTTAGACTTTCCACTCTTTTATAGTACTTTTGATCCTTTAATAGTTTCTTTTAGTGATTCAGTCTTAAAAAATCATTCTTGGTAAATAATTTTTAGGAGTAAAGGGATGAATTAGAATTAGATTAGAGTAAAACCTAAATTTAGGATTAATCAAATGAAATTTAAACCTATCAAGTAAGAATATTTCCTTATATTCTTAGTCAGTAAATGAATTACTCAACATTAGGAATGAAACATAGAAAAAAAATATTATCGTAATGCCTTAATTTGTGTTTAACTGATGGTCTTCTAAATCATCCCAGATTTAGGGATTTGAGGCCCTTATAATTCCATTGACCATTAAATTTTTTTTAATTGGTGACCTCATTCAATCCATATAAATATTTATGCTTTTCCTAAAAGTACCCATTTTCACTTGCCACTAATGTTCTCCTACTTAGAGACCTAGTTACATGGTATTCTGTGTGACCTTTGTACTTCCAATTCTATCTTTCTTAGAGGATGTCTTACGAACCCTTCCCATGACATGGGATTTCAAACATAGTAACTATCAAACATTAAATAACCAAGAGAATTTTTAAATTGAGAGGATGCAATTTAATTAAGATAGGTTGAATGTAACGACCTGAAAATCTAAAGTAGGAACCTTATATTCAATAGTGTGTATGAAACATAACACCAATCACATAAGAGGATATAATACCATGATACTATAAAATATATTTAATATTTTAAATATATTTTATATATTATATATTTCACAATTCATGCAACATTGAGTTATCTTGTGTTACACGTAGGAGTGACTCTTTTTGAAATCTTACATTACAAGCAAGACTGAGTTTCACTAAATAATAATATATTATTATAATATAATTATAATAAGATATAATGTAGCTGTTAAATTTGTAGTTATGAATAGTAATAACTAACTTATGAAAAGTATGGTTTAAAAAATATAAAATGAATTAATTGGTTAAAAAATAATTATAAATGAATATTAGAAAAATTGAATATAACGTGAATATTTTTATAAAAACTATTTTTATGCTAAAAAGGTTGTTTTACCCTAATAGATTAAATTAATTATAATAATTGAGTTATATTAATTATATATATATATATATATATATATTATTTTTTCCATAAAATATTATTTATATTCTTCAAATATATTTGATAGGCATATGATTATAAAAAACCCAATTTCCTACATAAACACATGTATTTCTATTATTTCCATTCTACAGACTTTTAAGGGAGAACCCATTTTAAATATCAATTTTGACACTTTAATTGATTTAATATGTCAAAATAAACTTAATATTTAAAATTTAAACATAAAATTTAGGTTATTTAAATTTTTTTGTATTTTTATGTAAAGATTAATTTTCTAAAGAATAATAAAAAATGATGAATTTTAGTTCAAAAATAATTTTATTCTAATTTATTTATAATGTTAAATTAGGTTTTAGATTGGTTTAAAAGTTTAATTAGATAATATTTTTATCAATTAATACAATTTATGTCATTTTAATAAATTTCACTTTGAAATTGACTATAAAAACATAGTAAAATTTTGGACATTTATACATTAAAAACCTGCATTGTCGTCCTATCTACGGTATTAAATTTAAATTAATTTTTATCACTTATGTGAATATAATATTTAAAAATTTATTCCACATTTAGAATCATCATTATATATAATTTATATTGAGGTCAAATTATTTTATTACCAACATTATTAGTGATAGTAATTAAAATTAATTATAAATATTAAGGCAAAATTAGGCTTAATAAAGGACTAGACCTTTAACTTAAGGTCCCAAATGACCTATACACTTATCCGAAACCAATTTTATTGAAATAATTGGTCCATTAGCCTTCCATTATTCGATTTTTTGGTTTTTGAAAACTTGTCTTAGGTAAAAACGTGGGTACACCTAACTTCTTTTCAAAAATACCAATTGAGTACTTTTCCTCCCTTGTAAAATGCCACCGCCTCCCCCTTACTAAAACCTCTCAAGACACTTTCGATTGACCAATATATTCCAAATTATCCTAAAAATTCATCCCATATACTTATAATCTTCTCTTTGGGAAGGAATCCAACTAAGGACGCCTTTTGATACAAACTAAAAGGAGTTACCCGATTCTTAAGGTAACATTTTCCAGAGATATATTTTCTTTCATTTACATCTCCATCCACTCAAATATACGTATTATATTACTGTATAATAACACAAGTATCCTCAATATACTATGATTTATTTATTCTAAGGGTTTAATCTAAACTTAAACACAGATTCATATGATGGGTAACAAACATCTTGTTTTTGTGTACGACGAACTGATTCCTCACAAAATGATAATTGTTCATTTTTACTTAACCACCTATCATGGGGGAAATTATGATAGAAAATCTACATATATATTAAATATATGATATTTATAATATCTTTACACTTCTATAAATATTTTATAACACATACCTCAATACAATCCATTTTGCGTAAATATGATAACATCGCTTATGGAAGTGTGGACTACCTCTCCCTTAATGCGACATGATTCATTCATGTTATACATAGAACGTATTAAGGATAATATTAATAAAAATATATTACATATATTACATATATATGATAATTTAATTATAATATACATGAGTATACATGTCATTTACTTTTCATTCTTTTAAAATATGATCATGATATAAAAGCCGTGTTAATGCGTACGTATGACCTACCGTCTCCATGAACGATGAATTATGTTTCCTATATCCAATTATTATAGATTATTATAAATACATATATCATGATTATATGTTATAATTAAGCCACATTTTAGATTCTATAGATTATTAAACAATGATATAATTAATTACAACAACAAGTAACAAGTTAAAACTTACTCGAGAAAATTGGGCAATTAACACCTGAAATAGTGAAATTAATGAAAGTTTGTTAAAAATGAGTAATGAGATATTATAATATATTAATGGTATTATGAAATTGATTATGGTTATGATATTAGTTATTAACATATTTTAAACCACTATACATGAGGCTAAAGACCTCACAACAAAAAGGAAGGATAAGGTAATGAATTTTTGACTTACTTTTCATTCCATGAGGCATACACTATATCCACCACTTACTTATTTTTTTTTGTGTATCTTATTAAACATTTGATAGATTATATCATGAATAATTTTATTCATGTTATAAAGAACTTTCCTTCATGGGAATTAGGATTTAAATGTTTCAAGTGGTATGGGACACTTTGGAATGTTTAAAGATTATTTTCCTCTAAAAAATAATTAATGATTATCTTTGAAATATCACTTCCTTTTGTGATTGTTAACTTTCTCATGAAACAATTAATTTATTATAATCATTTTTTATTATAAATTATCTTGAATATCCACTTTCTCACACAATGGATATTATTATAATTATATAAACCGTATATCATTTTACATACAGTGTTCACTTTGACAATTATTTGATTAACTGGGTATTTATTGATAAATTTATATCTTCTATTTAATACAGATAAATTTTTATAAAGCACATTTTTTATTCAATATATGAGGAATGAATTGGACTGTTAATACATGGGTGGGGCCTAGTTATGGATACTGCCTCTATGCATCTGTAGTCTCATGAGACGAAACATTTGGCAAAATCCAATGTGTTTTTTCCCAATATGTTGTAAACTGTCTTGTGAAAGGTCTTGATGTTAAAAGAACCACATACCTAGGAAACATGGCATCCAATAATAAAGAATTTACATTTTTTATATTATGTTATTATTCATCGTTGAGATTTTATGTCATCAAATCTATGGATATGTTTCATTTTCAGGATTCAGTTATTATTTACCCATGAGATTTTGCATCAAAATATCTATGGATTTATTTAATTCTCAGTTTATTTGTTAAATGGAATGTGTTTTAGTTAGTTACCTTTCCATATTGATTTTTCATTATCTAGTCATTTGAACGACATGCATTAACAATTATTTACCTTACCATATTCATTATTATCATCAATTCATTATTTATTCTACTTTACTTACCCTTACAAAGCATTTGAGCTCACCCTTATTATGTTTCCTATCCCTGGGTCATGAAGAATAAATATTTCAATGAGCATTAAAGGATGTAGTTTATTTTATTTTATTATATATCATGTTTTATTTTATTTTCCCAACATATTATCGGAATCATTTATATAATCTGGATTTCCAAAACTACTAAATTGATAAGTCGTTTAGGATTCATTTCCTTGTAATCATGCCAATGTAATAAAATAATGCATAGGATCCTGGCTTCTAGGTTCGGGGTGTTATAGTGCCCCCCATTTATGAGCTCCTTTTTAATGGCGCCAATAGGGGCATTTATACATGCTTTTTTACAAGCACTAATAAAGGGGGCCATTTTACAGCACTGTTTTTAGCACTATTAAAGACCCCCTTTAACTGAGCTAAAAAAAGCATCGTTAAAGACCCACTTTAACAGTGCTTTTTCTAGCACTGACAAAGGGGGTCTTTAACAATGATTTTAATTCCCTAGAAATGGATAAACCTAGTTTTGTAGTAGTGTGTGGGTATTTTATGCCTTCCTTGACGTGCTTCCTTATATGTTTTCCTTTTGTTAATAAATTTGGGGCCATGGGTTTGGTTTCCAAATCCATGACTAAGAAATCTTGGAATATATAATTTTAATTAAATATATTTAAAAATATTTGAATATAATTATAAATATAATTATATAATTATATATATTTAAATAATTATATATATTTATATAATTATATATTTTTAAATAATTATATATTTATATATATTTAAATAATTAAATAATTATATATATTTATATAATATTAATATAATATATATTTTTTATAATAATTTTATATTTATTTTATTATATAATTATTTATAATGATAATTATATATAATGATAATTATAATTATAAATATAAATATATATTTAAGAATATTTCTACATAATTATAAATAATTTTATGTAATTATATATATTTATATATTTATATATATTTATATAATTACAAATATAATAAATTTATTTACTATTTTGTGGATAATTGTAAATCTATTTTGATGGTTAATCAATGCCCTGGATAGGATGGGAAGCATACATAGGATGATAATCATCAACCAGGTGAGGCACTACATGAGTCTACAAATGAGGTTATTGTTTACGGTGTTACACCAGAGGACTTCCTTCACAGCCAGAAGAGCAAGGTTTCATTATGAATATAGTGACAATGGTCTTCTCATGACATGTTCCATGGGAGGATGGGTCCAGAAAATCTAATGATTAATAGAAAATGAATTATTATCAAGAGATTCAGAATGATTTTAGTTCTTCAGGAATTTCTGGTAAATGGGGTAATATCTCAGATGATGGAAGTGACAATGAGAAACATATGGTTTTATTGGACACTACTCATCTCAGGCCTCTAGGATTTGGTGAAAGTGCTTCTGTTAAGGATTTTTTCATAAATGGAAGGGAATGATGATCAACAGTGAAGGTTTAACTCTTCTCCCACCAAAAAGGTGGTTGCGGAAGGATTATTCCAATTTACCAAGGAATGTGTCTACCAGAACATCTTCCAACGCATTAATGATCGAGATCACTCCCGAGAAAGAGAGGTCCAATATAGAAATCCTTATCATTCTCAACCAAGATAATTCATAGTTGGAGTGGGAAAATGGAAATGAATGACTATGAATATGAAATTGATCCTTCATCTTGTGGTCATTAAACTACTTTTTCGAATGAGGGAAATTCTCTTTGTTTGACCTCGTATTTTCTCTTGTTATCTTTTTCTTTCATATTTTAATAAAAGATCAAGAGATTTTCTACTGACTAGATATTTTTTACATTTTTATTATAATTTTATAATTATATATATATACATAATTATAAATAATTATATTTATAATTATAATTATAAATAAATAAATTCATATATATTTGTATAATTTTATAAATATTTGTATTTTTCTACTAGAAGGTCAAAGTCAAAGAATATTTATTAAAATAGAAAAAAAATATCACAAAGTGGATGAGGAAGAGTTAGACATGATAATTCTTCCCTCTTTCAAACATAAAAAAGATAGAGAAAACTTCAATGATCATATTCGAAACACTTAAAATCTCTAAATTCCTCATCCCGGTCAGAGTCATCTACCAATGAACTAAAGTAGCTGGCCTAAGGATTCCACCCATTTGTAAGAGATGTTGACCTAGTTCTCATGGTGGGATTATGATGGGAGTAATCAATTTTTGGTCTTGATTTCTTCATTATGGCTGATGAGAAACCTTTATCATCCTTCACATTACCTTTAACAATAATGTCTCTATAGGATCTCTTCAGTGATGGGTCATATTTATCTATATCCTTCTATTTTCTCTTAATCATGTTAAGTTTCCAATGCACTTTAAGTTCTTACAAGCATTGAGAACCTACAAAGATGAGTCATTAAAATCTACATCCATAAGGTGAACATTATTTCATTCTTGTCTAATAGGCCCCAAAGAGCACCCTGAAGCTAGAGCCAACATAGAGTCCTTTACCGGTCCAAAATCATAAATAGAGTTTTGTTGAACACTTTTATTTCCCTCATAATGAAGCCTCCCCAGGCCAAGTACTATACCAGACTCTCCCTACATACAAGGACTGAAATCCAACAATAAGGCTTTCCTTTTAGTATAGTTATCTAAATACTCATAAGAGACTCATTTAATCTATATAGAAGGTCCAAAATTCAATGAAAACTAAAAGCCTGCTCTTCCCAAGGAAGATCCTGTTAGGGTTCATCCCACACATGGTTATTTCCATATTTGAGATATCATTTATCATATCACACAGATAAGGCTGCATGGTGATTTGGAGATTTAAGATATTATATTTCATATCTTATCTGTATTTGGAAAAAGGAAACATTGATTTGAATATATATCTTTTGGAAATTCAAGATTCTTCCACTGTGTATCTGACAGCATGAGATTCAGGTGATATCTCATGATATATTTTTGAGATATTTTCAGATTTCCTTTTCAATCAAGATATGTGGCATATGTGAGCCTATTAAAGGGGAAGTAGCGATTCAAGGAATGTGACAATTTTGTGGTGCGTGACAACCCAAGAAGAGCAGATACTTGGGTGAATTTTTTCTAGGGCGTGGGCAGCAGCCAGAAGCGGTAAATCAGGTTGTGCAACGAGGGGCTGAAACAATGCCGCGAGTTCGATTTTGATCTCCTAAGGGTGACATATTGTAACAAACTATTATTAGAGAGGCACCGAAGGCATATCAGGGTGTGTTTTTTTAAACAGGTTTTTATGTTGTATTTTCGATTCAAGTCTTGGGTTTAACTTGGATTTTTGTACTCTCTGATTCATAGTGAATTTTCTCTAAGTTTCCCCATGGTTTTTTAATCCTTCGAAAGGAGGGTTTTTTCACATTAAAATTTGTGTCCTAATTTATTATTCTGCTGTTTGGTCTGGCACTTTGTTTACATTAGTGATTCTCACAAATTGTTGTTGTCGCAATAGAGTTTATATTTGAAACCAATCTGTTTCTGACCCAACATCTGGTATCAGAGGAGGTTATCCGTGGTTTCTTACTGATTAATATGGGGGATTCACACTGTGGGATTTCTACTCACATTGAACTGTTCAACGGGAAAAATGATTTTACACTTTGGCAGCAAAGAGTTAAAAATATTTTGGTCCATGAGAAGACAACGAAGGAATTGAAGAATAAATTAGAGAAGACGGAGACGATGAGTGATGATGATTGGCAGGATATGCGAGAGTTGGTGACAATCACGATTCAGATGTATTTGAGTGATAATACACTACGAGAAGTGATTAATCTGACAAATCTGGAGGAGATCTGGGTGAAGCTTGAAATCATGTATAAATAAAAATCCCTCAAAAATCGTTTATATTTGAAGAAACGGTTGTATCGTTTGCAAATGCCAGATAATGGAGATTTAGGTAACCATCTGGACGAGTTCACCAAACTTCTGACGGATCTATCCTTAGTGGTGGTCAAGATTGATGATAAAGGAAATGTGGTACCTGTTGAAATGGAATAATAAGACAAGGCTTTGCTTATTTTGGGTTCATTTCCTGATTCATATGATAATCTCATCACCACACTGTTGTTCGGGAAGGATACACTGAAGTTGGATGATGTGATTTCGTCGTTGCTGATGAACAAGACTCGGTGAAAGACAAATGATGGTGAATCTTCATGTAATAGTGGTATTCAGGCTATGGAAGATGGATGCGGTAGTCAAAGAGGTCATTCAAAGACAAGAAGAAAGGTCAAGTGCTTCTTTTTCAACAAGGAGGGTCATGTGCAGAGACACTTCTATGAATTGAAAAATCTTAAGGAGGAAAAGAAGTCTCACAACTCCGATTCTGAGGATACCGGCATAAGCCTTGTTCAGGGTGAGGGTTATTTACATTCAGTTGGTGTTTATTATCACATGTCATATTTTTACACTGAATGGGTGGTTGATTTAGTGCATCATACCATATTTCAACAAAGAAGAGACTATTTTCTTCATATGAAGAACGTGACTTTGGAAGATTGAAGATGGGAAATGGAGATTCTGCTGATGTCATTGGTGTTGGTGATATTTTTATCACTACGAATGTAGGTTGTACACTGACATTGAAAGATGTGAGACATGTTCCAGGTATTCGCTATAATTTGTTATCTGCTAGTGATCTTGATATTGATGGATTCAGGAGTTCGTTTGGTGGTGGAAGATGGACATTTTCCAGAGGATCGATGGTTTATGTGCACAGAAAAATGGATGACATGCTTTATAGGACAGATGTAAAGGCATTCAGTGATGTGACGAATCCAGTTGAGAAGAGGACTTCTTCATATTTGTGGTAGTGGTGATCGTCGTGCATGAGTCGAAGACCGTCAACTAAGTTGAAGAAGGTTTGGAAGCCGAAGCATGTCATGGAAGGTGTTTCAGATCTTACACCTAATTCTTTTTCTTAAAAGAGTGCCACTATTGAAGAAAGAATAGAAATCAAAGATCGAGGTGATGCGCTAAGTTTTTTTGACTTCTCTAAGGATGTTGAGTAGAGGGAGAAAGTAATTCCTGCAGGTGCTCCAGATTATGTGGTGATCACAATTATGGGGGAGCCAGATATTGTTGATTATGCTATTAGCGGTGGAAACATAAGTATGAAGAAGACCTCGAAATTTGGATTTCTTTTATAGGGGGAGCTTTCAGGTTTCCATCAGATATGCAAAAGAGGGATTTAATATTTTCTGCAGAGGATGGCGGTTGGTACGATACCAACCTGTTTTCTTTCCAACTATGTTTATTGGATGCGATCTCTATCTTCGATGGGATGAAGGGGGAGATTGTTAGGGTTCATCCCGTATGTGGGCGTTTCCATATTTGAGATATCTTTTATCATATCACACAGATAAGGCTGCATGGTGATTTGGAGATTTAAGATATTATATTTCATATCTTATCTATTTTTGGAAAAAGGAAACCGTGATTTGAATATATATCTTTTGGAAATTCAAGATTCTTCCACTGTGTATCTGGCAACATGAGATTCAGGTGATATCTCATGATATCTTTTTGAGATATTTTCAGATTTCCTTTTCAATCAAGATATGTGGCATATGGGAGCCTATTAAAGGGGAAGTAGCGAATCACAGAACGTGACAATTTGGCGGTGTGCGACAAACCAAGAAGAGCAGATACTTGAGTGACTATTTTCTAGGGCATGGGAAGAAGCGAGCAGTGGCAAATCAGGTTGTGCAACGAGGTGCTGCAACGACGCCACGAGTTCTATTTTGATCTCCAAAGGGTGACGTATTGTCAAAAACTATTATCAGAGAGGTGACAGAGGCATATCAGGGTGTTTTTTTTCACACATATTTTTATGTTGTATTTGCGATTCAAGTCTTGGGTTTAACTTGGATTTTTGTACTCTCTAATTCATAGTGAATTTTCTCAAAGTTGCCTAGTGATTTTTTAATCCTTTGAAAGGAGGGTTTTTCCACGTTAAAATTTGTTCCCTAATTTGTTATTTTTCTGTTTGGTTTGGCACTTCTTTTACATTGGTGATTCTCAGAAATTGTTGTTGTCGCAACTGAGTTTATATTTGAAACCAATCCGTTTCTGACCCAACAGATCTACCTTTAAATGAAACTAAATTTCTTTCCACTGGAGACTTCCCAAGCATAAACTACTCTCTTTCCAATAGTTGTTCCTATTTCTGAATAGATGAGACAAGTCCAGATAACACACCAATAGTAGCTACATCATTTGTTGAGTGAACTGCCACATTATATGGTTGTTTTGGAATTGAGGTTTTAGCTCGAGCTCTAGCATCATCTCCTTTTGAGTTCACTATATGATGTTGACTAACTTAGACATTAGCCTCACCAACATTCGACTAAGGATGTATAGACTCTTCAGTAAGAGTCGCACCAGGTCCTCTTTTAGTTTTCATCTTGAAGTGGACCACATCATGCCTAAAGAATGAACAAAAAGAGCAATAAATTCACCTCCTACAGTTATAATTAGAATGAACAATGTATAGGTAAATAGAAAAAACATTAGGTATCTTTTCATAAACAATCCTGAGAGTTAATTAATCATCATGAGTGGCCAAAACAACTTTTTCTGTAAGCTTCGAACTCAGATCCACCATAACTAACACCCGGAATAAATACCCATACCTAGCTTGTTTAGTATCCCTATCCATTTTGATAGGGACACCAATTGAATAAGTAATTTCATATAAGATTTGAGGATGCCCCAAGATCCAATTTAATCCATATATTTTTACCCAAACATGATAAAATGTGTTTTTGATTTCAAATGGATTGAAACTAAAACTCCTCTCCTGAACACATAGCATTCTTTGTTTATGATACACCAATCAATGGCCCCATGCTCTTCTGTACTAAAAAAATACTGATAATCGAGGTTCTTTTAAAAGGGGTTCCTTTTATCAGTGATAAAAAAATGATGATTAAAGGGGTCTTTTATCATCGCTAAAAAAACGTTGATAAAGGGGTCCTTTATCAATGCTTTTTTAAAAGCGATGAAAAAACTTAAATTTTTTTAAAAAAAATCTACAAATCGGATAGTTTTAATAGTGCTGACCCCCCTTTCAATAGCATCTATGCGCCCTAGCCTCGACCACATGCCCCCACATACCCCATCACCACACCCCCACCCACCCTTTAAAATCACTACAACCCCCTTGACCCACGCACACTCCTACCTCTACTTGGTTTTGAACCCAAGACCTCTCCTCCTACACACCTGCACCTTTACCACTCACTAATCTTGTTAGATTATCCATTTAATGATAAAACTATTTATTTATATATATATATTGGGTCATATTTATTTGTATATTATATATTTATATTAATGTATATATATTTAGTTATATTAATATATATGTATATTTTTATTATATATATATACATATATAGTTGTATTTATATATGTATATATTTATTCATATATTAATATATATATACATAGTTAGTTATATTTATATATTTATATATATTTATTTACTTATATACTTGTATACTTATATACATATATATTTATTTGTATATTAATATATATTTTTATCTATTTATTTATATATATTTAGTTATATTTTTTTATCCGTCTATTCATTCATATATTAATATATATTTGTAAGATCATATTTAAATACATTTATCAAATATGTTTTTTGTGTTCATAAATAAATATATACATATATATCACATATGTACACACACACATGTATATTATATATGTGTATATGTAAGTATAATTATACATGTTTATATATATTTATATAAATTTACATATATTATATATTAATATGTATATACATATTTTAGAATAAGTAGATAATATATATCAGTTTGTTAATATAGATACACAGAAATACACAGACACACATAGAAATTATATTGGTATATAAATACTCATATATTTATATTTTAAATAAAATGGATATGAGTTTTTATTTAAATAAGGGTTATATATTGAGATATTTTATATGTAAATATGTTTAATTAATTATTTATAAAATAAAATTTTTATGTGCGAATATATAAAAAATATGTATATATTATTATATATTTGATTATAAATAAAAGTACATTGTGAAAAAAAAAAAATTTCAAAGCCATAATATCAATATTAATGTAATACCCTAGAATAAATTCATTACCCACTGATAAATGGGAAAAAAATCCCCCCTTAAACAAGGTTTAAATTCCATCAAATGTTAAAAAACATGGGTATCCAAAATAAAAACTCAATTTTAGTGGCCTTTGGGGAATTTTTGGGGCTCTAAAAATTCAATAGAGGTTTACTTATGTCACCAAGGGCATAGAGCTCATCATAAGATTTAATTTGATATTTGGTAGAGGTCCAACGGACACCCGAATCAAAAGTTATGGCCATTTAAATTTTGAGTTATGTTTTCAAATTATTTTAGATCTTTTAATAATTTTTTAATTTTTTGATCCTTAAAATTATTATTAAATTAATATTACTCGATAATAATTATAAAATTATTAATTAATAATATTTTTTAAAATTATTTTATAAGTCATTTTCTGTAAATATCTTAGGTGTTTATGTCTATTTATACTTTTCTAAAACATATTTACAAAATATATATGATATTTATATAAATATTAATATATTAATATATTAAAATTGTAATATATTAATATATTATTTTCATGAAATATATATTGTTTTGAAATATACCCTTTATCAGTGCTAGTAAAAAAGCACTGATAAAGACCCCCTATCAGTGCTTTTTTTAGCGCTGTTAAAGGGTGGCACTGTGAAAACTATCTATTGTAGTAGTGTGAAAAAAGACACAGCTCACGAGAAGAGATCTCCAGTTAGAAAATCCAGAGATTGAGGATAAACGGTGAACAAGATCATCAAATTTCCATGGATTCTAATCTCTCGAAAGAATGACTTGACCAATAACGGAAAACTTACACTAACCTAGGATTTAGTCAATTGCATCTAGTCTCACATATACCTGGGTGATGTATCCTATTTTGAGAACCTTAACTGAACTTTCATATTGAAGGTATGGGAAGAACCTTTGATTCACCAGATCCCAAATGCCTTGAATCGCACCCCTAGGATGAACAGATCCTCGATCCTCGGATTGCTTCTCAAGAAAAGGCATACATTAATGTTTTCCATGAGTGATATGATTGTTTTAATGGAGATTCACACTCCAAAAATGAAAAGCATAGAGGAAATGGGTAGAAGGGTGGGTCGCTGCTTGATTGAGACTATTGTTAGCATGGGCCGATTCATGACACTTTTGGGCCTTTTGGCTTGTTTTTTGTGGGCCATTTTTTGCCATTTTCCAGGTGTTCCTTTTTATGATGGTGGGTTTTTCCCTACATATGGATGGGAATGCAGTTGCGAGGGGACCTATTGTGGTATGCGAAACTGTTTGGGAGATGATCTCGGGTACCAGGAGTTACCATTGGTTTGGGTTGCCGTTAGTGAGCATCTATCGCTAATGGCATGCTAACACTAACACCTCCGATGATGGGAATCAGGGATGACCTCAATTGTGTGAGCAATGATGCTAGTGAGAATGACAACTTCCTCGATGTGAAGGATCTAGCATCCAAGATGATGAACTAGGGTGGTGTATTGTTGGTGAGCCTCATTGACGCAATCAGGTGAATGAGATTTTTGGGGTTGACAATTGTCAATCGGATCATGACTGCTTCTGACAGTGATGGTGTTTCCAGGCCTTTGGGCCATTTGATGTGGGTCTTCATGGATTTTATATGGGTCTTGAGACTTTATTTATTGTTTTTAGTGGTGAGTTGGTCACTTTCATTTTTTGGTTACAAATTATGGGTCACATTCCATGTATTTGTTGTACTTTTATTTTATTTAATAATTTTTTAGGGTTGGGCATTCTTAGTACCTAAACATTCATGGTATATATATATATGTGCATTTTTTGAATAATTTATATAAATAGAAATTAATTTTTGAATAATAATATGATAATGTTGTATATATTAATAAACTTTTTTATTAAATGTTTTTATCACTACTATAAATAGTGCAGATAAAGATCCATATTTATCAGCACTTTTAGCTAGCAGTGATAAATGTCAACCTTTTATCAGCGCTTTATGTTTAGTGCTAATAAAACCCAGGGCTGACTAAGGGGTGACCTGCGGTAGTTGTAGACCCTTGTATAATTCCCAGAGAACTCCATGTCCCATCTAAAAACCCCAGTACTCGAATCACCACTCCAAAACATATAATAGTAGAGTGTATCGAAACCTGTAGGGAATCACACCCTGCCACAGATCCATATCCATCCATGCAATGAAAGTTAGTCTTTTAGAATAACTCAGTTTTAAATATTAAATTCCTTAGCTGGAAAATTGTTTTCAAAACTAAACCTAACAATCACTACTAGAAAAAAAGGACATTAGGCCATTTATGGTAGAACGTACATTGCTCAACCCTAAAAACGATTATCGAACTACCTCACCTAGAAAACTCATTTGATATGTAATATATTTTGGTGAGCACGTGCATGCCCATAGTCAAATATATTTATATAAATCAATTTACTTTTCAATTTAGTTATTTATTTATACTAATATTAATACACACACACGCACATATATATATATATGTGTGTGTGTGTGTAATATAATTCCAAAAATAATATTTATATACTAATAAATATATTATTTTCCTAAATTATATTTATATATTTTATATATTTATTTTTTTACATATTTTATATATTTATTTCTATATATATATATATTCAATTATTTTTTCACTTTTAATTATCATTATAAATTCCATTTTCTTTAATATATATTTATATTGATTTCAAATTTTATTATAACATATATATATATATATAATTTTTTCATTTTCTTAAAGTAGATACATATTATATTTTTATATTTAAATACTCTCTCTCTATATATATAGAAATATATTATAAATCAGATAAATATAAATTATATTTACATAAATAAAAAAGTTAAAAATACATTTACTCATATAACTGTATTTCAAATTATATTTAAATATAAAACCTATTTATACATAAACATATAAACTATAAATTTTAATTGTTTAAAATTTATATATAATATCATTTTTATTAATATAAATTTTTTCTGCTAAATATATTATTTACTTAAACCATATTTATGTATTTTATAATATTAGTTCAATATGTACATTTAATATATTTATTTTTATTTATTTATATATTTTGTAATTATTCCACATTTAATTATCATTTTATATTACATTTTCATAAAAATATTTATTTCATATTTAAAATATATTTTAATAGTTATATATGTATACATTTTATTTATATACATACATTATTTTTATATATGTAAATACTAAATATATTATAAATTTGATACATATAAATAATTTTTTAATGTCTTATACATTATAAGTAAAGGAAACAATGCACACACTCACGGACATGTAATGACATGTCACACTCCTTCTGAGGGTTGACTCACTCTGTAGACAACAAAAGGAGACTTCTAGGATTTAAACTCTGGTTGAATCTAGAATTATGGGACGTCTTTACCACTCATGCATGCCTCCAATGGAGTCAGGGTTATGAGGGTATTGGTAGATGCCACACCACACCTTTCCTAGTCCTTACCGTACACCCAAGGCCCCATCCTCCCCTAGCTAAATTTATATTATTGTGTGTGTGAATGTGTAATTAAATAAATGTCATTTTAATATATAAATATATAATGTAGATAGATACATGTCTATATATATATATTCATTCACTTTCATATGATTATTATTAATATATTAATATTAATATAAATAATAGACACCCAACTATGTGTAGGTTTTTAAATATTCAATATATATTTTTATAAATATATATATACATAAATATGAATTATTTTAATGTAAATAAAATTTTTATATCACTAAAAATGGGCGTTGAGATGAGACCATTTTTTGACACATAAGTTTCTAGAAGAAACTCTCTAAAATAAGCTACATGTGAGAAGAATTTTATCTTTATTGTCAATATATTCTTATTTTATCTTATGTGACGCCATATCCATTTGAGGGGAATAAATGATATGGGGGCATGGTGAAATATAAATTTTAGTGGTAGGAGAAAATAAACACGTCCTCACATATTTAGCATTGAAAAGTTAGGTTGCATTTGATATTGTAAAACATTGTATATTTTTATTTTTCAAATATGCATTAGAATGTATGTTAGAAAATGTTTAACAATGTTGAGGGAAAAACATTAAAATATATAAAACATATATCCAAATATATTCATTTTAAAAAATAATATATAATGAAGTTTTGTTCCAAAAAATGTATCAATTTCATTTTTTTCATTTGAAAAATGTTTCCCATTTATATAATTCAACACATTTTAAATACATTTAAAAATATGAAAACATAATTTAGTTTATCAAACCATATATAAATTTAGTTATTGATTATTTCTTTAAATTTAGAATAATATGTAATTTTTATTTGCAAGTGAAAAATGATATGAATGAGATAGATCTAATTTCATGGTATTTGGTTTCCCACATTGGTTTCGGGAATGGATTGTGGTTCACATATAATTTTGGATGAGGAATATCTGATAACAACCATTGGTTTTAGGATGGAACCCTAGAAAGTCTTTTGTGTAGGGCTTGGAAGGCATGGGTTTGGAGGAATTGGATCCCAATAGGGTGTTCTCTGACATGACGAGCAGCAGACCTCTCGTCAGCTAGATCATGATGGAGCTCTTCACCAACACCACCCCCAGGTTGTGGAGAACTTTGGTGCATTGTGCACCAGTGAGAGGGGCATGGGACAATCTGCCAAGTTGCTTCACTCATTGCAATTAGAGATCACCACCGCCATTGGTAGCGAATCCATATACAGATCCAATTTTGAACACCACCTCCATCAGTTACCATCGTCGTCGATCACCAAATAATTTCACGTATACTTCTCTTTATGTGAAATAGGTCTTGAAATGAAAAGAATGACAGCTCATTTGGCATGAGGGATTTTGGGGAGAAAAGAAAAGATATGAGGGGATGAATCGATTTCATATCTTTGGAGATCTTAAATTGAATCATAAAAAATGATATGTGGAGAAGCGAGAAACCATCTATAGATTTTAAATCATCTCAAAATTGGGAAGATTTGGATATAAATTATTGTAGAGAAGTATATTATAAAGTAATTTATTTTCTTTTATTTTAAAAATATTAACTACAATATAGAAGATAAGTTAAAATCATTCCCTTTATTTTACTAAATTATTAGATCTGAATAAAACTTGATTACTATTTTTTCACCAAACAATGTAAGATTTGGATCACAAAAAATAACAAATATTTTTATGTACATGAAATATTAAGTGATTTTCTTAAATAATGGAACATGCAAGGCAAAATGGGTTTTTTAATTAAAATGAAGAGTTCATATGCATTGGTCAGCACACTTGGAATCATATTGTGCAGTAAAAAAAGGAAAAATAGATCAAGGTTGGGAGAAGCGTGGTAAATTGTGAATGATGAAGAGCGTGGCTTAGTTACGATTTAAACCACCGATGGATGAAGAGCCTCATAAATTACACTCATATTATAAAAACATAAAAACATAAATATTAATGGCCTCTTGAATGGAGTTTCAATGTATTTAATATACACATTAAAAATCCATAATACATTTAAAAAAAATTGATCCGAATGAAACCAAACTAAGTGGAGAAAAAAAGAAAAACGTTTGTATGAAAATAATTGGGGACAAAATATTGATGCGAATAGGATAAAAATATAAAGAAAGAAATACGTTTTAAAAGAATATACAGTATACATTAGTAATTATATATAAATGGAATAAAGATGTAAATAAATTTGTTTACATATTCGAATTCATAAAAAATAATAAAAAGAGTTATATAGTTAAGGTCATTGCATGCTCCACCTTCTTTTCATCAACGTTCAATTCTTCCTTTTAAACGTGTCCTTCATTTCAAGTACATTTTTTTCCTATCGTAGTCTTTTGTGTCTACAATAGTACTCAAAATTCCCACTACAAGAAAGGCCTATGAGTTTTACGATGGTTTTTTAGATTTTTTTTGAGAAAAGATAAGATATATTACTAATCAAGAAAACTAGGCCTACAAATCTAATCTGGAAATGAGTCCACCCAACAATGATCACCCTAAGATTTCCCAAAACGAGGCAAACAATGAGCTTCCATATTCCCTCCTCTCTTGATAAAAGAAAATTTTCATGCAGCAAAACCTTCAGTTAATGACCAAATCTTCCTCCAGATAATTTCATACGGTTGAGATACATCGTCCTTCGAAGATACAGCGTTCACCACTTCGAGGTAGTCGGATTCCACCAAAACCTTGGGCCAATTTTTTGAATAGGAAAGAATGATCCCATGGAGGATGGGAGAGGCCTCCACCACCGTAGGGATCCATGAGAAAGGAACAACCCGACACTGTTCTTCCATAATCTGGCCAAAACTATTATGAGAAATGAGTCCAATACTGACCTTGGAATTTGGAGAGACAACATCATCTGTATTGATCTTGAAGTAACCCTCATGGGGGGGGGGGAACAAGGAGTCGGCTGCCGAGTGTTGACCAAAGGAGGCACTAGATCATTATTCTTCCAACAGTTCATCCCTTCCCAAGCTCTATCCACCCAAAGAGGATTATGGGTCACCTTCATTTGGAAAATGCGATCATTTCGTCGAGTCCACACTAACCTAGCAATTTTGAAAATCAACCCCACCGCTCTCAGTTCAAGAGAAGCCACCCATTTAACCATATTTTTTACCAGCCCAATTGAGAGATCAAAGAACAAACCAAAATATGGTTTCAATTCCTTCCACACCCCTTCCACCCCACAATAGGAAATAATTGCATGAAAAGTGGATTCCACATTCTGGAGGCACAACGGATATGTGTCATCCTCCGCCAAATGTCACCGCACCAAAAATTCACAGGTTGGGAGAACCCCAGAGCAGACCTGCCATGAAAAAAAATTCACCTTTTGGGGGGCAGTGAGTGCCCAAATAATCTTCCATTGATTATTAGGAAAGGCCAGAGCCACTCCTTGGATCCGCATTTTGTAACCCGAGCGGACAGAATATCTGCCATGAGACTCCCCAGTCCAGCAAAGCTGGTCCCTACCCATCCCGGGTGTGAGAGGAATACATTGGATGAGCGGACAATCAACCTCATTAAACCAGCTGTAAAGCTTCCCGCGATCCCAGTCCTCAAGCGAGTCATTGATCAGATCTTGTACCCTTGCATCTTCGAATGTTGGAATAATAGTTTAAGAGACCTTATAGTTAATTCCATTTTCCATCCATGAGTCCTTCCAAACATGAACATTATTCCCTTCAGCAATTCTCCAGACGAAGCCCATGTCAAGGAGGGATTTTGTGCCCTAGATGCTTCTCCAAAAAAAACCCGGCCTTTGCCCCAACTAGGCATGCAAGAAGTTAGAATGAGGGAAATATTTTTCTCGTAGAACCTTTGAGAATAGGGCATATGGATGGGAGAGGAGGTTCCATCCTTTCTTTTCTAGAAGAGCCTCGTTAAACCATTTGAGATTCCTGAAGATAAGGCCCCCATGAAATTTTGAGACGCAGAGCTTCTCCCAAGACATCCAGTGTGAGTTATGTTTTCCCTCATAAGAGCCCCACAAAAATTTGTCCATCCGGGAGTAGATATGATCGATGAGAGTTTCCGAGAATTTAAGCAGTGAAATATCATAATAAGGGATTTCTTGGGAAACTAACTTCATGGGAAATTCATTTCTCGCCTTGGAAATCTTCTTACTAGACCAAAGACAAATCAAATTATCCACCCTGTCCATAATTGAGGCGAACACTTTTTTCCTTTGACCTACCAACAAGGGTCGGGAGGCCAAGGTACATAGGATGATTCTAAACCATCAAAAAACAAAACAATATATGTAGATCCTCTCTCTTTACTTTTGATATGCCTTTACTAAATGATAACTCTTTTTTCGAAGGATTAAGACGTTTCCCAGAAGCTCTTTTGTACAGATTGATGATATAAAACACTGAACTACATTCTTGTGGGGTAGCACGAGAAAAAATAAGGCAATCATCTGCAAAGAATAGATGGGAGATAAGGGCATTTCTACATACCTTAGAAACATGGATAATTCCTTGACCCGTCACCTTCAAAAGGAGGTGAGAAAAAACATCATCCACCAGAATGAAGAGATAAGGTGACAGGGGATCCCCTTGTCTCAAACCTCTTGATGGTTTAAATCTCGCTAAAGGGGCCCCATTAATATTAATTCTGTATGTGACAAGCATAACCCAATTCATGATATTAGAAACCCATCTCGTCCCAAATCCCAACTTGGAGAGAACAAGTTCAATAAAAGGCCATTCAACTCTATCATATGCTTTCATAATATCTAATTTTATTTCCATGAAGCCTCTCTTAGAAGAGGAAAAAGTTTTCATAGAGTGGAATATTTCAAAAGCGATGGAAGCATTATCAGTAATAGATCTCTTTGGAACAAAAGCACATTGGTTATAAGAAACAATAAACGAGAGGAAGTCACTAAGTCTGGTTACCAGGATTTTGGGGAAAATTTTGTAAACCACATTGCACAAACTGATTGGATGAAACTCTGAGACTTTCTGAGGTCAATGAGTTTTTTGGATAAGATTAATAAGAGTTTCATTAAGGGATTCAATAGATTATCTACCTACCCCGGACCTCCTTCCCCAGGGCCACCACATCAGGCCCAATGATATGCCAAAATAGTTTAAAGAATATAGCATGAAACCAATCAGGCCCTGGGGCCTTGGTCGAGTGAATAAGATGCAGAGTGCCAAAAACATCATCGTCAGAGATATCTCTTTCAAACTGATGATTCATATCTTCCGTAACCAACTTTGGGATGCAGCTAGTCATACCTTTAGGAGTGCTAATTCTTTCCCCTTCATAGAGTTTGTTGATATAATTCAGGATGATGGAGTGAATATCCTTAATATCATGAACAACTCTCCTGTTGGGATCCTCCAGATGTGTGATATGATTTTTTCTTTCTCCATGAAGATGCTCTATGGTGAAAGTAGTTGGTATTTTGATCACCATCTCTGATGTGAGACAGTCTTTCTCGAAGAAACCAGAAACTCTACTTCTCCCTCAGCGTTGTATTAAGATTCTTTTCTACAACGAAGACATATTCTAGAATAGAGGCAGAACAAGGAGACGAGTGAAGTCACTTTAAGCGAGTATCAACCTCATTAATGCATCTATCAAAGTCTCCAAACCTCGTTGAGCTCCACTTCTGTAAGCAAGACATATTATTGAGGATATTAGACATGATGCACCGATTCGGTCCCTCCCATGCTGCTTGGAACACCTTTTCATAGTTGTTGTCTTGGATCCACATACATTCAAATCGAAATGTTCGCATAGGCCTCCTTTGTTTCCCTTGAGAGAGCATCGACTAGATAATTGTAAAGTGGTCAGAAGAGACTGGGGGTAGGTGAACAATAGATAAGGAATGATAAAGAGAAGTCCACTCATCATTCATAATAAATCTATCCAACCTTTCCGCATGACGGTTCTCTATTGACCTACCCCTCCTCCAGGTGAACAGAGAGCCAAAAAACCCGAGGTCATGAAGAGAGTTCGACAAAAGGGAATTCCTAAACTCATCCATAGCAGCACCACTCCTCATGCGTCCCCCTTATTTTTTATGATGAAAAAGGAAATCGTTGTAATCCCCCCTACCAGAAGAGGGCCAGGTAAAGAGTTCCACAACTAATTCAAAAGGGCCCATGATTTGTGCTTATTATTCCCACCCGACCACCCATAGAATCCTAGAAACGAACAAGTTGGAGACCCTGGGCCAGCAACTATAACCACAATGTGATTGATTGAAAAATTAGAAATCTGGACCCCAAGATCTTCCTTCCACACAAGGAAGAGGCCACCGGAGTGTCCCTGTCTTCCAATGGGAAGGACATTTTTGAATCCAATATTCGAACCCAACAGGCCAAAATCCTTGCAATCCAACATAGTTTCAGATACAAAAACTATGTCAGGGCGATATTTGGAACTCCAGTGACGGAGAACACGAACTGTTTAGGGATTTCCAAGCCCCCGATAGTTCCAGCAAAGGATTTTCATGGCCCTGATAAATGATGTTTGACGTTTTTCTAATAGCGTCACATATTTGCATGTTGATAATCTTTTCACAGTGGGTTTTTGCAACAATTTTTTATTTATCAACAATATATATATATATATACACATTAATACATTTAATTATCTATAAATATATAAAAATATAAATTGATTAACATAAATATATATAAATAATTAAATAAATATAATTATTAATAAAAGAAAATAATTATACATATATATTCATATAGATACATGTAACTTTTTATATCCATCTAATATCTAAAAATATATATAAATATAAATGCATATGAATATTTATAAATATCTATATATATACATATAAATATAAGTAATTGTATATAAATACAATGTATATCCATAAATATACATAAATACACACACATACATATAATTAAAGATAATTATATATATATAGATACCCATATAAAGGTACATAAATACACACATAAAGATATATATATATATATATATAAGGTGTTTGAGGGTACAATTACATTCAAACACACACACAGACACACTACACACAAACCGAACAGAAAGGCATGTCATAGCCCTCCTAAGGGATAACTCACACATTCCTCCCTATTTATTTATATATTGAATAACCATAGGCCCAATATTGGATGAATCGAATTCCCCTTCGTGTTTTATGGCCCAAAGGCCCTTCTTGCATCAATATGTCCACGTGTCTTCACGCCTTACCTGCATCATGTCTAGTCACCACATGCCTACGTCATACCAGCGTCGCTGCCACCTATGTCAACGCCTCAATCATAAATTAATAAGTAATAATTAATGGTGAGAATATAATTAAAATTTAAAAAATATTAATTATTAATTAATCAATATTAATTATTTAAAATTTTAAATAAATAATAAAAAATAATTACTAAATAATAAATAATAATAAACAATAAATAATATATAATGAATTGTAACAACAACAACAACAACAAAAACAAATAAAAAATAAAAAACATATAATTATAAATTAAAAAATTAAAAACATTTTTAAAGAAATTATGAAAAAAATATTTACAAAAAACCACTTATTATTTAGTGAGGGTTTAAACTATTGAAAAACGAACTGACACTAAATAAAAAAATTGTGAATTAGTGACCATTTTCTAAAACCACAACTAAATAAATAAAAAATAAAAAATAGAGCATTCGTTTTGAAAGCTGCTGATAAATAAAATGTCGCTTAACACCATTTTTATAGTGTCCTTAGAGCATACTTACCCTTGTTTCTTATATCAGACATATAACATTATATATTCTCTCGCTCTCCACCATAATTTTTCCATAAAAAACTCCAAACACTTCTAACTTGTGTTTCATGCACATTTAGCGCTACATTTTATCAATGCTAAAAAAATCACTCATAAAGGGGGTATTTTTTACAATAATAAATAAAAGCACTCATAAACGAGGTCTCTATGAGCGCTAAAAAAGAGCTGAAAAGTCTGAATTTTATTAGTATTTTTTAGCATTGACAAAGACCTCCTTTATAAGTATTATTTTTAGCCTTTATCTATGTTTTTTATGCTGACAAAGCAACCATTTATCCGTGTTTTTCTTTATGGTGATAAAAGGAGTCTATCATATAAAAAATTATTAAACATAAAATTTGAATATATAAATATATGTTTATTGATATATATAAAATATATTTTCTTAAATATGAAATATATAATACTAAATATGTATTTAAACTTAACATAAAATATATTTTGTGAAAATGGTTTAAAAAATAATTAATAACTAATACTAATTATTAATTTGTAAATTAGTATTAATTAATATTTATTTCATTACAGTTTGGCGGTAGAAAAAAATTAATGAATTAATTAATATCTTAAGATAAGTTGAAAACCTGACATGAACTTCAAACTGTCATAAATATTGATTCAACTATCCGTTTGGGCTCTATTAGATATCAAACTGAATCTTGCGAAGATCTATACATTTTCATGACCTAGGGGAACCCCCATTAGTGTTATTCTTGGTAAAAAAGGCCTTAAAGGCCTCCAAAACTGATTTTTTAGTTGGGATACCCATATTTTTCATCATTCGATGAAATTTATTCTTCATTTAAGAGGATCTTCTTGTCCTTTTTTTATGAAGAGTTAATTTGTTCTGAGGGATTACTTTCATATATATATATATATATATTTGTGTTCAAATATTAACATTTTTCATATTCTATGGTTATTTAAAATTAAATATATACATATATATTTGCGGCAACATCTTATTGCCAAATTATTGTTAAAACTTTGGATCAAGGTGAAGGGGTTGTTCATTTTTTTTTCATCTAATGTAGAAAAAATCTGGCTCATATAATTTAAGCTATCACCTTGTTGGTTTTCCTTTATTGGGAATGAAGGTAATCGTATTGCCCTTTTTCTTACCACTGTACGGGGTGGTTAGGTCCCCTTTTGCTGGTTTGCTTCATTTCCTCCAAAGTTGTGTAATGTTACATTTGAAAATCTTTTATATAAGGCAAACCTTTCCTTTTAATATATATATATATATATCTGTATATAATTAGATATAAAAATTTAATTGTATAAATAAATATTTAATCATATTTATATATATATAATAGCTTTTTAAATATATAAATCATATGTAATTAAAAATTAATCATCAACTTAATTGAAAATAAAAACCTGTCTATTTTATCTTTCATATAAAAATATATTAATATGTCCATACCTACAAAAATGTATATATGTGTGAGTACGGATGCTCATATATTTTATGTGAAAAAATATTAATGTGGTGCGTTGGATTTTGAGTTTGTCCTATATTCCCCACATGACCCCACAGTATGTACATATATACATTGGAGATGGCAGGACAATGCACAAAAACGAAACCCGAATGAAAGTCTATCCCTTTCTTCTTCGAGAAAGGAAAATAAATCGGATGGGAAACAAATGAGATTTCTTTAACACCAAAAATATATTAAATCCTAACCGTCAGAAATAACCTAAAGAAAAAAAGAGACCTGCACAACTTGAAGGAAAAAAAGATCCGGTATTCATTAGATTTAGATCACAAAAAATAACAAATATATTTATGTACATGAAATATTAGGTGATTTTCTTAAATAATGGAATATGCTGGGGAAAACGGTTATTTTAATTAAAATAAAGAGTGCTTATGCATGGGTCAGCACACTTGGAATCATATTGTGCATTAAAAAAAACATGTGGGCATTGGGTAGTCCAGGAACACGCTGTACATGAGCATTAGGAGGATGGAGAGGGGAAAGGCGATCGGTGCGGCCATTAGCTGTGGTATGAATACAACTGCTAGGGCTCTGACCCAAATGGCCTTCAAGGCTCCAATTTAGAGGGTGGAGTGTGGTAAATTGTCAAGGATGAAGAGCACGGTGTGGAAGAAAAGGACGAGGTGGATGAGTTTCATGGCAGTGGGGTGGGAGACGAAAGGGGACACGGTCTCTCCATGGTAATTTACCTGAAGAAGCCCTATGAGAACCATGAGAAGATTCAGGAAATACATCGGAACAATGGGAGATACTTTGATTCGGGTTTCATGTTTCTGCATTCGCCCGCCACGTCCAATGTTTCCCCTTGGTACTTTACCTGAAGAAGCCTTATGAGAACCCCGAGAAGGTTTAGAAAATATATTAATTGTGAGGCTTCCAAACACACTTATATAGACTTCTCATTTTATACGTATTTTCCCATTGTTCCGATGTCTTTCTTGAACCTCCTCCAGGTTCTGGTAGGGGTTCTTCAGGTTCAATATCAGGGGAAGACGGTGTCCCCATTCGACACTAACCCCATAGCCATGAACCTCCTCCTCGTCACCATTTTATTACGCTGCATGGTATACGATCTTTCTCCCCGGCCTCCTGCTCCTCCCGCCGCTCCTGTACGCCTCATTCTATCCGTATTTGATCATCGTTTCCAGGCTGAAGTTTGTTTCCTGTCCTGAACCTTCTCCAGGTTATGCTAGGGCTTCTTTAGGTCATCTGTCAGGGGCGGTTATTTTTGTTGGAGGGGGTGTTTTTTTATTTCTTTATTTTAATGGGTCGATAATTGGAATAATATGGGGAATGGGTGTTTTGAGCGCCACTTGAAGTGGCGCTCAAAAGATTTTGAGGCCGAGCACCACTTCAAGTGGCGCTCGGCCATTTCCGCGAAAAACAGCTTCAGCGCCACTTCAAGTGGCGCTGAAGGTGTATTTAAAAAGCATGCAGCGCCACTTCAAGTGGCGCTGCCTTCAAAAAACTAAACATTTCAGCGCCACTTAAAGTGGCGCCGAAACACCCCCGCCCCTATAAATAGGAGCCTCCGCCACCCCATTTTCCCATATTTTCCCCACACCCCTCCTCTCCTTGCGGTTGATCTGCCTGCGCCGCCTGCCTCGCCTGCCTCTTCGGTTGCTCTGCCTGTGTAGCTACCTCTCCACAAATTTGAGGTAATTTTTTTTAAATTTATTTAATACTTTTATTTAATAATTTAGTTGTTGAATTTATAGAATTAGTATATAATGTTTGTATTTTATAAATAGTATGGTTTTTTTAAATGTAATTAGATAATGAAATGATTAGTTAGTTAATTAGTTAATCATAATTAGGTAAATAATTAATGATAATAAGGTTATTAATTAATCATAATTAGGTTATTAATTAATTGTAATTACATTATTAATTAATCATAATTAGGTTAGATGATTAAATAATTATAAATAGGTAATTAATTAATCATAATTAGGTAATTAATTAATCGTAATTAGGTAATTGATTAATCGTAATTAGGTAATTAATTAATCGTAATTAGGAAATGAATTAATCAATATTAGCTAATTAATTAATCATAAATAACTAATTAATTAATCATAAATAGGTTATTAATTAATCGTAAATAGGTTATTAATTAATCGTAATTAGGTAATTAAGAAATCGTAATTAGGTAATTAATTAATCAATATTAGCTACTTAATTAATCATAATTGGGTAATTAATTAATCGTAATTAGGTAATTAATTAATTGTAATTAGGTAATTAAATAATTGTAATTAGGTAATCAATTAATCGTAATTAGGTAATTAATTAATCGTAATTAGGTAATTAATTAATCGTAATTAGGTAATTAATTAATCGTAATTAGTTAATTAATCAATCAATATTAGCTACTTAATTAATCAATATTAGCTACCTATTTAATCAAAATAAGGTAACTAATTAATAATAAAAAGGTAATTAACTAATCATAATTAGCTAATTTATTAATCATAATTAGCTAATTAATTAATCAATATTAATAATTAATCACAATTTTTTAATTAATAAATCATAATTAGGTAATTAATTAATCGTAATTAGGTAATTAATTAATCGTAATTAGGTAATTAATTAATCGTAATTAGGTAATTAATTAATCAATATTAGCTACTTAATTAATTAATATTATCTACCTAATTAATCATAAATAGATAATTAATTAATCATTAATAGGTTATTAATTAATCGTAAATAGGTTATTAATTAATCGTAATTAGGTAATTAATTAATCGTAATTAGGTAATTAATTAATCGTAATTAGGTAATTAATTAATCAATATTAGCTACTTAATTAATCAATATTATCTATCTAATTAATCATAAATAGCTAATTAATTAATCATAAATAGGTTATTAATTAATCGTAAATAGGTTATTAAATAATCGTAATTAGGTAATTAATTAATCGTAATTAGGTAATTAATTAATCGTAATTAGGCAATTAATTAATCGTAATTAGGTAATTAAGTAATCAATATTAGCTACTTAATTAATCAATATTATCTACCTAATTAATCATAAATAGCTAATTAATTAATCATAAATAGGTTATTAATTAATCGTAAATAGGTTATTAATTAATCGTAATTAGGTAATTAATTAATCGTAATTAGGTAATTAATTAATCGTAATTAGGTTATTAATTAATCGTAATTAGGTAATTAATTAATCGTAATTAGGTAATTAATTAATCGTAATTAGGTAATTAATTAATCGTAATTAGGTAATTAATTAATCAATATTAGCTACTTAATTAATCGTAATTAGGTAATTAATTAATCATTACTAGCTACCTAATTAATCAAAATAAGGTAACTAATTAATAATAATTAGGTAATTAACTAATCGTAATTAGCTAATTAATAAATTGTAATTAGGTATTTAATTAATCAATATTAATTGTAATTAGGTTATTAATTAATTGTAATTAGGTTATTAATTAATCATAATTCGGTTATTAATTAATTGTAATTAGGTTATTAATTAATTGTAATTAGGTTATTAACGAAGTAGTTATATTAATCAGCGAAGTAGTTATATTAATTAGAGAAGTAGTTATATTAATTAGCGAAGTAGTTATATTGATTAGCCAAGTAGTAGTAAATTGCTTATGGAATATACCTTTGCATTACATTCTAGGTATGATAATGAATTTAGTTTCCAATCTACCTTGACCTCGGTTTGTAATTGAAGTTATGAACTTTAATTTAGTAGTTCAATATATTTTTTGCATATTAAGTGTAAGAATTATCATGAAATGATTGCTCTCTTGAGTAAAGTATCCCCGGGTAGAGGGGATTTGGGTCGGACCACCTACTTTCCTGGAGGCTTGCCTTGTTTAGGAAAGTGAATGGGGTTGGCTATCTGTCGCTCCGGGCTTACTCATGTGGAGACTTTCAATTTCATATAACTCTATGCTTTTACATGACATGTTCGTGTACCTCATGCATATAATGCATGTGGATATGTATAAATATATTTGACTTCTATTTTTGGGTAAGTAACACAAACTTGTGGGTTGTGTAAATAGTTACACATCAATATGGTTTGAACATATTGATTTGGTGGAGGGATTAGGATTCCAACCAAAATTACTAGAAGCATGCATACATAAATTGATTCTTTAATCAGATTTAATTAATAACAGTGGTTTCTTTTAGATAAAAAAGATGGTCGCCGCTAATATTTATTGCAACGGTCAAATAATTGAGACAGAACAAGGATGTGGTTATAGTATACATCCAGAAGCTGTTGTGATGCGTGGAGGATGTACTACTTTGGAAGCTGTGAAAAGGAAAATTCATCGGAGGTTAAAAATGGCGAGGAATCAAGTGATAGAGTCCATCACATTCAGACATATTCAATTTATAGATAGGTTTTGGCATGTGCCCTATCCGGTAAATGATGATGATGATTGGGAATATATACTTTCATTGGTTAAGTATATACATGAGAATCAAATGATGGAGTTGTATGTCACTATAGCTACAATGGAGGTTCCATCGACATTGGAAGTTGACCCATCTCAAATTCATGAGACTATGTCATATTCTCCTTCACATCAAGACGTTCCATCAGTATCAGTAGTTATTCCATCATTTCCATCAGCCACAGTTTCAATGGATAGTCCTCCACATACTTTAGATGCATTGGTTGATGAATTTGAGGATGATGACAATTTTGAACAAGATAAAGAGGAAGTTGAAGAAGAAGAAGAGCATGCGGAAGATCAGTCTGTACCATCTCATGTGACGTTCAACCAACCATTGAACCATCCTCCACTATTGGCTTCATGGTCGACTGAAGGCATGAATCGCTTGCCAGAATTTGATTATTAAGTTATCACTCCCAGTTCAGAATTTCCAGGAATCATTGGTGGCATAAATCGAGTGTCAGATAATGGTGTTCTGTATATTGGCAGAGAGTTTGAGAGTAAAGATGCAATGAAAAATGTGATAAAACAATATCACATTGAAAGACATTACTCATATGTTGTAGAAGAGTCAAAGAGATCTTATTATTTGATCCGTTGTGACAAATATGAATCGAACTGTCAAATGCGTCTGCGAGCTATTATTGATAACACTTTTCACAGCTGGCGCATCACTAGATTTACTCCACATACATGTGTGAACCCAAGCTTGGCACAGGAACACTCTTCATTAGATGTTGAGTTTGTTTCAACTATTATTGTTGAAAGGATTAGAGCATGTCAAGACGTCCCCGTGGTTCTGGTCATTGAGCGAATCAAACAGCTTTTTGGGTATCGAATCTCTTACTGGAAGGCATGGGCAGCACGACAGAAGGCTATTGTGAAAGTGTATGGTGATTGGGATGACTCTTATCGAGTTCTACCACAATTGTTGGAGCTTCTACGCCACAATAATCAAATAGTCTATCAGTTACATACAGTTGAATATGTTAACCAACAGAACCAACTTGACCGCTCAATGGTTGTGTTTGATAGATTATTTTAGACATTTTTACCATGTGTGGCGGCTTTTAGACATTGCAAGCAGTTCATACAAATTGATGGCACATTTCTGTATGGAAAGTATAACGGAACATTATTGATTGCCGCCACACAAGATGGAAATCGAGCCCCTCTGCCTATAGCATTTGCAATTGTGGAGAAAGAGAACTTCTCATCATGGAGCGGGTTTCTGGCATGTCTCCGAGAGTTTGTTACAGATGCAGAAAGGATTTGTCTTATTTCTGATCGCCACCGTGCAATCAAGGAGGCGATAGAGTCTGAGGGTCTTTCGTGGAGACCACCATATGCCCATCATCGATACTGTATTCGACACATTGCCAGCAATTTGCGAAAGAAGTTCAAGAATGAGTCGATGAAAAAGGCAATCTTAAAAATTGTTATGAACATCCTTTTCTGTTTAAAATGTTTTTGTCGTAGTTATTTTCATAACTGTTCAGATGACTGCTTGTATGATAGCATATGAGACTCAACAACAAAGGATGGAGGAGCGTCTTCAAGATATCCAGAGAGTGAATCCAGAAGTGTATGATTACATGATGCAAATTCCAAAGCAGAAATGGTCGTTGGCATATGATGATGGGAGGAGATATGGTCATATGACGACCAACATCGTAGAATGTATAAATGGAGTTTTCAAGGGTGTTCGAAAACTACCTATCACAGGTAAATACAAATATTTCAATATATGTTACTCAAAAGAGTTACTATTATAATATAATATTTGTATAATGTCGTAAATCTAAATTTCAGGGTTGGTACAAGAGACCTTCTATCGTAGTGTAAAGTACTTTCTGGAACGAGGAAAGCAAGCTGAAGAGGGCTTGAACAGAGGGATGTGCTATGGACACCATTTCCAACGCGAGCTAGATACAGTTCTTCAGGAGGCCACAACTTACCGTGTAACTGCATTTAATCGTCCAGAGCAACGATTTGAGGTCGCTAAGCCCGGTGATGCTATGGCATGTAGCAATGGTCATGTGCGAGTTGTTTTATTGGAGAAGCTTTACTGTGATTGTGGCAACTTTCAGGCACTGAGATATCCCTGCGGCCATGTGATTGCTGCATGTGCTTACGTACACGTATCTTGGGAGCAGTTCGTTGATCCAGCTTATCGACTCAAGAGCATCAACTCCTGCTACAATACTCCGTTGATGCCAATCAGGGAATATCAGAATTTTCAGCTGCCTGATGGCGCACCCACGCTTCTACCGAACAGCAATAGACTTCAACCTAAAGGGAGGCCAAAGTCGACTCGTATTCGGAATGAGATGGATTGTCCTAGTGAACATCCAGCTGGACGGTGGTACAGCATATGCCGCCAGGAAGGTCATACGAAGACACTTTGCCTTAGACACATAGGTCAATCATCTAATGGTTAAAATGAATCATGTCCTCTATCAGTTACTGTAAAACTTTGTACATGTAATTATTTTTATCATTTCACCATTTTTAATCATATTTGTCTTACTTGTAAATAGGGTAATTTTTGGAAAATGTACCACGATTTCACGTGACATTTTTTGTCGAACGATCAACATTACATGAGTAGCTTTAAACAGACAACACCAACTCAATAAAAGGAATGTACCTGTGTAAGAAAACAAAACCATTTGAACTATTAAATGAAAATGTCATCAGTTTTGTATAATGAAAGATGAACTTACAGTGACTACAAAACAAAAACGAGGAAACTTTGAACGTCTTCACCCCAACACCCCAACACGGGAGACAACAACTAACCCAATGTGTTTATGCTTCTTTCAAAATTATATGATAAATTTCATATCTTACATCATAAATTTCATATCTTACATGAAATTAATGTTTTATTGTTTGCACATTCAGATGGAGTAGCCACTTTTATCTGGTCAGGAGACGCACGTGTCGCGCGATGTGTTGGCGCGGCGACCTGTTAGACATCTTCATGTTCGGAGAGCGCACCGTTTCCATCATGAGGCACCGCCGACAGCTATTTGTCCATACCTTAGACGTGCAGGCTTTTATGGAGTTGCTATGTGTGAATTCATGACCATCGACCATCATTTGATAGCTGCGTTGGTTGAGAGATGGCGGCCAGAGACACACACATTTCATCTCCCAGAGGGGGAGATGACTATTACATTAGAGGACGTCACCTACATGCTGGGGTTACCTATCCATGGAGATGCAGTTACGGGGGCCAGTCCCGACAATTGGGTTGCAGTCATACAGAGGCTGCTAGGCATTGACGTCATCGGCGCATGGGGTGTCCTCCAGGGTTCGCGCTTGCGCATGAGGTGGCTTGATCAACATTTCGACGTCATTCCTGATGATGCAGACGAGGAGACACTTCTTCAGCACACATGTGCATACATTTTGCGGTTGCTCGGAGGAATGTTGTGCGTCGACTACTCCACCGCTTTGGTACACATGATGTACCTCCCATTACTTGAGGATCTGGATCAGATTGTTACATACAGTTGGGGATCCGCTGTATTAGCACATCTGTACAGATCTCTCTGCACCAGTTGTCAGGCTGATTCACATCAGATTGCAGGTTGCATGGTGTTAGTACAGATGTGGTTCTGGGAGCGTTTTCCACGCATCGCTCCTCGAGTTGTCGCACCACTTGCACCGGAGCTACTTCAGGACTGTCCTCGGGGACGATGGTATGTCTACTTCATTACTTTTGGTTATTCAGTACTTTTGTTATTTATTTTTATAAACTTACCATAGGTTACTCTTTTTTCACCAGGTGGAGTCAGTCTCAGAAGTATGCACATACTCCGAGACATAGTGCGCATAGCTTCCGACAGATATTCGACGCTATAGTGCCAGCTGATGTAAGTTAAACATTACTTTTTTGTCGGAAAATTTTCTTTGTTATCACTATTTTAAGTTATTTCAATATAATCTCAGTAACATTGTCATGCTACTATATGACTTATTTTTTGAGTTTACATTTCAGGTTTCATGGACTCCTTATACAGGTTATGTCTACGCATCACTTCCACTATACTGCACAGCTTTGGCTGGAGATCGTGCTGCAGTGGTGCCACTCATTCACTTTCACATCATTGAGTGGCACCAGCCAGACCGGGTCATGCGCCAGTTCGGTTTTATACAGCATATCCCATTGGAACCACGACAGACTACCGAGTTACATTCGATTGTGCTTATAGGTAGATAGACGACAGACTGGCGACGACATCATGCATCCTATATCCAGCTTTGGGACAGGCGTGCACGATTCAGTATCTTTCCACAGGGATATATCACATCACACTCTGATTTATCTGATCAGGGGGATTATGCACACTGGTATCGACGACATACCATCATGTACCTTACACGTCAGGGGATTGGCATTCAGCGATTGGTATGTTTACTAAGATTTATTAATTTTGTTTAACTCATTTTTGATATTAATTTGATTGTCATTTCATTTGTAGGCAGACGCCATTGGTCATCTTGCACATTCCACGCAGCCTCAGGAGCATGCATATATTCTGCGGGAGGTAGTTCATCGGGATGTGGTGGCTCTATTAGATCATCTCCGGTTGATACGTGACAGTTTTTTTGATGAGGAGCCACAGATATATCCTGATCCATATCTTCAGGCAGAAGCACCTGAGGATGACGATGTCCCTGCTATGCCTGCTGAGGAGGATGCACCGCCACCGCCGCCGCCAGCTGGACGACAGAGACGAGCACATCTGGGGGGGCAGAGGCGACCACATCGACATCCGAGAGTGGCTCCTACAGATGTCTTCACACCACAGAGAGACGATCTCGCCCAGCCGACTGATGATTTTGCACAGCAGGGAGACATTTATATACTGCATATGGCGTCTCCGCAGACTACTATGGACTTCGATCTGGGTGCATTCACACAGCTTATGGCGGCCCCCTGTTCTCCCGACGAGGCCTTCTTCAGTACCCCATTTCTACCATTTATAGGAGCTTCAGAGCCATATGTCACCCCATATGGTTTTGGGGCATCCTCACATGATTTTGGGGTGTCCTCACATGATTTTGGTCAGTCCTCTACACAACATCATGAGGAGGCACCAGAAGCACCGGAAGAGGAGGAACCTACAGAGAGGACACCAGAGCGACATGGACGTCGGACGCGGAGAGGACGTGACATTCAGACACCGCGTTGTGGTACCGGGGGGCATCGTCGTTGATGTTTTTGGATGTAATGTTGTATATATTAAAAAACTTATTCACTATGATAAATAACTGTTGTTTAAGTCAAATAACAAGAAAATCAAAAATCTATTAAATACAAACTTATTTCAATTAACTATTAAATTATAAAGTACAGGTACAATATAAACAAAATTTGTCACAGCGAGTTAACCATTAATAATTAATAATTATAATGACAAATAATAATTAATAATTATATTACTAACTAATTAATTATTGTATATAAAATAATAATATTTTATAGACGTTTAAAGTCACATAGTTGAAACGTTTTTAAGTTACAACTAGGTGGTTTTGAAAGCCTATAAAATATTTTCTATCAACATTTTTACGTAATTTTTTTAATTTCATCTATTCAGTATATGTTTAATCCAAGTTTCAAGTTTCATTAATATTGGTCATATGGATTATGTTTTATAGACGTTTAAAGTCACATAGTTGAAACATTTTTAAGTTACAACTAGGTGTTTTTGAAAGCCTATAAAATATTTTCTATCGACATTTTTTACGCAATGTTTTTTATTTTCATCTATTCAGTATATTTTTAATCCAATTTTCAAGTTTCATTCATATTGGTCATATGTATTATGTTTTATAGACATTTAAAGTCACATAGTTGAAACATTTTTAAGTTACAACTAGGTGGTTTTGAAAGCCTATAAAATATTTTCTATCGACATTTTTTACGTATTTTTTGTATTTTCATCTATTTAGTATATGTTTAATCCATGTTTCATGTTTCATTCATATTGGTCATATGGATTATGTTTTATAGACGTTCAAAGTCACATAGTTGAAACATTTTTAAGTTACAACTAGGTGGTTTTGAAAGCCTATAAAATATTTTCTATCGACATTTTTTACGTAATTTTTCTATTCTCATCTATTCAGTGTATGTTTAATCCAAGTTTCAAGTTTCATTCATATTGGTCATATGGATTATGTTTTATAGACGTTTAAAGTCACATAGTTGAAACATTTTTAAGTTACAACTAGGTGGTTTTGAAAGCCTATAAAATATTTTCTATCGACATTTTTTACGTAATTTTTTTATTTTCATCTATTTAGTATATGTTTAATCCATGTTTCAAGTTTCATTCATATTGGTCATATGGATTATGTTTTATAGACGTTCAAAGTCACATTGTTGAAACATTTTTAAGTTACAACTAGGTGGTTTTGAAAGCCTATAAAATATTTTCTATCGACATTTTTTACGTAATTTTTTTATTTTCTTCTATTCATTATATGTTTAATCCACGTTTTAAGTTTCATTCATATTGGTCATATGAATTATGTTTTATAGATGTTCAAAGTCACATAGTTGAAACATTTTTAAGTTACAACTAGGTGGTTTTAAAAGCCTATAAAATATTTTCTATCGACATTTTTTACGTAATTTTTTTATTTTTATCTATTTAGTATATTTTTAATACATGTTTTAAGTTTCATTCATATTGGTCATTTAGATTATATTTTATAGGATTTCAAAGTCACATACTTGAAACATTTTTAAGTTTCAAGTAGGTGGTATTGAAAGACTATATGTTTAACAATATTTCAATTTTTTTTATAAATAGTTACTTATAACTATGTAAATATATACATGTACAAATATATAATTATACATATACAAGTATAACTATAATTACAATATAATTCTAAATATAATTATAAATATAATTCTACACACACACATACACACACACACACATATATATATATTTATATATGAATATTAAATATATTTATAAATAAATTTTAAATATATATGTAACAATATTTTCATAATTATATATTTTAAATATATTCATATTCATATAATTATAAATATTTATATTTAAAGATTAGTTTATAATTATATAATTACAAATATATTTTTTATTTAAAAAATATATATAAATAGATTTATATTTATAAATATTTATTTTTAATTATATATATACATAATTATATTTATACACACACATATAATTATATATATACATAAATATAATTTCATAATTATATAATTATAAATATAATAATAATTAATTTAGCATTTTTAAATACATATTTATAAGATTATTTTTAAAATTTTATTTATTTATTTGGAAATTATTTATTAAAAAGAGATGAGGTGGAAAAAAAACTAAAACAAAAAAAAAAGAAAACAAAATTTTATTTATTTATTTTGAAATTATTTATTAAAAAGAGATGAGGTCAAAACCAATTAAAAAAAAAGAAAACAAAACCAGAAAAAAAAAATTAAAAGGGTGGCAAAGCGCCACTTCAAGTGGCGCTAGCCACCCGAGTTGTTGAGCGCCACTTGAAGTGGCGCTCAATAAAACCTTTTTCCAAATTAATCTAAATCTAGACCCATTTTAATAAATAATAAAAAAAAAACCTATCCGCCTAAAATAGTCGTTAGGGGCAGACGGGGTCCCATTTTGACTCCCACCCCACTGCCATGAATATCCTCCTCCTCGCCATTTTATTGCGCTCAAAGTTATACGTCTTTCCAAATTCATTACCACCCTCCACACTCTGCACCCGTGCACTAAACTTTACTAATCTTCCTTTAGTTTCACTTCCTCGGGCATTTTGGGGTGTTACAATTGTATTAAAAAACCTAAAAACATTAATATGAATTCTTCGTTTGAGGGTTTTTAATATACACCATAAAGACATAAAATAATGCAATAAAACTGATGGGGATGAAATTTTTTTTTTGAAAAAAAGACATAATACAATGGCAGTTCTATTTATAGTGGCCTTTGGTTTGTAACAATTGTATTAAAAAACATAAAAACATTAATATTAATGGTTCATTTGAGTGTCTTTAATATACACCATATAAACATAGAATAATGCAATAAAACTGATACCGATGAGAAAAATGTTTATCTGAAAAAAAGAAATAAATACAATGGTGGTTCTATATATAGTGGCCTTCGGGGTGTTACAATTGTATTAAAAAACATAAAAACATCAATATGAATGTTTTGTTTGAGTGTCTTTAATATACACCATAAAAACATAGAATAATGCAATAAAACTGATGCGGATGAGAAAAACGTTTATTTGAAAAAAAGACATAAAAAATGGTGGTGGTATTTATAGTGGCCTTTGGGGTGTTACAATTGTATTAAAAAAACGTAAAAACATGAACATGAATGGTTCATTTGAGTGTCTTTAATTTACACTATAATGACATAATATAATTCAATAAAACTGATGCAGTTGAAAAAAAAACGTTTATTTGAAAAAAAGAAATAAAACAATGGCGGTGATATTTATAGTGGCATTTGGAGGTGTTACACATATTAAAAAAATGGAAAACCATTGTATTTAATATTTACCTTTAGAAGACATAAAAAAATGCCAAAAAAGTGTTAGGAATGAAAAAAATAAAAATAAAATAAAAAAAAGTTTATATGAAAACATTTGGGAAAGAAAACATTGATTGGAATAGGTAAAAAATATAAGGAATGAAAAACATTTCAAAAGAAACATATAGTATAAATTTGAATATATATATATATATGAAAGGGTAATTAAATAAATAAATATGTTTAGATATTAGGATAATTAAAATTATAAAATAAATTGAATTTATATATAATAATAATAAAACGTTATATAGTTAATACATTTTCAAGCTCCGCGTTCTTTCCATGAATGTTCAATTCACCGTTTCACCCATGTAGGCATTCCGTGAAATGTTTTTTCATACTATAGCCAGTTGTGTCTCATGTAGTTCCTGAAATTCCCAGTACAAGAAAAAATAGGTTTAACATTGGTTTTTTAGCATTTAGTGTCAATTTAAACCACTAATAAATGTTCTGTGATGATTTCTAATAGGGTCATGTATTTGGGTGTTGGGAATTTTTTCTCAAATGGTATTTAACAACACTTTAAACCACCATAAAATATTTAGCAATAGTTTGTCTTCTTCTTCTTAAATTAATTATTTATTATATATTTACAAATAAATAAATGTATATATATATATATTAATGTATATAAATATTCATAAATATATAAAAATATCGAGAAATATATATTTACATAAATAAATTTTCATCAAATATATAATATATACACATATCTCTAAATATATTATTAAATATAACAACATATATATACCTACATAATATATAAAGAAATATAAAGAAATATAAATATATATTAACACATATTAACATAAATAAATATGTATAATTATCTATAAATATATTAAAATTTAAATACGTTTACATAAATATATATAAAGGCATATATATTAATAATGAAAAATAAATTTACATAAATATATATAAATACACACACACAAATATATATATATATATATATATATATAATTAAAGATAATTATATATAAATATAAATATAAATATAAATAAAAACCCATATAAATATATATAAATACACACACACATAGAGATATATATGTATTCCCACATAATATATATAAATATATACAAATAAATTATAAATTATAAATGATATATAATATATAATATATAATATATAGATATGCACACACGCACACACACACACATATATATACATATGTATAAATATATATATATATACCCACATAACATATATAAATATATATAAATATAAAAATATATAAAAATATATTTTTAAAAAAGATTTAAAATTAACAATTAATAAGCAATGATTATGAAATAACTAAAATTTAATTTTTTTTAAAAAATTATTAATTAATAATTATTAATTATTTAAAATTTTAAATAAATAATAATAAGTTATTATTAAATAATAAATAATAACAAATAATACATAATGTATAATAATAATAATCTAAACATAATAATAACAATAACAATAATAATAATAATAACAAATAAACAATAAACAATATATAATTATAAATTTAAAAAGTAAAAACGTTTTTTTTAAAAACATTAATGCCTCCACTTATTATTTAGTGGTGGTTTAAATCGCTTCAAAATGAACAACCACTAAATAAAAAACCACCGTGAATTAGCTATGGTTTTCTAAAACTTCTACTAAAAAAATTACAACTAAAAATTTAGCATTGGTTTTGAAAACCACCTCTAAATAAAATGCCGCTAAACATTGTTTCTTTTTGTAGTGTCCTTCTAGCATACTCACCACCATTTCTGATCTCAGACACTTCACATTATACCCTATTTCCCTGACCACCATAGCTTTTCCTTGAACAAAAAACTCCAAACACTTCTAACATGTGTTTCAAGAAGTATACCCACATCGCTACATAATATTCATGCACATTAAGCACTACATTTTATCAATGCTAAAAGAAAAAGAACTGATAAAGGTGGAACCTTGATCAGCACTAACTAAAATAAATGAAAAACGAGGTCTTTACAAATACTACAAAAGCGCTAATAGAGACAAGTTTTTATTAGTGTTTTTTAGCATTCATAAAGACCGGCTTTATAAGTCTATTCTTAGCCTTTATCTGTGCTTTTTTAGCAATGATAAAGGAGCCATTTATCATCACGTTTCATTGTGCTATTAAAATGTGACTATCATAGAAAATATAAATTATAAAAAATCACATATTAGTATAGAAATATATTTTAATTTATTTATATGAAATATATTTTTCTAAATATGATTAATATGATACTAAATATGCATTGACACTAAATATATATTTTATTTAGTGAAAATTGTTTAAAAATGATTAAAAATTAATATTAATTATTAATTTGTAAATTATAATTAAGTAATAGTTATTTAATAACAATTTGGTGATAGAAAAAACTAATGAATTAATTAATATTATAAGATAAGTTCAAAACATGACTTGAACTTCAAACGACCATAACATTTTGATTCAGATGTCCACTTAGGATCCATGAGATATGAAATCAAATCTATGGAAGATCTCTTTATTTTCAAGACCTAAGGGAACCCCAATATAAGTATTTTCTGTGTAAAAAAAGGCATGGAAGGTCTCTAAAACAGAGTTTTTAGTTGGGATACCAAGATTTTTAAATATTACATGCAATTTCTTCTTTTTTTAAGAGGGACATATTGTCCTTTTTATATGGAGACATTATTTATATATAGGGATTAGTTTCATATAGATATTATGGTGTTTAAATATTACCATTTTTCATATTTTAGTACTAAAAATATGGTTTTATTAGTGCTAAAAAACACTGATAATCGAGGCGATATTAAAAGGGGATCCCTTTTATCAGTGCTAAAAAAAAGTGTTGATAAATACCCTTTTATCAGTGCTAAAAAAAGGCTGATAAAAGAGTCATTTTATCAGTGCTAAAAAAGTGTTGATAAAGGGCCTGAAAGACCTCTTATTGATCATAAATGGACATCTGGATCAAAATTTATGATTGTTCGAAGTTCAAGTCACATTTTTTACTTATCTTAAAATATCAATTAATTCTTTGATCCAAATGTCTATTTCAGATGCATGAGATATGAAATCGAATCATTGGAATATCTCTTCATTTTGAAGACCCAAGGGAACCTGAATCTATATATTTTCTATGTAAAAAAGGACTGGAAGGCCTCCAAAACTAAGTTTTTAGTTGGGATACCCAATTTTTTTGACATTTGATGAAAATTATTCTTCTTTTTAAGAGGGTATTTTTGTCCTTTTTCTATTGAGACATAATTTATATCCAGGTATTAGTTTCATATAGATATTATGGTGTTCGAATATTAATATTTTTCATATTCCACTACTATAAAATAGGGTTTTATTAGCGCTAAAAAAGATTTTATCAACCCTAAAAAAGAGCTGATAATCAAGGCGGTATTAAAAGGGGATACCTTTTATTAGAGCTCAAAACAACATTGATAAATGTCAAAAAAAATCTGTAAATTGGGGGTAGACCAACCTCCCTTTTAACAACGCTTGACCCCCTTTCAACAGTGCTAGGAAGCCCCACCCACGCGCACCACTGCCACACCTTTAACAACACTAGGTGCACACCCCCACCCTTTAATAGTGCTAGCACCCCTGTGCACCCACACCCTCTACCCTGGATTTGGACCTAAGACCTCTCCCTTATGTGACTGCACCTTTTCCACACATCCATCTTGTTTTTTTCTCCCGTTAATGATATATCTATATATTTATTTATATATATAGTTATATTTATTCATATATTAATATTGATTTATATTAAAATAAATATATTTAGTTATATTAATATATATATATATATTCCTATATATATATAGTTAGTTAGTTATATATATGTATATATAGTTATATTTATTATCCAAATATTTATTCATGTTTTAATATATATTTATAAGATTACTTTCAAATACATTTATAATGTATGTTTTTTTGTGCGTGTTTATAAATAAATAAATAATTGCATATATACAACATACATACACATGTATATATAATAGATATATATATGTATATTTAAGTATAATTATGCATATTTATACATATTTATATATATTTATATATATTTACATATATTATATATTCATATGTTAGAATATATAGATAATATATATATGTTTTTTAATATAGACACACACACACAATATATATATATATATATATATAGACACACACACACACACTATATAGAATTATAAATACTAATATACTTGTATTTTAAATAAAATAAATATTAGTTTTTATTTAGATAAGGCTTATATATTGAGAAATATATTTTATATATAAATATTATTAATTATTTATCTATATAATTAAATTTTTATGTGTGAATATAATATATATATATATATATATTTGATTATAAATAACAATACATTATGAAAAATGATAAAATTTCAAAGCCATAATATCAATAGGAAGGTAATCCCCAGGAATAAATTTAGACTCCACTAAAAAAGGAAAAAAGACCCTCTTAAATGAGGCTAAAATTCCATCGAATGTTAAAAAATTTGGGTATACCGACTAGAAACTCACTTTTGGAGGCCTTTGGGCCTTTTTGGTCTCAAAAAACGCGATAGAGGGATCTTTATTGTCATCAGTGTGTAGAGCTCGTCGTATGATTTGATTTGATATGTGGTTGAGTTCAAACGGACACCCAGATCAAAAGTTATGGACGTTTGAAGTTTGAGTTACGTTTTCAACTTATTTTAGATGTTTTATTAATTATTTGATTTTTTTGTGTCTTCAAATCATTATTAAATGATTATTACTAGATTATAATTACCATATTATAAATTAATAATATTTTTAAAATTTTTTTATAATTCATTTTCACAAAAAATGTTATATATTATGTGTAAGTGTCTATTTATACTTATCTAAAACATATTTAAAAAATATGTATTATATTTATATCAATATAAATATATTATTTTTAATGCTTTTTTTGAAATATACAATTTAACATCACTAGTTAACAAAGAATAGAAAAAACTCCACTTTATCAGAGAGATGGCAGAGGCGTATCAGGGTGTGGTTTTCACACAGGTTTTCTATGCTCTCTCATTTGTAATTCATGTTAGGGCATTACTTGGATTCTTTTAAGTCTCTGATTCATAGTGAATATTTTTTTGGAATTGCCCCATGGTTTTTTAATCCTACGCATGGTAGTGTTTTTCCACATTAAAAAAATCATGTGTGTTGATTCATTTATTCTGCTTATATCACTTCCATATTTTGATGAGTTTCTCACGATATTTTTGGCACCTAATTTTGGTCACAGATTTGGGATTCTCCCCAACAAAAAAAGCACTGATAAAAGAATACATTTAACAATGCTTTTTTATCACTCTAAAAGGGTGACACTGTGAAGTCCCATTTTTGTGGTAGTGTTTTTTGGTAATTTAAAATTAAATATATACATATATATTGTGGAAAACATATGATAGAAAAATTATCATTAATGATTTAGATCAAGGTGAAGGGGCTCTTTATGTTTTTTGGATCTACTATGGAAAACCTTGACACATGGTATCTAAGCTATAATATTGTGGGTTTCCCTCTATTGGAAATGAAGGTAACCGTGTTACCCATTTTCTTACCTCTTTATAGAGTGGTCGAGATCCCTTTTTGTGGTTTGCTTGTTTTTTTCCCGACTTGTGTAATGTTGCTTTGGCTTATCTTTTATTATAAGGCCTAACTTTCCAAAATAAATAAATAAATAAATATATATATATATATATATAAACAATTTTATATAATTTGGTATATAAATTTAATTGTATATATAAATAGTTAAACATATTTTTACATAAAATTTATTTATAAATAAATAAATATAAATAAATATATATATATCATTAAAATGAATATTAATTATACATTTTATTTAAAATAAAAATTTATCCATTTTATTTGCCATATAAAAAAATATGAATATGTATAGGCTAACAAAAAGTCACCTAGCATTCCCGAGTGCCGATAGAGGAGAGCCATCTTGGGAAGGGAATATGAGGAAAATCCCACACACGGAGCGTGGGGAGGGAATAGAAGACCACTTCGACATGCATGCCACCATGACCTGTAACATTGAAGTGTTGTGGGGACAAGACACCATGATGTTCTGGAATTTCCATGGGTGGTGTGCTACCATCAATCTCTGCCATCGTCGATCGCCCCTGTCACATTCAACCGTTGTTTATTACCGTCGACTACTACGATGGAGATTTTTTTTCCAACTGCTGCCCTCTATTGCTGTCAAAGGTGGATAGTGAAGCAACCCAACCTAATAGCATGGTATGTGGCACTATTGGGAGAAGTTCATGGTAGGTGGCAGCCATGAGAGAAGTCCTTAGGTAGGTGGGGGATTGGTGGGAGTTGTGTCAAACTTGACACCACCCACCATTTCTATTTAATAAGGACTAGAGGATCTTCCTTCATCATCAGTTGATCCAAGAGAGCTCTTCCATCCAAGAGAGCCTTGAGAGATCCACGTGTGAGGAAGAAATTGAGGTGTGGGAGGGGTATATTATAACCATTGATTTTGTGTAATAAAATGCATGTTTTCTCCCTCTATTCATCTCTCTTAGTTGTCAGCAAACCACAACAAGTGGTAGCAGAGAGATTTTTGGTGAAAGGGTGGTGACCAGTGGAGTTTTTATGGTGATCGGAAAATTCAAGTTTCTCAGAATCCTATTTTGATGGCATATTTTGATAGTTCATGGTGAGCCAATTTCAATAGTGCAAACGATGTTGCAAATGGAGGTAAAACGAGCTTCCTAGTAATGACATGTTGAACTCCGTCAAAGGGTTGACTAACTCCATAGCCAACTCATTTCAATTTTTATAACCCAAAGGTCCCACATTTAAGGCCTAAAGGCACTTACTGCATGCCTACCATACCACCTGCCTTGTACTTTAATGTTTCCCTATCCATACTAGGGACCTCAAATTATAGCCATAAATGGCCCATAAATCCCCCCCCCCTAAAAGAGACTACTGAGATTTGAAATTTGGTTGAATCTAGAATTATAGGATAACTTTACCACTCATGGGTCATGCAAGCCTCTAACTGCGGGTTATGGGTTATGAGGGTATTGGGAGATGTCACACCACACCCTTCCTAGTCCTTTCTTTACACCTTGGGTACCATATACCCCACCTAAATTTATATGGTTGTGTGTGTAAATGTGTAGTTAATTAAATTTCATTTCAATATATAAATATATAGTTTAGATATATAGATTCATATATATATATTCATACACTTTCATATGATTTTTATTAATATCTTAATATTAATACAAATAATATAGAGCCATCTATATGTGTAGTTTTTTAAATATTCAATATATATTTATATAAATATATGTATACTTAAATATTAATTTTTTAATGTAAATAAACTTTTTATATCGCTAAAAATGGGCGTTGAGATGGAACCATTGTTTGACACCTATGTTTCCAGAAGAAACTCTCTAAAATAAGCTACATGAGAGAAGAAAGTTATCTCCATTATCAACATATTCTTATTTTATCTTATGCGCCACCATCTCCATTTTAGGGGAAAAATGATATCGAAGGCATGGTGTAATATACATTTTAGTAGTAGTATAAAATAAACACATCCTCACGTATTTAGCATCGAAACGTTTGGTTGCATTTGATGTTGTAAAATATTTTATATTTTTATTTTTCAAATATGCGTTAGAATGTATGTTAGAAATTTTTTTAAAAAGTGAGTGAAAAACTAAAAATTATATAAAATATATAACCCAATATATTCATTTTAAAAAAATAATATTGAAAGAATATTTTTTCCAAAAAATCTATTAATTTTATTTTTATCATTTTATTTTTTACCATTTATATAATTCAACACATTTTAAATACATTTTTAAGACATGAAGACATAATTTATTTTTTCAAAAAATATATAAATTTAGTTTTTTAATTATATATTTTCAGTTAGAACAATATGTAGCTAAGTTTTGAAACTTTAATCCAGTGTGGGACACCCCCGAGAAACGCTGTGTGGGTCAGAAAATCCTAAATCCCTAACCCAAATCCAATGCCCCAAAATCACCCACTTATACTGATGATCTTTTCCAAAAAAATGTGGTGCGTTGGATTTTTTGTTTGTCAAATATTATCCACAAGATCCCACCCTCCGTACATATACATTGGAGATGGAGGGCGAATGTGCAAACACAAACCATGAACACATGATATTTTTTTAACAGCAGAATTAGGCTAAACCTTAGTTGTAAGAAATAAAGTAGGAATAAGAGAGATCCCCACAACTTAAAGGTGTGTATTGAAATTCTATCTAATAATAGTGGGTAGAAGGTGTGTCCTAGAGAGAGAAATGGAGGTGCAAGTGCCATTTGATTTGAATCATATTGATCTAATTGTGTGGTATTTTGATTCCCACATCGATTTCCATAAAGGATGTTGGTTCACATGTAAGCTTGGATGACGAATATCTGCTCACACTCATGAGTTTTAGGATGGAATCCAAAAAGTCTTATGTGTTGGGTCCGAGAGGCCTGCGCTTGGAAGAATTGGATCGCAACAGGGTGTTCTTCGACATGATGATTGGTGGACCTCCCGTCAGTTGGATTATGATGGAGTTCTTCACCAACACCTCTCCCCATATGACGGAGAACATTCGTGTGTTGTGCACCAGCGAGAGGGGCGTGGGCCAATCTGAAAAGTTGGTTCACTCCTTGCAACAGACGATCACCATGTCCATTGGTAGAAAATCCACATACGAAGCCAATTTTGAACACCACCGCCATCAATTACCATCGCCATCGATCAACAAATAATTTCATTTATACTTATCTTTTGGTGAAATAGGTCTTGAAATGAAAAGAATCAACATCTCATTTGGCACAAGGGATTTGGGGGAGAAAATAAAAGATATGAGGGGATGAATTTAAAGTACGACTGATTGTCACCTATCTACCGATCATGGTTCCAATGCTCTGCTAATGTGTATAGCATCACTCGGGTCGAATCCTCGGCGATGATACTTTTTAATAGTCAGTTGTTTTTAGTTAATTGTATTCTGATTAGAGGGTTTTGTTTGCATAGCTTATGAAATAATTTATGGATGATGTTTTATTGAACAAATTGATAATGATTGGGTTGATTTCATTATTGGAGATTTAATCTTATGATATCCTTGAACTTTGCTTTATATTGCATTAAATTAATACCCACTTCACAAGATGATTTTGATCGGAATACCCAAGTGTTAAAACTTTTATCCAAGATGTAACTTAACTTAGGGTTCTAATAATTACCATTACTTGTTTATGGAAGTTTATTTTTTCTTCCAATAATCCATGGAATCCACATATTAAACAAAACATATCATTAATCCATGGCATAAAAAGTTAAACATACAAAATATTAACACAAAGAATACTCATCGAGAAAAGGCTCTCAATCACTTAATATCCCCAAATTATAACTCACCCCAATGGTATATTTACTCAGCCATTTATATTATTATTAATATAGTTATAATTATTATGATGATAAATTAAGAATATAGGAAAAAGAAAGGGATAGGAAATGAGTGGTGTGTTGAACACACACAAACGATGAAGGGAATTAAATACTGACATTAGATTGAATGGGAAATCAAAAGAAGGGAAGGGGATTTAGCTTTATTTATCTATTTCAAAAACATTAATATTAAACTAAATAAGGTGGATGATAAAAAGATATATTAAATAATAAACTTGCACTAAAACAGAATTACAAAAAAATACTTACAAGATTACAATAATGAAGAACACAAAAGTAAAAGGAAACAATGAGAGGAGGAGAGGTATATCAAGTAAAAACATTAGTATGTAAGTTCCTCCTAAGACTTTGGAAAGGATTTTTTCATGCCAATTTATTATCTTCTCTTCTGAAATGTCAACCCCTTTGAAGGAGAGTAGGGGGATGTATTTATAGCCCAAGGAAGTGGACTGTTTGCATTCCCAATTTGTCTCTCCACATGGATCGATGATTTTGACATTCAGATAGCCGAATATAGAGATATCTCATTCTTAAAAGTTGTATATAATAATGTTGTCTGAATACTCTCAAAATTTGGAGGCATTTGGACTTATGGATCAAAAGTTATTGCGGTTTCAATAAACAATGTTAAACTGTCCATTTCTATCCATGATTATTCGATGGCCAAAAAGTGAATGTAATTTGGAATAGCCAGATGACTTCAAATCCGAATGATTTCTTCCAAAATGTAAGCCAGATATATCTCCTCTTTCACAATGAAAAATATCATCTTGATTTGATTACTAGATAAAGATACATGTCATGAATACTGTACTGATTTTAATTCCCATCCAGAATGGTGGGATGAGTTTAAATGAATCATTTGGGCCCCTTGTCTTTTGATTTGGGCCTTGAAATTTTTATCAAAGACTAATTACATTGTTCCCAGAACGTTGGAGGAGAATAAAGGAATTTAAACTTTCTGATTGAGCCCAACAATTAAATCTTCATGGCTGGTCTAGTTTCTTCACAGATTCTATAGGCCTTCTTGTATGGTCTATATGGGCCTTTAAATGGAATAATTGAACCATGATCCCATATAATTAAATGTTGGATATTGATTTAGAAATCCTACAAAACAATAACCACTCAATTTTGATCAGTATTGTGATAGTTATAAATAAAATAGTAAACTGACTCAATTGGACTACTTATAAAAAGGCTCAAAAATTATATTTAGTATTAAAACATTAATATTTCACCCAAATTTTGCACATTTCATATAAAATAAGTAAAGGGATTATATAATAAGTCATGAAAATATTAATAATATCAAATCCCCCACACTTAGCCTTCTGCATGTCCTCATGTGCAACAAATATAAAAACACGACAAAATCATTTTCACTCACCAACAATATCAAAATTTTGTTTTCCCCAATCAGGGGAGGTTTAGACCATTTCAATCATCCATATTTAATTCCACCACAAGTTTTTATATAAATAATGTTCCAAAAAACAATTCATTTTTTCATGCTCAAGTTCAAAAATAGAAATTGGTGGCACACAAAACTTACTTATCTCAAGATGCTAAAATTAATTTATGGAGCTTCACTCATTCACAAAAAAAAGTGAAAATCTTAGAGTTTGTAAGAGATCTCAGCTTCCACTCCCTATCCTAAAGTGCTCAAAAATCCAGAGGTCTTTTTAGGGGTTTTTCTGTGGCTATGGGATGGTAGGAAGATGATATCCAAAAGATAGGAAAAAATGGGTAAAACACAAACATGGAAAAAATGCACATTTTTTTAAATGAGACATGAAAGGAAATGGAAACAAATATTTACAAGGGAATGATTGTGTGAAGAAAGACACAAGAGAGGAATTTTTTTTAAGGGGATTAAAAGATGAAATATTTACAAAACACAAAACTTCTCCCAATGACATATGTGTTCATTTTTTTTGTTTTTGTTTTTTTTTGAAAGTTGAACATGAAATAGATCTCAAAATCATCTCCAAACTCATGATTGATATACTCATGACACTAATTTTAATAGTTATAACAAGTTCAAAGGTTTAGGAAGAGTGATTTTTGATCCACCCAAGACAAAACCCATTCTTATTTTCATTTTTTTTGATTTTTTTTGATTTTTTAACACCTTTCAATTCTAAAAGACAAACATATATACATTCCCAAAACCCAATTAAGGACAACCTCTACCACACACAAAAATGGATTCTTTATGTCAAGAATATGATAACCTGGTGAAATCAATAAATGGTACCAAAAATGAAATCCATTCCCCCCACACATAAATTTAAAAAAATTATTCAAGGAAAATCCATGTTGGTATTGGGTGGGAAAAAGGTATTGGTCTTGTAATGTGGATATCAAAGAAAAGGTTTTAATAGTCTCAAAGGGCCTTTCAAAAGGAGGATTAATGTATGGTTAATGAGAGGATATTTTTCTATTATAATTCTCATGTGGTTCAGAAAATGACTCTATAATATTAATGCAAACTAAAGTAGTAAATTCAGCTCGAAGGTCCAAAAACTCAAGATTCACAAAAGGGGGTGAAAAACACACATTTTGAAAAGATGGCCATAGGTGGCCTTGGCATGAAATCAAATGTTGTTCTTCAAGGGTAACGAAAATAATTTTCCAAATCAGAAAATTGATCATTCAAAATTTGTTGGATTGACACAATATTATTTATCCAAAGTCATGATGAAAATACAAAATTTTTGAGATGAAAACATGTCTTTTGACTCCCCAAAATGGTTGGACAAAATTTGAAAATCGGAAGGTCAGTAAGAATGAATAATTATTTTTAAAACAATTTATGGTTTTTTTGTTTTTTTGTTTTTTAGGTTTTTTTAGTTTATTATGAAGACACACCCACACAAAAGAGAAAGATTAAGTAAAAAATATGTGATGAGGAATGTGGTAAAAAATTAGAATGAGGGAGGAAGAATAAGAAAGAGAGAGAGAGAGAGAGAGGAAGAAGAGGAGGATTTAAAGGGAAAGAGGCACCCCCTAGTTTGGATTTGCGGGGTTTCCATCTCCATCTAGTGGTGGGTCAACTACAGAAGTTGGGGATCTGATGGAAGTCGATGCGGTTCTAGGATTGGGTGTCCTCTCATGGTGATGCTTTTACAGATGTTCATTAACCGTGAATGTCATTTTGGAAGAGGGGTCTTGGACTTTCACTACACCAAATGGGTAAACAATAGTAATAAAAAAAGGACCTTCCCAATGATAATTAAGCTTACCTGGGTGAAGATGAAATAGAGAGTTGAAAAGAAATACCTTTTCACCTTCATGGAATACCTTTCTCAGGATGTGTTTTTCATGGAGTACCTTATCCTTTTCTTTGTACAGATTGGAATTCTCATAAGAATCAAGTTAAATCTCCTCCAGCTCATCCAATTTCAACAATTTTTTTTCACCAGATTTTTCACAATCAAAATTATAGGTTTCCACAGCCCAAAAAGTCTTATGTTGGATTTCAACAGGTAAATGAAATGCTTTACCAAATACTAGCCTAAATGGAAACATCCCAATGGGTGTTTTATAGGAAGTTGGATAAGCCAAAAGTGCTTCACTAAGTCTTTCAGGCCAGTCTTTTCTGGTGGGTTTTACAATTCTCTCCAACACTCTTTTTACTACTCTATTTGAAATTTCTGCCTTGCCATTTGTTTGGGGGTGATATGCACTTGAAGTTTTAAGTACAAAATCATTATTTTTCAAAAGTGAGTCCATGTTTTTATTACAAAAATGGGTTCCTAAGTCACTGATCAAGGCACATGGTGTGCCAAATTAGTAGAAGATATGTGTCTTTTAGGAACTCACTAACCGTATGTGAATCATCCATTCTAGTGGGTTTGGCCTCGACCCACCTAGAAACATAATCAACCACAAGAAGGATGTATGAGAATCCATTGTAAGGGGGAAATGGTCCCATGAAATCGATTCCCCAAACATCAAATATCTCATATAAAATTAAAGGCTTTTGGGGAATTTCATTTCTCTTTGAAATTGTGCCAAACTTTTGGCAAGTGGGACATGGTTGACCGAACTTCTGTGATTACTTGAAGAGTGAAGGCCAGAAGAATCTAGAGTCTAGAACTTTTCGAGAGGTCCTTTGTGGTACAAAATTACCACCACTAGGCATTGAGTGACATAATTATAAGATGGAATAATTTTCATTTTTTGGAGCACATTTCCTAATTACCATGTCTGCCCCAGTTTTCCAAAGTTTTTTTTCCTTTTAAAAATAGTATTTTGAATCACTTTTCAACTTCATTTTTTGTTATTTTGAAAAATTTTCAGGAAAAACACCAGAAACCAAGTAATTTACAATTGGGGAATACCATGGTATTTTTGGAGTGAGAGATGAATGGTGCTTAGTTGGAAATCCTGGATCAATTATTTCAGAATGAGAAGAATTAGAAATTCTACTTAGGTGATCAGCCACAGGGTTTTCTTTTCCTAGTCTATCTTTGATTTCAAGGTCAAACTCTTGGATCATTAGGATCCATCTTATTAGCCTCGGTTTGGAATCACTTTTCTTGAGTAAGAACTTTATAGAAAAATGTTCTGTGAAGATGATGATTTTGGCACCTAAGAGATAGGGCCAAAATTTATCTAAGGAAAAAATCACTGAAAAATGTTCCTTTTCAGTGACAGTGTAGTGAGATTGATTTTCATCACATGTTTTTGAGGCATAATAGATGACATGAAGAATATATTCCCTTATTTGACCAAGAACATCCCTAACGACTCTATCAGAAGAATCACACATAAACTCAATGGGTAAGGAACAATCTGGGGGTTGGATTACTGGGTAAGATTTAAGAGTATTTTTTATTTCAATGAAGGCTCTCTTGAAAAACCCATCGAAATGGAAATTGACATCATTTTGGAGCAATCTAGTGAGTGGGAGGGAAATACTCCTGAATTTATTGATGAATCGCTGATAGAATCCCGCACAACTGAGGAATGAACGGATGTCTTGAACAGAAATGGGTTCAAGAAGTGATTTGATCACTTCAATTTTGGCAGGATCAACTTCAATACCTTCTTTTGAAACTATATTCCCTAGAACAATCCCATTTGAAACCATGAAGTGACATTTTTCAAAATTTAACACAAGGTTACACTTGACACACTTTTGAATGACTAAAGAGAGTGAATGCAGGCACGATTCAAATGACTCACCATAAATGGTAAATTCATCCATGAAGACTTCTATACAATGTTCAATGAATTCAGAAAAGATACACATCATACACCTCTGGAATGTTTCAGAAGCATTTCACAGGACAAAAGGCATTCTCCTTTATGCATATGTTCCAAGGGGAAAGTGAAACTAGTATTTTATTGGTCTTGAGGTGCAATTAGGATTTAGAAGTAGCCAGTGTATCCATCAAGAAAGTAATAGTGTGACTTTCTGGATAATTATTCCAGCATTTGATCATGGAATGGAAGAGAGTAGTGATCTTTTCTTGTTTCAACATTCAATTTTTGGTAGTCGATGCACACACGTCATTTGTTCTTCACTCGAGTTGTGACTACCTCACCATGTTCATTTGTTACAACAGTTATCCCACCCTTCTTAGGTAAAACTTGAATTGGAGTAACCCATTAACTATCGGAAATTGGGTAGATAATACCAGATTGAAGAAGCTTGGTTATCTCTTCCCTAACTACCTCAAGTATGAGTGGATTGAGTCTTCTTTGTGGCTGTCTAATCGGTTTGGATGATTCCTCAAGGTGGATGTGATGCATGCAAAGAGCAGGTTTGATTCCTATTATGTCATCTAGGGTCCACCATAAGGCCTTTTTTTTGTTTTTCTCTACACCTGAACAAGTTCAGACTCCTCAGTTTTAGTAATTGAAGTAGTGATAATGATAGGATAATAGTGATCATAGAAAAGGAATGCATATTTAAGGTGTTCAAGAAGAGGTTTCAGATCAGTATAATCTTTCATTTGTGGGCTAGACAACTCAGGAATGGAGGAAGTGCTTTCAGTTTCTTCATATTCATTTTCCATAATACTATCCAAGGTGGAGCAGTAGAGATCAGAGTTGATGTGGGATTCAATAGGGTTTTCAAGTTCTTCTTAATTGATGGAGTCTATGAATTAAATGTCTACATCAACTTCACCACTTATAACCTGGTTAATCATGTTGCAGATTTAAGAAGATCTTTTTTCATTATAACATGATGAACATAATGGAATGGGGTTCAATTGATTCTCAGAAGCGTACTCAAAATCTTGGATTGATAATGTAGAGTAATCCTCAGATGGGCATCGCATGGCTTGGAAAATGTTGAACTTGACCAGTTGGTCACCAAATTCCATGGACAAGATGCCTGAATGGACATCAATCTTTGTTCTCACTATCATTAGGAATGGTCTTCCTAGAATCAGGGGAGATCGAGAAGAGTTTGTCTCACATTCCATGTCGAGGACATAGAAAACAGCAGGGAAGATAAGATCATTGACACGAACAAGGACATCCTCAATTATACCCTCAAGACTAGTAGTGCTTCGATTAGCTAACTGAATGACAACACTCGTTGGATGTAAGGGTCTGATACCAAGGTTGAAGAAGATGGATTTGGGAATGACATTAATTGAGGCTCCTAGGTTTATGAGTGCATCATCAATGTTGTAACTTCCAATTTGGCATGGAACCGTAAAGGTCCCTGGATATTTTCACTTTATGGGAATAGACTGCTGGGTGGAAACATTTTCAAAGGTCCTAAGTTTCCTCTTGTGGGTGCACAATTTGTTAAGAAACCTGGCATACTTAGGGATTTGTTTTTTGGAATATATGAGTGTAATGTTGACTTCAACACGTCTAAACATGTTGAGCATTTCAGGATCAGGTTCAAAGGACTTCTTTGTATTGTAAATGGCTTGAGGAAAAGTAATTGGATTCCGAAGTGGAATACAAGGAGGTGAGGGAATGGATTCAAGTTTCTTTTCATGTTTCTTTTTCTACTCATTTCTAGGTCAACATTAAAAGCGGGGTTGGAGGACTTATCTTGAGGCATAGAAATTTTCTTTCCCGATCTAAGTGCAATTGAAATTACATTACTCTTGGGGTTGGGTAATGGTTGAGTTGGGAGTTGGGAAGAATATGATTGTTGCTGCTGACTAAGGTGGTATGAAAATTGACCTATTTGGGTTTCAATGTTTTTATGACTAGAATGAGTGAAAGAGGAAAGATCTTCAACTACACTTTCCCATGGTTATTTGGAAGAAGAGGCTTGTCTTGGATTGGTATTCCCTTGATTTTGGTTCTTGGGAAAGCGATTGTATTGGTTTGGAAATTGGGAAGGGTCATTGGGATAGTTGAATCTTGGAGGAGAAGGAGGATGATTTTTCATTTGTTGTTGAGGAATAAAAGGATAAGGTTGTTGGATGTTACCATCACCTTGACCATATTGAAACTAGTTTGGGTTTTGAGAAGGGAATTGAGGGGGATGAGAGATGGGGTTACCATACCTCAGGCCTTGGTTATTGGAAGAAGAGAAGGGAACAGAGGGAGGTTGGTTGAAGTTTCTAACAAACTGACATGATAGTTGAGGGTTGGTGTTCTGTTGAGTATAGGCTGCATTGAGCTCCATTGATCTGGATGAATCAGAGGGATCCTCCTGAAGTTGTGGACATGTGTCAGTTGGATGAGATGGGGAGCTACAGATTCAATATTTTTGATAGGTCCAGTGAATAGATATTGTGGAGAAGATGAGGTTGGGGATTTGGTAGCCACAACTAGTTGTCTCACAAGACATGTAAGTTCACTCATCCACGCTGTCATCTTGTCCGGCTCTATGAATTGACTATCTTGGGCTTGTTTGACTTGAGAATGTACTCGAGTATGGAATTGTTGTCTGTTTTCAGCCATGTTACTTATGAGATCTCTTGCAACTGCAAGAGTTTTATCAACAAGAGCACCACCACTTGCGGCATCACTGAGAGTTCTCTCCATATCCAATAACCCCTCATAGAAGTATTGGATCAAGAGTTGGTCAAGTATTTGATGGTGTGGACAGGTTCCAACATGCTTTTTGAACCTCTCCCAGTATTCATGGAGTGATTCATTGGGGAATTGAAGGATACCACTAATTTCATTTCGGATAGATAAAGTGTGAGAAGCAGGAAATAATTTATCTAAAAAGAGTAGATTCATGTCATTCCATGTGGTTATGGAACCAGGAGGAAGGTAGTAGAGCCATGACTTAGTAGTGTTAGCTAGGGAGAAAGGGAATGCTCGAAGTTTGATTTTCTCCTTAGGAACCCATTGAGACTTCATGGTAGAGCACACCACTTGGAACTCTTTAAGGTGGAGATGTGGATCCTCACTGGCAAGACCATGGAAACGAGGGGGAAGATGAATCAAAACCAATTTGAGTTCAAAGTCAGCCTCTATGTTTGGATATTTAATACTAATAGGTTGGTAATTCCTAATAGCATAACCAAGTTCTTTAAGTGTTTGTTCCCTAGGATTGGCCATATCTAATTAAATTTGTTGGATGAGGAATATGTCGTGAATTATTTTATTATCTATTATGTTCCTCCTAAGTTGGAAAAGTGTTCACTCAATTTCAGGGTCAAAAAAATTCAAGGGATTATTTGGGAGGATACGTGACCTTCAGAGTGATTTTGGAAAAACAAGGAAGATGGGGTTTTCTTTTTGTTTTTTTTTTCATTTATGATTTTTATGAGAAGGCAGGTTTTTCTTTGGGTTTCTTTTTCAATTTTTTTTTTATTTTTTTTGTTTTTTTACAATAACCAGAAACTAATGACTACATAAAACACCATCCCCAGCAACAATTCTATTTGAAAGTGGAACCGATTGTTGCCTATAGACCGGTCAAGGTTTCGGTGCTCTGCTAATGTGTATAGCAGCACTCGGTTTGAGTTCTCAGGGATAATACTTTTTAATAGTCGGTTGTTTTTAGTTAATTGTATTGTGATTGGGGTGTTTTTTTTGAGATTATAAAATAATTTATGGATGATTTTTGATTTAAAAAATTGATAAATATTGGGTTGAGTTCATTATTGGGGATTTAAGCATATGATATCCTTGATATTTTCATTATATTGCATTAAATTAATACCCACTTCACAAGATGATTTTGATTAGAATTCCCAAGTGTTAAAGCTTTAATCCAAGCTGTAACTTAACTTAGGGTTCTAATCATTACCATTACTTTTTTATGGTAGTGTATTTTTTGTTCCAATAATCCATGGAATCCACATATTAAACAAAACATGTCATTAATCCATGGCATATAAAGTTCAACATACACAATATTAACTCAAAGAATACTCATCGAGCAAAGGCTCTTAATCACTTAATATCCCCAAATTACAACTCACCAAAATTGTAGATTTACTCATCCATTTAAATTATTAGTAATCTGGTTATAATTATTATGATGATAAATTAAGAAGATAAGAAAAAGAAACAGATACGAAAAGAGTGGTGCATCGAACACACACACAAACAATGAAGGGAATTAAATATTAACATCAGATTGAATGAGAAGGAAAAATAAGGGAATTGGATTCAACTGTATTTATACTATTTTAAGAACATTAAAATTAAACTACATAAGGTGGATGAGAATAAGAGATATTGAAGAAGAAACTTTCATTAAAACAGAATTACAAAAAAAGACTTACAAGATTACAATAATGAAGAACACAAAAGTAAAAGGAAACAAAGAGAGGAGGAGAGGTCTCTCAAGTAATAACATGACTATGGAAGGTACTACCAAGCCTTTTGAAAGTCTTTGGTCTTTCCAATTTATGCTCCTCTCTTTTGACATTCCGACCCCTTTGAAGGAGAGGAGGGTGATGTATTTATAGCCCAAGGAAGTGGACTGTTTGTATTCCCAATCTGTCCCTCCACTTGGATCAACAATTTGGATAGCCAGAAAGCCAAATCATGAGATATCTACTTCTTCAATGTTTTATATAATAATGTTGGATGAATACTATCAAAATTTTGACGCATTTGGACTTATGGAGACAAAGTTATGGTGGTTTCAATAAACAATATTAAACTGTCCGTTTCTATCCATGCTTTATCGATGACCCAAATGTGAATGGATTTTGGAATTGTAATATGCCTTCAAATACGAATGCTTTTTTCAACAAAGTCTGCTAGAAATATCTCCTATTTCACACTGAAAAATCTCAGCATGATTTGATGACCAGATAAGGAGACATGTCATGAATACTGTACAGAATTTAATTCCCATATAGAATGGTGGGCTGAGATTAAATGAATCATTTGGGCACCTTGTATTTGGATTTGGGCCTTGAAATTTTTATCCAATACTCCTTAAATTTCCCCCCAAACTTTGGAGGAGAATAAAGGAATTTGGACTTTCTGATTGAGCCCAAAAACTAAATCTTCATGGCTGGTCTAGTTTCTTCACAGATTCTATAGGCCTTATTGTGTGATCCATATGGGCCCTTAAATGGTAGAATTGGACCATGATCCCTTCTAATGAAATGTTGGATATTTATTTAGGAATCCTAAAAAATAATAACCACACAATTTAGATCAGTAGGGTGATATTTATAAATAAAATAGTAAACTGACTCGATTGGACTACTTTTAAAAATGCTCAAAAAATATATATAGTATTAAAACATTAATATTTCACACAAATTATGCACATTTAATATAAAATTAGTAAAGGGAGTATATAATAAGTCACGAAAATATCAATAAAATAATGAATTTATTTCATCTATTTGGTGATCTTCAATTAAATCATAAGAAATGATATGTGGAGAAATGAAAAATCATCTATAGATTTTAAATCATCTCAAAATTGGGACGATTTGGAAAGAAATGATGGTGGAGAAGTATATTATAAATTAATTTATTTTAAAAAAATTTACAAAAATATGGAATATAAATTAAAATCATTAATTTTATTTTACTAAATTATTAGATCTGAACAAAACTAGAGTACTAGTTTTTCACTAAACACAATCTAATATTTGGATCACAAAAAATAACAAATATTTTTATGTACATGAAATATTAGGCGATTTTCTTAAATAATGGAATAGGAAAGGAAAAAATGATTTTTTAATTAAAATAAATAGTCCATATGCATGGGTAAGCACACTTCTCATGGGTCAGCACACTTGGAATCATATTGTACAGTAAAAATAAGGAAAAACAGACCGACGTTAGGAGGAGCACGGTAAATTGCGAAGGATGGCTTAGTTGCGATTTAAACCACAAAAGGATGAATAGAGTGGTAAATTACACTCATATTATAAAAATGTAAAACCATAAATATTAATTTCCTCTTGAATGGAGTTTCAGTGTATTTAATATACACATTAAAAATCCGTAAAACAATGCAAAAAATTTGATCCGGATGAAACCAAAAAAAGAAAAAAAAGAAAAATGCTTGTATGAAAATAATTGGGGACAAAACATTAATGGGAATAAGATAAAAATATAAAGAAAGAAAGACGTTTTAAAATAATATATAGTATACATTAGTAATTATATATAAATGGGATAATCAAATAAATTAATACGTTTAGATATTATGATAATTAAAATTATAAATTAAATTGAATTCATAAAATATAATAAAAAAACATTATATAGTTAATTCTGTTACATGTTCCGCGTCCTTTTCACCAATGTTTAATTCACCCTTTTAACCATGTAATGCATTTCAAGGATAGTTTTTCCTATCATAGTCCTTTTTATCAACAATATTACTCGAAATTCCCACTATAAGAAATATCTACGAGTTTAACGAAGGTTTTTTAGCATTTAGTTTTGATTTAAACTACCAGAAAATGATGTTTGGGGATTTCTAATAGCGTTGCGTATTTACATGTTGATTAACTTTTCGTAGTGGATTTTTTTCGACGGTTTTTTATTTATCGACAGTTTAAAATACCACTAAATAAATTAAATCACCGCTAAATACAGGTAAACCACCGCTAAACACTGCTAAATAAATGAAAATTTAAAACATTTAGCATTGGTTTTGGAAGCTGGTGGTAAATAAAATGCCGCTAAATACTTTTTTTACAGTGTCCTTCTAGCATAGTCACCATTGTTTCTGATCTCAGACACGTAACATTATATCTTGTTTCTCTCACCACCATAGGTTTTCCCTGAAAAAAACTCCAAACACTTCTTACTTGTGGTTCATGCACATTAATTGCTAAATTTTATCAGTGTTAAAAGAAAATCACTGATAAAGGAGGTACTTTTAACAACAATAAGTAAAATCAATGATAAATGGGGTCTCTATGAGCAATACAAAAGTGGGATAAAGGCTGGCTTTTATTAGTGTTGTCAATGTTGATAAAGACCTCCTTTATAAATTTTATTCTTAACCTTTATCAACAATTTTCTTTATGTTGACAAATGAGCTCTTTATCAGTGTTTTTATTTATGGTGATAAAAGGTGTCCATCATTAAAAATATAAAATATTAAAAATCAAATTTGAATATATAAATATATTTTTATGGATATATATATAACATATTTTCCTAAATATGAATTATATAATACTAAATATGTATTTACACTTAACATATAATACATTTTGTGAAAATAGTATAAAAAATAATTAAAAACCAATACTAATTATTAATTTTCAAATTAATATTAAGTAATAATTATTTCATTACAATTTTGTGTTAGAAAAAAATTAATAAATTAATTAATATCTTAAGATAAGTTGAAAATTTGACTTGAACTTAAAACTGCCATAAATTTTGATACAACTATTAGATATCAAATTGAATCTTTTGAAGATGTCTACATTTTCAAGACCCATGAGAACCCCCATTAGTGTAATTCTTAGTAAAAACCCCTAAAGGCCCCCAAAACTGGAATTTTAGTTGGGATACCCAGAATTTTCATCATTCGATGGAATTTATGCTTCATTTAGCAGGATCTTCTTGTCCTTTTTCAATGAAGAGTTAATTTGTTCTGAGGGATTACTTTCATATATGTATATATTATGGTGTTAAAATATTACCATTTTTCATATTTTATGGTTATTTATAATTAGATATATACATATATATTACAGAAAATATTTGATTGCAAAATTATCGTTAAAGATTTGGATCGAGGTGAAGGGGATCTTCATGTTTTTGGATCTAATGTGGAAAAAATCTAGCTGATGGAATTTAAGCTATCACCTTGTGAGTTTTCGTTTATTGGGAATGAAGGTAATCATATTGCCCATTTTCTTACCAATTTATGGGGTGGTCAAGACCCCTTTTGCTGGTTTGCTTTGTTTCCTACAAAATTGTGTAATGTTACATTTTATAATCTTTTAATATAAGGCATACCATTCCTTTTAATAGATATATACACACACACAGACACACACACATATACAAATATAAATACTTTTATATAATTAGATATAAAAATTTAATTTTATAAATAAATATTTAATTATATTTAAGTATAAAATAACATTTTAATTATATAAATCATATGTAAATAAAAATTAATCATCAATTTCATTTAAAATAAAAACCTATCTATTTTATTTTACATATAAAAATATATTAATATGTCTATAGCTGCAAAAATATATATATGTGTGACTACGAATGCTCATATATTTTTCGTGAAAAAATATTAAAGTGATGCCTTGGATTTTGAGTTTGTCTTATATTCCCCACACAGTCCCACCCTCCATATAAAAAAAATTGGGCACAACCGCGAAATCGGCACACATGCAAGTAAGAAAATTACATGTAAATCACAAGCCCGGGGACTTGACCCCGCAACCTACCCCACACCCCCAAGCCCTTACCACTCCACCACCAACAGTGGGGAAAACGTGTTGTCGGTTTAGAGGGTATTGAGGTGGCCTTACCCCACCCCCTGTCGCACGTCCCCAGCTAGGCCCAAGGTGGCCAACCTTGGGCTTGGGCCAGTTCCCATGGAGTCGAGGGGATGAGAGGATCACTGGCATATGGTGCACGTTGCCTTTGCGAGGACTCGAACCCGGAACCTCAACGACGGGACACCACCGCCTTGAACCAAATCACCCAACCCCCACGGGCAATCCCACCCTCTATATATACATACATTGGAGATGGTGGGAGAATGCGTAAACATGAATCCTGAAGGAAAGTCTTTCCCTTTCTTTGAGAAATAAAAATAAATCGGATGGGAAACACAAGAGATTTTTTTAACACCAAAAACAGGTTAAACCCTAGCCGTAAGAAATAATGTAAAGAAAAAGAGAGAGCCACACAAAATGAAGGAAAAAAATATTTAGTTTTCTTAATATTTGGATCAAAAAAATTAACAAATATATTTATGTACATAAAATATTAGGTGATTTTCTTAAATAATGGAATATGTGAGGCAAAACGACTATTTTAATTAAAATAAAGAATGCATATGCAAGGGTTAGCACACTTTTTGTGCAGTAAAAAACATGAAAAATAGATGGGTATTGAGGAAGATAGAGTAGATCCATGACATGAGGAAGTGAGCTTCGTGTGATCACACTAGTGGTCGACACCCTTACGGGGCTCGATAGTCCCAAAAGAACTAGTGATAGAGCATGGTTAGGGTGGGTCCGGCGGCGACCACTTATCTACGATTGATCCGGTGGAACACCATGTAGAGAGGAGAAACATGAGAATGGAGAGGGGAAAGGTGAGCGATGCGGCCATGAGCTGTGATATGAATAAAACTACTAGGGATTCGGATGAAATGGCCTTTGAGGCTCTTGTGTAGAGGGAGGAGTGTGGTAAACGAAGGATGAAGAGCATGGTGTGGAATAAAATAGAGAGGAGGAGGAGGTTCATGGTAGTGGGGTGGGAGATGAAAGGGGACACTGTATCACCTTTTTACTTTACCTGAAGAAGACATATGATAACATTGAGAAAGCTCAGGGAATCCATCTTCCGCCATGACTAATGAGAAAATACATAAAGAATGACAAGGCTATATAAGCGTCATGCGCGGTCTTGGTCTCAAGCCTCGCAATTAATAGATTTCTGTTTGTTTCTTACCAACTCAGAGGGATGTAATAATGGGTTCCATTAAAATGTAATAAATTTAATTTTTTGAATACCAACATATCAACCCCTAATTATATATAAAAGATTTCGGTTTGTTTCTTACACACACATGTATATTATAATTAGATACATATATATTACTATAATTATTTACCAATATACATATATGTTCATACATGTAACTATATGTATGTACATGCATGCACCATGAAAATATATAAATATATACAAATATAAATAAACATATATATAATTATTCATACAACCTAAATATTATGGTATAAAATACATAATGTATTTTTTTGTATACACTTTGTATAGTAATTAGATTTTTTATACCAACATATCAATAAAAAGATCTAAAAATTAATGATCACATACACACACATATACATAAATCAATGAATACTTATATATATATAATGTATTCTTACATAATTGTGTACACACATATAAATAAATATATATACAAATTAAGTGCTATATATACCGTATACGAAAAATACACTTTAAAATACACACTACCAAAAAACAGGATTTTCGTAGCGCTGCCTTTTAATAGTGCTAAAAAACCGCTGATAAAGGCCCCCCTTGATCAATGATTTTTTTTAATGTTGTTAAAGAGGCCCCCTTTATCGTCGCTTTTTTAGTAGCGCTGATAAATGAGGATCTTTATGAGTGCTTTTTTTACTAGAGTTGGTAAAGAGTATATTTAAAAAAAATATTTCATTAAAAAAATATATTAATATATAAATATATTTATATTGATATAAATATAATATATATTTTTTAAATATGTTTTAAATAAGTATAAATAGACATTTACACTTAACATCTAAGGAATTTAGTGAAGTTGACTTATAAAATTATTATAAAATATTATTAATTAATAATTTCTAATTATTAATAGGTAATATTCATTTAATAACAATTTTAAAACACTAAAAATCAAAAAATCAATAAAAGATCTAAAATAAGTTGAAAACATAACTCAAAGTTCAAACAAACATAACATTTGATCCTAGTGTCTGTTTGAGCTATACCACATATCAAATTGATGTTTGCGATGGGATTTACACTCTTGGTGACACAAATAAATCTCTGCCACATTTTTTGACCCCAAAAGGCCTTGAAGGCCTCCAAAACTACGTTTTTAGTTGGGATATCAAAAGTTTTTATCATTTTATGGAATTTCATCCTTGTTTAAGGCAGTCACTTTTCCCTTTATCAGTGGGGAATGAATTTACTCCCAGGGATTACATTAATATTAATATTATGGGTTTTAAATTTTATCATTTTTTATAATGTACTTTTATTTATTATCAAATATATAACAATATATACATATTTTTTTGTATATTCACACATAAAAATTTAATTTTATAAATAAATAATTAAATATATTTACATATAAAATATATTTCTCAATATATAACCCTTATCTAAATAAAAAATAATATCCATTTTATTTAAAATACAAATATATGAGTATATATATACCTATTTAATGTATCTGTGTGTGTGTATATATATATTTGTGTATCTATATTAAAAAACTGAAATTTATTTTATATATATTCTAACATATGTATATACACATTAATATATAATATATATAATTTTGTATAATTATACTTATAGATACACATATATAATATATATGCGTGTGTGTGTGTACGTATGTTGTATATATGTATTTATTTATTTATCAACACACATGAAAAAAAATATTTTATAAATTTATTTAAAACTGATCATATAAATATATATTAATATATGAATAAATATAGAAATATATAAATATAACTAACTAACTAACTATATATATATATATATTAATATACCAATAAATAAATAAATATAACTATATATTTTTATATTATACGAATATATATATATTATACGAATATATATATATATATATTAATATAAATATATAATATACAAATAAATATGACTAAATATATATATAAATAAATAGATATATCATTAAATGGACAATTTAATAGGATAGGTGAGTGGTTAAGGTGCTGGCGCGTAGTAGGAGAGGTCTCTAGTTCAAAACCAAGTAGAGGAAGGGGTGCACATGGGTGAAGGGGGGCGCTAACACTGTTAAAGGGTGGGGGGGGGGCTATGGTGTTTGGGGACATGGGGGCAAGGTTGGGGCACATAGGAGCTGCTGAAAGGGGGGGAAAGCGCTATTAACACCCTATGATTTTCATACTTTTTTAATTTTTTTAACATTGATAAATACTTTTTTAGCACTGATAAAAGTGTCCTTTATCAACATTTTTTAGGAACTGATAAAAGGATCCCCTCTTTTAATAGCGCCTTGATTATCAATGCTTTTTTAGAGCTGATAAAGTATTTTTTAGCGCCGATAAAACCCTGTTCTATGGTTGTGACACTTATAATATTTGTATGTACTTACAAAGATGTATAATTGTAAATAATTACATTAATATATTTATATGTATCCATGTTTATATCTATGAGTCTGTATGTACATGCAGTACTATAGATATGTCTTTTAACACCATGGAAAAAAGACTTTAATAGCGCAAAAAATCATTTTTGTTCTCAAGACCATTAAAGGGGGTCCCCTTAATCTATGGTAGAAATAGAACTAATAAAGGCCCAACCTAGTGCAGTGTGCTACTTGTATAAAAGAACACTCCAAAAAATACTTGTAACCTATATGAAAAATATATAATTTAATTTAAATAAAGTTTACATCGTGAATACAGAACAAAACACTAATATATACATTTCAAACAATGTTTTGTATAACTATATTTACAATTACTGTCCCCAAACATTTAAAAACATTATTGTTTCATCATCTTTGGCGCACATGATCCCCTCTAAAAAAAGTATTCCAATGGTATCAGCTACCGAACAAATCACCTCAACCCGAGCAAAATAATCCACCTATATAAAAAGACAAATCTTATGTTAGTGTTTTATTTTACCCCTGAATTTTTGCATTTAAATTCCTTTAATATTGTTTTATATGATTTATTCATAATGCATTAAAGGGTGTTTAATTTTCATGGGGTATATGCATGCATGGCACTGGTCATGTGGGTTTTATTTTTCTTTCATCTGATTATTTTTTCACTAGAATATTATTTTTCCTTACTTATATCGACTCTTTACCTGAACCATTGATTGGATGACATCCAATGGTCCTATTTCATTCCATGTGTGTTTCTTTCGCTCGGTTTTGATCCAAGGTGTCACCACCATACAAATCGCATGGCTCCACTTGTTCCATGCGCTGTCCCACCTTCAGTTATGTGAACCATCAGCCTGATCTAGATCATTCATGCGGTTCTGATCCTAGGTTTCTGCCTATTCCACTTGATTCTCCTTGGAACGCCATGATTTTCTTGCAGGTCACTTGGATTCAATCGATCCACACTCTCGAAGCAACGCCTTTTATCTGATTCAGTCAGTGAGTTCTCGATGAGTAGCTCCTTCATTGTGTAGAGGGGTTCTTGGAGAAGAAGAAGGAGACCAAGGTTATCTAGCCACACAAACTCCCCATATTTGAGTTTATTCAGCCTCCTAGAACCAAAGTACAACTCCGGTGTAGACACAACAGAGATCAGATCATTCCTTGGTCTAGGATAACAATGCATCAAGAAGGTTCCCAATTTGAATTCCTTTTTTATTATAACCTAGATTCTATTTAGTTTCTTAGATCTGTGGTGATCTATTATTTTATGTCATGTATATACCTTTATCCTTTTTGGGTGTGTCTATGAGTCCATCCATGAGTGGCTAATATTGACCTTACATGACAGGCTTCACCGCTGCCACCTAGTTCAACAAGGCTGGTCTCCTCGGATAGTTTATATGGTTCTTCTTTTCATTTCTTCTAGTATGTATTTTCTTTTCTTACATTCTTGCTTTGTAATAAAAGGCTTATGTAGGTGGTGTTCTCACCGTGCATGTAGGATCTTGCTTACCTGAAGCATATTATATCCTTGGTTATTTCCTTTCCACACTTCTCATTTTCATTCTTCCAGTAGATTGATTATTGAAGTAAGTCATTCTGGTTCTTTGTCTCCAATTGATCAATTGAACATATCAAATAGTCAACCCAATAATACATGACAGTGCATCTTAGATGTTATAGGGTTTAAAGGTGTAACCCCAAAAAAGTTACTAGATCCTACTGTAACGTTAATAATGAGTTCCACTAAATTTTTTATTGATAAATTTGATGGTGAAAATGATTCCAATCTTTGGAGAATTAAAATGACAGCCTCACTGGACCATAACGATTTCATTGATGCCCTTTCTAGTTCTTGAAGGAAAATCACCACCCCTACCCTGGATGGGAAGACTGACACCACTTATGTTGATGTCCTTGAAGAAACTCTTAGGAAATCCCATAGTTTGATCCTTTTATCAATAGGAGATAAAGTCCTTAGATAAGTTGCATATGAATCTTCTACTTTTGGTATATGGTCTAGGCTTTAATCCCTTTATATGACTAAGTTTATTGTTGGTATATTATAAAAAAATGAGATTGTATACTTTTAAAATTCACCCTGGAACTATAGTCCGGATTCACATTGATGAATTTAATAAAATCTTGTTATATCTAGAAAACATAGACATTAAATTGGATGATGAAGACTCGACCATTATACTGTTAACTTCATTAGATGATTCCTTTAATTCTGTTAAAGACTCTATGATGCATGATAAATATACACTTACTCTTGAACAATTTAAATCTTTTTTACTCTCCAAATACCTTCAAAGGAAGGGTAGTGTTATAATTGAGGATGAGTGTTTAAGTATTAGAGACAAAAGTGAGTCTAGAATCAGAAGTGAGTCCAGAGGTAGAATAAAGCATAGGGGTTAGTCTAAGAAGGAATGTTATAAGTCTAAGAGAAAATCAATCAAGTGTTCTCAATGTAAACAACCATAAAATATTAATTTGAAGTTCCATAATAAGAAAGGTGGCTACATAGATAATAGTAATGACCCTTCCTTATTAGTTGAGAAAGACTTTGACACAATTGATGTGTTGTATGTCTCTAAAATTTCCATCATTGATGAATGGATCCTAGATTCAGGATTTTCATTACTCATGTTTCCTATTAAGGAATTATTTACTGAGTTGAGTGAAATTGAATCTGGTTAGGTATTTCTAGGGAACAATAGGAGCTGTTACATTATGAGAATAAGATCAATTTCAATAGAGCTTCAAGATGGGGCTGTTAAGACTCTTGAGGAAGTTTGGTGTATACCCAAATTAAAAATGATCCTAATCTCCCTAGAAATTCTTGAACAAAAGGAGTATAGTTTTATGTCAAACTCTAGAAGCCTTAGAGTTTCCTAAGGATTTCTCACAGTTATGAAAGGAAGCCCTCACAATGGTCTTTATGTGTTAGATAGTAAGGTTCATATAATTTAGTTGAACAAATCTTGTTGTTCAGAACTTGATTCCACCAACCATTGGCATAGATGGTTAGGTAACATTAGTTCCAAAGGCCTTAGTGGACAAAAAAATAGGTGATTTTGAGTAACATCACTCCTAGAAGTCTCTCATTCCGCGAGGATTATTTATATGGAAAGTCCAGAAGAGTCAGCTTCAATAGGTCAATGTATAAGTCTAAAGAACCTCTTGAGTGTGTTTATTCATATTTTTGGGGTCCTTCTAGGGTTACCTACCATGTTAGAGGCTTATATGCCATGAAAATCATTTATTACTTCTCTAGGAAATTTTTGATTCATATACTCAAACATAATTTTGATACCTTTCATACCATTAAGAAATTGAAAGATGGTGTAGAAAGTGAGTCTAATAGGAAACTTAAAGCCTTATGAACTGATAATGGTTTAGAGTATCTATCCACAAAATTCATTTAATTCTATGAATATGAGGGAATAAAGAGATACAAAAATGTTGTTGAAATTCCACAGAAAAATGGGTTAGCAGAGAGGATGAATAGGACTGTCCTTTAGAGGGTGAGGTGCGTGATGTCCCACTCAAAACTCCCCAGGTTCTTCTGGGCTAAAGCTACATAAATATCACTCTATCTTATTAACCATTTCCCATATTCTACTAATTATTTTAAGATACCCTAAGAAGTCTGGAAAGGTTCAACCCTGAGCCTTGCACACCTTATGTCCTTTGGATCCATATCTTATGCTCATACTTATAATGATAATCTACCTCCTAGGGATGTGAAGTGTATATTCATGGGATATCCAGAGGTTGTTAAGGGGTATCGTATGTGGGTAGAAAAACCAAGTTATCAAAAATTTATAATTAGTTGAGATGTCGTGTCGCATGAGTCTCATCTCTATAATGATAAGGGGTATGAACTTATAGAGTCCTCTTATGACACTATAGAACCCTCTAGATTCTCAACACCCTTAGACATTGAAGTAACTTTTGAATACAGGGACCCCTATTAGTCCAAGATTGGTCCTACTTCCACCATTTTCCAGACCCAAGTGAAATACAATTATAATTTAGATTCTTAACCTGGAACAGAGGAACCAAATGATCTGAGCAGTTATCATCTCACTCGGGATAGAGAGAGAAGAGTTATCAGGCCTCAAGCACATTTTAAATAGGCATACATTGCTTCCTATGAGTTTAATATATCATATGATTTGTTTAATGATGAACCTAAAACTTATAAGCAAGCCCTTAAGTACAAAGAGGCCACCAAATGGCTAGGTTCAATGCAAGAAGAGATGAATTAACTTCTCAAGAAAATCACTTGTGTTGTTGTATCTAGACCAAATTACCAAAAGTTCACACGTTCTAAATGTATATATAAGAAGAAATAGAACAATGATGGAGAAAATAAAACCAAATTCAAATCCCAAATGGTTTCTAAAGGATTTCTTCAATGTGATGGAATTGATTATAGTGAGATATTCTCCCCAGTTGTTAAAAATTCATATATTACAATTATTCTTTCTTTTTCAGCCAAGTTTGATTTTCATGTTGAACAATAAGATGTAAAAACTATTATTTTACATGGAACCCTTGATGAAACAATTTATATGACCCCTCTTGAAGGATGTTTAAAAATATTCAAGCCTAATCAAGTTTATATTCTTAATAGATCTTCTTATAGGCTTAAACAATCTTTAATACAATTATATAAAAGGTATGATTCTTTTATGATTGAAAACCAGTTTTCCAAAAGTAAATTTGTTGCATCTGTATACTATAAGACTATTAAACATGAATCTGTTTACCTAGTATTATATGTTGATCACATGCTTTTAATTTGTAAGAACATGAGGATTATAAATTCTGTAAAGAATTAATTTAACTATGTATTTAAAATGAAATAATTAGAACATTATAGTCAAATGTTAGGTATGAACATAATAAAAGGCAGGAAGGCTAGAGCCTTGTACTTATCCTAATATGCTTATGTTAATAAGGTATTAAGAAGATATTTTTTTGAGCATGTTATACCTGTTAGTATTCCTCTATGAAAACATTTTGAATTTTATTTGGATCAATACCCTAGAAAATATGTTGAGTATTTCTTCAAGAATAATATTAAATATGCTAATATAGTAGGATGTCTTATGTATGTTGTGGTCTATTCTAGGGAAGACATTTCATTTGCGATCATTACTTTGAAGATGTTTATAGTAAAATCTGGTAAGTCTCAATGGCATACATTGAAATGGATACTTAGGACTGGTCTCCTGGAAGTGCAATATGCAGTCAATGGTTACAATCTCCACTACAGAGGTAGAGTATATTTCCCTGACAGAATCCATAAAAGAGGCTATATGGTTGAAAGGTTTTCTTTTTGAGTTGTCTTTATCTACTGATATCATATTAGTCCATTGTAATGGCCAATCTGTGTTGTATTTATCTAATAACTATGTATTCCATGTTAGATCAAATCACATTGACATTAGACATCATTTTTTAGGGATATTATATAATCTATAACAATGAGTGTCACTAAGATACCCATTCGGGACAATCTGACTGATAGTTTGATTAAGACCGTTCCATTTTACAAATTAATGCATTGACATAAATTAATGAATTTAGTCCCAATAATATAACTTAGGTTGCAAGTAAATCATTTTTAAATTCCATTTAATTACAAGGTGTAGCTTTGTGGAATATTACCCATGAATATTTGCATTTAAATTCAATTAATATAGTTTTATATGATTTATTCATAATGCATTAATGGTGTTCAATTTGCATGGGGTATATACATGCATAACATTGGTCACATGGGTTTTATTTTTCTTTCATCTAATTATTTTTTCACTGTAATATTTTTTTCCTTACATATAGAGGCTATTTACCTAGTTTATTTATTGGACAACATCCAACAATCATGCTTCATCCTGGGTGTGTTTTTTTTATGAACTTCGATTTGGGGTGTCATCGCTGTACCAATCTCATGGCGCCACTTGTCCAGTGCATTGTCCCACCTTCAGTTATGTGAACCATCAACCTAATATGGGTCATCCATGAAACTATGATCCTGAGATTCTACCTATGCCACACAATGCTCTCTAGCACACCATGATTTTCCCACTGGTAGCTTAGATTTGATCGATCAATTCTCTCAAAGGAGCACCTTTAATCTGGTTCAGTTGGTGAGTTCCCGGTGACTAGCTCCTCCACTTTTCTGAGGGGTTATCAGAGAAGAAGAAGGAGACTAAGGTTATCTAACCAATCACACTCCCTATCTTTGAGTTCATTTTAGATCCTAGAACTATAGTAATTATTTTGTGGAGACTCAGTGGAGATCAACTCATTCATAGGTCTAAGATGACTGCATGTCAAGAAAGTTACCGATCTTGACTTCCTTTTTGGTTGTAACTAGGTTTTTGTTTAGTTACTTGGCTCTGTAGACATCTATTCATTTCTATCATGTATAGATATGTATCCTTTTTGGGTGTGTGCATGAGTCCGTCCGAGAGTGAATGATGTTGACTCTATGTGATGGGCTTCAACACTTCCACCTAGTTTAACAAGGCTTACCTCCTCAAATATTTTCTTTGGTTCTTCTTTTTTTCTTTGAGTTTGTATTTTCTTTGCTTGCTTTATTACTTTGTAATAAAAGGCTTACCTAGGTGGGATTCTCTTTGTGCACATAGGATTATGCTAATCTGAAGCATGTCACATCCTATGTTATTTACTTTCTATACATTATGTATTCTTTCATCTAATAGCATGATTATTGAAGAATCATGTTCTGGTTCTTTATCTCTAATTGATCAATTAAATATATCAAATAATAAACCCAATAATACATGACAATAGATCTTGGATGTTTTAGGGTTTAAAGGTTCAACCCCAAAAATTATTAATACTATAAATAAATAAATTAAAAATTAATATGAAATAATACTTCAATTAAATGTAAATTTAAAATACAAAGTCATACTTGGAGTTATACCGGTTACACCATGCATTGTATTGAGGTGTGGTTTATTTATACACATCACAAATGAGTTATAGATCATTGTCCTAAAGTATCAAAATAATCTGAATGTTTTTTATTGGTTTTGAGTATGTCACATGTTCTTTTTATTAAAATTAATGTCAATTTTAAATAAATACACACTTGGAGTTATACCAGTCACACTGTGCATCAAATTGAGGCGTGGCTAATTCATACATATCAAAAATTACTTATAGATCATTTTACTAAAGTATAAAAACAATCCAAATGCATTTTCTTAGTTTTTAGCATGTCACTTGTGTTTTTTACTAAAATGTCATTTCAAATAGAAAATACACACTTTAATCCATACCGAACATATAATGTGTCAGTTTGACATGAGACTACTTCCTACATGGCACAAATGAATTATGAATCAATTTCCTAAATTATCAAGAATATCGGAGCATATTTACTTGGTTTTCAGTGAGTGACACACATTTTGAACTAAAATGTCAATTTTAAACTGATAACAGACACTTTGAGTCATACTTCTCACAATATGCATTATATTGAGGTGTGGTTTATTCCTACACATTAAAAATGACTAATATATCATTCTCTTAAAGTATAAAAACAATACGAATGCACTATCTCAGTTTTTAGTACGTCACTTTTACTTTTAACTAAAATTAATGTCAATTTTAAATAAAAAGACACACTTGGAGTCATATTGGCTATACTGTTCATCATATTGAGGTGAAGTTGATTACTACATGCCAGGAATGGATTATGGATCATTTTTCAAAATTATAAAAATAAAATGAATACATTTTTCATGGTTTTCAGTATGTCACTTGTTATTTTTACTAAAATTAATGTTAATTTTAAATAAAAAGACACACTTGGAGTTATACCGGTCTCATTGTGCATCATATTGAGGTGTTGTTAAATCTTACATGTTACAAATGACTTATGAATAATTTTCCTAATGTATCAAGCCAATATGAATTCATTGCTCGGTTTTCAGTATGTCACTTGTTATTTTTACTAAAATTAATGTCAATTTTAAATAAATAGACACACTTGGAATTATATCAGTCACACCATGCATCAGATTGAGTTGTAGATGATTCCTACACATCACAAATGACTTATGAACCGTTTTTATAAAGTATAAAAACAATATGAATGAATTTTCTTAGTTTTTAGAATGTCACTTTTATTTTTTATTAAAATTTCATTTAAAACTAGAAACACACACATTGATTCAAATCAGTCACATTGTGTATCAGTTTGACATGAGACAGCTTCCAACACATCACAACTAACTTATGAATTTTTCCCTAAATTATGAATACAATCAGATCATGTTTTCTTGTTTTTCAATGAGTGAACTGTTTTGAACTAAAATGTTAATTTTAAACTCATAGAAGACATTTTGAGTCATACTGGTCACATCATGTGTCATATTGAGGTGCGGTTGATTCCTACATGTCAAAAATGACTTACGGATTGTTTTCATAAAGTATCAAAATAATCAGAATGTGGTTTCATGGTTTTTTATATATCACTTGTTCCTTTTACTAATATTAATTTCAATTCTAAAAAGAGTCACACTTAGAGTTATTCTGGTCACGCCATTAGTCGGATTAAGGTACGGTTGATTGATATATGTTCTAAATGACTTATTAATTTTTTTCCTAAAGTATCAAAATAATCCGAATGTATTTTCTCCATTTTTTAGTATGTCACTTGTTCTTTTTACAAAAATTAATGCCAATTTTTAACAAATAGACACACTTGGAATTATACCGGTTATAACGTACGTCAGATTGAGGTGTGGATGATTCCTACTTGTCAAAAATGAATTATGGATCATTTTACTAATGTCTAATGAAAATTAAAATGTGTTTTATCAGTTTTGAGTATGTCAGTTTTTTTTATTAAAATGTCATTTGAAACTGGAAACATGCACTTTGAGTTCTATCGATCACATCGTGTGTAAGTTTGACATGAGACTACTTCCTACATGTCACAACTGACTTATGAATCATTATCCTAAATTATCAAAATAACTGGAGAACATTTTTTTGTTTTCAATGAGTGAGACGTTTTGAACTAAAATGTTAATTTTAAACTGATAGTGGACATTTTGAGTTATACTAGTCACATCATGCATTAGATTGAGGTGTGGTTGATTCCAACATGTCACTAATGATTTATGGATATTTTTAATAATGTATGAAAACAATTTGAATTAATTTTCTCAGTTTTCAGTATTTTACTTGTTCTTTTTACTAAAATTTATGTCAATTTTAAATAAAAAGACACACTTAGAGTTATACTAGTCACACCATATGTCTGACTGGGGTGGGGATTAGTCCTACATATAAAAAATGAATTATGAACCATTTTACTAAATTATCAAAACAATTTGAATGTGTTTACTTAGTTTTCAGTACAACACTTGTTCTTTTTACTAAAATATCATTTGAAACTGGAAACACACACTTTGAGTCATATTGGTCCCATCGTGTGTCAGTTTGATATAAGACTACTTTCTATATGCTGTTAGGTTTCGGGGCCCTCAGCGGAAGTCGGTTGGCAGGGGATTTTAAAATTTTTGTCAGCGGATTGACATGACTTGTCAACACTGAATATCCTAGCCCTGGAGAGTTCTGAGGATCTCGCTTAAATTATAAGGAGCACAAAATAAAAATGAAAACGTACCCGTTTCAAATCTGAAGCTGCGATCGAATGCAACTAGTTGATGGCGATCGTCGCTTGAAGGGTCCAAAGCAGGAACCCTCTAGACCATCCACACATACTTTAAAAAATCCGCGGGAGCATTGATCGTCGAATTTCGGGTGTTAGTGTCGAGATCTGATGATGCTTTCGACGTCCCGACGATCATCACATTGTGATTCCTTCGATGTTGGAGAGAGATCTGGATCCAAGCCTCTTGGATCGAGAGATTCTCTCTATAGAGAGTGGGAGGAGAGATATGCGCTGGATTTAATTTAATGGAATGAATGAATAGTTAATTGCACAACATAAGAGAGACCATCCTCCTATATTTATAGTGGAGTTGTGAAATACCCGGTTGGGTTCCCCGGTCCCCATTTATTTCAATGTCCACTAAATAAATAATTTTGACAAACTAAATTGCACCAATATTATTTTTTATTTTATCACATACATGTAATATATATAAAATATATTACGTGATAAAAACCGAGTCATTTAACTCGACTCTCTATCCCGCTTAATATTAAATGAAACTTGAATATTAAAATAATATTCGTTCAATTAATAATTTACTTATATTTTCTAAAATTGTAAATACATTAAATAAATTCAACCAAAAATATTTATAACTTGAATATTAATGAATTTATTTAATTATTTTGGTGATAGATACCTGGAAAACACTTGGACCCCGTGGTGGGGCCCACTATGTCTATATACCTTTTCAACTAAACAGGGAAGATTTTTGAATATGCTATGGTGTGTGACCCTCTAGGCCCTTATCTCAATAGAAGTGAATAAAATCCACATACCATTGGTGGAGTCTAGCAACCCATCAAGGCCCCTAAAAAGATAAGGATAGTCATAGTAATGACTAACAACCTACGAAAACTGACTGTGTACTATATTCTCTTTGTCAATAAATATCTCATAAAGTAGGACACAAACTTGTGTCATCATCCTTTTCTTATTTTATTAATTGTTGATCTAAACAGATGAATTTTCCTTTCTACTACTTTGGCCAAAGATTTATGGAGGCAACACCATCCTGATCAATCGGCCTGATATATACAACTTCCTGAACTTGGAAGTGACAAATCATTTCTTGACCATTCAACTAATGTCATACCACCAAAGACAAACCCAACACAAGCTACCTCATAGTGATTTAAATACCATGTTTTTCACCTTTCATCAAAGTATGTAATCAAATGATACACATTGGTTATAAGGACCCAGAGTTAAACATTACTTAATCTTGAGTTACTTCAAGAATACACGTTGAAGATCTTTTCAGGTTTAGAGTTTTAGAGAATTAGATCATAAAACATGCATTACATTCCACATTTAAACAAAGTGGTTACATAAAAGATAGTACTCATTTTTACCATCAACAGAAACATATTTTAAATAAAACATGGATTCTTTCTTGACACTTCCTTGACACTATCATCATATCATGTACCTTTCCCTTGACCTGTGAAAAACATTTCAAAAACATGGGATGAGCATAAAAAGCTCAGTAAGGGATATAAAAATATGGCAAGGAAACATGAGTATATGTATACGTAAGAATCAATGAAATCATACTTTACTCATAAAACATAAGCACATTAACATACCTCATCAAATCATGAATAAATCATAGAAATCATATGACATAAAGGTAACTTGAGGCCTTCATAACATTCTTACGTAGGGAGTAACCCTCATGGTTACATTTGGAATACCCATCACAGTATATTACCTAAAATCTCTTCAGAGAAACCATAATGTTTAACTCCTTCGTGTTACCCAATGCATTGGAGAGCTATATCGGTCTCACCTGCCCTTAGTTTATCACGGAACCACCCATCTTCATAACAATGCCCAAGAACCATAACATAATCGTATCACATAAAACATACATAAAGGAAACATAACATTTCCACATTTCAATCACAAGATATAAATACAACACATTGATATAATATAAACATTATGAAAACCATTTTCAATACCAAAATAAAATAAAAGTAAAACATGCTATTTATTTTTCATTTAAAAAAAGGTATGGCTTTTAGAGGAAGCTGAAACTCAAATAATGGTCACGGCGGTGGAGAATTCGTTGTCACCGCATACGTACGAAAAAAACATTCCCTTTTGTCGTTTAGTAAAATGCTTCATATAAAAAAGATTCCTTTGGGATAAAAGTAAAAGTCAAAGGGGTTTATACACCATATAAAAGAATGTTGTGTATAAAACAAAATATGCCTCAATGAAAGGAGATTGAGATGAAGTCCCATACCTCGGGTCCGACTTGACTCGATCATTCTTTAACCTCCTGAATAATAAACTTGAGTTAATTTTTACTTGCTTAAGAACCTTTTTCAAGTTAATTATTCCTTTTGTACCACTTATTACCAAGTTATGAACACTATGTAATTATTTATGTTAATAATGGTCGTTTTGTTGATCATTGGTACTTGAGTCAAAAATAAAATCTTTATAATTACAAGTTGTTCATGGGGTAAAATATCCAATATATACAGAATTATATTCATTATGTAGATATCATATATATAAAATATATCCAGTATATACATACATTTATAATATTACATAACATTTAGAGGTAAGAAATGAAATGCACTGTTCATGGAGATGGTAAGCCGTACGTACGCATGAACGCTACTTCCATTTCTATTTCATATTTAATAGAATTAAAACATAATGATACATAATTGTATAATATCTTCAGTATGGTATCATATATAATATCATTAAATCTATCCTTTATACGTACCACATATGGTATTAACGAATCAAATCACTTTGAGGGGGTGGTAGTCCGCACTTCCGAAAATGAAGATATCACGTTTACCCATAATGGAAATCATAAAAGTATACCATAAATGAAAAATATAGAAGCTTAAGTAAAACATAAACATATTATATATCATCTATAAATATATTTACATCTTAATGGCCACCTTTGAAGGTGTTATATGAGTGTTGAACAATCATCGTTTCGTGAGGCAGAAATTCGCCATCCACAGAAACTGTATGTTATTTAACCATTAGATGTAGGTGTGTGTAAGCGTAGCTCGAATACTTCTTATAAGAACATCCTAGTATATTGAGGATACTGGTGTTGTTACAAAAGAAATGAATAAAAAGAGTTTAGGGGGTTGGAGAAGCAAAATAAAACATAAGAACACAAGGGAAAACACTACCTTTAAAACATGTAACTCTTTTTGATTTGAGCTCAAAGGCTTCCTTGGGAAGACTTATGCCCAATGTGAGCATTCTAGGAGTAAGATAGGGATGTGGAAAGATAAAATGGGCAGGGGTTGGCCGAGCCAAAGGCTTGATAGGTGTGGGTAAGGTGGTAGTGGTGGGGGCCTTTTATAAGAGGAGAGGAGGGGCACTCTTGGAAAGTTATAAAAGGTTACTTTATTATAAAATTCTTTTCGTATTTAAAAGGACCCAAAATTATATATTTTAAGGATAAAGTGATAAGAGTTTTAAATCCACCCATCCAATAGGTTTTTGACATATGTAGGTTTTATATTTCACATTATCTTTTCATTTTATTTAAATCGTTAAATAATGAGGTAATCGCTGCATCATCATGATGTCATAAATAATTTAATTTATTTAATGTCTAAAAATTATAAAACAAATATCATGATGTAGGAAATATTTTTATCTTTCTAATTAATATTTATTTTCAAAAATATGACTTGTATAACCCCATTTAAAAATTGTTTTAGTAAAACAACTCATGTTTGTGACATTTTAATTTTAACATTAAATAAAAAGTTATTAATATCATTTTTCTACCAAAGTGGCTCCATGGGGTCCCCAAGTTGACCCATGGATTTTCTTGGTCGGCCATGACACATCCAATAAGGGTAGGACATGTGTCTAGGTCAATTCATATTATGAAAACATTATTTTTACCTTAAATTACACTAATTACCTCTAATCGCGATTAACAACTTAAAAGTTACTATTCACCAAAAAATTATTTTAATCCCATTGAACCACATTTTACTTCTTAATGACAACCATGTATGTCGGATTTTTGAAATTCAAAACACAGAGTTGGTAAAATTTCATTTAAAATAAAAATCAGGTTTTTTAAGTACCACTTAGTGGTTTCACTATTCTTCAAAAAATAGAAGTTTTTCAGAAAAATACCAAAATTTCACCCTAAGATATATTTGATATTCCGAATTCAAAAATTATGTCTATTTCAAAAAATTCAAAACATATAAGTTACATTAATTAATTTAACAATTAATTCCCGCTGTCAGAACAAAAAGCATGTTTTTATGATACAATATATATCAAAAGATTGACACTAGTTTAAGTCCAATTTCAAAGTGAAATTAATTCCAATGACCACTATTGGATTAAATGGTAAAAATATATTCTAATTTCACTTAAAAAACAATTCAAAAGATAATCTAATCATGTAAATAAATTATATTAAAAAGAGGTTTTGAATTAAAATACAACATTTTTCACTATTCATTAAAAAAATGAACTTTATCGGAAAAATACCAAAAAATTACACAAATTAAATTTTGATGTCCTGATTCTAAAGAAGAATTTTATTTGGTCCAATAGAATGTATAAAAGTGACCAAAACTAAATTTATAGACGGTTCGCCATCAAAAGGCGATAAGTCGACCTTTAGTGAATGCTAGAGTATATATGCCTAAAATTGAATTCTTTCCATATTTTAAGCCTTTATATTTTATTGGATAAATGTAAAAACATTTAAAAAACATATATAATCATATTTTAGTTATTTCTATTCATTACTGCCAATACAATGACAACGTGTTAACTACCATTTAAAATCAAATTGTTTTATTACTAGTGTGCAACGTATGATTTCAAAGAAACTCTTTGTTGCGTATCAGGTATGCTATAAAACATAGAAACCCCTTTAATGTAAAATTAATATTTAATTCGTAAATATTAATAAATATGAAAATGATTTATTCTTTATTTACCTGGGATATTACATTGGTAATGGTCTCAAGTCAGGAGACCAATACACATGTCCAAAGATAGGAACAACCAATGACACAAAAAACATGTGGTGTTCCTATTGGTGGGTATGTACTCATGATATCATTACTATAGATCACCAAGTGTGAACTTCATGAGAATAAGTCTCAATGCTTATGATCCCCCAACAACTGATAGTCAAACATCTACTATGTCCAGTCTGTAAGATGTATCTAGACTATAGAACATATATTTAAGATTAATGTCATACTATGTCGAGGTTCTCATTATAGACTGGGATCTGCTATAACCAATCGACATGACAATCAATATTTGGAAATTACCTTTATAATAGTGGATGTAGAAAAGTCTACACTATAATGTTAAGATAACATCATGTATAACTAACTGTATACATGATATGGTAATCAAATGTACTTCATAGTTGGGTCTAGGGAACCCACTATTTCAACACTCCCACTTTCACTAGAGCCAACTTGCTAACCAAACTTGTTAGCTACTCACATGATAAATATCATTCTTCTGATGAGTAATGGCTTTAACTACTGGGCCTACCACATTTTCTCCACATGGAATATCTTATGTATGAGACCTCATAAACTTGAGTAAAACTTCTCAAGATAAGGTATCCCCAAGTATATCACTTTTGTCCGTTGTCCTAACTTGAAAACTTGGCTATTAAGAATATCATAATTTACATTATGATAATACTTTTATCAGTAGGTGCGAATTGAAGAACTATAACAAATCATTGCAATTGATAACTACTTCTTAGCAGCCTTAGCAGTTGCAATGTACTCAGTATTTGTAGGTATGACTAACACTAGCTTTTACGAGCTCGACTCACTCATCTCCTTAGCCTAACTGCGATGCTAGATCAAGTTGATCTAAGGATTACTAGTTTATCTCCCACCATAACTATTATAACTTATTCTACATATACCAGGAACATATCTTTTGTACTCTCCAAAGTACAAGAAGCTAGTTCTGACTACTTCACTTGTAGTGCTCCTAGATATAATTTATATCTGCCTGCAATAAAGTATATTCTTGTAGTATCAATTATTGTACATAAAATGGCATATGTGATTTATCCATCGCTAAAGTGTATGGAACTCAATTCACAACATTAATATCTTCTCATGCTCCAAACATGTCATCTTTGAGAGATTAATCCATGTGACATTGGCAACAATTATAAACTTGAATTCTTCCATACTGTAATTTTTAATAAAATGTCACTTTATGTACGATTGACTAGGTCTATGAAATCGTTAGATCAACTTCAGTAGATCCTATTACCTAGAACATAGGTTGTTACTTTAATTAAATCATTGGATAATTACTTTTATTCTGGTCTTAACTAACTATAAGACCAATATCTATTTTCCATATATTGCCGAACATATTTCACTTGGAAAACATTGGTGCTCCCTCTAAATTTGGTAGAAACATGAAAAAGATTCATTTGAAATGAACGATCAATGATCTTGCTGCTTACTTTAATCCAGAACTAGATTTCAAAAACATGCAACCTTTATTGGCCTTTGATGGTGTCATCATCTCTTTCTGGTTGTGTCTTATAGACACCTTCCATGAAATATGATCTTGACATACAATGAACAATAGAATGATCTTAAAATTTAGCTATAACAGGTAAAAATTCTAATGGATTTAGGCATACAGACTTGGTATAACCAATCTAACCTTATTGCTACCTGACATGTACAATCCATGTATCATCTCATTTGAATAACTACCGCAGTACTCAATTTATAATCCCGTTTGCAATTTGATACATGGAATCTATTAATTTAATTTTAGTTGATCTTTTCAATCTTATATTATTACCATATAATGCTTACATTTAGGAATTATTATTCATTAACGAATAATTTATCACCGTCCACAGTGAATATAAAACCATCACCATGGTTTCATCCTTCATACGGAGTATGCATCACTAGAACATGCCTATTCCACATGTATTTGTGGAACTTGTTCCTATAAAAACCATTTGTTCATCTCAATCATTGACTAAGTTCAATTCAATTCATCTCCCACTATCTATAATAGATATGTGCAACCTTATATGGAAATTTAGTCTAACACTTGACCACATATATTTTATCTTAAGGGTTTACGTAATATCCTAAGCAATTGTTATGATAATTACTAGCTTGATGCATGTTTGTTTATATCTTAACAAACTCTTTGCATTCTAACACATGTATTATGATGTAATGGATTTTCATCATACTATAACTAGTATGATACCAATTTGTCATTTGATATTGCATATTGCTTATGTGTTTATGCCGTAATTTTCAAAGTACATTTTTGGTATATTATGGATGTTATTGCAAGTTGTAACATTAATACAACTTACATCATAACTTTGATGTGTAACATATGAATTTAGGAATTGCTTCACACTACATGTTTGTTGATCAATGTTAATATGTAAGACTTTATCATCGATCCTACTAATAAACATCAAAACAGTGATGCAAATAAGGTAACATGCGTTTAAGAATTACTCCACACTACATTGTCATGATCGATGATTGCATAGTCAAGATATTCTTCGACATACCGATCCGAAGCAACTCATGTCATCTAACCATTCATATAATTCACTATTACATTCCTTAATAACTTAAGAGAATCATATGAAGTATCATTACATATAGATTTATTTGGAATAGTTCACACTCTCTTGTTGAACTAACCTCGAAAGCTTTGCAACATACCATTATTTCTAAAGGTTTATTTGTCTAAACTAACAATGTCAATAATACCGATGATGTTTAGCTGTGCCGAGCCTAAATAACATACTGGGTATATTTTTGATATCCACTTTTAGTATTACTTGACAAAGAATCTTCTTGCAACAACTGGATAAGTCTTACATTTTATATTCATCATGTATTGCCTTTGATTCAAGTATGTATGAACTATTTGTTGAGTATGTTACCAGAAACAAAATTCATCCCAAAAACATTGAATAATGTCTCATTATGCCCAAATGGTCACATGAGATAAATATTTTGGTTATACTCAACTACTTGTTCAATTTAAATCAACCACATAGCAATTAGAAGTTATGTGTTTCTCACCGCTGACTTAGTAATCACCCTTTCTCAGCTTCTTAGAGTGGACACTTTACTTCTAGTAATGTTTCTCTACTTTCTTAGTTACTATATCTAAATAAATATATGTGAAAATCATATTTTATTTAATACCCAAGTAGTATGTGAGAAAAAAATACTTTTATTTGATGAATATAAACTAAACGAGAAGCAGGTATTTTTTCTTGTATTTCAGTTTTTAAACTTCCACGAATTTATTTTATAATATGTGATGAAAATAACCTTCAATTAAATAACCAAAAACTTTTCATTGAAATACATGAAGAAGATTCCTTTGGTGTAACTTTTCATAGGTCTTTTTGCATTGTCATTCAATTTATTCTCCATAAGAATAATAGATGGTGCTATCTCCAATATTCTTATTACTTGGTGAATGTTACCTTAAAGGTAATGAAGAGCCTACTCTATACTCTTCATTTGTATCCTTAAACGAAACTATAGTAATTGGGTGTAAAAATTTATAATAATGGGATGACCTTAGAGATTGTGAACTATCTTTCACTTTATAAAAACCGAGTAAAACCATCAAATTCAAATCATTCTTAGCTTTCTCCTTGGTAACTTCTTAGAGATGAGACTACATGTAATTGTCATCCAAGTCATGGTGTAGCGACTGCAACTAACATCAGATGTTGATGATAGAATTATGAAAAAACTATCATATTCTGAATTCATGATCTCTTATAAGCATTTACACCCTCGCTTACTGAGGCGACTTAACAGGTTGGGACACTAACATCTTGAATTTCCATTATAGAAATATTATGCGCAAGCGCCTATACTACACATAGAATTTCGTGCTTTTTTGGACATTAACTTTGTCCAATATTAATCATAGTGTTATTATGGTTTTACTTTCCATTATCTACAAAATAAATTTTAGTAGATTGTACTTTTAATATTGATTACCGAATGTGAAATTACTGATTAATTTAATCATTAAATGTATCCCACTAATTTTTTAAATTCTAGGAACCCTCTATACTAGAATTGGAATACTCTTGAGTATTATAGTGGAAAGGATCCATGAAACTACCTCACGGTCTACAAGCTATGGATATGCAATTACTCGGAGGGTCCAAGGTAGTCTTTTGGCTAGACAACTGCATTAACTCGCAGTTCCTTGATCTGTTGAGTGAAGTCCCAACTTGAAAAATCATTACATTTTTACTCAATGCTTGCCTCTAAAATTAAAACAAACTAGATATGGCTATTTATTTGTTGCAATTTTAGTTAAGTAGACCCACCAATCCAATAAGAACTCCCTGATAGTAAGAGGCACCCTCATCTATGGCATGAATGGCACCTTGAACCCCCAGTTTTGTTCAAACTTGAATGATGGAAGGATGTTGTGACTTAATATTTTCTTTGAGTGTTTTATTGGTTTCTCTCGACTAATGTAATCCATTTCTATAAACTTGTTAATCTATATTGCTGTTCTCACAACTGAACTTTTATATAAAACATACGCTTCTTCTTTATACATTCTATTATCTATTATTTCCTATATTTTTCACGCTGTTCTAAAATGTATAAAATAATAAATAGAGGCATAAAATAAAAAGACTACCTGACTGGTCTTGAGCATCTAAACGACCTAAGGGCATCATACATGAGTCGAAGCATGACTCAAAATGCAGCTAGCCCCCATCTTGTATGTTCACATCGCATCTATGGTATCGCCTTGTCTTGGTGTGGTCCACGTCACGTCTTGGAGTAACTCCTCATCTTGGTGGGGTCCATGTCACATCTTACATCATCTATGTCATTTGTTGTCTTCGTCCGAAGTACAAAAGTACTCGCACAGAGGTGAGGGAAACTCGTGTATAAATGTACATCAGGTTAATTAGACACGCATGCCCTTATACATTTTCACTTAAAAGTAAATACGATGCGCAAACCATCTATTTAATTAATTACAATCATCACACACAATTAAAATAATTAATTAAATAAAAGGAAACATACACGAGTCGATGCTCAAGACCAATAGAAGGGTAAAATCAATGCATGATAAAACTAAAATTCATTAAATAAGTATGAGGTTTATTTAATTAAATTAAATGAATTAATAAATTCAAATAATTTAATTAATAATCATTCAGCTAATTAATTTATTTTTAATTAAAAAAATTAAATTAATTTATTAATTTAATTTCATTACAAAATTAAATTAATTTACATCTATCAGTATTAAAATAATTAACAAAAATTTATTTTTAATTAATTTATTATAGATAATGAAATTAAATTAATTATATTAATTATATTTTGATTAATTTAACTGCACGGTCCTCGAAACACGATTGCAGGTCCTGTGCAGGTCGGGCCAAACCCACGCAGGACCCTACGAGGTCGTGTAGGGCCAAACTTGGGTGGGTCGATCCTCCAAAACTCGTTCTGGGATGGTAAGATCCATCTAGACTGTTCCAAGACCAATTTTTCCCTATGAAAGATAATGTGCAGGCAAAGAGGTACCTCTCAGATCCAAACCAGAGGCACGTCGAGGTTGTGGACAATGCCCGATGAACAGGAAGGTAGGTGGCCTTGCCTGGTGTTGGTCAGTTAGTGAGGTGCACTCCCAATGCAAAGAAAGAGGTAGCTGGGTCATCGTATGTTGTCCGCGAGCTAACCCGCGTGGGCCGATGACATCTAGGTAGTGCACCTCCTTGGGCGTCCCGAGAAAGAGAACAGGGGGTCCGAACAGACCCCCTACATTGACCATTTTTTTCTTTTTTTCTTTGTTTTTAGATTTCTTGACCTGCAAAGCCAGCCCCACCCAATTTTGGTTTTTTTATTTTAATTTTAAGACTTCTTTTGAAGTCTTTCTCACTCCCTTTTTTTTAATTTTATTTGAGTCAAAGTCTTTAATTATTTTAAATTATTTAAAAGAAGTATACTCCTCCTAAATTCCAGATATTAATTTCCAAATTCTACTCAAATAGCCTTTAAATTTAATAATAATAAAGTTATAATAATAAAACAATAATTTATTATTATATTATTATAATAATAAAATAAATAATATTATTATAATATTATTATGTAAAATATTACATTACAAAATTATAATTTTCAAAATTAACATTATTTCCGATGAATCAATTAAAACTTAATCGGTTCAGCTGGATGAAATTAAATTTAGAACCCGAGATGAAATCACATATTCGATCCAATCCAAAAAATTAAACTGACCATAACATAGTCATTCGACATCGGATCTCAGTGAAATTTGAACCATTGGGACCGTATTTTAACCCTCTACTTAATGGTAATAAAAATTTAATTTTCTAGGATCATAAAATCTACATGATCCCTTTGATACCACTATTAGGTTTCGAGGCCCGCAGTGGAATCCGGTGGGCTAGGGATTTTAAAATTTTCGTATGTGGATCGACGAGACTTGTCGAGGCCGAAAATCCAAGCCCCATAGAGTTCCTAGGATCTCTCGTAAATTATAAGTAGCACAAAATAAAAATGAAAATGTACCAGTTTCAAATCTAAAGCGGCGATCGACTACAACTAGTCGATGATGATCGTCACTTGAAGAATCCAATGCAGGAACCCTCTAGATTGTCCACACATGCTTCAAAAAACCCACAGGAGCGTCGATCGTCAAATTTAGGGATCTATAATAGAGATTTGATCATGCTTTTGACATCCCGAAGATCACTGGATTGAGATGCCTTCGATGCTAGAGAGAGATCTTGATCTGAGCCTCTTGGATTGAGAGTTGCCCTCTCTAGAGAGCAGGAGGAGATAGATGATCAGGATTTCATTCCATTGAATGAATGAATAGTGAATTTCATAATATAAGAGAGAGCCTCCTGCTATATTTATAGTGCAGTTGCAAAATACCTAGTTGGGTTCCCCGACCCCCGTTTATTTCAACGTCCAGAAAATAAGTAATTTTGATGAACTACACCTTACCAATATTATTTATTATTTTATCACATACTTGTAATATATATAAAATATATTATGTGATAAAAACTGAGTCATTTAACTTGACTCACTATCCTTCTTAATATTAAACGAACCTTGTATATTAAAATAATATTCGTTCGATTAATAATTTTCTCGTATTTTCTAAACTTCTAAATACATTAATTAAATTCAACCCCAAATATTCATAACTTGAATATTAAATAATTTATTTAATTATTTTGGTGATATATACTTGGACAACACTTGGACCCCATGGTGGGGCCCACTATATCAATATACCTATTCAACTGAATAGGGAGGATTCTTGAATACACTATTGTGTGTGACCCTCTAGGCACTTATTTCAATAGTAGTGAATAAAATCCACAGACCAAGGGTGGAGTCTAGCAACCCACATAGCCCCTAAATAGATAAGGATAGTCATAGAAACGACTACCAACCTACGAACACTAACTGTGTACTATAATCTCTTTGGCATTAAATATCTCATAAAGTAGGACGCACACTTGTGTCATCGTCCTTTTCTTGCTTTATTATTTTTTGATATAACCAGATGGATTTTCACTTCTACTATGTTGTCCAAATATTTATGAAGGAATCAACATCCTGATCAACCATGCCTAAGATATACAGCTTCCAGAACTTGGAAGTGACAAATGCTTTCTTGACCATTCAACCAATGTCATACCACCAACGACGCACCCAACACAAGATACCTCACCATGATTTCTATACCATGGTTTTTTCCTTGCATCAAAGTACATAATCAAATGATACACATTGGTAATGGTATCAAGTTAGGAGACCAATACAAATGTTCAAAGATAGGAACGACCAATGACACCCAAAACATTTGGTGTTCCTATTGGCGGGTCTGTCCTCATGATCTTATTACTAGAGATCACCAAGTGAGAACTTAATGTGAAAAAGTCTCAATTCTTATGGACCCCTAGCACCTGATAGTCAAACATCTACTGTTTCTAGTCAGTAAAATGTTTATAGACTATAGAACATATATTTAATATTAATTTCATAGCATCTTTAGGTTCTCATTATAGCCTGGTATTTGCTATAACCTCTCAACACGACAATCAACCATTGGAAATTACCATTATAATAGTGGACACAAAACAGTATACACTATAATGGTAATATAAAATCATGTATAACTAACTGTATACATGATATAGTAATCAAAAGTACAACATATTCGGGTATAGGGAACCCACTATTTCAACATAAGTCACAACTGACATATGAATCATTGTGATGAATTATCAAGAAAAGCAGAGCATTTTTGGTTAGTTTTCTGTGAGTGACACACATTTTGAATAAAAATGATAATTTTAAACTGATAATAGAAACGTTGAGTCATACTAGTCGCACTGTGCATCAGATTGAGCTACAATTGATTCCTACTAATAAAAAATGACTTATGGACCATTTTCCAAAAGTATTATAACAATCATAATTATTTTTCTTAGTGTCTGGTATGTCACTTTTTAATTTTACTGAAATTAATGTCAATTTTAAATCAAAAGACACACTTTGAGTCATACCAGTCACACTATGAGTTGGATTGATATGTGGTTGATCCATACACACTAAAAATGACTTATGTATCATTTTACTAAAGTATAAAAACAATATGAATGTGTTTTCTCAGTTTTTAGTATGACACTAGTTCTTTGTACTAAAATTAATGTCAATTTTAAATAAAATGATGGAATTGGAGTCATACAGATCACATCGTGCATCATATTGAGGTGTTGTTGATTCATACATGTCAAAAAATGAATTCTAGATAATTTTCCTAAAGTATCAATATAATATGAATGTGTTTGATTGATTTTGAGTATGTCACTTCTTCTTTTTACTAATATCAATGCCAATTTTAATGAAAAAGACACACATTGAGTCATATCAATCACATTGTGGATCATATTGAGGTGTGGTTGATTCCTACACATTAAAAATGAATTATAGATCATTATCCTAAAGTATCAAAACAATCTGAATGCCTTTTCTTAGTTTTAAATATGATAGTTGTCTATTATACTAAAATTATTGTCAATTTTAAATAAAAATATGCACCTATATTCATAATGGTAACACCATACCATTTCCTTTATTTGTCTAACAACAAAAGAATCATATGGATTCAATGTTCTTAGCTGAAAAAACATCCTCTAATCTTCTAGTTTTAAACAATGAGAATTGTTTTTTGGATAGGAACATTGACTCAATATTCAATGTTGGAAGTTCGACAATGAAAGGCAATGGAAAACATGGTAACATTGGTAGAAAATAACATATTATCTCTTTTGTGGCTTATTGCAGATAGTTGAAGTAAAAATATGAATTCCCAAAAGAGATGTGAAATGAACTAAATAAGTATTAGATAAAAATGATAAGGAAATCATCTTACAAATAATAGATAAAATGAGTGAAAAATTAATTAAATAAGTAGTAGGAATTCACCTTTTCATGATGGATTAATACATTCTTGACCCATGCCCTTATTATCATTGTCTTTGTTGCAGCCTCGAAGTTCAATATATCATGATCCTGATCAGCTTTGAACATACCACCGTAACCCAAGAAAAAGAATCCACCTATATAAGAAAAAAATTATTATGTGAGTAATAAAAAAAATAAAATAATTAAACATACATATTGAACAACTCATTACTTATATAGAAGTCACATATTCATGAGATATGTGTACAATTTTCCATTAGGTATTCTACCCATTCGTTCATAAACAAATCTATGTCTTATTGTGAATATGAGAATTTTTTACAGCCATAGTAGTACTGGAAAATATAAATATAGAAAGGATTAATAAATATTTTTAAATTAAATAGAAATTATCTTTGAAAATGTCTCTTCGGGGATGCTAGTTTTTGGCAGAATATGATCTCTCTCATAAATTTAGAAACATAATAACCAAATTATTTTCAATTTTTTTGTTTCAGACACTAAAAAATATTGATAAAAATAAGTAATTTGTTTTGATATGTGTTTGGATAGTAATATTTTATTATATATACAATGATACTTGTCCACTTGTAGAACTTATCAAGATCCTTGTGCGAATGGACTGTCCTCATTCCATGATTATGATGATTTTTATACACAACCTTATCATAAAACAATTCTCATTAAAACATAATATAAAATATATAACTTGAATTTTAGTTCTAAATATTTGGATGTAGTGTATTAAAAATTGAAAAATGTCATCATGTGTATTCGGTTTAATGGGTATCCATGTAGTGAATCCCGGAAATAAATATTTGGAGTATCCAAATAGACTGCAATGATCATCTAATGTTCTTCAAAATGAAGAAAATGAAAATATATTTGATATGATTAAATTGTAGAGTTTTACCCCTACATCATTTGAATTAATAATATTTTTTCATCCATATGTTTTATTTCAAATGATCTATCCATTTTTGACATGATTTCATTCATTTTTTTGATTCTATTTCTGTTTGTTCTGTAGAAGCGACCTGAGGATTAATGAGTCTAAATTTATGTTCTTGGGGAAATCCCTTAAATTGGTATTCATATAAATTCCTAAAAAAATATGAATGGTTTTTAGTTATAATTAACATATTATATCATCTATTGGAAAAACAAATCATGAAAAAACACCTCAAGTATACATTTACAATTGAGACTCCCAACCATTCATAGTTGCAGATTTCGTTTAAATTCTCAAGAGAAATGTAATCTGTAACATCCTTTCCATACATTTATTCTTTAAAATAAAATATGTGATTACTATAACATTGTAACATTTTATTATCATGAACCTTAAATGTTATAAAATTTAGATATTGAATGGGCGGGGTAAATGTTCTTTCTGAAAATATTTTTGATCAGTTGGTTGATCCTTTAGATGGTTTTGATTCGTCCTTTAATTTCATACCTTACCTTTGTCTATCTATAATAACATTCATTGTTTCAAAACAATTTTCATTAATTATTAAAGTTTTAACATGAAAAATAAATTGGAGATGAATACCTCCTTATCGACATGTTTTTTACAAGATATGATGGTCATGCTATGAATGTTCTAATAGCTTGGTCGACTATATGAATATCTACGTCATCAAGTGGAATAGGTATCTTAGTGATGGACTAATGATCTACACTAATAGCCACTCTCACATGACCTATTAGAAGTTTTCTCTTGTTTAGAGTGCCTTCTTGGATATTGAACACAGTATCCCTCGCTAAAAGGTGATGGGTGGATGTTGATAGATATAAATCACACTCATTTTCACCCTATAGAATATTAATACAGGAAAGGTATTAGTGTCTTCCTGATATAAATTTCATAGAAACAATTATGATAATATTTTTTACCTCATCTAATATAGCTCTTTTAGGGGAATGGATCACCTCAAAGATGGTGGGTGTGGGGTATGATCTTCATGTAGTGGTTGTTATTAAGTTTTTTATTCTCTTTGCTTCCCCCCATAACATTTTCTAGCATATCATTCTTCCTATGAATTTTTTCTTCAAGGTTAGATAAAATTGATTTCATCTCTTTCATTTATTTATCTTTATCATCATGTTCTCTAATTTTATCAAAATATGTTTGGGGTGTCCCCCCAAAACCCGTACCTATAACATAGCCGCACTGTTCTAGCTACTTCAAGGCCATCGATAGTAAGTGTTCATCTAGTACAAGTGTTGATGATTCTTGTGACTAAGTCAGATAGAAAATATATAAAAATAAGTAATCATTTTTATGTAATAGGTATTTAAAGAAAAACAAATTTTTCTTATTTCATACTTACACATGCATCCCACACATTTTTGGTTTTTTCATCTATTAGTATCCTATTTTTATTTAAACATTACCCCTTCTATAACATATGATGTGGGATGAAAGTTTCTTTAGATTTAGATTCATAAATCGACATATAAATAGAGGAACATAATTATGTTGTTGTTTCATTCCACATAAAATTATTACAGTACATTTAAAATACATACCAATTTTTTTTTCAAATGATTGTACCCCATCCTTGGTTTATGATAGAGGAACATTGGTTTTGTTACCCGTTCTATATTTTCAACAGTTAGTTGTTGTTTCATAAATAAATTATTATCAATCAAAGTGATGAATACACATATTTTCTAATAATGTATTACCATCCACAATGTACCTGAAAATATATCTCCCTATGAAAACCAATAAATGCATCCAACACTGCTTGGATTATTGGGCGTGAATACATAAGTGGATGGTGCATGATTATTTTTTCCTTCAGATACCATAAGAAAAAATCTCATTATAATTTCATGCAAGCCACTATGAATCCTTCCAGCAAGCATTAATACAAATTTATTGTTAGACTCATCAACTATAAATGAAATTTTCAAGGGATGATTAAAAGTAAGTCAATGTTTCATTATTCTAAAATTAGTAAAATAAAGAAATGATTTCATAATGTTACTGTAATATCCTTCAAAATAAGTGTCTTAAGAATGATAACAACACATTTCCATGAATCTAAATCAATCAGCATGCAATACTAAGTGATGAGCCCAATGTAAATACTGAACATGGCCTTGTTGGGGTTAACACGATGGCCCCACGCATTCCATATGGCCATGAATTTTATGCCTTTTCTTTTCAGCTTAATAACTTTTTCTAACACTATAGCACAGCGATGCTTATGTTTTTATATGACATCATTTCTTCATAATCTACCATATTCGCGAGTTCAGAATAATCAATATGTTGTTCATCTATATCGGTATCATTAGAATGTGTATATGGTTAATGTTCCTCACCACAAGAAGCAACAACAGGTTCAATAACTTGTTATTCCTCAAGATTGAGATCATCAACACATACAGAAGTCATTATCTCTAGAAGTGGTTTAATATTGTAATTCAGATTACATAAATGCAACAACAAAAAAATAATAAAATGAGGTAACACAATGTTTATTCAAAATATATATAACCTGATTATTGAACACTTTTTTTAAATGTTGAAGGGATTTTTTCCCTTTATCGTGTATCCCAATCCCTTCATTGTGGTCTCCTCTAACATAAAAAACACCATCTACATTGGGAACACTATGAAATTAATGTGATATCCCAATGAAATGGTCATCCTCAGTTGAATTTTCATCTGACACTTCAGTGGTTTTGGTCGATAACAGAATAATTCGCCACTTTCGGTTTGCAGGATTTGGAACATGAAATACTTGTACTGCCTATGATTCCCTTATAAACGGTTCATCTTTGCACCCTTCCTTAATGAGATCTATTTTAATAAATCCCAATTCATCTATTTTAACATTAATCTTGTTATCAAACCACTTACATTGAAAAGATGGCATGTGGAATGTTGTATAATCCAAATTCCATATTTATTTGATGATGCCAAAGTATGACATATTCATATAAATTGGATTTCTATCCTTAATACCAAAAACATGCATCGCTTCAGCCATAAGTGCAACTCCACTATTTTTCATGGGACTTTCTCCATAATTTTCATTTTTATGGAATAAATAACCACTAATTAAATAAAAATTGTATGATAATACATACACATATGGTCCTTTGGTTAGCCATCAAAGTCATTCTAAAATTGAATTCAAATTTTCAACTGACTCCCTAAAAACATGATCTCGAAAACATTTTATAAACTATTGATTATGTGTATTTGATATCCATCTTTCAACCCTTGATGGATTAAAATGAATAATAATTTATTTATGGGTTTCAATATATGGGAGAACCAATAAACTGTTATGAAAAACATAAAGGTGGGCCTGATCCTGATCTATAATATTGATTGTGACATCATATCTTCTTAAAATTCCTTCAACCACAAGTCTCTCAGTGTGACGAGATTTCATTAGACCAATTCTTTCCACACTAGATAGGTAGTCAGTCCAGAATTCAATGGCTTCCTCAACAATATATTGCTATGCAATACAAACCTCTGGCTAACTTTGATTTTAGATATAACATTTTAAAATATTCATTCACCATTTAATTGGGTACATCCATCTATAATGTACAATAACATATAGTCAAATCTCTCTCACCAAGTGAACCATTAAGTGAATAATCATATCAAATAATATTGGCAGGAAGAACATTTCCAATTCACATAATATGCCAAAAATTTATTTATCCAAATTTTAAAATATCTCCAATTCTATTACTTTTAAACATATAGATTTGAAAAAAATATAGCTTGGTTAATTCATGTCATACATTCTTGGAAAAAATGCAACGTAAAGCTAGAGGAATTAGATCTTTAATCAAAACATGAAAATCACTTGATTTTAGACCCTTTATATTTAAATCATTAATTGACAATATATTATTTATATTCAATTAATACCCCTTGGGAACCTTTAAATCATTCACGATGTTGCAGAATAGATATCTCTCCTACCTGGAAAGAGTGTAAGTAGCTAGAGGAAGAAAATCAGTTTTTCACCCATTACTAGCGCCAACTCTTATCGTATTCTCATGTCAATCATGTCCAACGTAGCCTTAATTCCATAATTTTTATTGGGTGTGTTTAGTATTGTACCAATGACACTATCACATACATTTTTTCAATATGTATAACATCAATAAAATGTCTTACATACAAACAATTCTAGTATGGTAATTAAAAAAACTGATCACTTTTTCCAATCGGTTTTTGTATGGTTTTTCGAAAAAGGTTTACCAAAATCAGTGTCCGTATATTTTTATTTCTTAAATAGTTGATCACCTATTATTGGAGATGGTGATTTACGTTCATCTAAACATTCATCGAATTATGTCATCCAAGATTGGCACTTATGTCACCAGGGTAGAGATCTGTGATGTCCTAGAAACACAATCTTTGATTAATGTTTCAACCTAATTAAATATGTACCTTATTCACAAAAGGAAATACCTTGAAGTCCTTTAATGTTATATCTTAAAAAATTTCCATAAGCAGGAAATTCACTTATCATCCCATACAACATGGCTCCATATGTGAAATCTTCATTTCTATAAGCATCATACAATGTAACACCTAAATCCTGCAATAATTTAAAATTTTTGATTAATGGATACAAACAAACATCAATATCATTACCGAGTTGTTGTTTTCCCAATATAAGCATATATTACATAGTGAATTTCCATTTTATGCATAACCATGTTGTAAAGATATACTTTACCAACATAAGTAATCGTGTATTGTGAGTTCTTCTTTAAAAACCAAAAGGATTGACTCTATATATATATAATCCAAGAGGAAGGTTACTCAGATCATTTCCAAATTTACGACACTCGTGATCAATTATCTTCCACTGAGGAGAGTCTATCGGGTGAAAAAGTTTCCCATATTTATTTCTTGTATCTGTGTGCCATGTCAATTGCCTTTTAGTCTCCTCATTTCCATGTAGGCACTTAAACCATATGATAATTGGAAAGCACCATAAAAATTTATTAGGACCTAATGAATATTTCTTGTTTCAAGAATAACCACACTTTGGACATTCTTTAAGTGATTTTTGGTCCTTGTGAAATAGTATACAATCATTTGGATAGACTTTTATTCTTTTAGAGATCATACCTGTAGGACATATAATTCGTTTAGATTCATATGTTTGGAAAGGGTGCTCCTTACCTTCTAGAAGTATATCATTCAAGAGACCAATTAGTTTAGTAAAATTAGAGTCATGCCATATATTTCTAGCTTTTAAATTATACAGCTTCAATACCACTAACAATGTTGTGTATTTAGTGAAACCAACATACAATGATATCTTTACATAACTCTTTAAGTTATCAATCATTTTTTGAATATCATGAAGTTCATATTTAACTGTCGTTTTAATTTCCTCAATATGATATTTATAATCATTCACACTTGTAATCACATCCTTAATGTGGTATTCTTCATTTTCCACACTTTTAATCATCTTAAATGATCATTAAAATGAAATTGTATCCCAGTCACTAGTTAAATTTTCTTTTTACCTATTTTTATTACAAAATTTATAACTTGGATCTATTTCATGACAGATCAAGTGTTCTCCTAACTCATTTGGACTAAAAATTCTTGAATAACAACAATGTAAACACCAAAAATAGATTTGAGAAGGGTCATATGCATGATGTTTTGCAAACTTGATGAACTCTTTCACCCCATATTCATAATTTTTTTTCATATGATTGGAATCCATCCATTATTTATTCATATCCATCCTATTTGATTTGGAAATATTAATAATTTAAAAAATAAATACACCAAAGGGGCCTTTCAAATAAGGGGAACCCAACATTTGAATGTTTTAAATAATTTCATCTTGCTTTGATGGAAATGTGTAATTGAATTTAAGAAAAGAATTTCTCCACTAGTGGTAGGTGTTATCCTCTAAATTAGTCAAGAAGATATGGGGGATGAGTCTGAGGTAACAATATGCAGTAATAACTATTTGGGAGATGAAGCTAATGAGGATGATAGTTATTATTGTATTTTATTGCATGTGACTCATCCCCTTAGAAGCTAACACCAAATCATAGAGAAGATGTGGTTATAGAGGACTCCCCGTATTTAAACCATGCAGGTGATGTTGGATGGAAGGTAGGTTTAGGAGTTATATTCACCTTTTGTAGGAGTGAGGTCATGATGCATATCTTATGGGTTCGATATATTTAGAGATATGCCCTTTCCATTATGTTATTGTAAATTTATATTATACAATAGGTGAATATAGTTCTATTTGAAGGATAAGGTTTTCATTTTGGGGTTATGATCTCCCTAGGTGGATCATTTCAATAAGGTATTTTCGTGAGTCTGATGTATCACGGGGAAGGAAAAAATATTCCTAGTGTTTTTTGAATGGTTTCTGAGTTCAAGGAGGATAAATAAGTAATCAAGTAAACATATCTTTGTTCCAAAAAATGATAACATTTCTTGGACTATAAATGGTTTTTGAGGAATGATGATGTAGAGAATTTGTCTACAGGTTGAAACTGGAAAGATTCGATGGGAGGAAATAGACTGACACATGGCTTTTAGAAATCTATAATTCAAATACATTAAAAAAATATAAAGAAATATAAAATATAGGCCAGTTGGAAGAAACTAGGAATCCAATTGAAGGCTGAATTAAAATTAAATATGTCTTCACATTTTTTTCTTGGATATGACACCAATGCACATGGTAGTAGTGGAATTTCTCAAATATGAATAGATTTGAGGTAGTGGATTTGAGTCGGTGGAGGATTCTTTAAAACAAGGAGTTGGCCGACTGACACAAACTCATTCCTCACATTCCCATAGGTTCGACCCTTCTCAATAACTATAATAGTATATTGTAGACCTATAAATAAATAATTTTTTAGTACAATTACCTATCAACAATTTTAAATTTAAATGTTTAAGATAGAAATTATAATGATATCAGAATAAACTTTTGAGTGTGCTGCAAAACTTGAAATAGTGTGGTTACCTTAGAATAGACATTTGGAATGGTATTTGGATCAAGAACAATTTATGCGCATGATTTTCAAACCTTGTATGGTAAATGAATGGGTAATGTAACTTCACATAATCCAAAACATGATTAGTTTTCTATTTGTGTTAACTATACGATTCTATTTTTATTTAATACATAAAAACTATATTGAAATGTTTTTGTTATGTGTTATCAATTTAAAACCCCCTCTGTCATCCTTAAACACCCAAATATTACCCGAAAAAATCTTTGAATGAGTTTACATTTTTTATAGGGAAATTTTAAGGGTTTTCCATCATTATTCAATGATTTTATATCATTATATATTGAGATAAATCTACATGATATTAAAGGTAATAAATTCAATATCTCTTTTGTTAATTTACCTCTCTCTTTTATTATAAAACTATATAAAAGTACATATATGTTATAAAAGTATACATAAATTATAGAAGTAAATATTTTCAAAAAATTTATAAATGTATAAAATTATAATATATACATGTATAATTTATGAACATATAAACTTATAATAATTTATAAGGAATAAAACTATAATTATATATTCATTTATAAAACTAGAAAACTAGAAAACTATAAATAATTAATAAAATTTTATATTTAAACTATATATGTAAATATGATATACTATAAAATTTTAAAAAGTATATAAATTTATAAAAGAATAAAACTATAAAATTATAATATAAATTTTAAATTGTATAAAAATGTAAAATTATAAACTTGAAACACTTTTAATATTTCAAAATACATTTGCATACCAAACATTTTTTATTCAAAACTAAACTTGAATCACTTTATCAACACTTTTAATTTCAAGTATTACTTGAAATTCCATGTAAAAATTAAGAACCAATTGAAAATTATTTTCTCATAGGAGAACAAATTTTTAAATTACAAAATTCCTTCACACTAGATTTTATCCTATAGAATGAGTATCAAGGGGAAGACAAGAGAAGGAGATCACATAGAAAGAGAAGGTGTGCATGTAGACCAGATATAACAAATCATCAATTCCCAAAATAAAACAATAAGAATAAATCTCATATCTCCTCTTATACTCTTGTAAAAAATAACCTTAATGAGATACATTACTTAATCACCACATACATAAATCACCAACAATAAAGGGAAACAATAAAAGGAGCATCTTAAGGATCTCACACACCCACTAGTCATAAAATCATAAAAGGGTCCAAATAGGGCTTCTAAAAAATTTAGCTTGGGATGATAAGACACTCCACTAAATTTTATTTTGAAATCAAATTTTAAATTCCTCTTTAAACACAATCCACATAAAATCCAAAAATATAAAAATAAAATAAAAACATACCCAATTCTACCGACTTAAGACATTTCAAAAGGAAAATGAAACTTTCACCAAATTCATGACCTAAATGGGAGAAAGCATCTTATAATACCCTTTAATCTTAAACAACACAACTCTTAGTTATTTAAAAATACTTTTCATTAAAATTTCTATTTCTAACCTATGTAAAACCATTTAAAACCTTTATGAGAAGCGATCCCACCTTTTAAAAAATTTCAAAATCCACAAAAACTATTACACATAGGATCATCCAATCAAAATAATGAATTTAAACCACAATGAATTCAGTAATATGAAATTTAAAGGGAAAAAACAAAACCCCTACAGTAAATTTGGTAGTTACATTTAAAAAAATTCAAAACCATACTGAAAATAATCACCTATGGTCGTGAATGATGATATAGGAAAAAAAATTCTCTAGGTAAGCCCTAGAAAATAAAACCCAGCATTTGAACCAACCCCAAACCATTGAAAGAGTCAAACAACCATGTCATGGTTTTTGGGAGACATATAATCATGTATAAAATGTAGGTATCAGAATGTGTATAGAAGAATAAAAAAGAAGAGGTCTTACTATATGGAAAATGTAACGACCCAAAATTTTATCAATTGAATTTCTCCCTTATTATAGTAATGTAATATATCATAAATCACATAAAATAACTTAGATACCATAATATAAACTTTATAAATAAATAATTAATGAAAGAAGAAGTATTTTTAGAAGTTAAGGAACCAATACTGATGAAATAGTAACTTGATCTTATGAATAGTAATATAACTATTGTGAATAATAAACCAGTCAAATGAATAATAACCTCACCTATGAGAGTATAAGTAAACTTTATTCATCTTATAAATTAAAGTATGATGTAATTATATCATAGTATAAGTAAATAAATGTTTTAAAAATTATTAATTAATTGTTGGTATTTTTGTAAGTCATAAATATTTAATTACAATTTTATGATTAATTTAATAATTTAAAAGAAAATTTATTTTAATAAAATATATTCATAAATTAAAATATTTATGTATTATATTTTTCAGATGATTTTAGGAGAGATTAAGTAATTTTTAAATGTGTTACAAAATTAGTTATAATTTTTAAATATGTATTTTCCAAGTAAATAATGATTTTAATTAAAAATTATATTTCTCATATTTATAAAATTATTTTCATAAAATGGAGTTTATTTTTTAATTATAAACATTTTAAAATGGTTTGTGTGTATTTTTAGGAATTTTCTAAAATTCTTGACTTTTTTGTGAATCGTAGAATATGATAATTTATGATAAAAACTAAATACATGAATTATAGAGACATAGATGATGTATGGATGTTGTAAGAACAAAATATCAAAATTTAATTCAACATTTTAATATATTTATTCATAAGGATGAAACTATTAATATTATTGATAAAAAATAATAAACTAATGAATATAATAATGAGAAAACACCTCTCCCCCTACAAATACCATCCCTCACCACCTCTTCTCCTCAAACCTCTCAAGAATTTATACTTTTCCAAACTATTATCAAGTATCTTTCCAAGCCCCTCCACTATGTATAGGATCCCATGGTATCATCAAAATAACAAGACCATTTCCTCGATGAGGTTCTCAATGTGGACATATTTAAGAGATAAAATCCCTTTCCTTTTTCTTTTAATTTATTTTTCTTTTGTTAGCCTCTCCCCAAATACTATATCCAAATATTCATGATAACTCCAGTATATTTTATATACTTGAATTACATCATGTTAATTGAAGATCCATCATCAAACTCATTCCTCTATCCCTCTCTTTTATTCTAAAAATAAAATAATCACTCACTATGTGTCAACTTATCGACATCATGGATAGTGCGTTTTCATTTTCCTTTAATAAATTCAATTATGTTCATAAAAACACTATAATGTTTGGTAAATACTTTAAATTACATGTTATAACCTTATTTATGTTCTGGAACTAAAATATTTACATAATACTAAATGATAAAAAAAATCGAGTTGTTGTGATAAAAAACCGCCAAAATTAACCTAAACGATTATCATTAACTATTTATCAAGTGATTCGTCCTCATTCCATTTAATCAAATTATATATATATATATATGAATTTAAACCTCTTTTTATATATTAATAAAATATATTTTCAATTTTAGAGAGTTATACCCATTCTATATAAACTTCCATACTCAAATTCACGTAAACTGATCATGAAAACCAAGAAAATGAACACTCTCGAATGATGAAGTTAAACTATATAACTCATTTCAAAGCCGATAAATTAAATTAATAAAATATAATGAATAAAATTCATTTATAAAAGGTTTGGGATTTTTTTGGTAATGAATTTAATTTAATTTTCTAGTATATTAAAGAGAGGAGAGAGTTCAGACATAAGGTAAGGGGAATTCTCGAACCCAACTCTCTTTCTTTTGATTTTCCCCCTTTCACCCCATTTTCAGTATGAATATTCTTTTTATATATTTTATTCATCGTTTTGTTATCTTTTCTAGTATATTCATGTTACCAATATGGTTTTATGATAAATTAGAAGATTTTTCCATAAGAGCTGTTCTTTATAAAAACACATCATTTACTTCTCATGAGATTGTTTCTTCTTCACTAAAAATGGATGATTCTTATACCAAGTATGTTATTACACCTATCATTTGGGAACCCTAATATTTATTTATTAATGCATTCTTATTAAATTAAACCCATTTCTGTTCATGGTATGTCCATGGTTGATATACATTCTATGTGGCATGCATGATAATGTATGATGTGATGGGTGCACTTGGAATTATATAGAGCATGTAAATGATATGATGTGATGGGTGCACTCGAAATTATATAATGTTACAATGAATTGGGTAATGTGATGTGTCTCATGAGATAAAGTAAAGTACGTGTGGTAGTTGACCACTAAGACATGATGTTTCATTTTTAGGCATTTCCACATTTAAAGCCTATATTTAATGCTTCCTCTAATGATTATGATTTTATGCATATGTTACGATGATAATTATTTTTCTCACCCCATATTATATTGATTCATGATCTTATCTATCCTCTTACTGGTCCATTATCTCACCCATTTATTTTATGTATATCCTTAGGTGATTACTTATTCTAAGGAGAACACGGTGGACAATAAGAATCTAGATAAGTAAGAATTAAACAAATGTTTATGTTTTATTTTTTAAAAGTTATGTATGGTCCAAATTTTCCCAAAACACTAAAACTTCAGATCCTAAATGTGTAATGATTTTATGATATTTTTCTTTAAAATGATGTAATAAGTTATGGAATAAAATTGGGGTCGCTATAGTTGGTATCAGACCACAGTTTAGTTGATTTGGGAATTATGATTATAGAACCTTAGTGAAAACCCTTAGTGTGAGACTAATTATAAACAAGAACCCAAGAATAATTGTTTTAGAATATTATAAACATAGAAATCCCACTTGATATGACTTTAGTCTTAATTTCACATTGAAATAAATTATTTATTCATTACTTGTTGACTTATATTTTGTTCTAACCTTTTATATTTTAGAAAATGGTGTAAACTAGGGGAAATCGGGCCAAAAATATATATAAAGAACAATGTAGTGATTTCCTAAATGAAATCCCCAATGCCTTGAGAGGTGGAGTTTAAAATTTCATAGTGATTATTACCTAGCTGTTTCAAGTTATGAACAATAACCTAAAAAATGTGGAACTTCTGCCTTCACCTAAGAGGGAGAAACTCACTATCTAGTGTTTTATGTGACAATGACCACTGATGTTTAGTGGATATTCTGATCCACTAGTCATGGATCATTGGGTCAAATCAATGTAGAAGATTATTTATGTGATTCACTATTTTGAGATGAATAAGGTGACTCTAATTGTTTACCATTTAAATGAAGAGGCTGAATAATGTTGGGCTTTGATTAAGAACACCAACCCAATAGAAGAAGATGAAGAGATGGATTCTGAATACTTTAAACTAATGTTTCATAATAAGTATTTCCCACAAACTCTTCATAAAAAAATATAGAGATAATTTATAGAGATGATGCAAAAGTAAGGTGAATCTATCATGACCAATGAAAAAAATCACAAGGATTGTAAGGTATGCTTTAGATTTTTTATCAACAATGATAGAAAAATTGATATATTATTTAGTGGTTTAAAACCACACCTTTGAAAGGATATTGCAATTTGAGACTTTAGGAGTTATGAATAAGTTGTTCAATGCACTCTCAAAGTGGAGATGGAGTTTATAGAATGGTCTCATAGATATAGTGATAAGGTTCTATGAAATAAGGAAACCTACCATGTCAAAGTGTTTTGGAGGAATAATAAGTATGAAGATGAAACTTGGGAACCAGAGGAGGTGATGAAGGAGAAATACCCTCACCTATTTATGTAAAATGAAATTTCGAGGGAGAAATTTCAAAAGGGTGAATAATGTAATGACCCAAAATTTTATAATTGGAATTTATACATTCTTATAGTAGTTTCATATAGTATAAATCACATAAAATCACTTATAGACCATAATAAAAAACTTAATAAATGAAAAATTAATTAAATAATAAGTATTTATTGAAGTTAAGGAATCAATACCAATGAAATAGTAACTTGACATTAGGGATACCTGGTTCTTTGGATAGCATACAGTGGTTTCATCTTAGAGATCAAGAGTTGGGATCTCTCAACGTTTTACTTTCCATTTTTGTCATGTTGGGACATATTTTTGGTTGGGAATGTATTTTTTTCCCTTTACATTTCAGTTTACACTACCATACTCTTGTATTGTCAAGAGGTTTTACAGGAATGGTTGTTTCCCTAGTATTTTTTTATCTTTTACTTTTAATCCCTATACACTTCAGCATCAAGATGGGTATGTATTGGTGTATGGGAACTTAGGAAAAGGCCTCCCTATTTTAGTTATGCCATTTTCATTAGTCGACATCCCCTAGCCTATGGAGACAGGATTGGGGTAGTTGTGGCTTGAGCCCCTGCTTGGGTCGGGTCATGTCATTCCTTACCATAACAATTTCTAACAGATCTATATTCTAATTTTTTTTCTTCTATAGAATCTATTCATGCATGAGACTCTTCCCTTTTCCTATCTTTAACCCCTGTTCATTTTTTATCAAAATATGTTTGGGGTGACACCCCTAAACCCCCACCTATGAAACAACCATTATGTTCTATCCACTTCAAGGCCACTAAAAGAAGTTGTTCATTAGGTACATCTAATGATGATTCTTGGGACTAATTTTGATAAAAATATAGGAATATATGTAATCATTATTTTTTAATATAGATTTAAATAATTTTTTTAATTATGTCATCTTTACACACATTTCCCACACTTTTTATATTTTTTCATCTATTAGTATCCCTTATTTATTTACATGTAACTCCTTCCATAACACGTGATGTTGGATGAAAGTGGTTTTGGATTTCAATTCATCAATCTGCATATAAAAAATTGATCATTATTATGTTGTTATTTCATATCACATTTAAGTATTACGGGTTATTTAAAATATGTTCCAATTTTTTTTGAAATGAAGTGTACCCCCTACTTTCATTATGGTAGGGGTATTTTTGATTTGCTTCCCATTTCTTATTTTTAGCACTCAGTTATTGTTTCATAAATTAAATATTCTTATTCAAAGTTATGAACACATGTATTTTCAAGAAATTTATTACCAATCACAATGTACTTGAAAAGATGTAACCTCACAATGACCAATAAATGCATCACACACTTGTTGGTTTAATCAGGTGTTTATACATTTGTGTTGGTTGTGGGCTTATTTTCCCTTCAACATATTTGATATATTTTTTTAATAATTGTGTGAAATAATATTTGAGACATTATAGCGATCATTAATTCAAATTTAATTTGTGGTTCATGTACTATAAATACACTATGAAAGGGATACTTTAGAGTAATTCAATGCTTCATTATTTTATTTTTTTAGTACAATAAATAAAGTATTTCATAATTTCACCCTAATATATTTCCAAATTTGGTTTTTAAGTGCAGGAAAAACATTTTTCCATGAATCTACATCAATCGGAACATGCATACGAGTGGTGTGCCCAATGTAACTACTAAACAAGGAAATATTGGAGTTAACAGGATAGCCATATGTATTCCATCCAACCTCGAATTTAATGCCTCTGTTTCTCACCTTAATAATTTTTTATAACACCATAATGATAGGACACTCCTTTTTTTGTGACACTGATTATTTAAATTCTACCATTTCCTTAGGTTCAACATTGTTAATATGTTTTTCCTATGGATTGGTAGCATCTGCATGTCTAGAAGGTTGTTGTTCCTTTAAATTGGGAGCCCCAACATTTTGAGAAACTTGTTGTTCCTCATGATTGGGAGCATCAAAATTTGTAGAAGTCATTATCTGTAGAAGTGGTTGAACATTTAATTTAGATTATGTAAATGTGGCAATGAAAAAATATTAATATGAGGTGAAAAAATGTATATTACAAAAAATATAACCAGATTATTGAACACTCTTTTTTTAAAGGTTGAAGGGATTTGACCCCTCTATCAAGTATCCAAATCCATTAATTGTGGTCTACTATGACATACACTACCTCATCTATATTGGGACCCCTGGGTAATGATTATGATGTATCAATGAAAGGGTCATCCTTGGTTAAATTGACATTTGACGCTTCGGTGATTTTGGTCGATAACAGAAAAATTGACCACTTTTAGTTTGTGGAATCTAGAACATAAAATACTTGTACTTGTTATAATTCCATTATAAAAAGTTCATAATTATACCATTCCTTACTAAAATGAAATTTTAAGAATCACAATTCATCTATTTTAATAACACTCCTATTATCAACCCAATTTTATTGAAAAATTGGTACTTTGAATATTGTGTAGTCCAACTTCCATATTTTTTTTGATGATGAAAAATTATGAAATATTAATACAAATTGTATTTCCTTCCTTGGTACTAGATACATGAATCACTTCATCCATAAGTCTAAACCCACTATTTGTCATGGTACTATGTTCATCACGTTCATTTGTATAAAACATATAATTAAGGATGTAATTTTAGATCAAAAGCCTGAGTTTTCTGGCCTGAAAGCCCGAGCAGCCCTACCCAGCAAAGCCTGAGTCTAGCCATGCTCGGGCCATAGGATTGCCTGGCCGGGCCTGGGCCCATTCAAAAAATCCCACGGGCTGAGGCAACTCAGAAAATCCCAACCCACTGGGCCTTATGAATCTCGACTCATAAAATCCCATCTAGTATAAAAAAATTACAGGGAAACTGCTGGTAGGGAGATTCAAACCCCTTACTATAGGCTTCCAAGGCTGCGCCTGGACCAACTGGTCCTGCCGGTGCACCTGTTTATGAATTACCAGACTGTATATATATATATATCAATGATTTAACATTATATATATAATTATATATCAATTATTTAACATAATATATATATAATAACTCATTATATATTAACAATATATATATAATTATATATCAATTATTTAAAATAAAATATATATTTATATTAAGAAAAAAATAACATTTAGTCACTAATGTTCACAAATTTCCCCCCAACCTTATTATTATTTTTGTCTGCCCCCCAACCTCATTAGTTTTTTAAGTCTATATGTATATATTATATATACATATATAAATATATTTAGAAAATAAAAAAAATTATCCTACCCATTAAATTTTTACAACTTTCACATAATATATATAGTTTCACATGTATAAATCTATTTAGTAAAAAAATAACATATCCACCCATTATTGGGAACTCCCCAACACCTCATTATTTTTTTACAACTTTAAAATATTATTATAATTGTTATTTATTTAGACATGGAGAACACTGCAGATTCATTTTTTAATCGAATGTTTTAAAATTAATTATTTTGTCTTTAATTTTTATTTAAATTGGTATATATTTTATAATTTTATTACATAAAATAAAATAAAATAATTATAATAGTCATGTGATGTTGGGGTTGAGGGTTATTATGAAATGCATGAATTGAGAAAATTTAAAATATGTAAAATTATCGAAAATTAAATGAACAACATTTCAACCATAAAATGTAAATAAAAAAATAAAAAAATGATCTTATATAATAATATATCAATGATTTAACAAAATATTTATATTAAAAAATAACACTCATTCATTGATGTTCGTCCAAGCCCCCCAACCTCATTGTTTTTTAAGTATATTTGCATATATTATATATATTATCTATACATATATACATAAATAAATCTATTTAGAAAAAAACGTAACCCACCCACTACTGCGCACCCCTAGCCCCACATTAGTATTTTTACAACTTGCACAAAATATATATAGATTAAGATGTATAAATCTATTTAGAATAAAATTAGCATATCCACCCACTGCTGTGCATCCCCAACCCCTCATTTATTTTATTAAAACATTCACAAATTATTTTTAATGTTATTTATTACAATGATTTATATTTATCCGGACATGATAAACACCGTAGATTCATTTTTTAATCGAACATTTTCAAATATATCATTTGGACCTTAATTATTTTTTGAATGGGTATATATTTTAGATTTTTATTATATTAAATAAAATATTATAATAATAATAGTTATGTGATGTTGGGGTTGATAGTTTATTATGAAATGCATGAAGTGAGAAATTAAAAACATGTAAAATGATTGAAATTTAAATGGAAAAAATTTCAATTCAATTGTAAAATGTAAATAAAAAAGAAAAAGAAAAAGAAAATTTTTACAAAAAAAGTTAAACATTTAGAAAAATTCATTTCAAAAAAGTCGTTTAAAATAAAAAATTAAAATCACATTTAAAAAAAGTTAAAAAATGTTTCAAAACAAAGTTAATAAAACATTTCAATTTAAAAAAAACGTTTCAAAAAAGTTAAAAAAACATTTCCTAAAAATCATATTTTAATTTTTTTTATAAAATCGTTTTAAAAAAATTGTTTAAAAAAATCAAAAAATCATTTTAATTTTTTTTTAAAATTAATGCATTAAAAAAATTTAAAAGAAATGTTTTAAAAAAATGTTAGAAAAATGTTTTAAAATAAACATTAAAAAAACATTTAAAAAATATTTTTAAAAAAAATTTTAGAATAAAAGTTTAAATAAAATGTTAAAAAAACATTTTAAACTCTATATATTATTTTATTTTGAAAATAATAAGAGCCTGCAAGTGTCGGCCCATGGCCTGGCCCAACCCGATGGTTTGGGCCAGCCCGAGGTAGGGCTCGAGCCACCACATAGAGCTATTTGGGTAGGCCCAACCCAACCTGAATAGTGGTTCATGTCCTGAGTTTTTAAATGGTAGGCCCAACCTGGCCCGGTCCATTCTAATCTGGGTTGAAATTACACCCTTACGTATAACCATTAACTACATAACCATTATAAGATAATTCATTCACAATTGGTCCTCTAGCTAGCCATAGATGTGGTTCAAAAATTGAATCTGGATTTTTAGATGACTCTTTATAAATATAGTCTTGAAACCATCCTATAAAATATTGATTCTGTGTATTTGAGATCCAACCTTCATCCCGTGATGAATTCAAATGCATAATAATTTCTTTATGGGTTTCAACATATGGGTGAACCTCTAAACTGTTATTAAAAACCTAAAGGTTTTCCTACTCCTAATCTATAACACTAATTGTGAGAATATATATTCTGGAAATTCCTTCACCCTCAACCAGCCTAGAGTGAAGAGATTTCAATAGATCAATTCTTTCTAGACCAGAAAGGTAGTCGTTACATAATTGAACAGCCTCCTCAATAAAATATAACTTCATAGTACAACCTTCTCTCCAAATTTTATTTTTGGAATACCCTTTCAAAATATTCTTATATCATTCAGTGGGGTACATCCAAATATAATGTACATGACCACATAGTGAAATATCTATTATCAAGTGAACCATCATATCAAATAATTCTAGTGAGAATAATATCTCCAATTTAAATAATATGACACAAATTTAATTTTCCATATTTGAAAATTCTGTTTGGTCAATTACATTGCTTCATATAGATTTGAAAAAGAAAAATAGATTCATTAATTTATGATGGTCATTATTGAAAAAAATACAACATAAAACTACATGCATTAGATCTTACATCAAAACATTACATTCATATTATTTTAGACCCTTTAAATTTAAATCAGTTATTGACATGATATTATTGGGTTTTGAAGAATAAACTTATGGAACCTTTAAATCATTCAAGAAGTTTCAAAATTTATATCTCCCATTTCATGAAAGAGTGTAAGAAGTTGGAGGAAGAAAAGTGTGTTTTTATCCCTTCATTGGAGCCAACTCTTCACATATTCCCATGTCAATCATGTCTATCCCAACCTTAATTCCATCCTTTATTTTTCTCAGTGGATTTAGAAATGTGACAATGACACAATAACATACATTTTTCCCACAAGAATGATATCAAGAAAATTTATAACGTACAAACAATTCTAGTATGGTAATTCAAAAAAAATTGATCTCTTTTTCCAACTAGATTTCGAAAGGTTTTTCTGAAAAAGGTTTACCAAAAGTAGTTTCTGTATATTTTAATTTCTCAAAAAATTTGATTACCTATTAGTGGAGATGGTGCAGTGAGTTCTTATGAACTCCAATTTAATGATGTCATCTAAGATTAGTAATTATGTCATAAGGGTAGGAATATGCAATGTCCTAGAAGCACCGAATTCAATGATTTTTTCAACCTAATTGACTATGTATATTGTTCAAAAAATGGGACACCCTTGAGTTCCTTTAATGCTATATTCTGAAAAATTTCCACAAGAATTAAAATCATTTATCATCCTATAAAACATGGCTCTCACCATGAAATCTTCATTTAAGTAAACATCATACAACGTAACACCAGAATCCCATAATAGTTTCAAATCTTCGATCAATGGAGTAGAATAAGCATCAATATCATTACACGGTAGTATTGGTTCTAATATAATAAGAGATAATATAATGTATTCTCATTTCATGCATAACCATGGTGTAAAGTTATAATTTCGAAATTTTTTTTTCCATGTACTTGAGTATTTCATTGAAAACCAAAATGATTCACTCTATCTATAGATAGTGCATGATGAATGTTTATCGGCTTGTTTCCAAATCCAGGATACTTGCGATCAATTCTCTTCCATTAATGAGAGTCTTCCAGGTGATGAATTTTCCCATCTTTATTTCTTATATCTAAATGTTGCATAAACTATATTAATTTCACCTCAATTATATATAGGTACCTAAACCTTGGAATTATTGGGAAGTACCATACGAATTTCGTAGGACCCGATTCATCATTCTTATATCGAGAAGCACCACACTTCGGTAATTTTTTAAGTGATTTGTGGTCCTTATGAAATAGCATACATACATTTGGATAGACATGTATTATTTTTTAGATCATACCCATTGAACATAACATTATTTTATCATCATATGGTCGAAAGGTAAGCTCATTATCTTTTGGGATTATATCATTCAAGAGAGAATGAAGTTTAGTAAAACTAGTGTGAATCCATCTGTTTCTAGATTTTAAATAATACAGCTTCAGTATGGATGAAAATGCTATATATTTAGAAAAACTAGCATACATTGTCTTCTTTTCACAACTATTTAACTACTCAAACAAATTTTGACAATCATAATGTCCATCTTCAACTATCAATTTCATTTCCTCAATATGATCTTCATCATCATTCACACCTATAATAACATCCTTTATTTGTTATTCATCATTGTCCACACTTGTAATCATATTAGTTCATCCATAAAACTCAATCTTATCCCAGTCACTAGATACATTAAGTTTTCCCCATGTTTAGTCCAATAATTATGACTTCAATATATTATTTGAGAGATCAAGTGTTCTTCCAACTTCTCTGGACTAATTTGTCTTGAATGAAAACTGCATAAACATAGAAAAAGTATTTGAGAAGGGTCATATGCATGATATTTTTCAAACTTCATGAACTCTTTCACCCCATCCTCATACTCTTTTTTCAAATGTTTAGCATCCATCCATTTTTAATTTATATCCATCCTATTTGATTTGGTAATATTAATATTTAACAAAACAAATAAAGCCTAAAAACTATTTCATAGAAAAAGTTCATCTTATGATTAAAATATTAGTGTAAGGTAATATTATTAATGGTTATGTTTTTAAAGAAAAAAATTAGTTTATTAATGGTTATGATTTTAAAAACTTGGTTATCATTAATAATTTCTATATTATATGAACCTAATATACCATCTCTTACACTAATTCAGGTCCAAAGAGAGACCGCTCCCCTATCAGAACCCAACATAGAGGTGATCAACACATGGCATTTAAAAACAAAGATGTTTAAGGGGGAGTAAAAGATCATAAGTGATCACATACATCGATTTTAAAATATAATTAAATTTTCAAGAAAACAAAATTAGATAAAAATAAAACTAAAAAATATATATTAATACAAGTTTTAAAATATAAGAAAATTTTTAAACAAAAGTGATTTTACATATTTATTAAAATCCTTTACATGATCTATATATTATTTACATGGAAAATATAAATGTATAAATATTTTTAACAATATATTAAAAATTATAAAACTATAAAATTAAAAATAATAATTTTAATAACTATATTTTTATAGATTAATAATTCAAAAATATATATTATTTATTTATAATTATAGATGTATAAATTGTATTGATTTAATAAAAATAAATTATTAATTAATTATTATAATTATAATTATTATTTCTAATATAAATTAATAATTATTTTTTAATGTATATCATTAATTATATTAATTTATAATTATATTGATAAATAATTCTATGTATACATAAAAAAATATTTAAAATATTATTTACATAATAAATATTAATCAATAATTAAAGTATTATAATAATTTATATTATTTTTAAAATTAAATTACCAAAATTTTCAATATAAGTTCATTTTATAAATTCATTTAATATTCAATGTTTCATTTTTTCAATTTATAATTTATATATATGATCATCTTTATTCACATAAAGATGTGTGTGTGTGTGTGTGTGTGTATAAAGAACCCAATGACATGTGTGTGTTTGTGTGTGTGATAAATGAATTCAACACATACATGTGTATATCCAATTATATACAATTCATGTAATATTAAATTTATTGAAATTTCTATATAAAATAAACTGAAATTAATTACTAATATATAAAAAAATCTTATATTGATTAATATTGTTAAATAAATATTAACAATTACTAATTATATATTAATATATATTATATTAGTTGTATTATACATAAAAATTGTTCACATGTGTGTGTGCGCTTCTGAAGAACCAAAGGACATGGATTTCTATGTGTGTAATAAGTTAACTCAACAAATACAGGTCTATAATATTTATTTTATTCTAATTTCTATATAAAATAAAAAAATTATTTCTAATATATAAATATTATTATATTAACTAATATTATTATTTTTAGTCTCCCTATGGGATTCAAAGAAAAGATACCCTAAGTAGGGGTGAATTAAGGTATGAAACATTTCAAACTTAAAAACGTTTTCATTAAAATCTCTCTGTCTAAGATGATCTTAAATTCATTATTATTACCCTTTAGTTCTTTTTTAGATGATGATGATTTTATCATTAATTTTATATAGTTTTTATCCATTTAAACAAATGATTCAATGATCCTTAACCCACACACACCGATTATGGCAGGCATAATATAAACAAGGAGTCAATCATAATAAAATGATTTTTGTTTAGTTCACATGCACTAGGATAATTCAAGGGGAATACAATCAGTAATTTGATGATGCACCAAAATTTACTAACATAAAATTAAAATATACATATAATTATATATTAAAATCTTAGGTCACATCAGATGTTCTGAGTAATGTCGTAGAAGGAGTGGGAATTTTTTGGTGACCAACACTTGTCAGTTGTGAAATGTCACATATGGAAAGTTTTAGTCACCCAAATTTTCACACTCATTCCTAATTCAATATGGAAGTGACACTACGGTCAAATCCTTTGGTAAAATATTAAAAACACCCACAAAAAACTAAAAATGTTAAAACCTTTAATATCAGATGTCAATTTTTTAGAGAGTCGGCGAAGCAGAGAGAGGGAGAGTGTGAGGAGATGATAGAGAGTGGTATCATGTACAAAAACAAGGAGGGAGAGTGGAAGTTATTGATGTATGGTGGGAGAGAGGTGGCGCTCGACAGAGGGAGATCAGTAAGGGATAGAGATTAGCAAGGGAGGGAGGGAGGCGATGAAGCATGTGGAAAGGAGGGAGAGCAGTAGAGAGAGATAACAGTGGTGAGGTTTCACTTCCATAATAGCTTGAAGGAACAAATGAATAATGGTCAGTTGGGGTTAAATTTATAAAGTGGTGTATTGCTTTTATCATTGCTTCAAAAAAAGAACGGATAAATAGGGCATTTATCAGTGCTAAAATAAAAAAGCGTTGATAAAATATCTTTGTATTAGTGCTAAAAAATAACTAACAAATATTAAACAATATAGTTAATATAATTGAAAAATTCAAATGCATATAATTATATATATATAACTATGTATAATTTTCGATTTGGAAATGGGTGCAATTCAGGAACTTCTCTTTCTATCTCCTCATGGAGTCCAGATTTGAAGTGCGATGGTCTTATCTAGGGAATACTATTTTGATCTGATGGATGTGTTTGTCTGTAATATGAAGATGAAAGAAGATGAAATTGATTTGAATATGGAGAATCTAATTTTTGGAAAACCTGATTTGAAAGTAACTCACCTAAGATAGGAATCCCAAACCATTACTTGGAAAGCTGAGAAGGGTCGATTCTTCTATGTGGTTATGAATTCTTCAAGAAAGGTTACCAAAAATGGCACCCTCTCCTTCGTCGATCTTGGCCATGTGATTTTACATGATTGAATAAGATCATTTCAACACTTCATCATCACTCATGTTACATAATTTCTTCCTGAAAGTCCATTGAAGATTGAGGTGCCTGACAATTATCTCTCAAATACGGGGTTTCAAATATTGGTGCCTGACCTCCATAGGTAATGTATTTTTTCATATCATTTTCCTTTAAAAAAAATCTAAAATCCATGGCATGGGGTTGTGGAATTATGTCTCTCAAGCCTAGAACTCTTAGGATCTAGGACTGGGATCCATTATTATACCCCTCGAAGATCAAGAACACAATTTCTCAAGTCTGGTTCCGAATAAAGGGTCTAAGCTGGTTCTTATGGAACTCAAAGATCATTTAGAACATTTCCTCATTTGTGGGAATCTGCATCATGTATGAAAAATAGACTAGGAAATAAAAGTTTGGTCACTTTGTCAGGGTACTCATTGAGGTTGATATTCTATCTCCCATTGTTGAAATTATTATTTTGGTGGTTGGTGAATTTAGAATTGAAATCTCAATTTCTCCATAGAAGCATTGTAAATTTTTCTCTAGGTGTGAAAACATTGGGAATATTTTTGGAAATTATCATAGGAATCGGAAGTGCACAGATTGTAAGAAGATGGGTCACTCAATTGACCATTGTAAATTCAATAAACCACCCCATCTAGTGGAAAATTATTTGAAGGATGGTAAATCAGACTTGGGAACCATGGATTTTGGGAGTGCACCTGTTGGAACTGGTCAGGACCCTGGGGATCATAGTGTTAGGATACATACTTCTTTTGTTGAAATTGAAGTTGGTGGTATCATAGTGTTATGATAAAACCTTCTTTTGTTGCAATTATAGTTGGTGGTTTGTATAATCATGTTGTATCCCATGCTTACCATAGTCCTGTAAAAGGTTTCAATCCAAGTACTGTTGTGTACAAAGTGAGGTTCTCTCCAGCACATGGGTGATTCTCCCTCTAATGACTCGGGTGTGGGTTTGAGTCTTTCTGAACATCATAGCATGTTGAGTTCTGGACTGATTTTCCTTTAGTAGGCCCATGCTAGATATTGAGTAGGTATTATTGATTAAAAAGTTAGGCAGTTTGTAGGGAACATATTGCATCCTAATGTAGAATTACTGTTCAAGCCGATGTCCAATGATAGGGGAGAAACCACATGCAATGAATGCCTGATTCCTATTCTAGGAGGTAATGAATAGAACCTATAGGTTTTTGAGGCTTCCATAGAGGAACCACATGTGGCTGTATCAAACTATGGTTATTCCTCTAATGATGATCTGGATGAATCTGATTTGATAGAAGTTATGTACTTCAATGAGGGTGGTAGCAAGGGGGAAAAGAGAGATGTTGGGGAGATATCTTCTCTGTAGATAAAGAAAAGTAGGTGGGATCATGTACACATCTTTTTAGTCATTTTCATAATCAATTATAACTAATTATAATATGAATACAGGTGAATGTAAAGGGGTGAAATCAGGAAAAGTTGTGGGTGAATCTAGAATAGAAGCCTCTGACCCCACCCACCATCTGCGAAGGGTGGGTCTTCCTTGATCCAAGACTAAACAAAGTTTGACCATCCAACTGCCAATACCTAAAGTAGGATCACTGATGGTTTTGATAATGTGGAGTGGTCTTATCCACCACATTTTATTGACCTAATGAATAATTCATATGTATCTTTTGGAAAGGCCTCATATGAGGAATGTGATATTGCACAGGAAAAGAACTCTAGTGTTATACCACCAGAGGACCAGGAAGGTGAAAGGCCAACTGAATACCTCAACAAGGAAGTGGGAGAATGGTTTTTTTGAAACTTGATGTCATTTTTTCTATGATGGATTTAGATGTATTCAATTTCAATGACTATTTAATAGTTTAGAATTTGTTATCAATAAACATTGAAGATGGATTCTGATCCAATCTAGATATGAACTTTTGGGATCTATCCTGAAAATTTAGGATTTTCTCCACTCTGAAGGACTTCTCTTTATTGTCATCAGTTGAATAATATGAGGCCCCACACAGGGCCAAGACTTTCTGGAGAGGTCGACATCCAAAGGGAAAGGGAAGATATCCTAGAAAGTAGGGATCTAGAGTGACTTGTAGGTATTGACTTACTATATTAGGCTTATTTACTTCTGATGTAACTAGTACAGATCAAGATTTTAACATCACTAGTAAAAGTTCATTATTAGTGATATAGAAGTACTAATAATGAGAGAGAAATTAAAGGGTTGGATTTAACAGTGATTGAAAAAAGTGCTGATAAAGCCCCCCTTTAACAGTTCTATAAAATAACTGATAAGGGGGGATTTATCAATGCTTTTTCATAGCACCGATAAAGGGATCCATTATCAAGGACTTTTTAAGCACTGTTAAATGTTGAATTTAATAGTGCTAAAAAATCATTGATAAAGTCTCTGATAAAGGGGGGTAAATTTTTTTGTTCAAACACGCTGCACCTTTTATCAATTCTCCCCACCCCCTTTTATCAGCACTTGTGGGCACTCCCACCTATTAATGCTTTTGATAATTCCACTATCCCACATGTGCCCTACCTTTGGTGATTTTTGAGCCTAAGACCTCCAACTCCTATGCCCACACATTTTCCACAACCCTGTATTGGTTTTTTTTCTATTTTATGATATATCTATATATTTATTTATATATATATATCATTACATTTTTTATCCATATATTTATTTAAAAATTTAATTATTTATACAAATATTTAAATACATATATAAAATATGTTTTTTTGTGTTTATAAATATATACATACACACACATATATATATATGTGAATCTATAAATATAATTATACATATGTATATTTATTTACATATATTATATATTAATATTTATATACATATATTAGAATATATATATATTTTTCAATACACACACACATACATATATATATATACAAAATATATATACATTAATTGTATAATTATATAAATATTAATAGATTTTTATTTTAAATGAAATGGATATTAGTTTTTGAAGGTTTCGAGTGCAGCAGAAGCATGTGTTGGGCGGTGCCCAACTTTTGTTTTCCATAATTGATTATCAATGGGAGATATATATGACAATGAATGTTGTGATCCATGGAATTGAATCAATGAAATTGACAATGGATAAAAATGCTGGAACTGAGAAAGAGGAGATCAACATAAATTACTTATAATTAATTTAATCAGATAAATAATAACCTTTAATGAATTCATTATTTGTTGATGAATCCAATGACAGATCTACGGTGAATCATCATTGCATTGTAGAAACCAAGTGTATATTTCCTCTAGCGGTGATCCACACATGTTCCAAGAATCTTCATATGTCGCCAAAGGAGTCTTCGGGTGCTAGCACGGAAGATCATTGCGATTGTGTCGCTTACCTTGGTCTCCTTGAGAAATGATTCCAAAGAATTCTCTTTGATCTGGTGGAGGAGGATTTCTCTCCATTTTTGAGAGAATTTTTAGAGATGAGAGCTCTCTAATATTGAGAGGATTATCCAAGATTTTTTTTCACAACTGAATTTACTAATGAGGAAAATAACATAGTTGAGTATTTATATTATTAGGGTTAAGATAAAACAATTGCACATGTGCCCTAAATTATTTATTTAATCTTAGAGAAACCCCATATCAAATAATAATAATAATAATAATATTATTATTTCTCTACATATTCTTAACTTGGGAATTAAAATTAAATATTATTTAATTTAATAATATTCAATATTTTTTATTTCTCACCAGACTATTAAACTAAGTTTTTCTTTCCTCCACAATATTTATTAGGGCTTGAATAATTTATATTTATTTATTAAATAAATATCACTGCATTATTCTATAATAAATAAATAAATATTATATTCACTAAATAAAAAATAAATATTTATTAAATATTCCACTCACAAAATATTCTCTCGAATAAATAGTGATGGAATAAATGCGATCAAGAATACATGAATAATTATTAAGCCATACATGGGAATAACATTTATTCAACCTACTAAATATTAGATAATAATATATTATTTAACTAAGATTCTGGATACACTAAGTGTGTGACCATCAAGGCCTCTTTCTCAGTGGCATTTGAAAAAACAGCCTAAAATTCATGGTTAGCGTCTAGAAACACACCAAGGCACCCGTAGAGAAATAATTTAATGCCACAATGACATGTCACCTTATACGGATTCTTACTATGTAATATAATCCCTTTATCAAATTATCTCTAATCAAGTATGTTGTATGCTAGTGCCATCAAATGCTCATTGTCATTTTCTTTGACTTTCTAGAAATAAAACATTCCTACAGAACACCATGGACATGGATTTATTTAAGATATATCACTTACATCAAAGTTCTTAAGATATTAACTTTTGATAATGAATTTAAGAGATAAACCATCTCTCACATTATTCATCATTGCAATATTACTCATGACGCACCCAACGTATCCTACCTCTCTACGAACATCTGTCATCATGGTTTTCATCAATACATCAAAGTACATGTCTCATAATATTAATTTATAATAATCTTAAATTCAAAGGAACAATACACATGTCCTTTGATAGGAACATCCAATGACACATATAAATGTGTACTTCCTTCTGGCGGGTCCTATTCTCATAATATCCTACTGGATATTGCCAAGGGTATACACCATGAGAATGTGCCTCAATGTCATATGAGTATCCACCCCTAATATAATGTATCATTTGTGTCCCTAAAATGATATCATACATCTATAAAGAATTTATTCAATAATAGTGTCATAGCACTTCCATGTTCTCATCATAGATGGGAACTGCTATGACCTTTTAGTGCAACAATTACTCTTTGGATAACATCATATACTATGTTACATAGAAGAACAATAATTATGTGATAATTTTTTTTATTAATATTCAAAATAATTAATGCATGTTTATGATAAAGTACAAAGAAATTGGTGTTAGGTAACTAACTCAAAAAGCATCACACTTTCACTAGAGCCAACTACTAACAACCTTCAATCTACTAGCTCTCACATAAAACTCCTGCTTCTGTTGAAATAAGACTTTATTCATAGGGTCTACCATGTTCTCTTCAATGGATACTTTTCTCAGTATAACTTCAACCCATTGATAAAAATCTCTCAAGAGGTGATACTTCCAAAGTATGTTCTTTGTCTAATAGTGTGAACTCGTCTCTTTTGTAAGAGACACCACTACAATATTATCACAATACAATATAATAGGGTATTTACTGCTAAGTACCACATAAACCTCCTAGAAAAATTCCAAATCCAAATGGATTCATTGGATACATTAGACGCCTCTATATACTCAGGATCTGTTATAGAATCAACAAAAACTAGCTTCTTTGATCTATTCCAGCTCACAACTCCTCTGTTAAGACAGAAAAAATATCCTGATTTCCACTTCAGATCATTCTGATCTGTCTAAAAATGAGCATCAGTATAACCTCTGATGACTAGATCCTCATCTCCTACATACACCAGGAACATATACTTAGTTCTTCTCAGATACATATGGATATACTTAAGAGAAGTCCAAAGTTATTCTCCTAGATCTTCTTGATATCTTCATACCATTCTCAATGTGTAGGTAACATTACTTCTAGTACATAACATGTCATAAATGATTAATCCTATCATTGAAGCGTATGAGATCTTACTCATTCTCTCTTTCTGTTATTGTGTCTTGGGACACATTTTCTTAGAAATATGTAAACTATGTGACATAGGAACCAATACACTCTTTTATTATTCCATACTAAATCTCTTTAGTATCTAGTCAATATATGTACTTTGAATTAGTCCATGGAGAATCTTGGATCTATCATGAATGATCTTGATCCCTAGAATGTAGGCTGATTCACTTAAGTCCTTAACAGAGAAGCACTTGTTTAACTAGTCCTTAACTGACTGTAATACTTGTATGTCGCTTCCAATAAGTAATATTTCATCTACATATATTACTAGGATAATGATGAAATTTTCCCTAAACCAATAGTAAACACACAATTTAAATTCATTCTCAATGGAACCAAATTCATTTATGGATTCATTGAATCGAATGTTCCATAACTAGACGCTTTCTTTAATCCATAAATGGATCTCCCTAAATTTCAAATATTTTTGGAATCACCTAGAGTAAAAAACCCTTCTGGTTTTGTCATATAGAAATATTTCCGAAGGTTCCCATTACAGAATGCAGTTTTGACATCCATCTTCCAAATATCATAGTCATGGTAAGCTGTTATGTCATGTAGAATTATGATGGATTTAAACATGTAAACTATTGAAAAGGTTACAATTTCTTCAATTCCTTGATGTAGTTTAAACCCTTTAGCCACTATCCTTGCTTTATAGGTACTTACATTACCTTCTATGTCCAGTTTCTTCTTGAATACACATTTTCATCCAATAGGCTTTACACCAATTGGAGCATCGACCAGAACCCAAACTTGGTTCTGATACTTTGAATCCATTTTATAATTAATGGATTATTTCCATCTCATAGCTTATGATTTCTCTACTACCTTTTAATAGGATATAGGTTCATTATTGTAAACCACTATTGATTCATCATCCTAAATGATAAGAAAAACATATCTATCTGGTTCTCTTACCTCTCTTGAGCTCCTACAACGTACTTGTGTTTTGGAAACTACTTATTTTATAGGGACCTGTGTAATCTTTTCCTATACCAACTCATGTGTATCTTGAGAATAAAATTCATCGAAGACAATATTTCTCCCACTATCCTTTTTAGGATGTTATCCCTCTCAAGAAATAAATCATGTCTGGAGATAATCACTTTTTTATCTGAGGGGTTGTATAGGTAGTATCCCTTTGTTTCCATAGGATACCCTATAAAGATACATCTTATGTCATGGGGTTCTAGTTTGTTTCCTAATAAGTACTTAAAAAATTCCTCTCAATCCCATACACATGTATGTGATAAAATTGGCTTCTTTCAACTCCATAACTTGAATGGAGTTCCATTTGTCACATTAGTTGGTACTCGATTTAATGTGTATGTTGCTGTTTGTAATGGATATCCCTTAAAGGATAATGGAATATCTGCATGAATAATCATCAACCTTACCATGTACAACAAGGTATGGTTCCTCCTTTCATTAACACCATTCCACTTTGGTGTATAAGGTGGAGTGAGTTGTGACAGAATCCGAAACTCCCGTAGAAATTCAGTGAACACTTGGTTAAGATATTAACCACCTCGATCTGATTGTAGCTTCTTTATTTTCTTACAAAGATTATTATCTACATCATTCTTGAATTACTTGAATTTATCAAAGTACTTGGACTTATACCTAATTAAGTTAATATATCCCTATCTACTCAAGTCTTTAGTAAAAGTTATGAAGTAAGATTATCCACCTCCAGCTTCTACTAGAAATGGTTTACACACATCAGCATATACCAATCCTTGATGCTTTGTGCCCCTTTCACCTTGTCTACCAAATGGTGGTTTGGTTATTTTCTCTTATAAACAAGAATGAAATCTATCAAGTGTTTTTATCTCATAAGAGTCTAAATAAAAATCATGAAAGAGCTTTTTCATACGCTTATTATTTACATGACGAAGGCGGTGATACCACAATTGGGTGTTATATGAGTTGTATAAACTTGAATCATTATTGATTTCCAATATTTTTTTATTAATTTAATACATAAAGTTCTTTATTTAAATGTTTCATACCATAACATATGTTTCCCTTATAAAAAAACAACTTTTATTTCAAAATTTAAAAATAAACCCATCTATATCTAGGAATGATATATATTTTATGTTCTTGGTAAATGTCAGTACATAATAACAATATCTTAAAACCAAAATCATTCTCATTAGAAATGAAAGGTGGTAGTAACCAATGGATAGGGAAGCTATCCACTCTCCACTGGCATCTCTCAGATCCACCTATCCTCTAGAAATCTGTTGAAATCTATTTAGTTCTTGTATTTGGATAAAAATGTAAGCACCAAAAGTTGTATCTACTAACCAATGTGTATAAATGGAAATATTGAACTCGATAATGAATGCATCTTTATCTTCCCCTTTCTTCTGGGGGAAGTTCCCCTTCCAGTGGCCTAACTTTCCACTAGAAAAACATACTACCTCCTTTTCATTTCCCTACCTCTAGATCTTCTTATTCTTGTTGGATGGTTCTCAGGAGCTTTAGACTATTTATAAGTCCTGGTCCCCATTTTCCCTTTCCTTCCTTTTCTTATTCACCATAAGGACTATGGGGTTTTCACACCCCATGTCCTTATCCACTTGTAAAATTAAATTAATATGTTCTAGAAGAATCTTCACACTATTTATCATATTTTAATTAACTATAAAGTTGGATAAGGACTTGGATAGTGATGAAAGTATGAGATGTTTATGCAACTCATCTTGGAATTTAATCCCCAATTTTTTCAGGCGTGCAATGTAGCTGATAAGGTTGAGTACATGAGTCCCATCCGACACAAAATCTCCATCATTAGTTGTGAGAAAAGAATTTGAGATCCCATGCCTATCTTATCTCACCTTCTCTTGATAGAGATCCTGAAGGAGAGACATCATGATATAGGAATCCATATCCTCATGTTTCTTTAAAATCTCATTTGACATGGATGATAGCATGAATCACTAATCATCTGTAGAATCATTTAGATATTTATCATAGAGAGATAGCTCTTCAACACTTTCCTTATTTCCATACACAATAGTTAAAGGTTCTTTTAGCATATACTTATTCATTTCATGGAAAAGGACGACACGTATACAACTTTTCCAGTCTTGGGAATTTTTTCTAGTGAGAAGGTTTTCATTCTCAAGAATGGATTGCAATGATATGTTTGATGTCCTTTTATTTTTGTTTCTACAAAATAGGATGAGAAGAATTTTAGTACATCATCTGATAAATTAAACAAATAAATAAATTTTATATTTATTAGTTTCCCACTATTTTATCAAAACCCAATAGCCCTTACAATTGGATTTGGAATATCCCATTGCTTGGACATTCTAGTGGAAATGATCCATTTTCCCATTCTAATTACCCCAACTTTGGTTGGTCAAGAAAAATTAATGGTTTTATGTAGGAATTCCAAATTCTAACTGAACTAAATCATATTTACTTGATCTATTGAGTAGAATCCACAATCGTGATATCCTTTAATTAGATTTCCTCAACCTTTTCCTCTTAGTTACACTAATACCTGCTTTTTCAATCAACATTTGATGTCAACTAAGTTAATTCAAACCAAAATATCATGTTAGAATTCCCTGATAATTAAAATCACACTAATTATGGTTGGTCAGTCACTTTTAACTATGGTTCAATTCTAACTGAAGTATTGGAAGGCTATACCGACTTAATATTTCATTGATGGATTTTATCCTTCTATGTGTAAATTTACAGTTATTATATTTATCACGTGGTTTTTAATATTAAGTGGGATTTACTTAAGTGATTAACCATGTCTTAGATAATATTTATGGACAATCTAGCTTATTTTAGTTCTATCTTGCATGCTTGTTAATTCATTAATATGGTGATCGTGACAAGACATCCATAATGAAATAAACATGAAAATTATGGAAATAAAATAATTAAGTGGTATGATCATGATCTCTTACTAGTGGATAGTTTATCTAGAGGATGATAAACTAACTGTTGACCTAAGGGAAAAACAACTTGAACCAATTAATGTTCATGCTGTAGCTTTCTAAATGACCACCTATATATATATCCTCATATTGGTTTTTCCTCGGCTCCAAAACTGAACCGCCTCCACTAGCTTGGGAGCTCTGTCCATTACATATGCCTTTTACTCACATGCAGGTGAGGGGGGAAACGGGTTTACATAGAAGAAACCATGGGCACATAGGCCCAACATAATGAATGAAGAGAAGGCACATAGGCCAAAAATTTAATTTAATAATAAATTAAATGAAACCAATCTCATATAAAATTTCTGGTCTAGCTCATGATCATCCACACGCATGAAACTAATTACACATTCAATAAACCTACCTTTCAATTATTAATTGTTCTTATTAAAAAAATCATGATCGAATTGATTAATTATTATCTTTAATTAATGAATCCTTTTATCTTAATCCTTATACGAATTTCTTTGATATTATTTTCTATTATAATTTTTAAAAAATTAAATAATTTCATTAAAATTAACCTTGTACATAAATGTACCTTGGAGGAAACACGGTGAATACCCATCCAAATCAACCCAACATGTATTATACTCATATAAAATTTATTCTGTGTGACATTTATCATACATTACTTATCGTGTACTTTCATGACGTGTAGCATCAACATAATGATAACATTAATTACATGAATTTTATATAAGGGTTCATTCTTTAATGCATTTAGAGCAACAACTATAATAAAACTCATACATGATATGAAAATATTTAACATGATACAAATATTAATTAAAATTTTATATATAAAAATATTAAGACCTATCACATGGCGTGTCCTATCAAATTAATGACCACACACAAAAACATGTCTCAAGGTTTACATAATATAAAAAATAAATTTTAAATCTATGTAACTTGTATAAATACGTGGTGTGTAGATCTGATCTACACGACATGTATAGATCTTACTGTCTATCAGAGGTACACACCTAGGGACTCAACGTGTGAATCATAACTTAAAAAATTTGGAGTACACAATGTGTCCAATAGGACACACGCCGTGTGAACTCCAACTCACACATTCACTGGTCAAGTAAGACTTTTATGGAATACATGACCCATCTATGACTCAAAGGTACTACACGCTGTGTATGTGTGCTACAAGACATGTAGTCTTGTTGACCATGTTCCATGAAATTCTGGTCAACACATGGTGCAATTTAATTCATGTATTCAATGCATATGACTAGAAATAAATTATAAATAAATTCACGAAGCATTTAACAAGAATACATGGCATGTATCTCTAATTACAAGGCGTGTAGTATTGTGTTGTACGGCCAGAAACCTTTTCACCTTCAGATAAGTTCCTCAATTTTATTTTAATCACAAAATTAATCATTTCGATTAGATCTACGAGAAACGAAGGAGGATGAAATAGATCTAGAAATTCAGATTAAAAGAACAATCAAGCTTCAATTGAAAAACTAAATTACAAATGGGTAAATCACTAATGATTTTTAAATAATTATAAAAAAATATATGTCCGCTCTGATGCCACATGAAGTACCTGAGCACAACAGAAGCATGCGTTGGGTAGTGCCCAATTTTTTTTTTCCATAATCGATGATCAATCCAAGATCTATACTACAATGAACGTTGTGATCCATAGAATTTGGCCAAAGAAATAGACAATGGATAATATGTTCAGAACCAAGAGAGAGGAGATCAACACATATTTTTTAAAATTAATTTAATTAGATAACGAATTACCTCTATGGAATTATTTCTTCATTGAATAATCTGGTGATAGATTTGTTGTGAAACATCGTTACATTGTTGAAACCAAGAGTAGATATTCTCTAGCAGTAGTCCACACATGTTCTAGGAATCTCAATATATCACCAATGGAGTCTCTTAGTGCTAGCACAAAGGATCCTTGTGTTTGCTTCTTCTGCCTTTGATCACCTCGAGATCCACTTCCAAAGCGTTCTCCTTGATCCAATGGAAGAGGATTTATCTTCATTCTTGAGAGTATTCTTGGAGATGATAGATTCCTAGGCCTAAGAGGATTCTCCAAGATTGTTGTGCACAACTGAATTGGTTAATGAGGAAAATAACACAATTGGGTATTTATATTTGTAGGTTTAAAATAAAATAAGTTCACAAGTGCCATTAATTATTTATTAAAGAGAAGAAAACCCCATGAGAAATAATAATAATAATATTATTATTTATCCACATGTGATTAACTTGAAAATGAAAATGAAAATTTATTTAATTAAATAATATTCAATATTTGTTATTTCTCATCAAACCATTAAACTCCGTCGGCCTTTCCTTCATAATATTTATTGGGACTTTAATAATGTCTATTTATTTATTAAATAAATATCACAGCATTATTCACCAATAAATAAATAAATATTATATTCACTAAATAGAAAATAAATATTTATTAAATATTCTGCTCACAATATATTATCTCGAATGAATAATGTAAGAATAAATCTAAACAAGAATACATCAATAATTATTAAACCATGTGAGAGAATAATATTTATTCAACCTGTTATATAATAAGTAATAATATATTATTTAAATCAGATTCTGGATACACTTAGTGTGTGACACTCTTGGCCTCTTTCTCAGTGGCATTAGGTGAAACAGCCTAAAGTCCAAGGTTAGCATCTAGAAAAATGACAAGGCACTCATAGAGAAGGAAGTTAATGCTGCAATGAAATGTCACCTCATACAGATGCTTACTGTGTAATATAATCCCTTTATCAAAATATCTATAGTCGAGTAGGTTTCATGCCGGTTCCATCAACCTATATGCTTAATTCCTCTTTTTACGACTTTTTGGAAATAGAACTTACCTATAGAACCCCTTGGTCATGGGTTTATTTAGCCTGTATCATTTCAATCAAAGGGCCTGAGATATTAACTTCCATTAATGAATAGAAAGGATAATTCCTTTCTCAAATTATTTATTAGTGCAATATTACTCATGATGCACACAACGTATCCTACCTCACCATGAAAATTGTTCATCACGGTTTTGGTCAATACACCAAATTACAAGACTCATAATATTCATTAATAATAATATTAATGTCTAAGGACCAATACACATGTCCTAGAATAGGAACATTCAAGGACACGTATAAATTTGGATTTTCTACTAGAAGGTCCGGTTCTTATAATATCCTAATGGATATTACTAAGGGCGTACACTATAAGGAGGTGCCTCAAAGTCCTATGAGTCTCCACCCCTGATGTCCTATATCATGTGCATCCCTCAAATGATATCATTCGGTTATAGAAAATTTATTCAAGAATAGTGTCGTAGCACTTCCTAGTTCTCATCATGGTGGGGAACATCTATGACCTTTTAGTGCGACTACTACTCTTAAGACATTATCACATACTACGTCACATAGAAGAATGATCATGATGTGATAACTAGTATATTAACATTAAAAAATAATGAATACATGTTTATCATAAAGTACAAAGAAGTTGGTTCTAGGGAACCAATTCTAATAGTTTTTATTTAGATAAGGTTTATATATTGAGAAATATATTTTATATGTAATTTTTTTAAATATTTATTTATAAAATTAATTTTTTATTTATGAATATATAAAAAACATGTATATTTTTTATATACTTGATTATAAATAACAGTATAATATGAAAATCAATAAAAAATCAAAACCATAATATCAATATAAATATAATACCCAGGAATAAATTCGGTTTCCACTAAAAAAAGACAATAAGGCTCCCTTAAACAAGGCAGAAAATCCATTGAATTCTAAAAAATTGGGGCACTCTAAGTTAAATCTTAGTTTGGAAGGCCTTCTGGGCCTTCTTGGACTCAAAACGTTTGAATGAGGTTCTTCAGGTTAATAGGGCATAGATCTCATTGCAAGATTTGATTTGATATGTGATTGAACCCAAACTAACACTCAGATCAAAATTTATGGTCGTTTGAAGTTTGAGTTACGTTTTCAACTTATTTTAGATCTTTTATTAATTTTTTTTATCTTCAAATTGTTATTAAAAGATTGTTACTCAATAATAATTAGTAAATTATTAATTAATATTATTTTTTAATTAATTTATAACACATTTTCACTAAATATCTTAAATATTAAGTGTAAATGAATATTTATCCTTATCTAAAACACATTTAAAAAAATTATATTTATATCGATATCAATATATTTATATATTTATATATTATTTTTAATGAAATATAATTCTTTTTGAAATACCCCCTTTATCAATGCTTTTTACTAATACTGATAAAGCGCCACCCTTTATCATCACTTTTTAAATAGCACTGATAGGGGGGGGGGGGCTTTATCAACGCATTTTTACAAACACTGATAAAGGGACCCATTTAAAACCACTTTTTTAGAACTATTAAAGATCCCCTTTACCTGCACTAAAAAATCATCGTTAAAGACCCCCTTTAACAACTCTTTTTCTTGCACTGATAGAGGGGGTCTTTAACAATTCTTTAAAGCCCTAACGCTGGATAAACCCGATTTGTAGTAGTGTGTGGGAATTTTATGCCTTGATTGGACTGCTTCCTTATTTATACTTTTTACTTTTTTAATACATTTGGGGTCATGGGTTTGGTTTCCAAATCCATGACTAAGCCTTCTTGGTGTATATAATTTTAAATAACTATATTTAAAAATATTTGAATATAATTATAAATATTTTTATATAATTATATATATATAATTATAAATATAATAAATTTATTTATTATAATATTTTAATTATTTTAATATATATTTAAAAATATTTGTATATAATTATAAATACTTTTATGTAATTATATATATTTATATAATAGTATATATTTATATAATAAATTTATTCATTATTTTGCTAATAATTATAAATTTATTTTTATTGTTAATCAATGCCCTGGATAGGATAAGAAGCATCCATGGGATGATAACCGAAAAACCGATGAGGCACTGAATGTGTCTGCAATTGAGGTTCTCGTTCAATGTGTTGCACAAAAGGAATCTCTTTAATATCCTGAAGGGAAAGGTTTCACTGTGCAACCACTAACATTAGACATATCAAGTCATATTTCACAAGAGGATGGGTCCAGACAATCTGATGATCAATAGGAAATGAATTATTATCAAGAGATTTAGAATGATTTCAGTTCTTCATAAGTTTTTGGTAAATGTGGTAATATCTCAGATGATGGATGTGACAATGAGAAACGAACAGTTTTTTTGGACACCACTCATATCCGGCCTCTAGACAGTGGTGGCGATGTTTCCTTTAAGGATGTTTCATAAATGTCAAGGGAAAGATGATCAACAATGAAGGTATAACTCCAGTCCGACCAAAAAGAAGGTCACGGAAGGATTATCTTAATTTACCAAGAATGTGTCTGCCAAAACATCTTCAAGGTATCAAAAATCAAGCTCACCTCAGAGTAGGAATGGTCAAATTCAGTGATCCTTAGTATTCTCAAAAAAGGTAATTCACAGTCAGAGTGGGTAACTGTGAATTAATTTGACTATGAATACGAAAATGATCCTTCATCTAATAGTCATTAAAATACTTTTCCGAATGATGAAATGTCTCTTTGTTTGACCTCATTTATTTTCTTGTTATCTTTTTCTTTCATCTTTTAATAAAAGGTCTAAAACATTACTTCTTACTAGACGTTTTTTTGTATATTTATTATTTAAATATATTTATAATAATATAATAATTATTTAAATAAATATATTTTTTTATAATTATAATTATAAATAAGTATGTTTATAAATATTTGTAGTTTTTTACTGGAAGTTCAGGGTAAAAGACTCTGTATTAAAAGAGAATAAAAAATAGTAGCACAAAGAGGATGAGGAAGAGTCATGCATGAAAAATCTTCCCTCATTCAAATAGAAAAAGGATAGAGAAAACATCAAATATCATATTCCAAACGGTTACAGTCTCAAAATTCCACATCCTAGTCAGAGCTATCTACCAATGAAATGATGTATCTAGCCTAAGGATTCCACCCATCTATAATAGATGTCGATATGGTTCTCTTGGTGGGCTTAATATGGGAGTAATCATTTCGTGGTCTTGATTTCTTCATTGAGTTCAATGAGAAACCTTCATCCTCCTTCATCTTACCTTTAATAATAATGTCTCTAAAAGATCTCTTTGGATATGGGTTGTAACACCCCGAACCAGGAATCCCAGAGCCAGTGCATTATTTTAATACATTAGCATGATTACAAGGAATCATGTCCCGAAGGACCGATCAGTTTAGTAGCCTTAGAAAAAAGATTACATACATGAACGTTACATTAAAATTCCTAACATAAAATATGGAATATATAATCCTTTGATAACGCCATTATTCCCCTAGCTTAACCCTATATGTCAATCATAATACACTTCTTGGCGTCTTGGGAAAATAAAACATAAGAAAGGCGTGATCTCAGATGCTTAGTAAGGGTAAATGATTTAGCGGAAGCTATAAACTTTTAAGTCAACATGTATAATAAAAACAACAGCCTATTAAACATAAAATTGGACATAATATTCAAAAAAATAAATAAAAAATTACCATATAAAGATGCACATGAATATTATACTAGTTGAATAATCACATGTAACAACTAATTTTATAATGAGGGGATGTATAATGCCGGACATAATAACTACGACGTCAAGTCCTTTTGCCAAGACCATTCACAAATATTCTATTCAGACCTCGTTCCAAGACACTAGTTTGTCTCATGAGACCTACTGATGCATAGAGGGGTTATAGCAGGCCCCAACCATCACTTACTAAGTCCAATGCATTCCTCATATATAAATGTTGAAACATAACATAAACATTCACATTAAAACTAGAATACAAAATGTCAATATTTTAACCATAAACCATGAATGTTATAAAAATAGCACATCCAAAGTCAAACATATCATAAATCATTCAATACAATATGGAATATTGTATTATAATAAATCTACCTCAATCATGAATAATATCCAGTAAATGATGTTGACATAGTTGAAAATGATCAGTAAAACTCTTTGAGAGAAATATCCCTTTTTCATGAAATCATTTAAAAGTCACACAATTTAAAAATGAAGTTATTTAAAATGGATTTTGGAATAAAAGTGTCCCATAACACTTTGAAACATTTTAATGGAATTAACATTTTAAAACAATCATGTCCATATAAATAAATCCATAAAATCATTTTGAAAACGGGGACATTAATTAAAAATATTTTAGAAAAATAAATCATTAAGGCATTTAAAATGATGATCTTGATAAAGAGTCCCTTCAAAAAAACCTTAAAATATTCCTTTTGAATCTTTTTTATGAAACATGGACATGGATGATAAATATGTCCCAGTAAATACTTACACGTAAACAATCTCGGATAATAACGAGATTGCGGAATTAACTCTTACCTTAAGTCTGATACACTCCATACGAATATGAAACTTCTATATAATGTTTTTAAACATATTATTAACTTATAATAGAATCATAATAAAATTTATGATATCATATATGATTATTTTTTGAATTTATATTACACATTTAATAATAATTTCCCTGTTAAAGTGATATTTCATGTAATAATCACTTTCATTATCATAAGTGTTCTAACTTGTTATTCTTGATCGTATCACTTATATCACAATTTAATGAATTCTGGAATATAAAAAATTATTTATATATCATATATATTCAGAATATAAATATGAATAATAGATAGATATATGAAATGAAATGCTCCATTTACGGAGACGGTAGGTCGTATGTATGCAGAAATGCTGTTTCTATTTTCATATCGTATTGAATGGAAGTAAGTGAATGAGATATATATAAATACACACACACACGCACACACATATATATTTTACATTAGAATTATTATGTAATATATTACATACTTATTAATTAAATATATGTTTATAATCATATTTGAATGGTGAACATGGAAACAAATCTCATCACGTCGTGGAGACGATAAGCCTTACATTCGCACGAGCGACGACATAATTTTGTTAATGATAAAATGTCATGGAATTTGATGGTATATTAATTATAATTAAACATTATCATGTTTTGTTAATTATTTATATACATAATACTCATCATTATATTAATATAAATAACATAATATGGAATAAAACATTTCACCACGGTGTGGAGACGGTAAGCCGTACGTACACACTCATGGTGACATTATTATTCATAGGGTAGATAGAATAAAGAATATGGTTGTACTATAATTATAATTACATCTCAGAATGTAGAAGGTAATAGATTTATTATTTTATTATGGAAACAACAGAGAACTAGGAAGTAGAAGAAGAAAAGAACACTGGAAGAGGTGATAAAATAATTACCTCTTCTTCAAGTGTTTCCTTTTGATTTGAACAAAAGGGCTCCATAGGTTGGATTTTGGCTCAAATTAAGGACTCTAGGTTGATGTGAGGGTAGTTGGGATGTGATTTGAGTAGGTTTTGGATGATAAAAAAGGATGTTGACATAGTTGAAAATGATTAGTAAAACTCTTTGGAAGGAAATATCCTTTTTCGTGGAATCATTTAAAAGTCACACAATTTATAAAGGAAGTAATTTAAAAATTTCTTGGAATAAAAGTTTCCCATAACACTTTGAAACTTTTTAAAGAAATTGACATTTTAAAATAATCATTCCCATATAAATTAATCTGTAAAAACATTTTGAAAACATGGACATTAATTAAAATAATTTTAGAAAAATAAATCATTAAAAAATTTAAAAGGATGATATTGATAAATATTCCCTTACAAAAAAATATAAATATTCCTTTTGAAAACATTTTTATGAAACATGGACATGGATGATAAATATGTCCCACTAAATACATACACATAAACAATCTCAGATAATTAAGAGATTGATGAATTAACCCTTACCTTAAGTCTGATACTCTCCGTACAACTCAGAAACTCATATATAATGTTTTTAAACATATTATTAATTTATATCAAAATCATAATAATATTTATGATATCATATATGATTCTTTTGTGACTTTATATTACCCATTTAATAATAATTTCCATGTTAAAGTAACATTTCAGGTAATAATCATTTTATTTACCATAAGTGTTTTAACTTGTTATTCTGGATTGTATCATATATATAATGATTTAATTACATCTATAATATAAAAAATTATTTATATATTATATATATTAAGAATATAAATCTGTATAATAGATAGATATATGAAATGGAATACACTTTTTATTGAGACGGTAGGCCGTACGTACGCATAAACGTTGTTTTCATTTTCATATCGTATTGAATGGAACTAAGTGAATGAGATATATGTAAATACACACACACACAAACATATATATTTCTAGTATAATTATTATGTCATATATTAAATACTTATTTATAATATATATTTTTATAATCATCGTTGAATGGTGAAAGTGGAAACGAATCTCATCGCGTCGTGGTGATAATAAATCATACGTACGCACGAGCGACGATATGATTTCCTTGATGATAAAATGGTATGGAATTGGATGGTATATTAATTACACATAAAAATTATCATGTTTTGTTAATTATTTATATACATAACACTCATCATTATATCCATCAAAATAACATAACCTTGAATAACAAATTACACCACGGCGTGGTGACTGTAATTCGTACGTACACACGCATGGTGACATTGTTATTCATAGGATAGATAGAATATAGAATATGGTTGTACCACAATTATAATAACATATATGAATATATAAGTTACTGGATTTATTATTTTATTATAGAAACAATAGAGAAATATGAAGTATAATAATAAAAGAACATTGAAAGAGGGGATAAAATAATTACCTCTTCTTCGGGTGATTCCATTTGATTTAAACAAAAGTGCTCATTAATATGTATTTATGATAAAAGTAAGACTTATAGGTTGAAGGGAGTGTAGTTGGGAGGATATTTGAGAAGGGTTTGTCTGAGGAAAAAGGATTTGAATGTGTGAATTAAAATAAAGGGTGGTACCCTTTTATAAGAGAGGTGAGGGGAACTTTAGGAAAAGCATGACATATTAATTTATTATAAATTTATTTTCGATTTCTTACAGTTAAAATTTCATTTATTTAGAGTATAAGATGGGGGTGAGTATAAGTACTCTCTACCAATAGGTTTTAGACATTATTAGGTCACCATATTGACTTTATATTTTAGATTTAACCCTTTGTTAAATAGTTTAACTTTGACCATGTCTTCTTGTATTTTTATAATACATGGTTTATTTAGTTACTATAAAATGCAAATAGAACCTAAAGTAGATCACTAATGACATATGTAACATCATATAATCCATTTGGATGAATCTTAGTTTTTAGGACTATTATATAATTTAATAAAATAGATTTTTTTTAAAAGCTCATTTATGTCAATTTTGAAACTATTAAGTATTCGGTTTTTGTTAAAGTCATAAAAACTTTATTCCTTATCAAAAAATACATTTAATCAACCCTAACATGTCATATAAACCAATAATATTCGTCAATGGCATCAAAAGTTTCAATTATTATTTATTTTAATATTTATAATATCAATTATTTTATTCTTTCATTGACAAGGTAACTGCTACATCATCATTGTGTCATAAATAAATTTAATTATATAATGTATGAAAAATATAAATAAAATACTATGGTGTAGGAAATATTTTATGATTTATAATGAATATTTATAGTCGAATTTATCTTATGTATAAAATTATATTAAAAATGGTTTAGTTATTAAAATTTGAATTTAACACTTATAAATCTTCTTTAAATAAAATATAATAAATATCCTAATATTACCCAAGTTGGTAAAAAAGGATCATATTTTTATCCTAATGTTTATTTTGGTCGAAAAAAACTTATCCAATAGAATTAGGACATGTGTTGGGGTAATTTTATATTATTATAATATTATTTTTACCTTTAATTACCCTATTTACTTTTAATCATGGTAAATAAAATTCAAAAGTTAATATTCACCATAAATTATTTTCATCATATTGAACCAAATTTTACCTACTGATGACAATTGTGTCTTTTGGATTTTTCAAATTCAATTCACAGAAGGGGTAAAATTATGTTTTATGCAAATTTGTAAACGTGTCTAGAAGGTCGGTAAAAGGAGTTAAAAAGTTCAATAAAATTCTATATATCTAATCTTATTATAAAATAACTCCAATGAATTACATTGGACTAATATATGTATTATGTATCTATTTTGTCTTTAAGATAAATTAATTTTTTTTATTTAAATGAAAAAGTTTGTTTTTATATACTATGCAGTATTTTTCACTATTCATCAAAAAATGAATGTTTTCAGAAAAATACCAAAAATTCACCCTAACCTAATTTTGATATTCCAAGTTCAAGAATGGAATATATTTTACCAAATTATTTTTTTAGAAGATTCTAAAATTAATTTTATTATTGTTCACAAAAAGACATAAAAAGTAATTCTTTTAAGAAAATATTTTTCTTAAATATATAACTATTTTATCAAAACATCTACATTTCATTAGAAATATTTCTTATTTATGTGAAAACATTACAAATAACATTTAAAATTTATTTTTTACTATTCTTATTACAATATTTAATTGATAAATAAAAATATTGTTTAAATAATTATAATACTAATGTTTTGTTTCGCCGAAACTCAATATTGCATATAACACAAGCCAAGTCAATGTTGCATGCAATATAAGCTATTAAATTACTTTATAAAGATAATTTACTATGAAATATTGAGGTGTTACATGGGTTGTATTTGTAGAGACTCAATTTTTCCCTTGTAATATTTTGAAATATTTCTACGTACAATTCTAGAGCTAGGTACTGAGATGGATGCGATTCTGAGGCCTGGTGTGCCCGAAATTAATTTTTTTTTAAAATATTAAATATATTTTATATTGCATCTATAATTAATTCAATAAAACATGATAACTCTTAAATGGTTGATGGGATCAGAAAGTTGAGACCATAGTAAGGTCTGGAATACAGTGTTTACCCTAGGTGCGATACAAAATGAGTTATCACAGGATGTTCAGACCCCTCACATGTTGGTAGTATGTTTAAGTGGATTAATAATTAATAAATAAATAAATTAAATTCATTTAAGTAAAACCAAATGTATATATATATTTAAATAGGGAGAATTCACCAAGAATGGCTCATAATTCTCCCACCATCTGGGAAGCTCCCCTCCTCCTTTCTGTTAGCGAATTAAATCAAATGACGATGAAACTCCAGGATAAAGTGGACCAGGATGTAGAAAATGAAACTACTCCTCCCAAATCACTAGATAACACGTTCTTCATTATCGATTGATCCAAAATAGTGGTAGGACTCATTATGTATGTTTTTTCACCCTTATACTTAAAATATTGAGCACGATCAATTCCCACTCTTTGATTTGCGTTAATTTGAGCCCTTTCTTGAGATCATGTATCAAAAAAAATTATCCTTTCAATTTATTTGTTGTTATGTCATGTTTCTCACCATGATTTCCCCACTGTGAAATCATTGGTCATGAACACATAGATAAAATGCTTATCACCATTATTATTGGTGTCTTTCCACCATCGTTCTTCACCTTCATCATCATTATACCACATGGTAACAATTTGACATTGATTGGGTGGGTTCGAGTGTGATTGACCCCCATATTCATTACGGTAGTAGGAATGAAATATGGATTGATGGTTTGGGGACAAATTGATAAATGAGCGGGATGGTGTTTAGTGAATGGGTCTGTGTTTTTTATCAGAGATGGTTCGTGATTGGTTCAATAACCCATGTTTTGTCGATTGGCACATGATGGCAATGTGTGCAATGATGGGGATCATTCGAAAATGAGGTCGTGTGCAGGATCTCATGGTGGAGGATATTTAGCATGGACATGATTATGGTCGGACTCAGACCTCCGACGAGGTGGTCGAGTGTGGTCAATGTGGTGAGTGTAAATAATAATAATAATAATAATAATAATGAGTAAATAAAATCAAAGGAAATTTTTTAATTATTATTATATTAAATAATAATATTAATGGTGGCATAAAATGTTTGTAGTTAATTAACTTAAATTAGATTGGGAGTTATATTTAATTATCATATTTATTATTTTTAATAATTTTTATGAAACATTATTAATGGTAGTCCTAATTATGAAAATAATAATGACTCCTCAATTCCCAATTAATTTCCCTATTAATGGACAACCTTCCATATTTGCACTGTTGGATAATATCTCTTGTACTATATAAATATAGTGATATGTTAATGATATTTTGTGGACTTTTGGATCAACATTGTGTTCGCTACTTCTTTTATTTATATTGTATTTGTATTTCCATTTGTTTTCATCGTCATCATACAAAAATTCAGCGCTCTCTTCTTCAACGATGTGCTTCGCCAATGATCAGCCTTACATTTATGGGTTTGAAAATCATCACGGTTTCAATCAGTGTTCGATCGATTTCACAACACGTTATTAACACGATCATCTTCTTCACATTGTGTATCATCAAAACAGTTTCATCATCTAAATCAGATAAGTATCATGGAAAAAGGCATGTTACATGTTTTTTATAAACATTCTTCTTTTGACATAATCTTTCACATGTGCATAGACTCCACTCATTCAAAGTGCTACATCAAAAGTTGAGTCTTTTTGTTTATATTCAAGATAATGTAACATATATTCTCCCCAATTGATAAATCTAAAAATAATATATAATTTTCTTAATATTTTGTTTCAAGAAAAAGAATGAGCTTCTGAAGAGATGTAAAGACTCACAAATGGAAAATTTCACTCCATTCCCTAAAGAGAATGTGATTAATAACTAATGTGGTCAATTTCGTGAAAAACATCATTAATAAAATAAAATAATGAAACAACACCACAAGAATTAGTTGAATGATGAAAATCATGTACCTACCATACATCAAGCTGAAGTTTGGTGATCAGTGATTAACATCCCTTACATGTTGTACGTTGAGCCGAAGTTTTCTAATAATGTCATGAACCTTGAAATTTCCTCTCACTTATTCTATTTTTCACCGTAAAGGTGTCAAGTTTGATTATGATATATAAAGGATCACAATGAAGATGATATTCATTTCCAATATTTGTAAATAATGTATTGTTTTATTTATTTTATATTTATTTTATTTCTTATAAAATGTTTTATAGAAATTAAATGTTCTTGATGAATAAACGTAAATATATTTTGAATATATTAATCCCCCAATGTGGATAAAATTGATGAAATTTCTAAATTCAATATTCTTCAAATTATCTTGAAGATGCTATAAAACTCAAAGTATAAATAATTTTATTTTGTTCCCTAGATTGAATGAGAATATTTATTGAAAATGATTTATTTCATTCCCTAATGTGAATTAAAAGGCACAAGATTTTTTATATAAATCAAGTCTGAGGTGAATATGATGTTTTTCAAATGATCATTGTGTTATATTTACTTATAACCAATAATAATAATATAACCACAAAAAGTTGTTTGCTGATTGTAAATATTTATAGAGCACAATGAATTTTACTTATATTTATAAAATAATGCATTCCTAAAGGTTGTTTTGGACTCCTCATGTTTTAATACTGTTTTAATGATCACAAATCCTGTTATTACTATTTAATCTATTTCAAATCATGTGCCGAATACATGCGTCCTGTCTATTCCAATGTGTGAACCCACAATTTAAAAATAAGATAAGATAGGCTGCAAATATACACAGACTTATGAGCAAAATATTGAGCGTTTTGAAAATTGAACTGATGCATGAAACAAGATACAACTGAAGAGCACACGAAGCACTCACTCTCGATTAAAAAAGGATAGACCACCATAGATCATAATCATCTTTGTAGTACCAACTCCATGAATAACATGAGCTAGATCTATCTGGAAACCAGAGCACCAGACATGTGATACTCTGTTTTTCACTAGAAGAATCAATACCTACATCTTCTTCAACCTACACGTCCAAAGCTTCATAGAATAGAACTCAGAGCACTTCTAACCCTTTCTCATTATATTTTCTCTATTGTGTACTGTTTTTATATTTTGAGCAGTGTGTGTGTGTGTCTGTATTAAAAGAACACACTATCTCCTATATTAAACTAAAGGTTACAAGATATCATTCCTCTCATCACTTCCTAAATCTATTTACTCCCACAGATAAGTATGGAAGAGGTCATTATGTGACCTGGTAGATTATACCCATGAAGTACAGTGGAAGAGGTCGTGTGACCTGGACAATCCTGTGCACTCTTATTTACACTGATCTGTGGTGTGGATCAAGTTTATTAATACTAACTTCTTGGTGGCAAGTGATCACCAAGTGGATTGGATTAGGTCTCAGCTTAAGACTGAACCACTTGTTTTATCTATTCTGTTTCTTAATTTAGTTTTTCTCTTCTTTACTACATATTTCAGAAAACACTAGATTTTACTTTGATAGATAGTCTTGGATAGAATTTGTAACTGTTTTCCCTTATTAGAATAGCTTTAAAAGTAGTATCAACAACTCATATTGATATTTCTGAGAATTAATCAATCTTATGAGAAGTTACTTGAATAGTAAAACTATTATAACTATATTACCTTGATTAACTGGGGTGTATTCATTTTTATTTTTGAATATTTTTTAAGTAAATTTTTTAATATAAATTTTTATAGATACTCAATTCACCCCCCTCTTGAGTAATCTACTCTGACAAACATTTGGTATCAGAGGATTTTATTCTTATTAAGACTCTCTTTTTTAAATCTGTTCAACTGTGATTTTAGTTATACTTTAAAGATCTGTAAATTTCTCTTGATTCTAAATTTCTAGCTGTTTAAAAGTATGTCATTATTATTGATAAAAGACTCGAAGGTGTAAGGGTTGGTGTCCTAAGAACCAACTGTCTTGTACTTTGATTACATGAATGTTCACTTATTATATATTGTTCATTGTTCTGTATAACTATAATATAATAATGTCCCGGAATATTTGTTGCATTGATAAGGTCATGGAAGATCCCCGCTATGATGAGAACATTGATATGCTATAACAATATTCTTAAATAAAGTTCTATGGTTAGATGAAATACTATGATAGGACACATAGTATACAGACCGTCATGTGCGAGTACTCGAAAGAAGACGAGACTCTCTCTCATGGAGTTCGCACTTGGTAATCTCCAAGATGGAAGATTATGAGAACATACCCGCCAATAGCAATTCTGCATGTCTTGGTGTCATCAAACATTTCTATCTACGAGTGTGTGTAATGGTCCTTAGACTGGAATATTATCATTAACTCATGTTATGACTCGCACACTTAGATTTACTCATGGAAACCGTCACACAGACAGTTGGTGGGAAGTAGGGTACGTTGGGTGTGTCACAAGTGACATGTTGTTAATGGATAAGTCGAGGAAGGATTTTTCCCTTCCATTTATTGAAGTTGATATCTCGGCCCATTGATTGAAATAGAACTGTCGCATTAAATTCCATGTCCATGGTGTGAACGAAGAGTTTATTTTAGGTAGTCAAAGAACGACAGATCAAGCATATAGGTTTATGACACTACCATGAAACCTGCTTGATGAGATATCATGACAAAGGGATTAAATTAAACAGTATGCGTTCATATGAGGTGATACGTCAATGCGGCGTCAACTTCTTCTCTTGGGTGCCTTGACCCATTGCTAGACAATAATCATGGACTTTAGGCAAGCCCGCCTAATGTCAACGAGAAAGAGGCCTAGAGGGTCACACACTAAGTGTATTTAAGTATCTCAAGTAGAATAAAGATTATTCTCGTACGTGGTTTAATAATTATTCAAGGAAGCCTAAATCGTTTTAATGGTGGAGGAAGAAGGAAGTGAAAAACAAGATATACACGCCGTGTATTAAAGATTACATGCCGTGTATTTTTTCATAAAAAACAAGTACACGCTGTGTATTAATAATTACATGCCATGTAGTTTTCTTTATGGAAAGGAAATGAATAAATGAAAACAAGATACACATGCTGTGTACATTGAATGTACACGCCGTGTAGTTTTCAATGAAAAAAAAGTACACGCCGTGTATTTATTAATACACGCCGTGTAGTTTTTCTAGTCAGGATTTTGAGGATATAATATTGTTTTTAAATGATATTTATTATAATCAGCGTGGGTGCATGTCAAGGAATTAATTATTCGACATGGGGGTTTTAAATAAGAGTCAATGAAATAAATAAAACGCGTAACGAGTTTATTTATTGTCATAACTCTACAAACTCAAACCTGATTATAAATATCCTCACAACCCCAACTCTTTTCCAACCCCCATGTGAGACACAACAATTATGGAGAATTATTTCAAGGCCGAAAGAACCTCTTCCTCCAAGAATGCTCTCAAGACCAAGAGAGATCCTCTTCCATCGGATCAAGACGATCTAAGGTGGACAACTCAAGCAAAGGATTCTCCATGCTAGCACCCGGAGAATCCTTTGGTGACGTCCAGAGATATGAGGTACACATGTGAATCAATGCAAGAGAGAGTCTACACATGGCTTCTACGACGCAACGATGGATCACATCGACAACGTGATCAAGAACATCAACGAAGAAAGAACACCCAAAAGTTATTTATTTATAATTAATTAAATTAATTATTATCAACCTGTAATGATACATGTTTGTGGTTCTGGGACATACCTTCTTATTTGTCTTTTTCTGTGATTCGATCCATGGAGACTGGCATTTATCGTCATATTGATCGCGGATTGATCATTGCTAATGACAAAAACACAAGTTGGCACATCCACCCATGCGCTTTCGCTGTGCCCGGAACCTTCAAATGGTATCAGAGTGAGGTTACAACGTTGATTATAGTTATTTAATTTTCGTTGATAATTTACGCATTTATATTTGATTCAATTCTAAATAAATTGTTCTATAAATCTAAATAAATGAGATCTGTTCTTCCTCCTTCATTTCTCGATTCATATCACAGAAAAGGCCTTTTAATTTTAATTTTGATTAAAATAAAAATGAGGAACTCATCCGGAGGAGCTGCTCATTCTGTCTGTTCAACACGGGATTACACGGCGTGTACTTAAAACTACATGCCGTGTACTTAGGTTCAACGAACCGACACTGGTATGCCAAAACACGCCATGTGAATTTATTATGCCTAAGTTTTAATCACGCTGTGTTGACCAGAATTGAACGGTGCGTGGAAACTGGAATACACAACATGTATGTTGGAGGAACACGCCGTGTAGTCCGTTCCAGCCTAGGTGAACCTATGTACAAAGATAATCCACATACCACATACATAGGATCGCCAGGCCGGTTACCGCATAACAAGGAAGTACATGCCGTGTATGATTCATCTACACGCCGTGTACTCCAAAATTTCCAAAGTACAAAAAACACGCCAAAGCCCTGATGTGTACTTTTGATAAAGGGTGAAAAGAAAAATACACACCGTGTAATTATAAACTACAAGCCGTGTACTTTCCAGAAATGGAATTTCACCAGGTTTTCTCTAATGTACAAAGACCCGTACAAGGAATATGGATGAGAAGAATCTCAAGGAAATTCAGAAAGGAATTTAAGATAAATAATTGATTAATTATAATATCACAATTAATTGAATTCGAGCGTGTCTTATCTTAAATAAACGAATGATTAACAGAATTTGAATTTTAAATGTGCGTAAATGTCATTACATACTATGGATGATCATGAGCTAGATGAAAGACCCTTTTTATGTGTATGGTTTCATTTAAAATTATTTAATTTAAATTTGTTGTCCTGTGAGCCTTCTTCCAATAAAATATAAGGCCTGCATGCCCATGGTTTCTTTAAATGTAAACCCATGTAATGGAGGATCTCCCATGCCAGAGGAGACGGTTCAAATCCCGAAGCCGAGGTGAAACTGACGCAAGAAGATACAAAGGTGGACATGTGGGAGATGCAAAACACGAACCAATAGGTTCAAGGTGTTTTTCCTAGGTCAGGGTTAGCTTATCAAAACCGCTAGATAAGCTAACCAATAGAAGCTCATGATTATGCCATCTTATTTTATTTCTATATGATTGCATGCTTTATTTATTATGTATGTGTTGTCGTGATCACATAATTAATAAAATGAACAAGCATGCAAAGATGGAATGAAATAATAACCGGACTATTCGTAAACATTATCAGAACATGGTTAATCACTTAAGAAAGCATCACTTAATATTAACAAGCATGTGATAATGCAAAACTAAGAATAATGAATAAAATCCCTCAATACCATATTAAGTCAGACCATGCCTTCAGTTACCTAATTAAGGGAAAGACTCAATAAAACTATGTGTTTGACCAACCCTTATTGGGACAGTTACTTTTATAAAGGAAGACCTTATGAAAGGTTTTGGGTTGACTTAACCATATTACATCAAGAGAAGTAGCCCTTTATAGACTTGATGTAATATTGGAGGCAAGAGTTGAGGAAATCCAAGTCAGGATTTCAGGAATGGGGAGTCCACTCAACAGATCAAGAAACTGTAAGCTCACAGTTGGAAAAGACCTGCCTACCTAAGTACCTTAAAATAGATTGACCAACCCTTGTTGGGGTTATGTGAAGGGAAATATGGATCCTTGCCACGAGAATGTCAAAGTAACTGGGCATTCCGAGTTCAATGGTGAGGGAAATTGAGACTTGATAAAATAGTGGGAGAATTAATTAATTTATTCATTATTTCTCATCAAGAAAGTACTAATAAATCTGCTCTTTTTAATTGTAGAATCAAGATGACAAACTCATCAACCATATTTTCTCTGCGATCAATACTGGATAAAGACAATATCCTCACCGGTAGTAACTTTCAGGAATGGTTTAGGCGCCTTCGGGTTATCCAATGCCATGAACGAAAGTTTTACGTGCTGGAGTCCTCACTTCCTGATTCTCCTACCCCAGGGGCAAGTGATGAAGATTTCTGTGTCTATGATAAAAATTTGAAAGATTCTATTGACTTTCAATGTTTGATGCTATCATCGATGTCTAGTGAGCTCATGAAGTCTCATGAAGGCATGGATGCCTATAGCATGCTCGAGCACCTCCATGGTCTATACCAAGAGAGAGTAAGACAAGAAAGGTTTGAGGGCTCCAAGGCTCTATTTCAGAGCAAGCTTCGAGAGGGTGCCCCAGATGGGCCTCATGTAGTCAAGCTCATTGGCTATATTGAGTGCTTGGAGGTTCTAGGGTTTAAACTCCCCGAAGAACTGGGCACTGATCTCATTCTTGCATCACTCCCCCAGAGCTTCTTGAACTTTGTAGTTAATTTCAACATCAACAACATTGAGAAGTCTCTATTTGATCTTCTTATCCTTATTCGCCAAGTATATAATTACATGAAGCGTGAAAAGCCTTCTGTCCTTATGGTGAATAAAAGGAAAGGGAGGGCGAAGAGCTTTAAGCCGAAAGCTTCTTCAAGGCCTTCCAAGTAAAGGAAGATCAAAGGGGAGGCAAAGGAACATGATGCTGTTTGTTTTTCATGTGGCAAGAAGGGCCACTGGAAGAAAAACTGCACCCAGCCAAGGAAACAAGGGGAAGCTTCAGGTGCGTTTTTTATCGAATGCAATCTATTAGTTTCTACTAATTGGGTATTAGATACTGCTTGTGGTGCTCACATCTTTATCCAAATATAGGAACCAAGTAGATTCAAAAAGATTGATCGAGGTGAGGTGGATCTACAAGCAGCCAACGGAGCCAGACTCGCTGTTGTAGCTATCGGAGACTACCACCTCACATTGCCTACTGGGATGGTCTTGGTTTTGAAAGGTTCTTATTATGTGCCTTATGTTACAAAAAACTTTATTTCAGTATCCAGATTAGATACTGATGGATTCATATTCAAGTTTGGAAATGAATGTTTCTACTTTTATAAAGATAACATTTTTTTTGGTAGGGCACATTTATATAACGACCTTTATGTGTTAGACTACAGAAACCATGTAATGGAAATCGATAACAAAGTTAATTCACAGGAGTCATACCACACCCAACTTTGGCATCACCATCTAGGTCATGTCAATGAGAAACGTTTGAAAAAATTACATCAAGATTAGTATTTAGATTCTTTCGAATTAAAACCACTTGGTGTATGTCAGGCGTGTATACAAGGAAAAATGACCAAAGCCCCATTTAGTGGGAAAGGTGAAAGAGCTAAAGAGATTCTAGAATTAGTTCACACAGATTTGTGTGGACCATTTCCAGTTGAAGCAAGGGGTGGGTTCTCGTACTTCATAACTTTTACTGATGATTTTAGTAGATATGGATATATCTACTTAATGAGGTATAAGTCAGATTCTTTTGATCGGTTCAAAAAATATAAGAATGAATTTGAGAACTAGCTTGATAAGAATATTAAGAAACTCCGCTCATACAGAGGAGGATAATATCTTAATCATGACTTCATTGATTTCTTACGGGAGTTTGGGATTCTATCTCAACTCACTTCTCCTTACATGCCATAATGGAATGGTGTAAGCGAAAGGAGGAACCACACCCTGTTGGACATGGTGAGATCAATGATGAGTCATGCGAGTCTTCTGATATCCTTTTGGGGATATGCATTACAAACAGCAGTGCACATACTAAACCAAATACCAACTAAATTAATAAATGGTATTCCATATGAGTTATGGAGTGGATGCAAAGCCATGTTATCGAATTTACATGTGTGGTGCAGTAAAGCATTTGTTAAGGCCTCTTCAGGTAACAAACATGCACCCCATGGCACAATGTGTATCTTTATAGGATATCCCAAGGATACAAGGGGATATTACCTATAAAACCCCTCAGACAAAAAGTTTACAGTGGAAAGACACACCATATTCCTTGAGAGGGAGCACATCTACAAAAGAGATAGTGGGAGCGAGGTAGACTTCGATGAAGCGAGGCACAATATACACATGAGTTTGTACAAGAACAGATTCCACAAAGCCCCATGGAAGAAAAATCTGTTCCAGAGACAGAAGAACTGCGTAGGATCACGAGAGAGGTGAGAGAACTAGAACGATATGGTTTTCTTGTCACTGAGGATGGTGACTCATTATTGGTTGACAATGATGATCCTCTTACCTACAAGGAAGCAGTTGAAGGCACATACATTTCCAGGTGGTAAGAATCCATGAATTTTGAAATGGATTCCATGTACCAAACCCAAGTCTGGATTTTGGTAGATCCTCTAGTTGATGTAAAGCCTATTGGTAATAAATGGGTATTCAAGAAGAAATTGGACAAGGAGGGGAAAGTCAGCACCTACAAGGCACGACTGGTTGCAAAAGGTTTTAGACAACGTCAAGGAACTGACTATGATGAAACCTTTTCACCGGCTATGATGCTAAAATCCATCAGAATCCTATTGGCCATTGCTACTTACCACGACTATAAAATTTAGAAAATGGATGTCAAAACAGCTTTCCCTAAGGGGGACCTCCAAGAAGATGTCTACATGACACAACCTGAAGGGTTTGTGACTCCAAAGGATGCCAACAAGGTATGCAAGTTGCATAAATCCATTTATGGATTAAAGAAAGCATCAAGATCATGGAACATTTGGTATGATGAAGCTATAGCGGAATTTGGCTTTGTTAAGAATGAATGTGAGACTTGTGTCGAAAAGAGGTTTAGTGGGAGTGCAATCATTTTCCTAATAGTATATGTTGATGAAATATTACTAATTGGAAACGAATTACTAGCCCTACAATCAGTTAAGGCATGGTTACATAAATTATTCTCCATGAAAGACTTGGGTGAGGTAGTATATATTCTTGGTATCGTGATCCATCATGATAGATCCAAGAGAATGCTGGGCCTGAGTCAAAGTACATACATTGACAAGATAATGAAGAGATTCAGTATGGAACAATCCAAGAGGGGATTGTTGCCAGTGTCACATGGCATTTATCTTTCCAAGAAAATGTGTCCTCAGACACATGAGGAAAGAAAGAGAATGGAAAGGATCACTTACGCATCCGTGATTGGGTCAGTCATGTATGTTATGCTATGTACGAGGCTATATGTTGCTTACGCATTAAGTGCGGTAGGCAGATATCAAGCTGATCCAGGAGACCGCCATTGGATGGCAGTCAAGACTATCCTTAAGTATCTGAGGCGTACTAAGGATATGTTCCTGGTTTGTGGAGGAGATGAGGAACTATTCATCAGAGGACATATAGATGCTAATTTCCAGACTGATCAAGATGACATGAAGTCGCAGACTGGATACATCATTAGTTTGAATGGAGGTGAAGTGAGCTGGAAGAGATCAAAGCAATGTGTGGTGGAAGATTCTACAGTAGAGTCCGAGTATATCATAGCTCTGAGGCAGGTAAAGAAGAAGTATGGATGCAAAGCTTCTTCCAAGAGCTGGATGTAATACCAAGCATTAAATATCCTATCACACTCTATTGTGATAATACTGCAGCGGTGGCACTTTCCAAAGAGCCAAGGTCATATCAGCGGACAAAGCACATACTTTGGAAGTATCATCTCTTGAGGGATTTTTCTCAGAGAGGTGAAGTTGTAGTGAGCAGTATTTCCACAGAAGACAACGTGGCAGACCCCTTGACTAAAGCCTTGACTCAGCAGAAACATGATCATCATGTGAGGTCTAGCAGACTAAAATTCGTAGGCAGTTGGCTCTAGTCCAAGTGGGAGTTTGTAAGGGTTGGTGTCCTGAGAACCAACTGTTTTGTAGTTTGATTACATGAATGTTCACTTATTATATATTGTTCATTGTTCTGCATAACTATAATATAATAATGTCCCAAATATTTGTTGCATTGATAAGGTCCTGGCAGATCCCCGCTATGATGAGAACCTTGAAATGCTATAACAATATTCTTAAATAAATTTCTATGGTTGGATGACATACTATGATAGGACACATAGTATACAGACTGTCATGTGCGAGTACTCGTAAAAAGATGAGACTCTCTCTCATGGAGTTCTCACTTGGTAATCTCCAAGATGGGAGATTATGAGAACAGACTCACTAATAGCAATTCTGCATGTCTTGGTGTCATCAGACATTTCTATCTACGAGCGTGTGTAATGGTCCTTAGACTGGAATATTATCATTAACTTATGTCATGACTCGCGCACGTAGATTTACTGACGAAAACTGTTGTGCAGACAGTTGGCAGGAAGTAGGGTATGTTGGGGGCGTCACGAGTAACATGTTGTTAATGGATAAGTCAAGGAAGGATTTGTCCCTTCCATTTATGAAAGTTAATATCTCGTACCTTTGACTGAAATAGAACTGTCGCATTAAATTCCATGGCCATGGTGTGAACGATGAGTTTATTTCAGGTAGTCAAAGAATGACGGATCAAGCATATAGTTTTATGACACTGCCATGAAACCTGCTTGATGAGATATCGAGACAAAGGGATTAAGTTGCACAGTAAGTGTTCTTATGAGGTGATACGTCAATGCGGCATCAACTTCTTTCTCTTGGGTGCCTTGACCCATTTCTAGACAGTAATCTTGGACTTTAGGCAAGCCCACCTAATGCCAATGAGAAAGAGGCCTAGAGGGTCACATACTAAGTGTATTCAAGTATCTCAAGTAGAATAAAGATTATTCCCATACGTGGTTTAATAATTAATCAAGGAAGCCTAAATCGTTTTAATGATGGAGGAAGAAGGAAGTGAAAAACAAGATATACACACCGTGTATTAAAGATTACACGTCATGTAGTTTTTCATGGAAAACAAGTACATGCCGTGTAGTTTTCTTTATGGAAAGGAAATGAATAAATGAAAACAAGATACACATTCCATGTACATTGAATGTACACGCCGTGTAGTTTTCAATGAAAAACAAGTACATGCCGTGTATTTATTAATACACACCATGTAGTATTTCCAGTTGGTATTTTGAGGATATAATATTGTTTTTAAATGATATTTATTATAATCAGCATGGGTGCATGTCAAGGAATTAATTATTCGACATCGGGGTTTTAAATAAGAGTCAATGAAATAAATAAAATGCGTAACACGTTTATTTATTTTCATAACTCTACAATCTCAAACCTGATTATAAATATCCTCACAACCCCAACTCTTTCCCAACCCCCGTGTGAGACACAACAATTTTGGAGAATTCTTTCAAGGCCGAAAGAACCTCTTCCTCCAAGAATGCTCTCAAGACCGAGAGAGATACTCTTCCATCAGATCAAGACGATCTAAGGCAGACAATGCAAGCAAAGGCTTCTCTATGCTAGCACCCGGAGAATCCTTTGATGACATCCAGAGATACGAGGTACATGTGTGGATCACCTCTAGAGAGAGTCTACACTTGGCTTCTGTGACGCAAAGATAGATCACATCGAAAAAGTGATCAAGAACATCAACAAAGAAAGAAAACCCAAATGGTATTTCTCTATAATTAATTAAATTAATTATAATCAACCTGTAACGATCCTTGTTTGTTATTCCGGGACAAACCTTATTCTTTGTCTTTTTCTGTGATTCGATCTGTGGAGACCGACGTTTATCGTCGTATTGATCCCGGATTCATCATTGCTAATAACAAAATACCAAGTGGGAACATCCACCCATGTGCTTCCGCTGCGCCCAGAACCTTCAGAAGGTGCTGCAACAAACAGACCTCCATTCTTTAATGGATCTAATTTTGCCCAATGGAAAATTAAAATGAAGATTCATTTATATGGTATGGGTTTTGAAATTTATTCTTCAATTATAGATGAGTATACTATTCCTCCTACTAATAGAATTACTTTGGATGACCCAACCAAGATTGATTAAAAAAATAATTGCATATCCATGAATATCTTATATTTCTCTTTAGGATATGAGGAATTTAATAGAATATCTGTATGTAAAACTGCACGTGAAATTTGGGACACTTTGTCTATTTAACATGAAGGAACATCTAGTGTGAAAGAAATGAGACTCAATGCATTTACTATTAAAAATGATAACTTTAAAATGAAGCCTAATGAGACTATTTATGACATGTATATCTGGTTCAATGAAATTATTAACACCATTATTTCTCTAGGAAGAGAATTTACTGCCAATGAACAAATCCCGAGGATTCTAAGATGCCTACCAGATAGATGGAGAGGAACCTCTTTCTCTATTAGAGAGTCATGTTACATCAAAAAAATAACTGTAAAAGAAATCATAGGGAAACTAATGATGTATGAAGAGGATATGAAAGTCATCAAGGAAGAGGAGGATGAATCCAGAAAAAAAAATTTGTGGCATTCAAGTCCACTACCTCTAAAAACAAAGAAAATGAGAAATTTCCAGTCTCTGTTGAAAGTTCCAGAAGTGAAAAATCATCATATGAAAGTGATTAGGAGATGGCTCAATTATCTAGATGATTTAAGAAATTTTACAAAATGAATAAATTTTTCAGAAAGCCTAACTTCAAAGCATGATATTATCAAAAGGGAAGCTGGAAGAAATATTGGAAAAGAAATGAAATGTTTGATGAGATAGTATGTTATGAATGTAAGAAAAAGGGACATGTAATGGATGATTGTCCCAAACTAAAGTATAAAAAGAAATATGAGGACAAAGACAAAAAGTATAAAAGGTCAATGAAAGAAACTTGGAGTGATTCTAAGGATATTTCATGTGACTTAGAGTATTCACATGATGAACAAGATAATAAAACTAATATGTGTTTCATGAAAAACACATCTGAGGTAACCCTAGAATCTCTTGTACAAAATTCCTATTATTTTGGAGATGAAAGTGATTCAGAAAATATTTCTAAAGAAGAAATGTTTGAGTATTTCAATATTCTGGAATAGACATGTAATGAAATAAAAGATAAATACATGTATTTAAAGAAACAATATTCTCTTACCTCAACTGTTAAATCTGAACTTGCTGTAGAAAGAGATAAAAATGTTCAATTACTCAAAGGAAACAATGAATTAAAGATATCTAATGAGCAATTGAAAAAATACCTTGAAAGGTTTACTAATGGAAATGATACATTGGTAGGAATGCTAGGTAAATAGTTTTCCCCTAAATATACTATTGGTATTGGCTATCAACCTGATAAAAGAAATGTTGTAAAAACCAATTTTTTTGCTAAATCTAGAACATAAAGTTTTACTCCTAGTTTATGAAAACATTCTGCTAGTTCAAATAATGATACACTCTATATTTTATGAATTTTTCTGGAAAAAATATAGTTTATTTCTATAATACTTTACATAATTCTTATAGGAAACCTATGAGACAGATATGGGTTCTTAAATAAAAAATTACTAATATTACTGGACCTAAACGAATATGGGTACCAAAGTATGTTTTTATTTGACTATTTTGTAGGATAATTGTTTAAAGAGCTCCTGTAAAAGCTTATGGTACTTGGACAATGGGTGTTCAAGACACATAACATGAGACTATTCGTGTTTCAAGAACCTAATAAAGATTGATGGTGGACTTGTCACCTTTGGGGACACTTCCAAAGGAAAAATCATTAGCCTTGGAAAAATTGGTAACTGTAACTCAGTTTTAACTTCTATAGAACTTTCTATTGATGGTCTGAAATATAATCTTCTTAGTATTTCACAACTATGTGAGGATGGATTTTATGTTAAATTTGAAAATTATTATTGTAATGTTTTTAATTATAAAAATTAATTAGTATTTCTTTGCATTAAGAAATGAAAATGTATACTCTGTTAACTTTGATTCTTTAGTTTCTCAAAATGCTTCATGTTTATGTGTATTTTACAAAGAATCTTGGATTTGGCATAAAAGACTAGGACATTTTAATATTCACTCTCTTAGAATTTTATATAGAAAATTTTTAGTCAAAGATCTACCCCAACTAGAGTTTCCAAATGATAAAGTGTGTAATCCTTATCAAAAGCGAAAGCAACACAAAATTTCCTTCAAACCAAAGATAGAAGTGTCAATTTCTCAACATATTGAGTTGGTTTACATGGATATTTTTGGACCATCTAGATTTTCTAGTTTAAATGGGAATCACTATGTTTATGTTATTTTAGATGACTTTTCTAGATATACTTGGAACTTCTTTTTGTCTAACAAAAGTGAAGCTTGCTCTCATTTCACCAGATATTCTAAAACTATAGAAAATCATAGTAGACATTAAATTAAATCATTAAGAAGTGATCATGGTCGTGAGTTTGAAAAATCAATAGTTTGAATCCTTTTTATCACAAAATGGTTATAGTCTTAATTTCTCTACCCCTAGAACACCTCAACAAAATGGAGTTGTAGAAAGAAAAAATAGGACCTTGTAAGGAATTTCTAAAACTATGCTTAGGTAATATGACTTACCTATTTACTTTTGGGATGAAGTAGTAAATACATCATGCCATATTATTAATAGAGTATTGATTAGAACAATTATTTAAAGAACTCCATTTGAATTATGGAACAATAGAAGACCCAAAGTTAACTAATTCAATGTCTTTGTTTGTAATGTTTATATCCTTAATACTAAGGAAAACCTTGACACGTTTTCATCCATGAGTGATGAAGGAATCTTTCTAGGATACTCAATAACTAGTAAAGACTATAGATGTTTTTAAAATAAAACTAAATGTGTGAATGAATTTGTCCATATCATGTTTGATGAGATAGATTCACATGAGACTAAAAGATCTCTAGAGAATCTTGATGATGATATGTAAAATCTGGACATCAGTGCTAAATCCTCCAACTATCCTGTACAGGAATCTGTAAAAACTTCTAGTTCTGGAAATTCTCCAGATTCAAGTCATAATGAACCTGAACCTGTTGAAGAACCAGAAATAACTAGACCCTCATTTTCTAGAGCTATTAGAACCCTTAAGAACCATCCTTTAGTTGCTGTTGTTGGAGATTTTGATAAAGGAACTCAAACTAGAGATTCTCTTAGAAATCAGGTTGAACATCATGTATTCTTGTCACAACATGAACCTAAAAATATCTATGATGTTATCAATGATGAATTTTGGGTGATGGCTATGCAAGAAGAACATAATGAATTTGAAATAAAAAAAGTTTGGAAACTTGTTGAAAGACCCAAAGACATATTTACCATAGGCACTAATTGGGTGTTTATAAATAAGGTAGATGAAGCTGGTAACATGGTTAGACACAAGGATATATTGATTTCACAAGGATATAGTCAAGAAAAAAGAATTTAATATGAGGAGTCCTTTTCACCTATTTCTAGACATGATTCTATCAGAATCCTACTTCCTTATGCTCCCCATCTGAATTTCAATCAATATCAAATGGATGTCAAATGTGCATTCCTAAATGGGTATATAGCTGAGGATGTTTTTGTTGAACAACACCTTGGTTTCAAAAATACTCCCTTTCCAAATCATGTTTTTAAAATATCAAAATCTTTGTATGGTTTAAAACAAGATCCAAGATCTTTGTATGATAGATTAAGTACTTTTCTTATTTCCAAAGGTTTTACAAAAGGTATTGCGGATCCTACCCTTTTTATAATTTTTTTTTCAATAATGTTTTAGTAGTTCAAATTTATGTATATGATATTATTTTTTGATCTTCAAAAAATTCTTTATGTATTGAATTTTTGAAAATGATGAAAAATGAATTTAAAATGAGTTTAATGGGTAAACTAAAATTCTTTATTGGATTTAAAATATTTCAAAAATAAATATGGTATTATTCTAAATCAAAGAAAGTACACTAAAGATCTTCTAAAACATTTTTTCTTAGATGTCACTAAAAGTAGTGATACTCCAATGAGTAATACTTGAAAGTTAAATCTTGATAAAGATGAGAAATCTTTTGATCAAACCACTTACAGAGGAATGATTAGAAGCTTACTCTACTTAACTACTAACCGAACTGATATTATAATTAGTGTATGTATGTGTAATCATTTTCAAGAAAACCCTAAGGAATCTCATTTAAATTTTATTAAAAGGATTTTTAAATACCTCAAACATACTCCCAATCAAGGACTATTCTATCCTAGAAGACAATCATTTGAGTTAGTTAGCTATTCTAATGCTGATTTTTGTGGTTGTAAGTTAAATATAAAAAGAACCTTTGCAACATGTCACCTTTTAGGCAAGTCTCTAGTATCAAAGTGTAGTAAGAAACAAAACTCTGTTTCATTGTCTACTGCCGAAGATGAATATGTAGCTACTGGTAGTTATTGTGCAAAAATTTTGTGGATAAAACACACATTACTAGATTTTGGATATCAATTTAGGCATGTACACATAAATTTTGACAATACAAATACTATTAAAATTTCAAATAATCCTATTTCACATTCCAGGAAAAAACATATTAATGTAAGACATCACTTTTTGAGAGATAAATATCAAAAAGTTTATATCACTATGAAATTCATTGGAATTGAATATCAACTTTCTGATATATTCACCAAACCATTAAATTCTAAAAAGATAGATTACATCCTACATGAATTCGGAATGATAAATATCAAGTAGAAAATGTACTATTTCATAAACTTTTGTTTCACATTTTACGGTTTCATGATTTATGGTTTCACAAGTCACTGTCTTAGAATTATTTTCCCACTCTCATAGTTCTACAGGTTACTGTCTCGAAGTTATTGTTTCATGTTTATGCTCTCACAATTATGGTCTCTCAGTTACTGTCCTGCACTTACCGCTTCAAATTATACAGTCACACCTTTTGGAGACACACCATAAATATGTCACCAAGAAAATATTTTCCGGTCTCACTGTGAAAATTTGTTCCGGTCTCACCGTGAAAATCTATTTTGGTCTCACCATGAAAATATGTGTCGGTCTCATCGTGACAATTTTTTCTGGTCTCACCATGAAATTTTTTTCCAGTATCACTGTAATGACACCTTTTCATTTTATTTATATATTATTACCTATATCATTGTGTTTATTATTTTATTGTTTTTATCCTGCACTTTGGAATTTGCGACATTTGAAATCCATAAATGATGAAAAATAAATATCTTTCACTCTTTTATTCACTCAAGATCTCTTCTCTCAAAACCAAAACCCTTATCTCAAACTATAAGTCCTATTTAAGATATTCATATATATATATATATATATTTATATCTCCTTCTCTCTCTCTAATCCTCGTTGAATTACTAGAATGAAGCACCCATCTATATAAACTCTAGAGAAGCACATATCTTAGAAGAAAGTTAAAAGAGCACCGAAGGTAGAACTCGAAGGACCATTGAACCCAAATCTTGTTGATATAATAGTAGTTCCAGAAAAGGAAATCTGTCCAAAGTGTTTGCTGACAATTAATTCCTTAGTTTTGAAAGTACTAAAAGTGTAGGGACGACTGAACTGGTTTACAAAAGTGGCATGTCTGATTTATCCAAAACTTGTTGCTTAATTTTATCAGTTTGTCCAGTTTTCATTCAACATTGAAGATGGTTTTGTTGTAAGAAGCTAGATTAATGGCCAAAGATTAAAATTTTCCTTGAGCTTATGGGATGGCTTCCTAGGGATACCTCATGAATAAATTTTTGAAGATCACCAGAGAGGTACTCCCCCACAAAGTGATATTTTTTTCATAAAAGAGGCCTTGGGAAGCTTGACTGGAAATAAGAAGTAGAGAAGATAAATTGATGCAGATTTGGATGGTGAATCGATGTTTCTATTTATGTTGATTAGAATATTATTAGTCCAAGGAAAGGAGACATTTCTACCCTTTAGTTTCAAGATGTATTCTTGATACATCTTATGAAAAATAGACACAAGATCAATATCTGTAAGTATATTATACTTCCCATGCATGAGTTGATCAGGACAAATTCAAAGTCTACCTCTTTTTTCTATTCAATATTAATCTATGCTATGCTGTATTCCAAAGGGTTAGTTGGACCAAATAAAGAAGTCATCAAAGACTATGAGTTCTGTATCTCAAAGGTTATAGTAAAAATGATGATGATAAGTTGGAATCCATGGAAAATGTCTTGGGTAGGGGATAATGAAATGATATATGAAAAGTTTAATCCAATTGAGAATCCTTAAAGACCTAAGAACATATCTAATACAGGTTTGTAACCAGATAAAATTGTTGATTATCCTATTGAGGATGATGAAGAGGAAGTTGTTGCCCTGATGGAAGGAACTCTCTTGGATAAGGAAGACAGTGGTCCAACTGTTCCACAAAATATAGTTGAGAAGGAAGCACCTATTAATGGAGAAAATGAAGATTTATAAGAAGAACCTGCATCTGTAAAAGAATATACTGTTAGTGTAAAAGAATGATTTGTACCTGAGGAGAATAAAGAAGAAGAGATAATTATTGAGGAAGATGCTGCTGTTTAGGAACATTTAGAGGAACAAGTTGTTTCTGAACTTATCCTATCTACTGAGGAAAGAATGGATCAAGATATCCAGTTTGATAGAAAAGAAATGGGTGAGGTTATTGGAGATGAAATTTTAGAAATAGAACAAGGGACTGAATCTCCTAGTCTAGTGAGAGATACACCTGTTGAGGGGGAGCAACACCCTAGTCTAGAAAGGATTAAAGTTCCTAATCCTGTTGATCAATGAACTATGGATACCCGGTACAATTTACCTATCTACTTTGATGCGGATAATGCCTAGGAGGCCTCGGTTAAAGGAATAGACCTTTCCACTGTGTTTTAATTGAAACTAGTTTGTTCTTTAGAAGTAATCTCAACTAAGGAACCTAAACCTGTTTCAATTACTGTTCCTGAACCTTCTCAAGAACCTTCTTATTTAGTGAGTCATAATGATTTGAAATCCTTTGGAGATACTTTATTAGATGGATTTGAAATGATCATGAACATAAAACCATCTCCTGTAACATATCTTAGTGAAAGAGATGATGCCTTACTGTTAGAGAAAATCATATGGAAGATTCAACAAAAAATTATCCATGAAATACAAGAGGTTCGAATTGAAAACAAGAAGTTGAGTAATGAGGTGAAGTCTCTTAGGGATATGGTTGAAGATATGCTAAAAGTGTTTCAACCAGGACATGCTCATGTTGATCATCCTGTCAAGGATGCTAGTGGTTAGATTCCACTAAAAGTTGCTTCTCCGATTCAACCAAACTTGGCTTCAATATTTGACAAAGTGGCTGAGAGAAACATCCAGATAGTAAATGAGATGTGAGATCTTGTTGTTGGTCTCAAAAAACTGACTGTTGAGTACAAGGGATGTCTACAGAATGTTCAAAATCAGTTCAAGTCCTTCACTTCAGCTGTTACTACCACTGGTTTTGTTTTTCTAGAAAAGGACCTAGACACCGCGGCCTAGACACCGAGACCAGTTCCAGATATCATGAAGTCTGTGACATTGGTTTCTTGATACCACCACCAAGATAGTGTTCAATGTTTGGAAAAGGACCAGACACTGTGATCCTAGCACCGCATCCGTGCTACCTGTTACTAAGCTCAATGCAACTATAGCATCATGACTGTCTCACTGCTCAAAGGCAAAGAAGAAGACACCATTTCATGGTGACAACATTTCCACGTGATACCATTTCATAAAAGACTATGACACTGTTCTTTAATATATTTTTACACTTTTAATTTATTTTCTAACATTCATATTTATTTCATTTAAAGGCACTGACATAATTAATGTTTCTTTGAAGACATTTCACCTGACAGTATGAGGTACGATGTGTAGAAAACATGCATCCTATCAGTTCCAATGAGTGCACCTACAATTTAAAAAGAAGATAAACTGGAATGAAAATATATACAGATATATGAGAAGAATAGATAGAGTTTTGAAAAGTGAATTGATGCATACAACAAGATACAACTGAAGAACACATGAAACACTCACTCTCGATTCAAAAAGTCTGGACTACCATACATTAGAATCATCATTACAGTACCAAATCCATGAATAACATGAGATAGATATAACTAGAAACCAGAGCACCAGACTTGTGATACTATGTTTTTAACAAGTAGACTCGATACCTAAACCTTCTTCATCCTACAAGTCTAGAGCTTCATAGAATATAACTTAGAGAACTTCTTACCCTTTCTCATCATCTTTTCTATGTTGTTTACTATTTTAGATATCGAGCAGTGTGTGTGTGCCTATATTAAAAGAACACACTATCTCCTGTATTAAACTGAAGGATAGAATATATCATTCCTCTCATCACTTATTAAATCTATTTAATCCCAATGATAAGTGTGGAAGAGGTACTTTTGTGACATGGTAGTTTATACTCACAAAGAATAGTGGAAGAGGTCATGTGACCTGGATAGTCCTGCACACTATTGTTTACCCCGATCTACGGTGTTGATAAAGTTTATTTATATAAACTTCTTAGTGGCAGGGGATCACCAAGTTGAGTGGATTAGGTTTCAGTTGGAGACTTAACCACTTGTTTTAATCGATGTGTTTCTTAATTTAGTTTTTCTATGCTTTACTGTACATTTCAGAAAACAGTAGATTTTACTTTGATAGTTAGTCTTGGATAGAAGTTGTAATGGTTTGCCTTATTAGAATAGATTCAAAAGTAGTATCAACAACTCATATTGATATTGATGAGATTTAATCAATCTTCAGAGAAGTTATTAGAATAGTCAAACTATGATAACCGTATTACCTTGATTGACTAGGTTATATTCATTTTTATTTTGGAATATTTTTTAAGTAAACCTTTTAACGGAAATTTTTATTGATACTCAATTCACCCCCCTCTTGAGTAATCTACTCTAACCAATAGGATAATATTAAAATAATTTCCTTTGAAAGTATATTGAAGAATATATTCATTTATCAATTATTCTTCCTGCAATAGTAATATTAAGGGAAAAATTATTATTTATCAAATTCTTATGGATTATCAATATCAACTCATGAAATTCATTTATTCCCTAAAGTGGATGTTTCAATGAATATAGTTAATAAATGAATTGATTTAATCACATAGTTTTGATCATCTGATATATTTTATGAAAATGATTTTACCACCTAAAGTGGTTAAAACAATGATCATCATAATCAATAAAATTTATATTTTATTCCAGATGATCATTATTGATAAATAAATAATTATCATTCATGTATCATGAAATCTGATGACTGAATTAATTATCCATTATGAATTTAGTTTTAATTAATATATCTCGTTCCTTGAAGCAAATAAAATTATTCATTAAAATTTTGATATGATTTATTCTACCATGAACATTTTACATTTGATGAAGTTTTATTGAATGATTTATCTTTCATTTGATAAAGTTAATGTTTTTTTGAATTATAATTTTTGATAGCGATAATGCACGTGTTGTGAATCTAGAAGATTATTCCACATTGATTCTTGATACCACATTCACCAGCTTCAAAAGATGTGGGGGATCCTATCCCAGGTAGAAATATTGTAAAATAATATTTGGGTGTGAAGTTAACAAATAATTGGGAAGTTCTAAAATATTAAATAATCCTTTTCATGATGGACCTAACCCGTTATGATTATAGTAAGAATTTATCAACCACCATAATTTAATATTATAATGACATATATGATTTTTCACAATGAATGATCTTGGAGATCTCTAATGCATCGATCTTGAAGAAAAATAATTATGAATATTATTTTCATTAAATTCATTAAAAGAACTCATATATGAGTTAGTATATGCTCGTATAAGTACATTTACCAGTAGAGAAAATTAACTAATGACTTCAGAAGAGTGAACATATTCCTACATGTTGGTACAAATTCTTAATGATTTTTTATATTTGAAGGCTTGATGAGATATATGAATGGAATTATTGAGAATGAATATCATATAGATACACTAGATAAAACAGGTACCTTGATATGTAACAAGAATTCATAAAAAGTGATTATAAAAAATTTGTTACGTACAATCGAATCAATAATGGTAAACTATAAGATTACCAATCCTGCTCTTAAAATATATGACATGATGATTTAGTCTATCTTGGATCAATTATAATGAAAAATATTGATTCATGTATACATGATAATAAATTTTTTGATAACATAGTAGACATCCATCAGGGGGAGAATGATGAATTTATATAATCGATGCATGTGTACTAAATTTTCAATTAATTTATTCTCATTAAGTTATTATGAATACCCCCTATATAATAATTTATCCTGAGATACCAATTTTTGAGGTAAATTATTTTTATCATTAGAAACTATTATGGAAATAAATTTCCTATATACATATGAGGATGTATATATGGGCACGCCCACCTACGATGTGATCCATCTATATGAAAGACGAATCCACTAAATGATCATGTGTGTTATTTACTGCTTCTGAGTATACATTACATTATATGCATGTTGATTACAATATATATTATGAATCACATGAAATATATAATATGGTATTGTAGAACCATTTTCATGAATCTCACAACATATACATGAATGTAAAGTGTTGGAAATCCATAGTTTGATTATACACACTTGAAGTGTGGTTGAACTGATTATATAAAATCATTTTTCATCATGAGTAGGAAGCAATAAATATATTTTCCCTTGATGAGGAAAATGATTATATCGACAACATTATATCTTTTTAGATATTTTTCATGAAGTGACACTGGTACCTGAAAAATTATAAGATCTCAATCAAATATTATTGATAATATATTTTCTTTGAATGATTTTAAAACTCAATGATGATTATGGATTTTGAAAGATGTCAACATCATAATAATTGGCCAAAATTATTAATGGAATTTATGATATGTTCAACATATAATGTTTTGTATTTCTAATCCAAACTACCCAGACTATTGAATACTAATGATCTTATTATAAGAAATATTTTTCCTTGTACGTTTGGGTATTTATATAAATCACAAAAGGGTTCAAAATTCCTAAATCATATTCAAAATTATGAAAGTTTCACACCATGTGATAAATTATGGGGTGAACTGAATAATTTGTATTACATGTATCCACATTAAGTTAAGGAAGAATATAAATTGAATTTAACATCCCATGGTTTGTGTGAATCATTATATTCATCATATTTTTAATATTTTTTGAAAAACCTCTAAAAAAATAATGATTTTTTAAAATCAATTACTTATATGGAATTTCCTTGTATTTTGAATTAATTATCCTAAATATGAAATATTAAATTTTGGAATGGTTTTACCCTTAATAAATAATTAAATTACTTGTTTCCAAGAGTGACATATAATGGGTTGATGACAAACATAAATATCCCATAATGATTAAATATAAATTCACATTTTATTTATCCCTGAAGGATATACCTATTCATGTGCATATGTACCTTGAAAATAACAATAAATCATATTATGATTGAAGGTAATATTCTTCCCTATTCATTTAAATCTAAAGGGTATGGATTATTCTTATTCCAAAATTCAAAACTAAATGTTTTTGTTATTAATTGATCATGGAAATTCTATGAGTTAAGTGATGATCATTATGGATGGGAGATGTAACTATTTTACTCTTTTTCCCACAATCATGATTTTCTCACTGAGTTTTATTGATAAGGTTTTTAATGAGGAAACACTCTGGGGACTTGATGTTATTGTACTCTATTTAACTAATCAAGAGTTTTCCCCTAAAGGGGTTTTCCATGATGAGGTTTTTAGTGAATAAATCAGACATCATAATAGATTTCCAAGGGAATGTTATAAATTATTATGGATATCTATAATTAATAGAAATTTTTGGTCTTACCCATGAGTTGTAATTTTTAATGAAACCATTCATTGTTACCAATGGTCTTCCTCCCATGTCTCAAAGACATAATTATATAATTATATTAATTGATGTCTTGGAGACACAATTAAATTATATAATAAAGGGGATTTGTGAACACTACACTCTTTTTTTCTTCACCATGGTTTCCCACTGGGTTTTCCTGATATGTATTTAATGAGGTAGAATGATATGGAATTAAATTACATAGGCTTCACTTGTTTTTTCCACAATGTTTTTTAAGTGAAAATTATATAAGATTCAATGAAATTATGAAATCCAAGGGGGGTTTTATGAATCATTGTTAATGGATTTCATAATTATGATAATAATTATGACTCATCAATTCCTAATTAATCCCCCTCTTAATGGCCAACCTTCTATATTCTCACTATTGGATCAAATATCATGTACTCTATAAATATGGTGATATGTTAATGAAATTTTATGGAATTTTGGATCTATATAATATTATCTACTTCTTTTATTTATCTTGTATTTGTATTTCCATATATTTTCATCATCATCATACACAAATTCAATTCTTGCTTTATCAACTACGTAATTATCCAATGATCAGTCTTACATTTCCTGATTCGAAATTCTTCACAATTTCAATCAGCATTCGGTCGATTTTACAACTATATTATGTTTATTACGAGAGAAGGTTTTTGATTAATAAATGAAAAGGATTTGAATATGTAAATTAAATCAATTTTTTTTTGTCATTAAATTAAATTAAATTAAATTTTGAATCTATGCCTGAAATGTGAGGAAGGATCCTACATGTCCAGCGTGGAAATAGGAATTCCATAAACTCCTTTTATCCATTTATATATAATAATAATAATTGTATATATTGAAGAGAGGTGGTGTAGGTGAGGTCCCAACTGCGTACCCCAAATTCCAAAGAGGAAAATACTTTGAGCGTTGTCTTTGAAGAAAAAAGGGTTTAAAAATTAATAATATATTATTATTATTTTTCTTATTTTTGGTTTTCAAACCCTAAATCGGTCTGCAACTTCTTTATACAACATTGGATTGATGAACCGTCAGTGACAACGTGATTCTAGAATTGAGTCGGTCATTTTATGACCATTGTTGGATAATTTTTATGGGCTCATGCCTCGGGTCAATGAAACCCCCAATAATAATAAAATTATTATTATTGGGGATCTTGTATCTGACATATCTCCCTCATACGGTGTCGGAATGGAGAACTGTATGTGATGCTGTGATCCAAAAATTAAGGTGGACATTTCATGATCAATGTCAGGTATTTAATTCAGACTCATGTCTCGGGCTCATGAATCACCGTTTGTGTGTGATGTAGTGAAATTTGACGTTTTCCTCCGGTGTCCTATTGCGGAAAGTGAATAGTCTATCTTGTGTGTTTTTATATGAGGATTGCAATAATGTCATCTATTTAGCCATTTGGGGCCGTTTGAAGAGGCATATTAGTGAAATTATGGTTTTCACTCAGACCAGTGATGAGACTCATGCATTAATTAGGACATTGACTGAGACACATTGCGTTGTACGGTTACTCACCATTTAGTGCAACATGGCTTGCAAGTCATGTTCTGGAGAGGTCACAACTAGACAGCTGAGTGGGAACACATGTTGTGTGGGTCCCCAAAATGTCTTGTTCCTCTTTTTGAGGAAACCTCAAAGTTTTGAATCTCCATAATTTGAACTCATATTTTGTCCAATGAGTATCCTATCCATAGTGATTTTCCATATAGAACATGTTGGCGCCCTTAGTTGTGGATTTCAAGATACAATGTGGAATTTTCTGGGTAAGGCACAAAAAGGTGACACCCGAAGATGGCGTCGATTATACTGAATCACTAGATCATTCCAGGCTAACCCTCTAATTAGGGTGGGGTAGTGGATTTCCCCGATGATAGTATCGAGATTAACCTCTAGTAGGTTTGGGTAGTGAAATTACCCAATGATCTTTCCAAGTTGCCCTCTAGTAGGAGGGTAGTGGAGTTCCTCGATATTTCAGCCTTACCCTCCAATAGGGATGGGTAGTGGAGTTCCCCAATGAATGTGCCGAGATTACCCTCCAGAAGGGACGGGAAGCGGAGTTCCCCAACAACGTTATCGAGATTACCCTCTAGTAGGGATGATCAGTGGAGTTCCCTGATGATATCTTCTAGGCATAAGCCTCTAGTAGGGCTGGGCAATGGAGTTCCCTGACAACCTTACTGGACTTACCCACCAATAGTACTGGGTATTTGCATTCTCCAATGACATTAATGAGTGTACCCCTCATGATTGGTTGGGTAGTGGAGTTTTTTAGTGAATATCAGAGTAGGACCCTCCTCTCTTACTAGGGAATGGGATCCTTACCTCGAATTTATAGACCCCTAACTACGTGGCACAATGATGAGATGTGTTTTTATGTATCCTTGGATTCATAAGGAAGAGAAACACATTCCCCCCAAGACATGTTTTTGTGACATGAAAAAATACCTTGCGGGATAGTAAGTGCCTACTAAAGATGATAATATCAATGTGTGGTGATTCATTTCCTTAGAATTTTGTGTTTCGGGAAGATGTGTGAGATATTGGGCATCATTGATGGAATTCTTCTGGAACTGTTGGCGACTCTTCTTCTTGGCATGAGCTATGAGATGGAGATCTCTTTACTCTCTTGTTTGGGCTTCTTTGACTGAGAATATATATATATATATATATATATATATATATATATATATATTACCTTCTTCGGTACCCACTCTTTGGGTTTTGGTTACTCTCCTTTTAGGAAAGGAGAAGATGTGCAGGGTATGTCACATGATTTCTGTGTCTACATTCTCATGGTTGGATGAGTCTACTCTCCTTCTATAGGTAGTGAAGACTTGACAATAAGTTTATATTCTCACTGTGTCATGATCCTTGTGTTTGGAAAAGTTAAATTTCACTATCTTGTTAGGTTGATCTATATTTTTTCATTGTACCTTATTCTGTCTACTGTTTTCCTCTTCAGGTGTATCTCTTACTAATACCCCTTTAGCATTACATGGAATTCTATTGGGTATGTTTATACTCACCACTACAAAATCCTTTCCCACACGTTTCATGTTTTATACAGACGATAGACAGGTTGATCATGACATTAGTGGAGCTTAGGGATATAGGCTTCTTAGGCAGCATACGGTAGTCGTTTCTTGGGATCTAGGAGCCGATCCAACTCAACTGTTTCACTTTTCTAGTTTTCTATCAGGTTGGGACACATTTATTGATGGGTGTGTACTTTTCCCTTTTCTTTTTAGTTTAAACTACCGTACATTGTACTATTTAGATGTCCATGCATGTTTGGTTTATTTATATCAATGATGCATATTTTATTTCTTCCCCTCTTCATTTTTTCATTGAGTTGGTTGTGCGTGCATACGGGTACATAGGAAAAGGCCTCCCTATGTTTAGTTTTACCTTTAGCACTAATCTCCACCCCCTGGCCTATGGAGGTTGTCTTGGGGTAGTCGCGGCTCAAGACCTATCTTGGGTCAGGTTGTGACAAATTTGTATTAGAGCAAGTTTATTCCTTGGGATGTTTTTCGAACATTTCACATTAAAGAGGATAAATTGGGTTTAGTTAAATAGTGTCAAAGTGTCTCGAGTGAGAATCTCAGGCTAGGGAGTCCATTCATGGTACGAGCGACCAATGTATCCAGTCCCCAAGACCTTGAAAACCTTCTTGTCGACTTGGTATGTTGAGACATTTGTTGCAGGGATTAATGGTATATAAATTATATTGGATTGAGTATTTGATTGTCCTTCTTGAGTCATCCACCCATTGTTATTATAATATGTCTCTGTGTGTGTGTGTGTGTGTGTTTGTGCTCATTTGACCGTCTTACTCCTTGATAACATTCATGATGTCTCTACGAAGACACCCATCAAGGACACAAGCTCCGGTTCATGATGACAACCCTATGAGCGATGAGGCCTCATTTTAGGATTCTTTCTGCAATCACCTACATCTAGGTGGGTAGGTAGAAGTACCACCCCCTGTTAAATAGAGAACCATTCCAGTAGTGTAGGTTGAGGACAATCACAAGCTTAGTGCGCTTTGTGAGTTCCAAAGTCAAAGACCGCTGAGCTTATGAGGCAATCCAGTTCCTCATGAATGAGAGGATTGGATAAAGACTGTGGTCCGCATCTTCATACATATTTGGTCCTCAATGGATCAGGTGGTGGAACTGGTAGCCAAACCTTTCAACAGAGCAGTTAGGTGTTGGTGGAGCCTCATTACACAGATGAAAAATGAGTCGACTCTCTCATGGGGAAAATTCCAATGACTATTCTTTGAGAAGTACTACCCATACTTCTTACACTCAGTCCTGATCCAGGAGCTTATGGAGCTTTAGCGGGGGGGGGGGGGGGGGGGTTGATGGTGGCAGAGTATGCAGATAGGTTCATATACATTATGGTGTACTCTCTCAACATGATCTGATATGGATACTTTTGAGTAGAGAAGTTTGAGCAAGGACTCCCTAGAGAGACCAAAAACCTAAGAAAACAACATTGATTGGAGTTCCTATCATACTAAAACTTCAAGATATTCTATAATATAGTGAAGGAAAATTTTTTAGTAGATTCAATTTGCAATAATTATTAGACATTCTTAGAGTAGGAAACTTTATAGTAGTTATCTTCCTTGTAGCTAACCCTGGTAGAGTTGGGGGGTACAAATTTTCTTCAATCGATGGTGTTGAATCATTCTCTTTATATGAGTGTAAGAGAGTCCTTGCTAAGAGACATCGACTGTGAGGTTTTTCAAGATTAGATATCCACAAGTGATGCACCATATGGATATTATGGAAATGGGAATTATAATATCTTGTTTAGGGGATGAACAATGGTTCCATTCACGGTGCGGGAGGAGGTGATGCAGGATTTCCACAATTCTCCCCTAAATGAACATCACAGTGTGGAAAAGATGTATAGAGACCGATAGTGGTAGTTTTGGGGGACTGGAATGTGATGAAGAATAACTAAGTGCATCTCACGATGCCCCACCTGTCACAATGGTTAAAGTTGAGCACCATCTTGTGACGATTTTGTTGCAGCCTCTTGAGATCCCAGAGTAAAAATGGGATGGCATATCCATGGACTTATTAATATGGATTATGTGTATAGCAAAGGACCATGACACCATATGAGTGATTCTAGACTGAATTATGAAGTCGGCACACTTCCTTACTATTTGGGATTAGAGTTTGGTGGAGAGTTTAGCATAGTTGTATGTATTAGAGATCTTCCTCCATCACAGGGTACCCTCGACGATTGTCTCCAAGCATGACGCACAATTTACATTATGATTGCAGAGAGTCCTGTAAGAGGAATTCAGGGGCCAAATATAGATGAGTAAAACCTTTCACCCCCACACTGTTGATCAGATCGAGTTCACTTTCCAGGTGTTGGAGGATATGTTGAGGGCTTACGTGTTGGATTTTGGATAGAGCTGAGAGGATCACCTACCTTTGGTAATGTTTTCATACAAAAACTATTATCACTCTACTATCAGCATGACACCTTTTGCGGCCCTATATGGGAGAACCGATAGGTCACCCTTGTGTTTGATAGAGGTTGACAAGTAATCTCTTGTGGGACCAGAGTTTGTATAGGCAACAATAGAGAAAGTGAAGGTCATCCGTGAGAATATAAAGATGGTCCAGAGCAGATAGAAATCTTTCGTAGATAGCCATTGTAGGAACTTGGAGTTCGAATAGGGATACCATGTTTTCTTATGAGTCTCCCCATGATGAGGAATGCGAATGTTTGTCTAGGGAGGCAAGCTATCCCCAAGGTTCATTGGGCCATTTGAGATTGTGTAGAGGGTTTGCGAGCTTGCCTAATGCCTCTCCCTACCTCCACAGCTAGAGCAGGTCCACCATGTCTTCCACGTGTTACATTTGAGATGATACGTACCTGACCCTATGCATGTCATCGACTAAGGTGAGATGGACATCAAGGATAGAAACACCATTGAAGAGCACCCGATGGTGATCGAGGACCGACATAAGTGGACCTTGCATAGCCGAACCATCACATTGGTTGATGTGTTTTGGAAAAATGGAAATGTGAAAGAGAGTTCTTGTGAGAGGGAGATCCATATACAGTACTAGTATCCCAAATGTTTTTCCATGTTTTTTTTCGGGGAAAAAATAATAAAGGGGGGAATGATGTAGAGGCTCGGGTTTTTCCCGGCAAGACTTTGAAATATTTATATATATATTTCCATATGTAGTCACTGAGAGAGTGTGCAATTTATAAGACCGATGTGACCAGAATTAATTTTATAAAAAATATTAAATAAATTTTATATTGTGCGTGTGTGGTTAAATAAAGAAAAAGAGATGAATCTTAAATGGTTGGTCAAATCAGAAATCTAAGAAAACGATTGGGTTCAAAACGTGGTGTTTACCATAAGTGTGACATAAAATGAGTCAGCATGGGACATTTGAACCCCATGCTCATTAGCGGTGTGTTTAAGTGGATTAATAAATTAGTTAATTATTTAATTAAATTCATTTACCCTAAACCAAATGTCTATAAATATTTCATTAGGGAGAATTCACTAGGGTTGGATACTAATTCTCCCACTACTGGCGAAGCTCCCCTCCCCCATTCCATTGGTGAATCAAATCGAATGACAATGAAACTTGAGTATCAGGCAGATCAAGGATTAACGAATGAAACAACTCCATCCAAATAATTGGTGAATGCGTTCTTCATTTGTGATTGATCCAAAAATATGGTAGGACTCATTATATGTGGTTTTCCTCCCTTATAATTAAAATATTGAGAATGATCAATTATATCTCTTTGATCTATATTAATTTGAGCCTTTTCATGTGCCCATGTATCGAAATAAATTATCCTTTCAATTTAGTTTTTGTTATGTCATGCTTATCACCTCGATCCCCCTTTATGAAATTATTGGCCAATGATGTTTGGCCAATAATTCTTATCACCTTTTTCATTGATGCTTTTCACCCACTTTTCTTAGTGTTCTTCATTATTAAACCATGGGGTCATGATTCGACATTGACGGGGTAGGTTCAAGTGTGATCGAACACCCAGATTCTTTGTGGTAGAATGAATGACAAATGGATTGATGGGTTGGGGACATATTAATAAACAAACAAGATGATGTTTAGTGAATGGATCCGATCGACACCACGAGTGCGTGTTTGTGATCAGAGGTGGTTTGGGATTGGGTCAATAACCCTCTTTTTCCGAGTTGGCACACAGTGGCGACATGCACTATGTTGGGGTCGGTTTCATGCGAAGGTTGTGTGTGAGATCTCATGATGGAGGTTGTTTGGCATGGACATGATGATGGCCAGACTCAAACCACCGACATGGTAGTGGGGTGTGGTCAACATAGAGACTGTAAATAATAATAATAATAATAATAATGGTGATGGGTAAATATAATTAATGGTAGATTTGTTATTATGATTATATTAAATTAAAATAGATATGGTTCCATAAAATATTTTTTGTGTTATGAAACATTATTAATGGATATCATAATAATAAAAAAAATTATGACTCCTCAATCCCCAATTAATTTCCCTCTTAATGACCAACATTACATTTAATGAAACCCTTGGTATTATAGCCACTTGATTAAATATTATAGGGATTAATCTCAACCATTGGATCAGATATCATTTACTCTATAAATATGGTGATATGTTAATGAAATGTGATGAACTTTTTTATCTACATTGTGTTCTTTAATTTTTTTATTTCTCTTGAATTTATATTTCCATTTGTCATTATCATCATCATATTCAAATTCAATGCTCTCTTTCTCAACAATGGACTTGGACTACGATCAATCTTACATTTCCGGTTTCGAAATGATTTACGGTTTCAATCATATTTCTATCAATTTCACAACATGTTATCAACATGATCTCCTTCTCCGCATTACACATTGTGACATCACTACCTTCATCCCCATCATCGGCATGAGAAAAATCTCGTATGAAAAAGGTATATCACATGTTTTTATAAACATTCTTATTTTGACATACTCTTTCGCATGCGCATTGACTTCACTCATTCGAGGAGATGCATCAAAATAGGAGTAAAATTTTACATGTAAGATATGGTTACATTTATTTTTCCCCTCTTGATAAATCTTAAAATAATATATGATTTTATTAATCCTTTGTTGCGGGAAAAGAAATGAGCTCTTGAAGAGCTGTAGTGACTCACACCTGACAAATTTCACTCTATTCCCAGAAGAGAATGTGTTTAATTTATAACTGATATGGTCAATGGTGAGACAAACATCATTCATCAATGGAGAAATAATTCCACCACTAGAAGTGGTTAAATGATGCACATCGTGCAACTTCCTTACATCGAGCTAAAATTTTATAATCAGTTATGAACATCACGTACCTATCGTATGTCGAGCCGAAATTGGCTAATCAGCGATGAAAATAATGTACCTTTTGTATGTCGAGTCGAGGTTCGCTGACCATGCCTTGAACCATAAAATTTCATCTCTTATTACTTTGTTCACCCTAAAAGTTTCAAGTTTGATTATGATGTATAAAGATTCATGAAGGAGATGATATTTACTTTGAAAGTTTTTTTAGAATCATATTGTTTTATTTATTTTACCTTTCATTTTATTACTTATAAATTATTTGAGAGAAATTAAATATTCATAATGATCAATTTCAAATATATTCTATATATATCCATCCCCAAAGTGTATGAAATTGATGAAATTTTTGAGTTGAATATCCATGTTGTTGTCTTGAAGACACTATAAAACCCATCCCCCATAGTGTATGAAATTGATTTGAATATTCATACAATTGTCTTGAAGACACTATAAAACACAAAAAATTAATATTATTTCGTTCCCTAGGTGAATGAGAATATTTATTGAAAATGATTCATTTCATTCCCCAAAGTGACTGTAACTATACATTATTTCATTTTAAATAAAGTTCGAAGTTTTACAAATGATCATTGTGTTGTATTTGTTTATAACAAATAATAATAATAAAACTATCTGAAGTGGTTTGATGAAAATAATTATATACAAACTACAATTAATTTTATTAATATTTATAAAATAATGCATCCCAGAAGTATTATATGAAAATAATGTCCTTTGACATTATATTGAAGAATATTTTCATTTATCAATTATTGTTCCTATAGTAGAAATATCAATTGAAAAATATATTATTTGTTATGTTACTATATATTATCAATAACATTTAATGTAATTCAATTATCCCCTGAAGTGGATGTTGTTTTTCATAATGTTCATAAATTATATGATTGGATTACATAGTTTTGGTAATCCAATATATTTAATGAAAATTATTTTACAACCTAAAGTGGCTAAAACTATGATCATCATAGTCAACAAAATTTATAGTTTATATAAGATGATCATTATTGATAAATAATAAATTTTAATTAATGGATCATGAAGTCCAATGAATGAATTCATTCCCTGATGTGAATATAGTTTTAATTACTATATCTCATTCCTTGAAGTGATTGAAATTATTCATGAAAAATTTGATATATGATTTGTGTTATCATGAATATTTAACAGTTTATGAAGTTTGATCAAATGATTTCTTCTTCATTTGATAAAGGGAATATTTTTTATGAATTATAATTTTGGATGGAGATAAGGTGTGTGTTGCGAATACATAAGATTATTCGACATTTATTCTCACTACCACATTCACCAGCTTCAAAAGACGTGGGGGAACCAATCCTCTGTAGATGTATTGTAAAATAATATGTGGGCCCGAAGTTCCAAAATATTTGGGTCAAAAGTTATAACTTATACAATAATCCTCCTGGTGGTGGGCCTGACTCGTAATGATTATATTATGAATTCATCAACCCCGTTAAGTGAAAATTATAATGACAAATATGAGTTTACACAATAAAAGATCTTGGAGATCTTATATGACTTGATCTTCATGAAAAATATTTAAAAATATTATTTTGATTAAATTCTTCTAAAGAACTCATATATGCGTTATTATATTCTCATATAAGTACATTTACCAGTAGGGAAAATTAATTAACGACTCCAAAAGAGTGAATATATTCCTATCTACTAGAAAAACTTATTAATGATTTGTTATGTCTAAAGTCTCAATGAGATATATGAATGTTATTCTTGAAAACTAATATCATATGTAGGCATTTGATAAAACAGGTGCCTCGATATGTATCAAGCATTCATAAAAGTGATTATAAAGATTTTTTTATGTATAATCGAATCAATAATGGTAAACTAGATGTTTACGGATCCTGGCACTTCAAATATATGACATGATTATTTAGGCAATCTGGGATCAATTATAATGAAAAATATTGATTCATGTATAGAAGAGCATCAATTTTTTGATAACATAGTATACATCAATCAGGGGGAGAATGATGAATTTATTTAATGGATGCATGTCTACTAAATTATCAATGAACTCATTCTCATTAAGTTATTATGAATTCCCCCTATATAATAATTTACCCTGAGGTACCTATTTTTGAAGTGGATTATTTATATCATTAGCAGCTATTATGGAAATAATTTTCCCATATACTTATGAAGTAGTATATATGAGAACGACCACCTACCATGTGATCCATCTATATGAAAGATGCATCCACAAAATGATCGCATGTGTTATTTTTTTCTATTGAGTATACATTTCATGCTATGAATGTTGATTAAAATAAATATTGATTATAATATATTATATGGTACTGCAGAACCATTGACATGATGCTCACAACACTTACAAGAATGTAATGTGTTGGAAATAAATAGTCTGATTATACAAAACTGAAGCATGGTTGAACTAATTATATAAAATCATTGTTCATCATGAGTAGAAATCAATAAGTATATTTTCCCTTTAAGAGGAAAATGGATATATCTACAACATTATATCTTTTTAGATATTTTCCCTATAGTTACACTGTTACTAGAAAAATTATAAGATATATACCATATGTTGCTGATGATATATTTTTCTTTGAATTCTTTTAAAACTCATTGATGAAAATAGATTTTAATAGATTCTGACATCATAATAATTGGCCAAAATTATCAAAGGAACTTAAGAAATGTTCAACATATAAAGTTCTTGATTGATTATCCTAACTATCAAGACTATTTAATATCGATGATCTTATTAGAAGAAATAGTATTCCTTGTACATTTGGATATTTATATGAATCCTAGAAGGGATTGAATTGATTGAAGCATATTAAAAAATTATGAATTTTCAACCAATATGATAAATTATGGGGTAAACTGAATAAGATGTATTTCATGTATCCATATTGTTTTAAGGAAGAATATAAATTTAATTTATCATTTCATGGTTTGTATGATTCATTGTATTCATCCTATTATTATGATTTTTTTAAAAAACATCTAAACTCTTGAACAATTTTTTTAAATTAATGAGTTACAGGAAATGTCCTTGTATTTTGAGTTAATTATCATGAAGATGAAATATTAAATTTTTGAATGGTTATACCCTTAACGAATAATTAAATCACTTGTTACCTAGAGTGATATATTTCATAGATAAGGGGTTGACAGAGAACATACTTATCCCAAAAGGATTAAATATAAATGGACATTTTATTTATCCCTGAAGGATATACATGTACATGTAAATATGTACCTTGAAAATAAAAATAAATCATATAATGATGCAAGGTAATGTTTTTCCCTATTCATTGAAATTTAAAGGATATGAATTATTATTATTACAAAAATCAAAACTGATTTTTTTGGTTATGAATTGATCATGGAAATTCTATGAGTTAGATGATGATCATTATAAATGGGAGATATAACTGTTGTCCTCTTTTTCCCTTCGTCAAGTTTTTTCCATTGGGTTTTCTTGATAAGGTTTTTAATCAGGCAGTACTCTGGGGACTTGATGTTATTGTACTCCTTTTCCCCAATCAAGTGTTTTCCCCTGAAGGGGTTTTCCTTGATGTAGTTTTTAATGAGGCAATCAAACATCATAACAGATATCCAAGGGAATATTGTAAATTATTATGGATATCTATAATTAATGGAAGTTGTTGGTCTTCCCCATGAGTTGTAATTTTTAATGAGACCGTTCATTATTACCTGTAGTATTCCTCCCATGTCCTGAAGACATAATTAAATAATAATATTAATTGATGTCCAGAAGAGATAACTAAATGATATAATCAAGGGGAGTTTGGAACGCTGCACTATTTTTCCCTTCATTAGTTTATTCCCACTGGGTTTTCTAGATAAGGTTTTTAATGAAGTAGCATGACATGGAATTATTTTATTTTGGCTTTACTTATTTTCCCCACAGGGGTTTTTTAAGGGAAGATTAAATAAGGTTCCATGAAATTATGAAATCCAAGGGGGAGTGTTATGAAACATTATGAATGGATGTCATAATAATGACAATAATTATGACTCCTCAATCCCTAATTAATTTTCCTCTTAATTACCATCCTTACGTATTCTCAAACCATTGAAATTCTATCTGCTGGATTAAATATTATTGGGATTAATCTCAACTATTGGATCACATCTCATGTACTCAATAAATATGGTGATATGTTAATGAAATTGGATAGAATTTTGCCTCTACATTGTGTTCTTTATTTTTTGTATTTCTCTTGAATTTGTATTTCCATTTTTTATTATCATCATCATACACAAATTATATGCTTGATTTCTCAACGATGTGTTTCACCTACGATTGATATTACATTTCTAGTTTTGAAATGCTTCGCTGTTCCAATCGGTGTTATATCAATTTCCCAACGGTGGTTAATTAAATTAAATTGGAGTGGGAGTTATGTTTAATTATAATAATTATTATTGATAATAATAAGTTTATTAGTGAGGGATGGTTTTTGAGTAATATAAATAAAACAGATTTGAATATGTAAATTAAATGAAACAAAATTTGTCACTTAATTTAATTTAATTAAATGTTGAACAAGATGCGTGAAAAGGGAGGAAGGTGCATATGTGTCCAGTGTGGAAATAGGAATTCCATGCACTCCTTTTATCCTTTTATATATTATAATAATAATAATTGTATTTCGTGAAGAGAGGTGGTGGAGGTGACGCCGCGTACCCCAAACTCAAAAGAGGAAAATCCTTTAAGTGTTTCATTTGAAGGAAAAAAGTGTTTAAAAAAAAATATAATAATAATATTATTTTTTGTTGTCAAACCCTAAATTCACCTGCAAATTCTTTATACAATATCAGATTGATGAACCATTAGAGAAAGCGTGATCTTGGAATTGAGACTGTCATTTTAAGACAGATGTTGGATACTTTTTTTTGAACTTGTGCCTTGGGTAAACTAAATACCCAATAATAATAAATTTATTATTACCATGGGATCATGTATCCGACATAGCTCCCTCATGCAGTGAAAAAATGACAAACTGTTTGCAAAACTGCAACCCTAAAATTAAGGAATACGTTTCAAGACCACTTTTAGGTATTTAATTTCGATTCATGGCTCAGTCCAACAACGCACCATTCATGCATGATTCAGTGAAATGTGGGGTTTTCACTGGGTGTCCGATTGAGCCTAGTGAACATTTTATCTTGAGAATTTTACCATGAGGATCATAATAGTGTGATCAGTTTAGCCATCCGAGGTCGTTTGAAGAGGCATATTAGTGAAATTACATATTTTCCCTCGGACCAATGATGATCCTCATGCGTTCTTCTAGACATTGGTCGAGACACATTGTGTAGTACTCTTACCCACCATGTAGAGCTACATGGACAACTAGTTGTGTTATAATGAGGACACAACCAGATAGTAAAGCAAAACAACATGTTCTATGGCTCCCCGACATGCCTTGTACCTCTTTTGAGGAAACATAAATGTTCTATATCTCATTCATTTGAAATCATATTTTTGTACGTGAATAGGCTATATAGAGTGTTTTTCTATGGTTATGTATTTTGATATATGATGTGGAATGTTCTTGGCGTGATACACTAAGATGACACCCGATGATGTTAGTGATTATACAGAATAATGAGAGCTTTCCGGGCATAACCCTCCAGTGGCATTGGGCAGTGGAGTTCCCCGATGAAAGTATCAGTTTTACCCTCCAATAGTATTGGGAAGTGGTGTTCCCCAATAATTTTCCCGAGTTACCATCTTGTAGGATTAGGAAGTGGAGTTCCCCGATGTTCTGGGATTACCCTCCAAAAGGGATGGGCAGTGGAGTTCCCCGATTATAGTATCAGACATACCCTCTAGTAGGGTTGGGCAGTGGAGTTCTCTGATAACCTTATTGGGTCTACCCTCTAGTAGGGCTGGGAAGTGGAGTTCCCCGATGACATCTTCCAGACATAAACCTCTTTTAGGGATGAGCAATGGAGTTCCCTAACGACCTTACTGGGATTACCCTATAGTTGTACTAGGCACTAGTGTTCCCTGATGAAATTTCTGAGTGTAACCCACTAATCGGGTTGGGAAGTGGTGTTCTTAAATGACTATCAGAGTCGGACCCTCTTGTCATAACTGGGCATGATATCCTTACCTAGAATTTGTGGCCCCTAAACCATGAGACATAGTTAAGAGACATGGTTTGATGTAACCTTGGATTCATGTGGAAGACGAACGTCTTCCCAACCGAGATTCGTTTTTGTGACACGACATAAAATCGGGGTGAGGAGTCAATTCCAACCAAAGTATATAGTATGAAGGTGTGATGATTGAGTTCCTTATACTTTTGTGTTCAGGGAAAACGCGTGAGATGTTGGGTACCATTGATGGACTTATTTTGGAACTATTTGATACTATTTTTCTTGGGCTGAGCAATGAGATGGAGATCCCCTTACTCTCTCATTTGGGGTTCTTTTACTGAGAATATATATATATATATATATATATCCTTCTTCAGTACCCACTCCTTTGGCTTTGGTTACTCTCATTCCAAAAAATATAAAGACGTGCAGGGTATGACACATGCTTTTCATGTCTATATTCTCCTAGTTGGATGTGTCTACTCTCTGGAAATAGGTAGTTAAGACTCGAAAATAATTTCATCTTCTCATTACTTCAAGCTATTTGTGTTTGAATGAGTTTAATTTATCTATCTTATTGGGTTGAGATATACTCTTTCACTTTACCTTATTCTATCTACTATTTTCCTCTCCAGTTTTATCTCTTATTGCTCACCCTTCACATTTTCAAGGCATTATACTGGATATGTTTATACTCACCCCTACATGGGATTTTACCACAAATGTCATGTCATATATAGATGGAAGAAATGTTGATCGCGACTTCAGAAGAGCTTAAAGATACAGGGTTATTAGACCACGTATGGTGGTCGTAGCTTGCGATCCAGGAGCTGGGCTCTCTAAGTAGTTTTTATTTTCCAGTTTTGTATTAGGTTGGGACACAGTTTTGGCTGGGCATGCATTTTTTCCCTTTTTTAAGTTTATACTACTGTGATTAATACTTTTTAGAGGTCCATGCATGTTTGGTTAATGTATAGTAGTGTTTCAAATTTTATTTCATTCCCTGTGTACATTTTCATTGAGTTGGTTGTGTGTACGTATAGGTACTTAGGCAAAGTCCTCCTTGAGTTTAGCTATGCCTTCGATGCTAGTTTCCAACACTTGGTCTACAGAGACGGGATTGGGGTAGTTGCACCTCGAGCCCCAGTTTGGGTCATGTTGTGACACTATTCCTCCATATCATTCCATTTCCCCTCAATCTTGTTATGTTTCCAATACTCTTTATGTTATTCCAAGCATTGGGAACCTGAAAAGGATGAGTCATTAAAATATGCTTCTACAGGGTGAACATTAAGTCCTTCTTTTCTAATAGGTCCCAAAGACATCCCTGAAGCTAGAGCCAACACAAAGTCCTTTTTCCTATCCAAAATAAAAAATAAAGGTTAGTTAAGCACTTTGATTTCCCTCATAATGAAGCTTCCCCATGCCAAGCCCTATACCAGACTATCCCTATTTATAAGGACTGCAATCCACCACTGAGGCTTTCCATCCAGTCTAGTTATCTGAAGACTAAAAAGGGACTCATTAAATCTATATAAGAGGTACAACATTCTAAAAAAAATTAAAACCTTCTCTTCCCAGGTAAGAGAAACCCTTAAATGAAATTAAATTTCGTTCTAATGGATACTTACCAAGCTTAATATTTTCATTTTCCAACTTTTGTAACAGTTTCTGAATAGAGGATTCAAGTCTTCATAACACACCAACAGTAGCTAAATCATCTGTTGAGTGAACTGCCACATTAGAAGACTATTGTGGAACTAAGGTTTTAGCTTAATCTCTTGCATCCTCACCTTGTGAGTTCACTGTGAGAGCATGACTAACTTGGACACTATCCTAACTAATATTTAACTGAGGATGTCTAGACTCTCCAGCAAGAGAAGCACAAGGTCATATTTTAGTATTCTTATTGTAGTGATCCTTATCATGCCCAGAGAATGAATAAAAAGAGAAATAAATTCCCCTCCTATAGTTAGTAATAGAATGACCAATATTTTTGAAAAAAAAATTAAGCATCTTCCACTACAATAAACTGACTATATAGCGGCAGTTTCATTCATTTAGCGGTGGTTTAGGGAAATTGTCGTAGTAGATTCATTTAGTGGCGGGTTTCTTTGTTTTAGCGGCGATTTTTGCTTTAAAAAATAACTGGGATTTAGTATAGGTTTTCAATCAGTGCTAAAGTATGGACTTTTTTAATTGGAAAAAATCACCACTAATATATATAAAACCACCGCTAAGCAAAAAAATTCAAATTTAGCAGCGGTTTTTACTGTCTTCTGTAGAAAAATACCATAATATAGATTCAGTTTAAACCGCTATGAAAAAAAAATCTATTTATAGTGGTGGTTTACACTTCCACTATATCATGAATTAAAAAAATTATGTTTTAGATTCTGAGGCCCTAGAACCTGTAGCCAGAACAACAAAACAGTGACACTGAAAATTTTACCCGATCATTAAATTTATCATCAATGTAAAAGGAAAACAACATGTTAAAACTAAAGAATCAACGTACGTTTATTCACACCAAAACATAAAAAAATGACACATTGACCAAGGAAAACAACACATTGAATGAAATAATACATTTATAAATACATTAAAAAATCAAACAAAACACAACACATTAAAAGCATCAACCTATATGTAAAATAGAGAAAATAAACTAAACATCATATATAATCATATATAAATTTCAATATCCATTTCCAGTTGAAACAAAACATATAGAAACATGGTTATAAAACACATACATAGGGAACCCATTGTCCTAATTCCATATAAAATATAAGAAATAGATAAAATAATACCCACAATGGACGTACTGATACATGTAAAAACACTCTCCATTAATCATTTCCCAATGATGAACTCTTCTCATTACCCTCTTCATCTCCATCTCTACTTCCTACTATTGGCACCTATAAGAAAGTTATATTGAAAATTAAACAATGTTGTATATTTATGTTTAAACATAAAATCAATAAATATTTGGGAACTAAATGATTTTGATGTTGTGAGATTTACCTTCTCACCACTGATCATCACTTTCAATCCCCATTTGTCTACCAATGACCTCAAATGGTAACAGTCCCAAACCCATCTGCGCACTCGACTAGGATGCTCCTTCCGAAGGACTTTACCAACTGGGTAATCCTGGGAGATTGAGTAGGACTGTGTGGGATTGACATCCCATAATTCTTTAATTTTTAACTATAAATAAACTATCAGTCACATTAGAAGAAATATATATTATCATAGTGATAACTGATAATAATTTATTATAATGAAAAGTTAATTCATACCCTAACTTCTTTGGTAATCTCATTAACAAAAATCCCATCATATTTTTTATGAACATTCAAACACACTTCTGTTCGGGATTCTTGGTGGCCTAAACTCGATGACTACATTAAAAAAAGATAAATCAAAAATTTAATATATTAAATAGATACTATTTTATAATAAATATTTAAACTAATGAAAATATTACCAGAGTCGATCGGCTTAGAGAAAAAAACTTTGACCTCATAGTGTGAGTACAACACTTCCTCAACATTCCTATTATTTAATCAAATAAAATTAAGTTCAGAACATATATTTCTATGAATTAATGTAGACAAAAAAATAGAAATGATAATTGATTCACAGTACTAACAAAAAAAATATACATAACAATGATAATGACTGACTACACAAATGACATAAGTGGTTGATAAATGAAGGGATAACGTCACACACAATCATTTTCTCCTTCAATAATGTCATTTTACTACTCCATCATTACTTCATCTACTTTATCCACTCATGCGAGGATAATATTTTCAATATCATGATGGAAAAATAAGTCTTCTTCTTTTTGTTGATGGGATTCAATGTCAGAGGCCAAATCTTCCACTTCATCAGCCATATCATATAAGTCACTTTAATTTATGTGAACAACTATACTCCACCCTTCATCCAAGAAAACGTTCACATAATATACTATTTTTTCTTGCAATGATAAGATATAAAAATCCTGTATTCCATGGTCACCAACATCCATCACGTGAGAGAAGTTCACAGAAGTAAATTGAAAGGAATCTCGTTTAACACCCCAGATAATATCCACCTAATTTCATTTGAATAAAACAACTAAAAAATGTTCATGGTAGTTTAATTTTATAATATTAGTCTATTTTATATAGTATTACACTTCATAAAACATAAATATTCCACTATTCTATGTTTTCAAACCCACTTCCCCATCAACTGTATGGAATCTAAATCCATTCACATTGTAAGCATTGAACATTCTAGCTTGTTTTAGAGGACGTTGAGCACGAAACTTCAAATATTATGACAAAGATTATCGAGTATCAGTATTCATGACCTAAAAAAATTAATAAACATTGTTAGATTAACAAAATATATGTATCAACCAAATATCCGTATTGATTGCAATATTTATGAACTTACACATCGTGAAAACCATTCTATAGGATCTTTATTAATAGCTTTTGTTATATCTTTCTCATTTTGTGTTCATCCAATCTTCCCTCTACTTTTTGTATCCTCAACTCTTCAATAAATGGGTCTTCAATTTCACTATTCAAAAACACATATCTATGTGCCTTTAATAATTCCATTTCTATTATTGTAACATTTGACCTTCTCCCAACTAATTGGCCAATAGTAGGAAAGATTTTTCATTTCCCATATATTCTAGATTGATTCGATGTGTCATAAAAACATAAAACTCAATTTAATCTTGTCTCAATATCAGCCATGTATCTATAAAAAATGTCAAGACACTCCTCTTCAAAATAGCCTTATGAAATAGAGCCTTTAGGTTGAACTTTATTTTTCACGTATTATTTCAGATGACCAAGATATCTATGAATTAAAATAAAAAAGATAATTATGTATTTAATGAAGTGCTAAGAATTGTTTACTAAAATGAAAAACATATAAATTAAGTACCACTCAGTTGGATACATCCATTGATATTTTACGGGGCCTCCTAATTTAGATTCCTCAACCAAATGCACAGTTAAATGCATCATGACAGAAAAAATGATGGAGGCAAGATCATCTCTATTGCAAAAAGTGTCAATAAAAATCTATCCTAAAGGTTGTCAAGCTGTAATGGATGTATAGTTTTCTCACATAGTTTTCTGAAACATGTGCAGAATTGAAGTTCAATAGTAGTAACGTTTTTTGTTAATAATGTACGCAATGACAATGGAAGTAACTACTATAACAAAATATGTGTATCATGTCTTTTCAATCCATGTATCCTACAAGTATTTAAGTCAAAACACCTTGATATGTTACTTGAATACACATAAGATACCTTCACATAATTTAAAATTCTATGGAATATATCTTTATCCCTATTTTTTATTGTGAAAATTTTTATAGCATACTTTTCATTCTCATCTGGCCAGAGATCATGATTTATGTTAATTTATTGTAAGTCTTTATGAGAATTGTGATAATTCTTATACTTTCCATGCTTATTAAGACATGTGAAGATCAAATTGTCACAAATATTCTTCTCAAAATGCATCACATCAAGATTATTTTGAAACAAATGAAATTCCAAATATTGAGGTTTGTTGCATTTCGATTTCACTTGATGATGCAATTTGAACTCATTTCCCACTATCATTGAAATGATACCGCTTACCCAATTATGTTTCAGCATTTCCAAGTTGTGTCAATATTTCAGAACCTATTAACAGCTTTGGATGTGGTATACGATCAATGAAACCATTGAATTTTGACTTGTTCAGCCAAAGTCTATGAGATGCATCGAGAGATATTTGATGAACCATGAAGCACCATTTTCTACTATGAGGTAGCCACTCAGGCTCAAAATCAAAGTTACAAACAGGACTATCTAAACCCGTGTAAGTGTTCCAACCAGATAAATTTCCAAGTCCAATGAAGTTTCTAATGGTCCATATTAGAGCAGTTTTCATTAGGAACATTATTCTAGAAGATGCATCATATGTCTCAACACCGTTTCTCTATAACTCCTATAATTCTTCAATTAAATGTGGAATGTATACATCAATATCATTTACACGCATTTTTTTTCTAGAAATAATCATAGAAATGATAAAGGATGTTTGTTGTATACAATTCCACGGAGGCAGATTTTAAGGGATCAAAACAACCGACCAAATAATATAACTGGTACTCAAAGTCCCAAATGGGTTGAATCTATTGACAGAAAATCCAAATTGAAAATTCCTAAGATTAGATGATAAATCTAGATATAATTAATCATATTTCATCCACATTTTTGATTATCTTGGATGGCGCATTGACCCATCATTGTTATTATCTACAGAATGCCACTAAATGTGTTCAGCGGTTTTCGATGATATGAATAATCATAGAAATTGAGGATTTAAAGGAAAGTAACGCAAAAACTTTTTGGGTGTGTTCATTTTCTCCTTCTTCATCGTATTATTTTGATTCAGACTTCCAACATCACAAATAGACTACCATCTAGAGGAAGAACATTTCTTGTAATCCTGTATGCTTGAATCCTACCCCCAATAAAGCATACAATCAATGGGACTAGCATGAATTTTTTTATAATTCATACGATGCTTTTTAACAACCATTTCCATATCATAAAAAGACTCTGGGATCATTTCTTCAGGAATTTCATCACAAAAAAATTCCATTATCATGTACATCACCTTATTTATAATTCCACATAGGCATTTGATATGGTACAACTTCAACAGAAAAGAATGTTTTCAATATTTCAAACATCCAATATACAAATCTTGATTTCCATCATCAACTAAACCATGAAACACATCTATCTTCTAAGTGAAGTTTTATCTTACATTATTCTACACATAATCAAGAGGAGGATCCAATGATATGTTACAATTTTGTTCTGGTTGTCATACAGTCTCGAAAACATCACTTGTTAAGTTGTTATTTGTAGCACACTCAAATGGTTTTTCTGATATATTTTGATGATGATTTTGGTGTCTTACAATTCCAAATGCATCAGTTATATGGTTTTTCATTTCATTTTCCATTATCGATGATGTTCAGAGCTCATTCTTTGGATTGACATCATTGCTCCACCTTTCTGTAACGTTCGATTCTTTATGCCAAATCCATCACAAATAACGAGAAGGGAATTTCTTCAATATCAAGTGTTCATAGACCTCATGTATCTTCAACCATATTCTAAATTAACATTTCAAACCTGGAAATATTATTATCCCATCAACAGATCGATTGGAAATTGAAAAATCTAAAAACTCCTCCAAACACTTAGCATATTGAGGTGTGTTTCTCAGTAATGTGATCCAGCTATTATCCATATATATCACAATTTTCATACACATTATGAAAATAATTAAAACACATAACTTTTACTAAATAGGAAAATATATTAATATAAACTAGTTGAAAAAAATATGAATATGTTAAATAACCATACACTACCTTTTAAATGTATGTATAACCATATGTGAAATAATAATTATAGACACTTCTGAAAAATGATAATACTATTTGGACTATTAGAATATGTCAATGAAGAAGCTGGTGTAGAGTAGTGAACTTCAACCATTATTTAATTGATATAGAACAAGAAAATATATGGCAACTAGAAATGCCTCAACAAATCAGTATAATGAATTCATGAAGTTCAAAATTTATTTCTTATTCTTTATCCACTTCATTCGTTGGCTTCTATTTATAATCCAAACAAAAATGGATAACATTCTTTAGAAATCCATTGAATCTTCTACACATGTGTGTTTCCCAATTCTTCATCAAACATTGGAAACCCAAAAAATGTGAAATCCAAATAATATACAAGAAATATAAAATTAAAATCACAATCAATAAATAATCTTAATAATAAATTTACATAAACCAAGAACATCCTTTTCAGGTAAGGAAAATGCTTGATCCATCGAGTACACACCATTATAAATCAATTTAGTTGAAAAAATCATATGTAATTCATTTATTTTAGAGAAAACCCTCATTAGAATTTTATCAAACATGAAACATGCATATAATTACATTGGAAATTAAAATACCATATCATTATGAATTCCTTTTATTTTTCAATAAGGAAGACATGGGAAAGTAGTGTTTTTCTTTGATAAAACCATTACAAGTATCTTATTAATTATTTTTCTAGTTAATAAAAATAAGTTTAAAAATGAAATCATTAAAATAACTCCAAGATAAAAGGAAGTTTGTGGAGACACCTCCCTTAATTGAAAAAATCACATCACCTATGATGAATAATAGAATATGAGGTCACTAGAGGAACTTCACAATACCTAGAAAATAAAAACCCCATTTAAGACATCCCTAGACAGGAGGTTCAAACACCATGGATAGTAGGGTTAAAGAAGAGGTGAGAACCGAGGAAGAAATAAAGAGAATAACGAAGGATAAGAGTGAAGAGACCCTCAACTTATGATTTGAATGACAAACCACTAATAAATAACCTAGATTACACCATGGAAGGATAAAAGAGGGAGAGAGTTGGTAAGGGTTGGTCTATTTAACTTCTTGTTTAATGTGGGGAATGAAATTAGGGAAAAATAATTAAAAAAAAAAACAATACCCCTTTTCAAGCATGTTTCATTGTCTACCTACCTAGTTTACTTTCAAGGTTTAAAAACCATGTGGAAACCTTACATCCTAGAAAAGTATCAATTTGCTTATATTTTTCATCCAAAAACACTTTAAACTTAAGATAATATATAATATTATAAATTTATACACATAAAAGTGAGAATAGGGTGTTACAACATGTGGTGTAATCATATGGTGTTTGTTATACTCACACCCTATAGCCACCCTTATGATGTATAAAAATTTTGTATTATTTAACTCAATTAAAGGAAAGAATCCTATATGAGGTAGTGGGTTTATTATATATTGGGGGGGGGGGGGTGGAGGAGGTGGATAGGCAGTAGATACCCATTATTCACATAGCTATGAGTTCAATGGTTCATGTTTTGGTTATTTTTGGTCATATATTTTGGTATCTCATGTATATTCAGCCTAATAGGCTTACCGTCACATTGTTTCTTTTCTTTTAGAATTATTTTTGTACACGTTATTTTATATTTGAATTGGCCTTGTTGCTAACATTTGGTTTTGAGTTGCTATTCCATGTTTGGTTATTTGTTATTTCAAAACATCTTATCATGTACGTATGACCCACCAATTTAATGGAAGTATGTTATGAGTTTTGGGGTGGAACTCACTTGTCTTGTATTTTATTTTATTAGGTGAAATCTTTCCTAATAGAGTATGTTTGATTCTCATGAACTAATTTCTATCCCATTGTGATCAATAATTCACTTCGGGTCTTGTAGTGGGATGAATCGTGGATCTGGAGGGGGAAGCTTGGGTTAGATTATTACATGTAGGATATTGAAACTACTTCCTTTATCCCTCTCTGTTAGATGAAAATCTAGTATGGTTATGCACTTTAAACTTATTATCAAAGACTCCAAGATCATTGACTATTCAATAACTCCATTTACATCTTTCCTGTATAACATAAAATTCCTTTATAAATATTTACCTCCTAGATTTTTGAAGTATTATAAAGACTTGGATTTAATCCACTATAAAATATATCAATATTAATTTCTAGATTAATGAAAAATCCAAAAGCACACCTTTCTAAATCAAAAAATTTAACTTCAAATATCATAGTGGATACATTATTCTTCTACTTTAGTTCAAGTAATTTTCATCTCATCTTGATTTTTACATTTTGAGGGAAGTATTTCTCTAGAAAAAACCTCATGAAATCACACCAAAACATAGATTATAATGTCTTATTCATTATTTATATTATTTATTAATGCACACAATTGATCAAAATTTCCTTCAAGATGATAATTTTTTTTAAAAACATTCTATTGTTCATAGTGTTCCCCTATATTAAATATCGTTTTCAATGATGATACCCGCCATTAAACTATAAATGGATCCATAGACCCACAAAATAAAATAGGTCATTTCCTTCGGTCAATTCCATGATGAAGTAGTACATTCTGTATAGTTATATTTATTATCCATAACTTGAGTCATTGTGTTAATACAACCATGATGTATTCAATATTAACACCCATGATGTTTTTTGAACCTATGGATAATCATCACATTTACTATTGTATCTACCACATTGTGTATTCCCATCAGTGAATCTATTTCCTCCATCTGCCTTAGAAATTTTTTAAAAATTAATTAGGAAGAAATTAATAAAAATAAATTCGAGTATAAAATTCTATCCCCATAAACTTATGCTACCTCCATAGAAAAAAGGGTTTTCTCCAAGGGTTTCCATCCCAATTACCTAATGTTTTATGGTGATCTGATATGTAATAATCTGAAGGGGTTTGAATTAATATTACTAATTCTTTAAAATTTTCTATCTAAATAACTATATTTAACTGATTAAAGTCAAGAACCCCTTCACATTAGAAACTATCACTTACCCGTTTTAAAAAAACATACAAGAACACAAGGCACAAAAGTTTTTTACAAGGTTTACCCTCGATGTGAGTGAATTTTTCCTTACTATGACCAAGATAATTCTATGATATAGATTTATCAATAATGTAATAATGTGATTATAGTAGGGTATGTATCATCCTTAACCTAAATCCATTCCCCAATAAAAAGTCTCCTCCCTTTCTTGATACTACATCCATCTGGTTTAAAATGGTGTCCAAATTAGAAATGAAAATATCTTCCATGATCTCTATAATTATTCAACACAAAATATATATCTTCTATTTGAGACTTCATAATATTCAAAATAAATTCAAGCTCCCTCCTGATTTAAGAACTTTATATACAAACGATTTAATAATCAATTTTAGATTTCTAGTCTTACTTAATTCCATATAAAACACTATTCTTAAAAAAATTTCCTCCTATTTAAATTTCATAAGACCATGTTGATATTTTCCATTATTAAAAATTAGAATGTCTATGAAAATCAGTAACAAAATGATCTCTATATTTGAAACTGTTCAAAATGATAATCTTGAAATCATATAGTTCGGTCATTATAATTGGAGTAAACAATTTTCTTTTTTGAATCTCTATAACTATCAAACAAATATCATCAAAGATATTCATTGAATATATATATATTTAAATAACATCAAAACTCGTCTTCAGGAATCCAAAAATTTTACAAGAGAGGGCCGGTGAGAAGCGGCGAGGCACGAGACCAACAGTGAGGCACAACGATGGGAAGAAATGATTGGGATCTATGGCGAGGCACAATTAGGGTATGTCTACATCGGGTCGGTGGTCTCAAGGGTTGGGGAGTGTGGGGTTTCGGGGATAAGTGTTAGGATTTTGAAAAAAAATTAACATTTTAGCAGCAGTGTTTAACAAACCGCCGCTATATTATTTAAAAAAATTAGTGGTGGTTTAATTAACCACTGCTAAACAATGATTTTAGTGTAGTGTTATCATAAAAAATCCTGATAATTAATTCATAATCATGAGTGTCCAAAATATCTTTTTTATTAAGCAGAAAATTCAGATCCACCTCAAATAACACCTAGGACAAATACCCAAACCAAGATTGTTTGGACTCCATATCCATTTTTATAGGGACAACAATTAAAGAAGCAATGTTGTATATGATTTGAGGATGCCACATGATCCAATTTAATCCATAGATTTTTACCCAAACAAAAGAAACAGAGTTTTGGATTTAAAATGGATTGAAACTAAAACTCCACTCCTGAATACATAAAATACATGGTTTGAGAGACACCAATACATTGCCCCATGCTATTCTCTTGAGTTCCTCTAAAGGATATAGGAAGTGAAAAAATCCATGGCCGATGGGAACACATTACTAGAAAAAAATCCCCAGATTGAGGATAAATGGAGAACAAGATCATCAAATTCCCATGGATTCTCACCTCTTAGAAGAATGACTCGACCAATAATGGAAAAAATACACTGACCTAGCCTTTCATCAATTACAACATTCTCGCATATAATCAGGTGATAGATCCTTTTTTGAGAACCTTATAAGAACCCGCATCTTGAAGGGATATGAATAACCTTTGATTCATTGGATCCTTAATGCCTCGAATCACACCCCTAGGATGAATAGAGCCACGATCCTTGTATTGATTCTCAATAAAATGCATACTTTGATGTCTTATATGAGAAATTTGAATGTATTAATGGAGATTCACACTCCTCAGATGATAATCACTGAGAAAATGGGTTGCAGGGCGGGTCACTGATTGATTATGGTTGTTGTCGGCACAGGCTGAATCATGAAACTTTTGGGACTTTGGTCTTTTTCTGTGTGAAATTGTTGGGCATTTTTTAGGGGTTTCATTTTCTATTGGTATGGTTTTCCCTTCATGTTGATGGGCATGCAATTGTGGGGGGGCCTGCGGTGGTATGAAACATTGTTGGGGTGATGTTCTCGGGTACCATTAGCTGTCGATGGTATGAGACACCAACAGTGAACATCTCCCGCTAATGATGTGCTAACACCGACACCTCCTGTGAGGGAAATCAGGAAAGACCTCGATCACATGAGAGATTATTCTGATGGGCACAACCATGACTTCGAGGTGAACGATCTGGTGTCCAATATAATGACCTCAGGTGTTGTGATGTTGGTGAACCTCATTGATGTGGTTGGGTGCATGATAATTTTGAGGTTGGAAACTATCAGTTGGATCATGTCTGCTTTTGACAGTGATGGTGTTTCTGGGCATTTGGACAATTTTATGTGGGTCTTAGTGGCTTTTATATGGGACTTCAGACTTTATTTTTTGTTTTTAGTGGTGAGTTGGCCACTTTCATGTTTTGGTGACATTTTATGTTTCACATTCTTTGTATTTGATGTCCTTTTATTTTATTTAATAATTTTTTATGGTCAAGCATGCTCAGTACCTGAACTTTCTTGGTATATACATGTAGTTTTTGATTAATGTATATAAATAAACATAAATTTTTTAATATAAATATGAAAATTATATATATATATATATTATTAATATTTTTTATTTCAAATTTTTATCACCGCTATGAATAGAGCTCATATGGATCCACATTTATCAGTGCTTTTAAATAGAACTAATAAATGTTAACCTTTTATCATCATTTTATGTATAGTGACAATAAAACTCAGTACTAGATAAGGTGTGATATGTGGCAGGGTCAGACCCTTGAATAATTCCTAGAGACCTCCATATCCCATCCAAAAACCCCAGAACTCAAAACACCACTCCAAACAAAATTTAAAATTATAGTGTACTGAAACCTGGATGGTGTCACACACTACCACTTAGTCATCTTCATTCGAGAAATGGAAGTTAGACTTCTAGAATCACTCCTTTTGAAAGAGCAAATTCCTTAGCTGGAAAATTGTTTTCACAGCCGAACCTAACAGTTATTACTAGGAAAAAAGACATTTAGGCCACTTATGTTCAAACTTTCATTTCTCAACCATAAAAATGATTATAGAACCACTTATCCTAGAAAACTCATTTGATATGTTATATAATTTTGTCTGTGCATGTGCGCCCATAGTCATATATATTAATATAAATCAATTTAATTTTGAATTTAGTTATTTATTTACACTTAAATTAACACACACACACACACACATAGGTGTGTGTGTAATATTATTCAAAAAGTTACATTTATATTCTACTAAATATATTATTTTCCTAAATTATATTTATAAATTTTATATATTTATATTTATTTTAATATTTTATATATTTACTTATATATATATATTTAATTATTTTTTCAATTTTAATTATCATTATAAATTTCATTTTCCTTAATATATATATATATATTGATTTCAAATTATATTATAATATATATATATACACATATTTTGTTTATTTTCTTAAAATAGATGCACATTATGTTTATATATTTAAATATTATCTATAAATATATATAGTAAATATATAATAAATTAGATAAATATAAATTTTATTTATATAAATAAAAATAATATGAAATATATTTACTCATATAAATATATTATAAAATATATTTAAATAAAAAAATATATATACATGAATATATAAATTATAATTTTAACGTTATGAAATTTATATATAATATCATTTTCGTTAATATAAATTTTTTCTACTAAATATTTTATTTTTTTAAATTATATTTATATATTTTATAATTTTATTTCAATATGTACATTTAAAATATTCATTTTTATTTATTTATATATTTCGTAATTTTTTCACATTTAATTATCATTTTATATTTCATTTTAATAAAAATATTTATTTAATATTAAAATTATATTTTAATATTGATATATATATACTTTTCATTTATATACATATAGTTTTTTATATATGTAGATACTAAATATATTATAAATTTGATACATATAAAAAAATTATTAATGTCATGAAGATTATAAGTAAAGTAAACAACGCACACACTCACAGACCATTAATTATAGGTCACAACCCTTTCAAGGGTCGACTCACTCCGTAGCCAACTCATTACAATTTTTATAACTAGAAAGACCCACAATTGATGGCCTAAAGGCACCTGCTGCGTGCCCGCCATACCTCTCGTGTTGCACTGCTATATTTCCTTATCCCTACTAAGGCCCTCATATTCATTCCATAAATGGCCCATAAATCCCCCCTAAAGGGGCTTCTTGGATTTGAACTCTGGTCGAAACTAGAATTATGGGACGACTTTTCCACTCATGCAAGCCTCTGACTGCCAATGGAGTACGGGTTATGAGGGTTTTCACATATGCCACACCACACCTTTCCTAGTCCTTACCTTACACCCTGGGTACCATTTGTCCCCATCTAAATTTATAATGTTGTGTGTGTGAATGTGTGATTAATTAAATTTGATTTCAATATATAAATATATAATGTAGATAATTACATCACTACCACAGATCCGACCAAGGGATGAACCAGATTTTATCAGCACTAAGCAGAAAGTGCTGATAAAAGTCACACCTTTATCAGCACTTGCTAAAAGTATCGATAAAGGTGTACCTGTTATCAATAATTATTTTAGCACTGATAAAGGATATATTTATTTGCAATAATTTTAGCACTGATAAATGTTTTTAAGATGAAATATTATTAATTTATATAAAATGATTATATTTATATTAAAAAATAATGTGTATTTATATATATTAATTAAAAAATACATTTTTATAATTAATCTAAATATGACATATTATAATATATATTTTTTAATAATTAAAAAATATATATAATGTTTAAAAAGATGTAATTATAAGATTATAAATAAATAGATATATATTTAAATAATTTTAAAAATTATAATAATTTTTTAAATGATAAATATATGTATTATATTTACAATTATATATAAAATCTTTTAAAATTTATTTATTTATAATTATAATTATTAATAAATATATGTATTTAAGAAATATATATATATATATATATCATTAGATAATGATAATATTAATTGCCCTTATTTATGTTTATATATTGATGTGTGTGTATAATTGATCCTATATAATCATAAAGTTTATTTCTGGATGTGATTGTGACTTATTTTCTAAATGATAATATTACTTATATTATGATAACACACACATGCATATGTTATGTATTCATCATTATGAATTTTCATTTATAAATTGACACTCGTATGATTCATTCATGTTATACCCATGTGCTTATGATGTTCATAAATACTTATAAAATTACAATAAATATATTCAAATAATAAATTTATTTATTAAATTTATAATTATAATTTTTAATTAAATGGAAATACTATTTAAATTTATTTATTTAGAATAATTATTATAACTATATATATATATGTGTGTGTCTGTGTGTGTTTAAATAATTATAAAATTACAATAAATACATTTATTTTAATTTTATAAATATATATGTATATTTATATATTAATACACACACACGCACACACATATACAAATATATTTATAAATATATAAAAATATTATAAAAATATTTATTTATAATTATAATTATAAATAAATATATATATCTAAATAATTGTATAATTATAATAAATATATTTATAATAATTATAATTTTATAAATATATATAATTATTGAAATATATTTATAAATATATTCAAAAATTGATACATATATAAAAATATTTATAATTAAAATTATAAATAATGTATATATATGTGTAAATATTTATAAACTTATAATAAATATATTTATCATAATTTTATAATTATAAATAATTTATTAATATTAGGTCTTTATTAGTGCTAAACAATTGATGATAAAGGCCCATTTTATCAGTGCTTTATATTTTAGCACTGATAAAAACATCCTTTATCAGTGCTTTCTAAAAAAACACTGATAAAAGCCTTTCTCATTTATATAAATGGAACCCTAACAAATCCACTTTCCTTTCGAGCCTCAAGCTTTTGCAGAAGTCAAGCTCTGCCTCTGCCACCGCCGCCTCCATCTTCATCGCCCCCGCCACCACCTCCGCCTCTTCCTCCCCCACCCCCGCCTCCACCTCCGCTTCCCCCTTCTCTGTTTACCCCCTCCTCTACCTCTCAAGCCCCCACCTCCACCTCCAATGTCCCCTCTATCCCCTCCCCCATCATTGTCGTCACCACCACCTCCACTGACCCCGCCATCCCTGCCATTGGACTGTAAGTTTCAAACGATCTAAATTATTTGTGAATATAGATATAATTTGTGCATATAAATTTATATTATTCTTGGAATCACTGAGATTGGGAGAGATCATACACGCATCTTCGATCTTCTTTGAATCTTCCATAATTCTCACGTTAAACTACAAGCACAAACCAATCTCCTTTGATACCACTTGTTGGGGAGAATCCCGACTTCGGGCTGAAAATTTCTTGCCAAAAATATCATTAGAAATGTAATGAAATATAGATGCGATATGAGAAGAATGAATAAATTAGCATGTAGGATTTTTAATGTGGAAAAAACCTCCCATGCGGAGGATTAAAAAACCACGGGGCAATTCCAAAATATCCACTGTGATTCCGAGAGTACAAAGAATACATGTAATGCCTGAAAATGAATTAAAAATGAGAGAGCGTAGAAAAACTGAGTGAAAATTGCACCCCAATATGACTCTTCCATCTCTTTGATAAACATCCCACTGATGCCATGTATCGGATGATCAATCTGTGACAAAACGTCACCCTTCTGTTGATGAAACTTCACTACCTCGGAGATCTTCACCCGATCATGCGCCAACCTCACACTAGCTTGCGACACATGAATGATCTTTCCATCATGATTTATTACTGATATTTAATCGGGAAATGCTACCTGATCACCACTATCAGGAATAATTTCGATACATGGCCCCGATCATCGATTGGGTCACTGTTGTTCCGCAGCTTTCAAACGCCGACGCGCCGCATATGCTAACACTGATGCGGCAACCCCCTTCTTTCTCCCAGTGGACTACATCTTGAACACCCTACCAAGAAAATTGCCACACGTACAAGATAACTATGTCGTCATCATCATGTCACATGATCCACCGCAAACATGGAAACACCTTCATGGGTATCCTTTGTCAGCTACATCTTGTTGGCACACCTCTCTAAAATATGTTGCTACATCCTCTTTATATAGACACCATGTCCATAATCCCAAATTAATTTAGTCAACATCCATTATTCCATCCATTAATATTTAGGATTAAATATCAACTAATGTTGGTAAAAAATCATCAATTAATAAAGGGAAAAGCGAATGTATCTCGTTGGTGGGATAACACTGTTTTGTGGATCATCTGATATGATTACAATTATGGACAATGAAGAAGATTGTAATGAGGATTCCATCAAAAATGTGAATGATGATGAAGATCATAATGTGGAATTGAAAAGGATAGTTGAAGAAAAACATTGTGATTGTCCAAAATTGTTTTTGAAGTTGAAGAGTTGTGAAAATAGGTCATTGCATGCTGGTTGCACAAAATATACAGCATTTTCAACCATACTGAAGCTGTATAATTTAAAATCAAGGAATAGATGGAGTGACACCAGTTTTACGGAACTTCTTAATCTATTGAATCACATGCTCTGAGAAGATAATAAGCTCCCAAGCTGAACATACGACTTCAAACGAATACTACGGTCAATGATTATGATTTATAAAAGAATACATGCCATCCCAAATGATTGTATACTATTTCAAAAGGACTTCAAAAATCACACAGAATGCCCAAATTGTGGTACTTCTCGATACAATAATGATGAATATGGTCCTATGAAAGTTGTTTGATACTTTCCAATCATTCCAAGGTTTATGCTTCTATATAAAAGTGGGGATACAATAGGGTAATTTACATGGCACATAGATACAATAATTAAAGATGGGAAACTATGTCACTCAGATGAATCTCCTCAGTGGAATTGAATTGATCATGATTATCCTTAATTTGGAAATGAGACGAGAAACCTTCTCCTTGCATTAAATACAGATGGAGTGAATCCTTTTTGTTTTCAAAGTAGCACTCATGGTACATGGCCAGTTATGTTGGTAAATTATAACTTACTATCGTGGTTATGCATAAAATGAAAATACATCAAGTTTTCTATGCTTATATCTAGAACAAAAAAAACATGGTAATGATATTGATGTTTATTTGGCTCCATTGATCGATGATTTGAAATTATTGTGGGATTCAGGTGCTACGTTGTATGATTCTTATAGAAATGAAGATTTCAAATTGAGATCCATGTTATATGGGACAATAAATCATTTGATGGATTTTAAAAGAATGTATAACACAGTCACTCCTAATAGGTGTTCAATTGTTTGTGAAAGTAAAAGACATGGACACTGCTTTTGGTAAACTGTTTTCAAAAACCTTAGGAAAACTGGTTAAAAAAAGAGATCATATTTTTTTTTGAATTACCATACTAGAATTTTCTATATGTCAGAAATTTTCTTGATGTTATGCATATTGAAAAAATATATGTGATAGTGTTCTCAACACATTGCTAAATGAACCCAATAAAATAAAGTATAGAATTAAGTCTAGTTTGGACATGGTTAACATGGGTATATGGGAAGATTTGGCGCCAGTAAAGGGTGAAAAAGGAACTTTTCTTCCTCCATATGCTTACACTCTTTCCAAGAAGAAGATATATCAGTTTTGTAACATCTTTAATGAAGTGAAGGTTTCAAAAGGGTATCTATCAAATATTGAGAACATCATGTCAATGACCGATTTAAAGTTAAAGGGTATGAAATAACATGACTTCCATGTTTTGATGAAATATCAAATTCTTATAGTTTTATGATGAATTTTTCCTAGAATTTCCATAATACATTAACCAAGAAATTTTTCTTCTTCGAAGCTATATGAAGCAATGTTATAGACCTAGAAAAAATTTCCAACTATGGAAATAAAAATTACTTTCATATTTTGTAAATTAGAAATGTTCTTCTGACCAATATTATTTGATATCATGTTTCATTTTATGGTTCACTTGGTGAGAGATATTCAACTATATTGTTCTGCATAATATAGATGGATTTACCTCATTGAATAGTATATGATGATTTTTAAAGGATGTGTCAAAAATTGAAGTTGGCTAGAGGGTTGTATTGAGAAGTGATATACTGTTAATAAGGTCATTGAATTATGTACTGAATACATCTCTGGTGTGGAAAGTGTTAGTCTAACGAAATCTCATCACACTGGGTGGCTTGTGGGTGAATGAACTTTTGGAATAGATGTTGTCACAATCAATAATATAGATCAAGAGTAGGCCCACATTTATGTTTTCCATAACAACTTGGAGGTTTACCCATATGTTGAATCCCACAAATAAATTTTTAGGCATTTGAATCCATCATGGGATGAAATATGGATATCAAATACACATATTAAATAGTTTATAGGATGGATTCAGGACCATATTTTTTAGGAGTCATATGAAAAGATGGACTGAATTTTAGAATGAATTCAATGGCTAGCTGAAGGAGCATGTGTGTATGTATTATCTTACAATGGTTATGTAATTAATGGTTATACGTTCTAAAAAAATGAGCACCAGTTCATGAGATATAGTAGAGATACACTTGTGGATGAGGTGATTCATGTTTATAGTACTAAGGATATATATCCAATTTATGTAAATATGTCATACTTTGGTATTATAAAAAAAATATGGGAGTTGGATTCTACAATATTCCAAGTGCCGATTTTTCAATGTAAGTGGATTGATAACATGCGTGATGTTAAAATAGATGAATTAGTATTTTTAAAAGTTTATTTTAATAAGGAAGGGTACAAAGATGAACCATTTATAGTGGAATAATATGAAATGAAAATATTTTATGCTTTAGATACTACAAACCCAAATTGGTCAATTATTTTGTAATCAAGCAAAACGACTGAAGGGTCAAGATGAAAATTCAACTAAAGTTGACCCTTTAATTGGGACGTTTCTATTATTTAATAGTGGTACCATTGAAGATTAAATTTTTTATGTCAGAGGAGACTACAATGAAGTTATTTGGATAGTCGATATAGGGTTAAAATCCCTTCACCCTTTAAAAAGATAGAGTTTAATAATCAGGTTATATTTTTTTGTAATATACATTGTGTTACCTTATGTTATTATCCATTCGCCGCTACATTTATGTATTCTAAATTAAATGTTAAACCACTTCTTCAGATAATGAATTATTCACATGTTGGTGATCTCAATCCTAAGTAATAATAGGTCTCTCAACCTGTTGTTGCTCATAGTGGAGAGGAACAATGACCTTCTGCACGTGTTGGTTCTCCCAATCTTGAGGAACAATAGGTTTCTCAACCTATTGATACTCCTAGTGTAGAGGTATAATGACCATCATCACATGTTGTGCTACTGCTCTAGTGAAACAAAATATTGAAAATGTTGACTCTGAGGAAATTTTAGGTGATGAAGGAACTATGACACAGAAAAAACATGTGCTCCGTAGTTTGATAGTGTCAGAAAAAATCATTAAGGGGAAAATCAAAGGCAGAAAATATGAGGTTGGGTGGAATTGGAAGAGATGGAATGTTAACCCCAACAAGACCATGTTTAGTAGTTACATTGGAATCATCACTCGACAATGCATGCCGATTGATGTAGATTGGTGGCACGATGCTGTGTTCAGGCTTAAGACCCTGATGTGGGAAGTGATTATGACAACAATATGATATAATTTCTTTATTTTAATAAAAAATAAAATAATGAAACACTGACATAATCTTCATTATCTTTTGAATTTTAAATTTATAGTAGATGAATCCCACAATAAATATGTATTAATGTCTGTTGGAAGGATTCAGAGAGGCATTCACACAATTATAATGAGACATCATCTTAAATATGATGAATGGAAAATAAAACTGCACCCACCGCTTATCTATGCACACCTGATAACCCAAGAAGCATGGGATGTGTCTTATCAGGTACATTGTTCCTAGTAATACATTGTTTGAAGATACATGTATTCATCACTTTTATTGACAATTTTTTATTTATGAAATAGCATCTAGGTGATGAAAATAAGGAACAGGAAGCCAAACCAATGTACCCTTACTGTAAAGCAAGGATGAGACACTCTTCACTTGAAAATATTTTCCGCATTTTAAATCTACCATAATATTTTAATGTGACATGAAATAACAACAGAATTATGTTCCACTCTTTATATGTAGATTGATGAATCCAAATCCAAAGACACATACATCACCCACCATGTGCTATGGAATGAAGTATGTGTAAATAAATATGGGATACTAATAGATTAAAACACACAAAAAGCATGGGAAGCATTTGTAAGCATGACATAATAAAAATTTATTTTTCTCTAAAACTATTTCATAACAATGATTACTTATTTTACTATATTTTCAATCTCACATATTCATAAGAATCATCAACACCTATACCGGATTAACACATACTATCGGTGGCCATGAAGAGGCCACAAAAATATGGTCGCGTCAAAGGTACAAGTTTTGGGATGACACCCCAAACATATTTTGAGAAAAAAACAAGAGGATCAATGTGAAGAAATGAAACAGATGATAAAAAGACTAGATACCCTTGAAGACCAATTCCAATGGTAGAGAGAGATGCTAGAAACATTTATGGGGTGAAACAAAGAGAAGAAAAAACTAAAGAACAACTATTTCCTAACAATCCCCAACCCCACCCCACCCCACCCCCACAAGCTTTGAGGCTAGCCATTCCCCTCAAAGAGATATCTTGGCTGAGGTAATCAATGTTCTAATAATTGTTTTGGTGAAATTTGAATCAGAAATACACTGATACCTTTCTTGTACTGATATTATATAGGGTGATAATGACTGTGATTTATATCTATCAACTCCCACCCATCACATTGTAGTGAGGGATACAATTTTCAATATCCAAAATGGTATGATACACAAAATACCCCTTCTAATAGACCATGTGAGAGTGTCAATTAACGTAGACCGTGAGTGGATCACCGAGCTACCTGTCCCAATTGATGAGGAAGATATTCATAAGGTTGAACAATGTGTTGGAACATTCATCACATGGCTGTAACATATTTTAAAAAACATGTTGGTATTCATTTCCAATTTTTTTCAAGCTAATCCTTTAATAATTGATGAAAAAGGGTTTGAACTAATGAATGTTATTACATACGGACAAAGGAAAGGGGTGAGATGAAAGACCCACTCAAAAAGATCTAAAGGACCGACCTACTGATTGAAAATATCTACCGAAAGAGCCTTTACCCAACCCGTTTCATATTTTCATTTACTATCATAGAAGGTATATGTGGATACAATGTTAAAAAATGCTTGTATTCACACAATTGATTTTGAAGAAAATATGTATGGAGAGGAAGTTCAAGACTTCATTGGTGTTGAGAATGTAAGTGAAATCCTCAACTCTAATTGTCTAGGTGCATTAGTTGTAAATGCATACAATAGGTATGTTTTCATGATTTCATTTTCCAAAAGATGATATACCTTGTTAATTATGAATAAATACATTTCATATTTTTGGCAGGCGTATATATCAAAAAAAATTGAAGGATTTCCCCATGATTCTTTTGGACTCGATAGTCCTTACACCACCTCTATATAATAAGAAAAAATAGATTAAAAAAAGAAGATGAAATAGTAGCAGACATGCTTGAATCATTTGAAAGAAAATATATAGATGACAAACTATTCTTCATACCAATGATGTAGGGGTAAAACTCTATAATTTAACCATATCAAATATATTTTCATTTATTTCATTACTTATTAATTTTTTTATTTTTAGGCAGCATTGGATGGTCATTATGGTCAATTTGGATACTCCCAAGATTTATATCCTAGATTCAATGCAAGGATACCAAAAAAATTGACCACACATGATGGTGTTTTTCAATTTGTAATACACTACATCCCACATTTTATAACTAATCATAATGTTATATAATTTATATTATCTTTTAATGAGGATTCTGTAATGATAGGGCGGTGCATCAATATCGTCAAAAACTAGAAATGAGGCTAGGGGATAAGCATGAGGACCCTGACAAGTTCTACAAATAGATAAGTTTCAGGGTATATATAATAATATTTCACTATCCAAATACATATCAAAACAAATTAGATATTTTTTTCAATTCTTCTATAGTGTTTGAAACAAACAAATGGAAAAGATTATGGTTATTATGATTATAAATTTATGAGAGATATCATATTCCATGAACAAAATAACATCCCTAAAGAGGTATTTTTAATGATAATTACTATTTCATTTAAAATATTTATTAATCCTTTGTGTATTTATATTTTTCTAGTACCAATATGACAGTAGAAAAGACTCATATTCACAAGATGAAATGGATTTGTTTAGAAATTTATAGAAAACATACCTGATAGAAGAATGAACACAAATATCAAAAATATGTGACTTCAATAGAAGTAGTTGATTGTTTCATATTTATGATTAATTTAATTCTTTTTAGTATTGATCACATAAGAATTGATTTCTTATATAGGTGGATTCCCTTGTTCGATTTAGGGTGGTTTTTTCGAAGACAATCATGCTCATGAGAGATAGGACTTTAAGGCTGCAACATAGAATTCAATGTGAAGGTGATGTTTTTTTAATATACTTTGTTTTTCCTCATAATATTATCTATTCTCTACTTAATTAACATAATCTAAATTAAAGGTTTGACTACTCATGCAGACAACGTCTTCTGTATACTTCTTCACCCTCAAAATCTTGTCACCCCTAAAATGTCATCATTTATTATTTTCCTTCAATGGTATTGAAGATAACTAGAAGGAAAGTGATAAATGCCAACAATGCAATGTTTCTTATTTGACAAATAAATATAATGAAAAGTGTGGTAACATTGGTAGTTGGGATTGTTTTAAGACTTTGGGATGTGTAGGAATCCGTTGTACCTCAATCATTTGTGATGTGTAGGAATTAGTCTAATTTCAAACGGATACACGGTGTGACTGGTATGAATCAAAGTATCTCCTTTTATTTAAAATGGACATTAATTTAAGTGAAAATAACAAGTGACATAGTGAAAACTGAGAAATTGAATTCAGATTTTTTTGATACTTTAGGAAAATAATCTATAAGTCATTTTTGATGTGTAGGAATCAATTACACCTTAATATGATGCACAATGTTACTGGTATAACTCATAGTGTCTCTTTTTATTTAAAATTTACATTAATTTAAGTAAAAACGAACAAGTGAAATACTAAAAACCAATAAAACACATACAGATTGTTTTGAAACATGAGGAAAATGACCCATGATTCATTTTTGACATGTAGGAATTAACCACAACTCAATTTGACGTACGGTGTGACCAGTATAACTAAAATTGTCTATTATCATTTTAAAATTGACATTTTAGTTCAAAATGTGTTACTCATTAAAAACCAAGAAGACATTATCTTATTCTCTTTATAATTTGTTACAATGATTCAAAATTCATTTTAGATGTGTATGAAGTAGGGTCACATAAAACTGACACATGATGTGACTGGTATGACTCAAAATGTGTGTTTTTAGTTTTAAACGACACTTTAGTAAAAAAATATAGGTGGCATACTAAAAACTGAGATATCATATTTGGATTGTTTTGATACTTTAGTAAAATTATCTATAATTAATTTGTGACATGTAGGAATCCACCACACCTCAATATGATACACGGTGTAACCAATATAACTCAAAGTGGCTCTTTTTATTTAAAATTGACTTTAATTTTAGTAAATGGGACAAGTGACAAACTAAAAATTAGAAAAATGCATTATGTTTGTTTTTATAATTTAGGAAAATGATCCATGAGTAATTTTTGATGTGTAGGAGTCAACTATGCCTCAATACAATGCACGGTGTGGCTGGTATGAATCAAAGTGTCTCTTTATATTTAAAATTGACATTAATTTAAGTAAAAAGAACAATTGACATACTGCAAATTGAGAAAACACATTTTTATTGTTTTGATACTTTATGAAAATGATATTTAATTCAATATTGATGTGTAGGAATCAACCACACCTCAATCTGACACACAGTGTGACTGATGTGACTAAAAGTGGTCGTAATCAGTTTTAAGCTGACATTTTTTCTCAAAAAATTGTCACTCACCAAAAACCAAGAAAATGTGCTCTGATTGTCTTGATAATTTTGGACAGAGTTTCATAAGTAATATTTGATGTGTATGATGTAGTCTCACATCAACTTGATGCACGATGCGACCAATATGACTCAAAATGTGCGTTTCCATTTGGAAATGACATTTTAGTAAAAAAAATGGCATAATGAAAACTGAGAAAATGCATTTGGATTGTTTTGATACTTTAGAAAATGATCTATAAGTAATTTGTGACGTTTAGGAATCATTTTCACCTCATTATGATGCACGTTGTGGCCGGTATAACTCAATGTGTCTGCTTTTTTTTTTTAAAATTGACATTAATTTTAGTAATAAGAACAAGTGACATATTGAAAACTGAGAAACCATATTCGATTTGTTTTTATAATTTAGGAAAATGATCTATGAATCATTTTTGACGTGTATCAATCAACATCACCTCAATAAGACACATAATGTGACCGATATAACTCCAAATGTGTCTTTTTATTTAAAAATGACATTAATTTAATTAAAAAATAACAAGTGACACGCTAAAAACAGATCAAACACATTTGGATTGTTTTTATAGTTTAGGAAAATGACCCATAAGTCATTTGTGACGTGTAGGAATCAACCAGATCTCAATCCGATGCATGGTGTAATCAGTACAACTAAAAGTGCGTGTTATCAGTTTAAAATTGACATCTTAGATCAAAATGTGTCACTCACTGAAAATCAAGAAAACACACTCCGATTATCTTGATAATTTAGGAAAATAATTCATAAGTCATTTCTGATTTGTATAAATTAGTCTCATGTCAAACCGATGCACGATGCGACTGATATGACTCAAAATGAATGTTTCCAATATAAAATGACATTGAAAAAAAACAAAACTCACATATTGAAAACCAAGATAATGCATTCATATTGCTTTGATACTTTAGGAAAATGATCCATCAGTAATTTATTATGGGTGGGAATCAACAACACCTCAATTCGACTCACAGTATGACTGGTATAACTCCAAATGTGTCACTATTTAAATTTGATATTAATTTTAGTAATAGAACAAGTGACATATTCAAAACCAAGAAAACACATTCATATTGTTTTTATATTTTATGATAACGATCCATAACTCATTTATGACATGTAGGAATCAACTCCACCATAATACGACGCATGGTTTGACCGATATAACGCAAAATGTGTCTTTTTTATTAAAAATAAACATTTTATTAATGCATTCTTTCATATTAATGTTTAATTTATTTCTTTATTGTATTACTAACATAATATTTGTTTTCTTATATATGCATAATATTTTTCTCGAGTTTGGCTGATTTTTTAGGAAACTGATACCATGAGTGGACATTTTTATGTGGGGATCATAGGCATCTAAAGATGAAATATTAATGTTTTTAACTGTTTGTTTGATAATTGTAAATTTAACTATATTAAACATTGTTTTAAATGTATATAATAGTGTTTTTATGTATATACCATTGATGAATAGTTTTGTTTTCATGATGTTAATTAAATGTATATAGCATCTTTTGAAATTACATGTTTTTTGGGTGTGCTATTATATTAACATTACATTGCAGCCGGCTTGGCCTTTATTAGCGTTATTTCGACCATTGATAAAGGCTTCCCTTTATCTGTACTAAAATAGGGCTCATAAAGGAGGTATTTATCCACACTTTTTTATGTGTAGTAGTGCATGAAAATATATATTCATACACTTTCATATGACTATTATTAATATCTTAATATTAATATAAATAATAGGTAGCAATCTATATGGGTAGTTTTTTAAATATTCCATATATAATAATATAAATAGATATATATTTAAATATGATTTTTTAATGTAAATAAACTTGTTATATCACTAAAAATGGGCATTCAGATGGAACCATTGTTTGACACAAATGTTTCCAAGAGAAATTGTCTAATATAAACTACATGTGAGAAGATGGTTATCTTCATTATCAATATATTCTTATTTTATCATATTTAGCACCATCTCCATTTGAGGGGAGTAAATGATACGGGATGCATGATAAAATATACATTTTAGCGGTAGGATAAAATAAACACATCCTCACATATTTAGCATTGAAAAGTTAGGTTGCATTTGATATTGTAAAATAATCAATATTTTTATTTTTCAAATATGCAATAGAAATTATGTTAAAAAATGTTTTAGGAAGTTGAGGGAAAACAATAAATTATACAAAATATATGTCCTAATAAATTCATTTAAAAAAAATAGAAAAGATGTTTTTTTCCAAAAAAATCTATCAATTTCATTTTTATCATTTGAATAATATATTCCATTTATATAATTCAACACATTTTAATTATATTATTAAAAAATGATAAAAAAATATTTTATCAAACCATATATAAATTTAGCATTTTTAGTATGTCTATTTATAGTGAGAAAAATTTGTATCCATGTTTTGAGAAATTAATCCAACTGCGTTTTGCGACATTAATCCAGCACAGGATGCCACCGCGAAACGCCGTGTGAGTCAGAAAAGAATGAAACACTAACACAAATCCATCCACTAATACTGATGATCTTTTCAACCAAAACTATAGAAATCAAAATAAATGAATATGCAAGGAAAACAGGTTTTTTTTATTAAAATAATGAGTGGATATGCATGGGTCAGCACATATGGAAACATATTGTGGTGTAAAAAAAGGAAAATCATATTGAAATTGGGGAAGATAGAGTGGATCCATGATAGGAGGGAGTGAGCTGCGTGTGATCACACAGGTGGCTGGCATCCTCGTGGCCCTGGGTAGTCCAGGAAGAACCTGTAAAATAGCATGGTTAGGTCGGGTCTGAGGGCTGCCACTACTCTATAATTGATCCTGTGGAACACCGTGAACAAGAGCATCAAGTGGAACACCATCTCACCTTGGTACTTTACCTGAAGATGACGGATGAGAACCCCAAGAAGGTTCAGGAAATATATTAATTTCAAGGCTTCCAAACACAACAAATGAACCTTTTATAGCCATATCATTCTATACGTATTTGCTATTGTTCCTAGGGAGGCGATGCGGGATCTCTCGGTGACAATCGTGGAGGCGTAACCCTATTGGGGGTTTCGGCGTCCCCCCCTCCGCCACTTCTCACTGTGAGGGGGAAGGACCCTCGTCCTGTTGATAGGCGTCACAATTTTACCCCTTTCACCAACCCTGATGCGATCCTGAGATTTCCTTTGATATTTCTCGAGCAGAAGGTCCCTGGTCTTCGAGATGGCACACCTTCACTCCCCCTTTTGGCGTCGGAGCTCATGGAGGCAGAGAGTCTGCTTAATCTGTCTCTGATTGCGCGTTTCAGGAGCGGTTGACCCTCGGTGGATGTTTTCAATCAGTTTGTCTTTGACCATTGGGGTCTTCAAGAACGGGCGGTTATTGGGCTTCTGGGAAGGAGGCAAATCATGGTGCAGTGTTCCTAGCAGGATGATCTTTCTTCCGCTCTATCCTTCGCTCCATGTAGATGCGGTGAATTTGGCTTTAGCCTCATGCGGTGGTTACAAGATTTCTACTTCAACTATGATTCCTCGATTGTTCCGATCTGGGTAAGTCTTCCGCACCTTCCCCTCCCTTTTCAAAATCTGGCTATTTTGCGTTTACTGGGAAACTTGGTGGGGCATTTCCTCTGTGTTGACTCGCAAACTGATGCGGTTTGCCACCCGATAAACCCAAGAATGTGCGTAGAGGTGGATGTTTCGAAACCTCCATTTGATCATGTGTGGATTGAGGCTGGTGGACAGATCCGGTATTAGCAACCTGTTGTTTCTGATCAGTGGATTGACTTCTGCTCTAATTGTTTTCAGATTGGGCATTTGGATAGTTTCTGTAGAAGGGGCAACGATAAGAGGATGTTTGGGTTGATAGGGAAGGATGCTGATGATCAGCAGGTGCAGGCTCTGTTGGACAATGGTAAGAGTTGTAAAGGATCAGTTCAATAGGGGCTTGTTAATTCTCTGCCAAATCTACACTTAGAAGATCCAGGGAATGGTACGACTAATCTGGTAGTGAATACTAGGCAGGGAACAGAAGCAGAAGCAATCCAAAGTGCTATGACCATGGGCGACTCTGTTGGCCAGGCTCATGTCTTACCTGGGTTGGAGCAGAAAAATGATGGGAAACTAATGGGGGTGATTCTGAACAACTCAGGGAGACTCCAAAAGAAGTTAATGGGGTAGTGGAAGCGTTTTCAGGCTAGGGAACACATACAAATGTTATTAAAGGTGATTTGGTCATCAATGGTGTGGCCGCATAGCAACATGGTTCACTTTTGGTGGCAGAAGGTAGTGAACATGGTACTTCCAAGGAAAAGGAAACAAAGGTGATGGAAAATCCGAAAGTGAGTTAGGTTATTGGAAGAATTATGAATGACTTGGGTAAGAGCAACAAGGCTGAAGTTGGTTGTGATGTGGAGTCACATGGATACCCCCTACAAGAAGACCATGGTAATGATCAATCTATGGCAATTGTAGTGTATGAGGATATTTCAAGGGCTAATAATGATAGGTATACTATTAATACTCACAATCGATTTGAAAATATAGAGAATCATGTTGAGTAGGGTAACAAATCTCCATGCCCAGCTCCTAAGGATATAAATTTGTCTTCTTCAGGTGACATGAGGCCGTCACAAACCTCCTTGGAGATGTTAAAGGAATGAGGATGCCTTCATAGTTCCTCCTTCTTAAATGGGAAATGGGGGGGATGTGTCGAATCAAGATAAAGAGAACGATGCACCTATAATCTCATACAGTGTTATCCTTATGAGTGGGAAGAAGGGAGCCTCTGAGAGGGAAGATCATAAGAATAATACAATCAAAAGAATACCAAGGAGAGATTACTATGATATGCCTAAAACGGTGTCGATGAGATCTGCCTCCAAAAAAGGTAGAGGGGCTGCTATTGATGCTGGTAGGAGAGATAATGGTAAACTTCCCTACAAAGAGAAACTATCTGCAGAACAGTTGAAACGAAAGGAACAATATATCCAACTCTTCAAACAGTATGAATCGTCAGAATGGGAATCTGCTGATGTTGATGCGATGTCAGACTATGGTGATGGTGAGGGTTATGGTTTTGATGGGATGCAGTTTTTCTCTTCTTGTCTTTGCCTCTTTTTATGCACCTTTACTTTTTATTGATAAATTTTGTGGATCAGGTATAAGGCCCCATCCTTAAACCTTACTTAATCTTGAGTTATTACAAGATTACACATTGGGGATCTTTTGAGGTTTAGAGTTTTAGAGAATTAGATCATAAAACTTTCATTACATTCCACATATAAACAAAGTGGTTACATAAAGATATTATTCTTCATTCCCATCAATGGAAACATATTTAAAATAAATATGGATTCTTTCTTGACACTTCCTTGACACTATCATCATATCATGTACCTTTCCCTTGACCTGTGAAAAACATTTCAAAAAAACATGGGATGAGCATAAAAAGCTCAGTAAGGGATATAAAAATATGGAAAGGAAACATGGGTACATATATACATAAGAATGAGATCATACTTTACCCATTAAACATAAGCACTTTAACATACCTCATAAAATCATGAATAAATCATAGAAATCATAATACATAAAGGTAACTTGAGGCATTCATAACATTCTTACGTAGGGAGTAACCCTCTTGGTTACGTTTGGAATACCCATCACAGTATATTCCCTAAATCTCTTCAGAGAAACCTTAACGTTTCACTCCTTCGCGTTACCCAATGCATTGGAGAGCTATAACGGGATCACCCACCCTTAGTTTATCACGGAACCACCCGTCTTCATAATAATGCCCAAGAACCATAACATAATCATATCACATAAAACATGCATAAAGGAAACATAAAATTTCCACATTTCAATCACGAGATATCAATACAACACATTGATATAATAAAAACATTTTGAAAACCATTTTCAATACCAAAGTAAAACATGGTATTTATTTTTCGTTAAAAAAAAGGGTATGGCTTGAAGAGGAAGCCAAAACTCCAAAAATGGTCACGGCAGCGGAGAAGTCGTTGTCGCCGCATACGTACGACAAGAAAAACATTCCCTTTTTTCATTTAGTAAAATGCTTCATATAAAAAAAATTCCTTATGAATAAGCGTAAAAGTCAAAGGGGTTTATACACCGTATAAAAGAAGGATTGTGTATAACACAAAATATGCCTCAATGAAAAGAGATTGAGACGAAGTCCCATACATCGTATCCGACTTGACCCGACCGTTCTTTAATCTCCTGAATAATAAACTTGAGTTAATCTCTACATTCTTAAGAAACTTTTTCAAGTTCATTATTCCTTTTATACCATGTTATGAATATCATGTAATCATTTAAGTTAATAATGTTCATTTTGTCAGTATTTGGTTCTTAAGTCAAAAATAGACTTATTACACTTACATGTTGTTAATTTGGTCAAAGGTTCATTATATCCAGAATTATATTAATGATTTGGATAACATATATATCATATATATTCATCATATACATGTATTTATAATATTACATCACATTTAGAGGTAAGAAATGAAATGCACCATTCATGGAGACGGTAAGCCGTACGTACGCATGAACACTACTTCCATTTCTATTTCGTATTTTCTGGAATGGAATCATAATGATATAAGAGTATATTATAATTCCAGTATAATAACATATATAATATCGTTAACTTTATCCTTTACACATCCCACATATGGTATTAACGAATCAAATCACTTTCAGGGGGCGGTAGTCCGCACTTCCTAAAATGAAGATATCGTGTTTACCCATAATGGAAACAATAGTGGTATGCCATAAATGAAAAATACAGAAGATTATGGAAAGAATAAACATATTATATATCATATATAAAAATAGTGACATCATAATGGCCACCTTTGAAGGTGTTAAATGAGTATTGAACAATCATCGTTTCGGGAGGCAGAATTTCGCCATCCACGGAAACCATATGTTATTTAACCATTTGATGTAGTTGTGTGAGAGTGTAGCTCGAATAAATATTATAAAAACATCCTAGAATATTGAATATACTGGTTTTGTTACAAAAGAAGTAAATAAGAAGAGTTTAGGGGGTTGGAGAAGCAAAATAAAACAAATGAACATGAGAGAATGAATTACCTTTAAAAGTGTAACTCTTTTTTATTTGAGCCTAAAGGATTCCTTTGAAAGGTTTATGCCAAAAGGTAATCCTCTAGTATGAGGAGAGGGATGTGGAGAGAGTAAATGGGCAGGGGATGGCCGAGCCAAAGGCTTGAGGAGTGTGTGAAATGAGGTAGAGGTGGGGGCCTTTTATAAGAGGAGAGGAGGGGCACTTTTGGAAATCATGAAACTATTATTATATTTTCAAAAGTGTTTCGAATTTCTAAGGTCCCACATTGATATATTTCTAATATAAGATGATAAGGCTTCGAAATATTCCCATCCAATAGTTTTTGGACAAGTTTAGGTCTTAGATTTTATATTATCTTTTCATTTTATTTAAACTGTTCATTAATGAGGTCATCGTTGCATCATCATGATGTCATAATTAAATTAATTTATTTAATGTCTAAAAATTATAACAAAAATATCCTGATTTAGGAAATATTTTTATCTTTCCAAAGAGTATTTATAGACAAAAATATGATTATTATAACCCCTTCTAAAAATTGTTTTAGTAAAACAATTTTTGTTAGTGTCATTTTCACCTTTATTTAAAAAAAGGCATTAAAGTCATTATCTCACCCAAGAGGCTCCATAGGGTCCCCTAAATCGACCCATGGGTTGTATTGGTCGTCCATGACTCATCCAATAGGGGTAGGACAAGTTTCATGGTGTTTTCATATTTTTATAATATCATTTTTACCTTAAATTACACTAATTACCTCTAATCGCGATTATTGAAAAAAAGTTACTATTCACCAAAAAATTATTTTCATCCCATTGAACCACATTTTACAAACTAATGACAACCATGTATTTCGGATTTTCAAAATTCAATACACATTAGTGGTAAACTTTCATTTAACTGAAAAATCAGTTTTCTTGATTACCACTTAGTGGTTTCACTATTCATAAAAAATTGGAGTTTTTCAGAAAATTTCCAAAAATTCACTCTAAGATATATTCGATATTCCCAATTCAAAAATGATGTTTATATTACCTAATTCAAAGAATATAAGTATAATTAATTAATTTAATAATTAACTCTTGCTTTCAAAACAAATAGCGTGTTTTTAAGAAACAATATATATCAAAAGATTGATATTTGTTTATGTTGAATTTCAAAGTGAAATTAATTCCAAAGTCCACCATTGAATCAAATGGTAAAAATATTTTATGGTTTCACTTTAAAACCAATTCAAAATATAATCTAATCATGTAAATAAATTATATTAAAAGAGGTTTTGAATTAAATTACAACATTTTTTCACTTATTCATAAAAAATGAACTTTATCTGAAGAATAACAAAAACATACACAAAGTAAATTTTGATGTCCCAATTATAAAGAAGGATTCTATTTGGTCCAAAAGAATGTATAAGAGTGACCAAAACTATATTTAAAGAGGGTTCTCCATCAAAAGGCGATAAATGAACCTTTTAGTGAATATTAATGTATTTATGTATAAAATTGAATTCCTTTCTTATTTTAAGCCTTTATCTTTTATTGGATAAATGTACAAACATATATATTCGTATTTTCGTTATTTTTATTCATTCCTGCCAGTAAAACAGCTACATGTTAACTACCATTTGAAATTATATTATTAGCGTGTAACGTAAGATTTCAAAGAAACTCATTGTTGCGTATCGGGCACACTATCGTAAATAGCAACCCCTTCAAAATAAAATTAATATTTAATTTAAAAATATTAATAAATATGAATATGTCTTATTCTTTATTTACCTGGGATGTTACATCAGGCATGCCTGATCCGAACTTTCCTGGCTATTTTTCCCAGGTTGAAGGTGTCTTTCCTCCTACTGCTCCTGTACTCGGTGTTCCAAACGATCAATCGTAGATTAATGGCCACCGACAGACCCGAAATATCCAGGCTCCTACACTGGATCTTCTCGTATCCTCGAGGATGTGGGCTATTGGTGTGATGGTGTGAACCCCGAGATGGTTCACGAAATATATGGCCTTATAATTCTATACGTTTGCTCATTGTTCTGAGGCTGATGATGTCATTCCTAAACCTTCTCCATGTTCTGGTAGGGATTCTTCAGGTTAAGTATCAGGGGTATCCCCTTTCGACACCCACCCCACTTCCATGAATCTCCTCCTCGCCATTTTATTCTACTTGATTCCCTACAACCTTCCCAATTTATGACCACGCTACCCCCTCTACACCGGAGCCCTAAATGTTACTGGTCTTCCTTTTATTTCACATCCACGGGCATTTTGGAGTGTTACACTTGTATTAGAAAATCCTAAAAAAATTAATACGAATGGCTAGTTTGAGTGTCTTTAATATACACCGTAAAGACATAGAATAATGCAATAATATTGATGTGGATGAAGAAAACATTTATTTGAAAAAAAGCATAAAACAATAGCGGTGCTATTTATACCGGCCGTTGGGGGTGTTATACATATTAAAAAATTTTGAAACCATAAATATGAATGGTGCTTGAGTTTATTTAATATTCACCTTTATAAGACAAAAAAATCCAAAAAAAGTGATGGGAATGAAACAAAAAGAAAAAAAGCCGAGAAAATGGCTTATGTGAAAAATTTTGAGGAAGAAAACATTGACCGTAATAGGTAAAAATTATAAATAAATAAAAAACATTCAAAATAAATATACATTATACATGAAAATATATATACAAGGGATAAGTAAATATGTTTAGACAGTTGCAATCTTTTCATTCTTTCCATCAATGTTCGATTCATCATTCCAACCATGTTAGGAATTTCAGAATCTATTTTTCATTTTTAAGTCATTTGTGTCTCCCGTAGTACCCGAAATTCCCACTACAAGAAAAAACAAGTTTATCAACGGGTTTTTTAGCATTTAGTGGCAATTTAAACCACCGATAAATATTGGGTGACAATTTCTAATTGTGTCATGTATTTGGGTGTTGGGAATATTTCTCACGACCCGTCCTCGGGGCCCGTGCTGTGACTACCCCAAGCCCGCCTTCAATAGGCCAGTGGCTGGCAACTAGAACCAAAGGTGTAAATACCTAAGGTAAGAAGGAATTGCCTTTATACAAAGTAAACACACACAATCAGAGTACACAAATGGAAGCAAAACACTAATAAATACTGTATACAGAAGAAGTGCTGGAAAGTAAAAGGGGCTGAAATACAATCTCAACCGTAAAGTACAATTACAACATGAAAGGAAAAAAATAGCTGAAAGGGAAAAGCAGCTCCTGGATCGTCCACCATGGATCCTACCTGAAGTGTAGGTACATATATACTCCTCTACACACATGGTCCGTCAGTCTCCGCCGGGTGCTGACTCGTCGTGAGGTCCACCTCCGGGTGCCGTCCAGTCCTGGTGCTCTTGGCCTCCGTCAGCGCTGTCTGTCGTCTGCATCCAACACAAAGAGGTGCGGGCATATCCCGTGAAGGGGTGAGTATAACGATACTCAGTATAGACCCTAAGACCCTCAAGTTCACACTAAATCAAACAAGGATAAACCACAAAGTATGAAATCAACGGATAACCATTATGAAGGTATATACCCATACATATACCGGAGATATCTAGTTACCCATCTCAATCATGAGGAAAACAAAAAAGTAATTGACTCAGCTCAAACCATGATTTTTATTATCAAAACCACAGCTGGTGGCGTACTCCTCCTCTATCGAGTACAGTGGGCCTTCCGATTCACACAGAGGCACTTCCCAATAACCTTAGACTGGTGAGGTACTCTTCCTGTCGAGTACCATGGGTCAGCTACGTCAAACAGAGGCGCTACCCACCTGGGATCTGCCACGTCACACAGTGGTGCTCACCCTAATAGACTACAAAGGTACTCCTCATGTCGAGTGCCACAGATCTGTCATGTCACACAGAGGCACTTCTCCACCATGGGCCTGTCACGTCACACAGAGGCGCTCCCCAATGGGCTAGTCGAGCCAATCTGAATCGAATCGGTCAAGCAGTCATTAGGTCTTAGCCAACTACTAGGTCTCCATACTCTACTCGCTCGTCTCCGGGAGGATATGCTCCACGAGCTACTGATCGATAATCCAAGTGTCACGAAGTACCACACATATGTATCTCAAAGGAATTCCATGTTATAGGGGTCTCAATGCAATAGACTATGCGTCAATCGGACACCCAATTTGTGAGTTATCGGCATTTCCGTTCCAGGGGCCCGGTTGGATTTTAGGTTCAAGCCAACTATTCCATACCCCAAATGTATCCAAATATCAAGTGGAGTATGCCAAAAGAATCGTCTCGCTCCAAGATTTCCATCACCAGAGACGGTTCGTCGTTCGGACATCCATAACCCAAGTTATGGAAGTAAAGGTATTTTCTGGTCAAACCAGTCTGGACTGGGGTTCGACCCGGTCCACGGGTCCGACCAGGCCCGAAGGGGGTGACCCGGCCTAATGGTGGATTGACCCGAGGGTGGCCCGACTGAAGGGGAAGCTCGACATGAAAGAGGCCCAACCTGAGGGGGCAGCCCGACCCGTGAGCGGCCCAGCCCGAGGGGGTGGCCCAAAGGCCCATTTGGCCCAGCAGCTCAGTCGGCCTGGCGACCCAGCGGTCTGGCGGGGGTTCGCCTAAGCTGCGACCAGGGGGGAACCGCGTGCCACTGGCTCTCAAACGGTCAACTGTTTGGGGGAAACGAAACCAGCGCCAGGTGGCGCCTGTCCAGCTCACGCGGGATCCGAAGGGTCCCGTTCCTCCCAGCTGGCCGAGTGGCCAGCCACTCCACTTGCTCCGCCGTGGCCCACCCTGGCCGCGACTCCCTGCTCCTCTGCATGGCGCGATGGTGCCACACCTTCTCCGCCGTGGCCCGACCTGGCTACCGAATCCCACACCTCGGCGCGGCGCAACGACGCCGCACCCACCGTCTGACCGTCGTGGCGCACCGTCCGACCGCCGTGGCCCCCTGTCTGACCACTACAACCCACCTGGATGTGGCTCCTTCATTCATCGCAGTGCGATGGCACCGCACCCCTCCGGCGGCCCGATGACCGTTGCGCCGCCAACTTCTTCCGTGGTCGGCTCGTTGCCGGTCGCCTCATGCACTGCCATGGTCCTCTCTTCCGGCGGTACCATTGCGCCGCTGAGGTCTTCAACAAATGAGAACAATCAAAGGGGGAGGGTCGGGCCATGTTCGTGCGGCCGGAGCCCTCCACCTTACGTCAATATCAATTGGAATAACATTCAGTAGATTATTATCCAAGATTGAACAAAATAGAACGGAAAAAAATCTACTCAAAACCCCCTACCTCATTTGTTGATGATCATTGACGAAGTTGCGGGAAGGCGGATGTCGTTCCGTTGACATTGGGAAGAATGAAACCGAGGATGGCATCGTCAGCATTCGTCAAGAACGGTTCTCCCTCCTTTGTCCCGGTAGAAGAAAGAAGAAGATGTTCGAGGAGGAGTCCGAGGAAGAAGTCGAAGTGGGGAGAGGGTTGTCGGCATTCTTCGCGTTCTTTGTTGAGAGGATGAAGTTCTCCAAATTATTCTAAGTCCTCTCTCAAAGGTTCCACCAAAAACATTCTATGCGAAAATAATAGAGGAAGTTATCTATTATTTTTATGGCACAACAGCAAAAATACTTTTGTTTAATTAAATGAGACAACTCATTTAATTAATGACGTGGAATTGATTCAAATTCAAATTATGGAAGGTGGAGAGTTTTAATTAATTGGTAAAACTTATCCAATTAAATGAAATGGGCTGGCTCAAATAATTGGTGGTGGAAGGTGATGAGGCTCTCCACTTAATTGGGGGTTCCAAGGGGTTACAATCCCCAAGTGGTCCCCACCATGGAATACCCTCCCAAGAGAGGTTATGTGTGGGTGGGACCCACCATCATAATATCTCATGGGAGGTTATGGTGTGGTGGCCCCCACTACTAAACTCTCCTTGGAGGTTTTAACCACCATAAAATAAAAACAATGTTAACACGTTATTTTTATTCAATTTAATTAAAAACCCCAAAAACTAACTTCCATTATTATTAGAATGCAACTATGGTGAAGGTCTCCTTAAGTGAATATCGGTGCTAAGAGTTCAATGGTGCCCTCAAATTTCAATTCCGATCACCAGTTCAAAAGATATAAAACCCCGCTCGCACATTTGCTGAATTTACCCGAACAAAACTTCAGATATTGATTCCGGGCACACCGGGGCTCGGAATCATGCGCCGTCAGATTTCTAGGACTTGAAAAATTCCCATGTATTTAAGGAAAAAAAATTTCCACAGAATTTATGGGTCTTTAAAATCTCCCCACCTTATGGATTTACGTCCCCATAAGCTACATCTCGAACTGAAGGAACAAATGGGGGTACTGAGCATGCATCTGAGCCTCCCACTCCCATGTGATCTCCTGGAGGTTCCCATGCTTCCAGCGTACGTGCACCACAGGTATCGACCGCCCACGTAGGACCCGCTCCTTTCGATCCTCAATCTCCACTGGAACCTCCATGAAAGTCTCCCTATCATCAATGTCCAGCTCCCCGTGGTCAATGATGTGGGATGGGTCAGGCATGTATCTTCTCAGCTGAGATACGTGGAAGACATCATGCACCCGGTGCAACAGAGGTGGAAGAGCTAAGTGGTAAGCCACCTTGCCTACTCTGCTTAGGACCTGGAAAGGTCTGATGAATTGCAGAGATAACTTGCCGCCTCGGCCAAATCTCCGTAGACCTCATCGAGGTGAGACCCGTAGAAAGACGTGGTCACCATCCTCGAACTCTAGAGGCCTCCGTGTCCTGTCAGCATACGACTTCTACCTACTCTGTGTAGTTTTCGTCCTCTCATGGATGATCTGCACCTTCTCGGTGGTAGCTCGCACCATCTTTGTTCCCACTACTGCTGACTCCACTAGGTCTATCCAGCACAATGGCAATATACAAGGTCGACCATACAAGGCCGCAAAAGGTGCCATACCGATGGTGGAGTGATAGCTATTATTCTAGGAATACTCCACTAAAGGTAAGTGATCCTCCCAACTGTGAACGAAGTCGAGGACACATGCCCGGAGCATGTCCTCGATGGTTTGGATAGTATTCTCAGTCTGACCATCTATCTACGGATGGAAGGTGGTGATTAAGCGAAGCTGTGTCCCAAAATATTCATGAAACCCCTTCCATAGCCAGGAAATAAACCGTGCATCACGGTCAGAGACAATTGAAGAAGGTACTCCATGTAAACACACTATCTCTTGCACATAGAGGTGTCCCAAGCTCTATACTAAGCCCTACTCTCTGATCGGTAGAAACTGGGCTGACTTGGTGAGTTGGTCGATGATCACCCATATAAAATCATGACTCCTGGATGTATGTGGAAGAACCGTCCCGAAGTCCACGGAAATCCCATCCCACTTCTACTCTGGGACCTCTAAGGGCTAAACCAAGCCTGCTGGCACCTGGTGCTCTACCTTCATTTTCTGACAAGTGAGGCACTGTGAGAATAACTATGCTACAACCTTCTCCATACCTAGCTACCAGTGCTGTCGTTGAAGGTCCTGGTACATCTTCTCCACTCTTGGATGTACCGCTAGAGGGTAAGTGTGTAACTCCATCAAAACATCCTCCTAAAGTGCTACTGGTACCATAGTATGTCCTATTTAGAGTATTACATGCTCCCCACCTTTAGAAAATCCATCAGGTGCCTACCCTGTGAATATCTGAGCACGTTGTGTCTCGCAGTCAATGTCTCCACGTTGCGCCTCCCTGACTCGCTGACGGAGTGGGGGAGTGACTGTAAGAGACTGTAAGTAGGCTGCTCCATCTCTATCCACAATGGATATCTGTAAAGCAGCTAGATGCTCTGTCGCCTCTCCTAGTAGCTGTATACCAGTCCTTCTGCTGAGCGCATTTGCAACAACATTCTCCTTCCCAAGAGTATAGACTATCTCGACGTCATAGTCTTGGAGGAACTCAAGCCATCACCTCTGTCTCAGGTGCAGGTCCTTATGAGAGAATATATACCTAAGAATCTTGTGATCAGAGTACATGGTAAAACCTTCGCCCATCAGATAGTGCCTCCATATCTTCATAGAGAAGACCACTACTGCTAACTACAGGTCATGGGTAGCGTAGTTCTGCTCATTCTGTCTCAGCTTCCGAGAACCATATGCGATCACTGCTTGCTCCTACATCAGGACACAACCGAGTCCGGTCCCTGATGCGTCGCAGTAGACTACATACCCTACTCCTTCTTCTAGAATTCTCAAGATAGGGGCACTATTCAGCCTCTGCCTCAGCTCTTGAAAGCTCTACTAGCATCTCTCCGACCACACGAAGGGTTTCCCATTTTTCATCAAGGATGATAGTGGTGCTGCAACTCTGGAGAAGTCTGGTACGAACCTCCGATGGTATCCAGCCAAGCCCAGGAAACTCCATACCTCCATCATAGTCCTGGGTGGCTCCCAAGAAATTACTGCCTCAATCTTTTCTAGATTTACTACAACTACAGCCTCCGAGATGACGTGTCCTAAGAAGTGAACCTCTTGAATCCAAAACTGGCACTTCGAGATCTTACCCTAATGTTGGTGTTCTCGGAGTCTGTCCAGTACTACCTGCAAATGGTAGGCATGCTCCTCCTCAGTAGTCGAGTAGATAAAAATGTCATTGATGAAGACCACAAAAAGAGATCGAGGTAAGGCTAAAAGATCCTTTTCATGAGGCACACGAACACTCCTGGAGTGTTGGTTACGCCGAAGGGCATAACCAAGAACTTATAATGGCCATATCGACACTTGAAGGTCGTCTTATGCACATACTCATCTCAAAATCTGAGCTAGTGATCTCCTGATCTGAGGTCTATCTTCGATAACCATCGAGATCCCTTGAGCTGATCAAAGATGTCGTCAATCCTCAGGAGTAGGTATTTGTTCATTACGGTCACCTGGTTCAGGATACGGTATTCGAAACAAAGCCTCAAGCTCCCGTCTGCCTTCTTGGAGAATAGAATCAGGGCTAACCATGGAGAAACACTGGGCCAGATGAATCCCTTTCCTTGTAAGTCCTCTAGCTATAGCCGCAACTCACAAAGCTCAGCGGGAGCCATCCGATATGCTAGAGTAGATATCGGTGTCGTCCCGGGGTATAGATCATTGTAGAAGTCCACCTCTCTGCAAGGAGGTAGTCCTGGAACATCCTCAGGGAAAACATCCACATGCTTGTCCACCACTATAGGATAAGTCGGACTCTCCACATCAACTTCTCCAAGGGTAAGGGAAGAAAATTGATGAGTAATCGGCTACACCCTCCTCCGAGTAAGTCCGTCCTATGCTGCAAAGTTTCCCTTGTCGCTGGTGAAGGTGAACCTGGTCCCATCTGTGCGGACACACTAAACTTTGCACCTAATACAGTAAATCTGAACATGGATTGTAGATAACTAGTCCATACCCAAGATGACTTCATAAGGCCTCGATACCACTACAAGGAGATCCCAGCCAAAGCTCTCTCCTCTTAGAGTAAGCTTACACTACCTAAAATAGTACGTAATCATTGTGTCTTCCCCCATAGCAGGCTCTAGCCATAAGGATCAAGCCAACGGCTCCATCGGAATCTCCGAGCTCTGAACGAAAGCGGTGGCAATAAAAGAGTGACTGGAACCTGTGTCTATAAGAAAATCAGCTAAGGTGGAGTAGACATAGATAATACCTCGAATCATCTCCACAGTGCCGTGGTCGTATGCCTTAGCTTCCTGAAGCTGAGCTCTCCCCTGTCCACCTATTCCCTATGGTCCGTGTAGACCTACTAGTGGTGGTGGCGGTAGTACCTCGTAACGTCGTCCACCTCTAGCTGCACGACCATCTCCTCTGCTACGTCCACCTGCTCCCTACGGACCGCCTCGATCGAACCTCTGCCTTTGCCTAGGAGGTCCCTCAATTGTCTGATGATCGTTTGTATGGCTGGTCAGACAGTCACGAGCCCCGTCACCATGCCCGCCGCATGAGTAACATTGTCCTCTCCTGGCAGGTGTGTCTCTGCACTTTGTGCCCCACACAACCGATCCTGATTCATGTGGTCGACCACCTGTAGGTCTGGTCCTCTTGGACCTATGTGTGAACTGTCTACTACCAGCTACAGAAGACTCCGCTGTGTGTCGACTAGTAGTGGGTCTCACTACTGGAGACTGCTCTGCAAGGAAACTCTCCACTAGGATGGCTCTCTCTAGCACCCACATCTACGTCGGAATGCTAAGTGAGATCATCAGAGCCCTGATATCTTGCATGATCCCCTACTCGAAGGTCCTCGCCCTGAAGAAAGGGTCCCGTACCATATTAGTTGAGTAGCGTGAGAGGTCAGGAACCCTGTTGAGTACTGTGCTACTGTCATGCTGCCCTGCTGCAGATGAAGTAGCTCTTGTATCTGCACCGCTCGAAGGGTTGCTGGGATAAACTCCGCCCTGAACAAGCTCTTGAAGCCTTCCCAAAAAATCTTCACCTTGTCATGAACCTGAAGCACCAGGCTCCACCATCTTCCTACTGCCACCTGAAGGAAGTTGGCAGCAAGGATCACCATGAAGTCTGCTGGTGTCCCTACTAGCCTGAAGACTCTCACCACAGCCTCCAGCCCATCCTCAGCCGCCTTTGGGTCTGTCTCTCCCCGGAACCTGGGTGGTATTTGGAGCTTAAACTCCTGCAACACACTCAAGTGGCGTGCACTCTCTGCTATTGGGGCTGGTGGCATCGGTGGCCCAAAGGGAAGTGGTACCACTTGTGCCTCTGCTGGTGCCTCAACTGGAATAGGGACCTATACTGAGGCCTCGTCTCTCAGCAGACTATTAGTGCATACTATTCTCAGGGCTCTAACTGGTCATCCACGGGGAGGCATCGTGAAAGAAACCGATGCGACATAGTAAAAACCTTATACCTGGTGAGCTGACCTGGTTGAGCTAACTTAAAGATAAACTTTTTTAAAGCACACACACAATCAGTGTTTTCATGCACTGAGTCAAAAATCAGAATTCAGGGTCCTCGTGTGTGGATACGTCGATCGCCCGCACCAACACTGGACTCCCTAAACTAAAAACCACACATAGTACCCTTAACACTATTTCTTCACCGAAAAGAAATATCAGAGTCCTAAGTTCTACTGAAGAAACAACTCCATTGATACCAATTTGTCACGACCTGTCCTCAGGGCCCATGTCGTGACTACCCCATGCCCGCCTTCCATAGGCCAGGGGATGGCGACTAGAACTAAAGGCGTAAATCCCTAAGCTGGGAAGTCATTGCCTTTATACAAAGAAAACACACACAATCAGAGTACAAAACTGGAAGCAAAACACTAAGAAATACTATATACAGAATAAGTGCTAGAAAGTAAAAGGGGCCGTAATACAAGCCCAATCGTAAAGTAAAAATACAACTCAAAAGGGACAAAACAACTGAAAGGGGAAAGTAGCTCATGGATCGTCCACCACGGATCCTACCTGAAGGGTTGGTAAAGATAGCCTCCTCTGCACTCTTGGTCTTTCAGTATCTACCGGGTACTGACTCGTCATGAGATCCACCTATGGGTACCGTCCAGTCCTGGTGCTCTCGGCCTCCGTCATCACTGTCCATCATTTTCATCCAACACAACAAGGTGCGGTCATAGCCCGTGCAGGGGTGAGTATAACGATACTTAGTAGAGACCCCGAGACCCTCAGGGTCTCACTAAATCCAACAAGGATAAACCACAACGTATAAAATCAACAGAAAACCATTACTTAAATATATTCCCATACATATACCAAAGTTATATAGTAATCCATCTCAATTATGAGGAAAATAAAAAATTCATTGACTCACCTAAAACCATGATTTTTATTATCGAAACCATGGCTAGTGGCATACTCCTTATCTATCGAGTACAATGGGCCTTCTTCATCACACAGAGGCGCTTCCCAATATCCTTAGACTGCTGAGGTACTCCTCCTGTCGAGTACCATGGGTCAACTGCGTCACACAGAGGCGCTACCCACCTGGGGTCTGCCGCGTCACACAGAGGTGCTCCCCCTAATAGCCTATAGAGGAACTCCTCCTATCAAGTACCGTGGGTTTACCACATCACACAGAGGTGCTCCTCCGCCATGGGTATACCACGTCACACATAGGCGCTCCCCACTGGGCTAGTTGAGTCACTCCAAATTGAATTGGTCAAGCAATCATCAAGTCTCAGCCGGCTAATAGGTCCCCATACACTGCTCGATCTCCTATGGGAGTATCATTTAACCAAGATACTGTTTGATACTCCAACTATCACAAAGTCCCACGTAGAAGTATCTCAAAGGACCGCCGCATCATAGAGGTCTCAACGCAATAGACGGCGCGTCAATCAGACGCCTGGTCTGCGAGTTATTGACATTTCCATTCTAGTGGCCTGATTGGATTTTAGGTTCAAACCAACCCGGCTGTACACCAACTATATCCAAACCTCAAGTGGGGTATGCCAAAAGAATCGTCTCACATGAAGCTTTCCGTCACTGTAGACGGTTCTTCGTTCGGACACACGTAGCCCAAGTTATGGGTCTAAAGGTGTTTTGAGGTCAAATAAGTCCAGACTGGGCTCTGACCCAGTCCGTGGGTCTGACCTGGCCCAAAGGGGGCAGCCCAAACCAAAGGTAGCCCAGCCTGAGGGTGGACCAGCCGAAGTGGCAGCCCGACCCAAGGGGGCAGCCCAGTTCGAGAGGGCGGCCTGGCGGCCCGGTGGCCCGGCGGCCTGGTCGGCCTGGCGACCCGGCGGTCCGGCGGGGGTCCACCTAAGCCACGACCAAGGGGGAACTGCACACCCCTGGTTCCCGAATGGTCGAACCATTTGGGGGAACCGAAACTGGTACCAGGTGGTTCCAGTCCATCTCATGCGGGACCTGAAGTGTCCTGCTCCTCCTGGCCGGCCGAGCAGCCTGCTGATCCAGCTGCTCCGCCGCGGCCTGCCCTGGCCATGACTCCCTGCTGCTCTGTGCGGCGCGACGACGTCGCACCATCTTCACTGCAGCCCGACCTGGCTACGGATTCCCACTCTTCTGCGCGGTGCGACAACGCCGTTCCCACCATGCGACCACCGTGACCCACTTGGCCATGATTCCTTCATCCAGTGCGGTGCGACGACACTGCGCCCCTTCGGTGGCACCACGCCCCTCCGGAGACCCGTCGACCCTTGCACTGCTGGCTTCATCCATGGCCAGCTCATTGCCAGTCACCACATGCACCTCCACAGTCATCTCTTCTGGTGGTGTCGTTGTGCCGCCGCCGTCATCAACAAACGAGAACAATCAATGTGGGAGGGTCGGGCCATGTTTGTGCGGCCCAAGACCTCCACATTATGTTGATATCAATTGGCATATCATTCAGAAGAATATTATCCAAGATTGAACAACATATAACAGAACAAAATCAATTCAAAATCCCCTACCTCATTTGTCGATGATCGTTGACGAAGTCCCGGGAAGGCGGACGTCGTTCCGTTGACGTCGGGAAGAATGAAGCCGAGGATGGAGTCGTCGGCTCGTTCCCTCCTTTGTCCTGGTAGAAGAAAGAAGAAGATGTTTGAGGAGGAGTCTAAGGAAGAAGTTGAAGTAGGGAGGACGTTGCATGTGTTCTTCATGTTCTTCGTTGAGAGGATGAAGTTCTCCAAATTCTTCCAAGTCCTCTCTCAATGGTTCCACCAAAAGAATGCTAAGCCAAAATAACAGAGGAAGTTCTCTATTATTTATATGGCACAACAACACAAATATATGTGTTTAATTAAACGAGACAACTCATTTATTTAATGATGTGGAATTGATTCAAATTCAAATTATGGGAGGTTGAGAGTTTTAATTAATTGGTGAAACTTAACCAATTAAATGAAATGGGTTGGCTCAAATAAATGGTGGTGGAAGGTGAAGATGCTCTATACTTAATTGGGGGTTCCAAGGGGTTACAATCCTCAGGTTGTCCCCACCATGGAATATCCTCCCAAGAGAGAATATGTGCCGGTGGGCCCCACCATCATAACCTCTCATGGGAGGTTATGGTGTGGTGGACCCCACCACTAACCTCCTCTTAGAGGTTTTAACCACCATAAAATAAAAATAAAGTTAACACTTTATTTTTATTCAATTTAATTAAATACCCCAAAAACTAACTTCCATTATCGTTAGAACCCAACTGCGGTGAAGGTCTCCTTAAGTGAATATCGGCGCTGTGAGTTCAACGGTGCCCTCAGATTTCAATTCCGAGCGCCGGTTCAAAAGTTATAAAATCCCGCTAACAAGTTTACTGAACATACCTGAACAAAACTTCAGAAATTGATTCCGGGCACACCGGGCCTCGGAATCACGCGCCGTCAGATTTCACAGACTTTTAAAATTCCCATGTATTTAAGAAAAAAAATTTCTACATAATTTATATGTATTTACAATCTTTTTATGAATAGAATTTAACAATAGTTTAAACCACCACAAAATATTTAGCAACAATTTTTTTTTCTTTTCTTAAATTTATTATTTATTATATATTTACAAACAAATATATATATATATATATATATATTAATGTATATAAATATTTATAAATATATATAAAGATCTATAAATATATATTTACATAAATAAATTTTCATTAAATAATATATATATATATATCTCTATATATATTATTAAATATAACAGTATATATATATACATACATAATATATATAAATAAATATAAATATACATCAATATATATTAACATAAATAAATATGTATAATTATCTATAAATATATAAATACATTAACATAAATATATATAATGATATATATTAATAATGAAAAAAATATAACTAAATTTATATAAATACACAAACACTCACAAATATATATATATATATATATACAATTAAAGATAATTATATATAAATATAAAAATAAATATAAATAAAAAATCGTATAAATATACATAAACACACACACACACAGATAACGATATATATGTATTCACACATAATATATATAAATATATACAAATAAATAATAAGTAATATATTATATATAAATATGCACACACACATATATATACATATAATTATATATATATATACCTACATAACATATATAAATGTATATAAATATATAAAAATATATAAAAATTTTTTTAAAAAAGATTTAAAATTATTAATTAATAAGAAATAATAAGAAAATAATTTAAAATTAAGAATTGAAAAAATAAAAAATATTAATTAATCATTCTTAATTATTTTAAATTTTAAATAAATAATAATATGTTCTTATTAAATAATAAATAATAACAAATAACAAATAATGAATTATAATAATAAAAAAATAATAATAATAATAACATCAATAATAACAATATCAAATAAACAATAAAAAATATATAATTATAAATTTAAAAAGATTTTTTTTAAAATAAAAAAAAAATAAAAAATTAAATGCAGCCACTTATTATTTAGTGGAGGTTTAAACTGCTGCAAAATGAACAAACAAAAAATAAAAAACCATAGTGAATTAACTATGGTTTTCTAAAACTTCCGCTAAATAGATAACAACTAGAAATTTTGCATTGCTTTTGGAAGCCACAGCTAAATAAAACGCCGCTAAACACTATTTATTTTTGTAGTGTCCTTCCAGCATAGTCACCACCATTTTTTATCACAGACACTTCACTTTATACCCTATTTCTTGACCACCAAATCTTTTCCTTGAATAAAAACTCCAAACAATTCAAACTTTTGTTTCAGGAAGTATGTCCACATCGTTACAACATATTCTTACATATTAAGCACTACCTTTTATCAACGCTAAAATAAAAGCACTCATAAAGATGGTACTTTTATCAGCACTAACAAAAATAATTGATAAACGCGCTCTTTTTGAATGCTACACAAGCGCTGATAAAAGATAAATTTTATTAGTGTTTATTTAATGTTGATAAAGACTTGCTTTATAAGTGTTTTCTTAGCCTTTATCTGTGCATTTTTACCGCTAATAAAGGATAATTTTTTCATCATTTTTCATTGCACTATTAATATTTCACCTTCATAAAAATATAAATTATTAAAAATAACATATTAGTATATAAATAGATTTTTATTTATGCATATGAAATATATTTTCCTAAATATGATTTATATGATACTAAATATGTATTTACACTTAATATATAATTTATTTTGTGAAAATGGTTTAAAAAATAATTAGAAACAAATATTAATTATTAATTTGTAAGTTTGTATTAAGTAATAGTTATTTAATAACAATTTGGTGATAGAAAAAATTAATGAATTAATTATTATTTTAAGATATGTTAAAAATGCGACTTGAACTTCACACCATAACTATTGATAAATATGCCCGTTTAGGATCCATGAGATATGCAATCGAATATATGTAAGATATCTTCATTTTAGAGACCCAAGGGAACCCCAATATATGTATTTTCTAGGTAAAAAAAGACATATAAATCCACTAAACCTGAGTTTTTAGGTGAGATACCTAGATTTTTCAACAGTCAATGAAATTTCTGCTTTTTATTGGGTCTTCTTGTCTTTTTTACATGGAGACTTAATTTATTCTTAGAGAGTAGATTCATATAGATATCATGGTATTCAAATATTAACATTTTTCATATTTCACTACTGCAAAACATGGTTTTATCAGTGCTAAATAAAGATTTTATAAGCGCTAAAAATACACTGATAATCAAGGTGATATTAAAAGGGGGTCCCTTTTATCAGCTCTAATAAAAGGAGCATTTTAACAGTGCTAAAAAAGTGATGATAAAAGGGTATTTTATCAGCAATATTTTTAGCATTGATAAAAGAAAAAAAAAGATTTATGTAAGACAGAGGTTAGACCCACCCCCTTCTAACATTGCTTGAACACCCTTTCAACAGTGCAAGGAATCCCCACTCACAGGTGCCATTGCCACCCCTTTAATAGTACTATTCTCAAGCGATGATAAAAACCGACTTTTATCAGTACTTTTTTAGTGCTGATAAAAGTCAAAATAAAGATTAAAAAATCTTGTAAATTATAGGGTAGACTCACAACTCATTTAACATCACTTGACCCCTTTCAACAGCACTAAGAAGCCCCATGTTGAACAATGCTAGATGCACCCCCACCCTTTAATAGCCCTAGCACCCCCTGCACCTACCTACTCACCCTGGCTTTTCCCCTTGGATTTGAACCTGAGACCTCTCCCTTGCTCGCCTGAACCTTTACCACTGGTCCATCTTGTTTCATTCCCCCTTTAATGATATATCAATTTATTTATATTTATTCATATATTAATATAGATTTTATATAATTATAAATATATTTAGTTATATTAATATATATAGTTATATTTATATATTTATATTTATATCTATTTATTTGTATTTACATATATATAGTTATATTTTTTTATTCGTATATTTCTACGTATATTAATATGTATTTATAAGATTAGTTTTAAATAAAAATCTAAAATATGTTTTTGTGTGTGTTTATAAATAAATAAATAAATAAATGCATATATACAACATACATACACATTTATATATATTATATATATGTGTATATGTAAGTATAATTATACATATTTATATATATCTATATATATATTTATATATATTATATATTAATATGTATATTCATATGTTAGAATATATAGAAAATGTATATAGGGTTTTTTAATACAGACACACTAATATATATATATATATATACACACACACACACACACATTATATAGGTATATAAATATTCATCTATTTTCATTTTAAATAAAATAATTATTAGTTTTTATTTAGATAAGGTTAAAATATTGAGAAATGCATTTTATATTTAAATATGATTAATTATTTATTTTAAAAATTAAATTTATATGTGTTAATATATAAACAATATGTATATATTGTTATATATTTGATTATAAGTAATATTACATTATAAAAAATGATAAAATTTCAAAGCCATAATATGAATATGAATGTAATCCCTAGGAATAAATTTATTCTTCACGGAAAAATAGAAACACTCCCCCTTAAACGAGGCTGAAATTCCATTGAATGTTAAAAAATTTGGATATCCAGACTAAAAACTAACTTTTGGAGGTCTTCTAGGCCTTTTTTGACCTCGAAAAATGTAACAAATAGTGTTCCAACATTAATAGTGCATGGAGCTTGTCGTAGACTTTGATTTGAAATGTGGTGGAGTTCACGCGGATACCCAAATCAAAAGTTATGGTTTTTTAAGTTTGAGTTGCGTTTTCAACTTATTTTAGATATTTTATTAGTTTTTTGATTTTTTGTGTCTTCAATTTGCTTTTAAATTATTATTACTTGATAATAATTATAAAATTATTAATTAATAATGTTTTTAAATATTTTAAAATCCATTTTCACTAAAAATCATATATATTAGGAGTAAATGTTTATTTATGCTTATCTCAAACATATTAAAAATATATATATTATATTTATATCGATATCAATATATTTATATATTAATATACTATTTTTATTGATTTTTTTGAAATATACACTTTGTTACCTCTAGTAAAAAAAGTACTTGTAAATCCCCCCTTAATCAGCACGACTAAAAAAGTTCCAATAAAGGGGGTCCCTTTAACAACGCTAAAAAAAAGCATTGATAGAGGGGTGTCTTTATCAGTGCTAAGAAAACATGGATAATGGGGTAGTTTAGACTGCACTTTTTTTAGCACTGTTAAAAGTATAATTTAACATCGCTTTTTTTGCACCGTCAAAGGGTGGCGCTGCGAAAACCCATTTTTGTTGTAGTGTTTTATAATTATTTAAAATTAAATACATACATATATATTGTGGAAAACATATGATAGCCAAATTATTGTTAATTCCTTAGATCGAGGTGAAGGGGCTCTTTATGTTTTTGGATCTACTATGGAAAACCCTGACACATGGCAAGTTTCCCTCTATTGGTAAGGAAGGTAATCACGTTATCCATTTTCTTCCCTATATTGTGTAATGTTACTTTAGCTAATATTTTAATATAAGGCATTCCTTTCCTTAATATATATTTATATATTTATATATATATAATTTTATATAATTTTATATATAAATGTAATTATATAAATAAACATTTAACCATATTTTTATATAAAATTTCTTAAAAAATATTTATATATATTATGTAAATAAAAATTAATTATCCATTTTTTTAAATAAATATTTATCCATTTTATTTACCATATTAAAATATATGAATATGTATATACCAACAAAAATGTATATATGTGTGTGAATAATGATGCTTATAAAATTTACATGAAAAAAATGAAATTTAAGTAATTATTTTAATGATTTTTGAATGATTTGACCAAATGATGAATGGTTTTATCAAATTGTGGGAAATTTACATTTTAAGAGTTATTATCGATAAAAATAGATGAAAATGTTAAATTTAAAATTTTGATTATGTTTATGATTTTTGGTTTAAAATTTATGATGTGGCGAACATGTGGATAGTCCTCAACCTTGAAAAAAGGACACTTAGCATTCTCGAGTGCTATCGCTCTTTCTACATCCAGGGGTGAGCTGCTGTTGTCAGCTACAGCCAAGTCATACCCTTATGTTCCACCATCAGCTATGACCATCGATCCCTCCCTCATGTTCCACCATCACCACCGTTACCCGCTACCGTTGGAGTTTTCTACCACATGAAACCTTTCTACCACCACCGTCACCCTTACCGCCACCTGAAAGGTTCAAGGAATCCATGAATCATCACTTGTTCTTATGATCCATTAAAACTCCATAGCCTCCATCGATGGGGCTCGATCTTACCACTCTGAGGGATTGATAATGATGATAATGGAAACTACCACCAAAACCACCATAGAAAATGAGTTGAAATTGAAACATCTTGAACCCCATGTTGATATCCCATATACAAAACGAATACATGAACAAGGAGGAGATCAAATGAGAAAATACCAATACCTATGCGTGGTTGGAATAAGGATTCCAAAACCTAAAACGTAACAAGCATTCATACACAAAAGGGGGATAAAATAGAAGATGATAATTATTACATAGGATGTAATAGTGATTAATTTAAAATACAAATCATGTATATTTAATTGTTGGAACCATAAAATAAATCCCCACAAATACTGTTGGATAACAAACTCACGTTTTTTGGATGGTTCCAAATATCAACTATAGTGATGGAGGCTTGGAGATAGTCAATGAAGGATTTTTGGAAAGTCAAGATTGGGCGGCACCTACTCTACATACATTTACTCATCATTGTTTTGGTTTGGGTTGGTGTGCGATTGTACTGCAATAAATATGTACATCGTTTGTGTTTTATTTCATGAGAATAGATAAGGAAAAACACTGTGTTGCTATTGATATATATTTGTGTTGTTGTGATCACATCCAGTGATCTGAATGTGCTTGCTGTTTGTTTTACTGCTCCATCGATCCTCCATCAGTGGTATCAAAGGAAGAATATGGAGGTCGAATGTAATCTGCACCAAAAGAAATCCTTGAGACCCCGTATGATCTGCAACCGAAAAGTTGGACCTGCAAAGAAGATGATGAATAGTATTCTCAACTATTCCTAATCTGTGAGATTTTTTCCCTCCACATAGGGTTTTTCATTTGTTAGTGAAAGGAAAAGGTAGATATTTATGTCAATAAAGGAAAATGAGACTTTATTTGTTAAAGTGGTTTCATTGTCCCCACTCATCCTTTTTTGTCTCCCACATATATCTATATAAAAAACATCAACTTCTTACCTCCCACATATTATTCTTCAACAAAATCACTCCATTCAAAAAAAACCTACCATTTTTTGCCTCCTCCTAAAACCATATATATATATATAATCCATTCATTTTTATCAGTGAAACACAATAAAATTTGGTGTACCTAATTTAAAAAAAAAATTGTGGTTTAGAATTAAAAAAAATATCAATCTACATGGATAAAATAAAAATATATGTAGTAGTTTGTAACTCTTGAAAAAAAATTTCTCTTCCAGATATTTTCATATGTTATTGTTCATCAAAAATAATTTTTCATCATGGACAATTCATTTGCACAAGCTTTGATCCTAAAGCTAATGAAGAACAATTATGATAATTGGTGCATCCAAATGCGCATGGTACTTGTCACCCTAGATGTAATGGATATCGTGGAGGACAGATACACTGAGTCGGAATCCAAAGAATTGGGGGCTACTCTATCGGATGTTCAAAAGGACACTCTTTGGGCAGAATGAAAGTGAGACTGAAAGGAGAAATCTAAAATTTATTAGGGCCTTGACGAATCAACTTTTGAAATAATCACTTTGTTGAAATCATCAAAGTAGATCTGGGATACTCTTCATAAAGTATTCCAAGGCATCGACAAAGTGAAGCAGATTCAACTTCAATCTCTAAGAGGTGAGTTCAAATCCATACTTATGAAAGATTTTGAAACTATTGCTTAGTATCATACTCGTGTAATGGTTTTGGTGAACTAACTGCGATGAAATGGTGAAGATATTACTAACATGTAGGTATGTGATAAAATTTTGCGACCTCTTGATCCAAAATTTGATTACATAATAGTTTCCCTGAAAGAAACAAATGACATAGGGACAATCTCTATCAAAGAACTCATGGGGTCTCTTTAAGACCATGAATTGATGGTGACCTGCCGGAGTGATGCCAATGGATTGGAGCATGCCATGCAATCAGAGTTGTATCTTAAAAACTGTAAAAAAGAGAAATGGGGGACATCTTGAAGGAACCGAGGCAGATGATTCTATGGACAACAATTTGATCTAGGAAGAGGGGGACAAAGAGGACTTGGTGGAAGAAGCCCAAATCGAGGAGGCCATGAATATCAAACCTATACTCTACGAGAATGTGGAAGAGAAAGAAAAGGTGGATTCAACAGTCTCCAACTAGACAAATGAAACATTCAATTCTATAATTGTCAAATATATGGACAATATAGTAACGAATGTTGGAACATGAAACCCATGGAGAATGACACCGAGAAGGCACATATTGCCAGAGTAGATGATTTTTTTGATGAGTCCCATGTGTTGATGTCACAAACATCGACACAAAATCAAGGTATGTCATATCTTTACTTTGGAGCTAGCAATCACATGACATGGCACAAACACCTGTTTACGAACCTGGATGAGCGGGTTCAAGGAGAGATTTCATTTGGCGATCTCGCAATAGTATTTGTCTATGGAAGAGGAGATATTCTGATCATGCAAAAAGATGGAAAACTTGCTTTCCTCTCTGACTTCTACTATGTACCCAACATGAAGACCCACATCTTGAGCATCGGGAAGTTGGTGGAAAAAGGCTTTCATATATGCCTGAAAAATAAAAAAATGGTTATTGTCGATGATAGAGGAAGGTTGATCACAATGTACCGATGGTGAAGAACCGCATATTTCCGCTTTGGATCCAACCCGACGTACCACAGTGTTTGGCGATGGTACATGATGAGAAAGATAGGATATGGAATCTCAGGTTCGGGAATTTAAACATTGATAGTTTAAGATTATTAGGAAGCAAGGAGATGGTGAATGTGATTACTGTCATTCGACACCCGAATCAAATATGTGAAAGCTGTGTTCTAAGAAAACAACATAGAAACAACATTACAATGAAGACCAACTGGAAAGCTACAGTGCCACTGGAGCTAGTTCACACAAATGTGTGTGGTCCATTGAATCCAAAATCAGATGGACAAATGATGTATTTTTTGTCATTTATCGACAATTATAGAAGGAAAACATGGATATATTTTCTTAAAAACAAAGTCAGAAGTATTTGTCATCTTCAAACAATTCAAGGAACTAATGGAAAACCAAAGAAACCATCGCATTCAAACATTGCAATATGATCGAGGAGGGGAGTACACCTTCAATGTTTATCAAGAGTACCTCACGCAACATGAAATTCAGCACTAGCTGACACCGGCTTACATGCCCCAACTCAATGGAGTATCTGAGAGGAAAAATCGCACCATTCATAATATGGTGAGATGCATGTTGAAATATAGAGGAATTCCCATGACTTTCTATGTTGAAGTTGCCTCATGTGAGGTGTATCTACTCAATAGATTCCCAACAAAAACCTTGAAGCAAAGATGCTGCATAAAGCCTAGAGTACTCACAAGCCATGTGTGAGTCATCTTAGAGTTTTTGGTTCCATTTCTTAAGTCAAGATTCTGGAGGCAAAAAGAAAAAACTCGAGGAAAGAGGAATGATGTGTGTCCTTATGGGATACCAAGATAGAGGAATGAGATATCGTTTGTATAATACCATCACCACGAAGATCATATTCAATAGAGATGTTATATTTAATGAAAAAGAGGCATGGAAGTAGAATCAATATGATGATTCCAGAGAGGTATGACTCACTCTAGAAGATGCAAAAATTGTTTAATAAATACCATTAGAGGAACGGATAATTGAAGAACCAATGACGCCATAATCACATACTCTGACATCTGAAGAAATCGAACGAGAACTCTCTCATATACTTCCTCAAAACATTTGAATCCTTGTAGATATATACGAGAGAACAGAACCAATGGAAGAGTATGTTAATTTGTACTATCTCTCAGCAACTTCCAATCTAGTTAGCTTCATGGAAGCTAAAACCGATGACATGTGAATGAAAGTGATAGATGAGGAAATTCATTCCATCGACACCATCGAAGGCTATAAGAAAAAGGAAGGCTTTTACTTTTGTGAAGTCATTGCACTGGTTGTACAATGACCCAGATATGATGAAAAATCATGGGTAATGAGGAATACGAGATTAAGGGTGGATGTTGGATAATAAACTCACATTCCTTGGATGGTTCCAAACATCAACAGTAGCGATGTAGGCTTGGAGATATTCAATGAAGGCTGCTTAGAAAATCAATATTGGGTGGCACCAACTATACAGATGTTTACTTATCTTTGTTTTGGATTGAGTTGGTGTGAAATTGTACTTCTATAAATGTGTACATCATGCGTGTTGTATTTCATGAGATGAGATAAAGAAAAATATGATGTTTCTAGTGATATATATTTGTGTTGTTGTGATCACCTCCAATGATCTGCATGTTCGTGCGGTTTGTGTTACCGCTCCATTGATCCTCCATCAAATACTACATGTGAGATTCCTTTTAAAGAGACACCTGTCCATAACTCGATCATCCAACTGGGTAGGTCAGGCTAAAGCTGGGTGAATCTAGGTTATCTTTTGTAAGTAAAGAATGTAATGAGTGACTCATTATTATTCTATGGGTGGGCCATACTAAAGTAGGGTGTCATTATTAGATATGCAATAGATATATAAATAAAATATGATATTATATATACAGTGTATATTTAATTACATGAATTTGATGCATGTAATTATTGTATTAAGTACATGATATAATAAATATATATGTGATATGTGTTTCTTTCTCCCAAATGGTTTAATTACGAGTTATAATCCACTATAAATTGATTAATTTTCTTGACCGATCATTGAATATGATTCAATGAATTCTGATAATAAATGTATATGGATACATTAATATGGAAAAAACGTTTTCATTTAATGAAATATTTCATGGATGGCTATATAAAGGGATGTGATCCCTCCTTTAAATATAAGCATTTGTGAGCAAGCAACTCATTTCTATTTTCTTCGCACAATGTTGTTCATTTTCTGAGACAAAGGCACTAAACCCCCTTAAACATTTGGATATTCTCATGATACAATCACGAATCCATTGGTAAATATACCCCCTCAGAGGAAGGGTAATTTTTTTTTACTACTACGTGATCTTGATCAAGAATTTTCCTTCACCAAGAAAGAAGAAAACTGTAGTTTTTGATGATTTCTAGGTACACAATTTATACAGTTTATTAATGTGTTGATTCTCAAAGATATATATTCCTGTGTTTGGGTTATCTTCTACTGAACATGGTCATGTGATGATCATTAAAAACCCAAATAGTAGTATCGGAGGAGAAGGATTCTTTAACAAATCAACATGTTTATCAATTTATGAAAAATTAGTTTTAATTGTAAAAAAGATTTTTCTCAAGCCTAGAAATTAATTCGAAATATTCATATGTATTACTCTTGTTTATATGTAAACAAATGAAATATATATTTTAATAAAGAGGATTAAATTTTGAATTAAATTATGTTATTTATAAATAGTTTATAAATAATGACAAAGGTATCACAAAATATTTATATATAAACTTATAAATGTGTTTTATACATTAATTAACTCTAAAAAGTTTATGGTTAATTATTAAATATTTTTTTTTTATAAAATTACCTTTTGAAAAAAATAAGTGGCATGATTTATGATAAAGAAATAAATGGTGTATTTAGAAATCATAAAAGACAATTTATAAATAGTTTACAAATTCAAACATATATGATATTTTGATTCTATAAAAATGATTATATAATAGATATTAAATTATAAAATGTTTATAATTCATGAAACATTGTATAAATTACATTCAATAAAAAATATGAAGGGATCATATTGATAAGAATATAAAATAGTTATATTGTTATTAATTTATAAAATGTTTATAATTACCATCAATTTATGAATAGTTCATAAATGTCTTATATTTTAGAAAATAAATAAATTTTTCATATATTAAATTTTATTAATATTCATGTTTTGTTCATAATTAATTAATTTCAAATTGCTCAAATTTAAGGGACTTTACTAGGATATTAGTATTTTTCCACATCAAAAGGTGTTTAGATAATCGATAGGATCAAAGTTTAAATAATAATTAAGTATATGATACTAAGATTATATAAAAGGTTTACATAATATATATTGAATTACAAATAGTTTATAATTCATAATATATTATATATTTTAAAAGGAAATTACTTATTATGAAAAATATGAAAGAATTCAAATTGGAAAGATTATAAAGAGTTTATATTCAAAATTATGGAATTTCCATAATTTTAAAGGTGAAAATATAAAAGTGTTTATAATTAGATTTTATTTATCAAATTGTTCATAAATGTTTATCTCATGATTAAATATTTGAATTTTTCATATATTTAAAGATTATTCCCTTTTTTATTCATAGTTATAAATAATATATATTATGAATAACTTTGTGAAAAAATTTATATGATGAATTTATTCTAAGATAGAGCCTTTCACAACATGCTAGGTTTGATATAATAAAATTTAGTTTCCATTTACCTTGAAGCCAGTTTTTAATTTTTGTTATGATCATTGGAGTCGTTGTTAGGAATAGTTTGTGAATATTAGGAGTTAGAGTTTTCATGAATTGAATTATCTATAGAGTAAAGTATTTCCAAGTAGAGGGACTTGGGGTTAAACTGCATACTTTCCTGGTGGTTCACCTTGGTTAGGAAAGTGAATGGGGTTGTCTACCTACTGCTCTGGGCTTACTCATGTAGAGTTTTCCAATCTCATATAACTTTATGACTTTACAATAAGTGTTCATATACCATATTTATGTGATGAATATGTATATGTATGAATATATTTAACTTCTATTTTTGTGTGATTAACACGAACTTGTGGGTTGTGTAAAGAGTTACACATTAATGTGGTGTGAACAAATTAATTTGGTTGTTGGAGCAGAGATTACAAAACTAAATCCCTAAAAGAATGCATACAAAGAAAGGGAATAAGACATGAGAACATAATGATTACATATTATGTATTACTTAGGAATTTAATATGCATATTATGTATAATAAATTGGTGAGACCTTGAAATAAAAATCCCCACAAATACTAATCATTAGATTCCTTCCGAAGAGACACTTTTTAGTACCTCAATCATCCAACTGGTTAAGTCATTCTAAATCTAAGTGCCTTTGGATTATCTTGTGTAAAGAAATAAATTAATGCATGATTATGAAGTATTCTATCTGTGGGTCATTCTAAAATTGGGTTCCCTTGGATCGTTCATTGTTAGCATGTTTTTGGCATTTTATTTGCGTTACACTAGCTGAGAGACCCTAATTGGATTAGGTTATAAGAGGAATAGAGTTAAGTAAATCCATGGATGTATTTGGATAAATTATTATCCACTCAACTATTTAAGATTCAAAAATGTTGTGATTGGGATGATGACAAACCTTAATACCTATGTAATGGGAGAAATACTAAATCAACCTGAAGTTTAGTGAAATATGGATATTGGATCACTAAAGGGATATGATGTTTATAGTCATCAATTTTAGTGAAAAATCTATCATTAAAATACCTTAATGAAAAGATTAATGAAATGATTTACATGTAATTAAAAGTTCTATTGTTGATAAATTCATCATCATCATGAAACTAAACTTCATATTAATCATTGAAATAAGGAGCATAAATTAAGAAACCCATAATGCTGGTAGCTTAAGAAAAATTCTCGAGCAAGAGAGAGATTCTATGTGTCTAAACAATTAATTCCTAAGTAACCAAGTATTGAGGTTGTTCAATAACTGAATTTAGTTTCTTATGTAATCATTAAATAATTCATTTAAGGTTCCAATGAAATTTAATGCATAATTGACCTAAAGAATTCTAGTCTCCAACACTAAATATTATTTGGTATGCCCATGATATTCAATAAGATAGAATATGTTGTGAATGAATGAAGAATTACTAAAATAACTGTTTTGTGTGTGAATAAATTCATAGTATTTTCATTTATAAAAATGTTTTGACAATGTTAATGAATTCAAGAAAAATTTACCTAATATTCTCAATGTGTTGAGAATGGATGGGCTGGGCATATGATGTCTGGATTTTAGTACTATATAGATAATATAATTGGGTAAAAGTTCAAACTAGAAGAAAAAAAATTAGTTGAAAAGTTGAGAAATGTTTCTTCATGATGAAAATCATGGTCATTGAAACCTAGGGATTTCATGAAAGAATATTTATAAATAAATATGATTGGATTATCCAAAATATACTTGAGCAGGTATGGGAACTCTATGGAATGTCCATGATAGGTACGAATGTTATATAAAATAATTATTAGATTTTGAACGGTTTTTGATACCGATTATATGTTTTAAAAGTGTTTTAAAGACAAAGGAGTTCAAAATCAAAGGAAGAATTGACTAAGATTATATATTTCATTCAAATGATGAAGTAAATAGTTACTACATCACGAATTTGAGATTTAAAGGAATGTATCAAACTTGGATGAATATAAATAGAAGATGTGTATCTTTATATCACATCACTTATTCGTTAAGAGAGGATGTTCAATAACAAATAGGTTTTATGAGATGATTAAATTTATGAACATGGTTTATTATTCATTAATTTATATAAAATGTTTTTGAGAAGAATATTTGGATAAAAGTTTTTATCCAGGATAAAATTTTTATCCAAATATTTCTTAAAATATATGGCAATGAGTTCCTTCCACTCTTTGGTGTGATATTTTAATAAAGTCCCATTTTTAGAAAATAATTTTCTAAACATATAAAATAAAATATATGATAAAGAAACAATAATTTATTTATTTAATATTCCAACTAAAAGGAAATTAATTTTATTTCCTAAAACACAATGTACTTTGTGTTTTCTTAGAAAGATATTCTTAAGAGAATATAATATCTAAGAAGCTAGTGGGAATATGTTTGAACTTAGAGAACTTCAAAATTGACCAATAAAATATTACCCCACATTATGTTTATGTGATTATTTACAGTATATCCTAAATAGTTAAGATACTTGAAAATAAAGTAAAATTTAAATTGTTACATTTCGTTACAGTGAGAAAGTGAATATTACTATTAACTAAAAGATTATACTAGTATAAGATTATAGTGATTCTTCACTGAATGTAATACAAAGTTTAGGATATATGAAAATAAAAAATGTAAACAATTACATCTAGTTACCATAACAAGTGAATATCAATATCTCATAAAAGATTATACTAGATAATACTCAAAGTATTAAACATTATATCCCAAAAGAGTTTAGGGTATAAATTTAAAAAAAATATAAACAGTTATATTAATTACTATAATAAATTTGATACCACTTTATCCTAAAAGTGTTTAAGATTTGATGGTAAAGTGATAAAGTATACAATTACATTATTTATAAAATATCTAAAGGAAAAAGGTTGATGGAAAGGGTTCCTAAGATGATGATGGGGTACTTAGATATAGATCTATGTAGAAAATGAAATATAACATTATAACATTTTATGTTATGGGGTTAGGATGTTTCAATTAAAGTTAAAAGAGTTGAAATGAGGGAAGCAATGCATGGTTCATGAGCTGGGAATAAGTTAAGGGTCCCTTCCTTTTATTTACCTTGGAGTACCAATGTTTCTTGGAAAACCAAGGACCTCTTATTTTGCTGATGTTGTGAACCAAGTTAGAATAACTCTATCCACATGGAAGGGTAAGGCACTCTCAATGGTAGGTAGAATCTTCCTTGTTAATAATGTGATTGTCTCAATGATGGTTTACTCCTTCATGGTGTACTCCTGGCCAGATTCCACCCTTGAAAGTATCAACACACTCATGAGGAACTTTGTGTGGAGTGGAAGTATACTTGAAAGGAAGATTATAATAGCTCCATGGAAGATTTTCTACTTGCCACATACAATGGGAGGACTGGGAATTGAAAACATTGAGATCTTCAATGAATCTATTCAATCTCATTTCTTTGGGCGTCTTATCAATGATAAATCTAAATACCTTGATTTCCTCAGAACTAAACTTCTAAGAAGGCTGATTACAATGATGAAGATGCTGGGGAGGAGCAGTTCCAAGTAGTTAGTCTGGGTTGTATGTAATGTTTGATGCCTATGGGCAATGAATTCTTCTATATCCTACAGGCCATGTAATACTTACACCTATGGTCCTTAAAAGGGTTCCACCTCACCCCATGAAAGGTGGATTATCAAAAATCAATAAAAAATGAAGGCCTTTGGGCCATTGGATGGAATAAGGATGATTAGAAACAAAATTAAATACATACAATCATCAGTTTGGCCAAGTCATAAAAAAACATTCTAGAAGGTTAAAATGCTATCTCACTAGTTGGTCAGCATGCACTCCTCCCTCCAATTCTGTAGAGACAACTTGTAGGTACCCCGCTGATTGATAGTGTGCAGATACAGGATCCATATAAAAACTACAATGCCAATATTAAAAACCAGCTTGACCAGTATCATCATCTTCCACCTCAGATTGCACACACGGTCTCCTCCTATGATTTTGTGGACACAAATGACATGCTAATTTGGGAACGAAGCTCAAATGGAATTATTAACTCCAAATTTTTCTACATAAAAACTTCTACAGGGTAGCTATAATGGAATTGTGAATTACAACAAAAAATGGTTGCTTCCATATCGATCTATACTCCTTTGGCGCCTCCATCTTGATAAACTTCTAGTGGACAATAATTTGCAGCAGGTTGGGATCTCCCTCTAATCCAGATGCGACCTCTGTCATTAGCACCATGATGATATAAATCATTTGTTCATGTATTGTAAAATATCAGCCTGACTCTGGAACACGATTTTTAACTGGTTTTAGACTCAACCTCTGCATGTGTACAACATAGATGACATAATGCTGATACTTCCAGCGATCCAATTATCAAAGTAGGTTCGGATTATTTTCATTTCCGCATGTGAGAAAGTCATTCATGTCATTTGTAAGTGCATAAACAAGGCCCACCACCCAAATACTAGAATCAATTACAAGATGCTGATCTCTGAAATTTTGTTGGTGACTCAACAAGAAAACAATTTACATGCTGAAAATTGTCATAACTCAGAATGAGATTTCACTGTTCTGAAAAAACTGAATGTGCAAGGTAACTATCCCCCAGCTCTATGAACCATGGAAGTCTTCTGGTTACCTCCTTTTGCAGGCTGGATTAAATGCAACTTGGACGGAGCCTCGAAAGGTAATCCAAGACCTCCTAGATATGGTTTTGTCTTTATAAATCAAGATGGTTACTTCCTGGATGGGGGTCGTGGTACATGTGGACTGGACATGACTCTTGAATTAGAGATTATGGATCCCATCAAAGCAGTTGATTTTTCTCATAGAAAGAAATAGAGGAAAATCTGGTTTGAAAGTGACTCTATAACAATTGTTCAAGCAGTTAGAATGGGTCAAATTCAACTTTCTTGGAAACTAACATCGAAATTGATTAAGTGCCTTGACATAATTTCTTCAATGCATTATATCATTACACATGTCTACCACGAAGCCAACAAACTTGCTAATTTCCTTGCAAACATGGGTGCCTCGGGTGACACTTGCACCTATCATTCCAACACTCCTCGTGAGATGCTCCATATCCTTTATAGAGATAATTGTAAATTTCCTTCCTTTAGACTTTTGTAACCCATGTTTCCTTTCTTTTGTTTTATGAAGCCTTACTGCATGTTTTTTTAAAAAAACTCGCTTACTCTGTAAATGTTTCACATTGAGAGGTTAGTGGGATTACTTTATCAGATGGTCACATTAGGATTGGACATGAATTACATTTGGATGTAATGTTTAAAATTCATTACTTCAGAAACTACAAGAGGGTCATGTTATATCTATATGTGTTCAAAACATAAGATATTGGTTTTAATGGTCGTAAATGTATCATTTTATTATAATAATGGAAATATCCATTTATTATTCATGCATATGTGCTAAAATTTATTTTACATGAATGGTCGAATTATAAATATCCCCTCAAAGTAAACACTTTGAGATGTCCCTAACTTATGGTCATCATGGAGTTTAATGTGTTATGCTGAAATGTAAAGTTAGCATGAATAGTTTTTTATTTCTGTTAAAAAGGGTTGTATATGAGATATTGACGAATATATTCTTAATGTAACATGTACAAACTTATTACTTGGACTGATTTACTAAATTATATCTCATGGAATTTCATATAGTCATAGAGATACATAGGGGTGTATGCTTATTATCAATCCTTCTCATCCGAGGTTGGTGAGATACTTATCATGAGAACATTAATACTTTGATTCCAAGCTTATGAAAGTCACCATATGAACTTATCTAATCGGGGGTGGTTGCATATGTTGTTGATCAAGTCATCAGTTTGAGTGAAACCAATAAAAGATTTATCCACTTGAATGACAATGAACAGAATGTAGCCATTGATTTAATTAGTATGAAGAAATTCCTGGCCATGCTTATTTGTTTCACATATGATGTTCTCATCTACTTGGATAAGTTAAATGTGATATTCTTATGATATAGAAGAATAACATGTGATATATTCATCCACTTGGTCAGTCTTTTTCAGAGAATCAATAAAATTATGAGTGGCCTTTAATAGATTGGCATGTTTCATGTCTAGTGGTCTCTTGATGTCATAGAAAAATGGATTATATACGATACATATGAGTATATGATTCATATTTTGGTGAGAATGTTCATATAGAAATATGATTAGGTTTGATGGAGATCACAACCAACCCCTTAGTAGCTTTAATAACACTGATGCTTTTCTAGAGGTCTCTATTTTCTTTCATCTATAAAATAGATATTTCACAGTTGTTTTCAATGATGTTAAAGCCAGAAGGGTCACCTAATTTGGCCCTTGGATAATGTTAAAATTTTTTAAAATGTTTTTTTCTAAATGAACTGACTTTGATGACAAACTATATCCAAAAGAGTTTTTATGGATTCATAAAGTGTTGTGATGTTATGCAAAAATTCCTTATGATATTTTAGTTCAAGTGGGACATTGTTAGATATGAAAGAAAAAATATATAATATATATATATATATATATAATGTATATTTAATTACTTAAATTTTATGCATGTAATTCATGTATTAAATACATGTGATAATATATATATATATATATTTGATGTATATTTATTTCTCCAAACTGGTTTAATTAACAATTACAATTCATTATAAACATATTAATTGGATTGACCACTCATTGAATAAGATTAAATTAATTATATGAATAAATTTATATGGATACAATAATATGGACAAAACATTTTCATTTAAGGAAATTCTTCATGGATGGATATATAAAGGGATGTGATCCCTCCTATAGATATAATCCATTATGAGAATTCCTCTAATTTATCTATTCTTACTACACTACTTTTAATCTTATGACGTGAAGGAATTAGCATCCTTTAAATATTCGAGTATCCTCACGATACAATCACTGATCCATTGGTCGTTGTACCCCCCTTGAAGGTAGGGTGATTTTTTCGCTATTACGTGATATTCATCAAGCATTATCCTTTAACAGGAAAGAATAAAACTGACGCCGTTAATGATTCCTAGGTACACTGTTTATATAATTTATTTACATGGTGATTTTCAAAGGTATAAATACCTATGTTTGGGTTATATTTTATTGTACATGGCCATGTGATGGTCGTAAAAAACCCAAAAAAACCACCATGAAAAAATGAGATGAAATAAAATAATCACGAACCCTATATTGATATCCCATGGTCAACATGATTGCACGAACAAGGAGAAAAAAACGAGAAACTACTAATCACTCAATGTGGTAATGATCATTTTGTACTTACATGCATCTAGAAGAAAACACAAGGGTTCACTCCACCCTTTTTGAGGTATACTAAGGCCATCAGAAGAAGAATAGTTAAAAACAGGCATGCCTTGACTTATAGTCAACTATGGAATCCCAAGATCAAAACACCGACTAAAATAACGTTTTATACCATGTTGAAGCCCCAATAGAGGAATTTTTTGGTGAACCTCATCCCTTTCACATGTGATCTAGGGTTTACAAACATAGCATACTTTTTCTAGGATACCGCATTCCATGCACATGCGACTCGAAGATAGTGATGAGTAAAATTGCACATGGGAAAATGAATTTATCTAAAATGGAGGATGAAGTAAAATTAAATCTCGATATGGACATTGGTAAAGATAAGGAAATATGGGAAAGTCAAAGCCATTTTATCTCTATCATGTATAATTAAAGGATCATTTAATCATGATATTTTCATTTAATTAAAAGCATAAAAATTTAACAACTCAAACAGAAACAAAGTTGAGAAATTTGAAGAGGATATTTTGAGATTCCAAGACCAAATCATTGAGGTTTTGATGCCTATAAATATAGATATTCCATTTAGTTGAAGGTGGATCAACAACTTCACTATGAAATTTGGATGAATATATTGTTTTCTTTTGTATAGTAGTTTTTAGTTTTAATTATTTTTCATGAAACCACATGTGCAAATTAAAATCAAGCGTTCCTTTATTATATATATATATATATCTCTCTCTTCTATTATCCACTATGGACTCTTATACTCATGATTATGATTTAACTGGCCTGAGGAATATCCCGGGGGAGTAATCTGGTGTTGAACACAGGTCTATGATTTATATTATATTTATGAGAATCCGAGGATAATTTTTAGTGGATGTAATCCTCACTATGGTCATTTAAATATTATCTTCGTATTCTACACCCATTCTCCATCGATCAAGGAGGTGGATGTATGATGTGCATGGTGATTTTGTTTGTGCACTGTACATTCAAAACTGGGGTAGAGGGTGTTCACACATATGAAATAGTGTATTAATTAAGTATATATACATCAAGATTATGAAGGTTCTATATTGATGTATCTCTTGGGAGAATTTACTTTCTACTATGACATCATTCATTCTGTTTTCCATGGGCTTTTAATGTTATTTTTAGTTTTTCATTGTATTATGCTTCCCCCCAATTTTACAATTTTTTCATAAAATAAGAATGACATAGAAAAGTAAATATGTGAACTAGGAATCAGTGACTAATCGACTCTAAAGCTCCCCAAGTGAGAAAACCCTAGTTAACCACTATGCTATACTTGGAAAACAATTGTAGCTTTTTAGACACCCTACGACAGGTGTGTCATGTAATAATAAAACATATATATATCTATATATATTTATGTATATATTTTAATATATATAGATAAGTATTAATATATATTTATATATATATATTAAAATAAGTATATATATTGAAAAATATACATACATATATACATAAATCTATTAATATAAGGAATGTAAAATAATTTAGTCTTATGTTAACTGTGTTTATTGGTGTTTCTATAAAAGTATTTATCTTTATAAATTAAAATAAATATATATTAAAATAAATACAAAATAATATATGTGGAAACACACACACATGTAAAAATATACAATAAAACACACACACACACACACATATAAATATATACACACACAAACATAAATGTTTTTTCAATAAAAAAAGATAAAGAAGTTATTAGGGACGTATCTTTGAAGGAGTTAGTTACAAGATATAATCTAGGTGTGTGTGGATAAGGAGGGGTTGAGAGGCATGCTGATAGTGCGGGGGGGGGGGGGGGGGGGGGTCAAGCCCTGATAAAAGTTGTAATGGGTGGAAATCACATGTGAATAGAAGCTTGGGATTTGGGGATTGACCCATGATAAAAGTTGGGCCCTAGATATGATAGGGGGGGGGGGTTGAGTAGTTAAAGAAGAATTGTTTTATTTTATTTAGATTTTTCAGTACTAAAAATGGGCTGATAAATGAACCCTTTATCAACACTAAAAAAGAACTAATAAAAGGATCACTTTATCAATGCTAGAAAAAGATCTGATAAAAGGGTTCCTTTATCAATGATTTGTCTAGCACTAATAAAGGGTGGATTTGTCATCAATGTTTTAGTGTTTCTAAAGGTGACCACCTTTTATTAGTGCTTTGAAGTTAAATTCATTTTTAGAATTGATAAATTTAATTTCTACTGCTGATAAACTATAATTCTATACTTTTTCACTTTCCTCATATTGATACCAAGAGGTTTTGTCAAATATTTGAACAATAAAAGAAGATTGATTTTTGTTGTATTTTGATGTCCATATATGAATCCATTAACAATGTTGAGTATTATTTATAATGTTTCTTAACAATGTAGTCCAGATTGAGAAATATGGGATGAACAAACTAAGGTGGTATGAGGAAGTAGATTGAACTGAGAAGATCATACGAAGGAGTAAACCAAATGTTTGTTCAAGAGAAATCATTATTTTCATTAGATTGAGTATACTCAGACGAACTAAATTAGTTTACAACCTTTAGATATATTTAACTTGGAAAAAAAATTGTGCGTTCCACAGATAGAGGAAAGCTTGTAAGTTCACCCAACATATGAGTTTTTCATAAAAAGTTCACTGGATGAAAAATGAGAACCAAGAGATCAGACATAGGTTTTAGAGTGAGTTCACCAGGCATATAAAACATTTTGAGTCCATTTTATGAACATTTGAAATGACCTCATATAGAGGGTTCCAATAAAAGGAATCAAAAAGTGATTTATAAGATAAGTCTATCATGATTATTAACTTGTAGTCATTTGTTAAAGGAAACAAATAGGAAAATATAGGACAGTGAAGTTCCTACTGTGGTGTATCAAACAGAACATTACTAGGTGGAGTAGGTCCTATAGAAGAGTTTTAGATAATGGATTAAAGGTATTTAAGGTGTGTTTGTACAGAAATTATTACTAATCATGCTGATTTGGATGTTTAGTGAGTCAATAATTATTAAAGTAAGATCGTGATTCTTTTCATGATTCAAGGAGAAGTGAAGAATGATTGAAGCCTAGATTTGAGTAAAGTCTTGATGAAGTTGGTTGACCCAAATATTTTTGGAAGTTTTAATGAATTCAAATGAAAAAATTTTCATAGGGATATTCAACATTTTAATAAGAATTTTGAGTTTATTATTCATATTCCACCATTAATTCTTATACATTTTCTTCCCATATAAAGGGGAGAAGGTGAACTATGAAGAAGTTGCTTAAGTTGTTTCATCCATGTTAATTGTTGAAGACATGAGGTGTCGAAATAATACATTGAGATAAAATTTTGTCAAAATTGAGGTTACCAGGTAGAGAATCTATTAGATAAATAGGTTTAGGAAAATAAGTTCAAACAACTAGTTCTCACTCAGTGTTGTGCAAGTAATGGATGAGGAAGAAGATGAACTTGATGTTGGATTTTGTGTTATATAACTAATTGATTGTGCTTAATATTAAATTTTTAATGAAATAAGTGAATATTAATTTAAATACCTTTTTAAATATAAATAATTGTTGTTCATAACATTAATTTAAAAATGTTCTAAAGTATATGTTAAATTAAAAGGGAATAACATTTCCCTGATATGATGAGACTCTTGAAATTCCATGATGATATTTTTAAAACATTGTTATATGGTTGGATAACATTCAATGATAGGGAACATAGTATATTTAAAATAAAGTCTGAGTATTATTTAGAATATGAGGCTTTATCTCATGAAATTTATGCATAGTAGTCTCTAAGATGGGAGATTATGAGAATATATCTTCCAATAGGAATCTACATGTTTATGTGTCATTGGATATTCCTATTTGTAAGCATGTGTAATGGTACTTAATCATTAATATTAATATTAATTCATGTGTTGGACCCATAATAGACATTATAGAGATAATCCATAAGAGGGGGTGAATCAGGGTATAAAACGCATTCTTGTTTCCCCACGTACATGTGAAACTCTCACTATCCAAACCAATATTGAACTCACTTGTTAGAAGGGTCACAATTATTTTACCCTATTAATTGATGATATGATTAAATGGATCACTTATCATATCCTTATTCGGATAATATCAAAGATCAATAAATCCACATTCACTAATTTTCATTTTGCAGAATATAAGAAAAGAAAGAACATAAGATAGATGAATTTTACTTGGTTTACCCATAGTGGGATATATATAAGGATCAGACACTGACATTGTGTTTATGTGATAAAATCTAATAATATTTACTAGTCTTGTGGATATAATGTTTCAACTTTGGTCACTCCATGCAAGGCTCACGTCCTTTACAAGATTTAGCATTTGGTTCACTACAATCCATGGGTCACTCCCTTTGTCCTCTCCCTTTTCTCACTACTTTAGGTGATAATGATTTTTGCATCATAGGAAAATACATGAATTAGATGTCAGATAGTTGATGAAGTGATTATTTTACATTAAACATCACTCTTCTCTATCACAATTGGTTGTCAACAATACCAATTAAAAAGATTCTACTTACTTATTGAACTAGTATTAATAGAATTTCTCCTTGGTTAAGGTCCTCAAAAAGTTCCAATCCCTTTTTGTATCAAAAAACATAATTCAGTCACAATAATTTTACGCCAATTTTGAAAAACATTATTCCTTTTCATGAAACTTTTCACTTATGAACAAATCACAGTCTTTCATGAAACTCACATCCTTTCATGAACTTTTATAAAAATTTATGAAATCACTTGGTTAGACTGACACAATTCCATTCTTCATAGAACATATGCTCTTATGAATACTTTGTGCACAAAATAGATTGATTTGAAATAAATATTATGACATGAGTTTATTGAAACATCTCTGAGATCTTGAAGAATGTAAGAGAAAGTTCCTAAAGGTGTTTCTAATGAACAATTTAATATGTTTATTTATATTAACATAGATTCATATCATGAGGTAATTTAATATATTATAGTATCTTAATAATATAAACACCATGAAATTATAATTTTTATTATTGTTGATATTTCTTCAGGTATTATCTAAAAAGATATTATGAATCACGAGTAACAAGTCATTCCTCATACTAATGGGTCTTAGAGTTTTTTGAGAAAAATAACAATATCTGTTGTATTTTATCTATTATTATTTATATTTTGTTATTATAAGTTAAGGTTTTTTTCTAAATTATAAATATATTTTTTAATAAATTTAATGAATTAGGTCACTATATTGGTTGAATAGAAAAGATTATTAACATTCATAGAAAACCCAACAACATTTTTGTGAATAATCCTATCGGAGACATTGGAGTAAGTGATTTTAATTAAAATTTACTATTATTTCAATTATATAAAAACATAATAATGAGTTTTTTTTAAAAATTATTAAACTTAGTAAAATGGGGTTGAATACATGGATCAAACAGCACCAATTACCTCTATTAGTGTCATTTGATTCATATATTCGGCCATAATTAATTGGTTTTATGTACTATTTTTTATTATAAATTATTTTCCAATTTTATGTCTTTCTTATAATGAAATAAAAATAAATAGTAATGAAATTTTTTTAAATAGAAAATTTCATGAAGTTTTGATAATTTTAAGAATGATAGTTAATATTACTATACTAATAGGTTAAAATTCAAGAAGCCTGAGATGTGAACCCTTCACAATCATCATTGGTTTCCCAGAATGATACATTTGCAATCATTTTAGGGAAGGAGAATCCAGAGAGTGTATGGTGGATGGGTTCTGGGATTACTCCATCAATTTTATTTGGTAGGGTAATGTCCTTATTTTTTGCTACACCCAGTGGGGGTTTCATCAGTGACATTGACCAGGAAGTACAAAGAGAAATTTGAAGGCAGAAAGTAAAATTTCAAGAACATGACTCTTATAGGAAAACATAAGATCTATGGTAGTCAACATTAGAAAATTATTTAGTTTCTATATTTCAGAGGATGACAAGAATGTTACCTGAGGAAATTTACGGTCTTATAGATAATCCTTCCAAGTGAATTCTAAAATCTATTGATCAATAACACATTTTCAAAGAACACATACAGTAGCCAAAAACTCTTAATGCTTATTTATTTCAGTTCTCATCTCAAAGATCGTACCTGAAAAATAATCATGACAAGGTACTTTAGTCAAGAATATTTATAAATTGAAGGATTCTATTAATAAAATCAAATATTTAGAATTATTTTGATAGAAACTATATGATTTTACCATCTGACATGAGGTGTGTCCAGAATGACTAAATAAACAGTTTTAAAATATACTAATGCCTTTAAAAACATATGTTAGGGAGTAAAAGTCAAAGAAATAGGGTTGAATGGGTTTGAAATATTAGGGAAAAATATATTTATTTTTGAAATATAGGAACTAAAACCAAGTCAATATGAGATACAATTTTATGAAGATTCCCGTAAACACGTTTTTAGTGTTCTAAAACAATAAAACATGCATGTAACAGTCAAAACCATATAAACAGATCTCATATTAGTGTAAAATCATGGTAAAAGAACTATTGAATTATTTTTGATGTGTATGAGTAAACACCATATCCATCTGACATGTGGTCTTCTTAGAATGACTCAATATGAAGTTTTAAATGATACCAAAGCCTTTAAAAATATGTTTTAGAGGGTCAAAACCAAGAAAATGTTGTAGATGACCATGAAATCTTAATACAATGATGATATATTGATTTTTTAAATTTGGTAACTGTATTCATATCAATCCAAGTAATGATATGGTTGTGATACTCATAAACGCATTTTTAGTGTTTTGAAACACTAAAATGTGTGTGTAATGGTCTAAACCATATAAAAAAATGTCAAATTGATTTTTAATCATAGGAAAATGAACATTGAATTATATAGGACAGGTAATATTGTACAACATGTCCAACCGACATGCAGTGTGCTTGGAAGGACTCAATAAGCAGTTTTAGAAGACACCAAAGCCTTTAGAAACATGTTTTAGGGGGTCAAAACCAACCAAATAGTGTCAAATGGCTATGAAATCCTATGATAATGATTGTATATTTATTTTTGAAATGTAGGTACCAAATCCATGTCAATTCAAGTTATGGGTTGGATGATATGTCCATAAACACGTTTTTAGTGTTTTAAAACACTAAAATGTGGGTGTAATGGTCAAAATCAAAGAGAATGGCATCATATTAATATGAAATCATGGTAAAACCACCTTTGAATTATTTTTGATGTGTAATAGTAGAATAAAAATCCACTGAATGTGCGGTTTAATCATAATGAATCAATAAGTAGTTTTAAAAGACACCAAAGCCTTTAAAAACATATGCCTCGGGGGGGGGGGGGGTAAAAACAACGGAAACAATATAGGATGGACATAAAACCATAGAGAATAGTTGTAGATTTATTTTTGAAATATAGAACCAATGCCAGATGAATTTGGATTACTATTTTACTAAGATGTCCTTAAACATATTTTTAGTGTTTTGAAACACTAAAATGCATGTGTAATAGTGAAAGACATAAAAAATACTCAAATTAACATAAAATCCTGGGAAAAACACCATTGAATTATTTGTGATGTGTAATATCACATAACACATCTATATGACATGATGTGTGCTCTAAATGTCTCAATAAGTAGTTTTAAAAGATACTAAAGCCTTCAAAACAAGTGTTAGGGGGTCAAAACCAAGTAAAAGGTGTCATATGGATGTGAAAAAATAGGACAACAACCATTGATTTATTTGTGAAATATAGGAACCGATTCAATCTCAAGCTAAGTTACATTTTTACCGAGATGATTGTAATTGTGTTTTTAGTGTTCTAGACACTAGAACGTGCATGTAACCGTAAAAAACATAGCTTCCATCCTAGGATGGGCATGAAATCATAGGAAAACCACCATTTAATTATTTTTGATGTTTATGAGTAGAAATAATGTTCTTCCAATGCGTGGTGTGCTCAAAATGACTCAATTAGCATTTTTAAAAGTTACTAATGACTTGTAAAACAAGTTTCAAGGGGTCAAAAACATACAAACAATGTCATATAGCTATGAAATCATTTTAAAAAAACCATATATTGTTTTTTAAAATGTAATAACTGATTTCATGTCAATTTGAGTTACAGTTTGGATGGGATACCAGTAAATATGTTTTTATTGTTATAAAACACTAAACTGTGTGCATATAGTCAAACCCATATAAAATGACCTCGTATTAAGGTGAAATAATGGAAAAACCCCATTTATTTATTTTTTACATGTATGAGAATAAAAAACATCCATCTAACTTGTGGTGGGATCAAAATGAATCAATAAGATGTTTGAAAAGGTACTAAAATCTTTTAAAAAAAGTTTTAATGGGTAAAAATCAAGTAAAAAAATCAAAAGACCATGAAATCATAGGAAAATGTATTTAGAATGATTTTTGAAATATAGGAACCAAAACCATGTCAATCTATGTAATAGTTTGGTCGAGATGCCCATAAATGCATTTTTAGTGTTTTAAAACTCTTAAACATGGGTATAATAGTCAGATCCATAGAAAAAAACCTCATATTGGTATAAAATCACAATAAAACAACTATTGAATTATTTATGATGTTTATGGATAGAAATAACATCCATTTGATGTGCGGTGTGCTCATAATGACTTAATAAACAAATTTTAAAAGATACAAAAGCCTTAACAAACATGTTTCATGGGGCCAAAATGAAGGAAAAAACATCCGGAGACCTTAAATCATTGGTAAATAACTTTAGATTTATTTTTGTAATGTAGTAACGGACTCCATATCAATTTGAGTTATGTTTTGGCTGTGATTCCCATAAATGCATTTTTAATGTTCTGAAAAACTAAAACATGAGTTGAATGGTCAAAACCCAATAAAATAATATCAGTTTGATGTGAAATCATGGAAAAACCCCCAATTAATTATATTTTACATGTACAAGGATACAACATGTTTATTAAATGTGTAGTGTGCTCAAATAGACTCAATAAGTTGTTTTAAATGATACCAAAGCCTTAAAAATTTGTGTGAGGGGGTCAAAACCAAATAAACAACATCATATTATCGTGAAATCATAGGAAAATGAATGTAGAATAATTTTTGAAATGTTGGAACCAAATCCATGTAAATCCAAGTGATGGTTTTCCTGGGATGCTTGTAAATACTTATTCAGTGTTTTAATACACTAACACGTGTGTGTAACGGTCAAAACCATAACAGATGACCTCAGATTGATGTGAAATCATGAGAAAAAACCAATGAAATATTTTTTTAATATAGGAAATTTTTTCATATAAAAGTATTTAAAATTTGATTATTGAGTAATTTTAGGCACATCGCTAGTTGGTTTAAAATTGATTATATTTTTATATATTTATCCCCTTTTAGTTCCAAATGATGAATAATATCTTAAATAGGCATGTTTATGTTTTTAAAGTGTTAGTAAAGTTATATTTTTTTATGTTTAAATTCAATATGTTTTATTAAAAAAATAACAAATTGTTATGTGAAAAATTCTAAATATATTATGTGTATGTTCTCTTTCATATTTCTTTTCTTAAATATTTTTTTGTATTGCAGGTGACAGATGCCAGTAGTAGGAAAGAGGTTTATCATTCTGATCCACATAATAATTCATAAGGAAATCATGATGGTTCTTATTTTATATGGTATGGTTAAATATAATCAACAATTATTCTATAATGTGGATTTATTATGTTTTTTCTTGATTTCTATTTTATCTTTGTTACAATTTATTAGTTGATGTGGTCATTTTTTCATATGATGGTGATGGATATGGAGGTATATGGTTGTGGTGGAGGTTATGGTATGTATGTATTGGCCATGGTTTTATAGTCATAGTATCTCTAGGTTCTCATTATTGGTGGTAAATTCCATAAACTATTGATATGATAAATAATATAAGGACGTTACAATGTAAATTGTGGATACATAATTGTTGACACTATTATGAAAAGTATTCATCATGCATAACTCAGTATATATAATTCGGTATTTAAACATTAATTTTCATGTTTGGTCTGGGGAATCAAATTTTACAACACTCCCACTTGCATTAGAGACAACTTGTTAATGGCAAAATTGTTAGTTCCCACATGATAAGATCATGATTATGCTGAATTATGGATTTTTTCATTGGGCCCATTATGTTTTCCTACATGGTTACTCTATTATCTATGAATTAAGGTCCTTAAGTAAATCTTCCCATGAGTTGATATCATAGAGTATAACCTTTTTATCCTCTATTATAATCTTGACATCATAGTTAGTTCCAAAAGTAAAATTCCATGAACTGGAAGAAATCATTAAATATCTTATACTTCATTAGGTGTATCAGAATTCGAAACGCACTTGATATTTGAAGATATAGATACCACTTGCTTAAATGATATTCTCTTTCTCATTACATTATCATATCAATGATAGTGGATCATTTTTTGATAGCCCCTATGTCACTGTGTTGATTGTTTTTTATTATTTTATGAGGTTGAGTTTTGATTGGACATTCCAAGGGGTTTTACCTCTAAGCATGGAAATTCTCAGAGGTTATCTTCTATGCATGGTTAAAGTGAATGATTATAGTGAAACTATGTAACATCCATTCATGATAATCCTCCTCATTAAATATTTAACCTTACACAACTTGTCAATATGGCTATGCATGGTTAAGTCTAAAATGTGTGATCCACAAGGAGAAACCATACAAGTTCCCTAGTGTGTTTGGATTGTGCTGCACGACTTTCTTAAAGTTTGGTATATTGTGAAGAAAGCATGAAAATTGGATTTAGTTTTTTATAGTGATAAATGTCATGGTTGGATCATTTTTTTAACTTTTACATACCCATGGGGGACCATGCGAGGGGTGTCTATCCTAGGAAGTGTCCAGTAAATAATTAGTTCACAGTTTGGAAATCCATGTGGAAAAAATGCATTGCTTGAACATGTATTTAATTTTTTGGATTTTTCCATTTTCCCTCATTGAATTAATAGGTGTTTCACCCCTCTTCTCTTCCATTCTTGTCAGCCGACTATTGGGAGCCCTTTTTGAACCTCCAACCTACTCCACCTTTGATCATTTACTTGTCTTTTCAGATTTCTATGAGATTTTATGGTATTTCTTCTTCTCTTTATCTATTCTTCCCTTCCATCCATCTCCTCTATTTTCTTTGGTTTCACCTATGAATTATGGATATATGGTGGCTTATTTCCTTTTTATTAGTGGATCTAATGTTGTGGTTTTGTGTGCCTTGGGTTTATAGACTCTATTCTTATCCCCATGGATGTGATCTTTGTTTAGAGTGACATGTTTTTGGCTTGGTTTTCACTTCTTCCTAGTAGGTGTTTCCATGGAATTGTTTCATTTTAGAATTCAATGTGTTCTTGTTCTTTCTAAATGAATTTTTATTGAGAGTATGATTATATTTGACACCCTTATGATGTTTAAAAAACCATTTTTTAGTGTTTTGAGCTTAGAACAATTGGTTTCTCTTTTAAATTGCATGTTTCCATGTTTAAAATGGAATATTTATATGTGTTGAGATTCTATGAAGTCCCTAAGCCGAATCTGGAAATATTTTTCATGATGTGAGTTAGATTTTGGTCTGGTTTTAGTTTTCAATTAGTGACAACTATATTTAAAGTGGGTTTTGAAAAACCTCAATGTTATTTATAAATGGGTTATTTAATGGATTTCAAATGTTGATTTGAAATGTTTTTGTGATTTAACCCCTATGAAAAATGAATTAATAGCTCTCTTGAAATGTGTTTGATAGAAATAAAGTTCTTAGTCCGTGTTTTTTATTTCCAAGAAGAAGACCCATTTTGGAGGGATGATTTTAAATGTCCTCTGATTTCCGTCATTTTATAAAGAGTTTTTAGAAATTCATTTTATGAAATGTTAAAGGTATTAGCATCCTAAGACAGGTTTTGGTTTTAAAGGACCGGTTTTCACTTTATTTTTAAAATTGTAAATGGGAAAGGCACCCCTTGATTTCCCCTTACTTGATTACACCTTTTGTGGGTTCTGTATCACTATGTGAGGATTTTTGTTTCCCTTGTGTGGGTTACTAATATCTATGTGGTTCTTTTTACTCCCATTATGTGGGAATGTTCTTGACTATACCACAATTACATTTTTTATATAAGGTTATTCATTAGTGGATGTTAGGGGTGAGGGTCAGATATGGTTATTTATTTTGAGTTAGACTTTCCTTGAATTTTCTTATGCCTCACTTCCTTTCTAGTCAGGGGAACATGGGTACTAAGTGGGTGATCAAGTCTATTATGCTAGTTGGTTCTAACACCACTAGTGGACCTCTATTAATTCAAGGTACAAGGGTTAGGAGGGGGTTTTCATCAGAATGAGGATAATGTGGTCTAGTTAGAAGACTTTTGGTTTGAATATTAGTACATGCTGGTTTCTAGTTAGTGAGTAGGTATACTTATATATGGTTAGGGGCTTCATATGATAAGAATCCAAATAGTAGAGCCCAAGTAATACTCAATTACTTTGTTGGTTACTGATTGATGGAATTTTGATCTAGTGTTTATTTTTATCATTTCCCCTATAGTAATTTATATGGAAACTATTCTTGTTTATATTTGATATATGAATTGTTATGTGGATGGTTCCTATTTCATTATGCTTGAACCGTTTGTGTGTTTGGTAATTTCATTTGGAAAAATGAAATTTAAAGGATGTTTGGAAAAGCTGTTTTGAAATTAAAGACTCTTGTTTGGTTTGTAAACAAGATTTCAAAGTGGGTGATATGTTTTTGATATGGAATTGACTAGTTTGATGTTTTAAATTAATTTTTTTTATTTAAATAAATAAAATGAGTCATTTTCTTGAGAAATGTGAATGACTTGTTGGATTTTAAATGTCTTAGGCTAGTGGTAAAATTTTCCAAAAATTGCATTCATTTTTGGTAAACCATGAGATTTTTTTGAAATAGAATTATAGAATTGTTTTTTGTTTACATAAAAGTTAAATATAAAAAATTTATATTCTAGTTTATTTTCAAACTAGCATTTTTTAATTTACTTATGAACCATATTTCATAGATTCATTGGGTTTTGGAAACCTAATAATATTTTTAGCACACACCTATATATTTCAAATTCTAGGTTCCTTGTTTGATTTGTTCTTCAATCTTTGATTCCAATGTGGGGTGAGTTGGGTGGTAGTGATCATATGGTTGTTTCATATATTTTTTTCCATGCTTGTCTTGAGTTAGTTTTTTGTTATCTTATTTTTGGATAATGTTGTATCTATTATTCTTTATCTTATCATCCAATTTATAAATATGTTTTTATTTACTTTTCTTAAAATGGGTTGGATAGGTTTAGTTCATTATGACCTATTTGGCATGCTTCCTTATTTTGCCTCTTTATTTATTCCTCACTCTTTTATATATTGTTTGGGAAAAATAATTTCCCAAGGGACTACTGTGATTCCTAGGAAATAGTTTCCAGCCCATGGGGATTGAGAATTACCTTCAAGCCTTATGGTTGGCTGATTTGGCTGTCAGGTTGGATGGAAGCTATGTTTGGTTCGTTACAAAATGTTATCCGAGAAGGTTTTGGGTTTCCATTACAATTTGCCTAATATTATTGAGTTTCCATTGTTATTTGGTGATGTCCTGGTAAATAGGTGACTAATTTTGTCAAATCTTGTGAGGTAGGGGGGATAGTCTAGCTTTCTCTTTCTCATCCTGAGCCTCATGCTTCTATGGGGTGTTTGTGTATCTGATTAATAATTTTAGTCTGTTTGTAGTTTTTGTGATGGATTTTAATTAGAATTTATTTTTTTGATCCCCATTGAGTATGTAATTGATATTTATGGTGATTACAATGTTTTTTGGATTGAAATGGAGGATTAACTGAGTTGCATAGTTAGAATGCAAGACTTGGGAAATTATATTATTTCTTATATAGTTAGGTCTTCCTCTTTTATAGAGTCTGTTTTATGTTTGGATCCCAGTTTCCCAATATGTGTGACCAAACTGTGAAGATCACTTTTTATTCCCAGGTTGATTTTTTTGCACTCCTGATGATTTTGGGGTTCTCCTAATGTGATTTTTACATATAAGAGGTGGATGTAGGAGTGTATTGTTTCCCTTTTTGGAATTGATTTCTATGAATCATGTTCGAAGGGTTGTGTGGCCCCTTGAGTGGGATTGGTTTTAAAACATTATTTTGGAAAATGAAGGGTTTTTGTGAAATATTTATGGAAAAAAATAGTTTTTATGAATAAGTGGGATCAGTGAATTCCCTACATCTTATGAAATGATTTATAAAGAATTTTTTTCTTTTGGAATTTAAAAAAATATGATGTTTCAAACTAGAATACTCTCATATTCCTGAAATCAATTAATTTCAAAAAGGTGTTTTTCATTTTGTATCAAAAATTGATTTTGTTTTGAAAAATGGAAATGAATTTTAATGATCATTATCAAAATATCATCATCAATAATTTAGTTAAATCTCTTTTCCTTGGATATTTCCATTTTTGAATTCAAGGTTTAGCTATACTTTCCTCAGTTTTGACATAATTTTAGAAGGTTTTCAATGAGACCATTCTAAATGAAGCTGATCATAATAGGAATCCAGTGGTGGGAGATACCTTAGTTTTATCCAATAGGTGTTAGGATAACCTATAAGTTAAGGATAAAAAGTAGGGTGATATATATCTAGAAGAAAAGGTTCATTCTCATAAGAAGTGGTGATCTCTCATGTTCCTCAAATGTGAGAATCAATGGAATAATAAGATATATTATCTTATGTATTATATGGTTTTACTCTATCATGGTCATTTCGGTCATTTTCAAAAGTTTTTTATGAAGGGTTGTTGGAAGTGGTATCATGTTTAATCCTTTGAGGATGGTTTTTTTACTGGGGCCTTTACATTGATTATTGTGATATTGGTTTTCAATCTTTGTATATTGTTCTTATAATATTATGGATGGTTCATCTTTGAAGATGTTTCTTATGATTGGTTTTGATTGTTTTTTATTGAATTCTTTGTTCTATTTATGGAATATTCCCCCTGCCTCTATTTTGTATGTCTATGGAGTTTATTATCTAGGATGCCTCACTTTTTTGGGGTTGTTTGTGGGTGCTATTTCATTGAACATCATTATTTGGGTGAAACAATATTAAGGATAGTGGGTTGTTACCATTATTATGTTGAGTCTTTGAGGTTCTCATCATTTGGATATGAGAAAGGTCTTGATTACATGATTGGGTAACTACAAATATTGTTCTACCAGTTGAGTTAGTATACTAAATGGTTTTTGGCCTATGAAATTTTGGGATGCACGTTGTGAGGGTGAACTAGTTTCTGGCCCTAGGTTATCTATGCGTCTCATGACCAGATATGAGATCTTATGTCATTATTTTGAGGATATTTGTTGTTAATTATAAATCATTGGGGTTTTTAGGGATTTTCATTTCAGAGCGAGTTTCTCCCATAGTTTCTTGGTCATTTAACGGTGAATTTATTGGTAGTTATTCCTTGTTTCCACCATGTTAGAGGAATTATAAATGGTGGGTATACCTCATAAGGTCTCCCATGCTTCATAGGAATTCTTGTTTGAAGTTATTTTTTATGTTTTTCTTGGAGGTGTTGGGTAACCTCATGGATGGTCAGTTTCATAATTATTAAAAATATTGGTTGTTGGTTTTGATGTTAAACCATGTTGAGTGGTTCTTTTTGTTAGGTATTCTTGGGATATTCTATTTTCTCTTTCACTTCTTCTTGAATGTAGAATTTTATGGGTAAAATGTTGAATGATGGTGAGTTTGTGACACCCCCAACATCAATGTTTTTATTATTTTGTATTATTTTATGAATTTGAGTTTTGTTTTAATTTTCGAAGTGGTTTTGGATCAGAACATGGAAATTATCATTGGTTTCCTTCAATATACAGTTAAGGTACATGGTTAGATGTAAATGGTGTGGCCTCCCTTCATGAGGAGCCTCACCATTTCATTATTAACAATAGACGTCTTGTTATCATGGGTTGTGCATGGTTAAGTCTATAACATGTAATCCCACAGGAGAAATTGTTTAGTTCCTTGATGTGTTTGGGTTGTGTCACATAACTTATGCATAGTTAGGTAAATTTAAAGGCAATAATGCGGTTTTGGTCTTGATTTTTTTACTTTGTCTAATGGTATGTATGGAGAACTATTTTTCTAACTATGTAGTTCCCAAGGTGAACTATGAAAGGGGTTTATAGCCTAGGTAGTGGCCATCACATGGGTGGCATATTGTTTGGAAAACCATTTGACAAAACTATGTGACCAACCTAGGTTTCTATTTTTTAGGCACATACCATTAATAAATCGTTTAATTAAGAGGGGTTTCACTCATCTTCTGATCCATTCATGTCAGATGAATCTTGGGATCATGTGGAGGGGTTCTGACCTCCTCCACCATTGTTCCTTCCCTTCTCTTTGGTGATTTCCAAGAGGTTTTTATTCATTTATTTATCTATTTTACTCTTCTTCCTTTTCATATCTATCCTCTCTTGGATTTGGTTTCCCCTATAAACCCTAGAACGTTTCTGGATGATTTTAGGGTTCTAGGTGGATATATTTTTTTTGTTTTTGGTGATGGGTTTTTTAGATTCTATTTCTATCCTTACGGGTGTTCTCATCATTGAAGGTGATGTGTTTTGACTTGGTTTTAACTTATTTAAAGTAAGTGTCTCTGTGAAACTATTTCATTTTGGGATTCAAAGTGTGATCGAGTTTTCTAAATGCATTTTTATTGAAATTATGATTATATGTGATACCCTTATGATGTTTTAAAAACCATTTCATCTTGTTTTTATCTGATTATAAATGGGTTCTCTTTGAAATTCCATTTTTTTATGTTTGAAATGGAACATTTAGATGTGTTAAATTTTTTTTGGAATGCCTGAGGAACTTTTTCAAATGGATTTCATGATGTGTGTCGGATGTTGATTCGGTTATGGTTTTCAATGAGTTAAAACTTAATATTGAAGTCCTTTTTGACTTAAAGTGAGGATTTGAACTCAAATTTAATTATAAAGGGGTTTTCAATAGATTTTAATTTATTATTTGAAATTTTTGTGTGGTTTACCCCTTGTAAAAAATATCAAAATAGATCTTTTGAAATATATTTGATCAAAATTATGATCTAAAACCAACTTTTTTATTTCAAAGAAAAAGACCCATTTGGGAAGGTGTATTTTAAATATATTTAAATGGTGTGTTATTTCCATCATTTTACAACTAGTGTTTGGAATGTCATTTTATGAAATGGAATAGGTATTGGCATACTAAGCCATATTTTGGTGTAAAAGACCCAGTTGGAACTTTGGTTTTAAAATGGTTATTATGAATGGATCATTTTGATTTCCCCTTGATTTGATTACCCATTATGTGGGTTCTTTATCACTATGTGATGCTTGTCATTTCCCTTGTGTGGGTTATCGATCTCTTTGAGATTATTATTGCCACCCTTGTGTGGGAATGTGTTTTATTATTCCATGTGGGAATTTATTATATTGGGCTATTCATTTTTATGTATTAGGGGTGATGTTTATATATGTTAATACCTTATGTCTAAGACTTGGATTGCATATTATTATTGGTTACAACCTTTTGGGTCATGGGAACCCTGATACTTGGTGGGAGATGTTTTCTATTATGAAAGTGTGCTCACACACCACCATTGGGCCTAAATTATTGTTATTTAAAAAGGTTAGGAGGAGTTTTTCATTGCAAAAAATCTTTTGCGGGATAGTTAGATGAAATTTCTTTTAATATTCAATGTGCATCGGTAGCTGGTTTATGAGTTGGTATAATTTTATGTGACCATGTTATTTTTATGTTAAGAATCCATAAGATATAGACCATGAAACATTCAATTTCATGATTTTTTATTGGATAATGGGAGTTTTATTTGGTGCTCATTTGTATGATTTCCCTCATATCCATTGATATGGAATATATTCTTGCTTATATTGGATATATGTCTTGTGTTATAGATGGTACCAGTATTTATGTGCTTGACCCATGTGTGTATTAGGTCATTTCCATTGGATAATAAGTTTTCAAATATGTTTGGAAAATTTGTTTTGAAATTAAATATAATTGTTTATTTCCTAAAGTGGATTTCAAAACGGGTGTCTTGGTTTGAAGATGGAAATAACTGGTTATATGTTTTAAAGTGATGGTATTTATTAAAAAGTGAGTTTTTTTTGAAAAATGTGAATGGTTGTTTGGATTTAAAATATAGTAGTATTCTAGGAATGTTTTGAAACCATTGAATATAGTTTTGGAAAATAATGAGAAATGTTTTGAAAGAGAATTATGAAATTGTTTTGGTTTCTATAAAAGTTATATGTGAAAAAGTTAAACTTATAGTTTACATTGAAACTATAATTTATAAATTTTTTTATGAAAAATATTTCATATATTCGATAGGTTTTGATAAAAAAAGATATTTTTAGATCATGTCCATATATTTTATATTAAAGGTTCACAGTTGGATCCATTATTTATTCTTTGAGGCTGATGTGGGGTGAGATAGGTGGTGGTGAGCAATCATTGGTAGCATTGAGATGGTATCATGATTAGATTTAATATATTTATAGTTGCTTTATTTTTTGTTATTAATATATATTTTATGTTATATTATATCCTCTTGTTTATGGATAGTGTTTGTGATTAATTTTATGCAAATTGGTTTCTTTAGTTTAGTTGGTTATAACCTATTTAGCATGATTATTTATTTTGAATCATTATTTATTACACTATAATTTATCAATAGTTTGGGATAAATAATTCCCAAAGTTATTGCTATGATTACTAGACACCGGTTTCTAGTTCATTGGGTTTAGGAATTCCCTTTAGGTCTGGGGGAGGCCAGGGTTGGTTCCAGGACAGTTGGAAGCCCAGTTTGGTTTGTTACAAAATGTTATCAGAGCTGCTGTTGGGTTTTCTTTAGTATTATCCCAAGATTATTGGGTATCCCTTGTTATTTTGGGGACGTCCAGGTATATAGGAGACTATGATTTTTGGAGCTTTAGAGTTATGGGAAGGGAGAGTCTAGCTATCTCTTTCTCATCCTAAGCCTTATAATACCATGGAAAGTTTCGGTTTTGAATTGATAATTTGAGTTTGTTTTTAGTTATTGAAACATATATTCATCTATATTGTTGTTGTTTTGATCTTATTTTAGCATTTAAGTGATACCTGTGGTCATTCCTTGGTTTTGAGATGGAACTAGAAGAGCACATGAGTTTCATGGTTAACATGAAAAGATTGGGAAACCATGCAGGGCCTATGCGATTTGGTCAACCACTTTTAAAGAGTATGTTGCATTGTAGGATCATGGTTTCTCTATCCATGTGTTAAAATGTACACATCACTTTTTCTTCCCTAGTTGAGTATTTTATACTCCTTACGATTCTTAATATATCTTAAAGTGGTTTTCACTTGTCGGTAGTGGATGAAGGATTGTTTTCATACCGCTTTTGGATGCGACTTTTGTGAACTTTGTTTGAAGGGTTGTGTAGTTCCTTGATTTTTCTTGTTTTTAAGACTATATTTTCAAAAATGAAGGGTTTTTTTGAATTTTTTATTATGAAAACATAGTTTTATGTATAAATGGGATGATTAAATGCCCTAAGTTTTATGAAATGTTTTATAATGAGATTAATTTTTTTTTGTATTTTCAAGATGAGATGTATCAAAATTTCTTCCTAGGGTATACCTAAAATAAATTGATACAAAAAGGTGGATTTGAAAGAATTTTTTTTATCAAAAGTGATTTTTTTCGAAACAAATTTGGAATGTGTTTTTAAAAATGGAAATAAATTTTAATGATCCTTAATTTGAACCATTGTTTTTAAACAAACTGGGATTTTTAAAAGAATTTTGTGTAACATTACTTTTTTGGGAAATCTTTGGGTGTTACACCAAGGCTCTTTTATTTTTAAATTTCTATTAGATTGGTTTATAGTGACACCTTTATGGAAGAATATTTTATAATCCCTTTTTGAAAATGGGGGTTTCAAAATAAAGTTTATTTATTGTTGATAATTGTCCCTCATTTTAGGGTTTGTTGTTTTTTTAATTACTACCATATAGTGGATTTTCTGGTTTTTTTATTGAGGAATGAATTGATATTTTTTGTTTATTAATTATTTTTGTCTCTGAGAATAGAAGAAATGGTTTCTCATATTTTGGTGCCTACCCAGAATCCAAGTGGATTGGTGGAAGTGGAACCTTCCATGAGCTCATACCCCATCTTGGACTTCACGAATCAACATTCTCCTTTTTATGTGGTGATTAAGGGTTAATGGAACTAGTGTGGTTATTGGAAGAGATTGAGTTGATTAAAAATTTTATCTTAATGCCTAAATATTCATGGTTGATAGACATCTATTTATTTATTTTTAGTTTCAATCAAGTTTGGTTGGAGTTATTGGTACCTCCCTAGCTTCATGAAAGTATGTAATGAGGGATTTTCAGAGGGTAATATTTCCATTGGTTCTTTCAAAATATTGTGAAAGGGTAGAAATATGTTTTTCTCTTGGGTATTTTTTAGGGTTAACAATTGATGAGGGAGAACATCGATCAATTTTTTGAATTTGGTACTCTTTTCTCCAAATCTAGTTATCCGTTATTCTAATAATGCTCATTTCATTGAAGGTTTCCTTAAAATAGATCTCGGTTAAATAGCTCCCCCTCATCTCTGTGCTCTCTCGATGATTCCCTAGGCATCGATGGCCGAGATCCCAGATCATCCTCCTCTATAGAGGGGGGGGGGGGGGTTCCCTCCATCCATCCATCTTAAAAGAACTCCTTGAGTCCATTCTTACATTTTTAAATCAAGAATTTCTTCCAACATTTCCAGATACCTTAGTTTTCCCAAAAGTTACAGATCTCTATGGAGGTGCACCTCATCTTTAAATATTGATGTTGAAGTTAAAAAATGCTTCAGATCTCTTCAATCTAAACTCAATGTCTCAATTTCATCATCAATAACCTTCAGTAGATGTGTTAGAACATTTTTTTGGATACTAGGGTTTACATGAATGAGAAGTTGTTGGGATTATAGATAAGAGGCATATTATGACCAGATTTGTGCTGATGGATGATATGACTATTTCTTGGTCCAAATATCCGCACAAGTGCAACAAATGTTTCATCTATATTCTCCAATGGACCATCAATTTTCACATGAGGCGAGATGCTCCAGTGAAATCGATTAGGGTATGCTTCCCTGAGCACCCACTTCCCTTTCAAAATCCTTCAATCTTGCAGTTACTCAAAAACATTATTGGTCATTTTTTGTTCTCTAATAGTCTAAAAAATGCTATGATCCATCTTATTTCCCCTGCATTTTGTGTAGATTTTGATGTCTCAAAGATGTCAGTGGAATGGGTGTGGATAATAATTGTAGAGGAATTCCAATGGAAACAAGATATTTTCATTGAATCATAGAAAGATCACTGTGCATTCGTCAGTCAACTAGGTCATTTGGATTTAGTCTGCCATAGTGGACTTAGAAACAAACAGGCGCAGGACCCGATGACAAGGGAGTTTTCAAGTCACAATATCCTTGATGTTATGTAGTTGAGGCCATATCAGAAGGAGCATTCTAAAGTCACATCAAAAGAGGCAAGAATGGGTATTGAGCACCCCTTAGAGATACATGATGGGTTAGCACAGGATGCATCCACTCAGTATTAGGCAAGAATGAATGTCAATAATCATATAGTGGAATAAGTTTTTTCACATCTGAAATAGGACCTAGGTGCCAGTAGGTCAATGTAGGACACATTTGGATTAGGAGGAGTAGAGGAGTTGCGTGAAATAACCTCTATGGAACCTAAATTGCCGAATTTTTGCCTCGATAATGGATTCACTCATAAGGAACATGTTTAAGAGGTTTCTAAATGTGCTTTACAAGGTGATAAGGGCTTGGAGAAAATCCTTTTGATCACATAGGGGGGAAAAGAGATGCCACATAGCAGAATCCAATGTATAAATTGGAGAAACCATTTTTCAGGGATGGTTGAGAGGAACTGGGTTCAGATGATAGATATTTAGATCGATCTAAATCCTCATGCCCGATTCGAGAATTTCATATTGGTCTTGGTACACACTCAACTTCACCATTTGAAAATCCTAGAGGAGATCAAGATCTTTGTGAGGCCGATTATGAAGAATAGATAGCTAGTCAACTCTTAATTGACAGTGTGGAAGGAATATGTGATAAAGGACTATATAGCTTAAGGAATGATAAGAGGCAGAAGGGGAATAAAGTTATGGGGGGGATGTATTGTAGTTAAAGGGAAAATAACTAAAGGTTGGAAGGATTACTCTTAGATACTGAAGCTGATAGAAATTGGGTTTGGTAGCAGATCTAAGGTGAATAATAGTGGTTCATTGGTCCATGTTTAGGAATTTAAGAAGATCCCGACCCCACAAAATGGAAAGAGTGAAGATCAGATAACAGGGCATGGTGGTACAGAGGGAAAATTGGAGGCGACTAAAGATATATAATATGGAAAAGGAAAAGGAAAACAACTAGTTCTTATATTACATTATAAAGTTGAATTGAAAAGAGATCCAATCTAGATCAAGGACTCTAAATATGAGGTGGATAGAATCGTCTAAAGAGAATTGTGTGTTAAAAATAACGATGAAAAATGGGCATGGATTAGCAATAAAGACAATATTTAAGCATATGGTTTCAATGAGAGAATGATTAATGACGAAGAATACATTCAAATGTTTGAAAATATGGCTACATGTTTTGAAGATTTACTACAAGATGACCAAAAAATAAATGTACTTTCTCTTCACTAGAGTCTATATAAGGTAAGAGAGTCTCATTATTTAAGTTCTATTTTTAACAATTTCATCATTTTTTACTATGTTTAACACTAATTGATTGTATTTTTATGGTTTTACACTTTATTAACAAACGTTTTTGAATAAAAAAATTTAATTTTTAGTCAGTTTGACATCTTTCTATGAGGATATAAATGAGGCCATTCAAATGGAATATGAATAGTATAGGTAGTAAGTGGAGGTAAATGACTTAGTTCTAGCCAATGAGTATATGTATAACCCATAAATTAAGGAGAAAATGTAGAATGATCTAGAGTTAGAAGTAGAGGGTCCTTATAACGGGAAGGAGAGTTATCTAATGTACTTCCACTGTGGAGATCTAGGGAATGATAACCCCTCATGTCTTAAGTCTCATAGGGTTATCCTCCATCGTGGTCATTTGTTCCATCTATTGATGTTTTTTGTGGTTATATTTTAGAATCAGTATTGTGTTTAATCTTTTGAGTATGGGTTATTTGTTTTAGGAAATTTCTTTTAATGGTTGTGATCATGGTTTTGAAGATTTGGATTTTATTATTGGAATCTTTTGGATGATTCCCCATTTTATATGTTTCTTATATATTGTTTTTAATTTCATTTTATTGCATGCTTTGTTTCATTTGTGGAATAATCCCCCTCCCTCCCTTGGTGATGGATTTTGAGGTTGTTCTCTAGGTATACTTATTTTGTTTTGTCAGTTGTGGGTGTCATTTAATTGAGAATTATTGTTTGGGAGAATCTTTCTTGATAACAATGGTTTTTTAGTTATTTTGTTGAGTAATTAAGGAGCTCATTATTTGGAAATGAGAAAGGTATTGAGTAAACAATTGGGAAACTAAGGTGTTTGTTCTACAAGTTGAGTTGACATACTAACTGATATTAGCATTATACCATTCTAAGATATACCATGTGAGGGGGTTCTAGTTATTTAACCTATGTTTCCCATGTGTATCGTACCTTGAAATGAGATCTGATGTCATTATTTTGTGGATGTTTCTCGGTTTTTTTCATTCTTTGGGTTTGAAAGTGCTTTTGTATTGAGTGTGATTTTCTCTTGTGGTATCTCGATTGTTCGATAATGCATTTCTTTGTAGTTATTAATTGATAAATCTCTTTCCCTAGTCATGATAACCCTTGATTAGAAGATAATATTAACATTTATCTTTCTATCCCCAAAATACCTCAATCAAACCCGATTAAACATAATGATTACAAAAGAAAAATGATCTGGGGAATTTACAATCCTCACTCAGATTTCTTATAATTAAAACTCTATAAATATTTACAAAGACCTTGTAATAAGATGTTAATACTAAAAAATCTTTAGATGCATTTATTTGAAAAAGTGTCTACTTACTTCTCCTTTAATGCACCTCTTTCTATAGGCACAACTCTTGTGGTCATATTTTGTGATTCTTAGAGTTGGTTGAAATGGATTGGGATGAACTCCTTCAATTGGATGTTTAATATAGATTTTATCTAATGGACATTATGACAGAATCATTACAATGATGCTAAGTTATCTGTTTGGTAGAGTAAACTTAGTTCGTCCATTTATAAATATTGTAACCATCCGATTAGAAAATTTTTATCATTGAATTAAAAAAATTCAATCATTCAATTATAATGATTTTATCTTTTAATAAGATTGTTTCTTTCATATGATTAAAAATATATTTCAAAATGAAAAAAAGGTCTCAAAATCTAGTAAATATATGAATTCTACAAAAATGTTCTAAAACCTTAGGAATGTATAAATCGTGTAAATCATGTGATTTAAGAAAGCGTGTTCTGATTTTCAAAATAATGATTAGAAAGTGTTGAAAGTAGAACTTTCAGATCAATAATTTATTATTTTATATATTCTTAGAGATTTTTTGTAACCTTGTGGTTGATCATTTTAATCGTTATTGAGAATCTTAGTTGATGGTTTTGAGGATAAATGGTATTGAGTGGTGCATTCGGTCTGGTCCTCTTGGGATCTTCAATTTTATCTTGAACATATGTTTGACTGTGGAATTTTTGTGGGAAAAAGTACCATGGAGGGGATTTTTTCGCACCCCCATTTTATATTATTTTATTATGTTGAGGTTTAGTTTGAGTTTCCATGGGGTTTTCTCTAGGAAATTTTAAATTATCAGAGGTTTCCTTCTATGCATAGTTAAGGTTCATGGTTAGAGGGAACATGTGAGACCTCCCTTTGTGAGGATCCTCTTCATTTCATTTTGAATTATTCATGGCTTGTTAGCATGGAATTTACATGGTTATGTCCTAACCATGTGATCCCCCAGGATAAACTATGCATATTCTCTATTGTGTCTGGTGTGTGGCACACAACTTGCTCATGGTTTGGAAAACTATTTGGTAAGTTGTAGTGGGGCTCTAGATTTTGATTATACCAAATTTCACAGTTAGAAAAGAGTTTTTAAAACCATTCAGTGCACAAGGTGAACCGTTCAAGGGGTTTCTATCATAGGTAGTGTCCAGTGCATAGTTGCCACATAGTTTGGAAAACCATGTGGCTTGCCAAAGTGTTTAATTTTTGGGAATTTCCTAATTTTAACACTTCTCCCCAACACACATCAGATAACTCTTGAGTGACCCAAGAGGAGATCCAAAATTCTCCATATCTAATCCTTTCCTTATCTTTGGTGATTTCCAAGTGGTTTTGTAGCATTTCTTCCTCTCTTTCCCTCTTCTTCCATTACATCTCTCTCTCCTCTAGTGGCTTTGGTTTTCCCCATGAACTATAGAAATATTATGGATGATTTTAGGGTTATAGATAGATCTAATTTTGGGATTTTTGGTGTATAGGGTTTTTATAAAATATTTTTATCCCCATGGTTGTGATCTCTATTGAAGGAGACATGTTTCAACAAGCTTTATCCTACATCCAAGTAGATGTTTCTATGTAAGTGTATCATTTTTGAATTAAAATCTCGCTTATTCATTCTAATTAACTTTTTATTAAAATTATGATTATATGTGACACCCTTATAATGTTTTAAAAACAATTTCCTTGTTTCTTGAGATTAGATTAAATGGATTATCATTGACGTTCCATGTTTTCATCTTTGAAATGGAATATTTGGATGTGATATGATTTTGTAAAATGATTGTGGGGATATTTGAAATGATTTTCAAGATGTGAAATTGAAATTGATATAGTTTTTTTAATGAGTGAATAATTTGTTTTAAAGTTTAATTTTACATAATGTGAGGTGGTGACCTCAAATTGATTTATAAAGGGGTCATTTAATTGATATAAAATTGTAATTCAAAATGTGAGTGTTGTTTACCCCATATGAAAAATGACTTAATGGAGATTTTGAAATCTATTTGATGGAATTGAAGGTCATATAACTTGTTTTGTATTTCAATTAATAAGACCCATGTGGGAGGGTATTTTTGAAAGATTTTTAAATGGTGGATTATTTCCATCATTTTACAAAGAGCCTTGGGAATGTTATTTTTTTAAATGTGAAAGGGATTGGATTATTGATCCATTTTTCAGTGTTAATGACCTCGTTTATTAATTTTTTTAAAATGGGTTATGTGGAAGGAACCCCTTAATTTCCCCTTGATTTTATTACCCACTACGTGGGGTTTTTATCACCATGTGATTTATATGATTTCCTTTATCTGGGTTATCAATCTCTAAGATATGCTTGTTTCCCCAAATGTTTGGTAATGTGATTTATTATAATGTGGTTTCATTTTTTATATGGGTATATTCATTGTTGGGTGTCATAGTTGAGGGTTCGCAACAGTTACACCTTATGTGCTATACATGGCTTGCATGTTCTTATGCCTCACATCCTTTTTGGTCATGGGAACCTAGATACTAAATGGGTGATCTTTACAATTATGAATGTTGATACATATTCCACTAGTGGCCCTCCATTCATGATATGAACAATTTCAAGGAGGGTTTTTATTATAATGAGGATCTTTGGGCTATTTTGATGAGTTGAGTTAATTATTTATGCATGTTAGCAGTTGGTTTGTAAGTTGGTATAACCTTTTATAAATATGTACTATGCATGTTAGGATGACATAGGTTAGTTCCCATGAAACATTCAATATCGTGGTTTGTTATTGATTGAGTGTAGTTTTATATAGTGTTCATTTATATCACTTATCATGCTTTCATTGATATTGAACCTCTTCCTGTTTATATTTTATATATGACTTGTGCTAGGAATGGTAGTTGTTTTTTTGTGGTTGACCTGTCTGTGTGATGGGTCATTTCCCTTAGAATTTTTTTCAAAGATGTTTGGAAAACTGTTTTGAAATTAAATACTCATATTTAGTTCTTAAAGTGGATTTCAAAATGGTTGTTTTGTTTTTTAGATGGAATAAATCTATTAGAGGTTTTTAGTAACCATTTTCAATTTAAATAAATGATTTATTTGATAAATATGAAAGGGTGTGTGGATTTGAAATATATTTGGCTACTATGAATTTTTTCAAATCATTGTATTCAGTTTTGGAAATCAAAGATAAATTTTTAGAAATAAAATTATGGTTTTTTTGGATTCAATAAATTATTATATATGAAAAATATTACCATCTAGTTTGTTTATAAAATAGAATTTATTAACTTCTTTAAGAAAAATATTGTATATATTTGGTGTGTTGGGATTACATACCAGTATTTTTAGCTTATGACTACATGTTTTAGGTTTTAGGTTCCCGGTTGGACCCGTTCTTCATTATTTGTGGATGATATGGGGCGAGTTGGATGGTGGTGAGAAATTGGTGGTTTCATGGATATGATCTAAAGCTCTTTTCGAGTTTGTTTTCAGTTGTTTTATTTTTTGTTTTTGTTTTTTCTTTTATTCATTTTTGTACCCTCTAATTTATTGATAGTGTTTGTGTTTATATTTATGCAAATGGTTTGAATTAGTTTTGTTGGTTATGACCTGTTTGGAATGCTTAATTAAATTATATCTTTATTTATTCCTATACCTTTTATCTATTTTTGGTTAAAAATCATCCCCAAAGGGGTAATTATGATAACAAGGTAGTAGTTCCTAGCCCGTGGGGATCAGGAATGCATTTCAGGGCTTGTGGTAAGTGGGGTTGCGTGCTCAGTCAGATGGAAGCTTGGTTTAGTTCAATAAAAAAAGGCATCATAGTAGGTTTTGGATTTCCTTAATTAGGATCCATTATTCTTGACATACCCTTATTATTTTGGGATTTCATGGTATAGTGGAGAGTAAGGTTGTCAAATCATGAGAGGTAATGGAGAGGGGAGTATAGCTATCTCTTTCTCTTCCTGAGCATTAAGATTTTGGGGGAAGTTTAGGATTTGAATTATATATTAGAATTTTTTTAGTTTTTGTGATACAGTTTGATCTGAATTGATGTATCTTGATCCCCATTGAGTATGTAAGTTATATTGGGGGTTGTTCTTTGGTTTTGTGATGGAAATGAAGGAGCACCTAAGCTGAACAATTAGAATGGATGGCTTGGGAAACCACGTGGTACCTGTGTGGTTGGGTTTGCCTCTTTTAGATAGTGTGTTTAATTGTTTGAGCATGTTTTCCCAATCCATGTGAAAAATTTGGACATAAAAGTTTCTTCCATGGATAGTTTTTTAGACTCCTCATGATTCCATACTTCTTCTAAATAGATTTTCAAAAATATGAGGTGCATTGATGAGTGTTTTGATGCTGATGTTTGATGTGATTTTTGTGAAATTTTTTTGAAGGGTTTTGTGGTGCTTTGAGTGAACTTGGTTTTAAAACCATGTTTTAGAAAATTAAGGGTTTAAAAAATATTTATTATAAAAATAGGATTTTGTGAATAAATAGGAAGAGTAAATTCCCTTAGTTTTAAAAATTATTTTATAAAGAAGTTGTTTTTCTTATAGTATTTGGAAAATGGTATGTTTAAAACTTTCTTCCTTGGGTATTCTATAAAAAAATTGATTTCAAAATGGGTTATTTTAAAATATTTTTGATATCAAAAAGGATATTTTTTTTGGAAACAAATTTTGAAAGTGTTTTTAAAAAATAGAAATTAATTTTAACGAGCATTATTTTTATGCTTGGTTTTTAAATGATGGGGAATTTTGAAAGGAATTTTTTATGAATTACCTTATTAGGATTCCATGTCATTAATTTGAGGATATTTGTGTGCTGTTTTAATTCACTGTCTTTGTATGTTATTTTGGTTTGACAGTAATTTTCTCCATTGGTTTATTGGTTATCTGAGGACACATTTCATAGTAGTTATTAATAAGTTTCACCATGTTAGAGGAATTATAAATGGTAGGGATACCATTTTAGGTTTCCCATTATTAATATTGCTTCTTGTTTGATTTTTTTTTTCAGTTGTACTTGGAGATATTGGGTAGGATTTTGGTTGATCAATTTCATAGTTTTTGAAGATATTTGTTTTTTGTGTTGAGGTTAGAATTTGTCAACTGGTTCTTTTGGTTAGGTCATATTGGGATATTCCATTTTATCCTTCCCTTTTTTCGACTGTGGACTTTATTTGGAAAAATGGGGCATGGTAGGTAGTTTGTGACACCCCTATTAACTCTAGTATTTGTCTTTAATTATTTTATATGCTTGAGGTTTGGTTTTATTTTTCATGGGGTTCAATATTGGAATATATAATTTATCATAGTCTTCTTTCTGTACAAGGTTAAGGCAAGAAGTTAGAGGGAAACTATGTGACCTCCCATCATGAGGAGCCTCTATAGTTCATTTTTAACTATGCACAACTTGTCAGCACCTGAAATTCAATTTTATGTCCAAACCATTTGATACCCTAATATAATCCATGTGGGTTTACTCATGTGTCTGGGGTGTGATGCACGACTTACACATGATTTGGTTAAATTTATTGAAAACATACTATGTTGATCTGGTTTTTGATAGTGGCTAATGGAATTGTTGGCGCCTGGTTTGTCTAACTGTGTAGTGCCCAGGTTGAACCGTTTTAGGGGTGTCTGGACTAGGTAGTGGCCAACATAAGGTTGATTCATGGTTTAAAGAACCATGTGACCAACTTATTCAGACTTCACAGGTGTTTAATTTTTTAAAAATTACCATTTTCCACTTTGATTTAAGAGGGGTTTCACACATATCCTCCATTATTCATGTCTAATGACTCATTGGATCCCTTGGAGGAGCTCCAAAATCATCCACATTTGATCCTTACCTTATCTTTAGCAATTTACAAGAGATCCTGATCTATTTCTTCAAGTCTTTTCCTTTCTTCATTTACCTCTCTCACCTATCTTGGCTTTGTCTTCCCCCATGAACCATAGAAATATTTTGGATTATTTTAGTGTTCTAGGATTCTATAATGTTGATATTTTTGGTTTACAAGGTTTGTCTATCTGTTTTCTATCCCTGTGGGTGTGCTAATCAATGAAGGTGACACATTTCATCTTTGTTTTTTTCTTTATCCAAGTAGGTGTTTCGATGAAATTGTTTTATTTTGGAATTCATGGTTTTCATATCCTTTCTAAATTACATTGTATTAAAATAATGATTATATATGATAACATTTTGATGTTTTAAAAACAATTTTATTGTGTTTTGATCTTGGAATAATTGGTATCTCTTTTAAATTCCATCTTTTCATCTTTAAAATGGATTATTTAGAAGTGTTATGATTTTGTGAAATGCTAGAGGGTATTTTTGAAATTATTTTCATGATTTGTGATGTTTTTTGATAATATTTTAGTTTTTAATGAGTGAAAATTATATTTTATAGTGGAATTTAATATAAAATGAGTTATTGACCTCAAATTGATTTATAAAAGGATTCTTTAATATATTTCAAATAGTTATTTAGAGTGTGTGTGTGGTTTACCCCGTATAAAAAATGACACAATGGATTTATTGAAATGTGTTCAAGGTAAATAAAGGTCTTGTACCATATTTATTATTACAAAGAAGAATACCATTATGGGAGGTTTTATTTGAATATTTTTAAATAGTGTATGATTTCAATTATGTTTTAAAAATTTCTTGGAATATAATTATAAGAAATGTGAAATGGATTTGAATCTCGAACCATGTTTTGATGATAATGGTTTTGTTGTCACTTTGGTTTTAAAATGGTTAATGTGAAAGGTACCACTTGATTTCCCCTTGATTTCATTACCCCTTGTGTGGGTTATTTATCACTATGTGATGCTTTTCATTTCCAATATGTCAGTTATTGATCACTATAAGATGATTATTTCTTCACTTTTGTGGGAATGTGATTGATTATTCCAAAGGTTCATTTTATATAGGGGGTAATTCTTTGTTGACTATTGGGGGTGAGGTTTAGATATGATTATTCCTTGTGTGTAAGAATTGACATACGACACTCATCCCCGATCATCTTGAGAATCACTTCCAAAAGGATTCTTCTTGATATCACTAAAATTTTAAGGGTTGGGGGAGAAGGGTTTCTCTCTATTCTAGAGAGTGTTATTACAGAGATTATCTCTAGGTCTTTAAAGAATTATCCTTGAGTCATTGTGAACATTTACAAAAAAAGGAAACCCTTAGGATAGTAAAAATATAATTTGTTTTTAATAGTGCTGGGGTTGTAAAATAATAATTTCACTAGTTGAATTATTATATACTTAATACCTACAATTCCCTATTTCAAAACTAAAAAAACTAATATTATTTATTACGTTTTTAAAACCCATTGAATTAAATAAAAATTATTTCTGGAATAATTTTTTCAAAATTTATTCAAATTGTAATTAATATGTACCATTTCTCACCGAACCATTAAAACCAGTATGTCATTTCTCCACAATATTTATCAGGCCTTCAATAATGATTATTTATTTAATAAATAAAAATCACTTCTTTATTTTTTAATAAATAAATAAATATTATATTCACTAAATATAAAATAAATATTCATTAAATATTTTTCTCACAAAATATTCTATCGACTAACTATTGATGGAATATATGTGATCAAGAAAATTATAAATAATTATTAATCCATATTAGACAGTAATATTTATTATACATGGTAAATAATAGATTTTATGATTATTTTACTAAGGTTCTAGATACACTTAGCATGTGACCCTTTAGGCCTCTTTATCTGTGGCATTAAGCATGGCCACCCAAAATACGAGGTCAGTATCTAGTAACATGTCACGGTACCCATAATTTCACAATGACATACAACCTCATACAGAAACATATTATGTAATATAATCTCCTTATCATGATATATCTAATCAAGCATGTTTTATGTTGGTATCATCAACCTATGTACTTGATGTATCTTTCTTTGTCATTCTACAATTGGACCTTCCCACATAACACCATGACCATTGATTTATTTCGACTGTCTAATTTACTTTTATGGTCCTGAGATATAAACATCTATTAAATAATATAATTAAAAAAAATCCATTCTTGTATTATTTATTAATTCAACATTACTCATGATGCACCCAATGTATCCTACCTTGCCACAAATATATTTCATCATGATTTCCATCAACACATCAATGTATGCAACTAGTGATTTTCATTAATAATAATATTATTAAATTTTATGGATCAACACACATGTTCTTAGATAGGAACATCCACTAACACAAATAAATTTGGATTTCTTACTGGTGGGTAAGGTTCTCAAAATCTTCTACACTAAAAATTACCAAGGGTGAACACCATGTGAAAGTTCTTAAAGGTCATACGAGTCTCCACCCCTGAGAGCCTCTATCATTTGTGTCTAGTAAAATGATAACATCTGAATATAGAGCATATATTTTAGAATAATATCATGGATCTTCTAGGCTCTCATCAACATTGGGAAAAATTATAACCTCTTAGTATAAAAAATACTATTAGGAAATTATCACATACTATGTCAAGAAAAAAAAATCATGATGTGATAAAAGTTTTATTAATATTCAAAAAAAAAATGAATAAATGTAACTATAAATTACACATAATTTGGTTCTAGGGATCAAACTCCTAAAAACTCCCACTTTCTCTTTAGATAACTACAACAACCTACAATATGATAGATCTCATATGATACATATGATTCTATTGAAATAAGGAATTTGGTAAGGGGACCACCATGTTTTATTCTCTAGAAAATCTTCTTACAATACCTTCACCCCTATAATAAAATTCTCTCAAGTGGTCTTACATATGTAGTTTGTGATTTTTTTTCATTTGTGTACTCTTGATTCTTTTTCAAGAGCCACTACTGTATTATTATAACAATATAATGTGATAGGGTATTTACTATTAGGTACAACATCATGATCTTATACAATGTTGATAATATTAATAGATTATTTAGAAACATCAGTAGACTCTATATATTCAAACACTATTTTAAAATCAATGGAAATATCTATTTTGAAATCTTGAAGCTCACAAATCCTCTATTAAGACTAAATACATAACTTGACTAAAAAATAATATCGTTTTGATATATTTAAAAGCTAGCATGAGTATAACAAATTATAACTATCTCCACATCTCCTTAATAGAATAGGAACATATCCATAGTTATTCTTATATACTTAAGGACAAACATAATAGAAAACTAATGGTGTTCACCATGGTTATCTTGATATATTCTTACAATGATAAATTCAATGGAAAAGTTAATCCTAATACTTGACATGGAATACATGATTGAACCCGTCATGGAAGTCTTTGAGATCCTACTCATTCTCAATTTCTCCTCTTGTGTCTAAGGACACATTTTCTTGGAAAGAGTTATACCATGTGGTACTAGGATCAATCCGTTCATAGATTGTTTAATTCTAAATCACTTTAGTATCTAGTTAATTTTTGTACCATGACACATTCCAAGAATCCCATCAGATCTATCACAAATGATCTTGATCCCTAGAATATTGGTTTCTTCACCCAAGTCTTTCATTGAGAAGTTTATATTTAACCACTCCATAAATGAATATAAGATTGGTATTTAATTTCCAATAACTAATATGTTATAAACATATATAAATGGCTGCACTCCCACTAAACCTCTTGTAAACACAGGGATCACATTTTTTCTTAATGAAACCATATTCTTTTACACATTCATAAAAAGGAATATTCCATGACCTGGATGCTTTTTTCAATCCATAAATGAATCTCTACAAATTGAAAACATTTTTAAAAATAGTTGGAGTAAAAAAAACCTTCTATTTGTTCCATATAGACATTTTCATGATGGTTCCTATTAAGGAATACTATTTTTACATTCATCTTCCAAATTTCATAGTCATGGTAAGAAATAATAGTAAGTATATTTCTAATGTATTTAAAAATGGAAACTATAGAAATTGTTTCATCATAGTCAATTCCTTGACACTGTTTAAACCCTATAGAAACTAGCAATTCATTATAGGTACATTAACTTCAATGACCAATTTTCACTTGAAGACATATTTTCATACAATTGGATTTACATCAACTAGCATATTGACCAACACCAAAACATGGTTCTGATACTTATAATCCATATAAAAATTAATGGATTCCTTCTATTTTGATGCTTATGGTATCTCTTCTACCTCATTTTATAAGAGTGGTTCACTATTATCAATTAATAATGGGTCACCATCTTTGGTGACTGGTAAAAAATATCTTTTAGGAAGAAATTATTCCTTTGGGACCTATGTAATTTGTTCCAGTACCAACTGTTATATATCTTGAGCATCAACTTCATCAATGTAAATCATGCTCAAACTATCCTTCTTGAGGATGGCATTAGACCCAATGGTGTTCGTTGATTGTAATAGAGTATTATTTGTGTTTTTTTGTCAATATGCACATGGAAAACCATGGATTTTATAGGGAATGTGGTCTTATGATTTAGGCTGAAATTAGTATTTAGGGTGGCGTGGTTTTCTAGTGTTTTCCAAATTTTTGGGGCTCAAAATCGAGAGTTTGTTTTTAGAAAAGGAATGTTTTACACGTAGGATTGTATATTAATTAGACCTCAAAGATATTGAAAATAATGAGGTTCTAGGAATATTTCATGGACCATGAACAATGGTATGTAGAATGGTGTAGAAAATCAGCAACGGAGGCGAACCATGAACCACATAGTGGAAACCGTTTGCAGTGAAGGATTACAGTTTGTGGGTGGAAAATGGGTCATAGAAGGTTTTTAAATATGCAGGATAGATCATCATTTACATAAATGAGATGGTGATTTAATCTTCTATGAAAAAAGATTGGTGGTAACTATATCGCATGTGGAAAATGGTTTTTGGGTGAAGCGGTATGCGATGAGGCTGTACTGAATCAAAGATTTAGGAAATCCTGGATTAGTGAGATTTTTGGATCTATTTGCATATATAAGGAGCAATAATCCCTTTTTTAGAGTAAGTGAATCTTATTAGAAATTTTGGAACAATTTTGAGAATCCCAGAGTGGTTCATGGGAAGATAACTCTACGAAGGAATAAGTGGTTCGTGGAGGAGGAAAATGGTCCGCGGAATGAGTGGTGGTCCGCATAAGAGAAAAGGCCCATAGAAGAGAGTGTGGTTTGAGGAGGAAGCTATCACAGTACAAAAAGTAGGGATGTGTGTGGAAGAGTAGATAAGTACATAGAGGAATCTATCACTATATGCAAAGCAGGAAAGTACGCAGAGGAAGCACTCATGGTACGCGGTGAAATACTATTCGCGGAGGATGTAGACCTATTCACGGAGGAATTGTCTTCAAACTAAACAGTAAAAAAAACGTTAATTACATATATAGGGGAAAAATACTTTAAAAAAGTATCTATTTATAGTTTAGTATGCAAGATTTAATGGCAATCCATTGAATTAACCTTCAATTAGATAAATTGAGTCAAGATCCTTCCCAGTGTAGTGAGCAAGGAAGAGTCAACAGAAGTGTTTTTAGGGACACAATATGCTATCCATGAATTCTTGTAAAGGTAGTGTTCCTAGAACAAAGTGTCTATGTTTAAACTTATGTACTCTAAAACTAGTGAAGAATAGTTTATTTTTGTATGACTGAAACACTATCGTTGTATTCTCCTTGGACGTATCCCTTAGTGGTGAACCAAGTAAAATTGTTGCATGTTATCTCTTTGCATGTGAATGTTTGATTTCTAATCATATACATCATACAGGTTTAAATAGTTCCTTCCAATGTGGAAACAAGATCCATTATATTAAAATAAAATGTTGACACTTTGATTCACCACTCCTCTATCAGGGTGTACCGGTGTCCTTCAAGTTGTATCAGATCTTATAGGATAGTAATGTTAAGTCTGTCCTTTTCAATCATGAAGAATTATGTCAATGTTAGGGGAGTACCACTATTTGATGGAAGTAACATTCAGTTAGAGAATAATATAATGATATCTCATCTGATATCTCTTGTAATGGAATTCCTTTTTTTTACTGCACAAGGAGTACAAGTCACTAATCCAATGAGTTTATCTATGAATGATGCAGATAGGAAAATGATTGATGCAGATGCTAAAGAATAGAATGCCCTCACTACATCCCTTTCTGATCAGATCTATCTAAAGTTGATGAGTTGAACAGTAGTAAAGTAAATAAGGTACAAAATGGGGAATATATATATGAAGAAGACATTAATGTAATGGAGGGAAAAATATAAGTTTTTCACAATAGGTTTGATGCTCTGAAGATGAATCCTGACGAAAATATAGATACATTTTTCAATCAAATTACTATAGTTTTTAGAGAAATATGAGTACTTGGTGAAGAAATCAAAGACATTAATATTGTAAAGATAATTTTGAGAGGACTTCCACCTCTTTACAATGAAAAGGTGCCAGTCCTTGAGGAAAGGGATCTTTGAAAAAATTCTCTCGATGATCTGCTGAGATGCCTGGTAGAATATGAGATGAGATTCAAACCAGAAGATGTAATGAATTGGGTAAGAAAGGAAATGTTATTCAAATCCATGAAAAAACATGAAATTTCAAGAGATAGTATTTATGAATATAATGAGGAAAAATAACTTCTTTCTCTCATTTCCAAGAAATTAAAGAAGGGAAAAGGGAAATTGGAAGGAAAATTATGTAATTATTGTTTTCATTATGTAAGTGTTTGAAACATAGCCTCTTGGTGCACAAGAAAACTCAACGATGAAGAAAGTGAAGTTAGAGACATGGAGAAGTCTTAGAAAAGTTTTTTCAAAAAGGCAGATTTAAATTCTGCTAAGAAATTTTGGAGAGAGTCTTTTCTATGAAGAAGAAGATGATGACATTGGATACTTTGAGGATGAAAAATTGGAATATAAATCTAGAACCCATGCATCATTGATGGATACTATTGAAAATACAAAACCATCAGGAGATAAATGTAGAGATAGTCAGTTGACCACTGATTTCGATCTCAATTTGAAACTTAAGGATGCTTTTTATAATCTTGAGAATCAATTCAAGAGATGAAAAAGTGTATAATAGTTGTGGAAGAGTCATTAGAATATGTTGATATACTAGAAGATGAAATTGATCAACTTGAGGCAGTGGTAAAAGACCAGTCAACAACCTTTGAAATCATAACATATGTAGTGGAACTGGAGCTCAAAATTGAAGAACAGGAAAAGGTCATCAATGACCTTACATCCAAACTAGAGGATAATTCCAAGAATATTGATGTACTCTAAGAAGAGAGTTTTTAGAGAGAGTTTTTAATGTGGAGTAAACTCGAAAGTGAATCAATTTCAAAAGAAGAAAAGAATAAAATATAATTTGGAAAATTCTTATATGATGAGTTTCTATAGAGAGCTAGGTGTGGTTCCTATGGAGTTGATAATATTTTTATTGTTCAAAGACCAAAATTCATGGGAAATAGTGGTATTGGTTGTGATGTCGAAACATCAAATGATATAAGAAAAATCAGTCAAAATAATGGAAAGATAAAAGTTGTACATGTTAAAAAGTTACCTGAAGTGCTAAAAAGGATGCCCTCAATTCAAACTAAAAGGATAACTAAAAATTATTCTCAAGAATCCAGAAATTATATGCAACCAAACATTATTTTTAAGGAAAGAGACATGAGGAGGAATAGAAATGATAAGACATTTCCACATATGAAATGTCAATTCTATGGCTATATGGGCCATACAATGTCATAGAGTAAAGAGGAAAGGAGCTATTTGAATGGGGAATAGATAAGAGGTCAAGAAAGGAGAAAAAATTCACATCGTACTTCTTAAGGAATAAATAATTTTTATGGATGTTGTTTCCTTTGTTCTAACTTTTTCCATAAAGCTATTTATTGAAGGTATAGGGGAAGCATGAACAATTCACAGAGAACTCAGATACAAGTCAATACTCATTAACTAGATGGTGTTTCTCTTACGAATAGTTTTTCCCCTCTATAATAAGATTATGAGTTTGAATAAACTTCTTATTTAGAAGAGATAATTGAAAGGCCATCAGTGTCCTACACTCAATCCAGTATTTCATGGAAAGAATATAAGAAAACTAAGAAATCTAGCCTTTCAAAAGTATCTATCAAATATAAAAAGAGTAGCATCACATAGATTCTTTATAGTGAATGATCCTCCCATATGATGGGAAATGTAGACCCATTAAACAATGTTAGGAAAAGGGTTGATGGAATGGTTTGTTTGGTAGTGACAGTCGTTTGAATATTAAAGGTAGTGGAAGCACTGAACTGGCTATTGGCGAGCTAAAGAAAACTAAAGTTCATTATGGGGATGATTTTGATCACAATATCCTTAATGTGAGTAAACTCTATGACTCAGAACATATAGTGTATTTCGATAAAAAATGTTTTACTATAAAATGAAATATAGGGAATTATCTTTTGAAATGTTATAGAACAAATAGAAACCTATATCAAGTTGATAATAAATAAAACATTTTCTATATGAAAGTTGAAGAAGAAAAAAACTAGTGGCATCAGAGATTGGGCAACATTAATCAACAAGACATGTAAAAGATATCAAAACTGAATATTTTCATGAATATCCCACATCTGAAGTGTGAATGGTCGAATGTTTGTGATGATTTCACATAAAGAAAGTTGGATTATAGTTAGTATCATCCAAATTATAAAAGAGCATAAAATCTTCTTGATCTCATCCAAATAGATGTATGTGGTCTGATAAATGTTTCTAGAACTCATGGAGAAAGGTAAGTTTTCCTTTTCATAGATTATTTTAGTAGAATGTGTTGTGTGATGGTCATACAGAGGAAAGGAAATGTGCTTTATTGAATGAAAACATATCACTGAATCCCAGAGAATGATATTGGATGCAACAAAAAAGGTTTGCAGTCTTACAATGGTGGAGAATATAAATATATTGAGTTTTAAAATTAAATAGAGAATCATAGAATACAACATGAGGTGGATTATTTGGGAACTCTGTAGAAAAATGGATTTTGAGCACCAGAATCGTTAGGTGAACTGTATGGCCAAAACTATACTAATTGAGAGTTATATCTCTCACCATTACTGGAATGAGTTTGTTCAAGCTATAACTTATATTCAAAACCATACAGTGATTTATGTGGGGGAATCCAAGACACCCTATGAGTTATGGCATGGAAGGAAGCCCTATTTGAAGTATTTTAATGTTTTTGGAAGTAAATTTTTTATCTGAAACAAATAAAGAAATTGAGGAAAGTATGGTGATGTTTTAGATGATGGAATATTCCACAGATATTCAATGAATAGAAAATCCAACAAATGTTTCAATAAATATATTGAAAAAAATTGTAAAATGTAATGATGTAAAGATCATTGAATACAAATCCAAAAAATCCTCAAATATTCTTATGATAATGTGATAGAAGATGAGGAAGAATGTGCACATGGAATAGATTCAAATATAGAAGTATAGGAAGGCATGAAAAAACATCCAGGAGTCACATCATGAAGTGGAATCAGAAGAAGAATCAGAAGGGGAAACCATGGCTAAAGAAAATTCTTCTGAACCTCACAGGAGAAATCGAAGAGAATAAATTAATCGATCCAACATCATTGGATAATGGAAAACTCATATGTAGATAAGGATAATGAGGAAGAATTCACAATTTTCATTCCTTTCAGTTGTGAAACCACCCTCATTTGAAGAAGCTGAAAAGGATGAATCATGGGTTAAGTCCATGAATGAAGAGTTGGATCAGATCGATAAGAACCAGACATCAGATTTAGTTAAGATAACTAATAACCACAATGTGATTGGTATAAAGAGTATTTTTTTAAAATAAATTTGATGAGAATGGAAATGTTGCCAGAAATAAGGCATGACTATTGTGTAAGGGATATTCACAGATTGAAGGTGTTCATGTTGAAGAGACATTTGATCTAGTGGCTGGATTGGAGTCAATCAGAATTTTTATTTCCATGGAAATTCAAATAGGATACAAAGTGTATCAAATGGATGTTGAGAAATATTTCTTAAATGGAGTTCTTGAAGAAGAAGTCTACATTGAATAACCAAAGAGTTTTCTTCTTGGTAATGGTGAAATGAAAGTTTAATGATTAAAGAAGGCACCGGAGACATGATACTCTCTGTTGGATTCTTATCTAAAGAAGCTCAAATTTAAAATAGGAGGACTGTATCATAATATCTATATGAATAATACTCATAAAGATCAATTTATGGTTCTGGTGTATGTTGATGATATTATCTTTAGTATAATCAATAAAGGATCAGAAGATGAATTTTCCAATAACATGAAATCAAAATTTGAAATTTCTATGATTAGTGAACTCACATACTTCTCTCGGTTACAAGTGATTCAAAAAAAAAACTACACTTTTATTTCTTAGGCAAAGTATGCAAGAGATTTTCTGAAGAAATTCAAAATTCATGACTCCAAAACAATGTAAACTCCTATTTCAGTTGGAAATAAACTGGTAAAGCATGAGGATGGGACTTATGTGGATCTCACCATGTATAGGTGAATCATAGGAATCCCATTATACATAAATGAAACATGGAGAAATATTGTATATGAAACATTCTTAGTGGACCTATTTCAATGTAATCTGAAGGAATAACATATTGATGAAGTTAAATAAACCATGAGGTATATTCAACGTACTCACAATTATTGTTTATACATTGCTGTAGGGAAGGATAATGAACATTCGGCGTTTTATAACGCTTATTGGGCTAGCGATGAGATTGATAGAAAGTCTGAAAGTGGTGGATCATTATTTATTAACAAGAAATGTGTGGTATGGTTGATTAAGAAATAAGAAAGTACTTCTCTTAGTGCTATTAAAGTTGAGTATATCCTGCTCAAAGTCATGCTCTCAGTTACTTTGGATAAAGCAACAACTGACTAATATTGATGATTAGGTGAAACAACTAATGGTAATTCACTATGAGAATAAGAGAATAATTGATCTAATAAAGAATCATGTTCATCATTATCATACAAAACACACTGAAATCAGATGTCACTTTATTAAGGAAAAAGTTGAACAAGGCATGATTAATATGTATCATGTTGGCACTGATGATCAAGTTGCTGACATACTGACCAAGCCATTGTCAACACAGGTGGTTGAGAAACATCAGTTGAACCTTTGTGTTCAACCGACTCCCAGTGCATGAGGAGGTTATGAAAATACCCTCTCCCCACTTGTATTAAATTTTTTAATATGTTTGTGGATGTGATGTAGGATTATTGTGGAGATACGATCTAGGGGGAGTGTTTTTTCAACTCTATAAGTAAATATCATGCTCTTTGGGTTTATTGACAATGGGGGAGACAAGAGAAATTAAATTTTACAAAGTAGGAGAAATAGATGTTTTTTAGGTTGTAGGAAAGATGGAGAAAAATGAATTTTGAAAATTTTATAATGGGGGAGAATAATGAGTTACAAAGGGGGGAAATGTTTAGAGAAAATGAGAATGGAGAAAAAAATTCGAACAATCCGGTGTATGGAATCATGAGAATCCAATTCACTCATCGCCTATTATTTTTTATACTGATAATTTTCACGTAGACTTATAGTGTTGGCTTTGTTGGGTCTTGCGTACTAGGTTTTGAATGTGGTAGATACTTTATTGAATTTATATATAGATTTCCAACAAACCCAAAGGGTGAGATTGATGGACCCAAGGTTGTTCATTGATTGTAATAGATAATGGTTTGTGTTTTTTGTCAACCCTCACATGGAAGACTATGGAATTTGCAAGGAATGTGGTTTCCACATTTGAGTGTATAGTACATTGATCACAAAGACGATGCGTGGAATGAAATTTTTTCGAATAGTTTGCAGACCGCGAATGATGGTACGCAGAACGACACTGAAAATCAACAAAGTAAACCATGAACCAAGTAGTGGAAAACATTAACAGAATGATAAATGGTTAATAGATAAGACTTGAAGTTTGTGGGTAGAAAATGGTTCGAAAAAGGTTTTTGTTATGGGATATCCCATCATTTGTGGAAACGAGACAGTTATTTGAGCCACCGTGAAGAAAGACATGTGGTACGTGGACCACATAGGGAAAACCATTCATGTGTGAAGTAGTACGCGGTGAGGCTGTATCAAATCCATGATTTGGGAAATGTCAGATTATCGAGATTTTTCGATCTCTTTTCCTATATAAGTGGTGATAATCCCTTATTTAGAGTGAGTAGTTCTGAGTATAAATTTCAGAAGAATTTAGAGAATCTCAGAGTGGTTTGCGGGAAGAAAACTCTATGAAGGAAGAAGTGGTTCACAGTGGAGGAAAATAGTCTATGGAAATTGTGGTGGTCCGTAGAGGAGAAAACAGTATGTAGAAGAGAGTATGGTTAGAGGAGGAAGCTCTCACAGTATGTGGAGTAGTGTAGTATGTGGAAGAGTAGGGAAATATGTAGAGGAATTTCTAGAAGTATGTGGAGCAGGGCAGTACACAGAGGAAACACTCACGGTACGTGGTGCAGTAAGGTTTGTAGAGGAAGGAGGTCAGTTCACAGAGGAATATTCTCTGAACTAAATAGTGCTTGGAAAAGTGGATTACATATACGGAGGAAAATATGAATTTAATAGAGCATCCATTTATAGTTTCTTTGCATGATTTAATTCCAATCCATTGATGAAACCTTTAAGTTGATAAACTGAGCCCAGATCATTCCCTGCGCAGTGAGCAAGGGGCAATCAGTAGAATTGTTCTGAGGGACATAGTATGCTATCCCTGAATTCTTTTAAAGGTAGTGTTCCTAGAGTATAATGACTATGTTTAAACTTGTGTACTCCACAACTAGTGAGGAGTAGCAGATTTTGGTATGACCGACACACTGCCAGCGTATACTCCTTCCATGTAGCCATTAGTGGTGAACCAAGTAAAATTGTTGTGTGTCATATCTTTGCATGTGAATGGTTGATTATTGATCATATCCATCATACAAGTTTAATGAATTCCTTCCAACAAGGGAACAAGATCTATTATATTAAAATAAAAAGTTGACACCCTCATTCACCCCCCCTCTTAGGGTGGCCCAGGGTCCTTCATATGGGATCCCTCTAAAGAAATATGGATTGACTCCCGATATTCACTTTCTTTCCTAATAGATTTTATATTAAATATACCTTGGTTTCCATGGGATATCTAATAAATACACATTTCATGCCTTGGTATTCTAGTTTTTTTCCCCAAATATGGCCTTAAAAAATGTCTCACATTCCCATACATGTGTATATAATCGAAAAGTTTCATTACACTCCTTAACTTTATGGGAATTATATTTTCCACCTTATTTGGTACTAGATTTAGTTTTCATGTAATAGTTTGTATTATGTATCCCTGAAAATATAATGGAAGATTTGCATGATTCACTATTGAATTTACCATGTCTATCAAGGTATGATTACTTCTTTTACAAACATCATTCCACCAAGGTGTTTAAGGTGGAATGATCTAGATAGAATCCCAAACTTCCAAATAAAATTGGTAAACCCATGGTTAAGTTATTCACCACCTTGATTATATCTAAGGTTGATTATCTTCTTACTATGTTCATTCTTTACTTAATTATTTAATTATTTGAATTTCTCAAAGGCCTCAGACTTATACCACATCAATTAGAAATATCCACATATATTCGATAAATCATTAAAAGTTATGAAGTAAGAATATACACCTCTATCTTCCACTAGAAAAGGTACACACTCATCAATGTGTACTAATCCTAGAATCTTAGTTTCCCTTTCATCTTATCATACCAATGGTGGTTGCTTATTTATCCTTGAAAACATGAATGATGTATTTTATGTGGTTTTATCTAATAAGAGTATAAATATATCTCTTGATAGAACTTTTTTAAATACTTATATTTTTATCAATATGGTGATGCCCCAACTGGGTGTTATATGATTCATGTGAACATGATTCACTGTCAATTTCAAATACTTGGTTGTCATAATTTAAAACATAAATACCATTATTTAGTTGTGTCATACGATGAAAAAAAATTTCTTTTTAAAAGAAGATTTATTTATTTACAAATTTTAGAATTAATCCATCCATTTCAAGGAATAAAGCATATATGACTTTTTTAGTAGACGTTATAATAAAATAACAATTATATTAAACCAAAATCATTTCAGTTGGAAATGGAAGCTGTTGGTGTTTGTATATACAAGTTTGAAAGTTGTGTAGCATTGTCTACAAGAAGATCCACCTATCCTCTATAAATATCTTAGAATCTACTTGGTTCCTTGATTTGGATATAGATGGGATCACCACAAGCTATATCTAATACCCAATGTGTAGATTTTGAAATATTAAACTCGATTATAAACACACCTTTAGCTGCCCCTTTAATTTTATTGTAGATCATCTTCCAGTGGCTCAAATTAATAAATAAAAAACAATATTTTCTTTTCCTTCTATGGTATTTTGATCATCTTATTCTTGGAAGGATGGTTCTCGAGAGGTTTAGATTTATAGTGAGTTTTGGGACAATTTTCATTGTTATTACTTTTCTTATTCACCATAAGGACTTCATATTTTTCATTCCCTATAACCTTTTCAACTTGTAAAAGGACAATAAGAAGTTCCTAAAGAGTCTTCTCACCACTCTGCATGTTGTAATCCATAATGAAACTGGTGAAGGATTTCATTAATGTAGAAAGTACAAGATTTTTATATAGCTCATCACGGAATTTAATGCACAAGATACCTAAGAACAATTGGTATCCAATCATCTTGACTACATAAGGCCCAACCGGAACTAACCATACAAGATTTCATGTGAATAGTACATTATAGATCTCATATCTCTCTTGACTCGACTTCTCTTAACAGAGATCATGAAGGTGATATATCATGTTATACACATCTACATCCACATATTTCTTTAGAAGGTCCATGGAAATGGATGATAAAATGAAATATTGGACACATGTGGCATAATATAAATATTTACCATAGAGAGAAAACTATCCCTCATATCCCTCTTGGCCAGGTGCTTTAGGAATTGAGTTTTCAATCACATATAATTTTTTTCATGGTGTAGAATAAAATATAAGATCCTTTTATATACTTGAAAAATATTTCTAGTGAGAATGTAATCCCTCTAAAGTATAGATCATAGTAATATGTTTTATTTCATGTTAATTATCATTTCTATAATTAAAATTAGAATAATTTTAGTACACTATATGATAAAATTAGATAACAAATATTAAATTTGTTAATCTCCCACTATTTTATTGTAATCTATTATCTCTCACTGTTTGTTTCTAACATCCCATATCATGGAAATTATTATTGTAAGGGATCATATTCCCCTTCTCAATATCTATATATTGGAGTAAGAAGTTTATCGAAGCATTTAATATTGGAATAAAATTTCTAACTACATTAACAATGAATTCCTTGAACTATTGAGTAGACTCTCCAATACTGATATCCCCAAATTTAGATTTCTTCAACCCTTGCTTGTCAGTACTACTTTGGTAATCCATTTTTTATGTGAACTAATTTATGTTGGTCAAAAACCACAGTTATATTTCCCCAATAACTAAAATCACCCCAACTTTTTTCCATTAAATAACTTTAAACTATTGTTCAATCCTAACTTAATTAGTGGAAGGCTATACTAAATTACTGTATAAAATTGAGTTATTTTTTATCTTTATTCATAAATTTACTAATTTTTATATTTACTACATTATTGTTAATTTTAGGTGGATTTACATAAGTGATTAACCATGAATTAGATAAATTTTATGCATAATCTAATTTATTTTAGTTCTAACTTTCATTATTGTTAATTCATTAATTTGAGTGATCAAAAAAAAACATCCTTATTGAAAGTAACCATGAAAAATGACATAATTAAAATAATAATAGTTGTATAATCATTATCTTTTCCTAATGGTTAGTTTTTTGGAGGATGCTAAACTAATCATTTACATAGGGGAAAACCATGAACCATGGGTTGGTTCATGTTATAAATTTCCACATCTCCACCCTTGTGTCTATTGGGAACATTTTTCCTCATCTCCAAACCTGAACCACCCCCAGTATCCTCTATGCTCTATCAGTTATATAAGATTTTAATCACACACAGGTTAGGGGATCCAAAGGATTAGCTAAGGGGGATTACATAAAAGTAAACCATGGGAATGTAGGCCGTTACATAATGAGGTGAAGGATAATGTGTATTCTATCAGTATAATTTAATAATTAATTTAAATGATACCATCAAATACAATGTTCTGTTATATTCTCATGATCACACAAATACATACAATGAAGTACACATTTATTAAATATAATTCATTCCCAATCATTCTTATTTAAGATAGATAATTCTCAAATCAATTAATTATATTATTCAATAAAAAAAATATTTTATCTTAATTCTAATCCAAAAATTCTTGAAATCCTCATCCATAATAAAAATAGAAATTTTGAATAAATTTATTTAAAATTGACTAAGTAAAAAAAAATATACCTGATAGGAAACACGGAAAATACCCATCTGAATGAAAAATCCTGTCTTATTTTCATATACATTTTACTCATGTGACATGTAACATACCAAATTTATCACATAATTTCATGGTATGTATGAGTAAATTTAATTAGAGATGAAACACATGCTATTTACATTGTGTGTTATTTTTTAATACACATAAATTCATCATTGTATTAAAATTTTTACGTGATATACTTTTATAAATATTAAACAGAATATAATTACACATTTAATGTATATAAAAGCCTTCACATAACATATAGGAGTTGACTAAATGAAAAACACAACACATATTAAAATGTTTTAAATTATATAATAAATTAATTATTAATTTTTCATAAGCAGGTAATATACACAGTGCGTAATAGCCTACTAAATTTAATGTGTAGATCCTCATTTCCTATCCACAACACATGATTAGGGACTGGTAAAGTGGTCATTCTATTGAAATTAATGGATTACAAAACATGTACTTGTGATACACACCATGTGGTCTCTGAGTTTTATAATTACTTGTCATGTAGGATATATAAGAAAATAAATGGTCCATTTTTGACTAATGTACTACATGACAAGTACTCCAGTTACACATCATGTAGTCAAGATAAATGTGCACCAAGATGGACTGGTAGACATGCAGAGTATTCAATACACATCACGTTTAATAAATTCACACACTCCAAATTAATTCTAGTTTAATTTGTGAGTTTCCTTGGTGAATTTAAAATGGGTAAATTATGTGTACCAATGGGCTACATGTAACACCCCGAGCTTCCATGGTACGCTTCCCTTTGAATAATGCACTAACTTGCATTGTACGCGACTTCGAGATTCCAACACACAGCGGCCAATCAAACTAGCCGTTATGAATAGTAATACCAACTTTTTGAATTTTTATAAACTTTATTTTTCAAAATGGACTTCATTTTTGGATTCAGAATATCAAAATTAGCCTAGGGTGAATTTTTGGTATTTTTCTGAGAACTTCCATTTTTTGATGAATAGTGAAAAATACTAAATTTTAATTAAAAACAACTTTTCTAATCAAAATCATTTATAGTGATAAATTATAATAATGAGTGGTTTTAAAGTATAATTAGATTATATTTTTAACATTTAATCCTATATTGGTCATTGGCTGTAATTTCACATTTAAACTGAACATAAACAAGGGTCAATCTTTTGATAGTTATTATTTCATAAAAACACCCTTTTTGTTTTGACATCGGGAATTAATTTTAAATTAATTTCTGCCACTTCTGTATTTTTAATTTATAAAAATGGATTCCATATTTAGAATCAGTATGTCCAAATTTTGTAAATAGGTAACTTTTATTTTTAGACATTTTGAGTAATTACTTCGGTAAATATTTTATTTACCATGGTTAAAGGGTAAATCCGGTAAATAAGGGTAAAAAAATAATATTATAATAATATTAAATTACCCCAACACATCTCATAACCCTATTGGATGATGCATTTCTGACCATGATCATCCTTGGGTAGATTTTGGGACCCCATGGAGCCACTTGTAAGTGAAAATGACACTTTCGAATAATTAAGTTAAAATAAATACAAAGATGACGTAAGCATATATCTTTTACTAAAAATTGTTTTACATAGAGATATATAAGTTATCTCTTAGACAATAAATATTAATTATAAATATAAAAATATTTCCTACATAATGGTATTTTATTTATAATCTTTAGACATTGAAAAAATTAAACTTATTTATGACACAATGATGATGCGGTATTTTCTTTATTAATGAAAGAATCAAATAAATGGTATTATAAATGTTAAAATAAATATAATTTGAAAGTTTTGTTGCCATACAAGAATTTTATAGGTTAATATTACATGTTAGGATTTATTATATAAATTTATTTATAATTAATAATGTTTTTAGGACTTTTACAAAAATCAATTATTAAATAGTGTCAAAATTGACATAAAAGAGTTTTAAAAAAAAATATTATATTATTAATTGATATTCTATTCCTAAAAATATAAGGTTCGGCAAAGAGACTTATATAATTATTGGTGTATCATTAATGAACCATTTGGGGTTCTCTTGGACGTATATAGTAGGTTTACTAACCATATAATATCAAAATAAAAAGAGACATGGTAAATGTCAAACTAATTAACTAAGAGTTAAATCTAAATGATAAGGTTAATATAATGACCCAAACCTGTCAAAAACCTATTGATTGAGTGTATCTCGACCCATACCAACCTTAGCCTCAAAATAATCCACTATGGAACCATTATAAACCTAAAATAATTTTATTATAAAATAATATTTCACTCTTTTCCTAAGGTGCCTTTCACCACTCTTATAAAAGGGAACCCCGCCTTCTCTCAATATCACACCTTCAAAGCCATTTGGATCGGCCAAACTCTGCCAAAATATCCTCTAAACTTCCCTCCCTTCATCCTAGAGGCAGAAATTTAGTCCGAAAGCCATCCTAAAGAGTCATTTTGATCAAATCAAAAGGATTAACCCGAAGAAGAGGTACTGATTTCACCACCACCTTTCAAGTTCCTTTCTTCTTCCACTTCTTATTTCATTGTTATTTCCATTATAAAATATTAAATACAGTATATTATATATACTGTGATATTATTATAAATTTGGTACAAACATATTCATTATTATACCCATCCTCTGAATGACATGTCACCATACGTGCGTACGTACGACTTACCGTCTCCACGTCGTGGTGTAGCTGTTATTCAATATATTATTATTTTTATGGGTATAATAATGAGTATAAATGATTTAAATAATAAATATAAAATTTTTATGATTCTATATATATATGATATACCATTCAATTATATATTATATTTATATCAAAAGAATGATATTGTCGCATGTGCGTATGTATGGAATACCGTCTCCATGAACGCGATGAGATTCATTCTCCATCGTACCCATTCAAGAATAATTATCATTTGATGATTAAAAATAATGTTTAAGAACATGATATCATTCTAGATATAAATAAGATACAACCTATCCATAACAACCATGGCTTATGTAACAAAACATATAAAAGAAAACGAGTAAGTTAACACCTGAAACGACAATAATACTAAGATATTATTAACAAAGCAATGTTAAAAGATCATATATGATATGATATTACTGTATATGATTCTTGTATAATTTAATAACAATTATTTAACCATTATACAAGAGGTTAACCAACCCTAGACCAAAGAAAAGTACAAGGTAAAGGTTTATTTCACAATCTCTTCCTTTTCCGAGGTTGTTTATACGTATTTATCTACTGTGACCTCTTTATCATCTATGTCCATGTTTCTTAAAAATGTATTTCAAAACATTTTTAATATTTAATATAAAATGGGTTAAAGTAATTTATACCCTTGTATGACTTTTATAATATGTTTATAAAGGAATACTTCCGTCGTTTTCCAAACAAGGACCTTTTTAACCTTTTCGACAAAATTAAGGTAAGAATGTCTTTTTTTAAATTATATGGTGGGAGAGGCTATTTTCCACCATTATAAAATAGTCTATGCTTACCATACAATATTAAAAGAATATTTTCAAAATAAAGGTTTTCTTTTATAATTATGTGACTTTTAAATGATTTCAAAAAAACAGATATTTCTCTCAAATAGTTTTGATTTGATCTATGTCAATGTTCTTTAATGGATTTTGAGATTATTTGAAGTTGATTTATTATGATAAAAAACTTCTATATTGTATTGAAGGTGTTGTGATATGTTTGACTATGGATGTGTTAATTTTATACCATTCATGGTTTATGAATAATGTATTGACATTTCATATGCATGTTTTAATACGAATGTTTCTGTTATATTTTAACCTTTTCTTAAGATGAATGTATTGGACTAGTATGTCCGAGGTTGGGAACCAGTAAAAGTTACCCCCCTGGGTTGGGGTTCGGTTATAGCAGACCCTCTGGGATGGAGTCCGGTTATAGAGGCTATCCTGGATGGAGTCCGGTTACAGAGGCTCTTCGGGTTGGAGTCCGGTTACAGAGGCTCTCCGGCATGGAGTCCGGTTACAACGGCCCTCCATGTTTGGGTCCAGTTACATTTAGCCCATATGTCCTGGCACGGGGCCTTGACATAGAAATTAAAGTCTGGTATTATGAATTCCATCATTATGAAAGTGTCTATTTGATATTTAATGTGATTATTCGACTAGTATAATATCCATGTTATTAAGAAAATGGCATTATTTGATTTTATATTTGCCATTTTATGTTGAAGTTCGAGTTTAAAAGGCTTTTGTTTTAGTTATACATTTCCTTAAATGTTAATGATTATTTATGAAATATTATGCTATGTTGTTATCCTTACTGAGAATCTAAGCTCACCCCTTTATATGTTTTATTTTTCCCAGGATTTCCAAGAAGTGTATTATGATTTTCATGTAGGGTTAAGCTAAAGGGAACAATGTCATTCCTAAAGGATTATTTATGTTGTGTTGTATGTTAGAATGTGAAATGTAACATTATTGTATGTAATCTATTTTTCAAGACTACTAAACTAATCGGTACTTCAGGACATGATTCCTTGTAATCCTACTAATGTATTAAAATAATACACCAACTATGGGTAAGTAGGGTCAGGGCATTACAGTTGGTATTAGGGTCAGTTTAGGAATAACCTTGGAAACTAGATTTAGATAAACTCTGATTAGAGTACATTACCATGAGATAGACTTTGAGGATTATTATAGAATAACTTCCTAGAATTTTGGTATTGTAGAGATTTTGTGAGTTTTCAGAGCAATACATCCATGTCTAGATACGAGAAGGTAGAGGTAGCTCTGGCATAGATGTACTTAGGGGTAAAACCCGAAAACACCGCTTTGAGCTAGACTCAAATGAGAACTAGTGCACGACAATGAGTATTGCTGCACTCTTGGTTACGAAACTCCCAGGGGATATGCTTAGGAGAATTCTCATCTTCTTTAAAAATAATTATGAAGGGTTTATGAGTATATACTTCCTCAATGAATTTTTTTATGATTACAGATTATATCCATAAACTGTTCAATTTATGTTAAGTGTTTAGAAGTATGGAATTATGTATTTAGATTCATAAACTAATTTAGTTTATGCCATTGTTTAGAAATGGCGCCTAGTGGAAGGAATGGAAACCATATCAATGGACGCACTACATGTAGGGATTGACCTCCTGCTCAAGATAAAATTATAGTGGAGCAGGTGATACAACTGGTGTGGATCAGCTCATCACTATACTGGGACAACTCACTTAGGTTATGAATAATAACCTTACCCATAATGAGAAACCTGATCCACAACGTGGAGGATCAATGTTAGATCACTTCATGAGGCAACAACCACCAATGTTTAATGCGGGTAAAAATACACTAGTTGGTGAGCAATGGGTCAATTCCTTAGAGAAAATATTCCATGCCTTGGGGCGTAGCGAAAGGGAAAAAGTTGTCATGGCAGTTTATCGCCTCACTGGAGATGCTGATCAATGGTGGTCATTGATCCAAAATAAAAAGGAGGATGAATAAGTATCATGTATTGAATGGAGGGATTTTAGAGAAATTTTCTTATAAAAATACTTTTCTCATAATCATCGAGTAGATATGGAAAGGCAAATTCTATGTCTGAGGCAAAAGGAGGATGAGAATGTCGCAAAGCATGAAGCTAACTATACAAGGTTAGCGAGGCATGTAGTTGATTACATACATAACCCTAGGAGTAAGATTGATCATTTCTGTGATGGTTTAAAATAATTTCTCCATCGATCATTAGTCTCACAATCCTTCTCGACATATGAAGACATTGTCTCATGTGCTATCCAGACAGAAAATGAATTCTCTAAGTCTTATGACTTTAAAGTAAATCAAGAGAAGAATAGAATGATGGAGAAAGAGATATATAAAGGGAAAAGGGAATGAAGGATTTTCCATTATGTCATAATTGTGTGAAGAATCACCCCGGTACTTGCCTAAAAGGAATGGGAGTTTGTTACAAATGTGGAGAAAAAGGTCACCAAGCCTGGGATTGCAAGGGAAAGAAAGAGGTTGTCAATGTTGAATTCTATAACTATAAAGAAATGGGGAATTATTAAAATGAATTTCATAAGCGTCAGGGAAACATACCTCAGAAAAGGCCAAGGGATGAAGGAAAATCTTATGCTGTTACTACAATTGAAGTGGAATAATTAATGTATTTGTCTTTTTGGACTAAAGGATTATATTATGGTTATAAGAATAATGTGATATATAAGGATTGTACTGCATTACTTGTTTTCATTAAGGATTTAATATGACTAATGTGATCATATTTTTAGTATGTGACAATAAGAGAAACTTTAATTTGTCTGGGGAATCTGATGTTGCAATTGATTTTGGAATTTAGATATCTTTTACAGAGAGTCTGGATAGAGGTAATTTAAATAACTATAATGTTTGGAATGGATTAAGTTGAAATTTGGATAGTATTGTTTAGGGTTAAAACAATTCATATGATTATTTTGGGAATATTATGATACTATAGTTTTAGGAAAAGGACAACCTGTAGGTCGGACGATAACCCGTCGCGTCGAACAAAGCTGTAGGAATCAAACCCACAACCATAGTGAGACCATCCTTTATTACCTACCACTAGCCTACAGGAAGTCCCTGGTTATTACAAAATATTTTTATTCATTATAATGGTATGTGTTAATATTTTTAACCTTATACGATTAGAATAAATATAATATTTTTGAGTTCTATTATCTTTTAGAGTGAAAGATGAGTTTATGGTACAAATTAGTTAAAGGATGAAACTCTACTTGTCAAGTATACATTTATTTTCTTCTCTTATTCTATGAATAAATTAATCCTTAAACTTTAGGGAAGGGAACTTTAAACCAAAAATGTGTTATCCTAATACCTTATGTTTTGTTGAATCGTTTATATTTTAAATCATCATAGATTGATGGTTTTGAGGCCTTCAATTTTACACATTTTTTTGATTGATGACCTCAGTCACTCCCTATAAATATTTACATTTTCCCTCTATTTATTTGTATCAAATTAAATCCAATTTTCTCCTAATTGAGATCATAATTTGGTGGTGACTTTTCATTTCCCTTTCCCTCTAATTAAGACTAAATTTTATTATCCCAATTTTTGATATGCGTTTTCCATAAAGGTATTTTCTATTTTCAACCTTTAATTTTTGATTAACAATTTAAAATTGGGAGGACACAATTTATTGCATTAGGGGATAATGTAACACCCCAAGCTTCCATGGTAAACTTCCCTTTGAATATTGCAATATCTTGCATTGTACGTGACTTCGAGATTCTAACACACTACGACCATTCAAACTAGCCATTATGAATAGTAATACCCAATTTTTAAAATTTTTAAAATTTTATTTTTCTAAATTGACTTCCTTTTTGGATTCGGAATATCGAAATTAGACTAGGGTGAAGTTTTGGTATTTTTCTGAGAACTTCCGATTTTTGATGAATAGTGAAAAATAGTAAATTTTAATTAAAAACAACTTTTCTAATCAAAAAAATGTATAGTGATAAATTATAATAATTAGTTGTTTTAAAGTATAATTAGATTATATTTTTACCATTTAATCCAATGTTGGTCATTGGATGTAATTTCACATTTAAACTGAACATAAACACGTGTCAATCTTTTGATATTTATTATTTCATAAAAACACGCTTTTTGTTTTGACAACGAGAATTAATTTTAAATTAATTTCTGACACTTCAGTGTCTTGAATTTAGAAAAATGGATTCAATATTTAGAATAAGGAGGTAATTTTTTTTAAATATGTAACTTTTATTTTTAGACATTTTGAATAATTACTTCGGTAAATATTTTATTTACCATGGTTAAAGGGTAAATCCGGTAAATAAGGGTAACAAAATAATATTATAATAATATTAAATTACCCCAAAACGTGTCCTAACCCTATTGGTTGATGCATTTATGACCATGGGCATCCTTTGGTCGATTTTGGGACCCCATGGATCAACTTTTAAGTGAAAATGACACTTTAGAATAATTAAGTTAAAATAAATACAAAGATGACATAAGAATATATCTTTTAATAAACCAATTTTTTACATAGGGTTATATATTATATCTTTTAGACTATAAATATTAATTATAAATCTAAAAATATTTCCTACATAATGGTATTTTATTTATAATTTTTTAAAATTTAAAAAGTAAACTTATTTATGATACAATGATGATACAGTATTTTCCATATTAATGAATGAATCAAATAAATGGTATTATAAATGTTAAAATAAATATAATTTGAAAGTTTTGTTACCATAAAAGAATTTTATAGGTTAATATGACATGTTATGATTGATCATATTAATTTAATTTTAATTAATAAAGTTTTTAGGACTTTAATAAAAATAAATTATTAAATTGTGTCAAAATTGACACAAAAGAGTTTTTAAACCAAATATTATATTATTAATTGATATTCTATCCCTAAAAATCTAAGGATCAGCCAAGAGACTTATATAATGATAGGTGTATCATTAATGAATCACTTGGGGTTTGGTTGGATGTATATAGTACGTTTTTAACCATATAATATAAAAATACAAAGAGACATGGTAAATGTCAAACTAATTAACTAACTGTTAAATCTAAAAGATAAGGTTAATATAATGACCCAGACCTGTATAAAACCTATTGGTTGAGTGGATTTCAACCCATCCATTCCTTAGCCTCTAAATAATCCACTTTGGAACCATTATAAACCGAAAATGATTTTATTATAAAATAATATTTCCCTCTTTTCCTAAGGTGCCTTTCACCCCTCTTATAAAAGGGAACCCCCCTTCTCTCAACCTCACACCTTCAAAGCCATTTGGATTGGAAAAACTCTGACCAAATATCATATCAACTTCCCTACCTTCATCATATATTCCCCACTTTAGTTATAAATCCATCCTAAAGAGTCCTTTTGATCAAATCAAAAGGAAGAACCCGAAGAAGAGGTACTGATTTCACCCCCCTCTTTCAAGTTCCTTTCTTCTTCCAATTCATCTTTATTTGTTATTTACATTCTAAAATAATAAACCCAGTATCTTATATATACTGTAATTTTATTATAAATTTGTTACAACCATATTCATTACTCTACCCATCCTTTGAATGACATGTCACCATACGTGCGTTCGTACGGCTTACCGTCTCCACGTCATGGTGTAGCTATTATTCAATATATTATTATTTTTATAGGTATAATAATGAGTATAAATGATATAAATAATATATATAACCTTATGATGATTATTTATATATGATATACCATCCAATTATATATGATATTTATATCAAAAGAATGATATTGTCGCTTGTGCGTACGTACGGAATACCATCTCCACAAACGCGATGAGATTCATTCCCCATCGTACCCATTCAAGACTAATTATCATTTTATGATTAAAAATAATGTTTAAAGACTTCATATCATTATGGAAATGAATAATAAATTACCTATCCATAAAAAACATGGCTTATGTAACACAACAAATAAAAGAAAAAGACAAATTTTACACCTGAAACGACGATAATTCTAAGATATTTTTAACAAAGCAATGTTAAAAGATCATATATGATATCATATTAATGTATATTATTCTTTTATAATTTAATAACAATTATTTAACCATTATATATGAGGTTAACCTACCCTCGACCAAGGAAAATTACAAGGTAAGGGTTTATTTCATAATCTCTTCCTTATCCAAGGTTGTTTATACATATTTATCTACTGGGAACTCTTTATCATCCACATCCATGTTTTCTAAAACTGTATTTCAAAACATTTTTACTATTTAATAGAAAATGGGTTAAATTAATTTATACCCTTGTTTTACTTTTATAATATTTTTATAAAGGAATCATTCCGTCATTTTCCAAACAAGGTCCTTTTTAACCTTTTCGACAAAATTAAGGTAAGAATGTATTTTTTAACTTATACGGCGGGAGTGGCTATTTTACTCTATTATAAAATCATCAAATCTTACCTTAAAATCTTATAAGAATATTTTCAAAATAATGGTTTTCTTTTATAATTATGTGACTTATAAATGTTTTCAAAAAAATAGATATTTCTTTCAAATAGTTTTGATTTCATCTATGTCAATGTCCTTTAATGGATTTTGAGCATATTTGAAGTTGATTTATTATGATACAAAACTTCCATATTTTATTGTAGGTGTTGTGATATGTTTGACTGTAGATGTGTTATTTTTATACTATTCATGGTTTATTTATAAAGTATTGAAATTTCGTATTCAGGTTTAAATACGAATGTTTATGTTATATTTCAACCTTTTCTTATGATGAATTTATTGGACTAGTATATTCCGGGTTGGGGATTGGTAAAAGTAAGCCCCCGGGTTGGGGTCAGGTTACAACAGACCCTCCGGGATGGAGTTCGGTTACAGAGGCTCTCTGGGATGGAGTCTGGTTATAGAGGCTCTCCGGGTTGGAGTCCGGTTACAGAGGCTCTTCAGGATGGAGTCCGGTTACAGAGGCTCTCTGGGATTGGGTCTGGTTACCGTTAGCCTATAGGTCCTAGCATGAGGCCTTGAAAAAGAAATTAATTTCTGGTATTATGCATTCCATTATTATTAATGTGGATATTTTATATTTCATGTGATTATTTGACTAGTATAATATCCATGTGAGTATGTAAATGGAATTATTTGATTTTATCTCTTCCATTTTATGCTGAAGTTCAAGTTTAAAAGTCTTTTGTTACTTATACATTACCTTAAATTTTTATGATTATTTATGAAAGTTTCCACTATATTGTTATCCTTACTGAGCATCTGAGCTCACCCTTTTCTATGTTTTATTTTTCCCAGGATTTCTAAGAAGTGTTTTAAGATTATCATGTAGGGTTAAGTTAAAGGGAACAATGGCATTCTTAAATGATTATTTATGTTGTGTTGTATGTTATAATGTGAAATGTAACATTCTTGTTTGTAATCTATTTTCCAAGACTGCACAACTAATCGGTTCTTCAGGACTTTATTCCTTGTAATCCTACCAATTTATTAAAATATTGCACTGAATCTGGGTAAATAGGGTCGAGGCGTTACACTGGACACCATGTACTCTTGTTCCACATGGCTAGAATCATTAGCTCCACCAAATGATTTATTCAATTTTTTTCCATTTATAATTAATATGTTTATTCATTATGTTAGTGAGAATGAAGGGGAAGAATATAATATGTCATGATTTGGATTAAATAATAATTAAAAAATAATTTAAGACTAACAGTAAATGCATAAATCAATCAGTAGTATTTAAATATTTATAAATAATTATGAGACCCCTTTGATACAAAATGATATCAGATATGTTGTGAGAAAATTCCCAACAAAATTTTTAGTCATAATCGATGATTAATAAATGATTTACATGGATGAATAATGTTGTGACCAATAAGATTATATCAAAGATTAATTTACATGAAAACAATGGAACCAAATGTAGGATCATTATATAATGATTTATATTTAATTTAAGTAATTTAAGAATTCCCTTGTAATGGATTATTTATTTGATTATGAATCTAAAAACATCTCTACATTGTAACTTCATTTCATGGTAGATCATAATGCTTGTGTTATTCATCCATGATCATCATGTGAATTTCTTCCATGAAATATTCTTCTTGATCTCATTATAATCAAGTGGGATGGGGGAGGTTAGTCTATCTCCATTCTTGATAAAATTCTTAGAGAGGTTGTTTTAAGGGATTGAGAAAATTCTCCTTGAGCTGATGTGAGAAAAAACAAAAATATGGCAACCATTATGGTTGGAAATATTATATTTGGGTTTAAATAGTCCTAGGGTTAGAAAATAATAAAATAACATGAATCGTTATTATTTTATTAATCACCATAGAAACCCATGCCTATAATGAAAATAATATAATTATTTCTAGATATGTGAAAACCAGAAAATTAATTAAATATTATTTCTTGAATAAATTATTTAATTTTTTTTAAAATAATATTTAATATATATTATTTATCACAGGACCATTAAACAAGGTCACTCATTCCTACACAATATTAATTTTTCCTTAAATAATGACTATTTGTTTAATAAATAAATATCATCCCATTATTTTCCAATAAATAAATAAATATTATATTCACTGCATGAAGAATAAATATTTATTAAATTTTCTCTTCATATAATATTCTCTTGAATAACCTAGTGAAGAAATAAATGAAATAAAATAAAAAATTAATAATTATTAAACTAATAATGGGAATAATATTCATTCAACTTGTGAAATAATGAATAATATTATTATTTAACTAAGAGACACTTATTTTGTGACACTCTACCACTTTCTTAGAATCATTAGGCAGGTCACCCAAAGTTTTAGGTTAGAATATAGAAGCACTCCAAGAAACCAATAGATAATAAAGATAATGTCACAATGACATAAAACCTCATACTAACTCTTGTTGTGCAATATAATCCCTTTATCATGATATCTCTAATCAAGTAAGTTGCATCATGGTGTCATTAACCTATGTAGTCATTGTCTCTTTCTTTGACAGTTTGAAAATGAACCCACCCAGGGAACTCTAAGTCCATGTATTTACTTGGGCGTCATCATATCTATAAATGATCTTGAGATATCAAATTCCATTAAAGAACATAATAGAAAAATCATTTCTCAGATTATTCATTAATGAAATATTACTCATGATGCACACAACATATCCTACCTCACTAAAGACATATGTTTTCAGATTTTTTTTTTCAATAAATAAATGTAGATGACTAATAATATTAATTAATAATAATATTAATTTCTATAGTTTAATAAAAACACCCACATATTGGAACATCCAATGACATATGAATGTGGATTTCCCACCGGCATGTCAATTTCTCATTACCTCCATTACTAGAAATTACCAAAGGAAAACACCAAGATAAAGTGTATAAAAGTTTTATGATTCTACAATCCTAATAGAATATATCATTTTCATCCCATCAAATGATATCATCCGGCTATTGAACATATATTTAAGAATATTTTCTGAGCACTTTTTGGATCACATAATTACTAGAAATTGCTCGGATCTTTCAGTGTGATAACCACTCTTATAACTTTATCAAATACTATATCATGAAAAAAAAATTATTATGTGGTAAAAGGTTTATAAGTATTCAAAACAATGAATATAGGTAACCATAAAGTATATAGAAGTTTATTCAATGGAAGTAACTCCAAAATTATCTTTTTGGTTTCATTTTCATCTATTGAACATTTACATGCTATGATGGTTGATCTCCTTCAATCAAATGAATTTATTTTTGTGTTTAGAAGAATATTCATAGTTTGTATCCAATAGAGAATTTAGGTTGCTTTTGGGAGAGAGGTGATCTGAGATCTACACTATTTTTCCATTTTCATTTGAAGAATATTGAAAGCCATATGGTATGTGATTCAATAATTTTCCATGTTTAAGTGAAATTGCAATGTTATCATGATTTTTCACATTGGTTAGTAGTGGAATAAACCATAATGAATATTAATCTAGAATTAAATAAAGAATTGTTTTTAAGGAATTACGACTGCATGGTGTGCCATATTTTGTTTATGATATGGTATATCATGTATTTTATGATTGGAAATTTGATAAAGAATGTAATGATAGAAATGATTTATGTCTAAAATAATTAAAGTGTCATGTTTAATGGAAATCATACTTCCTTATAATTTAGGGAAATGGATATTATGCTTGAATAAGTTTTAAATAATTTTTCTTTATTGATAGTTGATGCCTTAGGTTTGCTGTGGTTTTAACATGTGATAAATGAATTGGTTAAATCAAGTTTGTAAAAAAAAATTTGTTAGATAAATATATTTTTTAGGGGATGAGTGAGATGTTTTTATTAAGAAGGCTGGATACCTTGGTTTAGGGGCCTAGAATCCTTGTAAACTGCTTGTTGTTTTCTCTCCTCCTTGTATGTTTTCTAAATATGTGATCCTCACTCTATAACATGATGTGAGCCTATGATGGTTGATGGTTTGGTGAGAAATGGGTATGGGATCCCAATATTGTGGAATCAGTTCATGCATGAGATGGCAGGATGGATGGTGATACTCATAGTAGTTTTGGGGATTCCATCAAGACTAATGGAGCATGTTATAGATGTGATTTACCATTGATTGTTATGCAGAAATTTGGGATGATTACTTGTTATGAATGTTATTTAAATATCAAATTTTTAGGTTTTTAATTTCTACATTGTTTTCTACACTGGATAATGTAACTAGATGCTCATGGTTTATGAATATTTTATGGTTTCTTAGGGTAAGTCGTAGAGTGCCTAGAATAATGGAATGGAATGAATAATAAATTCTTAACCCATGATGATGAAAGATCCATGGTTGAATCAGAAAAACTATCCAATAATTAATATATTTTTTAAATCATTAATGGAAATATTAATTTATAATCTCTTGAAATGATTGTGTTATTATAGGATGTATAGTCCTTCATGTTGAAAGTCATTTTTATAAGTGATGACAGTTTCTGTGAAGGTTAATGCCAGGTAGTTTTTCAATGTGTGGTTTTTGTTATATATATATATATATATTCTATCTAATTTGTTATTTGATATGAAACCCCACCCATTTCAGTTGACTGACTAGAACCATATAAACTATAGAGGGTGTTCTCCCCAATAATTAGGTTATCAAGGAACATATGGATTACTACCCCCTCTTTACCCACTCTCTTCACCTGGTAGTATTATGTGTGAGTATGCACAATGTTTTCTTTCCTGTATATGTGTGTAGAAAGATGTGATGTACTATGGTTTTTTTCACACCCATATATCTTTGTATATTGTATCCTAAGGATTACTATAGGTAATTATGTACATGCTGTAATAGATTAAGGTATAATACATGGTATAGAGGTAGTAGTGGATCCCAGAAAACTACCCTATTACTATCTAGGGGTGGTTATGTTTAGGATATTATGAGATACATAAGGTGTGGGTGATTATACATTCCTCTTTGATTTAAGGAGATTATATTTAGAGATATGGTTTAGGACGTGTGATGTTGGGGTAGATCTATAAACTAGTGTGGAAGTGGTAGTGGGGTACCTTAACTTTTTATATTATGATGGATATTATATTATTACTTATATTTGATACTTGGTGGGAGATACATAGTGAGGCTGAGAACTTATCAAACCTCATTAAGTGACTAGTTAGTTTCACTACTTATTCACCGGTCCTTAGTATACTCTCTTAAAATTTTGTGCAAGAGGCGCTAGGGAGGATCTAACTGTGTATACCAGTTATGATTACCCAACATATAAGTAAAATATTTTTCATGTATGAAAAATTTAGTTATTAATTAGGATGGGCATTACAAACACATACAGATTTCCATGAGCTTTTTGGTCATTGAGGACACTATTGGGGATTTCACTTTTGATAATTATAGTTTTCTTATAGTTGTTCATATTGTATGAAATTTCATGTATGTATTGGGATATTTTTTCAATTATATGAATATTTTAGTGGGTGTTTATATCTTATATCACATTAATTTTTCATCTTAGAGGGTAATGCCTCCCATTTGTGTGTATGGTATACCCTCAGTGATAGTTTCCAACTCGTGGCTTATTAGAGGAAGGCTCCAGAAACCATTATCTATCTTCTCTCAAAGTCATTCCAGGAGGGATACCTTTGGATGGGAGGGGGTCGTTACATGTATTCTTTGAAAAGTAGATTTTTTCTATCTATACTCTTGTATTCTTTTGAATAACTGATTTTACTAAAAATTATAGACAGAAAAAACCATTTTTTCAAAGAAGACAAGTTTCACCTTTCACCAGTGTAATGAATTATAATTAACCACATTGTTCAAAACAAATTTCTACATGACCTCCTGCACACCTCCCCATATGAAATAGGTTTCTGACTAGTAGTAATGGTCTAATCCCATCTGTGGGGAGACTATACCCTTAGTATCATATCATACCAGAAATAATAATAAAAATAATATAATATATAATGTAGTGATAAAAGTAACAAGAATGAATGAAATAATAAAAATGAAAACAATTCATAAAGGTAATAAATATCCCCTAATTATGGCAGACCCAACTAGAGTATCAAAGTGGAGTAGGTAAATAATAAAATGAAACATTGTATAGTCCAATGAAGTCTATCATAGTTTTCCACCAGCTCCATTCTTCACTTATCATCCATCATCCACATACCCCTTCCATTAATCAAATCCCTATAGATGAATTCTACTTGTTCCTCGAGATGCTCATGCAGTGTGTGAGAAAAAAAATCTAGTTGTACACCACTAATGTTTCCTTAACTAGTGTACACATGTAAAATAGGTGTGTTACATGATAGTAATTAATTTGATTTAAATCATAATAAAAAATGATCATATACAAAGTGGTTGTGTGATAACCAATCTTCTACAATCCCCCTGTAGAAATTGCATCGGATCCTTTCCATAATGATGATCAAGATTAATCTAAAATGATAATAAGCAAGTCCTACATTCATCATCATGCTACATAGAATCCAAAAGGCATGAGTGGGCATGCTACTCAAAATCTATAAGGCATCGAGTTGACACGCTACATGGAATCCACAAGGAAGGAGTTTCAGAATGTTCCCATGAATTCTCAATCCATTAAGTTATGTATGATCTATAGGTAAATCATTATCTTTCATCATTATAATTTCACATCATACACTCTCTGCCTTCAAGTGGGAATCATACCATGATGGTCACCTATCATGTGTACCAAGCACCAAACCTCCATGGAAAGTTAACACACAACAAGGTATAGTATGATGAAGAAACATATCATGGAATTGTGAGATATAAATTATCACCACAAACATCTAGTGAATCCACATCAAGCATGGAAAATGCTACACTAGATAATTTCATGCAATAAGGATCATATATGGGTAACAGGGAAACATACATAGCCATAAGAAGTCAACATTAATGGAGAGAACAACTCATGTTAACACATGAATCATACCATGGAAACAAGTGAATATGAGAGCCTAGAATGGTAAGGATCTTTCTACCTAAAATTAATTCCGGGAGAACTTCATGGGTTGTTAAGGGATCATAACCTTAATATCATTCACATATTAGTAAATTCCAACCACTCTCCATGGACTCCTCGAACTATGTCCAACTATTTTATTTATAAAAAGAAATAAAACACCACAAGCTTTAATATTTTCTCCCTCCTAGATAATTTAAAAAATTATAAAATTATTCCAACACATGAGTTAACAGTTCCTTCCATAATGAATAATTGTAAAATAATGTTCGATAATAATCTATGTCTCTAGAATAATCCAAGATAGACATGTTCTCTTTTGAAATTATTACTATTCATTGATAATTTTGGGTTATTATAATTTAAATAATTATTTTTCAAATTTTAGAAATTTTTGTAGGGTTTAATTCACAAATATATCATGAATAGATGCATGGAAATTATACTCCTAAAATACTATAGAAAAAATTAAAAGAGGGAGAGATAACTCTGCCACACATGGATGCTTGAAGAAAGTCTAGAATCACATGAATAGTACTTTACAGATATTTTATAATGGAACTTTGGGATGATTAAACTCATGATGGTATCCAAAACATGATGGCAATAAGGGTTTTTATATTTTTAACAAGGAAAATTGTGTACTAATCTACAGCATTAAGAACCATAGTTTAAATTCAACATTATTTTTTTCTTTAAAAAATATCCTCAATGCATAGTAATTAATTTCATCCATAAAAGGAATTGTAATCCAAAGTGAGATAATAGAACAAATTCCTCGTGATTTTAGGATTTTAAATTCATCAAAAAGGGTTACCATAGCATGTTGGGGAGGATGAAATGATAAAATATGCTAAAACACTTTTACCCCAAAATGGGAAGTGCGTAAGGGTAACATGGTTTTACCCTTATAAAGATCCTATAAGTCACATGTCGGTAAGAGTTTTACCCTTACAAAGAGACTATATTTTATACCACCCTTTTGTAACTCTATATTTACCCTTATATAGCCTTTGGAAAGTAGGAGTTACCCCTATGAACAAGCAAGGATACCATTAAAAAATGAAATGAACATTCCTCTGACCCATACATAGAATAAGGACCTAGATATTTTCATTTATATGTCATTTATAAATACCAAAATACTATTATGAAGCACATATTTTACACTTATGTAGCCTTTGAAAATATTAGGCTTCCTTTCCTCATCAACTAAAAGAATCACCATGCCCTTATATAATTGTTGTTTTCTATTATCTAACCATTGAAAATTAAGGGTTCATTTATGTAACACCCAAATAGGATTATTTTGAATTGGTTAAATCCTTTAACCTTAAATTAGACCCTAGTCCATATATAATGAGAAAAAAATGTTGAAAATTAATAATTTTCCAACAAATGAACATATAAAATAAAACAGAATGGGGGTCTTAGAACATTTAAAAACTATGGACAACAAAATTATCCCCCTATGACGAATTCTCATCATCAAGAAGTGTCTCTAGATGTCTTGATTGAAAAAAATGAAGAAACTAAGATCAAATATTTGAATGCTTCCACATCGCCTCTTAGATCTATCCATACTGTCATAAGATCTGAACAACTGGAACCATCTTCCCCCAAATAGAACCTTCTCATATTGGTATATAATATACACTAGATTCTCCTCATAATATGAATCTTGATCCAAAACAACATCCTTATAGTCTATAACATGAACAGTAATAGGCATATACCTATGGAGCTAGGATTCTTGAAACACATCGTGTATACATCGGTAGTGTGGAGGAAGATGCAGACAATAACCCATTTACCCAACATACTCTGTGATCTCACTGAGAGGAATCTAGTAAGATAAACAGTGGTCTGATTAGGGTCCTAATGAGGGAGATAATTCAATGCATAGCTTGAAAACCTTGTGGAGCTTCAATGGGAGAGGAGGTATGTTCATGGAAGAGGAAAAAAAATTTGTGGGTGAGTTATATTGGAGGAGTGTTAAAAATCTCATTTTACCCAACATTAACAGGTCACACGATTTGGCCTCACAGTTGGCCAAAATGTGCACCAACTATGCGAGAGTCACTATCCAAGGGAATCCCTCACATTGACATCCCTCATAGTTTTAAAAAACCATGCTCCTATAATGCGAGGTCACTGTATAAGTGGAGCTAAGGGTGTGGGATATGCGCATAATTTTCCAAACCATGCATAACCAATGTGAATCCCCCCTAAAACATGTCTATAGTTTTTATCATAGTCATACGGCACCCCCCTCATAGTTTTTCAAACCATGCTACCTTATATATGGGATGCATGGTTGCACTACACAATTACTACTAACCATTCGCCAATCATGTTCGTCATAAAAATTCTACAAAATTTGGATATTTAGGCTTTAAAAAAGTATTGGATACTCCTGGATGCTCCCTTAAACTCTAAGGAATTCTGTAATGTCTATTTATAGGGGTGTGACTTGATGAAGGACTGGTTTTGTAGTTTCCCACTTACCCTAAAAGTGGTTTTTAAATAAAATTAAAAAAATTATTATGGGTAAGGAACATGTATAATATTAAAATAGAAAATAATTTGGTTTATACCTCAAAATAAAAACTAGGGTGTTATAGATAGTCTTGGTGGTAGTGTGCTAGGACCAAACCTCTTTCCTTGTTCACCATTTATCGTAAAAAGAATAAATTTAGTATTAAAATACTCTCTATTTTTTAAATAATTTTTGAGGTTTTTAGAGGCTAATTTTATTTCATTCTAAAGATAATTCAAGGGAAAATATCATTTTTCACATCAATTATCTCTATCTCCCAAAATTTGATATACATTTGGTTATATATATACGTTGAGAGATATAGTGATTGTACAAAGTCCCCTTAACTAATTTTTATATTCTATGTAAAACCCCATGTCAAATAATAATAATATTATCATTATATTCCATTACATGTGTTAAATCATTGATATTTGAAAACACGTTCTTTAATAAATAAATCAATATTGATATAAATGATATTAAAGAAACTATATCATTTCATATGGGCCCTTAACTCAATCCATCAATCCTCCTCACCATTTATCAAACTGTAAATAATAAATATTTATTTACATCAATAAATATCACTATAATATTCATTCAAAATATAAATAATTGTTATATTCACTAATTTTTGAATTGATATTTATTTAATATTCTCATAAACAAATAAATAATTAATTGTTATCTTGAGAATATATAGGAAACAATTAAATATTAAATATTTTCTTTCTAGAAAATAATATTTATTTTATATTCAACTCACATATATTATTTACAATAATATGTGGTCTAATTTATGAAATAAACCATACTAGAATACTTATTAAACCATAATTGAGGAATAATTTTTATTCAAAGAATTAAATTCGAATATAATTTAACTGAGATTATGCATACACTTAGTGTGTGGTCCTCCAAGAAATTTTCTTAATAGAATTAGTTGACAAGGACTAAAGTCCAAGATTAGAATACAAAAACATGTTAAGGAACCCATAGGGAATGAAGTTAATAGTACAATGACAAAAACCTCCTATATATGCTCATTGTGTCATATAATCTCTTTGTATCGTTGTCTCATCAAGCATGTTACATTCTTATGTTATCAACTTATATGCTTGATATATCTTTCTTTTACTTACTGTAATGAACTCATCGAGAAACCACGATTTTCATGGAATTAATTTGATATTTTTATTTATATAAAAGGTCCAATGATGTCTACCTTAATTAAAATGTAAGGTACAAATCATTTCTTATCTTATTTATTAATATCAGGTTACTTATGACACACCCAATGCATGCTACTTCACTAGGAGTATATATTGTCAAGGTTTATTATAATATATCAATGTACACAATTAATGATATAAATTAATAACAATATAAAATATTAAGACCAGTACACACATTTATATATGATAACATCCAATGATATATAAACATATGGAATTCATATTAATAGGTCTATTCTCATAACCATGTCTCTTGTATATTACCAAGTGACAACCTTTTGAGAATATTTTTAAATGTTTTATGAGATCATGAACCTAATATCGTGACATCATATGTGTCCAATCAGATAAATTTGATCCAATCATAGGATTTGTGTTTAAGAATAATTCCATAACACTTCAAGGTCCCCATCATAGTGGGGAAATACTATGACCATTCAATGCAAAAATACTCAAATGACATTATCACATTAATTTTATATATAATAATAGTCATCATGTGATGATATATTTAATAATTTTCATGTCTTTGAATACATTGATAATTGGAATGTAAAATATAAGTTTATTTGGGGTAATAACTCCAACGCCTACTTTTGTACTCCCTACTATTTTCCGAACCCAAACACTTAAGTTTTCATCTAATATTTTTCCACCATGGTTCTCTACCAGATGAAGGTTTTGAATACCATGTAATTTTTCTTGATAATTAAATCCCACACATTCTATATCTGATCATTGATGATTTTATTAATGCAATGATAATTTTTGATAATTAACTAGAGCTGGTCCCCATACATATATATAAACCAACTCTAACCTACAGTTCTTTAGTGCCTTACATTGTATCTATAATGAAAAATTTCCTTGATTCACATGGATATTAACTTGTCATGTTCTATACTCTAATACTATGATATTTATAATTCCCTTAGAATATAATATTTTCATCACCTTACCACTCAAGTGACATAGATAGTCATTCCAGAACATTGTAAATGGTACATGTCTATCTTGGATTGCACCTTCTAATGCTCCAGTAAGGTATAAAGTTCCATCCTTAAAACATTTTGCCACCACCATGGAACCACATGTAAATTTAAATACCCCATAAACAAATGTTTTATATAAATCCAAATCAATTAAATATACAATATAAATTATGTTCTTCCTTAATACTAGTATATTCCACACTCCTTGCAACTCCAACGGGCCTCTATTCCTTGTTCAGATCTAGACATCACCCATTTATAAAATCTTGAGAGAATTATCATATGATATATGAACCCTAAAAATCATTAATATGTATACTTATTCGTACTCCCTCTCTTGGAAATTATGTGAAATGAAGCTCTAGATTCTAGTACCCAAGACTCAAGTGAACAAGGATCACATTGTAGCATACAACTCATATATTTCGATGTGGTATTTTAATATCCACTTATAAAAGCATATCTTCCATATTTTAATCTTTATTCATTACAATAATTATTCAAGTGACATTTCTTCCCGTAATTCCAACATATGGGACCACCTTTTTCCAATATACTCTTGCTCCAACTACTTCTTCCTTTTCTATTCTTATATATTTTCCATGTTATTGAATGTACCCTTCCTTACACACTATAATAATTTCTAGTAGATGACTCTACCACCTTAAAATGAATTTAATCATTCATAATAAGATCAATAACATACATAAATTCCAATCCAACCTTACCACAATAATTTATCATCATGATAACCATCAAAACCGAAGACTCCAAGACTACTGAAAGTAGATGTAGATCCAATTGAGGAACTCTAATGTTCACAATCACCAATTCTATCTAACACCAAAAGATTTTGAAATAATTTATTTGATTAGTTTTCGACTTACGAATTAACATCCTCAGGTGGAACAAACTCTGCAGGTTGACCACTTTGTTCATTTTGGAAAAATTCTCATATACATTAGTGAGAGTATTCATATATTTTGAATTAGTATTCACCTCATGTATGTTATAATCAAAATTCCAGTTTATATCCATCTAGATCATGCTGAGATCTTTCTTATCCCATCTTTCCCATTCTTCAATTTTCCTAACTTCTAGCTTGGTATCCATCAATAGAAGATCAAGATCCATCTTTAGTACACAATCCTTTAACTAAATATTTTAATATAAAAAATCATTCCTATCAAATTTCTCCACTCAAAACTTGACCACCTCTAATTACATTAATTCTTAAGATAGTGAACTAATAGTATTTTTTGAAAAACATAGAGGGATTTAGAAGGAGTTATCATAATTATCGTATAAGGAAGAGGGAAGAATAATGATTCTAAAATAAGTTTTGAATCAACTTCACTAGGGTTTTGTCATCTGAGTCTCTACAACCAAAGATTTGATTATACATATTAGGTTCGATGAAAATTATGATAAAACCATTGGATTTTACTCCTCCAAAGCATACAAGGTGGAAACCAAATAACTATAATGAACTCGGGAACTCAATATAGAAAAACATGGAAGACTATATCTCCCATGTAAATTGACTAATGGAAAAACTCATATATGAACGTTTGAAATACAATGATTGAAATAAATAAAGAAAAAAAGAACAAAAAAAGTATTTATGTGGTTTAGACATGAGTATTAATACGTTTAATACACTGGGGGAACATTTTAATCATTTTTATTAAGCAATTGGAATAGGATTGTAACTAATAAGTGTATCAAACAAATGCGCCACCCTATGAGTCATAGTAGAATCCGTCTTACACAACCATTCACCACCCCCTTTTGATCCTCAGGGGGGAATGATTCTACCTTAGTATAATCTTCACGGGTATCCCTCCACATGAACAAAGACCTCTCCTACCTTAACCTGCAATTATAGCATACAGTTCATGCCTCTAAAACTCTCATGATCTTACCCTTATGTACTCTCCCATTACAACACACCAACTAGGAAACGAATCTTATGCAAGTCCTTTGGGCCTATACACCCCACCTTCATTTTATAATTGAGTATAATCTGGTCACCTATTTTAAAATTCCATAAACTAATCTATAGATTTCATACTTCCAGAATTAGGTTGTTGTGTAATGAACCAAATGACTTCAACTTGGAATATCACTCAATATGCTCCACGACATGGTAAGGTGTAAAAAAACAAGTCTCATATATTACCAAAGAATGGAGAGAGTTTAATGTGGAAGAAAAATATAAAACCATGGCACATACAACATTAAGACCAAGGGGATAAACCAAAAAGTTAAGCAAGACAATCCAAAGTATGAGATCCATGTAACCATTCTCCACCACTAAATTGTACCACTATAAATGGGATGAAAACCAAGAGAAGCCTATGAATGACACAATTCACTTACCATTACCTAATTCCTACAAAACCACATCTACAAACACACAAAGAAAAATTTAGGGTATGAACAAAATTATCAGTAGGATTTCATCAAAGAATCTATAAAAAGTATAATACCATGAAAATGTTATCATTCTCTTTAAAAAAACCAGTTTGTAAATAATTTTTTAAAGGTAACCATTTTCTAAAATATCCTTTTTATTCAGAAAATAATTTTATATTTACATAGACATGGAATATGAATGTTATAGGAAATAAAGCATGTAATCATAAGAAAAAACATCCATGCATACACTATATGATAAGAAATTGATAAATCGACCCTGAAATATACCATTATGTGTAAAACCAATTATAAATGACAGATAACACCATTTGGGATCTAACCTTTGGGAATATGTTCTGGGATAGAAAATAATGTACTAAACCTTGAATCATGTGAATACGACCAATATTGAGTCATATCACAAATTTTGAGGATATTAATCCTATAGTGGTATAACACACACTAAGAGTGACAAGACTATTTCCCAATGCACCCATGGTTCCAAATGTTACATGATTTTCAAAACCATTTGAAAAAAATTCTAAAATTTTATAAAAAAATTCAAGGTGATTCCTTTATTTTTCCATGCTTGAAAACCCATTTTAGAATCCAAATAATCTTAGAGGAATTTCATCAATGCATAGTGTTTCCAAAACCCATTTTAAAGGAAACCACATTTAAAAAAATGGAACTATTTACATAAAACAACTTTAACATTAGATCCATCTATTTCATAAAACAAACTAATGGAATTTATAAGAACATTAAATAATTTATAAGTTAGAACCTTTTTAAAGAGACGCCTACCTCAAGAATAGAGATAAAATGTGAAGAATTGATCACCTAAAGATCAGAGTTGAATCAAATAAAAATGGGTCTTCAAGGCCTTTAAAATCCTATCTTGGGAACCTAAGTTTCATGAATGAAAAATGTATGAATGACTGGTTTTGAGGGAAATATTTTATACCTAATCTATAAAATTCAAGACCACATCACAAAAAACAAATCTACACCACTATCATTAGGTTCTTACCTAAGAAAATAGTGCCACACATTGTACTACACCACAGTCAAACTTGGTTAAACTAGCCTATAGAAACCCTGACACATACCTTACGCAAATCCTATTATCATGCAATAAGACCATAGCACAGTCTAGGCACCAGGCCATATCTACCCTAAGAAAGGATGAATTACCAAACTCACCCCAATGAAACTCCATGTTGTAGCCTCTACCTCCATGCCACATAGCTCAACCAAATGGAAGGATTATACCACTGCAACTTCACCACAGTGAATCCTGGTCAAAAATTGTAGTGAAAACAACATTCCTCCTCGAGGACCCCATGTTGAAGCTCTAGTTACCATACCAAAACCAATATCTAAATGGTTTAGTCACTCCCATCCATTACACATACACTTATATAATTCTAGGAGAAATAAATATCACCTCCAAAGCCCCTAGAACTATAAGAAGCACTCAAAAACATTTAATATTATAGTTTATTGAATCCCAGAGTGCATCATAATTCTCCCCACCATACAAGATTTATATCCCCATAAATCACTCATGATTTTGGACATAAAAAGATAGAGGCCACTACTGCCACACCAATGATTCTTTTTCCAACATCTCATGGTTATTCCATCAGAACTTCTATAGTATATAGAACAATGTAATAATTTTACTACATAGTACCTTATCCTAGTGATCCTTAATCTGAACCAATATCTCAACCATAGTGGTGTCGAGATCAGGATTGATATCTGCCCATTCAATCTCATGAGAAGGTTCCATTTGATACCACCTTAATTTGGAAACATGAAACAAATCATGTATCAATATGAAATTATATGGTAAGTCTAAATGATATTCCACCATTCTAATTCATTCAACGATCTCAAAGTGGCCAGCAAACCTTTGTGACAACTTACCCAACTTACCCAACAGAGGTGTCCTAGGTGTGTTGAAAATCAATGAAAGGCCTGATCACCAAACTAAAACTCAAGAGGCTGATGACGATGGCTTACGTAGGATTTATGATGACTTTTTTCTATTACCAATCTCTTCCAGATCAACTGAACCATTTCTGTTGTATCGTGAATAAGGCTTGGTACAACTAAGGACCGATCCCCGAAATCTACCCAACACAATGGAGATCTACATGGATACCCATACAATAATTTATTGTAAACCATCTTAATAAAGTTCTAATAACTATTATTATAGGAAAATATGACATGGGGTGGATTCTATTCCCAATAACCACCAAAATCAAGAATTCATACCATTAGAATATCCTTATGAACATGAATAAAATTATATTTCTACACATATATTTGTAGATGGTATGTCATTATTAATTTTAATTGGGGTCACATAACCTCTTAAAAACATTGCCAAAAACTATAAGTAGACCATGGGTCCATATTAGAAACAATCATAGACGGAACCCCATGAATCCTCAAAACCTCTCAGGCATACAAATACGTGATCTTCTCCACCTTCATCATCTTTTTGAATGGTAAAAAATGTGATAATTTTATAATCCAATATGTGATCACCTAAATTTCATCCTTCCCACTAGGGGTATGAGGTAAACTAACAATAAATTTCATAGAAATCTCATCCCACTACTATACTAGAATGGGTAAGGGCTATAACAAACCAACATGAGTGTTCTGTCGTAATTCTCTGATAAGTAAGGCACCATGATATGAAATATTTAGTCGACCTCCTCATACAAAACCACTAATGGTGATATCTAATTTCAGGAAACATCTTGGTAGTCCCTAGTTGAATAGACCAACTGGATCAGTGTCTACTATCCATCAACTCATGTGTCAGATAAATTAGAACGACCAACCTGCTTTAGTAATGCAAATCCCTAGTAGGGGACAAAGACCAATCACCTGAGGTATCCCCACCACTTTGGATTTTACTAAAACACTAGAAATAATTGTTTATTACCTGTTTGAGATTAACCCACTCATAAAATGATGATTCATCCTTTTTATAATCCAAGAACACCTTCCCACCAATATCTTCCACTCCCAAGCACATCTTAGAAAACAAACTCATTGAAGACCATTCTTCCACTGATTTCTTCAAGGATTGAATTTTTAATTTCCAATTCAAAGAATTAGATACCACATTCCCTTTAAAGGAGTATAATTAACATCAAAATCAAAAGTCTTACGATACTCTACCCATTATATCTATCACAATTTTAAATCCCTCTAAGTATAAATATACTTCAATCTGTTATGATTATAATATACCATAAAATTTTCCCCAATGATATAGTGATTCCACATTTTGAGTGCATTAATAACTATTTAAAACTATAGATCATAGGTAGGGTATTTATTATTATGAGTGGATTAATATAATGATTCATAGGCCACCATATGCTTCCCTTGAATCAACACACTCCCCAAACCCATAGTGGATGCATCACAAAAAACATAATAGCCTAAACCTAGTTTGGGAAAAATTAAAATGTGATCTGAACTCAACCATGACATAATATTCTCATAGGATATCTGATATTTTTCATTCCATTCAATCTTAACACATTTTCATGTCAAATATGTCATTGGAGATGCAAGCTTGGAGAAGTAATAAACATAACACCTATAATAACTAGTCAAACCTAAGAATCTACACATCTCAAACACATTTATAGGATGCTCCTTGGACAATACTAACATTATATTTTTAGGATCTACTAAGATTCCACTCTCATATATAATCTTCCCTAGAAAAATTAATTCCTAGATCCAAAAATTCTCACATGGAAAGATTACAATATTGAAAAAGTCTTTCAATATTATAAAGATAATATTAAAATGATTCATGTGTCCCTTATATGACTTTGGGTTTACAAAAATATAATCCAAAAACATGACTACAAATTAGTTAAAGAACTAATGAAAGATCTGGGTTACCACATCTATGAATACCATAGGAGCATTAGTGAGACGTAATGGAATAATAAGAAGCTCAAAACACCCATACTTGCTCTAAAACATTGAATTAGGTGTATCCTTTTCTCATAAAATCAACTGGTGGTACCATGGATTCTGGTTAATCTTTGAAAATCAATGATCCCCTATGAGTTGACAAAAAGATCATCAATTCATGGAAGGGGATGATTATTCTTAATGATCACCTAATTTAACTTTTGGCAATCAATACAATGTATGAGGATTCTCTATTCTTTCTTAGAAAAGAGAACAGGTGAATCCCAAGGTGACATGCACGAAAAAATAAATCCATTGGCCTAAAGGTCTTCAATTTTAACCTTAAGTTCCTATAATATAGCATGTTCCATATGATAAGGTGGAATGGAAATGCGAATCATTCCAGGGAGTTGGTCAATAGTAATATCAACATCTCTCCATAGCGGTAAACTAGAAAAATAATTGAAAAATACCTCAGGGTATACATTCAACACATATGGGAGTAGACTACTCAAGAAAGATTCAATAGCATCAAGGAAAATCTCCAATAACTGGCATGCGATCAATATAAGATAAGGAATAATAGGCCCTACCCTATAAGATCTAGAGTCCCACTCACCCTGAAAGACATGAGAGACTCCATCAATAGATACAAACTAAAATAAACTATGATAATATTCGATATGGGGCTTCTATTCCATGCCAATAATCAGGTAAAATATTTCATGATCAATAACCATAAAATCCCACACCACTTCAAAGTTGACTATCGACACATGACATGCCAGACATTTGAAACCTTATTTAGACCTCTTTCCTAGAGGCATTGAAAGATCAAACAATAATGACATATGTTTTAAACAAAATCCAAAAATATCAACAAACATTGATGTTAAAAAATCATGAGTAGTATTAGTGTTAGACATAACTAGTAAAATAGATGGTGAAATAAACATTGTACCTCTAACAGTAGCCAGCCCTACCTCCGAATCCTATGGTACATACTCTACTACATAAGGACATCCATTCCTAGCTTCTACCTGAGATTTAATAGCCACATAAACACCCCTTTGGCCAAAAGGTAAGATGCACCACCTATGAAAGCATCAAAATGAACATATGAACCCTCAGTAAGAGTGGATCAATCCTTACTTCCATGGTACATCCTTTTACAAATATTCCCTAGATGTACAAATTATCCACACTGAAAAAATGTTCTAGGTGTTTCTAAGATGCTCTGGATCTGCACTTCCCAATTTGGTGCTAAACATGTATACTTTTTAAATACATCACATCAATTTCCACAAACTCCCAAGATAAAAAGTTTAGCGTCTTTGGTAACTGTGTACATTTATAATTAAAAATTACAAAACACATTTCTTCCATGAGGATTCTACACACATGTAATTCTGTTATCTGTGTCTCAGTCATTGTAATTCCAATGGAAATGATGAAATGTAAGAAAATGGTGATCTATAAATCCTAGTAAGGCATAACCAATGAAAACCTATCATAAAATAACATCATGCATAGGACATTATGCATTATATAAGAACATGAACATAGGAACAAGAGGCATAACATGGCCAAGAGTACAAAATGAATAACACGATATTAAGTACATGAGGCATGACATGATCATCAATGCATGAGGCATAATAAAGAAATGTGGCGACAACATAACATGAGAAATTTATAAGCATATCCCCAAGGTTCATTTCCAAGGTGTCATAAAACATTACCTGACCATACTTCCAAGGTATCATGAACATGTCAGATCTAGATATTAATTATTTTCGCAATTCATTAGAGTTCTATCAGGGTAAACCCTTCATATATCTTAATTCATGTGAGATATATTTAAAAAATGCGCATAAATCCATCAATAATCTTATAATTATAAACCCATTGGAAATTAAGTGGGTACTTAATAAGATTCAGTAACATTCTAGGTAAATACATATAAATAGAAATGATGAAGTCTAAGGTATTTAAACTATATAGATAAAGGGTATATTATTTAGGTAATAATTTCCCTAATAAATTTATGTTAGGGTATCTATGTGAATAAACTTCAATCAGAAGAAGTATAAAAGGTTTTTTACAAGGAAATAAATGATTATGCATAGGTAATAATAATAAAAGACAAAGGCAATGATGGATCTTTCTATAGGGAGATCATATTTTCACTATATAACATGTACATAGAAACATGGAAAAGAATAATAATGGTAAAATATATTAGAAATATGGAGAGTGAATGGGAACATGCACGTTGGTTACAAATTGGGTGGGAATAAAACCCTTTCAATGGATTAATTCGTTTATCTTGGTGAATAGGAAACATGTTGGAGTTGGTCCCCTTGAACCAACTTCTATGTAATTTATGATAAAATTTTATTCATTGTTTTGAATATTAATAAACTACTTATCACATCATTATTATTCTTTTGTGTGACGTAGTATGTGATATTGTCTTAAGAGTAGTTGTCTCACTAAAAGGCCATAGTAGTTCCCCGCTATGATGACAACCTGGGGGTGACACGACACTATTGTTGAATGAATGTTATATAAATGAATGATATCATTTGAGGGAAAAAAATGATATAGGATATCATAGGTGGAGACTTATATAACTTTGAGTCACCTCCTCATGGTTTACTCCCATTGTAATGTCCATTAGGATATTATGAGAATGACGCCCGCTAGTACAAAATCCACATTTATATGTGTCATTGGATGTTCCTATATGCAGATGTGTGTATTGGAACTTATAATTTAATATTATTATTAATGAGTATTATGATTCATGAAATTTGATGTATTGATGAAAACTATGATGAAAGATGTTCTAGGTGAGGTAGGATATGTTGGGTGCATCATGAGTAATATTATATTAACGAATAATGTGAGAAATGATTTATCCCTTCTATTCTATAATGGATGTTAATATCTAAGGACCTTTTATGGAAATGATATTGCCTAAATAAATCAGTGTCCATGGTTTTCTATAGGAAAGTATATTTCCAAAAAGTTAAAGAAAACGATATTGAGTATATAGGTTGATGGAACTAGCACGAAACATTCTCAATTAGAGATATTGTGAAAAAGGAATTACATTACAAAGTAAGTGTTCATATGTGGTAACATGTCATTAAGACATTAACTTTTTTATCTATTGCTGCCTCAGTGTATTTATAGTTGCTAACTGTAATGACCTGGACCCGAGAAGCCACCCGAACAGTGCTAAACGGGTCGGGTGTTACTACCTTAGGCGCACCTCCCCGAACGCCAAAGGCTACCGACTAGAAGCAAGGGTCTCATATGTATAGTGGGGAGGCTGTACCATCTCAGAGGATAATAATGGTACGAGTCTGAGTATTATAATAATGATGCAGTGGAATAAATGACTCAGTATACTTGAACCAGATCTGCAGAGCGATAGCACATTCAATATCCATAAACAGCAGAAGCAATACATACAAACAACAACAACAGAAAGTAAACAAAACAGCATGATGAACACCACTTGGAACTACTAAACAAACAATAAAACATGCATCCAAAGTAGGCTATACATATCTATATATATATATATAAATGGAACCTATGGCTAACCAACTGTAGCTATAAAACATGTAAGAAAGCTGATATTGTAAAGAAATAAAAACAAGGTAAACTCTAGCTAGGAAAGACCTCAAGGTCCATACCATCTCCATGAAATAGCTAATGCAGTCCATATCCTGGAGCTGACCACTTTCCAACATGTAAATCCATAATGTCTATACAAGTCCTGAAGGACCTATGAAGGGTGTGAGATGAATCTCAGTAGGTTAACACCCAATGATGAATACCTAATATAAGTGTTTAATCATGCATGCATTTATAAATAAAACAGTAAAAAATACGATGATCACAAACTAACACAAACCCCAACAGTTCTCATCATCCACCATGGAGTGTCTCCCACTTTTTCCAACGTCGGAATCTCTGTCATGTAACCCAACATCATGTGCTCCCTGACACTGCGTGTCTCAAGTAATGACGTCCCGATGGCACGCACAAGAATAGTAACTCGGAGGAATAACGATGCATGTCCTCAAATAAGTAGTCTATGGGAAACTGATGTTTGCCCTAAAATAAAGTTACTTGAGGGAAAATGATATTTTCCTTCAAATAAGGTAACCATAGGGACAAGGATGCCTACCCTCAAATAACGGCATGCCTCTGCCCCCAACCCGATAGCCTCACTGCTTTTCCCTGAAGGCTCCTCAACTTCCACATGGATTTCTATGACAAGAACCCCCAAAACAATAGTACCGAAACGAAATCTAATGGGGAATCTACCCAAATGAGTGGTAAAAACCACCTCATCATGGTTTCTCTTTGTGTGCACACTACTAATAGTTCTGGTTGAGCGGTAATAACCAAAATAGTACCCAAGACACAACACCTCTGACACATCGTGTCCCTACGACCATGCCACTCAAGTCTAATGGACTCTCCATCCATGTAACCCAGGCCATGCCCAACCTGATAGTCACCCTACCTCAAGACGACATCCTTAACACCCAATCCTGTGGTCAGAACCACCCAATGTAACCTCGGTCAAACCCAACCTGTGATCAGCATCACACAAGAATATCTAGGCCACACCCAAAATAACCGCAAGGTTCCAGCATATGCAATATCACAAATCACATATATACACATAATCACAAAAAATACTTCAAACATGAAAAACATACTAGATAGTTGAATTACACTAACCAGGTGTTTTCCCATACCAACACTAAAATCTTGAAAGCCTCTAACAACTCATAACAAGGTTTAATAAACTAAACTCAACGGTTTAAACTAATACAATTTAAATATAACCGTTTTGGAAACCTCGGCCAAAATATCCCATATGAGAAATGACCTCTCACCTGACCCTGCTCAATCAAAATGGGACAAAGGGCATACCCAAAGGTATCCCATAGGTCTAATAATCAATTTAATATGCAATAACAGATAAATTAGCATCTCTCTCAAAATACCCAAATATGCGCTTTAAGCCGCGCCACCCAAAGGTCTGAAAAAACAAAAAAAAGGTATGAACCACCTACCTTAGACTCATAAAATGATACTCATCTGATAATAGCCTCCAATTAGGTCTAAAACGCAGTAGATCTACAAAAGATTCAAAACCCCTCAAACCCATATAAATCGACTTAGATCAAAAATCAAGAAAAATGGATCAAGAGGAATCAAGGCCTTATCGAGGGTGTTCCAATTGATCTAACGGTGTTTGATTCCAACGTTGGATGGAGAAACAGGAAGGGTTTGATGTCTCGGTCAGCTATTTTCATTTCCCAGATGAAACCCACTACTCCCTGCCTCAAAACAAGGCTAATTCCCATTTTAATAAAAAAAAGAAACTACACGGTGTGTACATTATGACAACACGCTGTGTATCATTTTACTGTTCATATGATGGCTAAAAATTCACCAAGGACATGCCGACTAACTATACGGTGTGTACCTAGGGTACACAGCGGGTAACTCTCTACCTAGATGACATCCCCCAACATGCCGTATATATCCCCATACACTTCCCCTCTATACGGTGTGTAAAAATAGTACACGACATGTACTTGTTAAAAAACATTCTACCCAGCCAACAGGCCTAAACACCATGTAGGGCCTCCACACGGTAAAGGGTACAAAGATATGGCACTCGACCCGTTCTAAAAACCAGGGTTCTTACACTAACCTTGAACTCTAGGATGCTTCGCCTAATGCCATTGAGAAAGAGGCCTAAAGGGACACACACGAAGTGTATCCAGAATATTAGTTAAATAATCTATTATTATTTATTTTTTAACAGATTTAATAAATATTATTCTCACACAAGGTTTAATAACTATTCATGTATTATTGATCTCATTTATCCTATCCCTAGTTATTCGAGAGAATATATTATGAGTGGAATATTTAATAAATATTTATGTTCTATTTAGTGAATATAATATTCATTTATTTATCATTGAACAATGCGGTGATATTTATTTAATAAATAAATAGAAATTATTCAATGTATGATAAATAATGTGGAGGAATGGACAACTGAGTTTAATGGTCCGGTAAGAAATGATAACAATGAATATTATTTGGTTATATAATGTTTAATTATAATTCACAAGTTAAGCGTATTTTGAAAATTAATAATATTACTTTTATTTTTTGACATGGGATTTTTCTAGGATTAAATAAAATAATAAAGGGAAATTGGGAAATTATTTTATTTTAACCCTAGAAATATAAATACCCAGTTATATTATTTTCTTGATAGGCAATTCAGTTGTTCTATACAATCTTGGAGAATCCTCTCAAGCCTAGAGAGGTCCCTTCTCTAAAACACTTCCAAGAATGATGAGAAATACTCCTCCATCAGATCAAGAAGAATACATGGGATGTGATTCATGATGTGATCAAGGAGGATGATGCAAGTAGAATGATCTTCCATTCTATAACCTGGAGACTCCTTTGGCGATGACTGGAGATTCCTGGAACATGTGTGGATCACCACTAGAGGAAATATATAATTGGTTTCTACAATGCAATGATCGTTCACCACACATCTTCCACCAGATTCATCAATGAATAATGAATTACTTAGAGGAAATTCTTTATCAAATTAAACAAATTATGAAAAATATGTGTTGGTATCCTCTATATAGTTCCAACATGATTACTCTTGTATGATCTCATTGATCCATTTCATAGATCACAACATTTACTATCATGGATATCATATTTTTCACCAATCATGACAAAAAATAAAAGTTGGGCACTGCGTTTCCTGCACTTCTACTGCACCTAGAACCTACATGTTTTATCAGAGGAAGAAGATAATTGTTTATATTTATTTAAAAATCATTGCTGATTTACACATTTGTATTTTATTTTTTTTCAATTCATGTTTAATCCTTATTTTAATCTGAATTGATAGACCAGTTTCTTCCTCCTTCATTTCTTATATATCTAATCAAGACGTTTAATTTCATGATTAAACTAAAATCAATGAACTCATCTGGTGGTCCTATGGTTTCTGGACAGACAACACCAGACTACAAATCGTGTAACTGGAGTTACATTGGCATATAATAATGTTCAACACATCAAGATTTGATTCATAAATCAATTCAAGATTATGAATTGATTATTTCATTAATTACACAATTTAATACACTGTGTGTTGACCAGAATTAAAGGGTGCATGGTTAGATGGACTACACACTGTGTAGCCAACATAAACGGCATGTAATGCCTTTGGGTCAGAGACGATCTTTGTATTCCATACACGATCTACTTGACTGGAGACCATGTAACACAAATTAAACATGGTGTGTGGCCAACTTGACATGCCATGTACTCCAAATTTTATGAGGTGCATTTTACATGTCGAGTCTCTAGGCGTGTACCTCGGATAGAAGGTGAAAGGTGTACATGCCAAGTAGATCGGATCTACACTCCATGTACATTTACCAAATTAAATAGATTTAAAATTTATTTTTTTTACTACATAAACATTGAGACATTTACGTGTGTGTTTTCATAAAGATAAGACACACCGTGTTATAGGTTTTTTTATACATAAATATTTAAATGTTTAATTAATATCTTTGTAATGTTCAGATTTACTTACCATGAATGAGTCATATTACAAGTTGGTACTCTACGTGCATTAAAGCATAAAACATGACTAAAAATTCATGTAATTTGTCTAATCATCCGTGAAGTACATGTTGTGAACGTACGTGATAATTCATGTATGCCATATGTCAAAAGAGTAAAATAGTATACGAGTATAATACATGTTGGGTAGATTTGGATGGGTATTCATCATGTTGCCTCTAAGGTACATTAATTACAAAGATAATTTTAAATGAATTTATTTAAATTGATTAAAATCATAATGGATGAGAATTTCAAGTAATTTCAGATTAGGATCAATATGAAATGATTGATTAATTAAAGGCAATAATTAGTTGATATTAGTGATACTTATATTAAATAATAACGATTTAGAATTGAATTTTAGTTTTATTAAATTCGTAATTCATTTCATGCATGTGGATAATCATGAGATGGACCGAACCATTTATATGTGATTGGTTTCATTTAATTTATTATTAAATTAAATTGTTGGAATGCATGCCTTTTCTCCATTCATTATGTTGGTCTCATGTGCCCATGGTTTCTTTTATTTAAACCCCATTTCCCCCTCACCTATGTGTGAGTAAAAGGAATATTAAATGGATGAATCTACCAAGCTAGTGGAGTCGGATCAAGTTTAAATTTGAGTTGAATCCAATCCAAGGAGATACAAAGGTGGATAGTTGGAAAGCTATAAACACAAACCTCAATTGGCTCAAGGCGTTTCTCCCCTAAGTCAACAGTTAGTTTATCAACTACTAGATTTACTAACCATTTATATAAGCTCATGATCATACCATTTATCTTATTTCTCTTAGTTTCATGGTTTTTTAATTATGGATGTCTTATCAGGATCACATAATTACTGAATTAATGAACAAGAAATATAGAACTAAAATAAACCTGTTTATGCGTAAATATTATCTAATACATGGTTAATCACTTAAGTAATTCCACTTAACATTAACAATCATGTGAAAAATATAATTATCAGATATTTATGCATAAAAGAATAAAATCCCTCAATAAAATATTAAGTTGGCATAGCCTTCCATTACATCAGTTATAATTGAACTATAGTTCAAAGTGCTTGAGAAACCAAAGTTGGGGTGCTTTAAATTATCGGGGAATTCTTAAATGAGGTTTTGGGTTGAATTAACTTAGTTGACATCATGGTTTGACTTCCAAACAAGGAATTGGTGTAAATGGGAGGCAAAGATTGAGGAAATCCAAGTAATGGATTTTAGGATTGGGGAGTCCACTCAATGGATCAAGGACTTATGAGTCAATGTAGTTAACATTTTGAATGCCTATACAAAACGAATCAATTTTATTGACCAACCAAAGTTGTTGTAATAAGAAAGGGAATATGGATCCTTGACACTAGAATATCCAAGAAAAAATATATTTTTAATACAACGGTGAGGGATATTAGGTTTCAATAAAATAGTGGAAGGCTAATAAATATAATATTTATTTATTTGCCTAAATTTTATCAGATAAAGTACTAAAATTTTTCGTATCTTATTTTGTAGAAACAAAAATAAAATGACAATAAATATGAAATTACAATCCATACTTTAGAAGGAAATACTTCTCACTAGCAAAAATTTCCAAGAGCGGAAATGGTTATTGTGTGTCATCCTTTTCCATGAGAGAAATGTGCTGTAAAAACCTTTACTAGTTGTGCCTAGAAATGAGGAAAGTAAGGAAGAGATATCTCTTTATGAGAAACATCTGAATGAATCTAGATATGTTCAATAATTAATGCTATCATCCATTTCCAATGATCTTCTAAATCAACATGATAATATGGATTCCTATAGTTTGATGTTTCATCTTTGGGATCTCTATAAAGAGAAGGAGAGACAAGGGAGGTATGAGATCTCCAATGATTTGTTCACAGATAATCTTTGAGAGTCTATGATAGTTAGGCCTCATGTAGTAAGGATTATTGTGTGAATTGAACACCTGGACATATTATGTATTAAATTCATAGATGAGTTGTGTATAGATCTCATACTTTCATCACTACCTAGGAGCTTCTCCAACTTTATTATTAATTACAATATAAGAAATAGTGAGAAGAATATTTCGGAACATCTTAATTTAATTCTCCAAGTGGTTAAGGACATGGTGAATTAAAAACCTACAATCATTATGATGAATAAGAAAAGGAAGGACATGGAAAAGGGGCCTAAGACTTATAAATAGTCCAAAGCTCCCAAGCACCATCCTACCAAGAAGAGGATGATCAAGAGGCTAGGAAAATAAAATGAGGTAGTATGTTTTGCATGTGGAAAGTCAAGCCACTGGAAGAATAACCGCACCCAAAATCAAGGGGAATCTAAATGTACGTTCGATATCGAGTGTAATCTATCAATATGTACACATTTAGTATTATATACAACTTGTGGGGATCACATCTATATCCAAATGTTGGAATGAAGTAGATTTTGAAAGAATACTAGAGGAGAGGTGGATCTAAGAGCTACCAATAGAGTGAGGCTGGTTACCCTAGCCATTGGTTACTAACACCTTTCATTGGAAATAAGAATGATTTTGGTTTTAAAATATTTTTATTATGTAACTGTATTTACCAAGAACATAATTTTTGTATCATGCCTAGATATAGATTTGTTTATTTTCATATTTGGAAATAAATTTGTTTATTTTAATAGTAAAACATATGTTATGGTGTGGCACATTTAAATAATGATCTTTATTTATTAAATTAATAAAACCAAGTGTTGTAAATTGACAACTAATTATGTTCACATGAATCATATGACACCTAGTTGTGGCATTACCATCTTGGTAATGTAAATGAGAAGCATTTGACAAAGCTATGTCAATATGGTTGTTTAGAATCTTCTCATATAATACCACTTGATAGATGTCATTCTTGTTTATAAGGAAAAATGACCAAACCACCATTCTGTAGACAAGAAGAAAGGGCCAGAGAGCTTCTAGAATTTATACATACTGATGTTTGTAGACCATTTTTAGTATAAGCTAGTGGTTGATATTCATACATCAAAAATTTTTCTGATGACTTCAAAAGATATTGATATATTTACATAATGAGTTATAAGTATGATTCCTTTGATAAATTCAAGGAATTCAATAATGAAGTATAAAATCATCTTGGTAAGAAGAAAAGAAGCTTCGATCGGATCAAGGTGGTGAATATATTAACCATGAGTTCATCAAATCTCTACAAGAGTTTGGGATTTTATCTCAACACACTCTTCTTTAATTGACATAGTGTAATGGTATTAGTGAAAGGAGGAACCTTACCTTGTTAGAGAAGGTACATCCTATAATGAGACATGCATATCATTCATTATCCTTTTAGGGATACACATTACAAACTGCGGCATACACATTAAACTGAGTACCAATAAAAGCATAAAATGGAATTACCTTCACGTTATAGAGTGGAAAGAAACCCATTTTATCACATAAACGTGTATAGGACTGTGAGGCATTTGTTAAGGCCTTCTCAGGAAACAAACTAGCACCCCGGTGCATGAGGTGTATCATTATACGGTATCCCAAGGATATAAAGGGATACTACATATACAACCCCTTGGACAAGAAAGTGAGTTTCACTAGAAAATATGTCATTATTGAGAGGGAGAACATTTTAAAGAAAAATAGAGGGATTAAAATTGACTTCGATGAAGTTGATGCTCAAGATACACAAGATTAGGTACAGGAATAGATTCCATCAATCCCCATGGAAGAATTAGTTCCTGAAACACAAGTATTTCATAGGAGTGTAAGAGAGGTTAGAGAACCATAGAGATATGGTTTTCTTGTCACTGAATATGGTGATTGATTATTTGTTAAAAATTATGAAACTCTCTCCTACAAGGATCTAGTAGAGGGATCAGAATCTAAAAGATGGAATGAAGCCATGAATTTTGAAATGGATTCCATGTATTAGAACCAAGTTTGGGTTCTGATTGAAAAACCAGTTAATGTAAAGTATGTTTAATGAAAATGGGTATTCAATAGGAAATTGGACGTGGAAGGTAAATTTTGAGATTAAAAACCAATACTAGTGGATAAATGTTTTAAAAAAAATCAAGGAATTTATTATGATGAAACACTTTCACTAGTTTGAAAGTTTAAATCTATAAGAATTCTACTTTCTATAGAATCATACCATGAATATGAAATTTGGAAGATTGTTGTCAAAACATCAATCCTTAATGGGAACGTTCATAAAGATGTCTATATGTCACAGCCAAAAGGATTTGGGACTCCAAGTGTTTCCAAAAATATTTTGAAGTTTCATAGATCCATTTATGGATAGAAGAAACCATTTATCCCATGGAATAATAAATTTGATTAATCTATAAAAGAATTTTCTTTCATTATGAATGAGTGTGAGCCGTGTGTTTACAAGTGTTTTTGTGGAAATGTAGTCATTTACCTAGTAGTATATGTTGATAAAATATTACATATTATAAACCACATACCAGTATTTCAGTTTATTAAGGACTTGTTGAATAAGTTCTTATCCATGAAGGAATTAGGTTAAGAAGCCTATATTTTCGGGATCAAGATAATTCTAGATAGATCTAAGAGGATAGTTGGACTAAGTCAAAGTACATATATTCACTAGATATTAATGTGATTTAGTATGGAAAATTAAAACAGGGTATTGGTTCCAGTGTCACATGGTTTTCATATTTCTATGAAAACATGTCCTTGGGAACAAAAAGATAAATATATAATGTGTAAGATATGTTATGCTTCAGAGATAAGATCAGTCATGTTTTCCTTGTTATGTACTATACTAGATGTTGCCTATGCACTAAGCATGTTAAGAAGATATCATGTAGATCTAGGAGAATAGCATTGGACTGCTATTAAGGCTATGACTATATATGTGAGAAGAACTAAGGATATATTCCTGTTGTATGGAGGAGACAAGGAGTTGGTCATTAGGGGTTATATTGATGGTGGTTTTTAGACGGATCTCAATGATCTAAAGTCACAATTATGATATATTTTTTGTCTCAATGGAGGATATGTGAGTTGGAAGAGTTTAAACCAGCTCATTGACTCTGATTCTACAGTGGATTCCAAGTATATAGAGTCTTCTGATTCATCCAAAGAATCCATTTGGATTAGGATCTTTTTCTAAGAGATTGATGTGGTACCTAGTAGTAAACATCCTTTCACATTGTATTTTGATAATACTACAGTGATGGATCTTGCAAAAGAGTCAGGCCACACCAACAGACAAAGTACATACCCCATAAGTATCACCTCTTGAGGGATTTTTATCAAAGGAGAGACATTTCAGTGAGAAGAGTACTCATGGAAGTGAATGTGGTAGATCCCTTGACTAAAGGTCTATCTCAGGTGAAGCATGAGTATCATGTGAGATCTACAAGACTCAAGGTTGTTAGTAGTTGGCTCTAGTGAAAGTGGGAGTCTGTTGGAATTGGTTCCCCAGAACCAAATTCTATGTAATTTATGATAAACTTGTATTATTATTTTTGAATATTAATAAACTACTTATAACATCATTATTATTCTTTTGTATGACATTGTATGTGATAATTCCCTAAAAATAGTTGTCTCACTAAAGGGTTATAGTAGTTCCCCACTATGATGAGAACTTAGAGATTCTATGAAACTATTATTGAATAAATTTTTAATAGCTTGATGATATCATTTTAGGGACACAAATGATACAGGATATTAGGGTTAGAGACTCATCAGACTCTAAGGAACCTTCTCAAGGCGCACCCCTTGGTAATATCTAGTTGGATATTATGAGAATGAGACCCGCTAATAAGAAATCCACATATTTATGGGTCATTGGTTGTTCCTATCTCCAGACGTGTGTATTGGTCTTTATAATTTAATATTATTATTAATTAGTATTATGATTCATAGACATAGATGTTTTAACAAAAACCATGATGATATTTGTTCGTGTAAAGGTAGGATATATTGTGTGTGTCACGAGTAATATTACTTTAATGAATAATGTGATAAAATATTTTTCCCTTATGTTGTTTGATAGAAGTTATTATATAAGGCCCTTTGATGGAAATTATATTGCCTAAATACATCCATGTTCATGGTGTTCTATAGGCATGTTCTATTTTTAGAAAGTGAAAGAAATAGATATCGAGCATATAGGTTGATGGAACTAGCATACAACTTGACTGATTAGAGATATTGTGAAAAAGGGATTATATTACACAGTAAGCATTCATATGTGGTAACATGTCATTACAACATTAAATTCTTATGTGTTCCTCAGTGTGTTTTTAGACTATGACCTTGGAATTTAGGCTGCTTCTCCTAATGCCACTCAGAAAGAGGCCTAGAGGGCCACACACTAAGTGTATCGAGAATCTCAATTAAATAATATATTTTTATTTATTATTTAATAGGTTGAATAAATATTATTACCACTTGTGGTTTAATAATTTGTCATGTATGCTTGATAACATTTATTCTGCCACTAGTTATTCGAGATAATATATTGTGAGTGGAATATTTAATAAATACAAAATTTTAATTTAGTGAATATAATATTTATTTATTTTTTAGTGAAATATACAGTGATATTTATTTAATAAATAAATCTCCATTATTCAAGGTCCGATAAATATTTTGGATGAATGGAGGACCATGTTTAATGGTACAATGAGAAATATTAATATTGAATGTTATTTTTATAAATAATATTTAGTTATAATTCACATGTTCAGTGCATGTCAAGAAATATTATTATTGTTATCAATATTTGACATAGGGTTTTTCTAGGATTAAATAAAATAAGAACGGCACTTGTAGAATTATTTCATCTTCACCCTAGAAATATAAATACCCAGTTATACTATTTTCTCGATACCCAATTCAGTTTTGTACAAAAATCTTGGAGTATCATCTGAAGCCTAGAGATCTCTCTTCTTTAAGAACGATTTCAAGAATAGTGAGAAATCCTTCTCCACCAGATAAAGGAGAAAACTTTGGAAGCGATTCTCTAGGTGATCATGGAAGACGATGCATGCATAAGAATCTTCTATGTTAGCACATAGAGACTCCTTTGATGTCATCTAGAGATTCCTAGAACTTGTGTGGATCACCTCTAGAAGAAATATACACATGGTTTCTACAACAAAACTACAGTGCACCACATATTTTTTTCTTCTGATTCATCAATGAAGAATGAATCCCTTAGAGGTAATTCATTATCCAATTAATGTAATTACAAACAATATGTGTTGATCTCCTATATCTCTGGTTCCAACATGATTACCCTTATCTAATATCATTTATCTATTTTTTTCGATCACACCGTAAACCATTATAGATCTCGGATTGGTCATAAATCACGACAAAAAGCAAAGTTGGGAACCTCCCTTCCTGCGCTTCCACTACACCCGAAATCTACAAAACAATAATCTTAGGAACAAAAGGATTTTCACATTGAAAAAGGAATTAATACAATTGAGTTAATGATAATGAAAAGTAGTTTAGTATATATCCATGGAATAGGGATATCAATTGAGTATAAATATCAATCCAAATATTTTAATCCATTATTATGGGGCATACATTGCAAGTGAATTATCCAATGAAAACCCCACAAGAATTTCAAACTTGGTGAGTAGTAAGGGACCAGTCACCATGCACCAAAATGTTGGCTGAGATATACCTAACCAAATCTTTTTGGGTTTTTAATCACTAAATGCATATGATCTAAAACCACATCCACTTTTAGAATTCAAATATGTAATTTAATGCTAGAAAAACCATACACACTTTTATTTAACAAATTTCGGATGGTTTTATGGCCATGGGAAACCATGATCATTACTATTATTTATAAACATAGTATAATGAGAGGTAATGGTGATCTATCATTGATAAAATGGTAAGTAAAATATAATAATGTCAGATAATAATATTTCATATTGAAATAAGAAGGAATTTTAAATTTCTTGCAAAGGTGGTCGTAAAAGATGTGTGAGGAACCCCTATCTTGATAGAGTAGTGACTTAGGGAAAATATATAATTTTTGTGAAATTAAGTGTATCATTAACAAGATAGAATATTTATAGTAATAGGGTTATTTAAAATAAATTTAAAACATAATAAATTTATAATCAAAGGATTATACAAAATAAGAACTTAAATCGAAAGAAGTGGAAGAAAAGATCCCTTACATTGGGGGGATACTTTTGAAATATTGAGCTGGATTCCTTATAACCATGGAGCCACATTGGAGGGATTATTGATAGTGTTATTGAGAGAAAATAATTATAAAATTATTTGGCAAGGAATGTGAGGAGGGAAAGGGGGTATTTATACACGAGGAGGGGTGGTTTTAAGGGTTAAAATAAAGGTTATTTTATTATATAAGTCAACCACTTGTAGGTCCAATCACTTAAAACCAATTTCCTATCTTATTGATGATTGTTAGAGAGTTTTTTATGTTAAAAGGCTCCCTAATTCAAAACTTTCCATCCATCCAACCTATTTCACACACATAATCCAAAAAAATAAATTTCGCATAAAATTCCAATTTTTTCATCCAAAATGCGATGTATAAATTTATAAATTAAAATTAGAATTTTTAAGTTCATATTTTTAATTTTTAAAATATATTTTTATTAAATAAATTGATTCATAAATTAGTCATGCAGACATAATAATAAATATCCTTATATATTTAAATTTAGTAATTTCATTGAAAAATAAACATCAGGGCCATTATAAAAATTATTTAAGACTTAGTGAAGATATATTATCATTTTATAAAGTGTTTTATAAGATTATTTCATGAAAAAAAGTTTCATTTTAAAATTTTACATTTATCCTAAAATACATTATTAACATAATATGTTTATTGTCTCTAAAAATATAATAAAATTTTGATGATATCATTAAATAATCCCTTTACTCTTCCTAGTTATAGTTTTCCATAATTTTTAATGTTATTATGAAATGTAAAATATTTATATATTATTATAATAAAAAATTCTCTATAAAATAAGAACTATATTAATAATATAAATGAACTTTTGGGGCATTACATTCTTCCCCACATAAAGAAATTGTTTCCTCAGAATTTTACAAATTGAATAACACCTAGTAAATCCAAATTATCACTTAAATTTTATCTATAGAAATTCAAAATTATGAACTCCTAGGATATTTTAATTATATGTGGTCATACTTGTTATACTTAACAAAGTATTCTATAGAAAAAAATTATTCTATCTAAGGCTCTGTACCCAAATAGTTTAAATCCTAATTCCAAAAAATAACCAAACTAAGCTCTGATACCAAATGAGATGTCCTCGACTAGTGCTTCCAGATATAGTGATAAAATAAGTTTATTTATCCATGATTAGTGTCATATTTGAGACAAGGGAGATCCGATTGTCATTATAACCCCTCCTTAACGTGGTAATCACCTATTTCCCTTGGTTAGGTAATTTTGGGTTTCACTGAATCTTGTTTATTTTGTTACCATATTTTAACTTGATTCCCCCTAATTTGAAAATGGTCATCCCACCTTTTACAGTTTTCATTTTCAAAATTTTAAATTTCCTTTCAGGTTCAAATACTATTGGTCATGATAAAAGCAAAAAGAAAGGGATTATAAATTGATTGGAGAATTACGTAAAACCAAACACATGAATAAAGAAAAAATCAATACAATAGAACATTCCACCTTATATTACATAAACGTATCACAAGGGGAGTTTAACCCATCATATTTTGATGATATAATAAGAGGGAAGGAATAAAGAAAAAGAAAACATAACTAAAATGTAGATAAATCCAGGGATTACCATATACAACACAACTTCTTGATCCAAGATTTAGTCTCAAGGATATTTTTCATAGTAGCACCTTGTAATTTTATTTATAGAGTATATATGGGTTCATTTAAAATTTAATTTAATTAAATATTAGTCAAAAGTTGTCATGGAAAGGTCCTGAGTCTTAAAACAGTTCAAAAATTGAAAATACATTGTATCTGGCCATTTTTTCCTATCTTGACCTTTTACACATCTCATAGTGATTACCCCACCTATAAATCGTGAACCATGTGTAACATATTCATAACATTCTATATTTCTGTGAATCATCACTTGTGTCAATGCATGAAACATATCAACTTCTCTTCTGGAAACATTCCTCTACTTCATGACTTGTGGTTATTTCATGAATTCCACCGGTACATGAAGTTTAATGATTAGATATTGTGTAATGTCAATTTTCTGATTTAGGGGACTTGTTTTTCCTTAGTTATTCAGATATTTTCTTTAAAAGTGCTCCATGATTATCAGATCTTTCAGAAGACCTTCATTTGATTGATTATTTCTCATTTTAGATCCTTTTACTCAATTTCCTTAACCTGTTGCATCTTAAAAAAATGAGAAAAAAATCACAGATATATGCATACATTAACAATTATATCATAAAAATCACTACATTTTCATTTCAAAAATATATATAATAAATACACTAATAAAACCTCAAACACTTGAATTCATACTTGTTCTCAAGGAAGGAATCTCAACATACTACAACAGACACTTACTCTAGCATGATTTAAATTGAATTTCAACAAAAACAATTGATAAAATGGAAAATTAAATATTTGAAAATAACTAATATAAAATTAATTAATGCCTCATTTTTGATAGAATACAAATTCACAATGTATTTTAATTTTCCCTTTTCAAAATATCAAAGTCTTTTCATTCATCAATTTTCAATTAGTTGTTAATATGAATACCATTTGAATTTTACCTCATGTGAAATTTTACTCTCATCATCAAATTAAGAATAAATAGAGTGATTCACATACCTCATTAAATTTCACCTACCATTGGCTTGTAAGGAATATATCATCTACACTATATAAATAAAAAATCAAAATTAATCATGAGGGCTTCCCAATTTATGATCCAATGACTCTGAGGTTTACGGAATGTAGAAAAATGATATAAATCAAGTAATAATCCAAAAAAAGGTTTTTATGCAATATACATTACATGATAATAAAAAAATAATCTCAATAAAAATATGCCTTCGTCGATTTTATTTCTCTCTCCCCCTAAAAATCTCAAAGCTGGATTGTGATACATGTAATCAAAATGAATGAATCAAACTCTCTTTCTTTTTATTTTTTTCTCTTTTTTTGAAAGTTTTTCTTAATAAAAATCTGACATCCATCACTTCACAACGTTCGATCAAAATATCATTGATCTAGAAAATTGTGTTTTTTGGTCATCCTATGTTACAACCCTTTTTTATTATATTGAAGTGTTTTTTATCAAGAGAATTGTATAATAAATTATAATGAAAAATACATGGCCACTCCCTAAATCACAATGGGTAATCACCCAAAAAAATATCCTTGATAAATTATATCACATTATAAACTAAGAAATACCTCCCCACCACTTATTATTTTGAATATCATGAAAATTATTTAGAGGATGTTAGGAATGGATAAGATATTATTGAAACTCATCTCATTTCCCAAAAAGGATGGTCATGGATTCTATGTGATTAATAAGGATTAATGCAAGGTGGGCCTTAGAATAAGGGATAAGAAATATGCCTTAATCATATTAAAACTGATTTTTTTCATTCATATATTTGATAATATGCAAAGAATTTTCTAGAAGACATTATTCTAGTGTTTCGAAAGAAATATACTATATAAATAATGGAAAATATTTTCTTAGAGGATATCTCAAGAGTAATACTAATGGTTGGGGAAACTGATCCTGGATATTAATAATTAAATTAATTAATGAAAATATCAAAAATTTATATCAGGGTCAAAACTAAGAGAAATTTCTTTTACAATGATTAATTTTCTCCTCAATTCATGATTTTTCAACTCCTAATCGACAGGCTTATCCATACTAATTCTTTTTCCCTTTGTTCGAATTCAAATTTATTGAAAAATAAATATAAATTCATGGCATGGTAATTATCCTTGGAAGTTTATGTCTCCTAGTTAGGATGATTAAATAATGAATCAAATACGAGGAATTCAATTGGAAGTTAAAAATTGTAATTAAATGTGGGAAAAAATTATGAACTAAAACCCTTTCTCCCCCTTTTAGTGTTTCTTTGAAGTTGGATGTACATGTTTTTTCTATAAAAATTCACGATGTGTACTTTTCTCACAATGTGTAATTGTCCTATAGCATCCTCTTATATTTACTACTTATTTCTTCTAGTTTGAGTCTTGATGGTCCTAAAAATTAAAAATAATAAGGTTTAATCATAGTCTATTATCAATGAATTTTGAAATATTTGAAGTGATCGCATGCACTCCAAAAATTAAAATAAAGTAAAATGAAAAAAATAAAATCGGTTTGCCTCCTAAAATTGATTTTTTTACCACCATTTTCTCAAACTTACCTCTTATATCTCCAGCTCACCTGATAAATGATTGGAAATTTTGAACCTATTGGGGTTATATAAATTCTCTCAGTTGTGTCTTGTCCATGTAGGTTGGTTCCTATTATTCCTCTCTAAATATCTTAATTCCTCATGACAGTAGTATTTTCTTAATCTCTATAGGAAAGATCCACCATTTATTTCTTAATCTTGATAAACTAAACAAATGTTCATGTACCATCCATACATGTTGTCCTTTCTCAAATTTAGTGGAGTAGGATTCTCCTCCAGTGTTAGTGATCTTGGTCCTCATATTATCTTTCCTATTTAGTTAATAATTCTATTTCACAATAGTAGCTAACTCATTTATCTCATTACCTTCAATGACACCCTCAACTTCAGGTGTATTGTTTTCTCCAAAATCATTTCATCTTGCACATCATATTTTTTATTTCACAGTGAATGTTAAAATTTACTTGATCATAGACAACTCTTAAAAAAAGTTCACTTCTTTGGACATCAATTCGTTCAGGCCTAGTGGGAAAAAATGGTCTCCCTAGAATGAGTTGCTTTTTCTCCTCTTCTATATCCATCACTAAGAAGTTGACAGGAAAGATAAAATTGTAAATATTTATCAATATAACCTTGATAAATCCTCAAGGGTACTTCACTATTAAGTTTTTAATTGAAGTTAACATCTTGTAGGATTCATACCTTCCAGTTAAAAACTATTGAATGTCATGTACGACATGATATTGAAACTCGCAGCTAATTCCCAAATAGATTTTCCAGATTTTATGGATTTAATAAATGTATAAATTGTAAAGCTATCTGGATCATGTTTCTTCTTAGGAATGTCACTTTATATAACCATCAATCATTCTTAGGTGGGTGGAATGGTTCCTCTTTTCTTTTGCTTCTTATTATTGGTTTCAAGCTCGTTAATAAATTTTTTATAGGTCTACATGTTTGAGAGAGCCTCTGAAAAAAGGAATATTAATATGAATTTTTAAAGTGTTCCAAAAATTTACTTTTTTGTGCATTTATCATTAGTTGTGACATTCATTCTATAAAAGTTTTTATCGGTTTATACTATAGTGGTTTTCTTTAGCTTCTTCATCTATTTTTTATTTGATATTCTTAATTTCTTTTTCACTTTATTTCACTAGTTTTTCTTCATTAAATTCTATAAATTCTATACAACTTAAGTTTTTCTGATTCCTATTTCTAATTAATAAAGCTTTTAAATATTTATGTGGGCGTACTTTAGGGAATCTTGGTGATTATCATCTGTATCTCTCTATTATCTGATCATAAAGTTGGTTAACTTGATGCTCCAAATTCCAAAATGTTTAATTTTGGTTGATTGATTCTTCTATGATTCCCTTGAGTACAACCCTAATTGTGGTCATGAATATAAATAGCGTCTCTTCTAATGTATGGACATGGATCATTAGTGTGGTCTTATGGGGTTATTTTTATTGGTACCCCTAGGACTATGGTTGATATCATATTCTTTTTTGAGGCGTCCAACCTGGAAATTTATTACCACAATTGTAATTAGCATAATTTATATCTTCTATATACATACCTTAGAAGTTTTTTTGGTGTCCCATCATGATTTGAATCTTCTTGGTTAATAATTATATTTTTTCCACCATCCATTAATTATTTTTTATTATATGATCCCCTTTTTCATTTTGTTACTTTTCCTTACCATTGGAAACTATTTCTCGCTATTTCATCCAACAAGTTTTAGCTCACATCAGGTGACTTCGTTATCAGTGATCCCCCAGCTTTAGTGTCTAGAATTAACATATTTCCCTATGAAAAAACATTATATAATGTTCTTATTAGAATCCAAATATCTATACCATGATGGGGGAATTTTCTATTCATATCCTCATATCTTTCTCATGAAAAATAAAAAGATTCATATTCAAATTGAAAAAAGCTTAGAAAATGTACTTGTATGTTCATTTATTTGAAAGGTGGGAAGAATTGGGTGAGAAAGATTCATGCCAGATCATCCCATGTAGTGATGGAATGTGAAGGTAGGATTTGGATCCAATATCAATATCTCTCAGGTAATGAAATTGAAAAAAGGTAGAGTCATATTGCATTAGTTAATTTTTTTTTGTATTTGAATGTTTCATAGAGATTGAAGAATTTTACTAGATGTATGTTCGAATCTTTATGCGGTAGTCCAGTGAATAAAATGTTGTTTGAGATCATATAGATGATTTTTGGTTTAATCTCAAAGTGGTTTACAGCCAAAGGAGGTGCTAGGATGCTCGATTTCAATCTTGTGTTCGATGGAATCCCATATTCTGTGAGCTTCCACAACCCTAGATATATTTTAAGAACTCCTTCGATATCTAGATGTTTCTCTGGTCCAACCATGATTGCATCTTCCATGTTCTTCCTTTTTATTTTCTCCTGTTTGAGATTGGAGACAAAAACCTCTTTTCAATTTTCTCATGTGTTGTGGTCATACATTTAAAAATTAAAAACCTAAAATCCACATAATGAATACACCTAGTGTAAATAGAGAAATTAAAATAAAAAAAATTAAAATTTAAAGAAACCTAAAAACTAACTTGTAACTTTCCCCTGTAATGGAACAAGTTTTGAAAGGCTTGAAGGGCATCATTATTTCCCTACAGGTTTGATCAAAATAAAAAATTTATTAAAACTCAAACTATGATTATAAATTAAATGAAATGTAGTATTGGGAATGTATGAGTTTGAACCCATAGAGATGGTGAATTAGTTTATATAGGTTTTGAAATTATTTAATTTGATTGAAATGAAGAAAGAGGTGAAGAATGATATTGGGGTTTTGGAAATAGTTTGAATGAAGAAGAATGAAGATGAAGTAGATTTATTATTTTGTTTGAAATATGATTTGAATGGTGTGTATAGATTTTGAATTTTGAGGGTTCATGTGTAATTTGAATTTTAGAAAATAGGTTCATTAATCCATGATTGGATTTAAAGTTGATATGATGGAGATCCAATGGTCATGGTTTCCTCTCTTTGACACGGCAATCCCCTATTTCTCTTGGTATGAAAATTTAGGGTTTCACTGAATCATGTTTGTTTCCATGCCATATTTAAACCTGATTCCACTAAATTTTACAATGTTTATGCCTCATTTTAGGGTTGTTATTTTGAGAAATTTTAGCATTCCTTTTAGATTCAAATACCAATGGTTGTGATAAAAGTAAAATAAAGGGATTGGAAATTGATAAAAGAATTATTAAAAACTATATACATTAATAAGGAAAATGAAATCAATCCAATAGAACCTTCCCCCTTCTATTACATAACCCTAGAACAAGGTGGGTTTAATCCCTTGTCCAAGTGATGATAGACTAATTAGGAAGGAATAAATAAGATAAAGCATAATGAAAATGGAGATGAAACCTGGGAGGACCCTGTACATCACAGCTTCTTGCTCTAAAATTTGGTCTCAGGGATCTCTTTCACACCAGTATCCTAGACCTCTATTTATAGAGTCCATATAGGATAGAGAATAATGAAATTCTATTATGTTTTGGTCAAGAAATGTTCATGGTCGGGCCCCATTTCTTAAAAAATGTCAAAAATCGAAGATACATCGAATATTGAAATTTTTATCCCCTCCCGACCTTTTACATGTTGTATAGTGATTACACCATGTGTCAATCTTACACCACATGTATCATATTCAGGACATGTATTATTTTTGGGCATCATAACTTGTGTCATGACGTGACACATATGTGTCGTGCGGTGAAACATATCAACTTCTTTGATAGATTCCTTCCTCCACTTCACGAAACACAGTTCATTAATTACTTTCACGGGTACACTATATGATGAGTAATGTCATTTTTATGCACTATGAGCCTCTTTTTGACTCAGTTATTAATTTATGTTCCTTGGAAGTTATCCATGATCATCAGAGTTTTTTAAGACCTTCATTTTATGGAATTATTTGTCGTTTTAACCCCTTTTACTCAATTTACATAACCTGTTGCATCCTAAAAAATAAAAAAAAACCAGGGATATATTCATTCATTAACAATTAAATAATCAAAATCACTTCATTTTAATATCATATATATATATATAATAAATGAACATATCATTAGTTGTAAAAGAGGGGTGAGGAACCCTTATTTTGGCAGAGTACTGATTTAGGAAAAAATCTACAATGAGAGCAAAATATAGTCTCTCATTAATAATACTTAAAATTCAAAATAATGAAGGTATTTAAAATAACTTGATAAAATAATAAATTAAGAATAAAATACCCAGACAAAAGAATTACTTGAATTGAGAGAAGTGAAGGAAATGACCCCTACCTTGGAAGGGCACTTCTTAAAGCCATTTAAAGTCTCATTGGAAACATGGAACCACCTTGTATGGAAACATGATATGGATATTAAGAGTGGAATCATGCTCAAAATCTTTGGTGTGGAATGTGTGTAGGATCGAAATAGTGATGTAGATGCTCAATATACAAGAGGGGGGTGAATTGTATACTTTAAAAATTCCTTTGGAACCTTTAACATTAGTTACGATTAACTATGTTTTCCTTAAGAAAAGGAAAGGGCTAAGTTTAACAAAGCTAAACTAAGAAAATTCACAACACCTCTAACACCGAATGCAAACTTGGAATGAGATTCCGAAAGTGGGTTCCAGAAATATGGTTCTGGAAGATGAAACTTAATGAAAGATTACAAAGTGAGATTCTACCTTAAAGCGTATAGAATTTAAATGAATCAGAGTACAAGTAAGGAAGTATAAGAAAGTTATAATTTCCTTATAATACAAAATGCAGCGGAAAAAAACAGGTAGTTAAACTACAAGTAAAAAGATATAAGTCTTTTAACCCAAAGAGAAGGGTATCCAATAACCTTGGATAAAGGTCCCTTGATTTATACTTTCAAGAAATTCTGTCTTACCCACACCAGGGTAAGCCCTTGATACAAAGATCGGAGTCTCTGTCTTGCTATCCCCGCAAGCCCTCAACATCAAGGTAGTTGGGAACCTCTGTCTTCCTCAGCAAGGAAGCCCTCAAACTTCAAGGTAGTCGGCACCTCTATCTTCCTATCCCCGGAATTCCTCGAATGTAATCACCAACATTCGGAGTCGCATGAAGCTTTGAGAGTTAATAAGAGCCTATCTCTCTAGAAATCACTTCAAGCATGTAATCACATGAGTCGAAGATCAGTCAGCCTTTCAGCCCTGAGATCTTTCAAATGAGATCCAATTTATAGGTAAGGTCGGCTCCTTCTCTAACGGTCATATTTTCCTTAAAGATCGGAGGGACCTGTACACGTGTCACTTAGACAACGGTTAGTTTATAACAAAATAGACGACATCGTTTTATAACAAAACAAGTGTAACAGAATGTACGAGATCGTTTTAATTCTAACTCAAAAGTTCGGAATGAATTCTTCGGAGTGAAGATTCGGAGTGTAATGGAAATAATAAAGAGTAGACAGATTATAGAAATGTAAGCAGAATAAAAGTTTGAAGTCTAACCAAAATATTTTTCAGAGTCTGAATTAATTCAGAGTGTATAAAACAAAGATAATCAGATTCTGTTTAATAAGAGAATTCGGAATGAGAGTTCATTATCAGAATTCGTAATGAGAATTCATCATCAGGATTCGTAATGAGAATTCATCATCAGAATTCATAATGAGAATTCAACATCAGAATTCATAATGAGAATTCATTATCAGAATTCGTAATGAGAATTTTTCATCGAACTTCATAAGAATTCGTATCCTAAATCTCGATTAAAACCGTATCCAGAATTCGGAATGGAACTTTATCACAGTTCTCATTTTGGATTTCGGATTGAAACTTTATCACAGTTCTTATCCAGAATCCGGAACTTAAAACAGAATACTTCATATCAAATTTTCAAGCAATTCCGAGAAAATAGAAATGAATCCGAATCTCATACTTAAGAAAAATTTAGATGAAAATATAATAAAGATAAATTTCCTTATAAAAGCATTTTCCCTTATCAAATCAATTTTCCTTAAGAAAGCATTTTTCCTTAAGAAAGCATTTTTCCTTAAGAAAGCATTTTTTCCTTAAGAAATCATTTTTCCTTAAGAAAGCATTTTTCCTTAAGAAAGGTGTTTGTGATTTTCAAAACAAGAAGGAATGAAAAAGTCATAAGGAAAACCTTATTGATTCAAAAATCTCCCCCTTTTTGGAAAACACAAACATCCTTACGAAAAAGAAATTCTAAGAAGAAATAAAAACATTAAGGATTATCTCCCTTTTATTTGAGGATATTGATGAATACGACTAACTCCCCCTTAGGCTTTGAAACTCTAAGGATCATATTCTTAGATTTCCAGAGTGGCATTTCATTATGAATAAGAAAGTCTTCTTAAATGAAAAAACTCCCCCTTAAACAAACTCTTATTAGAGTTCTTTTTCCTTAGGGATCTTTTCCTTCTCCCCCTTTGATAAACTCTCATTGGAGTTCTTCTTTTTCTTAAGGATCTTTTCCTTCTCCCCCTTTGTGATTTTCAAAAATAAATTGAGGGAATGGAAAAAAAAAGTACCTGAAAAATTAGTAACAACGAAAGAAACGAGAAGCACAAATTTCATTAAATTTGAAATCTCGACAACAAAAAAATATTACAACAAAAATATCGGATTTGGTTATTTCGGATATTTTTCCTTCGAAATGATCCCCATAAGAATAGTCTTGATCTTCTTCAAGTCTTTATGATCTTCTTCAGCTTGCTTCTCTAAGACAACTATTCTTGCAGATTGAGCTTCAATCTTTTCTTCCTGGGCTTTCAGCTTTTCTTCCTGAGCCTTGATCTTTTCTTCCTGAACCTTCATCCTTTGTTCAAACTCAATCCGATGATCCCTTTCAAATTTACAATTTTGAGAAACGAAATTCAGTTTCCCATTCAGATCTCTGACTTCTTGGATCCGAAAGTTCTTTTCATCTGTGAGCTTCTCTTCAAAGGAGGAAGTCAGCTCATTTGTCTTCCTGTACTCGGTCTCAAAGGCATCTTTAACATTGTCTTGGAACTCATCGAATAACCTCATCCTTCAACAGTCTTCTTCGACCAATTTGTCATCCTCTTGCAAGATTTTCTATGAGCTTCTTAGCCAACAAAGAAGGTTTTGAACTGAGCCTCAATCTCAACGCACTTTTCCATAACCATAGATACGGAGTCAGTTTTCTGATTCAAAGCATGTTGGAGAATCTGACATCTTGAATCAATACTTGAGAAGGTCGGAATGGATCCCACCAACTTCTTTAACGACTGGACAACAAAGTCATGCCCCACAGATGATGACTCCGAATCTGAAACTTTTCTTGGAGAGTTTTCTTCCTCAATAAGCTCCAACTTCCTTTTTGACGAATCACCATATTCTCTTTTATTGCTAGCCATTGATTTCGGAGTCTCAACAAGGAGTTTCTTTCCCTTGTATTTTTTTGGAATGGATTCTTAATCAGGAGTTTTCTGCTCTCTAGTAGACACATGAACAATATCATCAACTACTTTTTGAACAACATCTTCCTCATTCTTATCCTTCTCTGGAGTTACTAACTTAGAGGATTCAGCCTCTGAAGTTCGGAGTGACAGGTGTTCCGAAGGCGACCCCTTATACTCATCTACTTATTTCAATAAGTCTCTTGTTTCACCACTTGTTTCAGTAACTTGTTCTTCCCCTTGCACTTGTTAAACTTGCTTGAGTTGTTCAACATGTTCGGTTGTAACATCTTCCAGAAAATCAAGGTTTCTTCCTGGAGTCTTAGGTAGAGATTCCAAGGAGAAAGATCTCGGAACTGGAATGCTTCCGGATACCATCTCATTAAACTTTAACAACGCTTGGACTGCCTCGACTTCTGACATCTTCTTCTTGAGCTTCTTCTCCTTTACTTGTTTTTCAAGTTCATCAGCAGTTCTCTCCTTCAATGCCTTAGCTTCCGCAGGGTCCAATCCGAACTGCGGATCCCCTTCTTTCCTTTTCTCTTTATCTGCTCTCCACTTCGCAACAACCTCATCAGGGAAGGCTTTCTTCTTATTTGGTTTGGGAGGTGCGGTTTGAGCTTCCTTAGACTTAGGATCCTCAACTTCAGCTGCAACTTCCTTCAACTTTATTTTCTTTACTGGATTAGACGATTTTGGTTCAGCAGTCTTCGGAGCCACTTCTTCTTGATTAGGCAGATCGAAGAACTCACCAGTCTCCTTATTAAAATCCACAGCCATCCTCTTAAGGGTATCATCACTGACCAACAAAATTTTGCAAACCCTTGGCTTAGATCTGCAAGCTTCCTTGAAGGATTCAAGGCACCGAACTATCAATCTCGATAAAATTGCTGGGTACATTACGATCTGGGCTCTGAGATTTCCTTTCTTAAGATTCTCAATGGTTATAAGAATGCGCCTCATGAAGTTAAACTTCCTTAGATTTATCAGGAAATCTAATATGTAGATCTCACTCTTCTTCAAGCTGTCTTTATCACCTTTCCTCAGTACGATAAGACCTTGCACCCACAACTCTAGAATCCGGAAATTTGTGGATAAACTTGAAATCTTCAGAGCCTTGTCATCAGCCAGTCCGAGAGTTTCTAAAGCTTTTTCCTTGTTGAAGCTACCTTTAGAATCCGGCAACACATGAGAAACAAACTCGGCTTCTCCTTCATAGTACAACCCTACCAAGCTTGCTGCCTTGGTATAAGAAAGTTTGTAAGTCATTCCATAAGAATTAAAAAAAAATTTCTCCCTATTATCTTCCTGAAAGAATGAAACTGATTCATAGAACTCAACAAGTAACTCCGAAAAGACATCATCCTGATTCCCCGGTTTGGACACAACAATATCTTCCCAGCCATTCAACATAATGTTCTTCGAAATGAGAGAATCATAGTTGTTGAAGAAATCCGGATGGACTAACCTTTCTCTGTAAAATAACCATTGTGAAATAGGCTTAGTGGATGACATTTCTTGAGACGCTAACTCCGCAGAAATTTGGATCTGAAGTCCTCTGGGAAGTTCGGAACGGAGAAATCTGAAGTTCGGAACGGCTTTAAAATAAAGAGGCAGAGATTCGGGACGCGAGATCTTGAGATCGATGTGGTATGAGTATTTGGGTCCCCTTTATATAGGAAATGAGATGACGGTTCAACTTCTACGGTTGATCTAACGGTTGGCAGAAGCTGAGATCAGATCTGACGATTGAAAACTTGAATCCTATCTTTTTGAGGTTTTTATTCAAACAATGAATTAAGAAAACTATAATCTGAAAACATAATACAAGAAAATGTCAGCAAGTAAAATATGACTACGAAAACTTGAGTAAGGTAATCATAGCTTTCAGATTGAATTAGGAGGATTATTCGTAATGGGTAATATAACAAAGACTACAAAAAAAAATTATTATTAAAAGACAGATTTCGAAAAAACTTTGCTTCGGAAAATAAGCTTAGTACGAAAAACTCATTACGGAACACTCATTACGGAAAAATCAGTACGAAAATTTTGTTATGAAAATACCAGTACGAAATTTTCCATTCTGGATGTTTTTAATACGAATACTTCCATTCCAGAAGTATTCTTTACGAAAATGTCCATTCTGGAAAATTGTAGTTCCAGAAATTCCATTCCGGAATTGTAGTTCCAAAAAGTTTGAAAACAAACTTTGAAAAACTTTTTTTAAACTAACAAATAAATGTACTCCCCCTATGAAAAGGAGTTAATTACTGTAAGGAGAGTTTTTTAACAGAAAGTTACTTAAGGAGGATTACCTTACGGTTATCATTCCTAACTTTTGTTTAATGTATTCAAATCTATCAGAAGGCAAATATTTTTTGAAAATATCCGCAAGTTGATCTTGTGTTCTGATAAACTGAAGAATAATATCTCCTTTAGTTTTGATAATCTTTTCAAAATAACTTTTGTTACCAGTCATGTGCCGGGAACATCCACTATCCATGTACCATGTATTGTTGTTGGTACTCTCTTTATTTTCTTGAAATCAAGAAAAAAAATTAGACTTTCGGAATCCAAACTTGTTTGGATCTGAGATTTCCACATAATAAAATTTTAGGAACCCACATATTCTTAGAAAAGTAAGCTTTGTGAAATCCTAGAGATTGGGTTTTGTTTAAGGAACAATTCTTTACCCAGTGACCACCACATTGACACTTGGTACAAAATGGGGCACTTTGAGGAACAAAATAATTGTTACTGAAAATATGTTTTGCATGGGTATAACCAAATCCCGATTTATTTCTTAAAGGTCGTATTTGGGAATACATCTTATCAAAATTTTCTTTACCATGGGTAAAGTTTGATAAACACTTCTTTAAGGAAAAAATTTCGGACTTGAGTTTTACAACCATGTTTTTATCCTCAAAATCATTAGTTTTTGAACTAGAGTTAGACTCGAAAACATTTTTCTTAGAAATTACTTTTTCTAACTCTTTAGAAAGTTTGTTCTTCTCAGAACTTACTTCCTCAAGATTTTTTGAAATACTTTCAAAATCAGCATTTTTCTTATTAAGATCTTTAGAAAGATCTGATATCTCTTTTGTAAGAATATAATTCCTAGAGTTTGCCTTATTGAGTTTTTTATTGAGTTTGGAATTCTCAATTTCAAGAAGTTCAGCAAACCTAGAGACTTCTTCATAAGTAGGTAAAGTATTTTCCTCATCAGAAGATCATTCTTCATTAGAAGAGTTATAATACTTACTATCATTAGAATTTAAAGAAACATTGGTCAATGATTCAGAATTTTGTACCTTAGCCATAAAACAATGATTATCAATAGGTAATCTGGATATAAGACCAAGAATATTCTATCCTGAAGATTCATAATCAGAAGATTCATCTGAAGAGTCACCACCACTGGCACTCCAGGTGTCATTGGATTTCAAAACATTCTTAGCTTTAGCTTTATAATATTTCTTTCTGTTCCTGTCTGAATGTCTTTCTTTCCTTTCTTTCTTTTTGAGCATAGGGAAATCTGGTCTAATATGTACATCTCTTTTGCATTCATAACAAGTAACTTCTCCATCTTTCTTATCTTTCCTGTCCTTTTTCTTATACTTGGATTGGAAATTTCTCTGGAAAGCTATCTTGTTCATCCTCCGAGCAAGATTTGCTAGTTCATTTTCTGAGGTTTCACTCTCACTAGATTCTGACTGGAAAATAACTTTCATAGACTTGGATCTGGTTACTCTCTCAGGAGTCTTAGCTTTCATCTGATTTGAAGTTATTGTAAAAGCAACAGTACCATTTCCATTCTTCTTCTTGATGTTGTCAGCATCTCTCTTCATTCTAGTCTCATGTTGTAGAAGAGTTCCAAATAATTCATCAAGAGTAATTTGAGTGACCTTCCTGTTCTCATCTATAGCTGTTCTCTTGGATTCCCACTCATTGGGCATAATATCAATTATCTTGTCCACAAGAGCTTCATCATCTAATCCTTTTTCTCCCATAGACTGTAAACAATTGACGATAGTCATAAATCTCTGTTGAACTTTACAGATAGGTTCACCATAAGGAAAATTGAAGCCATGATACTCAGCTCTAAGCATAGCTCTTCTAGTCTCAATCAATTTAGAAGTCCCAAAGTGTGTAACCTCTAACTTCTTCCAGATACCGTTAGCTGCTTCACAAGAAGAAATTTGGCTATATATATTTCTGGTCATTGAACATAGTAGTGTATTGCGTACCTTATAATTGAGTTGATATTCCTGCTTTTCCTGGTTAGTGAAAGTTCTAACTTCCTTGTCAGGAATTTTATAATCACCAGTAAGAATAAAAAAATTATCCACTCCAGTGTTGATAAGAAAAGTCTTCATTCGATCTCTCTAGTACTCATAGTCATTAACATCAAATATAGGTGGTCTTGTAGGATTTAGATTATCAATCGAACCAACATTAATTCCTGCCATACTAGAAAACTTTGACACATAAATTTGTTAGTAGCAAAAGTTTGTAATAACAAAGTTCGGAATGAGAAAGTTCGGAATGACAAAGTGAGCAAGAAAAACTTATTCGTAAGTATAAGTATTTCAGAAACCTCCTTTGATACCAATTTTAGGATCGAAATAGTGATGTAGATGCTCAATATACAAGAGGGGGGGGGGGTGAATTGTATAATTTAAAAATTCCTTTGGAACCTTTTAAGTTAGTTACGATTAACTATGTTTTCCTTAAGCAAAGGAAAGGGCTAAGTTTAACAAAGTTAAACTAAGCAAATTCACAACACCTCTAACACCGAATGCAAACTTGGAATGAGATTCCGAAAGTGGGTTCCGGAAATATGGTTCCGGAAAATGAAACTTAATGAAAGATTACAAAGTGAGATTCTACCTTAAAGCGTATAGAATTTAAATGAATCAGAGTACAAGTAAGGAAGTATAAGAAAGTTATACTTTCCTTATAATAAAAAATGAAGCGGAAATAAACCAAGTAGTTAAACTACAAGTAACAAGATATAAGTCTTTTGACCTAAAGAGAAGGGTATCCAACAACCTTGGATAAAGGTCCCTTGATTTATACTTTCAAGCAAGTCTGTCTTACCCACACTAGGGTAAGCCCTCGATACAAAGATCGGAGTCTCTGTCTTGCTATCCCCGCAAGCCCTCAATTTCAAGGTAGTTGGCAACCTCTGTCTTCCTCAGCAAAGAAGCCCTCGAACTTCAAGGTAGTCGGCACCTCTGTCTTCCTATCCCCGGAAGTCCTCGAATGTAATCACCAACATTCGGAGTCGCACGAAGCTTTGAGAGTTAATAAGAGCCTCTCTCTCTAGAAATCACTTCAAGCATGTAATCACATGAGTCGAAGATCAGTCAGCCTTTCAGCCCTGAGCTCTTTCAAATGAGCTCCTATTTATAGGTAAGGTCGGCTCCTTCTCCAACGGTCATATTTTCCTTAAAGATCGGGGGGACCTGTGCACGTGTCACTTAGACAACGGTTAGTTTATAAAAAAATAGATGACATCATTTTATAACAAAACAAGTGTAACAGAATGTATGACATCGTTTTAATTCTAACTCAAAAGTTCGGAATGAAAGCTTCAGAGTGAAGATTCAGAGTGTAATGGAAATAATAAAGAGTAGACATATTATAGAAATGTAAGAAGAATAAAAGTTCAGAGTCTAACCAAAATATTTTTCAGATTCTGAATTAATTCAGAGTGTATAAAACAAAGATAATCAGATTCTGTTTAATAAGAGAATTCGGAATGAGAGTTCGTCATCAGAATTCGTAATGAGAATTCATCATCAGGATTCGTAATGAGAATTCATCATCAAAATTCATAATGAGAATTCAACATCAGAATTCATAATGAGAATTCATTATCATAATTCTTAATGAGAATTCGTCATTTAACTTCATAAGAATTCTTATCCTGAATCTGGATTAAAACCGTATCCGAAATTCAGAGTGGAACTTTATCACAGTTCTCATTTTGGATTTTGGAGTGAAACTTTATCACAGTTCTTATCTAGAATCCGGATCTTGAAACAGAATACTTCATATCAAAGTTTCAAGCAATTCCGAGAAAACAGAAATGAATCTGAATCTCATACTTAAGAAAAATTTAGATGAAAATATAATAAAGATAAATTTCCTTATAAAAGAATTTTCCCTTATAAAAGCAATTTTCCTTAAGAATGCATTTTTCCTTAACAAAGCATTTTTCCTTAAGAAAGCATTTTTCCTTAAGAAAGCATTTTTCCTTAAGAAAGTATTTTTCCTTAAGAAAGGTGTTTGTGATTTTCAAAACATGAAGGAATGAAAAATTCATAAGGAATACCTTATTGATTCAATAATGTGATGATGGAAAGGGGGATATTTATACTCGAGTAGGGGTGGTTTAAAGGGTTAAAATATAGGTTATTTAATAATATAATCAAGCCACTTTTGGATGAAATAAACTCCAACCATTTTTTTAGATTATTAACGAGGGTGAGATTTTTTTTGAACATTTAAAGGAACCCCAATTCAAAACATACCTTCTATCCAACCCAATTAATGCGCAGAATACAAAAAATATTTTTTATCTTAAAATTCAAAATTTTGGTTCCAAAATATAAGGTATATATTTATAAATTAAAATAAATACTTTTATATTAATTTTTGTACTTAATAAATTATATTTTGATTAAATAAAATTGTTCATAAATTTTTATTCATGCTGGCATAATTTGATGTCATAAAATCCCAGTTCTTTATAAAACAACAATTTTCACCTTTTCACCAAACCATAAACTTTGTCAAGAAATTCGCAAAAAATAACCCTAAGATAATTTTTTGCATTCTATGTCCAAAAATTTTTTCTATTTTATCAAAATAATTATAACAATATTATAATTTTATCTTTAAAATAAATATCCTTATTTATTTAAGTTTAGAAATTTCATTGAAAAATAAATTTTCTTGCCTCTATAAAAATTATTTACGACTTTATTAAAATATATTATAATTTGAAAAAGTGTTTTATAAGATTATTTCATGAAAATAAATTTAATATAATACGTATAAAATTATCATAATTTTTTTTAATATAATATGTTTATAGTCTCCAAAATAAGAATAAAATTATTATTATATCGTTAAATAATCTATTTATTGTTTTGGTTATAGTTATACAAGATGTGTACAGTTATTATGCAATGTAAAAGTGTTTATATGTGATTATAATAAAAAAATAATTATAAAATAGGATTTCTATGAGTAACATAACTGAATTTTTAGGGAGTTATAGCTTCTATATAATTATGCATGATATGACTAGGCCTTTCACACTAATAGAAAATGACCTGATGTTTTTCCTAATGAAGCCCCTGAAAATACTCCCAAAGAAAACTTAGAACCCTTGAATTTTCTTTTTTGGAAAGAATACACACCCTATATAATAGTTACACCAATAGAAGCTCCACCAAAAATAGTTCTCCTAGCTACGACCACCTCATTCACAACTACTTTTTCAATCGCATCCATAAAGGTCAGAAGGCATAAGAGAATCAATATCGACTGAATATCAGCCCTGAAACCCATCTCAAAACATTGATACTTATTTTAATCATTTCTAAGTAGCTTAGGTTCTAGTTGCACTAACTCAGCGAAATATGTGGAATACTCCAAAACTATACACACACCTTTTTCTGAGGTTAGAATTTCCCATGTTTTTTCCACATGAAATGTTTCCGGATAAAACAATCGATTGATGGTTTTATTTAAAGAATACCAAAAAAAATTCACATGAAACATAGCTTTCACGATGGACTGCCACCATCACCTTCTTGGTCCTTCAAGAATATACATGTAATAACCCACCATAGAGTCCTAAATTTTTTAGAGAATAGAATATCCATTCAATCCATTAAATAAATTCCTCTAAATCATGGGGTCCTTTATAACCATGGAAGATGGGTGGATTCTTCTTAGTGAATTCTAATCCATGACCCATCGTTCATCCCTATTATCCAATACCCATCTGACCTAGAGTCTGAATAGTGTGGATTGGAGCTTCCACTAAATAATGGTCCACTAGAGGATTTGTCTATGGATATTTTTCTCATAGTTTACTCACTCAGATTCTGAAGAGATCTTCTAGGATGAATTGGCCAATAAATATAAGATAATAACCAAAAATCTTAAGAGAAAATTCTAAAATCATAAGACCAACTTCCAAAATCCATGTTAATGCCTTTAAATAACAATAATTTATAACAATCATAGATTCTATGAATAAAAAAAATGAATTGGTCCATCCAAATAAACCCCAAATATTATTTGTTCAAATAACCGCAACCACCAATCTCATGTTTGGAAAAAATTCTTGACTACCCATGGTAACTCTAGTCCAGAAAATGAAGTGATATAGTTAGGCACCTTCCCGTACTAACTAACCGAATTTTGATAGTCCTAACTCATGTCTACCAAGGACATATTAAATAAACCCAAAAATTTTCATAACAATTTAGTCTAGGTAAACCCCTATGATACCATTTTTATAAATAAACAACTCAGGTCAACTAGGAATGTCTCCCAAGAAGGTCGGCCACATGGTGAGATGAAAAAAACACAATCATTATGTATAACCGAATAACAAACAGATTTCAAAGAGGAAGAAAACATGCGACCTTAAGAGATAAAATTTCTATCCCAATAGGATAAACACGATTATAAAACAAGAAATTACAAAGGCTTTGTTCCATGTAACCTTCCATCACCATTAAATTGTACCACTATAAAGGTGACAACAACCAAGAGAAGCTAGAGAAGTACATGATACCCCTCCATTTACCTTAGTCCTACAAAACCACATCTAAAAATTCCCAACGGGAAGATTAGGGTGTAAGCCTAATTCCTATTAATATTTCTCTAAAGAATATATAAAATTTATAATACCAATAAAATGGTATCTCTCTCTTTAAAACAAAAAATATATAAATAATTTCCAAAAGGTAACCATTATGTAAAGAATCCTTTTTTTCATAAAAGCCTTTCATATTTTCATAGACATGGAATATGATAATAATTGGTGAGAAAGAATATAAGAATATGAAAAACCATCCATGAATATTCCATGTGATAAACAAGTGATCAACCAACCCTAAAATATACCATCATTTGTAAAACCAAGAATTAAGGAAAAAACACACAATTTTGGATACATACTCGTACATAAAATAAATCACTAATAAATGAATCACATGAATCCAACAAATATTGATTCCTAACACACAATATAGATATCAAGCCTATAGCGGTATAACACATACTAAGAGTGACAAGTCCATTTCCAGATGTACCCAAGGTTCCCAATGTTCTATACTTGTCCACACCATTTGAAAACCATGATCACATTTTATAAAAAAATATTTTCATGGTGAATATTTATAAATTTCATTCTTGAAACCCCTTTTTTGAATCAGAATATCTTTAATGGAATTTCATCAACCAATATTGTGCCCAAATAAATTTTAAATATTGAACCCATTAAAAACATGTACCTCTTTACAAAAAACCCCATTGATATCAAATCCATTCATTTTATAAAACAAACCAATGGAATTTACATGAACCTTAAGTAATTCATGAGTTAGAACCTTTTTATAGAGACACCTACCTCAAGAATAGAGAGAAAAGACCAAGAATTGATCTCCCAAGGGCTAGGGTTGAATATGATCAGAAGGGGGATTAAAGACCTTAGAAAACATCTATTAGGTTCTTAAGGTTTAAGAGAGAAAATTGGAATAATAACTAATTTTGAAGGAAGTTGGGTTTTTTACACAATCTGCAAAATATAAGACCACAATGTAGAACCCTCATCCACATTATTGTCATCAAATTTTTACCTAATATTACTACACAACCCATTACACTAAACCATAATAACCCATTATCACCCTTTAGAAACCATGGTGCAAATCATGCCCAAACACTATTATTCTACCAAAATTCCATGGTGCAACCTATGCACCATGAAAAAACTACCCAAAAAAGGGAAAACATCAAAACTCACCCCATTGGAACTCCACACAACAGTCTCTACCTCCACACCATAGAGCTCAACCAAACAAAAGGGCTATACTGCAGCCCTTCACCATGGTGTAGCCTGGTCAAAATGGGCAGTGGCCCTAACATTCCACCTCCTGTACCCCATGTCACAACTGTCTTTCCCATTCCATAGAAAGAATCTCCATGGTGTAGCCACTCCCATCCCTAGTTCACACTACTAGAGAAAAATATATTAACAGCACTAGAAAAATCGATCAACATTGCTAAAATGCATTCTTGTTCTAAGAGTCATTAAAAGGGGGCCCCTTTTATTAGTGCTAGAAAAGAAATGATAAAAGGGGACTTTATATGTGCTAAAAAGTGTGGATAAAGGTGGTACTTTATCAACTCTTGTCTAGCACAGATGAGGGGGCCCATTTATTAGTGCTGCTTCTAGCACATATAATGGCCATGCTACTACAATGTGTTGTTAAAATTAGAGCACACTATAGAGCTAAATACTATCCACAAATACAGAAAGCATAGAAAAATTAAGGATATAAAAAATTAATAATTTAATTGAAATAAAAAATATAAAAAAACAAAAAAAACTATATTATAGATATTTTAAACTTTTTTTAAAGAATTACATTAGAAAGTACAATTTATCACAAATATTCAAAAACATCAATGGTTTCATTGCCTTTTGCAACCGAACCCCTCTCAAAAAGCTTGATCATGGTATCATTTTCCAAAAAAACCACCCAAACTCAAGAAATAGAGGATAACTATATTATAAAACAATTATTATGTTAGTGATATTATAAATAAATAAATTATACATAAATGTGAAACAATACATTAATTAAATGTTAATTTTAAACTCATGACAGACATTTTGTGTCATACTGGTCACACTATGAATCAGATTAAGGTGAGGATGATTCTTACACGTCCAAAATGATATATGGATCATTTTCCTATAGTATCAAAACAATTCTAAAGCGTTTTCTTAGTTTCAAGAATGTCACTAGTGTTTTTTTACTAAAATTTCATTTTAAACTATAAACTCGCACTTTGAGTCATTCCACACACATAGTGTATCATTTTTAGGTGAGAATGATTTCTACAAATAAAAAATGTATTATGAATGGTTTTCCAAAATTATCAATACAATCCAATCACGTTTTATTGGTTTTCATTGAGTGAAACCTGTTTTGAACTAAAATGTCTATTTTAGACTGATAACAAACACTTTGAGTTATACTAGTCACCTCATGTGTCTGATTGAGGTGACATTGATTCTTAAATGTCACAAATGTATTATGGATATTTTTTATAAAGTATCATGATAATAAAAAACAATTTCTCAGTTTTGAGTACATCACATGTATTTTTTACTAAAATGTCTGTTAAAAAAAAGAAACACTTAGAGTCATACATATCACATCGTGCGTCAGATTTTGGTGAAACTAATTATTACAAATAAAAAATGAGTTATGTATATTTTTATTAAATTTATTTACTCAATTTTGATAATGCTAGTTGTTTTTTACTAATATTTCATTTCAAACCGAAAACATTCACTTTGAGTCATACCAATCACATCATGTGATTGTTTGACGTGATACTAATTCCTACACGTCATAAATGACTTATGAATAGTTTTACAAAATTATTAGGAAAATATGAATATATTTTATTAGTTTTAAATGTGTGAAAACATTTTAACTAAATTTTCAATTTTAAACTAATAATTGAAACCTTTAGTTATATTAAAAACATTGTGTATCATTTTGAGGTTTAGTTGACTCCTATACATCAAAAATTACTTATGGGACATTTTAGTAACATATCAAAATTATATGAATGTTTTTTCGTGGTTTTGAGTATGTGAAATGTGTTTTCAAATATAATGTCAATTTAAAACTAAAACCATGTAATTTGAGTCATACCAGACACATAGTGTGTCAGATTGAGGTGAGGCTAATTCAGACACATCAAAAATTACTCAAGGATCATTTAACTAAAGTATAAAAACAAATATGATAGTTTTTAATATGTAACTTTTCATTTTTACTAAAATATCAATTTTAAATAAAAAGACACAGTTTGAGTCATATTGGTCACCCTGTACCTCAGATTGAGGTCCAGATGATTCCTACATGTCACAAATTATTTATGGATTTTTTCATAAATTATAAAAAATTGCAAATACTTTGTCTTGGTTTTTATTTTTTCACTTGTTTTTTCAACTAAAATATCATTTTACTTGACAATACACACATTGAGTTATATTGGTCACATTAGGTGTAGGTTTAATGTGAGACCAATTCATACATGTCAGAAATTAATTATGAATCATTTTCATAAATTATCAAGACAATCCAAGTGTGTTTTAATGTATTTTAGTGAGTGACACACTTTTTGAATTAAAATGTCATTTTTAAACATATCATAGACACTTCCAATTATACTATGCACACCATGTATTAGAATGATGTTCAATTGATTCCTACATATTAAAAATGATTTATAGATCATTTTCATAAAGTATCAAAACAACATGAATTTGTTTTCTCATTTTTCAGTATATGACATGTGTTTTCAACTGAAATACTAATTTAAAATTGAAATCACGCACATTAAGTCATAATGGACACACCATGTGTCGGTTTGTGGTGAGGTTAATTCTTAAACATAAAAAAATGACTTATGGATCATTTTCCTAAAGTACCAAAATAATCCTAATGTGTTTTTTCTGTTTTGAGGATGCCACTTATCTTTTTTACTAAAATGTCACTCAGAGTCATACCGGTCACAATATATATTGGATTGAGGTGAGACTAATTTCTACACATAAAAAATGACTTACGGATCATTTTCCTAATGTTTTAAAACAATCCAAATGTGTTTTCTCTGTTTTGAGTATGTCACTCGTGTTTTTTTACTAAAATGTCATTTCAAACTAAAAACATGCACTTTGATTCATACTTGTCACATCACGTGTAGGATTGATGTGAGAATTATTCCAACTATCAAAAAAGTCTTATTAATAATTTTATAAATTATAAATACAATATAAGCATGTTTTCTTGGTTTTTGGTGACTGAAACATGTTTTCAACTAAATGTTTCATTTTAAACTAATAACGGATACTTTGAATCATACCAAGAACACCATGTGTCAGATTAAGGTAATTATGATTCTTACATGTCATAAATGACTTATGGATAATTTTCATAAATTATAAAAATATCCTGAATGTTTTTTATTGGTTTTGAGTATATCACTTGTCTTTTTACTAAAATGTCAATTTTAAATAAAAAGTCACACTTGGAGTCAAACTGGTCAAACCGAGTCTCAGATTGAGGTGAAGCTAATTCTTACACATCACAAATGAATTATTGATCATTTTTTTAAAGTATCAAAATAATAAAAATGTATTTTATCATTTTTGAGTATGTCACTTGTGTTTTTTTACTAAAATGCCATTTTAAATGAAAGACACACACTTTCAGTCATATCGGTCATATTGAGTGTCAGTTTGATGTGAGACTAATTTATACACATCATAAATTATTTATTAATAATTTTAATAAATTTTCAAGATAATTTGGTCATGTTTTATTAGTTTTTAGTGAGTAACATGTGTTTTGAACTAAATTGTCACTTTTAAACTGATAACAGGCACTTCATGTCGTATAGGGCACACCGTGTATCAAAATGAAGTTTTGCTGATTCCTAAACATCAAAAATGACTTATAGATAATTTTAATCATTTTTCAAAAAAAAAAATACAAATGTTTTTTCTCAGTTTGGAGTATATCACATGTTTTTTTACTAAAATTCCAATTTTAAATAAAACAACACAATTTGAGTTATACTGGTCACACCGTTCATCGCATTGAGGTGAGGCTAATCCCTACACATCAAAAATGAATTATGAATTGTTTTACTAATGTATCAAAATAAACTAAAAGAATTTTATAATTATTGAGAATTTCATTTGTGTTTTTTACTAAAATATGACTTTAAACTAAGAACACTCTCTTTAAGATTTATTGGTCACATCATGTGTCAATTTCACACTGGACTAATTCTTACACAACACAAATAAATTATGAATATTTTTCCAAAATAATCCATAAAATCCAAATGTTTTTATTAATTTTCAGTGAGTGACACATGTTTTGAACTGAACTGTTAATTTTAAATTGATAGCAGACACTTTTAGTATATCGGGATCACCGTGTATCAGATTGAGGTGAGGAAGATTCCTACACATCACATGTGGCTTATGAATTGTTATCCTAAAGCATCCAAACAATATGAATGAGTTTTACTGGTTTTGACTATGTGATGTGTGTTTTCAACTAAAATGTCAATTTTAAACTGGAAACAAGAAATTTGAGTTATACTGGACACACCATGTATCGAATTAAGGTTTCTCTGATTCCTACTTCTCAAAAATGACTTATGGATCATTTTCCTAAAGTATCAGATAAAAATTATAAGGAAATTAACTAAAAAAGTAGATAAAATGATGATAAAATCAACTTAATAAGTCGTAGGTAGTCACCTTTTCATGATGTTTGTATACATTCTAACACCAGTTATACTACCCATTAATTTATAAACAAATATATTTCGTCTATTTAATATGAGGAATTTCTATAGTCTAGGTAGTACTAAAAAAATATAAATAAATACAGGATTAAAAAATATTTTAAATTAAATCGTAATTATCTTTGAAACTAACTCTTTAGGGATGCTGGTTTTTTGATAGAATATGATATCTTTCATAAATTTGAAAACATAATAACCACAATATTTTACATTGGGTTTTTTAGAACACTAAAAATATTGATAAAAATAAATAATTTTCTTTGATATATGTTTTTATAGTGAAATATTATTTTATATACCCTAATACTTATCCAGTTACAGAAGTTGATAGGATCCTCATTTTCATGGAGTATCCTCATTCCATGATTTTGAATATATTTATACACCACCATATAATAATATAATTTTCATTAAAAAATAATATAAAATGTATAACATGAATTTTAGTTGTAAAATGTTGAATTCAGTGTATTAAAAATTGATAAACATCACCGCGAGTGTTCGGATTTTTGGGTATCCATGCATTGAATTTATAAAATAGATCTTTGAAGTATCCAAATTGATCATAATGGGTAACCAATGCTACCTAAAAAAATTAATAAGTAATTAAATTAATGAAAATATCTTTTATATGATTAAATTGTATATTTTTACCCTTCATCGTGGGTATTAAGAAGAGTTTTTCTTCTACAAGATTGATTTCAATCCTTTTAGCCAGTCTATCCTCTATTAATTCAATTTTCTTTGGTTCCAATTTGTATTCATATATATATAAATGATGTGAGGAATAATTAATCCAAATTTCTTTTCATAGTGTTTTCCATTTGAATAGTATTCATATATAAGCTTGAAAAAAATATGAATAGTATTCATTCATAATTATTATAGTATATTAGTTATTGGGTAGAGAAATCATGAAAACACACCTCATATATACATGTACACCTATGAATCATAACCATTCATATGTGAGTATTTTATTTAAATTATCAATACCAATTTATTCTATAATAGACTATCTATTCATTTTTTCTTCACAGTCATTGTGGTCCTAGCACCATTTTCAAACATTGAATCTGCATGAACCATTAATGTTAATAAATGCATAAGTTGAAAAGAAAGGGTAAATATACTTTGTGAAAATATTTTTTTATTGGTTGGTCTATCCTTTAGTTTGTTTTTATTTGACATTCCATTTCACTCTCTTCCCTTTGTCTGTCTGTAATAGAATTCATCAATTCAAACCTTTTTTCATTAATTGTTAAATCTTTTTCATGAAAAATAAATTGGAAATGAATACCTCCTTATCAATATGTTTTTTAAAAGATCTAACTACTAGGATATAAATGTTCCAATAGGTTGATTGACTATATGAATATATGCATCATCAATTGGAATAGGTAGCTTGGTGCTCACATCAAAAGCTATGTCAATACCCACTATAACATGACCAATTGGAAGTTTTTGTTTTTGTATAGAATATCTCCTAGGATATTGAACATGGTGACCCTCTCAAAAATGTGATGGGTTGATGTAGATAGATATAAATCACAATAATTTTCTCCGTATAGAATATTAGAATAGTAAAGGTATCAGTTTCAACCTGATTCACATTTCACATAAATAATTATGAAAAATACTGATTACCTTTTCTAAGAAAACTCTTTGAGGGGAATGGATCGCCTCAAAGATAGTGGGGGTGGGGGATCTTCAAATAGTGTTTTTTCTTGTGTTGTTTCTTCTCTTTTGTTTCTTTCAGAGACTCGTATTATTCCTTGTATAACATTGAAATATTTCTATATATATTTCCAGATCTAGGAAGTAAGACAACATGTAATTCCAAGACCTTATGTACCCAAAGTTAATTTTATAAAAATATTAAATATATATTATATTACGCAAAAAAAATTCATAAAGACTACATGATACCTCTTAAACATAAGATTGAATTAGAAATCCAAGACCTTGGTTGTAACGACCCAAAAATTCATGAATAAAATTCCTTTTCTTTTATTTAATTAGATGTCTTATGGATATAGAAAACACATGCATTTTTTTATTATGTTTAAATGATGGTTAGGTATCTTTACCGTTGACAACATATTCATTGAACATTGATCCCATGACTGATATAAATTTATGGTTTTTAAAAATAATCCTTTCGACACAGACAAAGGAGAGGATGGCCTCATCTAGTAGACATGAGCCATAAGAAGCACATTTTTAGGAGCTCATTAAGGAGGTAACTTCACTGGGATTCACTCTTGACAAATCCCAAGACGAGCTTTAACACGTTAAGCTTGAACAGAATCACCTACAGGAGAAGTGGAAGTTGGTAGAGATTACCACCTGACCGATGTTATCTGAGCCGCCCCAGAGTCTCTCACCATCACATACCTTACCATTAGGTCTTATACATGTGTTATAATGGGTTATGTAACAAGGAATTAGTAACTTTTTGTGTAATCACTTTTATAAATAAAATTATTATTCCATCAATTCCTGTATGAGAATAGTTTCTCTTAAAAATTTAATTTATTAGATAAATTGGGTTTTCAAGTAAAATAGACCTTTTTATAAATATATAAATTATTATATTAAACGTAGGTTTTGTTAATATTGTCATTGTAATACAATAATAAGAACACTCCATTTAATTATAAGTGGTGATTATATTATTTATTGTTGTTACATTATAAATGATTATGTATTCAGTTTGATAAGAATTTAATTTTCATACTATAAAACTGAAATTTTATTTTTATTTAAATAAATTATTTTGATGAATTAATGAATTTTTGGAATAAATAATATATTAATAAAATATTATTATTATATAATATTTAAATATAAATGATCTTATAATTTTTATGAAGTCAAATGTAATTTTTATTAAGGTTTGGAAACTGTTTTTGTCAAAACCCGTTAATTTGAAAAGAACCAGGACAAATTTCAAACCAGTTCCCTAAGAAAAGGGTTTTTGGAGGCAACCAACAACCTCCAAGGCAGCATGGGTGAGCCTTTACCATCACTACCACTAATTCAAATCCCAACAACAAAGTGGTAATAGGTACACTAGTTATTTATTCAAGAATATAGAATGTACCTTTGGATTATGGTTTTTTGCATTCTTTTATATCCCAAAAGTTTAGTAGAACAATCCAAAAACCACTACAAATCATGGATGTAGAGACTTTAGTGAGAATGTAAAATGGGGAAATTATTATATTTGATGAATATAACTCCTCCCCTATCACAATTTTGGATTTAATATCCCAAAGAACCTTTCCATACAACCTCTGTTAGAATTTGATTCAATTCTTGGCATGGATTAGATTTCCCTATATAAATCAAACATAAATGTTTGTGATAGGTATATAACTCTCTATATAGGTGAATCGTCCTCAAATTCTGTACAAGTGAAAGGAGGGGGATGAATCTTCTTTAGCACCATCATCTCAAGCATGGATATTACTGCCCTATGAGCATGTGTATCTTGCTCAAGTGATTGAGTCTATGGAATCAACCATTATTGAATACATACCTATTACAAGGGAATTCACTGAAGTGTTTCCTGAGGAATTGAATGGTCTTCGTCCTATAAGAGATGTTGAATTCTAGACTGATCTTATACCTGGATAATTTCCAATATATATGTATCCATATAGAATGGATGTTGTGGATCATGTGGAGCTATAGAAACAACTATATAATAATATGGATAAAGTGTTTAGACCCCCAAGTGCTTCACCATGGGGTGCACTAGTCCTCTTCGTCATGAAGAAGGATGGGTAAATGTGCCTTTACATTGATTATCATGAGCTCAACAAAATCATGATAAAGAACAAGTATCCTATTCCACTAATTAAGGACTTGTTCGATCAGCTACGTGGAGCCCAATAATTCTCCAAGGTGGATCTGCAGTTGGGATATTACCAATTAAGGGTGAAGAAGGAGGATATCCCCAAGACTACATTTCGTACAAAGTATGGGCACTATGAATTCATATTAATGCCTTTTGGACTCACCAATGCTGTAGAAATATTCATAAACTTGATGAATATATTCTTTATAGATTACCTCAAAAAAATTGTTGTAGTCTTTATAGATGATATTAAAATATACTCTAAAACCAAGGAGGATCCTGAGGATCATCTAAGCACAGTACTATAGACTCTGAGAAAGGAGAAGCTCTATGAAAAGTACAACAAGTGTGAGTTATAGATGAAGGAAGTCTCATTATTGGGTCATATAATCACAATAAATGGGATATATGTGGATCTATCGAAGATAAATGTAATTTAGGGATGGTTGAGGCCAACATCTATGACAGATATCCATAGCTTCCTTGGGATAGCTGGATAATATCACCGATTTGTGAGAAATTTCTCACAAATTTCAAACCATAATACCAAGAAAACTCAAAAGGGAGTCAAGTTTTATTGGAGTGATGAATGTGAAGAGAGATTCAAGGAGTTAAAAATGAGTCCTATCATTGCCGCATGCTCACCCTACCCACAATTGGAGAACTTTTTGTGTTATTCATTGATGATTTGAAGAAGGTAATGGGTTGTGTGTTGATGAAAAATTAAAAATTCATTTCTTATGATTCAAGGAAATTAAAAGTTCATGAACAGAACTATCCAACACGATATCTGGAGTTAGCTACTGTAATATTCAATTTGAAAATTTGGCAGCATTACTACTTTGGAGAGAAGTGTGAAATATATACGGATCACAAAAGCCTCATGTATATATTCACATATAAAGAGATAAATATGCGTTAATGAAGGTGGTTAGAGATGATAAAAAATTATCACTTCTCAATCCATTACCACCCTGGGAAATCAAACAATGTGGAAGATTCTCTAAGTAGAAAGGACTTAGTGATTCTATCATTCATGAGAATTGAAAAGGTTCCAATCTTCTTAGATTTTATGAATATGGACATGGGAATCATAAATAGGGGAACATCATCAATCCTTTCTCAAATTATTTCTCAACCATATCTTTCGTAAAAGTTAAAAGATGCTCAAAAAGATAATGTGGGAATTCATAAAAAAGTGGAACCTATCAGAAAAGGTAAATCCTCCTAGTTCAATGTTAATGAAGAAAGAATTGTGAGATTTGGGTCAAGACAATGTAATCTATCAAGTCTAGAGATAAAGAAAGAACTTTTGGCTGATGTAAATAGTGCTAATTTCTCCATTTACCCAGGAAACACAGTGATGTATTGAGATCTCTGGTAGCATTATTGGTGGGATAACATGACGAATGAGAACATTAAGTCTACATCAAAGTTCTTGGTATATAAGGGGATGATGAAACCATTCCCAATACCAACTAGAAAATATGAAAATATCACCATGGACATTGTCACCAGACTTATGAAGATATCCAAAGGAAACAATGATATCTTGGATTTTGGGGATCATCTTACAAAGACAACACACTTCATTGAAATTCAAGAGGATTTATAATTGGATCAATTGACATGGATATACATCACAGAAGTGGTAAAGATTCATGGAGTACCACTATCAATTATATCTGATCGAGATCCCATATTCACCTCTATGTTTTGGAAGAGTCTCCAACACACTTTTAATACTTAGCTAAACTTCAGTAAGGCTTATCATCCTCAAACTGATGGAAAATCTGAGTGAACTATCTAAACATTTGAGGTAATGTTGAGAGCATGATCAATGGACTTTAAATTAGGATGGGGTCAGAATCTTCCTCTGGTTGAGTTATATTACAATAAATATTTCCACTCATGTATCCAAATGGCTCCTTATGAAACCCTTTATTGGAAGAGGGGTAGAACACAAACAAGATGGGATGATGTTGGGGAATGAAAACTCTTACATTTAGAAATGTTCTATGAAACGGTGGATAAGGTTAAGACTATCCAGGAGCCCAATAAAGCTTCTCAGAGTCGACAAAAGATCTATGCTGATAATCGTCGATGAGACCTGGAGTTTGAAGTTAGATACATTGCATTCCTTCACATATCAATGTGGAAGAGAGTTGTGATATTTGTCAAGAAAGGAAATCTTAGTCCAAGGTACATCGACAATTTTGAGATCCTTGATCCCGTTGAAGTAGTGTCCTATCGAATAACACTCCCACCGAACCTGTCTCAAGTACATGACATATTCCATATATCACTATTAAGGAAGTACATACCTAAATCGTTACAAGTACACAATCTAGAGGTGGTACCATTGGAGAATGACCTCTCCTGTGAATAAAAGCTGGTGAAGATCTTGGACTATGGAGAAATATTTCTAAGAAATAAGAAATTTTCCCTTGTCAAAGTGTTGTGGAGAAACCACATGTTTGAAGAAGCAATGTGGGAACTAGAGGAAGTGATAAGGTGGAGTTAACCACATCTATTTTATTGTGGGAAAAGGAAATTTTTATGGTAAAGTTTCTTAAGGGGGGATGGTTATAACGACACAAACATTCATGAATAAAATTTCCTTTCTTTTATTTAATTAAATGTATTGTGGATATGGAAAACATGTGTTGTCTTTCTTCTGTTATTAGTTTTAAATGACCATTAAGTATCTTTACCGTTGGTAATATATCCATTGAATAGTGATCACTCGATTAATATAAATATAAGGTTATTAAAAAGAATCTTTCAACACAGACAAAGGAGAGGATGACCTCATCCAATAGACTCAAGCCATACGAAGCTCATTTGTCGGAGCTCAAAAAGGAGGTACCATCATTGGGCTTCACTCTTGACCAATCCCAAGATGAGATTCAACACATTAATCTTTAATAATATCTCTAATGGGAGAAGTGTAAGTTAATAAATATTACCACCTAGGCGATGTTATTCGAGATGCCCCAAGAGTCTGTCACCATCACACACCATTCCCTTAGGTCTTATACGGGTATTATAGGGGGTTATGTAACAAGGGATTAGTTAATTTTGGTGTAATCCATTTTATAAAAAAAAGTCTCATTCCATTAATTTATGTATAAGAATAGTTTCTCTTAAAAATATAATGAATTAGATAAATTGATATTTTAGGTAAAATGGTACTTTTTATAAATATATAAATTATTATATTAAACCGAGTTTTTATTAATATTGTTATTATAATAGTGTTATAAGAACACTCATTTTAATTATAAGTTGTGATTATATTCCATATTGTTTTTACTCAAAAAATGATTATGTATTCAGTTTGATTAGAATTATATTTCCACATGATAAAATATAAATTGTATTTTTAAATAAATAATTTATTTTGATGAATTTATGAATTTTTGGAATAAATAATATTTTAATAAAATATTATTATTATATATTTTTGAAAAATAAATTATCATATAAGTTTTATGAAGTAAAATGTAATTTTTATTAAGGTTTGGAAATTGTTTTTGTCAAACCCGATTAATTTCCAATAAATGATGATTTTTATTTTAAAAGTATTAATTCACATATTTAGAAAATTATTTAGATAAACTGAATATTTTTTTTTGAATCATGACGTCGAAATTATCTAACGATGAATTTTTCATAATTTTATGAGGCAATCTATTTTTTGGGTAAAAATTAAATATCATATAAATATATAATGTGTTTTATGACATCATAATGACCCAATAGTGATGTAATAAAATACTATAAAAGGAATACTCGGAAAATATATGTTTATCCTTTAAAAAAATGTGATTTTATATTTGTTTGATTAATTTTTAAATGCCTTAGTGGACCCTCTAGGACTTATAAAATATTTTAACATTTTAAAATGATTTCCTTGAGAGTGTTACTCACCTCCACATAAGAATGAAAAATATTTTAATAATTTCGGATATTTGCCTTATAATTTGGAGAAACCCATGTTCAAAAACTATGGGATGGTTTTTGGTTTCAAATATTTAATTATATAGGTTCCAAAACATAAGTTTGTGAAATATTAAGGAATTCCCCTCTCATTTACTATATAAACCCACCCAGCTCTCACTTATCTTCACTAAAAATAATTGGAGCATGTCCCTACTCATCCTTCCTCTCACTAGAATCCTCCCAAGGTATCCCAAGCTCTCAATAATCCCCTCATAAATCACTTGATGTCATACACTCAAGTAAGGGATTTCTTCCATTCTCATTTTGTCCAAGTTTCCTTATGTTGTTATACCCTTTTACATTGAATTAAAAATATTGGGGTGTGATTTATCTCCTCCCCCAATCTTCCCTATTTAAGTTTTAATTATTATATACCTCTTTCTCTATCATTAATCGCTCCCATGTACACCCATCACCATGCCTAAATTTCATAACAGTTATTTCTATTTTTCCACTTTCATTAAGTTTCTTTATTATGTTACACCCTATATTTAAAAATTCCATGTATTGGGACAAGTATCTATATGATTCCTTTGATTTCCATTCATGTATATATAATTAGATACCCATTTATCTTTAATCAACAATTTGTAATGAATTTTTATGTCACACTATTATGTTGCCGAAATTGAACTGTGATTTTCCAAGCCAAAATAATTGTGTTGTGAATACCATACCCATTTCTATATCTAGGTTATTAAACTTTATGAACATATACATTTTTAATGTTACTTACATGTATGTATTCCACATTCCTTAATCATGGAATATCTTATGATTTTTAATGATTTCATGTTATATGATCCATGTGGAACACTTGTGCATGAAATGAAATTTTTATAAGGGGTGAACCCTAATAGTGATCCAATGCATTGGTTAATGTTTAGTATGATGATATTTCATGTGTAATAAGGGTTTACTCAGGAAAATTCAAGTGAAATTAGGGTTTAAAAATTCTAATTCAAGTGCAATTAGTTTTCACTCATGAAAATTCAAGTGCAATGAGGGTTTACTCATGCTATTCCATGTGCAATGAGCCTTGCCTCATGCTAATATCATGTTGTATGTCATTGCTGTATTTCAATATTATGATAATCATGCTATATCATGTCTTTATGTTGATGTTTCTCTTATTCTCCATTGATATTCCTATTTCCTAACATGTATTGTATTCTTCATGTTATTTCTTGTTAATTCCTTTACTGGGTTGTATAGCTAACCCTTTTCATATGTTTGTACTTAGGTTATCCCATGAAATGAAAAGTATGAAGTAATGTTGTTGTCATGTAAAAGAAGTTTTCAATAAAGATGATGTATTTAATGTCTTAAGTTGTCATGTAATATTTTTAATTTCTAAAGACACTATTCCCCTCGATCCTTAGAGTTGTATTATGTGAAATTTTATGTAATAAATCATGTTTAAATATGTAATAATGTATAGGGTTGTTATAATGGTTTAGTTTGGAATGTTTTATCTACCCTAGGATTTTCCTAAAATAGGTCAGTATGGGGAATTCAGAGATATCACCTATTGGCGGTATGTTTAGTGGAAAAATTAATTAATTAATTTATTTGATTTATTTGTTAACCTAACTTAAATATCTATAAGATACTACCATTTTGAATTTACCAAGGTTAGCCTCATAATCTTGGGATCTCCAAGATCTTCTCCTACCTCTTTCCATTGAAAAATCACATTGTATAATGATGAAACTTAGGATCAGAGCATATTGGGACACAGTGAATGCAATGATTTCCTTTGATCATTGATAAGAATGTTATTTGAAGATGAATGATCAAATATCTAGGTAGGAATATTCTATTTTAGTTTTATACACTTTTGATTAAATAGTTTGATTAGATCAATCCCTTCTATTGATCTGCAGTAATTGTGGATCCTTGGTATTCTCTTATATACTGATTAAATTGGTTTTCATTTTTTTATATCATGGTTTTATCCATTCTTGATCATTGTACAAGAATAGTTATACAATGATGGTTGAAAATATATTCTTTTTTTTCTCCCCCTTTATCATTGTGTTATTCACTGGTTGGACCCTGCGATTCCTGTTTGTCATTTTTAGGTAGTACCGAGCCCAATCAGACCCCTGAAATCATGACGAATTGACGATTGAGGAATGGATACATGAAACAAGGAAATATCTAGGGTGGTTTCAAGTTGTGTAATATTATTTTTAGTATTAGAGATTTAATCATCATTGACAGAAGAAGTCGGAGCATGCACGTTGTGCGACAATGCGTGTGGGGCTTCGAGACTTGGGTTTCCAGTAACTAGAGGGACGAAATCATCCATCTAATGCTAGATCCACTAATCTCAAGTATATATTGGCCCAAAATAAATGTGGAGAGGCTATATTTGAAGTATGGATCATGGATCTGGATTTATGAAAAAAAACTACTACACAACATGTACTGTGACGAATACACACCATGTAGCCCCTTTTCTATGGTAGCTGGGCTTTAGATAATTCATAAGGATGGCACCACATGCATCCCTCCTGAACACTATATACCTCATCCATATGTATACAAACCATGTGGTGGAACTCAAGGGTAGGACCCCTTGTGGGAGTACTTGGAGAGGCACAAGGCCATGTACTAAAGCACACAGACACAGGGTAAAGTACACAAACACCGAGTAGATACATGAACATGACCAAACACATGGTCAGGACCCCAAGATTCATGGTCATGCCATGTATATCCCCAAAACACCAGGTATAATTACATGGTTTTCAAACTATGTACCACCAAGTACACAACCAAGAGAAGGTGTGGGACAACCCGCCATGTGAGTCCCCTTATAGGCCATGCACCTCTTGGCTCATTATGAAGACACTTCATCCTTTCGTATCTCCTTTTTTTGAACATGGATTTTGGAATGTGTGTAGCATACCCTGAGTGTTTTTTCATGTATAATGAGATGGTTCCCTCAGTATTGGATTTTTGGTAGGATTTTGAATTTTTTGGGAACGCCTCATGGCCAGATGATTCTCGGTGATGGAAGTGATCAAGAATGACCACTAGAGGCTTCCGGTAGAGAGTAACCCCCATCAGCTTGAGATCATATCCTCTATAACTAATTACTGAGCAGAACACCCCTATAAAATAGGGTGTAGGTCTTCAATGACTTGAGTGGAACACACATGTCGCACTAGAGTGTACTTTCTAGACCTATAGAGTGGAACCCCCATCAGCATGGTTGTAGGTCCTTTATAGTTTCTTATCGGGTGAACCCCCTATTAGATAGGGTGTGTGACCTTGATGACTAGAGTAGAACTCACCTCTCACACCAGGGTACGAGTCCTTGACCTATAGAGTCAAACCCCTATCATCATGGGTGTGGGCCCTCTAAAACTACTTACCAAGTGGATCCTCCTTATTAGATAGGGTGTGGGTCCTCTATGACCAGAGTGGAACTACCATGTCTTACCAAATCATGGGTCCCTGACCTATTTAATGCAACCCCCCATTACATGTTACTCCATTGACATGATCTGGGATGGCTACTTCTGAGAACAGAAGTTTGATTAAGGACTCCAGAGAGAGATATATATGTCAATGTGGTTCCATTGTGCATTTTCACCTATGACGTGGTACAACAACAAGTACTAGTGATGGAGATATTTCAATTAGAGGTATTTTAGACATAAGTATTCGGTAGTGTGTGTCACATGGTTGATTCATCTACAACAACTGGAAATTGATAGATGACATGATCTCAATGTAAGAGACCTCCCTGTGATAAGACACAGTCATGTGGTTAGGGGAAGCATAGAGAACTAGGGTATCCTGAAGAGGGTCAGTGCTATTATTTTGACGGGTGAGGTCATATGACCAGAGACTACCTGATCGAACATGCCGATCAGCGTAGGTAGATAGCTGACATACCTCCACAGCAGAGGCATTTCCTTGATGAGGGACCTCCCAGGTGGGGGAAGGGTGGTCCTCAGGGAGCAAGATGTGGAATTAGAGCATGAGGATCTATGGGTGGTGTAGGATTCTATAACATCCTTCCACCGCCTTCGCTAGGTAGCCCATGTTAGGCTTAGAGAGCTGGCAGTCGTGGTCACAGATAGCTACGGGCTTTGGAGGCTTATAACCCAGTAGCACACGATATGATTTGAGGTATGATCTGTATGTTTTCTACTATTTACTCAGTATTATTAGACACAGGTTCCAATCATTTCATCATCTCTATACTCTTATTTTGATTGATAGATATCCCAATTGAGTTGCTAGCCCAACATCTTCGTCCTGATGTTCTTATAGGGAATGCTTCTTTTGTATCATTTATCTACAATTTGTGCAAGCTATTTCTTGGTAGAGAGAGGTTCAAATTGGATCTTTTAATCATCATGATGGAACCCTATGACATAATCTTAGGTATGGATTTATTGTCCATGGTCTGAGCCCAAATTTTCTTTCACTGAAGATTAGTCAGATGCCTTCGCATTGATTAGATGAGATTCACCATTATGGGAAAGAGATATCTCATGGCGGGACAAGTGAGTTATATGAGAAGTAATATACAACCCATAACCAATAATTTGGTGAGTATATCCCTTAGTGTAGAAGGATCTTAGGGAAACTAGATTCCTTTGTTCATGGAGGATTATATGGATGTCTTCCTTGAGGAAATTTTGGGACTACCTCCAAGGCAGGAGATGAAGTTTTTCATCGACTTTCATTCCATGACCACTATGATATCTTATTTGGAATCATTAATGGACCCTACTAAGCTTTGATAATTGTGGTTGTAGTTAGAGGAAATTCTAGAGAAGGGTTTCATCATACCCATTGTGTCCCCAAGGCAGATCTAGTGTTTTTTTTTGAAAAAGGTGGACTTGAGCCTGTAGATTTGCATGGACTATCATCATCTTAACCAGACCATGATAAAGAAAAAGTACCTATTTAGAAGGATTGATGAACTCTTTGACTAGTTGTGAGGTCTGAGATAGTTATCAAAGATAGATCTCCGGTCCAACTACCACCAGTTGAGGGTTATAAAGGATGATATTCCCAATATATCATTATGATATTTCTTTGGACACTATGAGTTCCTGGTGATTCTCCTTGATGAGATGAATTCACCAAATGTGATTATGGAATTGACGATCCAGGTACTTCCAACATACATTGACTAGTTTTTGTTTTTCTTCATTGACAACATACTCATATACTCTTCATCATAAAAGAAGACATGCATAGAACTTGATGATGGTTTGATATTTTCTTCGAGATCACTATATTTATGGGAAGCTCTCGAAGTGCTAGTTCTAGATTCATGAGGTTCAATTTTTGGGGACTGTAATCTCTTAGCATGGTTTATCCATGGACCTAGTAAAGATCTCCATAGTTCTTTCTTGGGATCCATCCAAGATCATGTAAGAGGTGCAGTGATTTCTTGGTTTGGTGGGGTACTATAGGAGGTTTGTGGAAAACATCTACAGGATCACAACCCCTTGGACAAAATGGATTTGGAAGGGCCATCATTTACCTGATCTGAGTAGTGCTAGAGGTCCTTCTAGGATTTGAGGTTGAGGCTGTTGAGTGCTATTATGTTGGGACAACCAGAAGAGGGTTTGGATTACAAAGTGTATTGCGATGCCTCAGGAGATGGTCTCAGTTGCATGTCGATGAAGTGGTAGGAATTTATCGTATACTGGTCGAGGTAGATGAGACACCTTGAGCATAACTTCACAACTCATGACCTAATGCTGGTAGTGTTAGTCTTCACTATGAGAATGCTGAGGCACTACCTTCTGGGAGAGCACTTTGTGGTTTAATCATACCATTAGAGTGTAAGGTATGTCTTCAGACACAGAGACTTGAACCTGAGACAATGGTTCCATATGGAGGTCCTATAAGACAATGAATTTGAGATATTTTATTCTCCAAGGAATATAAATGTTGTAGAATATTACATTAAAAGGACATTTGAGGATTGCTTGGTGAAAGAGGATTTAGAGAAGCTCGCCTCCATATAGTTGACCCTAGTAGACCAGGAGGGTACAACTCTTCTTTAGTCGATGGTGTTGACTCCTTCACTTCTCGAGTGTGTGAAAAAGTCTTAGTTTGGATACATTGAGTGTGAGGTATTAAGTGACCAAATATCCATGGGGGATTCACTGGATGGATATTCTGGAGGTAATCATGTCATCTTTTTCTAGGAATGTATGGTATTTCTAGTAAGGCTATGGGAGGAAGTGATGTAAGGGTTACACTATTCTCCCCTAACTATACATCATAGTGTGGTGAAGATGTATAGAGACCTTCAGCAGCATCTTTAGTGGTTTGGCATGAGACAGAGTGTTGTCAATTTTGTCTCTTAATGCCTCACCTTTCAGTAGGCGATGACTGAGCACCACGTTCTGATGGGTTGGTTAAAGGCCCTTCAGATGCCAGAGTGGAACTGGGATGACATATCCATAGTCTTTTTGATAGATATTCCACACACAACTAAAGTCCATTACACTACCTGTGTGATATTTGACTGACTCATGAAGTCGGCAAACTTTAATGCTATCAAGGAGCAGAGTTGGGTGGAGAGTTTAGGGAAGATGTAAATATGGGATATCGTTTTACATCATGGGGTTCCCTCAAAAATTATATCCTATATTGACACACAAGTTATGTCACAATTATGGAGAGGCATGCTGGAGGGATTCGAGACCCAAATGAGGATGAGTGCAGCTTTTCAGCCCCATAATGATGGGAAGACTGAGCTCACTATCCATGTTTTGGAGTATATGCTGAGGGATTTCATGTTAGTCTTCAATAAGATCTTATAGGACCACTTTCCCTTTTAGAGTATCACTATGAAAATAACTACAACTTTACAATCGACATGGAACCTTTCAGGGACCTCTGTGGGAGACCATGTATGTCACCCATGTTCCAGAAACAAATTAGTGAGACATCTCCTATGGGTCCATAGTTGGTGCAAGAAATGGTGGATAAGGTCTATGTCATCTAAGAGTGGATATGGATAGCTCAGAGTTGGGAGAAATCATACACATCTCATCGTCACAGTCCCTTGGATTTGAAGAAGGGATACCACATTTTCCTGAGAATCTCTCAATGATGAGGATTGTGGAGGTTCGTATTGCAAGAAAATATATTCCTATGGTTTATTATGTCATTCAAGATCATTACAAGGGCTGGAGAGGTTGCTTACCTCCTTTTCCTACCACCAAAGTGGGAGTGGGTGCATGATGTCTTCCATGTGTCATAGCTATAGAGATATGTGCATGACCCTACACACATCATCAACTAGGATGAGATAGACATTGAGGATGGAACCACCTTTCCGAAGTACCCAATGGAGATTGAGGATTGGTAGGAGAGGACCATGTGTGGATGGACCATCTTCTTTGTCCATGGGTTGTGGCAGCACAAGAATGTGTAGGAGAGTTCCTAGGAGAGGGAGATCTAGTTGTGGGATTAGTATCCCAAATTTTTTGTTTAGTTTTTCTTTTTTAGGATGAAAAGATTAAATGAGGTAATGATATAGAGAACCATTTTTTCTTTTTAAGTATTTGAAACATTTATATATTTATTTCAAGATTTAGATGCTGATAAAGAATGTGATTCTGAGGCATAGTGTGGCCAGAATAAATTTCATGAAAAAATTAAATATATTTTATACTGTGAACACATTATTTCTTAATGAAAATTAGATAACTCTTAAACATAATCATGAATTGGAAATTTTATACCATGATTGAGTCCTAAATGTTTTATTTACCCTAGACGCAATCTAAAATAGGTTTGCGTGGGGCGTTTGGACATATTGCCCCTTGGCAGTATATTCCATGGATAAATGAATGAAGTAATTTAATTAATTGATTTATTTAACCTAACTGAAATATCTATAAGTATTATTCCATGTATAATTTATTAGGGTTAGTCTCATAATCCAGGGATCACCAAGATCTTCTCCTTCCTTCTTCTTTAGTAGAACCACATCAGATGATGATAAAACTTCATATTAGAGGAAGCAACAAACGCAATGACTTCCTTAAATCATTGATGAATGTGTTCTTCGATGAATAATGATACAATATATAGGTAAGACAATTCAATTTTATGTGTAATATTTTTTTTTATTAAATTCTATGATCATATCAATCCTTTCTGTTGATCGAAACCAATTACAGATCCCTAACATACTCCTTTGTACTGATTAAAATGGTTTTCATTTTTTCTGACCTAGTTTTAATAATTATTGATAGTTGGACAATAATGATGGTCCAATGATGTTTAAACATCTATTATTGTTATATTATCCCCCTTTCCCCTCATATTATTTACAGGTAGGACCCTATGGTCTCAGTTAAACATTGTCGAGTGGTACCAAGCCCAATCGGACCCCCTGAAATCATGATGAATCGATGAACAATGCATGGATCGATGAAACAAGGATAGATCAAGGATGTTTTTGGGATTTGGAAGATATTTTATACAATCAGATATCAAATCATAATTGACGAAAGAATTTGGAGTTTGTGCGGCGTGAGTTGATGCGTCCGAGAATTCAGGAATTGATTTTTTTGGCCACCAGAGGGATGGAATCTTCTGAACAATTCTAGATCAACTTATATCAATTTTAGATAGGTCTAGAATCAATGTTTAAAGTCTCTATTTGATGTATTAATCATGGATATGGATTTCTATAAAAAATGGAATGCATGTCGTGTATTGTGATGAACCTACAACATATAGCCCCTTGGATATGGCATTTTGGGTTGTGGGAATTCATAAGGATGGAACGATGTGATGACATCCTACATGTCGCATACCTCATCTTCGGGTGGATGATCCACATGGAGGAACACATTGGTATAACTCTATGTGGGAGTACATGTCCATGCACATGTTTATGTTCCAAATTACATGGACACAGGGTGGATACACCACTAAACACATGGCAGGGACCCTGAGTGGCATGGGAACACCATGTATCTCACCTACACACCTTGTATAATTACATGATTGATGAACCATGTACCTCTGGGGACATGTCTAGTTGAAGGAGTGGGACCACACTCTGTGTGGTTCCCCTCACTCTCCGTGTACCCCTTGGCTTCTTTTGTGGAAATTTCAACTGTTAGTATCTCCTTCATTTGAACTTGAATTTTGGCCCATGAGTAGCCTATCCTGAGTTTTTTTCTATGTATAAAAATATAGTTCCCAAGATTGTGGTTTTTGTGGTATGATGTGGAATGTTTCATGAATGGATCTTGGTTAGGAGAAGCTTGATGATGGAGGTGGTCATGTGGGATCACCATAGGCTTCCTATAGAGTGGGACCCCCATCAGCTTAGGTGTAGGTCCTCCACAGCTACTCACTGAGTGGAACCTCATATCGGATAAGGTGGGGTCCCTCAATGACTATAGTGGAACCCCTATCACACAAGGGTGTGGGTCCTCGACCTATAGAGTGGAACCCCCCATAATTTTGGGTACAGTTCCTCTACAGGTAAATAACGAGTGGAACCCCCTATAAGATAGAGAATAGATCCTCAATGACTAGAGTGGAACCCCCTATCACACTAGGGTGTGGGGCCTCTACCTATAGAGTGTAACCCACCATCAACATGGGCGTGGATCATCAAGAGCTACTTAGTGGAACCCCCTATTAGATAGGCCGCCGGTCCTCGATGACCACAATGGTACCCCATATCGCACTAGGGTGCAATTCCTTGTCCTATGAGTGGAACCCCCCATAATCTTGGCCATTGGTCCTCTAGATACTAAGGGTAACCATCTATTATATCTGGCACGGGTCATTGAGATACTAGAGTTGAACCTGCCATCAGTATTTGGCATAGGTCCTCTATAGATATTTATAGAGTGGAACCCCTGTGATGCACTAGGGTGCAGGTCCTAAACTTAGAGATTGTGTCCCCTCGACTGTGTGTCATAGTGATGAGGTGTGGGACTTTACATAGTTACTTCTGGGCAGATGCGTGAGATGTTGGGAATTGTTGATGGACTTTTGGAACTGTTGGCGACTCTTCTTCTTGGATTGATATATGAGATGGAGATCCAATTACTCTCCTTTTTGTCTTCTATAACTATGCATATATATACCTTATGTATCCATACCATTGTATTTTATTACTCTCTTTCCATATTATGTGATGATACATGGGGTATGCCACGTGATTTCTATGTTTATCTTCTTGTGGTCGGATGATTTTACTCTCATACTATTGGTGGAAAAGAGTCAACGTGTCGTTCATCTACACACCATTTTGAGACCCTTGTGTTTGGACAAGGATACCTCCACTCTCGGTTTGGGTTGAGCTATTCTATTTCACTATATCCTGCTTTCTATTTTTTATGTATAGTTTTTTATTCCTATTGTTCCTCTTAGGTTAGTATATGCTCACCCCTACGTGGGATTTGTTCACACGTGTTGTTTCGTATATAGACTAGAGACATGTCTACAATGACTTTAGAGGATCTTAGAGATATATGGTAAGTTGGACCTCATATAGTTGTCGCAACTTGGAGATTAGGAGTTGGGATCTCTCAGTTTTTTACTTTCCATTTTTTCACGTTGGGAAATATTTCTAGTTGGCTGTGAATTTTTTCTCCTTTAAATTTCAGTTTACACTACCGTACTCTTGTACTATCTAGAGGTTTTACATGCAATGTTTTTTCCCTAGTTTTTTTCATCATTTAATTTTACTCCCTCTACAATTCATTATTGAGATGGATGTTTATTTGAATACAAGTACTTAGGGGAAGCCCTCCCTGTTTTAATTATTTTTTCGGTGCTGGTTCCCATCCCCTAGCCAATGGAGGTGGGATTGGGGAAGTTGTGGCTCGAGCCCCAGCTTAGGCCGGGTCATGAAATTCCTTCCCATAATTTTTTTAATAAATATATATTCTAATTAACCTTTTCTTATATCGAATCTTATCATGCCTACGACACATCCATTTTCTTATATTTATCCTCATATTCATTTGTTTCTCAAAATATGTTCGGGGTGACACCCCAAAACCCACACCTCTGATGTAACCATACTATTCGAGCCACTTCAATTCCACTAATATAAGCTATTCATTGGGTAAATCTAATGATGATTATTGTGTCTATGTCAGATAAAAAATATAGTGAAATAATTAATCATTATTATGTAATATAGATTTAATGAAAAACAAAATTTTATTATTTAATAATTACACATGTTTCCCACACTTTTTATATGTTTTTATATATTAGTATCCCCTATTTATTTACACATGTATCCTCCCATAACAAGTGATGTGGCATGGAAGGGTCTTTGGATTTTGATTCATCAATCTTCATATAAAAAAATTTACATAATTATGTTTTTATTTCATATCACAAAAAGGTATTACCACTACGGGAAAAATGGGTATTTGCGACGGGAATAAATCCCTTCGCAAATAGCCCTGTTAAAAACTTATTTGCGACGGGGGTATTTGCCCGTCGCAAATAAGTAGCCTTTTGCGACGGGATAGCTTTCCCCGTCGCAAAAGGACTGATGCCTTTTGCACGCCAAATCGCGGGAAACATATTTGCGACGGGGGTATATTCCCGTAGCAAATAACCGGTGGCGGTAAAAGGTATTTGCGACGGGAATATTTCCCCGTCGCAAATAGTATGTCGGCAGGTGGTTATTTGCGACGGGACCCGTCGCAAATAACTATTTAACCGTTGACCGTAATAAATGCTGGCTAAGTTATTTGTGACGGGAAACCCGTCGCAAATGGTCCCGTCACAACTAATCTAACCTATAAATACCCGCATCCGTTTTTTTCAAATCATTCTGAAATTCCATCTTCTTCTTCTCTCAAAATTTTATTTCTACAGTTCAGTTTTTCTCAAGTTTAATTTTTTTCTTCGGAGTTGATATTGAAGTTTTGAAGAACAATCAGAGATCAACCTCAGATCAATTTTCAAGGTATTTATATTTATTTTAATTTAATATTTATTTTTAATGTTTTATTAGTTTAAATTATTCTTAATTAGTTGTAATTTGATTATGTTTACATTGTTTTATTACTTAATAATTAGTAATAAATACTAATAATTAGGAATAATAACATTATTTAATTATTAATATATTTTATTATTAATATTAAAATAATATAATTTTATATATATATACAGTTCTCTTTTCATCTGTGTGTTTGCTGTCTTCACATGTATTATTTGTATATGGAGACAGAAAACACACAGATGAAAGGAGAATTGTATATAAATTAGAAAATTATATTATTTTAATATTAATAATAAAATATACTAATAATGTTATTATTCCTAATTATTGGTAATTATTCTTAATTATTGGTAATTATTCATTTAATTACTCATAATTAAGAACAATTACCAATAATTACCAATAATTAGTAATAATTAGTAATAATTAGTAATAATTAGTAATAATTAGTAATAATTAGTAATGATTACCAATAATTAGTAATAATTAGTAATAATTACCAATAATTACTAATACTTACCAATAATTAGTAATACTTACCAATAATTAGTAATACTTACCAATAATTAGTAATAATTACCAATAATTACCAATAATTAGTAATTATTAGTAATTATTTTACTAATTATCAATAATTAGTAATAATTATTAATAATTACTAATAATTACCACTAATTAGTAATAATTAAGAATAATTAGTAATAATTAAGAATAATTAGGAATAATTACCAATAATTACAAATAATTAGGAATAATTAGTAATAATTAGTAATAATTAGTAATAATTAGTAATAATTAATAATAATTAGAAATAATTAGTAATAATTAGTAATAATTAGGAATAATTAGTAATAATTAGGAATAATTAGGAATAATTAGGAATAATTAGCAATAATTAGCAATAATTAGCAATAATTAGTAATAATTACCAATAATTAGTAATAATTAGTAATAATTACCGGAAAATACTAAAAATTCCGGTAAATAGTAATAATTAGTAATAATTAGAAATAATTACCGCTAAATAGTAATAATTAGTAATAATTAGTAATAATTACCAATAATTAGTAATAATTACCAATAATTAGTAATAATTACCAATAATTACCAATAATTAGTAATAATTAGTAATAATTAGGAATAATTAGTAATAATTAGTAATAATTAGTAATAATTAGGAATAATTAGGAATAATTAGTAATAATTAGTAATAATTAGTAATAATTACCAATAATTAGTAATAATTTCCAATAATTAGTAATAATTACCAATAATTAGTAATAATTAGTAATAATTATCGGTAAATAGTAATAATTAGTAATAATTAGAAATAATTACCGGTAAATAGTAATAATTAGTAATAATTAGTAATAATTAGTAATAATTAGTAATTATTACCAATAATTAGTAATAATTACCAATAATTAGTAATAATTACCAATAATTACAAATAATTAGTAATAATTAGTAATAATTAGTAATAATTAGTAATAATTAACAATAATTAGTAATAATTAACAATAATTAGTAATAATTAACAATAATTAGTAATAATTACCAATAATTATTAATAATTACCAATAATTAGTAATAATTACCAATAATTAGTAATAATTAAGAATAATTAGTAATAATTAAGAATAATTAGAAATAATTACCAATAATTAGTAATAATTACCAATAATTAGTAATAATTACCAATAATTAGTAATAATTACCAATAAATTCCAATAATTACCATTAATTAATAATAATTACCAATAATTACCAATAATTAGTATTAATTACCATTAATTAGTAATAATTACCAATAATTAGTAATAATTAGTAATAATTAGTAATAATTACCAATAATTACCAATAATTAGTAATAATTAGTAATAATTAGTAATAATTACCAATAATTACCAATAATTACCAATAATTACCAATAATTAGTAATAATTACCAATAATTACCAATAATTAGTAATAATTACCAATAATTAGTAATAATTACCAATAATTAGTAATAATTACCAATAATTAGTAATAATTATCAATAATTAGTAATAATTATCAATAATTAGTAATAATTACCGATAATTACCAATAATTACCGATAATTACCAATAATTAGTAATAATTACAAATAATTAGTAATAATTACCAATAATTAGTAATAATTACCAATAATTAGTAATAATTACCAATAATTATCAATAATTAGTAATAATTAGTAATAATTACCAATAATTAGTAATAATTACCAATAATTAGTAATACTTGCTAATAATTAGTAATAATTACCAATTATTAGTAATACTTAACAATAATTAGTAATATTTACCAATAATTAGTAATAATTACCAATAATTACCATTAATTAGTAATAATTACCAATAATTACCAATAATTAGTATTAATTACCAATAATTAATAATAATTACCAATAATTAGTAATAATTAGTAACAATTAGTAATAATTACCAATAATTACCAATAATTAGTAATAATTAGTAATAATTAGTAATAATTAGTAATAATTACCAATAATTACCAATAATTACCAATAATTAGTAATAATTAGTAATAATTACCAATAATTAGTAATAATTACCAATAATTAGTAATAATTACCAATAATTAGTAATAATTACCAATAATTAGTAATAATTATCAATAATTAGTTATAAATATCAATAATTAGTAATAATTACCAATAATTACCAATAATTACCGATAATTACCAATAATTAGTAATAATTACCAATAATTAGTAATAATTTCCAATAATTAGTAATAATTATCAATAATTAGTATTAATTAGTAATAATTACCAATAATTGGTAATAATTAGTAATAATTACCAATAATTGGTAATAATTAGTAATAAATAACAATAATTAGTAATAATTAGTAATACTTAGTAATACTTACCAATAAAATTAGTACTATGAAAATAATAAAAAATTTATATAATATTAAAATTATCAATATTTGTAACATTTTTTGCTTTATTCTCAACATATTCAATTCTTAAAGGGTAAATTTTTAGGTCTATCTCAATAAAAAGTTTGCGTCAGTCGTGTATGATCTAAACTCTATAATTATCCTAGCTTGAGTGTTTTTTCTAACAAATTATTCAAAACCAGTAATGCTTTTATATTTTATAGAGAAATATAGAACAACGAGGTCGTCAACAATCATTATTAGGTGACAGCATATGGATAAATCAACGTAGAAATACAAACGGTTCTGGTTTAAATCTAGTATATGTAGAGGGTGTGGAGACTTTTTTATCATTTGTGGCATCAAATCCAGAATTTGTTTCAGAAGGAAAAATAAAATGACCTTGCAGAAAATGTGCATTGAGAACGTTTGACACGATTGACAAAGTGGGAGAACATCTCTTGCGTTTTGGTTTTCATCCAGATTATGTATTTTGGTATCAACACGGTGAACGCAGTTCCAGGGCAGGTGATACCAACTTGATTCCGGATCCATCCCGGTTTCAAGATTTAGTACATGATGTTGCAGGTTCATCTGTTCAACATACAGAAACTCCGGTTGATATAGATTCAAATCCTGAGTTGGCACCGTCTGAATTTTATGAGTTATTGAAGTCTGCTGAGGATGCATTATATCCTGGCTGCAAGATGAGCAAATTAGAAGTAGTTGCAAAATTTATGGCTATCAAATCAGATAACGGAATGTCAAACACCTGTTTTGACCAGATATTTTCTTTTCTTAAAACACTGTTACACGAATGAAATGTTTTACCTGCAAATTACTATGAGAGTAAGAGGCTGGGTCGAAATTTGGGACTTACTTGTCAGAAGATTCATGCATGTTCAAATGACTGCATTTTATATTCTGGGGAAAATGAGTCGTTGGATAGTTGTCCCACATGTGGGCAACTGAGATATAAATAAGGACAACACGGGAAGTCTAGTTTGATTCCTGTAAAATAGTTGAGATATTTTCCACTTACATCCAGACTCCAGCGTTTATTCATGTCTATGAATACAGCGACAATGATGTCATGGCATAAAGAGAATATTTCAACCGATAAAAGCTTGAATCATCCAGCCGATGGTGATTCATGGAAACATTTTGATAGAGTGCATCCATCCTTTGATTTAGAAGCTAGAAATGTTCGACTGGGGCTTTCCACTGATTGTTTCTGTCCGTTTGGATCTTATGGTAGTCAATATTCATGTTGGCCTGTTTTAACTCCGTACAATTTACCTCCATGGATGTTGATGAAGGATCCATATATCTTTTTGAATTTACTAATTCCAGGACATCCGAAGAAAAATATTGATGTTTATTTGAAACCATTGATTGATGAATTAAATTTATTGTGGAGTACTGGTGTCAGTACATATGATGTTGCAACGAAACAGAATTTCATACTGAGAGCAGCATTGATGTGGAAAATAAGTGACTTCCCGGCTTATGGGATGTTATCTGGCTGGAGTACACATGGTCAGAAATCTTGTCCTTACTGTATGGGAGAGAACAAAGCATTTATGCTCATTCATGGAAAGAAACCTTGTTATTTTGACTGTCATCGCAGGTTTCTTCCAGCTGATCATCCTTTTCGCAGAAACAGATCACATTTCAGAAAAGGAATAGTTGAAAGGGAAGGACCTCCAAAAATGATATCAGGTTCGGAGTTAAAATCAGTTTTACTTTCATTACCTCCCATCACTTTTGGTCCCACAATAAACCAACAGAAAATTTCTGGTTTTGGGAAAGAACACAATTGGATTAAACGTAGCATATTTTGGGATTTTCCATATTGGTCTGATTTGTTGGTCCGACACATGTTAGATGTCATGCATATTGAGAAGAACTGTTTTGATAATTTATTTCATACAGTTTTGGATACGCCAGGAAAGAGCAAAGACAATGTAAATGCACGTTTAGATCTTGCCCAAATTTGTAGGTGTCCAAAATTAGAACTGTTTGAGAATGTCAGAACAGAATGGTTACTGAACCCAAAAGCAGATTATACACTGTCTAAAGAAAACCGTTTATTATTTTGTCAGTGGATTGCGGATTTGAGACTTCCAGATGGCTGTGCTTCCAGTTTGGGTAGATGTGTAAATAATGGTCATATTACTAGATTAAAAAGTCATGATTGTCATGTTATAATGGAAAGACTGCTACCCATTGGATTAAGAGGTCTGTTGAATTCTGTGATTTGGGATTCCATAACAGACATGTCTCAATTTTTTCGAGAAATTTGTGCGGCTATAGCAGATTATGATGCTCTAAGAAAACTTGAAAAAGATGTTGTTCTAATTATATGTAAACTGGAAAAAATATTTCCACCGTCTTTCTTCGACTCAATGGAGCATTTGATGTTACATTCTCCATATGAAGCCAAATGTGGAGGTCCAGTACAGTTTCGATGGATGTACCCATTTGAAAGCTGCATGAAAAAATTAAAAAGAAAAGTACATAACAAAGCATCTGTTGAAGGATCTATTGCAGAAGCTTATTTGCAAGAGGAAATATCTTTTTTCTGCTCCCATTATTTTGAATCTGAGTATCCTTCAAAACACAACTGAATGGGAAGGAACAGGAGGAATATTGATGAAATCGACAATCAATTATCTATTTTCAACCAGTCAGAGCTTGGTTTTGGTGGAGTTTATGAACGCTGGCTTTCAGATGATGAACATCATAGAGCTCATACGTATGTTCTGCTCAACTGTGAAGAGATGACATCAGTTGTACTGTAAGTGTTTATATCACTTATTCTATCATTTATGTTACAGTAAATAACATTGGTTTTTATAGGTTGTATGATAATCATATCAAGAAACAAATTCCACAAATTACAGCAGCTGCTCTCGAAGAACATCGACTGAAAAATTTCTCTCAGTGGTTTCAAAAACTGGTAACATAAATTCTTTATCTTTTAGAAACTCATTCAATGTATAGTTTACTATATTGATATTTATTTCACAAATTTTCAAGTGTCTCGACATGCTGATAAAATTGACAAACGGATGTGTGTATTGAGTAACCCACCTTCCAAACTTGTTAAAACTTATAATGCATATGTGGTGAATGGATTTCGATTCCACACACATGCATATGGGGAATCGAAAAAAACAATGAACAGTGGAGTTAGCTTGAGAGGATCTCATCATCGAGAAAATGAAGTTGACTTTTATGGCATACTTGATGAAATCATTGAACTCTGTTATCTTGGACAACATCACATAACCATGTTCAAATGTCGGTGGTTGGATACAGAGAGAGGCGTGCGTGTTCATCCGACTCATGGAATCATCGATATTAAATGTAAAAGTGTTCTTGCAGTAAATGAACCATTATTATTGGCTCAATAGGCACATCAAGTTTATTACGCAAAGTACTGTGCTACATCAAGAGACTTGACTGATTGGTGGAGTGTAATAAAAATCAAAATTCGAGACAATCAGTTTAGTCAAAGTGAATGTGCTTTCACTGATGTGAAAAGAATTGATGTTTTTCAAGAGAGTACTCAAAATCAATATTTTTTGCAAAGAGACATGAGTATCGATGACGACACCCCAAATTTAAGAGTCGGTGATGACGATGATGTTAATGATGTCACGTATGAATTTGAAATGGTAAGAGATGAAGCAACTGTAACTCGAATGGATATCGATGATGTTGAGGAGGAATATGAAGATGATATTGACATATATGAAGATGATGATGAAGATGAACACCGATAGAATTACATGGTATTTATATACAATCATAATATGTATATATGTATATATAATAGTAATTATGAATTATTTGCTAACAACATTAACATTTTCTGTTTCAGATGGACGACGCCACATTTCCTGAGTTGGCGGATGCTGACTTGACATTCGATGCGGATGAGTTGCTTCTAGATGACCCTCAGCCTGCAGGCACTCCAGGGAGTACACGAAGGGGGCACGGTCTTGCACGATTGATGATTCCTGACCCCGTCCCCGAGCGACGTCCACGTCTTGGGTTTGATCCACGCACACAGAGGTGTTATAACCTGTGTGATAAACTATTGATTTGACTAAGATTTCATTAATCTATTCACATAATAAATGTTTATTATTTTTACAGTTTTCCGCATATAGCAGTCGGACAGGGCAGCGCTATTTTGCGCAACTATTTCTCTCAGCCGTGGACCACATGGGAGCAGATTCCCATTGATGTGCAGCAGGCCATGTTCGGCCATTGGTTGGTACGTATGTAAATAAATAATTTTTATTTTGAAAATTATTTCATTTCTAACTTGATATTTTGATTTATTTGTAGGGTTTATGGTATCCGATCGAGGATACGATGCGTGACGCCATCCACGAGGCATGGGAGGTGGCCATGCATGATCGCCTTCGTCAGTTTTTGCACAATTTAAGAAAAGATGCGATGAAGAAAGCAGGAGTGTCAGATTTTGATGAGTCATGTAGAGCACACCGACCAGAGTACATTTCAACCCATGTATGGGATGGATTATGTGCACACTGGTTGAGTGGTGCCTTTCAGAGGAGATCATCTGTAGGGAGGCAGAATCGGGGGAGAGAGGAGGTGACTCATCGAGCTGGGAGTCGTTCTTTCAGTACTCATAGACAGCATCTGGTACATACATTATTTATAAATATTTTATATAACTATAAATATTAACAGTTTATTTTTTATTCTTATAGGCTGTCGAGCACCCCGATATTATGGAGTATGACGTATATTGGAGGATGTATAGTGATCCTGCTACTGGGGAGCTCAGAGGTGATCGTCAGCATCACATTGTGGTTAGTATTATTTGTTTTCAAGTTTAAAAATTAACTGTATATAATATATTCACAATTTTAATTTTAAATTGCTACTACAGGAGTCATACGAGGCCGCAGCGTCACAGGCCCGGCCTGAGAGTCAGGCCGATTCATCATATCAGACCATTGGCCGTCAGTTTGATGAGGCAGCATGGATGCAGGCCACCCAGTATGCCTTCGAGATGGGCTGGGTAGTTGGTATCAGCTCTCGACTGACACCCGGAGATTATTATGGCAGTGCTGCGATGTCGGCGTCCAGCTCGAGAGGAGCTCGTGCATCTTCTTCTACTACACAGTATGCGGATTAGTTTCGATCTCAGACTGGACTGATAGAGAGTCTCCGACAGGAGTAGGAGCAGATGCGTCAGCATCATGAGGAGGAGCATCGACGCCAGCAGCAGTTGTACGAGGAGCAGACGAGTCGGTGGCAGCAGCAGCATCAGGAGCAGATGGAATACATGCACCGACTCACTCATGCTTTAGGGATGGAGATTCCTCCACCACCATCTGCAGATCCCCCCCTCTCCCCCTCCTTCAGATTAGAGTTTGTATTTATGTTATAAAATTTGTGAAATCAAAATATGATTTTTTTTCTATTCGTAGTTTCTGTCTCATTATAAAATATTTATTAATATTCTATTATTTTTTATTTTTGAATTATAATTCTATTATTATTATATTAATTAAAATAATTTATTATTTTTATTTGTGAATTATAATTCTATTATTATATTAATTAAAATCATTTATTACTATTTTATTATTTTTTATTTTTGAATTATAATTGGATTATTATTATATTAATTAAAATAATTTATTAACAATTTTTTTTATTTTTTTAATAGTATTTGCGACGAGATACTATTCCCGTCGCAAATAGTATTATTGTTTTTTTAATTTTTTGAAAATTTTTTTTTTGCGACGGGCACCGTCGTAAATAGTTTTTTACAAATATATGAAGGTTTAGTTGCGACGGGGATTCTCCCCGTCGCGGAAAAGGGCTTTAGCGACGGGCCCGTCGCAAAAAATTGTTATTGCGACACCGTTTTCAGCAACGGGTCATTTGCGACGGGACCCCGTCGCAAAAGGCCATTTGCGACGGGATCCCGTCGCAAATGACCCGTCGCAAATACCTGTTTTTCTAGTAGTGTACGGTAGATTCAAAATATGTTTCAATTTATTTCAAGTGAAGTGAAACCCATCATTGCTTTATGGTAGGGGTACATTGGTTCTGATTTCCATTGCTTATTTTCAGCACTCAATTTTAATTTAATAAATTTCCAATTCATAATGAAAGTGAATAATACATGCGCTTTCAAGAAATGTATCACCAATCACAATGTACTTGAAAAGAAGAATCCTCACAATAACTAATAAATTCATCACACAATTTTTAGTTATCATGTGTTCATACATTTGTGGTTGGTGTGGGTATATTTTCCCTTCAACATATTAGATATGAAATTTTTTTAGAATTGTGAGAAACCATGTGTGAGCCTTTGTAGAGGGCATTAATACAAATTTAATTTCTATTTCATCTACTATAAATATAATTTAAAAGTGATAATGAATATTAAGTCAATGTTTCATTATTTTTTAGTGAAATAAATAATGTATATCATAATTTTACCCTAATCTCTTCGGAAATAGGTTTCTTTATTGTAGGCATAACATTGTTCCATGAAACCGTATCAATCAGCACAGACATGTGAGTGGTGAGACCAATGAAACTACTGGACAAGACTTTGTTGGGGTTAACAAGATAGCTACATGCATTCCATCCAACCTAGAATTTGATGCCTTTGTTTCACACCTTAATAATTTTTGCTAACACCACCATGATAAGGCACTCTTTTTTGGGGACACCAGTTCGTAACATTCTATTTTTTCCTCAACTTCAACATTTTCAATATGTTTTTCCTCTAGATTGGTAGCATCTTCATGTGTATAAGGTTGTTGGTCCCCTACATTGGGAGAACCAACAATTTGAGATACATGTTGTTCCTCCTAATAGGGATCATTGACATTTTCATAAGTCATTATCTACAAAATTGGTTGAATATTTAATTTAGATTATGTAAATGCAGCAATGAATATATAATAATTTGAGGTAACACAATGTATATTACAAAAAATAGTACATGATTATTGAACTCTTTCTTAAGGTTTAAGGGATTTTAACCCCTCTATCAAGTATCCAAATCCCTTCATTGTGTTCTCCTCTGAAATACAAGACCTCATCTACATTGGGACCATTGTAAAATGATTATGATGTCCTATGGAAAGGGTCATCTTTAGTTGAATTTACATCTGAAACTTTTGTGGTTTTGGTTGGTAAGAAAACAATTGACCACTTTTGGTTTGTAGTATCTAGAAAAAAAATACTTTTACTTATATTCTTCCATTATAAATGATTCATATTTGTACCCTTCCTTACTAAAATTATATTTCACTAATACCAATTCATATATTTTAATAGAACTCATATTATCAACCAAATTGCATTGAAAAATTGGTACTTTTAATATTGTGTAATAAAACTCTCATATTTGTTTAATGATGCCAAAGTATTAAATAATCACATAAATTTGATTTCATTCCTTTGTACCAGATACATGCATCACTTTAGTCACAAGTGTAATTATGATATTTTTCATGGTATTATGCTCATCATGTTCATTTATATAGAACATATAACCATTAATTAAATTTTTATTATAAGATAATTCATGCACACTTAGTCCTCTAGCTAGCCGTTGAAGTTGTTCTAAAATTGAATCTGGAGTTTTAGAGGACTCCTTAAAAATATGGTCTCAAACCCATCCTATAAAATATTGGTTATGTGTATTTGATATCTAAACATCATCGCTTAATGAATTGAAATGCCTAATAATCTTTTTATGGGTTCCAATATAAGGGGAAACCTCTAAAACAGTATGAAAAACATAAAGGCTGGACTTCTCCCAATCTGTAATAGTGATTGTGAAAACATCTATTCCAAAAATTCCATCACCCAAACGCCTCCCAGAGTGAAGATATTTTGATAGAACAATGATTTACACACTATAATGGTAGTTATTGCAGAATTAAATAGCTTCCTCAACAACATATCTCTCTATATTACAACTTTCTATCCGAATTTAATTTTTGGAACAGCCTCTTAAAATATTCTTATACCATTCAATGGGGTACATCCATATATAATGTACATGAAGGCATAGTCAAATCCATCTTAACAAGTGAACCATAAATTGATCCATTATATAAAAGAATTCTGGTGGGAATAACATCTCTAATTCACATAATATGATAACAATTTCTTTTTTAATGAATAATTCTAGAATTTGTTAAATAAGGTAGACATAACATTTCTCAATCCATTTTTATTATTAATTTGAGAAACCACATAATGGATAAGTGTAATCCTTATAGAACCATTCAAAACCACATAGACACCACAAAAGAAGATACAAAATTCAAAATTCAACATTCAAAATTCAAAATTCAAACTTTCAACTTCAAACTTCAAACCACAAACTGCAAACTGGAAACTGAAACAACATGAACTCCTGGAACCATATCCCACCACATGTCGCCTACCTAAACACAAAAAAACCATCACTATTTGAGATGGATGGTGAGAAAATTATCAAAATCCCCATCATCAAGCAAATCATGAGGATAAAACAACCTTGCTACATTCACAACGACACCGAGAACCGAACCAAGCCAGAACACTAGTAAAGTAGACACAAATCATGGGAAAGGGAGAAGAACCACCTTCCCAAAGGAATAATAAAAGGGAAGATCATCTTGAAGGTAACAATGATGAGGTGCGATTTCCAGGAAGACTGAACCATGAGCCACCGTAAGAGAAACATCCACCAGCGAAACGACAACCAAAACCAGGACATCAAAAATTAGGACAGCTGTCGAACTGATGATCCCCGCAAGCTCTCGCATTCCCATACACTGCAAGATAAGAACCTAATAGAGGGATACAGACCACCAAGGACACTTTCATAGATCTAAAGCTGCCACTGAGTGTTTCATCCAAACAAGGCACCAGGGAAGGACGAAGCCACGCTGAGATAGACAACCAAGAAAGGAGAAGGAATACCTATCTGGAACCATTACATCATTCAAAAAGTTTCAAAACCAATATCTCTCATATTTGGAAAGAGTGCAAGCATCTGGATGAAGACAAATATGTTTTTATCCATTCACTAGAGGAAACTATTAACATATTCCCATGTCGATCATGTCAAAACTAGACTTAATTCCATTCTTCATTTTAAGGAAACATTTAGTAATGTGCATTTGAAACTATAACTTAAATTTTTTCCACATGCATGAAATCAAGAAAAATCATGAGGTAAAACAATTCCAATATGGTAATTTAAAAAAACTGATCTATTTTCCAAACTGGATTTCATAAGTATTTTTGAAAAAGGATTAATAAAATATGTGTCTATATATTTTAGTCTCTCTAATAGTTGATCACCTATTAGTGAATATGGTGTAGTGTGTTCTTATAAAATCCCATCAAATGATATTTCCAACGATCGGTAATTATGTCATCAGGGTAGAAATATGAAATTTACTAAAAACATAGTCTTGAATTAATGTTTCAACCTAATTGACTACATATCTTATTTATAAATGCTACACCCTTGATTTCCATTAATGTTATATCCTGAAAACTTTCCATAAGAAACAAATTCATTTATCATCGTATACAATATTTCTCTCAATGTGAAATCTTGATTTCTACAAGCATCATACAACGTAACACCTGAATCCCACACTGTTTTCAAATCTTTGATCAATGGAGCCAAATAAACATCATTATCAATAACTGATTATTTTGGTCCTAATATAAGTAGAGATACCACAATGTATTTTAATTTCATGTATAACCATGGCGGAAAGTTATAATTTAGAAACATTGAAAGCCATGTACTGTCAGTGTTTCTTTGAAAACAAAAATAATTTGCACCATCTGTAGATAGCATAAGACGAAATATTATTGTCTTATTTCCAAATTCAGGATACTTGTTATTAATTCTCTTCCACTGAGGTGAGTCTTCCAAGTGAAAAAGTTTCCCATGTTTATTTCTGGTATATATATGTAACATCAATTATCATGATGTCTCCTCACATCCATATAGATGAATAACCCTTGGAATTATTGGTATGTACAGAGAAACATTTTTAGTACCTAATTCACTATTACCTTATCGAGAATCACCACGCTTTTGGAAAATTTTATGTGATTTTTTGTCCTTATGAAACAGTATACAGACATTTTCAAAGACATGTATTTTTTTAGAGATCATACCCATTGAACATAGAATTCTATTAGCATTATATGTTTAGTAAGTAAGATAATTATCTTATGGGATCATATAATTTAAGAGATCAAGTAGTTTAGTAAAAATGTTTTCACTTCATCTATTTCTGGATTTTAAATTATACAACATTAGTATTGTTGACAATGTTGTATATTAAATACAACCAACATACAATAGAGTCTTTGAAGAACTCTTTTACTACTCAATCAATTTTCAACAATCACAAATTTCATCTTAAACTATCATAGATATTTCCTCAATACGATCTTCATCATCATTCACACCTATAATCACATCCTTAATATGATTATCATCATTGTCCAAACATGTAATGATATCCGTTAATCCTTAAAAGGAAATTTTATCCCAATCACTAAATACATTAAGTTTTTACCCATGTCTAGTACAACATTTATAACTTCAATCTATTCTGTGATAGATCAAGTGTTATTATCACTCCTTTGGACTAATTATTCTTGAATAAAAACTACTTAAACATAAACAAAGGATTTGAGAAGGTTCATATGCATGATCTTTTGAAATCTTCATGAACTATTTCACCCCATCCTCATAGTATTTTGTTATGTGATTAGAATCCATCCATTTTTTATTCATATCTATCCTATTTTATTTGGTAATATAAATATTGGAAAAAAATAAATAAATCATAAAAACAATTTTATAGAAAAATTCCATCTTGTGATTAAAACATGAGTGTAAGGTAAGATTATTAATGGTTGTGATTTGAAAGCCATAAATTGGTTTATTGATGTTTATGATTTTACTAATGTGGGTTATAATTAATCTTTTATATATTATATTAACCCAATATACCATCTCTTACACTAATTCATCTCCCAAGAGATACCGCTCCCCTATTAGAACCCAACATAGAGGTGATCAACACATGGCCTTTAAAAGAAAAGATATTTGAGGGGGAGAAACAGATCATAAGTGATCACATAACTTGATTTTAAAATATCATTAAAATTTGAAGATAAAAAAATTAGATAAACATTAAGGTAAGACAAATATATTAATAGAAATTTTAAATTTTTAAAAATTGTTTAAACAAAAGTGATTTAACATATTGATTGAAATCATTTACATAATCCAATTATTTATTAACATGAAAAATATAAATTTATAATTATTTTTCAGAATATATTATAAATTATAAAACTTTAATATTAAATGGATGATTTTTAATAAATATATTTATATATATTTGAAATTTCTAATATATATAAATATTATTTATAATTATAGATTTATAGATTGCATTTGTTTTGTTAAAAATATTAGTAATTAAAAATTACAATTAAAAATATTTTTTTTAATATAAATTAATAAATATTTTTAAATTATATCATTAATTATATTAATCTACAATTATATTCATAAATAATTATATGTATCCACAAAAAATTTTAAAATATACATTACGTAATAAATATTAATTAATAATTTAAGTATTAAAATAATATATATATATATATATATATTAAAAAAATTCAATTACCAAAATTCTCAATATAAGTTCATTTTATAAATTCATTTAAATATTTAAAGTTTCATTTTTTTCAATTACAGATTTATATACATGATCATGTTTATTCACATATAGATATGAGTGTGTGTGTGTGTCTAAATAAACAAATGACATGTGTGTGTGTGGTAAATGAATTCAACACACACACACACAGATATATATATATATATATATATCCAATTATATACAATGTATGCAATATTAATTTTATTGTAATCTCTATATAAAATAAAATGAAATTAATTACAAATATCTAAAAAATATTATATTAATTAATATTATTAAATAAATAATAATAATTACAAAGTATATATTAATATATATGATATTAGTTATATTATACATAAAAATTGTTCACATATATGTTTGTTCGCATCTGAATAACCAAAGGACACAGATTTCTAGGTCTGTAATAAGTGAAATAAACACATACATGTCTATAATATTAATTTTATTCTAATTTATATATAAATTAAACTAAAATTAGTTTCTAATATATAAAAATCTTATATTAATTAATATTATTATTGTTAGGATTCACAAGGGATTCAAAGAAAAGATACCATAAGTGGGGGTGAATTAAGTTATGAAACTTTTATAACATAAACACTTTTCCTTAAACACTCACTACCCAATGTGATCGTAAATTCATTATTTGTACCCTTCAGTTACTTTTTATATGATGATGATTTTATCAATAATGATCTCTAGTCTTTATCCCTTTTAACAAATTATTCAATGATCCTTAACCCACACACACCGATTATGTCAGGTAGAATATAAGAATGGAGGTAAACAAAATAAAATGATTTTTGTTTGGTTCACCTGCACTAGCCTAATTCAAAGAGCATACAATCGACAATGTGATGATGTGACAAAATTCACTAACATAAAGGTAATATATATATATATATATTTATAATTTTATATTAAAAACATAGGTCGAATCAGATGCGCCCAACAATGTTGCAGGAGGGTGAAATTTTGGGAGACCAACAATTTTCGGTCGTGAAATGTCACATATGACAAGTGGAAATCACTCAAATTTCCACACTACTTCCAAATGTTCAAGGGAATTGAAACAATGATTCAATAATTTGGTAAAAAATTAAAAACCCCCAAATAAAAACTAAAAATGATAAAACTTTAATATTGAATGTCAATTTGTCTGAGAGAGAGTGAGGGAGAGTGAGGGAGAACGCGTGGTGGTGAGAGAGATTGGCAGCATGCACGATAGCAAGGAGGGAGTGAGGTGGTGATGATGACAGGGAGAGTAGCAACGATGGTGGTAGGGAGGGAGATAGGAATTGCTCAAGGGAGGGAGATCAGTGAGGGAGGGAGGGGTAACAAGGGATGGAGAGAGGCAATAGAGCATGATGGTAGGGAGGGAGAGAGGTAGAGGGAGATAGAAATGGCGAGGTTTCAACTCCACAAATGGTTAATGAAATGGATAAATCTCGAATGGTTAGGGTTGAATTTATAAATCAACATAATTTTTTTATCAACAATTCCAAAAAAGTTCTCATAAATAATGATTTTATCAACACTTCAAAAAATGAATTGATATATAGGGAATTTATTAGCGTTAAAATAAAAAACATTGATAAAATCACCCTTTATGAGTGCTAAAAAATCATTGATAAATATTTAATAATATAGTTAATATATTTAAAAAATTTAAATACCTATATTTATAAATCAATTTAACTACATATGATTTTATAATTAGAGATGGGAGCAATTTGGGAGCTTCTATTTATATCTCCTCATGGAGTCCAGATCTAAATCATGATGGTATTCACTAAGGAATGATATTTTGATCCACTGGATGTGTTTAAATGTAATAAAAATAATAAAGAAGATGAAATTTATTTGAATAGAAAGGATCCAATTTTTGGAAGCCTTGATTTGAATGTTACACACCTAAGAGAGGAAGGCTAAACCTTGAATAGGAAAGCTGAGAAGGGTCGATTCTTCCCTAATGTCAAGAATTATTCAATAAAGGTTACTAAAAATGGATCCCTTTCCTTCGTTGAGGCTAAACATGTTATTTTGGAATATAAAATAAGAGAATTGCAACACTTGATCATCACTCAGGTTATGTTTTTTCTTCTTGAAAGACCATGGAAGATTCATGGGATTCATAGTCATCTCTCGTAAATCTGGGTTTTTGAATATTAAAGCATAACCAGCATAGGTAAGTGGTTTTTTCAGATCATTTTCCCTTTAAAAATATAAAATCCATGTCATGGGGGTGCCAAATTGTGTCTCTCAGGCCTGTAACTCTTAGGATCTAGGACTAGGATCCATTATTCAACCCCTCAAAGATCAAGAACCCAATATCTTAAGTCTATTTCTGGATAATGGGTCTAACCTGGTTCTTATGGAACTGAAAGTTCCTTTGGGAAATTACCTCAATCATGGGCATCCACAACAAGTTTGAAAAAGAGACTGGGAAATAAAGGTTCGATAACTTTTTAGGGTACTAATTGAGGTTTATATTATTTATCCCATCAGTGAAATGGTAATTTTGGTGGCTGTTGAGTTTAGAATTGAAATCTCAATTTCTTTTTATCAGATTCCTGAATGTTTCTCTCGGTGTGAAAAAATTGGTCATATTGTTGGAAATTTTCATAAGAATCTGAAGTTCACAAATTGTAAGAAGATGAGTCACTAGGTTGACCATTTTAAATTCAAAAACCACTCCATCCAGTGGAGAATTCATTAAAGGATGGGAAATAAGACTTGTGAGACATGGATTCTGGGAGTTCACCTACTAGAAATGGTTAGTACCCTGGGGGCTCGTAGTGTTGGGATACAACCTTCATTTACTGCAATTATATCTAGTGGTTTGTCAAATCTTGTGGTAGCCCATGATGGCCATATTCCGGTACAACATGTCAATCCATTTACTATTGTGTACAAAGGTATATACTATCCAGTGCATGGGGTCATATTCCATTTGATGACCAGAGTGTGGGTTTGAGTCCATCTACCCATCATGGCATGTTAAAATTTGGATTGATTCCTCTTCAGCAAGACCATGCTAGATCTTGGTAAGGTATTTTTAATGAGTAAGAGAGGAAGTTGGCAAGGAACATGTTGCATCCTAAAGGATACTTACTTATCAAGAAGATGTCCAATGCTAGGGGAGAAACCACATGAAATAAAGGCTTGAGTCTTGTTGTAGGTAGTGATGAATAGAACCTATAGGGTTTTTATCCTTCCAAGTAGGATCCAAATGTGGTTGTATCAAATTGTGGGATGTCCAATAATGATGATACAGAAGCAGCTAATTTTTTAGAAGTTGTGTACTTCAATGAGGGTGGAAACAAGGGGAACAAGGAATATATTGGGGTGATATCTTCTCTACAAATAAAAAAACACAATTATGGATGTGGGGGCATGTCCACTTCTTTTAAGGTGGTGTCAAAATCATTGCTGACTACTGAGGCTATTAATATAGGATAAGCGAAATGGGGTGCAATCTGGTTAAGTTGTGGGTGCATCTAGAATGGAAGCCTCCGACCCCCACCCTACCATCTCTGAAGGGAGACTCTTCCTTGACCCAAGAACAATCGATGGTTGAGCATCCAATTACCAATTCCTCAAGTAGGATCAGTAATAGTTTTGAGAATGTGGAGTGATCTTAGCCACCCCATTTTATTGACCTAATGAATAATTCATATGTATCTTTTGGAAAGGACTCATATGAGGAATGTGATATTGCATACGAAAAAACTCTAGTATCATACCTCCAGAAGACCATGAAGGTTAAAGGCCAACTGAATACCTCAACAAAGAAGCATAGAAATATTTATTTACAACTTGAATTCATTTTTCCTATGATGGAGACAAATGTATTTGGTTTTAATAAACAATTATCTATTCAGAAGTTGTTATCATTAAACATTTAAGAAGGATTCTGATCCAATCCAAATATTGACTTTAGGGATCTATCTTAATAATTCCGGATTTTATCCACTCCAGAGGACTTATCTAAACTGTCATTAAATAAAGAATACAAGGTGCCACAAAGGTCCAAGACATGGTGGAATGGTTGACATCCAAAGGGAAAAGGAAGATATCCTAAGAATTTGGGATATAGAGTGAATTGCAGGGATTGAGTTACTATATTAGGATTCTTTACTTATGATGTCACTAGTAAAAATATGGCTTTTAACAACACTAGTAAAAGGGATTTATTAGTGCTATATAAGTACTGATAATGCAAGCGATGTTAAAGGGTTGGATTTAATAGCACTCGCAAAAGCACTGAAAAAGTACCCATTTAATAGCATTTAAAAATGCATCAATAAAGGGGTCTTTTATCACGACTTTTTCTTATCACTGATAAAGGGGGCCTCTATCATCATTTTTTAGCACTCTTAATGGTGACCTTTAATAGTGTTTAAAAAGCGTTGATAAAGGCCCTGCTAATAAAGGGGGATATTTTTTTTGTTCGAACCCGCCACACCTTTTATTAGAGCTCCCCCCTTTATCAGTGCTTGTGGATGATCCCCTATCGGCTCTTTAGATAATTCCACTCTCCCGCATGCACCCTTGCCTCCAGCAAGTTTCAAACCTTAGACCTCCAACTCTTACGCACGTGCCTCTTCCACTCCCCTATATTGTTTCATATCATATTTTATGATATATATATATTTATTTATATATATCATTACATTTTTATCCATATATATATATATTCATATATTTTAAAATACATATATAAAATATGTTTTTATGTTTATAAATACACACACATATATATATATTCCTGTGTGTGTGCATCTATAAATATAATTATAAATATGTCTAATTATTTTCATATATTATATATTAATATTTATATAAATATATTAGAATATATATCTATTTTTCAATACACACAAATACACACACACACACATTATATATACATTAATTGTATATGTAAATACATATTCATACTTTTTTTATTTCAAATAAAATCAATATTAGTATTTATTTAGATAAAGATTATATATTTGGAATTATATTTTATATGTAAATATGCTTAAATATTTATTTAAATATTTTTTATGTGTTAATATACTAAAAATATTTATAATTTTTTTATATTTGATTATTAATTATAGTACAATATGAAAAATGATAAAAATTTAGAACCAAAATATCAATATGATTGTAATACATGAGAATAAATTCATTTTCTACTAAAACAATACAATAAGGCCCCCTTAAACGAGGCTGAAAATCCCTTGAATGTTTGAAAATTGGGGTACCCCAACTAAAAACTCAGTTTAAAGGTCTTTCGATCCATTTATGGACTAAAAAAGTGTGACCGGGGTTCCCCCAAGTTAATAGGGCATGGATATCATTGTATGATTTTATTTTATATGCGGTAGAGCTGAAATGGACACCCATATCAAAATTTATGCATGTTTGAAGTTCGACTTATGTTTTGAACTTTTATTAATTTTTTGATTTTTTTATCGTAAAATTGTTATTAAATGACTATTACTTGATAATAATTACAAAATAATTAAATAATAGTATTTTTTAATTAATTTAGAATCCATTTTTACTAAATATTTTATATGTTAAGTATAAAGGACTATTTAGACTTATCAAAAACATATTTCAAAAATATATATTATATTTATGGCAATGTAAATATATTTATATATTTATATATTATTAATAATTAAATATATATATATATATATATTTAAATATATCTTCTATCAATGATGTTTTATTAATGCTGATAAAGGGCTTGTGATGACCCAAAAATCTAAAGTAGGAACCTTATATTCGATAGTGTGTGTGACACGTGACACCAAGTGCCAAGGGGGCCTATTAATATGATACATTAAAATATATTTACAATTTTAAATAGACATGATATATTATATATTTCAAAATTCATGCAATATAGAGGTATCTTCTTTTACATGCAAGAACGACTCTTTTTGAAAGCTTACATTACACAAAAGACCGAGTTTCACTAAACAATAATATATTTTTAAAATATTATTATAATAAGATATAACATTGCCATTAAATTATATTTATGAGTAGTAATAACTAAATTATGAAAATTATTCTTTAACCAAATATAAAATGAATCAATTGGTTACAAATTTATATGAAGTTAGTATAATAAGAAATTTATTATATAGTGAATATTTTTATAGAAAACTATTTTTTATGCTAAAAAAATTGTTTTACTATAATAGATTAAATTAATTACAATTAGTGATTTATATTAATGTAATATATATATGATATTTTCAATCAATTTTTTAATATATTCATCCAATATATTTTATTGGTATAGGATATGTACAAACCCAATTTAACACATAAAAACCCTTATTTTTACAAAGCCTATTTTAACACTTTTTAATGGAGTGCCCATTTTAAATCTTAATTTTGACACATTAATTGATTTAATATGTAATAATAAACTTAGTCTTTTAAATTGATATATAAAAATTAGGTTAGGGTAAATTTTTTGTATTTTTCAGTAAAGATTCATTTTCTAATGAATAGTGAAAAATATTGAATCTTAGTTCAAAACTATTTTTTAATCTAATTTATTTATAAGTAAAAATTATGTGTTAGAGTGGTTTTAATTTTTAATTAGACAATATTTTTATTTATTAATAAAATTTATGTAATTTGAATCAATTTAACTTATAAATTGACTATAAAAACATTGTAAAATTTTGGACGTTTTTACTTTAAAAACCTGGGTTGTCATCCCGTTTGAGGTGTTAAATTTAAATTAATTTTTGCCACTTTTATAATAATAATATTTAAAAATGGATTCCATATTTTTAATGAACATAATTTATAACTTTAAATAAGGTCAACTTAGATTTTGACCAAAAATATTAGTGAAAGTAATTAAAATTAATTACAATTTTTATGTCAAAATTATTATTAATAAAGGACTAACACTATAACTTAAGGAATCAAATGACCTATACACTTTTCCAACACCCATTTTCTAGACATAATTCGGCCATTCACCCTTCATTATTTATTTTGGATGGTTTTTAGTACTTTTTGTAGGTAAAAACGTGGGTACACCTAACTTTTTTTTCAGAAATACCAAGTGGATCCTTGTACTCCCTTATAAAAGGTCACCGCCTCCACCCCTTCCTCACACCTCTCAAGGCACTTTGGATGAACCAAGATCTGACCAAATAGATTATAAACATCCCTCCCCACGACCTAGAATCCTTCCATCAGAAAGTAATCCACCTAAAGAAGCATTCTGGTACAAACACAAAAGAGTTAGTTGATTTTTAAGGTAACATTTTCCAATAATCTCTTTTCTTTCATTTACTTCTACACCAACTCAAATATCCTTATTATATGATTCTATAACAACAACTGTATCCTAAATATAATATGATGTTGTTATGATAGGGGTTCCATGTAAAAATACACACACTTCCATCTAATGGGTAACGAACATATTTTTTATGTGTATGGTGAACTACTGCCTCACAAAATGATGATTTAAACACACACACACTTCCATTTAATGGGTAACAAACATACTATTTCTGTGTACTGCGAACTACTGCCTCACGAAATGACACATGTTTATTTTTCCTTGACCACCTCTCATAGTGTCCATAATGATGAAAACTCTGCATATATATGAAATATATTATAATTATAGTATATTTATGATTTTTAATTCTTTTATAACACATACCTCTATACATTTCATTTTTGTGCAAATATGAAAACATCGCTTGTGGAAGTGTGGACTGTCACCCCCTCAATGTGATGTGATTCATTCAAGTTGTACATGGAATGTATTTAGGATGATAATAATAAAAATATATTACATATATTAAATATATTACATATATTAAATATATTTCATATATTAAATATATATTATACTGGAATTATAATATATATGAGTATACATATAATTTACATTTCATTATTTTAAAATACGACAATGAAATGAAAGAAACGTTCATGTATACGTATGACCTATCATCTCCATGAACGATACATTCTATTTCTTATATCCAATTATTATAGATTATTCTAAATACATATATACTGATTATATGTTATAATTAAGTTACATTATGGAGATGATGAAACCATGATATAATTAATGAGAACAACAAGTAACAAGTTAAAACTTAATCAAGAAAACAAGGCAATTAACACATGAAATAGTAAATTAATCAATGTTTGTCAACAAATGAGTAATGAGATATTGTAATAATTTAATTGTATTATAAACATGAGTATGATTATGATATTAGTTAGTAACATATTTTAAACCACTATATAAGTGGCTAATTACCAGACAAAAAAAGGAAGGATAAGGGAATGAATTCTTGTCTTACTTTTTTTTTGTGAGTCATACGCCATATACACCACTTAATTATTTTGTGTCGTATATCTTATGCACATTTTGATTCATTATATCATGAATCCTTTTCTTGTTGTTATGAAAAAAATTCCATTCATGGGAATTATGATTTAAATATTTCAAGTCGTATGGGACACTTTCAAATATTTTAAGATTAGTTTCCTCAGAAAAGATCTTAATGAATATCCTTGGAATATCACTTCCTTTTGTGATAGTTAACTTTATATTGAAACAATCACATAATCTACGGATGCATTTCATTTTCATGCTTTCGTTATTATTTATCAAAGATATTTTGAATTGATATATATATATATATGGAATCATTTCATTAGAAGTTTATTTATTAAATGGAATGTGTTTTAATTATAATCCTTTCCATTTTGATTTTTCCAAATCCAAATATTTGAAAAGCATGAGCTAATAGTTATTTACATTTCCATGTTCATTATTCTCATCAATTCATTATAGTTTCTACTTTACTTACCCATACTAAGTATTTGAGTTCACCCTTATTATGTTTCATTTCTGAAGGTTATAAAGAACAAATCATTGAATGATCATTCAAGGATGTAGTTTATTTTGTTTTATTATATATCATGTTTTATTTTCTTTTCCCAATGTATTATAGGAATCATTTATGTAATATAGATTTCCAAAACTACTAAACTAATTGATCATTTGGGATTTTTTCCCTTGTAATCATGCCGATGTAATAAAATAATACACAGGATCTAGGATTCTTGGGTCGAGGAACTATAGTTCCTATAAAAGGAATTTTAGTAGCGACCTTGGGAACAAGATTTAGGAGAACATAGTTTACATACAAAACCCAAATATATAATTTGAGGATATGTATAGAATAACATCCTAAAATTTTGGTAAGGTAAAGATTATGTGGGTCTTCCTAGAAATACATCCATGTCAGGATACTAAATGTAGATGTGGTTCTGATATAGATTTACCTAGGATCAATAACTCTGTCAAGGTGTTCTAATTCTGACTCAGGGTAACCTAGTACATGACAATGAGCCTTACTGCGCACCTAGTTTGACACTCTCAGGGGGACATGGATAATTCACATTTTCTTTTCAGACCATTGCGAGATATTTGAATAGATAATGAAAATGAATAACCTTGGTTAAACTTCAGGTGTTTTAGATTGAAAATAATGTGTCATGATTTATAAATCCTACAAATGATATTATGAATAAACTCTAGATGAAGAAAGTAACTTTTTATAAAAAAATATATTAATTATTTATGTATTATGTTTATATTGAAATATTTATTTAAAAGGATATTTAGTTATTAACCTTATTTTATGGATTTTTATCATGTTTATTGTGGAAATTATATAAATTTAGTTTTATAAAAGGACAACATGCATGCTATGTGACAACCAATCAAGTGCGGAAAGGGTGCGAGACCTGAACTCCTGACCGAATGATGATATGGTTTTCACCCCAACCACTGACCTATGTAATTTACTAGTTAAGAAGTCACTTTTTTAATTGAATTTTTTTTGAATAAATATTAATGATGAACTAGTAATGTGCCTTTTTAGGATTAATGATTAATTTATTAGCCATATCTATTTTGGAGAATAGTTAGAGAAAATTATTCAGACGTGTCACTCTTTTATAGGCCTTATTATCCTTTAAAAGTTTTTTTTAGTTCTTCAAGCATAACAAAATCATTATTGGTAAATAATTTGTTGGAGTAAAGGGATGAATTAGAATTATATTAAAGAAAAACAAAAATTTAGGATTTTTCATATGAAATTTAATCCTATCAAGTATGAATATTTCATTATATTCTTGGTCTATAAAATAATTACTCATCATTAGGAAAATGACTTGGGAAAAAAAATATTTTCCTAATACCATAATTTCTGTTGAACCGATGGTCTTATTAATCATCCCAGATTTATGGATTTGTGACCCTCATTTTTCCATTTATCATTAATTTTTTTGTGATTGATGACCTCATTTAACCCCTATAAATATTTATGCTTTTTCTCAAAGTACCTATTTTCAATTGGCACTAACGTTGTCCTACTTAGAGACCTTGTTACAAGGTAGTCCATGTGAACTTTGTAATTCACATTCTATATTTTCTAGAGGATTTCTCACAAACCCTTATCATGATGTGGGAGTTCAAACATAGGAAATATCCAACAATAAATCACCAAGATCACGTTTAAATTAATAGGACACAATTTAATTATGGCGGGGGAGAATGAAACGACCCAAAAATCTAATGTAGGAACTTTATATTCGATAGCATGTACGCCAGATGACCCCAAAAAATTAAGGGGATATAATCACCTGATAATGTAAAATATATTTACTCTTTTAAATAGACTTTATATATAATATATATTACAATTCATTAAACATTTAGTTTGCTTGTGTTACACGCAAGAGCGACCCTTTTCGAAACCTTTCATTATATGCAAGACCATGTTTCACCGAACAATAATATATTATTATAATATTATTATAACAAGTTATAACATAACTATTAAATTAATAATTATGAATAGTAATAAATAACTTATTAAAATTATGGTTTACACAAATATAAAATTAGTTAATTGGTTAAAAATTTATTAGAAATGAATATAAAAAGGAATTGAATCTAAAGTGAATATTTTTATAGAAAATTGTTTTTATGCTAAAAAAGTTGTTTTACTATAATAGATTAAATTAATTATAATTAGTGAGTGATATTAATGAAATATATAAATATTATTTTTTCAATAAAATGTTTTTCATATTCATCTAATATATTTGATATGTATATGATAATAATAATCCCAATTTCACACATAAAAACCTATATTTCTATAAAGGCAATTTTACAACCTATTGAGGGAGAAACCATTTTAAATATGAATTTTTGAACTTTAATTGATTTAATATGTCAAAAAAAATTTATATTTGAAACTGAAACATAAAAATTATCTTATTTTAAATTTATGGTATTTTTCTGTGAAAATTCACTTTCTAATCAATTGTGAATAATATTGAATTTTAGATCAAAACTGATTTTTCATCTAATTTATTTATAATGTTAAATTATGTTTTATATTTGTTTTAATGTTTAATTATATAATATTTTTATAAATTAATAATGTTTATGTCAATGGAATCAATTTAACTTTGAAATTGACTATAAAAACATAGTAAATATATGGACATTTTTATTTTAATAACCTACATTGTCGTCATGTCTGCAGTATTAAATTTAAATTAATTTTTTCCACAAATGTGAATAGATTTTTTAAAAATGGATTACACATTTAAAATCAGAATAATTTATAATTTATAATGAGGTAAAATTAGTTTTTGACAAAATCGAATAGTGATAGTAATTAAAATTAATTACAATTTTAAGGCAAAATTACGCTTAATAAAGGACTAAACCTTTAACTTAAGGGCCCAAATGATATATACACATGTCCAACCCAAATTTTATTGAAATAATGCGTCAATGAACCTTCCATTATTAATTTTTTTAGATTTTTAATACATCATTAGGTGAAAACATGGGTACACCTAACTTCTTTTCAATAATACCGTGTGAGTACTTTTACTCCCTTATAAAAGGATGCCACCTCTCCCCCTAACTCACACCTCTCAAGACACATAGGATCAACCAAGATCATCCCAAATATCTCATAAAAATACATCCCATATACCTATAATCCTCCCTTTGTGTAGGAATCCACTTGAGGATTCCTTTTGGTACAAATTAAAAAGGAGTTACCCGATTTTTATGGTAACATTCCAACGATCTATTTTCCTTCATTTACTTATCCATCCACTCAGATATATTTATTATATTCTTGTATAACAACAAAAGTATACTATATATACTAGAATTTTTTATGAAAAGGGTTAAATCTACACTTACACACACATTCATCTAATGGGTAACAGACATATAGTTTTTGTGTATGGCGAACTACTGCCTCACAATGTGATGATTGTTCATTTTACATTCACCACCTATCATTTTGGACATTATGATGGAAACTATATATATATTTTAAATATATGATATTTATAATATATTTATAATTTTTTAATTATTTTATAACACATACCTCTATAAATTCCATTTTGCAAAAATACGATAACATAGCTTTTGGAAGTGTAGACTACCTCCCCCTCAATGCGACGTGATTCGTTCACGTTCTACATGGAATTTAATAAAGACAATATTAATAAACATATATTAAATATATTAAATATATATAATACATTAATTATAATATACATGATTATATATATCATTTACTTTTCATTCATTTAAAATACGATAATGTAATGAAAGTAGTGTTCATGTGTACGTACGACCTACCGTCTCCATAAAAGCTGCATTCCATTTCCTATCTTCAATTATTATAGATTATTATTAATAAATATATAATGATTATATGTGATAATTAATCCATTGTTTACATTCTGAATATGATTAAATAATGATATAATTAATGAGAACAACAAGTAATAAGGTAAAAATTACTCGATAAAACTGATCAATTAACACCTAAAATAGTGAAATTAATGAACGTCTATTAACAAATCTGTAATGAGATATTATAAGAAGCTAATGGTATTATAAACATGAGTTTGGTTATGATATTAGTTAGTAACATATTTTAAACCACTATACTGGAGGCTAAAGACCTCACAACAATAAGTAAGGATAATGTAAGGAATATTGGACTTACTTTTCATTCTATGAGGCATATTCCATATCTGACACTTACTTATTTTTTTAGTGTATCTTAGGAAATATTTGATACATTATATCATGAATCTTTTTCTTCAAGTTATAAAAAAAATTCCTTCATGGGAATTATTATTTAATTATTTCAAGTGGTATGGTAAACATTCGGATGTTTAAAGATTACTTTCCTAAAAAACATTCTTATTGATTATCTTTGAAATATCACTTCCTTTTATGATTGTTAAATTTATATTGAAAAAATTACATTATTGTAATGATTTTTCATTAGAAATTACTTTTAATATCTATTTTCTCACACAATGGATATTATTATTGTTACATAAACCGTATATCATATTACAAACAGTGTTACCTTCAAAAATTATTTGATTAACTAGGGATTTATTGATAAATTCACATCTTCTATTTTATATGGATAAATTTTTATAATGAACATTTTTTTCAATATATGAGGAATGATTTGGACTGGTAGGACATGGGTGGGGCCCTATTATAGATAGAACCATGATGCATCCATAATTTCATAAGATGAAACATTTTGCTAAATCAGATAGGTTTTTACCCAATATGTTGTAAACCATCTTGTGAATGGTCTTGATGGTGAAGGTACCATATACCTAGGAAAAATTGAGTACAATAATAAATAACTTCCATATTTTATATTCTGTAATTATTCATTAGTGAGATTTTGCGTCGACATATCTATGAATGTATTTCATTTTCAGGCTATAGTTATTATTTATCCATAAGATTTTTCCTCATCATATCTATGGATTCATTTCATTCTCCATTTATTTATTAAATGCAATGTGTTTCAGTTATTCACCTTTTCATATTGTTCTTTCCTAATCTAGTTATTTTAATGGTATGGGCTAATAGTTATTTACCTTTCTATGTTCATTATCATCATCAATTAATTATTTCTTCCACTTTACATACCTGTAAAAAGAATTTTTGCACACCCTTATTATGTTTCCTTTCCCTGAGTTGTGAAGATGAAATATTTTAATGGGAGCTCAAGGATGCAGTTTATTTCATTTTATTATACATCATGTTTTATTTTCTTCTCCCAATGTATTATGGGAATCATTTATGTAATCTATACTTCCAAACCTGCTAAATTGATAAGTCCTTCAGAATTTATTTCCTTATAATAATGCCCATGTAATAAAATAATGCACCGGATCCTAGATTCTAGGGTTGGGATGTTATAGGCCCCCCTTATATGATCAATTTTTAAATAATGCTGATAAAGGGTTGGAATTTATCAGTTATTTTTTACAAGTACAGGTAAAGGGTCCCATTGTATAGAACTATTTTTAAAACTATTAATGACCCCCTTTAACTATGCTAAAATCATCATTGAAGACCCACATTTATAGCGCTTTTTCTAGCATTGACAAAGGATGTCTTTAACAATTCTTTTAAATCCCTAGCAATGGATAAATCCTATTTTGTAGTAGTGTGTGGGCATTTTATGCTTTGAAAGATCCAGTTCCTTCCTTGTATGATTTCCTTTTATTAATAAATTTTGGGTAATGGGTTTGGTTTCCAAATTCATGACTAAGCCGTCTTGGTATATATAATTTTAAATAAATATATTTAAAAATATTTGATTATAATTATAAATATATTTATATAATTATATATAATTATATAATTATTTATATTCATATAATTATATATATTTATATAATTACATATATTTATATAGTTATATATATTTATATAATTATATATATTTATATAATTATATATATTTTAAATATATATTTTTTATAAATTTATAATTATTTTAATATATAATAACTTATAATTATAATTATACATATATAATTATAATTCTAAATATATATATTTGTTTAAAAATATTTTTACATAATTATAAATAATTTTATGTAATTATATATATTTATAAAATTACAAATATAATAAATTTATTTATTATTTTGTTGATAATTATAAATCTATTATTATTATAAATAAATTCCCTGGACATGATGGGATGCATACAGGGGATGATAATCATCTACATGGTGAGGCACTGCATGAGTCTGCAAATGAGGTTTTTGTCCAGTGTGTTGCACTAGAGGACTCTCCATCATGGCCTGAAGATCAAGGTTTCATTATGAAGCCAGTGAAAATAGCCTTCTCAGGACAAGTTCCACAGGAGGATGGGTCTACGCAATTCTATGATCAATAGAAAATTAATTATTATCAAGAGATTCAAAATGATTTCAAGTTTTCAAGAATTTCTGGAAAATGGGGTAATATCTCAAATGGTGGAAGTTACAATGAGCAAAATATGGTTTTATTGGACACCAATCATCTCAGGCATCAATGTGGTGGTAATGATGTTTCTTTTAAGGATGATTTCATAAATGGAAAGGTAATAATGATCAATAGTGAATGTTTAACTCTGGTCCCCCCAAAAATATGGTTGTGGAAGGATTATTCCAATATGCCAAGGAATGTGTCTACCAGAAAATCTTCCAAGGAATCAAAGATAAAGATCACTTCAAAGAAGGAAAGGTCCAATGCAGCGATCCTTATCATTCTCAACCAGGGTAATTCACAATTGGAGTGGGAAACTACAAATGAATTTGATTATCACCCTGAAAATGATCCTTCATCTTATGGTCATTAAACTTCGTCTTCAAATGAGGAAAATTCTCTATGTTTTACCCTGTATGTACTTTTTTATCCTTTTATTTCATCTTTTAATAAAAGTTCAAGATATTTTCTTCTGACTAGACATTTTTTTCATATTTATTATTTAAATATATTTATTATATTTTTATAATTATTTAGATATATATATATATATAATTATAATTACAAATAAATATATTTATAAATATTTTTATTTTCTTACTGGAAGGTCAAGTTCAACCTCTTTATTAAAATATAAGAAAAACATTAGCACAAAGTGGATGAGGAAGAGTTAGAAATGACAACTCTTCCATATTTCAAATAAAAAATAAGATAGAGAAAACATCAATGATCATATTCTAAATGATTTCTATCTCCAAATTCCCCATCTCCGTCAAAGTCATCACCCAATGAATTGAATTAGCTAGCCTAAGGATTCGACCCATCCTTAAGTGTTGTTGATCCAGATCTCATTGTGGGGTTAATATGGGAGTAATCCCTCTATGGTCTTTATTTCTTCATTAAGGCCGATAAGAAACCTTCATGCTCTTTCACCTTAACTTCAATAATAATGTCTCCAATGGATCTCTTCAAATATGAGTCATCATCATCCATATCCTTATATTTTCTCTCAATATTTTTATGTTTCCAATGCTCTTTATGTTATTATAAGCATTGAGAACCAACAAAGGATGAATCGTTTGGATCTAGATCCAAAAAGTGAACATTAATTCATTCTTGTCTAATAGGTCCCAAAGAGATCCTTGAAGCTAGAGCTAGCATAGAGTCTTTTACTCGTCCAAAATCAGAAATAAAGGTTAGTTGAACACTTTGATTTACTTTATAATTAAGCTTCCCCAGGCCAGGACCTATACCATACTCTCCCTACTTACAAGGACTGAAATCCACCATTGAGGCTTTCTTTCTAGTCTAGTTATCTGAAGACCCAGAAGAGACTCATTTAATCTGTATATGAGGTCCAACATTCTAAGAAAAATGCAAGCCTACTCTTCCCAGGGAAGATCCAACCTTAAATGAAACTAAATTTCTTTCCACTAGAGACATTGAAATCTTAAACCACTCACTATCCAATACTTGAATGTATATCAGAATGGAGGAGAAAAGTCCAGATTACACAACAGCAATAGCTGCATCATCTGTTGAGTGAACTTCCACATTAGATGTTTGTTGTGGGATCAAGGTATTAACTCGAGCTCTGGCATCCTCTCCTTTTGAGTTGACCCTTAGAGCATGACTCACTTGTACATCATCCACACAAATATTTGATTGAGGATGTCCAAAATCTCTCGTAAGAGTAGCACTGGGTCCTCTTTTAGATTTATTCTTGATGTGAGCCACATGATGCCAATAAAATGACAAAAAAGAGAATTAATTCCACTCTTATGCTTAAAATTAGAATGAAAAATAATGTTGCAAATAGAAAAAAATATAGGTAGATTCTCATAAACAAGCCTCACATTTAATTCATCATCATGTGTGGACAAAATAACGTTTTCATTAAGCATTGAATTCAGACCCACCTCAACTAACACCTGGGAAAAATACCCATACTGAGCTTGTTTGGTCCCCATATCTAGTTTTTATAGGGACACCAATTACCTGAATGGCCTGAAGGCCTTCTTTTTTATTGATTTTTGATAACCCCCCTTTCAAGGGATGAGGGGGAACCCTTAAAAGGCCCATAGTCTTAGAGATTACATGACCTGTAGGTCTTAAGAAATATACAGACTATAATTGGAACTCCTCCTCCCAGCTTCTTTGTTGTGATATCAGCTCTCCAACTTTACATGGCGGTTTGGCTAGGCTTCTCATGCAAGCACATGCTGGTCTTGATGGAAATACCATACCCTCACTTTCTGACGAATTCTCTTAGCTTCTACTCCAGTGAATGCACATGCTCTGAATCCCCATATGGATTTTTCTCCTTGTAGAGTCTGTCTGATCATTAAACACCATTTTAGGTGGCCCGAAGGCCTTGAGGTGGCCTGAAGGCCTTGAGGTGGCCCAAAGGCCTTGAGGTGGCCCAAAGTCCTTGAGGTTTCTAGAAAGCCTTTATGTATCCCTAAATCCTTACTTTCCCGAAGGCCTTGGGTACTCCAAAGGCCTTGGGTGGCCCGAAGGCCTTAAAGGACCCGAGGTCCAAACCGGTGGCCCGAAATCCCAGATGGATGCGTAGTTCTGACTGCTACAGTACTATTACAGTACCTGCTATAGTACCAATACAGTACTGCTACAATAATTCTATAGTACCCTAGAAATATGTCTCCATTCAGTTTTGATGAAGCAATGTTGTATAAGATTTGGGGATGCCACAAGATCCAATTTAACCAATATATTTTTAAGCAAACTTGGGCAAATGAGTTTTTGGTTTTAAACAGATTGAAACAAAAACTTCACTCCTAAACACATAGCATACGTGGTTTAAGAGGAACTAATCCATAACCCCATGCTCTTCCCTGGAGTTCCTTTGAAGGAAACAATAAATGACACAACCACAAAATAAGGTTTTATCAGTGCTAAAAAAGGCTTTATCGACACCAAAAAAGTGTTCATAATCGAGGTGCTATTAAAAGGGGTCCCTTTTATCAGTTCTAAAAAAATGAAGATAAAAGGGGGCTTTTATCAGCACTAAAAAAACATTGATAAAATGGACCTTTATCAGCACTTTTTTAAAAGGGCATATAAAAGTTAAAAAAAATTAAAAAATATATTCAAATATGAGGGTTTTAATAGCACTTGACCCCCTTTCAACAGCGCATATGCTCCCTAGCCTCACCTCCACACCCCCACACTCTCTATCACCACACCCCCACCCTTTAATAGCACTAGCCCCCACCCCCCTTCACCTACACGCACCCCTACCTCCTCTTGGTTTTGAACCCGAGACCTCTACTCCTGCGCGTCAGCTCCTTTACAACTAACCCATCTTGTAAACATATCCATTTAATGATATATCTTTTTATTTATATATATTTAGTCATATTTAGTCATATATTATATATTTATATTAATATTTATATTTAGTTATATTAATATATATATATATATATATATTCATACAGTATATATATACATATATAGTTATATTTATATATTTATTCATACATAAATATTTTATTTATATCTATTTATATATATATATATTTATATATATTTATATATATTTTTTAAATGTATATTTATTCATATATTATTATATTTTTATAAGATCATTTTTAAATACGTTTATAAAATACTTTTTTGTGTGTTTGTAAATAAATAAATACATATATATAACATACATACACAGAAAGATATATATATATATATGTTATATGTAACTGTAAGTATAATTATACATATTTATATAATTTTACATATATTATATATTAATATGTATATACATATTTTAGAATAAGTAGATAATATATATCAGTTTGTTAATAAAGTTGCACACAAATATACACACACACATTATATAACGATATAAATACTCATATATTTTTCTTAAATAAATTGGATATTATTTTTTATTTAGATAAGAGTTATATATTGATAAATATATTTTATATGTAAATATGTTTAATTAATTATTTTTTAAATTAATTGTTTATTTCAGAATATATAAAGAATATGTATATATTGTTATATATTTGATTATAAATAACCGTACATTGTGAAAAACAATAAAATTTCAAATCCATAATATCAAAATTAATGCAATCCCTGGGAATTAATTCATTCCCCGCTGATAAAGTGAAAAAATACGCCCTTAAATGCGGCTGAAATTACATATATTGTTAAAATATTTTGGTATCCCGAATAAAAAATCAGTTTTGGAGGCCTTTGGGGAATTTTTTGTGCTAAAAAATGTGACAAAGGTTTATTTATGTCTCTAGGTGGATAGATCTCATCAAAATCTTTGATTTGATATGTGGTAGATCTCAAACGAGCACCAAGATCAAAAGTTATGGCCGTTTGAATTTTGAGTTATGTTTTCAACTTATTTTAGATCTTTTATTAATTTTTTGATTTTTTATTCACTCAAATTGTTATTAAATGACCATTACTCGATAATAATTAGAAAATTGTTAATTAATAACATTTTTTTAATTATTTTATTGTCCTGTTTCACTAAATATCGTATATGTTATGTGTAAATGTCTATTTATACTTATCTAAAACAAATTTATAAAATATATATTATATTTATATCAATTTAAATATATTTATATATTAATATATTAATATATGATTTTTAATGAAATATATATTTTTTGAAATATTCAATTTATTAGTGCTAGAAAAAAATGCAGATAAAGACCCCCTTTTATCATTGCTTTTCTTAGCACTGTTAAATGGTGGCACTTTGAAAACCCTGTATTATGGTAGTGTGAAAAAAGACTTGACCCACAGGATCACATCTCTACTTCTAAAATACATAGATTAAGGATAAACGGTGAACAAGATCATCAAATTTTTATATATTCTCACCTCTCAGAATAATGACTCAGCCAATAATCGAAAACATACATAGACCTAGCCTTTTGACAATTGCATCTGGTCTCACATATACCTGGGTGATGGCTGCTTTTTTGAGAACCATAACAGAGCCTGCATCTTGAAGGGATGTGAAGAACCATTGATTCACTGGATCCAAAATGCCTTGAATCACCCCCCTAGGATGAACAAGTCCCCGAGCATCATATTTTTCTCAAGAAAAGGAATAGTTTGTTGTTTTAAAAGACTGATATGATTGTTTGAATGGATATTCACACTCCTCGGATGACAATCTCTGAAGAAATGGGTAGTAGGGTGGGGTGCTGCTTGATTGAGGCTGTTGTCAGTGTGGGTCAATTCATGACACTTTTGTTTTTTGTGGGTATTTTTTTCCATTTTCTAGGTGTTCCTTTTTCTATTGGTGGGTTTTCCTCACATGTGGATGAGCATGCAGTTGCGAGGGAACCTTCCATGGTACGAGACACTGTTTGGGAGATGATCTTGGGAACTATGACTTACTAGCGATATGTGACGCCGATAGTGAGCATATACTGCTAATGATGTGGTAACACTAACACCTCTGATGACGGGCATCAGGGACAACTTCGATCACATGAGAAATGATGGTGATGGGCACGACATCATCCTGAATGTGAATGACATGACGTCCAAGATGATGACCTTAGGTGGTGCACTGTTTGTGAGCCCCATTGATGCGGTTGGGTGCACAACATTTTTGGGGTTGATAATTGTCATTGGGATCGTGACTCTTTCTGAAAGTAATAGTGTTTCCGAGACTTTGGGCCATTTAATGTGGGCCTTTGTGGCTTTTATATGGGTCTTGAGTCATTGTTTTTTTGTTTTGAGTGGTGATTTGGTCACTTTTATGTTTTGGTGACATTTTATGTGTCATATTATGTGTATTTGTTATACATTTATTTTATTTAATAATTATTTAGGGTTTTTCATGCTCAGTACCTACACTTTACTAGAATATATATGCACTTTTATTTAATGTATATAAAAAAATTAATTTATGAGTACAAATTTGATAATTTTATATATGTTAATAAAGAAATATTAAAAGTTGTTGTCACAGCTATAAATAACACTGGTAAAGATCCACATTTATCTGGGCACTATTAGTTTGCAGTGATAAATGTTAACCTTTTATCAAAACGTTATGTTTAGCACTAATAAAACTCAAAGTTGGATAAGGGGTGATTTGTGGTAGTGGCAGACCCTTGTATATATTTATTGGAGAACTCCAAATCCCATCTGAAAACCCCAGCACTCAAAACATCACTCCAAAACATTTAAAAGTAGAGTGTACCAAAACCTATAGGGAGTCACATGCTGCCACTTAGCCATCTCCATCCGAGCAATAGAAGTTAGAATTCTAGAATTACTTCTTTTTAAAGATCAAATTCCTTAGCCGGAGAATGGTTTTCAAAACTGAACGAAGAAATTATTACTAGAAAAAAGTAAATTATTCCATTTATTGTCGAACTTACATTGATCAACCGTAGAAATGATTATAGAACTTCTTAACATGGAAATTTTTTTGATATGTAATATATTTTTGTGTGTTCATGCGCACCCATAGTCATATATATTTATATAAATCAATTTACTTTTCAATTTAGTTATTTATTTATAATTATATTAATAAACACGCATGCACACACATATGTATGTGTGTGTGTATAATATTATTCCAAAAAAATATTTATATTCTAATAAATATATTATTTTCACAGATTATATTTATTTATTTTATATATATTTTTATTTATATACTTTATATATTTATTTCTATTTATATGTATGTATATATATTCAATTATTTTTTCAATTTAAATTGTCATTGTAAATTTCATTTCCTTAATATATATATATTTTAATTTCAAATTATATTATAACATATATATATATATATACATAAATTTATTTTTTCATTTTCTTTAAGTAGATACACATTATATTTATATATTTAAATACTCTCTCTATATATATGGTAAATATATTATAAATTAGATAAATATTAATTATATTTACATAAATAAATAAATAAATAAATATATTTACTCATATAAAAGTATTATAAATTATATTTAAATATTTAAACTGTTTATACATAAATATATAAACTATAAATTTTAATTGTATACAATTTATATATAATATCATTTCCATTAATAAAAATTTTATCCACTAAATATATTATTTTCTTAAATTGTATTTATATATTTTATAATTTCAGTTCAATATGTACATTTAATATCTTTTTTATATATTTATATATTGTTTAATTTTTTCACATTTAATTATCATTTTATATTTTATTTTCATAAAAATATTTATTTCATATTCAAAATTTATTTTAATATTAATATATATACATATATATTATTTATATACATGCATTTTTTTTATATACTAAAATAATAAATATATTATAAATTTGATGCATATTAATATTTTATTAATTTCCTCTAGATTATAAGTAAAAGAAACAATGCACACAATCACAGACCAGTAAGGACATGTCACACTCCTTCCAAGGGTTGACTCACTTCGTAGACAACAAAAGGAGACTTCTGTGATTTGAACTCTGGTTAAATATATAATTATCAGATGACTTTATCACACATGCATGCCACCAATGGAGTACGTTTTATGAGGGTATTGGTAGATTCCACACCACACCTTTCCTAGTCCTTACCTTACACCCTGGGTACCACCCCCAGCTAAATTTATAATGTTGTGTGTGTGAATGTGTAATTAAATAAATGCCATTTCAATATATAAATAAATAATATAGATAGATACTTGTATATATATATATATATTCATACAATTTCATATGATTATTATTAATATCTTAATATTAATATAAATAATAGTGGGATAGGATGAAGAGCGCTTCCTGGCACAGCGAGAAAGACTCTTGAGATAATCCATGATCCATGGCAGCTCTCGTTTGATACTTTGATTTGAAAGAAGTCTTCATCCCCCTATGAAGAAATGGTCCAGCAATGACAATGAAGTACATGAACGCGTCTTAAATGGTAATGAAGCGATGAATACTGTGAGTCCCCCTACTTCATAAAAACCTAAAACCTTGAATAGATTCTTTGCCAACTCAAATTTGGAGTCATTGCGTAAAAGAATCACTAGGAATGGGTCTGTCACTTTTGTGGAGGCCAACCCTAAATTATGAAGATTTTATCTAGATATACCAGTATTCTCTGATGTTTATAGTATCAATGAGGAAGAACAAAGCTCCATGGAAACATGAATACATCAAGGCTCAGCTTCAGAAGAACTCGGGGTTTGAAGAATGATGACTAATTTCAATAGGTAAGGGCATGTATCATTTTTTTTTCTCATTAGAAGAATATAAAATCCTGGCTAGGGGTTTGGGTCGAATATATTTGAATCTAGGTTAACTATCTTTTAATGAATGGGATCCTCATTCTGGTCCACACTTCTCAAGGAATACCATTTTCAACCATGGATTCGAATCAATGAAATAAATTGAATCTTCTAGCACCCTATAATCCTATGTGATGTTGTCGCTGCTATTAGAAGACCAATCAAACTAGAAACGGAAAAAGAGAGACCACAGTATGGTCACTATGCCAGAGCACTAGTTGAAATTGATCTCTCATCGGATCTAATTGATACAATATTTTTTTGACTATTGGTGAATTCAAACTTGAACATAAAATACAGTTTGAATGGATACTGGAATTCTGTTCTTGCTATTTTATAAATGGTCACTCCTTTGAAATATATCAAAAATAATTCACAATGTATCATTTTCATGATATATGCACATGTTAATACTATGTTCATATCGGCTAGCGGAGACCAATCAAGATAGCGTGGTCTCGTTAAGGAAAAACAAGAATTACAGTGAAAAATCACTGCTGATAAAACCTAGAAGGTTGGGAATGACTCTTTTTCAGATATTGTCAAATGAGGGAATGATAATATGGTTCCAAAAATCTCTGGTATGTTATCTTCTCACAAAAATAGAACATATACTGGTGTCTCTAATTTTATACAGGGGAAAGAAGTTGTAAATAAACCTCCCAGTGATCATGGAACATAATAGAACATTGAAGCAGGGTCTATTATGCCGGATTCATGGGAAGACATTGATTTTTAGGAAGATGAGAAACATTCAGATCTTGAGGAAAATGTTCAAGAAGGTGTGGATTTTGATATGAGGCAGGACCCATTGTCAACAGTAAAAGAAAAGTTATGAAAAAGATGGTTGATATTATGGTTTTCAGTTCGTCTTTCCCAAAAAAATACAAGGACCCCATCAAAAATATTTTTGTGCATTCCATTTGTGTGAAAAGTGATGTGGGTGAATCCTTTTAAATGGAGTTTTCTTCACTTTGTAGTGACACAGACTTCAACTGCAACATTGATGAGCATGGCACTGTAAAGGTAACATATACACAAGTTTTATCGTCTGTCCAATCCCTCAACAAGGATCTGTATGAACCTACCATATTAGTTTCCACATTAAATGTTGCTCCCATTTTAATTGAGAACCATCAGTTATCTACTACCTCCCCATTGTATGTAGTGGCTTTACCCAAAGGCACTTCTCATGGTGGTGTGCCCCCACTTCACGAGGATGCTGAAAATTTTGCAGTTGTGTTTTCCCTTGATCATCAATGAGTTGACACTTTGAGGGAAAATGTGATTCATGACAATAAGGTGAATTATTTCTCTATGTGTGATGTATTTGAATTAGGAAATAAATTACCGAATGACTCCCGTTAATAAACTAAAACATTGAAGCATGATTTTCATCCAAGATGTCATGGTAGGGGGTGTGGATGTGCAGATTAGGTAGATTCAAAGGATTATTTTCAACCATTGATTGAATCTGACTCTGATGACAGAGACATAGAAATCATCCTTCAACAGGAATGAATATTAGAAGAGATAAATTCTAGAGGTCGAGGTCACAGGAATGGACAACGTATAAATTGGATTGACCTCCGAGAAGAAGAGAAAATTATTGTCTCTATGATTTGGAAAAAACATGGTCTTTAATATCATTGATGAGTGTAGTGACTCTGTCTGACCCTATCCACTCACTTCCGTTGTACTGCTTTTTATTTTATTCTATGGGATTTGACGCACACATTTAATTAAAAAAATATAAAAAATAGTCACCCATCTATATGTGTAGTTGGTTAAATATTCAATATATATTTATATAAATATATTTATATTTAAATATTATTCTTTAATGTAAATAAACTTTTTATATCACTAAAAATGGGCGTTGAGATGGAACCATTGTTTGACAAATAATTTTCCATAAGAATCTCTCTAAAATAAGCTACATGTGAGAAGAAAATTATCTTCATTATCAATATATTATTATTTTATCTGATGTTCCACCATCTCTATTTGGGGGGAATAAATGATATCAGGGCATTGTGAAATATACATTTTAGCAGAAAGATAAAATAAACACCTCCTCACGTATTTAGCATAAAAAATTTAGGTGACATTTGATATTGTAAAATAATGTATATTTTTATTTTTCAAATATGCATTAGAATTTATGTTAGAAAATGTTTTACAATGTTGAGGGAAAAATGATAATATATATATAATACATATCCCAATATATTCATTTTTAAAAAATAATATAGAAAGAAGTTTTTTTCCAAAAAATATATCAATTTCATTTTTATCATTTGAAAAATGTTTCCCATTTATATAACTCAACACATTTTAAATGCATTTTTTAAAAATGAAAACATAATTTATTTTTGTCAAACCATATATAAATTTAGATTTTTAGGTACGTCTTTACAGTTAGAATAATATGTAGCCACATTTTGAAAGTGAAAAATGATTTGAATATGATATATCTAATTGTGTGGTATTTGGTTTCACACATCGGTTTCCGCAAAGGATAGTGGTTCACATATAAGTTTGGATGAGGAATTTCTGCTAAAACTCAGGATTTTTAGAATAGATCCATAGAAAGACTTATGTATTAGGCTTGGAAGGCATGAAGTTGGAGGAATTGGATATCAATAGGGCGTTCTTCGACATGACATTTGATAGACCTCTCGTCAGCTAGATCATGTTGAATCTCTTCCCCAACACCACTCCCCATATGGTAGATAAATTTTGTGCAGTGTGCTCCAGCTAGAGGGGCATGGGCCAGTCTTACAAATTGTTTCTCTCTTTGTAATTGGCGATCAACACCGCCATCAATTACCATTTCCATCAATCACTAAATAATTTCTTGTATACTTCTCTTTCTGTGAAATAGGTACTGAAATGAAAAGAATAACAGATCGTTTGGCATGAGGGATTTGGGGTAAAAAAGAAAAGATATGAGAGGATGAACTATTTCATCTATTTAGATATCTTAAATTAAATCATAAGATATGATATGTGGAGAAATGAGAAATCATCTATAGATTTTAAATCGTCTCAAAATTTAGATGATTTGGATAGAAATGATAGTGGATAAGTATATTATAAAGTAGTTTATTTTTTTATTTTTAAAATGTTAACAACATGAAGGAATATAAATTAAAAGCATTCCTTTTTATTTTACTAAACTATTGGATCCAAAAAATACTAGAGAAATCAAAATCATATCATATCATTTATTTTATTTTATAATAAATCCAATGATTTTTAACTAGTTTTCACCAAACACAGTCCTAAGATTTGTATCACAAAAATTAACAAATATTTTTATGTACATGAAATATTTTGTGATTTTCTTAATATTAGGTGATTTTCTAAAATAATTGAATATACAAGACAAATAGGGTATTTTAATTAAAATAATGAGTCCATATGCATGGGTCATTACACTTATTATATAGTAAAAAAAGGGAAAAAATTGGTGATGGGGAAGATAGAGTTTTTCCAGGGGCTCAGTAGTCCCAGAAAAACCGGTGAAAGATCATTGGTATTGCAGGTTCGTTCATATTGAGGGATATGAGGATTAGGAGGACAGAGAGGAGAATGGAGAGTGGTGTGGGTATGAGCTCTGGTATGAATGAAACTTTCAGGACTTCGACCGAAATGGCCTTCATGGCTCCGATGTAGAGGGAGGGATTGTTGAAGGGAATGAGGTTGAAGAAAAGGGCAAGAAAGAGGATGTTCATGGCATTGGGGAGGGAGACAAAAGGGGACACTGTATTGCCCTGGTAAGTTTTTTTCTCAGCCTTTATCAACATTTTTTTATTCTTACAAAGGAGACCTTTATCAGTGTTTTCTTTATGATGATAAAATGTGTCCACCATAAATAATATATTAATTATTAAAAATAAAATTTGAGTATATAAATATATTTTTATTGATATATATAAAATAAATTTTCCTAAATATGAATTATATAATTCTAAATATGAATTTACACATAACATATAATATATTTTGTGAAAATGGTTTAAAAACATATTAAAACTTATACTAATTGTAAATTTATAAATTAGTATTAAGTAATAGTTATTTAATTACAATTTGGTGATAGAAAAAAATTAATGAATTTATTAAAATATTAAGACAATTTGGAAACATGAAATTAACTTCAAACTATCATAAATTTTGATCCAAATATCCGTTTGTGCTCTATTAGATATCAAAGAAAGTCTTGTGAATATCTTTACATTTTCAAGACCATTGGGAACCCCCATTAGTGTTATTCTTAGTAAATAATTCCCTAAAGACCTCCAAAACTGATGTTTTAGTCGGGAAACCCAAATGTTTCATCATTTGATGGAATTTATGCTTCATTTATTTATCTATACAGACATGAAAAGCCACCCGAATAGTGCTAAACAGGTCTGGTGTTACTGCCTTAGGCACACCTTAAAAACACCAAAGGCTGACGATTAGGAACAAGGGTGTAAATAGGTATAGTGGGGATGCTATACCCTATCGGAGGATAATAATGGTACTAGTATAAGAAAATATATGTATCATGCAGCGTAATAAATGACTTAGTGGACTTCAACCAGACCCAATGAGCAGAAGCACATTCAATATAAATTATCAATGGAGGAAATATATAAACGAGTGTAGCAGAATGTAAACAAAACAACATGATGATCACTTGTAACTACTACTAAACAGGAAAACATGCATCCAAAGTAGGTCATACATATACATATATAAAGGGAGCCAATGGATAACCAACTGTTGCTACAAAATAAGTAAGCATGATGATACAAGAAAGAAAGAAAAACAATATAATGTCCAACTAGGCAAGACCTCAAGGTCCATACCATCTCCATGAACCAACTAATGCAGTCCAGCTCCTGAAGCTGACCTCTTTCCCGCATGTAAATCCATAAAGTCTACATGCGTTCTGAAGGGCCTGTGCAGGGTGAGAGACAAATCTCAGTAGGATACCAACCAATAGCGAGTACCAAATATAAGTGTTTAAGTGGACATATAATTATAAAGAAGATACCAAAAATTACAATACAAAATTAAACATAAACTCTATAGGTTCTCATCAGCCTCCATGAAGTGTCACCTACTTCGGCCAACACCAGAATCTCTGACATGTAACCCGAAACCATGTTCCACCTTACACCACATGTCTCAAGATCCGATGTCCCAATGGCACACACAAGAAATAGTATATCGGAGGAACTGTGATGCCTGTCTTCAAATAAGTAACGAGAGGGAAAACAATATCTTCTCTCAAATAAAGTAACCATAGATACAATGATGTCTTCCCTCAAATAAATTTACTAGAGGGATAGTGATTTCTTCCCTCAAATAATGGAGAGACTCTTCTCCAAACCTGATAGCCTCAACACTATCCCTTGAAGGCTTCTCACATTCCACGTGGCTTCCTACGACAAGCACCCCTAAACCAACTCTACCTAAACCAAAACTAACGAGGGCCTCTACCCACACGAGTGGTCAAAACAACCTCATCATGGAGTCTCCCTATTTGAACAATACTCAATGTTCTAGGTGAGCTGTAACCACCAAAATAGTACCCAAGACACAACGTCTCTAACACCTCATGTCCCTGCAACCATGTGGTTCAAGTCTGATGGCCTTGACATCCTAGTAACTTAGGCCATGACCAACCTGATAGTCACTTTGCCTCAAGCCGACATCCATGACACCCATCCTATGGTTAGAACCACCCAATGTAACTCGGTCCAAGCCCAACATGTGATCAACATCACTCAAGAATATCTGGGCCATTTCCAACACAGCTGCAAGGGTTCCAGCATATTAAATTCATTAATTACATAAACAAAAACCAAAAGAATAACATTTAAACAGGAAAAACAAACTAAAGGGTTGAAATGAAATAACAAAGTGTTGTCCCATAATAACATTGAGGTCTTTAAATCCACCAACAATTCATATCAATGTTTAATAAAATAAACTCAGTAGTTTAAACAAAACAATTCAATTATAACCATTTTGGCATCCCCCAACCAAAATGCCCTGATGCGCAACGACCATTCGCCCAACCCTGCTCAAGAAAAATAGGTAACAAGCATACTCAAAGGCATCCTATAGGTCAATAAAACAATTAAACGATAAATAGTAGGTAAAACAGGGTCACGCTCAATGTACGTGAAAATGCTCCAAAGGCCATGCCACCCAAATGTCTACAAAAACACAAAAAGATGTGTGCACCATCTACATGAGACTCATAGACATAGGCATGTCTGATAACGAGATCCAATTCATTGCTGATCCTTATAGATCTACGTTTCCGTCAAATCCCAACAATTACACTCAGATGGAAACTGCGACGTGTAAGGAAAAGTGATCAATATCGGAATAGGGTGTATGTGTTTATCCTCGTTGTTGTGATCCCATAGCCACAGACGTATTTAAGAAAAGACAACAGATGAAGAATCTATGAGAAGAAATGTTTTCGGCCTCCTGGAGCGTCAATGTCTGAAAAAAGGGAGAAGAATGTATTTCTGGAAAAGATACGGGACACTCTTTCATTTAAGCGAATAAAAATAAAAATACATGACATGTAATAATGTACTACACTCCCTATAGTATCCTTTTCCATACTTTTACTTAAGAAGAGGTAGCCACATGGCTTGTCATGCCACATGGGTCATCACACAGATAGAACTCAGCCGACATGTGGAAATGAGAATACACGGCGTGTCAAGTAACACTACACACCGTGTAGTAGGAAATTATTACACAATCATCACATGACATGTACTCAGCGAGCACATGGCTGGTACACGCCTAACCCACACACGGCGTGTACTTTAGAGTACATTGTGTGTAATCTCGAAATTTCTAGAACTTCCCAGATTTTCCCAGTTTTCTCAAAAACTAGTCAAAAATTCAAAAAAGGGTAGGGATTTTGACCCATTCCAAAAGCATAGGTTCTTACAATTTTAGAGGGTCTTATTGCCCTTTTTCTATGAATAGTTGATTTGTTCTGGGGGATTGATTTCATATATATATATTATGGTGTTAAAATATTAACATTTTTCATATTTTATGGTTAATTATAATTATATATATACATATATATTGTGGACAATATCTGATTTCTAAATTATCGTTAAAGCTTTAGATCAAGGTGAAGGGGCTATTCATGTTTTTGGATCTATTGTGGAAAAAATCTATTTGATGGAATCTAAGATATCACCTTGTGATTTTTCCTTTATTATGTACGAATGTAATCCTATTTCCCATTTGTTACCGGTTTAGTGGGTGGTCGGGACCCCTTTTGCTGGTTTGCTTCATTTCCTCCAAAGTTGTGTAATGTTACATTGGCTAATCTTTTAATATAAGGCATACCTTTCCTTTAAATAAATAAATATATATATAGACACACACAGAAATATATATATATATATATATATGTATTTTTATATAATTAGATATAAAAATATAATTATATAAATAAATATTTAGTCATATTTATATATAAAATAACTTTTTAAATATATAAATCATATTTAAAAAAATTACAATCAATTTTATTTAAAATAAAAATCTATCTATTTTATTTTCCATATAATAATATATTAATGTCTATATCTAAAAATATAGATATATTTGTGTGTGAGTACAAATGCTCATATATTTTACGTGAAAATATATTAAAGTGGTGCGTTAGATTTTGAGTTTAACCTATATTCCCCCCAAAATCACAACCTCTATACATAAATATTGGATATGGTGGGGGAATATTCAAACAAAAAACCCAAATAAATTTCTACACTATTCATTGAGAAAGAAAAATAAATCAGATGGGAAACACATGATATTTTTTTAACAGCAAAAAATAGGATAATCCCCAGTCGTAAGAAATAACAAAACAAAAAGAGATAGCTATACAACTTGAAGGAAAAATAGATTTGGTTTTCTTTATATTTACATCACAAAAAATTACAAATATTTTTATGTACATAGAATATCAAGTGATTTTATTAAATAATTGAAAATGCGAGGAAAAATGTGTTTTTTAATTAAAATAAATAGTATATATGCATGGGTCAGCATGCTTGGAATCATAATGTGCAACAAAAAAAGGAAGAACATATCGGTTTTGGGGAATAATAATAATGAGAATCTATAATCTTTGTTGTCCTACACCAAAAAAAAAAAATAATGGAAGCGTTATGGGAAGTGTGGCCCTCCAATAGATGATCTAGCATTTTGATTATTCTGAAAGGTAATAAATTTAAATTTTAAAATAACTACACATCGACCTCTAATTACATAATATATTTCCGTTTGTTTCTTTTACACACACATGTATATTATAATTACATAAATATATATTCCTATAATTATTTAAAAATATACATATCTATTCGTACATGTAACTACATGTATGTAAATTCATGCACCATGAAAATATATAAATATTAACAAATATAGATTAACATATATATAATTATACACAGAACTTAAATCGTACTGTATAAAATATTGAATGTATTTTTTATACACTTTTTATAGTAATTAGAGGTTTTATACCAATATATCAACACATATATCTACAAATTAATGATTACCTACATGGAAATATTTATAAATCAATTAATACCTGTGTGTGTATATATATAATGTATTCTTATATAATCGTGTAAACACATATAAGTAAATATATATAAAAATTAATTTCTATATGTATCATATAAAAAACACTTATAATATCTGTATATACTTACATAGATGTATAATAGTAAATAATTACATTAATTTATTTCTATTTATGCATGTTTATATCTTTGAATTTATATGTACGTGCAATACTACACATCAAGAAGGTTCCCCATATTGACTTTCATTTGATTATGTTTAGTTTCTTAGCTCTATAGTGATTTATTATTTTTTGACATGTAATGATCTGTATCCTTTTTAGGTGTGTGTGTGAGTCTATCCAGGAGGGGACATCATTGACTCTACGTGGCAGGTTTCACCTCTACCACCTTGTTCAACAAAGTCAGCCTCTTTAAATAGTTTCTCTGGTTCTTATTTGATTTTATTTCAGTCAGTATTTTCCTTTCTTGCTTCTTGTTCATAATAAAAGGATTACTTCGGTGGTTTTCTTACCATGCACATAGGATCAAACTGATTCGAATAATGTTATATCATGTGTTATTTTCTTTTCTGTCCTTTCTATTTTCTTTCTTCCAACAGCTTGGTTATTGAAGAAACACATTCTAGATCTTTGTCTCCTATTGATCAATTAAACATATCAAATAACCAACCCAATAATCCACAATAATGGATCTTGGATGTCTTAGGATTCAATGGTTTAACCCTAACAAGTTGTATCAGAGCCTACTATAACAGTAATAATGGATTATACTAAAATTGATATTGATAAATTTAATGGTGAAAATGATCTCAGTATTTAGAGAATTAAAATGACATCCTTACTGGACTATAATGATTTAATTGATTCCCTTTCTTATTCTAGAAATAAAATCACAACCCCTACCGCGAATGGGAAGACTGGCACTACTTATAATGATATAATTGAAGAAAATCTTAGGAAATCCTATTATTTTATCCTTTTATCTTTAGGTGATATATTCCTTAGAGAAGTTGCATATGAATCTTCTGCTGCTGGTATATGGTCTAGGCATGAATCCCATTATATGACTATGTCTCTTGTTGATATATTATACAAAAAATGATATTTTATACATCCAAAATGCACCCAATAACCACAGTTAGGATTCACATTGTTGAATTTAATAACTTCTTGTTAAATCTTGCCAATATATACATTAAATTGGATGATAAAGACCAATCCCTTATACCGTTAAATTCATTAGATGATTCCTTTAATTCTGTTAACGACTCGATGATGTATGGTAATGATTCAATTACTCTTGATGAAGGTAAATATGCTTTACCCTCCAAATACCTTCGAAGGAAGGGTAGTTTTAAGATTGAGGTTATGGGTTGAAGTATTAGGGAAGAAAGTGAGTCTAGAGGCAGAAGTGAGTCCACGGGTAGGAGAAAGGAAAGGGGTAAATCTTAGGAAGAAAAGATATAAGTCTAAGAGAAGAGCAATCAAGTGATTTTAATGTAAACTACATGGACAGATTAAAAGGAATTTACCTAATAATAAAGGTGAATATAGAGATAATAATAATGAGCATTCCATATTATTTGAGCAGGAATTTGTCACTGGTGATGTGTTGAATGTCACTGATATTTCCATCTTTGATGAACAGATCCTAGATTCAGGATGTTCATTCCACATGTGTCCTAGGAATAAATTCTTTACTAAGTTAAGTGGAATTGAATCTGGTGAGGTATTTATAACGAACAACTTGAGCTATCACATTATGGGAATCAACTCAGTTTCATTAGATCATCATGATGGGACTGTTAATAAAGTTGAGGAAGTTAGGTGGGTACCCAGATTAAAAATAACAAAGACTCCCTAGGATTATTGACTAGAAGGGGTATAGTTCTATGTGATACTCTAGAATCCATAGAGTTTTTCAAGGAACCCTCACAGTTATGAAAGGAATCTTTTACAGTGGTTTTTATATTTTAGATAGTATGGTTTTTAGAAGTCAATTGAACAACTCTTGTAGTTCACAACATGATTTCACCACGCTTTGGCATATAAGGTTTGGGAATGTTAGTACCAATGGTATTAGTGAACTAAAAAAGGGATTTTGAGTAACATCACTCCTAGAAGACTCCTATTATGCGAGGATTGTGTATATGGGTAATCCAGAAGAGTCATATTCAGTAGTTCAATGTATAAGGGTAAAAATCCCCTTTTGTGTGTTCATTCGGATCTATGGGGTCCTTCTAGGGTCACCTCCCATGGTAGAGGATTATACTACGTGACGTTAATTGATGAATTCTCTAGGAAATTATAGATTCATATACTCAATCATAAGTCTGGAGGCCTTCCTACCTCTAAGAAATGGATTGCTAGGTTAGAAAGTGAGGCTAATAGGAAACTCAAAGCCTTAAAAATGGATAACAATTTAGAGTATCAATCCACTTGATTCATTGAATTTTATAAATATAAGGTAATAAATATTTACCAGACTATTGTGGAAACTCCACAATAAAATGGGTTAGTAGAGAGGATGAATACGACTGCCCTTGAGAGGATGAGGTGCATGTTATCCCGTTGAAAACTCCCTAGGTCCTTCTAGGTTGTGGCTGCCTCAACAAAAGTCTATCTTATTAAGTGTTTCCCATCTCTTTCTAATTATTTTAAGTCACCCAAAAAACTATATAAAGGTTTACCCCAAAGCCTTGCACACCTTAGGACCTCTGGATCTATAGCTTATGGTCTTACACGTAATGATAAGCTATCTCCTGGGGATGTGAATTACATATTCATGGGATATACAGTGGGTGTTAAGGGGTATTGTCTATTGGTAGAAAAACAAGGTTATCAAAAATGTTTATTTATCCAGGATGTCATGTTTCATGTGTAACAACCCTATCTTCCATGGTACGCTTCTCTTTGAATAATACATTAGAGTGTGTTGTATGCAATTTCGAGTTCTAACACACACCACAACCAATCAAACTAGCCGTTATGAATAGTAATACCCATTTTTTGAAATTTTATAAATTTTATTTCTGAAAATGGACTTCAGTTTTGGATTCAGAGTATCTAATTTAGCCATGGGTGAAATTTTTGTACTTTTCAGATAACTTTTATATTTTGATGAATAGTGAAAATTACTAAATTTTAATTAAAAACAACTTTTTTAATCAAAATAATTAATAGTGATAAATTACGAATTTGAGTGGATTTAAAGTATATTTAGAAAATATTTTTAGCATTTAATATAATTTTGGTTGTTGGACATAACTTCACAATTAAATAGGATATAAACAAGTGTCAATCTTTTGATAGTATATTTAGAATATATTTTTTCTTTTAGTGCTTATTATGGACCAGGTACTTCTATGGGCGCGGAGTTTAGAGCCCTACTCTCGGGTGTGACTCTTTGCAGGAGGAGCAGACTTCGGGTGACGGAGGTAGAATCTGATTCGGAGGTTCTGGTCAGATCTCTTCAGGGAAAATGTGACATCGCTTAGGATCTGGTGTATATTTATAGAAGATGCAATGTGGAGACCAACCAGGGAAGGATGGTCCATCATAGTGTAAGGGAATCCAACTTTGCGGCGGATGCGATGGCTCGTGGGGGTAGGCCAGAGGAGACTTTGATAGTTTATGATAGTATTAACTCTCTTCCATTCAAATGTGTCAATGTGATCCAGAAGGACTCACTTGGCCTTCATTATTTCCATCCTCCGTGATGTGTATAACCGGGTTTTAAGGTTTTCATAATAAAAAAATAACTTTCAGTCCGTAAATAAGGGTAAAAAAATAATATTATAATAATAATGAATTTCCCTAAAACGTATCCTAACCTTATTGGTGGATAAATTCCCGACCATGGGCATCTTTGGGACGATATTGGGACCCCATGGAGCCACTTGTTAGTGATAGGGACACTTTATATTAATTAAGTTAAAGTAAATACAAAAATGACATAAACATATATCTTTCAACTAAACAATTTTTATATAAGCTTATACATAAGATAAATTATATTGTAAATATTCATTAGAAATCTAAAACGATATCCTACGTAATGGTATTTTATTTATATTTTTTAGACATTAAATAATTTAATTTATTTTTGACACAATGGTGATGCAGTAATTACCTAATTAATGAAATATTAAAATAATTGATATTATAAATATCCAAATAAATGTAATTTGATACTTTTTATGAATTCAACTAATTTTATAGGCTAATATTACATGTTATTATTCATTTAATTATGTTTTTTGAAGTGATCATGCTGTTATGATTTTCACAGAAATCAAATACCAAATAGTGTCAAAATTGACATAAAAGAGTTTTTAAACAGATATTATATTATTAATTGAAATTCAATTCCTAAAAATATAAGGTTCAGCCAAGAGACTTATATAATGATAGGTGTATCATTAATGGACCATTTGGGGGTAGCTTAGATGTATATAGTAAGTTTATTAACTATACAATATAAAAATACAAAGTGACATGATAAATGTCAATCTAATTAACTAAGAGTTAAAACTAAAAGATGAGGTTAATATAATGACTCAAACTAGTCTAAAATCTATTGGTTGAAATTATTTATACCAATACCCACATTAGACTTTTAATAATCCACTTTTGATCCATTAGAAACCGAATATTAATTTATTATAAATTAATACTTTAATTTTTTCCTAAAGAACCCCTCCTCCCCCTTATAAAAGGACACAACTTCTAACCAATTATTCACACCTTCAAGTCCTTTTGGTTCAGACAACCGCTGCCCAAATACTCTCTCAACTTCCCTCACTTCAACCTAGTGGCCTTATTTTGATCATAAAACCAACCTAAGAAGACCTTTGGATCAAATCAAAAGGAAGAACCTGAAGAAGAGGTAATGTTTTCACCACCCCATTTCAAGTTCCTTTCTTCTTCAACTTCTTCTTTCTTTGTTATTTCCATTCTAAACTAATAAATCCAGTATCTTCTATATACCATGATGTTATTATAAATATAGTACAAACATATTCATCATTATATCCATCCTTTGAGTGACATGTCACCATACGTGCGTTCGTACGGCCTACCGTCTCCATATCATGGTGTAATTGTTATTCAATACATTATTATTTGGATGGGTATAATAATGATGCATTATTCATATAAATAACAAATATAACATGATAATTATTCTGTATATATGATATACCATCCAATTATATATAATTTTAATATTAAAAGAGTGATATTGTCGCTCGTGCGTACGTACGGACTACCATCTCCATGAACGCGAGAGGATTCATTCCCCATCGTATCCATGAAATTATAAATCTCATTTGATGATTAAAAATAATGTTAATGGACTTGATATCATTTTTTATATGAATAATATACAACATATCCATAATAAATACGGCTTATGTAACGAAATATATAAAATAAAACTAGTAAGTTAACACCTGAAACGATGATAATTCTAAGATATTATTAACAAATCAATGTTAAAAAATAATATATGAAATAATATTAAAGTATATGATTCTTGTAAAATTTAATAAAACTTATTTCACCATTATAAAGGAGGTTAACCTACCCTCAACCAAGGATAAGTACAAGGTAATGGGTTTTCATCTCACTCCTTATTCTCGTGAGATTCATGCCATATTGCCGCTATTACCTTTTGTGTGCTGTATGTGCTGCCCATAATTGTATTATTTGCATAATAAACCTTAATTTAGGTGTATTTACATATTCATTGTATGATACATATTTTATGGGGTGTATGTTTCGTAAGGTATCAAATTGGTAAGGTTTTATTTCACAATATCTTCATTATGTGAGGTTGTTTATACGTAATTATCTGCTGGGACCCCTTTATCATCCACATCCATGTTTCTTAAAAATGTATTTCAAATCATTCTTAATATTTTACTGAATATTGGTTAAAGTCATTTATACCCTTGTTTGATTTTATATAAGAAGTTTATAAAGGAATATTTCCGTCGTTTTCCAAACAAGGTCCTTTTAAACCTTTTTGACAGAATTAATGTAAGAATGTCTTTTTTTAACTTACAGGCGGGTGCAGATACTTTCTACCGTTATAAAATCGTTGAAGCTTCCCTTAAAAGCTTATAAGAATATTTTCAAACTAAAATTTTTAATTTATATGAATCATAAATGATTTCAAAATAGAAAGAGATATTTCTCTAAAAATGGTTTTCATTTCATCTATGTCAACATCCTTTGATGGATTTTAAGTTTATTTGAAGTTGATTTATTATGATACAAAACATCCATATTGTATTGAAGGTTTTATGATATGTTTTACTGTGGATGTGCTATTTTTATACCATCCATGGTTTATGGTTAAAGTATTGACATTTTGTATGCTAGTTTTAATACGAATGTTTATGATATGTTTAAACCTTTTTCAAATGAGGAATGTATTGGAAATAGTAAGTGACGAGTGGAGCCTGCTATAGCTCCTCAATGCATCGGTAGGTCTCATGAGAAAACTATACATTGAATTGGCTGTGGACCTTTCCCATTATGATTTATGATTTTGGTCAAGGCCTTAATCATTTTTAGACGTCTTGGCTGAGGCCTTGACAAAATATTTCAGAATGTCCGGCATTATACATTCCCTCATTATGGAAATAATATTGATGGTTCATGTGGTCATTCGACTAGTAGAATACCCATGATTATGTTTTATTATGGCATTATTTACTCAACTCAGATTATTTCCATAAAAGTATTCATGTTTATTATTGGTAATGGAATGTGGTTTCAATTATTTACCATGATTAATATTTATGTCATTTTCCACTGTATTACTTACCCTTACTGAGTGTTTGAGTTCACCCCTTTCTTATATTTTATTTTCCCCGGATATGAAGAAGTTAGTTATGAGTGACCTCTAGGACTAATCTAGGGGGCTTGGATATTACTAATGAAATATATTTGTGTTGTATTTCTCTTCAACCTGTAAAGTTGAACTTATGTATGAATCTTGTTTCCAATAGTACTAAACTGATCCGTCTTTTGAGAAATGATTTCATTGTGATCTTGCCAATTTTATGTAATAATGCACCGACTCTGGGTAACTAGGGCCGAGGCATTAAAGTTGGTATCATAGGGAAGTTTAGTACAATCCTTGGAAGCTATATTTAGATAAACTCTGATTAGAGCACATAGACCTAAGATGGACTTTGAAGTTTAGTATAGAAGAACTTCCTAGAATTTTGTATTGTAGAGATTTTGTGAGTTTTCCGAGCAATACATCCCTGTCTGGATATAAGCAGGTAGAGGCAGCTCTGGCATAGATGTATCTAGGGGTAAAACCCGAAAACACCACTTTGAGCTAGACTCGAACGAGAACTGGTGCACGACAACGGGCCTTGCTGCACTCTTGGTTACGAAACTGCCGGGGGATATGCTTAAGATAATTTTAATTTTCTTTACAAGACATTATGAAGGGTTTATTAGTATATACTTCCTCAAAGAAAACATTTTTTATGAATATAGGTTATATCAATAAACTTTTAAATTTATGTTAAGTGTTTTAGAAGTTTGGAATTATATATTTCGATTCATTAACTAATCTAGTTTATACCATTGTTCATAAATGGCACCTAGTGGAAGTAATGGAAACCGTATCAATGTATGCACTCCATGTAGGGATTTCCCTCTTGATCAAGATAATTATAGTTGAGCTAGTGATGCAACTGGTGCTGAACAGGTAATCACCATACTGGGATAACTCACTCAGGTTATGAATAATAACCTTACTTGTATGGAGCACCCAGACCCACAGCATGGAGGATCAATTTTAGATCGCTTCATGAGGAAAAAACCACCAACATTCAATGGGAGTACAAATCCATTAGTGGCTCAGCATTGGATAAACTCCTTAGAGAAAATATTCCAAGCTTTGGGGAGTAGCAAAAGGGAAAAAGTTGTCATGGTAGTTTACCGCCTCACTGGAGATGCAGATCAATGGAGGTCCTTGATTCCAAACACAATGGATGACGAGGAAGTATCAAATATGGAATGGAGGGAATTTAATGAAATTTTCTTAGAAAAATACTTTCCTCATGACCATCGAGCAGATATGGAAAGACAATTTCTGAGTCTATGGAAAAATGAGGATGAGAATATTGCAAAGTATGAGGCAATCTTTACAAGGTTAGCGAGGTATGATGCAGATTATATACGTAACCCAAGAAGTAAGATTAATCATTTCTTTAATGGGTTAAAACTATTTCTCCGTTGAGCATTAGTATCACAATCCTTCTCATCATACGAAGATATTGTCTTGTGTGCTATGAAGTCCGAAAAGGAATTCTCTATGTCTTTTGACTTATAAAAATGTATGAGAAGAAGAGAGCTGCTGAACACTCTAGGAACGAAAATAAGGAAACATGGAAGAAGGGTAGAATTGAATTTCCACCTTGTGATAATTGTTGAAGGAAGCACCCTAGTGCATGTATAAAAGGAAAAGGATTATGCTACAAATGTCGATAGAAAGGCCATCTAGCTGGTGATTGTAAAGGAAATAAAGACGCTACCAATGTTCAATGCTACAATTGTAGGGAGATGGGACATTATGCAAATGAATGTCCGAAGCGTCAGAGAAATTTACCTCTGAAAAGGCCAAGGGAACAAGGCCAAGCTTATGCTATCACTACTGCTGAGGTAGAAGCTCCGAAAGACGTGGTGGCAGGTAATTTAATGTTTTCCTCAAGTTTAGAAATTGCATTATTTGATTCTTGATCATTGCATTGTTTCATATCTTCCCAGTTTGCTAATAAAATTAGATATTTCCAATTTGATTTAACAAGGGAGTTGTCAGTTAAAACTTTTAAGGGAAGTATCATTGGTACAAAATTTTGTGGATCCATTCCCATTAGGGCATATAAATGTTCTTTATATGCTGATCTCATCATCATACCCATGATTGAATTTGATATAATCCTTAGTATGGATTGGCATTCAGACCATGATGTGAAAATATATTGTAAGAATAAGGAGGTTATGATTTTTGATGATGATGATAATAAACACCTTATCTTTAGAGAAGAATCATCACCACCTAATTCTTATCTAGATCCACCCCCAGTAGCTCAACTAAATTCAATTATTATGGAGGAATAGAATGAAATAACTGTGGGTGAGGAAAGGAATGTTCAAATAGAGGATGTACCTATTGTGAGAGAATTTGTTGTTGTGTTTCTAGAAGATTTACCTAGACATCCTCCAAAATGAGAAATTGAGTTTTCCATTGATTTAATTCCTGGTTCAAGGCTTATATTGAAGACCCCTTATAGAACGGACACTATGAAATTAGTTGAACTAAAGAAAAAACTAGAGGAATTGAGTAATAAGGGATTTATTCGCCCTAGTGTTTCTCCATGGGGAGCCCCTGTACTTTTTGTTAAGAACAATGATGGATCTATGAGGTTATGTATCAACTATAGGGAAATCAATGCTATAATAATAAATAACAACTATCCCCTACCTCACATTGATGATTTATTTGATCAACTGCTTGGAGCTCAATAGTTTTCAAAGATTGACCTTTTATCTGGATACCATCAGTTGTGTGTGAAGAAGGAAGACATTCCAAAGACATCATTTCAAACATGGTATGGGCATTACCAGTTTACAATAATGCCTTTTTTGATTGACTAATGCACCCTCTATATTCATGGATCTAATGAATAGATTTTTCAAGGAATATCTTGATGATTGTTTTGTGATATTTATTGATGATATTTTGGTACACTCCAAAAGCTACAAAGATCATGAAAATCACTTGCACATTATCCTGAAGACTCTAAGAAGACATGAATTATATGGGAAGATTAGTATGTGTGAATTCTAGCTTCAGGATATTTGTTTTCATGGACATATTTTCTCTAAGGATGGAATTTTCGTTGATCCTTCTAAGACAAGAGCAATCCAAGAATGGCCAACACCAATGAGTATAACCGAGGTACATAGTTTTATTGGGGTAGCAGGTTATTATCGACATTTCATCTAGAATTTTTCCTGGTTGGCTAACCGATTAAAAAATCTCACACGTAAAGGGGTTAAACTTGTTTGGAAAAAAGATTGTGAAGAATGTTTGGAAGAACTTAAGAGAAGATTCGTCAATTATCCTATATTGACTCTACCATCTGGGAATGATGTGTTCATTATTTATAGTGATGCATTGAAGAGAGGACTTGGTTGTGTCCTTATGCAGAATGATAGGGTTATTGCCTATGCATCACAATAGTTAAAAATTCATGAGAAAAACTACCCTACTCATGATCTAGAGTTAGCAACTGTGAACTTTTCTTTAAAGATATGGAGACACTACCTCTATGGTGAAAAAAGTGAGATTTATTCTGATCACAAGAGTTTGATGTATATTTTCTCACATAAAGAACTCAACATGAGGCAAAATAGATGGCTTGAACTACTCAAGGATTATGATTGCACGATACACTACCACCTAGGGAAGGCAAATAAGGTGGAAGATGCTTTGAGAAGAAAGGATCATTGAGTTTTGAATGTGATGAGAATTGAAAGGGATCCTATTTTCATGGATATAGTAAAGTTGGATTTGGGAATAACCATGGAAGTTAAAACATTAATTCTTTTTCAAATGGTTTCCAAACCATATTTACTAAAAAGGATTAAGAGTTCTCAGACCGATGATGAAGAATTTCAAAAGAATATTAAAGTTGTGACTGATGGGAGATTGAGAGACTTTGTGTATGAAGAATGAATTTTGAAATTTGGGAAGAGACTTTGTGTTCCCGATATACCTGATCTGAAAGGGGAATTTTTATATGATGCCCATAGCTCCAATTTCTCTATACACCATGGGAGCACCAAAATGTACAGATATTTGAAGGAACATTTATGGTGGGACAACATGAAGAGGGAGATTTCTGATTTTGTGTCAAGATGTATGCTTTGAGAACAAGTAAAAACTGGAACGCAACAGCCTGGAGGAGTCATGAAACCTCTTCCATACCTGATTAGAAATGGGATAATATCTTTATGGACTTTGTCATGGGACTACCAAAGACTGATAGAAGGAACGATGCAATGTGGGTCATTATTGATCATCTTACCAAGTCATCACATTTTCTTGCTATAAGAGAAGATCTACCACCTGATCGTCTAGAAATACTATATATTAATGATGTTGTGAGACTTCATGGAGTACCCCTATCAATTATTTCTGATTTTGATCCCCATTTTACTTCAAGATTCTGGAACATTCTTCAGAAGGCCTTGGATATTGAACTTCGTTTGAGCACTGCCTACCACCCTCTAATAGACGGACAATCAGAACGGACTACTCAAACCTTAGAAGACATGTTCAGATCATGGTCACTTGACTTTCAGGGTATGTGGGATCAATATTTACCTCTGGTAAAATTTTCCTATAACAATAGCTTCCATACAAGTATTCGAATGGAACTATATGAAGTGTTATATAGAAAGAGATGTCGCACACAAACCTGTTGGGATGACGTCGGTGAAAAAAACTTTTAGGCCAAGAATTAATGGAGGAAACAATGGAAAAGGTAAAGGTAATCCAAAACCACATCAAAGAAGCTCAAAGTAGGCAGAAGAGCTATGCCGATAAACGAAGGAAGGATTTTGAATTTCAGGTAGGAGATCATGTTTTCTTGAAGGTATCTCCATGGAAGGGTGTTATATGTTTTGGTAAGAAGGGAAAATTTAGTCCCAGGTACATCAGACCATTTGAAATTCTAGAACGAATCGGGGCAATAGCTTACCATTTGAAAATTCTGCCAAGTCTTTCCAAAGTTCACGATGTGTTCCACGTATCACTGTTGAGAAAATACATGCCTAACCCAACGCATGTACTCACCTATGAAGAATTAGAACTGGAACATGCTCTGTCTTATTGCGAAGATCCCTTCATGATTCTTGATACAAGAGAACAATTGCTGAGAAACCGGAGGACTCCTCTGGTAAAAGTGCTATGGAGAAACCATAAGATGGAAGAGGCGACGTGGGAACCCGAGGAAATTATGATGAAGAACCACCCGAGACTTTTTATGAAATAATATTATAGCAATTTTGAGGACAAAATTATTTAAACGAGGGTAGAATGTAACACCCCAAGCTTCCATGAAACGCTTCTCTTTGAATAATACAGTAGCGTGTGTTGTACGTAACTTCGAGTTCTAACACACACCACAACCAATCAAACTAGCCGTTATGAATAGTAATACCCATTTTTTGAAATTTTATAAATTTTATCTCTCATGTACCTCATTTTTGGTTTCAAAATATCGAATTCAGCCTAGGGTGAAATTTTTGTACTTTTCAGATAACTTTTGTAATTTGATGAATAGTGAAAATTACGAAATTTTAATTAAAAACAACTTTTTTAATAAAAAAAATTAATAGTGATAAATTATGAATTTTAGTGGATTTAAAGTATTTTTAGAATATATTTTTACCATTTAATACAATTTTGGTCATTGGAAAAAATTTCACAATTAAACTGGAGATAAACAAGTGTCAATCTTTTGATAGTTATTATTTCTTAAAAACACGCTTTTTGTTTTGACAGCGGGAATTAATTTTAAATTAATTTCTGCTACTTATGTGTTTTGAATTTGGAAAAATGGATTCCATATTTGGAGTCAGGATGTCCAAATTGTGTAAATAGATAACTTTTATTTTTAGACATTTTGAATAATTACTTCGGTAAATACTTTATTTACCGTGGTTAAAGGGTAAATCCGGTAAATAAGGGTAAATGAATAATATTATAATAATAATAAATTACCCCAAAACGTTTCATAACCTTATTAGTGGATACATGCCTGACCATGGGAATATTTGGGTCGATTTTGGGACCCCATGGTGCCACTTTTTGGTGATAGGGACACTTTATATTAATTAAGTTAAACTAAATACAAAAATGACAAAAGCATATATCTTTGAGAAAAAAAATTTTATATAGGGTTATACAAAAGATAAATTCTATTGTAAATATTAATTAGAAATATAAAAATATTTCCAACATAATGGTATTTTATTAATAATTTTTAGACATTAAATAAATTAATTTATTTATGACACAATGGTGATGCAGTAGTTTCCTAATTAATAAAATATTAACATAATTGATATTATAAATATCCAAATAAATGTAATTTGAGACTTTTTATGAATTCCACTAATTTTATAGGTTAATATGACATGTTATTATTCATTTAATTATGTTTTCTCTAAGTAATCATGCTGTTACCATTTTCAAAAAAATTAAATACCAAATAGTGTCAAAATTGACATAGAAGAGTTTTTAAAACAAATATTAAATTATTAAGTGATATACAATTCTTAAATATATAAGGTTCGGCCAAGAGACTTATATCATGATAGGTGTATCATTAATGGACCACTTGGGGGTCTCTTGGATGTATATATTATGTTTATTAATTATATAATATAAAAATACAAAGTGACATGGTAAATGTCCATCTAATTAACTGAGATTTAAAACTAAAAGGTAAGGTTAATATAATGACCCAAACTAGTCCAAAATATATGGTTTGAAAGGATTTAGACCCATCCCCACCTTATACTTTGAATAATCCACTTTGGAGCCATAATAAACCGAATATGAATTTATTATAAATTAATACTTTATGTTTTTCCTAAAGAGCCCCTCCGCCCCCTTATAAAAGGACATAACTTCTAACAAATTCATCTCACCTTCGAAGCCTTTTGGTTCGGCCAACCCCTGCCCAAATACTCTATCAACTTCACTCAATTGAACCAATAGGCCTTAGTTTGATAAAAAATCCATCCTAAAGATCTCTTTTGATCAAATCCAGAGGAAGAAACCGAAGAAGTGGTGATGTTTTCACCCACCTCTTTCAAGTTCCTTTCATCTTCAACTTATTCTTTCTTGGTTATTTCCATTCTAAAATAATAAATCCATTATCTTCTATATACTGTGATGTTATTATAAATATAGTACAACCATATTCATCATTCTATCTATCCTTTGAGTGACATGTCACCATACGTGTGTACATACGGCCTACCGTCTCCACGTCATGGTGTAATTGTTATTCAATACATTATTATTTGGATGGGTATAATAATGATGTTTTATTCATTTAAATAATAATTATAACATGATAATGATTCTGTATATATGATATACGATCCATTTATATATTATTTTAATATCAAAAGAGTGATATTGTCGCTCGTGCGTACGTACGGACTACCGTCTCCACGAACGTGATGAGATTCATTCCCCATCGCATCCATGAATTTATAATTGTCATTTGATGATTAAAAATAATATTAAAGGACTTGATATCATTCTGGATATGAATAAGATACAACCTATCCATAAAAAATATTGCTTATGTAACAAAATATATAAAAGAAAACGAGTAAGTTAACAACCAAAACGATGATATTACTAAGATATTATTAACAAATCAATGTTAAAATATCATATATGATATCATATTAATGTTTTTGATTATTTTATAATTTAATAACAATTATTTCACCATTAAACATGAGGTTAACCTACCCTCAACCAAGGAAAAGTACAAGGTAAGGGGTTTTCATCTCACTCTTTATTCTCGTGAGATTCATGCCATATTGCCACTATTACCTTTTGTGTGGTGTATGTGCTACCCATAATTGTATTATTTGTGTAATACAATTTAATTTATGTGTATTTAAATATTAATTGTATGATACCATTTTTATGGGGTGTATTTGTTTTTAAGTTAACAAATTGGTAAGGGTTTATTTCACAATCTCTTCATTATCCATGGTTGTTTATACATAATTATGTACTGGGACCCCTTTATCATCCAGTTCCATGTTTCTTAAAAATTTATTTCAAATCATTCATACTATTTTATTGAATATGGGTTAAAGTCATTTATACCCTTGTTTTAATTTTTATAAGAAGTTTATATAGGAATCTTTCTGTCATTTTCCAAACAAGTCCTTTTAAACCTTTTCGACAGAATTAAGGTAAGAATGTCTTTTTTTAACTTATACGGCGGGTGCAGCTACTTTCTACAGTTATAAACTCGTCGAAGCTTCCCTTAAAATCTGATAATAATATTTTAATGTAATTGTTTTATTTTATATGAGTCTTAAATTATTTCAAAATAAAATGAGGTATTTCTCTAAAAAGGGTTTTGATTTCATCTATGCTAACATCCTTTGATAGATTTTAAGTTTATTTGAAGTTGATTTATTATGATACAAAACCTCGATATTGTATTGAAGGTTTTATGATATGTTTGACTGTGGACGGTCAATTTTTATACCATTCATGTTTTATGGTTAAAGTATTGACATTTCGTTTGCTAGTTTCAATATGATTGTTTATGATATGTTTAAACCTTTTTCATATTAGGAATGTATTGGACTTAGTATGTGGTGGGTGGAGCCCGCTATAGCTCCTCGATGAATCGATAGGTCTCATGAGACAACTAGACATGGAATTGGCCGAGTCACTTTCCCAATTTTATTTATGGTTTTGGCCGAGGCCTTAATCATTTTTAGACATCTTGGCCGAGGCCTTCACAAAATGTTTCAGAATGTCCTGAATTATACATTCCCTCATTCTGGAAATAATATTGATGGTTCATGTGGTCATTCAACTAGTAGAATACCCATGATTATGTTTTATTATGCCATTATTTACACAGCTCATATTCTTGCCATAAAAGTATTCATGTTTATTATTGGTAAAGGCATGTGGTTTTAATTATTTACCATTCTTAATATTTATGTCATTTTCCACTAAATTACTTATCCTTACTGAGCGTTTGATCTCACCCCTTTCTTATGTTTCATTTTCCCAGGATATAAAGAAGTTAGTTATGTGTGACGTGCATGCATAATCTATTGGGCATGGATGTTTCTAATGAAATATATTTTTGTTGTATTTCTCTTCAAGTTGTAAAGTTAAACTTTTGTATGAATCTTGTTTCCAATAATACTAAACTGACCGGTCTTTCAAGACATGATTTCCTTGTGATCATGCCAATGTTATCTAATAATTCACCGACTCTGGGTAACTAGGCTCGAGGGGTTACATCATGAGTATGATATCACTAATGATAATGGATATGAACCTCTAGAGTCCTATGATGTAAATGAAAAAACCTTTAGAGTCCCAACACGCATAGGTGATGAATTCCCTTTGAATCCATTCACCACTCCCAGTTCGGGACAGGTCCAACTCCACCCATTGTGCAGACACAATTTTAATCCAATTATAATTTAAATTTTGAACTTGAAATAGAAGAACAAGATGATCTGAGAAATTATCAGCTCACTCGAGATATAGAGATAAGACTTATCATGCCTCTATGCTATTTTGATCAGGAAGAAATTGATGCCTATGTGTTTAATGCAGCACACGATTTTTTTAATAATGAACCTCAAACTTATAATCAATCAATTTAGTGAAAAGAGGCCACGAAATGGTTATGTGAAATTCAGGAAGAGATGAATTCACTTCTCAAGAACAACACTTGGTTTTTTACAGAAGTAATAACCAGAAGTTCATAGATTCTAAATGGATATATAAGATTAAATAGAACAATGTTAGAGAAACTATAATCAAATTAAAATCCCAAATGGTTGCTAAAGGCTTTCTTCACTGTCATAGAATTGATTATAGTTATCCCATGTTTTTAGACATTCATCTATTAGAATTCTTCTTTCACTTGCTACCAATTTTTATTTTCATGTTGAACAATTAGATGTAAAAAACCTTTTTTACAAGGTACCCTTTATAGAAAAATTAATATGACCCCTCCTAATGAATTTTCAAAATTGTTCAAACCTAGTCATAATAAGTATTTGTATGGGCTTAAAAAATCCTCATGGAAATGGTATAAATTTATTGATTGAGAATCCGTTTTCTAGAAGAAAATTTTATGCATGTGTATACTATAAGACTGTTAAACATGAATCTGTTTACCTATTATTATATATTGATGACATGATTTTTATCTATAAGAACATGAGGATTATAAATTATGTTAAGAATTAATTGAACTATGTCTTTGAAATGAATGACATAGGACTTGCAAATCAAATAATAGATTACATAATAAGAGATAGGTAGGGTGGAACTTTGTACTTATATCAATGTACATATGTTAAGAAGGTATTAAGAAGATATCTTTTTGAACAAGTTATACCTATTATTATTCCTCTAGGAAACATTTTATATTGTCTTTGGATAAATCCCTTATAAATCATGTTAAGTCTTAATTCATGAATATGATTCCATATGCTAATGTAGTAGGATGTCTTATGTATGCTATATTCTATTCTAGGCTCGACAATGCATTTTCTATTTGTACTTTGAGAATGTTATTGGGGAAACTTTGTAAGCCTCACTATCATTAGTTGAAATGGATACACGAGATCGGTATCCTAGAATTGAAATATAGAGTTAGTGGTTTCACTCACCACTATTAAGGTAGACTATATTTCCTTGACAAAAGCCATAAAAGATGTTATATGGTTAATTTTTTTGCTTTTTGGGTTGTCTTTATCTGCTGATAGCATAGTAGTCCACTGTGATAGAATATCCTCATTTCATTTATCTAAGAATAGTATATTCCATGTTATAATAAAGCACATTGACATTAGGCTTCATTTTGATAGGAATATTATAGAATCTAGGATTTTAAGTCTCACTACGATACCCACTCGGGACAATCTGACTAATAGTTTTACTAAGGTCATCCCATTGTCCAAATTAATGCATTGACTTAAATTAATAAATTTAGTCCCGTTTTGATAACTCAGGTAATGATAACAGTATCCTTAAATAAATTTTAATTCCAAGGTGGATATTTGTTGTATTTTTACCCTGGATTATTGAATTTAAATTCATTTAATATATGTTTATATGATTTATTTATAATGCGTTAAGGGTGTTCAATTTTCATGGGGTATATAAATACATGGAACTGGTCAGGTGGGTTTTAGTTTGATTTAATATGATTATTTGTTCGCTGAATATTTTTTCCTCACATATATTAGTTGTTTACTAGGACCGTTGATTGATTGACATCCAATGGTCTAGATTTATCCTATGCGTGTTTCCTTTGCTCGGCTTTGATCTGCAGTTCCACCGTCACACCAATCTCATGGTGCCACTTATCCTGTGCATTTTGCCACCTTCAGTTCTGTGAATTTTCCTCTTGATTTTGGTTGTTCATACGATTGTAATCCTATCTGTCTATACATCAAGACACTCTCTAGTATGCCATGAGTTTTTCACTGGTTTCTTGGATTTGATTGATCCATTATCTAAATGTATATCCTTTCATATGGTTTATTCATTGAGTTCCCGACGAGTACCTCCTTCGCTATGCAGAGGGGTTCCTAGATAAGATTAAGGATACCAAGGTTATCCAGCCACATGCACTCCCCATATTTGAGATTGATCCACCTCCTAGAACTAGATTACTTCTCCGGTGGAGACACTGTGGAGATCAGCTCATTCATAGGTCTACGAAGACTACACATCAAGAACGTTCCTAAGCTTGACTTCTTTTTTTGATTGTAAATAGCATTATGTTTACTTTATTAGCTCTAAAGAAATATTTTATATTCTATCATGTATAGATCTGTATCCTTTTTGGGTGTGTGCATGTGTCTATCCACGAGTGAACGATGTTGACTCTATGTGTCAGGATTCACTACTTCCACCTATATCAATAAGGCTAACATCCTTAGAAATTTTATCCAGTTCTTATTTTATTTTCTTTGAGTCTGTATTTCATTTTCTTGCTTTGTTTCCTCATAATAAAAGGCTTACCTTGGTGGTGATCTCACCATGAATATAAGATCACGCTCATCTAAAGTGTGTTATATGATATGTTATTTCCTTTCCATATTTTGTGTTTTATTTCTTCCAGCATATTATTTAATTAAAAATCTTGTTTTAGTTCTTTGTCTCCAATTGATCATTTGAACATATCAAATAAATAACCTAATAATACAAAGTTGTGTATTTGGATGTTTTATGGTTTAAAGGTTTAACCCCAATAGTTAGAAATACTATAAATAAATAAACTAAGCATTAATATGAATTAATACTTTAATAAAATTTTAATTTTAAATAAAAAGACACACTTGGAGTTATACCTGTCAAACCGTTCATTGTATTGAGGTGTGGTTTATTTCTACATGTCAATAATGATTTATGGATCATTTTCTTAAAGTATTAAAATAATTTTAATGTGTTTGCTTAGTTTTGGGTTTGTAATTTTCCCTTTTTACTAAAACTAATATCAATTTTAAATAATGACACACATGGAGTTATGTCGATCACATCGTGCATCAGATTTATGTGAGGCTAATTTCTACATATAAAAAGATACTTATGGATCATTTTCCTAAATTATCAAAAAAAAATCTAAATAGATTTTCCCAATTTTCAGTATGTCACTTGTGTTTTTTATTGAAATGTCATTTCAAATAGAAAAAATGCACTCTAAGCCATACAGATCACATAATGTGTCAGTTTGACATGAGACAACTTCCTATATGTCAAAAATGAATTATGAATCACTGTCCTAAATTATCAAGACAATTGGAGTTAATTTACATGGTTTTTAGTGAGTGACACAAGTTTTGAACTAAAATGTAAATTTTAAACTGATAACGAACTATTTGAGTCATGTGAATCATAATGTTCATTAGATTGAGGTTCGGTTGATTCTAACATTTCAAAAATGACTCATGGGTCATTATCCTAAAGTATCAAAATAATACGAATTCATTAACTCAAATTTCAGTATGTTACTTCTTCTTTTTACTAAAATTAATGTCAATTTAAATTAAAAAAGATACAGTTGGAGTCATATCAGTCAAAATCTATGTTAGATTGAGGTTCTGTTTATTCATACATGTCAAAAATGAGTTATGGATCATTATCCTAAATTATAAAAAATAACCTGAATACATTTACATGGTTTTTAGCATGTCACATGTTCGTTTTACTAAGATTAAAGTCAATTTTAATTAAAATGACACACTTGGAGTTATATCAAACTCATAGTGTGTAATATTGAGGTGATGTTGATTCTTACGTGTTAAAAATGAATTATGGATCATTTTCCTAAACTATAAAAACAATCTGAACGCATTTATTAGTTTTCAGTATGTCACTTGTTCTTTTTACTAAGATTAATGTTAATTTTAAATAAATATACAAATTTGGAATTATACCAGTAACACCATGTATCGGATTGTGGTTTGTATGATTTCTACACATCAAAAATGATGTATAGACCATTTTCATAATGTATCAAAACAATATGAATTCATTTTCTCGGTTTTTTGAATGTTACTTGTGTTTTTTATTAAAATGTCATTTGAAACAAGATTAATGCACATTGGGTCATATCAGTTGCATCATGTGTCGGTTTGACTTGAGACTGATTCTTACACATCACAACTAAATTATTCATTTTATTCTTAAATATCAAGACAATAGAAGCATGTTTTCTTGGTTTTTAGGGAGTGAAATGTTCTGAAATAAAATGTCAAATTTAAACTGATAATGGAAATTTTGAGTCATACTGATCTCATCATGTGTTATATTGAGGTGTGTTTGATTCCTACATTTCAAAAATGACTTACGGATAGTTTTCATAAAGTATCAAGACAATTGGAATGTGTTTTCATGGTTTTTTTATATCACTTCTTATTTTTACTAAAATTAATTTCAATTATAAATAAAATGTCACCCTTAGAGGTATATTATTCACACCATTCATTGGATTGAGATGGGTTTGATTCCTACATGTTATAAATGACTTACGAATCAGTTTCCTATAGTATAAAAACAATCTGAATTTGTTTTCTCAGTTTTCAGTAGATCACTCGTCCTTTTTATTAGAATTAATTTCAATTTTTAATTAATAGACACACTTGGAATTATATCGGTCATACCATATGTCAGATTGAGGTGTGGATGACTCCTACACTTCTAAAATGACTTATGGGTCATTTTATTAAAGTATCAAAAAAAATTCAAATGTGTTTTCTCAATTTTGTGGATGTCACTTTTGTTTTCTATTGAAATATCATTTAAATCTAAAAACATACATTTTGAGTCATATCCGTCACATCATGTGTCAATTTGACAAGAGAGTACTTCTAACACATCACAACTGACTTATGAATCATTTTTCTACATTTTCAAAAAAATTGGAGCATGTTTGTTTGGTTTTCAGTGAGTGACACATTTTGAATTAAAATGTCCATTTTAAACTGATATCAGATATTTTTAGTCATACCAATCACACAGTGCATCAGATTGAGGTGAGGTTGATTCCTGCACATCAGTAATGATTAATGGATCATTTAAATAATGTATAAAAACAATTAGAATGCATTTGGTTGTTTTTTAGTATGTCACTTTCTCTTTTTACTAAAATTAATTACAATTTTAAATAAAAAGACACACAGAGAGTTATACTAGTCAAACCATACATCATATTGGGGTGGGGTTGATTCCTACATATTAGAAATGAATTATGAATCATTTTACTAAAGTATTGAAACAATCCAAATGTTTTTCTCAGTTTTCAGAATGTCACATGTTCTTTTTACTAAAATTTCATTTGAAACTGGAAACAAGCACTTTGAGTCATATTGGTCACATCATGTGTCATTTTGATATTGGACTACATTCTATAAGTCAAAACTAACTTACGAATCATTGTACTAAATTATCAAGACAGTCAGTGCATGTTTGGTTTGTTTTTTTGTGAGTAACGCACATTTTGAACTAAAATGACAATTTTAAACTGATAATAGACACATTTAGTCATACCGGTTGCACTCTGCATCATATTGAGTTATAGTTGATTCATACTCATAAATAATTATTCATGGATCATTTTCCTATAGTATTGAAATAATCTGAATTCTTTTTCTTATTTTCTAGTATGTCACTTGTTCATTTTACTAAAATTAAAGTCAATTTTAAATTAAAAGACACACTTTGAGTCATACCTGTCACACTACATATCAGATTGATGTACGATTGATTCCTACACATAAAAAATGACTAATGGATAATTTTCATAAAGTATCAAAATAATATAATCGTGTTTTTTCTGTTTTTAGTATGTTATTGGTTCTTTTTACTAAAATTAATGTCAATTTTAAATAAAGAGATGCTCTTGGAGTGAAACTGGTCACATCATGCTTCAGATTGAGGTGTTTTTGATTCATACATGTCTCAAATGACTTCTCGATTATTTTACAAAAGTATTAATTAAATCTTAATGAGTTTGATCATTTTTGAGTATGTCAATTTTATTTTTTACTAAAATTAATGTCAATTTTTTTTAAAATAGATACACTTGGAGTCATATCGGTGAAACTGTGCATCAGATTGATGTTTGGATGATTCTTAAATGTTAAAATGACTTATTGATCATTTTTATAAAGTATCAAAACAATCTGAATTCATTTTATTAGTTTTGAATATTTTAATTTTCTTTTTTACGAAAATTAATGTCAATTTTAAATAAAAAGATGGTCCTATAGTTATACCAGTGACACCATACAATTTTATTTCTTTTTCAAACTTCCATCTTATCATATTGAGGAAAAGTTATTAGCTGAAAACCTTACTCAAATATTTTGGTTTTTAACAACGAGAAGCATTTTTTGGCTATGAATGTCGACTTAATATATAGTTATGGATGTTTGACAAAGAAAATCAATGGAAAACATGGTAACATTGGAATACAATATCATGTTATCTCTTTTGTGGATTTTTGTAGATAACTAAAATAAACACATGACTCCCCAAAAGATCCATGAAAAAGTCTAAATAAGTATTTGATAGAACTGATAAAGAAATTAACTTATAAAGAGTAGACAAAACAATAAAAAAATTAATTAAGTAAGTAGTATAAATTCACCTTTTTAGGATGGTTGTATACATTATTAAGCTGTTTTCTTGTTTTCATTATCTTAGTTATAGCCTCAAATTCCAATCTCTCATGAGTAAGGGAGTCTTTAAACATACCACCCCAAATGAAGTAAAATAATCCACCTACATAAGAAGAAAATTCTTATATGAAAATTACAGAAAATAAATAAATTAAACATAAATATTAAACAACCCATTACTTCTACAAAATTCACATCTTCTTGGTAAATGTGCACATTTTTCCATAAGGTATACTACCCATTCATTTATAAAAAAAATATATTTCATCTTATGAATAAGATATATTTTTTATAGCCATAATTGTACTGGAAAAATATAAATGAAAAAGGGATTTATAAATATTTTAAATGAAATAGTAATTATCTTTGAAAATTCCTCTTCAAGGTTGACAGTTATTTGATGGAATATGATCTCTATCATATATTTACAAACATAATAACCAAAATATTTTCCATTTGTTTATTTTAAAAACTAAAAAAATATTGAGAAAAATAGGTAATTTGTTTTAATATGTGTTTCGATAGAGAAATATTATTATATATACCTTGATACTTGTCTACTTGTAGAACTTACCAGGCTCCTTGAGAGAATGGGTTATCTTCATTCCCTGATATTCATGATTTCTATAGACCACCCAATCATAAAAAAATTCTCTTTGAAACATAATATTAAATATATAACTTGATGTTTAGATATAAAAATTACAAATTGAAAAACATCATCATGTATAGTATGTTTGTTGGGTATCCACGCATTGAATCCAATAAATAAGTCTTTGGAGTATCTAAATTGACCGTAATGATAATCCAATGTTTTTTAAAAACACAAAAAGGAATAATTAATGAAACAAATGAAAATATTTTTGATTTGATTAAATTGCATAGTTTTACCCCTGAATTATTGGTATTATGAAGATTTTTTCATCCATAATTTTCTTTCAAACAATCTGGCTAGTTTTGACATGATTTCATTCATTTTGTATTATATTTATATTTGTTATGTAGAAGATTCATGGGGACTAATGAGTCTAAATCTATGTTGATGGGCTAATAAATTCAATTGGCATTCATATTATTTGATGAAAAAATATGATAAGTTTTTATTCATAATTATCATTGAATATTATCTATTAGAAAAAAAAATCATGAAATACACCACATGTATAAATTTACAAATGAGACTCTCATCCATTCATAGTTTTAGATTTCATTTAAATCTCAAGAGAAATGTATTATGTGAAATCCTATCCATACCATTTTCTTTAAAATCAGATTTGTGATTACTTATACTTTTTAACTTTGTATTCTCATGAACCTTAAATGTTTAAAAATGAAGATATTGAACGGACATGGTAAAAGTAAAATTTGAAGATATTTCTGATTAGTTGGCTTATCCTTTATATGGTTTTGATATGACCTTCAATTTCACCCCTTCTATTTTTATATCAATAATTACATTCACCATTTTTGTCCTTTTTTCATTAATTGTGAAAGTTTTAGCATGAAAAATAAATTGAAAATGAATACCTCTTTATCGACATGTTTTTTACAAGATCTGATGGCCATGCTATGAATATTCCAATATCTTGGTTTCCATATGAAAATCTATGTCAACAAGTGGAATATGTAGCTCATCACTTAACTCAAGAGCTATTCTAATAGCCACTCTCACATGAACTATTATAAGTTGTCTCTTGTGTTGAGTTTCTTCTTGGATATTGAACACAATATCCCTTGCTAAAAAGAGATGGGTGGATATTCATAGATATAAATCACAATCATTTTCACCTGATAGAATATCAGTACATGAAAGTTATCAGTGTCTTCTTGATTCACATTTCATATAAAAAATTATGATATTATTGTTTACCTCATCTAAGACAGCTCTTTGAATGGAATGTCTCACCTCAAAGCTGGTGGGGGTGGAGTGGGATCATTATGCAGTGGTTGTTCTTGAGTTGTTTCTTCTCTTTGCTTCCCCCATAAATTTTTCTAGAAACTTATTTTTTCAATGAGTTTTTTCTTCAAGGGTTTCTAATATTTCTTTAATCTCTTTCATTTATTTATCTTTATCATCATGTTATTTTATTTTCTCAAAATATGTTTGGGGTGTCACACCAAAACCCGCACCTATGACACAACCACATGGTTTTGGCCGCTTCAAGGACACCATTAGAATGTGTTCATCTGGTATAAGTTTTTATGATTCTTGTGAATAAGTTGGGTATAAAATATAGAAAAATAAGTAATCATTTAAATTTAATAGGTGTTTAATGAAAAATAAATTTGTATTATGTCATACATACACGTGAATCCCACATGGTTTGTGTGTTTTCATCTATTAGTATGTTATATTTATTTATATGTGCCTCCTTATATAGCACATGTTGTGGGATATAAGTGGATTTGGATTTGGATTCAAAAATATGCATATAAATATAGGAACATAATTATGTTGTTTTTTCATACCACATAAAATTATTAAGTAATATTTAAAATATTTTCCAAATTTTTTTCAAATGATTTTACCCCATCCTTGTTTTATGGTAGAGGTACATTGGGTTTTCCACCCGTTCCATATTTACAACACTATGTTGTTGTTTCATAAATAATCAATTCTCAATTAAAGTGATGAATACAGTTATTTTCAAATAAAGTATTACCATCCTTAATTTACATGAAAATCTATCTCCCCATGACAGCCAGTAAATGTATCCCATGATTCTTGGATTATTAGGAATGCCTACATAAGTGGGGGGGGGGGGTTTTGGTTATTTTTTCATTCAAAAACATTAATATGAAATCTCATTCGAATTTTGTGAAATCCTCTGTGAATCCTTCCAAAAAGAATTAATACAAAATTTTTATGGATTTCATTAAATATAAATGAACTTTTCAAGGGATGGATAAGTGTAAGTCAATGTTTCATTAGTTTAAAATTAGTAAAATAAAGAAATGATATCATAATTTTACTATAATCTCTTCCAAAATTTGCATCATAAGAATGGGAAAAACGTGTTCCCTAAATGTACATCAATCAACATGCACTACTGAGTAATGATCCAAATGTAACTACTGAACATGTCCTTATAGGGGTTAACAGGCTAGCCACATGTATTCCATCCAACCATTAATTTTTTTCCTTTTCTTTTATCCTTAATAAGTTTTCTAACATCACAACACTATGATTCTCTACTTTTTATATGAAAATGGTCCTTCATATTCTACCATTTTATCAAGTTCAACATCATCAATATTTTTTTCCCCTAGATTCATATCATTATAATGTGTAGAAGCTTAATGATCCTCATCACAAGGAGAAATAGTAGGTTGAGAAGCCTATTGTTCTTCAGTATTGGGGGAATCAACACATGAAAAATTAATTATATGTATAATTGGTTTGACATTATATTTAGATTACATAAATGAAGAAGTGAAAAAATAATAACATGAGGTACCAAAATGTACATTACAAAAATATATAACCTGATTATATAACTATTTTTTTAATTTTGAAGTGATTTGAACCCTGTATCGAGTTTGAAAATCCCTTCATTGGGGTCTCCTCTTACATAAAAACCCCCATCTACATTGGTATCACAATTAAATTAATGTGAGATCCTAATTAAAGAGTCATCTCAATTTAATTTTCATCTGACACTTCAGTGGTTTTGATTGATAACAGAATAATTGACCACTTTTGGTTTTTAGGATATAGATCATAAAATAATTTTAAGGCATGTGATTCCATTATAAATAGTTTTCCTTTGTACACTTCCTTACTGAAATCCACTTTCATGAATCCTAATTCATCTATTTTAATAGTACTCTTGATATCAACCGACTTGAATTGAAAATATGGCATGTGGAATGTTTTATAGTCCAACTCCCATATTTATTTGATAATGCCAAAGTATGAAATATTTGTATAAATTCTAGTATATCCTTATTACCAAAAAAATGCATCGCTTCCGCCATAAGTGTAACTCCAATATTTTTCATGGTACTATCTCCATCATGTTTATTTGTATAGTATGTATAACCATTAATTACATAACCATTATAATATAACACATACACATGTGGTCCTTTGTCTTTCCATCAAATTAATTCTAAAATTGAATTTGGATTTTCATCTGACTCCTTAAAAACATGGTCTCAAAACCAATTTATAAACTATTGATTATGTTTATTTGATATCCATCTTCTAGCCCTTGATGTATTAAAATGCCTAACAAGTTCATTGTGGGTTTTAATAATGGGAAAAAAAATAAAATTTTATGAAAAGCATAGATGTGGGACTGCTCTCAAACTATAATATTGATTGTGACATCATATCTTCTGAAAATTACTTCAACCACAAGTCTCTCAGTGTGATGTGATTTCATTAGACCAATTCTTTCCACACTGCATAGTTAGTCAGTACAGAAATCAATGGCTTCCTAAACAATATATCACTCTAAAATAAAACCCTTTAGCAGAATTTGATTTTTTAATATACCCTTTTAAAATATTCATATACCATTCAGTGGGGTACATCCATCAATAGTGTACAATACCACATAGTAAAATCTCTCTCACCAAGTGAACCATTAACTGAAAAATAATATTAATGAATGTTGGTGGGAAGAACATTTCCAATTAAAATAATATAATGAAAATTTCCTAATACTTATTTAGAAATTTCTATGAGTCTATAACTTTTCTTCATTTAGCTTTGAAAAAGAAATTTATCTTGGATAATTTATGGCATACATTCTTGGAATAAAAGCAATGTGAATCTAGAGGATTTAAATCTTTCATCAAAACATGAAAATCATTTCATTTCATAACCATTAAATATAAATAATTCATTTAAATTATATTATTTATATTCTATGAATACCCCTTTATAAACATTACATCATTTAAAATTTTTCATAATAGATATATCTTCTTCTTGGAAAGAGTGTAAGTATCTAGAAGAAGAAAATCTATTTTTCACCCTTCACTGGCACCAACTCTTCCCATATTCTCATGTCAATCATGTCAAACATAACCTTAATTCAATCATTTTTTGGTGGGTTCATTTAGTAATGTACCAATGAAACTGTCACATATATTTTTTCAACATGCATAACATTATAAAAATTTCTAACATACAAATAGTTTTAGTAAGAAAAATAAAAAAACTGATCATTTTTGCAACGGTTTTTCATAAGGTTTATCAAAAAATGGTTTACCAAAAGTAGTATCGACATATATTAATTTATCAAATAGTTGATCACCTATTAGTGGAGATGGCGATGTACGTTCTTCTAAACTCCCATCGAATGATACCATCCAAGAGTGGAACTTATGTCATTGCGGTAGAAATCTGTGATGTCTTAGAAACATAGTCTTTGATTAATGTTTCAACCAAATTGACTATATACCTTATTTGAAAATGTAAATACCTTGTTTTCATTTAATTATATATCCTAAATAATTTTCAAAGGAAGGAAATTCATTTATCGTCCGGTACAACATGGTGCTCAATGTGAAATTTTCATTTCTATAAGCATCATACAACGTAACACCTGAATCCCACAATAATTTGAAATCATTGATTAATAGAGACAAACAAACATCAATATCATTACTCGGTTGTTTTGGATGTGATATAAACACAGATTACATAATGCATTTCCATTTCATTCATAACAATGGTGGAAGGTTATAATTTTATAACATAACCATCCATGTATTGTGATTTCTTCTTTGAAAACCAAAATGATTGAATCCATCTCTAGATAATTCAAGATTAAAATTACTAAACTCATTTCTAAATTTAGGATACTCATGATAAATTCTCTTCCATTTAGGAGGGTGTTTCGAGTGAAATTTTTCCCATCTTTATTTCTTGTATCTATGTGCCATGTCAATTTCCTTGTATTCTCCTCATTTCCATATAAGCACCTAAACATTTGTATGATTGTAAAGTACCATACAACATTCTTTGGACTCGATTAATCTTTATTTTATTGACAATCACCACACATTGATCATTCTTTATGTGAATTTTGGTCCTTGTGAAATAGTATACAATCATTTGGATACACTTGTATTATATCAGAGATCATACCCATAGAACATATCATTCGTTTAGATTCATATATTTATAATGGGAACTCATTATATTCTGGAAGCATATCATTCAAGAGATCAAGTAGTTCATTAAAATTGGAGTCACTACATTTTTTTCTAGCTTTTAAATTATACAACTTCAGTATGGATAACAATATTGTGTATTTAGTGCAACAAACATACAATGGGGCCTTTTCAAAACTCTTTAACTTCTCAAATAATTTTGGAAAATCATGAAGATCATATTCAATTATCATTTTTATTTTCCAAATATGATATGCATCATCATTCAACCCTGAAATAACATCCTTGATGTGGTTTTATTCATTTTCCACACTTGTAATCATATTAGATTATCCGTAAAATGTAGTGTTGTCCCAGTCACTAGCTAAATTTACTTTTACCCATTTTTATTACAACATTTATAACTTTGATCTATTTTGTTACAAATCATGTGTTCTTATAACTTATATACACTAACTATCCTTGAATAACAACAATGTAAATGTAGAAAATGGATTTGATAAGGGTTGTATGAATGATCTTTTGAAAACATGATGAAATATTTCACCCCATATTAACATTATTTTGTTATACAATTGTCATCCATCCATTATCTATTCATATCTATCATATTTGATCAGGTAATATTTATAATTTAAGAAATAAATAAACAATAGTGCCTTTCAAATAAGGTGAACCCAGAATTTTAATGTTTTAAATAATTTCATCATGGTTTGAAGGAAATTTTCAATTGAATTTATGAAAATAAATACACCATTGGTGGTAGGTATTATCCTCTAAATTCATCTATAAAAGACGGGGGATGAGTATGAGGTAAAAAAATGCAATAATAACTATTTGGGAGATGAATCCAATGAGGATAATAGTTATTATTTTATTTTTATTCTTGTGACTAATCCCCTTAGAGGCTAACACCAAATCAAAGAAAAGATGTGGTTGTGGAGGGCTCACCAAATTTAAACCATACAGGTGATTTTCGATACAAAGTAGGTTTAGGATTTTCAATGGTGTTAAACATTAATTCACCTTCAATATGAGTGAGGTCGTGATGGATATCCTATGGGTTTGATAGATTTAGTGACATTCCCTTTTCATGTTGTTATTGTAAATACATATTTTGTAAGAGGTGAAGATGGTTCTACGCGAAGATAGTTTTAAAACTAAATAATTCAAATTCATTAATAAGGACACTGAAAAATAAAATAGTGGCCATTTGGAAGCAACTAGGAATCCACTTATAGGTTTAATTAAAACTACATATGTGTTAACTATACATGTGGGTTAACTATATGAGATTATTTTTATTTAATACAAAAAAATATACTAATATGTTTTTGTTATGTGTTATCAATATAAAACCCCCTCTTACATCCTTAAACACCCAAATATTACCCTAAAACATCTTTGAATGAGTTTTCATTTATTAGAGGGAAATTTTAAGGGTTTTGCATCATTACTCAATGATTTTCTCTCATTATATATTTAGATAAATATACAGAATATTAAAGGTAAGAAATTCAATATCTCATTTATTTATAGACCAATATCCTTTTTTATAAAACCATATAAAAGTATATATATGTTATAAAAGTATACATAAATTATAGAAGTAAATAGTTTTAAAAATTTATAAAGGTATAAAATTATAATACATATAAGTAAAATTTATGAAATTATAAAAGTATAATAATTTATAAGAAATAAAACTATAATGATATATTTTATTATAGATCTAGAAAACTATAAAGTATAAAAAATTAATAAAATTTTATATTTAAACTATCAATGTAAATATGATATACTATAAAATTTAAAAAAGTATATAAACATATAAAATAATAAAACTATAAATGTAAAATATAAATTTTAAATTTTTAGAAATATAAAATTATAGACATGAAACAATTTAAATATGTCAAAATAAATTTGTATACCAAGAATTTTTTATTCAAAAATTTACTTGAATAAATTTATCAACACTTTGAATTTCAATTATTACATGAAATTCCATGTAAAAACTAAGATCCAATTGAAAATTATTATTTGTAATATGAGAACACATATTTAAATTACATACATACTGCACTATAGAATTTATCCTATATGAAGAATATCAAGCGGAATACAAGAGAATGTGAATATAGAGAAGGAGGAGTGCCCAAAGACCAGATACAATAAATCCTCAATTTCAAAAATAAAACAGTATGAATAAATCTCATATCACCTCTTATACTCTTGTAAAAAACACCCCTAATGAGATCCATCACTTAATAAACACATGCATAAAGAACCAACAATAAAGGGAAACAATTAAAGGGGCATCTTGAGCCTCTCACACACCCACTAGTCATAAAATTATAAAAGGATACAAATTGGGATTCAAAAAAATTTAGTTTGGGATGATAAGACACTCCACTAAATTTTTTTAATGAATTCACATTTTAAATGCCTCTTTAAATAAAATCAAAATAAAATACAAAAATAGATAAAAAATAAAAATTGACTCATTTCCCCTGACTCCAGACATTTCAAAAGGAATGCTACACTTTCATCAAATTCATGACCCAAATGGGGGCAAGCACCTTAGAATACCCGTTACAATTAAACAATAGGACTCTTAGTTATTTAAAAATAATTTTCATTAAAATTTACATTTATAACCTATGTAAAACCATTTAAAACCTTTTTGAGAAGCAATCCCCCCTTTTAAATAATTTCTAGATCCATAAAAACAATTAAATATAGGCTTAACTAATCATAATAATGAATTTAAACCACAATGAATTCAATGATATGAAATTTAAAGGGAATAAACAAAACAGCTACCTTAAATTAGGCATATCAATTTAAAAAACCTTTCAAAACTATATCGAAAAAAATCACCTATAGTAGTGAATGATGATATCAGAAAGAACATTCTCTAGGTAAGCACTAGAAAATAAAAAAACATTTGAACCAACCCTTAACCATATAAAGAGAAAAAAACTATGTAAGGGTTTGTGGGAGGCATATAATCATGTATGAAAGTTAGGCAGAGGAATGAGGATGGATGAATAAGAAAGAAGAGGCCTTACCATATGGAAAATGTAACGACCCAAACTTTTATCAATGGAATCTCTCCATTTCTATAGTAATTTCATGTAGTATAAATTACATAAATTCATTTAGATACTATAATAAAAACTTCATAAATAAAGAATTAAGGAAATAAGAATTATTTTTAGAAGTTAAGGAACAAATACCGATGAAATAATAACCTGACCATAGGAATAGTAATATGACCCTTAGGAATAGTAAACCAATCAAATGAATAGTAACCTCACCCATTAGAGTATAAATAATTTTTTTTTATTTTATAAATGAAAGTATGATATAATTATATCATAATATAAGTAAATAAATGTTTTAAAAATTATTAATTAATTGTTGGAATTGTTGTAAGTCATAAATATTTAATTACAATTTTATGATTAATTTAATAATTTAAAAGAAAATATATTTTAATAAAATATAATAATAAATTAATATATTTATTTCATATTATTTTCAGATAATTTTATGAGACATTAAGTAATTTTTCAAAGTGTTATAAAACCAGTTATAGTTTTTAAATCTGTATTTTCCAAGTAAATGATCATTTTAATTAAAAATTGTGTTTATAATATTTTGAATATTATTTTCATAAAATGGAGTTTTTTTTAATTCTACACATTGAAAAATGTATTGGGAGATGTTTTGGAATTTTTCTAAAATATGTGAATTTTTGGTGAATAGTAAAATACAATAATTTATGGTAAAAGCTAAATACATGAATTATGGAGACATATATGATGTATGGATGCTATAAGCCTAAATTCTCAGAAATTTATTCATTATTTTAATATATTTAGTCATAATGTTGAAAATATTCATAGTATTGAGCCAAAATAATAATCTAATGAATATAATAATGAGAAAAACCCTCTCTCCCCTTATAAATACCACCCTCACCACCTCTTCTACTCACATCTCTCAAGAATTGATCCTTTTACAAATTTTGCCCAATTTTATTTCCAAGCCCCTCCACCATGTTTAGGATCCCTTGTTATTATCAAATACCAATACCATTTCCCTATGGATGTCTCGAGGAGGAGAGATTTAAGAGGTAAAATCCCCTTCCTTTTTCTTTTAATTTCTTTTAATTTTTTTTTCATATCCTTTTCCCACATCCTCTATCAAAATGTTCATGATAACTATATAGTGTATTATATACTAAAATTATAAAATTTTAATGGATGATCCATATTCAAACTCTCATCTCTCTCTCTCTATTTCTCTCTTGTTCTAAAAATGAAATCATCACCCGTGATGTGTCAAATTATCGATATCGCAGACAACGTGTTTTCATTTTCCATTAATACCTTCAATTATGTTTATCAAAAAACATTAATGGTTTTTAAATACTTTAAAATACATGTTATAACCCTTTTTATGTTTTGGAACTAAAATATTTACATGATACTAAATGATAAAACAAATCGAGTTTGTTGTGATAAAAAACCGTAAAATTAACCTAAACCATTATAATTAACTATTAGTCTAATGATTAATCCTATTTAATTTTAACCAAATGATATATATAAAAATTTAAACCTATTTGTTTCTATTAATAACATATATTTTCAATTCTATATAATTATACACATTTTACATAAACTTTCATACTCATATTCAAGTAAACCATTCATAAAAACCAAGAAAACCAAAACACTTATACAATGAAGTTAAAATATATGACTATTATAAAAGACCATAAATGAAATTAATAAAACTATAATAAATAAAATTCATGTATAATTTTAGTTAATGAATTTAATTTGATTTTCCATGATATTAATGATAAGAGAGCGTTCTGACATAACGTAAGGGGAATTCTCAAACCCTACTCTCTTTCTTTGGATTTTCCTCTTTCACCCCATTTTTAGTATGGATGTTACCTTAATATCATTTATTCATAATTATATCATCTTTTAGAGGATAAAAATGTTACCAATATGGTTTTATGATAAATTCAATGTTTTTTTCTAAAAGAAATATTCTTTCTAAAAACACATATTTTACTTCTCATGAGATTGTTTCTTCTTCACTCAAAATCGATGATTCTTATACCAAGTATGTTATTACCACTATGTTTTGGGAACCCTAAAGCTTATTGAGTAATTTATTCTTTATTAAATGAAATCCATTTCATTCCATTAGTTAACTTATAACCAAGATTGATATCAATTCTCTGTGGAAAGCATGATAATGTAAAATTTACTATTGGTCGGAGTGGAAACTCAAGAGGGGGGTGAATTGAGTTCCAATTAAAATTTCTATTAAAAATATTTCTCCTAAAAACCCCCTATTTAAAAACAAAGTTAAACTGTTGTGAATTTATACAGAGTGTAAATGTTCAATTATTTTCTCAAATATTGATTAGGTCTCAGTTAATTTAATTTGAAGATTAAATTGACTTTTGAAACTAACATACTAGTTTACAATAAGTATAAACACTTCCTAAATTAACTATCAAAGTAACTTTAAAACAAATTATATATCAAAGTAGTTTTTAGCGGTATATGAAATATATAGTATAATTATGACTTAAACTAAAATGCATAGTAGATGTAACCAAGAGGTTCAGTCTCAATCCGAGACTCAGTCCTCTCAAAAATTTATGTAAATTGATCCACACCCTGGATCGGGGAAAACAACAGTTCAGAAATTGTCCAGGTCCTATGTCCTCTACCACAGTTCTACGTGGGACAACAAACAACAGCTTACAGCTGTCCAGGTCTTACTCGACCTCTACCACTATACACAGTGGGTTACTAGGATGTTATAGAGTTTGAATGAGGATTTAAGAATCCTACAGCTTAGCTCAGGAGACAGTGTGTGTGTAAAATAAACAGGGTACACGCACTGCTCGAAATGTAAATAAAAGAATCACTAGAGTAAGTATGGAATATTTTAGAAAATATTTAGTGATTGGAAGTGCAGCACTGGACTCGTTTGATTGGTCAGAAATGATTCTGAGTCCTTCTCTGGTTTTTGTTCTGAAAAACAGAGTGTTGTTTTCTTCCTCGGTTCCAGGTTCAGCTTATCAGCACTTCTTGACAAAGATGTATTTTGTGTTCTCCTCTAGAAATGGATTTCTTCGAGTATGTCCAATGTTCTTGGTGTATGGATTTAGTCTTGGGTGAATGCACCACGTTTCAATGATGGTAAGCCCTTGTCTTTTTCACCCTTCATGTTCCTTCTTAGTTCCTTGATTCTCTCTGTATCGACGCACACCCCATGTTCACTACTTTTCAGGAAGGTCTTTATTTTCCCTTTTATAGCTTTCAACTCCAAAGAATGGGAATGATTACCTTTTAAATTGGTACTAGGTATGGTTCCATGACATGGAAACAAAAATCCTTATATAACATTAACTGCATTAAAATCATCAAATGTAACAGTTAGATTAATAAATAAATAATATTGAGAGAATAGAGTTTGGCTGGTTGGTCAATTATTAGTAGCCTTCTGTTGGTAGATGTGTACGGTAGACTTTGTGTAACATTGACCTTCCATCCGTAGCTCTTTGAATCTTGTATTAGTATCTCCTGATATTGGTAGCTCTTACTCTGTATCGGTAACTTATGGTATCGGTATCTCTATATACTGGTGACTTCATTCTATCAGTAGCTCTGCTTTGTATCAGTAGCTTCATTCTGTATCAGTGACTCTGTAAATTAGTAGCTCTTGGTCTATTGGTAGCTATGGTCTATCGGTAGCTCTGTTCTATCGGTACCTCTGGTCTGTCGATAGATCTATGTATTGGTGACTATCTGTATCAGTAGCTTGCTTACCGGTGTACTTGTACATATCGGTAGCTTTAGCTTACCGGTGGACTTGTACATATAGGTAGCTTTAGCTTATCGGTGACTCTGTCTATCGGTAGACTAAGTCTATCAGTAGACTAAGTACCGGTAGCTCTGTATCAGTAGCTATATGCAGATCAGTGACTAACACTTATCTATTTTATGAAAAACATATCCAATTGGATTAGAATTAATTCAAAACTTATATAAACAAAGATAAACATTGATCAACATATTTCAAGGATAATTTTAATATTATTATCAGATAGAATGTCATAGATTGAGAGAATTAGAATATAGATAAACATTAATTGGGATTATCAAAGTATGTTAAAGCATAGTTGGGATTATCAAAACAGGTGAGGTCAAAAATCTCCCCCTTTTTTATAATCACAACTTATGATATTATAATTTGAAATCAATGAGTAGTTGTATTAGAGGATAAATCATTAAATGAAAATATCTCAGAGAAAACAGTATGTTATAGAATAGAATGTATCAGAGGTATATTTAAATGGAATGATATCAGAGGGGCAATGCATGGTAGCTCGTCCTTATATAATATTGCTCCCCCTTTGAGAATATTTCTCCCTATTTGATGTTTTGATAATATTTCTCCCCTTTTTGATGATCAAAAATTGGAAAAGAACAGAGAGAAGAGGAACACAATGAGAAAGAAAAGAAATCCAATTGTATAATATTTTTCAAATGGTACATATATAGAAAACAAAATACAAGGGATTCCTATTAAACGTCTTATCCACCTATTCAATCCACATCATCAATGTGATATTTTCCCTTTGGATCAGAAGAGGATTCAGACTGTGTGGATGCTGGTGAATGCTTAGGAATTCCAGAAATGATCACGGGGGGCTGAGCCACAAAAACTATGCCTAGCCTATACTGAGGAGTTTGTTGAGTGATCATAGGTGTAAGGATTTGAATGGCTTGGGCTGGAGTCATCTGAACATGGGAAGCAGTAGTGGGATAGACAGGTAAGTCTGGAGGTACAATCACTGCTTTTGCATTGACATGCAAGAAAGGCAGCAAAAGATTTCTGAAATCCATAATTATTCCACCTCCTCCTTCCATATCAGATATGAAATCGTCCTTGTTCTCCATGAATTTTTCTAAGTCTAGAGTCAATTCCCTTATATTGTTGACATTCTCTCTGAAGGCTTGATTGAAAGGAGGTAACTTCAGGTTTTCCAACAGAAGTTTAAAGTGATTGTTAAGTTGATGCTTGGTGTAAAACTTTTTGAAATAGGAGTCTACCTTGTCTTTCACTTCTTTCTGAGAGGCATAAGCTTCTATCATAAAGTCTTGGACTATTTTCATTATTTCTCTATCTTAATCTCTAGTAGAAATCACAACTTTTCTCTGGTCAGATGAGTCCACAGAGCCCCTGGTTGATGTTGAACCAAGATCCTCCTTCATCACAGCTCGAATCTGATCCAAATCCACTGAGGGTCTAGAAGCAATAGAACCGACAGAGAAAGTTACTCTTTCTTTTAGGTTTTTGGTCAACCCACTAGTAAGATTTTAGACTTGTGAATCCTGGGTTTTAACATGATCATTAATGGAGGTTTTAAAACCTTCAAACACTGAAACCATATGGCTCACAACAATTTTTACATAGGGCATGTCCTTGTCTGCTTGAGATTTTGAACTCATGTAAGAATCTAAAGAGATAAAAGATTTCTTTAGAGCTTCAACATCATCTTCCATTATAGATACTTGAGTCTGGAAGGCTGTAACTTCTTCAACTATTTCTTCCATAAATGTTAACATATTACAACTGAGAGAGAGTTCAAAAGTTTTTCCAAATTGCACATCTCTTCAACAAAGCAGTGCTTCAACTCAGCAACAGAAGCACTAAAGGACTCTTTCAGCTCATCCTTTAAGGATTCAAGATCATCCCTGGTGATCAATCAGCAGGAGAAATTACAACAGGTTCTCTTTCAGAGGCTATGCTGGCCACTAAGTCATTCATAATTGATTGGATTGATGACACCAGTGAAGCTTCCATCTTCCATGTCTCTTCCACAAAACAGACTTTAAGATTTTTCTTCAAATTATCCAGTTCATTCATTCTGACCACATCTTCAGGTAACAATTCAGTCACAACATCATAAATGATATTTGGTCTATTGAGGGATGCCTCACTATCAGAATCAGGATAGTCTAATCCACAAACCACAAAACCTGGGTTTTCTGCCCAGTCCTCAATCTCAACAGCCACTGACACACTTCCAAACATGGTTTGATGCTCCCCCTCAATGGGTGAATTCACATATACAACAATAACATTCTTAGCAGATCTTTCTTCCTCAGAAGAATCTTCCACAATAAAGTCTTTCTCTGCAAAAGATGGAGGGTCCTCTGTATTAGGTACAACTTCTTCCATTTCTCCTACTACTTCCTTAGTAGATACAACTGAGCTTCCAATTAATGGACTCATACTTAAGCAGACAGAATCAGAGGCTTTAGATTCATTCTCCTTTTCTTCTTTATGCTCAGGGGCTGGCTGGTCTTCCTCATCACCACGAGTCCCTTCTTCTATGAATGATTCCTTTCTAAAGGATACTACTTCAGCAACTAGACATGGAGGTAATTCCAGATCTCTTCCATCATCCATATATGTTTATTCTTCTTCAGTCTCATCACTGGATTCAGGTTCATTTTCATCAGGTCCTAGACCTGGATCCCCCACTTCCTTAGGTCTTGAAGGATGATTCACAGGATTTAATTTATCATATATCTCTTTTTCATCATTAACCCACTCTCCTCTCCATGGGTTCCAATATATCTTCATGTATTTTCACACCGTGCTTGTGATACAAAAATTATTCTTTACTACCACTCTCTCATCTTGACACATAGCTACCCCTTTTAATTTGATCATTACTAAGATAAACTTGGAAAAGAATAGGGCATTAGTCTTTGATTTTGGCCTTGTCATGTCTTCCATTTGGATCATCAGTAATCTACATAGATTCACTTTTACATAGTGTCCCAAGAGATGTAGGAGATAGATATCCTGATATCTTAAATTTGTAAAATCTCCTCTCCTTGGTATTAAGACATGCTGAAAAAATTTGAATAGTAATATGTTCTCTCCATCCATTTCAGCAGCCACTACTTGTCTTTGATTTCCATCACTGGTGAGCTCCTCCAAGGCAGTCTCATAATCGAATATCTCACTTGTAGGTGGCATAACTTTTGAGAAATATCCAGATACACCTTTTTGTGGAACCTTCTGGCATTCAGCCCACTCAACATATGAGAAAGAGATCTCTTTTCCATTCACAAAAGAAATCACTCAGTTCTCGTCTTCAGATTTCTCAATGCATACAAACTCGTAAAATTGTTTCACTAGCTTTAGATAGTAGGGTTCATTATTGTTCTAAATTAAATCTACCCACCTTTGATCTTCCATCACTTCGAGCACTAATGACTTTATAGGCAACAACCATTCCACGCACAGCTCTTTTTCAATCACAATAACTCTATTCTTCAAATGACTGTTCACTGGTCGCCTACCCGACCTAGTTATACCAACACTACCACATGCCTCTATCTTTGACTTTTGCTTCTTTACATTCAGCTCATCAGCGTCATCTCTGATGGTAGGGAGTTTGGTTTTTTCCATCTTTGGTTCGAGGGATTTATGGTTCACGAGAGATTCAGGAGATAAGGTTTGAGGGTAAAGGGTTTGAGGCTCGGTGGATTGAGAAGTAACTAGGACTTGGTTTTTATCATTTAGGAATCATAAAATAAATAAATAAAATGAAATAAAGTAAAAACTATTCAGATTCTGGCGGTAGACAGAAGTTTAAAACAGTGCACTCATCGGTAGGGATTATCGGTGAGAAAGTGAGGTCCATCGGTGAGGTTACATTGGTGAGGTATTACATCGGTGAGGTATTACATCGGTGAGGTTACATCGGTGGGGTATTAGATCAGTTAGGTTACACCAGTGGGGTTACATATGTTAGGTTACATCGGTGTGGTTACATCGGTGAGGTTACATTGGTGAGGTTACATCGGTGAGGTTACATTGGTGAGGTTACATTGGTGAGGTTACATCGGTGAGGTATTAAATCGGTGAGGTTACATCGGTGAGGTATTACATCAGTGAGGTTAATCATTCCCAACTCATGTCTAATGTAACTTAACCTATCCGAACTCAAAGGTTTGGTGAAAATGTCAGCTAATTGATGTTTAGTACCTATAAATTCAAGAGTAATATCACCCGTTTGGTAATGATCTCTCAAGAAATGGTGGCTTACATCAATGTGTTTGGTCCTAGAGTGAGATACAGGGTTCTTCAAAATATTTATTTCTCTAGTGTTATCACAGTTGATTGAAACATGCTTAAAATCCTATCCATAGTTTAAAGGAGTGTGTTTCATCCACAGGATTTGTGCACAACAATTACCGGCAGCTATATACTCTGCTTCGACAGTTGAAAAAGCTACAAAATTATGCTTCTTAATACACCAAGATACTAAGGATTTTCCCAATAAATGACATGTTCCAGATGTGCTTTTTCTATCCATCTTGCAACCAGCAAAGTCAGCATCTAAATAACTCATTAATTCAATAGATTGTCCTTTTGGGTAAAACAAACGTAGGTTTACAGTGTGTTTGAGATACTTAAAAATTCATTTAACAGCAAGTAAATGAGATTCTTTTGGATTATCTTGAAATATTGCACACATACACACACTAAACATAATATCTAGTCGACTAGAAGTAAGGTAATGTAAGATTCTAATCATACATCTGTAATTGGTTTGATCCACTAGTTTCCTAGCTTCATCTGCATCCAATTTATAGACTGTACTCATAGGAGGTTCACTTTCCTTAATACTATACAAACCAAAACGTTTTAAAAGATCCTTTGTATATTTACTTTGATTCAATATAATACCATATTCACTTTGAAAAACTTGAAACCCAAGAAAATATTTGTGTTCTCCCATTAAACTCATTTCAAATTAATTTTGCATACTCTTTGAAAAATCAGTACATAAGGAATGTTTAGAATATCCAATGATAATATCATCAACATCGATTTATACTATTAAAACATCTTTAGAGATTATTTTAATAAAAAGAGTAGGATCATCAATCCCGTTAGTAAAACTTTTTGAAATCATAAAATTACTAAGTCTATCATACCAAGTTCTTGGAGCTTGTTTTAAACAATATAAAGCTTTAGATAGCTTGATAAATTGATTTGAAAAATGAGGATTATTAAATCAAGGTGGTTATTCAACAAAAACATCTTCAATAATAAAACCATTTAGAAAAGCACTTTTGACATCCATTTGATATAACTTGAAATTCAGATGAGCAGCATTGGAAAGTAAGATCCTAATTGCTTCTAATCTGGCTATAGGGGAAAAGATTTCCTCATAGTTTATACCTTCCTCTTGACTATATCCTTGTGCAACTATCCTAGCATTGTTTCCAACTATATTTCTAGATTCAACAACTTTGTTTCTAAAAACCCATTTAGTGCCTATTGTCATAGTGTCCTTGGGTCTGTCAACTAATTCCCAGACTTTGTTTATTTCAAATTGATTTAACTCTTCTTGCATAGACATTACCCAAAATTCATCATTGATTTCATCATTTACATTTTTAGGTTCTAGCTGGGAAAGAAAGGCTTGATGTTCAACTTGGTTTCTTAGAGAAGCTATAGTCTTTGTCCCTCTATCATGATTACCAACAACAACATCAAAATGATGATTCTTTAGAAACCTAGTTGATCTAGAAAAGGTAGGACTAGAAATTTTGGGTTCATCTATAGGTTCAGATTCAAAAGAAGCAGATTCTAGAATATGCCCAGAACTGGAGTTTTTTACAGCAGGTTATTTAGTTTTATCATTAAGGTCCAGAATAATCAAATATTCTTCAAGATTTTCAAGACAGGTTTTATGCTCATGTGGATAAGTTTCATCAAACTTGATGTGAACAGATTCTTCCACACATTTGGTTCTTTTCATAAAGACTCTATAGGATTTTCTAGTTAAAGAATAACCAAGAAAAGTTCCCTCATCACTTTTAGAATAAAACATGTCCAGATTATCCTTTGTATTGAGAAAAAAGACTTTGCATCCAAAGACTCTAAAGTAATTACCCTTGGGTTTTCTATTATTCCATAATTCATATGGGCTCTTCATGAAAATAGGTCTAATCAAGACTCTATTGATAATATAACAAGATGTATTCACAGTCTCAGCCTAAAAATAAATAGGCAGATCATACTCATCAAGCATAGTTCTTGCAATTTCTTGAAGGGTTCTATTCCTTCTTTCTACTACACCATTCTGCTGAGGTGTCCTAGGGGTAGAAAGGTTGTGACTATATCCATTGTGTGAGTAATAAGATTCAAACTCATGATTTTAAAACTCACAGCCATGATCACTTCTCATGGTTTTAATATTATGTCCACTAAGGTTTTCTACAAACTTGGATTATTTAACAAAGTAAGAACAAGCTCCACTTTTGTGAGATAAGAATTAAACCCCAAGTATATCTAGAAAAGCCATCTAATAATTCATAGACATAATTCTTCCCATTTAAACTAGAAACTCTAGGAGGTCCAAAAAATTCCTTGTGAACCAACTCATGAGGTTGAGAAGTTGAGACTTCTTTCTTTGATTGAAAAGAAATTTTATGTTTCTTTCCGTTTTGACAGGGGTTACAAACATTTTCATTTGGGAATTAAAGTTTGGGTAGGTCTCTAACTAAGTTCTTCCTAGTAAATTTTCTAAGTGAATGGATGTTGCAGTGTCCTAATATTCTGTTCTAAAGCCAAGAAGCTTTATGAAAATCATTTAAACAAGTAACATTTTGTTTGCCCAAAAATTTTAAATCGTCAGCATAAACATTTTCATTTCTCAAAGAAGAAAATACTAAAACATTTTTAGAGATAAAAAAATTACAAGAATATTTTTCAAACTTAACATTAAATCCATCATCACATAATTTATAAATACTCAACATATTATATTTAAGTCCATCAACAAATAAAACTTTAGAAATTAAAACTGTGTCAGTGTTACAAATCTGGCCTAGGCCGATGAATTTTCCTTTAGAGTTATCACCAAAGGTGACATGGCCTCCATCAACTTTTATTAGACTCTTGAAGCATGAGTAATGTTCTGATATATGTCTTGAACATCCACTATCGAAGTACCATATCTTCTTGTGAGAACTCTTCAAACTTGTTTCCTACAAAACAGATTTGGATGGGAAATGATTTTGGAACCCAGATCTTCTTGGGTCATGAAAGGTTAGAAATCAAACCTTTAGGTACCCAAATTTTTCTTACGGGTCTCATATAATTTACAGAATCAATAGATTTTTAAAGATAAACATTATTTGATCTATAACCATATGAATAACTAGTTGAAGCATAAGAATTTATAGAACTCTAACAAGCATAATTTTGTCCAGATTTGTGAATAAAACGATTTTTGGTAAACTGTCTTTGTCCAGGTTGGTATCTCAAACCAGTAGTGTACTTTGGTGACACTTGTTTACCTAACATTTGATTAAGTGTATCTTTTCCCTTTGTGAACTTTTATAAGTCCTTTATAAGTTTCTCATTAGGTATTTTCAGTTCAGTATTTTCCTTAAATAGTTGATTATTCTTTTCCTTTTCTATATCAAAGATAGATTTTACATTGGCAGTGAGAAAATACTGTTTCTTTAGTGACTTATATTTGTCCTTACGTTCATTACATGTCTCTTCTAGCATATTAAAATATTCAGATAATTCAGCTTTAGTCATATCTTAAGAATCAGAATCAGATTCTTCATCATCTCCAGAATAATAAGAATTTAAAACAGGAGTATCTAAGGGTAACGCATATGCGTTGGTAATTAAACACATGTTGGCACGATTCTTTTCATAATCAGAAACATTAGATTCACTTGTGTTGTCTTATGAATCACTCCAAGTAGCTTTCATATCTTTCTTGTACTTATTGTCCTTATAATCATATTTCTTTTTGAATTTTAATTTTGGATAGTCAGCCTTGATGTGTCTTTTCCTCTTGCATTCATAGAAGACTATATCATCTTCCTTATCAGATTTCATCCAATCCTTCTTCCACATACCTCTATTATCGTACTTACCTTTGTAGTTTTATTTTCTAAAGAATTTACTCCTCCTATAGAACTTCTTAAACCTTCTAGCTATTTGAGCCATTTGAGCATCACTATCAGAATCAGAATCTTTACTTGTTGAATGTTCAGTAGATACATGCATTTTCTCTTTGTATTTGCTCTTAGAAGCAGTAGACATGAAATTCATGGATATTCTCTTGGGTTCATCATCTTCATCTTTGTTCACTTTAAGTTCTTCCTCATACATCATAAGCTTACCTAATAATTCCTTAATAGGGAGTGTGCTGATGTCGCATGATTTTCTAATTGAAACAGATGTGCCTCTCCATATTTCTAGTATACATCTTAATATCATCATAATTTGTTCCATTGATGGAACAACCTTTCCAAGATAGCTCATAGTATTGACAATCTCATTGAACCTCAGATACATGTCAGAAATGGGTTCATCAGATTTCATTTTAAAAGTGTCATATTTAATAGTATAGGTATTCAGCCTCAATTTTTTAAAATTGGTTGTTCCCTCATGTGAAATATCCAAAGTGTCCCATAATTCATAAGCTGTTTTACAAGAATAAATTCTATTAAACTCTTCATCTCCTAAAGCAAAATATAGGGCATTCATAGCTTTACAATTATTATTATAAGCAATCTATGTCCCATATTTCATAAGTAGTTTTACAAGTAGAAATTATATTAAACTCTTCACCTCTTAAATCATGATACATGGCATTCATAGCTTTACAATTATTATTGTATGTAGTCTTTGTAGGTTCATCCCATGTTGTTCTTTCAGTTTCCGGAATTTTATATTATGACTCTATAGCAGTCCAAATATGAAAACCCAGACTTTCTAAGTGAATTTTCATCTTAAGTTTCCACTGGGCATAGTTTTTACCATTAAATAAAGGTGGCCTGTTAGTAGCATCACCTTCTAGTCTATTGTCCATAACTAGAGTTTAGAAAAAAAAATTAAAGATATAAAATTTAGAAATACCAGAAATTTAAGATCATTAAAGATGCAACTAAAATCACAGTTGAAAAACAGAGTGTTTTGAAAAATTGTATTAATAAAAACAAACCTCTGATACCAAATGTTGGTCGGAGTGGACACTCATGATGGGGGTGAATTGTGTTCCAATTAATATTTCTGTTAAAAATATTTCTCCTAAAAACCCCACATATAAAAAAAAGATAAAATGTAGTGAATTTATACAGAGTGTAAATGGCAAATTAGTTTCTCAAAGATTGATTAGGTCTGATTTAATTTAATATGAAGATTAAATTGTCTTTTGAAACTAACTTACACTATTGGAAATTCAGTCTATAGCCACAGTTTTAAACCGTGGATATAGGTCCTAAAACTGTGGCTATAGGTAATAGCCACGGTTTGAGGAACCATGGCTAAATTTGGCGTGGCTATATACCTAGGCCAATAGCCACGGTTTGTAACCATGGCTATAGGTCTCTAGCCACGGTTCAAACCGTGGCTATAGGTATAAAACCACAGTTCAAACCCTGGCATTATCACTATAGCCACGGTTTAGAACCGTTTCTATACAAGAGGACAGGAAAACTTTATTGCCACGGTTTTAAACTGTGGCAATAGACCTATAGCCACGGTTAAAAAATGTGGCAATTAACCAATATCCACGGTTTAAAACCATGGCTATAGGGTCCGAAAATCCAAAAAATACCCCCCCCCCCCGCACTCCCCTTGTAGCCCCCCTCCCCCCTGCATCCCCCACCCCTTGTAAAGCCCCCCTGGACAGCCCCCCCTCACTCCCATTGTAGTAAACAACCCCAATGTAGCCCCCATCCACCCTGAAAAGCCCCCCTGGACAACCCCCTCCCCCCTATAAAGCCCTTCTTGGACAACCCCCCTCCCCCCAAAAAATATCCCCCACCCTCTCCCATGCACCCCCCTCCTGGACACCTCTCCCCTTGGACACCCCCCCTTCATGGACAGCACCCCCCTCCATTCCCTGCTGGACACCTCTACCCCCTGCCTGAACAGCCCCCCCTCCTGGACACCTCTCCCCCTGGACACCCCCCCTTCTTGGATAGCACCGTCCTCCCTTCCCTGCTGGACACCTCTCCCCCCTGCCTGGATAGCACCCCCTGCTAGAAAACCCTCCACCTTCTTGGACAACACCCCCTCCCTCCTGGACACCTCTCTCCCTGTCTGGACAACTCTCCCCCTAGACACCCCCCCTTCCTGGACAGCACCCCCCTCTCCCCCCTGATTGGACAACACCCCTTGCTGGACACCCCTCCCCCCTGCCTGGACAGCACCCCCCTCATGGACAACAACCCCTCCCTCCATGCTCGACACCTCCCCCCCTTCCTGGATAGCACCCCCCTATTGGACACCCCTCCCCCCTTCCTGGACAACACCCCTCCCTCCTGGACACCTCTCCCCCTTCCTGGATATTACCCCCTCCCTTCCCTGCTGGACACCTCTCCCCCCTACCTGGATAGCACCCCCCTGCTGGACACCCCCATGCCTGGAAAACACCCCCTCCCTCTTGGACACCTCTCCCCCTGCCTGGACACCACCCCCTTCCTGGACAGCACCCCCTCCCTCCCTGCTGAACACCGCTCCCCCTGCCTCAATATCACCCCCACCCTGCTGGACACCCCCCTGCCTGGACAGCACCCCCTCCCTCCTGGATACCTCTCCCCCTGCCTGGATAGCACCCCCTACTAGACACCCCACCCACCTTTCTTGGACACACCCCCTCCCTCCCTCTCTGCTAGACACCTATCCCCCCTGCCTGGACAGCACCCCCTCCCCCTACTGGACACCCCTCCCCCCTACCTGGACAACACACCTCCCTCCTGGACACCTCTCCCCCTACCTAGACAGCACCCCCCCCCCCCAGCTGGACACCCCGCCCCCTGCTTGGAAAACACCCCTCCCTCCCTCCTAGACACCTCCCCCCCCTGCCTGGATAGCACCACCCTTGCTGGACACCCCTTCCCCCTGCCTGGACAGAACCCCCTGCCTAGACAGCCCCCCTCCCTCCCCCCTGGACACCTCTAGTAGCCGTCTGGATATGCCTCCCTGGGATTCCCCTTCCCTTTTAGAACTAAGACTTCCTAATGGATATTTCTAACTCTCCAGGGGGCTATCTTTTCTCCGATGACAACACTAGGAGCGGCTCGTCTAACTTGGCGGCACAAATTTTCATGGAATTGGATTTATCTCCCCATGTTCCAGACAAGCTGGAACTCAATGTGGAAGACAAGCTTTGTTGGATCCAGGATATCCTTTACCTAGTCTTTCCCAGATACTTACAGCATTGTATTTTTTAGGGGCACTTAGTGAAGGTCTGTCGTTGAGGGAACCAGGGTTGGAGGCGTGAGCCTCTAGTGGTCGAAGGCAGTAGGGCTCTCAGACTACCCACTTGTCTCGACTGTTTTATTTTGTCTTATAGGTGGATTAACCCAGCAATGATATCCTAGTGGCTCCTCCGATGCTGTCATAAATTATGGTCCACTCAATCCCTCCTCAAGGGGATGTTTCTAAAGATCTTCAGATCCTAGAACTGTGTGGTGCAAGACACTTTGCACCTTTATAGGTATTTTCTATCCAGAATTTAGTAGTTCACTGCATGCAGTTCCTTGCAAGAGACTTCTCACCTTTATAGATTTACACCTGAGTATGTTGACCACCAACAAGAAGTAAATTTAAATCCATAACTTATTCCATCCATAATGATTACATATTTACCTTCATGAATTACCTCCCAATGTTCAACTTCAAGAGTAATAAAGTTGCCAACCAATTGTTAGAATCATCCCTTGATGAAGCCTCTACTGGTTTTGAAAATTCCACCACAACTTGAGGGACTAGGTTCTCTAATCTATTGCCAATTATAATGATTGGAAATTTTCAATCACTATCAGACCAACCCACTTCCCATGATCGTAGGCAATGCATTGAATCCAAGTGACATGTGTGTGCAATTCTGAGAATGAGAGAATAAGCGATTAAAAGAAAAAGAAAGTAGAAACCTCCTAATGATTATGAAATTAAAAACAACCAGAGAATTAAGCAGGAGGGTTAATCCTTAACGGGTATAATTAAACAGGGAGGATGGGTGGATTATATTTAGTGTGACCACAAATAGCCTAATGTGCCATAATCAGAGTATTAGTGCAGAATGAAATAAAAGATGGTAGAGAAAAGCATCAAAAGCATGATTGATCCAGTCTTGGAAGCACCCCCACCTCTATTGAACAGTGGTTCCACTTATAGAAATACTCATGGTTTTTCAATCCTCCATTATCTGGATAAATATTAGCATGAACATTATCTTCAATGAACCTAGCAATTCTGAATTATTCCTCAAATTCCAAGCCCGAATCCCTTTCTTCAAATTGACTACTCATGCACAACTTGATGGTCGATATTTCTTCATGAGAGAGTATCATTCGAATTGTCCTTGTTAAGTCATTCCCCTCCCACGATCGAGCTATGTACTCTTTCATGAAGTATTAGAGGGTCAAATTCTTTGGTGCATCGTGGCTATGGTGTAAATCTTGCTCTGCTCAGCATGCTCGCGTGATGAGTAGCCTTACTGATTCACATGCTACTAGTATTAGGACCTGGTTCTGGATAACCTGGGCCTCTTGGGCCTGAGAAGTTGGTCCATGGGCTTCAATATTGGGCATGTAAATACTTCTAGTATTCATCAAGCTAGCTTCTTCACACTTGTGCAGAGCTTGACACTGTCACCTTTATTTTCAATAGAACACTTAATTTGTGGAAGCTCTTCAACCTGGTCTAGGCTTCAATAGGAAGGTGTGGATCAGTAGGTTGGAACTTTATTTGAGAATTTTTTTCATGCACCTGGAATGGGTTGGAATTTCTCCTAATTTTTTTAATGTTGAAGCAAATGGTGTTTCAAGCGGTGAAGTTAACTAAGCTCACTGAGGCAATTTGTCAAACACCTTATGTGCATTATCTTCCGGAACAATGTCATCTTCTTCAGTTCCATCACCTTCAGTGGGAACTTTGTCGGAGCATTTAGTTAGGCACCTACCGTGCATGTTCCTTCAAAACTGAAACCTCAGTGGTAAAGAGGGAAGAGGTCCCCACCGTCTTCATTACTGATTTCATACAAAATCAACTATCAACATGTCTTCAACGAGCATGATTGATCAGGTTCACACGTAGCAATTCATCTAAGATATAGACCTAATCAGTTGATTTTGGAATTTACTCAACCAATGAAATGAATTCTTATCTCTCTTCAACTCTTGTCGTGGGATCAGTGTGCCTAACCCTATCATCTTCATCAATTCAAACATCTGACACGCTGGTCTAAAGCTCAACCAAAGCTTGATTGAAGATAATTTTTTGCCTTGTTTGTCTACATTAAAACTTCAATTTGGTTTCATATTCACCACTCTGAAACACAAACAGTCACCGACGCTTCAATTGAACCAACATCATGATGTGCATAGTGGTCTTCAATCCCGTACAGCTGGTTCGTCATCATCCTCCTAATCCAACTTACATTGGTCGAATATGACTGATATCACAGACTCACGTGGTTTACAACTCAATGACTCAGCTTCATCGATCTCTAAGCTCGATATTTCCAAGCTACAAATTCCATGGTCACCTCGAAATCTGTCCAACTCTTCATTAGGTCTTATACACCTTGGGACGAATTTTTCCTTTAAACATGGAAAAAACTAGGACTCGGTTTCATTGACATTTGTTTGTGCTCCCCCTTAGGTCAGAGTTTCAATTTAGTTTCGTCTCAGGTGGAATTTGTCAGCGACATTTCAAGGGAGGAATCAAAAGTAAGACTCAGGGAATACTATCACTGCGAACTACCACGGGCGGTGTGACCACGGTGTGGCCGCGGCATGATCGCGGCGTGGCCGCGGTGTGACCGCGGTGTGTTGGCTCTATCCAGCGACATCCACGTGGCAGAATATTGTGGTCAGGAGTGAAGGGAGTAGGAGGAGGTGAGGCAACATTCCAGTCATCGCCCCTCTAGCAGAAATTGTGATTAGTCAGTCTCAACATTGATCACAAGACTAATGTAATATTATCACTACGAACTACCGCAGGGTGTCTTCCTGGAGTAGGGCCAAATCATGGCGTGACCGCGGCGTGTTGGCCCTGTCCAGCGACATCCGTGGGGCAGCATCTTCCAGTTAGGAGCGAATGGAGCAGGAGGAGGCGGGGCAACATTCTACTAATCGCCCTCCTGAAAGATATTGAGATTAGTCAGTCTCAACATTGATAACAAGACTAATGGAATATTATTACTGTGAACTACCGTGAGGTGTCATCCTAGAGCAGGGCCAAATCACGACGTTACCGTGGCGTGACCGCGGCGTGACTGCGGCGTGATCGCGGTGTGACCGCATCGTGTTGGCCCGGTCCAGCGACATCCGCAGGGCAGCATCTTCCACTTAGATTCAATTAGGATTATATTTATGGCATGAGAGGATTTTTTTCTGAGAATATTTAAAGAAATAAATGCTAATATGTGATGACTAAAGGATTAGATGACCCCTGATATACCTAATTCGATGAGGGCTGGAATGGTGGTGGAAGGGGGCTAGTTGCAGGTGCTGGGGGGATGGTGCGGGCTGATTCGAAGGTGGAAGGGGGGCTGTTGCGAGCTGTAATGCTGGTGGCAGTGGGCTAAAATGAAGGTGGAAGGGGAATGGAGTGGGATGGATGTGGCTGGAGTAGGGCCAAATCACGGCATTACCACTGCGTGACCGCGGTGTGACCGCGGTGTGACCGCGGCGTGACCGCGGCGTGACCGCGGCGTGACCGCAACGTGTTGGCCCGGTCCAGCGACATCTGCGGGGCAACATCATCCACTTAGTTTCAAAATGCATGATATGTATGGCATGAGAGGATGTTTTCTCAGAATATTTACAGAAATGAATGCTAATCTATAATGACTAGAGGATTGGATGAACCCTGATATTCCTAAATCAGCGAGGGCTTGAATGCTGGTGGAAGGGGGTTAGTTGTAGGTACTGGGGGGATGGTGTGGGATAATTTGAAGGTTGAAGGGGGGCTGTTGCGGGCTGAAATGCTAGTGCCAGTGGGCTGAAATGAAGGTGGAAGGGGGCTTGTGTGGGCAGGAGGTGGCTGGAGCAGGGCTAAATCATGCCGTGACCACGGCGGGACCGCAGCGTGTTGGCCTCGTCCATCAACATCCAAAGGGCATCATCTTCCACTTATTTTCAAATAGGATGATATGGATGGCATGAGATGATGTTTTACTCGAAGATTTAATTAAATGAATGCTAATATGTGATGACTAGAGGATTGGATGACCCCTGATATACCTAATTCGGTGAGGTTTGGAGATCTAGAAATGTGTAAGAATACCTAAAGGAATACCCCATGGGATCAGGAAAATCATAGTTTACATAAAATGTAATCTGACATTACTCATACTGGGTGGATCATGTTCATCATATCCACTTTTAAGGCTTAGGGAAATCATGTAAAACATGTGAAAATGTAAGGGTCCACTACAGATGAACTGGGTAGAGCATGTTCATCTAATCTGTCCTTATCGGCAAGCAGTGGCCATATTGGTGGCATAATCTATAATAAATTAATGGGAAATGACTCACATATACCTTAAATAGGAAGGTGGAAACCATCAAATACATTGAAAACAAAGTAAAAACAGGAACCTTGATGTTTGTTTCAGCTTATAACAATAGTATGAATCGATTTTCAACAGCTGTGTGAGGTGCTGTCCATATTTTGTCTAGCCCATAAAAGAGGAAAAAATTGTTATTAAGTAGAAAATTAACTAAAGGAAATAAAATTAAATGAAAGGGAGAAGATTTTTTGGGTTTATAACCCCAAACATGTTTTGTAGCTAACCTGTCAATAGCTGGATAGATCCTGTAGGTCAACCCCAGTCCATTAGTGGGTGTGATCTTCAGAGTATGAACCACCATATCCAGGTATGCACCCCCTTTACATGCACTGAAATGATGAGAAACTAAAAAATATTAGTTCAAAACACAAATATATCCTATAATAGAATTGCACATGATCAAATCAGAACTCAATAAAATAAAAAGATTAACGTTTCTTCCAAAATGTAGTTCCTATTTTACCTATTAACAGTGATTTTTTCATGGGATTGATTAAATTTTGCGTACAAAACAAATTCCATACAAGATGATTTCAATGTATTGATAGTAAGACGATGACTTGCATGTGGGTGGGGGTGGGGGTTAAGAACACATGTTCTATTATCATTAAATAAGTTCTTCAATAATACAAAATCAGTAATGGAGTGCACCAGCAAAGGAGATATTTACCTACAGTCTCTCAAAGGTCCATTGTAGAGGTGAGTAAATCAAATCGTGGATAACAGTGACATTAAAACTGCACAATTAATGACTTTTAGAGATACCTTCACATTAAATTAAATTGTAAATGACTTGCATACACTATAAAGAGTTAGGTTGAAACCATGAAATACATTGAAAACAAACTAAGGAAAAAAACCTAGATGTCTGTTTCTGCTTCCAATAACTAAATGATTTGATCTAAAATTGGTGCGTGAGTTACTGTCCAGCTCTTTTCCTGACCAGAAAACAAAAAAAATGGGACTAAATAGTAAAATAACACCTTATGCATGTCAGTAATACTATAGGTGATCACATCTATCAAGGAATTGTCTTCACTCAGACATGCAGTGTTAAAAAAAGATTCAATTTGATTGACTAAGTCATTACATATGCTCCCCTCAACAGTAAGCATCACAGTTTCAATGTACTACCGATTCGTACTAATAAAAACTATAGGAAGTTAAGTTATAAAATAGGATATTGAAATTACAGATATTGTTGACTAAAATGATGAAGGTTTACTGGGACATCCATGAGAAATTAGTGAACATAACATACTCACTGGAAACACATCAACTATGAGTTTACTGGATCTTGGAAATTAGTACAAACTACTTACAAACCTGTTTTGAAGACAACACAAGCAGAACCTGGATGCTTCTTACGAACAAACATGTCCCTCAAAGATAAGATATATCCAAGAAATAAAGTTCAGATTCCGTGGTTTAAATAATATTGATATCCTACCTTGGATAAAGAATCCTGAAAAAAATGACATTGGAGGCGTCCAGAGGTTTGCTCCATAGGATGTCTGGCTAGAGGTGCTATTTTAGTTTCGCCTTCTACATACCTAAAACAACAATCCTTAAGTCAGTCATAAAGTAGTTGAATTGCATTGAACTGATGACAAATGAAATAAAAATTACAAGAGTATCATATACTTGGTAGGAAAATAATCAAACTAAAAAGCGATTGTCTTGAATTTGAATATTAAATTCAGGAAAATTCATATAGAAATTACCTACAAGCATATGACTGTTGAAACAGAGGTTAAATTCCCAATTTTACGACACAATACATGCATCACTACCAATTCCTATTGTTGTATTCAGAAATACTGGTAAAATAATTAGATAACAACGAAACAACATAGAAAACATTTAATGATGAGTAGAAGAGAAAGAAATGTGGATTAAGGGAAAATTCTAGGATTGTTTAAAGGGAAACATAATCTAACATGAAGACACTACCCATTCAGAAATGTACAAATAAGAAGCAAGAAAAGAAAATACACCAAATCCAGTTCTTAACCAAGACAACCCTCATTGTTCACGAAATGGACCTCACTTCACGTACAGTCAAATAAATCCTTTTCAAGTGTTGGGTCCTGTTGGTAGGGACATCCCCTTTTTTAAGGCATGTTGATGTTGTGTCACAAAAAAATAGCACAACTAGGTTCCAAACTGGTTTCTTATCAGGTTTTTTTGGTTTTTTAAAAGAAAAGGTAGAGTAATATAAAAGACCAAAGGGTGGAAATTTAACAGATTTTAGGAGAAAAAATAAAATAATAAAAACAACATACCTCAACAGATAAGATTACTGGTTCAACCCTGAATCCAAAGTCCAGGGCGTCCACTCCATGATGATTTCTACTAATTTCCAATAAATAAAATAGTTGTGATCAACCTGATTGAATAGAAACACCCATCCCACAAAAAGAAAGGATAAAATGTATCACATATTAGTCCTCGAAACAAAACATCCTCTAAAAAAAGCAGATATTGATTTTGCTTCAATTGTAGCTGATGAGATAATGAGGTGAAGTCTGGGTCGATAATGTTGGATCTAGATTTATGATGAAAAGTTAAAAAAGGATACACATAAAAATTTTTGGTTTCTGGAAAAATTTCACACATATTGATCTTACAAAAAAATTACCTTTTTCAGGAGTCCCAATAAGTAATCTTTCTAAGGGATATTTCATAGGCCTCATCCACCATAATTACACTAACAGGATAACTTCAAAATAAAATAATATAAGGAAACATTATAAAATGGATTACAACGATATCTCTGATAATAAAAAGTAGTCGTAGAAAAGGATTATATAATGCAAACATCTCAAAATCTACAGCACTACTTAATTATAACCTATATTCATTGCAGGTAAATAAAAAATACGGAACACTAATTTCATTTAACAAATGTCATATTTTAGTCACTATGTTGATGTCTAGTATGCTTCAAACTAGAAATTCTAATGAAATTTGGTTCACTATCAATGCATTGTGGTTGATTGCATTTTGTGGTGATACTGGATTTTTTCAAATATTTAGAAAGTATGAGACCATAATTTTTCTAATATGAAACACAATATTTGTAAATCACTCATGTGATCTTCATGTTGTTCAATACATATAGATACTAAATTCTTATATGTTCTAGTGTGTTTTAATTCCAATAGTAGAACCATGAGATTCAAATTTCCATCATCTTTTAAAATGTAGTTTTGTTTCAATTTATTGCACAAACATTTTGTTCTTGCACAATTCTTATATTCTTACCACTTTCATCTATTCATTGAAGATTAATCTATGATCTGTAACATTATTTTAGCTAATAACAGTAGTTTTGAATATTTCAATTGATAATTAAAAAAATAAAGATTTATTATTTCATTGTTATTTTAAACTGCATAGTATAATACACTTCTTACGGTAAAAAACTAATCAGAAAGGAAATTTGAAAATTTAAAAAAAAAACCTAAAGTAGTATTACCTTGATATTTCACCACTAAAAGTCAGTAATATTTTTTAGTCATCTTGTTTAAATACTCCTATGTTTGACTGTGTAGTATTTGCATGACTAATTGTAGTCGCGGTGTCTTGAGACAATTGAAAGGAATTATATAATTTTTCTAACCGAAAGAATGAATAAACTATAGTGAGGAGCAACTAACCTGCAACCAATTACTTTATGAAAATCATGTTGGGGATCAAACTTCCCTTGATACTTCTTGTCAGAAAACATAAACTAAATATATGGTGCAAAATCAAAGTTTAAAAGGAATAAGAAACACAGAAGTGTGGATTTACAAAGTCCTCCAATTTCTTGATGGAGATGATGTTTTGCAGAATACAATTCAATTAGAAAAACAAATATTGAAGCTCTTCCATTCTGAAAATAATGTTATGGGACAAGTACATAATTATGTACAGTAAGAATAAGTAGAGAATACCATTCAGGACCTGAAAGAAATTAAAAATACATGGCTACTAATTAAAATATAAAGAGAGTCCATACCCTTTATGATGAATGTGAAGAAAAAATGTAGTGGAATGCACCCTTGAGAAACAGAAATATTTAATGAATTTATAGTATATGGATGAGGGAAGCTGATGAGAGATATTTAGTAAACATAATGCCTGAAGATAGAGTTTTAAAGAAACCCAAAATTTAATGCATATAGAAAATAATATAAACAAATAATGGATTATATAAGTTATAAAATTGAATAGTAAATACTGTGAAAAAAAATAAAAATAAAGAGAAAAAATTACTAAAATTGAAAAGAACAATGCAGATATTAGAGTATATAATACCCATAGAATTTGAAAATAACAGTTGTTATTCTAGATTTTGAGTATGCATACTACCAAAGAACAATTGTGGAATCAGAATAGAAGATGTATTATAAGAACATACAAAAAAATCATAAGAGAACCTAAATACTGAATATTTTATAGCAGAGAGAAAATTCTATCAGGGGGATACTATAACACACAATATGCAGTGTAGTGGAAATTTAGGGTTGGTCAAGGCATATCGAGGTAAAAAAATACACGACCATGGAATGAATTAGATTCCATTAATGCAGATAGAAACTAACTAAATTTGATCATTAATTCCATATTCAAGAATGAAGATATTTTAATACAGTACAGAAATTTTGTATTAATATACTCATATAAAAGAGTGAAATGCTGAGATTAATGGTGCAGAGATGATTGGAAGAGAAAATTACCCTATGTAGGAGATGGATGGGTATGTGGTTGATCGTGGGTGCCTCAATATGGAAGAAAGCCTAGCTTGTAAGGACAACCCACAAAAAATTGGACCAGATGAGTACCTTTGGGTTCGGCCGAACTCACACAACAACGTTGGAACTGCATCAATAGGGAGGTGGGGAGGCCGCATCGGAGCCACGTCGGTGGGGAGGTGGGATAGCTACAGAAAAGTGTTGAAAGAGGAAGAGGAACGCTGGTGGGGAGGAGGGTCGCAACGAGGAGGAGGGTCGCGGCGAGGAGGCATCAGGGAGGAGGGTTGTGATGATGAGGAGGGCGTGACGAGGAGGCGTCGGGAAGGAGGGAAGCAGTGATGAGGAGGGCGTGGCGAGGAGGCGTCGGAAAGGAGGAGGGTGCGGTGAGGAGGAGGTTGCGGTGAGGGGGGGGGGGGTGGGGGCGGCGAGGAGGAGATCAATGGGAGGAGGAATCACGTGGGTAAGAGGGTCGCTGATCGGGAGAATGGAGGAGGAGCCCGATGAATTTTGGGGGAAAAATGGGATGGATAATTTTAGGCATGTTTTTTTAATTAAATCGTGGCTATAAATTAGCTATAGCCACAGACCTACAAAATCACGGCTATAGGTCCGTGGCTATAGCCTTATTATTTAGTAGTGTTACTGGTTTACAATAAGTATAAACTCTTGCTAATTTAACTATCAAAGTAACTTTAAAACAAATTATATTTCAAAGTAGTTTGCAGCGGAATATGAAATATATAGTATACTTATGACTTAAACTAAAATGCACAACAGATGTAACCAAGAGGTTCAGTCTCAAGACGAGACTTAGTGCTATCAAAAATTTATATAAATTGATCCACACCATGGATCGAGGTAAACAATAGTTCAGAAACAATCTAGGTCCTAATACCTCTACCAGAGTTCTACGTGGGAAAATAAACAACAGCTCACAGCTATCCAGGTCTTACATGACCTCTACCACTATACACAGTGGGATACAAGGAAGTTATAGAGTTTGAATGAGGATTTAAGAATCCTCTAGCTTAGCTTAGGAGACAGTGTGTGTGTGTGTAATATAAATAGGGTACACACACTTCTTGAAATGTAAATAAAAGAATCACTACAGTAAATATGGAAGAGTTTAGAAAATCTTTAGTGATTGGTAGTGTAACTTTGGACTCATTTGATTGGTCAGAAAAGCTTCTGAGTCCTTCTCTAGTTTTTGTTATGAAAAATAGAATGTCATTTTCTTCTTTGGTTCCAGGTTCATCTTATCAGAACATCTTGAGAAGGATGAAGTTTGTGTTCTCCTCTAGAAATGGATTACATTGAGTATGTCCTATATTCCTGGTGTATGGATGTAGTCTTGTGTGAATGCACCACTTTTCATTGCTTTTAAGCCCTTGTCTTTTTCACCCTTTGTGTGTGATCTTAGTTCCTTGATTCTCTTTGTATCGACGCACACCCCGTGTTCACTGCTTTTAATCTAGGTCTTTATTTTAACATTTATAGCTTTCAGCTCCAGCAAATGGGAATGATTACCATTTGCATGGGTACTAGGTATGGTTCCCTGACATGGAAATAGAAATCATTAAATAACATTAAATGTATTAAAAACATAAAATGTAATGGTTAGATTAATAAATAATTAATATTGAGAGTATAGAGTTTGACTGGTTGATCAACCATTAGTAGCCTTCTGTTGGTAGATGTGTACAGTGGAATTTGTGTAATAGTGAACTTCAATCGGTATCTCTTTGAATCTTGTATCGGTAGCTTCTGATATCGTTAGCTCTTACACTGTATCCGTAACTTTCGGTATCGGTAGCTCTATATACTGGTGACTTCATTCTATCGGTTTCTCTGCTTAGTATCGATGGCTTCATTCTGTATCGGTGACTCTGTATATTAGTAGCTCTTGGTCTATTGGTAGCTCTGTTCTGTCGGTAGCTCTGGTGTGTCAGTAGCTCTGGACTGTCGGTAGCTCTATGTATTGGTGATGTCTGTTTCGATAGCTTGCTTACCGGTGGACTTGTACATATCGGTAGCTTTAGCTTACCGGTGGACTTGTAAATATCGATAGCTTTAGCTTATCAATGACTCTTTCTATCGGTAGACTAAGTCTATCAGTGGACTAAGTGCTGGTAGCTCTGTATCAGTAGCTATATACAGATCAGTGAGTAACACTTATCTATTTTATGCAAAACATATCCGATTGGATTAGAATTACTTCAAAACTTAAATAAACAAAGATAAAAATTGATCCACATATTTCACGGATTATTTTAATATTATTATCAGATAGAATGTCATAGATTGAGTTAATTAAAATATAGATAAACATTAATTGGGATTATCAATGTATGTGAAAGCATAGTTTGGATTATCAAAACAGGTGAGGTCAATAGTTATGATGGGTCGGGTGTGCCTAGAATTTTGTAGTTCATGTAAATGATATGATGTGATGGGTTCACTTAGAATTATATAGTGATATAATGCATTGGGTAATGTGATATGTCTCATGAGATAAATTGAATTACATGTGGTAGTTGACCACTAATACATGATGTTTCATTTTTATTCATCGTAACATTCCAATCCTTTATTTAATGCTTCCTCTCAGGATTATGATCCATTGCCTATGTTATGATGATAATGATTTTCCCACCCTTTGTTATATTGATTCATGTTCTTATCTATACTCTTACTAGAATTTTATCTCACCCATTTATTTGATGTATATCCTAAGGTGATTACTTTTTCTATGTAGAAGACGAGGGATTATAAGAATCTAGAGAAGAAGGAATTAAACAAATGTTCATGTTTTATTTTGTAAAATTCACTTATTGTCCTAATTTTCCCAAAACCCTAAACCATTGGATCCTTTCTATGAAATTATTTTATGTTATTTGTCTTTAAAATCATTTAATATGTTATGTAATAAATGTAGGGCTAGTATAGTTTGTATTAGATAAAAGTTTAGTAATTTTTAGAATTAGGATTATAGAACCTTAGTGAAAACCCTTAGTATGAGACTAAGTATAAAAAAGCACCCAATATTCATTGTTTTAGAAAATTATAAACATAGGGATCTCACAAGATATTCATTTAGAATTAATTTCATAATGTTGTAAATTATTAATTCATTACTTTTTGACTTATGTTTTGTTCTAACCATTTCTATTTTAGAAAATGGTGTGAACCATGAGAAACTAGGATAAAAATCGAGGCGAAGGACAATGCAGTGATGGAAAAAATGACCTCCCCAATGCCTTGGGAGGTGGAGTCCAAAATTTCATGGTAATTTATACCCAGCTATATCATATTATGAACAATAACCTAAACAATGTGGAACTTCCACCTTTACCTAATAATGATAAACTCAGTATTGAGTATTTTATGTGATAATGACCATAAACGTTTAGTGGATCTTCTAATCCACTATTCACAGAAAAGTGGGTAAAATCAATGGAGAAGATCATTTTTGTGCTTAACTATTCTGATATGGATAAGGTGACTCTGAAGTTTACCATTTAAATGGAGTGGTTGAACAATGTTGGGATCTGATTAAGAACACTAAAACAATGTAAGAAGATGAAGAGATGGAGTGGGAAGACATTAATATAATATGTCATAATAAGTATTTCTGACAAATGTTTTATATAAAGATATAGAGAGAATTCATAGAGCTGGTGAAAAAGGAAGATGAATCTATCATAACTTAAGAATAAAATTTCAAAAGGCATGCATGGTATGCGTCATGTTTTATTTATAAAAAATGATTGAGTAATTGATAAATTATTTAGTGGTTTTAAACCACACCTTTGAAAGGCTAGTAGAATTCAAGACATTTGGAGTAATGAATAAGTTGTTTTATGCACTCTTAAAGTGTATATAGAGTTTAGAGAATAGTCCCATGTCCATGGAGATAATTTTCTACACAACAAGACAACCTACCTTGTCAAGGTTTCATGGAGGAACCATAATTATGAAGGTGCAACTTGGGGGCCAAAGGATATGAGGAAGGAGAAATACACTCACTTGTTTATGTGAAATGAAATTTCAAGGGAGAAATTTCAAAAGGGGTGAAGAATATAATGACCCAAAATTTTATCAATCGAATTTAACCCTTATTATTGTATTGTAAAATAGTGAAAATCACATAAAATCACTTAGAAATGATAAAAAAACTATATAAATGAAAAAGTAATGTAACAATATGAATTTTTAGAAGTTGTTGAATCAATACCGATTAAATAGTTACTTGACAATAGAGATATTTAGTTCTTTTGACCACCTATGATGGTTTCATCTTATAGATTAGTATTTGGGCTCTCTCAATGTTTTACATTCCATTTTTTCCATGTTTGGATATATTTTATGTTGGAAATTTATTTTTCCCCTTTATACTTTTCAGTTTACACTACCATACTCTTATATTGTCTAGAAGTTATAGAGTTTGAATGAGGATTTAAGAATCCTCTAGCTTAGCTTAGGAGACAGTGTGTGTGTGTGTAATATAAATAGGGTACACACACTTCTTGAAATGTAAATAAAAGAATCACTACAGTAAGTATGGAAGAGTTTAGAAAATATTTAGTGATTGGTAGTGTAACTTTGGACTCATTTGATTGGTCAGAAAAGCTTCTGAGTCCTTCTCTAGTTTTTGTTATGAAAAATAGAATGTCATTTTCTTCATTGGTTCCAGGTTCATCTTATTAGAACATCTTGAGAAGGATGAAGTTTGTGTTCTCCTCTAGAAATGGATTACTTTGAGTATGTCCTATGTTCCTGGTGTATGGATGTAGTCTTGTGTGAATGCACCACTTTTCATTTCTTTTAAGCCCTTGTCTTTTTCACCCTTTGTGTGTGATCTTAGTTCCTTGATTCTCTTTGTATCGACACACACCCCGTGTTCACTGCTTTTAATCTAGGTCTTTATTTTAACATTTATAGCTTTCAGCTCCAGCAAATGGGAATGATTACCATTTTCATGGGTACTAGGTATGGTTCCCTGACATGGAAATAGAAATCATTAAATAACATTAAATGTATTAAAAACATAAAATGTAATGGTTAGATTAATAAATAATTAATATTGAGAGTATAGAGTTTGACTGGTTGATCAACCATTAGTAGCCTTCTGTTTGTAGATGTGTACAGTGGAATTTGTGTAATAGTGAACTTCAATCGGTATCTCTTTGAATCTTGTATCGGTAGCTTCTGATATCGTTAGCTCTTACACTGTATCCGTAACTTTCGGTATCGGTAGCTCTATATACTGGTGACTTCATTCTATCGGTTTCTCTGCTTAGTATCAATGGCTTCATTCTGTATCGGTGACTCTGTATATCAGTAGCTCTTGGTCTATTGGTAGCTCTGTTCTGTCGGTAGCTCTGGTGTGTCAGTAGCTCTGGACTGTCGGTAGCTCTATGTATTGGTGATGTCTGTTTCGATAGCTTGCTTACCGGTGGACTTGTACATATCGGTAGCTTTAGCTTACCGGTGGACTTGTAAATATCGATAGCTTTAGCTTATCAATGACTCTTTCTATCGGTAGACTAAGTCTATCAGTGGACTAAGTGCTGGTAGCTCTGTATCAGTAGCTATATACAGATCAGTGAGTAACACTTATCTATTTTATGCAAAACATATCCGATTGGATTAGAATTACTTCAAAACTTAAATAAACAAAGATAAAAATTGATCCACATATTTCACGGATTATTTTAATATTATTATCAGATAGAATGTCATAGATTGAGTTAATTAAAATATAGATAAACATTAATTGGGATTATCAAAGTATGTGAAAGCATAGTTTGGATTATCAAAACAGGTGAGGTCAATAGTTATGATGGGTCGGGTGTGCCTAGAATTTTGTAGTTCATGTAAATGATATGATGTGATGGGTTCGCTTAGAATTATATAGTGATATAATGCATTGGGTAATGTGATATGTCTCATGAGATAAATTGAATTACATGTGGTAGTTGACCACTAATACATGATGATTCATTTTTATTCATCGTAACATTCCAATCCTTTATTTAATGCTTCCTCTCAGGATTATGATCCATTGCCTATGTTATGATGATAATGATTTTCCCACCCTTTGTTATATTGATTCATGTTCTTATCTATACTCTTACTAGAATTTTATCTCACCCATTTATTTGATGTATATCCTAAGGTGATTACTTGTTCTATGTAGAAGACGAGGGATTATAAGAATCTAGAGAAGAAGGAATTAAACAAATTTTCATGTTTTATTTTGTAAAATTCACTTATTGTCCTAATTTTTCCAAAACCCTAAACCATTGGATCCTTTCTATGAAATTATTTTATGTTATTTGTCTTTAAAATCATTTAATATGTTATGTAATAAATGTAGGGCTAGTATAGTTTGTATTAGATAAAAGTTTAGTAATTTTTAGAATTAGGATTATAGAACCTTAGTGAAAACCCTTAGTATGAGACTAAGTATAAAAAAGCACCCAATATTCATTGTTTTAGAAAATTATAAACATAGGGATCTCACAAGATATTCATTTAGAATTAATTTCATAATGTTGTAAATTATTAATTCATTAAATTTTTGACTTATGTTTTGTTCTAACCATTTCTATTTTAGAAAATGGTGTGAACCATGAGAAACTAGGATAAAAATCGAGGCGAAGGACAATGCAGTGATGGCAAAAATGACCTCCCCAATGCCTTGGGAGGTGGAGTCCAAAATTTCATGGTGATTTATACCCAGCTATATCATATTATGAACAATAACCTAAACAATGTGGAACTTCCACCTTTACCTAATAATGATAAACTCAGTATTGAGTATTTTATGTGATAATGACCATAAACGTTTAGTGGATCTTCTAATCCACTATTCACAGAAAAGTGGGTAAAATCAATGGAGAAGATCATTTTTGTGCTTAACTATTCTGATATGGATAAGGTGACTCTGAAGTTTACCATTTAAATGGAGTGGTTGAACAATGTTGGGATCTGATTAAGAACACTAAAACAATGTAAGAAGATGAAGAGATGGAGTGGGAAGACATTAATATAATATGTCATAATAAGTATTTCTGACAAATGTTTTATATAAAGATATAGAGAGAATTCAAAGAGCTGGTGAAAAAGGAAGATGAATCTATCATAACTTAAGAATAAAATTTCAAAAGGCATGCATGGTATGCGTCATGTTTTATTTATAAAAAATGATTGAGTAATTGATAAATTATTTAGTGGTTTTAAACCACACCTTTGAAAGGCTAGTAGAATTCAAGACATTTGGAGTAATGAATAAGTTGTTTGATGCACTCTTAAAGTGTATATAGAGTTTAGAGAATAGTCCCATGTCCATGGAGATAAGTTTCTACACAACAAGACAACCTACATTGTCAAGGTTTCATGGAGGAACCATAATTATGAAGATGCAACTTGGGGGCCAAAGGATATGATGAAGGAGAAATACACTCACTTGTTTATGTGAAATGAAATTTCAAGGGAGAAATTTCAAAAGGGGTGAAGAATATAATGACCCAAAATTTTATCAATGGAATTTAACCCTTATTATTGTATTGTAAAATAGTGTAAATCACATAAAATCACTTAGAAATGATAAAAAAACTATATAAATGAAAAATTAATGTAACAATATGAATTTTTAGAAGTTGTTGAATCAATACCGATTAAATAGTTACTTGACAATAGAGATATTTGGTTCTTTTGACCACCTATGATGGTTTCATCTTATAGATTAGTATTTGGGCTCTCTCAATGTTTTACTTTCCATTTTTTCCATGTTTGGATATATTTTATGTTGGACATTTATTTTTACCCTTTATACTTTTCAGTTTACACTACCATACTCTTATATTGTCTAGAAGTTTTACATACATGGTTGTTTTCCTAGTATATTTTATCTTCTAATTTTAATCCCTATACACTTCAGCATTGAGATGACTATGTATTAGAATCCAAATACTTAAGAAAAGGCCTCCCTGTTTTAGATATTCCTTCATCATTGGTCACCGGTCCCTGGCCTATGGAGGAGGGTTTGGGGTAGTGTTGGCTCGATCCCTTACATGGGTCAGGTCATGAAATTTATTCCCATAATATTTTCTAACAACTGTATATTCTAACAAAGTTTTTAATCTACAGAATATATTTATGCATGAGACTCTTCCATTTTCTCATATTTAACCCAGGTTCATTTTTTATCAAAATATATTCGGGGTGATACCCCGAAACCCACACATCTGACACGGCCATACTGTTCAAGCTACTTTGAGGCCACTAATAGAAGTTTTTCATTTTGTACATCTAATCATGATTCTTGGTTCTAAGTTGGATAAAATTATTGGAAAATAAGTAATCATTATTATGTAATACAGATAAAAAACAATTTTTATTATGTCATACTTACACATGTTTCCCACACTTTGTCTATTTTTCTATCTATTATTATCCCTTATTTATTTACATGTGATTCATTCCATAACATGTGATTTGTGATAGAAGTGGATTTTTATTTCAATTCATCAATATACATATAAAAAATTGAACATAATTATGTTGTTATTTCATATCACATAAAGTAGTATGGTAGATTTAAAATGTCATCCAATTTTTTTCAGGTAAAACATATCCCATCCTTTTTTATTGTAGGGGTATGTTTGTTTTGATTCCTGTTGAATATGTTCATCCCTCAATTGTTGTTTCATAAATTAACAATTCTTAATCAAAGTGATTTATATATTTATTTTCATGAAATGAATTAACAATCATAATGTACTCGAAAAGATGTCTCCTCATGATGACTAATAAATTCACCACACACTCGTTGGTTTAATCTGGTGTCTATACATTTGTGGAGGGTGTGGGTTTATTTTCCCTTCAACATATTTGATATAAAAACATGGAATAATTTTGTAGAAGTATATGTGATCTATTATAACGAGCATTAATACAAATTGAATTTGGGGTTCATCTACTATAAATACAAACTGAAAGGAATAATTTAGAATAAGTCAATGTGTCATTATTTTATTTTTTAGTACAATAACGATAGTATTTCATAATTTCACCTTAATATCATCCCATATCAGTGTGTTAAGTGTGGTAAAAACATTGTTCTATGAATCTACTTCAACCGGCACATTCTAGCGAGTGTTGAGCCCAATGTAACTATTGAACATGGAAATGTTGGTGTTAATAGGCTTGCCATATGGATTCCATCCAACCTCGAATTTAATGCCTCCATTTTTTGCATTAACATATTTTTTATCACCATACGAATACGACACTCATTTTTTTGTGACACATTTTTCTCACCTTCTACCATTTTATTGGATTCAACATTTTTAATAAGTTATTCCTATAGATTGGTAGCTTCTTCATGTGTAGAAGGTTGTTGTTCTTTTTCATTAGGAGCACCAAAATTTTGAGAATCTTGTTGTTCCTTATTATTGGGAGTATCGACATTTGAATAAGTCATTATCTAAAAAAGTAATTGAACATTTAACTTAGATTACATAAATTTGGCAGTGAAAAAATAATAATATGAGGTGACACAAGGTATATTACAAAAAAATATAACCAGATTGTTGAACACTATTTTTTTAATGGTTGAACGGATTTGACCCCTCCATAGAGTATCCAAATCCCTTCATTGTGGTCTCCTCTGGAATACAGTTCCTCGTCTACATTGGGACCACTGGGAAATGATTCTGATGTCCCAATGATAGGGTCATCCAAAGTTGAATTGACATCTGACCCTTCCGTGGTTTTGGTCGATAGTAGAACTATTGACCACTTTCAGTTTGCAGGATGTGGAACATAAAATAATTGTACTTCCAATGATTCCAATATAAGTAGTTCATCTTTATACCCTTATTTTCTAAAATAAAATTTCACGAATCACAATTCATATATTTTAATAGCACTCTTATTATCAAACCACATGCATTGAAAAATTGGTACTTTGAATACTATGTAATCCAACTCCCATATTTGTTTGATGATGAAAAATTATGAAATATTAACCTAAGTTGGATTTCATTCATTAGTACTAGATACAAGAATCGGCTTATCCACAAATGTAACCCCACTATTTTTCATGGTTTTGTGTTAATCATGTTCGTTTGTATAAAATGTATAACTAAGGGTGTAATTTTGGCCTCAAAGCCTGAGGGTCTGGGAAAAAAATCTTGAGTGGCCTAGCCCTAAAGCATGAGTGTCCCAATATAGAAAAGTCTGAGTTGGGCCGGGTTCAGTCTGTAGGTTCGTTGGGCCGGGCCTGGGCTATAGGTTCGTCAGGCCGGGCGAGGGCCTATTTAAGAAATCCCGTGGGTCAAGCTGGCCTGAAAAAGCCCAGACAACTAGATTGTACAAAGCATGACTCATAAAATCCCATTTGCTATAAAAACATAATTAAGAATCTGCTGGTAGAGAGATTCAAACCCCTTACCCTAGGCTTCCAAGGCCACACCTGGACAAACTGGTCCAGGCGGTGCTCTTGTTTAAGAATTACTAGAATTTATATATATATATATATATCAATGATTTAACATTATATATATAATTATATATCAATGATTTAACATAATATATATAATAACTCATTATATATTAACAAAAAAATATATATATAATTATATATCAATGATTTTAAATTATATATATATATAAACAAAAAAATAACATTCACTCACTAATGTTTCCACATGACCCCCCCAACCTCATTATTTTTTTATGTCTTCCCCCTTAACTCATTAGTTTTTTAAGTTTTCTTGTATATATTATATATGTATATATGAATATATTTAGAAAACAAAAAAATACCCATTGATTTTTTTATAACATTCAAATAATATTTATAAACTCATATGTATAAATTTATTTAGAAAAAAATTAACATATCCAACCATTGTTGCACACCCCCAACCCTCATTAATTTTTTACAACTTTCACACATTATTATAATTGATATTTATTTAGACATGGAAAACACTATAGATTCATTTTTTTAATCTAATGTTTTCAAATAACTTATTTGGGATTTAATTGTTTTTTAAATTGGACTATATTTTAGATTTTTATTAAATTACATAAAATATTATAATTATAATAGTCAGTGATGTTGGGGTTGAGGGTTATTATGAAACACATGAAGTAATCAATTTAAAACATGTAAAATGATTGGAAAATAAATGAAAAATATTACAACAGTGAAATATAAATAAAAAAAGGAAAAAATGATTTAACAAAATTATATATCAATGAATTAACATAATATATATATATATATATATTACAAAAATAACACTCATCCAGTAATGTTCACACAAGCCCCCCAACCTCATCATTTGTTATGTCTAATTGTGTATATTATATATATTATATATATATTATATATATTATATATATTATATGAATATATAAAAATATATACATATATAAATCTATTTAGGAAAAAAATTAACCCACCCACAACTGCGCACCCCTCAGCCCCTCATTAATTTATTTACAACATGGGTATTATATATATATATATATATTGATGAAAAGAAAATATATATTACTGATCAAGAAAACCAGGCCTACAAAGACAATATGGAAACAAATTCACCCAACAATGATCACCCCAAGATTTCCCAAAATGAGCCAAGTGATGGGCTTTCGTATTCCAAACTGCTTATTATTTTTTTAGAACTTTCAGATATTATTATTAATGTTATTTATTAACGTTATTGAAATCTATTTGGAAATGATAAACATTGAAGATTCATTTTTTTAATCTAATATTTTCAAATAAATCATTTGGCCTTTAATTGATTTTTGAATTGGTCTATATTTTATATTTTTATTGAATTAATAAAATTATTATAATTATAATAGTTATGTGAGGTTAGGGTTGAGGGTTTATTATTAAATTCATGAAGTGATAAATTGAAAACATGTAAAATGGTTGAATGTTAAATGGAAAACATTTCAATTTATCTGTAAAATGTAAATAAAAAAGAAAAATAAATTTATCATTTTTACAAAAAAATTTAAACGTTTAAAAAACTGCATTCATAAAATTTCATATAAAATTTTTTAAAAAAACTTTTAATGAAAAGTTAAAAATATTGTGTAAAAAATGTTAAAAAAACGTTTCAATTTTTTTAAATGTTAAAAAAAAGTTAAAAAATACATTTCACAAAAATATTTTTAAAAAATATTTTTCTAAAAATATTTTAAAAAGTCATTTAATCTTTTTTTCATAAAATCATTTAGTTTAAAATAAATGTATTAAAAAAATTTTAAAAACATTAAATTTTATTAGAAAAATGCTTTAAAATAAACATTTAAAACATAATTTCGAAAATATGTTTAAAAACATTTTAAAATAAATGTTTAAAAAACTGTTAAAACCCATTTTTAACTCTAAATATTATTTTAATTTGAAAATAATAAATGTCCGCAAGGGCCATCCTGTGGCTTGGTCCAACCCTATGGTTTTTTTCCAGCCTGATGCCAGGCTCATGATGCCACGTGGAGTTGTTCAGGCTGGCCCAACCTAGCTGAAATAGTGGTTCGTGGTCTGATTTTTTGATTGGCCGGAATTACGCTATTATGTATAACAATTATTGGATAAAAAATCCACAATTGGTCCTCTATCTATCCATAGATGTCATTCTAAAATTGAATCTACATTTTTAGATGACTCCTTAATAATATAGTCTTGAGACAATCCTATAAACTATTTATCATGTGTATTTGATATCTAACCTTCATCCCTTGATGAATTCAAATGCCTAAGAATTTCATTATGGTTTTCAATATAGGGTCAAACCTCTAAACTATTATTAAAAACAAAAATGTGGGCCTAATACTAATATATAATAGTGATCATTACAACATTAATTCTAGAAATTTATTCACCCACAGCCTGCCCCAAGTGAAGTGATTTCATTAGACCAATGATTTTCACATGATAAAGGTAGTTGTTACATAATTCAACAGCTTCCTTAACAACATATAACTTCCTAGTACAACCTTCTATCCGAATTTGATTTTTGGAATACCCTTTCAATATTTTACTATACCATTCAATGGGGTACACACATATATAATATATAGGACCACATAGTCAAATATCTCTTACCAAGTGAACCACCAAGTTAATCATCATACAAAAGAATTCTAGCAGGAATAACATTTATAATTCACATAAGATGATAGAAATTTCATTTTCCATAGTTGGAAATTTTATTGGGTCATTAAAATTTCTACATATAGCTTTGAAAAATAAACATATATTCATTAATGTATGATGGACATTCATAGAAAAAATGCATCATAAAGCTACATGAATTAGATCTGACATCAAAACATGACATTCATATGATTTTAGACCCTTTAAATTTAAATCAGTTATAGACTTGATTTTCTTGGTATTTGAGGAATACACATCTAGAACCATTAAATAATTAAATAAGATTCGAAAATGATATCACTATTTTCTGGTAAGAGTGTAAGTAGTTGGAGAAAGAAAAGTGTGTTTTTAGCCCTTCACTGGAGACAAATCTTCACAGATTCCCATGTCAATCATGTCTAACCTAGACTTATTCCACCCTTCCTTTTTCTGGTGCATTTAGTAATGTTTCAATCACACTATAACATAATATTTTTTCCACAAGCATGAAATCAATATAATTTATAATGTAAAAAAATTCTAGTATGGTAATTAAAAAAATTGATCTCTTTTTCCAATCATCTTTCAAATAGTTTTTTGAAAAAAGGATTACAAAAAGAAGTTTCTATATAATTATAATTTCTCAAAAATTTGATCTACTATTAGTGGACATAGTCTAGTGTGTACTTTTTAACTTCAATAAAATGATGTCATCCTAGATCAGTACTTATGTCATCAGGCTAGAAAACTACAATGTCCTATGAACGTTGTCTTCAATGAATGTTTCGACCTAATTAAATATGTATCACCTTCATAAATGGGACACCATTGAGTTCCTTTAACTCTATATCCTAACTAATTTACATAATTAGTAAAGTCATTTTTCATCTTATACAACATGGATCTCAACGTCAAATATTAATTTATGTAAGCATCATACAATATAACACTTGAATCCCACAATAGATTCAAATCTTCAATAAATAGAGAAAAATAAGCATCAATATATTTACACGGTTGTTTTAGTCCCGATATAAGAAGTGATAACATAATGTATTTTAATTTCATGAATAAGGATGGTGGAATGTTATAATTTAGAAACATAGTCAGCCATGTATTGTGAGTATTTATTTGAAATTCAAAATGATTCACTCCATCTGTAGATAGAAAATGATTAAGGTTTCACAACTTGTTTCAAAATTCAGGATACCTATGATCAATTCTCTTCCACTAAGGAGATTCTTATAGTTGATTAAGTTTCTTGTCTTTATTTATTATATATATACGACACATTAATTATCTTAAAGTCTCCTCACTTCCATATATGTTCCTAAACCTTGGAATGATTGGGAGGTACCATACGACTTTCATAGGACCCGATTTATCATTCTTGTATCAAGAAGCACAACACATTTGGAAATTTTAAAGTGAATTAATGTCCTTTAGAAATAGTATACATAAATTTGGAAAAATATGTATTCTTTTTTAGATCATACCCATTTAACATAGCATTATTTTATCATCATATGTTCAAAAAGTAATCTTTTTGTCTTTTGGGGTTATATCATTAATGAGAAAAAGTAATTCAGTAAAATTGGTGTGACTCCATACATTTATAGATTTTAAATTATACATCTCCAGTATGGATGATAATGCTATTTATTTAGTACAACCCACATACAATGGCATTTCTTACAACTCTTTAACTACTCAAACATCTTTTGACAATCATAAAGTTCATATTCAAATACCAATCACATTTCTTTAATATGATCTTCATCATCATTCACACCTATAATCACATCCTTCATTTGGTCTTCATCATTGTCTGCATTTGTAATTGTATTCGTTCAACCATAAAACTCAATCTTATCCCAATCACTAGATATATTCATTTTCCCCCATGATTAGGCCAATATTTATGACTTCAATCTATTTCGAGATAGTTTAGTGTTCTTCCCACTCCAATGGACTAATTGGTCTTGAATTACAACTGTGTAAACATAGACAAAGGATTTGAGAATGGTCGTATGAATGATCTTTTGAAAACTTAATGAACTCTTTCATCCCATCCTTATACTCTTTTGTCATACAATTGGAATCCATCCATTTTCATTTCATCTCCATCTTATTTGATTTGTTAATTTTAATATTTAATAAAATAAATAAATCTTTAAAACACTTATATAGAAAATGTTCATTTTATGATTAAAATATTAGTATATTATAATATTAAAAATGGTTATGATTTTAAAGACATAATTGTTTTTTATTAATTGTTATAATTTTACTAAAATGGTATTTCATTAATATTTTCTATATTATATGAACCTAATATACCATCTCTTACACCAATTCATGTCTAAAGAGAGAATGATCCCCTATTAGAACCCAATATAGAGGTGATCCGCACATGGCCATTAAAAACAATGATGTTTGAGGGGGGACAATAGATCATAACTGATCACATACCTTGATTTTAAAATATCATTAAATTTTCAAGGAAAAAATAGATAAATATTAAAATAATACAAATATATTAATACCAAATTTAAAATTTCAGAAGATGTGGTCGTGTTGAGTGGGATGCCAAAAAGGAGGAAATGTATTCAGAGACAGACTCTTATGGATTTGACATTGAAAGTCTCCTTCACTAATAAGAATAATTCAATGAGCATTACATCAGGGGATGCGGATGCGAGCATGGCCGAGGTATTTTATGAAATTCCTTGAGAGATGAAGAACAAAAGATTGTATCTCATATTAGAAAAAAAATATTTGTATGTAAATGGCCTTGATGAGGGATGGTTTTCTATGTCCGACCCCGTCCTTCCTTTCTTTTTTTTCTCCTTCTTTTTTATTCGATTAAAGGGGACTCTGTTCCTATAATTTCAAAATATATATGAATAAATCGTATTTATTTAATAAAAAAATCTTATTAATTAACAATTATAATAAAAATACTATGTTTAATATAAGTTATTAATTATTTTCTAAATCATATCATTAATTATTTTAATTTATAATTAAATTGATAGATTCCTATATGTATACATAAAAAATATTTAAAATATACATTACATAATAAATATTAATTAATAATTTAAGTATTATAATAATATATATTATTTTAAAAATTAAATTAAATAAACTCTCAATATTAGTTCATTTTATAAATTCATTTAGATATTTAAATTTTCATTTTTTCAATTACTAATTTATATATATGATCATATTTATTCACATATAGATGTTTGTGTCTCTGTGTATAAAGAACCCAATGAAATGTGTGTGTGTGTGTGTTATAAATGAATTCAACACATACACGTGTATTTCCAATTACGTACAATTCAAGTAATATTAATTTTTATAAAATAAATTGAAATTAATTAATAATATATAAAAAAACATATATTGATTAGTATTGTTAACTAAATATAAATAATTAATAATTATATATTAATATATATGATATTATTTGTATTATACATAAAAATTGTTCACTTGTGTGTGTGCGCGCATCTAAAGAACCAATAGACATGGTTGTCTATATTTGTAATATGTGAACTCAACACATACATGTCTATAATATTAATTTCATTCTAATTTATATATAAAATAAACTAAAATTAATTTCTAGTATATAAAAATAATCATATTAATTAATAATATTATTTTTAGTCTCTACAAGGGATTTAATGAAAACATACCACAAGTTGAAGTGAATTGAGGTATGGATCTTTTCAAACATAAAATCTTTTTCGTTAAACTCTCACTATCCAAGATGAGCTTAATTTCATTATTAGTGCCCTTTAGTTATTTTTTATATGATGATGATTTTATCGTTAATATTATACAGTCTTTATAAATTTAATCAAATGATTCAATGATCCTTAAACCACACACACCGATTATGTCGAGTAAAATATAAACAAGGAGGAAAACATAATAAAATGAGTTTTGTTTTGTTCACACTGACTAGGATTATTAAAGGAGAATATAATGGAAAATGTGATGGTGCACCAAAATCTAAAAACATAAAATTAAAATATACATATAATTATACATTAAAAACTCAGGTTATATTAGATGTTCCTAGAAATTTTGAAGAAGAGAAATTGAAATTTTGGGTGACCAACAGTTGTTGGTGGTGAAATGTCACATATGGAAAGTGTCAATCACCGGAATTTTCTCAATCATTCCTAATTCATGATTGAAGTGACATGATGGTCAAATACTTTTGGAAAATATTAAAAAAAGCTAAATAAAAACTAAAAATGTTAAACCCTTTAATATCAAATGTTAATTTTTCTGAGAGAGAGAGAAGGAGAGAGAGGTAGAGCGAGAGACGGTGATAGAGAGTGGCATCATGCACAACAACGTGGGAGAGTGGCAGTGATGGCATTAGGGAGGGAGAGAGGTGGTGCTTGAGGGAGTGAGATTATAGATCGAGGGAGGTAGGTAAGAGATGGATCATGGTGGCAAAGTTGGAGAGCAGCGAAGGGAGATAGTGGTGGTGATGATTCACATCCGAAATAGATTAATGAAATGGCTGAATCACGGTTAGTTAGGGTTAAATTTATAAATTGGAGTATAGTTTTTTCAGTGCATCCAAAAAAGTACTGATAAATATGGCATTAGCCATGCTAAAATAAAAAGTGTTGAAAAAACCCTCTTTATAAGTGTTATGAAATCAGTAGTAAATATTTAATAATATAGTTATATAATAAAAAAATTTATATTCATATAATTATATATTGATATAACTATATATAATTTTTGAATTCTAGAGGGGTGAAATCTGGGATCTTCTCTTTCTACCTCATCATGGAATCCAGATCTGAATCGCTATGGTCTTCACAAGGGAATGCTATATTGATATGATGGATGTGTTCATCTATAATCAGAAATAAGAAAATGATGTAATTGATTTGAATAGGGGGGATCCAATTTTTGGAAACCCTGATTTTAAAGTCACTCACCTATGATAGGAAGCCCAAACCATGACTGGGAAAGTTGATAAGGGTCGATTCTTCTCTAAGGTTAATAATTCTTCCTAGATTCTTACTAAAAATGGAACCCTCCTATTAGTCGAGCATGGCCATGTGATTTTTTAATATTGACTAAGGGAATTTGATCATTTGATCAATGCTTGGGTTATGTCCTTACTTCCTAAAAGACCATAGAAAATCTAGGGGATTTAGATTAATCTCTCTAAAATATGGGGTTTCCAATATTAGATCCAAACATCCATAGTTAAGGGATTTTTTTCATATCATTTTCCCTTATGAAAATCTAAAATCCATGGAATGGGGGTGCGAAATTGTGCTTCTCAATCCTGGAACTCATAGCTTCTAGGACTAGGATCCATTCTTCAAACCCTAAAAGATCAAGAACACAATTTCTCAAGTCTGGTTCTAAATAATGGGTCTAAGATGGATCTTATGGCACTCAAAGATTTATTGGGATATTTTTTTGGTCATGGGAATTTGCATGAAGTTTGAAAAATGGACTACAAAAGAAAGGTTTGGTCACTTTATTAGGGTACTCATTGATATTGATTTTCGAGATCTGATTATTGAAACAATTATTGTCGTGGTTGGTGAATTTAGAATTGAAATATCAATTTCCCCATAGATGTTTCCTAAATTTTTCTCTAGGTGTGAAAAAGTTGGGCATATTGTTGGAAATTATCATAGGAATCTGAAGTCCACAAACTGTAAGAACGTGGGTCACTCAATTTACCATTTTAAATTCAATAAAACACTCCAGATAGTGTCTATTTCATTGAAGGATGGTAATTAGACTTGGGATCCATGGATTCTAGGAGTGCACCTACTAGAACTGGTTAGGACCCTGTGGCTGATAATGTGGGGATTCACCCCTCCTTTTCGGTAATTTTAGATGGTAGTTTGTTTGATATTTTGGCATCCCATGATGACCATAATCATATAAAAGGTGTCAATCCATGTACTTTTGTGTGCAAAGGCAGGTTCCCTCCACCGTAGTGGTGATTCCCCCTCCGATGCCCAGGGTGTGGGTTTGAGTCCTTCTGCACATCATGACATGTTTAGTTCTAGACTGATTCCCATTTAGTGATCACATACTGGATATTGAGCATATGTTATTAATGAGGAAGTGAGGTAGTTTTCATGAAACTCACTACAACCAAAATTAGAATTACTGTTCAAGCAGATGTGAAATTTTCAGAGAGAAACCACATGTAATGAAGGCTTGATTCCTATTGTAGGCGATGATGAATAGAACCTACATGTTTTTGAGCCTACCATGAAGGAACCACATGTGGATGTCTCAAACTATGGGTAGTACTCTAATGATGATCTTGATAGAGATGATTTGTTAGAATTTTCTTACTTCAATGATGATGGTAGTAAGGGGGAATGTAGAGCTTCTGGGAGATCTCTTATCTGTAGATAAAAAATAAGGGAGGTGGGATCATTTCAACTTCTTTTTAGGCATTGTCAGAATCATTTAAGACTAATGAGACTATAAATAAAGTTGAAAGTCAAGTGTTACAATTAGGCGATGATTTGGGTGCATCTAGAATAGAAACCTCTAACCCACCCATCTACTAAGGGTGAATCATCCTTGATCCAAGACCAAACAAAGGTTGAGCATCCAACTACCAATACCTCATGGAGGAGCGCTAATGGTTTTAGGAATGTGGAGTGGTCTTATCCACCCCATTTTATTAACCTAATGAAAAAATCATATGTATCATTCGTAAAGGCCTCATATGAGGAATGTGATATTGCACAGGAAAAAAAATCTAGTATCATACCACCAGAGGACCAGGAAGGTGAAAGGCCAACTAAAGACCTCACCAAAGAGTCGGGAGAATGGTTTTTTTGTAACATGATATCATTTTTATATTATAGAGATAGATGTATTTGATTTCAATGACTATTTAAAAATTTAGAAGTTGTTTTCAATAATCATTGAAGATGAATTCTGATCCAATCCAGATACAGATTTTTGGGATCTGTCTTCGAAATTCAGGATTTTCTCTACTCTGGAGGATTCTCTTAATTATCATTAGATGATGAATATAAGGCCCCCAAAAGGGCCAAGACATGGTGGATAGATCGACATCCAAAGGGAAAAGGAAGATATCCTAGGAATTTGGGATCTAGTGTGACTTGTAGGGATTGGCTTAATATATTCGACTTTTTTACTTCTGATGTCACTAGTACAAATCTGGCCTTTAACGACACTAGTAAAAGGACTTTATCAACTCTATAGAAGCACTGATAATGTGAGTGATGTGAAAGGTTTTTCTTGAACAGTGCTTGAAAAAAGCACTGATAAATCCCCCCTCTAACAGTGGTAAAAAATAACTGATAAAGGGGTCCTTTATGAATTTTTTTTTAGCGCTAATAATGGGTGACTTTATTAGTGATTTTTTTGTACTTTTAAAGGTGGCCTTTAAGAGTGCTAATAAACCATTGATAAAGGCCCTAATAAGGGGGGAGACTTTTTTTATTCAAACCCACCACACTTTTTATCATTGCTCCCCACCCGCTTTTATCCGTGCTTGAGGGAGCTCCCCCTATCAGTGATTTTGATAATTTCACTCTCCCGTATACACCTCTTCCTCCAGTGAGTTTTGAACCTAAGACCACCAGCTCCTAAGCCCACACCTTTTCCACTACCCTATTTTGATTTTTTTTTCATTTTATGACATATCTATATATCTATATATAAATATCATTAAATTTTTTATCAATATATATATATTTAGAAAATTATATATATATATATAAGTAAATATATAAAACAAATTTTTTGTGTTTATAAATACATACATACATACATACACACATACATACATTTATATATATGTGGATCTATAAATATAACTGTTCATATTTACATTTATTTTCATATATTATATATTAATATTGACATAAATATATTAGAATACACACACACATAAATATATATGTATATATATACAAATTTTATATACATTAACTGTATAATTATAAAAAATTTATACATTTTTAATTTGAATAAAATGGGTATTAGTTTTTGAAGGATTCGGGTGAAACAGAAGCGTGTTTTGGGCAGTGCCCAAATTTACTTTTTACGATGATTGATGATAAATCTGAGATCTATACGATGATGAATTATGTGATCCATGGAATTGAATCAAAGAAATAGACAATGGATAATAACTCCAAAACCAAGAGAGAGAGATCAACACATATTGTTTATAATTAATTTAATTAGATAAAGAATTACCTCTAAGGAATTATTTCTTCATTTATGATTCCGGTGATATATTAGTGGTGCACAGTCATTGTGTTTTAGAAAAAAAGTGTAGTTATCCTCTAGTAGTGATCCACAAAGGTTCCAGATTTCTCCAGAAATCACCAAAGGAGTCTCCAGGTGTTAGCACAGAAGATCCTTGTGCTTGTGTCATCCGCCTTTGACCAGCTTGAGAAATGATTCCAAAGCATTCTTCTTGATCCGAGGGAGGAGGATTGGTATCTGTTCTTGAGATCATTCTTGAATATGAGAGCTCTCTAATCCGGAGAGGATTCTCCATGATTAAAGTGAAAAACTGAATTGATTAATGAGGAAAATAACATAATTTAGTATTTATATTGCAAGGGTTAAAATAAAATAGTTTCACAAGTGCCCTTAATTATTTATTAAATCATATAAAAACCCAAGTCGTTTATTATTTTTATTAATATTATTTTTCCACATGTTCTTAACTTGAAAATTAAAATTAAATATTATTTAACTAAATATTATTCAATATTTGTTATTTCTCACAGGACCATTAAACTCAGTTCAGCTTTCCTTCACAATATTTATTGGGGCTTTAATAATGTTTATTTATTTATTAAATAAATATAAATTCATTTTTCTCTAATAAATAAATAAATATTATATTCAATAAATAGAAAATCGATATTTATTAAATATTCCACTCACAAATTATTTTCTCGAATAACTAGTTATTGAATAAATGAGATCAAGCATAAAAGAATAATTTTTAAACCATGTGTGGGAATAATATTTATTCAACTTGCTAAATAATAAATAATAATATATTATTTAACTATGATTTTAGATACACTTAGTGTGTCACCCTCAAGGATTCTTTCTCAATGGCATTAGGTAAAATAGCCTAAAATCATAGGCTAGCATTTAAAAACACACTAAGGAACCCATAAAGAAAGAAGTTAATTCCATAATGACATGTCACCTCATATGGATGCTTACTGTGTAAAATAATCGCTTTATCAAAATTTCTCTAATCTAGTAGGTTGAATTCATCTGCCATCAACCTATATTATCAATGTATTTTTATTTGAAATTCAGAAATAATACATTCCTATAGAACACCATGGACATTGATTTATTTAAGATATACCATTTCCATCAAAGGACCTGGGATATTAACTTCCATTAATGAACAGAAGGGATAAATCCCCTCTCGTATTATTCATTAATGTAATATTACTCGTGACACACCAAATGTATCCTACCTCTCCGTGGACATCTTTCATCATGGTTTTCATCAATAAATCAAAGTATATGACTCATAATATTCATTAATAAGAATATTAATGTCTAAGGTCTAATATACACATCCGTATACAGGAACATCCAAGGACACATATAAATGTGGATTTCCTTCTAGTGGGTCACGTTCTCATAATATCCTACTTGATATTACCAAGGGTATACACCATGATAAGATGCCTTAAAGTCCTATGATCATCCACCCCTGATACCCTATATCATCTACGTCCCTCAAATGATATCATCCAACTATAGAACATTTATTTAAGAATAGTGTCGTAGCACTTTCAGGTTCTCATCATAGTGGGAAATTTCTACAACCTTGTAGTGTGACAACTACACTTAGGAAAATATCACGTACTATGTCACATGGAAGAACAATCATTTTGTGATAATTTTTTAATTAATATTAAAAATAATTAGTACATGTTTATTATTAATTATAATGAAGTTTTTTCTAGGGAACCAACTCCAATAGTATCCCACTTGCACTAGAGACAACTAATGACAACCTTTAGTACGCTAGCTCTCACATGATACTCATGCTTCTAATGAGATAGGATTTATTCATGGGGTATGATGAATTCTCCTCCATGTGTACTCTAGTCACTGCAAATTCACCCATTTGAAAAAAATCCATCAAGAGGTGATACTTCCAATGTATGTGCTTTGTCTTTTGGGGTAAACATTGATCTTTTGTAAGAGCCACCGCTGCATTATTATCACAATAAAATGGGATAGGGCCTTTACTTATAAGTACCACATCAACCTCCTAGAAAAAATTCTGAATCCAAATGGCTTCCTTATCTACATTAGAAGCCTCTATATACTCAGGATATGCTGTATAATCAATGATGACTAGCTTCTTTTAACTCATTGAGCTCACATTTCCTATGTTAAGACAAAAAACATATCCTGATTTCCACTTAATATCATTCTGATCTATCTGAAATATAGCACCAGTATATCCTCTGACGACTAGCTATTCATCTCCTACATACATTGGAAGCATATCCCTAGTTCTTCTTTGATTCTTAAGGATATCCTTAATAGAAGTGCAATATTGTTCTCCTAGATCTTCTTGGTATATGCATACCCTGCTCAATGCATAGGCAACATCAATTCTAGTAAATAACAGAGTATACATGATTGATCCAATCATTGAAGTATATAAGATCTTAATAATTCTCTCTTTCTGTTTTTGTGTCTTGGGTCACATTTTTTAGAAAGATGTAAACCACGTGACATAAAAACCAATCCCCTCTTAGATTGTTCCATACTAAATCAATTTTTTATCTATTCAATATATGTACTTTTAATTAGTCCAAGGAGCCTCTTGAATCTACCCTGAATGATCTTGATCCTTATAATGTAAGATACTTAAATTAAGCCCTTTATAGATAAGCACTTGTTTAACCAGTCCTTATCCAACTGTAAGACTGGTATGTCACTTACAATAACAAATATATCATAAACATATACATCTAGGATAATGAACACACTTCCACTAAACCTCTTTCAAACACACAAATCATATTCATTCTTCATGAAACCAAATTATTTTATGGATTAATCAAATCTAATGTTCCATGACCTTGATGATTGATTTAATCCATAAATGAATCTCTGCATCTTTAAAATATTTTAGGCATCACTTGGAGTCACAAACCCTTCTGGTTGTGTCATATAGACGTCTTCCTAAAGGTTACCATTTTGTAATGTTGTTTTAACATCCAACTACCAAATCTCATAGTCAGGGTAAGGTACTATGGAAAGTATAATTTTGATGGATTTAAATGTGGAAACTGGTTATAAGGATTCATCATAGTCAATTCCTTGATGTAGTTTAAACCCTTTATCCACTATAAATGCTTTATATGTACTTACATTACCTTCAATGTCTAGTTTTCTCTTGACTACCCATTTTCATCTAATAATACTTACATCAATTGGGGCATCGACTAGAACCCTGACTTGTTTCTGATACATGGAATCCATTTCAGATTTCATGGATTCTTGCCATCTCACAACTTCTGATAAATCTACTGACTCCTTATAGGATATAGGTTCATTATAATCAACCAATATTGATTCACCATCCTTGATTACTAGGAAACCACATCTCTCTAGTTCTCTTACCTCACATGAGCTCGTATGTAGTACTTGTGTTTCAGGAACTACTTCTTCCATGGGGACCTATGAAATCTTTTCCTATACCAACTCTTTTGTATCTTGATCATCAATTTCATCGATGTCAATCTTTCTCCAACTATCCATTTTAGGATGTACACCCTCTCCTGAAATAAAGTTTTTCTAGAGATAATAACATTCTTATCTGAGGGGTTATATAGGTATTATCCCTTTGTTTTCTTAAGACACCTTATAAAGATACACCTTATTCCCTGGGGTTCTATTTTGTTTCCTGAGAAGGCCTTAAGAAATTACTCACAACCCCATACCCATCAATGAAATAAAATGGGCTTCGTTCATCTCCATAACTCGAAGGGAATTCCATTTTTTCATGAGTTAGTACTCAATTTAATGTTTATGTTGTAGTTTGTAATACATATACCTAAAAGGATAATGGAATATCTGGATGAATTATCATCGACCCTACCATGTCCAATAAGGTAAGGTCCCTCCTTTCATTAACACCATTCCACTATAGTGTATAAGTTGGAGTGAATTGTGATAAATTCCCCAACTCCCATAGAAATTTAGTGAACTCTTGGTTAAGATATTCACCACCTTGATCTAATAATAGATTCTTTATTTTCTTACAAAAATGATTCCCAACATCATTATTAAATTCCTTGAATTTATCAAAGGACTCAAACTCATACCTAATAATGTAAATATATCCATATCTAATCAATTCATTAGTAAAAGTTATGAAGTAAGAATATCCACCTACAGTATCTACTAGAATTGGTCCACACACATCAGTGTATACCAATCCTAGAGGCTCTGTGGACCTTTCACCCTTTCCACCAAATAGTGATTTGGTCATTTTCCCTTGTAAACAAGCATGACATCTATCAAGTGGTTTTAGCTGAAAAGAGTCTAAATAACTATCTTGAGAGAGATTTGTCAAGCTCTTCTTGTTAACATGACCAAGGCGGTGATTCCACAACTAGATGTTATATGAGTCATGTTAACTTGATTCGTTATTGATTTCCAAAACTTGGTTTTAGTAATTTAATATATAAAGTTTGTCATTTAAATTTTCCATACCATAACAGATTTTGTCCTTATAAAAGAAACAACTTTTATTTCAAAAATTGATAATGTACACATTTTTATCTAGGAATGATATAGAAATTATGTTCGTGGTAATTATAGGTAAAAAATAAAAAAATATTACATCCAAAATAATTATTATTGGAAATGAAAGGTGGTTGTCACTAATTTCTAGGGAATCTAGCCTCGCTCCATCGACAGCTCTCGGATCCACCTCTCATGTGGAAATATTTCAAAATCTAATTGTTTATTGTATTTGGATACAAATGTGAGCACCATAAGTTGTGTCTAAACCCCATGGTGTAGAAATGGAAAGATTACACTTGATAATAAATGCACCTCTAGTTTCTCCTTTCTTCTGGGGGCAGTTTATATTCCATTGGAGCGACTTTCCAAATGAAAAACATACTACCTCCTTTTGCGTTCACTTCCTCTAGATCTCCTTATTCTTGGTGGGATGGTGATAAGGAGATTAAGATTTTTATATGTCTTGAGTCCCATTTCCTTCTCCTTCCTTTTCTTATTCATTATAAGGACTACAAGTGTGTCACTCCCCATGTCCTTATCCACTTTAAAAATTAAATTAAGATGTTCTAGAAGAATCTTCTCACTATTTATCATATTTTAATTAACAAAAAAATTGTATAAGGTATTGGTCAGTGATGAATGTATGAGATCATTACACAACACATCATGGAATTAAATCCCTAATTTGTCCATTATTTTAATGTAGATAATAATATTGAGTACATGCGTCCCTACTGGCCCCAAATCTCCAAGATTAGTTGTGAAAAACTCTTTGGATATCTCATACCTCTCTTGTCTCACCTTCTATTGATAGTGACCCCAAAGGTGATACATCACGTTATAGGCATCCATATCCTCATGTTTCTTTAAAAACACATTAAACATGGATGATAGAATGAAGAACTAAACATATGTAGAATCATTTAGATTTTTCTCATATAGATATAGCTCTTGATGAATTTTCTTATTTCAAGAAGCAACTGGTAAAGGTTTTTCCAGGACATACCATTTAATTTCACGATGAAGGATCACAGGTATGCACATTTTCCACTCTATAAAATTTGTGCTAGTGATAAGGTTTTTCTTCTCAAGAGTGGATTACATCGATATGTTGGATGTCAATTTATTATTGTTTCTACAAAATAGGATTACAGAATTTTTGAACTTTATCTGATAAATTTATACATATAAATAAATTTTATATTTATTATTTTCCCACTATTTTATCAAAACCCAATAGCCCTTAACATTGGATTTGGAATATCCTATTTCTTGGAAATTTTGGTGGCTAGGATACATATACCCATTCTCATTACCCCAACATTGGTTGGTCAAGAAACATGAATGGTTTTAGGTAGGAATTCCAAATTCCAACTACATTAACTCATATTTCCTTGATATGTTGAGTGGACTCCCCAATCTTGAAATCCATTAATTGGATTTCCTAATGCTTTGACTCTTAGTTACACTAATTACTACTTTGGAAGTCATCATTTTATGTCAATTAAGTTAAGTCAACCCAAAATATCAAGTCAGAATTCCCTGAAAACTGAATCGCCCCAACTTTGGTTGGTCAATCACTTTGAAGGATGATTCGATTCTAACCAAACTAATGGAAGGATACACCGAATTAATATTTTATTAAGGGATTTTATCATTTTATGCATAAATTTTAAATTATTATATTTATCAGATGATTTTTAATATTATGTGGGATTTACTTAAGTGATTAACAATGTCTTATATAATATTTATGCATAAGCTGGTTTATTTTAGTTCTATCTTTCATGCTTGTTAATTCATTAATTATGTGATAATGACAAGACATCCATAATGAAATAACCATGCAATTGAAAGAAATAAAATAATGAAGTGGTATGATCATGAGATCTTAGTAGTGGTTAGTTTATCTAGAAGTTGATAAACTAACCATTAACTATGGTGAGAACACCTTGAACTAATTAAGGTTCATGTTTCAGCTTTCAACATAACCACCTATGTATATCCTCATGTTGTTTTTTCCTCATCTCCAAAATTGAACTGCATCCATTAGCATGGGATCTCCATCAATTACATTTTCCTTTTACTAACACGTATGTGAGGGGAAAAGGAGTTCATAAAAAAGAAACCATGAGCATGCATGCCTTACCTAATGAAAGGGGAGATGGAATGTAGTCCAAAAATTTAATTTAATAATAAATTAACTGAAACCAATCACATACAAAATGTTTGTTCTTACTCATGATCATCCAAATTCATTAAATGAATTACATATTTAATAAAACTAGATTTGAATTCTTAATCATTCTTAATAGTAAAAATCACAATCGAATTGAGTAATTATTATCTTTAATTAATCAATCATTTTATCTTAATCCTTATCTAAATTTCATTGAGATTATGATATGTTATTATTTAAAGAAAATTGAATAATTTTATTTAAATTTAAACTTGTAAATAAAATTACCTTGGAGTAAACATGGTGAATACTAATACAAATCTTCCCAAGATGTATTATACTTTCATAAAATTTATTCTCTGTGACATTAAGCATGCATGACTTATCACGTACTTTCATAACATGTAGTTTCAACTTAATGATTACATGAATTACATTAATTTTCTATAATGTGTCATTCTTTAACACATGTAGAGAAATAACTGTAATTTAAATCATACATGATATACAGATCTTTAACACTATGTGCATATTAATTAATTATTTATATATATAATATTAAAACCTATCAGATGGTGTGTCCTATCGACTTAATGACCAAACACAAAAAAATTTCTCAAGGTTTACATAATGTAACAAATAAATATTAAATCTGTAGATCCAATTCACACGACATGTATATCTCTTACTGTGTATCTGATGTACACCCCTAGAGACTTGACCTGTGAAACGTACCCTTGAAAATTTGGAGTACACAATGTGTCCAATAGGCCAAACATTATGTGAACTCTGATTTAGATGGTCACTAGTGTGGTCCGCCGTGTATGGAATACCTGACCTATCTATGTCTCAAAGGGACTACACGCCATGTACGTGTGATACACGACATGTAGTATAGCTGGCCATGTTCCATTAAATTATGGTTAACATGCAGTGAAATTTAATACATGTACTCAATTCATATGACAAGAATTAATTTCCAAACTATTTCTTGATGCATTAAACTTTACTATACAACATGTAAATCTAATAAGAAGGCATGTAATTATATGTTGTCCGGCCAGAAACATTGGAACCTCCAGGTGAGTTCCTTAATTTTATTTTAATCATAAAATTAAACCTCTCGATTAGATCTACAAGAAATAATGGAGGAAGAAATATATCTAAAAAATCATATTTAATTAATAATCAAAGATGAATTGAAACAATAAATTAAATATGTTTAAATCACCAATGATTTTTAAATAATTATAAAAAATTATGTTCCCACTCTAATACAACTTGAAGGTTTTGGGTGTAGCTAAAGCATGTGTTGGGCGATGCCTACATTTTTTTTCCATATTTGATGATCAATCCAAGATCTATACAGGGATGAACACCTTGATCTATGGAATTGAATCAAATAAATAGACAATGGATAATAATTATAGAACAGAGAGAGAGAGGAGATCAACACATATTGTTTATTATTAATTTAATTAGATAACGAATTACCTCTATAAAATTTGTTCTTCCTTAATGATTCTAATGATAGATCTGCAGTGCACCATAATTGCGTTTTAGAAACAAAGTGTAGATTTCCTCTAGCAGTGGTCCACATGTGTTCCAAAAATCTCAAGACATCAGCAAAGGTGTCTCGTGGTGCTAGCACAGAGGATCCTTATGCATGCATTGCCTGCCTTTGATCGTCTCGAGAACCACTTAAAAAGCATTCTAATTGATCTGGTGGAGGAGGATCTCTCTCCAGTCTTGAGTTCATTCGTAGAGATGAGAGATATATAGGATTGAGAGGATTCTCCATGATTTTTGTGCACAACTAAATTGGGTAATGAGGAAAATAACATAATTGGGTATTTATATTGCTAGGGTTAAATGAAAATAATTCCACAAGTTCCCTTATTTATTTATTTATTTGAAAAAACCCCATTTCATGTAATAATAATTAAATTTTTATTTCTTGACATGCACCTAACTTGTGAATTAAAATTAAATTTTATTTAATTAAATAATATTCAATATTTTTTATTTCTCATCAGACCATTAAACTCAGTCTTCCTTTCCTCCACAATATTTATTGGGCCTTGAATAATGACTATTTATTTATTAATTAAATATCACTTCATTACTCACTAATAAATATATATATATTATATTCACTAAATTGTAAATTAATATTTTTTAAATATTATGATCATAATATATTCTCTTGAATAACTAGTTTCAGAATAAATGTGAACATGAATACCTAAATAATTATTAAACCATGTGAGAGAACAATATTTATTCAACCTTTTGCATAATAAATAATAATATATTATTTAACTCAGATTCTAGATACACTTAGTCTATGACCTTTTAGGCCTCTTTCTTAGTGGCATTAGGCGAAACAGCCTAAAGTCTAAGGTTAACATCTTGCAACATGCCACATAACCCATATAGAAAGAAGTTAATTTTGTAATGACACATCACTGCATACAGATGCATACGGTGTAATATAATCCCTTTATCACAATATCTCTAATTAACCAGGTTTCATTCTAGTGCCATCAACCTATATTCTCAGTGTATTTTCTTTGACTTTCTAGAAATAGAACTTGCCTATAGAACACCATGGCCAAGGATTTATTTTGACTATATCATTTTAATAAAATTTCCTAACATATTAACTTCCTCTAATGAACAAAAGGGATAAATCCTTTCTCAAATTATTCATTAATTCAATATTACTCGTGATGCACCCAATGTATCATACCTCATCGTGAACATTTTTCTTCAGGATTTTAGTCAATAAATCATAGTACATGACTCAAAATATTCATTGATAATAATCATAAATTATAAGGACTAATAAACACATCCTCAGATTGGAACATTCAATGACAAACATAAATGTTGATTTCCTACTGGTGGGTCCCATTCTCATAATATCCTATTGATATTACCAAGGGAATACATAATTAGAAGGTTCCTCAATGTCCTATGATTCTCTCCCCCTAATAGCTTGTATCATTTGTGTCCCTCAAGTGATATCATTAATCTATAGAACATTTATTAAATAATAGTGTCATAGCACTTCTGAGTTCTCCGCATTGAGGGGAACTTCTATTAACTTTTAGTATGACAACTACTTATAGGACATTATCACATACTATGTCACACAGAAGAGCAATAATGATGTGATAAGTTGTTTATTAATCTTAAAAACAATGAATATATGTTCATTAAAAAGTACAAAGAAGTTTGTTTAAAGGTACCAACACCAACAGTTTTTATTTATATAAGTTTATATGTTGAGAAATATATTTTATATGTAAATATGTTTAAATATTTATTTATAAAAATACATTTGTATTTGTGAATATATAAAAAAATATATATATTTTTGATATAATTGATTATAAATAAGAGTATAATATGAAAAGAGATAAAATATAAAAAACATAATATCAATATGAAAGTAATGCCTACGAATAAATTTAGATTCTAATAAAAAAAGAAAATAAGGCCTCGTTAAATGTGGTTGAAAATCCATCAAATGTCAAAAAATTGGGGTGCCCCGAGTAAAAACTCAGTTCTGAAGGCCTTATGGGCCTTATTTTGCCATAAAAAGTTTGATTGGGGTTCCCTAGGTTAATAAGGAAAATATCTCATTATAGGATTCAATTTAATATGTGGTAGAGCCCAAACAGATAGTCGGATCAACAATTATGGTCGTTTGAAGTTCGAGTTACGTTTTCAACTTCTTTTAGATCTTTTATTGATTTTTTTGGTTTTTATTTTCAAATTGTTATTAAATTATTATTACTCAATAATAACTTTAAAATTAATAATGAATATTATTTTTTTAAATAATTTATAATCCATTTTCAATAAATATATTATATATTAAGTTTAAATTCCTATTTAGCCTTATATAAAACATATTTTAAAGAAATTATATTTTTATCAATATAAATATATATATATATTTATATATTATTTTTAATGAGAGATATATATATTTTTGAAATATCCCCTTTATCAACACTTTTTTACTAATAATGATAAAGAGGTGCTTTTGTCAGCATTTTTTTACAAACACTCATAAAGGGACCCAATTAATAGAACTTTTTTTAGAACTATTAAATACCCACTTTAACTGCGCTAAAAAGCACCGTTAAAGATCTCCTTTAACAAATATTTTTCTTGCACTAATAAAGGGGGTCTTTAATCACCTTTTTAAAGCCCTAATGCTAGAAAAACCCAGTTTGTATTAGTGTGTGGTAATTTTATGCCGTTATTGACCCGCTTCCATCCTTATACATTTTCCTTTTATTAATAAATTTGGGGTTACATTGTTGGTTTCAAAATCCATGACTGAGCCATCTTGGAATATATAATTTTAAATAAATATATTTAAAAATATTGGAATATAATTGTAAATATTTTTATATAATTATATATATTTATATAATTATATATATTTATACATATATATATTTATCTAATTATAAATATAATAAATATATTTATTATAATTTTATAATTATTTTAATATATATTTAAAAATATTTTTATGTCATTACAAATAAATTTTTGTAATTATATATATTTATATAATAATATATATTTATAAAATAAATTTATTTATTATTTTGTTGATAATTTTAACTCTATTTTGATTTGTTAATCATACCCTGGACAAGATGGGAAACATACGAGGTATGATAATTGGCAACCTGGTGATGCATTGAACGAGTCTGCAAATGAGGTTTTGTCTAGTGTGTTGCACCATAGGACTCTCTTTCAAAGCCTAAAGGGCAAGGTTGCATTTTGCAGCCACTAAAAGCGGATTCTCAAGACATATTCCATAGGAGGATGGGTCCTAGAAATCTGATGATCAATAGAAAATGAATTATTATCCAGAGATTTAGAATGATTTTAGTTCTTCATGAGTTTTTGGTAAATGGTGTAATATCTCATATGATGGAAGTGACAATGAGAGATGAATTGTTTTTTTTGACACCACTTATATCAAGCCTCCAGGAAGTGGTGGTGATGTTTATTTTAAGGATTCTGTCATAAATGGAATGATAAATATGATCAATAGTGATGGTCTATCTTCAGTATCATCAAAAAGAAGTTCACATAATGATTATTCCCATCTACCAAGGAATGTGTCTACCAGAACATCTTCAAGGAATAAAAGAACATTATCACTTCAGAGAAGGAAAGGCCCAATGTAGTGATCCTTTGTATCCTCAAAAAAGGAAATTCATAGTCGGAGTGGGAAACTGTGAAAGAATCTAACTGTGACTATGAAAATGATCCTTCATCTTATGGTCATTAAACTTCTTTTCTGGATGAGGGAAAGTCTCTTTGTTTGTCCTCATATATTCTCTTGTTATATTTATCTTTTGTCTTTTAATAAAATTTCAATAGCATTACTTCTATCTAGATCTGTTTCATATATTTATTACCTAATGATATTTATTATAATTCTATCACTATTTAAATATATATATATATTTATGATTATAATTATAAATAAATATATTTATAAATATTTGTATTATTTTACTGGATGTTCAAGGTAAATGACTCTTTATTAAAAGAGAAAAAGAAAACATTAGCTCAAAGTGTATGAGGAAGTGTCAGGTACAAAAAATCTTCCCTCATTAAAACAGAAAAAATATAGAGAAAACCTCAAAGATCATTTTCCAAATGATTATAATATCGAAATGCCTCATTGCAATCAAGTTCTTCTACTAATGAACTGATGTAGCTAGCCTAAGGATTCAACCTATCTATAAGATATGTTGATTTGGTTCTCATGATGGTATTAATATGGGAGTAATCCTTCAGTGGTATTGATTTCTTCATTGAGGCCGATGAGAAACCTTCATCCTCCTTCACCTTACCTATAAGTACATGGTTATTCCATTAAGGTATAGAGCTTTCCATTCTTGTTTATACTTATGAAAATGGGAAATAAGAGGTCAAGGTCCAACTATAGTCCTGTTACACGACTTGACTGGGGCCTACACATTGTGCACTTTTATGTACACACCATGTATGTAGGGATACACTCCATGTAATCATAATACACAGTCTTGTAATGGTCTGGCCATAAATTGTACGGACACAACATGTTTTTTCAAATACATAATGTGTAATTTTCTTTTTCCTGATTAAATTGGGTAGTAGAGTCATTTTGGGAAGACAGACTGAAACGATCCATTTCGACGAGCAGTATTCCCAAGAAAAATGTGAATGGGAATTTTTCTCTCATTTCAATATTCAAAACCTTATTCAAACACCGTCGAATCTATTGAAACCCCATAAATGAGTGGTTGATTCCACTAGAGACTTTATTTATGATTTATTCTCTCAACCTAGTTATCAAGGGTTGATCTTTTTTACTTGTTTTGTAGATATACTCCTATTTAGGTAAAATTGAAGATCGATACTGGATGAGGATATCCATACTAACATGAGGTTGGTGGTCTTGTACCTTTTGGTGATTATTGATTTGATATTTATACTAGAGTGTCACACACCCAATTTTAGGGTGTTTTTTGATTGAATAATAAACCATGTTATTTACTATTGATGATTAAGTAATTAATTTGATGGTTTGGGTGCATGTTTAGGGTTTGGAACCTTGATTTAGGGCCACCGATGGGTGTGTTTCCCTCAGATGGCCATTTGTTCGATAATTCCAAAGTGGAATGACTTTGATTCCCATTATATGGTTGTTAAAATCAACTACTTATGTGATATGAATTCTCTATGTAACATAATTAAAATCTTAATCCATTTAATAGTTTAATTTTCATGTGATACTTGTTATATGAGCTATGCCGATGTGAGTTATTTAATTGATAAGCCACGTGATAGTTCAATTCAAATGCGTTTTTTAAGGAATTGAATTATGAAAAAGATGGGTAATTAGTAAGGGGAGATCCATAGTATCATTTAAAAGGAATGTTCATGTTCATGTGACTAATTGCACCTTATTTATACCTTCGGTGAATGAGGGTCTTGGTTAAAAGACCATGGATGATCTTAAGAGGTAATTATTTAAGGTCCATGAGCAAGCCGTGATATGGTTTTCAGGATCATTGAGGCTTATTTAAAATGCTGAGAGAACCTAGGATGAAATGAGGGATACCTAGGCCATGTTATATTGGAAAATGATTAAATGACTATTATGTCATGAGTTGATGGTGAATTTTATACGGGGGGTCGTTGGGCCTAGGATAGGCCTCGATAATTATATATAATTCAATAAACTTTAATAAAGAAATGGATGACTTATGAAACATCTTCCAATCCAATGCACAAGCTTAGATTCAGTCTTCAGTTGTACTTGTTTACATTGTCTTCCAATATATTTTTTGTGTTTTCTTTTGAGTACTCATAGATTACGACTGTCACTATTTCACATTGCTTGTTATATATATCCACTGACAGATTGGCGTAGACCTTGGGTGGTTTCCTACTTGTATTTAGTGTCACACCCTATTTGGGTCATGCTTTTAGGCCCAAATAGATTATATGATTTCATGTGTTGATTAGGACAAGCGACCTGCTACAAGTACTTGATGTACTACTTAGGAGTAGGAGAGCATGGGACCGAGCAGAGGCTTGTGACACTTCCTAGTCTCTTTTTTTCATGTGTTCTTTTGAGACATATATCGTTTATTACTGAAGAGTAATTATTTTGGATGTTTTCTTAGAAAATGTGGAATGTCGTATCATCTATTGTGTTGAATGATGTTTGGATACTTCTAATATCAATCTTTCACTGTTTACTTATGTTTTATGTTGTTCACTATTACCACTATTATATTATTATTTATTACACAATGTTACACTCTTTCAATGAGGGTATAGTTTCCCCACTATCACAACCAAGGCCCTCACTGCTAGTTGGTAGCCTCTAGCATTTGGGGAGATGCACTTGAAGCCATGTTGCCAACCAGGTATGGGGAACCAGTTGAGTGGCATCCGGATCAGGGATGTTACAAAGTGGTATCCGAGTATTTCTTTCCATGTTTTCATTATTGTTTGGAGACAATAGGAAGGGATAGAAATGCAATGGGATTTTGTGTTAAGTTGTTTTCGAGAGTAACTACCCTGCATTGAGGGAAAATCCAAATTGCCCCATAATAACTTGTGATTTTTGGATTTTGAGTTGCTATAGTTGATTAGATTTCACTATTGGGTGACACACTTGTTTTTACTGTTATTATTGATATTATTGTTGTTCTATTTTTTTCAAAACCGATAAGATGATGGTATTCCATCTCATGTATCATATTGTAACATGTTAAAAATCACATTCCATGTATTCTTTCCATGCAATCTAAGAGCATTAGTGATCTCATGCGGCCATGATAGATGTTGTGTTAGATATGCATGTTGTTGTGATAGGTACCATGATATACATAACTACTATTTTGATAGATTTATTGATACATGTTATGGTTTGAACTAGATGGAAACCAAGCTTCAATCCCTTTGGAGTATGGGCCCTCTTGGATTGGAATTTGGTGGATCATGTTTTAGACACGAGATGAAATTTTGTTATTATGTGCTCTATGTGATGTGAAAATTTGATTCATAGGGAGTATGGGGGATTTTAAATTTTCACACCATTGATATACTTTTCAAAAATAGGGGTTCCAAGGAAGTTTTAGAGGCTTACTAGCTGAAAACCTAGACAACACGGCATGTGGGTACATGAACACACTCCATGTGTTCTTCTATTTGGGAAGAAAAATACATCTATAAGTACATATTGTGTACTCTAAGTACACACCATGTGGTAGATTACCATATGTACGCCCGTTTGACAGAGAACATGGGATGTTGGGTATTGAGAAGAACACGCCATGTGTGTTATGTACACCCCAAGTAGTTTGGCATAGGTAGACACTCTATGAAAATATCCATGTAAAAGTATATGCCATGTAGGAGAAAATTGAATACACACCATGTGTCATTATTACACGCCGTGTACCCAAGAAATTTACATGCTAAGGAAGGTGGAGGTACATACCCATGTGAGAGATTAAGTGTAGATTCCATGCAAGGGTTATACACACCATGTAATCCTCTTTGACATCCTTTGAGGGTTTTTTATCATTTTTAGTTGTTTCAGTCTTGAACTGTGATCCTTGATGATCTTGAACAGAGGTTTGTGATTGAACTTGAAGAGTCATGCCTCCATGATGACCTCCATTTGTGTGGTAGGAGAGTGAATATGATCATACCTCAAAGGTGGTAGGCCATGGGCTACCTGTGGACACTCCTGTTGTGCCCATTGCAGCACCAACTATTCTACCGAACACAGGTGTTGACACATAGTTCCTTAAAGGTTTTATGAGGTTCATGAAATGTTTTTAGGGAGCACCACATCATGCCACGTCTATGGAAGAATGGACATGAGTGTTATAGTAGTAGAATCCACCCATGTTTTTTGGGGAAGGTGGGCCACAGTTTGCAGAGTCATGGGTAGAGGGTATATAATCAGTCTTCGAGTGTCTTGAAGAACCTGCTGAGAAGAGGGTCAAGATCACAACATACATGCATCGTGATTCCTCCAAGAGATGGTGGGATGTTACCACATAGAGAAAGTGTCATCGAGACATGGCATGGGAAGATTTTTAGATAGTATTATCTGATAACTTTTATACTAAGACACGGAGGAACAACAAAGCCCATGAGTATATGCATATTTAGAAGGGAGAAATATCAGTTATGGAATATTCTTCCCACTTTACTATGCTCCAACACTTCGAACCTATTCCGATTGGTGACGATCTGTCAAAGGCTAAGCGATTCGAGGATTGTCTCAGGTATGACATCTACTCATAGGTGAATATCTTACTGGTGACTGCTCTATCTGTTATAGTGAACTAGGTTATGATTATTGAGTGGAATCAGAGGGAATCTAGAGGTTCAAGCTAGGGAATTTCGACACCAAGATATGGTACTATTTCGACTTGTAGTAGGATTCCTCATCTAGAGCTTACAAACGACGAATATAGTACTCAGAATGTATCTTCCGATAGCTAGGTGTGGTTCTTCCAATGAGGAAGAATTGGTCATACTAAACCTTAGTGAAAAATAGACCCATTTCAGTATTGGGATTATGGAAATATGGTTTATTTACAACATTTTTGTATGATGTTTCCACCATAATCTATTGAGGGATTGTCTGCACCAACTCCATGTTCAGGAGCAGGGTTAGTAACTTCTCACCATTCAGGGAACTGGAACATGATAGGCTAATCAGGCCAAGGTGGTGGTCATGACCATGGTAGTCAGACCCCAAGATCTCAGCGATAGTAGGGTGGGTCAGCTCTGGGTAGTCAGGTGACGCACGCCTGTCATAGGGCATGGAATTTTTATTCATATCTTAAAATGTAGTAATGTGGTTGACCTAGGATGTCTCCCAAAGAGGAGTTCACATAAAATGGTTTGTCACTTTAAAACAAGTGTAAAACTTTTTTGCTTTCGAAAGGAAATTTGAAATTCAAATGATTGAAAAACTCTGATATTAAAAAGGGGGATTAGGTTGAGGTCAGTATCCTAATTTTAATGTTATCCTTGTTCAATTTAATTCAATCCTCTTATTCTTTTTTGATTTAAGTGAGTTTCCACAATCATTTTCTTTCACTTCCTTAGTGAAATTATGATGGTGAGGGAAAACCTTACCGAGATCTCAGTTTGGTCAACTCTATTTCCATGTGTAAAATAGATATATTGAATATCCTTAATTTAAATGGGAAAAACCCGATCGGGTTTTATTTATCCCAAACAATCAAGAACATTCACTACACCTTTTACACGTACTGATGATCGTTGAGTACTTCACCACTAATCACTGGTCTATTCCATCGTATATATACCAGAAATTAGTGGAGGGAGATTATGATTATTTTACCAAGGAAAAAATCAATAACGGGATTAATATTAAAGAATGATCGCACTTGATAATAAAATACATTATAAGAAATTGAAAACAACTTTGAGGAAGAATGAAATTTATTCAATTACGTCTAAGAACTCAAGCATTAAAATGTAGAAATCCAACCCTTACCCAATCACTCAAAATGTTTAACCCACCATGGTATGTGTAATAGAGATGAATGGGGAAGAAGAAGGTATTAAAAAAATATGAAAAATAAAAGAAATAAAAGGGAAATCTGAATGGTTCTTCTTCTTGGTGTCACGGAAGGAATGGGATGGAGAATGGGATGCTTTGAGAGGGTGGAGCTCTCCTCCTTTTATAGCCAGAATTTGTCCCCCGAATGATTACGTGTTTTAGCCCCAATAAATTACATCTTCACATGTTTAGCTCTTCTTTAATGTTGTTCATAATTCTTTTGGTCATTTCCCCTCAAAAGCTCAGTGGATTTGGACATGTATTACAAGAGTTATGGCCGTTTGACTCAGAGAATTTATTTTGTCCAGTCAGAGTTTCTAAATCGAAAACCTCCGAATTATTGTGCTTTAATGACCCTTAAAAAGACCAATTCATGAGGGCTTACCTTCATTAAAGATGTTCTAAAACTCCTTGGGCGTCCACCCACCGAATATCACAACAATTAGGTCCACCATGAATGCGTTATGGATCCCACACCAAAACTAGGCAGAACTGAAATCAGTTTTCATGCTCCCACTTGTGAGCTTCTTTTGGGCTTCCATATGGCCAATTCAACTTTTAGTCTGAAAATAGTAAATTCAGCCCTTGATGTTTATAATCCATAAAATAAATAAATTTTCAATTTGAATTAGTGTAGTTAATGTTATTTTCACACTACAGAAATAATTTATAACTGTTAAAAATCCGAAATAGCCCATTTTTACTATTCATCTCAAAATAACACCAATATCCTAAAAATGAAAAATTCATCTTAAAGGAACACATTTATGGGTTTAAAACAATTATATTCAATATAAATTAATTGAAAATATTTTCTCTATCAATTACTCCACACATAGCACATGGACTCCTGGACAAGTAAACATCAAAATTAAATCAAATCAAATCCAAAACACATATCAATGAGATCTACCAAATCCATACCAAGAAACAAAAAGATATCATGCCTCATCAAGAACAATTATTTAAAGTTCTCCATTTTATATTTTAATATATTTCCACTTCATTTCTTATCCCATGCACACAAAACGCCTACCTCGCATTAATTTTCTCTAATCACACAAATGTAAATGCTCAATAAGGCTTTTCTCATCCAAACTCACACAAGAGTCACCATAGGATTGATAAATTCCTACTTCTCCACCCGATGTGAGTCAAGGACTTTTGTTTCTCATGAGGAGTTTTCAGGGTTGTTTTGTGGCTTCCGGTTGGTAGGATTTAGATGTTAACAATTCTGGGGCCGAAAAAGGAGGGATTGGCTCTTTTTGAAGTAAAATTGAAAGATTATAATTTTCATGCAAATATGGTCTCCTTCTCTTCACCTTTTTAGAAAATAGGCTCCATCATCATTTAATCAGATCAGCAGAAAAAATTCAACATTTTCAAACTGGATTTTTCTTGAAATCTCCAGATAGGCACAACTTTCTTTTCACATCGGAGGGTCCAGAAAGGCACAACTTCTCTTGTCATAAAATCTCCAGAAAAGGCACATCATTTAACAAAATGAAATATTCATAAGCTCTTCAACATTTTATATTCCACCAAAAGCATCACCAAATGAAGAAGTACATCACAAGTCGTCTTCCCCAACACTTATGTTCAGCTAGATCATGCAATTTTACTCCAAGAGTAGGTAGGATAGGGAAAATTTCCATGTAATGTGGCAAACCTAATAGGATATTCATGGATAATGGTGGCTACAATGAAGGATAAACATAAAGGTGGGCCATAATGATAAGGATTAATTTTAAAAGGGGGCTTGAACTAAATAAATTCCTCAATCATTTAAAACACATGTACCCCAAACCCTCATGTTTGGAAAGGAATAAATCAAATTCTGGTTAAAGAAAGCATGGTCTAGTTCTCTCATGAAATGACCTGAATGAAAAGAATTTGACAAAAATGGTTCAGAAGCTTCAAAGGATAGCGATTTCAAAGATATAGACAGTGAAATATGGCATGGGTTTCAAAAATCAGTATACTTTTCATGAAATTCAAAAAGATTTGAACTCAAAACAAAGTCATTTTAGCATTCATTTAAGCTCAGTATCATGGAATATATTTCTTCACTCATTGTCATGGGTTTAAAAAATGGTAATTATAATCATTTCAGCTCAAAATTTTCAAAAACACACCAAAAATTGAAAAAATAAAAACACAAAAATATGAAAACACAATTTTTTTAAACAAACAAACAAACAAAAAATAAATAATCCTAAACTACAAATATCACATCCCCCACACTTAAATGATGTAGTGTCCTCAATGCATTCAAGTGGATTTAACATGTAAGTCAATTTAAAATGAATCACAAGAATAAGAAAGTGTGAAGGAGAGGTACAACCTGATGGATCTTATTAATAGATAGGTTGAAGGAGAATGATCTCTTCTACTGGCTCTAATTGAATGGTCCCAAGGGATTTCTTCAACATATGTCCATTCACAGTGAATGGATCCTGTTGTCCATCCTTCATAATTTTCACAGCACCAAAAGGATATACCCGAGTAACTACAAATAGACCTTCCCATCTAGAACAAAGTTTACCAGGAATCAACTTGAGTCTTGAGTTGAATAATAACACTTTGTCTCCTAGATAGAAGTCTTTTGGTTGGATCATCTTTTCATTGGACACTCTTGTTCTTTCATTGTAAATCCTGGAATTTTCAAATGCTTCCCTTCATAATTCCTCTAGCTCTTGCAACTTCAATCTTCTTTCCTTCCGAGCACTTTCATGGTCCAAATTCATTTTCCTTACAGACCAATACGCCTTATGCTCTAATTCTATAGGTAGGTGGAAACTTTTCCAATAAATAAGCCTATATGGACTCCTTCCTATTAGGGTTTTGTAGGTAGTCCTGTAAGCCCATAGGGTATCATCCAACCTTTGGCTGCAATCCTTCCTATTTGGATTAAAGATCTTTTCCAAAATTCCCTTGATTTCCCTATTTGAAACTTCAGATTCCCCGTTAGTCTGTAGATGATAGAGAGTTGATGTTTTATGATGCACCCCATACTTCTTAAGAAAATTCTCCATTCTCCAATTACAGAAGTGAGTCCCTTGATCACTGATGATTGCTCTAGGCACTCAAATCCTACAAAATATGTTAGACCTAACAAAATCACAAACAACTTTAGCGTCATCAGTTCTGGTTGCTTTTTCGTCCACACATTTGGAAACATAATCAACTGCAAGCAAGATACAAGAAATCCCAAATGAAATCTGGAAAGGTCCCATAAAAGCTATCCCCCAAACATCAAAAATGTCACAAAAATTCAATGTCTTATGGGGAATTTCTTGTCTCTTTGAAATATTTCTGGAAAACTGACATTTTTCACATTTATTGCAAAAATCATGAGCTTATTTAAAAATGGTGGGCCAATAAATTATAGATTATAAAACCTTCCTTGTTGTACTTTGAGGTCCAAGGTGGCCTATACAAGATAATGTTTGACAAAAATCAGAGATAGATTTAACTTCACATTCAGGTAAACATCTTCTTATTACTTGATCATTGCAAATCTTCCAAAGGAAGGGATAATCACAAATGTAATACCTAGATTCAGCATTCAGTTTTGAAATTTGGTGAGAATTGAAATTAGATGGGACCTGAGATGTTGCCCGAAAATTGGCCATGTCTTCATACCAAGGAACTTCTCCTTCAATCAAGTACAACTGCTCTCCTAGAATTTGATCATTCAGTGGGTCTCTTTCTGGAACGTCAATTTTAGCGGTGTTTGGTAGTTTACTTAAGTGATCAACCACTTGGTTATCATATCCCTTATTATCCTTGATTTCATTATTGAACTCTTGTAGTAGTATCATCCATCTCACTGACCTCGGTTTAGCATTATCTTTCTTCATCAAGTACCTCAAAGCTGCATGATCAGAAAACACAGTGATTTTAGTTCCAAGAAGATATGATCTAAATCTTTCTAAAGCAAAATAAACTTCTATGAACTCTTTTTCCATGGCTGTGTAATTGAATTGGGCCATATCTAAGGTTATCAAGGCAGATGAAATGACTTTTGGTCTGCCCTCAATTCACTAAGAAAGGACTGCTCTAACTTCTTGGTTGGAGGCATCACAATGTAGCTCAAATGGTTCTTCCCAATTTAGCGGCTACATCATGGGTGGTGAAATAAATCTCGTCTTCAAATCATCAAAGGATTATCTACACTCACCATTGAAATCAAAATCCGAATCGTTCCAAAGTAATCTAGAGAGAGGGAGAGAAATCTTACTAAAATCATTGATAGACCTCCTATAGAATCCTGCATGTCCTAAAAATTATTTAACATGTTCCACACAAGAAGGGTAAGGAAATGAATTTATCACTACAATTTTTGATTTATCCACTTCAATTCCATTTTGTGAAATAACATGACCAATCACAATTCCACTTTGAACCATAAAATTACACTTTTCAAAATTATTACCATATTTTTTTCTATGGTGGTTTTCAAATATTTTTGCATATTTTTCAAACAATGATCAAAATAATCTCCAAAAACTGTGAAATCATCTAAGGAAACATCCAGTCAATTTTCAATGTGATCAGAAAATATACTCACCATGCACCTCTGAAATGTACCTAGAGGATTACATAATCCAAATGGCATTCTTTTATATGAAAAAGTACGAAAAGGGCATGTAAATGTTGACTTTTATTGATCCTCGGGTGCAATGGGTACCTAGAAGTAACCTGAAAATCCATCCAAAAAGCAATGATGAGTTCTCCATGATAATCTTTCTAACATATAGTCAATGATGGGGATAGGGAAATTATCTTATTGAGTGTCCTGGTTCAATTTCCTAAAATCAATGCACACTCTCCAGCTGTTTTGAATTCTCATAGGGATTAACTCATTCTTTTCATTCCTCATAGTGGTCAGGCTAGTTTTTTTTGGAACGACATGAATAGGGATAACCCACTATGAACCTGAAATGGGATAGATGATCACAACATGCAAGAGCTTCTCAATATCCTTCTTCACAACCTCCATCAAGGTGGGATTTAGTCTCCTTTTGGGCTGTCTAATAGTTTTGGAATCTCCATCAAGAAAAATTCTACGTGAACATATTATTGGGTTTATTCCTGGGATATCACCTAATTTCCATCATATTTCCCGGACATTCTCTCTCAAAAGCTCAATAAATGATTTTTTGTGGGTTTTAGAATGAATATTAGCAATTATCCCTAGTATTTTCTCTCCCTCCCTAAGGTATATATATTTCAAATCAGTGGGGAGTGGTTTGAGTTTCAGATTAGGGGGATGCTCAAGGGATGAGACAAAATTGACATTTCCCACTTCCAAATTTTGGACCTTCTGTACACAAGAAACCATATCATCTTCCTCAATATTTAACAAATCATCAAAGAAATCATATTTTACCTCTTCCTCCCACACGAAGTAAGAATCTCCAACATCTTCAGCATCCACATGTTCAATGATATTTCGAAGGGAAGAAGTCTCTCCAAAGTCTAATAATTCATAGATCATACCTAAATCTTCAATTGGTTCCACGTAAACGTCATGGGAAAGTGAAAAGAGGGTGTGATCATTCGATGGGTGCCTGATGGATTCAAAAATATTGAAGTGGACCGTGCTCTCTCCAAACTCCATGGTGAGTGTCCCTTCATGGACATTGATGATGGTTTTGACTATCTTAAAGAAAGGTATCTCCAAAATATTGGGTGAATGCGACAGGCTCCTATATTTTTCCATATTGAGAACATAGAAGTCAGATGAAAATAAGAGACCTCTGACTTTCACATGGACATCCTCCAAAACTGCTGTAGGGAAAACTGTGGATCTGTTTGCATGCTGGACCACCACTCTTGTGGGCATCAATTCTCCCATCAGCAAAGAAGTGTATACCGAGTACGGCAATACATTAATTGATGCACCTAGATCACACAAATCATTAGTGAAATTTAATAAACCAATGGTTTATGGAATGAAAAAAGTCCTTTGATCTTGACATTTGGTTGGAATATGCGGCATGATAAGGGATAAGACACTTCTTTCGAAGTTGATTCTTTCATTCCCATGAACCCTTCTCCTTTTGGTGCAAAGATCATTCAAAATTTTTTCATACCTTGGAATTTGTTTAACTGCTTTAAGTAGGTGGATATTGATTTCCATTTTTTGGAAGGTGTCCGGAATTTCTTTTTGAAGTGCTTGTTTATTCAATTTCTTTGATTCGATCAACTTTGCTGGAAATGGTGGGGCTAATTCTTTCTTCTCCCATTGTTTTCTTTTCGTTGGAGTTTCTTGTTTCTTATTTTGTGGCCTATCCTTCTCCTCATCCTCTTCCTTTTCATATTCTTGGGGGATTTTCACAAGACTTTCTAAATCATTATCCCTCAGAATATGTGGTATTATTTTAGGTTCAGTATTGGATGGAGGTGGGATTTCATTTCCACTTATTGTTATGATTGCACTAACATTCTCTTTAGGATTTTGCACTGTTTGGGATGGAAGCTTCCCTGAATTATTGGAAATGATTTCAACAAGACTTCCCACTGTGTCTGCCAGCTTGTCATCCTTATCTATTAGGCCCTCATACTTGGATTGTAGCTATTCCACATAAGGTTGTCTGCTAGTGGATGGTTGTTCATATGTCTTTATTTGGAATGGTGGTGGATGAAAGGATTATTTTTTTTGGAAGGGTTGTTTATAGGATTATTGGATGGGAGGGGGTTCTAGTATTGCTGTTGGTGGTAAGTTGGTTGACTGGGGTGCTGGTTAAATGGTCTTATATAGTTTTTTTGGTTCCCATATCATTGTTGGGCTTGGGGTTGACGAGGTTGATTTTGTTGGAATTTTCTTGGTTGAAAGGATGAAACAAATTATTCTTTCCACTATATCTCAGGGCACTGGTCAGTATAATTAGTGGAAGAATAACATAAACCACATACCAGAGCTGAAGCTTGTTGTCCATTTGCTTGTGTTACAGCCATTTGACGGACTAACCATTCTAGGTCATGAACTTTGGTTTAAATCAATGTAAATGAATTCTGTGTTTTTAAATCATGTATCCCCCTGGTTCCCATTCCTCTTAGTCCAAATTGTTGTAAGTTTTTAGAAATCTTCTCAATTAGTACTCTGATATTTGCAGGCAACTTGTCAATCAGAGACCCCCCCAGATGAGGTATCTAGAAGATTTAGATCATTATCCATAAGTCATTGGTAGAAGAACTCAAGGAATTGGTGTTCCTATATTTCATGATGTGGGTAGCTAGAACATAGCTTCCTGAAGTTCTCCCAATACTCGTAGAGGGTTTCTACAGTTGGTTGTCTTATGATGTCAATCTCATTCTTAATGGCGGTGCTCCTTGATGTGGGAAAGAATCTTTGCATGAAACTTTTTTTAGGTATTCCCAATAACTGATCTCCCTTGGTTGTAGGTCGTACAACAATTCTTTAGCTGCTCCTTCGAGTGAGAAGGGGAATGCCCTCCATTGAAATTGGTCTTCAGGTGCTCCTCTTGGCCTGAAGCTTGAGAAAGTGTATCAGAATTCTTGAATGTGCCGATTTGGATCTTCTCCTAAAAGTCCATGAAACTTTGGAAGCACAAGAATCATATTGAAACATAATTCATAATCATTATGTTCAGTGGGGGCAATTAGTTGTTTATTTTGAATGGAAACTTGTGGTGCACATAGATCACACAGGGTTTGGTTGAGATTTCTAGCAAAGATTTCAGGATCAGAGTGAACACTAAGTGTTTCACATGAATCTGAGAGATTTATTTCATCAATGATTTCTAGTAGATTTTTTTTCTTATTTGGGTTAATGTTCTTTCAATTTATGGATCAAATTCAATTAATGGTTCTTTTGAGTTGCAGGTCATTCAATTTTGAAAATATTTTTTTTCTGTTGCACTGCCTTTTCGGAAACAGCACTATGTTTTACGCACGCCTATCGTAGGGTATGGAAAAAATTATTTTCCTAAGTTAAAATGTATTAATGTGGTTGACCAAGGATGTCCTTGAAGAGGATCACAGACAAAACGTTTTGTCACTTTAAAATGAGTGTAAAAATGTTGTGCTTTTGAAAGGAATTTTGAAATTCAAATGATTGAAAAACATTGATATTAAAAAGGGTGATAAGGTCAGGGTTGGTTTACTAATTTTAATGCTATCCTTGTTCAATTTAATTCAAACCACCTTTTCTTTGTTGATTAAAGTGAGTTTCCATAATCGTTTCCTCTCACTTCCTTGGTGAAATTATGATGTTGAGAAAAAACCTTACCAAGATCTCAGTTTGGTCAACTCACCTTCAATGTGTAAAATAGTTTTATTGAATATCCTTAAGTTAAATGGGAAAAACAAGATCGGGTTTTGTTTATCCCAAACAATCAAGAACATTCACTACACCTTTTACACGTACTGACGATCATCAAGTACTTCACCACTAATCACTAGTCTATTCCATCGTATATACACCTGAATTTAGTGGAGGGAGATTATGATTATTTTACCAAGGAAAAAATCGATAACGGGATTAATATTCTAGAAAGATCGTACTTGGTAATAAAATACGTTATTAGAAATTGAAAACAACATTGAAAAAGAAAGAAATTTATTCAATTATGTCCCAGAACTCATGCTTTACAATGTAGAAATCCAACCCTTCCCCAATCACTCAAAATGTTTACCCCACAATGGTAAGGGTAATCAAGATGAATGGGGAAGAAGAAGGAATTACAAAACTATGAAAAAGAAATGAAATAATAGAGAAATATGAAAAGATATTCTTCTTGGTGTCCTGGAAGGAATGGGATGGAGAATGGGATGCTTTGAGAGGGTGGAGCTCTCCTCCTTTTATGGACAGAATTTTAACCCCAAATGATGATGCGTTGTATCCCCATTTAATGACATCTTCATGCATTGAAATATTAGTTAATGTTGTTCATAATTTTATTGGGAAGTTCCCCTCAAAATCTCAGCGGAGTTGGACTTGTATTCCGAGAGTTATGGTCGTTTTACCTTGAGAATTCATTCTGTCCGGTCAGACTCTCCAAATCACAAACCTCCAGATTAAAATGCATTAATGACCCTTAAAACGACCAATTACCGCGACCTTACCTTAATGAAAGATGTTCCAAAACTCTTTGCGCGTCCACCCACCGAGCATCACAACAATTGGGCCCTCCATGAAGGAGTTATGGACCCCACACCAAAACTAGTAATAACTGAAAACAATTTTCATGTTCCCACTTGTGGGATTCTTTTGAGCTTCCATATGGCCGATTCAGATTTTAGTCCAATAATAGTAAATGAATCCCTAAATTTGTAGAATTTTTAAAATAATGAATTTTGCAATTTGGATTAGTTTATATAATGTTATGGCCAAACTACAGAAATGATTTAAAACTATTAAAAATCCGAAATGGCCGATTTTTACTATTTAGCTCAAAAAAACACCAATATCATAAAAATGAAAAAACTCATCTTAGCGGAACACTTTTTTGGGTTTCAAAAAATGATTTTCAATATAAATTAATTGCAAATATGCTTTCTATCATCAGGAAGTGTCTCAATGCTGTGGTACAAGATATACTTATGCAGTGCAACAGACCCTGTAAGAGCAGGATCCCAGACCTTCTACTTTTAGAGATAGTATTCTAGTCACCTCCATTTTAGCTTCTTCACTTTTTGATATAGGGGCTTTACATAGTTTCATATATGTGCCAATTTTGGAGATCCTATGGATCTATGTTTTTACTTTTGATGTTGTTATGAAACTAGACACTCTATTGGGGATTAGAATGATGGGTGTGAGATAGTGCAAGGAGTGACCCCTTAAAATTAGTGGGTGTCACTTCATTTGGGATATCTATGTCTTAGAGGTGACATGATATGATTTCATACTCATAATGGATTGGTTAGTTTACTTTCAAGCCTTTTTTGATTTCAATCACCGCATGGTGAGTTTTACATCACCATATGGTAGATCTTTTCTACACAAGGGTGAATGGGATGTCCAGGTGAGTCAAGCTAGACCAGAGCATCATGGGTTGGGTGGGATGTCATCCAAGATTGTGAGTTTATATCTAGATGACTCGATGAAATGTTAGAAATATTTCCCTCATGTAGTTTATCATTTAATGGATGTATTCCTGGATGAGTTTTCAGGCATACCTCAGATGATTGAGGTAGATTTCTCGATCGAGATAGTACTAGGAGCTGCACCGATATCCATTCCTCCTTATAGGATGGTTACAACAGAGTCACAAGAGCTAAAGAGGTAGCTAGAGGATTAAGAGTCTAATGGTTTCGTCCGCCCGAATACATCTTCTCGAGGTTCACCAGTCCTTCTTGTGAAAAAGGAAAACAATACCCTTAGGATTTGCGTGGATTATCAGAAATTAAACCAGTTGAAGGTTACGAACTAGTATCCTCTACTGTGAATAGACGATCTCGTCGACAATCTCCATGGAGCTCAGGTATTCTCTAAGATGGATTTGAGATCCGATTATCATCAAGTGCATGTTAGATCATCTGACATACCTCAGACAACCTTTCGGAGTATGTATGGCCTGTATGAGTATTTGGTCATGCCGTTTAGTCTAAAAAATGAGTCTATAGACTTTATGGAACTGATGAACTGAGTTTTCCATCCTTATCTTGACTCATTCATTGTGGTTTTCATGGATGATATATTGGCATATTCTCACAATAGGCACAACCATTCAAAACATCTTTAGATCATTTCGAGTATACTCAGAGAGCATCATTTATATTCTATGCTCACAATGTAAAACTTCTGGATGGATGAAATTCAATTCTTAGGTCACATCATCTCCAAGATAGGAGTATCATTGGACCTAAAGAAGGCGAGACTACTAGTTTCCTGGGAAAAACCCCAGAACGTGTTTGACATACGAAGTTTCTTGAGGCTAGATAACTTCTATATTCACTTCATATAAGACTTATCATGTTTATAAGAACCATTGATATGACAGAATAAAAAGGATTCAAAATATTAATGGAAATATTTCTACGAGACAGTCTTCCAGGAATTGGAAGGGAGATTAACGTTAGCATTGATATTGATTTTTCAAAAGCCGGGTAGGAGTTACAGAGTGTACTGTGAAGCATCACATATCCAGTTGAGAGTAGTTTATATGCAGGGAAATTGAGTCGTTGTGTATGGATATTGTCAGTTAAGGCCTCATGAGAGGAATTACCCAACACACGATCTCGAGTGAGCTGTGCTTGTTCATGATTTATGCTACTGGAGTCATTACTTACTAGGAGAGAGTTATATGGTGTACATAGACCACAAAATCCTCAAGTACATATTTAATCAGCGTGATCTGAATCTAAGGAAGTTAAGGTGGGTGGAATTCCTTCAACCCTTCGACTTTGAGATTGCCTACACACCTGGTAAGGGAAATTCCGTGGCTGATGCTTTGAGAAAGAAGATTCCAATACAGGTAATTCATTAGGCCAGTAGTGAGTGGAAACTTATGGCATTGTTATCTAAGATTCACCTGGAGGTTCATGAAAGTCAGAGACATAATTTTCTATCAACCTCAGATGTTACCTCTACCCTCTTGGATAGTGTAAGGATGAGGCAAACTTTGGATTTCTGAGGCTTAGTTCTACGAGAGAGTGTGAATGGTGAGGACCTTCCTCCTATTTGGAACACAATCGAGGACAAGGTTCTACGGTTACATGTTTGTGTAAGGGTGACAATAGTCATCCAAGAAGAGTTTATGTGAGATTTTCATGCCTATCTATGGGAAGTGCATCCAGGTGTCACCAAGATGTATCAGGATTTACATCGTCAGTATTGGTGTCCATGTATGAAATGGAATGTAGTTTGTTTTTTCATGAGATGTTCCCTCTGTCAGCAGGTGAAGGTGGAACACCAGCGACCAACCAGACATTTATAGTAGCTACCCATTCTTGAGTGGAAATGGAATGTTGTTGGGGTGGAGTTCCAGTTGGGGTAACCAAGGATTCCATGGGGTAATGATGTTGTATGGGTTTTTGTTGACAGTCTCACAAATGTTTCACATTTCATTCCAATCAAAGAAACAATAAATGTTGTTGTGTTTGGGATGTCGTACATTTGATGGATTGTATGACTACATGATATTCCCCATTCTATCATTCTAGATAGGGATTCTCATTTCACTTCTTGTTTCTGGAAAGGGATATAGAGGGAACTTGGTATATAGGTGCTTCTGAGCACAGGATACCACCCTCAGACAGATGGCCTATCAAAGCACATGATTCGGGTGCTGGGGAACATGTTTTGGGCATGCGTCCTAGATTTATGGGGTTCATGGGAGATACACATAACCTTGGTTGAGTTCGCCTATAATAATATCATTTCTCCTAATATTGATATGTTTACATATGATTCATTGAATAGTAGACCATGTTGATGACCCCTGTGTTTGGATGGAGGTTGGATAGACAGCTATACTTGGACCTCGTCTTATCCAGGATACCACTAAGCTGGTGTTGTTGATTCATAAGTGGATGGCTACTATGTAGTCTTTTCAGAAATCATTTTTCAATCACTGTACATGACTTTTGGATTTTGAGGATATGGATCAAGTTTTCCTATGTGTCGTATCGATGTTCGAACTAAAGTGGATTAGGGGACAGGGTAATCTTTCTCCTAGATACATTGGTTCGTTAGAGATTCTAGAGAGGGTTGGGCCGGTTGCCTATATATTGCAGTTACCTCATAGGTACAGGTCTATTCATGACATATTCAACATTTTTTAATTGAGAGGTTACTTTTCTTACCTGTCGCACACCTTTCATCCCAAGGAAGTGGAGTTGTAGGAAGATACATACTTTGAGGAGCATCTCATTCATATTGTGGATCATAGCATGAAAGATCGTTGTGGATGGTCTTATCCTTTGGTATGGGTGCTATAGAAGAATGGATAAGTGTAAGATAAGACTTGGGGGAGGGAGGCCATAGTATCATCACAATGGATGGAGTTTTCCTCAGATAGTTCTTCATCACCCTTGTAATATAAATTCAAGGATGAATTTCTTTAAGGGGGGGGGGGGAGTTTGTAAGAACCCAATTATTCCATTAAGGTAAAAAAACATTCCTTTCCAGTTTATAATTAAGAAAATGGGGGAAAATAGGTTAAGGCCTCATTGCTGGACTACTACATGATGTGAATGGGGTTTACACACCGTGTACATTTATGTACACACAGTGTATATTGGGCTCCTCGCCATGTAATCCCAGGACATACCTATGTAATGGTCAGGCAAGAAATTGTATGGACACATCCTGTAGTTTCATGTACATGCCATGTAATTTTATTTATATTTATTAAATAAGTTAGTAGCATCATTTTAGGGAGACAGACATAATCAAGCCATTTCAACGAGCAACAAGCCTAGAGAAAATCCAAACGAGAATTATTCTGCAGTTTCGTTTCCAAACCCAATTTGAACACCATAAATTCTGTTGAAACCCAGATAGTGAGTGATCGATTCCTCATGAGCCATTCATTTGGATTTATTCCCTCAACCTAGTTATCGAGGGTTGGTAGTTTTTACTCTTATTTTAGATCTACTATGATTTAGGTCAAATTTAAGATCGTCACTGGATGAGGAGAGTCATACTAACACGAGGTAGGTGGTTTTCACCTTTTGTTGATTTTCGAGTTAATTATATATGTCGAAGTGTCACATGCCCATTTTTAGGGTGTCGACTGATTGAATAATGAACAATGTTATTTTCTATTTCTCATTTGGTAATTAATTAGATGATTTGGGAGCATATTTAGGGTTTTGAACCTTGATTAGGGACACCCGATTGGTATGTTTCCCTTGGATGGTCATTTAGACGAGAATGCCTAAGTGGCTTGACTTGAATTCCAATTCATGGGTTGTTAAAATAAACTTCAAATGTGATATGAATTCCCCATGTGAGATAGTTAAATGCTTAATCCACGTAATAGTAAAATTTTCATGTGATACTTGTTATGTGAATTGTGCCCACGTGAGTTTTTTAAATGATAATCCATGTGATAGTTTAATTCACATGTGTTTATTTTGTTATTTTATTAACTTATGATAAAGAGGGGTAATTAGAAATAAGCGATCCACATTCTCAGTTAAAGAAAAAGTTTGGGCTCATGTGACTAATTGCACCTTATGTGTACCTTGGGTGAACGAGGGTCTTGATTAAAATACCATGGATGAGCTCAAGAGGTAATTGTGTAAGGGTGTAGAGCGAGCCATTATGGGGTGGTTAGGATCATTGAGGCTTATTTAAAATGCTGAGGGATCCTAGGATCCATTGTGGGATACCCATGCCAGGCTCCATTGGAAAATGATTAAATGACTATTATGTCACGATTTGATGGTTACTTTTATACGGGGGGTCTTCGGGCCTTGGCAGTACCACAATACTTTTATATAAATCATGGAACTTGAATAATGGAATGGACGACTTATGATGCGTCTTCCAACCCAAAGAAAAAGGTTGGATTCGTTCCTCATTTTACTTATTTACATTGTCTTCTGAGACATATGTTGTGCCTTTTTTTGAGTACTCATAGTTTACTGCTTTCACTGTTGTACACTGTCTGTTATATTTATCCACTGACAGATTGGAACAGACCTTGTGTGGTTGCCTATTGAGATTTAGTCTCACACCCTATTTGGGTATTATTTTGATCCCAAACAGATTATATTATTGCAGGTGTTGATCAGTTCAAGCGCTCTGGTACAAGTACTTGTTGTGATGCTTAGGAGTTTGAGGGCATGAGACCGAGCGAAGGCTTGAGATGATTCCTAGTATCTTTTTGTTTCTTTTGTGATTCTGAGACATATATTGTGTATTATTTTAGTGAACTTGTTTTGGATTTTTTCTTAGAACATGTGACAAACTAGATCGTCATTTGTTTTGAATGGTGTTTGGTTACTTCTAATACCAATCATCCACTTTTTACTTCAGTTGTATGTTGTTAAATGTTTCCGATATTGTATTATTATTTATTCTACTATGTTACATTATACCAATGAGGGCATAGTTTCCCCACTATCACACCCTAATTACTCGCTACTAGTCAGTAGTCTCTAGATTTTAGAGAGATGCACTTAAGGAACTGGGTATGAGGTACTAGTTGAGTTGCATCCCGATCCAGGATGTTACATTACCTTTATTAATAATGTCTCCAAAGGCTCTCTTTAGAGATGGGTTTTCTTTTTAGAGTCTTTTTTCCCTTATAATACTTTAAAATATTTATATATACATTGCGAAAGCTAGGTGCTGAGATGACTGCAAATCCAAGGCATGGTGTTTTCGAAATTGATTTCATAAAAAATATTAAATATATTCTATATTGCTTGTGTGGTAAATTAGAGAAAATAGGATAACTCTTAATAATTGGACCAGATCATAAATTTGAGACCACTGTTGGGTTTATAACACAGTGTGTACCATAAGCACGATATAAAATGAGTCGGCGTGATACCTTCAAACCCCTTACTCATTAGCGGTGTGTTTAAGTGGATTAATTAATTAAATTCATTTCACTTAAAACAAATTTATATTAATATGTCATTAGGGGTAATTTACTTGGATTGGCTCATAATTATCCCACCACTGATGAAGCTCCCCTCCTCCTTTCGGTTGGAGAATCAAATAGAAGGATGATGAAACTTTTGGATCAAGGAGACCAAGACGTACAAAACACAATGACTCCTCCGAAATCATTGGTGGACACATTATTCATTAGAGATCGATCCAAAATAGAGGTAGAAATTATTATATTTGGTTTTTCTCCATTATAATTAAAATATTGATCATGATCAATTCCCTCTATTTGATTTGCGTTAATTTGAGCCTCTGCATGAGGCCATGTATCAAAAGAAGTTGTCCCTTCAATTTAATTCTTGTTATTTCATGATTCGAATCATGATTTACTTAATATGAAATCATTGTTCAAGAATTATTGGCCAATGATGGTTATCAATTTTTATACTACTACATTTTTTAGTTTTGGCGCCTATGGTAGCGGGCGACCGCCATTGGCGGTCGCTACTGATGCTATTAGCGACCGCCAAAAGCGGTCGCTAAAACTGAAATGTAAATGGCGGGATTTTTCCCGCCCCCCGCGTTGTCTTCTTCAATGTCACTCGCTGCAACAGCGTCGACGCCTCCCGCCGCCGCACCGCCACCACAGGTCACCCCCTGTCGCCGCCACCCCGTCGCCTCCCGTCGCCCCTACCAATACTGCTGGAAAACCTCTCACCCCTGGCAGTCAACCGATGCTATTAAATCCCCAACGTCACCCTTGATGCTTCCTCCGGCCACCGTGGTTCTTCCATGGCCATCAACCAAAGATCGGGGTCACCTCCAACATGCCGCGCGTGCCCCAGTATATAATCGGCACCAAATAATCGTCGGTTTTCGAAGAGAGTATTAGCGACTGCCATTAGCGGTCGCTATTACTCAATAGCGACGGAGCAACTACGACTGCCAAAAGCGGCCGCAGGGCGGTCTCTAAAGGGCATTAGCGACCGCTTTTGGCGGTCGCTAAAACCATCATTGCTAGTAGTGTTATCAGTGTCTTTCCCCCACTGTTCTTCGCGTTCTTCATCATTAGACCATGGGGTCATAAATCAACATTTGAGGGGTGGGTTCAAGTGTGATTGAACCCCCAATTGTTTTTTGCTAGCACGAACGACATGCAGATCGTTTGTTTGGGGAAAATTGATAAACGAGGGGGATGGTTTTTGGTGAATAGATTGAATCAGTACCGCTGGTGTGTGTTTGTGATCGGTGGTGGTTCATTACTAGTTCCACAACCCATGTTTTCCCAATTGGTGTGTGGTGGAAACATGTGCTATGATGGGGATAGTTTCAAAAGGAGGACATGCGTGGGATCTCTTGGTGGAGGCTATTTTGTGTGGACGTGATGAAGGCTGGTCTCAGACCTTCAACAAGGTGGTCAGGCATGGTCAATGTGGTGAGCATAAATAATAGTAATAATAATAATAATAATGTTGATGAGTTGATAAAATTAAAAATGGGTATGTAATTATTATTATATTAAATAATATTAAAGGGGGCATAAAATGTTTTTGGATAATTAAATTAAATTGGATTGAGTTTTATGTTTAATTGTCATAATTATTATTGATAATAATTGTTATGAATCATTATTAATGGATGTAATAATTATGATAATAATAAGGAATCCTCAATTCCAAATTAATTTATTTCATAAGGGAGAACCTTCCATATTATCACTATTGGATCAAATATCATGTACTCTATTAATATAGTGATATGTTAATGATTGTTTTGGACTTTTGGATCAACATTTTGTTTCCTACATATTGTATTTATCTTGTATTTTTATTTCCATTTGTCATTGTCATCATCAAACACAAATTCGACGCTCTCTTTATCAATGATGTGCCTCTCCAATGATCGATCTTACATTTCTAGTTTTAAAATTCTTCGCAGTTTCAATCGGCGTTCAATCAATTTCACAACACATTATTACATTGATCGTCTTCTTCACATTGCACATCATGACAATAGTGACATCATCCAAATAAGATAAGTACCAATAGAAAAAGGATTGTCACATGTTTTTTAAAAACATTCTTCTTTTAACATAATATTTCACATGTGAATCGACTCCACTCATTCAAAGTGCCACATCAAAAGTCGAGTCTTTTTTTATATGCAAGATATTGTTAAATTTATTTTTCCCCACTTGATAAATCTGAAAATAATATATAATTTTCTTAATCTTTTGTTATGGAAAAAATGATGATCTTATGAAGAGGTATAATGACTCATGAATGGAAAATTTTGCTTCATTCCCTAATGTAAATGTTATTAATAACAAATGTTTCATGACAAACATCATTCATAAAATAAGAGATTGAAACAAAACCACCAGAAGCAATTGAATGATGAACATTGCATACCTACATTACATCAAGTCAAAGTTTGGTGATCAATGATGGACATCATGTAGAAGTCATATGTTGAGATGAATGTCACTAATAATTTCATGAACCATGAAATTTTATATCACTTATTCGTTAGTTCACCATGAATGTGTCAAGTTTGATTATGATATATAAAGGCTCATAATGAATATGATATTTACATTGAATATTTGTAAATAACATATTGTTTTTTTCTTTTCTCTTTATATTATTTCTTATAAAATGTTTTATATAAATTAAATGTTCTTGATTAATATGTATAATTATATATATATATATATAAATCCCCCAATGTGGATGGAATTTATGAAATTTTTCAATTGAATATTCATGCAATTGTCTTGAAGACACTATAAAACTTTAAAAAATATTTTTATTCATTTCCATAGAGTAAATTATAATATTTCTTGAAAATAATTTATTTCATTCCCCAAATTTAATAAAAATATACGTAATTTTATTATAAATCATGTTCATGGTGAATATTATGTTTTGTGAATGATCATTGTGATGTATTTGTTTATAACAAATAATAATAATATAACCACCATAAGTGGTTTGATGATTATAGAGACCCTGCCTTTTATTACATTAATATTACATCATTATAAAGAAAAAAAATTTAAATGTATTACACCACAAGAATACTAAAGTTTAGTGTCTTGGGCAAACTAGGGCCAAACATAACATTTACAATATCAAGCATAAAAATTTATGTAATTCCTTATTCTCTAGATTATTGTGGGTACATGACCTCTCTTTAGTACATGTTGTCACCTGAGGATATACATAAAAAAGGGGTGGGATAAAATACCAGTAAGAGGATAGATAATAACAATATATCTTGGCGTAAGCATAGACATAGCATAGGTAAAGGATCTTGAACATTAGATGAATCATTTAGAAAAGACTTGAAATGTGGAAACACATAAAAAATGAAAACATCGTGTCCTAGTGGTTAAATACAAAACATAGTTGTGAAAAAATATAGAATCATGTTGACACATAATTTCACTTTAACTCATGAGGTTAATCACTTTACCCAATTCATTGGAGCACTGTATAATTTTGGGTGCACCCATCACATTCAAACATCCATATTGTAATATATAATTCTGGACGCACCCGTCACATCTTAACATTTTCATCATAATTATTGCCACACAGAACATATATCAATAATAAACATGGAATTTAATGTGTTTCATCTCATAATAATACATTCATAAACTTTGTGTTACAAAAATAAAGAGGTAATAACATACATGATTCAAGAATGGTCAACGTTAAGTGAGGAATAAAAGGTGTGTTCTTGAAAGAATAGTTCTTTTAGAAAACATTGTATTTGACATAAAATATACCATAGAAAATTATATCCAAAAATAGGTAATATAATTATTAAAAAATGATTTTAAGGAGTAACCATAACAAAAGATGGAGTAAAAGGGAGAGAACCCGAAGAAAGAAAGTTGGGTTCGAGAATTTCCCCTTACATTGTATCTGAATGATCTCTTCACATTAATGTCATGTATAATGAAATTATATTAATTAATTAACAAATAAATAACCTTTTATACATTAATAAGATTCATTAAGGTTTTATTATGTTCATTTATAAGATTTTTAATGAGTTATAGAGTTTAAATTCATTTATAAGGAATGTTTGTTTTTATGGTTTTCTTGAATGGTTCACTTGTATTCAGGAATGGAAGTTCATGTAGAAGGTGGATAAACATAAAGAACTTATATTACATGTCATTAATGATATTATAGGATTTTAAATGATCTTATAATTAATTATGATATATACCATGTGGATTAATCATTAGTCAAGATTTAATGATGATTGTTTTAGGTTGATTTGGGCGGTTTTTGGATCACAACAAACATGTTTTGATTTATCATTTATTATCATGTACATAAGTTATTCTAGAACAATAAATATGAAATATTAAATATAAAATAATCTGATTAAACAATAATTTTTTTTCATGACCAGATCTGATGACTGTAAAGGAAATTGAAAACATGTTGTTCTTGAAGGTGATAAATTAACAACTCATGAACAAGGTTTTCCTTTCTAAAATAAAAAAGAGGATGAGAAGGGGGTTGGATGATATAATATACCATTAGTATCATAAAATTACATTATATTTATGAAAATTGAGTTACCATACCATGTGTATTAGGATACTTGGGGATTGATTAAGAATATAACTTGAAATTGAAAGAAAATTAAAGGAAAATAGGGAGAGAAATTACGTCTTGAATTCTCCTCTTGAGATCCTCATTAGGTGACCTAGGCTTGGTATTTTGATGATATGAGAAGCTCTTTGACGTGGGGAAGGGGCTAGGGAAGATGTTTGGGCAGAGTTTAGGGAAGGCATGAAGCTTGAGAGGTGTGAGGAAATGAGGGTGCGAAGGGTGATATTTATAGCAGAGGGGTGAGGAGTTTTCTCAATATAATACTCATTAATTTGTTATTTCACCACAAGAAACATAATAGTGAGTCTCCCATGACCAATAATAGTAATTTTATCATGTGAATCCGAAACAATTGGTCTTACATCAGTATAACATCATACATGACTCTATTATTAGTGTATTTAGCTTATTTTTGTAAATTATCGAATTTCACTATTCATAAAAATTCAAGTATTTCAGAAAAATCCCAAAAATTAACCCGTGCCATTTTTCAACTTGTAGAATCCAAAAATGAAGTCCATTTTTCAAAAATAATTTTCTAGATATGATTAACTTAATTTTTAATGAAAATCATACTTTACTTGAAAAATACAATATTTAAAATATTTGTTTACTTATTCCATAACATAAGTACATCATGATTTCACTTATATCCAACATATATACTATCATATGCGAGGATACTATTAATAAGGGTATTTTAATATTCATAAGGGTAAAATAACTATTCATAAGGGTGTGTTACTATTTTCCCAAAAAATATATTTGTTCTATTAGACTCTTAACATCGTACTAATCACGATCGTATAAGTCTAATTTTTGAAATTCAAACTATAGAAGTGGAAAAATTATGTTTAATGGTCACATATTTTTTAGTATCATTATATGTAATTGTTCTTCCTAATGTGATTATACTATAAGGAATAATTATAAGAAGCGAATTCCATTTATTAATCTTTGGGTCATTAAAATTAGAGTAAATATTAACAAAGAAAAATTAATTTTATTAATATTTATAAAATAATTCATCCCTAAATGATGAAATTAAAATAATGTCCTTAGACAATATATTGAAGAATATCTTTATTTATCAATTATTGTTCCTTCAATAGTAATATTAATTGAAAATTTATTATTTATCATATTCTTATGGATTATCAATATCATCTCATGTAATTCATTTATCGCTGAAGTTGATGTTTCTATTCATATAGTTAAGAAATGAAATGATTTAATTACGTAGTTTTGATAATCTATTTTTTTAAAATGATTTTTCCACATGAAGTGTTTAAAACAATGATCATCATAATCAATAAAATTTATATTTTATGCAAATGATCATTATTGAAAAATAATGAATTATCATTATTGTATCATGAAAAATGATGAATGAATGAATTCCCCAATGCGAATTTAGTTGTAATTATTATATCTCATTACTGGAAGAGAATGAAATTATCATGAAAATTTTTATATGATTTGTGCAATCATGAATAACAGAGAGTTTCTGAATTTTTATAGATCGATTTGTCCTTCATTTGATAAATTGAATGTTGTTTCTGAATTATAATTTTGGATAACAATAAGGTTTGTGTTGTAAATCCAAGATATTCTTCCAACTTGATTCTTTCTACCACATTCAAAATAAGTAGGGATCCTATCCCTAGAAGATGTATTGTAAAATAATATTTGGGCCCGAAGTTCCAAAAAATTTGGAAAATTCTAAAATATGAAATAATGCTCTTGTTTATTGGCCAAACCCATTATGATTATATTATAAATTCATCAACCACCATAAGTGGATATTATAATAAAAAATATGAATTTTCACAATGAACGATCCTTGAGATCTTATATGAGTTGATCATGAAGAAAAATAATTATAAATATTATTTTGATTAAATTCTTCAAAAGAACTCATATATGAGTTAATATATGATTGTATAAGTGCATTTACCAGTCGAGAAAATTATTTAATGACTATAGAAGAGTGAATATATTCCTAAAAGTTTGTATAAATTCTTAAGTCTTTGTTATATATGATGTCTTAATGAGACATCTGAATGGTATTCATGAAAATGAATATCATATTGATACACTAGATAAGAGAGGTACCTTGATATGTAATAAGCATTCATATAAAGTTATTATAAAGAATGTGTTATGTACAATAGAATCAATAATGGTAAACCATAAGTTTAGCAATCCTAGCACTTAAAATATATGAAATTGTGATTTAGTCTATCTAGGATCAATTATAATGTAAAATATTGATTCATGTATACACAAGAATTAATTTTTTGATAATAATTAGAAATCCTTTAGGGGAAAATTATGAATTAATTTAATGGATGTAAGTATACTAAATTTTCAGTGAATTAATTCTCTTCAATTTATTATGAATTCCCCTTATATAATAATTTAACCCGAGGTGCCCTTTTTTAGGCCAATCATTTATATCATTAGATGCTATTATGGAAATAAATTTCCCATATACATTTGAAGATGTATATATGGGGGAACCCACCAACCATGTAATCCATCTATATAAAATATGCATCCACCAAATTATTATGTGTGTTATTTACTACTTGTGAGTATATAGTACATTCAATGAATATTGATTAAAATATGACTTAAGAATCACATGAAATATACAATATGGTCATGAAGAACCATTAACAAGAATCTCACAACACTTACATGAATGTAAAGTGTTGGAAATTAGTAGTCTGATTATACACACTCGAAGTGTCGTTGAAATGATTAAATAAACTCATTTTTCATCATGAGTAGATATTAATAAATATATTTTCTCTTGATGATGAAATTGAATATATCAAAAACATTATATCTTTTTATATATTTTCCTTGAAGTGACACAGGTACCAAAAAAATTATGATATCTGATTCAAATGTTGTTGATGATATATTTTCTTTGAATGCATTTAAAACTCACTAATGAAAATTGATTTTAACATATTTCAACATCATAATAATTGCCCAAAATTATTAAAGGAATTTATGATATGTTTAACATATAATGTTTTGGATTGATTATCCAAACTACCGAGACTATTGAATAATAGTGAACTTATTATAATAAATATTCTTCCTTGTATATTTTGATATTTATATGAATCCCATATGCTATTGAAATTCCTAAAGTATATTCAAAATTATGAAAGTTTCAACCAATACGATAAATTATGGGGAGAAATGAATAAAATGTATTTCATGTATCCATATTAAGTTAAGAAAGAATATAAATTGAATTTATCATCAAATGGTTTTTGTGAATCATTGTATTCATAATATTATTATTTTGTTTTGAAAATAGTCTAAACTCTCAAATAGTGATATGAAATTAATAATTTACATGGAATGACCTTGTATTTTGAATTAACCATCCCATAGATGAAATATTAAATTTTGGAATGGTTTTACCCTTAATTAAAAATTAAATCACTAGTTTCAAGAACTGATATATAAGTAGTTAATGAAGAACATATTTATCGGAAAATGATTAAATAAAAATGCACATTTAATTTATCCTTGAATGAAATACATCTAAATTTCCATATGTACCTTGAAAATAAGAATAAATCGTATTATGATGAAACACAATGTTCTTCCCTATTCATTAAACTCTAAAGGGTATGAATTGTTCTTATTACAAAATTCAAAACTAAATATTTTGGATATGAATTGGTCATGGAAGTTCTATGAGTTAAATGATGATCATTATTAATGGGAGGTGCAATTGTTATACTCTTTTTTCCATTAGTAATTTTTTTCCCATTGGGTTTTTTTAATAATGTTTTTAATGAGCTAATACTCTGGGGAATTGATGCTACTGAACTCTTTTTTCCCTAATCAAATTTTTTCCCTAGAAGGGTTTTTACATGATATGGTTTTTAATGAGGCTATCAAACATCATAATAGAAATCCAAGGTAATTTTATAAATTATTATAGATATCTATAATTAATGTAAATTTTTGGTCCTCCCCATGATATGTAATTTTTAGTGAAACCATTAATTCTTACCTATGGACTTCCTCGCATGTCTTTAAGACATATTAAAAAATAATATCAATTTATTTCTTGGAGATAGAATTAAATTATATAATTAGGGGGAGTTGGGAACACTGCACTCTTTTTTTTCCTTCATTAGGTTTTCCCACTGGGTTTTCTTGATAAGGTTTTTAATGAGGTAGCATGACATGGAATTCAATAAATTTTGCTTCATTTATTTATCCCACAATGTTTTTTTAAAGTGAAGATTATATATGATTCCATGAAATTAGGACATCCAAGGGGGATTGTTATGAAACATTTTTAATGGATGTCATAATTATAACAATAATAACGACTCCTCAATTCCCAATTAATATCACTCTTAATGGCTAACCTTCAATATTCTCACCATTAGATCAAATCTCATGTACTCTATAAATATGGTGATATGTTAATGAAATTTTTTGTACATTTGGACCTACATTGTGTAATTTAATTCTTTTATTTCTCTTGTATTTTTATTTACATTTTTCATCATCATCATCATATAAAAATTATATGCCCACTTCTTCAACGATGTGGTTCTCCACCAATATGTCTTACATTTATGGTTTCAAAATTCATCGTGGTTTCAATTGGTGTTCGATCGATTTCACAACCATAATAAGTTTATTAAAGAGATAATGTTTTTGATTAATAAATGAAAAGGAGTTGAATATGTAAATTATATTTTTTTAAATTAAATTAAATTAAATTAAATGTTGAGTCCATGCAAGAAAAGGGAGGAGTGTACCTACATTTCCTGCATGGAAATATGATTTCCATACACTCCTCTAATCAGTTTATATATAATAATAATAATAATAATAATAATAATAATAATAGTATATCTTGAAGAGAGTTGGTGGAGGTGAGGCCCTATCCACGTACCCCAATTTGAATGGAGTAAGGTCTTTTGAGAATTTTATTTGAAGAAAAAAAATGTTTTAATAATAATAATAATATAATAATAATAATAATATTACTTTTGGTTTTCAGACCCTAAATCCACTAGAAACATATTTATACGACATTGGATTATTGATCCATAAACAACAACGTGATCCTGGAATTGAGACGGTCATTTGAAAAACTTTGTTGGATTTGGACTCACACCTCAGGTCAATGAAACAGCGAATAATAATAAAATTATTATTATTTCATGATCTTGTATCCAACATATATCCATCATACAGTATCAGAATGAAGAATCGCATGTGACGCTGCGATCCAAAAATTAAGGTGGAGGTTTCAAGATAAATTTCAAGTATTTAATTTGGACTCATGGATCGGTCCCATGAAGCACCGTTCGTGTATGATGCAGTACAATTTGGATTTTAATCGGGTGTTCGATTGAGGAAAGTTAATAGTCTATCCCTAGAGTTTTTCATGCAGATCAAAATAAAGTTATCTATTTATTCATTTGGGGCCATTTCCTGAGGCATATTAGTGAAATTATGGGTTTTCAGTCGGACCAACAATGAGCCTCATGCGTTCATCAATACTTCGACAGAGACACATCATGTAGTATGCCTAACCTCCATGTAGTAGTACATGGCCAAACATTATTGTTCTGGTGAGCTCAAAACCATATAGTAGAGTAGTACTGCACACCATGTGGGTCCCTGACGTGTCTTGTATCTCTTTCTGAGGAAACATCAATGTTTTTCATCTCCTTCATTTGAACTTGAATTTTGGCCAACAAGTAGCCTATATATAGTGATTTTTCATGTAGATCATGATGGAGCCCTTGGTTGTGGACTTCAAGATATAGTGTGGAATGTGCTGGGCAAGGCACACTAAGGTGATAGCTGATGATGGCATTGATTATAAAGAATCATTAGATATTTATAGACATAACCCTCTAGTAGGGATGGGTAGTAGAGTTCCCCAATGATAATATTGGTCTTACCCTCTTCTTGGGTTGGGTTGTGAAATTACCCAATAATCATTCTGAGTTACCCTCTAGAAGGATAGGGTAGCGGAGTTCCTTAAAATCCTGGGCTTACCCTCTAGTAGGGTTGGGCATTAGAGTTTACCTAAAATTCTACCAAGCTTACACTCCAGTTGGGATACATAGTGGAGTTCCCTGATGAAATATTCTAGGAATAACCCTCTAGCAGGGCTGAGCAGTTGAGTTTTCTAATGCCCTTATTGGGATTACCCTCTAGTAGGACAAAGTATTGTCATTCTCCCACAACATTCCAGAGCATACCCGTCCAGACGGGCAGGGTAGTGGAGTTACTCAGTGACTATAAGAGTAGGACCCTCCTATCGTACCAGGGAAGGGGAACCTTACCTAAAATTTGTGGCCCCTTGACTGTGTGGAATAATTATGAGATGTATTTTTATGTAAACATGGATTCATGAGGAAGAGGAATGATTTCACCACCGAGACATGTTTTTGTGAAGTGACATAAAACTATGTGGGTGAGCCAGTTCCACCCAAATAAGATAGTATCAATGTGTGGTTATTAAGTTCCTTAGACTTGTGTGTGTAGGGAAGATGCATGGGATGTTGGGCATCTTTGATGGAATTCTTCTGGAACTGTTGGATACTCTTATTCTTAGCTTGAGTTGTGATATGGAGATCCCTTTACTCTATCGTTTAGGATTATTTGACTTAATATATATATATATATATATCCTTATTCGGTACCCACTCCTTGGGTTTTGGTTACTCTCGTCCTAGGAAAGGAGAAGACGTGCGGGGTATGTCAAGTGCTTTACATGTCTAGATTCTCATGGTTGGATGAGTCTACTCTCCTTCTATAGGTAGTGAAGACTTGACAACATGTTCATATTATCATCGTGTCAAGATCCTTGTGTTTGAATGAGTTTACTTTCACTCTCTTGTTGGGTTGATCTATATTTTTTTCTATACCTTATTATTTAAACTATTTTACTCTTTAGGTGTATCGCTTACTACCCCCCTTCGACATTTCAGGGTGCTCTATTGGGAATGTTTATACTCACCCCTACATGGGCCTTGCCCATATATTTTGTGTTTTATGCAAATGAAAAATGGGTTTATCATGACTTTAGAAGAGCATAGGGATATAGGGTGGATGGACTGCATACGGTGGTCATTTCTTGAGATCCAAGAGCTAGTCCCTCTCAGCTATTTCACATTTCTAGTTCCTTATTAGGTTGGGAAGAATTTTTGATTGGGTGTGTATTTTTTCCCTTTTCATTTCTATTTACACTACAGTACATCATACTGTTTTGATCTCCATGCATGTTTTTCTTATTTATATCTGCATTGCATCTTTTATTTCTATCCATTATCACTTTTTCATTGAGTTGGTTGTGTGTGCATATGGGTAGATAGGAGAAGGAATCCTTGAGTTTATTTTTGCCTTAGGCACTAGTCTCCACCCTTGTCCTATGGAGGTAGGCTTGGGGTAGTGGTGGCTTGAGCCCCGGCTTGGGTCAGGTTGTGAAAAATTGGTATCCAAGCAATTTCATTCCTTTGGACGTTGTTTGATTGTTTACCATTAAATAGGATTGGTTGGGTTTAGGGAAACAATGTCCAAGATTCTCGAGTGTGGCTCTCAGGCCAAGGAGTCCTGTGATCATATGAGCGACCAATGTATCCATTCACCGAGAACTTCATTACCTATTTGTCAACACGGAACATTGAGACATTTGTTGTAGGGATTAATGGTACATAAATTATACAGTATTGAGTCTTTGAGTATCCTTCTTGATTCATCTCCCCATTGTTTTTGTAATATATATATATATATATATATTTGTGTGTGTGTGTGTTTGTTTTTGCGTGTGTGCGTGTGCACTTGTTAGGGCCAATAGGGGCCTATATACCCTGAGAGGGGGGGTGAATCAGGGTATGGATATTCATTTTCAAAAGTCTTTCTGCCCCACTGGATCTTGACCTCTTTATTACAAGGGTCACTTCGTTTTATCTTCTCTATTTATCTTGATCACTTATCTTTATCTTTATCTGATGGTTATGCTTTAGATGAAATGCAGGGATACAACCAGGCAGACACAACGATTTTTACTTGGTTCACCCTCACTGGTCTATGTTCAAGGAGCATACGCCGACATGTTGTCGTGCATACCAAATCCACTAAGGCTCACTTCCAATAATGTTCACAAAGATCGATCTAGATCACTTCTATGCCAAGGCTCACTGCCTTTACAAGTTTTAGGGTCAGCTCACTGCTTTCCCAAGGGTCACTCCCTGTTTCTCTCTCTCTGGCTCACTGCGGGTGGAGAGGATCACCTTCTTCCACTTCCTAAGCTCACTGCTCTGTGAAGGGATTCACTCACTGTTTATTGACTTGTAGGTCTCTTCATTTCCATTAAAGAATGCATCTTTCTCTATATGTATATGCTCTTTTGAAGTTCAACTTTCACCCATAGATGAATACCCATTTGCCTCTGACCACTGGGCAACTACCTTTGGAAACACCTTCACGAAGCACCCTACTTCGCTAGGATCCCAATTTCACGAAGCTCAAACCAGCCTTCGTGAAGCTCCTGCCTTTTTTTGAAGCACTCCCGCGAAGCACTATTGTGAAGCACTATCTCGAAGCTCATGCCATCACAAAGCAACATCCCTCGCGAAGCTGACTAAGCCAACGCGGAGCTCGCAGGGTTCACGGAGCTATAATAGCTGCCGCGAAGCTCCTCTTTCGCGAAGTACACTGGCTCCACGAACCACCTTCGCAAATCGAGAGCGAATGATCTTCTCTGAAAATTTTCTCTTCTTCTCTCGAGGGGGTCGACCTCTATTTATAGGAGATTCCACAGACCCTCGTCCCTTCCACGCGAAGTCAATGCCACATCATCTCAAATCGCAAAGCTCCAAATTTTCCGCTGGAATTCTGTCCAAATCGCGAAGCACCACGGCAGTTTTCCATTCGCGGAGATTGATGTAATCGCGAAGCATCACCATAAACATTCCTTCACGCCTTCGCCGCGAAGCTCCCTCGCAAAGCCCTTAACTACCGTGATGCGCATCAGCCTCTGCCATTCGCGAAGCTTGACGTAATCGTGAAGACTCACCGCCTCCATTATTCTGGTCTTCGTTATTTCCAAACCATGCATCCTATCTTCGCGAAATTCATGTCTTTTCCATATTAAATTATTATCTTCATGGAAATCCACTTTTCACGATGCTCACCAAAATCCAAATTTTGGACCCCAAAAATTTGGAAAACACTGGGAAACGTCGCCACCTTGTACTACTCTTTTTGTACCGCCTCCAGATCGTTCTTTCCTTTTTCATCATTCTTTGTCAACCAGGATTGTCAACAAATTATCGGGAACTCGACAATTCTCCATGGAAACCTGCTTTGTCAACAAACACATTCAACCCAAAAATACTGCAATGTTACCTTGAGGGATTTTTGACCAACAATCTCCCCCTTTGGGTTTGTTGACAATTTTTCATAACTCTGCTCAGAATGATTTTCTGTACTTTGATACCTCACTGAGACTTCTTCCAGCCGCTACCACCATTCGCCTCTTGCGATTATGATAGCGTTCAAGGAATCACTTAACACGTACTCTAATCCCACATGAGCAATGCTCGGCGTGAGAAACAAGAGTAGTTTGAAAAGATCATCAATGAATAACTTCATATCAAACACCAATTATCGATTTCAACCAGAATCCAATTCTTAAATTGATACCAATTATTGAACCACACTGATCCCAATTGGTGATAGCTGTATACCTTTGCTCACCATTCTAACACAATTGTTCAACTTTTATCACGATCCTCAGCTGTCGTTATTTCTATGCTTTGATCGATCACTTCTAGCATCATTAGATTTAAAAATCTCCCCCTTTCTCATTGCTCCCCCTTTCTGGCTGCTCCACCTATCAGCTTCTCCCTGTATCTTTCATGATTTCTCAAATATCCACACTGGCTCCCAATCATTATTTTCTCCCCTTTTACAAACACTATTTTCTCACCCTTTGTCAACGAACCCAATGGTCACTCCTTTGTAGTCTGTAACATAGTAGAGAACACATATCCGCACATTAGGGAAAAACACATCATACCTCGGGGAGAGGGGAGGGGGGGGGGGGGGGGTGGTCACCACACCCACACGCATTCAAGCACAGGGAGTCGACTGAACTCCCAAGGCCAGTCGATACCTCTCAAAAGCTTCCTTGGGTAAGGCCTTTGTTAGAATGTCTGCAACCTATAGCTCTGTAGGCACATACTCCAACTTCACGATTCCCTGCTCAATCTTCTCCTTGATAAAATGATACTTAATTTCAATGTGCTTTGTCCTTGAATGATGGATGGGATTTTTGCTAAGATTTATAGAACTTGAGATGTCGCACTGGATTCTGATCGGAGACTTCACTTCAACTCCCATATCTTCAAGCTGCTGCTTCATCCAAAATAACTGTGTGCATGCTTGAGTGGCCGAAATATACTCAGCTTCTGCGGTGCTCAATGAAATGAAATCTTGCTTCTTACTTTTCCAAGAAATACACAATCCACCATGATAGAAAGCACCACCTGACATTGATTTCCTATCATCTACTGAACTGGCCCAGTCTGCATCAGTATATCCCAATAACTCTGTCTGAGATTTCTCGTTGTATGTCAAGTCAAAGTCCACCGTGCCCTTGATATACAAAAGTATTCTTTTCACTGCAATCATGTGACTTTACTTGGGATTGCTCTGATATCTCGCTTCTTGGCATGTGGTGAAAACAACATCAGGCCTTGTTGCAGTCATGTACAACAAACTTCCAATAATTTACCTGTATTCTGTGATATTAACTGCCTTGCCATCTTCATCTTTCAATAATTTCATCCGGGTGGCAACAAGAGTCTTCATCTCCTTGGAATTTTTCATTCCAAACCTTCTCAGGACCTCTTTGGAATATTTATATTGAGAAATGAATGTTCCATTCCTTCCTTGTGTCACCTATAGACCAAGGAAAAACGTTTTCTCTCCAATCATTGACATTTCAAACTCATTTTTCATGAATTCGGAAAATTGTCTGCACTGAGCATCATATGATCTGCCAAATATTATGTCATCTACATAAACCAACACAATCATCCTTTGATTACTATCATTAACGAAATTGAGATTGTAATCAACTCCTCCACGCTGAAAACCAAGCTTCTTCAAGTACTGATCAAGCCTTGAGTACCATGCCCTTGGTGCCTGTTTCAGCCCATACAAAGCCTTCTTCAGCCTGAAAACTTTGTTCTAATCCTTATGAATGAGAAAAACATCTGGCTGCTCAATGTAAACCTCTTATTCTAGAACCCCAATAAAGAATGCGGATTTGACATCCATCTGGAACACTTTGAACTTTCATTGCACAGCTATGGCAAAAAATAATCTGATTGTCTCTAGCCTTGCAACCGGTGCAAATGTCTCATCTACATCTATTCCCTTGATCTGGGAGTACCCCTTGCACACTAGTTGTGCTTTTTTCCGAATCACAGAGCCATCTTCATTCATCTTGTTGCGATAGACCCATTAAGTCCCGATGACATTCTTGTCTACTGGCCTCGAAACAATCTCCCATGTCTGGTTCTTCTCAATCTGATCAAGCTCTTCGTTCATAGCCTGAACCCAGTTTTCATCTTCTGCTGCATCGGAAAAATGATTTGGCTCCACTTGAGACAAAAATGATGTTTTCTGTAATGATTTCATTCATCGAGTCTGAACTGAAGCTGTTTGATCACCAATGATATTCTGCATATCAATTTCAGCTCGACTCTTTGGCTTCCTCGTAGACACAGACTTGACACTTTCTTCTTCATCATCAGTATCTTTTTCTGAGTCAGCTTCTACCACTTCTGCTCCCCTGGGTTGCTTATCTCATCATCACTTTCATCCAGGAACTGTTCATTGGATCGTTGAGTATTTTTTTCATTTTCAACTATAGTGACATCATTGCTCTCAATGATTTTTCCCAGCCTTTTGTTGAAACATTTATACGCTTTGCTTTTCCCGGAGTAGCCAAGGAATATCACCTCATCTCCTCCTACATCATTTGTTCTCATCTTCCACTCAGATTTGAGCCATTAACAAAATCTCTAAGCCTACTGAGTTGAAACTCGGTGTAGGAAATAAGAGATAAAGTTAATAACACAATCACTTCCTATTGTGCTCTGTTGCTCCCTTTCTTCTTCAACTCTAGTAGCTGATTTGAATCAATTGAAACTCTAGAGCATATTACTTCTCCACTTCTCATCCTTAGATGCCACTTCCCCTTGGATTGTATCTCCCTAAAACCTGAAACACATGGATCATCAGTTAATAGCATTTATATACATAGGGAGAGGGGTGTTTATTTCTTGAATCCTCAAGAAGAGGATAGTGGTTGATCCTGATGGGTCAACCCTTTGATTCTTTATTGGAGAGAATCACACTCCTTTCTTGCATCCTCTAGCTGCCTAGCCAACTTCAATTGTTCTGGCCATATGACTAGGCATTCATTGCCCACATTTTGAGCCTTTTTCTGATACGTAGATTTGGTAAGCTCAGCCTTTCTCACCACTTGGGGTATAAACCCACTAGTACACATTTCCTTCATTGAGGTTCTACCAAAATTCCATTTTCCTTTATTATTTCTCAGAGCAGGAATATCTTTTCTTTCCATCTTCCCTTGCTTCTTCCACCATTGCAAGGATCTTGCATCTTCTTCCAGTTTTTGCTGTGGAATATGTTTTGCGAATTTTTCATCACATTATTTGTTCATCTTTCTTTTATCAGTTATCTGAGTCACCACAATTCTTTTCACCGGTGATGTGACTTCTATTGAATGTTGATTCTTCTTTCTCACAACTGTAGCATCTCCACCCTTTTTCTTCCAGATTTGTTCATGTTCCCTCTGAGAGATATGTTGCGAGTGTGACAGAGGAGGTGACTGATACACCTTTCGCCCAGCTCCTTGTGATTCCCCTGAGGCTCTAGGACCATTATTTACCTTACCACTTTGTCTCCGAATGTAATATTTCTCTTTATACGTCACTGGAGTCAAGAATCTCTTTCTGGGCTCCTTTTCCTTTCCTTCTTTCTTCTTTCTACACTCTCTGGCCAAGTGCCCATGATCAGAACATATGAAACATTTTCTATTAAAGTCATACCTCATTTCATCACTTCTCTGCTGAGATGTTGATGCAACCTGTTTTATTCTTCTGGAATCGATCTCATGAGCTTCCTAACACATACTCATGGTGTTTCCCATCCTTCCACAGTAATATCATCTGATGAATGTTCTCTTATGAGATACTCTTCTCTCTGATATATCATGATGCTTCTTCTTATTCTCATATTTAGCAATGTTTCTATTTTCACAGACTGAAATATATTCCTGAGCCTCTAAACAGAAGCTTGATGTGTGGCCATGAATCCCACAGAAATAGCACATGTCATCACTACTTCTTGGAACTATCCTCTTAGGCCTATCTCCAGCACCTATAGGATTCCATTCACATCTGGAACTGTTCACAACTCTCTTACCTCTAGATATTATCACTGCGTTTTTCTTATTCTGCATAGGAGTGGTATCATCATATCCAATTCCAGATTTTCCCAAAAAGGATGGCCTTTGGGAAGATACAATCCTTTCATGCTTCTCCTCTGATGTAGCATATTTAGCTTTCATTTTATCATCACCTGCCGAAGGATAGTCAAATAATAAGTGCAGTGCATCCTTCAACTTGGGATTATCTTCACATTTAGATTTCTCAATTTCCTTCTTCACTGATTATAGCTTTTCCTTCAACTTATGAGTCTTTACTTCACTTGATTCAAGTTGAGTATCAAGTTCTCTCTTGAGATACTTTCCTCTACACATCTAAACTTCCAATTCTCGTGTAAGATTTTCCACAACTTTACTTTGCTCCTTTACCTTCAATTTTTCTTGAACAACAGAATCTGAGTAACATCCATTCTCTTGTTGTAGCCTTTGATTCTTCTGAACTAGTTCAGACAACTGTGTTGCTAGATCACCAATTCTAGCATTCAGATTTCAAACTTCATCTGACATTTTATTCTCTTCAAAATCACCAGCCTTTTGTTTTCCTTTCATTTTAGCCATCTTTTGTAGTTCATTGGCATGAGAATCATTCTTCTCAGCTAGGTCAGTAACTATGTCAATAAGCCTTTGACTAAAGCCTCTTATCTTGTTGACCTCAATCTCCAATACTTTGATCTATATATTTTTAGAGTTGACTTCTTCGGTGTTTCCAACGTCAATTGGAATATCAGGTTCTTCGATGCACTTGACATGATCTTTCACTTTTCTATTCAAGTCATCAATCTCCCTTTTTTGTTCTTCAATATTAATCTTATACTCGCTAACCGATTCTGAGTTCTCTCGTGTTGATAACATGAGTTTTTCAATTTCTTCCATCAAATCAGACTTCTCTTCTTCCTGCTGCTGCATATAGTGTTTGGCATCATGAACAACTTTGTTGGATTTCTTTGTTTTTGATCTCCAAACATCTATCTCCTCAAGAGAAGCCTCTAACTCAGCTTGCATATCTATTATTCCTTCAATTTCTTCTTCTGTTTCATCATCACTCTGATGCTAATGTACTTCACTCATTCCGACATCATGATTGAGTGAATCAATCTTTTCCCTGTCAGATTCACACAGACCTTCCATCAGTAAACTGTTTGATTCTTTTAATTGAATAACAGTTTTTCCATACATACTTCCACATTGATGAATACCACCTGACTTCTGCTTCTTCATGGATGTTTTTTCCTTTTCCATGGATCACCGAGATAAGAGCAGACTGATTCTTTAAACACACAGATCGACTAAACCTTGTCGGAGAAAAAAATCTGATAAAAGCAACCTATCCCTCTGATACCAATTGTTAGGGCCAATAGGGGCCTATATACCCTGAGAGGGGGGGGGGGTGAATCAGTGTATGAATATTCTTTTTCAAAAGTCTTTCTGCCCCACTGGATCTTGACCTCTTTATTACAAGGGTCACTTCGTTTTCTCTTCTGTGTTTATCTTGATCACTTCTCTTTATCTTTATCTGATGGTTATACTTTTGATGCAATGCAGGGATGCAACCAGGTAGACACAACGATTTTTACTTGGTTCACCCTCACTGGGCTACGTCCAAGGAGCATACGCCGACATGTTGTCATGCGTACCAAATCCACCAAGGCTCACTACAAATAATGTTCACAAGGTTCGGGCTAGATCAATTCTATGCTCAGGCTCACTGCCTTTACAAGGTTTAGGGTCAGCTCACTGCTTTCCCAAGGGTCACTCCCTATTTCTCTCTCTCTGGCTCACTGCCGGTGGAGAGGATCACCTTCTTCCACTTCCTAATCTCACTGCTCTGTGAAGGTATTCACTCACAATTTATAGACCTGTAGGTCTCTTCATTTCCATTAAGGAATTCATCTTTCTCTATATGTAGATGCTCTGTTGAAGTTCAACTTTCACCCGTAGATGAATACCCCTTTGCCTCTGACCACTGGGCAACTACCTTTGGAAACACCTTCATGAAGCACCCTACTTCGCCAGGATCCCAATTTCGTGAAGCTCAAACAAGCCTTCGCGAAGCTCCTTCCTTTTCGTGAAGCACTATCGCGAAGAACTATCGTGAAGCACTATCGCGAAGCTCAAGCCGTCGCAAAGAAACATCCCTCGCGAAGCTGACTAAGCCAACGCGGAGCTCGTGGGGTTCGCGGAGATATAATAGCCGCCGCAAAGCTCCTCTTTCGCGAAGCACACTGGCTCCGTGAACCACCTTCGCAAATCGAGAGCGAATGATCTTCTCTGAAAATTCTCTCTTCTTCTCTCAAGGGGGTCAGCCTCTATTTATAGGAGATTCCAACGACCCTCTTCCCTTCCGCACGAAGTCAATGCCACGTCATCTCAAATCACAAAGCTCCAAATTTTCCGCCGGAATTCTATCCAACTCGCAAAGCACCATGGCAATTTTCCGTTCACGGAGCTTGACGTAATCGCGAAGCATCACCATCAACATTCCTTTGTGCCTTCGCCGCGAAGCTCCCTCGTAAATCCCTTCACTGCCACGATGCGCTTCAGCCTTTGCCGTTCGCGAATCTTGACGTAATCACGAAGACTCACCGCCTCCATTCTTCTGGTCTTCAAAATTTCCAAACCATGCATCCTATCTTCGCGAAATTCATGCCTTTGCCATATTAAATTATTATCTTCATGGAAATCCACTTTTCACGATGCTCACCAAAATCCAAATTTTGGACCCCCAAAATTTGGCAAACACTAGGAAACGGTGCCACCTTGTACTGCTCTTTTTGTACCGCCTCTAGATCGTCTTTTCCTTTTTCATCGTTCTTTGTCAACAAGGATTGTCAACAAATTCTCGGGAACTCGACAATTCTCCATGGAAACCTGTTTTGTCAACAAACACAATCAACCCAAAAATACTGCAATGTTACCTTGAGGGATTTTTTCCCAACAGCACTCATCTAACTGTAGTAATCCTTGAGAGCATTTAGGATTCCTCTGCGATGACAACCAACTAGGATTCAAGCTTGAGTTCATGATGTAAACCCTATGAGTGATGAGGCCTCAGTTTAAGATTTATCTTGTGATCCCCCACCTCCAGTTGGGTAGGTAGTAATACCACCCCATTCAAATATAAAAGCATTATAGTAGAGTAGGATGAGGACATGCAGAGGCTTCGTATGCTCTGTGAGTTCCAACATTAGAGACCGCTAAAGTTATGAAGCAAGACAGATCCTCAGGAAGTAGAGGATTGGATAGAGGCGGTGGTCATTATCTTCAGACTTATTCATACTACAATGGATTAGGTGGTGGCACATGCAACCATTCTTTTCCACAGAGAAGTTTTGTATTGGTGGAGTGTTGTAACGCACATGCACAATGAGTCGACACTCTCATGGGATGACTTAAAATAATTGTTTTGTGAGAATTAATACCCCTCCTGCATATGCTCAGTTCTGATCCAAGATCTTATTGAGCTTCAGTAGGGAGGGATGATGATGATAGTGTATGTAGCTAGGTTCATAGACATTATGTTGTACTCTCTTGACATGATCCGTGATGGCTACTTTTGAGCAGAGAAGGTTGAGAAAGGACTCCGTAGAGAGACCTGAACCTGAGATAATGACATGGATTAGAGTTCCTGCCAAACTACAACTTCAATATAGTCTATAATATAGGGAAGGATAATATTGTAGTATATTCCCTTAGAAAGAATTCGTAGGATCTCTTAGTGTAGGAACTTTAGATTAGCTAGCATCCCTGCAACTAACCCTGCTAAAGTAAGAGCGTACAACATTTCTCTAGTCGATGGTGTTGACTCCATCTATTCTCAAGCATGTGAGAGACTCCCAACTGAGAGACATTGACTGTGAGGTTTTCAGGATCTGATATCCATATGTTATGTACCAGATGGATATTCTGAAGGATGGAATCACAATATCATGTTTAGGGGGAAAACAATGGTTCCAGTCATGATGCAGGAGGAGGTGATGCAGAATTTCTAAAATTCTACCCTAGATGTACATCCCGGTGGGGAAAATATGGAAAAAGACCTAGACTGGTAGATTTGGGGGTCCTATAGGAGACAAAGAATAGTTGGGTTTGTCACATGATTCCTCCCTTGTCAGTAGGTGAAATAAGAACACCATGTGTCGATGAGTTTATTTCAACCTCTTGAGATCCCAGAGTAAAAATGGGATGTTATATCAATGTACTTATTCATAGAGATTTTGTGCAAAATGAAGGGCCATGATACTATCTGGATGATAATAGAGCAACTCATGAAGTCAGAACACTTCCTTAATATCAGGGAGCAGAGTTCTGTAGATAGTTTAAGGTATTTGTACATACTAGAGATCATCCTCCATCACAGGGTACCCTCGAAGTTTGTGTCTGGTCATAAATCAATATTTATGTCATGATTACGGGGAGGAATCTAAGAGGCATTCAGGTTCATATAATGATTATTAAAAACTTTTACCCCTATACAGATGGGTTAACTGAGCACACTATCTAGGTGTTGGAGGATATGCTGGGGGCTTACTTGTAGGATTTTGGTTGGAGCTGCGAGGATCACGTACCCTTGGTAGAGTTTTCATACAATAATAGCTATCACTATACCATTGGAATGAATCCTTTTCATGACCTATATGGGAGACACGATAGATCACTCTTTTTGTATACATAGATTGAAAAGTCATCTCTTGTGGGACCATAGTTGGTGCTGGTGATAATAGAGAAAGTGCAGGTCATCTGTGAGAGGATGAAGATGGCCCAAAGAAGACAGAAATCCTACTCAGATAACTATCATAGGCCCTAGGAGTTCAAGTAAGGAGACCATGTTTTCATAGGATTCTCTCTACAATGAAGAATGCTAAGGATCTACCAGGGAGGAAAGCTATTCCCAAGGTTCATTGGGCCATTCGAAATTGTGTAGAGGGTTGGCAGGTTTCCCTATTGCCTCAACCTACCCCCACAGCTGGAGGAGGTTCACCAAATCTTCCATGTGTCACAACTGAGATGATACGTGTATGACCCTACACACATAATTGACTGAGGTGAACTGGACATCAAGGATGGAACCACTTTCGTAGAGTACTCGGTGGTGATTGAGGAATGACGGGAGTATACCTTTCACAACCGGACCATCCCTTTGGTTCACTTGTTGTGGCAACACGGAGATATGAAGGAGAGTTCCTCTAGGCGGGAGATCTAGATACAGGATCATTATCCGTAGTTGTTTTCCTAGTTTTCTTTTTCGGGGATGAAAATCCTGAAGGAGGGAATGATTTAGAGAGTCTATTATTTCCTAGGGATATTTTAAAGTATTTATATATATATTTCCAAAGCTAGGAATTGATATGATGTGCAATTTCGAGGCCTGATGTTCCCGGAATTAATTTTATAAAAAATATTTAATAAATTTTATAGTGCATGAAAATGGTTAATTGATGAAAATAGGATAAATCTTAAACAATTGATTGAATCAAAAATCCGAGACCATGGTTGGGTTCAGAACACGATGTTTAACGTATGTGTGACATAAAATGAGTCAGCACGAGATGTTCAGAACCCACACCCATTAACGGTGTGTTTAAGTGGATTAATTAATTAGTGAATTAATTAATTAAATTCATTTAGCATAAACCAAATGTCTATTTATATGTCATTAGGGATAATTCACTAGGGTTGGATCATAATTCTCCCCTTGCTGGCAAAGCTCCCCTCCACTTTATCATTGGAGAATCAAATCGAGTGACAACAAAACATAGGATCGAGTGGATCAAGACGTAGAAAACTCAACATCTCCTTAAAAATAATTTGAAAACGTGTTCTTCATCTGAAATCAATACAAAACTAAGGTATGACTTGTTATATGTGGTTTTCCTCCCTTATAATTAAAATAGTGATCATGATCAATTCTATCTCTTTGATCTAGGTTAATTTGAGCCTTTGTATGAGCCCATGTATCAAAATAAATTATCCTTCCAATTTATTTTTTGTTCTATCATGCTTCTCACCTTGATCCCCCTACTATGAAATCATTGGTCCATGATGTTTGGCCAACGATGCTTATCACCTTTGTTATTGATGTTTTTTCTTCCACTATTCTTCACATTCTTTTTTATTTGATCATGGGGTCATGATTAGACATTGACAGGGTGGGTTCAAGTGTGATCGAACACCCAGATTTGTTGCGGTAGAACTAATGACATGCAGATGACTGGTTTGATGACAGATTGATAAAGAAGCGGGATGATGTTTGGGGAATAGATCGGATTGGCACTGCAGGTGCATGTTTCTGATTGGAGGAGGTTTGAAATCGAGTCGATAACCCCTAGTTTCCCGATTGGCGCATGGCGACAAAGTGCACTGTGATGGGGCCAGTTTCAAGTGGAGGTTGTTCTTGGGATCTCATGATGGAGTTTGTTTGGAGTGGATACGACGATGACCATAATCATACCTCCGATGAGGTGGTTGGGTATGGTCAACGATGTGAGTGTATATATTATTATTATTATTAATAATGGCAATGATTTAATAAAATTGATGGAATAATTGTAATTATTATTATATTAAATAATAATAGTAATGGTGCCATAAAATGTTTGTGGTTAATTAAATTAAATTTGACTGGGATTCATGTTTAATTATCATAATTATTATTGATAATAATTGGTTTATTAGACAGAGAATTTTTTTCAGTAAAAAAATGGAAAGGAGTAGAATATATAAACTAAATGAAACAAAATTTGTCATTTAATTTAATTTAATTTAATGTTGAACCCATGTGTGAAAAGGGAGGAAAGCGCCTATGTGTCCAGTGTGGAAATAAGAATTCCTTGCACTCATTTTATCCCTTTATATATTATAATAATAATAATTGTATATCTTGAAGAGAGATGGTGGAGGTGAGGCTGCATACACCAAATTCAAAGGAAGATAATTCTTTGAGCATTTCCTTTGAAGGAAAAAAGGTTTAGAAAAAAATATATAATATTTTTGTTATTGTTATTGGATGTTAAACCCTAAATTCTCATACAACTTCTTCATAAATTATCGAATTGATGAACCGCCAGTGATAACAAGATCCTGGAATTGATACGGTCATTCTAAAATAGATTTTGGATACTTTTTTTGAACTTGTGCCTCGGGTATACGAAACACACAATAATAATAAAATTATTTTTACTATGTGATATTGTATCTCACATATCTCCCTCATGCGGTGTTGGAATGATGAACCATTTGCAGTGGTGTGACACTGAAATTAAGGTGGACATTTCATGTCCAATTTTGGGTATTTAATTCAGATTCGTGTCTTAGGCCCAAAAAGCACCATTCATGCATGATTCAGTGAAATGAAAATTTTTCACTGGGTTTCTAATTGAGGAAAGTGAACAATCTATCCTGAGAATTTTTCCATGTGTATCATAACGATGTGATCCTTTGGGCCATCTAAGCCCATTTTAAGATGAATATTATTAAAATTACATACTTTCCCTTGAACCAGTGATGAGCCTCGTTCATTAGTCTGGACTTTGTCCGAGACATGTTGTGTAGAATGCTTACCCACCATATAGTGCTACATGGATAACATGTTGTGTTCTAATGAGGAGATTTCTAGACAGCAAAGCCGAACCCCATGCCATGTAGGTCTTCAAAATGAATAATACCTCTTTTTTATAAAACAACAAAATGTCATATATATTTCATTTGAACTCAAATTTTGGTCTGTGAATAACCTATCCATACTATTTTCCATAGTTTTGGCTTTTGAGATACAATGTGGAATGTTATGGGAACGATGTTCTGAGGCAACACCCGATGACCTCAATGATTATACAGAATTATGAGATCTTTTTGGGAATAACCCTCCAGTAGGACTGGGTAGGGGATTTCCCCAAAGATAGTATCAGGTTTATACTCCACTAGTCCTGGGAAGTGGTGTTCCCTAATAATATTTCTGAGTTACAATCTAGTAGGATTGGGCAGTGGAGGTCATCGACATTCCGGGTATACCCTCTAGTAGGGATGGGCAGTCACTAATAGAAAATTTGGATATAACCACACTTATATAGCCAGAGTTTAAAAAACTGGGTCTATTGGTTAAGATAACACGATGGTTTATAAAATACCCATGGAATTCCCCCTATTTATCCATGTGTGCTCGTGATCCACACCCTCTTTCTCCTTGTGCATTTGATCACGATCCCAACCCTACCCTACCTGCCCGTGATCCCCTCTCCCTCTCTACCCTACCCCCCGTGACACCCCTTGCCCGGTGCTGCCACCCAAAGTACAGCTATTATACTCCTATTATGTGTCCACCCACCTTGGGAAGATCCTCCTTTGATGATGCAGTCACCCCACCTCCCCATCGGTGTTCCTTTTCCTCTTTTGACGCAGCTTGCACCTCCTCACCAATGCAGCTTCGATGCGGCCTCCCCACCTCCCTGCTGATGTATTTCTGACACTACGGTGTGAGTTCCTCCGAACCCAAAGGTACTCATATGGTCCGATTTTTGTGGGTCTCATTACATCTAGGGATTCTTCCATATTTCAGGTTTCCATTGACCAGATTGAGCCCGAAGTAGTTCTCACATTGATAATTCATCAATGGTTTCTGAACCCTACATTGATATTTTGAGCACACCTTATGTTTCTTATTATTGAGGGTTATCAGATTACTTCTTTGGTTCTATTCAACCAATATTTGATGGTTTCATTCCATTTTCACATGATCATCGTGAGTGTTTCCATGAAATTTCATTTTCTTTGCAACCCATGTGATTCTTGTTTCTTCTAATCCCATTATTATTTCAATACTATTATAATTTTATTGGATTTATTGATATGTTATTTTTTTTCTTATAAATAATGTCTATTTAAGTTGTTCCATATGTTTTTTAATGATGTTGTGTTAATGGAAAAATATACTATTAGGAATTGTTGGATTAATGTTATGTTTCTATTTATTTCAGTGAGGTTTTTGTGTCAAATAAGCATTTATAATATTTGTTTTATAAAGGATCAGTAGTTTTTTTATATTAAATTTAAAACCAATGGTTTTTTGGAAATTTTTATAACATATTTTTAATTTTATTAGTTATACCATTGTATTAATCACCAATTATATTATGTTCTATAAGAGATTATATATATTATGAATTGAATGTGAATTGGATTTGATATTTTGTGGAATTAAAATGTGTTTTTCATGAAAATGATGTATGGGTGAAGGGATAAAGTATTGATATTGTGATGAGTTTCTATGCATTCTGATTTATATATGTGTTAGATGTGTTGTAAAATGATTCCCCACCTCCAATAGACATCTTTATGGGATCCATGGGTATCTAAGTGGGATGCTGAGAATTTATAGCTATTCTAGTCATGTCTATATACTTATTAGGATCATTTAATGCATAGAGTGAATCTATCTAGAGGTAATTCCACATGGTAAGTCAAGTTTGATAAATCCAGTGTCGTTATATATTAGGATGTCCATCGATATTATGAAAGGTTATTCTACTTGAGTACATCCTGGATAGTCTAACTATGATCTATGAAGGTTACATATGATATGACAAATACTTTACCTAGAATTTTCTTTGAAACAACTCTATAATAATGATTTTATTCTATTTTCATCCACTACTTACAAGGATATGTACTAATTGATATTTTCTCTTTTAACGGTGCAACCTCAATATATTCCATTTCCTAGTATGGTTTTTTAACAATTATCATTATTTTATGGTGACATTATGGTACACAACTCACTTGGTTTTTACCATTGTATATTAATTTTCCATATTTTTTATACAACTATTTGTTCACTAGATTACTTGAAATTATTTATTTTGATATTTAAAACTAGTATTGAAATGGAATTTTGGAAGGTTATTTGATTAAAATGGTTGTTTTCAATCAAAGAAGTGAGTTTTTAACATGTTTTTTCAAATGAATAGATTTATATATATACACAACCTGATTTAAAAAACAATGATTTAGAGCATGACCATGTGTTGTTTTTTAAAATTAAATAATTTATTTATTTATTTTATTTCAAACTAGAATTTATAAAATATCTTGAAAAGAAATTGCAATAAATTTTCTATGTAATACAACTAGGAAACATTTCTCACACCCTATATACACCACTCATTGTTTCTAGACTTTGGGGATTTTGTAGGTACATGTTAAAGATTATAATAAGAAGCAGCTTTTTGAATCTATGTCTTAGGTCACTCTTGGATTAGACCATGTTGGTTATGTTCGATAAAGAATTAGGTTCATGAGTATATTTTTGGTTTAGTATTAAAAGTTTCCTTTTTTCATTTTTATACTATATATTCTTGATAATTAATCTTGAATAGTATTTTGGGATCGATATTTATGCTTGATTTATTCTCTATTATGTTATATAGAAAGTGAGATTGTATTTATTAAAAAATTAGGTTTGTTTGGATTCCATTGAATTTAAAACTACTAATTTCCGCTTTCACGGTTGTCTAACTTATGGACATAACAGATTGGATTCCTCATAAATTTCCATTGTTTCATTATTTGGCATTATTATTATGAAACCAATCCCAAATATTGTATTCAAATATTTTCATTTTGGTAGGGTTTACTGTTTTCTCAAAATAGTTGATGTAGTTCACTTCATGGTGTATGTATTGAATGACATTGGATATAATTTAAAAAAAATAATTTATTAATGATCATGTTATTTAGTTATAGGATGTACATATCAATATGAATATTTTTTAATCATTGTTGGTTATGGAGTCATGTATCATTTATCATGTACAGTTGACACACCAATCACATATGTATAATAATATGTTATATCTCACTTATTTTCCCATTATTTTATAGGTGTTTTCTTATGATGAGTCCAGTTATATACACTAACTTCAAATTTAGTGATTTAGACATCATATTCAGGTAAGGTTTCTTCTATTTTAATTCTTTGACCCAATATTAATTATGGATTTTGTGATTTTTGGGTTCCTTATATTTTTGTAATGAATTATGTGATATTTATCTTTTCACATTGATATTATTCTATAAACCATACTTTGTAACTATGAATTTTTTATCCATATAAAGAAACACTAAATCCAACATGTTATTCTTTTCAATCTAATTTAACTTATATTCAATTAATTTTGTCTTATCAGTATAAATTTTTTATACCTAAACTGAAGTTCCCAATGTTTTGTGTTGGTTATATTTGTTGTTAATATGTTTTTATTTGTATGTCCTTGAGAAGATGGGTGATAAATTAAGATTCAAGCCAAAGGGGATGAAGGTGAGGCCCATACTTTTGGTTAAAGATGAATGAAGAGTCTGGTTGTTAATCTTTTTTATGTTTAATTAAAAGGACAAAAATGGTTCAAATAATTGATAATAGCTAGTTTATGTAGTGGAGAATCCATCAATGGTGTATTGAGCATGAAGGATGCTAGAATCAGTAATCAAAACACACATGGATTAGTCTGTTGATGGATGAAGTTAAGGCTTCCATGAGAATGTAGTGAGCCACTTGAAATACCCAAAAATGATTTCCGAATATGTTTTAATGTTCATGGAAACAATATGGATGAGTTTCAAATTATTTTAATATTCCCCACAACTATTTGAAGTTGTTGTGAGTTGATTTTAAGAGTTTGAGAAGGATTTGGGTTTCTTCGAGGTTCCCTAAATTAATTTTAAGAATTATGGAAGTTAGAGTATAAGGATAAAAATGGCTAAGTATCATATTTTATGAAATTTTGTAAGATATGTTGTTTTTATAACATAAAAGCCTATGTATGATTTTTTTTATTATATAATATAGTTGGAAGAATATAATAAATCTATTTTTTGGAAGATATAAGAACATCATAAGACATCGTGAGTATGTAAGATGCTGGTTTCAGAATAGTTCACGACCTTGTATGGTAACAATGGTTTTTTATGATAGGTGATTTGCATAAGATAAATGTAAAACATGTAAGAAATAAGAAAAGTGTAAAATATTATTTATTTCATAAGATATAGAGAAATGTGTAAGATAACTAAGCCACCTAAGAGGTTTTATCACACTCTTTTCAAACAAGTGTTTCTAAAAAAAGAGTTATGATTCCTTTTTGTAATATAGTGTTTTTAACAAGAAAGTTTGATTTTGGAATGTCAATGCTCTGGAATGTGTTTATCTTTGACGAATGGGTGATTTTGAAATTTTCTCCATTATTAATGAAAATGTTATTTAATATTGGAATATACATATCAATCCAAATATTATTTTTTCATTATTGGTTCTGGATTCATGTATCATTTATCTTGTAAAGTTGACACACTAATCATATATATATATAAGAAGTCATGATATCTCATTTCTTTTCCCACTATTTCCTTTCAGGTGGTTTCTTATGATGTGTTCGGTTCGATCCACCACCATTAAAGACAGTGAATTCAACATCAGATTTGGGGAAGGTTTATTTTTTTTTATTCTTTGGCCAAATTTTAATTAGGGTTATTTTGATTTTCGGGTTCCTTATAGTTTTTTATTGCATTTTGGATCTTTTTTAGGTGTATTCGAGTCTCTGTTGACTAAGTCTTACATGTGTATTCATAGGTATGAATATATATATAAGTTCCCCCTTTATATATATTCACTAATGGAGGTATGAATAAATATATAGGGGCTAGGTGTGCTTATATATTGATCTAAAAATTTCATACATGCGTAAGTTTAAAGGGGTATATTCATGTATAAACATATATCTAAGGATCACCTTGTGCTTATTTGGCCATGAAAATATGTACATAGGGGCTAGGTGTCCTTATATATATATTAAGTTGTATATGCATTCAAGTGGATGAAAAGGAAGATTCGAGTTGTCATCATCAAAGGAAGCGCGCCTTGAGGTTGAGGTAGGTTCCCTCCAACTAACCCTTTAATTTTTGTTCTATAATTTCTTGATGGTTTTAAAAACATGTTTCCATAACTTCTTGATTGTTTTAAACACTGTTTTTGTAACAACCAATGGCTTTGTAAAGGTAGAATTTTCGAATAATATAAATCTTCTATGTTTATTTGCTAATAAAATGAAACTGTGATGACATTTTGTTAGTTGATTTGAATCTACATATACCTTTTAAAACAAAAGCACTAGCACCCAAACATAAGGATAAAAATTTATTTTTACTGATCTATGTGAGAAACGATACTTGTATCTCAAGATATATCTTGTTCAGGTTACTTTCTCCTCATTTATTAGGAATCAATGAAAATACATGTCATGAAACAAGACTTCTTAAAAATGCCCTACCCTTTGAGAAATACTGTTCAAGATTAACATAATAGGGACCTTATATTATAGTTATAGGTCCTTTACAAGAATCATCATGATTTTATGGGATTGAAATAGATTGAATATGGAAATCCAGCTAAATAAAAAACTCATCATTCTCGGTCTTTGGAATAAACCTGAATCTGCCTTCATCTGGTAAGTAGAAAATTTTAGGCAACTCAATAGTAGGAAATGAAATTTCCTTCACTTTAGATATGAGAGTATCCTCATTTTGAGAAAACATGAAGTGAGAATTCTTATAAAAATATAAAAATTACATGATTAAAGATAAACCTCTTACTGACCAAAATGAATGTTGTTGGGATATTCCCCTTGGAAACATAGAATTCCTAGAGTCATGGTACTCCTCTTAGTACCCTAAAATTCATTAGGTCAATATATACTTTTTGGAAGTCCAAAATGAAATAAGCTGGGATATTCCTCTTGGAATACAAAATTCCATAATCTATGATACTTCTTTTGGAAACCATAACATCCTAATTTGAGAATCTCCACCAATAAAATTGTAATTGGGTATTTTGTACTTGTTTCATAACCTTATTATCCAATTCAACGGTATATTAAACAAGGACTTAATGTACATAGTGTGGTCTATTATATGTGTCCTAATTACTATACATAAATGAAATATGATCCTCACATAGATTACTTGAAATTAGTTAAATTTTAAGGTATTTCACACTCAATGAATAAGAAAAAAATGGGATAACTATGTTCTGTAATATTTATCATAAATCAATTGGTAGTGACTCTTAAAAATTGCTTCCCAATCTAGTGAGATAGTGGTAAGAGCCACCCACTATGATTAGACTATGAATTTCATCCATTTAATGAGAAAATGTTTCTTTAGTAATGAGATCAATATTGAAAACATAAAAAAACTATTTTGGAAATTTAATTTCATAATATAAGATTAAAAAAGTAGTAGATTCAAAAGTAAAATTTATTATCACTTCATGTTGGAAGTATTTTTTACTAAATCCTATTTAGTTTACTCCTAGAACTGTTCCCATGCCCCTAGTTTAGGAGCGTAGCATCACATTCCACAACTACCATGCCCTGATGTTGAACACCTAGTCTCTCACACCATGATATGTAGCCCTATACACGTACCAAGATGAAACCCTATATAGCATACTACATTTTCCTTAGATGAACCTATTAATTTCCTTCACATATCCACAAATGACCAAACCCACACTTTGGTGTTTGTAGCTATCAAGACTTGTTACTGAGAATGGATACATGACCAAGATGGGTTTTTCATATCAAAGTACCCTATGGATACGAATTTTCAAGAGTAACGAGATAGAGAGTTTCTCTAAGATATCCTCTTCACATAGTGCTCCATCTTATATGCCAAAATATTCTATTGATTTATATAGGTTTTGTCTAAATAAAAACCAATGGGAATGCATTATAGAATTTACTAGCTTAGAACTATGGATATTTTGGAACAAAATACATATTGTAACCATTCCTATCCCTAATGGGATAATACATGTGAAGAAATATCCAACCAAAATCCTTTAATTCATATTCCTTCCCAGGCACTCTTATATACCTCACTTAAGATTCCTATCCAGGAACTCCCTATTTGGATGAAATCCTTGGGTATTGATCACCACAAAACCTCATCTCATGGATTCCCAACCACGTATGATTTAACCTATTGGGAACCTAACATAATAGTGAAAATTCTCCTAATTCTCATTCTAGTGTTCCCTCTCACACATGTGACCCACCTGAGCAGTCAATCAGTTAGGTATCAATTATTAGGGTGGCAACCACTTGATCACCAGTTCACCCAAGTCATATACCTAGGTTCTCATTCACCACGGTCACCTATTTGATTTGGGTTCTAAATATGGGGGGAATTAAATGTTTAAATGACCATATAGAGATTCATTGGGTGGTTTGAGGCTTCGCTAGATAGGTTGTGTTATATAAGACTATATTGGATCTACTTATTTAATAAATCACATGTTTTATTTTTAAGCATCTACTGTTGCGGTATTTGAGGAAGCTATGTGTTGTTTCCAATAGGAAGAAAGAAGGAATATGTAGGTTTGTAGGCTATAAGAATGTACATGTTTTGGGGGGATAGGGGGTATGTAGGGGTGAAGGGTGAGGGAGGAGGGGGCCAAGGGGATGTGTAGTGAGGAGGAGGACTAGGGGGGTGCAAGGGTAATGGGGTGTGTAGGAGAAGGGGGTGGAAGGGGGGAGGGGAAGGGGTTGTGCAGGGGGAGGGTGGGGGTGGGGTGTAAGGGGGTGTGTAGTGAGGAGGGGGAAGGGGGTGCAAGGGGAAGGGGGTGGGGTGCAAGGGGTATGGTGAGGGTGCAAGGGGGAGGGGTAGGGGAGGTGGTGTGCAGGAGTAGGTGGGGTGCATGGGGGAGGGGTATGGGGTGTGCATGGGGCATGGTGGGGGGGGGGGGGGTTCAAGGGGGTGTGTAGTGAGGAGGGGGAATAGGTGAAAGGGTGAGGGGGGTAGGGGGAAGTGGGAGGGTGAAAGTGGGCTTAAAGGGGGGAGGGGTGGGGAAGGGGGTGTGTACGAGTAGGAGGTGTAAAGGGCGGGGGAAGGGGTGTGTGTTGGGGGAAGGGTGAGGGGGGAGGGGGTGCAAGGGGGTGTGTAGTGAGGAGGGGGGTGGGGGGGAGGGAAGGGGGAGGGGTTCAAGTGTATAAGGGGTGGAAGGGGTAGGAGGAGGGTGAAGGTGGGGTGAAAGGGGGGTGGGGGTGGGGAAGGTGTGTGCAAGAGCATGGGGTCAAGGGGGGAGGGCCAGGGGGTATAGATGGAGGGGTGAGGGGATGAGAGGGGTGTGTGTAGTGAGGATGTGACACCACAAGGTTTTGAAAATAAATATTGAATGCATTTTATAATCAAGACATTCAAAAAAACATTGCCTCTATTGTGTTTTGAATTTCGAAAAATGGTCATCAAGAGTTGTGATTAGTAAGTCATTTAGAGTCTAATAGAACAAACATGATTTTTAGTGAATAGTAACATACCATTATGAATAGTAATAAGAATAGTAATATGACCCTTATGAATAGTAAATAATACTATTATTTTATTTTCTAAAGGAAATAAGATAATGGGATCTTAATTAATTTTTCAATGTCATATAAAACTAATTATACATTTAAGATTGTTATTTTTTGACTTAATTATGACTCTATTTAAAAAATAAATTTATAATATTTAGAAAATTGTTTTAGAAAAATGTAGTTCACTTTTGAATTATACACATCGAAAAATGGTAGGGGTGAATTTTTTGGATTTTTCTAAAATTCTTGAATTTTTGATGAATAGTGAAATACGATTAAATACCGTATATACTAATTATCAATTGAAAACACTATTTATGACATCATAAGTGATGTAAGTCCACATGGATCAAACTCACATGAACTTATTACTATTAGGGGTCACATGAAACAACACTATTGGTTGTCTAGAGGGGTATAATAAAATAATCAATTAAATATTAAAAATTTACCCCTCTGCCCCACTATAAAAACCCCTCACCACTCCTTCTTCTATTCACTACCCTAAGCCTTGAAGATCCTCAATGTTCTACCCAAATATCCTTCCTTAGTAACTCCCCACAACCCGGAATCTCTTCGTATTTTCAAAGGACCAAAACCACTTCCCTTAAGGAGATTATCAAGGATGTTATTTCAAGAGTTAAAGCACTCTTCTTTTTCATTTTGTTTCATTTCAATTTTTCTTCGTTTGTTATCCTCTCCTCACCTCCTCTATCAAAATTATGATGATAACCCCAGTATCATCTATATAATGGAATTATATCATGTGAATGGAAGAACCATCATCAATATTCTTAGTCCCTTCGTTTTATTTTTCTAAATGAAATCAACGTCCATGAGGTTCTAATTTATAGCTTTTGTGGACAATGAAGTTACATTCATCAATTTATTATTAATTACTGGTCATAAAATCAAATTTATTGTTGAAAAAGACTATAATATATCTATTATAACATAATTAATATTAAAGAACCTGTATATGTACATATAATTTTGTTATAAGACAAAACTAGTTCATAATAATCCAAATACCACCAAATTATCTATGTGGTTGTCATCTAATGATTCATCCTAATTCCCTATAACCAAATGATATAAATGACCATTATCAATTCTCTATTTTCCTAAATAACATGTAATTTCAATTTTGGAGAATTAAAACAATTCCATATGAACTCCATTACTTAAAAACAAGTGAACCATTTAAGAAAATCAAGAAAACAAACAAACCGGAATGACTGAATTCGATGTAATAACCTATCAATAAAGGCATAAATGAACTAAACAAGATTATGATAAACTGAATACATGTATAATAGGTTCTTAATTAAGTTATTAATGAGTATAATTTCATATTTTTTGAGCTTATGTTCGAAATAGGAACACATTCAGAGTTAAGGTAAGGGTTTTCCCACCCGAACTTCCATTTTCATTCGAGATACCTTCATTGTCTAATTACCTCAATGAAACTATTATGTATTTTTATTTAATTCTCATATATTATGATTTAGTATCATATATATGTTTACAAACAAAAACCATTCCTTATTTTATTGATATTTACACATTTTAAAAGGAACATTCCAAATTATTTCTAAAATACAATCCCGATTCGTGGGAATTTCTCAAATTCTTACCTATTTTCAAAGGCAATCTATAATCTGTTTTTGGAAATTTTTATATTTATAAAATCTCACATTTTATTATGAAAATAAAATCTTACTTCACTTATGGTTTTATACAATTATTTCTCCAAAATAACTCTTCTTTTCAAAATGAAGAGTATTTATATCAAGAATTTCTTAATGATTTTATAAGAGTATTTTCATCTAATTCAACACTCTTGTTGATTCCATGGAATTATTGGTTTAATAATTTTTAAAGTCATCTAAAATATTTTATTTAATGTTTTATGACTAACTCTATTGTGGATGATCTATCCTAAAACCATTCATCGTACTATTCAGAATGGTTAGTGTTTTATGTTTAATGATTGGGAAAAGGTTAGTTAAATTTCATATGATAGTTTCAATATGAATGTATATGTTGTTTAAGTTGATCCCTGATTATATGAGGACTTCATTAGACTTATTATGTGATAGGTGGGGATTGATATAGTCCCATGATGCATCGGTAGGTCTCATGAGACAAATAGACATGGAATTGGCCGATGCCTTTCCCAATGTGTTATATGGATTTTGGACGAGGCCTTAATCATTAGAAATCTTGGCCAAGGCCTTGAAAAGATGTTACAGAATATCCGTCATGAGCACATACCTCATTATGAATCAATTAATTGAAATATCATCTGGATATTCAATGAGTAAAATACCCATTATTATGTTCTGTTATCGAATTATTTACTCATCTCTTATTCCAGCCATAATTTGTTGAAAATTATTATTAAAGGCATGTGTTTGTAATTATTCACCATGTCTTATGTTTATGATATCTTCCAATGTATTTCTTACCCTTACTGAGCATTTTATCTCACCCCTTTTTTATGATTCATTTTTCCTAGGATATGAAGAAGTAAATTATGAATAACTTGCAAGCATAATCAAAAGAGGCATGGATGTTTCTAATGGAGTATATTAGTGTATTATTTCCTTTCTCAATGTATAGTTGAACATTGTTATGTATCTTGTTTCCAATAATACTAAACTAATCAGTCCTTCGGGGTTCCTATTCCTTGTTTGGATTCCAATGTAATCAATTAAGTCACTGGCTCTAGGCAACAAGGTTCGGGTCCTTACAGTTGGTATTAGAGGAAGATTAGTAACAAAAACATGGAAACTAGATTTAAGAAGCATAGATTAGAAAAAAATTACTAAAATAGTCTTTTAGAAAAAAACATACAAGAATGTACTGGTATTTTGGTAAGGAATAGATTATGTGGATCTTTCAAGAAATACATCCATGTATGGATACGAGTAGGTAGAGGTGGCTCTGGCACATATGTATCTAGAGGTAAAACCCGAAAACACCTCTTTGAGCTAGTCAAGAACAAGAACTGGTGCATGAAAATGAGCCTTGCTACACTCTTGGTTACGACACTCCTAGTGTATATGCTTAGGATAATTTACATTTTCATTACCTGCCATTATGAATGATTTAAATGTAAATTTCTCCTCAAAGAACCAATTTTTGTGATTAGAGGATTAGCCATGGGTAGGATTTCAATTTATGCTAAGAATTTTTCTGTTAAGATTTTGATTCAAATCCTAATCTAGTGCATGGCATTATCTAGAGATGGTGCCTAGTGGAAGAAATGGAAACCGCACAAGCACATGTGAAGCTTGTAGTGATTTCCCTACGATGCAAGATAATGATGTTGGCTCTAGAGCTGAGAAACTCATAACTATACTAGGAAAGATTACTCATGTTATGAAAAATAACCTTACTCGTATGGAGAATCTGGATCCACCGCGTGGAGGAGCTATGTTAGATCGCTTTATGCGACAACAACCTCAATCATTCAATGGGACTATAAACACTTCTGTAGAAGAGCAGTGTATATGTTCCCTTGAGAAGATATTTCTCACCTTGGGATATAATGAAAGAGAGAAGGTCATCATGGCAGTCTATCATCTATCGAGAGATGAAGATCAGTGGTGGTCATCAATCCAAAACACAAAGGATGAGGAAGAAATAGAAGAGATATAATAGAGGGATTTTATGGAAATCATCTTAGAAAAATATTTCCCTCATGAATAGTAAGCCGATATGGAGAGGAAATTATTTAATATGAGGCAGATGGAAGATAAAAATGTTTTCCAGTATGAAGCCAACTTCACATAGTTAGCAAGACATGTTGTGGACTACATAAAAAATCCAAGGAGAAAAATTTATCAATTCTTTGATGTCCTAAAGCCATTCCTCCGGCATTCACTGGTATCCCAATGTTTTTCATCATATGGGGATATATTTTCATGTGCTATCAAGACAGAAAAATAATTCTCTAAGTATTATGAAATTAAGGGAAAGCAAGAAAAGAAGAGGGCTACTAAAAACTCAGGGAAAGGAAATAAAGAAATAGGGAAGAAGGGAAGAGTTGAATTTCCACCTTGTGATAATTATGGAAGGAAACACCCTGATGCATTCTTAAAGAGAAAATGAGTATTCTACAAATGTGGATAGAAAGGCCATCTTGCTGATGGTTTCAAGTTGAAGAAGGAATCCATTGATGTTCAATGCTATAATTTCCTGGGAGGTAGGACACTATTCTAATGATTTTCCAAAGCCTCAAGGAAATTTGAAACAGAAAAGGCCAAGGGAGCAGGGACAAGCTTACGTGATCACAACTACAGAGGTTGAAGTTCTAAATAACACGGTGGCAGGTACTTTGATCGTTTAACCAAAATTATCCAATGCTTTATTTGATTCTGGATCGTTAAATTCATTTATATCTTCCCAGTTTTCCATGAAAATTAGATATGTGCAATTTGATTTAATAAAGGAGTTATCAGTCAAAACTCATAGTGGATGTATCATTACAATAAAGGCGTGCTGATTAGTCCCCCTCACAACACATAAACATGCCTCATTTTCTAAACTTATCATCATACCAATGGTTGAATATGATATAATTCTCAGTATGAATTCACTATCTAATTATGATGCGATGATATAATGCAAGAAGAAGGATGTTACAATTTTATAGAATGGTGTAGAATCCCTTATTTTTAGAGTAGAAACCTCACCATCTGATTCTCACCTAGATCCACCACCAGTAGCTTCACTGAATTCAATTATCGGGGAGGAAGAGAATGAAATAAATATAGGTGAGTAAAATAATGTACAAATATAGGACGTGCCTATTATGAATGAATATCTTGACATATCTCCAAAGGATTTAACTAGACATCCTCCAGAGCTGGAAATTGAGATTTCCATTGAAATAATTCCTGGTTCAAGACCCATATCAAAAACCCCTTATAGAATGTCCACTGTGGAGTAAGTGGAACTGAATAAACAAACTTGAGGAAATGAGTGATAAAGGATTTATTCGATCTACTGTTTCTCCATGGGGAGCCCCTGTCCTCTTTCTTAAGAAGAAAGATGGATCCATGATCTTGTTCATTGATTACAGGGAAATAAATGCTATTACAATAAAGAATAAGTATTCTCTTCCACGAAATGATGATTTATTTGATCAACTTCGTGGAGCCCAATATTGTTCGAAGATTGATCTTTGATCTGGATATCATCAGTCGCTTGTGAGAAAGGAAGACATTCCAAAAAACAAAATTTCGAACCAGGTGCGGGTATTATGAGTTTACAATAATGCCTTTTGGACTAACCAATGCACCATCTGTTTTCATGGATCTCATGAACAGAGTCTTCAAGGAATATCTTGTTGACTTTGTAGTGGGGTTTATCGATGATATCCCGGTATACTCTAAAATACAGGAAGATCAGGAAAATCACTTGTGCACTATTCTGAAGACACTTAGAAGAAATAGATTATATGGGAAGTTTAGCAAGTGTGATTTTTGGCTCCAATTAGTTTTTTTTCTTGGGAAAATTGTCTCTAATGATGGAATATCTATAGATCCTATGATGGAAAAGGCTGTGAAAGAATGGCCTACTCCAACGAACATAACTGAGGTACACAGTTTTATTGGTTTAGTAGGTTATTATTGGCGTCTTGTTCAGAACATCGCCCATTTATCCAACCCAAAGACCAATCTCACACAAAAAGAAGTTAAGTTCGTGTGGACAATGTAATGTAAAGAATGTTTTTACGAATCGAAGAAGAGTTTAGTGAATGCTCCGATCCTAACCCTATCATCGGGGAATGATGGGTTTGTGATCTATAGTGATGCATCAAAGAATGGACTTTGTTGTGTCCTTATGAAGAATGATCGAGTGACTGCCTATGCATCTAGGAAGCTAAAAATTCATGAACAAAACTATCCATCTCATGAGCGTAAGTTAGCAGCTGTAGTCTTTGATTTGAAGATTTGGAGACATTACCTCTATGGAGAAAATTTTTAGATATATACATATCATAATAGTTTGAAGTATATATTCTCAATTAAATAACTCAACATGAGACAAATGATGTGGATTGAGCTACTCAAAGATTATGATTGCACAATACTCTACCACCCAGGTAAAGTAAATAATGTATCATATGCTTTGAGTAGAAAGGACCATGGAATTTTGAACAAGATGAGAGTTGAAAGGGATCCTATGTTCATGGATCTAGTAAAGATGGATATGGGAATTATAAAGGATGTTGAAACGTCACTACTCTTTCAAATGCTAGCCCAACATTCTTTACTAGAGAGGATAAAATGTTCTCAGGATGATGATGAGGAGTTTTAAAAGAAAATTAAAGCTATAAATGATGGGATGTTGACTGAATTTTCATATGAAGGTGGCATTTTGAAATTCGGGAAGAGGACATGTGTTCCTGCTATTCCTGAGCTAAAGAGATAACTGATGGATGATTCTTATAGATCTAATATTTATATACATCCTGGTAGAACAAAAAATTATCGGGATCTCTAAGAAAATTTTGGGTGGGACATTATGAAAAGGGAGATTGCTGAATATACGTCAAAGTGACTGGTATGTCAAAAAGTGAAGGCTGAGAGGAAAAATTCTAAGGTGATGATGCATCCACTAACCATACCATCATGGATGTGGGAGAACATTACCATGGACTTTGTCACTAGACTTCAAAGGAAATCTAGAGGAAACTATGAAATATGGCTAATTGTGGATCTTCTTACAAAGACAACTCACTTTATCATGATTCAAGAGGACTTATCATTGGATCAACTTGCATGTATTTACATCAATGAATTGGTAAGGCTGTATGGAGTTCCACTATGTATTGTATCCGACGGTGATTTTAGATTCACCTCGAAGTTCAAGAAAAGTCTCTAACATGCTTTAAGCACTAAACTGAACTTCAGTACAGCCTATCATCTTCAAAATGGCGACCAATCTAAGTGGACTATTTAGACACTATAAGACATGTTCTATAGAATTCAAATGATCATGGACCCAACATCTTCCACTGGTTGAATTCTCTTACAACTACAGTTTCCACTCGATCATCCAAATGGCACCATATGAAGCCATTTATAGGAAAAGGTGTAGAACACTGGCGTGTTGGGTTGAAGTTAGTGAGCGAATGTAACACCCCGAGCTTCCACGATACACCTCTCTTTCAATAATGCAATAGCTTTCATTGTACGCAAGTTCGAGTTCTAAAACACCGTGACTAATCAAAGTAGCCGTTATGAATAGTAATAACCACTTTTTAAAATTATAGAAATTTTATATTTCAAAATGGACTTCATTTTTGTATTCGTAATATCGAAATTAGCCTATGTTGAATTTTTGGTATTTTTCTGAGAACTTCTAATTTTTTATGAATAGTGAAAAGTACTTAAAAACAAATTTTTGAATCAATATAATTTATAGTGATAAATTATACTATTTAGTGGTTTTAAGGTATAATTAGACTATATTTTTACCATTTTATCCAATGGTGGTCATTAGAATTAATTTAACATTGAAATTGGACATAAACAATTGCTAATCTTTTGATATAAATTGTTTCTTAAAAACACGCTATTTGTTGTAACAGCGGGAATTAATTATAAAATTAATTAATGCAACTTATATGTTTGGAATTTTTTAAAATAGACATCATTTTTGAATTCGGAATATCAATTATATCTTAAGGTGAAATTTTGGCCTTATTCTGAAAAACTTCAATTTTTGATGAATAGTGAAACCACTAAGTGGTTGTTAAAAACTGATTTCTCGTTAAAATGAAATATTACCACTTCTGTGATTTGATTTTCAAAAATCCGACATACATAGTTGTCATAAAGATGTAAAATGTGGTTCAATGAGATTAAAATAATTTTTTGGTGAATAGTAACTTTTAAGTTCTTAATCGCGATTAGAGGTAATTAGTGTAGTTTAAGGTACAAATAATGTTTTAATAATATGAGATGCGCATGACACTTTTCCTACTCCTATTGGATGAGTCATGGCCGACCAAGACAACCCATGGGTCAACTTGGGGACCCCATGGAGCCACTTTAGTTGGAAAATGACATTAATATATATTTATTTAATGTTAAAATTAAATTGACACAAACATGAGTTGTTTTACTAAAACAGTTTTTAAGTGGGGTTACACAAGTCCAAATTTTGATTATAAATTTTCACTAGAAAGATAAAAATATTTCCTACATCATAGTATTTTTTTTATAATTTTTAGACATTAAATAGAATAAATTATTTATGACATCATTATGATGCGGCGATGACCTCATTATTTAACGATTTAAATAAAATGAGATGATAAGGAAAACTGCAAGGCTTACACTTGTCCAAAGCCTATTGGATGAATATATTTCGAACCTTTATCACCGTATCCACGAATTATATAAGTGTGGGACCTTTATAATCCAAAAAGCATTGTATAATAATGTAACATTTCAATCTTTCCAAAAGAGCCCCACCTCTCCACTTATAAAAGGCCCCCACCTCTCCCACCTTATTCACACCTTCAATCCATTTGGCTCAGACAAACTCTGCCCAAATACTCTCAAAAATTCCCTCCCTTACTCCTAGAAGCCTCACTTTGGGCAGAACTCTTCCCAAGTAAGCCTTTGGCTCAAATCAAAAAGAGTTACCCGATTTTGAGGTAATGTCTTCTCTAATGTTGTTTTGTTTTATTTTTCTTCTCCAATCCCCTAAACTCTTTTTATTCATTTATTTTGTAACAAAACCAGTATCCTAAATATACTAGGATGTTGTTATAATAAGTATTCGAGCTACACTTACACACACCTACATCTAATGGTTAAAGAACATACGGTTTCTGTGGATGGCGAATTTCTGCCTCACGAAACGATGATTGTTCAACACTCATATAACACCTTCAAAGGTGGCCATTAAGATGTCACTATTTTTATATATGATATATAATATGTTTATGTTTTACTTATGCTTCTGTATTTCTCATTTATGGCATACTTTATGATTTCCAATATGGGTAAAACGCGATAATTTCATTTTAGGAAGTGCGGACTACCGCCCCCTCAAAGTGATTTGAATCGTTAATGCCATATGTGGGATGTATAAAGGATGTAGTAAATGGTATTATACACTATATTATACTGGAATTATATTATACATTTATATCATTATGATTTTGTTCCATTAAATATGAAATTGAAATGAAAGTAGCGTTCATGCGTACGTACGGCTTACCGTCTCCATGAACGGTGCATTTCATTTCTTACCTCTAAATATTACGTAGTATTATAAATGAATGTATATACTGGATATATAAGATATATATGACATATAAATCATGAATATAATTCTGGAGATAATGGATATTCTACCACATAAACAACTTGTAATTATAAGAAGTTTATTGTTGACTCAAGTACCAAAGATCGACAAAACGACCATTATTAACTTAAATAATTACATAATGTTCATATCATTGTAATAAGTGATATAAAAAGGATAATGAAATTGAAAATGGTTCTTAATAAGGTATATATTAACTCTAGTTTATTATTCAGGAGGTTAAAGAACGGTTGAGTCAAGTCAGACACGAGGTAAGAGAACTTCTTAACCCAACTTCCATTCTTTGGGTTAATCTCTTACTTTCAAATTATGTCATGATATTATTTTGTCTTATTTTGTATTTTTACTTTCTTTATGTGTACCTATAGTGAATACACATAATATATCTATTTTATTTTAAAAATTATCTTTGTAAGGACTTCGTCTCAATCTACTTTCATTGAGGCATATTTGGTTTTATACACAAATTTCTTTTATACGGTGTATAAACCACTTTGACTTTTACGTTTATTCAAAAGGAATATTTTTTATACGAAGCGTTTACTAAACAAAAAAATGGAATGTTTTTGTCATACGTATGCGGCGACAACGACTTCTCCGCCGCCGTGACCACTATTTGAGTTTCGGCATCCTCTACAAGCCATCATTTTTTTAATGAAAAATAAATACAAAGATTTAACTTTCTTTTATTTTGGTATTGAAAATGGTTTTGAAAGCGTTTTTATTATATCAATGTGCTGTATTGAAATCTTGTGATTGAAATGTGGAAATGTTATGTTTCCTTTATGCATGTTTTATGTGATACGATTATGTTATGGTTTATGATATGTTTAAAGCTATTCATATGAGGAATGCATTGGACTTAATAAGTGACGGGTGGAGCCCGCTATAGCTCCTCGATGCATCGATAGGTCTCATGAGACAAACTAGTGTCTTGGCACAAGGCCTTGACAAAATCTTATTTGTGGTCTTGGCACGAGGCCTTGGCTACGTGGTTATGATAGTCTGACATTATGCATTCCATCATTATGAAAGTGGTTATTGATATTGCATGTGATTATTCGACCAGTAGAATATCCATGTGAAGAAGTGAATGGAATTATCTCATTTTACCTTTTCCATATTATGTTTATATTCATGTTTAAAAGGCTTTTGTTTTAGTTATACGTTGCCTTAAATGTTTATGATTATTTATGAAAGCTTCCGCAATATTGTTATCCTTACTGAGCATCTGAGCTCACCCCTATCAATGTTTTAATATTTTCCAGGATGTGAAGAAGTATTTTAGGAATGACCTGTAGGGATTGTCAGAAGAGGATATGAGAGTGGACTATGGAGACTTTGTTATTGTAGTTTTTCACTTTATGATGTAATGTAACGTTTACGAATGTATCTAGTGTTTCCAAGGCTACTAAACTAATCGGTCTTTCGAGACTTGATCTTTTTTGATCATGCCAATGTTACGAACTAATGCACCGACTCTGGGTAGCTGGGGTTGGGGCGTTACAGTTGGTATCAGAGGCAGTTTATTACTAACCTTGGAAGCTAGATTTAGATAAACTCTGATTAGAGCACATAGCCCAAAGATAGACTTTGAGGATTAGTATAGAAGAACTTCCTAGAATTTTGTTATTGTAGAGATTTTGTGAGTTTTCCGAGCAATACATCCCTGTCTGGATACGAGCAAGTAGAGGCGGATCTGGCACAGATGTACCTAGGGGTAAAACCCGAAAACACTGCTTTGAGCTAGACTCGAACGGGAACTGGTACACGAAAACGGGCCTTGCTGCACTCTTGGTTATGACACTCCCGGGGGATATTCTTAGGATAACTCTCATTTTCATTACAAATCATTATGAAGGGTTTATGAGTATATACTTCCTCAAAGAAAACATTTTTATGATTATGGATTATATCCATAAATAGTTCAATTTATGTTAAGTGTTTTATAAGTATGGGATTATGTATTTTGATTCATAAACTGATCTAGTTTATGCCATTGTTTATAAATGGCGCCTAGTGGAAGGAATGGAAACCGTATCAATGCACGCACTCCATGTAGGGATTGCCCTCCTGCTCATGATAATTATAGTGGGGCTGGTGATGCAACTGGTGCCGATCAGCTAATCACCATACTGGGACAACATACTCAGGTTATGAATGATAACCTTACCCGTATGGAACACCCTGATCCACAGCGTGGAGGATCAATGTTAGACCGCTTCGTGAGGCAACAACCACCAACCTTCAATGGGAGTACAAATCCTATAGTAGCTGAGCAATGGATAAATTCCATAGAGAAAATATTCCATGCCTTGGGGAGTAGTGAAAGGGAGAAGGTTGTCATAGCAGTTTACCGCCTCACTGGAGATGCCGATCAGTGGTGGTCGCTGATTCAAAACACAAAGGAAGATGATGACGTATCGAATATGGAATGGAGGGAGTTCAAAGAGCTTTTCAAAGAAAAATACTTTCCTCGTGACCATCGACCAGATATGGAAAGGCGATTTCTGAGTCTGAGGCAGAAGGAGGATGAGAATGTCGCAAAGTATGAGGCTACCTTTACAAGGTTAGCGAGGCATGCTTCTGATTATATACGTAACCCAGGAAGTAAGATTGATCGTTTATTTGATGGATTAAAATCATTTCTCTGTCGAGCTTTAGTATCACAAACCTTCTCATCATACGAAGATATTGTCTCATGTGCTATCAAGACAGAAAAGGAATTCTCTATGTCTTATGACAACAATGTAAACCAAGAGAAGAAGAGAATGGTGGAACAAGAAACAGATAAAGGAAAAAAGGGAAAGAAGGATTTTCCATTATGCGATAGTTGTGGGAAGAATCACCCCGGTGCTTGCCTAAAAGGAATGGGAGTTTGTTATAAATGTGGAGAAAAAGGTCACCAGGCGCGTGATTGCAAGGGAAAGAAAGAGGCTATCAATGTTGAATGCTACAATTGTAGAGAAATGGGTCATTATGCAAATGAATGTCCTAAGCGTCAAGGAAACTTACCTCAGAAAAGGCCAAGGGATCAAGGCCAATCTTATGCTGTGACTACAGTTGAAGAGGAATAATTACTGTATTTGTGTTTTTGGACTCAAGAACTAGATTATGGTTATAAGAATAATGTGATATATATAAGGATTGTACTGCAGTACATGTTGTTTTTATTAAAGATTTAATATGATGAAGGTAATCATATTATTAGTATGTGACAATAAGAGAAACTTTACTTTGTTTGGGGAATCTGAGGTTACAATTGATTTTGGAAATTAACGACCCTTTAGAGAAAGTCTGGATGGAGGTATTTTGGATAACTATAAAGGTTGGAATGGATTAAGTTGATCTTTGGATAGTATTGTTTAAGGTTAAAACATTTATGAAGATTTTTTTTGAACAGCATAGTACTATATTTTTAGGAATAGGAAAACCTGCAGGATGGGGCATAACCCGTCGCGTCGGACAAAGCTGCAGGAATCGAACCCACAACCATAGTGTGACAGGCCTTTATTTCCTACCACTAGCCTACAGGAAGTCCCTGGTTATTACAAAATAATTTTACTAATCTAAATTGTATGTGTTAACATTTGGAACCTTATACAATTAGGAAAAGTATAATATTTTTGGGTTCTATTATCTTTTTGAGTGAAAGGTGAGTTGAAGGTTGAAACTATAATTGTTAGGCATAAATATATATATACCTATCTGTTATTCAATGAATAAATTAATTCTTAAACTTTAGTAAAGGGATATTAAAACAAAAAAATGCGTTATCCTAATAACTTATGTCTTGTTGAACTGATGATATTTTAAATCAACATAGATTGAAGGCTTTGAGGCCCTCAATTTGACAGTTGATTGTGATTGATGACCTCAATCACTCCCTACGAATATTTACGTTTTTCCTCCAATTATATGTCTCTAATTTCCACCAATGTTCTCCTAATCGAGATCATAATTGGGTGGTGACTTTTTCATTTCCCTTTCCCTCTTATTAAGGCTAAATTTTATTAACCTTATTTCCGATGTGGGTTTTCCACAAAGGTATTTTCTATTTTCAACCTCTTATTTTCAAAGAAAAATATCAAATTGCGAGGACGCAATTTATTGAAGGAGGGGAGAATGTAACACCCCGAGCTTCCACGATACACCTCTCTTTCAATAATGCAATAGCTTGCATTGTACGCAAGTTCGAGTTCTAAAACACCGCGACTAATCAAAGTAGCCATTATGAATAGTAATAACGACTTTTTAAAATTATAGAAATTTTATATTTCAAAATGGACTTCATTTTTGTATTCGTAATATCGAAATTAGCCTATGTTGAATTTTTGGTATTTTTCTGAGAACTTCTAATTTTTTATGAATAGTGAAAATTACTTAAAAACAACTTTTTTAATCAAAATAATTTATAGTGATAAATTATACTATTTAGTGGTTTTAAGGTATAATTAGAATATATTTTTACCATTTTATCCAATGGTGGTCATTAGAATTAATTTAACATTGAAATTGGACATAAACAATTGCTAATCTTTTGATATAAATTGTTTCTTAAAAACACGCTATTTGTTGTAACAGCGGGAATTAATTATTAAATTAATTAATGCAACTTATATGTTTGGAATTTTTTAAAATAGACATCATTTTTGAATTCGGAATATCAATTATAGATTAGGGTGAAATTTTGGCCTATTCTGAAAAACTTCAATTTTTGATGAATAGTGAAACCACTAAGTGGTTGTTAAAAACTGATTTCTCGTTAAAATGAAATATTACCACTTCTGTGATTTGATTTTCAAAAATCCGACATACATGGTTGTCATTAAGAAGTAAAATGTGGTTCAATGAGATTAAAATAATTTTTTGGTGAATAGTAACTTTTAAGTTCTTAATCGCGATTAGAGGTAATTAGTGTAGTTTAAGGTACAAATAATATTTTAATAATATGAGATGAGCATGACACTTGTCCTACTCCTATTGGATGAGTCATGGCCGACCAAGACAACCCATGGGTCAACTTGGGGACCCCATGGAGCCACTTTAGTTGGAAAATGACATTAATATATATTTATTTAATGTTAAAATTAAATTGACACAAACATGAGTTGTTTTACTAAAATAGTTTTTAAGTGGGGTTACACAAGTCCAAATTTTGATTATAAATATTAATTATAAAGATAAAACTATTTCCTACATCATAGTATTTTTTTTATAATTTTTAGACATTAAATAAAATAAATTATTTATGACATCATTATGATGCGGCGATGACCTCATTATTTAACGATTTAAATAAAATGAGATGATAATGCAAAATCCAAGGCTTACACTTTTCCAAAGCCTATTGAATGAAGCTATTTCGAACCTTTATCACCTTATCCACGAATTATATAAGTTTGGGACCTTTAGAATCCGAAAAGCATTGTATAATAATGTAACATTTCAATCTTTCCAAAAGAGCCCCTCCTCTCCACTTATAAAAGGCCCGCACCTCTCCCACATTATTCACACCTTCAAGCCATTTGGCTCGGCCAACCTCTGCCCAAATACTCTCACAACTTCCCTCCCTTACTCCTAGAAGCCTCACTTTGGGCAGAACGCTTCCCAAGTAAGCCTTTGGCTCAAATCAAAAAGAGTTGCCCGATTTTGAGGTAATGTCTTCTCTAATGTTGTTTTGTTTTATTTTTCTTCTCCAATACCATAACTCCTTTTATTCATTTCTTTTGTAACAACACCAGTATCCTCAATATACTAGGATGTTGTTATAAGAAGTATTCTAGCTACACTTACACACACCTACATCTAATGGTTAAAGAACATACGGTTTATGTGGATGGCGAATTTCTGCCTCACGAAACGATGATTGTTCAACACTCATATAACACCTTCAAAGGTGGCCATTAAGATGTCACTATTTTTATATATGATATATAATATGTTTATGTTTTACTTATGCTTCTGTATTTCTCATTTATGACATACTTTATGATTTCCATTATGGGTAAAACGCGATAATTTCATTTTAGGAAGTGCGGACTACCGCCCCCTCAAAGTGATTTGAATCGTTAATGCCATATGTGGGATGTATAAAGGATGGAGTAAATAATATTATACACTATATTATACTGGAAATATATTATACATTTATATCATTATGATTTTGTTCCATTAAATATGAAATTGAAATGAAAGTAGCGTTCATGCGTACGTACGGCTTACCGTCTCCATGAACGGTGCATTTCATTTCTTACCTCTAAATGTTACGTAGTATTATAAATGAATGTATATACTGGATATATAAGATATATATGAAATATAAATCATGAATATAATTCTGGAGATAATGGATATTCTACCACATAAATAACATGTAATTATAAGAAGTTTATTGTTGACTCAAGTACCAAAGATCGACAAAACGACCGTTATTAACTTAAGTAATTACATAATGTTCATATCATTGTAATAAGTGATATAAAAAGGATAATGAAAATGAAAATGGTTCTTAATAAGGTATATATTAACTCTAGTTTATTATTCAGGAGGTTAAAGAATGGTTGAGTCAAGTCAGACACGAGGTAAGGGAACTTCTTAACCCAACGTCCATTCTTTGGGTTAATCTTCTACTTTCAAATTATGTCATGATATTATTTTGTCTTATTTTATATTTTTACTTTCTTTATGTGTACCTATAGTGAATACACATAATATATCTATTTTATTTTAAAAATTATCTTTGTAAGGACTTCGTTTCAATCTCCTTTCATTGAGGCATATTTGGTTTTATACACAAATTTCTTTTATACGGTGTATAAACCACTTTGACTTTTACGTTTATTCAAAAGGAATATTTTTTATACGAAGCGTTTACTAAACAACAAAAGGGAATGTTTTTGTCATATGTATGCGGAGACAACGACTTCTCCGCCGCCGTGACCACTATTTGAGTTTCAGCATCCTCTACAAGCCATCATTTTTTTAATGAAAAATAAATACAAAGTTTTAACTTTCTTTAATTTTGGTATTGAAAATGGGTTTGAAAGCGTTTTTATTATATCAATGTGTTGTATTGAAATATTGTGATTGAAATGTAGAAATGTTATGTTTCCTTTATGCATGTTTTATGTGATACGATTATGTTATGGTTTATGATATGTTTAAACCTATTCATATGAGGAATTCATTGGACTTAATAAGTGACGGGTGGAGTCCGCTACAGCTCCTCGATGCATCGACAGGTCTCATGAGAAAAAATAGTGTCTTGGCACAAGGCCTTGACAAAATCTTATTTGTGGTCTTGGCACGAGGCCTTGGCTACGTGGTTATGATAGTCTGGCATTATGCATTCCATCATTATGAAAGTGGTTATTGATATTGCATGTGATTATTCGACCAGTAGAATATCCATGTGAAGAAGTGAATGGAATTATCTCATTTTACTTTTGCCATATTATGTTTATGTTCAAGTTTAAAAGGATTTTGTTTTAGTTATACATTGCCTTAAATGTTTATGTTTATTTATGAAAGCTTCTTCAATATTTTTATCCTTACTGAGCATCTGAGCTCACCCTTTTCAATGTTTTAGTATTTTCCAGGATGTGAAGAAGTATTTTATGAATGACCTGCAGGGATTGTCAGAAGAGGATATGAGAGTAGACTATGGAGACTTTGTTATTGTAGTTTTTCACTTTATGATGTAATGTAACGTTTACAAATGTATCTAGTGTTTCCAAGGCTACTAAACAAATCGGTCTTTCGAGACTTGATATTTTGTGATCATGCCAATGTTACGAACTAATGCACTGACACTGGGTAGCTGGGGTCGGGGCATTACAGCGAAATCTAATAAGACCTGAATTGGTTGAACAAATGGTGGAGAAGGTGAAAACCATTCAGAATCATATAAAGGCGGCCCAAAGTTGACAGAAGATTTATGAGGATAAATGTCGGTGAGACGTTGAATTGAATGATGGAGACATGGTATTCCTATGCATATCTCCATGAAAGAAGGTCACGAGGTTTGGGAAGAAAGGAAAGCTAAGTTCCAGGTATATTGGCCGTTTCAAGATCCTTGATGAAGTTGGAGTTGTGGCTTATTGACTGGAACTTCCACATACCATGTCTAAAGTACATGATGTCTTTCATTTGCCCCTCTTAAGGAAGTACATACCAGAACATTCACATGTACTATCTTTAGAGGTGTTACAGTTAGAGGATGAACATTCCTATGAGGAGTAGCCAGTGAAAATCCTAGATCGCAGAGACAAAGTTCTACGCAAAAAGGCTACTCATCTGATCAAGGTATTATGGTGGAACAATAAGTACAAAGAGGCAACATGGGAACTAGAGGAAGCAATGAAGGAAAAGTACCCCCACCTGTTTTTGACCTTTATTGTAAAATAAAATTTAGGGGATGAAAGTTTTTGTAAGGAGGGGAGAATGTAACACCCAGAGGTTTTGAAAATAAATATTGAATGCATTATATAATCTATCCATTTAACACAAATTTTCCTCTATTGTGTTTTGAATTTCAAAAAACGGTCATCTATAGTTGTTACTAGTAAGTCATTTGAAGTCTGATAGAACAAACTTGATTTTTTGGAGACTAGTAACATACCATTATGAATATTATTATGAATAGTAATATTTCCCTTATTAATAGTAAATAATATTATTATTTTATTTTATTAAGGAAATAAGATAATGAGATCTTAATTAATTTTTCAATGTCATATAAAACTAATTATACATTTAAGATTGTTATTTTTCGAATTAACTATGAATTTATTTAAAAATTAAATTAATAATATTTAAAAAATTATATTTGAAAAATGGAGTTCACTTTTGAATTCTACATGTCGAAAAATGGCAGGGTTGAATTTTTGGGATTTTTCTGAAATTCTTGAATTTTTGATGAATAATGAAATACGATAAAATACCTTATATCCAAATTTTCAATTAAAACAATATTTATGACATCATAAGTGATGTAAGTCCCCTTGGTTCGAACAAAAATTAAATTATTACTATTAGGGATGACATGAAACAACACTATCGGTTGTCTTGAGGGATATAATAAAATAATGAATTAAATATTCAAAATTTACCCCTCCCCCCACTATAAAAACCCCTCATCACTCCCTCTTCTCTTCACTACTATAATAATTTAAGCTCCTAAAAGATCTACCCAAATACCCTTCCTTAGTCACTACCCACTACCAGGATGCTCCTAGTCTTTCCAAAAGACCATAGCCCCTTGCCTTAAGGAGATTCTCAAGGAGGTTATTTTAAGAGGTAAATCACTCTTCTTTTTCATTCGGTTTCAATTCAATTTTTCTTCGTTTGTTATCCTCTCCTCACCTACTCTATAAAAATGATCCTGATAACCCTATTATAATATATATACTGTAATTATATCATGTTAATGGAATAACCATAATCAATATTCTTACTCCCTCCCTTTTATTTTTATAAATGAAATCAGCATCTATGAGGTTCCAATTTATAGCCTTCATGGATGACGAAGTTTCATTCTTCAATTTATTCTTCATTAATGGTCATGAAACCATATTTATGATTGAACCAGACTATAATATATCTATTATAACCTAATTAATATTCATTAACATGTATATGTACATATAATTATGTTATAAGACAAAACTAGTTCATAATAATCCAAATACTGCCAAATAATCGAAGTGGTTGTTATCTAATGATTCATCCTCATTACATGAAACCAAATGATATAAATGACCCTTATAAATTATTTATGTTCATAAATAACATGTAATTTCAATTCTGGAGAATTAAAACCATTCCACATTAAATCCATTACTTAAAAACAAGTGAACCATTTATGACAATCAAGAAAAAAACACACCGGAACAACAAAATTCGATATTATAACTTACCAATAAAGACATAAATGAACTAAATAGGATTATTATAAACTGAATAAATTTCTAATAGGTTCTGAATTAATTTATTAATGAGTATAATTTCATATTCCAGGAGCTTATGTTTGAGAGAGGAACGTGTTCAGAGTTAAGGTAAGGGTTTTTTCACCCGTACTTCCATTTTCATTCGAGATACTTTCATTGCCTAATTACCTCAATGAAATTATTATGTATTGTTATGTACTCCTCCTATATTCTGTGTGAGTATCATATATATGTCTAAAAACAATAACCCTTCCTTATGTTATGGATAGTTACATGTTTTAAAAGGAACATTTAAAATTGTTTCCAAAATACAAATCTGATTCAAGGGAATTTCTCAAATTCTTACCAATTTTCAAGGGCAATATATAATCTGTTTTTGGAAACGTCTATATTTATAAAATATCTAATTTTATTATTAAAATACTAGCTTACTTCAATTCTGGTTTTATACAAATATTTATCCAAAATAATTCTTCTTTTCAAAATAAAGAGTATTTATCTCAAGAATTTCTTAATGATTTTATAGGAGTTTTATCGTCTAATTCAACACTGTTGGTGATTTTATGGTATTATTGGTTTTAATAAATTATGAATTAATATACCATGTTTCATTTAATGGTTTATGAATAACTCTATTTTGGATGATCTATTGTAAAACCATTCACCATACTACATGGAATGGTTAATGTTTTATGTTTAATGATTAGGGAAAATATTTTTACATTTCAAATGATAGTTTCAATATGAATATATATGTTGTTTATGTTGATACTTTCTCATATGAGGAATGCATTGGACTTATTACGTGACGTGTGGGGCTTGCTATTGCCCCTCGATGCATTGTTAGGTCTCATGAGACAAATATATGTGGAATTGGCCAAGGCCTTTCCCAATGTGATATATGGATTTTGGCCAAGGCCTTAATCAATATACGTCTTGGCCAAGGCCCTGAAAAAATGTTACAGAGTTTCTGGAATATGCACTTCCCTTATTATGAATCTAGTAATTGAAAGATCGAGTTGTTATTCGACTAGTAGAATACCCATGATTATGTTTTATTATTGAATTATTTACTCAGCATTTATTCTTGCGATAATGTGTTTAAAATTATTATTAAAGGCATGTGTTTTCAATTATTCACCATGTATTATATCTATGATATCATCCGCTGTATTACTTACCCTTATTGAGCATTTAATCTCACCCCTTTCTTATGTTTCATTTTCCCCAGGATATGAAGAAGTAAATTATGAATGACTTGCAAGCATAATCTAATAGGCATGGATGTTTATAATGGAATAAATTAGTGTTGTATTTCCTTTCTCGATGTAATTTTGAACTTGATTATATATCATTTTTTCAATAACAAACTACTCGGTCTTTCAAGATGTATGTTCCATGTTTGTATGAAAATGTTATAAAATAATACACTGGCTCCGGGCAACTGGGGTTGGGTCCTTACAGAGGAGGGGGTGAAAGGGTTAGGGGGAGGGGTGCAAGGGGGACAGGGTGTAAGGGGCAGGGGGAGGGTGAATGTGGGGTGCAAGGGGGGATGGGGAAGGGGGTGTAAGAGTTGGGGGTGCAAGGGGGAGGAGAAGTGGGTGTGCATGGGAAAGGTGACGGGGGAGGGGGTGCAAGGGGGTGTGAAGTGAAGAGGGGATGGGGGTATAAGGGGTAGGGGAGGGGTGAAATGGGGAGGGTGGGGAAGGGTGGTGTGTAGTGCAGGTTGCTGGATATTGGTTTAAGGGTGCAGTTCAGGTTGCAGGTTGCAAGGGGGATGGGTGGGGTAGGGGTTTGTAGGATCAGGGGGTGCAAGGGGGGAGGGAGGGCTGTGTAACTAGGGGGGCGGGGTGAAAGGGTGTGTGTAGTGAATGTTTTTGGTTGAATGGTGAAGTACATGTTACAGGTTTTAAGGGGGGGGGGCAGGGAGTGTGCATGAATAGGTGCTGCAAGGGGGGGAGGGACAGTGGGGTGTGCATGGTTTAATGTGAGGGGGAGGTGGGTGCAAGGTGGGTGAGTAGTGAGGAGGGGGTTTGGGGTGCCAGGGGTAGGGGGAGTGGGTACAAGGGGGTGGTTAGTGCAGGTTGAAGGTTAAAGGGTTCAAATTTTGATAGACCTGCTTTTTTTCTTGGAAAGCACGCCGTTTCTTGGGTTATAAACTATGGCCGTAGAGATGGTTCTTTTTTTCTTTTGATAACTGTACTCTATAGACACAATTTTAAACAATTTAATTAGACCTAGGACCATAGTTTGAACTATGAATATTAACCTAGTGCCATAGTTTTAAACCATGGAAATAGATTTAAATAGAACTACCTGTTTCCAAGGATCAAACTATGGCTATAAATATGTTTCCATGGTTTGAACCCTGGATATAGGGCTGAAGCCACAGTTTCAGACCATGGTTATGGGATTTTCCCTATAGCCACACCAATACCATCCACGATTCATTAAACCATGGCTATAACCTATAGCAATAGTTTTTGGGCCTGTAGCCATGGCTCCAAGCAATGGCTAGAGCCTTATTTTGTAGTAGTGAGTGGAGTTCCTCAGGTATAGTACCAGGCTTACACTCAATTAGGGTTGGGAAGAGGAGTTCTCCAGTGACCATATCAGGCCTACCCTCCAGTAGGGTTGGGTAGTGGAGTTCCCTGATGACATCTTACAGGTGTAACCATCCAATAGGTCTGGGCAGTAGAGTTTCCTGACTACCTTATCGGGATTACACTCCAGTAGGACTAGACACTGGTGTTCCTCGATGCCATTTCTGAGTGTAACCCTCTAGCCCAGATAGGCAGTGGAGTTCCTTAGTTAATATCATAGTATAAACCTTATGTCATATTAGGGCATGGGATCCTTACCTAGAATATGTGACCCTTCAATTGTGTGACATAGTGAAGAGGAGTGATTTGATATATCCTTGGATTCATAATGTAGTGTAACTCTTTCCCCACCGAGATGCATGTTTATGACGTGACTTAAATCTATTTGTATGAGTCAATGCCTCCCAAAGTAGATAGTATCAAGGTGTGATGATTTATTTCTTTAGAATTTTGTTTTCATGGAAGACACATGAGTTGTTCAGCATCATTGATTGACTTATTTTTAAACTACTAGCTACCGTTTTTCATGGGCTGATATGAGAGATGTAGATCCCCTTACTCTCTTTTTTTGGGATTCTTTGACTAATCATATATATATATATATATCCTTATTCGGTTCTCACTCCATGGGTTTTCATTACTCTTCTTCCTAGAGAGGCGAAGATGCACGGGGTATGCCCTGTATTTTCCATTTCTAGCTTCTCATAGATAGATGAGTCTACTCTCCTATAATAGGTCATGCAGACTCTACAAGAATTCCATCATCTCACTGTGTCAAACTCATTATGTTTGGATGAGTTTATTTTCACTCCCTTGTTTGGATGAGTTATACTCTTTCACTTTACCTTATTCTATCTACTATTTTCCTCTCTATTTGTGTCTGTTACTATTCTCCCTTCACCATTTCGAGGCGTTCTACTTGGTATGTTTATATGCACCCCTACATTGTAATTTCCAACACATGTAATGTGTTATACAGATGACATACATGTTGATCAATACTTTATAGAAGCTTAAAGATATAGGGTTCTTGGACCACGTATGGTGTTCATAGCTTGGGATACAAGAGCAGGGCTCTCTCAGTAGTTTTACTTTTCCTGTTTTCTGTCATGTTGAGACACATTTCTAGTTGGGCATGTATTTTCCCCCTGTTTTTTAGTTTACACTACCATAGTTCATACTGTTTAGAGGCCCATGCATGTGTTGGTTTATTTATATAGTGTTTCATATTTTATTTATTTCCCAATGCAATTTTCATTGAGTTGGTTGTCTATATATATAGGTACTGAGGAAAAGTCCTCCTCGAGTTTAGCTATGCCTTCGGTGCTAGTTTCCACCCCTAGGCCTACGGTGCCTAGCTTGGGGTAGTTGCAGATCGAACCCCACTTCAGTCGGGTCGAGACACTATTCATCCATATCCTTCCAATTTCCATCAATCTTGTTAAGTTTCCAATGCTATTTATGTTCTTCAAAGCATTGAGAACCTTCAATGGACGAGTCATTAAAATATACATCCATAGTGTGAAAATTATGTCCTTTTCTAACAGGTCCCAAAGATCTCCCTGAAGCTAGAGCCAACACAATGTCCTTTTACCTATCCAAAATCAGAAATATAGGTTTGTTGAACACTTTAATTTCCCTCATAATGAAGTTTCCCCAAGCCAAGCCCTATACCAGACTCTACATTTTTACAAGGACCATAATCCACCACTGATGCTTTCCATCTAGTCTAGTTATCTGTGGACTTAGAAGAGACTCATTAAATCTATATTGGAGGTCCAACATTCAAATAAACTGAAATCTTGCTCTTCTTAGGGAAGATACACCCATAAATGAAACAAAATTTCTTTCCACCGGAGACTTCCCAAGCCCAACCTTATCATTTTACAACTATTTTACATGTTTCTAAATAGAGGAGACAAGTCTAGATGACACACCAACATCAGCTACATTATATATTGAGTGAACTTCCACATTAGAAGACTACTGTGGAATTGAGGTTTTATATTGAGCTCCAACATCCTCACCTTGTGAGTTGACTGTGAGAGTTTGACACACTAGGACATCATCCGAGATAATATTCAATTTTGGACATCCAGACTCTCCAGCAGGATTAACATTAGGACCTATTTTAGTTTTCCTCTTGTAGTGAGCCTCATCATGCCCATAAAATAAAAAAATGTTCAATAAATTACCCTCTTACAGTTATAAATAGAATGAACAATATTGTTGGAAACATAAAAAAATTCACGTATCTTAACATAAACAAGCATGAGAATTGGCTCATCATCATGAGTGGCCAAAACAACTTTTTCAGCAAGAAGCGAATTTAGATCCACCTCAAATAAAACCACCGATAAATACACATACCTAGATTATTTGATATCCCTATCCATTTTGATAGGGACACCAATTGAAGAAGAAATGTCATATAAGATTCCAGGATGCCAAAAGATCCAATTTAATCCTTAGATTTTTTCCCGAACATAAGAAAAGGAGTTTTTGAATTCAGATGGATTGAAACTAAAACTGCACTCCAGAATGCATAGCATACATGGTTTAAGATACACCAATCCATGGCCTCATGCTATTCTCTTGAGTTCCTTAGAAGGATAAAGGATGTGAAAAAATCCATGACCCACAGGAACACATCACTAGCTAAAAAATACCCAGATTGAGGATAAATGGTGGAAAAGATCATCAAACATTAATGGATTCTATCCTCTTAGAAAAATGACTCAACCAATAATGGAAAACATACACTAACCTAGCCTTTCGGAAATTTCATCTTGTCTCGCATATACACAGGTGATGGATCCTTTTTTGAGAGCCTTATAAGAATCTGTATCTTGAAGGGATTTTAATATAATTTGATTCAATGGATCCCTAATGCCTTGAATTGCACCCCCAGGATGAACAGAGCCTTCAAATGATTCTTAGAAAAATGCATGATTTGATTTCTTCCATGAGAGCTTTGATTGTCAGGATGGATATTCATACTTCTCTAATGGCAATCACTAAGATGATGTGATGCAGGTCGGGTCGCTACATGATTAAGGTTATTGTCGGCATGGGTTGATTTAGGAAACTTTTGGGGATTTTGGTTTCTTTTTTGTGGGTGAAATTTTGGGTATTTTGTGGTGTTTCTTTTTATGTCGGTGGGGTTTTCCATGTATGAGAATGGCCATGCAGTTGTGGGGGGACCTGTGGTGGTATGAGACACTGTTGGGGCGATGATCTTGGGTACCATGAGTTTTCCATGCTTTTGGACACCGATACTGAGCATCTCCCGCTAGTGATGTGATAACATTAACACCTCTAGTGATGGGCATCAGGGTCAACCACGATCACGTGAGAGATAGTGCTGATGGGTAGAACAACGTCTTCGGGGTGAATGATTGGGCATCCAAGATGATGACCTCAGGTGGTGTGCTATTGGCGAACCACATTGATGTGGTTGGGTGTGTGATATTTTCAGGGTTGGCAATTATCAGCTGGATCATGGCTTCTTTTGACATTGATGGTGTTTTTGGGACTTTGGACCATTTTATATGTATCTTCATGGCTTTTATATGGGTCTTGAGACTTTATTTTTTTGTTTTTAATAGTGAGTTAGTCACAGCCATGTTTTGGTGACATTTTAATGTCACATTATGTGTATTTGTTGTACTATTTTTTATTTAATAAATTTTTAGAATCGAGCAAGCTTGGTATCTTAACATTCATGGTATATACATACATTTTATGATTAATGTATGTAAATAAACATTAATTTTTTAATATAAATATGATATATATATATATATATATATTAACATGAATTTTTATTACAAAAGTTTATCACTACTATGGATAATGCTCATAATGATCAACATTTATCGGCACTTTTAACTTGAACTAATAAATGATAACATTTTATCACCACTTTATGTTTTGTGGTAATAAAACTTAGTGTTGGATAATGCATGATCTATGGTAGGGGAAAACCCATTTATAATTCCCGGCGAACTCCATATACCATCCAAAAACACGAAAACTCAAAACACCACTCCAAAACATTTAAAAGTATAGTGTACCGAAACTTTGAGGGTGTCACACACTGCCAATTAGTCATCTCAATCCGAGCAATGGAAGTTAGAAATTTAGAATCACTCATTTTAAAAGATCAAATTCTTTAGTTGGAAATTTTTTTTCATAGTCGAACCTAACAGTTATTACTAGAAAAAAATGATATTTCGGCCATTTATGTTCAAGCATACATTTCTCAACCATATGAATGATTATAGAACCACATATCCAAGAAAAATCATTTGATATGTAATATATTTTTGTGTGCGCATGTGTGATCGTAATTATATATATTTATATAAATAAATTAACTTTTGAATTTAGTTATTTAATTATGCTTATATTAACACACGCAGACATATGTCTATGTGTGTGTGTAATATTATTCCAAAAATAATATTTATATTCTAATAAATATATTATTTTCCTTAATTATATTTATATATGTTATATTTTTATTTTTATTTGTGTATTTTATATAATTTATTTATATATATATATATATATTCAATAATTTTTTAAATTTTAATTTTCATTTTAAATTTCATTTTCCTTAATATATATATATATATATTGATTTCAAGTTATATTAATATATATATATAATTTTTTTATTTTCCTGAAATTGATACATATTATGTCTATATATTTAAGTAATATATATATATATCATAAATATATTACAAATTAGATAAATATAATCTAAATTTACATTAATAAAAAAATTAAAAAAAATATTTACACATATAAATATTTTATAAATTATATTTAAATATAAAAACAATATATACATAAATATATAAATTATAAATTTTAATTTTATAAAATTTATATATAATATCATTTCTGTTAATATAAATTTTTTGTACTAAATATTTTATTTTGTTAAATTGTATTTATATATTTTATAATTTTAGTTCAATATGTACATTAAATATATTAAATTTTTTTATTTATATATTTCGTTATTTTTTCACATTTAATTATAATTTTATATTTCATTTTCATAAAAATATTTATTTAATATTCAAATTATATTTTAATATTCATATATATATACATTTTATTTATATACATACATCATTTTTATATATGAAAATACTAAATATATTATAAATTTGATACATATAAATAAATTTTTAATGTTCGAAAGATTATAAGTAAAAGAAACAACGCACACACTCACAGAGCAGTAATGATAGGTCGCACCCCTTCCAAGGGTTGACTCACTCTGTAGCCGACTCCTTATAAATATTATAACCCAAAGGACCCACATTTTATGGCCTAAAGGCACCTGCTGTGTGCCCACCATACAAATTGTGTTGCGCTGCAATGTTTCCCTATTCCTACTAGGGCCCTCAAATTCTTGCCATAAATGGCCCATTAATCCCCCTAAAGGGGATTCTTGGATTTGAACTCTGGTTGAAAGTAGAATTATGGGATGACTTTACCACTCATGAAAGCCTCTGATTGCCAATGAAGTATGGGTTATGAGTGTTTTAATAGATTCCACACCACACTATTCCTAGTACTTAACTTACACCCTGGGTAACATCCAGCCCCACCTAAATATTCATTGTTGTGTGTGTGAACGTGTAATTAATTAAATGTCATTTCAATATATAAATATATAATGTAGATAAATACATCACTACCACCGATCCGGGCAAGGGATGCACCGACTCTTATTAGCACTAAGCAGAAAGCAATGGTAAAAGTTACACCTTTATCAACGCTAGCTAAAAGCGTTGATAAAGATGCACTCTTTATCAATGTTTTTTTTGAACTCATAATGGAAAGATTTATCAGTTCTCATTTTAGCACATATAAATTTTTTTAATAAAAAATATTATTAATTTATATAAAATGATTATATTTATATTCAAAAATAATTTTTATTTATATTCATTAAAAAAAGTAATTAATATAAATATTATATATTATAATATATATTTTTTAATAATTCAAATATATATATAATATTTAAAAAATTATATTTATATGTTTATAAATAAATAGATATATATTTCAATAATTATAAAATTATAAAAAATTCTTAAATGATAAATGTATTAATTATATTTATAATTATATATAATTATTTTTTAAATAAATTTATTTTCAATTATAATTATAAATAAATATATGTATTTAATCAATATATATATATATATATATATATATCATTAGACAAAGATGATATTAATTGTCGTTATTTATGTTTATATATTGATGCGTGAGTATAATTGTTCCTATGTGATCATATAGTCTATTTGTGGATGTGATTGTGAATTATGTTCAAAATGTTAAGATTACCTATATTATGATGACATGCACATGAATATATTATGTATTCATCATTATGAATGTTCATTTATAAATTTCCACTCATATGATTCGATCATGTTATACCCATGAGCTTACGATGTTCATAAATACTTATAAAATTACAATAAATATATATAAATAATAAATTTATTTATTAAATTTATAATTATAAATTTTAATTAAATAACGATACTTTCAAAATTTATTTATTTATAATAATTATTATTACTATATATTTATGTGTGTAAATAAATAATTATATAATTATAATAAATTGATTTATTATAATTTTATAAATATATATTTATATATTAATATACACACAAATATATATATATATAAATATATATATAATTATATAGAAATAATTTATAAAAATATTTATTTGTAATTATAATTATAATTATATAATTATTTGTTTAAATAATTATAAAACTATAATAAATATATTTATAATAATTATAATTTTATAAATATATTAAATTATTGAAATATATTTATAAATATATAAAAATATTTATACATATAAACAAATATTTATAGTTACAATTATAAATAATATATATATGTGTTTAAATAATTATAATATTATAATAAATATATTTATTATAATTTTATAATTAAAAATAATTTATTAATATTTGGTCTTTAACAGTGCTAAAAAAGTGCGGATAAATGTTCGTTTTATCAGTGCTTTATATTTTAGCATATGTAAAATATCCTTTATCACCACTTTCCAAAAAGTACTAACAAAAGACATTCACGTTATTATAAAATGAAACCCTAGAAAATCAACTTGCCGCTTGAGCCTCAAGATTTCGTGGAAGTTGACCTATGAATTTGCCACCACCGCCGCCGCCGCCTCCACCTCCACCTCCACCGTTGCCTCAACCACCATTGCCTCCTCCGACCCACCCTTGCCTATGAATCCGATACCCCCGAATCTATTTCCCCAACCTCTGCCCCCACCTCCACCACCCCCGCCTCTACCTCCACTGCCCCCATCTCTTTCTCCGATGTCCCCTCTACCCCTGCCCCTGTTGTCATCGTCGCCACTGCCTCCGCTTCCCCTGCTGTCCTTGCCCCCAGACGTTATTTTTCAAATGGTCTAAAATTTTTATACATATAGATATTATTTGTGCATATAGATTTATATTATTCTTGGAATCACAGAGATTGGGATAGATATAATCCATGGTTTTTAGAAAAGTAGAGGTATTTGGTCTAGATTATAGGTTGAAATTGCTATATTGATTAATTCCCTCTTTCCCTAGACATAGAATTTTCTCATATATGATTAGTGGTTAATTAAATACTCATCGCTATGATTTATGGCAGTGTTAAATTTTTAACTAGAAGAAGATTCTATGTGGTCATATGATTGTACCATTTAAATTTTTTCATCCAAATGTGTAGGAATGTGATTTTTTAAGATTTAGAGGATCATAGATTTTGAATGAAAGGGGGATATATTATATCAATCCCTTATGGTTGTTGATTTTTATGGATGTAATAATTGTGAAAAAAATCCAATTGGGAAAAATTATTTTTCTATTGGGTTGTATATTTCATTTTTTGACAATCATTGATGATGTTTGATATTATTGAACACTGTTGAAGAATACTTGATGATAAGTGATTTTATTGGATATAAAATGATTTATGAAAAGATATCTGTCCATTGAAAGGGGATTATTTTCAATGGAAATGTTTCATAGAGTTTTCTATATTTGTTGATGTGATTTTTTTAACTATTTAAGGTGGTTTTAGATAGAGTTGGAGATTTTTGAGAAACACAATAGTGATCTCCATATCATGGTGAATTTAAACACCCTATATAACTCACAATGAAGTGTGATAACCTGCTTATTAAGATCATCCTTGATATGATCTTCAAAATAATTAGCCATCCTGTGAAATTTATCTATTGTAATCCTCTTTTGTATGACTCTATTCTATGTATGTGTTCCATTTCATAGAACTCTATGTGGATAGATTCATGTTAATATGCAGTATATATTTATTCTTTGATTTCTTATGATTGGTATGACATTAAATTTTACTTTCATAAAATTTTCCCCAATCATTTAAACATTAATAGTGAATTATATACCACTTAATGTATGTTTTTCAATAATATCATATATTAGTAATTAAAATATTATTCTATGTTTGGAAAAGAACATATTTGAATGGAAAAGAAGATTTTATTGAGTGATTTGATTTTAAAACAAATTTGTGAGTGAATAAAGATTTTTTTAATGGTTGTATCATGTTTTATATGTGGTTTATCATCTCTATTCATATTTACTTGTATTTTTTTGTATGGAAGTTTAAAGAGGATTTTGAGAAATGAATTAATTTTTTAAACCATGTGTGAATATTTCCTTATAATAAGGAATTTATTTGATTTGAAATGTTTGAGATGTGGTTGATTTAACTATGTAAAATTAGAGAATTTTTTTTAATTTTTTGAAACAATTTAACATGAAAATACTGGATTTCATTTTTAATAATTTGGATTGTTTTTAAAGAGTTCATGTATTTGTAAAATAGTGTTTTGAACTGATTGGTTTTTTTTAAAATGGTGTATTATTTTAAATATGAGTTTGTGTAAATGGGGTTTTAATGGGATTTCAAGTGTGATTTTATAAATTGTTTTCAAAGGACATATAAAATAACGTTTTCACATAATATTTTAAGATTATATTTTTATATAATTAGGAATACTGTTACGTTTCATAGGGCAGAGAAGTAGACTGATAATAACACTCTGGAAAGGGCATGCCACTAACTCTATCCAACCCATAGGATATCAATCATGAACTCATCTTGCAAATGGTGAATTAATGATTAACCCATTAAAACTCTAAAACCTACTTTTCATCCAACATAACCAGAATTGTTTAAATTATGGGAGTCCTATACAATTACATTTTTTAGGTTTGTGTTAGCTTATAAGGGGATGATTCTGATGAAAACAAATGCCATAATAACTATCATTCAAATGTTGAGTTCCCTTTATTTAAAAGTCCCAGTTTTTGTACTTATTTTGTTATATATTATTATTATTGAATCAAATATGATGGATATGAATAAGTAATGGATAAATTCCAATCGTCTGACAAAAGAGTATGAATATGGAGTGAAAGAGTTCACCAATTTTTCAGAATATCATGCATTTGAAGCTTCTCAAATTCTTTTCCCATGTTTAAACTGTTGTTACTCAAGAATAATTAGTCTAAAGGAGTTGGTATAACACTTAATCTATCATGAAATTGATCAATGTTATAAATGTTATAATAAATATGTGGAAAAGTGAATGTTGCTAGTGTCTAGGATAACACTGCATTTTTTGGATCATCTGATATGATTAAAAATGTTGACAATGAAGAAGAACGTATCAAGGATGTGATTAGAAATGTGAATGATGATGACGATAATACTGAGGAAATGAAAATTATAGTTGAATATGAACTTTTTGATTGTCCAAAATTGTTTTAGAAGTTAAAGAGTTGTGAAAATGAACCTTTGCATGATGGTTGCAATAAATATACAAGATTTTCAGCCGTACTAAATCAGTATAATTTGAAAGTAGGGAACAGATGAATATAATCTATTTTTATGAAACTAATTTCTGTCTTGAATGACATTATTTGATGAGATAAAGATCTCCAAAGCCGAACATACGATGGAAAAATAATACTACGCTCGATGAGTAAGATCTCATAAGAAATACATGTTGACACAAATGACTATATACTATTTCACAAGGACTTAAAATCACATATTAAATGCCCAAAGTGTGGTTCTTCTTGATAAAAGAAAGATGAATCTGGTCCTATGAAATTTTAATGGTACTTTCCAATGATTCTATGGATTAGGAATCTATATGGAAGTGAGTAGACTGCAGGGCAATTGACATGGAACATAGATTCTTGAATTAAATATGGGAAACTATGTCACCCGGTAGACTGTCCTTAGTGGAATAGAATTGATCATGAATATCCTAAATTCGGAAATGAACCGAGAATCCTTCGTCGTGTGTTAAATATAGATGGATTTAATCCTTTTGATTTTTGAAGCATCACTCATAGTACATGGCCATTTATGATAGTAAATTTTAACTTAACATTGTGTTTATGCATTAAATTTTTGTGCGATTCAGGTCCTACATTGTATGATTCTTACAAAAATGAATATTGATGTTTATTTGTCTCATTTGATTAGGGATTTGAAATTATTGTGCAATTCAGGTGATACGTTGTATGATTCTTATAGAAATGAGTATTTCAAATTGAGAGCCATGTTGTATAGGATGATGAACTATTTTCCAACTTATTGAAATTTGTTAGGATGTATCATTAAAGTAACTCAAGGGTGTACCATTTACAAACATGGTACACTATCAATTAGGTTAAAACATTCATCGAAAATTTTGTTTCTAGGACATCATAGACTTCTACCACGATGGAATAAGTACTAATTATTAGTGACATCATTTAATGGATGTTCGGAAGAACGTACCACACAATATTTACTAATAACTGATCAACTGTTTGTGAAAGTAAAATATTTGGACTCTGCTTTTGGTAAATCATTATTGAAATAAATTATAAATAACGATTGGAAAAAAAGAGATTAGTTTTTTTGAATTACCATACTAGAATTGTATGTTTGTCTGAATTTTTTTTGATGTTATGCATTTTTTATAAAAAAAATGTGATAGCATCATCAACATGTTGCTAAATGAACCTGCTAAAAAAGGATAGAATTAAGTATAGGTTGGACATGGTTGACATGGGAACACGAGATGAGTTGGGGCCAGTGAAGGGTGAAAAATGAACTTTTCTTTCTCAAACTACTTACACTCTTTCTAAGAAGGAGATATATCAGTTTAGTTTCATCTTGAATGATGCGAAGGTTACAATGGGGTATCCATTGAATATCAAGGACATAATTTCAATGACTGATTTAATGTTAAAGGGTTTAAAATAAAATGAATGCCATGTTACGATGAAAGATCTAATTCTTTTAGTTTTAATTTTCATTTTTACCAAGAATTCATGTCATACATTAACCAAGAACTGTTTCTTATTTAATGGTATATGTAGAAAAGTTATAGAACTGGAGAAATTACTAACTATGGAAAGAGAAATTGATGTCATATTATGTGAATTTGAATTGTTCTTACAACCAACATTCTTTGATATAATGGTTCACTTGGTGAGAGAGATTCAACTATGTTGTCTTGTATGCTATAGATGGATGTACCTCATTGAACAATATATGGAGATTTTGAAAGGTTATGTCAAAAATAAAAGTCAGCCAAAGGGTAGTATTGAAAAGTGATATATTGTTGATGAATCCATGGAATTATCTATCAAATACCTGTCCGGTGTGGAAAGTGTTGTCTATTGAAATATCATCACACTGGGAAGCTTGCAAGTGATGAAATTTTTTGAAGATATATTCACACAATCAATATTACAGATCAAGAGAAGGACCACCTTTAGGTTTTTTATAACAATTTGTAGGTTTCCCCATATATTGAAACCCAAAAAAAAATTCTTAGGAATTTGAATCCATAAAGGGATGAAATATTGATATCAAATAAACATAATAAATAGTTTATAAGATGGTCTGAGGACTATATTTTTAAGGAGTCAGATGAAAATCTGGATTCAATTTCAAAAATGACATTGATGGCTAGTTGAAAGACCATGTTTGTATGTATTATCTTATATTGGTTATGTAATTAATGGTTTTATGTTCTATGAAAATGAACATGATAAATATAGTACCATGAAAAAATAGTGGAGTTACACTTATTTCGGAACTGATGCATGTTTCTGGTATTAAGGATAGAAATCAAATTTACGTAAATATGTCAAACTTTTGCATCATAAAAAAATATTGGAGTTGGATTATACAATATTCCAAGTGACAAATTTTCAATGTAAGTTGATTTATAATAGGAGTTCTGTTAAAATAGATGAATCGCGATTCATGAAATTTGATTTTAGTAAGTATGGGTACAATGAATAACCATTTATAGTGGAATCACATGCAATGCAAGTATTTTATGTTTTAGATCCTACAAACCAAATGTGGTCAATTGTTCTGTTATCTACCATAACCACTCAAAGGTCAGATGGAAATTCAACTATGGATGACCATTTCATTGGGAAATTTATATCATTTCATAGTGTTCCCAATTTAGATAGTGTTTTTATTTCATAGGAGACCCCAATGAAGGGATATGGATATTCGATAAAAGGGTCAAATCACTTCAGCCTTTAAAAAAATAGAGTTCAATAATCAAGTTATATATTTTTTGTAATATACATCATGTTACCTTATGTTATTATCCATTCACTATTGAATTTATATACTCTGAATTAAATTTTAAAACACTTCTGTAGATAATGAATTTTTCACGTGTTGGTTCTCCTAATCCTAAGGAATAATAGGTCTCTTAACCTACTACTACTTACAGTACAGAAGAATAATGACCTTCTGAACATTTTAGTGTTCTTAATACTGAGGAACAATAGGTTTCTCAACCTGTTGGTGCTCCCAGTGTAGAGGTATAGTAATGATATTCACATGTTGATGTTATTGCTCTAGTGGAACAAAATATTGACGATGTAAACTGTGAGGGAATGGTAAGCAATGATGGCCCGATGACATATAAAAAATAGGTGCTTCGTAGTATGACGGTGTTAGAAAAAATAAATAATGGGAAAATCAAGGTATCAATTATGAGGTCAGATGGAATGTGCAGGGCTGACATGTTAATCCCAATAAAGCCATGCTCAGTAGTTACCTTGTAATCTTCACTCGACAAAGCATGCAGATTGATGTAGATTGGTGGTACTATGTTGTGTTTGGTATTAAGTCACTGATGTGGGAAAAAATTATTATAACTTTATGATATCATTTCTTTGTTTTACTAAAAAATAAAATAAAGAAACATTGACTTACCCTTCATAATCCCTTGTAGAGTGAATTTATAGTAGATTAATCCCATATGAAATATCTATTAATGGTTATTGGAAGGATTCTAAGAGTATTTCACACAATTACAATGATAAATCATCTTAAATGTGTTGAAGGGAAAATAAACCTACACCAACCACTTATCTAGGCACACTTGATAACCCAAGAATCATGGGATACGTTTACTGGCCATCATGTGGATGTATCTTTTTAGGTAAATTATGGCTAGTAATAAATTTTTTTGATGATATTTGTATTCTTGACATTGATTGAAATTTTTTTAATTATGAAACAACAACTAACTGATGGAAATAAGGAATGGGAAGTAAAACCAATGTACCCCAATCATAAAGCAAGGATGGGGTACTCTTCACTTGAAAAAAATATTACACATTTTAAATCTATTGTAATATTTTTATTTGACAATAAATAACAACATAATTATGTTCCTCTTTTTATATTTATATTTATGACTCAAAATACCAAGCCACTTCTATCTCCCACCATGTTATATGGAAGGTGGTATGTGTAAATAAAGATGGTATAATCATAGATAAAAACACACCAAATATGTTGTAAACATGTGTTCATATGATATAAAAAGATTAGTTTTATTCTAAATCACTATTACATAACAATGATTACTTATATTCTTATATTTTGTTTCTGACATAGTCACAATAATCAAAAACACCTATACTAGATAAACAAATACAATCAGTGGCCTTGAAGAGGCCAGAATAGTATGGTTGTGTCAGAGGTGCATGTTTTGGGGTGACACACCGAACATATTTTGAGAAAAAAAGTAAGAGGATAAAGGTGATGAAATGAAATAGATGAAATAAATAATAGATACCCTTGACAGAAAATTCTAATGGTAGAGAGAGAGACACCATCAACATTTATGGGGGTAGGAAAAGTGATGAAACAACTAAAGAACAACTGTTGCCTGATGATCCTCCCCACCCACCCCCACCAACATGGAGGCGAGCCCTTCCCCTCAAAGAGCTGTCTTGGATTAGGTAATCAATGTTTTATTAATTTTTTCTATGACATATGAATCATACATACACTAATACCTTTCTTATGCTGCTATTTTACATGGTGATAATGACTGGAATTTATATCTTTCAACCCCACCCATCTCCTTATAGTGAGAGCTACAATGTTCAATATCCAAAACAACAAGATACACAACAGACCACTTCCAATAGTCCATGTGATAGTGTCAATTAACATAGCCCCTAAGCCAAGAACCAAGCTTCCTTTCCCAGTTAATGAGGATGATATTCATAAGGCCGAACAAGTAGTTGAAACATTCATGAAATGTCTATAACATCTTGTAAAAAAACGACGATATTCATTTCCAATTTATTTCTCAACATAAACCATTAAAAATTAATGAAAAAGGTCTGAACTTATGAATGTTATTATAGACGGAAAAAGGGATTGGTTGAACTGAAATACCCACTCAAAACCATTTAAATGATTAACCAACCAATAAAAAATATATACCGAAACAACCTTTACACCACCCATTCTATATATGAATTTACTATCATTAAAGGTTCAGGTGGATACAAAGTAAAAAAATTGTTGGAGTCACATAGTTTATTTAGAATAAAATTTTCATGTGGAGGAAGTTCAAGACTTCATTAGTGTTGTGAATGTAAGTGAAATCCTCAACTAAAATTTTCCAGGTTCCTCAGTTGTAAATGTACACATGAGATATGTTTTCATGATTTGATTTTATGAAAGATGATATAATATCATAATTATGACTTAATTCATTTCATATTTCTAGTAGGCATATATATATAAAACAATTAAAGGGATTTTCCCATTAAAAATAATTGGCCTCGTTAGTCCTCACACCACCTCTACAGAACAACAAAAAATAGAATAAAAAAGGAGGAAGAAATAGTGGAAAACCTTCTTGACTCACTTGGAAGAAAAATTATGGATGAAAAACTATTCATAATACCATCATTGGAGGGGTAAAACTCTAAAATTTAATCATATAAAATATATTTTCATTTCTTTCATTACGTATTACTTTTTTTTGTTTTTAAGCAACATTGGATGCTCATTATGGTCAATTTGGATACTCCAAAGATTAATTTCCAAGATTCAATGCATGGATACCCAAAAATCTAACCACACATTATAGTGTTTGTCAATTTTTAATAAACTAAATCCAAAATTTTATAACTAAACATAAGGTTATATAATTTAAATTATCATTTAAGGATTATTCTATTTTGATAGGGTGGTGTATCAATATCGTTAAAAACAAGGAATGAGCCTAGGGGATAAGCATGAGGACCCTAAAAAGTTCTACGACTGGAAAAGTATCATGGTATATATAATAATATTTAACCATCCAATACATATAAAAACAAATATATTAATTTAATCAATGTATCTACAGTGCCTGAAACTAACAAATGGAAAAGATTGGGGTTATTATGTTTGTAAATTTATGAGAGAGATAATATTCTATGAAAAACTGGAATATACCTAAAGAAGTATTTTAGAAGATAATTACTATTTCATTAAAAATATTTATTAATCCCTTATGTATTTATAATCTTCAATTACTACTATAACTTTTGAAAAGAATCATATTCAAAAGACGATATAGATTTTTAGAAATAAATGGACAACATAACTTTTGGATGAATGTACACAAATAGCATAATGATGTGACTTCTATAGAAGTGGTGGATTGTTTCATATTTATGTTTAATTTACTTCTTTTTAGTATTACTAACATAATAATTTTTTTCTTACTCAGATGGATTCCTTTATTCAAGTTAGGGTGGTTTGTTCGAAGATGCTCATGCTCGTGAGAGATAGGTCATTAAGAATGCAACTCAGAATAAAATGAGAATGTAATGTTTTTTTAATATACTATGGTTTTCTCCATAATATTATCTATTCTCTATATTATTAACATAATCTAAATTAAATCTTTGACTACTCATGCATACAATTTTTTCCATCGAATTCTTCACCCTCAAAACCTTGTCACCCATACAGTGTCCTCATTTATCATTTTCCGTCAATGTTAGTGGAGAAAAACTGAAGGAAAGTAATAAATGATGACACTATAAGGTTTAAATTTCAATAATGAAATATAATGGAATGTGTGGTAACATTGGCAGTTGAGATTTTTTGAGACTTTGGAACATGTAGGAATCATTCACACCTCAATCATTTGTGACGTGTAAGATTTAGTCTCATTTCAATCTGATACAATATGTAACTGGAATGACTCAAAGTGTCTGTTAGCAGCTGAAAATTGTCATTTTTGTTCAAAACGTGTCACTCATTGAAAACCAATAAAACATACTCTGACTCTCTGGATAATTTTGTACAATGATTTAGTAGTCATTTGGGATGTGTATAATGTGTTCTCACATCAAATCGATGCACGATGTGACTGGTATGACTCAAAATGCGTGTTTCTAGTTTTAAATGACAGTTTAGTAAAAAATATAGGTGACATACTGAAAGCTAATAAAACACATTGGGATTATTTTGATACTTTAGGAAAATTATCTATATGTAATTTCTGATATGTAAGAATCAACCAAACCTCAATATGATGCACATTGTGACCAATATAACTCAAAGTGAATCTTTTAATTTAAAATTGACATTAATTTTAGTAAGAGGGATAAGTGACATACTAAAAAACTAGGAAATTTCATTCAAATTGTTATGATAATTTAGGAAAATGACCCATGAGTCATTTTTGATGTATAGGAGATAACCACACCTCAATACGACACACAATGCGGCTAGTACGACTTAAGGTGTGTCTTTTTATTTAAAATCGACATTAATTTAAGTAAAAAATAACAAGTGGCATAATATAAACTAAGAAAACAAATTTTTACTATTTTTATAATTTATTAAAATGATCTATTAGTGATTTTTGATGTATTGGAATCAACCACACCTCAATCTGATGCACTGTGTGACCAACATGACAAAAAATTACTGTAATCAATTTTAAATTGACATTTTTCTCAAAATGTGTCACTCAGTAAAAAAATCAAACATGATATGATTTTATTGATAACTTAGTAAAGAGATTCATAAGAAACATGTGACGTGTATAAAGAAGTCTCACATCAACCAGATGCATGATGCAACTAGTATGACCCAATATGCATGTTTTCTGTTTGGAATGACATTTTTGTAAGAAACAATTGGAATACTAAAATTTGAGGAAACACATTTGGATTATTTTTATACTTTAAGATATGATCATATGTCATTTTTGATTTTTTGGAATCAGCCACACCTCATTATGATGCACAGTGTGGCCGATATAACTGAAAGTGTCTATTTTTATTTTAAATTGACATTAATTTTAGTAAAAAGAACATGTGACATACAGAGAATCAATAAAATAAATTTATTTTGTTTTGATAATTTAGAATAATGATCTATGAGTCATTTGTGACATGTAGGAATCAACACCACCTCAAAAAAACACATTGTGTGACCGATATAACTCTGAATGTGTCTTTTTATTTAAAATTGACATAAATTTATGTAAAAAATAACAAGTGACATGCTGAAAACAAATCAAAAACATTTATATTGTTTTGTTAAATTATGAAAATTATCCATAAGTCATTTTTGATGTGTAGTAATCAACCACACCTCAATCTTATGCACGGTGTAACCGATATGACTAAAAGTGTCCATTATAAGTTCAAAATTGACATTTTAGCTCAAAACATGTCACTCATTGAAAACCAATAAAACACACTATTATTGAATTGATAATTTATAAAAATGATTCATAAGTCTTTCATGACTTGTATGAAGCATTCTCTTATCAAACTGACGCATGATGCGACTGGTATGACTCAAACTGCATGTTTCCAGTTTGAAATAACTTTTAGAAAAAAAAAACTGACATACTGAAAACCAAGAAAACACATTCAGATTGTTTTGATACTTTATAAAAAATATCCATCAGAAAATTTTGATAGTTAGGAATCAACCAAACCTCAATCCGATGCACGGTGTGACTGGTATAACTCCAAATTTGTCATTATTTAAAATTGATATTAATTTTAGTAGTAGAAAAAGTGATATACTCTAAACCAAGAAAACACATTCCTATAGTTTTGATTTTTTAGATCAACAATACATAACTCATTTATAATGTGTAGGAATAAACTCCACCTCAATATGATTCATGGTGACACCATTATTACTCAAAATGTGTCTTTTTCATTAAAAATCAACATTTTTTTAATGTATTATTACGTATTAATGTTTAATTTAGTTCTTTATACTATTACTACCATAATATTTTTTTTTCATATGTAGGTGGAATATTTTTCTCTACTTGGGATGATTTTTTAGTAAACTACTACCATGAGCGGGAATTTTTAATAGGGGATCACAAACTTGAAAATATGAAACATTAATGTTTTTAACTATTTGTTGGATAATTGTAAATGTAATTATATAAAACACTGTTTGAAATGTATATAACAGTGTTTTGTGTATATACCGTGGGTGGATATTATTTATTCATGATATAAATTAATTTTATATATCATTGTTTGAAATTATAGGTTTTTATTAGGTATGATGTTATATTAATAGCACATTGCAGCCAGCTAGGCCTTTATGAGCGCTATTTCGAGCGCCGATAAATAATGACCTTTATCTGCAGTAAAATAGTGCTAATAAAGGGGGTCTTTATCAGCACTTTTTTATCACGAATAAAAGACTCCCTTTATCTACGTTATAATTAAAATCACTTTTTAGCAAAGTTAAAAGGCCTTTTGAAAGCTGGTAAAGAGAATATGTGTAGTACTGCACAAAAATATGTATTCATACCCTTTCATATGATTATTATTAATATCGTAATATTAATATAAATAATAGACACCCGTCAATATTTTTAGTTATTTAAATATTCAATATATATTTATATAAATAGATGTATACTTAAATATGATTTTTTAATGTAAATATTATTTTTATATCGCTAAAAATGGGCGTTGAGATGGAACCACTATTTGACACAGATTTTTCTAGAAGAAATTGTCTAATATAACCTACATGTGAGAATAAGGATATCTTCATTATAAATATAATCTTATTTGATATTATTTATGATCATCTCCATTTTAGGGGAGTAAATGATAAGGGATTCATGGTAAAATATACATTTTAGAGGTAGGAAAAATAAACACACCCTCACATATTTTGCATTAAAACTTTAGGTTTCATTTGATATTGTAAAATATTTTGTATTTTTATGTTTAAAATATAAATTATAATGTATGTTACAAAATTATTTACAGATTTAATGGAAAATAATAAATTATACTAAATATATATCCTAATATATTCATTTTTAAAAAATAATATAAAAGTATTTTTTTACAAAAAATATATAAATGCCATTTTTATAATTTGTAAAATTTTTTCCATTAATATATTTCAAAACATTTTCAATACATTTAAAAAATGAATACATAAAATATTTTATAAAATAAGATATAAATTAAGTTTTTTAATTATATCTTTATAGTTTGAAAAATATGTAGCAGCGTTTTCGACTTTAATCCAGCACGTGACACCACCGAGAAATTCAGTGTGAGTCGGAAAGGCTTAAAACTGAACCCAAATCCATCAACCCAAAATCACCCACTTATAGTAAATATAATATCCAAAAAAATGTCTAAATTTTTAGTTTTTCCTATATTCCCCAAACTATCCCACCCTCTGTACGTATACATCGGAGATGGAGGACAAATGAAAAAAAACAAAACATGAAAGAAAGTATGACCCTTTCAATGAGAAAAAAAATAAATCAGATGGGGAATAAATGAGTTTTTTTAACATACAAAATAGGTTACAACCTAGACATAAGAAATAACTTAAGAACAAGAGAGAACCACACAACTTGAAGGTGTGTATCAAAATTCTATTCAATAACAGTGGGCAGAAGGTGTTTCAAAAAGGTGGGAGAAATTGCGGTGCAAGTGCAATTAGATTTGAATCATATTGATCTAATTGTGTGGAAATTAGTTTGAGAGATGGATTGTTGGATGAAAACCCAATCCAAAATCAGTTTCTGAAATGGTTGATAGTTCACATATATGTTTTTGTTTTATAATGGAACCCTATAAAGTCTTATGTGCTGGTCTTGGAAGGCCGGGTGTTAGAGGAATTGGATCCCAACTGTGTGTTCTTCAACATGACAATCGGTGGGCCTCTTGTCAGTCCAATCATGTTGGAGGTCTTCACTGACACCACTCCCCAGATAGTGGAGATCTTTCAGGAGGTTTTCACCAGTGAGAGGGGTATAGGCCAATCCAGTAATTCATCACACTCTCTGCAATTGGTGATCACCCCCACCTAGAGGGGTTTGGGGGATAAATAAATGACAAGAGGGGATGGATTAATTTCTCTATTTGAAAATAATAAATTAAATAATAAGAAATGATATGAGGAGAAATGATAATTTTTTCATTGATTTTAAATAATCTCATAATTGGGATGATTTGGATAGAAATGACGATGGAGAAGTATATTAAAAATTAATTAATTTTGTTATTTTAAAAATGTTAAAAAGACGGAAGATTAATTAAAACCATTCCTTTTATTTTACTAAATTATTATATCCCATCAAAACTATAGAAATCAAAATAATTCCAGTTCATTTGATTTATTTTATAATTAGTGTAATGTTTTCATTTTATACTAGTTTTTTCACAAAACACAGTCTACGATTTGGATCACAAAAAATAACAAATATTTTTTTGTACGTGATATATTAGGTTATTTTATTAAATAATGTAATATGAATGAAAAAATAGGTATTTTAATTAAAATAAAGAGTGCATATGCATGGGTTAGCACACATGGAATGATATTGTGATGTAAAAAAGGGATACAATAGATGGGAGTTGGGTAAGATGGTGTAGATCCATGATAGGAGGGAGTGACCTGCATGTGATCGATCACACCAGTGGCCATCACTCTACGATTGATCCTGCAGAACATCGTGTATAGGAGTAGTAGGAGGATGGAGAGTATAAAGGCAAGCGGTCTGACCATGAGGTCCCGTATGAATAAAACCGCTAGGACTCTGACAGAAATGGCCTCTTTTGTAGAGGGGGGCTTGGTAATAAATTGGGAAATATTTAGAGCATGGGGTGGCTGAAAATAGAGAGGAGGAGGAGGTTCTTGGATGTGTGGTGGGAGACGAAAGGGGACATCGTCTCACCTTTGTACTTTACCTAAAGAACCCCTATGAGAACCCAGAGATTGTTTATGAAATATATCTTCAGCCTGGGAACAATGAGAAAAAACATAAATATCCTTCCCAAGGCTCCCATTAGGCTTCTTCAGGTCAAGTATCATGGGCAGATGATGTCCCCTTTCAACTCCCACCCACATCCATGAATCTCCTTCTCCTCACAATTTTATTCCGCCCTATGTTGTACATCTTTCCTAATTTATTAACACACTCCCAGCTCTGCATCGGAGCACTGAACTTTACTCCTCTTTCTTTTTTTTTCACATCCCCTATACTATTAATTGTGAAACAAATAATAATAATGGTTCATTTGAGTTTCTTTAATATACACCATAAATACATAGAATAATGCAACAAAACTGATGCAGATGAAAAAAACGTTTATTTGAAAAATAAAGACTTAAAACTATGGAGGTGCTATTTATAGTGTCATTTTGGGGTGTTACACTCATATTAAAAAAAATTAAAACTGTAAATAATAATGGTGTTTTATTGTATTTAATATTCACCTTAAGAAGACATAAAAAATAAAAATAAATGTGATGTTAATGAAAAAAAGAGAAAAAAGGTTTATATGAAAAATATTGGGGAAGAAAACATTGATGGGAATAGGTAAAAATTATAAAGAAAGAAAAATCGTTCAAAATAAATATAAAATATACATTTTCAAATATATATATGTAAGGTATATTTGAAAAAATATATATTTAGATATTAGGATAATTAAAATTATAAAATAAATTGAATTTATAAATAATAATAAAAAATGTTATATAGTTAATATAGTTCCAAGATCAATGTTCTTTCCTTAAATGTTCGATTAATTATTTCAACCATGTCAAAAATTACAGAAACTATTTTTCCATAACGTAGTCATTTGAGTCTCCCGTAGTACCAAAAATCCCCTCTACAAGAAAAATAGGTTTAACAGCTGGTTTTTATCTTTTAGTTGTGATTTGAACCACTGAAAAATGTTTTCTGATGGTTTCTAATAGTGTCATGTATTTGGGTGTTGGGAATATTTTAGAAAATTTCATTTTACAACAGTTTAAACCCCCATAAAATATTTAGCGGTAGTTTTTATTTTATTTTTATTTTATTAAATTTATAATTTAATATATATTTACAAATAAATATATGTATATATATAAATGTATATTAATATCAATCAATATATATCACTATCTAAAAATATACATTTACATAATTACATCTTCATTAAATATAATATATATATTAGTAAATAGAATAGTATATATATACCTACATAATATATGTAAATAAATATAAATATATATTAGCATAAATAAATACTTATAATTATCTATAAATATATAAAAATATAAATAAACTAACATAAATATGTATAGAGACATATATATATATACATTAATAATGAAAAATAAATATACTTAAATTTATAAAAATACACACATACAACCAAAAATATATATATATATAATTTAAGATAATTACATATAAATATTGAAATAAATAAAAATAAAAACCCATATAAAGATACATAAATACACACACACATAAAGATATCACTACTATAGATAGTGCTTTTAAAATAGCTAGAAAATGCTTTTTACAATTCTAGAAAAGTCTTGTAAATCTCAATAATGATAAATGGAGGGTTCTCTTTAATTGCGCTAAAAAGCGCTGATAAAGGGTGTCCCTTATCCTCACTAAAAAAACACTGATAACATCCCCTCCTTTAACAACACTATTTTATCACAGATAAATGATACTTTTTATCATCACTCTAAATAGCACTGATATAGGGGGATATTATCTACACTTGAAATCACTATGACAAAGGCATAGTTGCATGTGATGTTCTGTTTATATAATAGAACACTAACCAGCACTTGCACAAGAAACACAAATAGCACCTTCACAATGCACACAAGAACAATGCATCGCACACAATAACAAAGAAGCACGCACAAGAGTTTGGAAAAAAATGCTATATACATTTCAAACAATGTTTTATATAATTACATTTACAATTATCCAGCAAACAGTTAAAAACATTAAGGATTCGTCCTTTAACATCCGTGATCCCATATCAAAAATGTCTGGTCAGGGTATTATTTATCGAACAAATCATCCCAACTCAACCAAAAGGTTCCACCTATATAAGAAAACAAATATTATGTTAGTAATACTATAAAGAAATAAATTTAACATTAATATGAAATAATACATTAATAAAAAGTTAATTTTTAATAAAAAACACATTTGGAGTTATTCATGTTACACCATGCATCGTATCGAGGTGGTGTTGATTCCTCTACATCAAAAATGAGTTAGGTATCGTTTCCCTAAAATATCCGAACAATACGAATGTGTTTTCTTGGTTTGAGTATGTCCTTTTTTACTAAAATTAATATCAAATTTAAATAGCATATTTGGATTTATAACAGTTGCATCATTCATCGGATTGAGGTGTGGTTGATTCTTACACGTCGTAAATGACTCATGGATCGTTGTTCTAAAGTATCAAAACAATCCGAATGGTTTTTCTCAGTTTGTATTATGATGGTTGTGTTTTCACTAAAATATCATTTGAAACGTGAAACACCCATTTTGAGTAATACTAGTTGAATCGTTCGTCAGTTTGAGGTGATACTACTTCATACTAATCATAGAGGACTTAAAAATCACTATACTAAATTATTAAAACAATCTGAGTGTGTTTTCTTAGTTTTCAGTGAGTGAATCATTTTAAGCTAAACTGTCAATTTCAAACTCAAAATGGAAACTTTTAGTCATACTGGTAACACCGTGCAACAGGTTGAGGTGTGGTTGATTCCTACACATCAAAAATGACTCATGGATCATTGTCTTAAAGTATCAAAACAATACGAATGTGTTTTATTGGTTTTCAATATGCCGCTTGTTTTTTTTAATTAAATTAATGTCAATTTTAAATAAAAACACATTTGGACTTATAAAGGTCACATCATTCATCAGAATGAGGTTTTTTTGATTCATAAGACCTTAAAAATGAGTCATGGGTCATTGTTCTAGGGTATCAAAAAATCCAAATTCATTTTCATGGTTTTCAGAATGTTTGTTGTGTTTTTTTACTAAAATAACATTTCAAATTAGAAACACACTTTTTGAGTCATACCGGTCACATGATGTATCAATTTTATTTTAGACTACTTCATACATGTCATAATGGACTTAAGAATCACTACCCCAAATTATGAAGATAAGAAAAAATCATTTTCTTAGTTTTTAGCGAGTGACACATATTGACCTGAAATGTAAATTTTAAAATAATAACAGGCACTTTTAGTTATATCTGTCACACCGTGTGTTGGATTGAGGCGAGGTTGATTCATACACATCAAAAATGACTCATGGATCATTGTATTATATTATCAAAACAATCTGAATGTGTTTGATCGATTTTCAGTATGTCAGCTGTTCTTTTTACTTAAAATAATGTCAATTTTAAATAAAAAGAAACATTTTTATTTATACCAGTAACATAATGTATTGTATTCAGGTGGGGTTTATTCCTACATGTCAGAAATGACTCATGGTATTTTTTTCTAAATTATCAAATTAATATGAATAAGTTTGACCGGTTTTTAGTATGCCAGTTGAGTTTTTTTATTAAAATTAATGTCAATTTTAAAAAAAAAAAGACACATTGAGTCATACCAGTCTCACTTTGTGTCAAATTGAGGTGCTCCTACACATCAAAAATGTCTTATAGATCATTTTAAAAAATTATCAAAACAATCATAATGTTAGAGTTCGTGTCCTGAGAACTAACTGTTTTTACTTTTATTACATGAATGTACAATTATTATATATTGTTCATTGTTCATTATGACTATAACATAATAATGTCCTGGAATATTTGTTGCATTAATAAGGTCATCGAAGATCCCCACTATGATGAGAACCTTTAAATTCTATAAAAAGTTTCTTAAATAATGTTCTACGGGTTGATGACATACTATTATAGGACACATAGTATACAAACCGTCATGCGCGAGTACTCATAAGAAGATGAGAATCTGTCTCATGGAGTTCACACTTGGTAACCTCCAAGATTGGAGATCATGAGAACAGACCTTCCAGGAGTAATTCCGCATGTCTTGGTGTCATCAGATATTTATATATGCGAGCATGTGTATTGGTCCTTAGACTGAAAGATTACCATTAACTCAGGTCATGACTCACGTACTTATATTTGAATAAGAAAAATGTCACGTAGATAGTTGTCGGGAAGTAGGGTACGTTGTTTGCATCACGAATGTCATGTTGTTAATGGATAAGTCGAGGAAGGATTTGTCCCTTTAATATTTATAGAAGTAGATATCTCAGACCCTTTGATTGAAATAGAACTGTCACCCAAATTCCATGGCCATGGTGTAACGATGAGTTTATTTCTGGAATTCAAAGAATGACAGATCAGGCCTAATGGTTTATGACACTACCATGAAACCTGCTTGATGAGATATTGAGAAAAAAGTATTAAATTGCATAGTAAGAGTTTGAATGAGGTGAAGCATAAATGTGGTTTCAACTTCTCTCTCTTAGGTGCCTTGACCAGTTTCTAGACAGTAATCTTGGACTTTAGGCAAGCCCGCCTAATTCCAATGAGAAAGAAGCCTAGACTGTAACACACTAAGTGTATCCAAGTATCTCAAGTAGAATAAATATTATTCCCATACATGGTAAAATAATTGTTCAAGGAAGCCAAAATCATTTTAATGATTGAGGAAGAATACAATGAAAACTATTACACGTCGTGTATTAATAATTACGTGCCATGTAGTTTATATTTTGAAAACAAGTTCACGCAGTGTATTAATGATTACACACTGTGTAGTTTTCATTTTGGAAAGGAAATGAAAAACAATTATGCGTTGTGTATTAATGATCACATGCCATGTAGTTTTCCTTTTGGAAAACAAGTACATGCCATATATTTATTAATACACACCGTGTAGTTTTTCCAGTCAGGATTTTGAGGATATAATATTTTCTTATTAAATGAAATTAATTATAATCAGCATGGGCACATGTCAAGGAATTAATGACTTGACAATGGGTTTTTATAAGAGTTAATGAAATAAATAAAAAGTGTAATGCATTTATTTATTGTCATTACCCTATAACCCCATACACCTGATTATAAATATCCTCACAACCCCAACATTTTCCCTTAATCGTTGTGTACAACAATTCTGGATAATTATCTCAAGACCGGAAGAACTCCTTCCTCCAAGAATGTTCTCAAGACCGAGAGAGATCATCTTCCATCAGATCAAGGTGATCTTAGGCTGACAACGCAAGAAAAGGTTTCTCAATTATAGCACCCAAAGAATCCTTTGGCGACAACCAGAGATACACGGTGCAAGTGTGGATCACCACTGGAGGAAGTCTACACTTGGATTCTATGATGCAACGAAGAATCACATCAGAACGTGATCAAGAATATCAACGAAGGAAGAACTCCCAGAAAGTTACTTCTTGTCAATTAATTAAATTAATTATAATCAACCTATAATGATCCAACTTTGTGGTTCTGGGACTTTCCTTTTCTTTTTCTTTTTCTGTGAATCAATCCATAGAGACTGGCGTTTATCGTTGTATGGATCCGAGATTGATCATTTGTAATGACAAAAAGACAAGTGGCCACATCCACTCATGATCTTCCGCTATGCCCATAACCTTAAAATGTTATCAGATGGAGGTTACAACATTGATTATAGTTATTTAATTTTCATTGATAATTTATGCATATATATTTGATTCAATTCAAGATAAATCATCCTAAAATACGGGATAAGTGAAATCTATTCTTCCTCCTTCATTTATAGATTCATATCACAGGAATGACCTTTTAATTTTGATTTTGATTAAAATAAAAATGAGGAACTCATACAGAGGAGCTGCTCTTTCTGTATGTACAACATGGGAATACACTATGTGTAATGAAAACTACACGCCGTGTACTTAGATTCAACAAACTGGTACTGGTCCGCCAAACCACACCATGTGAATTGAGTATACCTATGTATTTATTACACCGTTTTAAACAGAATTGAACGGTTCATGGAAACTAGAATACACGGCGTGTATGTTGGATCAAAACGTCGTGTAGTCCGTTCTGGCCTAGGTGAAACCATGTACAAGGTTAAGCTGCATACCGCATACAAGGGATTTCCAGGCTGGTAATCGTGATACAAGGAAGTACAAGCCGTGTACTAAAAAAATTTCCTATGTACAAAAAACATGCCAAAACCCCCAACCTGTAATTTGGATAAAGTGTGAAAATAAATACCCGCTGTGTAAATATAAACTAGACGCCATGTAATTTCCAGAAATGGATTTTCATCAGGTTTCCTGCAAGGTACAAAGACCTGGACAAGGAATATGGATGAGAAGAATTTCAAGGACATTCAGAAAAGAATTTAAGATAAATAATTGATTATTTATAAGATCATAATTAATTGAATTCAAGAACGAATTATCTTAAATCAAAGATCAATTAAAAGAATTTGAATACTAAATATGCGTAAATGTTATTTCATGCTATGGATGATCATGAGATAGACCAAAGAACCTTTGTGTGTATGGATTCATTTAAATTTATTTAATTTAAATTCGTAGACCTGTGAGCCTTCTTCCAATAAAATGTAGGACCTGAAATCCCATGGTTTCTTTAATGTAAACCCATGTAATAGAGGATCTCCCAAGATAGATGATATGGTTCAAAACCTGAAGCCGAGGTGAAACTGAAACAAGAAGATACAAAGGTGGACAGGTGGGAGTTGAAAAACACGAACCATCAGGTTCAAGGTGTTTTTCCCTAGGTCAGGGTTAGCTTATCAAAAGCACTAGATAAGATAACCAATATATGCTCATGATCATGCCATATTATTTTATTTTTATCTAATTTCATGGTTTATTTATTATGTATGTTTTTTCGCAATCACATAATTAATGAATTAAACAAGCATGCAATGATGGAATAATGTAAAACCAAACTATGCGTAAACATTATCAGAACATGGTTAATCACATAAGAAAGCATCACTTAATATTAACAAGCATGTGATAATGAGAAACTATACATAAAGAATTAAAATCCCTTAAATACAATATTATGTCAGACCAAGCCTTCTATTATTTGATTATGGTAAAGACTCAATAAAACTATGTGTTTGACCAACCCTTGTTGGGAAACTTACTTTTATAAAGTAAGCCCTTATGAATGGTTTCAGGTTGAATTAACCATATTACATCAAGAGGAGTAGCCCTTTATAGACTTGGTGTAATATTGGACACAAGAGTTGAAGAAATCAAAGTCAAGATTTCAGGATTTGGGAGTCCACTCAACAGATCAAGGAACTGTAAGCTCACAGTTGGAAAAGACCTGCCTACTTAAATACCTTCAAATATATTGACCAACCCTTGTTGGTGTTATGTGAAGGGGAATATGGATTCATGCCACTAGAATGTCAAAGAAACAAGACATTCCATGTTCAATGGTGAGGGCCATTGATACTTGATAAAATAGTGGGAGACTTTATAAAAATTTATTATTTCTCATAAAAAGTAATCAAGAAAGTACTGATAAATCAACTCTTTTAGTTGGTAGAATCAATATGAAAAACTCATCAACCACATTTTCTCTGCGATCAATTCTGGAAAAAGACAATATCCTCACCGGCATTAACTTTCAGGAATGGTTTAGGCACATTCGGGTTATCCTACGCCATGAACGAACATTTTATGTGCTGGAGTCCTCACTTCCTATTTCGCTTGCCATAGGGGTGAGTGATAATGATTTAATAGTCTATGATCAACATTTGAGCGATGCACTCGATGTTCAATGTTTGATTCCATCATTAATGTCTAGTGAGCTCATGAAGTCTCATGAAGACATGGATGCATATAGCATGCTCAATCACCTCTGTGGTCTACACTAGGAGAGAGAAAGATAGGAAAGGATTGAGATCTCCAAGGATCTATTTCAGAGAAATCATGGAGAGGGTGCCCCATATAGTCCTCATATAGTCAAGCTCATTGGCTACATTGAGCGCTTGGAGGATCTAGTGTTTAAACACCCTGAAGAACTAGGTACTGATCTCATTCTTGCATCACTCCCCCAGAGTTTCTATAACTTTGTTGTAAACTTCAACATAAAAAACATTGAGAAGACTCTATCTGATATTCATATCCTCATTCACCAAGTGGACAATGACTTGAAGTGTGAAAATCCCTATGTCCTCATGGTGAATAAAAATAAAGGGAAGGAGAAGATCTTTAAGACCAAAGCATCTTCAAGGCCTTCCATTAAAAGAAAGATCAATGGGAAGGCAAGAGAACAAGAGGTTATTTGTTTTGCATGTGGCAAGAAGGTCTACTAGAAGAAGAACTGCACCTATCCAAGGAAGTAAGGGGAAGATTCAAGTGCGTTTGTTATCAAATACAATATATCTGTTTCTACCAATTGGGTAATATATACTTCTTGTGGTTCTCACATCTGTATCCAAATATAGAAACCATGTAGATTCAGAAAAATTGATTGAGGTGAGGTGGATCTGCGAGCAGCCAACAGAGCCAGACTCACTACTGTAGCTGTCAGATACTACCACCTCACATTGCCTACTGGGATGGTCTTGGTGTTGAATGGATGTTATTATGTGCCTTGTGTTACTAAAAACATTATTTCAGTATCCAGATTAGATACTAATGGATTCATCTTCATGTTTGGAAGTGGAAGTTTCTACTTTTATAAAGATAAAATTTGTTTTTGTAGGGAAAATTTATATAATAGCCTTTATGTGTTAGACTACACAAACCAATTAATGGAAATCAATGACAAAGTTAATTCACATGAATCATATCACACCCAACATTGGCATCACCAGGTAGGTCATGTCATTGAGAAACATTTGACAAAATTACATCAAGATGGGTATTTAGATTCTTTCGAACTAAAACCACTTGGTGTATGTCATGCATGTCTACAAGGAAAAATGACCAAATCCCCATTTAGTGGGAAAGTTGAAAGGGCTAAAGGGCTTCTAGAATTAGTTCACATAGATATTTGTGGACCATTTCCAGTTTATGTAAGGGGTGGGTTCTCGTACTTCATATATTTTACTGATGATTTTAGTAGATGTGTAGATATCTACTTAATGAGGTATAAGTCAGATTCTTTTGATAGGTTCAAAGAATATAAGAATGAATTTGAGAACCATCTTGTTAAGAAGATTAAGAAACATCTCTCAGACAGATGATGAGAATATCTTAATCAGTTCTTCATTGATTTCTTATGGGATTTTGGGATTTTATCTCAACTCACTTGATAAATGGTATTACATATGAGTTATAGAGTGGACACAAATCCATGTTGCCGAATTTACATGTTTGGGGTAGAGAAGCATTTTTTAAGGCCTCTTCAGGTAACAAACTTGCACCCCTGAGGAAAAATGAGCATCTTTATAGGATATCCCAAGGAAACAAGGGGATATTACCTATAAAAACCCATAGATAAAATGGTTATAGTGGCAAGAGATTCCATATTTCTTGAGAGGGAGCATGTATCCAAAAGATATAGTGGGATCAAGATAGACATTGATGAAGTCGAGGCTCAAGATATACTAGAGTTGGTACAATATTAGATTCCACAAAGCCTCGTGGAAGAACAATCTATTCAAGAGACACAAGAACTGCATAGGAGCACAAGAGAAGTGAGAGAACCAGAATGATATGGTTTTTTTGTCAATGAGGATGGTGACTCATTATTGGTTGACAATGATGATCCTCTTACCTACAAGGAAGTAGTTGAAGGCACAGATATTTCCAAGTGGCAAGAAGCCATGAATTCTGGAATGGATTCCATGTACCAAAACCAGGTATGGATTTTGGTAGATCCTCCAGTTGATGTAAATCCTATTGGTAATAAATGAGTATTCAAGAAGAAACTGAACCTGGAAAGACAAGTCAGCACCTATAAGGCATGACTGGTTGCAAAAGATTTTAGACAGTGTCAAGGAATTGACTATGATTAATCCTTTTCACAGGTTGCAATGCTGAAATCCATCTGAATCTGATTGGCCATTGCCGATTACCATGAATATGAAATTTGGAAAATGGATGTCAAAACAACATTCCTTAATAGGAACCTCCAGGAAGATGTCTACATGATGCTACTTGAAGGGTTTTTGATTCCAAAGAATGGCAAAAAGGTATGCAAGTTGCAGAAATCCATTTATTGATTAATGAAAGCATCCAGGTCATGAAATATTCATTTTGATGAATCTGTAACAGAATTTTTCTTTGTTAAGAATGAATGTGAGCCTTGTGCCTAAAAAGATTTAGTGGAAGTGCAGTAGTTTTCTTAATAGTATATGTTGATGACATATTTCTAATTGGAAACGAAGTACCTTTCTTATAGTCAGTTAAGGAATGAGTTGATAAATTCTTCTCCAAGAAAGACTTTGGCGAGGCATCATATATTCTAGGGATCAAGATCGATCGTTATAGATACAAAATAACGCTGGTCCTTAGTCAAAGTACATACATTGACAAGTTACATAAGAGATTCAGTATGGAATAGTCCAAGAGGGGATAGTTTCTAGTCTAATATGGTATTCATCTTTCAAAGAAAATGTGGCCTCAGAAAAATGAGGAAATAAAGAAAATTGCATGGATCCCTTACGCATCTGTGATTGGGTTACTCATGTATGCTATGCTATGTACAAGGCTAGATGTTTCCTACACATTAAGTATGGTAGCCAGATATCAAGCTGATCAAGGATACCACCATTGGATGGAAGTCAAGACTATCCTTAAGTATCTAATGCGTACTAAGGATATGTTCCTGGTTTATGGAGGAGATGATGAACTAGTCATCAGAGGAAATGTATATGCTAGTTTCCAGACTGATCAAGATGACATGAAGTCACATACATGATATATCTTCATTTTGAATAGAGGTGTAGTGAGCTAGAAGATCTCAATGAAAAGTGTGGTGGTAGATTATATAGCAGAGTCTGAGTATATCGCATCTTCTGAGGCAGCTAAAGAAGCAGTATGGATATGAAGCTTCATCCAAGAGCGGGATGTAGTACCTCGTAGTTAATATCCTATCATAGTATATTGTGGTAATACTACAGTGGTGGCACTTGAAAAAGAGCCATGGTCACATCAACGGAAAAATCACATGCATTAGAATTATAATCTCTTGAGAGATTTTTCTCGGAGAGGTGAAGTTGCAGTGAGCAGTATTTCCACGAAAGACAACATGGAGGACCCTTTAAATAAATCCTTAACTCGGTAAAAACATGATCATCAAGTGAGGTATAGCAGACTAAAATTCGTAGGTAGTTGGCTCTAGTCCATGTGGGAGTTTGTTAGAGTTGGTGTCTTGAGAACCAACTATTTGTACTTTGATTACATAAATGTACACTTATTATATATTGTTCATTGTTCTGAATGACTATAATATAATAATGTCCTGGAATATTTGTTGCATTAATAAGGTCATGGAAGATCCCCTCTATGATGAGAACCTTGAAATTCTATAACAATATTCTTAAATAAAGTTCTACGATTGGATGACATACAATGATAGGACACATAGTATACAGAACTTCATGTGCGAGTACTCGTAAGAAGACGAGACTCTCTCTCATGGAGTTCACACATGGTAATCTCCAAGATGGGAGATTATGAGAATAGACCTGCAAGTAGTAATTACTCATGTCTTGGTTTCATCGGATATTGCTATTTCTGAGAATGTGTAATGGTCCTTAGACTGGAAGATTATCATTAACTAATGTCAGGACTCACACACATATATTTTCTGACGAAAACCATCACGTAGATAGTTGGTGGGAAGTAGGGTACGTTGGGTGCATCACGAATGATATGTTGTTAATGGATAAGTCACGGAAGGATTTCTCCCTTCCATATTTATGGAAGTAGATATCTCAGGGCCTTTGATTGAAATAGAAATGTCTCCCATATTCCATGGCCAGGGTGTAATGTCGAGTTTATTTCTGGAAGTCAATGAATGACAGATCAAGCCTAAAGGTTTATGACAATACCATGAAACCTTCTTGATGAGATATTGAGACAAAGGGATTAAATTACACAGTAAGCGTTCGTATGAGGTGAAGCATCAATTCGTTGTCAAATTCCTTCTCTTAGGTGCCTTGACCCATTTCTAGATAGTAATCATGGACATTAGGCAATCCCGACTAAGAATTCTTGAGAATTATATCAAGACCAAAAGAACTCCTTCCTCTAAAAATGCTCTCAAGACTGAGAGAGATCATATTCCATCAGATCAAGGCGATCTTAGGTTGACATCGCAGGCAAAGGTTTCTCCATGCTAGCACCCAGAGAATCCTTTGGCGACGTCCAGAGATACGTGGTTCACGTGTGGATCACCGCTGGATGAATCCCACACTTGGATTCTTTGACGCAATGACATATCACATTGGAACATGATCATGAAAATAAACAAAGAAATAACACACAAAAGGAACTTCTTTTAAATTAATTAAATTAATTATAATCAACCTATAAAGATCCTATATTGTGGTTCCTGGACTTTCCTTTTCATTGTCTATTTCTGTGAATCGATCCCTGGATACTGGCATTTATCATCGTATTGATCTCAAATTGGTCATTTGTAATGACCAAAAGCCAAGTGGGCACATCCACCCATGAGATTCCGATGTTCCTGGAACCTTCACCTAATTCATTTTCTCAATTTTTTGTTTTTCAGTTCTGTTTTTTTACTAACATATCATTTAAAGCTGGAAACACGCATTTTGAGTCACACCGGTCGCATTGTGCACCAGTTTGACATGATACTTCTTCATACATGTCATAAAGAACATATGAACCATTTATATAAATTATGAAGAAAATTAGATTAAGTTTACTTAGTTTTTAATGAGTGAAACATTTTAGTTAAAATATCAATTTTAAAATGATAAAGGACACTTTTTGTGATATCAGTCACAACGTTCATCGAATTAAGTTGTGGTTGATTCCTACTCATCACAAATGACTGATGGATCATTTTTTCCTAATGTATCAAAATAATCCGAATACATTTTATTAGCTTTTAGTATGTTACTTGTTCTTTTTTCTATATTAAATATTAATTTAATATTAAAATATAGACATAAAATGATAATGGTCACACAATGCATCAGATTTAGGTGTGGTTGATTCTTACACATCAAAAATGACTTATGTGTCTTTGTTCTGAATTATCAAATCAATACTAATGCATTTTCTTAGTTTTCAGTTTGTCATTTTTTCTTATTACTAAAAATAATGACAATTTTAAATAAAAATAGACACTTCGAGTCATACTAGTCATATCTTCATGCTATTTGTGTAGATTATTCCATCAGGTAGGATGCCCATTCATTTCTAAACAATTATATATAATCTTGTGAATGTGAGACTTTTGGACAACCATGGTAGTACTAAAAAAATAAATTTACACAAAGGAATAATAAATATTTTAAATGAAATAGTAATTATCTTTGAAAATACCTATTTAGCAATGCTTATTTGTTGATGGAATACGATCTCATTCATAAATCTACAAACATAATAACCACAGTCTCTTCCATTTGTTTCGAACACTATAGAAACATTGAGAAAAATAATTAATTTTTTTATATGTCTTTGGATAAGGAAATGTTATTATATATACCTAGATACTTATCCAGTCATAGTACTTGTGATGTTCCTTGTACTTTTCCTCTAGCCTCATTCCAAGGTGTAGATGATATTTACACACCACCCTATCATAAAATAATCCACCTTAAACGATAATATAAATTATATAACTAGATATTTAGTTCTAAAATGATTGATATATTGTATAACAAATTGACAAACGCCATCATGTGTGGTTGGTTGGTTGTATATCCATGCATTGAATCTGAGAAATAAATATTTGGAGTATCCAAATTGACCTCAATGAGCATCCAATTCTACCTAAAGACACAAAAAGGAATATGTAATGAAAGAAATTAAACTATATTTTATATGATTAAATTGTATAGTTTCACCCTTGCATCATTGGTATTAAGAAGAACATGTCATCTATATTTTTTCTATTAAATTATTTGAGTAGGCCTGTCACTATTTCTTCCTCTTTTTCAGATTCAATTTTTTTGTTCTATAGAGTCGAAATGCGCACTAATGAGTCCAATTTGTTTTTCATGGGTAAATACCTTCTATTGTTTTTCATATATATGCCTATGTAAAATATGAAATGTATTTAGTCATAATTATCATATTATATCAACTTTTAGAAAATCAAATCTGGAAAACATACCTCATGTATACATTTACAACTGAGTCACCTAGCCAATCATACTCCAGGAATTCACTTAAATTTTCAACACAAATGAAATCTAGATCTTCCCCTTTTTACATATCTTCATCAAAAATAATTATATGAGTACCACTGTCTTTCAACTTCATATTCACATGAGCCTGTAATAATAATAAATGTGGATATAGTGTGGTAGGGTTTAAGGTGCTTTCATTAAATTGTATTGATCGGTTGGTTGATCATTGAGATGGTTTTGATATGTTATTTCTTTTCACCCCCTTCCCTTTGTCCATCTGTAATATCATTCATCGGTTCAAACCTTTTCTCAATAAAAGTTAAAGGTTCATATTGAAAAATAAATTGGAAATGAATACATCTTTGCCGAAATGTTTTCTTACAAGCTGTGAAATCCATGCGATGAATGTTCCAAGATCTTCTTGGAACATATGAATATGTTCATCATAAATTGGAATAGGTAGCTCAGCACTCAGATCATGGGCTATGTTAATCAACACATTGACCTGACCTATTAGATGTTGTCTATTGTGTAGCATGGCATTTTGGATATTGAACATCATAGCCCTCACTACAAGGTGATTAGTGGGTGTTGATAGATATAAATCATATTAATTTTAACCCTATTTGATATCCATACAAGAAAGGTATCAGTGCCTATCCTATTTTAAAATAACAATAAAAATGATTAAAACATTTATTACATCAGCTAAGATAGGTTTTTTAGGGGAATGGCTTTCGTCAAAGCTAGTTGGGGGTGGGATGATATCTTTATGTGCTGGTTGTTCTTGAGTGGTTTCTTCTCTTCCCCCCCCCCACCATCAAATTTTCTCTAAAATATCCCTAAAATTGAATATATTCTTAAAGGATATTTATTATCTATCTCATCATTTGGATTTAATCATTTTGATCCTCCTATGGTATTTTTTCTCAAAAAATATTCAGGGTGTCACTGTAGAGACCCGTATCCTGACGTACATGGACATTACATTACATTTGCGGAATACTTAGTATATAACAAAAACACACACACAAGGATCATAATAGTTTAGTGTCTTTGGAAACTCGGAACATAATCTTCTAATCCTGGTGAAAGATCTTCAATATCTCCCATAAAGATCTTCCATTTTTTTTTACCTAAAAACCTTTCTTTATATCCTGGGAAAAAGAAAACATAAAAGGGTGAGCTCAAATGCTCAGTAAGGGTAAACAAAAGAAATATCAATCACATCATATATATAAGAACATAGCTTTTGGAAATCTTAACCTGCAAAAAAGCTCATAATATCATAACATGGGATAAATCATAGAAGTGAAATGTAATCCCAATAATCATAACATAAAACATGAAACTTTGTGGCATACACACATAATCATAGAGAATCATTTCTTGTTAGTCAAGACTCAATGCCAAGACTATCTTAGTGGACAAAGTCCCTTTCTGAATCGAGTAACCCTCGTTTCAGTCCTGTTTCACTGAACCGGTATAACCTACCATTTCAGCCATGTCTATCTCATGAGATATAAAATCTTTACCCAATGCATTGGAGGGAGATATAGGTCCCACCCATCTCATAATGAAACCATTCTTATGTGTGCCACAAAATCATAAACCATACATCATAGCATAACCCATGTAATAAAAATGGGATTCTTAAACAACATGACATCATAAAACCATTCATATAAGATAAAGTAATTCATAAACTTAATTCCATCACAACATAGTCAAATCAATGTAAAAATTTGGATAGAAACAGAACCCTTTATTATCTTAGATGGATAATAATTTTGATAAAACACTTGAAATGAATTCTTGAGGAAAATATCCTTTCTTCTTCAAAATCAATTTCTTTTCACAAAACATCATGAAATTTTAAAAGAAAGAGATTTTATTAAAAATAGTCATGAAATCTTTTGGAGGAAGCTTCATGAAAATAAGGCTTTATAAAACCGTAAAAATCCGTTCGTGCCGTTAAAAAAAACATTCTTCTCGTACTTTTGTCGGAAAATCAAAAAGTACCTCGTACGAAAAACGACAAAAGATTCCTTTCATATCTTTTACTAAAAACTCACCGAAGGGTAAAATTGGATTTAAAAAATTGTAGGAGGATGGAAATAATATGACATATTGAGGAAACATGGATTTGGTTGATAAAATACACCCCACTAAATACCAAAGTACAAACAATCTCGGATAAAAATGAGATTGTGATATTTCCCTTACCTTAGGTCCAATTTGCTTCGTATGTGTCCGAACCTACTGTATAATGATTTAAATAATGTAATTGAATTATTACAGAATCATATTCATTGTTATGATATCATATATGGTTCACTTATGACATTATATTACCCGTTCTTTTGTAAATTCCATGTTAAAGAAGCGTTTTGGGTAAAATCGTTTCATTTATCGTAAGTGTTTTGACTTGTTGTTCTTGACATCATTATTACTTATATCATGATTTACTTACTTCCAGAATATAAAATATGATTTATATATCATATATATTCAGTATATATATATATATAATAGATAGATAAATAAAATGAAAAACACCGTTCATGGAGACAGTAGTCCGTACGTACGCATGAACGCTGTTTTCCTTTCCTTATTGTCTTGAAATGGAAGTAAGTAGATGACATACATATGTATATATATACATAAATCCAGTAGCTTTATAATGTCATATATTTCATTATTATTTCTTATATATACTTTATAATCATTCTTAAATGGTTAACATGGAGAATGAATCTCATCGCGTTGTGGAGACGGTAGTCCGTACGTACGCACGAGCGATGATATCATTTCTATAAATATTGAATTGGAGTGGAGTGGATTATACAATATATCAGAATCAGTATGATGTTGTAATAACTATGTATAGTTATTCTTTACACCATTATACCCATCCATGTAAGGTGGTGGTGGAAAATAGATTACACCACGGCGTGGAGACTGTATTCTGTACGTACGCACGCGCGGTGATTTCTTTTTCCGTAGGATGGATAGATGGTGAAATAGGGTTGTTTCATACTTATAATAACATATCAGTATATGAGTGATACTGATGTTATTACTTCATAATTACACAACCTAAGAAGAAGAAGTGGAAGAAGAAATAAAGATGAAAGAATTGGTAACGGTAATTACCTCTTCTTTGAAGCGCCTCTTTGAGACCTCCTCTTAGGGCACTAAAATTGGTCTTTGAGGAAGACCAGAACCTCTAGGATGTTGCTAGGGAAGTGGAGAAGATATTTTGGCAGGGGTTGGCCGAGCTTGAGTGCTCAAATTGGTGTGAGGAGGAGGGGGAGGAGGTGTCCTTTTATAAGGGAGGAGAGGGGCACCTTAGGAATATCTCAAAATATTATTTTATATTAAAGTAAAAATCGGTTTATAATGGTTCCAAAGGGTCTTATTTCAAAGATAAGGTGGGGATGGGTCGAAATACTATCAACCAATAGAATTTAGACAAGTTTAGGATATTATTGTAACCTTATCAATTAGATTTAACTCCAAGTTAAATAATTTAGCTTTTACCGTGTCTTTTTGTTTTCTTTCACTATATGGTTAATACACTTACTATAACATGCCAAACGAACCCCAAATTGTTTATTATTAATATATATATCCATATCTAAGTCATTTGGCCGAACCTTAGATTTTTAGGAAAAAAATAACAATTAATAATATAATATTTGATTTAAAAACTATTTTGTGTCAATTTTGACACTATTTGATATATGATTTTTGTGAAAGTCATAACAGAATTAAATGTTCGAAGAAAGTTAATTAAATCAACATTAATATATCATAGTAACCTAGAAAATTAGTGGAAATCATAAAAAGTCTCAAATTACATTTATTTTGGTGTTTATAACATCAATTATGTCAATATTTCATTAATAAGATAATTACTGCATCATCATTGTGTCATAAATAAATTAACTTATTTTATGTATAAAAATTACAAATAAAATACCATCATGTAGGAAATCTTTTTAGATTTCTAAGGAATATTTATAATCTAAAATCCAACATATATAACCCTATGTAAAAATTGTTTTTCTAAAGGATATATGCTTGTGTCATTTTTGTATTCATTTTAACTTAATTAAAATAAAGTGTCATTATCACTTACAAGTGGATCAATGGGGTCCCAAAATCGACCCAAAGATGCCCATGGTCGACCATGTATCAACCAATAGGGTTAAGACACGTTTTAGGGTAATTTAATATTATTATAATATTATTTTTTAACCCTTATTTACCGGATTTACCCTTAACCATGGTAAATAAAATATTTACCGCAGTAATTATTCAAAATGTCTAAAAATAAAAGTTATCTATTTACACAATTTGAACATCATGATTCCAAATATGGAATCCATTTTTCTAAATTCAAAACACAGAAGTGGCAGAAATTAATTTAAAATTAATTCCCGCTGTCAAAACAAAAAGCGTGTTTTTAAGAGATAATAACTATCAAAAGATTGATACTTGTTTATGTTCGGTTTAATTGTAAAATTGTTTCCAAGGACCAAAATTATATTAAGTGGTAAAAATATATTCTAAATATACTTTAAAACCATTCAATATTATAATTTAACCACATAATATATTACGATGAAAAAAGTTGTTTTTAATTAAAATATAGCGTGTTTTTACTATTCATTAAAATATGAAAGTTGTCGGAAAAATATCAAAACTTTATCTAATGTAAATTTTTACATCCTGATTCAAAAGAAGAATATTATTTTGTCAAATTGAACATATAAACATGTCAATAACTATATTTAAAGTGGGTGCGCCATCAAAAGGTGGTAAAACTGCATTTTTTTGAAAAATACTTATTTTACCCGAAAAATTTATTTTGTTCTTATACCATGTTCTAGAAATGTGTAAGATGAATAATAATGTTATAAAATTAAAAATTTAGTTAATAATATTCATAACGGCTAGTTCATGACAATTTTATAATCATATAACATTGTCTATTAAAACCCGGTATTGCGTACAACACACGCTATCGAGGAAGGTCGCGATTGCGTGTAATGCAAGCAAAGTCAGGGTTGCGTGCTGTGAAAGAATCCTTCATTGTTTCATATAACAGAATCCAACCATATTTCATTTATATATTTAATATATATATATATATATACTCAATGTTGCGTAGAATAACTATTATCAAAATTGTGTGTAACACGGTCCAAGAATAGTGTTGCGTATACTGCAAGCTAATACGGTGTTGCGTATAGCGCAAGGTAATCTTGGTGTAGAATACAACACAAGACATTAATGAAATTAAAATAATATTTTTCATAAAATCTCGGGGTGTTACATTCTACCCCCCTTAAAATGAATTTCGCCCTCGAAATTCGTCGGGGTTATAAATGGTTTACTATTTGAAAGTTTCTTTGATAGAAACCCACATCGTAAAAAGGAATACCAAAACAAATCTTTAAAAACAAAAGTATGAAACGTAACGGTTACCCAAATAAACTAATCACTGGGTTTCCACATAGGTGAAAATATGGATATGGAAGAGAAATCTAACAATCATGTTCTGATGGAGAGTGGCAGAGAACATGGCTATGGAAAAGCTAGCAATCACAAAGCCATAAATTTGTGACGATCTAAGGTACCATCCAATTCATCAGATATAAGATCCCTAGGACAACATTTTTGGTTTTCAATATCATTTCCCTAAAGTTGAAAAATTTGAATTAGAAGAAATACTTGCTTGATTTTGGTATAATCTCACTGTTGTTCGTGAATTGAACAATTTACACTTCTTCCCTTAAAGAAATGAAGTTGAATTTGTTATTCATGATGTGTGAGCAGATCATGTGATAGAATGACAGGTCATTCCATCTGTCTCAAACAAAAGGTTAGCAAAACTTATATACATAAGTCGATCTATAGTGAGATTAATCATATATGGTTCCTAAAATGGACTTATACTTCATATATCATACTGCTTAATAAAATAAAACTAGTTTCTACTAAACGGGGACTTCCTGTAGGCCAGTGGTAGGCGATAAAGGCCAGTCGCACTTCGGTTGTGGGTTCGATTCCCACAGCCTTGTCCGAAGCGATGGGCTGTCGCCCGTCCTGCAGGTTGTCCTTTTTCTAAAACTACATTACTATAACATCCCATCAATAATATCGAAAAAACTTTTATCCTTAAACAATACTAACTTATGTCCAACATAATCCATTCCAATCTTTAGGCTTATCCATAATACTGCAGTCCATTCTCATAACATAGTGAAAACGATTACCAGAGATTTAATACCATCGTTGATCCCCATATATCATAAGATATGTTTTGTTGGTCACATTCCAAACATTCAAAGTCCTTAATCATGTATTCTCTTGAATACCCATTGAACCTTAGTGAAAACTTGAATGCAGTTAAAAGTTAACACTTTCCACATACCAAAATCCTCAAAATTCTATATACTCAAACCATGATATCACTTAGTCCTTATATCAATCATGAGATCATGAATACAATCAAACATCTCATTATCTTCTTATCCTTTCATTATGCACATATCATCTACTTTCCAAAATATTTGAATCACTTTTCATGGTTATCGGTACCTTAAAATTATTGAAAACCACAATAGACCAATACTTAAATATTCCAATACACCATAAAAGTACCTCAACAACATTATTCTTGAATACCAATACATAAACACTTCAGTCCATCCACTTCAATGATTTTCCTGGAATAAGTCCTTTCTTGATTTAGAAGTAACTTTTTAGGTCAGGGCATTGAGTTGGGTAATGCCCATGTTCTCCACAAATAAGACATTGAACTCCATAACAGTCTGTCACTCTATGACCCTTTTCTCCACACAGATAACATCTGTCCCTCCATTTGAGGTATTCCTCAAGGTTCTTCTTCCCTTCTTTAGAAATCTCAATCTTCCTTTATTTATGCTCCTCAACATGCGAACATGCATAATAGTTTATCTTCCTCTTCTTTGATGAATTATTCATTCCACTAAAATTCACCTTGTTTATCATATATCGCGATGACTGATTCGGCATAATCACAATATCTTTATCTCTAGGCATTACACAATTTTGTTGCTCATAGTCACCAATTTGTCCATTGGATTTAATGTTAACCGAATTCCTTCTGGTTCCCTCCATTAACTAAAACACAAAAAGAATTTTGTGAGAGGCGAAATCATGCTAGGGAAGACAACATAGTAAAGGGGAAGCACCCTCAATATCTAACATCTTAGGATAAATTCTAAGATAGTTACCGTAGTTCTAGGACTATATCCTATACGTATACTTATCCTTAGGGACATCCCTAGACATACCATAGAAATATCTCTAGGGATCTCACTAACGTTTTCGCATCCTAGTTTCCATAGGTTGACTAAACCTTTCCTCTGATACCAACTGTAGAGACCCGTATCTTGACGTACATGGACATTACATTACATTTGCGGAATACTTAGTATATAACAAAAACACACACACAAGGATCGTAATAGTTTAGTGTCTTTGGAAACTCGGAACATAATCTTCTAATCCTGGTGAAAGATCTTCAATATCTCCCATAAAGATCTTCCATTTTTTTACCTAAAAACCTTTCTTTATATCCTGGGGAAAAGAAAACATAAAAGGGTGAGCTCAAATGCTCAGTAAGGGTAAACAAAAGAAATATCAATCACATAATATATATAAGAACATAGCTTTTGGAAATCTTAACCTGCAAAAAAGCTCATAATATCATAACATGGGATAAATCATAGAAGTGAAATGTAATCCCAATAATCATAACTTAAAACATGAAACTTTGTGGCATACACACATAATCATAGAGAATCATTTCTTGTTAGTCAAGACTCAATGCCAAGACTATCTTAGTGGACAAAGTCCCTTTCTGAATCGAGTAACCCTCGTTTCAGTCCTGTTTCACTGAACCGGTATAACCTACCATTTCAGCCATGTCTATCTCATGAGATATAAAATCTTTACCCAATGCATTGGAGGGAGATATAGGTCCCACCCATCTCATAATGAAACCATTCTTATGTGTGCCACAAAATCATAAACCATACATCATAGCATAACCCATGTAATAAAAATGGGATTCTTAAACAACATGACATCATAAAACCATTCATATAAGATAAAGTAATTCATAAACTTAATTCCATCACAACATAGTCAAATCAATGTAAAAATTTGGATAGAAACAGAACCCTTTATTATCTTAGATGGATAATAATTTTGATAAAACACTTGAAATGAATTCTTGAGGAAAATATCCTTTCTTCTTCAAAATCAATTTCTTTTCACAAAACATCATGCAATTTTAATAGAAAGAGATTTTATTAAAAATAGTCATGAAATCTTTTGGAGGAAGCTTCATGAAAATAAGGCTTTATAAAACCGTAAAAATCCGTTCGTGCCGTTAAAAAAAACATTCTTCTCGTACTTTTGTCGGAAAGTCAAAAAGTACCTCGTACGAAAAACGACAAAAGATTCCTTTCATATCTTTTACTAAAAACTCACCGAAGGGTAAAATTGGATTTAAAAAATTGTAGGAGGATGGAAATAATATGACATATTGAGGAAACATGGATGTGGTTGATAAAATACACCCCACTAAATACCAAAGTACAAACAATCTCGGATAAAAATGAGATTGTGATATTTCCCTTACCTTAGGTCCAATTTGCTTCGTATGTGTCCGAACCTCCTGTATAATGATTTAAATAATGTCATTTACTTATTACAGAATCATATTCATTGTTATGATATCATATATGGTTCACTTATGACATTATATTACCCGTTCTTTTGTAAATTCCATGTTAAAGAAGCGTTTTGGGTAAAATCGTTTCATTTATCGTAAGTGTTTTGACTTGTTGTTCTTGACATCATTATTACTTATATCATGATTTACTTACTTCCAGAATATAAAATATGATTTATATATCATATATATTCAGTATATATATATATAATAGATAGATAAATAAAATGAAAAACACCGTTCATGGAGACGGTAGTCCGTACGTACGCATGAACGCTGTTTTCCTTTCCTTATTGTCTTGAAATGGAAGTAAGTAGATGACATACATATGTATATATATACATAAATCCAGTAGATTTATAATGTCATATATTTCATTATTATTTCTTATATATACTTTATAATCATTCTTAAATGGTTAACATGGAGAATGAATCTCATCGCGTTGTGGAGACGGTAGTCCGTACGTACGCACGAGCGATGATATCATTTCTATAAATATTGAATTGGAGTGGAGTGGATTATACAATATATAAGAATCAATATGATGTTGTAATAACTATGTATAGTTATTCTTTACACCATTATACCCATCCATGTAAGGTGGTGGTGGAAAATAGATTACACCACGGCGTGGAGACGGTATTCCGTACGTACGCACGCGCGGTGATTTCTTTTTCCGTAGGATGGATAGATGGTGAAATAGGGTTGTTTCATACTTATAATAACATATCAGTATATGAGTGATACTGATGTTGTTACTTCATAATTACACAACCTAAGAAGAAGAAGTGGAAGAAGAAATAAAGATGAAAGAATTGGTAACGGTAATTACCTCTTCTTTGAAGCGCCTCTTTGAGACCTCCTCTTAGGGCACTAAAATTGGTCTTTGAGGAAGACCAGAACCTCTAGGATGTTGCTAGGGAAGTGGAGAAGATATTTTGGCAGGGGTTGGCCGAGCTTTAGTGCTCAAATTGGTGTGAGGAGGAGGGGGAGGAGGTGTCCTTTTATATGGGAGGAGAGGGGCACCTTAGGAATATCTCAAAATATTATTTTATATTAAAGTCAAAATCGGTTTATAATGGTTCCAAAGGGTCTTATTTCAAAGCTAAGGTGGGGATGGGTCGAAATCCTATCAACCAATAGAATTTAGACAAGTTTAGTATATTATTTTAACCTTATCAATTAGATTTAACTCCAAGTTAAATAATTTAACTTTTACCGTGTCTTTTTGTTTTCTTTCACTATATGGTTAATACACTTACTATAACAGTCCAAACGAACCCCAAATTGTTTATTATTAATATATATATCCTTATCTAAGTCATTTGGCCGAACCTTAGATTTTTAGGAATAAAATAACAATTAATAATATAATATTTGATTTAAAAACTATTTTGTGTCAATTTTGACACTATTTGATATATGATTTTTGTGAAAGTCATAACAGAATTAAATGTTCTAAAAAAGTTAATTAAATCAACATTAATATATCATAGTAACCTAGAAAATTAAGGTAATTCATAAAAAGTCTCAAATTACATTTATTTTGGTGTTTATAACATTAATTATGTCAATATTTCATTAATAAGATAATTACTGCATCATCATTGTGTCATAAATAAATTAACTTATTTTATGTCTAAAAATTACAAATAAAATACCATCATGTAGGAAATCTTTTTAACTTTCTAATTAATATTTATAATCTAAAATCCAACATATATAACCCTATGTAACAATTGTCTTGCTAAAAGATATATGCTTGTGTCATTTTTGTATCCATTTTAACTTAATTAAAATAAAGTGTCATTATCACTTACAAGTGGATCAATGGGGTCCCAAAATCGACCCAAAGATGCCCATGGTCGACCATGTATCAACCAATAGGGTTAAGACACGTTTTAGGGTAATTTAATATTATTATAATATTATTTTTTAACCCTTATTTACCGGATTTACCCTTAACCATGGTAAATAAAATATTTACCGCAGTAATTATTCAAAATGTCTAAAAATAAAAGTTATCTATTTACACAATTTGAACATCCTGATTCCAAATATGGAATCCATTTTTCTAAATTCAAAACACAGAAGTGGCAGAAATTAATTTAAAATTAATTCCCGCTGTCAAAACAAAAAGCGTGTTTTTAAGAGATAATAACTATCAAAAGATTGATACTTGTTTATGTTCGGTTTAATTGTAAAATTGTTTCCAATGACCAACATTATATTAAGTGGTAAAAATATATTCTAAATATACTTTAAAACCATTCAATATTATAATTTAACCACATAATATATTACGATGAAAAAAGTTGTTTTTAATTAAAATATAGCGTGTTTTTACTATTCATTAAAATATGAAAGTTGTCGGAAAAATATCAAAACTTTATCTAATGTAAATTTTTACATCCTGATTCAAAAGAAGAATATTATTTTGTCAAATTGAACATATAAACATGTCAAAAACTATATTTAAAGTGGGTGCGCCATCAAAAGGCGGTAAAACAGCATTTTTTTGAAAAATACTTATTTTACCCGAAAAATTTATTTTGTTCTTATACCATGTTCTAGAAATGTGTAAGATGAATAATAATGTTATAAAATTAAAAATTTAGTTAATACTATTCATAACGGCTAGTTCATGACAATTTTATAATAATATAACATTGTTTATTAAAACCCGGTATTGCGTACAACACACGCTATCGAGGAAGGTCGCGATTGCGTGTAATGCAAGCAAAGTCAGGGTTGCGTGTAGTGAAAGAATCCTTCATTGTTTCGTATAACAGAATCCAACCATATTTCATTTATATATTTAATATATATATATATATACTCAATGTTGCGTAGAATAACTATTATCAAAATTGTGTGTAACACGGTCCAAAAATAGTGTTGCTTATACTGCAAGCTAATACGGTGTTGCGTATAGCGCAAGGTAATCTTGGTGTAGAATACAACACAAGACATTAATGAAATTAAAATAATATTTTTCATAAAATCTCGGGGTGTTACAGTCACCCCAAAACCCACACCTCTGATGCGACCTTACTTTTCTTCCTGGTTCAATGCCACTGAACGTATGTCTGTATCAAATTTGGATGTTTCTTATTCCTATGGCTATGTTAGATAGAAAATATAGGATAATAAGTAATCATTGTTATAAAATATCTATTTAACGGGAAAAAATATTTATTATGTCATAATTACACATGTTTCCTACACTTTTGTGTGTTTTCATCTATTACTATTCCATATTTATTTACACGTGCCTCTTTCCATAGCACATGGAATGGGCTGGAAGTGAATTTCGATTTGGATTGATCAATCATCATGTAAAAATATGAACATAGTTATGGTGTTGTATTATGTCACATATAATTATTACAATATATTTAAAATATGTACCAATTTTTTTCATGTGAATTATACCCCATTCTTACTTACGGTAGGGGTACGATGGTTTTTCTGCTCATTCCCTATTTTCCTCACATATTTTTTGTTTCATAAATAAAAAATGTCAATAAATTGATGAATACAAATATCGTCAAATGAAGAATTACCAAACACAATGTACCTAAAACGACGGCTCCACACAATGACTAGTAAACACATCCAACAATTTTAGATTATCAGGTGTGAATAAATAGGAGGTGGGTGCGGGTTTATTTTCCCTTCAACATTATGAAGATAAAATCTCATTAATATTTTTCTAAAGACACTATAAATATTTCTAGAAACCCTTAACACATAGTCCTTGTTCGATTCATCCACTATAAATGCACTCTATAAGGGATGATGGAGAGTAAGTGAATGTTTCATTATTTTATATTTTAGTAAATTAATGAAATGGTATCATAATTTCACGATAATATCTCCCCACATAAAAGTAATAAGATCAATGAAAACATGGTGCCATGACTGAACATCAATCAAGATGCATTTCCGAGTGATGATTCCAATGTTACAACTGAACATGGCCCTTTTGGGGTTGACATGCTGGCCATTCTTAATCCTTCTGACCTCGTATTTGATGTCTTTTTCTTCTACCTTAAGGATTGTTTCTAACACTATAAAACTATAGTGATTCTGTTTTTTCTATGCCACTAGTTTTTCATTGCCTACCATTTCCTCTGTTTCAACATCATTAATATGTTCCTTCGGAGTGCTTGCATTGGCATGTGCAAATGGTGGTTATACCTCTACACTGGGAGAAGCAACAGCAATGAGTTGAGAAACCTATTGGTCTGCAACACTGTGATTTGAATCAGTTTGACAGACAAGTTGTTCATCTATACTATGAGCAGCAATAGGTTGGGAGACCTATTGTGCCTCAGGATTGGGAGCATCATCATGTACAGAAGTCAATATCTAGAGAAGTGGTTTATCATTTAATTTAGATTATATAAAAGCAGCAGCGAACATATAATAACATAAGGTAACATGATGTATATTAAAAAAATATAACCTAATTATTGAAATCTCTTTTTTTAAGGCTGGAGGGATTGGATCCCTCTATTGACTATCCAAATCCCGTCCTTTTTGTCTCCTATAACATAAAAAATGGTTCCTACATTGGGACCACTGTGAAATGATGGCGACATACCAATGAAAGGGTAATCCTCCATTTAATTTTTTTCTAACCCTTCAGTGGGTTTTGTATATAATAGAAAAAATGTCCAATTTCAGTTTGCAGGATCTATAACATAAAATACTTGTTCTGCGTTTGATTCCATTATAAATGGTCTATCGTTGTACCATTCCTTACTAAAATAAATTTTCATGAATCCCAACAAATCTATTTTAACAACACTCCTGTTATCAACCCACTTGCATTGAAAAATTGACACATGGATGTCTGTATAATCCAACTCCCATATTTTCTTGAGGATTCCAATGTATGACATATTCACATAAATTGGATTTCTTTCCATAGCACCAGAAACATGTATTGCTTCATCCCCAAGTTTAACTCCACTATTCGGCAGGGTACTGTCTTCATAATGTTCATTAGTATAAAATGTATAACCATTAATTAAATAATCATAATAAGATAATACACACACACATGGCCCTATGGCTATCCATAGAAGTCATTCTGAATCCTTAAATATATGTTTCTAAAACCATCCTATAAACTATTGATTATGTGTATTTGATATCCATTTTTCATACCATGGTGGATTCAAATGACTAAGAATTTATTTGTGGGTTTCGAAATATGGTCAACCTCCAAACAGTTATGAAAAACATAATGGTGGGACTGCTCTTGATCTTTAATATTTATTGTGAAAACCTATCTTCCTAAAATTCATTTACCCACAAGCCACCCAATGTGATGAGATTTTGGTAGACCAATTATTTCCACACCAGAGAGGCATTTTGTACATAATGAACGACTTCCTCAAAAATATATCACTCCATATTACCACCCTCTAGAAAACTTCAATTTTTGACATACCGTTTAAAAATCATCATATACCATTCAATGTTTTACATCTAACTATAGTGTACATGACCACATAATCAAATCTCTCTCAGAAAGTGAACCATAAAATGATCCATGATATCAAAGAATGTTGGAAAAAATAACGTTTCCAATTCACATAATATGATTGCAATTTTTCATTCCATACTCGGTAATTTTGTTAGGTCTTTAACCTTATTGCATATAGCTTTGAAGAATAAACATGTCTTCATTAATGTATAATGGACATTATTGGAAAAAATACAATGTAAATCTATAGGAATTAGTTGTTTTATAAAAATGTGGAAATCTTGTGATTTAAGACCCTTTAACATTAAATCGATCAATGACATGATGTTCTTGACATTCGATGAATACCCTCTGAAACCTTTACATCATTCAATAAGTTTCAAAACTTATTTATCTCTTGCCTTCAAGGAGTGTAAGCTGTTAGAAGAAGAATTTTTTTACCCTTTATTGGAACAAACTCTTCTTATATTCCCTTGTCAACCATGTCCAACCTAGACTTAATTCCATCATTTGTTTTTCCTGGTGCATTTAGCAATGTACAGATGACACTATTACATAAATTTTTTCCAACATGCATATCATCAAGACACTTTCTAATGTAATGAAAATTCCTCTATGGTAATTTAAAATAAATGATCCCTTTTTCCATGTGGGTTGTGAAAGGTTTTTTGAAAATGGTTTACTAAAAGTAGTGTCCACTTATTTTACTTTCTCAAATAGTTGTTCACTTATTAGAGTAGATGGTGTTGTATATTTTTCTAAACATCCATCGAATGATGTCATCCAAGATCGATAGTTATGTCATCAGGGTATAAATTTTTGATGTCATAGAAACAGGGTATTCAATGAATATTTTAAACTAATTAACTGTGTACCTTGTTTGCAGTTAGGACACACATGAATTCCTTTAATGCCATATCCTGACAAACTTCCATTAGTAGGAAAGTCATTTATCGGCCCATACAACATGTCTCTCAACATGAAATACTTATTTATATAATCATCATACAACATAACACCTAAATCCCTCAATAATTTCAAATCCTCGATCAATGGAGCCAAATAAACATCATCAACATTACCCAATTGATTCAGTCCTAATATAAGCATAGATAACATGATATGTTTTTCATTTTATAGGAAACCATAGTGGGAAGTTGTAATTCACCAAAATAACCACTCATGTACCGTGAGTGATACTTTGAAAACCAAAATTATTAACTCCATATATAGATAACACAGGATGAAGTTTTCTTGGCTCGTTTCCAAAATTATGATACTCATGATTGATTCTCTTCCATTGAGAAGAGTCTTCCGAGTGACGTAGTTTTCCATATATATTTCTTCTATCTGGGTGCCACGTCAATTTTCATATGGTATCCTAACTTCATTATTCACTACTATACCTAGGAATGATTGGAAAGTTCCATACACCATTCATAAGACCAGATCCAATATTCTTGTATTGAGAATCACCACACTTTGGGCATTCCCTAATGGATTTTTGGTCACTAAAAAATAGTATACGGTCATTCAAGAAGGTGTTTATTCATTCAAAGATCATATCCATCAAACGTAGCATTTTTTGGCATCGTATGATTGGATCGAGAGATCATTATATTCTTGGAGCATTTCATTCAAGAGAGAAAGTAATTCTGTAAAACTCACATCACTGCATCTGTTTCCTGATTTCAAATTATACAGCTTCAGTAAAGATGACAATGTTTTATATTTAGTATAACGACCATAAAAATGTTTCTTTTCATAACTCTTTAATTTCTCAAACAATTTTAGGCAATCATGTAGTTCATTTTTCACTTTCCTTTTCATTTCCTTAACATGATCTTCATCATCATTCACATCTTTAATCATGTCTTCAATACAGTCTTATTCATTATCAACACTTGTAATCATATCAGATGATCCATAAAAAACACTATTATCCCAGCCACTTGCTCTATTCTCCTTTTCCCCATGTGTATTCAAACATTTATAACTTTGATATATTCCATCACAGATCAAGTGTTCTTCCAACTCCTTTGGACTAACTTGTCTTGAATAACAACACCAAAAACATGAGAAAAGGATTTGGGAAGGGTCATATGCATGATATTTTGCAAAATTGATGAACTCTTTCACACCATATTTATACTATCATATCAAACAATTGGAATCCATACATTCTTTATTCATATCCATCATATTTGATTCGGTGATATTAGTATTTAACAAAATAATTACACAAAATATTTAGACCTTTTAATGGTTTTCCTAATTCTATAAAAATATAAACTAAAAATATTATTAAAAAACTACATCTCAAATGTCCTTTGAAATCAATTTGAAATATAACACATGAAATCCTATTAAAAAAACCAACCATTTACAAAAATTCCTATTTAAAATAAGACACCCTTTTTAAAATTAATCAATTAGTTCCAAACACTCTTTCACAAAACCACAATTACTTTTTTTAAAGCATTCAAGACAACGTAATTATAAAATAATATTAATCATTTAAAATAAGTGACATCCCTCTAAAAAACATTTTAAAACACTTGAATAATTTTAAAAGATCCACTTAGGCATTTTAACAAAGACATAGATCCCAATAGAGACACATTATAAAAGATACACAAAAAACACCTCGATTCATCCCGAAACAACCAGTGTTGTATGATTCCATCACATTATTCCAAAGGAAGGTTTAATAATAATAATTTCCATAAGAATTTTATATTGGGATACCCACCATTGGATATACCTTATCCATGCTTCCATTGAATATTTATATCAATTATCCTTCACCACAACACTAAAGACCAAATGGATATGTTCCATATCCAGTGACCACACTCGCAACCATGAACATCTCGTGTTCCTGTTTACTGCAAACAATGCATTATACCAATGATCCTTGGGGCACACTAAATCAATTGGTTGTACACCACAAGAACAATGTATATGTATCTCACATGATGTACTATTGGTTCCTTCATTTATATATACACCAAATAAAATCTATAAGCATGAACCCCTTACATAATCAAAAATTTCCCAAGTGTCATTCCTTTCACACAAATAATTTCCCTATGGCACTCATCACTAGAAGCAAATATGTTCCTTTACCGAACCGTTTAAGTTCATCATGTATCAAGTCAAAATAAGAAAAGAAATATGGTACTAATCTAATAGATGGTATGATTTTCCACAGTCTATATTCTAAAATCTTCAAAAGGACTTTATATATGACATTACAAAGACTTTTCATTATAAAATTCTTAAGTGAACACACATCAGGAACCTCTAGAATCAAAGTGATGAGAGTATCATCATAAGTCTCAAGAGAATTCTTACATTTCCAAAACTTATCCATGAGGTAAACAACATCAAGTCCCAATTACTCTTGGACCGTTAAAATAAAATTTCATAAATAAAATCTAGCATTGGTACCATTGATGGAAGCATCAACCTAGATTTCATGACCACTTCATAACATTGAATATAAATAGTTAATAAATCATTCATATAATTTGTTAAAGTTGTAATAATATATTAATTTACATTTTTAGATATAAAATATTTCTAAGAAGAAAATTTTATTTGATAATCACTTGAATTATATCATTTTTCCCTTTTAGGGGATTCACTTTAAAGTGCTTGCAGGTGGAAGGATTCATTACATGTGTTGTTATAGTTATTTAACTAGGGTGTCTAGAAAGTGCCTCGTGTAGATTTGGATTGGTAGATATAACAAAAGATATGTTTCCCTTATAACTAAATTTATCCATTAATAAAAATATCAATGTATCCCCGTATGAAGTAGGATTGTCATCCAAAAAATATAAATTTCTTGTGATGGCTTATTCTATTTATGTTATGTGTTTATCCTTTATTGCTAATTTTTCCTCTAGGGTAGGTATTTTCAATACCATGTGGTTTCTAGAACAATAAGGTAGATATCTGATGTAGTGACTTAGCAGTAGCTTTATTTCTATGTTATGGTCTATTAGTATTGGTGATTTGTTTCAATTCAGGTATGTTCTGGAATTTCGTCCACTATCTGCATGTTTTGGCTATTTAATTTATGTATTGGGGGTTTAATATTTGGATTTTTGATTTGTACCAAATCAAAATAGATGAATTAGCTCTTTTTTATTACTCTACTATAATTTACCAAAAAGTGGTATTATATCTTGGTTACATAATATATGGTTATTATTTATTCAAGACTCGATAGAAAGTCATTGTTTGAAGTCTACAAGGTTTCCTCTAGTGATGTGGTTTTCTATGATTTAGTGGAAGTGCACAAATAACAATGTGGTGGATCCATTGAAATTTGTAAGGTTTATATATATATTCAATGGTGGAGGGTTCATACTTTGTGGAAAATGGCCTTCCTACTCTTGTAGACTTCAAAAGCTACATTGATTTTGAATTAGCCAGAAGCGAGGTGTTCATTAGAATGGGAACCCATGAGATGATAACAATAGAATTTTTTTAAAAAGTTATGTCCAATAGAATGTAGATCCAAGAGGGAAGACAAGTATGCCTCAACATTGTTGAGATTAAAGGTGGATGTGTAGTAGGGGGAGGGTTCAAGGAGTATGATTGGTCGAGGTTTTGGTGAAACAGTGGTTCTCGGTGAGAATGTATCAATTCCTAGAAAGTGAAGCATTTTGATCCATATTTAGGGAGATCATACTGATTCCTAGTAAGTGTGGGGATGTAATCCCATACTAGGGAGAGTGAATCAATGTCTTGAAATTACATGTCCTAGGTCCTTCCTATGTAACTGAGGTTCTCATGATAAATGAAATAGAGGAGATAAAAAACAACCATGAATCCAATCACATAAAATCTAAATGACAAAAAAAAGTATTCATCTCACCTCTAAACACCCTTCACTAAAATAACCCCTTTTTACCCACGTGTAACACATTACAATAGAAAAAACCCACTCAATATAACCATAAATATCCAAATATAATATAGAAAAAATGTTCCAAAATCAAGAATATATGAAGGCCTCTATGTGATGGGCTCTACATAATACGCAGTGCTTGTTTCGCACGGAATCCAGGGATGACCTCCTGGACGGGAGATTCAAACGTTCCGATCGATTTCTAACGGGTTTATTCGTAGAACCGGAAACATCCAATGATTCCACATCCGCTTGGACCTACTTTCCAAAGGCAGGCGCTCATTAGCTTGTGGGCTAATGAGGCTTAGGAATTTGCATTGGTCGAGAGGATGGGAGGTCGGACTCATCACACCTTTTTTTGAGGGGAATTATTGTCTACTCCGGGACTCTCTTTATAGATTTAAGTTATGTTCGTGAATCCTTATTACATTACCAAGTATAAAATGAGCTTTCCTTTAGTTTTAACAATCAATGATTAAATATGCAAGAAATTTAGAGAATCTTTTATATGTATTCGAGGTTCTTCATCAATAGAGAATCATCTATATCTGTTTAGAGATTCTTGGTCAATGGTATCCTTCAAAAACATTTATATAAAAGTCTCTTGGTCATTATGATGACCAGACTGGTTTTAAAGCCACTCAGTGGGGCACTTGAAGTTTATCGTCATTCAGAAGGACAAGGATTATTTCAATGTTGGGATCGAACCCATAAATGGGATACCTACGTATCCTTTGTTTTGGAAAAGGAATCAGAACCCACGTAGTTCGAGAAATGGAGTATGATGTTTATGATTGATGGCTCAAAGAAGAATGTCATAATTACTTTTACACTCTAAGCTCACGTGAGTCATGCTCGGTGTGAGAAACAAGAGGCATTGGTAAAATTTAGACAATTGTGCCATGAAAGATGCAATCATAAGAAATTGTTTGGGGCATATGTATGGATGACTGCCCAGATAGATGACGGTTTAGGATTTACTTTTAGGGAGAAAATCCATGAACAAGGTCCATAAAGTTATATGTGCTTTATGGAGATTTGAATACTCTAACCTTGGGGCTTACTCCTAAGGAGGATGCCCAAGTTAGGAGGGGACTTATTATTGGGTTTTTCTCCTGAAAAGGATACCCAGATCAAAGGTAATTTATGACTGGTTAAGAGAAATTTTAAGAGACTTGGGGCTTACTCCTATGAAGGATGCCCAAGGTTATGACTGAGTCTTATTCCTGAAAAGGAGACCCAGGTTAGGGATTAAGGTTTGGGGCTTACTCCTGAGGAGGATGCCCAAGATTAAAGGACTTGATTGGGGCTTACTCCTAAGAAGGATGCCCAAGGTTATGACTGAGTCTTATTCCTGAAAAGGAGACCCAGGTTAGGGATTAAGGTTTGGGGCTTACTCCTGAGGAGGATGCCCAAGATTAAAGGACTTGATTGGGGCTTACTCCTAAGAAGGATGCCCAAGTCTCCACGGTTTTATAACTGGGGATTACTCCTGAAAAGGAGACCCAGGATAGGATTCTCTCATCTTAAAGGATGAGGTTGAATGAATGAACTCTCAATCTTTGGTGACAAAAAGATGTTTAAATCACTAGGTTTTGAGAGATATTTCACAGAATTCCTTTCAGATAAGGATGTCAAATCAAGAAATCATGCCATAAATGGCTTTGAAGAGTATCTTGAAGACTGAATCTTGAATAGGAAGGGTGAAATGGCTTAAGAAGGGTAAAAATGGGCAAGATGGGAACTCAATAAGATAGGGGCGCGCAAGTCTTGAAAGGCGCGCAAGTCCTCAAGTGGTGCGCAAGTATTGGTCGCGCAAGTATACTTGCGCGACATTAGGGGTACTTGCGTGATTTTCAACCAGTATTGAAATTCTTGAGCGACTCTTTATTAAACCCTTTACCATCCTCTTGAGGTTTTTTCAGAAGAGGGACGCACAAGTTATATTGAAGGAATTAAGAGGCGCGCAAGTGTTTGATAAGTTTCAACACTTAGGCCTTCCTTTTTCTCTTTAGATCTTCCGTTCTAGGTAAGAAATTACCTTAGAAGTGTTCCGGAAGCTTTGAGAAGAGACTTGGGCGTCGGGAGCTTCAATCCGAGTTTCTGGAAAAAAATCCTCATGTATGGGGGGCTCACAGGGTCTATTTATAGGCAAAAGAAGACCCCGGGCGGTTACCGGGTGGTTACCGGGCGGTTACCGGGCGGTTACCAATTAGGTCGCGCAAGTCACCTGCGCGACCAAGGTAGTCGCGCAAGTGTACTTGCGCGACAGTGGTAAAACTTGCGCGGTGAATTGGATTTTGATCCTTTGTTCATGCCTTTGTCGATTTTTGATGTTTTCTTCAAAGGATGAATCACTTTTAGCTGAGATATTCCCTTTTCCGATCTTTAGATTATGTGACAAAAGGAGCGTCAACAAAAGTCCCCCCTCAGAGTTGGATCCGGAGAGAAATGAGGATTTGACTCTGAGGAAATTGAATTCCTCAAAAGGAAAAGGGAGGGCGCGCAAGTCTTTCAGCATCAGAGGGTGGCGCGCAAGTATGCATCGCGTAGGTTTTGAGCGCTCTGGGTGCGGCGCGCAGATAGGCCTCCTGGCCTATAAATATACCGCTTCCGGCCGTAGATGGCATCTGACCCCGAATTTCTCGAGCTCTCGCCGCACAAGTCTTCGTCGCCGCGCAAGTCTCCTGTTTTCACTGTTTCCTCGCTGCCGCACTACTCTCAAGGTAATAAGGCTTGCGCGGCACATACTTGCGCGACAAATACTTGCGCGGCACATGTATCACTTGCGCGACATCTTCATACTTGCGCGCCTTAATGCCTTAGCCATTTTTTTTTCAAATTCTTTCACAAATTTTATGAAAAAATAAAACCCACTTTAAGAGTTTAATTTATTCAACTCCTGTGCAGATTCAATGGCTCTTAGACCTGGATTAATTGATGAACTGGGTAGCAAGCGGATAGATGATATGATGAATATCATTGGCCCTGATTATTATACTGTAAAAGACAGTACTCTTCCAGATTTGGCCAAGTATCTGAAGAAATATCATCGCGACTTTCTTCACTGCACTTATCTACCTTTGTATGGTCATGGTCATCTGCAAGAAGTCATTATTCCAGAAGTAAAGAATTATCTTCCATTTTCTTGGTTTCAGAATTATACCAATTTTGCTTCAGCAAATATCTCAGGCGGAGGAGTATTTCAAACTGCTGGAACAGTGGAGAAGGCTTATGTGATGCATCATAGCCCTTGCACACTAGATCTGAAAAAACATACACCTGAGCTTCAACCACATTGTCATCCTTCAATCTTCCGAAATTCTCAGATGGATCAATCCAAAGGCTGGAAGAAAAGTTGGGATTTCCACCCTGGGGGAGGTGTGAATCCAACTTGGATGTGGGCATACTGGGTGCGACAAACTTGCGCAGAGTTTATTGAGGATCTGAAGAGAGCTGCAATATATGAAGATGTTTGGGTTGGGCAGACATATATTTACAGACATGATATCTTTGTGCCAGAGATACTCAGCCACTGGAGTCCAGTGACTAATTCTTTCCACTTGACTCATGGAGAAGTAGGTATCAGTTTGTGGGATGTCCACAAGATTTGAGGAGCTCCAATCTTGGGCGATATGTATGATGAATTCATTCCTCCCAAGGTGACTTGGAGCGATCCAGAGAAGACTCCTGCTTTGGCTCGAGAATTATTCAAAATCTTTCACAAGCTCAAGAGTTTAGAGACCTCATTAACTCATTTCAGAAAAGATATCCATCCGGAAGAATGGATGAATGTGTTTCTTACTGAGAAGAAAGGGATGGAGCCAAAGGAAAAAGGATCCAAGAAAAAGAAATCCAAGGATACCCAGCCCAGACATCCTACCACTTGTCCAAAACCTGAGAAGAGAGGAGCTCCTGGCACATTCTGGCCAACTCTAGAAGCAGGAGAGTTTGAAAAATGGGGCTATGAAGTGAATCAAAGAATTCCAAAGAAAACTCGTCTGGCGGGTTTCTTGGCAATGTGGCTCAGTGTTTATCTCTTGCCGGTCAGGGATTAGAAGGGAGGCGTTAGGCCAGGGACCTTCGTCATTGCGGCCAAGTTAGCTGAGGGAAAAATGGTTGGGTTAGCTACCCCCATTTTAGCAAAGATTCACAGGAGTTTACTTCACGTCTTCGAGGGTAAATCTCCTTTAAGAATAGTGGGACCATTCCAGGTTTTGTGGGGATGGATCGCCACTCACTTCAGGACTTACAATGTACAGAATGGATTACAAATTCCTGGAAGCTCTTTCAGACCGTCAGTGCAAGCATTCTCTGGAATTGCTCCATTAGATGTCAATGGTTATGACATAAAAGTAAGACTAAGCATGTATAAGGAATTCAACTTCTTTCCTTATGGAAGTCCGCCATCTGGGCGGTTTGTTGATGATGGGAAGGCCCCTTTGGATTTGAGGGCATACATGCTAGCTTGCAGGGATGGCGTGTTAGTAGCCAGGGTTGATGGAGAAATCATATGCGAGGCCTATGCTCCATATAGATTTGCACGCCAATTCAAATGTTTGCAACAGATTGTTGTATCCCCTCCAGTACATGTCAGGTTAGAGCAACATCCGATGGTTGCTCGACAACTATGGTTGCTGACATCAAGAGAGAAGACTGGGGCAGTATTTGATCTACCAGTTGAAAAAGTGGCACATTATCTGACTACATTTTATGCCGAACACTGGATAGCATCATACCCTAAAGGGATATTGAATCACCCTGTATATCAAGTGGGAAAGAGGAAGAGGACTGTAGAGAAAGAAACTCTTCCTCATGAAGGTGATGCTTCTCCTCCTGAAATAGGTTCAACAGACTCCTCCTCTAGAACTGATTCCTCGGATTATCATGATGGGGATGATGAGGCACAACCGGCAGCAAAGCGGTTTCGTGCCCGATATAATCCTCCGGCCAGAGTTAAAAGACCCACTCCATCAACTCCTGGTGAGTTATTTGATTGTAATAACTTCAATCACTGCTACTTTATAAAGTAATAAGTCTCACTTTCTTATTCTGTATCTGTAGTTGCAGGAGTCAGGAAGAAATTGAAATCAAAAATTTTAGGACCTTCCTCACAGCCTTTATATCAAAGACCAGAGGCTGTTCAGCTATGGCAGAGCTTATACTGTGATACTGAGACCGCCTGGCTGGATTTGTGTGAGGGCCTACAACTTCCTGGAATATGATATCTTCTAGCTTCTAAAGACCTTCAATACGGAGATAACCCCAATGAAGTGCGAGCTTACATCAGAGAGCTGGAAATGCTCATATATGCCACTGATAATTCGGTTCTATCACAAGGCAGGTGGAGGAAATGATTGATCGTGGCACCACTGAGGGGGTTGGTGGTTCTGGAGATGAAAAGATCCATGCTGCGGTGAAACATATTATTTTCAGGAGGGAGCAAATGCAGACAAGTCGCGAAGATTTGACCAGAGTGAAATTGTCAGTCAACATAGGCGAATTTGAGGCTGCGATATCCCAGGCTGAAGCTGATTATGCTGTCAAGATGAAGGATCTGAAGCAAAAAATCAAAGAAAAGGTCGTCCAGCAGGTGTAACTCCAGCAACAGTTAGATGCTGTTACTGGGGAACTTGATCAGCTTAATAAATCATTGGATGAAACTCATATGAATGGCATGAAATCCATTGCAGATGCTAAGAAGGCACTTCAGAAAGCTGAAAAGAGTGAAGCTGGTCAAGTGCACGAGCTTCAAGTAACTGTTGATAAGGCTCAGGATGCTATACATCAAATGAAGACTTATGTTGACAATCTTCTGTAATTCTTGAAAAAGAGAAGAGATTCCAGTCTGTGGATGTCCTTCTAACTCTTGTGTATCAATGAAAAACACTTTTGTCTTCAATCATTTGTACTTGCATTCTTCCATTACCTGCTTCAAATTTACTTAAGCCAATGGGCCTAGTAATCATAGTTTGATTTTTTACTAGGATTATTACAAATAACCCTACAAACTTTGAATCTTTTAACTGCTCAATATTACCTAAATCATACAAAAAAAATGTATATTTAGTGAGCTGAAACTTGACTTTTATTCATAGTTCCTCTGTCTTTTGTGTGGGCAGTTTAAAGTCATGCAAGCCGGACATAAAGGGGCTAATGTTTAAGGTCGAAATAGCTTTGACCAAAAATGGATTAAAATGGATTCAATTCCTTGATAATTTATCTGAAAACATATTTACCATACTCAAGTATGAGGGAAAAAAATGTAAACTATGGCTTAAGAATATTTGAATCTGAGGAATGATATGAAAAGAGAGCTAAAAGGCATTAGAAGAAGTAGTTTCCAAGAATGAAGTTACTATTATTTAACTAAACCCGTTAGGGGGTTGAAATATGCAGGGCCATCTATGGGCATTGGTTGCATAGTCAAATAAAATAGCATCTTTTGGCTGACAAGTCTGTTATGTGGACTGTTTATGCAAGGCCACCTATGGGCACGTGCTGCATAGTCAGGCAAAAGAACTCCCAGAAATTTACTTTCCTAGTGCAAAAAGCCAGTGAAAGTTTATGGAGATTCAAATTTTCTAAAGCATAGAGTTTGTTGTATGGAAAGAGGTACTTGAATATGGAGAAGATATTCTCAAACAAGAATATCGAAGAACTGGATGAATATCACTCCTACGAAGGTCTGACCCAAACGTAGGGAAGAAGAATAAACCATAGACTTGAATACTTTCAGATCATGAAAAAGGATATGGGACAAATACGTTAAGGATGTCTATTTTTGTGGATCCCTACATACTGTCGTTTAAGACAAATAAGGACAAAAGAGGCATTCTTCCCAAGAATGAAGTTACTATTATTTAACAAACCCGTTAGGGGGTTGAAAACATGCAGGGCCACCTATGGACATTGGCTGCATGGTCAAATAAATAGCATCTCTTGGCTGACAAGTCTTTTTTGTGGACTGTTTATGCAAGGCCACCTATGGGCACGTGCTGCATAGTCAGGCAAAATAATTCTCATAAGTTTGACATTTTTGTGACTAGAAGTCATGAAAAGGGTTATGAAGATCTGAAAATATTTAAGGTTAGGATTATAATACATAAAGATGGGTATTTTCCAATGTATATAGAGATACATAGGTCAATGAAAACCATAATCATGTTGTGGCTGGGTCCTGATTTGAAACTTGGACTTCACTACGTATCTCATAAGAATGAGAATCAAGCCATACGTAGTTCTTGAAATGCAGTTTAACGTCGTGCAGGACGAAAGTATGAGTAATCTTAGTTTAAGGTCATAGAATTCGGACCATAATAATGAATACACAATGTGTGTTTTCATGAGGACTTTTCAGCCAAGGGACTGAAAGTGAAATTTGGGGTTAGGCCCAAAAGACTTGGGACTGGATTCGAGGGACACTCGAATGTTCCTACGTATCCCATAAGGATGGGAATCAAGTCCACGTAGTTCTGGAACTACCCTTTGTACAAATTTGGTTCGTACATGTGAAGGGTGAAAGGGGACTTTAGTGCAATAATGGTTTTAACCTAAGATAAAAAGTTTAGGCATTACCATGTATGTACGTAGTCTTTTGAAAATGAAAACCATGATTGAAAAAGAATCAATGTTAATAACGGTTCCTTCTCAAATGAGGAAATCAAAGAATATTGTAGTTTATTGTCGTACCGGACAAAAGTGTTGTATAGTTTAACGTCATATAACAAGGACGAAAGTGAATCAATGTAAAGATATTGATTCCAGGGGTGGTTTCACAAATCATCATCATATGAGATGGTGATGAACCGATGTGAAGAGATTGTTTTTGGGCTTGAACCTTGGGAGGTTGCCTACATACCCAGCCTGGAGGGCAAGGATCAAAGTCCGTGTAGTTCAATTAAAGAATGAATTAATGATCAAGTTGTTTTTGTGGACAATGATCTAAAAAAATGTTGTTGGGACTTACACATGGTTAGTGGCCCAAAGGGAGTGTTATGGTTGATGTTCGCTCTAAGCTCACATGAGTCATACTCGGTGTGAGAAACAAGAGGTAATAACAACCTTAACGATGCAAAGTTTTAATGTCATTTAGGACATATCAAGGACTTTCTGTACAGTTTAGCGTCATGTAGTTAGGACGATGGGGACAATACAGTTTAACGTCATATTGGACGAAAGGGGGATTGTGCAGTTTTAATGTCATGCTGGACTTTTGATGATTATATAGTTTAATGTCTTTCCGGACGTGAGGGACTTTTATACAGTTTAGCGTCATGTAGTTAGGACGTCACGGTTTAACGTCTTGCTGGACATATTTTCAAATAGTTTATGGTCATATACATGGACCAGGGATGATGCAGTTTAGGGTCATGCTGGACGGTTCATGGAATTTTTTCACAGTTTAATGTCGTGTGGGATGAAGTTGTAGTTTAAGGTCATACTGGACCATTACTGTATATTTTAACGTCATATAGCAAGGACGAACTGGTGCTATACAGTTTAAAGTCATGTAGCTAGGACTAAGGTGAACCAATATGAGGATATCAGTTCTGGGGACTTTTTACAATTTAACGTCATGTTGGACGTTGGAAGTGCCACACAGTTTAATGTCATGTTGCTAGGACACAATAATAGTTTAATGTCATCTCAGACAAATAAGGAACTTCTGTACAGTTTAATGTCATGTAGATAGGACATTATACAGTTTAATGTCATGTAGGACATTGAAGGTGACACAGTTTTAACGTCATGTTGGACGAAGTTGCAGTTTAAGGTCATACTGGACCATTACTGTATGAACCAAAATGTAAGAGTCTTGGTTCTGGGAACAATATTTTGTGTTTATACAAAATACTTCTTCAGAAATCTGGCATTAGTTGGAGTCGTGATGTGTTCTCCATCCATTGAGATCAGAGAATACGCTCCATTGGAGTAGACCTTATGTATTGAATAAGGTCCTTCCCATTTTGGTTCAAGCTTGGGAGGCTTCTTTCCTGGTATCATTGGTGTTCTGAGAACCAATACCAATTCTCCCTGAATGAATGAACGAAGACGAACTTTTTTGTTAAAAGCTCGTGCTATTCGATTCTGATAGATTTCCAAATGGTGCAAAGTGCACAATCTTTTCTCATCTAACTGTTCCAATTCATTCAACCGCTTTTGGGATTGCTCATCTGTTGATAACTGATCACAAATGGCTATTCTGAGTGAGGGCAATTGAACTTCAATTGGCAAGACTGCTTCTGTTCCATATACTAATGAATATGGAGTAGACCGCGTTGCATTGCGAGTGGTAGTCCGATAAGCCCATAAAGCATGATAGAGTTTATCAGGCCATGACCTCTTATCTTTATCTACCATCTTTTGCAGTATATTTGAAAGAGTCTTGATGAAGGCCTCTATCTGGCCATTAGCCGCTGCATGATATCGAGATGAATGGTTGGACTTAATGTTGTATTCTTGATACAATTTCTTTACCTCAGAAGAACAGAAGTTGGTGCCGTTATCCGTCAATATGGTATGAGGGACACCAAATCTAGTAATGATGTTAGACTTGATGAAGCTAACAATGCATTTAGAACTGACTTCTTTGAGAGGTACTGCCTCTGCCCATTTGGAAAAGAAATCAGTAGCAGTAAGAATGTACTTGAACTGCTTGGCCGTAGCTGAAGGGTAAGGTCCTACCACATCCATTCCCCATGTGGAAAATGTCCATGAGTATTTAGATGTATGAAGAAACTCTGGAGGTTGATGAATGAAGTTGGCATATACTTGGCATGAATGACACTTCTTTGTGAAATTAACACAATCTTGTATCATTGAAGGCCAGAAGTATCCAAGCCTTCGAATTTGATCAGACAATCTATGTCCAAATTGGTGGGCACCACAGACTCCTGCATGCACTTCTTTTATGACAGCCACTGTCTCTTCACCATCAATACATCTGAAGAGAACTCCATCAAAACCACGTTTGTAGAGAATTTTCTCGAGGTGGTTTGGACCATCATAAAGAGTAAAATTGACCACACGTTGCCGAATTTGTTCATTCTCGGCTCTATCAGGTGGTAGTGTTCCATTTTGAAGGTACTCCCTGATAGGTGACATCCATCCTGTAGTATGACCATACGGTTCAGGAATGAGACTAATTTCATTAATTTCCTCTGTTCTGATTTGAACATAAGGTGAAATTGCACGACGGTGGGCAATACCAATGGTTGTCTCGTCCCGATTTGGATCTGCTAAAGCTGTGGCTATATTAGCCAGTGCATCAGCTTGAGCATTTTTTGATCTTGGGACATAAGAAAATGTTGGTTCTGAAGGGAATTCCGACATTAATTCTCTGACGTAATCATACAAAGGGACTAATTCTTCTTTTCTGATGGCATAATCCCCATTGACTTGTTTGATTACCAGGTCTGAATCACCTTTCACCTTTAAGTGATTCACTTATTCTTGAAGTGCTAACTCCAAGCCTGCAATGAGAGCTTGGTATTCAGCTTCATTATTGGTACCACCTTCCCATAACAAAAAGGAATAAGGTAACACTGCCTTATCTAGAGAAATGAGCACAATTCCTAAACCAACTTTGTTGAATTTAGGATTTTCCATTTTCTTCCCTGTTGGACTTCTAGAAGCACCATCAAAATACATTTCCCATGTTTGAGGACTCTCTTTTATAGAAAAAACTTCCTCATCAGGGAGTTCGATATCTGAATACGTGTCTTCCACTGAAGGGTGTTCAGCCAGGAAATCAGCCAGAGCTTGGCCCTTAATTGCCTTTTGAGACACATACTGGATGTCGAACTGCTGTAGAATAACCGCCCACCTTGCCAGACGTCCTGTAAGCATTGGACGACTAAGGATGAATTTGAGTGGATTATTACGAGATACCAATTGGACCTCATGATGTTGCAGGTAGTGTCTCAGTTTCTGAACTGCAAAGATTAATGCTAGGCAGCACTTTTCAATACTTGAATACCGGGTTTCTGCTTCAAGCATAGTTCTACTGAGATAGTAGAGACTATTTTCATTCCCAGCATCATTCTTTTGAGCGAGAAAGGCACCCAATGATCGCTCTAAAGCTGTCACATAGAGGATAAGAGGCCTACCCTCAACAGGTGGCATGAGTACTGGTGGACTCAAGAGGTATTTTTTGAGAACATCAAATGCTTCTTGACATTCTTTAGTCCACTGGTAAGTGACTCCTTTCTTCAATAATTTGGTAAAGGGTAAACTTTTGCCTGCCAAATTGGCGATGAAACGCCGAATATAGGCTAAGTGTCCTTGAAGTCCTCTTAATTCTTTCAAATTCTGAGGATGTGACATACCAAGGATTGATTTGGTTTTCTCAGGATCGACTTCAATACCACGATGGCGTACAACAAAGCCGAGGAATTTTCCCGAGGTTACCCCAAAAGCACATTTTAAGGGGTTCATCTTCAAATTATGTTGTCGAAGCTTGTGGAATATGACTTCCAAATCGGCCAAGTGATCAAAACGTTGTTTGGATTTAACCACCAAATCATCTACATAGCATTCAACAAATTTCCCTAGAAAAGGTTTGAAGATACGATGCATGGCGCGTTGATATGTTGCACCTGCATTCTTTAAACCAAAGGGCATCACCCGGTAACAAAACACACCTTGAGGAGCTCTGAAGGCTGTATATTCCTCATCTTCTGGGGCCATTCGGATCTGATTATATCCAGAATATCCATCCGTGAAAGAAATTACTTCATAGCCAGCCGTGGCATCAATTAAGAGTTCTGTAATCGGAACTGGAAAATCATCTTTGGGACAATACCGATTAAGATCTCTGAAATCGATGCAAACCCTAATTTGTCCGTTCTTCTTCTTTACAGGGAAAATATTAGCCAACCACTTGGGATATTTAACTTCTCTGACGAAGTTAGCTTTGATAAGCTTATCCACTTCAGCCTCGATTTTGGAAGCATAGGTTGGGTGTGTTCTTCTCGCGGCTTGCTTGAATCCTCGATGTTCTTTTGGCAAACCCAAATGATGGGTGGCAACATCAGGATCAAGGCCAGGCATCTCTGTATAATTCCAAGCAAAAATATCTTTATTTTTCTTTAGAAAAGAAATATACATCTCTTGTTCTTCAAGGGTCATGGCCGCACTAATTAAAGTGGGGCGTGGATCTTTCTCTGTACCCAGATTTACTTCTCTGAGTTCATCCACAATGGTAGAGATACCCTCTTCAAATACTGGAGGAGCATCTCTAAGATCTTCCTCTTCCTCTTCATTATGTGTTATTTCTTCCACTTCTATTTGCAAAGTAGATGAAACAACGAAATTCTCATGATCATAAGAGATGTCGAAATTTTCACATTTTGAAGAAAAAGCTTCCATTTCCGACCCTATTGATGAAAAAGGGTCTTCTTTGGGAAATAAAGAGGAGATGATGGATTGAGAATCGACATCAATATTCACCTCTGGTGTTGCTATAACTTCTTCTGGCTTGATTAGCGAAGTATAGACTTGTTGGATTTCAGCAGATGAAATGAAAACGTCACCACTTATGCTTTCATCACTGCTTGGTAAGTTACCAATTTCTCCCATGTTGTCTGGCTCGATTACCGTAATTGACATTATGGATCTTTCCATTAGAGTATTTTGATTTGGGCCTATTTTGTCAATTCGACTGATAGGTAACACATAATCTGTACTCACATGTGAAAATGGATTTATTGGAATTTTTTCCAAACCATATGGAGCATTAACTTTGGTAATTTCCTTCATTGTAGATTTTTCTCTTCCCTTCATGTGATAAAATTCCGCCTCAATTTATTAAGACTCACATGTCTTGAAAGGGGACTTATCACCATACAATGTTCCAACTTGACCATCGAAATAGTATTTGAGACATTGATGGTATGATGACGGAATAGCTGCATGCTGATGTAGCCAGGGTCTTCCAAGCAAGATATTGAAAGCTGAGTCTTGATCAACAATCATGAAATCTGAATTGGAAACAAGATCTCCAAACTGAGTTCTGAGCGTAACTTCTCCCAGTGGTTCTTGTTCATTTTTATCATATACTTGCAACATCATGGTAGAAGGAGATAAATCAGATTCCGTGAGGCCCAATCGACGAAGTGTGCGAATGGGCATGAGGTTGACTCATGAACCATTGTCAATAAAAGCTCTTCGAACATCTATACCATTGACTTTGCCAGATAGGTACAAAGGTTTTATTTGCCCATGCACAACATCATCTTTATCTTTATCAGTAAAAGATATCACTGCATGGCATTCTGCAGGATTATTCTCTATGTGATAAATTTCAGCTGCAGCAATTTCAGCTTCAAATTCCTGAGGACTTGATAAAGCTTCGATGAGTGCTTCCCGAAGATCTCTTGATAGATTCAAAGCATCCAAAATGGATAATTTGGCTGGTACTTGGGCCAAGTGTTTCAATATATCATACTTTTGATCTAGAGGCCTGCGTTTCCCAATAGGAATATGCGGTTTAGCAGGTACCTTGGAAGCAGATGCTTTGGAAGCTGATGCATCTTGTATTGAAGTTGGCAACATCTTTGGTTTTGGAAAATTAGACTGATTAGATCCATTTACTTGCTGAGATAAAGAAGATGGAACCTTTAATCGGTCTTCCAAAATAACTGTGCCGAAGCTGTGTTGGCCATTGGCAGAAGAACTTGCTTGTTCATTTTGAGCTCGCTGAAGGGCTCTACCACGAGTTTCTGCTGCATATACAGTGCTAGCAGGGGTAGAATTAGAGTAGTGGCTTCGGAAAGATCCACGTCTTCCCCTATATCCTGAACCTCTAGAACTTCCTCGGGTTCCTTTATTTGATACAGGGAATTCAGGCTCATCAAGACTGGAATATGAATCTGTTAATTGAATCATATTAACAGAACCAAAGAATAACTCTTCGTCTGATAAAGACTCTGCCTGGTTAGCCTGTTTAGGCTGTGCCGTTTGGTGGGACGGTGCCCGTGGCTTTGAAGTAGATGGCATGAAATCTGCCAGAGTCAAAGACAATTTAGGCTTTGATACATACTCATCTTCTCCTGATTCCTCTTTCTTCTTTGAATTGCGCTGCCCTTTTGAGGATTTGTCCTTTGATGGAGGCTTTACTGCAGCTTTGGTAGGAGACACAATTGGCTTCTTCAATTGTGTTCGCAAAATGGAATGGGTCCGATTGATTGTCTTTCTGACCATCCAATCATCATATTTTTTCACAGTTTTGCTTTTGACTTCCTGCCACTCGCCTCCTTCCTCTGGATCTGTAGCGGTAATACACGCTACATGAGCTGAAGAACCCTTCAATTTGACTTGTCCCAAGTCGACCATCTTTTGTAGGAGGTCTTTAAAGACAAAACACTCCTGGATGGGATGCCCCAACATTTGATGAAAGGGACAATAATTGGGACGGTCTTCATCTCCTTCCTTGTTTGGTCTCTTCGGCACTGGTAATTGAACCAAATTATTTTCCAGAGCTGAAATGAAGTAACCAGGAACTTCCTCACTTCAGAAAGAGTATGTTTTACTCTTCATATCCTCAAATTGTTTTCGTCGTTGATCTTTTTGATCATTTGGACGAAACAGCCTTCGTTGTTGGCGTTCAGGAGGTGGAGCCCTTCGAGAAGATGAAGGTTTTGAAGTAGAAATAGGTACATGTGCCTGTTTAAGCATAACTGTAGCAGTTTCTGCTTTACCCATTCTTCTTCCTGGAGCTGATGGAATTACACGAGATTTAACCTTAGCCTGTATAAGGGAATCTTCAATCTGTTGAGCGATTAAAGTAAGGTCTCGAAACCCTCCTGTGTATTTCACAGGGATCAATGGCGTGCGTAATTCGTCACGCAAATTTTCCACACAGATTGGCAACAATTCCTCCTGAGGGAGTGATAAACTCAAGGAATACGTTAATCCCTTCCAACGAGCAATGAAATCAAAGACTCTTTCATTCTACCTTTGCTTGCAGTTTGTAAGATCGAAAACTGTCGTTTTTGGCAAAGTTGAGCTAAACTGAAGAAGGAATTTTTGACGAAGATCCTCCCATCCGATGACTGACCGGGATTTCAAGCTTGTATACCAGACAAAAGCTGGTCCTTGCAAGGTTCGCACGAAGCATCTGAGTTTCACTGCTTTTTGCTGCTCTGGAGTTCCCATCATAGGATCACAACAAGATACGTAATGCGTCAAATGTTGTTCAGGGTCGCCTGATCCATTGAAAGTAGGGAAAATAGGGTTTCCAAAACTGGATGGAGGAGAAATTGAATCTACCCATTCAGGGTAAACATTCTTTTCAGGTTGAACTTGCGCCCGTTTCCCTTCCATAGTTTCTAACCGAGCTGTTAATGACTCAATAGTAGTTATTAACTTTTGAGAAACGTCAGGTTGAACTTGGTTTTGGGTAGATGCAATGAATGGAGCTTGGACAGACGTGGTGGTTGGTGCTGCAACTGATGGTAGTGCTGTCAGCCGTTGCTGCGTTTGACCCGTAGGATTAGACCTCTGTGGGTGTACTGACAAAGGAGGATATTCTTGATCCATCTCAGTAGTTACAACAAATTACTTCGGCTGTCGGACTTCAGCATTCTTAAGAAGAAGACTACTCTGAAGTAGTTCTGCATTCAACCTTCTTAATTCTTTCATTTCTTCCTCCTGTTGTGCAAATCTTTGCTCTAATGAGAGTGATTGACCTCTTTCAGAGGAAGGGTGAGAAGTAACCTGATTTTTTCCTTTCCCCTTATTGGATCCTTTTCGGAGAGGGGGAAGTGGGTTACTTGAAGGAATACCCAGATTTTGGGTAAGCCTTTGATTACGTGTGCGCACACCTTCTTCATTTAGGTCTGTGTGCGCAACTTCTTGAGCAGGAACCTCTTCGTCTGATCCCTCTGATTGAGCCTCATCTGGTGAATCAGCAGCAACGGCATTGATGACATTAATGGATGCATATTGCATGGAATCCTTTCTATCAGCATTTCTATGATATTGTCTCCTTCTATGTCCATGATGAGACATGGCATTTCGTTGACTTGATCCCTCGGGAATTTCTTGGAGAACCGTCACTTGGAGAGAATCTCCTGACAGCTTGGATCTTCGTTCCTCTTGAGGCTTATTCCCTAATCGAGAGAATACTGACTTTCTCTGAGGGAGGGATTGAAGATTTGAAAAAGTCCCCAGTCCGGTGGACTGGGGGTGTTCCTGCTGCTTCCGCTCAACTCCTCGAATCCCATTCGTTGACTCTGAGGGTTGGGTTAGAGAAGTCCCCAGTCTGGCAAGCTGGGGTGTTTCTTGACATTCTATGTCTGAAATCTTCCTGAAATCTCTCTTGATCTTGTGAATCTTAGTTCGGAAATTAGCTGGATGCATTAACCTGTATCCACTTATATCACCTGGTTCAACAGACCTTTGGATGATTTCCGAAACTTCCGTCATTTGATGACGTGTTTGCTCCAGACGAGAGGCTTGTGCGATATTCTCGCCTGCTTGATGTAGGAGTAATTCAACAACTTGTTCTCTATACACTTGATTTTGAGAGGAACTAGTTGAAGCCTGTTCTTGAGCAAACTTTTGATTATGAACAAAGCCCATTGACTGTGGCCAGCCATGGGCAATAACATTGCATGAGACCATTTTCGGCGGGCTTTGCTGACCGGAAAGCACTGTAAAATGTAGTGCTCCGTGAACACCCCATCCTCTAACATGAACATCAGATGGAGCATTGGCAATTAACTGACGCAATTTTCTTAGTGCACCAAGGCATGAAAGTTGAAGGGTTCTCTGTTTCTTTTCAGCCTTCGGATATCGAGAGACTGATAGAGATGCCAAATCAATCTGGCGTTGTAACCCTTCTATTATCTTAAGATGATTTTCATATTCATCGTAAGATAATACCTTCTTCTTTAATTGACAAAGAGTTTTCCATATGTTGAGACGAATATCATGGATTCCATTATCCGTCAACATCTTTGGAATGTCATACTGGGAGTCAGCCAAAGGCCAAAACATGACTGGTACTTCACCTTTTGCCAGTTTTTTCCTCATGTTCAGCATTTCCTCTTTATCATTAAAAGAAGATTCTTCTACCTGTTTGGACCAGAGTTGGTGTTTCCTTGTTGCTTCATCGGATTCAACAAGATTGGTAGAGAAATCACTATTTATGCTGGAAGATGAATGAACCAGGGATGGTTCGGAGAATAACCTGAACCCCAGGCTATCTTCTGATGGAGAAAGAGTTTCTCCTGCTGATAGTAAAGCACCAGACATGACTGGTTTTACGTTTGCAAGTGCCTTGAGATAGGAGGGATTTCTCGTCACTACATTGCCTTCTGAAGATTTTTCGAGACAATGTGAATCACTACTGCGGAGAGGACTTTCGCAGCGAAGTTCATCACCATGAGGAGGACCATCATGATGGGTTACAGCAAAAGATGAGATCTCTTGCTCCTTGGTCTTCTGACCACACAGAGGGTTCCTGTGGCTCTCATCTGAAGAAGAAACTTCAAGATTGACAGAATTTTCATGAAGCAAGTCTTCATGAGGAAGTGTCTATTGAAGACCTTCGGGATTAATGTTCCCGTTATTGGTAACTGAGGGAGTATAATCTTGAATTCCGACAGATAAATGTCTGAGGGCTTCAAGAACTCCAGCATCGAGCAAGGCCTTGTTGCAGATTGGCCTTTGATCTCCAGACTGTGCTGGGCGGATCTTTTTCTTAGATGCCTTCTTACTTGCTTTAGAAACCACTTGATGACGAAAGTGATTGCTCTGAACAGGTGTATGTGCCTGATCAGGAAAGATGGTCAGGTTAGGCTGACGATCATTGCTCAAATCAGGTGTATGTGCCTGACTTGGTTGTCCGTATGATATGGGGGAGTAGGCCCCACAACCCTCTTGGACTGGAACAGATGTGTGTGTCTGTTCCGGAGTGAATCGTTGATATGTCACTCCATTGCTAGGGATAGATTTATGTGTCTGTCCCTGAGATGATGCTGAAGATGTTATGATATCCTGGCAAGCATCCAGAATATGAGCAGGAATTTGCTTCTGCTCTTTCACCATTGACAAAATATGTTTGGTGACTTCAGCCGCCGGAATAGGGATATACGTCCATTCCGGGCTTGGATTAGGTGTATGTGCCTGCTCCTGTCCTCCTTTTCCTGTCAGTGAATCCTGACAGTACTCAAGTGTGGAGGCAGAGAGTTTAGTCTGCCTCCTGTTTGTGGTCGGGGCTTTCCGACTGACTTCTCCGTGCGCTACCAAGCGAGACTGTTGGTAGGCTTGATTAGTATGAGCAGGTGTATGTGCCTGCTGATTACACTTCGCCAAATGCGGTTGACGAGATCCACCATATGTAGTCAGACGAGCCTGCTGACTAACTGGTGATGTATAAGCAGGTGTATGTTCCTGCCTATGGTACTCCGCCGGAATTGCCTGGCGGGATCGGCTTGATGCTGCCAGACGAGTCTGCTGGACAGCTGAATTAAAACGGGTAGGTGTGTATGCCTGCTCGTTGTTTTCCACCAAGATAGGTTGGTGGACTTCTCCGGAGATGGCATGGATGACAACCTACCTATTGTTAACCGGATTCCGTCTCTGGCGGTTCATCTTGCCTGCTCGGGTTCGAGGAACCTGAGCTGAATGCCGGGAGTCGGTACACTCATCATGTTGAGGGCGCACTACCGCACGAGTCTGGCGGCGATTGTTGATGGGAGCCCTCGGGAAGGACTCCAGTCTTTTTGAATTAAGGCCCCGAGGGACCTGCTCATTCACTTCCTCGGAGTAAGGGAGTGAATGGAAATTGCGTTCCGGGGATAACGACCCGAAACGGTTGGAGACGGTAGTCAGCACCGCCTGCTTCTTGATTGCTGGTCGCCGTTGTCCGGACGACCAGGTAGAGTTGTTAACATGGAGGGCTTGACGAGCGGCCTCCAGAGTTGGGATAGTACCGTTGCGACGGTACTCCTTAACCAGTGCATTAGAAACACAGCGTTGAAGACGCTGAGTTGGTGATGTCATCCTCAGAGCGGATGACGTTCCAGCAGGAGTAGCAGCATTGGTTTTCACAGCAGCAGACCTCACAGTAGAGGTGTTCACAGCAGCAGTATTCACAGGGGTGAATTTAAGGAAAGCCATTTTTTTGCAGAAGATCTTGAGAAAAGAGTGCCTGTTCCATGTAACAGACATAATAAAGATGAATCCGGCTACTGCATCTTTTGGATGATCATATGTCAATGATTGCCTTGTTGGCCCAAGGGGCCTAATAGATAAGAAGAACATCAGTTTAACTTGGTTAAGGATTCACGTCGGGTTCACCATTTTTGTTTCGAACGGAATCCAGGGATGACCTCCTGGACGGGAGATTCAAACGTTCCGATCGATTTCTAACGGGTTTATTCGTAGAACCGGAAACATCCAATGATTCCACATCCGCTTGGACCTACTTTCCAAAGGCAGGCGCTCATTAGCTTGTGGGCTAATGAGGCATAGGAATTTGCATTGGTCGAGAGGATGGGAGGTCGGACTCATCACACCTTTTTTTTAGGGGAATTATTGTCTACTCCGGGACTCTCTTTATAGATTTAAGTTATGTTCGTGAATCCTTATTACATTACCAAGTATAAAATGAGCTTTCCTTTAGTTTTAACAATCAATGATTAAATATGCAAGAAATTTAGAGAATCTTTTATATGTATTCGAGGTTCTTCATCAATAGAGAATCATCTATATCTGTTTAGAGATTCTTGGTCAATGGTATCCTTCAAAAACATTTATATAAAAGTCTCTTGGTCATTATGATGACCAGACTGGTTTTAAAGCCACTCAGTGGGGCACTTGAAGTTTATCGTCATTCAGAAGGACAAGGATTATTTCAATGTAGGGATCGAACCCATAAATGGGCTACCTACGTATCCTTTGTTTTGGAAAAGGAATCAGAACCCACGTAGTTCGAGAAATGGAGTATGATGTTTATGATTGATGGCTCAAAGAAGAATGTCATAATTACTTTTACACTCTAAGCTCACGTGAGTCATGCTCGGTGTGAGAAACAAGAGGTATTGGTAAAATTTAGACAATTGTGCCATGAAAGATGCAATCATAAGAAATTGTTTGGGGCTTATGTATGGATGACTGCCCAGATAGATGACGGTTTTGGATTTACTTTTAGGGAGAAAATCCATGAACAGGGTCCATAAAGTTATATGTGCTTTATGGAGATTTGAATACTCTAACCTTGGGGCTTACTCCTAAGGAGGATGCCCAAGTTAGGAGGGGACTTATGATTGGGTTTTGCTCCTGAAAAGGATACCCAGATGAAAGGTAATTTATGACTGGTTAAGAGAAATTTTAAGAGACTTGGGGCTTACTCCTAAGAAGGATGCCCAAGGTTATGACTGAGTCTTATTCCTGAAAAGGAGACCCAGGTTAGGGATTAAGGTTTGGGGCTTACTCCTGAGGAGGATGCCCAAGATTAAAGGACTTGATTGGGGCTTACTCCTAAGAAGGATGCCCAAGGTTATGACTGAGTCTTATTCCTGAAAAGGAGACCCAGGATAGGGATTAAGGTTTGGGGCTTACTCCTGAGGAGGATGCCCAAGATTAAAGGACTTGATTGGGGCTTACTCCTAAGAAGGATGCCCAAGTCTCCACGGTTTTATAACTGGGGATTACTCCTGAAAAGGAGACCCAGGTTAGGATTCTCTCATCTTAAAGGATGAGGTTGAATGAATGAACTCTCAATCTTTGGTGACAAAAAGATGTTTAAATCACTAGGTTTTGAGAGATATTTCACAGAATTCCTTTCAGATAAGGATGTCAAATCAAGAAATCATGCCATAAATGGCTTTGAAGAGTATCTTGAAGAGTGAATCTTGAATAGGAAGGGTGAAATGGCTTAAGAAGGGTAAAAATGGGCAAGATGGGCACTCAAAAAGATAGGGGCGCGCAAGTCTTGAAAGGCGCGCAAGTCCTCAGGCGGCGCGCAAGTATTGGTCGCGCAAGTATACTTGCGCGACATTAGGGGTACTTGCGCGATTTTCAACCAGTATTGAAATGCTTGAGCGACTCTTTATTAAACCCTTTACCATCCTCTTGAGGTTTTTTCAGAAGAGGGACGCGCAAGTTATATTGAAGGAATTAAAAGGCGCGCAAGTGTTTGATAAGTTTCAACACTTAGGCCTTCCTTTTTCTCTTTAGATCTTCCGTTCTAGGTAAGAAATTACCTTAGAAGTGTTCCGGAAGCTTTGAGAAGAGACTTGGGCGTCGGGAGCTTCAATCCGAGTTTCTGGAAAAAAATCCTCATGTATGGGGGGCCCACAGGGTCTATTTATAGGCAAAAGAAGACCCCGGGCGGTTACCGGGCGGTTACCAATTAGGTCGCGCAAGTCACCTGCGCGACCAAGGTAGTCGCGCAAGTGTACTTGCGCGACAGTGGTAAAACTTGCGTGGTGAATTGGCTTTTGATCATTTGTTCATGCCTTTGTCGATTTTTGATGTTTTCTTCAAAGGATGAATCACTTTTAGCTGAGATATTCCCTTTTCCGATCTTTAGATTATGTGACAAAAGGAGCGTCAACAGTGCTGTATTCAAACATGATGTATGTGGACCTGTTGTATGAGAATCTCATATATTATAAAAAACATATTGACACTACCATTAAAAACAAGGGTCTCATCAATTGAAATCATAATCAAATCCAAAATCAAACCATTTCCATCAAAACCATTTTAAATAATCCATTATGGAATTTATCAAAAGCGGTAAACCAAACAATCATTTCAAATAAACATTTGAAATTTATAAAACAAACCCCTTTATAAATAATTTTAAAATCAAAATCTCACTCTAAAATAATTTCCACATCCAAACATAGTTTTACTTCATTGAAAAAAAATTAGATTATAACACAACACAATCCATTTTAACCATTTAAAAAACCCTCACGGTTATTTGACAATATCATAATTCCTCAAAAACATTCTAATTCAAACATGGAAAAATGAAATTTAAAAGAGAACCCATTTATTTCATGATCATAACACAATACAATATTTTAAATCATCACATGGATATCAAATATCTTCATAATTTCAGAAAAAAATGAATTTAGAATGAACAATAACACATTTAAATACAAAATGAAACAATTGCACTGAAAAATCTATATGGAAGAATAATAAACCGAGTTGAAATATGTCGCCTTCAATAACGACCAACTAAATAAAAAAGAAGACCTATATTACAAGCCGTAATGTTCCAAAACTCTAGGATTGAGATATCCTAAGTGATCCAATCATAAAAAAGGGATCAAAACTGAAAGAAAACCGAAATGATCCTTGTAATATATTTATTTTTGTACTAATAATGAATCTAGTTACACTGCACACCTTTGGAGGGATTCACGCCGACATGATTTTGTGGAAGAGGAGGAGGAGGGTTCACGGTTGTGGAGGAGGGCTTCACGGCAGTATGAGAGGAGGAGGAGTCAGCAGACGAGGAGGATGAGGAAGTGATAGAGGTGGATGGGGAGAGCCTCACAGCGGGGAGGAGGACTTCGCTGCGGCAGCGGCAACGGCGGTAGAGGAGGCGACGACGGTGGTAGCTGAGGCAGCGACAACAGGGTAAGGCTTCCGTGAGAGCTTGAGTGGTGCGAAAGAAGGAGGAGACTGTTAGGGTTCATTTATAAATCCAATAGAAGCATTTATTAATGCTAGCTAAAAAATGTTGATAAAGGTATGTTTTATCAGTTCTATATTAGAAAGTGATGATAAAACATACTTTTATCAGTGCTAAAATCTTAACTCTTACAAAGTCGCCTTTTATCCGCGGTTGTTTAGTGCTTATAAAGGCATATCTTTATCAGTGCTAAAAAAGCGTTGATAAAACTATAATGATAATAAATTATTTATATTTTTATATATATTTTAAAATTACATGTATAATAAATAAATATATATTTATAAAAATAACTATAAATAAATATATATTTCATTATATTTATATATTTATTTATAATTATAAATTTATAATAAATATATTTATTATATTTGTAATTACATATATTTCTAATTTTTATTAGAAATATATATCTCTATTTATTTATAACTATAAATATAAATAAATATATTTATTTATCAGTATTTGTATATATTTATAAATATATTTATTTAATTATATATAACATTATATATGAAAATAGTAAATAAATTTTTTATAAATAAATAATTAGTTAAATAAATAAATATTTATTTATATTTACAAATATTAAATAAATATATACTTATTTATATTTGTAACTAACAAATAAATATATATTTATTTGTAAATAAAATTGATAATAAACAAATATTTAATTATAGTTGTAATTATAAATATGAATATATATATATATTTAAATAATTATAAAATTATAACAAAAATATTTATAATTTTATAAATATATAAAATTAATATATTTCTTATAATTTTTTAATTATTTAACCATATCTACATTTATTTAGACTATAAATATATCTAATTGTATCTATTTATAAATATTTTTATATAAATATATATAATCAATATATTTAGTATAATTTTTTAATTATTTAAATATTTCTATATATTAATTTAGGAATTATTATTATGACTATTTGTATTTATTTATAAATATTTGTATATATTTATAAATATATTTATTTAATTATATATTTATAACATTATAAGTAGTACAATAAATATATTTATTATAATTTATAATAATATATACATATATATATATATTTATAGTTATAATTTACTATAAATAAATATATTTATAAATATTTGTATATAATTATAAATGTATATATATATTAGTAAAATTATAATATTTGTATTATTTTAATTTTATAGTTATTTATATATATAGTTATAATTATAATTACAATCCATATATTTAAAAAGTATTTATATATAATTAAAATTTTATAATAATAAATATATTAAATATATTTATTATTTAAATATATTTAATGAAATTTTATAAGTATTTTTGAGATCATAATATACGTATGGTTAACATGAAGTACTCATATCGATAAATAATAAAAAATGAGGCATCACATATATAGACAACATGAATAATAAGAAGGGTGTAATGCATAAATGAACATCCATGATGACACAAAACATATCTGCACAGATAATCAATATATTTATTGACCAAATTCATTGGAACCCCATATATATTTAATAATTATAATTATAAATACATATTTAAAAACAATTTATACAGTAATTCAAATTTTACCCCCAAACACCTAATATAATATAACAAATACAATAAATACAATAAATATAATGAATCTAATAAATCTAACAAATCCAATTACTCCAATAAATTTCAAAATTATATAATAAATATAATTCTAATAAATCAAATAAATCAAATAAATATGTTTATTATTTCCTGAAATTTATTATAATCATAGAATTATATATATATATATATAATGTTAGAAATACATTTTTTAAAACATTATATATTTGTTTTGAATTATCAAAAAAAATATATTAATTATAATAATGATTTTTTATTTAATGTATACATATAAAAATTATTTTTGAATATAAATATAATAATTTTATATAAATTTATAATAGTATTTATTAAAAACTTTTATTAGCGCTAAAAAAAGCGTTGATAAATTACCCCTTTATCAGCGCTATGAAAATCACTTATAAAAGGTACAACTTTATCAGTTCTTTTCATAGCACTGATAAAAGGTACAATTATTTGTGCTTTTGGCTGGTGATGATAAAGTTCACTCCTTTATCAGTGCTTTCTGCTTAGCGCTGATAAAACGAGGTACTTCCATTACCCCGTTTTGTGGCAGTGTATATATGTATTCCAACATAATATATATAAACATATACAAATAGATAATATAAAATATATGATGATTAAAATATAAATATGTAGAGACACATATTTATACATATAATCATATATATTTGTATACTCGTATAAAATATATAAATACATATAAATATTGAAAAATATACCAAATATATTTAAAAATATTTATAATTAGTAATTAATAAGAAATAATTTGAAAATAATTAAGATTTAAAATTTAAAAAATAAAAAATATTAATCAGTAATTTAGTTATTTAGAATTATAAATAAAATTAATAAGTTGTTACTAAATAATAAATAATAACAAATAATACATAATGTATAATATTAATAATAATCAGAAAATACTAATAACAATAACAATAATAATAATAGACAAATAAACCATAAACAATATGTAATTAAAAATTTAAAAGGTAGATTTTTTTTTTAAAAAATAACATAAAAAAATAAAAATTTAAATGTTTCCACTTATTATTTAGTGGAGGTTTAAACCACCCTGAAATGAATAACCACTAAATAAAAAACCATTGTGATTTAGCAATGCTTTTATAAAACTTATGCTAAATAAATAAAAACCAAAAATTTAACATTGGTTTTGAAAACCACCACAAAATAAAATGCCACTAAACATTGTTTCTTTTTGTTGTTTCCTTTTATCATACTCCCCATTATTTTTGATCTCACACACTTCATCTTATACCCTGTTTCCTAACCACCAAAGCTTTACCTTGAATGAAATATCCAAACACTTATAACTTATGTTTCATGAAGTATGCCCACATCGTTACAACATATTCATGCACATTAAGAACTACCTTTTATCAGTGATAAAATAAATGCACTGATAAATGGGGTACCTTTATCAGCACTTAATAAAAGAACTGAAAAATGGGGTCTTTATGAATGCTACAGAAGCACTGATAAATTCTAATTTTTATTTTTGTTTTTTAGTGTTGATAAAGCCCAAATTTATAAGTGTTTTCTTAGCCTTTACATGTGCATTTTTATTGATGATAAAGGAGTCCTTTATCATCATTTTTCCTTGCACTATTAAAATGAAACCATCCAAAAAATATAAATTATAAAAAATAACATATTAGTATATAAATATATTTTTATTGATGTACATGAAATATATTTTAATAAATATGATTTATATGATACTAAACATGTATTTACATTTAATATATAATTTATTTAGTGAAAATGTATTAAAAATTAATTTGAAATAAATTTTAATTATTAATTTGTAAAATAAAACTAAGTAATGGTTATTTAATAACTATTAATCGATAGAAAAAATTAATGAATTAATTAATATTTTAAAATAAGTTGAAAATGTGATTTGAACTTCAAACAACCATAACTTTTGATCTATATGTTCATTTAGGATCTATGAGATATGAAATGGAATCTATGGAATATCTCTTCATTTTCAAGAACCAAGGGAACTCCAATCTATGTATTTTCAAAGTAAAAAATGTCCTCGAAGACCTCCAAAACTAATTATTTAGTTGGGATACCAAGATTTTTCATCATTCAATGAAATTTCAGATTTATTTAAGAGGGTATTCATGTCTTTGTTCTATGGAGATGTAATTTATTGATAGGGATTAGTTTCATATAGATCTTATGGTGTTTAAATATTAACATTTCTCATATTTCACCACTAAAAATATGGTTTTATGAGTGAAAAAAAAAATTTTTATCAGCGCTAAAATAGCATTTATAATTGAGGCTCTACTAAAAGGGGATCCATTTTATCATCTCTAGAAAATGCTGATAAAGGCCCTTTTTATTAGCAGTAATAAAAGTGATTATAAAAGTTGAATTTTATCTATGCTAAAAAAAGTGCTAAAAGGGTATTTTATCAGTGATTTTTTTAGTGCTAATAAAAGTCAAAAATAAAAAATAAAAAAAATATGTAAATCAGAGGGTAGAACCACCTCCCTTTTAACAATTCATGGACCCCTTTAAAAAATTCTAGGAATCCCCACCCACGCACACCACTGCCACTCCTTTAAGAGCACTAAGCACAAGAGATGACAACAAGGGACTTTTATCAGTTCTAAAAAAAGTTCCGATAAAAGGGTCTTTTATCATCATTTTTATCACTCATAAAAGTAAAAAGAATCTATAAATCATAGGGTAGACCCACCCCCCTTTTTGAAATGCTTGACCCCATTTCAAAAGCACATGGAAGCACCATGCTTAACTTTTCTAGCACCCCCTTCACCTGCCTACGCACCCCTACATTTTCTTTGATTTGAACCTGAGACCTCTCCCTTACACGCCTTTAGCTTTACTCCTCATCCATATTGTTTTGTTATCTCTTTAATGATATATATATATTTATATTTATCCGTATATTAATATACATTTATATTAATATAAATATTTTTTTTATATTAAAATATATATAGATATATATATATATTCACATATATATTTACACACATGTATATGTATATTTTTATATATTAATATATATAGGTATATATTCACATATTAATATATATAGTTAGTTATTTTTATGTATTTATATTTATATCTATATTTATATTTACATATATTTTCTTAACATTATATTTATTCATATATTAATATATATTTATAAGATTAGTTTTACATTCATTTATAAAATATGTTTTTGTGTGTTTATAAATCAATCAATAAATTAATACATATTTACAACATACATACATATGTATATATATTATATATATGTGTATCTGTAAGTATAATTATACATAATTATATATATATATATTTACATATATTATATATTCATATGTATATTCATATGTTAGAATATATAGATAATATATATCAGTTTTTTAATACACAAACTAATATATATATATATACACAACACATTATATATTTATATAAATATTCATATATGGAAAACCCTAAAACATGGCATCTAAGCTATAATATTTCAATTTTACCTCTACTGGTAACAAAGGTAATCACATTACCCATTTTTCCCTCTATTGTATGATGTTTCTTTAGTTAATCATTTAATATAAGGCATACTATTCCATAAGGAATGAATATATATATATATATATATATATTATTTTATATCTAAATTTAATTGTATAAATAATCATTTAAACATATTTTTATATAATTTTATTTAAATATATATATATATATATTATATTTAAATAAAATTTAATTATCGATTTTCTTTAAAATGATTATGAATCTATTTTATTTACCATATATAAATATATAAATATGTATATACTAAAAATATTTACATATGTGTGTTTGAGTAATGATGCTCATAAAATTTACACGAAAAAAGTAAATTTAAATAATTCTTTTTGGATTTTTGACTAATTTGACGAAAAGATGAATGGTTTTATCAAATTGTGGTAAATTTAATTTTGAAGAGTTAATATCAATAAATATTGATGAAATTTTTAAATTTAAAATCATGGTTTTTTTATGAATTTTCGGTTCAAAATTTATTAAATGGCTATCAAATGGATAGTCCTCAACCCCGACAAAACTACACCTAGCATTCTTGAGTGCTGAAAGAGGAGAGACATATTGGGAAGGGAATAGGAGAAAAATCCCATGCACGGAGAGTGGGGAGGGATTAAAAGACAGCATCGATGTGCATGTTTCCATGACACATCACAATTAAGTGTTGTAGGGACAAGACACCATGATATTCTGGAATTTCGGTTGGTGGGGTGATCCCATCAAGATCTACCACCACCAACCACCACTGTCACCTCCCATCGTTGTCTCTTACGATCGAGTACTATCGGTCTTTCTATGTCCAGGGGTGTGATGTTGTCATCAGCTGCATCCATGTTATTCAACCGTGTTCCACCATCAACTGCAATCGTCGATCCCTCCCACCGTCTCATGCTACTGCTTGGGGTGTATCACCGCTACTTGATAACACTAGCTTCTACTGATTCCTGCTACCATTTTGTGCATCTTTTATGACCATTCTTCATTCCCCACTAATGTTGGAGTTAGTACCAACACCCACAACTGTCTCCTTATACTTCCAGTTGCGCCCATTCTCTCATACTGCCAAATATATATCTAGTATGGCATGGCACCTTTACACCACCGCCATCACCCTTACCGCCACCTTAAAGGTTCAAGGAATGAATGAATCATCATTGAAACTTAGGATCCTCTAAAATTCCATACTCTCCATTGATTGAGATCGATCAAACCACTTCTATGACATAAAAATGATGATAATGGAAACCACCACTGAAACCACTATGGAAAAATGAGATGAAATCAACACATCTTGAACCCCATGTTGACATCCCATAGAAGAAATGAATGCATGAACAAGGAGGAGAGGAAATGAGAAACTACCAATCATTATGTGGGACTGGAATAAGGATTCCATAACCTAAAACATTAGAAGCATTCATACGCAAAATGTGAATAAAACATGAGATGGTAATCATTACATAAGATGTGAATGATTTGAATTCAATATCAACATAATGTATATTAAATTGGTCAAACATTAAATTAAATCCCTAGAAATACTACATGTGTCATTACTTCCAAAGGGACATCAGTCAAGACCTCGATCATCCAACTGGGTAGGTCATTCTAAAGCAAGGTGACATTGGATTATCATGTGTAAGGTGATAACTTAATGAGTGACTCGATTTTTCTATGGGTGGGCTATGTTAAAGTTGGGTGTCATTATTAGATATTCTATATATATATAATATGATATTTTATATAATGTTTATATTTAATTACATGCATTTGATGCATGTAATTCATGTATTAAGTACATGAGGTAGTAAATATATATATGTGATATATGTTTATTTCTCCCAAATAGTTTTTTTAAGTTATAATCCATTATGAATTGATTAATTTCCTTGACTGATCATTGAATATGATTCAATAAATTACGAGAATAAATGTATATGGATACATTAATATGGATAAAACGTTTTCATTTAATGAAATGTTACATGGATGAATATATATAGTGGTGTGATCCCTCAAGTAAGTATAAACAATTGTGAGAAAGCATCTCATTTCCATCTTATTTGAACAATGTTGTTTATCATCTAAGACGAATGCAACAAGACCCCTTCAACATTTGGGTATTCTCGCGATATGACCACAAATCCATTGGTCAATGCACCCCCATCAAAGTTAGGGTTCTTTTGTTTACTGCCATGTGATCTTCATCAAGCATTCTCCTTTATTGAGAAAGGAGAAACCTACGGTCATTGATGGTTTCCATGTACACTATTTATATAGTTTATTTATGCGTTTATTCTCAATGACAGATCTTCCTGTTTCTGGGTTGTCTTTCGCTAAACATGGTCATGTGATGATCATACATAACCCAAACATTAGTATCATAGGTAAAAGATTCTTTAACAAATCAACATTCTTATTAATTTATGAAAAATAAGTTTTAATAGTAAAATAATATTTTTCTCAAGCTTGGAAATAAATTTTAAATGATCATATATATTACTCTTGTTTATATAAAAACAAATGAAATATATATTTTAATTTAGAGAATTAAATTTTGAATTGAATTATGTTATTTATAAATAGTTTATAAATAATGAAAAGGTTATCATGATATATTTATATATAAATTTATAAAAGTGTTTTATACATTAAATAACTATAAAATTTTTATGGTTAATTGTAAAATATATTTAAAAAAATACCTCTTCAAAAGTTAAATGGAATGATTTATGATATACAAATAAACGGTTTATTTAGAAATCATAAAAGTAAATTTATAAAGAGTGTATAAATTCCAATATATATGATATTTTGATTATATAAAGATGTTTATATAATAGATATTGAATTGTAAAATGTTTATAATTCAGTAAATATCATATAAATTAAATTTAATATAAAATTTGAAGGGATCACATTGATAAGAATATATAATGTTTATATTCTTTCTAATTTATAAAATGTTTATAATTACCATCAATTTATGAATAGATCATAAATGTCTTATATTTTAGAAATTATATAAATTTTTCATTTATTAAATTTCCTTAATATTCATGTTTAGCTGATAATTAATTAATTTGAAATTTCTCAAATTAAAGGGGATTTATTTGGATATTATTATCTTTCCACATCAAAAGGTGTTTAGATAATTGATAGGATCAATGTTTAATTAATAATTAAGTATATGATATTAAGATTATATAAAAGGTTTACATAACAGAAATTTAATTACAATTAGTTTACAATTCATATTATATTATATATTTAAAAAGTAAATACCTTATTATGAAAAATATGCAAGAATTAAAATTGGAAATAATATAAAGATTTTATATTCAAAATTATGTAATTTCGTTAATTTTAATGGTGAAATTATAAAAGAGTTTATAATTAGATTTTATTTATGAAATTGTTCATAAATGTTTACATGATGATTAAATATTATAATTATTCATTTATTTAAATATTATTCCCTATTTTCATCATAGTTATAAATAATTTATATTACAAATAACTTTATGCAAAAACTTATATGATGCATTTCTTCTAAGATAGATCATTTCATATCATACTAGGTTTGATATAATGAAATTTAGTTTCCATATACCTTGAACTCTGTAATTTTAGTTCTGATCTTGAGAGTTGTTATTGGGAATAGTTTTTTCATATCAAGTGTTAGAGTTTTCATGAATTGAATTCTCTCTAGAGTAATGTTTTTCCAATTAGAGGGGCTTGGGGTCAGATCGCATAATTTCATGGAGGTTTACCTTGGTTTTGAATGTGAATGTGGTTGGCTACCTATTTATCTTTCCAAAATCATGTGGAGTTTTCCAATCTCATATAACATTATTCCATTAAATTATGTGTTCATATACCATATGTATATAATGAATATGTATATTTATTAATATATTTAACTTCTAGTTTTTGTGATTAACAAAAAATTGTGGGCTGTGTAATGATTTATACATTAATGTGGTGTGAACAAATTAATTTTGTTGTTGGAGTAGTGTTTACAAAACTAAATCCCTAAAGTAATTCATACAAAGAAAGGGAAAAATACATGAGAACATAATGCTTACATATGATGTAGTAGTTATAAATTTAATATGTGTATGATGTATAATAAATTGGCAAGACCTTAAAATATAAAACCCCACAAATACTAAGCATTAGATTCCTTCCAAAGAGAAACATTTTAGGACCTTACTCATCCAACTGGGTAGTTCATTATAAATCTAAGTTCCTTTGGGTTATCTTGTGCAAGGAAAGAAATTAATGCATGATTATGGATTATTCCTTATGTGGATCATTTTAAAGTTGGGTTACCTTGGATTGTCCTTTATTATCATGTCTTTGGCATTTTATTTGGGTTACACTAGCTGGGATACCCTAATTGGATTAGGTTACCAGACGATTAGAGTTAAGTAAATTCATGGATGAGTTTGGATAAAGGGTTATCAACTCAACTATCTAATATTCACAACTATTTTTATTGGGATGATTTCTAACCTAAATAGCTATGTAATGGGAGAAATGATAAATCAACCTAGATTTTAGGGAAATATGGATCTTTGATCACAAAATGGATATGATGTACAAAGTTATCATTTTTAATGGAAAAAAATCATTAAAATAACATACTGAAAAGATAAATGACATAATCTACTTCTGATTAAAAGTTATACTATAGATAAATGAATCATAACCATGAAACTATACTTCATATTAATCATTTAAATAAGGAGCATAATGTAAGAAACTCCTAACACTAGTATCTTAATAAAAGTTCACGATAAAGAGAGATATTCTATTTCTCCAAACAATTCATTCCAAAGTAACCAAGTGTTGAAGTTGTTAAATAACTGAATTTAGTTTCTTATGTTATCATGAAATAATCCATTTTAAGTTTAAAAGAAATTTAATTCATAATTGACCTCGGTAATTCAAGTCTCCTACGCTCAATATGGTTTGGTATGTCCAAGATATTTAATAAGATTTAATATGTTTGGAATGAATGATGAATTCCTAATTTTTTAATGAAATTGATAGTATTTTCATTTCTAGAAATGTTCTGACAATGTGAATGAATTCACGAAAGATTTACCTATTATTCTCCATGTGATGAGAATAGATGGACTGGGCATATAATGTCTATATTCTAGTACTATATAGATAGTATACCTGGGTAAAAGTTCAATCTAGAAGAAGAAAAGTTTGTTTAAAAGTTTATAAATGTTTCATAAAGAAGAAAATCAAGGTCATTTAAACCTAGGGATTTCATGAAGGAATTGTTATAAATCAATATGATTATATTATAAAAAATATACTCGAAAAGGTATGCGAACTCCATGGAATGTCCATGATAAGTACAAATGTTATATAAAATAATTATTATATTTTGAACAATTTTTAATACCGAGTATATGTTTTAAAAGTGTTTTAAATATACAGTAGTAAAAAATGAATGGAAGAATTGATTGAGCCTCTATATTTAATTCAAATGATGAAGTAAATAGTTACTAAATCATGAATTTTTATTTAAAGCAATGTATCAATATTGGATGAATCTAAATAACAGACATGTATCTTTATCTCACTTCACTTATTAGATAGGAGATGATGTTCAATAAAAAATTGTTTTTATGAGATAATTAGATATATTCACAAGGTTTGATATTCATTAATTTATATACAATGTTTTTTAGAATAATATATGGATAAAATTATTTATCCAAGAAAAAATTTCTATCCAAATATTTGTTAAAATATATGGCAATGTGTTCCTTCCACTCATTGGAGGGATATTTTAATAAAGTCATATTTTCATAAAATAATTTTATAAACACATAAAATACCATATATGCTTTGGAAATAATAATTTTTTTATTTAATATTCCAACTAAAAGAAATAAATTTTATTTCCTAAAACACAAAGTAGTGTGTATTGTCTTAGAATGATATTAATAAAAGAATATAATATCTAAGAATGTACTGGGAATATGATTGGACTTAGAGAACATCAAAATTAAAAAATAAAATATTACACCACATTTAGTTTTAGTGTTTATTTACATTATATCCTAAATAATTAGGATATTTGAAAATAAAGAAAAATTTAAATTGTTACATTTAGTTATTGTCTGAAAGTAATTATTACTATTAACTAAATGGTTATACTAGTCTAATATTATAGTGATTCTTCACTGAATTTACTAAAGAGTGTAGGATATATGAAAATAAAAAATTTAAATAGTTACATTTAGTTAGCATAATAAGTGAACATAAACATTCCACAATGGATTATACTAGATAATACTCAATGTATTACACATTATATCCTAAAAGCTTTTAGGGTATAAAGTTAAACAAAAATATAAATAGTTATATTAGTTACCATAAAAAAGTTGATAACACTTTATTCTTAAAGTGTTTAAGTTGTTCTGTTAATGTGATAATGTAAACAATGACATTATTTATATAATATTTCAAGGAAAAATATTGATGGAAGGGTTACTAAGGTGATGATGGTGTACATCGATATAGTTCTACGTAGAAATAAAAATATAACATATAACATTTTATGTTGTGATGTTAGGATGTTTCAATTAAAGTTAAAAGAGATGAAATGAGGGAATATCTTTCCTAATTTTCACTATTATTCAAGAATTAATACTTTTTAGATGTTTATCAATAAGAGGTTAGTGAGATTAGATTATCAGATGGTCACATTAGGATGGGACATGAATTACAATTGGGTTTAGTGTTAAAATTCATTACTGCAGCAAATGCAAGAGGGTCATGTTATATATCTATGTGTTCCAAACATAAGATATTGGTTTTAATGGTTGTAAATGTTTCATGTTATTATAATAAAAGAAAAAACAATTTATCATTCATTCATGTGTGCATTAATTTATTTTACATGAATGGTCGAATGATAGATATCACCTTAAAGTACAAACATTGAGTTTTCCCTAACTCATTGTAATCATGGATTTTAATGTTTTTTGATGAAATATAATATTTAGAATGAATAGATTTTTATTTATGTTAGAAAAGATTTTATATGAGATATTGATGAATATATTATTGATGTAACAAGTAAAGACTTATTAATGGACTGGTCAACTGAATTATATATCATAGAATTTCATACAGTCATAGATATACTTAGTGGTGTATGCTTATTATCAATCCTTCTTACACAAGTTTGGTGATATACATATCATGAGAACATCCATTCTTTGATTCCCTACTTATGAAAGTCACCATATGAACTTAGCTAATCAGGGGTGGTAGGGTATGTTGTTGATCTTGTCGTCAGTTGGAGTGAAACCATTAAGAGATTTATCCACTTGTATGACAAGGAATAGAATAGAGCCCTTGATTTAATTAGTAAGAGGAAATTCTTGGCCATGATTATTTGTTTCACATATGATGTGATCATCTACTTGGATACATGATATGTGATATTCTTATCAGATAGATAATAACTTGTGATATATTCATCCACTTGGTCAGTCTTTTTCTGAGAATCAATAAAATTGTGAGAGGCTTTTAATAGATTGGTGTGTTCCATGTCTAGTGGCCGCTTGATGTCATTTAAAAAGGGAATATACAAGATAAATATGGTGTATATGATACATCTTGTGGTGGTAATGTTCATATAGTTATATGATTATGTTTGGTGGAGATCACACCTCACCCCTTAGCAGCTTGAATAGCACTGGTACTTTTCTAGAGGTATCTCTTTACATACATATATATAATAGAGATTTCACAATTGTTGTCAGTGATGCTAAGTCTAGAAGGGCCACACAATTAGGCCCTTGGATAAGGTTGAAATTATGGAAAAAGTATTTTTTGAAAATGAATAGTATTTGATGACAAAGTATGTCTAAAAGAGGTTGGATGGATTTATAAAGAGTTGTGATGTTATGCATAAATTCCTCATGATATTTTAGTTCAAGTGGGACATTGTTAGATATGCCTGTAAAAAATAAAATAATATATGATTATAAATATGTATAAAGTGTATATTTAATTACATGCATTTAACTCATATAATCCATGTATTATGTACATGTGATAATATATATATATATATATATATTTGATGTATATTTATTTCTCCTGAATGGTTTAATTAACAATTATAATTCTTCATAAACATATTAATTGGATTGAACACTCATTGAATAAGATTAAATGAATTATATGAATAATTTTAAATGGATAAAATAATATGGCTGAAACACTTTCATTTAAGGAAATGATTCATGGATGGATATATAAAGGGATGGGATCCCTCCTGTAGATATAATCAATTACAAGTAAGTCTCTCATTTCTCTATTCTTCCTACACTACTTTTCATCGTCTGATATGAAGGAATTAACACCCTTTCATTATTTCAGTATCCTCATTATAAAATTCTTGATCCATTGGTTGGTATACCCCCTTGGAGGTAGGTGATTTTGTTCACTGCTACATGATTTTCATTAAGCATTATCCCTCACTGAGAAAGAATAAAACTAATGTCGTTAATGATATTTAGGTACATTGTATATAAAATTTATTTACCTGATGAATCTCAAAGGTATATCTACCTATGTTTGGGTTTTATTATATTCCACATTGTCATGTGATGGTCATACAAAAACCAAAAAAACAACCTTGAAAAATGAGATGAAATCAAATAATCATGAACCCTATATTGTTATCCCATGGATGACATGAATTCATGAAAAAGGAGGCAATAAAATGATAAACTGCCAACCAATCTGTGTGGTAATGATCGTGTTATATATACATGCATCCAGAAGAAAACCCAAGGGTTCACTCCACCCTATTTGAGGTATACTAAGGCCATAAAATGAAGAATAATTAGAAACATGCATGCCTTGACTTGTATTCAACTATGGAAGCCCATGATCAAAACACCCACTAAAAAACATTTTATACAATATTGAATCCCCAATAGAGGAATCTTTTTAGGGAAATCTCATCTGTTTCACATGTGATATTGGGTTTACAAACATAGTATACTTTGGTTAGGATACCTCATTCCATGCACATGTGATTTGAGGATAGTGATGAGTCAAATAACACATGGGAAAATGAATTTATCTAAAATGGATGATAAAGTGGAATTAAATATCAACATGGACATGGATAAAGATAAGAAAATATGGGCAAGTCAAAGCCATGTTTTCTCTATCCTGAATAATTAAAGGATCATTTAGTCATGATATTTTCATTTAATTAAAGGAGAAAAAATTTAACAACTAAAAGATAAACAATATTGGTAAATTTGAAGAAGATATTTTGAGATTCGAAGACTAGATAAATGAGGTTTTTATGAATATAAATACAGTGATTCCCTTTAGTTGAAGGTGGATCAATAACTTTACTAAGACATTAGGATGAATCTATTGTTTTCTTTTATATAGTAGTTTTTAGTTTTAATTATTTTTCATGAAACCTCATGTGAATATTCAAATAAAGTGTTCCTCTATTATCTCTCTCTCTCTTCTATTATCCACTGTGGACTCTTATAATCATTATTATGATTTAAGTGTCCTAAAGAATATCTCGGGTGAGTAATCCAGTGTTGATGTCAAGTTTTTGTTTTATATTCTCTTTATGATAATCCAAGGATATTTTTTGTGGATGTAATCCTCACTATGGTTATCTAAAGATTATCTTTTTATTCTACACCCATTCTCCATAGATCAAGGAGGTGGATGTATGGTGTGCATGGTGACTATTTTGTGCACTATCCATTCAAAAATGGGGTAGAAGGTTTTCTGACATATGGAATAGTATATTAATTAAGTATATATAAATCAAGATTATGACAATTCTATATGTATGTATCTCTTTTGAGAATTTACATTACAATCTAACACCATTCATTCTGTTTTCCAAGGAATTTTATTGTTATTTTTAGTCTCTCATTGTATTATCCTTCCCCAAATTTTAACTTTTTTTTAATAAAATAACAACAACATAAAAAAGTCAATATGTGAACTAGAAATCAGTGAGTCATCGACTGTGAAGCTACTCATGTGAGGAAACCCTAGTCAAACACTATACAACACTTCGAATATAATTGTATCATTTTTGGACACCCTAGGATAGGTGTGTCATGTAATAATATATATATATATATATATATTAAAATAAGTATATATATTTAAAAATAACATACATATATATAAATATATAAATATATAAATGTAAAATAATTTACTCTTGTGTTAACTATGATTATTGGTGCTTTTATAAATATATGTATCGATATAAATTACAATAAATATATATTAAAATAAATACACATTCATATATATGGACACACACAAAGATGTAAAAATACACAAGAAAACAGACTCACACACACACATATATAAATATAAAAACACCCAACCATAAATTGTTTTTAGATAAAAAACGATAGAAATGTTACAATGGACTTCTCTTTGAAGTTGTGTGTTCCAGTATAGAATCTAGGTGTGTGTGGATATAGAGGGTTTGACAGGCGTTCTAATAGGTGGGGGGGATCAATCACTCAATAAAGGGGGAATTAATGGAAATAACATGTGAATAGAGGGATGGTATTTGGTGCATGACCACTGATAAAAATGGGGATCGAGCCCTGATAAGGGGGGGGGGGTTGACTCGTTAAAGAAGAAATTTTTTATTTTATTTAGTTTTTTTAGTGCTAAAAAAGAGCTGATAAATGAACCCTTTATCAACACTAAAAAATAACTGATAAAGTGATTCGTTTGTCAACGCTAGAAAAAGAACAGATAAAAGGGTTGCTTTATCAACGCTTTGTCTAGCACTGATAAAGGGTGGATTTGTCATTACTTACTTAGTGTTTCTTAAGGTGAACGTCTTTTATAATTTCTTTAAACAAAGATTCTTTTTTAGAATAGATAGCTTTAATTTTTATTGCTGATAAATTATAATTCAATGGTTTTTCACATTCCTCATATTTTGACCAAGAGGTTTTTCCATATATTTGAACAATAAAGGATGATTTATTTATGATGTATTTTTTTGTCAATATATAAATCCATTAACAATGTTGTATTTTATTTATAATTTTTCTAAACAAAGCATACAAAATATAGAAATATGGGACAAAGAGACTAAGGTTGTCAAAGGATGTATATCGAACTGAGAAGATCATATGGAGGAGAGAACCAAATGTTTGTTCAAAAGAATCCATTGTTTTCATTAGATTGATTATTTTCAATCAAGCTAAATCATTTAACGGCATTTAGATATAATCAACTTGACAAATAAAAATTGTGGGTTCCACTTATAGAAGAAACTTTGTATGTTCACCAAACATATGAGTTTTTTTAGAAAAAGTTCATTGGATGAAGAATGAGAACAGAGAGATAAGGCATTGGTTTTAGTGTGAGTTCACCTGGCATATAAAAGGTTGTGAGTCCATTTTATAGAAAATTTAAATTCCTTTAGATAGTGGGTTCAAATTAAAGGAATCAAAAAAATATTTCTAAGATAAGTCTATCATGAATATTAACTAGTAGTCATCTGATAAAGGAGACATATAAGAAACTACATGATAGTGAAGTTCCTACTACGGTGTATCAAATAGAACATTACCAAGTGGAGTAGGTCCTGTAGAAGATTTTGGGATCAAGGATTATGGGTATTTAAATAGTGTTTGTAGAGAAATTATTAGTGATGATTTTGAGATGGACGTTCAATGACTCAATAATCATGAAAGGAAGATTGTGATTCTTTCCCTGATTCAAATAGGTTTTAAGAATGATTAAAGCCTATATTTGAGTAATGTCTTGATGAAAATGGTTGACCCAATATTTTTGGATGTTTGATTGAATTAAAATTAATAATTTTTCATAGGGATATTCATAATTTTAGTATGAATTTTGAGATTAAAGTTCACATTCCTCCATTAATTCTTATAAATATGATTCCCATATAAGGGGAGTAGGTGCACTATGAAGATGTTGCATAAGTAGTTTCATCCATGTTAATTGTTAATGATTTGAAGAGTAGAAAGAACAACTTGAGAGATAGTGTTGTGAAAATTGAGGTTACTAGGTAGATAATATATTATATGGATATGATTAGGAAATGAAGTTCAACTAGCTAGTTCTCACCTAGTACTGTGAATGTTATAGATGAGGAAGAAGATAGACTTGTTGTTAGATTTGGTGTTATAGAACTAATTGTTTGTGCTTAATATTACATGTTTAATCAAATAATTGAATATTAATTTAAATATATTCTTAAATATCATTAATAGTTCTTCATTAATTTAATGTAATAATGATCTAGAGTATCTATTACATTAAAAGGGATTAGCAGTTCCCTACAATTATGAGACTCCTGAAATTCCATGATGATACTTTTAAATCCTTGTTATATGGTTGGATAACATTCAATGATCGGAAACATAGTAAATTTAAAATCATGTATGAGTAATCATTATTATATGAGGCTTTATATCATGAAGTTCATGCATAATAGTCTCTAATATGGGAGATTATGAGAATATATCTTCTAATAGGTGTCAAGATCTGAATTTTCATGTAATTTTTTTAAATATATGGTAATGTTACGAGTCTGAAAAAATTGATGGCGCATGATTCTGAGGCCCGGTGTGCCTGAAATGAATTTCTGAAATTTTTTTTGGGTATGTTTAGTAAACATACGTGAGGGTTTTTCTAACTTTTGAACCGGTGCTCGGAATTGAAATCTGAGGGCACTATTGAACTCGTAGTGCCGGTTTTCACTTTATGAGAACTTCACCTTGACCGTAGTGGGTCGAGAGTGATTGTTAGAATTTGTGTTATTCGTGGAAGAATGAAATAAATAAAAATGTTTATATTTTTATTTTATTTGCTGAAAACTTTCATGCAGATGTTTTAAAGGTGGGGACCACCAGAACTAAAACCACACACATTTATGTTATGGATGTGGGGACCACCAAGACTAAAACCCCCATTTTGAATTCCTAAATTTGGGGACCACCCGAACCCTAATAATGGGAGAAACCACTTGAACACCCCTTTAATGGGAGATAACCTTTGGTATCCTACCACTTTAATGGTGCCACCTTTCATTAATTAATTTTTCCAATTAATTATGCCAACGTGCCAAAATAAATAATCTAGCCAATTTAAATTATATTGGCACCTATTTCCTTTGAGAGGATTCTATTGGCGAAGGAGAAGGGGAGATCTTGGAGAACTACTCTCCAACAAAGAACAACATCCATCGAAGAATGATTTTCTGACGCACTGATGAATGTGCTCGGGATCGAAGGTGTGTAGTGGGCGCGACGAACTTCAACATCTTTAAATTCATTCTCGTACCAACATCAATGAACCTTCGAGGTATGGTGTGTTGTTTTATATTCCCCCCTTACCCATTCCTGACAATTCCTTGTAAATCTGGATGAAATTATACCCGTTTGATACTGCTATAACGCAGAGAGTGTAGGCTAAAAAAACATGCCCCAAGCTCTCTTCAATTCTTTTGATTAATTATTGTGTTCTTCTCAATGGAGGTGGACATTAACCACCATCTGTGGGGCATGAGAATGGCTGCCAAAACTCCCGCCAGCCACAGCGAAGGTGACGGCCTCCGCTGCCTTGCAGCCTCCACGCGCCCCCGAAACCTCCGCTGCCCTAAGGCCTCTGTGGCCTTGCGGCCTACACCGTCTGGTGGCCTTTGTAGCCTCCATGCACCCTTGTGGTCTTCGCGCTCCACCCGCGGCCTCTGTGGCTCCGTTCCGCCCTCATGGACCCTGCCGCCACCGTGCTGCCCTATGGACTCTGTGGCCGCCGCAACCTCCATGCTGCATCGCGTCCCCCATGCTGCTACCCAGGTTGGGCCGGGTCGAGCCGAACCAGGTCGTCCCAGGCCGAGTCAAGATGGGTCGGTCGAACCGTGTCGTACTGGACCCGGACCAATTTTGATCCTATACTCTCTTTTGGCCGTAACTTTGGCACCAGACATCCATTTGTCGAACCGTCTATGGAACCGGAAACCTTAGAGCGAGATGGTCCTCTAGGTTTACCCAACATGGGTTTTGGATAATGTTGGTGTACGTTTGGGTTGGATCATGCATGAATCCAACCAGGCCCTCAGAACTAGAATCTAATAACATACCGACCGAGAGTCCGATTTACACACAATTTGTTGCGTTGGGACCCCTTTGACATGGAGTCATTTTAGATTCTTCTTCGTGAGACTTCGTGGAAGTGGGAGTATCGACCAATGGATTGTGGAGTAGAACCTCCTATTAACAATCGAGCTTAGTTCAGGAACCCAGTAGCTGGCTGTGACATGAGAAAGAGATCCTTCATCGGTATGTGATTGAGTGTCCCATATGGAACGACTCTAGGATTCCATGCAAGACTACTCTATGATCCTTAGTGGGTCTAATGCTGTACTAGGATCCTGTGTGGGTCTGACGACATACTGACGATGTACTAGGATCCTATGTGGGTCTGACGATGTACTAGGATACTATGTGGGTCTGACGATGTACTAGGATCCTTTGTGCGTCTGACGGGGTACTAGGATCCTGTGTGGGTCGGACGATATACTAGGATCCTATGTGGGTCTGACGAGGTAATAGTATCCTGTGTGGGTCTGATGACGTACATTGATCCTATGTGGGTATGATGATGAGTTAGGATCCTCATTGGGTGTACCTTGTAATGGAGTAAGATGATTGAGTAGTTATATATAATCATATTTACTATCGTACCTAAGTTTTACCTGTTGTGACCTGAGTCCGTAACTGTGTGGTACATTCCGTCTTGGTAATACCTTGGTGGTATAATTCTATGTGGCATAACTTTGTGGTACTTTCCTTCGTGGTAATACCATTGTGGTATACTTTTGTGTGGAGTACCTGTGTGGTACTTACCTTCGTGGTGATACCTTGGTAGTATACTTCTATGTGGCATACCTGTGTGGTACATACCTTCGTGGTGATACCATTGTGGTATTATTCTTCATGGTGTAACTGTGTGGTACCGTTAACTTTGTTGTGATAGCTTTGTGGTATTCTTCTATGTGGTACTTCAACCTTTGTGGTATGTCTAGCTTTGTGGTGTTACCTATGTGGTACTTCTACCTATGTGGTACCTCTAGCTTCGTGGTGTTACCCATGTGGTACATCTACTTGTGTGGTACTTGTATCACCCCAAGGTTTTGGAAATAAATATTCAATGCAATTTTATAATCTATCCATTAAACAAAACTTTGGCTTTTTTATGTTTTGAATTTCGAAAAATGGTCATCTAGAGTTGTGTTCAGTAAGTCATTTGGAGTCTTATAGAACAAACTAGATTTTTGTTGAATAGTAACATACCCTCATGAATAGTAATATGAATTGTTATATGACCCTTATGAATAGTAAATAATGATATTATTTTATTTTCTTAAGGTAAAATGATAATGAGATCATAATTAATTTTTCAAGTCATATAAAACTAATTATACCACTATGATTGTTATTTTTCTAATTAACTATGATCATAATTTAAAATTAAATTAATAATATTCAGAAAATTAATATTGAAAAAATGAGTTCATTTTTGAATTCTTTATGTCCAAAAATGGTAGGGGTAAAATTTTGGGATTTATCTGAAATTCTTGAATTTTTGATGAATAGTGAATTACGATGAAATACCGTATATACAAATTACCAGTTAAGTACAATATTTATGACATAATATGTGATGTAAGGCCACTTGGTTCGAACTCCCATGAAATTATTACTATTAGGGGTCGCATTAAAAAATACTATTGGTTGTCTTGAGGGAAATAACAAAATAATGAATTAAATATTCAAAATTTACTCCTCTCCTCCACTATAAAACCCCCTGCCACTCCATCTACTTTTCACTACTCTATGCGTTGAATCTCCTCAATGTTTTTCCCAATTACACTTCCCTATTCTCTCTCTACTTCCAATTATCTTCTTTTCTTTCCAAAAGACCAAACCACCTTCCCTTAAGGAGACTTTCAAGGAAGTTATTTCAAGAGGTAAAGCACCCTTCTTTTTCATTTGGTTTCATTTCAATTTATCTTCTTTTCTTATCCTCTCTTCACCTCCTCTGTCAAAATGATAATGATAACTCTAGTATCATATATAAACTGGATTTATGTCATGTGAATGGAAGAACCATCATCAATATTTTTACTCCCCCCTTTTATTTTTTATAAACGAAATCAACGTCCACGAGGTTCGAATTTATAACCTTCATGGGCGATGAAGTTTCATTCTTCAATTCATTCTTCATTACTGGTAATGAAACCATATTTATCATTGAACCAGAATCTAATATATGAATTATAACCAGATTAAAATTTATTAATAAGAATATGTACATATAATTATGTTATACGACAAAACTAGTTCATAATAATCCAAATACCGCCAAATAATCGAAGTGGGATAATGTAATGATTCATCATCATTACATGTAACCAAGTGATATAAATGACCATTATCAATTATTTATGTTAATAAATAATATATAATTTCAATTTTAGAGATCTCCATATATTCCATATACTTATAAACTAGTGAACTGAATATGAAAACAATGAAAACAAACACTCATGAACGACAAAATTCAATACAATAACATCCAATAAGGACATAAATGAACTAACCTGAATTACGATAAACATAATACAAGTATAATAGGTTCTTAAAAAAGTTATTAATAAGTAAAATTTTATATTCCATGAGCTTATTTTCGAGAGAGAAACACGTTCGGAGGTAAGGTAAGGGTTTTTCCAGCCGAACTTCCATTTTCATTTGGGATTATTTCATTGTTTAATTACCTCAATGAAATTATGATGTATTGTAATGTACTACTCATATATTATGATTTATAATCATATATATGTTTACAAACCATAACCCTTCCTTATTTTAATTATAGTTACACGTTTTAAAAGGAACTTTCAAAATTGTTTCCAAAATACAAGCCCGATTCAAGAATATTTATCAAATTCTTACCTATTTTAAAGGGCACTCTATAATTTGTTTTTGGAAACCATTATGTTTATAAAATCACTCATATTATTATGGAAATACTATATTACTTCACTTATAGTTTTATACAACAATTTTTCCAAAATAACTTTTCTTTTCAAAATAAAAGAGTATTTATCTCAAGGATTGCTTAAAGATTTTATAAGAGTGTTTTCATCTAATTCAACAATCTTGTTGATTCCATGGTATTATTGGGTTTAATAATTTATGAATTAAACTACCATATTTTATTCAATGGTTAATAGATAACACTATTGTGGATGATCTATCCTAAAACCATTTACCATATTACTCAGAATGGTTAGTGTTTTATGTTTAATGATTTGGGAAAGTTAGTTAAATTTCATATGATAGTTTCAATTTGAATGTATATGTTGTTTATGTTGATACCCTCTCATATGAGCAATGAATTAGGCTTATTTTGTGATGGGTGGGGCCCTCTATATATCCTCGATGTATCGGTAGGTCTCATGATACAAACTATGGTCTTGGCACGAGGCCTTGACAAAATGATTAATTATTGTCCTAGCACGAGGAATTGACGATATGGTTATGATGTCCGGCATATGAACTTGCCTCATTATGAAACTAGTATTTTAATTTCATGTTGTTATTCGACTAGTAGAATAAAAATGATTATGTTTCATTATGGAATACTTTTCTTAGATTATATATCTTCCATAATGTGTTGAAGTTCATTATTAAAGGCATGTGTTTTCAATTATTCAACATGTCTTTTGTTTATGAAATCTTTTGATGTATTTCTTACTGTTACTGAAGGTTTGATCTCACCCATTTCTTATGTTTCATTTTTTTCAGTACATGAAGAATTAAATTATGAATGACATGCAAGTATAATATAGGAGACATGATGTTGCTAGTGGAATAACATTGTGTTATTTTTACATTCCATATATAAAGTTGAACCTATGTATGTATACTGTTTCCAATAATACTAAACTAATTGGTCCTTCAGGGTTTGTATTACTTGTATGTATGCCAACATAATCAAATAAGGAACCATCTCTGTAAAACTAGGGTCAGGTCCTTACAGTTGGTATTTGAGGAATGTTTAGTAGAAAACATGGAAACTAGATTTAGAAAATGTAGATTAGGGAAGTGTCCCTTAGGTAGGCATTGAGTATAAACATACAAGAACATCCTGGTATTTTGGTAAGGAATAGATTATGTGGATCATTCAAGAAATATATCTATGTCTAAATATGATCAGGTAGAGGTGGCTCTAGCACATATATACCTAGGAGAGAAATCTACGACAAGGAGTTTCATGCTTGCCCCGGGGTATCCTAGTATACGACAATGGGCCTTTCTGCACTCTTGGTTATGACACTCCCGAGACATATTCTTTGGATAATTCATGTTTTCATTACATACCATTATAAAGGATTTAAATGTAACTATTTCCTCAAAGATACCATGTTTATGATTAAGAGATTAGTTATGCATCGAATTTCATTTTATTCTTAGTATTTTTTCTACATTTCTACATTGAGATTATAAATTATGATTCATTCCCTAATGTAGTTTATGAAATTATTTAGAAATGGTGTCTATTGGAAGGAATGGAAACTGCATGAATGCACGTGTCCCCTATAGGGATTTTCCTCCACTTCATGATAATAATGTTGGCTCTGGTGCTGAGAAACTCATAACAATACTGGGAAAACTTACTCAGGATATGAATAATAATCTTACCCATATGGAGAATCCGAATCTACTATGTGGGGGAGCTATGTTAGATCGCTTTATGCGACAACAACCTCTATCATTCAATGGGACTACAATCCCTTTTGTAGTAGGTCAGTGGATATATTCCCTTGAGAATATATTTCTCACCTTGGGATGTAATGAAAGAGAAGGTCTTCATGGTAGTCTATCGTCTATTGGGAGATACAGACCAGTGTTGGTCATTAATACAAAACACAAAGAGTAGGAAGAGATAGAAGATATATAATGGAGGGATTTCAACGAAATCTCCTTAGAGAAATATTTCCCTTGTGAGCAGCGAGCAGATATGGAGAGAAAATTATTGAATCTGAGGCAGAAGGAGGATGAAAATGTTTCCAATTATGAAGCCAACTTAACAGGGTTTTCAAGACATGCAGTGGACTGTATACGAAATCCAAGGAGAAAAATTGATCGATTCTTTGATGTCCTAAATCCATTCCTCCACCAGGTACTAGTATCCCAAAGTTTTTCATCATATGAGGATATAGTTTCATGTTATATCATGAATGAAAAATAATTCTCTATGTCTTATGACTTTAAGGGAAATAAAGAGAATAAGAGGGCTACTGAAAACTCTAGGAATGGAAAAAAGGAAACATGAAAGAAGGGTAGAGTTGAATTTCTACCCTATGATAATTGTGGAAAGAAACACCCTAGTGTGTGCTTAAAGGGAAAAGGAGTATGCTTCATATGTGGGTAGAAAGGCCATCTTGTTGGTGATTTGAGGGGAAATAAGGGGGATAATTATGTGAAATGCTATAACTGTCGAGATATGGGACACTATGCTAAGGATTTTCCAAAGCATCAAGGAAACATGCCTCAAAAGGCCAAGGGAGTAGGGATAAGCTTGTGCGATCACAACTACTAATATTGAAGTTACTAATGACGTGGTGGTAGGTACATTGATCATTTCATAAAACATAGACAATACTTTATTTGATTCTGGATCATCGCATTGTTTCATATCTTCTCAGTTTGTTATGAAAATTAGATATTTTTAATTAGATTTAATAAGGGAGTTGTCAGTCAAAACTCCTAAGGGATGTATCAATCCAACAATGTTGTGTGAATCAGTTCCCATTATGGCATATAAATGTTGTTTATCTACTGATCTCATTGTCATACCCATGATTGGATTTGATATATTCCTTGGTATGGATTGGTTTTCAGACCATGATGCAGAAATTTATGGTATGAAGAAGGAAGTTACCATTTTTGATGATGATAAAGAGTACCTTATATTTAGAGATTAAATGTCACCATCTGATTCTTTATAGATCACCCCTAGTAGCACAACTAAATTCAATTATCAGGGAGGAATAGAATTAAATAACTATGGGTGGGGAGACGAATGTGCAAATAGATGATGTACCTGTTGTGCAATAATATATTGATGTATTTCCATAGGATTTACCTGGACATCCTCTAGAACGGGAAATTGAGTTTTCCATTGACTTAATTCCTGGTTCAAGGCCCATATCAAAGACCCCTTATATAATGTCCACTGTGGAGTTAGTGGAGCTAACGAAACATCTAGTGGAATTGAGTGATGAAGGATTTATTCTCCCTTTCTCCATAGGGTGACCATGTTCTTTTCGTTAAGAAGAAAGATGGGTCTATGAGGTTTTTCATTGATTATAGGGAAATCAATGTTGTTACAATAATGAATAAGTGTCCTCTTCCATGAAATGATGATTTATTCGATCAACTTCATGGATCCCAATAATTTCCGAAGATTGATCTTCTATCTGAATATCATAAATTGCTTGTGAGAAAGGAAGACATTCCAAAGATAGCATTTCGAACCAGGTACATGCATTATGAGTTTACAGTAATGCCTTTTGGACTAACCAATACACCATCTATTTTCATGGATCTCATGAAAAGAATCTTCAAGGAATATATTGATGACTTTGTAGTGGTGTTTATTGATGATATCCTAGTTTACTCTAAGAGCTATGAAGATCATTAAAATCACCTGTGCACCATTTCAAAGACTCTAAGAAGAAACAAATAATATGGGATGTTCAGAATGTATGAATTCAGGATCCAATAAGTTTACTTTCTGTACCACATTTTCTATAAGGATGGAATATCTGTAGATCCTGCGAAAACAAAGGCTGTTCAAGAATGGCCTACTCCAACGAACGTCACTTAGGTACATAGTTTTATTGGTTTAGCCAGTTATTATCGGCATTTCATTTAGAACATCTCCCATTTGGCCAAACTAATGACCAAGCTCACATGAAAAAGTTTTAAGTTCCTATAGAACAAGGAATGTGGAGAGTGTTTTGAAGAATTGAAGAGGTGGTTAGTGAATTATCTGATCCTAACCCTACCATCAGGGAATGATGGGTTTGTTATCTATAGTGACAGATCAAAGAAAGGACATGGTTGTTTCCTTATGCAGAATGATCAATTGATTGCTTATGCATCTAGGCAGCTAAAAATTCCTGAACAAAACTATCCAACACATGATCTTGAGTTAGTAGCAGTAATCTTTACTCTGAAGATTTGGAGACATTACCTCTATGGCGAGAAATGTAAGATATATATAGATCATAAGAGTTTTAAATATATATTCTCACAGAAAGAACTCAACATGAGACAAAGAATATGGATCGAGCTACTCAAAGACTACGATTTCACAATACACTACCACCCCGGGAAGGCAAATAAGGTGGCAGATGATTTGAGTAGAAAGGATAATGAAATTCTGCACAAGATGAGAGTTGAAAGAGATCCTCTCTTCATGGATTTAGTAAAGATGGATATGAGAATTATCAAGGATGTTAACACATCACTACTTTTTCAAATGGTTTCGAACCCTTCTTTAATGGAAAAGATAAAATGTTCTCAGGCTGACGATGAGGAGTTTCAAAAGAAAATTAAATCTATAAATGATGGGAGGTTGACTAGATTCACATATGAAGGTGGAATTTTGAAATTCAGAAAAAGGATTTGTGTTCCCGCTATTCCTGAGCTAAAGAGGGAACTATTGGATGATGCTCATAGCTCTATTTTCCCTATACACCCTGGTAGAAAAAAAAACGATCATAGATCTAAAGGAACATTTTTTGTGGGAAAAATGAAAAGGGAGATTGCTGATTACATGTCGAGATGTTTGGTTTGTCAAAAAATGAAGGAAGTAAGACAACATCCTGGTGGAGTCATTCAAGCCCTTCCTATACCTATTTGGAAATGTGATGATATTACAATGGATTTTTTCATGGGGCTACCAAAGACTCCGAGAAAAAATGATACGATATGGGTCATTGTTGACTGTCTTACAAAATCTACTCATTTTCTTTCTATAAGGGAAGATTTAACACTTGAAAATTTAGAAAGAATATATATTAATGATGTTGTAAGACTTCATCATTTACCCTCATCAATTGTTTCTGATAGTGATCCCCATTTTATGTCACAATTCTGGAAGAGTCTTCAAAAGGCCCTAGATACTGACCTTCATTTGGGCACTGCCTACCACCCACAAATGATGGAAAATTAGAACAGACTATTCAAACATTGGAAGACATGTTGAGGTCTTGTTCACTTGATTTTCAAGGGATGTGGGATCAGTATTTATCACTTGTAGAATTTTCCTACAATAATAGATTCCATTCAAGTATTCATATGGCACCTTATAAAGCATTATATGGGAAGAGATGTCGTAGACCAACTTGCTGGGATGATATTGGTGAAAAAAATCTCGTGGGACCAGAACTTGTTGAAGAAAAAATAGAAAAGGTGAAGATAATCCCAAACCATATCAAAACAGGTCAAAGTAGGAAAAATATCTATGCTGATAATCGAAGGAAGGATTTGGAATTTCAAGAAGGTGAGCATGTTTTCTTAAAGGTATCTCTATGGAAGGGTATTATACGATTTAGTAAGAAGGTAAAATTATGTCCCAGGTACATTGGACCTTTGTTAATTCTCGACCGAATTGGAGTCGTAGCTTACCATTTGGCAATGCTGCCAAGTCTCTCCAAGGTTCACAATGTGTTCCATTTGTCAATGTTAAGAAAGTACATGCCCGAACCAACACATGTACTATATTATGAAGAAGTAGAACGTGAGCCCGATCTATCTTACTGTGAAGACCCTATCATGGTTCTTGATACTAGTGAAAAAGTATTGAGAAATCGGATGAATCCTCTAGTAACAGTTCTTTGGAAGAACCAAAAGATGGAGGAAGCAACATGGGAGTTTGAGGAAGTTATGTTAAAGACATACCAGAATCTTTTTAGGTAGTACTTTGTGAATTTTGAAGATAAATTTTTTTAAGGAGGGCAGAATGTAACACCCTAATGTTTTGGATATAAAAATTGAGTGAAATTTTATAATCTATCCATTAGACACAGCTCTGCCTTTTCTATGTTTTGAATTTCGAAAAATGGTCATCTAGAGGTGTGTTCAGTATGTCATTTGGAGTCTGATAGAAGAAACTTGATTTTTTTGAATAGTAACATACCCTTATGAATAGTAATATGAATAGTAATATGACCCAAATTAATAGTAAATAATGATATTATTTTATTCTCTTAAGGTAAAAAGATAATGGGATCATAATAAATTTTTCAGGTCATATAAACCTAATTATACCTCAAAGATTGTTATTTTTCAAATTAACTATGACCTTAATTTAATATTAAATTAAAATTATTTAGAAAATAAATTTTGAAAATTGGATTTCATTTTTGAATTCTAAACATCGAAAAATGGAAAAGGTAACATTTTGGGATTTTTCTGAAATTCTTGAATTTTTTATGAATAGTGAAATACGATAAAATACCGTATATACAAATAACTGTTAAATACACTATTTATTAAATCATAAGTGATTTAATTCCACTTTCTTTGAACTCAAATGAACTAATTACTATTAGGGGTCACATGATATAATACTATTGGTTTTCTTGATGGAAATAACAAAATAATGAATTAAATATTCAAAATTTACTCCTCTTCTCCACTATAAAAAACTGCCACCACTCCCTCTTCTCTTCACTACTCTAATCCTTTAAGCTCCTCAATTTTCTTCCCAATTACCCTTTCTTATTCTCTCCCAACTTCCAAGAAGCTTCTGGTCTTTCCAAAAGACCAAAACCCCTCCCCTTAAAGAGATTTTCATGGAGGTTATTTCAAGAGGTAAAGCACCCTTCTTTTTCATTTGGTTTCATTTCAATTTATCTTATTTTGTTATCCTCTCCTCAACTCCTCTATCCAAATGATCATGTTAACTCCAGTATCATCTATATACTTTATTTATATCATGTGAATGGAAGAACCATCATTAATATTTTTACTCCCTCCCTTTTATGTTTTATAAACGAAATCAACGTCCACGAGGTTCCAATTTATAAACTTCGTGGACGACAAAGTTTCGTTCTTCAATTCCTTATTCATTACTTGTCATGAAACCATATTTATGGTTGAAACAAACTATAATATATTTATTATAACCTGATTAATATTCATGAACAAGAATATGTACATATAGTTAAGTTATGTGACAAAACTAGTTCATAATAATCCAAATACCGCCAAATAATCGAAGTGGTTTTCATCTAATGTATCATATTCATTCCATGTAACCAAATGAAATAAATTACCATTATCAAATATTAATGTTAATAAATAATATATAATTTCAACTCTGGAGATCTATACTTATTCCATATACTTAAAAACAAGTGAACCGAATATGATAATAAAGAAAACGAACACTCCGGAATGATGGAATTCAATATAATAACTTTTCAATAAGGACATAAATAAACTAAACAGAATAATGATAAACTAAATATATGTCTAATAGGTTCTTAAATAAGTTATTAATATCTAAAATTTCATATTCCAGGATCTTAAGATAGAGAGAGGAACATGATCGGAGTTAGAGTAAGGGGTTTTCCACTAGAACTTCCATTTTCAGTCGGGATACTTTTATTGTCTAATTACCTCAATGAAATTATTATGTATTGTTATGTACTCCTCATATATACCGTTTGAGTATCATATATATGTTTAAAAACCATAACCCTTACTTATTTTATTTATATTTACACGTTTTAAAAAGATATTTCAAAATTGATTCCAAAATACTAGCCCGATTCATGGGAATTTATCAAATTCTTACCTATTTTCAAGGGCACTCTATAATCTGTTTTTAGAAACTATTATGTTTATAAAATAACTCATTTTATTATTAAAATAATATCTTACTTCACTACGGGTTTTATAAAATGAATGTTCCAATAGAACTCTTCTTTTCAAAATAAAAGAGTATTTATCTAAAGGATTTCTTAAAGATTTTATAAGAGTGTTTTCATCTAATTCAACACTATTGTTGATTCCATATTATTATTGGGTTTAATAATTTATAAAATAATCTACTATATTTTATTTAATGGTTTATGAATAACTCTATTGTTTATGATCTACCCTAAAACCATTCACCATATTACTAGTAATGGTTAGTGTTTTATGTTTAATGATTGAAGAAAGTTAGTTACATTTCATATGATAGATTCAATATGAATGTATATGTTGTTTATGTTGATCCCTAATCATATGAGGAATGCATGGGAATTATTATGTGTTGGGTGGGGATCTCTATAGACCCTCGATGCATCTGTAGGTCTCATGAGACAAACAATGGTCTTGGCACGAAGCCTTGACAAAATGATTATTTATGGTCCTAGCACGAGGCACGTAGGGTATGGCTAGGATGTCTGGCATATGGAATTCCCTCATTATGAAGCTAGTATTTGAATTTCATAAGGTTATTCGACTAGTAGAATACCCATGATTATGTTTCATTGTGGCATTATTTACTCAGCTTATATATCTACCATAATGTGTTCAAGTTCATTATTAAAAGCATGTGTTTTCAATTATTCACCATGTCTTATGTTTATGCTATCTTCCGTTGTATTGCTTACTCTTACTGAGCATTTGAGCTCACCCCTTTCTTATGATTCATTTTTATCGGGACATATAGAAGTAAATTATGAATGACATGCAAGGATAATCTAGGAGACATAATGTTTCTAGTGGAATAACTTTGTGTTGTTTTTTACTTTCCATATGTAAAGCTGAACCTATATATGTATACTGTTTTGAATAATACTAAACTACTTAGTCCTTTGGTATTTTTATTCCTTGTATATATGCCAACGTAATCAAATAAGGCACCGACTCTGGGAAACTAGGGTCGGGTCCTCAAAGTACTTACCTTCGTGGTGTTACCTGTGTGGTAATTACCATTGTGGTGTTACCTTCATGGTATTCCTTCCTTGGTGGAACAGTTGTGATTTTTGATTTTGAGTTGGGCTCTATGTTTTTCTCATGATTTAGATGATTTTAAATGATAACATAGGTATATATATGGGAATATAGCCACATAGGTTTGTTAGTTGATTCCATGTTGTGTGGTTTATCCTTGGTGCATTTTGTGAGACCTTGAGGGTCTCAGGGTCCCTAATGAGTCTCATTATAATCACCCTACATGGGATATGCTCGTACCCTATTTTTTATGGTGCAGAAGATGGACAACGCTAACTGAGGATGAGAGTACCAAGACTAGACGGTGCCTGGAGGTGGACCATACGTCGTGTCAGTACGCAGAGGATACGGGAGGACGTGGAGTGTTGAGGAGGCGATCTATACCTACCATTCAGGTAGGAACCTCAGAGGATGACTCAGTGGATGTCTATTTCTTTCTTCAGGTGTATTTTATTTCAATTGTACTTGTACCTTTACTATTGGGCTTGTATTCCGACCCCTCTTACTTTCAACACTCTTTTTTTCTATATAGTTTACTTGTGTTTGTATCTTGTTGTGTGCTTGATTGCATGTGTTTATAGGTTATAAAAGCTATGAATTCCTATTTTAAGGAATATGCCTTTTGGTGCTAGTCACCAGCCCCTGGCCTATGGAAGGTGGGCTTGGGTTAGTCACGACACGGGCCCTAGTGGATGGGTCGTGAAAAATTGGTATTAGATGAGTTAGTTCTACCATAGAACATATGACTCTGATCTTTTTAACTTCAATAGTGTTATGTTTAGTGAGTGTGGTTATCAGTTTAGGGAATCCAGTTTTGGTGTGGCGGCTGATGTATCCATATACTAGGACCGTTACTTCTGATTTCCGACTCAGTGCATGAAAATACAGATTGAATGTGTGTTTTCAAGAGTTTTTATTGTGATCTCTGTGAGTCAGCTCAACAGGTATAACTTATTTATTATTGCGAACTTGTTTTTTATTAGGATTCTACTCTATACACCGCCAGCTAGGATTCCTGAGAGAGTACACGATGACGGCCCACCGAGTGACGAGGCTTCAGTGCATGGCCCTCTTACTATGTTGGCACATTTGGGTGGTGTACCAGCAGAACCACCACCCATTGGGAAGAAGTTACCACTAGCCGCACTAGGGGATGATGCATGTTGACTGAGCGCATTTAATGAGTCCCAGTGGTAGAGGCCTCTGAGGTTTCCAGATGAGTCATTTTCGCACATAGCTGAGGGCTGGCTGGAGGCAGTAGCTAGAGTTTTCCACCTCTTTGAGACACCAATAGAGAAGATGGTCATCTTAGCTACTATTATATCTTAGTGAGTGACTATGAGGATGGTCTGCATAGAGACGAGGCTTCGGTATGTAGACCATTACCCGAGATGGTACCTTCAGGTAGTGTGTCAGCTATATCACTACCTATTGGTTAGTAGATGCGACTGGTAGCACCGGTAGATGACACTTGTAAGATTAGTGCCTTACACATGTTTCAACATCAGATACCCCTTAGGTTCCGAGGTGAGCCCGACTAATAGGTGGAAAAGGACTATCCTGAGGAGGTGGATGAGAGTTCCCAAGAGGTTCTATAACTTCAGCAGGATGACATGTCGGTAGTTGAGTATTAATCGAGGCGTACCTATCATTCTTGGTACTCGTTGAATATGATGCGATCAGTTCTTTAGGGCTCAGACATTCTAGCAGAGTGTGTTTAAGGATGTATGAGATAGAACTTCTCCTATTTGCATTCCTACTTATGTTAGGGTGCTAGAGAGAACATTTGTGGTTGAATGTTCTTTGGATGAACGGATACAGCCAATGAATGTTAGTAATAGGAATGAAGTAAACTGGTGCCAGTCTTAGAGACTTGGGCATGCAAAATGTTTTAGGAAGAGGATGTGATAGGGATAATATAATGACCCATACAATACATACATTGTTAATACTTCAAAATTGAAGTACACTTATTACAACATATAACAAAACCATGAAAGGACTGTATAGGTATAGTGTCTTTAGAAACTGTGAAACATAAACAACTGGTTCATAAAGCATCTACATTGTCTCCCATTTATTTCATCATATCTAGAGTCCCTTTTGGAATATCCTACTTAATAACCTTCTTCCTGACCTGGGGAACGAAAACATACAAAAGGGTGAGCTCAAATGCTGAGTAAGGGTATACACAAGAAATATCAATCACATCATATTTATAAGAACATAACATTTTTGAAATCTTAACCTACAAAAGAGATCATAATTTCTAACATGGGATTAATCATCATAGTGAAATGTAATCCCAATAATCATAACATAAAACATGAAACTTTTTGTCATACACACATAATCACAGTGAATCATTTCTTAGTAGTCAAGACTCATATCCAAGACTCTCTTAGCGGACAAAGTCCATTTCTGAACCGAGTTCACTCCTCGTTTCAGTCCTGTTTCACTGAACCGGCTTAACCAACCGTTCCAGCGATGTCTATCTCATGAGATATAAATCTTTACACAATTAATTGGAGGGATATATAGGTCCCACCCATCTCATAATGATACCATTCTAATGTGTGCGACAAAATAATAAATCATACATCATTGCAGAACCCATGTAATAAAAATGGGATTATTAAACATCATGACATCATAAAACAATTCATTTAAGATAAAGGAATTCATAAAAATAATTCCACCACAACATAATCAAATCAATGTAATAATAGGGATATAAAAAGAACCCTATATTATCTTAGATGGAAAATAATTTTTATAAAACACTTGAACTCCATTCTTGACGAAAATATCCTTTCTACTTCAATTTTTTTCCCTTTCCTAACATGTCATACAATTTTAAACTAAAAAAAGTTGATTAAAAATAATCTTGAAAACATGAAAAGGAAGATTCTTATAAATAATGTTTTAAAAATCCATTCATGCAGTATAAGTTAAAAAAACATTCTTCTCGTACTTTTGTCAGAAAAGTCAAAAAGTACCTCGTACCAAAAACAACAAAACCTCCCTTTCATATCTTTTTCTAAAAACTCACCGAAGGGTAAAATTGGATTTAAAAAATTATAGGTGGATGGAAATAATATTAAATATTGAGGAAACATGGATGTGGATGATAAAATACACCATAGTAAATACCAAAGTATAAACAATCTCGGATAAAAATGAGATTGTGATATTTTCCCTTACCTCAGGTCCGATTTGCTTCGTAAGTGTACAAAACTCCTGTATAATGATTTAAATAATGTCATTGACTTATTCTAGAATCTTACTTATTTTTATGATATCATATATGGTCATATTATTAGCTTCTTATTAGTAATATTTCATTGTTACTTGTTATTCGGGTGTTAATTGCTTTTTGTTCTTATGCGTGTTTTGTCGAATAAATTCTTATTCTTCTTTTTAGGTTATAGATACCTCATTTCCAGAATGGTATTAGTGTAATATATATCATATTAATTCATTAAATTAATTTCTATAATTATTATGCAATGAAGATCATGTAGAACGATTCGCATCACATCGTGGAGACGGTATTCCGTACGTACGCACGAGCCATGATATCGGTTCCATGATCATGGAATTTTATTGGAGTGTATGTATACTATTTCAGAATCAATATCACATTACAATAATCATATGTAGTTATTTTTTACACTATTATACCCATCCATGTAAGGTGGTGGTGGAAAATAGATTACGCCACGGCGTGGAGACGGTATTCTGTACGTATGCACGCGCGGTGATTTCATTTTCCGTAGGATGGATAGATGATGAAATAGGGTTGTTTCATACTTATAATAACAGACCACTATATGAGTGATACTTATATTATTACTTAATAATGAAAAAAATAAAGAAGAATAAGTGGAAGAAGAAATAAAGTTGAAAGAATCGATAACGGACATTACCTCTTCTTTGAAGTGCCTCTTTGAGACCTCCTCTTAGGGAACTAAAATTGGCCTTTGAAGAAGACCAGGACCTTTAAGATGTTTCTAGGCAAGGGGAGAATATAATTTGGCAGGGTTTGGCCGATATTGAAGGCTCAAAGTGGTGTGAGGAAGAGAGGGAGGAGGTGCCCTTTTATAAGGGAGGAGAGGGGCACCTTTGGAAAAACTAAAAATATTATTTTATTATAAAGTCATATTCGGTTTTTAATAGCTCCAAATTTATTTATTTCGAATCTAAGGTGGGGATGGGTCTAAATACTCTCATCCAATATAATTTAGACAAGTTTTGGTATTTATTGTAACCTTATCATTTTGATTTAACTTTATGTTAGATAATTTAACTTTTACCGTGTCTTCTTATTTTCTTACACTATAAGGTTAATAAACTTACTATAACAAGCCAAACGAACCCAAAGATGTTTATAATTAATATATATAACCTTATCTGAGTCATTTTTCTTAACCATAGATTTTTAGGAATAAAATAACAATTAATAATATAATTTTTTTTAAAACAATTTTATGTCAATTTTGACACTATTTTGTAATTGATTTTTGTGAAAATCATAATAGAAATATTAATTTGAACAATGTTAATTAAATCAATAATAACATTTCATATTAAAATATAAAATTAGATTAATTCATAAAAAGTCTCAAATTACATTTATTTGGGTATTTATAACATCAATTATGTTATTATTTCATTAATAAGATAATTACTGCATCATCATTGTGTCATAAATAAATTAAATTATTTAAGGTCTAAAAATTATAAATAAAATACCATCATGTAGGAATTGTTTTATCTTTCTAATTAATATTTATATTCGAATTTATATTATGTATAACCCTATATTAAAAATGCTTTAGTTATTAAACATTGATTTTACCTATTTTAACCCTTCTTTAAATAAATTAATAATAAATGTCCTAATCTAATCCATGTGGGCCTAAATTGTCATATTTTATTCCTAAGGTTGTTTTTGGTCGAATTACACTTATCCAATAGAATTAGGACATGTGTTAGGGTAATAATAATATCATGTTTACCCTTAATTACCCTATTTACTTTTAAACGTGGTAAAAAAAAGTAAAAAGTTACTATTCACCAAAAATTATTTTCATCGCATTGAACCACATTATAGTCCTTGATATTAACCGCGTCTCTCAGATTTTCGAAATTCCACTCACAGAAGCGATAAAATAAGGTTTTATGTGAATTTGGAAATTCTCCTAGGAGGTGGGTAAAAGACGGTGAAAAGTGCAATAAAATTTTTATATATCTAAAATTATTATAAAATGACTACAATGAATTGAATTGAACTTATATAGGTATTATGTATCAATTTTGACAAAAAATAAATTTAAATTAAATAAATAATTATTTAAAAATAAGTCGGTTTTTAAATTGTAACCCAGTGTTTTCACTATTCATCAAAAATTGAAAGTTTTTAGAAAAATACAAAAATTTCACAATAAGCTAATTTCAATATTACGAATCAAAAAATAAAGTCCATTTTGAAAAGTAAAATTTACAAAATTTCAAAATGTGGTTATTACTATTCATAACAGCTATTTTTAATAATATTTTAATAGCATATCGTTGTTTAGTGAAATTCGGTATTGCGTACGACGCAAGCTATCGAGGAAGGCCACAGTTGCATATAAATAAAGACAAGCTGGTGTTGTGTGTAGTGAAATATTCCTTTGATGATTTATATAACATATATACAAAATATTTCTCATAAGAGTCTCGGGTGTTACATTCTACCCCCCCTTAAAATGAATTTCACCCTTGAATTCGTCACATTATAACAAACAGATGTGGATACCTATCCCTCATCATATCCTCAAGCTCCCATGTAGCTTCTTCTAATTGGTGGTTCCTCCATAAAACATTCACCAAGCAGGTGGTCTTGTTCCGTAGGACTTTTTCACTACGACCGAGAATCTCTATCGACTGTTCTTCATAAGAAAGATCTTGTTCCAACTGTAAAACTTCTGAGCTGGGTACATGTGAAGGATCGGGTATGTACTTTCTCAGGAGAGATACGTGGAACACATCGTGAACTTGGGAGAGATTCGGTGGAAGCACCAATCGGTAAGCTACCTTCCAAACACTATCCAGTATTTTGAAAGGACCGATATATCTAGGGCTCAACATTCCCTTCTTTCCAAATATCATTACTCTCTTCCAAGGAGATATTCGTAAGAACACATTGTCACCCACTTCAAACTCTAGGTCTTTTCTTTGGTTGTCGGCATAAATGTTTTGTCGACTCTAAGCTTCTCTAATGTGTTGTTGAATAGATCTGACCTTTTCTTCCATCTCATCAACAAGATCAGGTCCTAATAGCTTTCTTTACCCAACATTATCCCAACAAGCTGGAGTCCTGCATTTCATTACATAGAGAGCTTCATAAGGAGACATCTGAATACTGGTGTGAAACCTATTATTATAAGAAAATTCCACCAAAGGTAGGTGTTGATCCCAACCACCTTTGAAATCCATAGAGCAAGCTCTCAACATATCTTCTAGAGTTCGAATTGTCCTCTTAGACTGACTGTCTGTCTGAGGGTGATAAGTAGTGATGAAACTCAACTCTGTATCCAGAGTATGCTGAAGACTTCACCAGAACTTCGAGGTAAATCTCGGATCCCGGTCAGATATAATATAAAGTGGTACTCCATGAAATCTTACCACTTCCTTCACATATATCCTGGAAAGCTGATCCAGGGAGAAATCCTCTCTAATAGCGATGAAGTGTGTCGAATTTGTAAGAAGATCAACTATGACACAGATACCATTATTGCCTTTGGATATTTTAGGAAGTCCAGTGACAATGTCCATAGTGATGTTTTCCCATTTACATTCTGGTATGGGTAATGGTTGAAACATCCACTTCGACTTCTGTCTCTCAACATTAACTTGCTGACAAACCATGCATCGAGAGACATATTTAGCAACATATTTTTTAATGCCATCCCCCCAGAAGTACTCTTTCAGGTCCCTATAAATCTTTGTGCTTCCAGGATGAATATATAAATAAGAACTATGAGCCTCATCCAGTAGCTCCTTCTTTAATTCTGGGATGGGAGGAAAACAAACCCGATTCCTGAACATTATTATCCCATCACAATCAAGGTTGAATTCAGGAACACTTCTCACCTTCTTTTGTAACTCTACATCTTCTTTCTGTGCCTCTTTAATCTTCACATGTATAGATGGTTGAACATTCAATTGAGAAAGATATGATTTTTCCCCTTCCGTTATAATTCCAAGATCCATTCTTTGAAAATCCATAAATATTGGATCTTTTATGATCCTCATCATGGATAAGCTAGCATGGTCTTGTCGACTTAATGCATCTTCCGCCTTGTTTTCTTTCCCAAAGTGGTAATGAATTGATTAGTCGTAATCCTTAATCAGCTCCAACCATCTTCTTTGGCCCATATTCAGCTCCTTTTGTGTGGAAATATACTTTAAACTTTTAGGATCAGTATAGATATCACACTTTTCTCCATAATGATAATGCTTCCAATTCTTTAATGCAACGATTACCGTAGCTAACTCCAAATCATGAGTTGGGTAATTTTTCTCATGTATTTTCAACTGTCGCGAGGCATAAGCTATCACCATATCATTTTGCATAAGAACACACCCCAACCCCTTCTTGGATGCCTCACTGTAGATCACAAACCTTTCTCCACTATAAGGAAGTATGAGTACAGGTGCACTGGATAACCATCTTTTCAACTCCTTGAAATTATCTTCACATTCCTCCATACAAACAAAATTAACTCCTTTCCGAGTCAACTTGGTGAGTGGATTAGATAATCGTGAAAAGTCTTTCACAAAACGTCGATAATATCCAGCCAAACCAAGAAAACTTCGGATCTCAGTTACTGTTGTTGGTCTCGACCATCTTTCGATAACCTCTGTTTTTGCTAGATCCACAGATATCCCCTCTTTTGAGATTATGTGACCCAAAAATGTAACTTTTTGAAGCCAAAATTCACACATTGTAAATATTGCATAAAGCTTCTCCTTTCTTATGGTCTTCAATACAATTCTCATGTGATCTTCATGTTCTTCCTTGATCTTTGAATAGAAAAGAATATCATCTATAAAGACTACCAAAAACTGATCAAGATAGTCTCTAAATACATTATACATCAGATCCATGAAGATAGCAGGGGCATTAGTATGACCAAATGGCATCACTATAAATTCATAGTGTCCATACCTTGTATAGAAAGTCGTATTTGGTATATCCTCCCTTTTGACCCTTAATTGATGATACCCTGAACGAAGATCAATCTTGGAAAAGTATTGATCTCCGTGTAGTTGTTCAAATAAGTCATCAATGCATGGGAGAGGATATTTGTTCTTGATAGTGATCTTGTTAAGTTCTCGATAATCAATGTAGAGTCTCATTGATCCATCTTTCTTCTTAACAAACAGAACAGGTGCTCCCTAAGGTGACACACTAGGGCATATGAATCCTTTATGAAGATTCACTTGGAGTTTCTTCTTCAATTCCTACAACTCAATTGGGGCCATTCTATAAGGTGTCTTTGAAATAGGCAAAGCACCTGGTACGAGTTCTATTGAAAACTCAACATCACGATTTGGTGGAAGACATGGAAATTCCTCTAGAAAGACATCGTCAAACTACCGTACAATGGGCATATTCTTAATCGTGAGTTTCTCACCAACCATTTGATATAAATAACCTTCATTTAGTGGAATCAAGACCCATAAGATGGAATAAATTTCCACTCGAAGGTTATGTTCATCCTTGCATCGATAGTCGATCATAGATTGATCTGGAATATGAAATATGACTTCCCTTCTTTGGAAATTGATATGAGCTCCATATAGAGAAATCTAATCCGTGCCAAGAATCACATCAAATTCCACTATAGGAAGGATCACAAGATTTGCAGGAATCACTTTCCCACAAACTTCAATCAGAGAATAATTATAAACTTTTGATGCGACTGTTGTGCCATTAGGGGTTGTCACAGCTAACTCAACATCTAATTGCTGAGGTAATACGATGATACCCTTAGAAAATTATTCATAAATAAAAGAGTGGGTTGATCCAAAATCAAATAAAACATTTTCTACTTTAGAGTGGATGGTAAGTGTACCTTTCACCACTTCGTTTACGTACTCTGCATCGCCGATAGTAATTGCATGTGACTTTCCATTGTCTTTGGCCTTAAGAGTTTGTTGACGTCGATCACCATCATCAACCCTTGGATTTGGGCATTGATTGGCATAATGCCCCATCTCCTTTCACTTGAAACATTGAAGTGTAGTAGGTTCATTCGGTTTATCCCTTCCATTGTTTGCATCATTAGACATCTTCTTCCCATTATTTCGACATTCAATTGCCCGATGACCTTCTTTTCCACACTTATAACATTTTCTTGTCCCCTTAGGAAAATTTCCTCCATGTTTCCTTCCACACATTCAGCATAAGGTAAAACAGATCATCTTTTCAGTGTGCTCTTTATATTTTCCTTTGAATTCCATTTCCTCTTCTTATCAAACCCATATGACTGATGGGTTACTCCAATCTCCATCTCAATATTAAGAGCACATCGAACGATTTCTTCATAGCTATTGAAGTCCCTTATGGCTAATGCCCTTCGAATACATGGTTTTAAGCCACTAATGAATCGATCGATCTTACTCTCTGGTTGGATGATAATACCAGAAGCGTACCTTGCAAGTCTTGTAAAATTTGCTTCATAGGTACCAACAGATTCATCATCCTTTTTCATTAGTTCAAGAAACTCCTTCTCCATCTTTGTTTGGAGAATACGAGGGAAGTACTTATTGAAAAATATGTCCTTGAACTCGTCCCATTCCATGGACTCAATTTCATCCCTTTTCCTCGTATTCTTAATAAGATTACACCATTGATCAGCATCAACTTCCTAACGATAAACTGCTAAGATGAATTTATCATGTTCAAAACATTGAAGAACTGAAAATATCTTTTCAGTGGTACTAATCCATTGTTAATCCACTAATGTATCAGAAGACCCACTGAATGAAGGTGGACTCTTCCTCATGAAGGATTCAACAGAATGTTTCTCCTTCGTTTTCTCGTTTGGAAGTCCTGCATGATTAATAGCTTGAGAAAGTTGTGTGAGCATGGTTACAAGATTTTTCATTCCAGATCTCATAATGTTTGGTTGCTCAAGGGGACAATCATTGCATTGCACATCGCATTCCGCATTAACATGCTTCCTTTGGGTTCCAACCATTGACTAAAACCAAGAAGAATAGTGTGAGCAACACTAATTATAATAGGAAAAACACATAATCAAGAATAAAATTTTACACTTAATGTCTTATCATAGATTGTTCATGGCCATTTCTAAAACACTAAGATTGTGTTCTATGCTTAGACTTATCCTTAGGGTTCTTACTAAGGGTTTCACTTCCTAGTTTCCAAAGGTTGACTATACCTTTCCTCTGATACCAACTATAACGACCCATACAATACATACATTGTTAATACTTCAAAATTGAAGTACACTTATTACAACATATAACAAAACCATGAAAGAACCATATAGGTATAGTGTCTTTAGAAACTGGGAAACATAAACAACTGCTTCATAAAGTATCTATATTGCCTCCCTTTTATTTCATCATATCTAGAGTCTCTTTTGGCATATCCTACTTAATAACCTTCTTCCTGGCCTGGCGAAAGAAAACCTTCAAAATGGTGAGCTCAAATGCTCAGTAAGGGTATAAAAAAGAAATATCAGTCACATCATATTCATAAGAACATAACATTTTGGATATCATAACCTGCAAAAGAGATCATAATTTCATAACATGGGAAAAATCATAGTAGTGAAATGTAATCCCAATAGTCACAAAATAAAAAATGAAACTTTGTGGCATACACACATAATCATAGAGAATCATTTCTTAGTAGTCAAAACTCATAGCCAAGACTATCTTAGTGGACAAAGTCCATTTCTGAACCGAGTTCACTCCTCATTTCAGTCCTGTTTCACTGAACCGGTTTAACCTGCCATTCCAGCCATGTTTATCTCATGAGATATAAATCTATACCCAATGCATTAGAGGGAGATATAGGTCTCACACATCTCATAATGATACCATTTTTATGTGTGCCACAAAATCATAAATCATACATCATTGCATAACCTATGCAATAAAAATGGGATTCTTAAACATCATGACATCATAAAACAATTCATATAAGATAAATGAATTCATAAAAATAATTCCCTCACAACCTAATAAAATCAATGTAATAATAGGGATAGAAACAGAACCCTATATTATCTTAGATGGAAAATAATTTTGATAAAACACTTGAACTCCATTCTTGAGGAAAATATCCTTTATACTTCAAAAAAAATTTCCTTTCTTAACATGTCATACAATTTTAAACTAAAAGAAGTTGATTAAAAATAAACATGAAAACTTTTAAAGAAAGCTTCTTGGAAATAATGTTTTAAAAATCCATTCATGACGTATAAGTTAAAAAAACATTCTTCTCGTACTTTTGTCGGAAAAGTCAAAAAGTACCTCGTATGAAAAATGACAAAAGATTCCTTTCATATCTTTTCCTAAAAACTCACCGAAGGGTAAAATTGAATTTAAAAAATTATAGGTGGATGGAAATAATATTAAATATTGAGGAAACATGGATGTGGATGATAAAATACACCCCAGTTAATACCAAATTATAAACAATCTCAGATAAAAATGAAACTGTGATATTTTCCCTTACCTTAGGTCCGATTTGCTTCGTAAGTGTCCAATCCTTCTGTATAATGATTTAAATAATTTCATTGAATTATTCCAGAATCATACTAATTTTTATGATATCATATATGGTCATATTCGTAGCTTCTTATTAGTAATATTTCATTGTTAATTGTTATTCTGGTGTTTATTGCTTTTTGTTCTTATGCGTGTTTTGTCGAATAAATTATTATTCTTCTTTTTAGGTTATAGATACATCATTTCCAGAATAGTATTAGTGTAATATATATCATATTCATTCATTCAATTCATTTATATAATTATTATGCAATGAAGATCATGTAGAACGAGTCGCATCACATCATGGAGACGGTATTCCGTACGTAGGTACGAGCGATGATATCATTCCCATGATCATGGAATTGTATTGGAGTGTATGTATACTATTTCAGAATCAATATCACTTAACAATTATCATATATAGTTATTCTTTTCACCATTATTCCCATCCATGTATGGTGGTGGTGGAAAATAGATTACACCACGGCGTGGAGACGGTATTCCGTACGTACGCACGCGCGGTGATTTCATTTTCTGTAGATGGATAGATGGTGAAATAGGGTTGCTTCATACATATAATAACATACCAGTATATGAGTGATACTGATGTTATTACTTCATAATGAAAAAACTAAAGAAGAAGAAGTGGAAAAAGAAATAAAGTTGAAAGAATCACTAATGGACATTACCTCTTCTTTGAAGCGCCTCTTTGAGACATCCTCTTAGGGAAGTAAAATTGGTCTTTGAAGAAGGCCAGGACCTATATGATGTTTCTAGGGAAGTGTAGAAGAGAATTTGGCAGGGGTTGGCCGATCTTGAAGGCTCAATGTGGTGTGAGGAAGAGAGGGAGGAGGTGCCCTTTTATAAGGGAGGAGAGGGGAACCTTTGGAAAAACTAAAAATATTATTTTATTATAAAGTCATATTCGGTTTTTAATAGCTCCAAATTGATTTATTTAGAATCTAAGGTGGGTATCGGTCGCAACCCTCTCATCCAATAGAATTTAGACAAGTTTAGGTATCTATTGTATCCTTATCATTTAGATTTATCTTTAAGTTAGATAATTTAACTTTTACCGTGTCTTCTTGTTTTCTTACACTATAAGGTTAATAAATTTACTATAAAAATCCAAATGAACCCAAAGTTGTTTATTATTAATATATATAACCTTATCTGAGTAATGTGGCCAAAACTTAGATTTTTAGGAATAAAATAACAATTAATAATATAAAATTTGTTTTAAAAACAATTTTATGTCAATTTTGACACTATTTTGTAATTGATTTTTATGAAAATTATAACAGAATGATTAATTCGAAATAAGTTAATTAAATAAATAACAACATGTCATATTAACATATAATATTAGTGTAATTCATAAAAAGTCTCAAATTACATTTATTTGGGTATTTAAAACATCAATTATGTTAATATTTCATTAATAAGATAATTACTGCATCATCATTGTGTCATAAATAAATTAAATTATTTAATGTCTAAAAGTTATAAATAAAATTCCATTATGTAGGAAATTTTTGTATCTTTCTAATGAATATTAATAGTCTAATTTATCTTATGTATAACCCTATATTAAAAATTCTATAATTATTAAACTTTGATTTTAACTATTTCAACCCTTCTTTAAATAAATTTATAATAAATGTCCTAATCTAATCCATGTGGGCCTAAATGGCCATATTTTATTCCTAAGGTTGTTTTTTGTCGAATTACACTTATCCAATAGAATTAGGACATGTGTTAGGGTAATAATAATATCATTTTTTCCATTAATTATGATATTTACTTTTAACCGTGGTAAAAAAGTAAAAAGTTACTATTCACCATAAATTCTTTTCATCACGTTGAACCACATATTAGCCCTTGATATCAACCATATCTCTTGTATTTTCTAAATTCTACTCACAGAAGCAGTAAAATTAGGTTTTATGTGAATTTGTAAATTCTCTTAGGAGGTGGGTAAAAGACGGTGAAAAGTTCAATAAAATTTTTATATATCTAAAATTATTATAAAATGACCTCAATGAATTGCATTGAACTTATATAGGTATTATGTATCAATATTGACCTAAAAAAATTCAAATAAAATAAATAATTATTTAAATAAAAAGTCAGTTTTTAAATAGTAACCTAGTGTTTTCACTATTCATCAAAAAATGAAAGTTTTCATAAAAATACAAAACATTTCACCTAGGATAATTTCGATATTTTGAATCCAAAAATGAAGTCCATTTTGAAAAATAAAATTTACAAAATTTCAAAAAGTGGTTATTACTATTTATAATAGCTAGTTTTGATAATCTTTTAATAGCATATCGTTGTTTTGTGAAACTCGGTATTGCGTATGGCGAAAGCTATCGAGGAAGGCCGCGGTTGCATGTAAATCAAACCAAGATAGTGTTGTGTGTAGTTAAAGATTCCTTTGATGATTTATATAACATAAAAACAAAATATTTCTCATAAAAGTCTCGGGTGTTACAGATAGATGAATCTGTAGGGCTACAGAGTGGAAGTAGAGATAGGGGTGCAACATGAGGTTGTTTACATTTCGACATATTACAACCACCGCCTTCGTGGTCCCCTCTAGGTATAGGGATCTGGAGGACATGAGAAGAGAGTAGCTGCATGCAGTCTAGGAGTGTAGCCTAAGGGATCTATGAATGATTCGGGGTACGATCTGTGTCTACTACTAGCTGCCGTATAAATAGAGATAGGTACCAATCATTCATTCCTTCCACGAATCTTGACTAGGACCTAGAGTTTTTGGTTAAACCGTTGAATTGACTATCATGTCTAGAGATACCTTCGGGAGGAGACTCGATAATTACACTTATGCCGATAGTGTAATCTAACCCTTGAGGAGAGACTTTCGATTGGAACCTATTGATGGCAGTGTCGAGACCTTACGACGTTAGTTTGGGTATGGAATGGATATCGATATTTCATACTCAGAATGAATGTATTAGGTATAAAGGTTGTGGTTTATCTACAATGTTTAAATGGTGTTTTCCTTCATTGGAGAAAAAGGAAACCCAGGAAGCACTTGTTAAACTCATGCCTAGGAGGGTGCAGCTGATCACTCTTGATTCGACCAACCTTATCCTCATGGAAGTAAGAGTTTTGAGTTACTAGTTCCCAAAAGTAGTGGCAGAGTGTGGGGACATATTTTCAAAAAGATGTTTCTAGGATTACCTCCATGAAGGGAGAGGAACTTCTTCTTTGGCAGGATACTACCGGGGATTTATTACAGATTTTTCCACAGTTTCAGCACCTTTATCAGGATTGGCAAAGAAGGTGCAATCCTTCATGTGGTCAGACAGATGCTAGTGGAGTTTATAGGTGCTGATGAAGCGGATGTCTACTTCCCCCATTTTGAGGCTTCTAGTGGAGTGTGTAGGGTATGTAGTTTACTACGACACATCAGGGACCGTGATCAGATGTGTCCTGATGCAGGAGTGAGCAGTGATCACTTATGGTTCTCGATAGCTGAGACAGCATGAGCAGAACTACACTACCCATGACCTGGAGTTAGAAGTAGTGGTGTTCTCCTGGAATATGTGGCGAAATTATTTGATGGGTGAGCATTTATAGTCTACTCGGATCTGAAGAGTCTCAGGTATAACTTATCTCAGAAGGACATGAACCTAAGAAAATGACGTTTGCTTGTGTTCCTCCAGGACTATGACTTCGAGATAGTCTATACTCCTGGGAAGGGGAACATGGTAGTAGATGTACTCAGCAGGAGACTTTTGGGACGCAGCTTCGTTTGAGAACTGCCTTCCATCCTCAAACGGATGGCTAGATTGAGTGGACCATTCGAACCCTCAAAGACATGCTATGTGCTTGCGTCCTCGACTTAGGTCGTATCTAGGAGGATCACTTTCCTTTAGTCATGTTTTCATAAAACAACAGCTATCAATCCACCATTGGGATGTAACCTTTTGATTCGTTATACGTGCAACCTTGCAGATCACCTTTGTGCAAGAGTGACCCAGGGGAGTCAGCACTAGTGGGACGAGAGATTGTACATGCTACCACAGAGAAGGTGCAGATCATTCAGGAGTGGATGAAGAGTACACAGAGTATGCATAAGTCTTATGCTGATAGGAGATGGATACCTCTAGAGTTTGAGGATGGTGTCCATGTCATTCTATTAGTCTAACCCCAACGAGGTTTATGGAGATTTGGCCGAGGTGGCATGTTATCTCTGAGGTTCATCGGGCCCCTTCAAGTCGTCAACATAGTTGGGGAGGTGGCTTAACACCTAGCACTTCCCCCTCAGCTGCACTAAGTGTATGACGTCTTCCATGTCTCTCACCTGAGAAGATATGTGCATGACCCCTCTCACGTCATAGACCATGGAAGGCTGGACATCAAAGATGGGGTGACATTTTTGGAGGTTCCCGTAGAGATTGAGGATCGACTGGAGCGGGTCCTTCTTGGGTGGTCAATACCTCTGGTGTGTGTTCGTTGGCAGCACAAAAACCTCTAGGAGAGCACATGAGAGTTGGAGGCACAAATTCATTCTTATTACCCAAATGTTTTTCCTGGTTCTGAGTTGTGGATTACAGGGACGCAAAGCCATGAGGTGGGTAGAATATAAAGACCCATAATTTTCATGTAATATTTTTAAAATATATGGGAATTTTATGAGTCTTTGAAAATTTATAGTGCATGAATCTAAGGCCCGGTGTGCCTGAAATAAATTTTTGAAATATTTTTTGGTACATTTAGTAATGGTACGAGTGGGTTTTTCTATCTTTTGAAACGGTGCTGGGAATTGAAATCGGAGGGCACCGTTGAACTCATAGTGCCAATATTCTCTTAAGGAGACCTTCACCTCGACCATAGTGGGTCGAGAGTGAAAGGTAGATTTTGTGTTTTTCGTGGAAGATTGAAATAAATAAAAATGTTAACATTTTTATTTTATCTTTTGAAACCTCCCATGTAGCTGTTTTAAATGTGGTGACCACCTGAACTAAAACCTCCCACATGTATGTTATGGAGGTTGGGACCACTGAGCCTAAAACCCCCATTTTGAATTCATAATGGTGGGGACCACCCGAACCCTCATAATGTGAGAAAACTCTTGAACTCATCTTTAATGGGAGATAACCTTTGGTATCCTCCCACTTTAATGGTCCCACTTTCCATTAATTATGCCAACGTTCCAACATAATTAATCTTTCCAATTTAATTTATATTGGCACATCTTTCATTTGAGAGGATTTGGTTGGCAAAGGATAAACGGAGATCTTGGAGAACTACTCTCCAATTAAGAACAGTCTCCATCGAAGAATGATTATCCGACGAACCGACAAATGAGTTCGGGATCGAAGGCATGTGGCGGGTGCAACAAACGTCGATATATTCAAATTATTTCTTGCGCCAACATCAAAAAACCATCGAGGTAGGGCATGTTCTTTTAAATTTCCCCATTACCTGTTCTTGACAATTCTTCGTAAATCTAGAAAAAATTATAGTTGTATGCTACCGCTCTAACGCAGAGAGTGCAGGAAAAACAAACATGGCACAACCTTTTTGCAATTCTTGTGATTAATTGTTGTGTTCTTCCCGATGGAGGTGGAAAACAACCATCACCGATGGGGAGTGAGAATGGTGGATGACACTACCGTTGGCCGCAATAAAGGTGACGGCCTCTGTGGCCTCATGGCCTCAGCATGCCCCCATGGCCTCCGCCACCCCGCAACCTCATTTCTTCGGTCGTCCTACGGCCTCCACACTTTCATGGCCTCGTTGTTCCCCCGTGGCCTCTGCACCGCCCTCACGACCTCCGCGTCCCCGCACCACCCCCAAGGCCCTTGTGTCCTCTGTAGCCTCCACTCGGCATCACGACCCCTGGGCCGCTACCCAAGCCGGGCCACCAGGCTGGGCCGCCCAGCGCGGGATGAGTCAACCCGAATCGGGTTGACCAAGGCCGGGTCGGACCGAACCAGAACCAGTTTTGACCCTATACTCTCTTTTGGCCATAACATTGGCACCAAGAATATGTTTGATGAACCGTCTGCAGTGCAAGAAACCTTAGAGCAAGATGGTACCTTTGGTATACCCCACATGGGGTTTGGATAAATTTGGGGTATGGTTGGGTTTGATCGAGCACGAATCCAACCAGGCCCTCGGAACTAAAAGGCTAATAACTTACAGACCGGGCTTCTGATTGATGCACCGTCTATTGCGTTGATACCCATATGACGTGACGGTCCTTTGGGATACTTCTTCGTGATACTTCATGGAAGTTGGAGTACTGACTAGTGGCTTATGGAGGGGACCCTCACAAAGACAATAGAGCTTAGTGAGGGAAACCGATAGTTGGCTGTGACATGAGAAAGGGATAATCGTGGGTCTTTGATTTAGGGTCCCACATAAAACCACTCTAAGATTCTATAAGGGACTACTCTAGGATTCTGTGTGGGTCTAATGTTGTACTAGGATCCTGTTTGGGTCTAACGACGTACTAATGAAGTACTAGGATCCTTTGTGGGTCTGATGATGTACCAACGATGTACTGGGATCCTGTGTGGGTCACACAATGTACTAGGATCTTGTGTGGGTCTGATGGGGTAGGAGAATCATGTGTGGGTCTGATGAGGTATTAGGATCCTATGTGGGTATGACAAGGTACTAGGATCCTGTGTGTGTCTGGTGAGGTACTTTGATCATCCATGGGTTTGATGAAGATTTAGGATCCTCCATTGGTCTGCCTCTTAATGTAGTAAGATGATTCAGTAGTTATATCTAATCATCTTTACTACCGTACCTAAGTTATACCTGGTGTGAGCTGAGTCCATACATGTGTGGTACTTTCCTTCATGGTAATTCCATGGTGGTATACTTCTATGTGGCGTACCGATGTGGTACATGCGTTCATGGGGATTCCATGGGGGTATACTTATATGTTGCATACCTATGTGGTAGTTACCTTCATGGTGATACCTTTGTGGTATTCTTCTGCATGTTGTACTTATGTGGAACCTTTACCTTCATGGTGATTTCTTTGTGGTATTCTTCTCTGTAGTACTTCTAACAGTGTTGTACGTCTAGCTTCGTGGTGTTAACTATGTTGTAATTCTACCTATGTGGTACCTATAGCTTCGTGGTGTTACCTGGGTGGTACTTCTACCTGTGTGGTGATTACCTTCATGGTGTTACCTGTGTGGTAATTCTACCGATGCAGTACTTCTACTTGTGTGGTACATCTACCTATGTGGTACTTCTAGATTTGTCGTGCTACCTGTGTGGTACTTCTACCTATGTGGTACTTACCTTTGTGGTGTTACCTTCATGGAAGTCCTTCCATTGTGGAACAATTGAGCTTTGGGATTTTGACTTGGACTTGGTGTTTTCCTCATGATTGAGATGGGTTTACATGATAACTTAGGTATATATATGGGCATATACCTAAGTAGGGTTGTCAATTGAGTCCATGATGTGTAGTTTATCCATGGTGGATTTTGTGAGACCTTGAGGGTCTCGGGGTCACTACTGAGTATCGTTATACTCACCACTACATGGTCTATGCTCACACCCAGTTGTGTTGGGTGAAGACGACAGACAACGCTGACTGAGGACGAGAGTACCAGGACTAGACGGTGCCCAGAGGTGGACCATACGGCATTTCAGTACATAGAGGATACATGCGAAAATGTAGTGTTGAGGAGGCAATCTGTACCTACCCTTCTGGTAGGAAACTCGGAGGACGACAAAGTGGATGTCTTTTTCTTTCTTCAGTTGTTTTGTATTTCAGTTGTACTTGTACCATTACTGTTGGTCTTGTATTCCAGCCCTTCTTACTTTCATCACTCCGTTTTATATAGTTTAGTTTTTTTCGTATCTTGTTGTGTTCTTGGTTGCATGTGTTTACAGGTTATAAAAGTAATTCCATCCCATTTTTAGGGAATACGCCTTTCGGTACTTGTTTCTAGCCCCTGGCCTATGGAAGGCGGGTTTGGGGTAGTCACGGCACGGGCCCCCGGAAGATGGGTCGTGACAATAGGAATCCACATGTTTATGTGTCATTGTCTATTCCTATTCCTAAGCATGTTCAGTGGTACTTAATAATTAATATTAATATTAATGCATGTGTTGGTCCCACAATGGACTCTAGAGAGATATTCCCAGAGTGGGGGTGAATCAAGATATAAAACTCATTCTCAATTACCCATGGAAATGTGAAACACTCACTATCCAAACCAATATAGACCTCACATGTTAGAAGGGTAACATGTCTATTCCCCTATTAAGTGTTGATCCGATTAATTGATATCATTATTCAGATGATATCAAAGATCACAAAATCCACATTCACTATTGTTCATTTAGTAGAATATAATAAAATAAAGAACATAAGATAAATGAATTTTCCATGGTTTACCAAAAGTGGGATATGTATAATTATTACACACTGACATTGTGTTGATGTGATTAAATCCAGTAATCTTTACTAGTCTTGTGGATATAATATTTCGACTATGGTCACTCTATGCAAGGATGACTGACTTTACATGATTTAGCATCTGGTTCACAGAAACCCATGGGTCACTCCCTTTGTCCTCTCCCATTTCTAAAAAATTTAGGTGATAATGATTTTTGGATCATAGGAAAGTACATGACTTCAATGTCATATTGTTGATGCACTGATTAGTTTACATTGAACTTCACTATGCTCTATCACAACTGGTTGTCAACAATACCAATGAAATAGCTTCTAGTTACATGTTGAACTTGTATTCATGGAATATTTCCTTTTCGAGGTCCTTATAAAGTTCCAATCAATTTTTTATCACAAAAATTAATTTGTTCACAGAACCATTACAACACTTTTGCAAAACATTCTTCTTTTTCATGAAACATTTCACATCTCAAAAAATCACAGTCTTTCATGAAACTCACAACCATTCATGAATCTTTATAAAAATTCATGAAACCCCTTGTTTTGACTGAAATAATTACATTATTCATGGTATATATGATCTTATGAATCCTTTGTCAACAAAAAATAGACGTTTGAAATAAATAGTATGACATGAGTTTATTGAAACATCTCTGAGCTCTTGAAAAATTTAAGTGAAATTCTTGAAGGTGTTTCGCAAGAACAGTTGAATATGTATATTTATATTAAAAAAGATCCATATCATGAGTTAATTCCATATATTATAGTATCTAAATAATATAAACACCACAACATTATACTTTCTATTAATGTGGCTATTTTTTTAGGGAATATCTAAAAATATAATGTGAATCATGAGAAACGAGTCATTCGTCATGCTAAGGGGTCTTAGAGTTTTTTGAGAAAAATAACAATCTGTATTGTATATTATCTATTAATATTTATTATAAGTTAATTTTTTTTATAAATTATAAAAATATTTTTTATAAAATCTAATGAATTAGTTCACTCTATTGGTCGTATAGAGAAGTTTATCAACATTCATAGAAAACCTGACAAAATTTATGTGAATAAACCTACCAGAGACGTTGGATTATGTGATTTTCCTTGATATTTACTATTATTTCATTTCTATAAAGATATAATAACGAGTATTTTTAAAAAAGTATTAAAAATAGTTAAATGGGGTTGAATAAATGGGTCAAACAGTGCCAATTACCTCTATTAGTTTCATTTGATCCACATAGTCGGCCATAATTAATTAGTTTTATGTCTTGTGTTTTGTTATAAATTATTTTTCATTTTTATTTGTTTATTGTAATGAAGTAACAATAAATATTAATTAATTTTGTAAAATAGATAATATCATGATGTTTAGAGAATTTTAAGAATCACAGTTTATATTATTGTACTAATAGGTTAATATTCAAGAAGCCTAGTATGTGAACACTTCACAATCATCATCAGTTTCCCAGAATGATGTAGTTGCAGTAGTTTTAGGGAAGGATAATCTGGAGAGTTTATTGGGGATGGGTGCTGGGATTAATCCATCAGTTTTATTTGGTAGGGAATTGTCATTATTTGACTCTATACCCAGTGTGGATTTCTTCAATGCCATTGACCAGGAAGTACAAAGAGAAATTTGGAGGTAGAAAGTAAAATTTCAAGAACATGACTCTTTGAGGAAAACATAGGATCAATGGTAGTCAACATTGTAAAATTATTTAGTTTCTATATTTTAAGGGATTACAGGCATGATCCCCAAGGAAATTTCTAGACTTATAGTTCATCCTTATAAGGGAATTCTAAAATCTATAGATTATTAATACATTTTCAAAGAACACATAAAATAGCCCAGAACATTCAATGATTATTTATTTCAGTTCTCATCTCAAAGATAGTCCCTTAAAAATAATCTTGATAGGGTACTTCAGTCATGAAAATTTATAAATTGAAGGAGTCTATTAATAATGTCAAATATTTAGAATTATATTGATAGAAATCGTATGATTTTTCCATCCAACATGTGGTGTTCCCAAAATGACTAAATAAAAAGTTTTAAAATAAACCAAAGACTTTAAAAACATCTATTAGGGAGAAAAGGTCCATGAAACAGGGTCGAATGACATTAAAATCATAGGAAAACAAATATATATATTGATTTTTTAAATGTAGGAATTGCCACCAAGTCAATATGAGATACAGTTTTATGAAGATTCCCATAAACAAGTTTCTAGTGTGTTAAAACACTAAAACATGCATGTAACAGTCAAAACAAAAGAAAAAGATCCCATATTGTTGTGAAATCACGGGAAAAGAAATGTTGAATTATATTTGATGTGTATGTGTAGAAACCATATGCATCCGACATTTGGTGTGCTTGGAATGACTCAATATGCAGTTTTAAAAGATACCAAACCCTTTAAAAATATGTGTTAGAGGGTAAACCCCAAGAAAATGATATAGATAAACATGAAATCATAATACAATGATGGTAAATTGATTTTGGAAATGTGGTAGCTGGCTCCACATCAATCTAAGTAATGATATGGTTGTGATACTCATAAACACATTTTTAGTGTTTTAAAACACTAAAATGTGTGTAATGGTCCATACCATATAAAACATCTTCAAATTTATCTTGAATCATGGTAAAATGACCATTGAATTATCTAGGATGTGTAATAGTATACAACATGTACAACCAACCTGTTGTGTGCTTGGAAGGGCTCAATATGCAGTTTTATGAGATACCAATGCCTTTAAAAACATGTTTTAGGGGTTGAAAACCAACTAAATAGTTTCAAATGTATATGAAATCCTATAAAAATGGCTGTATATTTGTTTTTGAAATGTAGGTAAAAATATATGTCAATTCAAGTTATGGGTTGGATGATATGCCCATAAACACGTTTTTAGTGTTTTAAAACACTAAAATGTGGGTGAAATGGAAAAAACCATAGAGAACAAGTTCATATTTATATGAAATAATGGTAAAACCACCTTTGAATTATTTTAGATGTGTAATAGTAGAAGAAAAATCCATTTAAGGTGTGGTGTGCATGGAATGACTCAACATGTAGTTTTAAAAGACACTAAAGCCTTTAAAATCATGTGCCTGAGGGGGGGGGGGGGGTAAAAATAAAGGAAACAACATAATATTCCCATAAAATAATAGAAAAATTATTGCAGATTTATTTGTGAAATATAGAACCCACGCCACATGATTTTGAGTTACTATTTTACTAAGATGTCCATAAACGTGTTTTTAGTGTTTTAAAGCACTAAAATGTTTTTGTAATAGTGAAATCCATAAAAAACGTTCAAATTAACATGAAATCATAGGGAAACCACCATTTAATTATTGGTGATGTGTAGTATCATATAAAAAATCTATATGACATGATGTGTGCTCTGAGTGTCATAATAAGCAATTTTAAAATATACCAAAGCCTCAAAAAACATTTGTTTGGGGGTAAAAAATCAAGTAAAAGGTGTCATATAGATGTGAAATCATAAGATAAAAACCATTGATTGATTTTTGAAATCAAGGAACTGATTAAATCTCAATCCAAGTTACCTTTTTCCGAAGATTCTTGTAAATGATTTTTTTTTGTGTTTGAGACACTATAACATGGATGTAATGGTAAAGAAAATAGATTGTATCCTACGATGGTAATTAAATCATGGTAAAATAACCATTAAATAATTTTTTATGTTTATGAGTAGAAAAAACGTTCTTCCAATGTGTGGTGTGCTGAAAATGACTCAATTAGCATTTTTAAAAGTTACTAGTGACCTATAAATCATGTGTCTGTGGGTCGAAACCATACAAACAGTTTCATAAGGCTATGAAACCATAGTAAAAAACCATATATTTATTTTTAAAATGTAAGAATAGACTTAATGTCAATTCAATTTATAGTTTGGAGGGGATACCTACAAACACATTGTTAGTGTTATAAATCACTAAAATGCGTGCATAATAGTCAAACCCATATAAGATGACCACAAATTAAGGTGACATAAAGGGAAACTACAATTGAATTATTTTTTACATGTATGAGAAAACAAACATCCATATAACATGTAGTGTGCTAAAAATGAATCAATAAGATATTTTAAAAGGTACTAAACTCTTTAAAAACATGTGCCAGTCGGTAAAAATCAAGTAAAAAAATCAGAAGACCATGAAATCAAAGGAAAATGACTTTAAATTGATTTTTGAAATATAGGAACCAACACCATGTCAATCCAAGTAATGGTTTGGTCGAGATGCCCATAAATGCATTTTAATGTTTTAAAACTCTAAAACATTGGTATAACAGTCACATCCATAAAAAACATCTTCATATTGGCATTAAATCATGATAAAACAACTATTTAATTATTTATGATGTGTACGGATAACAAAAATCCATCCGATGTGTGGTATGCTTATAATGACATAATAAAAAAATTTTAAAAGATACCAACGCATTTAAAAACATGTTTCATGGGGACAAAATGAAGGCAACAACATCCGAAGACCTTAAATAATCGGTCAATCACTGTAGATTTATTTTTTTTAATGTAGTAGCCAAATCCATATCAATTTGAGTTAGGGTTTGTCCAAGATTCCCGTAAACATGTTTTTAGTGTTTTGAAAATCTAAAACATGAGTGTAATGGTCAAGACCCTATAAAATGATCTCAATTTGATGTGAATTCATGGTAAAACCACCAATTAAAATATTTTTGACATTTATGTGGATCCATCATGTCTATTCGATGTGTGGTGTGCTCAAATAAACTCTATAATTTTTCTTAAAAGATATCGAAGCTTTTAAAAACTTGTGTGAGGGGGTCAAATCAAAATAAACAACATCAAATTATTTTTAAATCATTGGAAAATTACTGTATAATTATTTTTAAAATGTAGGAACAAAATCCATGTTAATCCAAGTTACGTTTTTCTTTGGTTGCATGTAAATACATTTTTAGTGTTTTAATACACTAAAATGTGTGTGTAATAGTCGAGACCATAGAAAACAACCTCATATTGAAGTGAAATCATGATACAAACACCAATGAATTATTTTTGTAACATAGGTAATGTTTTCAGAAAAAAGTCTTTAAATTTTGATTATTGACTAATTTTTAGGCACATCGCAAGTCGGTTTAAAAAATGATTATATATATATATATATATATATATATCCCATTTCAGTTCCAATAGAAGAATCATATCTTAAATAGGTATGTTTATGTTTTTAATGTATTAGTAAGGATATATTTTTTTATGTTTAAATTTATTTTGTTTTATTAACAAAATAACAACAATTATGTGAAAAATTCTAAATATATTTTGTGTATATCCTCTTTTATATTTCTTTTCTTAACTGTTTTGTTTATATTGTAGGTGATAGATCCTAGTAGTAGGAAGGTCGTTTATCATTATGATCCAAAAAATTCTTCATACGATAGTTATGATAGTTCTTAGTTTGTATGGTATGGTTAAATATGATCAACAATTCTACTATAATTTGGATTTATTATGATCAGTCCTAATTTCTATTTTATATTTTTTACAATTGATTAGATAATGTGGTTAGTTTTTCATATGATGGTGATTGATATGGAGGTATATGGGTGTGGTGGATGTCATGCGATGGATGTATTGTCCATGGTTTTCTAGTCATAGTATCTTTATGTTCTCATTATAGGTGGTAAATTCTAAATCCTATTGATATGACAAATATTCTATGGATGTTAGAATGTAAATTGTGGATGCAAAATTGATAACACTATTATTGAAGGTATTCATTATGAATAACTCTATATATATGATTTGGTATTTAAACATTACATTACATGTTTGGTACATGTAACCAAATTGCACAACACTCCCATCTGCATTAGAGAAAACTTGTTAATGGTCAAATTGTTAGTTCCCATGTGATAAGATCATGATTATACTGACTTATGGATTTATTCATTGGAGCCATTACATTTGACTACATGTTTACACTATTGTATATGAATTTAGGTACTTATGTGAATCTTTTTATGAGTTGATATCATAGAGTATAACCTTTTTACCATCTATTATAATATTTAAATCTCAGTTAGTACCAAAATTAAAATTCCATGAAATCAAAGAAATAATTAAATATATTATACTTCTTTAGCTGTATTAGAAGTCAAAATGTACATTATATTTTTAGATATGGATTCCACTGGATTTAATGATCTTCTCTTTCTCATTACCTTAGCATATTTATGATATTGGATCATTTTTAGAGCCCCTATGTCACTATTATTGTTTTTTTTGCATTATTTTATGAGGTTGAGTTTTGATTGGACATTCCAAGGGGGTTTTCCTTGAATCTCAGAAATTATCAGAGGTTAACTTCTATTCATTGTTAAAGTGAATGATTATAGGGAAGCTATACAAAATCTATTCATTAGAAGCCACCACATTTAATTTTTGACCATCCACAATTTGTCAATATGGATATTCATGGTTAATTTTATTGTGTCATCCACAAGGAGAATCCATACAAGTTCCCTAGTGTGTCTAGCTTGTACTGCATGACCTTTTTACAGTTTGGTAGATTGTGCAGAAAGCATACAAACTGGATTTAGTTTTCGACAATGAAAAAAGGCATGGTTAGAATATTTTTTTTCAACTTTTTAGTACCCAAGGTGGCCATGATAGGGGTTTCTATCCTAGGTAGTGTCCAGTAACTAATTAGTGCACATTTTGGAAATCCATGTGGACAAAACATGCTACTTGAATAGGTATTTAATTATTCTAGAATTTTCCATTTTACCTCTTTGAATTTATAGGTGCTTCACCCCTCTTCTCTTCCATTATTGTCATCTGACTATTGGGAGCCCTTTTAGGAGCTCCAACCTTCTCCACCTTTGATCCTTTCATAATCATTGTCCAATTTTATTAGATTTTACGGTATTTCTTCATCTCATTCTTTATTTTTCCCTTCCCTCTGTCTCTTCTCTTTTATTTGGTTTTAACTATGAATTATAGACATATGGTGGATTATTTCATTGTTTTTAGTGGGTCTAATGTTGGGTTTTTTGGTGTCTTGGGTTTATTGATGGTATTCATATCATTGTGGATGTTATCTTTGATTAAAGTGACATGTTTTGGGCTTGGTTTTCACTTCTTTATAATAGGTGTTTCCATGGAATTGTTTGTTTTTAGAATTTAATGTGTTTATGTTCATTCAAAATAAATTTTCATTGAATGTATGATTATATTTGATACCCTTATGATGTTTTAGAAACAATTTTTTTTTGGTTTGAGCTTAGAACAATTGGTTTCTCTTTAAAATTACATTTTTTCATGTTCAAAATGAAATATTTATATGTGTTTAGATTCTACGAAGTCCCTAACGGGAATTTTGAACTTTTTTTCATTATGTGACTTAGATTTTGATTCGGTTTTGGTTTTTAATGAGTGAGAACTATATTTAAAGTTTGATTTGATGGACCACACTGTGAACTATAAATGGGTTCCTTAATGGATTCTAAATAGTGATTTGAAATGTGTATGTGGTTTAACCCCTATGAAAAATGAACTAATATCTCTTTTGAAATGTGTTTGATAGAAATAAAGGTCTTAGTACATTTTTTGTATTTCCATGAAGAAGACCCATTTTTGAGGGATGATTTTAAATGGCATGTGATTCCATCATTTTATGAATAGTTTTTGGACTGTCATTTTTTGAAATGTGAAAGGGCTTGGCATCCTATGAAATGTTTTGGTGTTAAAGGTCCAGTTTGAACTTTATTTTTAAAATTGTTAATGTGAAAGGTACCCTTGATTTTCCATTGACTTGATTACTCCTTTAATGGGTTCTTTATCAATATATTTGGATTTTTGTTTCCCTTGTGCGAGTTACTAATATCTATGAGATGATTTTTTCTCCCATTACATGGGAATGTCCTTGATTATTCCAAGCTTCCAATTTTTATATAGGGTTATTCATTAGGGGAAGTTTGGGGTGGTTGTCAGATATGGTTATTTATTTTGAGTTAGACTTGGAATTCATTTTCTAATTCTTCACTTTCTTTCTAGTCAGGGGAATATGGGTACTATGTGGGTGATCTAGTTTGTTATGATAGTTGGTTCACACACCACTAGTAGAACTCTATTCATTCTATGTACAAGGAGTAGGAGGGGGTTTTCATTACAATGAGGCTCATATGGTCTAGTTAGAAGACTTGTGGTTTGAATATTAGTACATACTAGTTTTTAGTTAGTGAGTCATTATACATTTATATGGTTAGGTGATTCATATGAGAAGAATACAAATGGTAGAGCCCATGGAATACTCAATTACTTAGTTGGTTACTGATTGAAGAAATTTTTATCTAGTGTTTATTTGTATCATTTCCCCTATATTAATTAATATTGAAATTATTCTTGTTTATATTTGATATATGGATTGTTTTGTGGATGGTGCCTATTTTATTATTCTTAACCCATTTGTGTGTTTGGTCATTTCCATTAGAAAAATGAAATTTAAAGGATGTTTGCAAAACTTGTTTGGAAATTAAATACTATTTTTTGGTTCTTAAAATAGATTTCAAAGTGGGTGTTTTGTTTTTGAGAAGGTATTAACCAGTTTGATGTTTGAACTTATCTATTTTCATTTATATAAATAAAATGAGTATTTTTCTTGAGAAATGTGAATGAGTCTGCAGATTTTAAATGAATTAGGCTAGTGGGAAAATTATCAATGAAGTGCATTCAATTTTGGAAAACAATGATAAATTATTTGAAATAGAATTATGGAATTGTTTTTGTTTCCATAAAAGTTATATATGAAAAATATCCATTCTAGCTTATTTTAAAACTATAATTATTTAATTTCCTTACGAAACATATTTCATACATTCATTGGGTTTTGGTGACCTAATAATATTTTTAACTCACACCTATATATATTAAATTCTAGGTTCTTATTATAATCCGTTCTTCATTCATTGAATCCAATGTGCGGTTAGTTGGGTGGTATTTATCATATTGTTGTTTTATAGATATTTTTCCAAGCATAGAATGAGTTGGTTTACTATTTTCTTATTTTTGGATAATGTTGTATATATTATTCTATATCATATACTCCAATTTATAGATAGTTTCATTATGTAATTTTATTCAAATGAGTTAGATAGGTTCAGTTCATTACGACCTATTTGGCATGCTTCCTTATTTTGTTTCATTATTTATACCACACTCTTTTATATTTAGTTTGGGAAAAATAATTTCCAAAAGGGACTACCATGATTCCTAGGAACTATTTTCCAGCCCATGCAGATCGATAATTCCCTTCAATCCTTGTGGTTGGATGATTTGGGTGTTAGGTTGGATGGAATCTCTATTTCGTTCGTTACAAAATGGTATCCAAGAAGGTTTTGAGGTTCAAATATAATTTTCCTAATATTATGGAGTTTCCATTGTTATTTGGTGATGCCTTGGTAAATACGTGACTATTTTTATCAAATATTGAGAGGTAAGGGTGGGATCAGTGAATTCCATTAGTATTATGAAATGTTTTATAAATAAATTTTTTTTCTTTTGGAATTTAGAAAATATGATGTTTCAAACTTGATTACTCTCGTATTCATGGAATCAATATAATTCAAAATGTGTTTTTAAATGTTTTTTGGATCAAAAAGTGAATTTTGTTTTGGAACAAATTTTGAAAGTATTTTGAAAAATGGAAATGAATTTCCATGATAATTCTCCAAATCTTATCATCAATAATTTAGATAAATATCATTTATTTGAATATTTTCTTTTTCCGAATTCAAGGATCAACTATATTTTCGTTAGTTTTGAAAACATTTTTAGAAGGTTTTCAATGATACCATTCAAGTAGATGATGATCAGAATAGGAATATAGTGGTGGGAGATACCATAGCTCTATCTAGATAACCTATAATGTAAAGAGAAAAAGTAGGATGATCATGAGATAGAAGAAAAGGTTCATTTTCATAAGAAGTGGTGATCTTTCATGTTCTTAAAATGTTGGAATCTATGGAATAATAAGACCTATTATCTTACGTATCATATGTTTTCCTCTATCGTGGTCATTTGGGTTATCTTCCAAAGTTTTGTAAGATGGGTGTTTGGAGGTGTTCTCATGTTTATTCTGTTGCGGGTGGGTTTTTACACTGAGACCTTTACATTGATTGTTGTTCTCTTGGGTTTCAATCATTTGATATTAGTCTTATAATCTTATGGATGGTTCCTCTTTGGAGATGTTTCTTATGAATGGGTTTGATTTTTTTTGAAAGCTTTGTTCCATTTGTGTAATGCTCCCCCTTCCTCTATTATTGCTATCTTTGGAGGTTATTATCTTGGTTAACTCACTCTGTTTTGGTTGGTTTTGGGTGACATTTCATTAAACCTCATTATTTGGGTGAACCATTCATAAGATTATAGGGTTTTTACCATTATTTTTGTTGAGCTTTTTAAGAGCTCATAATTTGGATATGTGAAAGGTCTTGAGTTCATGATTGGGTAACTAGATATATTGTTCCTCCTTTTGTGTTGGTATAATAAATGGGGTTTGGCTTATAAAAGTTTGGGACACACTTTGTGAAGGTGATATAGTTCTTGACCCTAGGTTATCTAGGTTTATTGTGACCAGAGATGAGATATTATGTCCTTATTTTGGGGATATCTGTTGTTGCTTTTAAATCATTGAGGTTGTTAGTGATTTGGTTTTTAGAGTGAGTTTCTCCCATGGTTTCTTGGTTGTCATAGGGTGAATTTATTGGTAGTTATTCCTTGGTTCCACTATGTTATAAAAATTATAATTGGTAGGGATACATTGTTAGGTCTCCCATGCTTCATAGTAATTCTTGTTTGAAGTTATTTTTTATGTTGTTCTTGGAGGTGTTGGGTAACCTTGTGGTTGATATGTTTAATAATTTTTAAAGATATTGGTTGTTGGTTTTGATGTTAAAACATGTCGAGTGGTTATTTTTGTTATGTATTATTTGGATATTCTATTTTCTCATTCCCATATTCTCGAATGTCAACTATTGTGGATAAAATGTGGAATGGTCGTGAGTTTGTGACACCCACAATGTCACTATTTTGTTAATTTATTATTTTTTTTGAATTTGAGGTTTGTTTTGATTTTCCAAGTAGTTTTGGATCAGATCATGGAACTTATCATAGGATTCCTTCTGTATATTTTTAAGGTACATGGTTAGATGTAAAATGTGTGGCCTCCCTTAATGAGGAGCCTCACCATTTCATTTTTAACAACACATGGCTTGTTTTTATGGGTTGTTCATGGTTAAGATTATATCATGTAATCCCCAAGAAGATACCATGTAGTTCTTTGATGTGTTTGGGTTGTGAAACTTAACTTATGTATGGTTAGGTAAATTTAGAGAAAATCATGTGGTTTTGGTCTTTTTTTACTTTGTATAATGGTATGTATAGAGAACTATTTTTCTAACCATGTAGTGCCTATGGTTAACTATTCAAGGGGTTTCTAGCCTAGGTAGTGGCCGTCACATGGGCGGCACATTGTTTGGAAAACCATGTGACCAAAATGTACGACCAACCTAGGTTTATAATTTTTTTTGGAATTTACCATTAATACATCTTTTAATTAAGTGGGTTTTCACTCCTATTATCTTCCATTCATGTTGTATGACTCTTAGGATCATGTGGAGGAGCTCAGAACTCCTCCCCTATTGTCCCTTCCCTTCTCTGAGGCTATTTCCCAGAGGTTTTGAGGTATTTTTTCCTCTCTTTCCCTCATCTTCCTTTCCCTCTCTATACTCTCTTTTATTTGGTTTCCCCCATGAACCCTAAAACGATTTTTTGATGATTTTAGGGTTCCAAGTGGATATAATGTGGGGGATTTAGGTGATTGGGGTTTTAGTTCCATTTATATCTTTAAGGATGTTCTCATCATTGATGGTGAAGTGTTTTGACTTGGTTTTCTCTTATTTAAAGTATGTGTCTCTATGAAACTATTTCATTTTGGGATTAAAAGTGTGACAGAGTTTTCTAAATTCCATTTTACTGAAATTATCATTATATGTGATACCCTTATGATGTTTTAAAAACCATTTCATTTCGTTTTTATCTGAATATAAATGGGTTCTCCTTGAAATTCAATTTTTTCATGTTTTAAATGGAATATTTATATGTGTTGAGATTTTTTGGAATGCCCAAGGGGATTGTTGAAATATATTTCATGATGTGTATCAGATGATGACCTAGTTAAGGTTTTCAATGAGTTGAAACTGTATTTTAATGTCCTTTTTGACTTAAAGTGAGGTACTAAACTAAAAGTGATATATAAAATGGTTCTATAATAGATTTCAAATTATTATTTTAAATTTGTGTGTGGTCTAAACACTGTGAAAAATACCATAATAGATCTTTGGAAATATATTTGATCAAAATTATGTTCTTAAACCAACGTTTTTATTTCAAAGAAAATGACCCATGTGGGATGGTGGATTTTATATATTTTTAAATGGTGTTTTATTAACATAATTTTACAAAGAGTGTTTGGAATGTAATTTTATGAAATGGAATAGGTATTGTCTTACTATGCCATGTTTTGGTGTAAAATTCCTAGTTGTAACTTTGGTTTTATAAAGTTAATTATTAATTTAACCTTTTGATTTCCCATTGAATTTATTACCCATTATATTTTTTCTTTATCACTATGGGATGATTGTCATTTCCCTTGTGTGGGTTATCGATCTCTTTGAGATGATTATTGCCAATTTTGTGTGGGAATGCGTTTTATTATTCCATGGGGGAATATATTATATTAGGTTATTCAATTTTATGTATTAGGGGTTAGGGTTAGCTATGGTTATGCCTTATGTATGATACATGGATGGCATGTTATTATGGATTATATCCTTTATGGTCATGGGATCCCTGGTACTAGGTGGGGGATGTTTTCTATTATTAATGTTTGTTCACACACCACTAGTGGGCCTCAAGTCATGTCATTTACAAGGGTTAGGAGGAGTTTTTCATTACGAAAAATATTGTGTGGTATAGTTAGATGCCTTTTTTTTGTTATTCAGTGTGTGTCGATAGCTGGTTTTGGTGTTGGTATACTTTTATGTGGCCAGATTATTTTTATGTTAAGAATCCATAAGATATAGACCATGATACATTCAATTTCATGTTTTTATTGGTTTATGGATGATTTATCTAGTGCTCATTTGTATAATTTTCCTCATATCCATTGATATGGAAAATATTCTTATTTATATTGGATATATGTCTTGTGTTGTGGATGGTACTAGTATTTTTTTTCATGACCCATGTGTGTGTTAGGTAATTTTCATTAGAAAATGAGATTTTAAATAGGTTTGGAATTTTTTTTTAAATTAATGATTATTGTGCAGTTCTTAAAGTGGATTTGAAAATGGGTTCTTTGGTTTTCAGATAGAAATAACTGGTTAGTTGTTTTAAAGTGATGGTATTTATAAAAAATCAAGTTTTTTTTATTAATGTGAATGGTTGTGTGAAATTAAAATAGCTTAGTATTTTGGGAATGTTTTCAGAACATCAAATTCAGTTTTTGAAAATAATGATTATTTTTTTGAAAGATAATTATGAAATTGTTTTGGTTTCTATGAAAGTTATATGTGAAAAAGTAAAACTTATGTTTACATTCAAACTATAATTTAGGAATTTTCTTATGAAAAATATTTTATATATTTGGTAGGTTTTGATAACCAATAGATCTTTTTAGCTAATTTACATATATTTTATGTTATTGGTTCCATGTTGGATCCATTCTTCATTCTTTGAGGCTGATGTGGGGTAAGTTAGGTGGTAGTGAGTAATTAGTGGTAGCATTAACATGGTATCATTTTTTGATTGACTATTTTTAGAGTTGTTTTATTTTTTCTTAATTTCTATATTTTATTATATATTTTATCCTCTTGTTTATTGACAGTGTTTGTGATTAATTTTATGGAAATGAGTTTCTTTAGTTTAGTTGGTTATGATATGTTTTCCATGCTTCTTTATTTTGGATAATTATTTATTACACTATCATTTATCATTGGTTTGGGTTAAATAATTCCCAAAGTTATTCCTATTATTCGTAGACACTAGTGTCTAGCCCATTGGGGTTAGGGATTCACTTTAGTCCTAGGGCAGGCCAGGGTGGGTTCCAGGACAGATGGCAGCCCGGGTTGGTTTGTTATAAAATGTTATCAGAGTTAGTGTTGGGTTTTATTTAGTAGGATCACAATCTTATTTAGTATCCCTTGTTATTTTGGGGAAGTCCTGGTAGAGAGGAGACTATTATTTTTGGAGCTTGAGAGGTAAGGGTAGGGAGAGTCTAGCATGCTCTTTCTCATCTTAATCCTAATGATACAATGTAATGTTTGGGTTTTGAATTGATAATTTTAGTTTGTTTTTAGTTATTGCGATGGATATCCATCTAAATTGTTGTTTTTTGGTCTTATTTGAGTATGTAAGTGATATTGGTGGTATTTCATCAGTTTTGAGATGGGAATAGAGGAGCTCATGAGTTTCATGGTTAACATAAAAAGATTGGGAAACCATGCAGTTCCTATGCGATTAGGTGTACCTTTTTAAAAGAGTGTGTTTCATTATTCAATCATGGTTTATATATCCATGAGTTCAAAAGGACACATCACATTTTCTTCCATGGTTGAGATTTTTAGACTCCGTATGATTCTTGGTATCTCTTAATGTGATTTTCAATTTTTGGTGGTGGATCAAAGAGTGCTTTTATACCCTTTTAGATGTGAAATTTGTGAACCTTGTTTGAAGGGCTGTGAAGTTCCTGGAGTTTCTTGTTTTTAAGACTATATTTGACAAAATGAAGGGTTTTTTTTTGAATATTTTATTATAAAAACATATTTTTATGAATAAATGAGATGATTAAATGCCCTTAGTTTTATGATAATGTTTTATAATGTGATTAAACTTTTTATGTTAATTGCACGATGAGATGTATCAAAATTTCTTCCTAGGGTATTTTTGAAATAAATTGATACAAAAGGATGATTTGAAATCATTTCAAGATCAAAAGAATTTTATTTTGGAAATAAACAGGGAATGTGTTTTAAAAAATGGATATAAATTATAATGATCCTTAATTTGAACAATGGGTTTTAGACAAAGTGGGATTTTGAAATGAATTTTGTGTAACTTTCCTTATTGGTGAAATGTGTGTGTGTTCAACCAAGCCTCTTTTGTTTTCAAAATTTTGTTATTTTGGTTTTTGAGTGACACCTTTCTAGAAGAATATATTATAATCCCTTTTGTGAAAATGGTGGTTTCAAAAGAAATTTTATTTAGGTGTTGATAATTGTGCCTCATTTTATGGTCTATTGTTAGTTTCCTAATAACTACAAAATAGTTTAATTTTTTTTGTTTTTTTATTGAGGCATGATTTTATATTTTTAATTTATTAATTATTTTTGTCTCCTAGAATAGAAGAAATGGTTTCTCCTATCTTGGTTCTTACCCAGAATCCATGTGGATTTGTGGATGTGGAACCTTCCTTGAGCTTAGACCCCAACTTGGAATTCATGAATCAACATTCGCCTTATTAAGTGGTGATTAAGGGTTAGTGGAAGTAGTGTGGATATTGGTAGAGATTGAGATGATCCAAAAATTTCTCTTAATGCCTATAGATTCATGGGTGATAGACCTAGATTTCTTTCTTTTCAGTTTTAATCGAGTTTGGTTGGAGTTGTTGGTACCTCCTTATCTTTATGAAAGTATGCAAGGGGAGATTTTCAGAGGGGAATATTTCTAGTGGTTCTTTCAAAATATTGTTAAGGGGTAGAAATATCTTTATCTCTTGGGTATTCTTCAGGGTTACCAATTGGTGAGGGAGAATTCCAATCACTCTTTTGAATTTGGTACTCTTTTCTCCAATCCTAGTCATTAGTTATTCTAATAATTTCATCTCATTGAAGGTGTCCTTAAAATAGATATTCGTTTAATGGATCCCCCTCCTATCTGCACTATCTCGACGATGCCCTAGGAATCGATGGACGAGATCCCAGATACCCCTTCCTATATAGAGGGGGAGGTTCCATCCTTTCAACCAGCTTAAAGGAATGCCTTCAGTCCTTTCTTCCTTTTTCGAAGCCAAAGTTTCTTCTAACATTTATAGAGATCTTGGTTTTCCCAAAAGTCCCAGATCTCAAAGGAGGTGCGCCTCAACTTTCAATCTCAATATCGAAGTTCAAAAATGTTTCAGATCTCTTCAACTTGGCCTTAGTGGATCAGTTCCATCATCACCGACCTTTAGTAGATGTGTTACTAATGTTTTTTGGATCCTAGGGTATACAAGAATGAGAAGGTGTGGGGATTCTAAACATGAGGAATATTATGACCAGTTTTGCATCGATGGATTATATGATTATTTATTGGTCCAAAGATCCTAAAAAATGCAACGAATGTTTCTTCCATATTCTCCAATGGACCATTGATTTTCAAATGAGTCGCGATGCTCTAGTGACATTGATTTGGGTATGCCTCCCTGAGCTCCCAATTCTCTTTCAAAAACCTTCCATCTTGTAGTTACTCATAAATGTGGTTAGTCTTTTTTATTATTCTCAGATAGTATAACAGATACCACGATCCATCCTATTTTCCCAAGGATTTGTGTGGATATTGATGTGTCAAAGATGGCAGTGGAATGAATGTGGATAATTTTTGGAGAGGAATTCCAGGGGAAATAAGATGTTGTCATTGAATCATAGAAAGATCACTGTGCATTCAATGGTTAACCAGGTCATCTATCTTTAGCCTTCCATAGTTTACGTAGAAACAGATAGGTGCAAGACTTGAAGGAAAGAGAGTTTTCAAGTCGCAATATCCTTGAAGTTATATATTTGAGTCCTCATCGGAAGGAGCATTCTGAAATCAAATCTTAAGAGGTAAAAATGGGTATTGATCACCCCTCAGAGATGCATGTTGGGTTTACATAGGATGCATCCACTTAATATGAGGAAAGAATGAAGGTCAATAATCCTAAGCTAGAAAAAGTTTTGACACATATGAAGTAGGACCTGGGTGCTAGTACGTAAATATAGGACACATCTGGATTATGAGGAGATGAGGAGTTACATGAAACAACTTATGTGGAAGCTGACTCGGAGTCTTTTTGCTTCAATATTGGAATCACTCATAAGGAGCAGGTTTACGAAGATTATAAATGTGCTTTACAAGGTGATAAGGACTAGGAGAGAATCCTTTGGAGTTTATAGGGGGAAAATGAGATGCCAATTATCATAATCCCATGTATAAATTGGAGAAACCATTTTCCAGGGTTGGTTGAGGAATAACTAGGTCCGGAGGATAGAGATTTATCTTGATCTAAATCCTCATGACTGAATCAAAATTGTCAGATTGGTCTGGGTACGGGCTCAACTTCACTAATTGAAAATCTCAGAGGAGATCAAGATCTTTGTGAGGCCTATTATGAAGAATAGATATCCAGTCAACTCTTAATTGATAGTGTGGAATGAATATGTGATAAAGGACTATAAATCTTAAGGAATAATAAGAAACGAAAAGGGAATCAAGATTTATGGGGATGTATTGTGGTTAAAGGGAAAAGAACTAAAGGTTGGACGGATTACTCTTAGCTAATGAAGATAGTCGAAATATGGTTTTATACGAGATTTAAAGTGAATAATAGTGCATCATCAGTCCAATTTCAAGAGATCAAGAATATCCCAAACCCAAAAAATGGAATGAGTGAAGATTAGATAACAAGGAAGGGTGGTATAGAAGGAAAATTGGAGGGGACAAATGATGTAGAGGATGGAAAAGGAAAAGAAAAGCAACTAGATCTTTTATAATGTTTAATTGAAAAGTGATCCAATCTAGATCAAGGCCTCTAGGTATGAGGTGGATAGAATCCTCAAAAGAGAATTGTGTGTTGAAACTAATGATGAATAATGGGCATGGATCCGAAAACAAGACAAAATTTTAGCTTGTGGTTTCTACAAGAGAATTATTAATGGAGAAGAATACATTCAAATATGGGACAAGATGGCTACCATTTTTTAATATTTACTCCATGATGACATAGACATAAAAGTACTTTCTCTTCACTAGAGGCTAGATAAGGTAAGTGACTCTAATAATTTCAGTCTTATTTTTCTCAATTTCATCATTTTTACTGTGTTTAACACTACTTTATTGTATTGTTATGGTATTCCACTTTATTAACAAAATCTTTTGAATACAAAATTTGGTTTTCAGTCATCCTGACATCTTTCTAAGTGGGTATAAATGTGGCCATTCAAATGGGAGATGACTAGTATAGGTAGCCAGTGGAGGGTAATACCTTAGTGCCAGCCAATGGGTGTGAGGATAAACCAAAAACTAATGGAGAATATGTAGAATGATTTAGAGCTAGAATTATATGGTCATTTTAATGAGAATAAGAGTTATCTAATGTACAACCAATGTGGGGATCTATGGAATGCTAACCCGTCATGTCTTAAGTCTCCTAGGGTTATCCTCCATCAGGGTCATTTGGTCCATCTATAGGAGTTATGTATCATCATATTTTAGAAGTCGTATTGTGTTTAATCCCTTGAGTACGAGTTATTTCATTTGGGAAATTTCATTTATTGGTTGCGATCATGGTTTTGAAGCTTTGATATTATTATTAGAATATTTTGGATGGTTCCCCACTGGATATGTTTCTTATAGATTGTTTTTAATTTCATTTTATTTCATGGTTTGTTAAATTTTTGGTATAATCCCCCTCCCTCCATTGTGGATGGATTTTGAGGTTGCTCTAAAGGTTTCCTCACGTGTTTGGGTCAGTTGTGGGTGTCATTTCATTGATCCTTATTGTTTGGTATAACCTTTATTGATAGTAGTGGGTTTTCCAGTTATTCTATTGAGCAATTAAGGACCTCATTATTTTAAAATGAGAAACACATTGACTGAACGATTGGGAAACTGGGGTGTTTGTTCTACTAGTTGAGTTGACATATTAACTGGTATTAGAATCATACCATTTTATGATGTACCTTGTTAGGGGGTTTTAGCAATTGACCCAATGTATCCCATGTGTATTTTGACCTGAAATGAGATCTCTTGTCATTCTTTTATGGTTGTTCTTGGTTTTTTTCCATTATTTAGGTTTGAAAGTGCTTTTGTTTTGAGTGTGAGTTTCTCTCATGGTATATCGATTGTTCGATAACACATTTCTTTGTAGTTATTCATTGGTAACTCTATTTCCCTAGTCATGAGATCCCTAGATCAAAAGATAAGATTAAGATCTATCTTCCTATCCCCAAAATAACTCAATCAAACCAGATTGAACATAATGATTACAAAATAAAACTAATCTAAGGAATTTACAATCCTCACTCAGATTCCTTATAATTAAAACTCTATAAATATTTAAAAAGACCTTATAATAAAATGTTACAACATAAAAAACATTAGATGCATTTATTTGAAAAAGTTTCTACTTCCTTCTACTTTAACGCACATCTTCTTATAGGCAAATCTCTTGTGGTTATATTTTGGGATTCTTAGAGTTGGTTGAAATGGCTAGGGATGAACAGCTTTACATGGATGTTTAGTATAGGTTTTATCTGAAGGTCATTATGACAGAATCATCACAATGACGTTAAGTTATCTATTTGGTATAGTAAAAATAGTTTATCCATTTATAAATATTGTATTAATATTATTAGAAATTTTCTATCATCTAATTATAATGTTTCAATCGTCCAATTAGAAAGTATTTATCTTTTAATTAGACTGTTTTTTTCATATGATTAAAAATATATTTCAAAATGAAAAAAGGTATGAAACTTTAATAAATATATAACTTCAACAAAAATATTCTAAAACCTTGGGAATGTATAAAGTAAGTAAATCATGTGATTTAAGAAAGTGAGCCCTGATTTTCAAAATAATGATTAGAAAGTGTTAAATGTAGATCTTTTAGCTCCACAATTTCTTATTTCAGATATTCTTAGAGATTTTTTGTAACCTTGTGGTTGATCATTTTAATAGTTATTGATAATCTTGGTTGATGGTTTTGAGGATAAATAGTGTCGAGTGGTGCATTTGGTCAAGTCCTCTTGGGATCGTTCATTTTCTCTTGACATTTTGTTTCACTGTGGAATTGTTTGGGGAAAAGTTGAATGGTTGGGGGTTTTTCACACCCCATGTCATTATATTGTTTCTTTTATATTATTTTATGATTTTGATGTTGATTTTGAGTTTCCATGGGTTTTTGGCATGGAAATTGTAAAATATTAGAGGTTTCCTTCTATGCATGGTTAAAGGTCATGGTTAGAGGGAACATGTGCGGCCTCCCATTGTGAGGATCCTCTTCATTTACTTTTGAATTATTCATGTCCTGTTAGCATGGAATTCACATGGTTATGTCCAAACTGTGTGATTCCAGATCGGAAATTATGCACGTTCTCTATTGTATCTGATGTGTGGCACACAACTTGGTCACAGTTTGGAAAACTATTTGGTAAGTTAGTGGTGGGGCTAGTTTTTCATTATACCAAATTTCATAGTTAGACAATAGTTTTTAAAAACATTCAGTGCCAAGGTGAACAATTCATGGGGTTTCTATCTTAGGTAGTGTCCAGTGCATAGTTGGCACATAGTTTGGAAAACCATGTGGCTTGCGAAAGTGTTTAATTTTTGGGAATTTCCTTTTCTTACAAATTTTCATCCATACAAATCATCTAACTCTTTAGAGACCCTAGAGTAGATCCAAACTCCTCCATCTCTAGTACTTTCCTTCCCTTCGGCAATTTCCAAGTGGTTTTTTTTTCATTTCTTCCCCTCTTTCCCTCTCCTTCCATTATATCTCTCTCCTCTAGTGGTTTTGGTTTCCCCCATGAACTCTAGAAATATTATGTCTAATTTTAGGGTTACAACTAGATATAATGTTGGTATATTTTTGGTGTCTAGGCGTATTATACACTATTTATATCCCCATGGTTGTGATATCTATTGATGGAGACAAGTTTCCGCTAACTTTAGACTCTATCCAAGTAGTTTTTTCTATGATTTTTATCATTTTTGAATTAAAATCTCTCTTATTATTTCTAATTATATTTTTATAAAAATTATGATTATATATTATACCCTTAGAATGTTTTAAAAACAATTTCACTATTTCATGATATTTGAATATATATTATCATTGAAGATCCATGTTTTCATGTTTGAAATGAAATATTTTGATTGGATAAGATTATGTGAAATGTCTATGGGGAAATTTGAAATGGTTTTCGTGATGTGGAATTGAAATTGATCGAGTTTTTTTAATGAGTTAAAAAATAGTTTTAAAGTATTTTATTACTTAAAGTGAGGTAGTGTAACACCCAGAGATTTTATGAGATATATTATTTTTAATTTATTTCATATCTTCTGTTGTACGCTACACCATGATTATCGTGTGCTATACGCAACACTCTATTAGCTTGCAGTATAAACAACACTATTCTTAGATTGTGTTACACACAATTTCAAGTTTGTTTGATAATAATCATTCTACGCAACATTGAGTGTGTATTTATATATATATATATATATTCAATGTATAAATGAAAAATGGTTGGATTCTATTATAATGAAACAACAAAGGAGTCTCTCCCAACATGCAACCCTGACTTGTCTTGCATTACATGCAATCGGGACCTTCCTCGATAGCGTGTGTTGTACGCAATACCAATTTTCACTAAACGACAATATATTGTTATAATATTATTATGGACGAGCCTTTATGAATAGTATTAACTACATTTTGAATTTTATTCATCTTATAAATTTTCTAAAACATTTTATGTGAAAAAAATAAATTTTTCGGGTAAAATTAGTATTTTTCAAAAAATGAAGTTTTTCCGCCTTTTGATGGCACACCCACATTAAATCTTGTTTTTGAAATTTTTATAAGTTCAATTTTACAAAATAAACTTCTTCTTCTGAATCAGGATATAAAAATTTACATAGGATAAAGTTTTGATACTTTTCTGATAACATTCATATTTTAATAGTAAAAACACGCAATATTTTATTAAAAACAACTTTTTTCATTGTAATAATTTATATTGTAAAATTATAATATTGAATGGTTTTAAGTAATAAATAGAATATATTTTTACCATTTAATATAATGTATGTCGTTAGCATTTATTTTACCTTGAATTCATAGGTTAAATCAATTCAATCTTATGCAATTTTTTAAATAAAAACTCGTTTTCTTTCGACAATGGGATTAATTTTAATTTAATTTTTGATAATTTTGTGTATTAAATTTGGAAAAATGGATTCCATATTTTGAATCAGTGGGTACAAAATATTTTAATAGGCTAATTTTTATTTTTGGGCATTATGAATAGTATCTACGGTAAATATTATTTACTATAGTTAAAGGTAAATCAGATAATTAAGGGTAAATATGAAATTATAAAATTACCCTAACACCTAAAAAAACCCTATTGGATGACTAAAAGTCGACCCATATCACCTAAGGGTCTGATTAGATTCATTTAATGGACTTTTTTCTATTAAAATACTTTAATTATTATTAAAACCAAAGAAAGTGACAACATGTCACTTTCTTAAATCTTATAAGTATAATAATTTTAATTTTATGATAAAATTAATGAATCATCGAACATGAATAGTCTCCAGATATATAATACAATTATCTACATCATATGAATTTATTTTGAATTTTTAGGGATTAAATAAATATCATTAATTATGACACAATAGTGATGTTGAAATGATTTTATTAATTTAAATATCAAATAAATGGTTTTAAAAATTTTAAAATAAATATCATATTAAATATTTAATGTTCTAAACTAATTTTATAGATACATATGACATTTTATGAAGCTATTAAAGCTATTATTTTGAACATATCTTCTGTATATATTTTATTTAAATTCAGACAAATGAATAGTGTCAAAATTGACACTATTTTTATTTTATATCAATATCATATTATAAAATTGTTCAAAAATCACATAAATATTTAAAAATTATAAATTAAAATTTATATGGTCTAAAATGTAATAAATTTTCAAATTATTGATAATTAAAAACACATATTAAACTATTTATAATAATTTAAAATTTAGATTATTATTACCAAAAATAAAATTAAATTGATAAATAAAGATAAATCAAGTTGATAATGTTTAAAATAAATTCCTAACATGTCTAAATTTTATTTGTTGATGAGATTACAACACTATCTCATCTAATATTCTGATATGAGTCATTTTGTATGTTTTTATGTGGGGTTGGGATTTAATATAAACTAATATTTCTTATATTTCCAAAGGTGCCCCTCTCCTCCCTTATAAAAGGGCACCTCCTTCCTCTCCTCCTCAAACAAATTTTAGCCTGCATTCTCGGCCAAACCCTACCCATTTCAATTCCCCACTTCTCTAGAAACATCCTAGTGGTCTTGTTCCTCTTGAAAGACCAATTTTAGTGCCCTAAGAGGAGGTCTCAACAAGGCGCTTCAAAGAAGAGGTAATGTCCATTACCGATTCTTTCAACTTTATTTCTTCTTACAATTCTTCTTCATTAGTTGTTTCATTTTGATGTAATAACATCAGTATCAATAATATACTGATATGTTAGTATAAGTATGAAACAACCCTATTTTACCATCTATCCATCCTACGGAAAACGAAATCACCGCACGTGCGTACGTACGGAAAACCGTCTCCACGTTGTGGTGTAATCTGTTTTTCCACGACCACCTTACATGGATGGGTATAATGGTCAAAATAATAAATACATATTATTATTATAACATCATACTGATTCTATGTTATTATATCATTCACTCCAATTCGATTCACTAAATATGGGAACGATATCATCACTCGTGCGTACGTATGAATTACCATCTCCACGACGAGATGAGATTCATTTTTCATGTTAACAATTCAAGAATGATTAGAAAGTATATATAATAAGTAATAATGAAATATATGACATAATAATTCTACTTGATTTATTTACATATATATGTATGTCATATACTTAATTCCATTCAATTCAATAAGGAAACGAAAATAGCGTTCATGCGTACGTACGACCTACCGTCTCCATGAACGGTGTATTTATTTCCATTTATCGATCTATTATATATATATGTATATTCTGAATATATATTATATATAAATCATTTTATATATTTTGTAATTAAGTAATCATGATCTATGTAATCATATGAATAATTACAAGTCAAAACACGGATGACAAATGAAACGATTTTACCCAAAACGCTCTTTAACATGGAATTTATAAAAGAACGGGTAATATAAAGTCATAAGTGAACCATATATGATATCATAACAATGAATATGAATCTGTAATAAGTCAATGACATTATTTTAATCATTATATAGGAGGTTCGGATACGTACAAAGCATATCAGACCTAAGGTAAGGGATAACTTTTACAATCTCGTTTTTATCCGAGATTGTTTATTCATAAGTATTTAATGGGGGTTATATTTATCATCCATTTCCTTGTTTTATAAATTTTTTTCATGTATGTTTATTTTCATTTTTACCCATTTTTGACTTTTACTACATGGTATGTATGGAATCATTCTTTTACGAGGTACTTTTTTACTTTTCCGGCAAAAGTACAAGAAGAATGTTTTTTTAACTTATACGGCATGAATTGATTTTTACAGTTTTATAAAGCCTTATTATTATGAATATTTCTCCAAAATATTTCACGACTATTTTGAAAAAAACCATTTATTTTAAAATTTCATGAAATTTTGTGAAAAGATAATTATTTTGAAGAAGAAAGAATACTTTCTTCGAGAATTCATTTCAAGTGTTTTATCAAAACCATTTTTCATCTAAGATGATATTATTTCATATCTGTATGTTTCAAGTATAATGTCTCTAGGATTTACATGGTTTCACTTTTCTTATTATGAAATGATATCCATTTATTTCATATGGGTTATGTGATGATGGGATGATGTTTATGAAATCCATTTTATTCGTTGGGTTATTATGAATAATGTATGTTTATTTTTTGGCACAAATAAGAATGATTTCATTATGAGATGGGCGGGACCTATATCTCCCTCCAATGCATTGGGTAAAGATTTATATCTCATGAGATAAACATGGCTGGAACGGAAAGTTATTCTGATTCAGTGATACAGGACTGGAATGACGAGTGAACTCGATTCAGAAAGGGACTTTGTCCACTAAGATGGTCTTGGCAGCAATGCCTTGGCTACTATAAAAATCATGACATGTGATGAATGGTTTCCACAATTACATGTTTTATTCCCATTATGTTTTATCATTATTTATGTTCCATTATGATATATGAATTACGTACTTCCACGATTTATGTCTTTTCTCAAGATTTTGATGTTTAAATTTCATGTTCAAGTTTTTGCTTACAAATGTTTATGGATTGTTTTATGTTCACTATGTTTGCCCTTACTGAGCATTTGAGCTCGCCCTTTTTATGTTTTCTTTTCCGTAGGATATAAGGAAATGTTTTAGGTAAGAAAAAAAGGGAATATCTTTATGGGAGATGTTGAGGATCTTTCACCAAGATTAGAAGATTGTGTTCCATGTTTTCAAAGGCACTAAACTATTACAGTCCTTTGGTGTCTGTTTTTGTTATGTATTAAGTATTCCACAAAAGTAATGTAATGTCCATGTACGTCAAGCCCCGGGTCATTATAGGTGGTGACCTCAAATTGATTTATAAAGGTTCATTTAATGGATATCAAATTTTGATTCATTTTGTCAGTGTTGTTTACCCACTGTTAAAAATACCTTAACAAAGATTTTGAAATCGGTTTGATAGAATTGATGGTCATAGACATCGGTTTGTATTTCAATTAAGATGAACCACATGGGAGGTTATTTTTGAAATGTTTTTAAATGATGTATGATTTTGATTATTTTCCAACGAGTATTGGTAATGTCATTTTATTAAATTTGAAAGGGCTTGGCTTCTTGATCCATTTGATAGTGTTAATGACCCAGTTTATGAATTTTTTTTAAATGGGTAATGTGAAAGGAACCCCTTAATTTCCCCTTGATTTTATTAACCCTTGTGTGGGTTTTTTATCACCATGTGATTCTTATCGTTTCCATTATGTGGGTTATCAATATCTAAGAGATGATTGTTTCCCCCAATGTTTTGGAATGTGATTTATTATATTGTTGATTCATTTTTTATATGGGGATATTCATTTTTGGGTGTTATAGTTTAGGGTTATCAATAGTTACACCTTATGTGCTAAACTAGGCTTGCATGTTCCTATGCCTCACGTCCTTTTTGGTCATGGGAACCCAGATACTATGTGGGTGATCTTGACAATTATGAATGTAGGTATGCATTCCACTAATGGACCTCCATTCATGATAGAAATAGTGCCTGTGAAGGTTTTTATAATATAATAAGCATCCGTTTAGCTATTTGGATGAAAAAGGTTAATTACCAGTTCAAGACGATAGCTGGTTTATAATTTGGTATACCCTTATATAACTAAGTACCCTTAATGTTAGGATGACCTGGGGTAGATCCCATGAAAAATTTAATTTCTTTGTCTGTTATTGATTGAGGGTATTTTTTATAGTGTTCATTTGTATCATTTCCCATACTTTCATTGACATTGAACCTCTTCTAGTTTATATTTGATATATACCTTCTGATAGGGATGGTGGTTTCTTTGTTGTGGTTGACCTGTCTGTGTGATGGGATATTTCCATTAGAAGAAAAAAAGGATTCAAAGATTTTTGGAAAACGTTTTTGAAATTAAATACACATATGCAGTTCTTAAAGTGGATTTCAAAATGGTTGTTTTGGTTTTGAGATGGAATCAGTCAGTTAGAGGTTTTTTAGTAACCATTTTCAATTTATATAATTTCTTTTATTATAAATATGAATGGGTGTGTGTAATTGAAATATATTGGGCTGCTAAGAATGTTTTCGAATCATTGTATTCATTTTTGGAAAACAAGGATAAATTTTTAGAAATAAAATTATTGTTTTTTTTTGGATTCAATAAAATGTTAAATATGAAACATATTACCTTCTAGTTTATTTAAAAACTAGAATTTATTATTTTACTTAAGAATCATATTGTATATATTTGGTGGATTGTGGTTACCTACTAGTATTTTTATCTTATGACTACATGTTTTAGGTTTCAGGTTACCAATTGGACTCGTTCTTCATTTTTTGTGGATGATGTGGGGTGAGTTGGGTGGTTGCGAGAAATTAATGGTTTTAGGGATATACTCTAAAGCTCTTCTTGAGTTTGTTTTTAGTTGTTTTATTTTTTGTTGGTTTTGTATCTATTATTTATTTTTTTAAACTCAAATTTATGGATAGTTTTTGTGTTTTCATTTATGAAAATGGTTTGAATTAGTTTAGTTGGTTATGACCTGTTTGGAATGATTCATTAAATTATCTCTATATTTATTCTTTTACATTTTATCTATTTTTTGGTAAAAATAATTCCTAAATGGGTTATTATGATGAGAAGGTAGTAGTTCCTCTACCGTGGGGATCAGGAATGCCCTTTGGGTATTGTTGTAGGTCAGGTTGGGTGCTTAGTCCGATGGAAGCTTGGTTAGTAAATTTAAAAAGGTATCAGAGTAGGTTTTTGGATTCCTTAATTGGGATCCATTATTCTTGACTTAAACTTGTTATTTTGTAATTTCATGGTATAGTGGAGACTAAGGTTGCCGAATCAAGAGAGGTAATGGAAAGGGGAGTCTAGATATCTCTTTCTCTTCCAGATCCTCAATATTCTAGGGGAACTTTAGGATTCAGATTTATAATTTTATTTTTTTATGCTGTTATGATAAATTTTTATCTTAATTGATGTATTTTGTTCCCCATTGAGTTTTTAAGTGATATTGGGGTTTGTTCTTTTTTTTTGGAATGGAAATGAAGGAGCACCTAAGATGAACATTTAGAAAGCATGGCTTGGGATACCACATGGTACCTGTAAAGTTGGGTCTACCTATTTTACAGAGTGTGTTTAGTGGTTAGATGTAACACCCCAGGTAAATAAAGAATATGAAATTTTCATATTTGTCCATATTTGTGAATAAAATATTAATATGTCTTTAAAGGGGATGATATTCTCGATGGCGTACCCAACACGCAACAACGAGTTTCTTGGGAATCTTACGTTGCACTCTACTAATAAAATAATATTATTTTAAATCGTAGTTAACATGTAGATGTTGTATTGGCGGGAATGTATAGAAATAACTAAAATATGATTATATATGTTTTTTAATGTTTTTACATTTATCCAATAAAAGATAAAGGCATAAAATACGGAAATAATTCGATTTTAGGCATATATGCCCTAGTTTTCACTAAAGGTTCACTTATCGCCTTTTGATGGAGAACCGTTATTAAATATTGTTTTTTTCACTCTTATACATCCTTTTGGACCAAATAATACTCTTCTTAAGAATTGGAACATCAAAATTTACTTTGTGTAAATTTTTGGTATCTTTCCGATAAAGTTCATTTTTTTAAATGGATAGTGTAAAATGTTGTATTTTAATTAAAAACCTCTATTTAATATAATTTATTTGTATGATTAGATTATCTTTTTAATTGGTTTTAAAGTGAAATTATAATATAATTTTACCATTAAATAAAATAGTGGTCGTTGGAATAAATTTCACTTTGAAATCAGACTTAAACCAGTGTCAATCTTTTGATACTTATTGTTTCATAAAAACACGCTATTTGATTTGACAGTGGAAATTAATTTTTAAATTAATTAATGTGACTTATATGTTTTGAATTTTGTAAAATGTACTTTATTTTTGAATTCGGAATATCAAATATAGATTAGGGTGAATTTTTGGGATTTTTCTGAAAAACTTCAATTTTTGATGAATAGTGAAACCACTAAGTGGTACTTATAAAAACTGATTTTTCCGTTTAAATGAAATTTTTTCATCTTTGTGTTTTGAATTTCAAAAATACGACATACATGGTTGTAATTAAGAAGTAAAATGTGATTCAATGGGATAAAAATAAATTTTTGGTGAATAGTAACCTATTAAGTTTTTAATCACGATTAGAGGTAATTAGTGTAGTTTAAGGTAAAAATAATGTTTGAATAATATGAAATGAACATGACACATGTCCTAACCTCATTGGATGTGTCATGGACTACCAAGACAACCCATGGGTCAACTTGGGGACCCCATGAAGCCACTTTGGTTGGAAAATGACAATAATATCTTTTTATGTAAAGTTAAAGTAAAAATGAGACAAACATGAAATGTTTTACTAAAACAATTTTTACATGGGGTTATAAAAGTCAGATTTTTTACTATAAATATTTATTGGAAGGATAAAACTATTTCCTACATCATAGTAATTTTTTTATAATTTTTAGACATTAAATAAATTAAATTATATATGACATCATGATGATGCAGCGATGACCACATTATTCAACGATTTAAATAAAATGGAAAGATAATGTAATATCTAAGACCTAAACATGTCCAAAACCTATTGAATGAGTGTATTTATAACCCTTATCACCTTATCCTCGAAACAAATAAATGTGGGACCTCTTAAATCCGAATACCATTTTAAAATAAAGTGACTTTTCTTTACCTTCCAAGAGTGCACCTCCTCTCCTCTTATAAAAGGCTCCCACCTCTACCTCCTTAACCACACTCCCAAAGCCTTTGGCTCGGCCAACCTCTTCCCATTTTGTCTCTCCACTTCCCTATCTTACTCCATGAAGCCTCACATTGGGCAGAAGTCTTCCCAAGTAAGCCTTTGAGATCAAACCAAAGGGAGTTACCTGATTTTAAGGTAATGTCTTCTTTTGAGTCCATTTGTTTTATTTTGCTTCTCCAACCCCCTAAACTCTTTTTATTTATTTCTTTTGTAACAAATCCAGTATCTTCAATATACTAGGATGTTGTTATAAGAAGTATTAGAGCTAAACTTACACACATCTACATCTATTGGTTAAAGAACATACTCTTTCCGTGGATGGCGAATTTCTGCCTCCGGAAACGATGATTGTTCAACATTCCTTTGACACCTTAAAAGGTGGCCATTAAGATGTCACTATATTTATATATTATATATAATATGTTTATGTTTTACTTATGCTTCTGTATTTTTCTTTTGTGGCTTACCTTTATGGGTTCCATTATGGGTATACGCGATATCTTCATTTTAGGAAGTGCGGACTACCGCCCCCTCAAATTGATGTGATTCGTTAATGCCATACGTGGGACGTATAAAGGATGGATTTAAAGTTATTATATATGATGTTATACTGGAATTATAATATACCTCTATATCATTATTATTTATTTCCATTAATGTATGAGATAGAAATGAAAGTAGCGTTCATGCGTACGTACGGCTTACCGTCTCCATGAACGGTGCATTTCATTTCTTATCCTCAAATGTAATGTACTATTAAAAGTACATGTATATAATGAATATATATAATGAATGATATATCTAAATGATGAATATAATTCTTGAATTAAAATATACATACCTCTCATTTAGTTTTAATTCCATTAATATGACAAAGAAAATAAAGTAGCGTTCATGCGTACGTACGGCTTACTGTCTCCATGAATGGTGCATTTCATTTCTTACCTCTAAATGATTATGTGATATTATAAATACATGTATATTATAGATATATATAATATATATGATATCCAAATCAGGAATTTCATTCTAGATATAATGAACCTTTGACCACATGAACAACATGTAATTGTAAGAAATCCACTTTCGACTTAAGAACCAAATATCGACAAAACAAACATTATTAACTTAAATGATTAAATAATGTTTATAACATGGAAATAAGTGATATAAAAGGAATAATTAACTTGAAAAAGGTTCTTAATAAAATATAAATTAACTCAATTTTATTATTCATGATGTTAAAGAATGATCGAGTCAAGTCCGACCCGAGGTAAGGGATCCTACTCCACTCTTTCTTTTTAAGTACACTTTTTTTTGTCATTCCTTTTAAAGCTCATGTTTCTTGTTATTGGGATGTTCTTTTATATTAATATTACTGTAATTTTTATGTTCATGTGATGAGAGACCCTATTCTCTCTCATCAATCCATTTTGGATGTTTTGAGTGGCGCCGTTAGGCTGCGGAATTTTCGTAAGAGATATAACCTCTCTCTTTCTTTTTAAGTACTCTCATTTATGTCACTTATTTTAAGCCCCTATTTGTTATGATGGGGGATGTTATTTAATATTCCTCTTTCTATACATTTTTTTTAATGTGATGATATACCCTATTTAATCTCATCAATCCATTTTTGGAAGTTTTATGTGGCGTCGTTAGGCTATCGTGTTTTCGTAAGTGTTTTTTTATCCCACTTTTATTCCTGTGAGATTTATGCTACATTTGCCACAATTTATTTTGAGTTGTGTATGTACTGACCATTATTTTACTCATTGTGTAATATTCTTTTATTTATGAGTATTTACATCAATGATGTATTGTCATTCTTTCACGGAGAGTATGTTTCGAAAGATAGCCATGTCGGTAAAGGAACCTTTCACCCTCCTCTTTTAAAAAGACTTCTTTTGTTGGGAATTTTAATTTGCATATTGTTATGTTGGGGTGTGTTCTCATATACCCTTATTGATGTAAATTTTACGTCAAAGTGATGAGATACCCTTTTTTTTATCTCTCATCAACTCATTTTGATGTGACGCCGTTCGGCTGTCAAGGGAACTTCTTAACCCAATTTCGATTTCTTTGGGTTCAACATGTAGTTATTGAATATGTCACCTTTTGAATATGTGTGAATGAACTTTTATTTTTTTACACTTAATATCCACTTATATTGGGTGTATTTATATTTTTCACACATAATTTTGAGATTTAATTATCCTTAATTTAAGGATACCTTCTTTATAAGGGAATTCATCACATTTGACACTTCTATTGAGACTTCATTGTTGTTATGAACCAATTCACTCTTATATGGTGTATATACTATCCTTTGGAATATTATATCATGAATCCATTTATTCTCATGATATTATAAAGTTCTGACTAAATGTTATTCCTCAATTATTATATTCAAGTGTCTCTAATTTTGGTAGAACCCCTTTATCCAAAATATCGCTTTAAATGTTTTAACTATTTTTTCTTATTAATATCCATGTTTTCAAAATGGTTTTACGGATTTATTTATATCGATATTAATGGTTTAAAATTTTAAAAGCTTCAAGGTTGTATGGGACACTTTTATTCAAAAATCTCTTTATTAAATGTTTTAAATGGTTTTGGAAATGGTTTCTTTTTGAATGGATTCATTATTTCAATATACTAAAATTTCATATTGTGATTGAAATGTGGAAATGTTATGTTTCTTTTATGCATGTTTTATGTGATACGTTTATGTTATGGTTCTTGGGCATTGTTATGAAAATGGTTGGTTCCATGATAAACTAAGGGCGGGTGAGCCTGATATAGCTCTCCAATGCGTTGGGTAACGAGAAGGAGTGAAACGTTAAGGTTTCTCTGAAGAGATTTAGGAAATATACTGTGATGGGTATTCCAAACGTAACCAAGATGGTTACTCCCTATGTAAGAAAGTTATGAATGCCTCATGTTACATTTTATGTCTTATGATATCTATGATTTATTCATGATTTGATATGCCTATGTTTTATGGGTAAAATATGATTTCATTATAATTTATATAGGAACTCATGTTTCCTTTCCATATTTTTTTATAACTCTTAATGAGCTTTTTATGCTCATACCATGTTTTTGAAATGTTTTTCATAGGGCAAGGGAAAGGTACATGATGTGATGATAGTGTCAAAGATGTGTCAGGAAGGAATCCATGTTTTATCTTAAATATGTTTCCGTTGATGGGAAGAATGAATATTGTCTTTTATGTAACCACTTTGTTTAAATGTGGAATATAATGCAAGTTTCATGATCTAATTCTCTAAAACTCTAAACCTGAAAAGATCCTCAATGTGTAATCTTGTAATAACTCAAGATTAAGTAAGGTTTAAGGCTGGGGCCTTATAGTTGGTATCAGAGGTCGGTTTAGATAACTTTAGAGGTTAGGGTATTCTCTAAGCATAAGTGACAGTACCATAATGGATAGGATTTCAGAAAGAGTCCTAGTTTTAGATAAAGTGAATGAGTAAGTATATCTTAGTGTTTACCTTCCCCATTAGTACATGATGGTTTTGTTGATATACTCACACTGACATTTTTGTTTTTAGTGAATGGATGGATCTAACAGGCACCAAAGAGACAACAGGTTTGAAGGAAACTGTGGTGGTTCTATGATTAAGATACTAGATAAAATGGGGGATTCAATGAGGAAACTCGTGGTTGTTCTAAACCAACTATCAAGGAGTCATGATCAACCACTTGAACATTGGTATGTTCTATAATTCATCATGTACGAGATGACCAATCGATGTGGAAGTTCAGGTAATAATTATAAAGGTAACCATTAGGGTTTATATGATCCTTACTTTTGAGGTAATTGTGGGTTATTATATGATATGATGGAAAATGAAAGGCATGAGATAAAATTGAGGTTAAAATATGTTAAGATTACTTTTGAAGATTTTATCTCATTTTGGGGAATGTTTTATGAATTATATAGTTTTGGAAAAAAGACAACACACAGACCGTATGACAGCCCGTCGCGTCGGACAAAGCTGCGGGAATCGAACCCACAACCAAAGTGCGTCTGGTATTTATCGCCTACCACTAGACTACATGAAGTCCCTGGTCAGTTTGACATATTCTTTTTAGTTATATGATTTTATGAATTAAGAGTAAGTTGATTTTGGGTTATTTATGAAAATGATTAACCTATCATGGAGGATATGTGATTAGGTTAATTACTTTTCAATACGAGACTTTAGGAGCAACTGATGTTGTTTGGAGATAAATGTTATGATTTAACTTGGAAGACTATGTTACTAAATCCTTCAAATATTTGGGTTTCAATCTTAGATTGGTTTACTTTGAAGAATTTTATGGACAAATTGGTTATCGAATGGTCCTCATTGAACTTTGGGTTTTGTTGGACAAATTTTGAGATTAAGAATAGATTTTCTTATTATAAAGGGGTATCTTTTTTTGGATTATCTGACCTTGTACTAACCTTTCTGGTTTTGGTTTTGGTTAAAGCCTAAAGACATGGGATTTATATAGTTCTCTTTTGTGGATTAGGTGATTCTCTAGAAGTTGATTATAGTACTCTTAATGCGAACAAGTCTCCCTAAATACTCGTCTTTTGGAAAAAATATGAGTTTGATTAAGGAATCTAGTAAAAGTTGAAAGTCAACATGATAAGTGAATATGTTTCCTTATGAATAAATTCTTCAATAAAAAGTATCTTAAAACAAAAATTTTGTCTATTAACTTTTCCTACTGGGGAATTGAATACTGTTTAACCCATCACAAGTTTGTGATTTTCTCATGGTTAAATTTCTCCTAAACATGTTTTCTATCACTCTCCATCAGAACATGACCCTTTGTTTTTTCTTCCATGTCCATATTTTCATACATGGAATCCTAGTATGGGTTAACTCGGGTGACCTTTGTACTTATCTTTCTTTATTTTTAAAGTGATTGTTTTACCGACCATTGTTCCGATTTGGGACTTTCAAGGATGTTTCCAAGCGCAATTTTAAAATTGTGAGAACGCAATTCCCAAAAGCGGGGAAGGATGTAACACCCCAGGTAAATAAAGAATATGACATTTTCATATTTAACCATATTTGTGAATAAAATATTAATATGTCTTTAAAGGGGACGCTATGCTCGATGGCGTACCCAACACGCAACAACGAGTTTCTTGGGAATCTTACGTTGCACTCCAATAATAAAATAATATTATTTTAAATCGTAGTTAACATGTAGTCGTTGTATTGGCGGGAATGGATAGAAATAACTAAAATATTATTATATATGTTTTTTTAATGTTTTTACATTTATCCAATAAAAGATAAAGGCATAAAATACGGAAATAATTCGATTTTAGGCGTATATGCCCTAGTTTTCACTAAAGGTTCACTTATCGCCTTTTGATGGAGAACTGTCATTAAATATAGTTTTGTTCACTCTTATAAATCCTTTTGGATCAAATAAAACTCTTCCTAAGAATTGGAACATCAAAATTTACTTTGTGTAAATTTTTGGTATCTTTCCGGTAAAGTTCATTTTTTTTAAACGGATAGTGTAAAATGTTGTATTTTAATTCAAAACCTCTATTTAATCTAATTTATTTGTATGATTAGATTATCTTTTGAATTGGTATTAAAGTGAAATTAGAATATATTTTTACCATTAATTACAATAGTGGTCGTTGGAATTAATTTCACTTTGAAATCAGACTTAAACTAGTGTCAATCTTTCGATACTTATTGTTTCATAAAAACACGCTATTTGATCGGACATCGGGAATTAATTATTAAATTAATTAATGTGACTTATATGTTTTGAATTTTGTAAAATTTACTTCATTTTTGAATTCGGAATATCAAATATAGCTTAGGGTGAAGTTTTGGGATTTTTCTGAAAAACTTCAATTTTTGATGAATAGTGAAACCACTAAGTGGTACTTATAAAAACTGATTTTTCTGTTTAAATGAAAATTTTTCATCTTTGTGTTTTGAATTTCAAAAATTCAACATACATGGTTGTCATTAAGAAGTAAAATGTGATTCAATGGGATAAAAATAATTTTTTTGGTGAATAGTAACCTATTAAGTTTTTAATCGCGATTAGAGGTAATTAGTGTAGTTTAAGGTAAAAATAATGTTTTAATAATATGAAATGAACTTTACACATGTCCTAAAATCATTGGATGTGTCATGGCCGACCAATAAAACCCATGGTTCAACTTGGGGACCCCATGAAGCCACTTTGGTTGGAAAATGACAATAATATCTTTTTATTTAAAGTTAAAGTAAAAATGAGACAAACATGAAATGTTTTACTAAAACAATTTTTACATGGGGTTATAAAAGTCAGATTTTTGACTATAAATATTAATTGGAAAGCTAAAACGATTTCCTACATCATAGTATTTTTTTTATAATTTTTAGACATTAAATAAATTAAATTATATATGACATCATGATGATGTAGCGATGACCTCATTATTTAACGATTTAAATAAAATGGAAAGATAATGTAATATCTAAGACCTAAACATGTCCAAAATCTATTGTATGAGTGTATTTAGAACCCTTATCACCTTATCCTCGAAACACATCAATGTGGGACCTCTTAAATCCGAATACCATTTTAAAATAAAGTGACTTTTATTTACCTTCAAAGAGTGCCCCTCCTCTCCTCTTATAAAAGGCTCCCACCTCTACCTCCTTAACCACACTCCAAAAGCCTTTGTCTCGGCCAACCTCTGCCCATTTTGTCTCTACACATCCCTATCGTACTCCATGAAGCCTCACATTGGGAAGAAGTCTTCCCAAGTAAGCCTTTGAGATCAAACCAAAGGGAGTTACCCGATTTTAAGGTAATGTCTTCTTTTGAGTCCTTTTGATTTATTTTGCTTCTCCAACCCCCTAAACACTTTTTATTTATTTCTTTTGTAACAAATCCAGTATCTTCAAAATACTAGGATGTTGTTATAAGAATTATTAGAGCTAAACTTAGACACATCTACATCTATTGGTTAAAGAACATACTCTTTCTGTGGATGGTGAATTTCTGCCTCCCGAAACGATGATTGTTCAACATTCCTTTAACACCTTAAAAGGTGGCCATTAAGATGTCGCTATATTTATATATTATATATAATATGATTATGTTTTACTTATGCTTCTGTATTTTTCTTTTGTGGCTTACCTTTATGGGTTCCATTATGGGTATACGTGATATCTTCATTTTAGGAAGTGCGGACTACCGCCCCCTCAAATTGATGTGATTCGTTAATGCCATACGTGGGACGTATAAAGGATGGATTTAAAGTTATTATATATGATGTTATACTGGAATTATAATATACCTCTATATAATTATTATTTATTTCCATTAAAGTATGAGATAGAAATGAAAGTAGCGTTCATGCGTACGTACGGCTTACCGTCTCCATGAACGGTGCATTTCATTTCTTATCCCCAAATGTAATGTACTATTAAAAGTACATGTATATAATGAATATATATAATTAATGATATATCTAAATGATGAATATAATTATGGAATTAAAATATACATACCTATCATTTAGTTTTAATTCCATTAATATGACAAAGAAATGAATGTAGCGTTCATGCGTACGTATGACTTACCGTCTCCATGAACGGTGCATTTCATTTCTTACATCTAAATGATTATGTGATATTATAAATACATGTATATTATAGATATATATAATATATATGATATACAAATCAGGAATGTCATTCTATATATAAAGAACCTTTGACCACATGAACAACATGTAATTGTAAGAAATCCACTTTCGACTTAAGAACCAAATATCGACAAAACAAACATTATTAACTTAAATGATTACATAATGTTTATAACATGTAAATAAGTGATATAAAAGGAATAATTAACTTGAAAAAAGTTCTTAAGAAAATATAAATTAACTCAAGTTTATTATTCATGACGTTAAAGAATGATCGAGTCAAGTCAGACCCGAGGTAAGGGATCCTACTCCACTCTTTCTTTTTAAGTACACTCTTTTATGTCATTCCGTTTAAAGAGCATGTTTCTTGTTATTGGGATGTTATTTTATATTAATATTACTGTAATTTTTATGTTCATGTGATGATAGACCCTATTCTCTCTCATCAATCCATTTCGGAGGTTTTGAGTGGCGCCGTTAGGCTACCGAATTTTCGTAAGAGATATGACCTCTCTCTTTCTTTTTAAGTACTCTCCTTTATGTCACTTCTTTTAAGCTCCTATTTGTTATGACGGGGGATGTTCTTTCATATTCATATTGCTGTACATTTTGTTTTAATGTGATGAGATACCCTATTTGATCTCATCAATCCATTTTTCGATGTTTTAAGTGGTGCCGTTAGGCTGCCGAGTTTTCGTAAGTGATTTTTCATCTCACTTTTATTCCTGTGAGATTTATCATACATTTTCCACAATTTCCTTTGATTTGTGTATGTACTGAACATTATTTTACTCATTGTGTAATATTCTTTCATTTATGAGTATTTACATCAAAGATGTACTGTCCTTATATCACGGGGCGTATGTTTCGAAAGATACCCATCTCGGTAAGGGAACCTTTCACCCTCCTCTTTTTAAAAGAATTCTTTTGTTGGGTCTTTTAATTTTAATATTTTTATGTTGGGGTATGTTATCATATACCCTTATTAATGTAAATTTTACGTCCAAGTGATGAGATACCCTTTTTTTATCTCTCATCAACTCATTTTGATGTGACGCCGTTAGGCTGTCAAGGGAACTTCTTAACCCAATTTCGATTTCTTTGGGTTCAACATGTAGTTATTGAATATGTCACCTTTTGAATATGTTTGAATGACATTTTATTGTTTTACACTTAATATCCACTTATATTGGGTGTATTTATATTTGTCACACATAATTTTGAGATTGAATTATCTTTAATTTAAGGATACCTTCTTTATAAGGGAATTCATCACATTTGACATTTATATTGAGACTTCATTGTTTTTATGCACCAATTCACTCTCATATGGTGTATATACTATCCTTTGGAATATTATATCATGAATCCATTTATTCTCATGATATTATAAAGTTCTGACTAAATGTTATTCCTCAATTATTATATTCAAGTGTCTCTAATTTTGGTAGAACCCCTTTATCCAAAATATTACTTTAAATGTTTTAACTATTTGTTCTTATTAATATCCATGTTTTCAAAATGGTTTTACGAATTTATTTATATCGATATTAATGGTTTAAAATTTTAAAAGCTTCAAGGTGGTATGTGACACTTTGATTCAAAAATCTCTTTATTAAATGTTTTAAATGGTTTTGGAAATGGTTTCTTTTTGAATAGATTCATTATTTCAATATACTAAAATTTCATATTGTGATTGAAATGTGGAAATGTTATGTTTCCTTTATGCATGTTTTATGTGATACGTTTATGTTATGGTTCTTGGGAATTGTTATGAAAATGGGTGGTTCCGTGATAAACTAAGGGTGGGTGAGCCTGATATAGCTCTCCAATGCATTGGGTAACGCGAAGGAGTGAAAAGTTAAGGTTTCTACAAAGAGATTTAGGGAATATACTGTGATGGGTATTCCAAACGTAACCAAGAGGGTTACTCCCTACGTAAGAATGTTATGAATGCCTCAAGTTACCTTTTATGTCTTATGATTTCTATGATTTATTCATGATTTGATATGCCTATGTTTTATGGGTAAAATATGATTTCATTATAATGTATATATGAACTCATGTTTCCTTTCCATATTTTTTATAACTCTTAATGAGCTTTTTATGCTCATCCCATGTTTTTGAAATGTTTTTCACAGGTCAAGGGAAAGGTACATGATGCGATGGTAGTGTCAAGGATATGTCAGGAAAGAATCCATGTTTTATCTTAAATATGTTTCCGTTGATGGGAAGAATGAATACTGTCTTTTATGTAACCACTTTGTTTAAATGTGGAATGTAATGCAAGTTTCATGATCTAATTCTCTAAAACTCTATACCTGAAAAGATCCTCAATGTGTAATCTGGTAATAACTCAAGATTAAGTAAGTTTTAAGGCTGGGGCCTTATATTAGATCCCATTTTCGTAATCCATGTTAAAAAAGGGGACATACAAGTTTCTTCAATGGATAGTTTTTTGGACTCCTTGTGATTCCTTACTTCTTCTGAAGTGACTTTCACAAGTATGAGGTTCATTGATGAGTGTTTTGATGTTGATGTTTGATGATATTTTTGTGAACCTTATTTGATGGGTTTTATGGTTCTTTGAGTGAACTTGGTTTCAAAGCCTAGTTTTAGAAAATGAAGGGGTTTGTAAAAATTTTATTATGAAAATAGGATTTTGTGAATAAATAGGAAGATTAAATTCCCTTAGTTTTAAAAAAATATTTTATAAAACTATTGGTTTTCTTATTGTATTTGCAAAATGGGATGTTTCAAACGTTCTTACACAGGTATTATAGAATGTAATTGAATTCAAAATGGGTTGTTTTAAAATATTTTTGATAATATAAAGGATATTTTTTTGGAAACAAATTTTGGAAGTGTTTTGAAAAAACAGAAATTAATTTTAACAATATTTCTTTTTATGCTTGATTTTTTAATAATATGGGGTTTTGAAAGGAATTTTTTTATTAATTACCATATTAGGGAATTTTTTTTGTGTTATAATGAGGGTTTTTCATTTTAAATGATAGTTTCGATTGATATTTTAGTGAAAAAGTTTTATAATAATATTTAAAAATTCATTGGTGGAAATGGTTGTTTCAAAAGAAAAGTTATTTTTGTGTAATTTTTTAAGCCTTGTTTGAGGGTTTGTTGTTTTTTCCTTGATTCCAAGAATATTATAGAATAGTTTGTTTGTTTCTTATTTATGAATTCATTATGTTCATGTGTTTTTTATTTTTTTCTCCCCGAATGATTTAAAATGTTTTCCAGTTTCGGTGCACCAAGACTCCTTTTGAAGTGGTGATGTGAACCTTCTATGAGATCAGACCCCATTTTAGACATGTTGATTTTGTATATTCCCTATTTCATTAGTGATTAGGGGTCATTATATTTTGTGAGGAGGTTTAAATATATTTAGATGATCCTAAATTCTCTTGTAACTGCTGGAGAATCATGGTTGAAAGATATCAAGTTATTTCTTTTCAAATTAAATAAATTTTGGTGGGAGACGATGGTACCTCACCAATTGCTTGAATGTATGTATTAGGATATTTTAAAGATGGAGGTTTTCTAGTAGTTCATCAATGAGGATTTGAAATGTGGGGAATTTCTTGATCTCATGGGTTTTCATCTTGGTGACCGATTGGTGAGGAAGTACCTCAATCACTTTTTGAAATTGGTGTTATTTTATCCAAAGATGGTTATCAACAATTCTGACAAAGTTCATTTCTTCAAGGTTTACCTTCACCAAGATATTGGTATAACTATACTTGTGTCAGGTCAGACATATTTTCAATATGTTTTTAATGAGACCATTCTTATAGAAATTGAATATTCTTGGACTGCTATGGTGGGTGATTCCTTAGTTCCATCAAATGGGCATAGGTATAAACCAAAAAGTAAGGAGAAGAAAGAGGATTAGTTAAAGCTAGAACCAAAGGTTCCTTCTAGTTATAATATAATATCTCTCATTATAACGACCCATACTTTACATACATTGTTAGTACTTCAAAATTGAAGTACAATTATTACAACATATAACAAAACCATGAAAGGACCATATAGGTATAGTGTCTTTAGAAACTGTGAAACATAAACAACTGGATCATAAAGCGTCTACACTGTGTCCCATTTATTTCATCATATCTATAGTCCCTTTTCGCATATCTTACTTAATAACCTTATTCCTGACCTGGGGAATGAAAACATACAAAAGGGTGAGCTCAAATACTCAGTAAGGGTAAACAAAAGAAATATCAATCACATCATATTCATAATAACAGAACAATTTGGAAATTTTACCCAGCAAAAGAGATCATAATTTCATAACATGGGATAAATCATGGTAGTGAAATATAATCACAATAATCATAACTTAAAACTTGAAACTTTGTTGCATACACACATAATCACAGAGAATCATTTCTTGTTAGTCAAGACTCATTTCCAAGACTATCTTAGTGGACAATGTCCATTTCTGAACCGAGTTCATTCCCCATTTCAGTCCTATTTCACTGAACCGGTTTAACCTGCCATTCCAGCCATGTCTATCTCATGAGATATAAAATCTTTACCCAATAAACAGGAGGGATATATACGTCCCACCCATCTCATAATGATACCATTTTTATGTGTGCCACAAAATCATAAATCATACATTATTGTATAACCCATGTAATAAAAATGGGATTCTTAAACATCGTGACGTCATAATACAATTCATATAAGATAAAATAATTCATAAAAATATTTACATCACAACATAATAAAATTAATGTATTGATAGCGATTGAAACAGAACCCTATATTATCTTAGATGGAAAATAATTTTGATAAAACACTTGAACTCCATTCTTGAGGAAAATATCCTTTCTACTTCAAAAACACTTTTCCATTATTAACATGTCATACAATTCAAAACTAAAAGAAGTTGATTAAAAATAAACATGAAAACTTTTAAAGGAAGCTTCTTGGAAATAATATATTAAAAATCCATTCATGTCGTATAAGTTAAAAAAACATTCTTCTCGTACTTTTGTCCGAAAAGTCAAAAAGTACGTTGAACGAAAAACGACAAAAGATTCCTTTCATATCTTTTACTAAAAACTCACCTATGGATAAAATTGGATTTAAAAAATTTTAGTTGGATAGAAATAATATTACATATTGAGGAAACATGGATCTGGATGATAAAATACACCCCAGTAAATATCAAAGTATAAACAATCTCAGTTAAAAATGATATTGTTATATTTTCCCTTAACTTAGGTCCGATTTGCTTCGTAAGTGTCTGAACCTCCTGTATAATGATTTAAATAATGTTATTGACTTATTCAAGAATCATAAATATTTTTATGATATCATATATGGTCATATTATGAGCTTCTTATTAGTAATATTTCATTACTACTTGTTATTCGGGTGTTTATTAATTTTTGTTCTTATGCGTGTTTTTTCAAATAAATTCTTATTTTTTATTTTTAGGTTATAGATACCTCATTTACAGAATGGTATTAGTGTAATATATTTCATATTCATTCATTCAATTAAATTATATAACCATTATGCAATGAAGATTATGTAGAACGAGTCACATCACATCGTGGAGACGGTATTCCATACGTACGCACGAGCGATGATATTGTTCCCATGATCGTGAAATTGTAATGGAGTGTATGTATACTATTTCAGAATCAATAATAATCATATATAGTTATTATTTACACCATTATACCGATCCAAGTAAGGTGTTGGTGGAAAATAGATTACACCACGGCGTGGAGACGGTATTCCGTACATACGCACGCGCGATGATTTCATTTTTCGTAAGATGGATAGTTGGTGAAATAGGGTTGTTTCATACTTATAATAACATATCAGTATATTAGTGATACTGATGTTATTAATTTATAATGAAACAACTAAAGAAGAAGAAGTGGAAGAAGAAATAAAGTTGAAAGAATCGGTAACGGACATTACCTCTTCTTTGAAGCGCCTCTTTGAGACCTCCTCTTCGGGAAATAAAATTGGACTTTGAAGAAGACCAGGACCTCTAGGATGTTTCTAGGGAAGTGGAGAAGAGAAGTTTTCTGGGGTTTACCAATCTTGATGGCTCAAATTGGTGTGAGGAAGAGAGGGAGGAGGTTCCCTTTTACAAGGGAGGAGAGGGGCACCTTTGGAATAACTAAATATATTATTTTATTATAAAGTCAAATTCTGTTTTTAATAGCTCCAAATTGATATATTTCGAAGATAAAGTGGGGATGGGTCGAAATCCTCTCATCCAATATAATTTATACAGGTTTAGGTCATTATATTAACCTTATCATTTAGTTTGAACTCTTAGTTAAATAGATTGACATTTACCATGTCACTTTGTATTTTTATATTATATATTTAATAAACATACCATATACATCCAAGATATTCCCCAGTGGTCCATTAATGATAAAACTATCATGATATAAGTATCTTTTCCGAACCATAGACTTTTAGGAATATAATAACAATTAATAATTTAATATTTTTTTTAAAAAATTATTTTATGTCAATTTTGACAGTATTTGGTAATTGATTTTTTTGAAAATCATAACAGAATGATTAGTTATAAAAAAATTAATTAAATCAATACTAACTTGTCATATTAACATAGAATTTTTTTTTAATTCATAAAAAGTCTCTAATTGCATTTATTTGGGTATTTATAACATTAATTATGTCAATATTTCATTAATAAGATAATTACTGCATCATCATTGTATCATAAATATATTAAATTATTTTAAGTCTAAAAATTAAAAATAAAAAACCATTATGTAGGAAATAATTTTTGATTTCTAATGAATATTTATAGTCGAATTTATCTTATGAATAACCTTATATTAAAAATAATTTATTTATTAAACTTTGATTTTAACTATTTTAACCCTTCTTTAAATAAACTAATAATAAATGTACTAATCTAATCCATGTGGGCCTAAATGGTCATATTTTATTCCTAAGGTTCTTTTTGGTCGAATTACACTTATACAATAGAATTAGGACATGTGTTAGGGTAATAATAATATCATTTTTACCATTAATTACCCTATTTACTCTTAACCATGGAAATAAAAGTAAAACGTTACTATTCACCAAAAATTATTTTCATCTCATTGAACCACATTTGAGTCCTTGATATTAACCGTGTCTCTCGGATTTTCTATATTCCATTCACAGAAGTGGTAAAATTATGTTTTATGAAAAATTCAGTTTTTTTAACTACCACTTAGTGGTTTCACTATTCATCAAAAAATGAATGTTTCCAGAAAAATACCAAAAATTAGGCCGAAAATATATTTGATATTATGAATTAAAAAATGATGTCTATTTTACCAAATTCAAAACACATCAGTTTCATTAGTTAATTTAAAAATTAATTCTCGTCGTCAAAACAAATAGCATGATTTTATGAGATAATAACTATCAAAAGTTTGTCACTTGTTTATGTTTGGTTTAAATGTGAAATTACATTCGATGACCAAAATTGTATTTAATGGTAAAAATATATTCTAAATATACTTTAAAAACACACAAATTAATAATTTATCACTATTAATTATTTTGATTAAAATAGTTGTTTTTAATTAAAATTTAGTAATTTTCACTATTCATCAGAATATGAAAGTCATCCGAAAAGTACCAAAATTTCACCCTATGCTAATTTCGATATTCTAAATCCAAAAATGAAGTACATAAAATTTAAAAAAAATTAAAATGTGGTTATTACTATTCATAATGGCTAGTTTTAATAATATTTTAATAGCATATCGTTGTTTAGTAAAACTCTATATTGCGTACGATGCAAACTATCGAGGAAGGTCGTGGTTGCGTGTAAAGCATGCCAAGATAGTGTTGTGTGTAGTGAAAGATTCCTTTGATGATTTATATAACATAAAAACCAAACATTTCTCATAAAAGTCTCGGGTGTTACATTCTACCCCCCTTAAAATGAACTTCGCACGTGAAATTCATCACTTTGTAACAAAAAGATGAGGATACCTCTCACTCATCATATCCTCAGGATCCCATGAAGCTTCTTCTAATTGGTGGTTCCTCCATAAAACATTAACCAATCGAGCGGTCTTGTTTTGTAGGACTTTTTCGCTATGATCCAGAATCTCTATCAGCTGTTCTTCATAAGAAAGATCTTGCTCCAGCGGTACAAATTCTGAGCTGAGTACCTGTGAAGGATTAGGTATGTACTTTCTTAGGAGAGATACATGGAACACATCGTGAACCTGAGAGATATTCGGTGGAAGTGCAAATTAGTAAGCTACCTTTCCAACATGATCTAGTATTTCGAAAGGACCAATATATCTAGGGCTCAACTTCCCCATCTTTCCAAATCTCATGACCCTATTCCAGGGAGATATTCGTAAGAACACTTTATCACCCACTTCAAACTCTAGGTATTTTCTTCGGTTGTCTGCATAACATTTCTGTCGACTCTAAGCTGCTCTTATGTGTTGTTGAATAGATCGGACCTTATCTTCCATCTCATCAACAAGATCAGGTCCTAATAGCTTTCTTTCCCCAACTTCATCCTAGAAAATTGGAGTCCTGCATTTCTTTCCATAGAGAGCTTCATAAGGAGACATCTGAATACTAGAGTGAAATCTATTATTATAAGAAAATTCCACCAAAGGTAGGTGTTGATCCCAACCACCTTTGAAATCCATAGAGAAAGCTCTCAACATATATTCTAGAGTTTGTAATGTCCTCTCAGACTAACCTTCTGTCTAAGGATGATAACCAGTGCTGAAACTCATCTCTGTATCCAGAGTATGCTGAAGACTTCACCAGAACATTGAAGTAAACCTCGGATCCCGATCAGATATAATAGAAAGTGGTACTCCATGCAATCTTACAACTTCATTTACATATATCCTGTAACGCCCCGACCCCAGCTACCCAGAGTCGGTGCATTACTTCGTAACATTGGCATGATCACAAAGGATCAAGTCTCGAAAGACCGATTAGTTTAGTAGCCTTGGAAACACTAGATACATTCATAAGTCTTTCATTACATCAAAAAGTGAAAAACTACAATAACAAAGTCTCCATAGTCCACACTCATATCCTCTTCCGACTATCCCTGCAGGTCATTCATAAAATACTTCTTCACATCCTGGAAAATATTAAAACATTGAAAGGGGTGAGCTCAGATGCTCAGTAAGGATAACAATAATGCGGAAGCTTTCATAAATAAACATTAACATTTAAGGCAATGTATAACTAAAACAAAAGCCTTTTAAACATGAACTTCAACATAATATGGCAAAAGTAAAATGAGATAATGCCATTTACTTCTTCACATGGATATTCTACTGGTCGAATAATCACATGCAATATCAATAACCACTTTCATAATGAGGGAATGTATAATGCCGGACATTCTGAAACATTTTGTCAAGGCCTCGGCCAAGACATCTAAAATGATTAAGGCCTCGGCCAAAACCATAAATCAAATTGGGAAAGGGCCTCGGCCAATTCCACGTCTAGTTGTCTCATGAGACCTACCGATGCATCGAGGAGCTATAGCGGGCCCCACCCGTCACTTATTAAGTCCAATACATTCCTCATATGAATAGGTTTAAACATATCATAAACCATAACATAATCATATCACATAAAACATGCATAAAGGAAACATAACATTTCCACATTCCAATCACAAGATATCAATACAACACATTGATATAATAAAAACGCTTTCAAAACCATTTTCAATACCAAAATAAAAGTAAGTTAAAACTTTGTATTTATTTTTCATAAAAAAAAGTGATGGATTGTAAAGGAAGCCGAAACTCAAATAATGGTCACGGCGGCGGAGAAGTCATTGTCGCCGCATAAGTACGGAAAGAAAAACATTCCCTTTTGTCGTTTAGCAAAACGCTTCGTATAAAAAGATTCCTTTTGTACAAACGTAAAAGTCAAAGGGGTTTATACACCGTATAAATGAAAATTGTGTATAAAACCAAATATGCCTCAATGAAAGGAGATTGAGACGAAGTACTTTAAGAGATAATTTTTAAATAAAATATATATATTATGTGTATTCACTATAGGTACACATAAAGAATGTAAAAATACAAGATAGGACATAATAATATCATGACATAATTTGAAAGTAGGAGATTAACCCAAAGAATGGAAGTTGGGTTAAGAAGTTCCCTTACAAATATCATTTAAATAAAATATATCTATTATGTGTATTCACTATAATTACACATAAAGAAAGTACAAATACAAGATATGACATAACAATATCATGACATAATTTGAAAGTAGGAGATTAACCCAAAGAATAGAAATTGGGTTAAGAAATTCCCTTACAAAGAGCATTTTAAAAATAAAATAGATCTATTATGTGTATTCACTACAAGTACACATAAATAATGTACAAATACAGGATATGACATAATAATATCATGACATAATTTGAAAGTAGGATATTAACCCAAAGAATGGAAGTTGGGTTAAGAAGTTCCCTTACCTTGTGTCCGACTTGACTCAACCGTTCTTTAACCTCCTGAATAATAAACTAGAGTTAATATCTACCTTATTAAGAACCATTTTCAATTTCATTATCCTTTTTATATCACTTATTACAATGTTATGAACATTATGTAATTATTTAAGTTAATAACGGTCGTTTTGTCGATCTTTGGTACATGAGTCAACAATAAACTTCTTATAATTATAAGTTGTTCATGTGGTGAAATATCCATTATATCCAGAATTATATTAATGATGTAGATATCATATATATCATATATATACAGTATATACATTCATTTATAATATTACGTAACATTTAGAGGTAAGAAATGAAATGCACCGTTCATGGAGACGGTAAGCCGTACGTACGCATGAACGCTACTTTCATTTCAATTTCATATTTAATGGAATGAAATCATAATGATATAAATGTATAATATAATTCCAGTATAATATAGTGTATAATACCATTTACTCCATCCTTTATACATCCCACACATGGCATTAACGATTCAAATCACTTTGAGGGGGCGGTAGTCCGCACTTCCTAAAATGAAATTATCGCGTTTTACCCATAATGGAAATCATAAAGTATGCCATAAATGAGAAATACAGAAGCATAAGTAAAACAAAAACATATTATATATCATATATAAAAATAGTGACATCTTAATGGCCACCTTTGGAGGTGTTATATGAGTGTTGAACAATCATCGTTTCGTGAGGCAGAAATTCGCCATCCACAGAAACCATATGTTCTTTAACCATTAGATGTAGGTGTGTGTAAGTGTAGCTCGAATCCTTCTTATAACAACATCCTAGTATATTGAGGATACTGGTGTTGTTATAAAAGAAATGAATAAAAAGAGTTTAGGGGGTTGGAGAAGAAAAATAAAACAAAACAACATTAGAAAAGACATTACCTCAAAATCGGGTAACTCTTTTTGATTTGAGCTAAAGGCTTCCTTGGGAAGAGTTCTGCCCAAAGTGAGGTTTCTAGGAGTAAGGAAGGAATGTTGGGAGAGTATTTGGGCAGAGGTTGTCCGAGCCAAATGGCTTGATGGTGTGAATAAGGTGGGAGAGGTGGGGGCCTTTTATAAGTGGAGAGGAGGGGCACTTTTGGAAAGTAATGAAATGTTACATTATTTCAAAATGCTTTTCGGATTCTAAAGGTCCCACATCTATATAATTCGAGGCTAAGGTGATAAGGTTTCGAAATATCTTCATCCAATAGGCTTTGGACAAGTGTAAGCCTCGGATTTTGCATTATCTTCTCATTTTATTTAAATCGTCAAATAATGATGTCATCGCTGCATCATTATTATGTCATAAATACTTTAATTTATTTAATGTCTAAAAATTATAAAACAAATACTATGATGTAGGAAATCTTTTTAGCTTTCCAATGACTATTTATAATCAAAATTTGGACTTGTATAACCCCAATTAAAAATTGTTTTAGTAGAACAATTTATGTTAGTGTCATTTTCACTTTAACATTAAATAAAAAGTAATTTATGTTATTTCCCAACAAAAGTGGATCCATGGGGTCCCCAAGTTAGGCCATGGCTTGTCTTGGTCGGCCATGACTCAACCAATGAGGTTGGGACATGTGTCTAGGTCATTTCATATTATTAATGTATTATTTATACCTTAAACTACACTAATTACCACTAATCGCGATTAAGAACTTAAAAGTTACTATTCACCAAAAAATTATTTTGATCTCATTGAACCACATTTTACTTCTTAATGACAACCATGTATGTCGGATTTTTGAAAATCAAATCACAGAAGTTGTAATATTTCATTTAAACGAAAAATCAGTTATTTAACTACCACTTAGTGGTTTCACTATTCATCAAAAATTGAAGTTTTTCAGAATAAGGCCAAAATTTCACCCTAAGCTATAATTGATATTCCGAATTCAAAAATGATGTCTATTTTACAAAATTCCAAACATTTAAGTTGTATTAATTAATTTCATAATTAATTCCCGCTGTTACAACAAATAGCGTGTTTTTAAGAAACAATTTATATCAAAAGTTTGGCAATTGTTTATGTCCAATTTCAATGTTAAATTAATTATAATGACCACCATTGGATAAAATGGTAAAAATATTTTCTAATTATACCTTAAAACCACTAAATAGTATAATTTATCTGTATAAATTATTTTGATTAAAAAAGTTGTTTTTATGTATTTTTCACTATTCATAAAAAATTAGAAGTTCTCAGAAAAATACCAAAAATTCAACATAGGCTAATTTCGATATTACGAATACAAAAATGAAGTCCATTTTGAAATATAAAATTTCTATAATTTTAAAAAGTGGTTATTACTATTCATAACGGCTATTTTGATTAGTTGCGGTGTGTTAGAACTCGAAGTTGCGTACAATGCAAGCTATTGCATTATTGAATGAGAAGCGTATCGTGGAAGCTCGGGGTGTTACATTCTCCCCTCCTTCAATAAATTGCGTCCTCGCAATTTGAAATTTTTCTTTGATAATAAAAGGCTGAAAATAGAAAATACCTTTGTGGAAAACCCACATCGGAAATAAGGTTAATAAATATATAACATTAAAAGAAAGCAGGATAAGTACAAAGGTCACCCGATATAGCCCATTCTAGGATTCTATGAAAATATGGATATGGAGGAGAAACAAACCATCAAGGTCTGATGGAGAGTTATAGAAAACAGGATTAGGAGAAAGTTTAACCATAAGAAAATCACAAACTTGTGATTGGTTAAACGGTCATTGAATCCCCAGTTGGAAAAGTTAACCGACAACATTTTTGTTTTAAGTTACCTTTTATTATGTTGAGGAATTTATTTATGAGATTTACTAAGAACTTAGGGGAATATACATACTTGTTATGTATACTTTCATTCGTTAATAAATTTTTACCACAAACCCAACTTTTACTCCAAATGGTAACAGAACTCAAAAATATTCTATTTATCCTAATTGTATAAGGTTCCAAATGTTAACACATACCATTTATATTAGTAAAACGATTTTGTAATAACCAGGGACTTCCTGTAGGCTAGTGGTAGGAAATAAAGGCTTGTCGCACTATGGTTGTGGGTTCGATTCCTGCAGCTGTGTCCGACGCGACGGGTTATTCCCCACCCTGCAGGTTGTCCTTTTTCTAAAAATATAGTATTATAGTATTCCAGAAATAATCTTCAGAAAAGTTTTAACCTTAAACAATACTATTCAAAGTTCAACTTAATCCATCCCAACATTTATAGTTATCCAAAATACCTCTGTCCAAACTTTCTCTAAAAGGTCTCTTAATTCCAAAATCAATTGTAACATCAGATTCCCCAAACAAAGAAAAGTTTCTCTTATTGTCACATACTAAAAATATGATTACCTTAATCATATTAAAACCTTACTGAAACCAACAAGTACTGCAGTACAATCCTTATATAGATCACATTATTCTAATAACCAGAATATAATCCATGAGTCCGAAAGCATCAATACATTAGTTATTCTGCTTCAACTGTAGTAATAGCATAAGATTGTCCTTGATCCCTTGGCCTTTTCTGAGGTAAGATTCCTTGACGCTTAGGACATTCATTTGCGTAATGACCCATTTCTCTACAATTGTAGCATTCAACTTTGACAGCCTCTTTCTTTCCCTTGCAATCACGTGCCTGGTGACCTTTTTCTCCACATTTATAACAGACTCCCATTCCTTTTAGGCAAGTACCAGGGTGATTCTTCCCACAATTATCACATAATGGAAAATACTTCTTTCCCTTTTTCCCTTTATCTGTCTCTTGTTCCACCGTTCTCTTCTTCTCTTGCTTTACTTTGTTGTCATAAGACTTAGAGAATTCCTTTTCTGTCTTGATAGCACATGAGACTATATCTTCGTATGATGAGAAGGATTGTGATACTAAAGCTCGTCGGAGAAATGGTTTTAACCCATCAAAGAAACGATCAATCTTACTCCTTGGGTTACGTATATAATCGGCAGCATGCCTCGCTAACCTTGTAAAGTTAGCCTCATACTTTGCGACATTCTCATCCTCCTTCTGCCTCAGACTCAGAAATTGCCTTTCCATATCTGCTCGATGGTCACGAGGAAAGTATTTTTCTAAGAAAAGCTCTTTGAACTCCCTCCATTCCATATTCGATACGTCATCATCTTCCTTTGTGTTTGGAATCAGTGACCACCACTGATCGGCATCTCCAGTGAGGCGGTAAACTGCCATGACAACCTTCTCCCTTTCACTACTCCCCAAGGCATGGAATATTTTCTCTAAGGAATTTATCCATTGCTCAGCTACTGTAGGATTTGTACTCCCATTGAAGGTTGGCGGTTGTTGCCTCATGAAACGGTCTAGCATTGATCCTCCACGTTGCGAATCAGGGTGCTCCATACGAGTAAGGTTGTTATTCATAACCTGCGTGAGTTGTCCCAGTATGGTAATAAGTTGATCAGCACCAGTTGTATCTCCAGGTCCACAATAATTATCTTGAGCAGGAGGGCAATCCCTACACGGAGTTCGTGCATTGATACAGTTTCCATTCCTTCTACTAGGCGCCATTTCTAAACAATGGCATAATCCAGATTAGTTTATGAATCAAAATACCTAATTCCATACTTGTATAATACTTAACATAAATTGAACTATTTATGGATATAATCCATAATCATAAAAAGAAATGTTTCCTTTGAGGAAGTATGTACTCATAAACCTTACATAATGGTTTGTAAAGAAAATGAGAATTATCCTAAGCATATCCCCCGGGAGTGTCATAACCAAGAGTGCAGCAAGGCCCGTTGTCGTGCACCAGTTCCCGTTTGAGTCTAGCTCAAAGCGGTGTTTTCGGGTTTTACCCCTAGGTACATCTGTGCCAGAGCCACCTCTACCTGCTCGTATCCAGACAGGGATGTATTGCTCGGAAAACTCACAACATCTCTACAATACTAAAATTCTAGGAAGTTCTTCTATACTAATCCTCAAAGTCTATCTTTGGGCTATGTGCTCTAATCAGAGTTTATCTAAATCTAGCTTCCAAGGTTAGTACTAAACTGCCTCTGATACCAACTGTAACGCCCCGACCCCAGCTACCCAGAGTCGGTGCATTACTTCGTAACATTGGCATGATCACAAAGGATCAAGTCTCGAAAGACCGATTAGTTTAGTAGCCTTGGAAACACTAGATACATTCATAAGTCTTTCATTACATCAAAAAGTGAAAAACTACAATAACAAAGTCTCCATAGTCCACACTCATATCCTCTTCCGACTATCCCTGCAGGTCATTCATAAAATACTTCTTCACATCCTGGAAAATATTAAAACATTGAAAGGGGTGAGCTCAGATGCTCAGTAAGGATAACAATAATGCGGAAGCTTTCATAAATAAACATTAACATTTAAGGCAATGTATAACTAAAACAAAAGCCTTTTAAACATGAACTTCAACATAATATGGCAAAAGTAAAATGAGATAATGCCATTTACTTCTTCACATGGATATTCTACTGGTCGAATAATCACATGCAATATCAATAACCACTTTCATAATGAGGGAATGTATAATGCCGGACATTCTGAAACATTTTGTCAAGGCCTCGGCCAAGACATCTAAAATGATTAAGGCCTCGGCCAAAACCATAAATCAAATTGGGAAAGGGCCTCGGCCAATTCCACGTCTAGTTGTCTCATGAGACCTACCGATGCATCGAGGAGCTATAGCGGGCCCCACCCGTCACTTATTAAGTCCAATACATTCCTCATATGAATAGGTTTAAACATATCATAAACCATAACATAATCATATCACATAAAACATGCATAAAGGAAACATAACATTTCCACATTCCAATCACAAGATATCAATACAACACATTGATATAATAAAAACGCTTTCAAAACCATTTTCAATACCAAAATAAAAGTAAGTTAAAACTTTGTATTTATTTTTCATAAAAAAAAGTGATGGATTGTAAAGGAAGCCGAAACTCAAATAATGGTCACGGCGGCGGAGAAGTCATTGTCGCCGCATAAGTACGGAAAGAAAAACATTCCCTTTTGTCGTTTAGCAAAACGCTTCGTATAAAAAGATTCCTTTTGTACAAACGTAAAAGTCAAAGGGGTTTATACACCGTATAAATGAAAATTGTGTATAAAACCAAATATGCCTCAATGAAAGGAGATTGAGACGAAGTACTTTAAAAGATAATTTTTAAATAAAATATATATATTATGTGTATTCACTATAGGTACACATAAAGAATGTAAAAATACAAGATAGGACATAATAATATCATGACATAATTTGAAAGTAGGAGATTAACCCAAAGAATGGAAGTTGGGTTAAGAAGTTCCCTTACAAATATCATTTAAATAAAATATATCTATTATGTGTATTCACTATAATTACACATAAAGAAAGTACAAATACAAGATATGACATAACAATATCATGACATAATTTGAAAGTAGGAGATTAACCCAAAGAATAGAAATTGGGTTAAGAAATTCCCTTACAAAGAGCATTTTAAAAATAAAATAGATCTATTATGTGTATTCACTACAAGTACACATAAATAATGTACAAATACAGGATATGACATAATAATATCATGACATAATTTGAAAGTAGGATATTAACCCAAAGAATGGAAGTTGGGTTAAGAAGTTCCCTTACCTTGTGTCCGACTTGACTCAACCGTTCTTTAACCTCCTGAATAATAAACTAGAGTTAATATCTACCTTATTAAGAACCATTTTCAATTTCATTATCCTTTTTATATCACTTATTACAATGTTATGAACATTATGTAATTATTTAAGTTAATAACGGTCGTTTTGTCGATCTTTGGTACATGAGTCAACAATAAACTTCTTATAATTATAAGTTGTTCATGTGGTGAAATATCCATTATATCCAGAATTATATTAATGATGTAGATATCATATATATCATATATATACAGTATATACATTCATTTATAATATTACGTAACATTTAGAGGTAAGAAATGAAATGCACCGTTCATGGAGACGGTAAGCCGTACGTACGCATGAACGCTACTTTCATTTCAATTTCATATTTAATGGAATGAAATCATAATGATATAAATGTATAATATAATTCCAGTATAATATAGTGTATAATACCATTTACTCCATCCTTTATACATCCCACACATGGCATTAACGATTCAAATCACTTTGAGGGGGCGGTAGTCCGCACTTCCTAAAATGAAATTATCGCGTTTTACCCATAATGGAAATCATAAAGTATGCCATAAATGAGAAATACAGAAGCATAAGTAAAACAAAAACATATTATATATCATATATAAAAATAGTGACATCTTAATGGCCACCTTTGGAGGTGTTATATGAGTGTTGAACAATCATCGTTTCGTGAGGCAGAAATTCGCCATCCACAGAAACCATATGTTCTTTAACCATTAGATGTAGGTGTGTGTAAGTGTAGCTCGAATACTTCTTATAACAACATCCTAGTATATTGAGGATACTGGTGTTGTTATAAAAGAAATGAATAAAAAGAGTTTAGGGGGTTGGAGAAGAAAAATAAAACAAAACAACATTAGAAAAGACATTACCTCAAAATCGGGTAACTCTTTTTGATTTGAGCTAAAGGCTTCCTTGGGAAGAGTTCTGCCCAAAGTGAGGTTTCTAGGAGTAAGGAAGGAATGTTGGGAGAGTATTTGGGCAGAGGTTGTCCGAGCCAAATGGCTTGATGGTGTGAATAAGGTGGGAGAGGTGGGGGCCTTTTATAAGTGGAGAGGAGGGGCACTTTTGGAAAGTAATGAAATGTTACATTATTTCAAAATGCTTTTCGGATTCTAAAGGTCCCACATCTATATAATTCGAGGCTAAGGTGATAAGGTTTCGAAATATCTTCATCCAATAGGCTTTGGACAAGTGTAAGCCTCGGATTTTGCATTATCTTCTCATTTTATTTAAATCGTCAAATAATGATGTCATCGCTGCATCATTATTATGTCATAAATACTTTAATTTATTTAATGTCTAAAAATTATAAAACAAATACTATGATGTAGCAAATCTTTTTAGCTTTCCAATGACTATTTATAATCAAAATTTGGACTTGTATAACCCCAATTAAAAATTGTTTTAGTAGAACAATTTATGTTAGTGTCATTTTCACTTTAACATTAAATAAAAAGTAATTTATGTTATTTCCCAACAAAAGTGGATCCATGGGGTCCCCAAGTTAGGCCATGGCTTGTCTTGGTCGGCCATGACTCAACCAATGAGGTTGGGACATGTGTCTAGGTCATTTCATATTATTAATGTATTATTTATACCTTAAACTACACTAATTACCACTAATCGCGATTAAGAACTTAAAAGTTACTATTCACCAAAAAATTATTTTGATCTCATTGAACCACATTTTACTTCTTAATGACAACCATGTATGTCGGATTTTTGAAAATCAAATCACAGAAGTTGTAATATTTCATTTAAACGAAAAATCAGTTATTTAACTACCACTTAGTGGTTTCACTATTCATCAAAAATTGAAGTTTTTCAGAATAAGGCCAAAATTTCACCCTAAGCTATAATTGATATTCCGAATTCAAAAATGATGTCTATTTTACAAAATTCCAAACATTTAAGTTGTATTAATTAATTTCATAATTAATTCCCGCTGTTACAACAAATAGCGTGTTTTTAAGAAACAATTTATATCAAAAGTTTGGCAATTGTTTATGTCCAATTTCAATGTTAAATTAATTCTAATGACCACCATTGGATAAAATGGTAAAAATATTTTCTAATTATACCTTAAAACCACTAAATAGTATAATTTATCTGTATAAATTATTTTGATTAAAAAAGTTGTTTTTATGTATTTTTCACTATTCATAAAAAATTAGAAGTTCTCAGAAAAATACCAAAAATTCAACATAGGCTAATTTCGATATTACGAATACAAAAATGAAGTCCATTTTGAAATATAAAATTTCTATAATTTTAAAAAGTGGTTATTACTATTCATAACGGCTATTTTGATTAGTTGCGGTGTGTTAGAACTCGAAGTTGCGTACAATGCAAGCTATTGCATTATTGAATGAGAAGCGTATCGTGGAAGCTCGGGGTGTTACATATCCTGTAAAGCTGATCTAGAGAGAAATCCTCCCTAATAGTAATGAAGTGTGCAGACTTTGTAAGACGATCAACTATGACCCATATAACATTATTTCCTTTGGATGTTTTAGGAAGTCCTATGAAAAAGTCCATTGTGATGTTTTCCAATTTTCATTCAGGTATGGGTAATGGTTGTAACATCCCATTAGACTTCTGTCTCTCATCTTTAACTTGCTGACAAACCATGCATCGAGGGACATATTCAGAAACATCTCTTTTCATGCCATCCCACCAGAAGTACTCTTTCAGGTCCCTATACATCTTCGTGCTTCCAGGATGAATAGAGAATGAAGAACTATGAGCCTCATCCAGCAGCTCCTTCTTTAATTCGGGGATGGGAGGAACAGAAACCTGATTCCTGAACATTATTATCCCATCACAATCAAGGTTGAATTCAGGAACATTTCTCACCTTCTTTTGTAACTCTACATCTTCTTTCTGTTCCTCTTTAATCTTCACATGTATAGATAGTTGAACATTCATTTGAGAAAGATAGGATTTTCCCCCTTCCATTATAATTCCAAGATCCATCCTTTGTAAATCCATAAATATTGGATCTTTTGTGATCCTCATCATGGATAAACTGGCATGGTCTTGTTGACTTAATGCATCTGCCACCTTGTTTGCTTTCCCAGGGTGGTACTGAATTGAGCGGTCGTAATCCTTAATCAGCTATAACCATCTTCTTTGGAACATATTCAGCTCCTTTTGTGTGAAAATAAAATTTAAACATTTATGATCAGTATAAATGTCACACCTTTCTCCATAAATATAATGCCTCCAAATCATTAATGCAAAGATTTCCACAGCTGACTCCAAATCACGAGTTGGGTAATATTGCTCATGGATTTTCAACTATCGTATGGAATAAGCTATCACCATATCATTTTTCATAAGAACAGACCCCAATCCCTTCTTGGATGCATCACTGTAGATCACAAACCTTTCTCCACTACAAGGCAGTGTGAGCACAGGTGCACTGGATAACCTTCTTTTCAACTCCTTGAAATTCTCTTCACATTTCTCCATCCAAACAGACTTAACTCCTTTCCGAGTCAACCTGGTGAGTGGAATAGATAATTGGGAAAAATCATTCACAAAACGTCGATAATATCCAGCCAAATCAAGAAAACTTCGGATCTCAGTTACTGTTGTTGGACTCGACCATCTTTCGATAACCTCTATTTTTGCTGGATCCACAGATATCCCCTCTTTTGATATTATGTGACCCAAAAATGAAACTTTTTGAAGCCAAAATTCAAACTTGTTAAATTTGGTATAAATATTCTCCTTTCTCAGGGTCTTCAATATAATTCTCAAGTGATCTTCATGTTCTTCCATTCTCTTTGAATATACAAGAATATCATCTATAAAGACTACCAAAAACTGATCAAGATAGTCTCTAAAGACTCTATTCATCAGATCCATGAATATATCAGGGGCATTAGTAAGACCAAATGGAATATCTATAAATTCATAGTGTCCATACCTTGTACAAAAAGCCATCTTTGGTATATCATCCCTTTTGACCCTTAATTGATGATACCCTAAATGAAGATCAATCTTGGAAAAGTATTGATCTCCTCGTAGTTGGTCAAATAAGTCATCAATGCGCGGGAGAGGATATTTGTTCTTGATAGTGATCTTGTTAAGTTCTCGATAATCAATGCAGAGTCTCATTGATCCATATTTATTTTTAACAAACAGAACAGGTGCTCCCCAAGGTGATGCACAAGGGCGTATGAATCCCTTATCAAGATTCTCTTGGAGTTTCTTCTTCAATTCCTGCAACTCAATTGGGGCTATTCTATAAGGTGTGTTTGAAATAGGCAAAGCACCAGGTACGAGTTCTATTGAAAACTCAACTTCACGAGTTGGTGGAAGCCCCGAAAATTCCTCTGGAACGACATCATCAAAATCCCATACAATGGGCATATTCTTAATCGTGAGTTTCTCTCCAATCATTTGAGATAAATAACCCTCATTTAGTTGAATCAAGACCCATAAGATGGAAGAAATTTCCACTGGAAGGTTATGTTCATCCTTGCATCAATAGACGATCATAGATTGATCTGGAATATGAAATGTGACTTCCCTTATTTGGCAATTGATATGAGCTCTGTATAAAGAAATCCAATCTATGCCAAGAATCACATCAAATTCCACTATAGGAAGGATCTCAAGATTTGCAGGAAGAACTTTCCCACAAACTTCAATCGGGGAAGAATTATAAACTTTTGATGCGACTGTTGTGCCATTTGGGGTTGGCACAGCTAACTCAACATATAATTGTTGAGGTAATATGGTGATACTCTTAGAAAATTCTTCATAAATAAAAGAGTGGTTGGATCCAAAATCAATTAAAACATTTTCTACTTTAGAGTGGATGGTAAGTGTACCTTTCACCACATCGTTATCGTACTCCACATCGCTGATAGAAATTGCATTTGACTTTCCTTTGTCTTTATCCTTAAGAGGTTGTTGACGTCGACCATCATCATCAACCCCTGGATTTGGGCATTGATTTGCATAATGCCCCATCTCCTTGCACTTGAAACATTGAAGTGTAGTAAGTTCATTCTGTATATCCCTTCCTTTGTTTGCATCATTAGACATCTTCTTCCAATCATTGCGGTATTCAAATGCCCGATGACCTTCCTTTCCACATTTGAAACATTTAATTTTCCCTTTAAGACAACTCACGCCATGTTTCTTTCCACACTTTGAGCATAAGGGAAAGATCATCTTCTTTTCAGTGTGCTTTTTAGATTTTCCTTGGAATTCCATTTTCCTCTTCTTATCAAACCCATATGATTGATGGGTTACACCAATCTCCATCTCAACTTTGAGAGCACATCAAACGATTTCCTCATAGCTATTGAAGTCCCTTATGACTAAGGCCCTTTGAAGACTTGGTTTTAACACACCAAAGAATCGCTCGATCTTACTTTCAAGCTGGATAATACTACCAGAAGCGTACCTTGCATGTCTTGTAAAATTTGCTTCATAGGTACCAACAGATTCATCATCCTTTTGCTTCAGTTCAAGAAACTCTTTCTCCATCTTTTTTCGGAGAATATAAGGGAAGTACTTATTGAAAAATAAGTTATTGAACTCGTCCCATTCCATGGACTCAATTTCAACCCTTTGCCTCTTATTCTTAATAAGATTCCACCATTGATCAGCATCTCCTTCCAAACAATACACTGCTAGGATGAATTTCTCATGTTCAAGACATTGAAGAACTGAAAATATCTTTTCAGTAGTACTAATCCATTGTTCAGCAACTAATGGATCAGTAGACCCGCTGAATGAAGGTGGACACTGCCTCGTGAAGGATTCAATAGAATGTTGCTACTTCCTTTGCTAATTTGGAAGTCATGCATGATTCATAGCTTGAGAAAGTTGTGTGAGCATGGTTACAAGATTCTTCATTCTAGCTCCCATAACATTTGGTTGCTCAGGGGAACAATCATTTCATTGGTCGTCGCATTCCGCATTATCACGGTTCCTTCGGGTTCTAGCCAGTGAATAAAACCAAAAGAATGGTGTGAGAAACACTAATTATAATAGGAAAACCACATAATCAAGAATAAAATTTCACACTTAAGGTATTATCCTAGTTTATTCATGTACTTTTCTAAAACACTAAAATTGTGTTCTATGCTTAGACTTGTCCTTAGGGTTCTTACTAAGGCTTTCACATCCTAGTTTCCAAAGGTTGACTATACCTTTCCTATGATACCAACTATAAGGAACCATACTTTACATACATTGTTAGTAATTCAAAATTTATGTACACTTATTACAACATATAACAAAACCATGAAAGGACCGTATAGGTATAGTGTCTTTAGAAACTGGGAAACACAAACAAATGGTTCATAAAGCTTCTACACTATCTCCCATTTATTTCATCATATATATAGTCCCTTTTGGCATATCTTACTTAATAACCTTCTTCCTGACCTGGGGAAAGAAAACATACAAAAGGGTGAGCTCAAATGATGAGTAAGGGTAAACAAAAGAAATATCAATCACATCATATTCATAAGAACAGAACATTTTGGAAATCTTACCCTGCAAAAGAGATCATAATTTCATAACATGGGATAAATCATTGTAGGGAAATGTAATCAGAATAATCATAACTTAAAACATGAAACTTTGCGGCATTCACACATAATCACAGAGAATCATTTATTATCAGTCAAGACTCATTTCCAAGACTATCTTAGTGGACAAAGTTCATTTCTGAACCGAGTTCATTCCTCATTTCAGTCCTATTTCACTGAACTAGTTTAACCTGCCGTTCCATCCATGTCTATCTCATGAGATATAAAATATTTACCCAATGCATTGGAGGGAGATATAGGTCCCACATTTCTCATAATGATACCATTCTTATGTGTGCCACAAAATCATAAATCATACATTATTGCATAACCCTTTAAAAAAATGGGATTCTTAAACATCGTGACGTCATAAAACAATTCATATAAGATAAAGGAATTCATAAAAATGTTTCCATCACAACATAATCAAATCAATGTAATAATAGGGATTGAAATAGAACCCTATATTATCTTAGATGGAAAATAATTTTGATAAAACACTTGAACTCCACTCTTGAGGAAAATATCCTTTCTACTTTAAAAACACTTTTCCTTTTTTAACATGTCATACAATTCTAAACTAAAAGAAGTTGATTAAAAATAAACTTCAAAACTTGTGAAGGAATATTCTTTGAATAATGTTTAAAAAATCCATTCATGCCGTATAAGTTAACAAAACAGTCTTCTCGTACTTTTGTCGGAAAAGTCAAAAAGTACCTCGTACGAAAAATGAAAAAAGATACCTTTCATATCTTTTACTAAAAACACACCTAAGGGTAAAATTGGATTTAAACAATTGTAGGTGGATGGAAATAATATTATATATTGAAGAAACATGTATTTGGATGATAAAATACACCCCAGTAAATATCAAAGTATAAACAATCTCAGATAAAAATGAGATTGTGATATTTTCCCTTAACATAGGTCCGATTTTCTTCATAAGTGTCCAAAACTCATGTATAATTCTTTAAATAATGTTATTGACTTATTATAGAATCATACGTATTTTTATGATATCATATATGGTCATATTCTTAGCTTCTTATTAGTAATATTTCATTACTACTTGTTATTCGGGTGTTTATTACTTTTGGTTCTTATGCGTCTTTTGTCAAATAAATTCTTATTTTTCTTTCTAGGTTATAGATAACTCATTTACAGAATGGTATTAGTTTAATATATGTCATATTCATTCATTCAATTAATTTATATAATCATTATGCAATGAAGATTATGTAGAACGAGTCGCATCACATCGTGGAGATGTTATTCCGTACGTACGCACGAGCGATGATATCATTCCCATGATCGTGAAATTGTAATGGAGTGTATGTATACTATGTCAGAATCAATAATAATCATATATAGTTATTATTTACACCATTATACCCATCCAAGTAAGGTGGTGGTGGAAAATAGATTACATCATGGCATGGAAATGGTATTCCATACGTACGCACGTGCGGTGATTTCATTTTCAGTAGGACGTATATATGGTGAAATAGGGTTGTTTCATACTTATAATAACATATCAGTATATGAGTTATACTGATGTTATTACTTAATAATTAAACAACTACAGAATAAGAAGTGAATTAAGAAATAAAGTTGAAAGAATCGGTAACGGACATTACCTCTTCTTTGAAGCGCCTCTTTGAGACCTCCTATTAGGGCAATAAAATTGGTCTTTGAAGAATAACAGGACCTCTAGGATGTTTCTAGGTTAGTGGAGAAGAGAATTAGGCAGGGGTTGGCTGAGCATTAAGGCTCAATGTGGTGTGAGGAAGAGAGGGAGGAGGTTCCCTTTTATAAGGGATGAGAGGGGCACCTTTGGAATAACTAAAAATATTATTTTATTATAAAGTCAAATTCGATTTTTAATAGCTCCAAATTGATTTATTTATAAACTAGGGTGGTTATGGGTCGAAATTAACTCATCCAATAGAATTTACACATGTTTAGGTCATTATATTAACCTTATCTTTTAGTTTTAACTCTTAGTTAATTAGATTGACATTTAGCATGTCACTTTTTATTTTTATATTATATTGTAAATAAACCTACCATATACATCCAAGAGACCCCCAAGTGGTCAATTAATGATACACCTATCATGATATAAGTATCTTGGACGAACCGTATATTTTTAGGAATATAATAACAATTAATAATTTAAAATTTGTTTTAAAAACTATTTTATGTCAATTTTGACACTATTTGGTAATTGATTTTTGAGAAAATCATAACAGAATTCTTAGATCGAAAAAATTAATTAAATCAATACTAACATGTCATATTAACATAGAAAATTATTTTAATTCATAAAAAGACTCAAAATACATTTATTTGGGTATTTATAACATCAATTATGTCAATATTTCATTAATAATATAATTACTGCATCATCATTGTATCATAAATAAATCAAATTATTTTAAGTCTAAAAATCAAAAATAAAATATTATTATTTAGAAAATCATTTTATCTTTCTAATTAATATTTATAGTCGAATGGATCTTATGTATAACCCTATATTAAAAATGATTTAGTTATTAAACTTTGATTTTAACTATTTTAACCCTTCTTTAAATAAACTAATTATAAATGTCCAAACCTAATCCATGTGGGCCTAAATTGTCATATTTTATTCCTAAGGTTGTTTTTGGTCGAATTACACTTATCCAATAGAATTAGGACATGTGTTAGGGTAATAATAATATCATTTTTACCCCTAATTACCCTATTTACTTTTAACCGTGGAAAAAAGGTAAAAAGCTACTATTCACCAAAAATTATTTTCATCTCATTGAACCACATTTTAGTCCTTGAGGTTAACCGTGTCTCTTGGATTTTCGAAATTCCACTCACAGAAGCTGTAAAATTATGTTTTATGAAAAATTCAGTTTTTTTAACTACCACTTAGTGGTTTCATTATTCATCAAAAAATGAAAGTTTCCAGAAAAATACCAAAAATTAGGCCTAAGCTATATTTGATATTATTAATTCAAAAATGATTTCTATTTTAACAAATTAAAAACACATCTGTTTCATTAATTAATTTAAAAATTAATTCTCGTCATCAAAACAAATAGCGTGTTTTTAAGAGATAATAACTATAAAAAGATTGACACTTGTTTATGTTTGGTTTAAATGTGAAATTACATCCGATGACAAAAATTGTATTAAATGGTAAAAATATATTCTAAATATACTTTAAAACCACTCAAATTAATAATTTATCACTATTAATTATTTCGATTAAAATAGTTGTTTTTAATTAAAATTTAGTAATTTTCACTATTCATCAGAATATGAAAGTTATCCGAAAAGTACCAAAATTTCACCCTAAGCTAATTTCAATATTCCAAATCCAAAAATGATGTCCAAATAACTTACAAAATTTCAAAAAGTGGTTATTACTATTCATAACGGCTAGTTTTAATAATATTTTAATCGCATGTCGTTGTTTAGTGAAACTCGGTATTGCGTACGACGCAAGCTATCGAGGAAGGTCGCGGTTACATGTAAAGAAAGACATGATACTGTTGTGTGTAGTGAAAGATTCCTTTGATGATTTATATAACATAAAAAAAATATTTCTCATAAAAGTCTCGGGTGTTACACTCATTTTCTTCAAGGGTAGGGCTCTAGGATATACTAATCCATCAAGTCTTATGTATCCTAGGTTTTTCATCGGTTGTGGATGTATGGTTCATAATTAGATGTTTTTAAAGATGGGTTATCAGAAAAGGTACTAGGTTTAACACTTTAATTATTGGATTTCTGTTTTGGTACCATTCCTTTAATGTTTGTGATCATGGTTTTAAAGTCTTAGTATTTTTTAGAATCTTTTGGATGGTTCCTCATTGTAGTTGATTCTTATAGATAGTTTTGAATTCGCTTTTATAGAATTCTTTGATTATTTTGTAGAATTCTCCACCTCCATTGTGAGTGGATATTGATTTTTTCACTAGGTTTCCCGTCTTTTAATGGTTGGTTTTGGGTTTTGTTTCACTGGTCATCATTATTTTGTGGGATTTTCTTGAGATCAGTGAGTTTCACCCATTTTTACATTGATAAATTTAGGTGATCATCATTTGGACATGGGAATTGTCTTGAGTGAATTATTAGTTAACAAGGTTGTTTTTTTACCAGTTGAGTTGGTATACAAAATGGTGTATGGATTATGCCATTTTGGTATATTCCAAGTGAGGTTATCTAGTTCTTGACTATTGGTTATCTGTCTGTATCATGAATCGGGATGAGATTCCATGTCATTATTTTGAGGATATTTGTGGGTTCTTTAAATTCTCTATCTTTGAATGTTATTCTGGGTTGACAGTGAGTTTCTCCATTGATTTATTGGTTATATGAGGACATATTTCACAGTATTTATTCTATGTCTCACCATTTTAGAAGAATTATAAATGGTAGGGAGACCATTTTAGGTCTCCCATTCTTAATATGACTTCTTGTTTGATGTTTTTATTTCAGTTGTAGTTGGAGATGTTGGGTTAGATTTTTGTTGTTCAATTTCATAGTTTTTGATGATATTTGTTTTTGGTTTTGTGTTTATTCTATGTTGACTGGTTCTTTTGGTTATTTCCTCTTGGGATCTTCAATTTTATCTTTCCCTATTTTCCATTATGGACTTTCTAGGAAAAAAATGTTTCATGGTAGGTAGTTTGTGACACCCCATATTCACTATGTTCTTTGTTTATTATTATTTTATATGGTTGAGGTTTGGTTTGAATTTTCATGGGGTTCCATATTGGAATATGGAAATTATCATAGGCTTCCTTCTATACACGTTTTAGGTAACCAGTTATAGGAAAATTGTGTGAACTCCAATCATGAGGAGCCTCCTCTGTTCATTTTGAACTTTTCACAACTTGTTAGCATGGGAAATTCAATTTTATGTCCTCACGATTTGATACTCTATTATAATCCATGTGGGTTTACTCATGTGTCTTGGGTGTGACTCACAACATAAACCTAGTTTTGTAAATTGTATGGAAAGCATACTGTGTTGATATATTTTTTTGATAATGCCTAATGGAATGGTTGGAACAAGGTTTGTCTAACTGTGTAGTGCCTAGGTTGAACTATGTGAGGGGTTTCTGGACTAGGTAGTGGCCAACATATGGTTGGTTCAGGGGTTGACAAACCGTGTAACCAAATCATTTAGACTTCCCAGGTGTTTAATTTTTTCGATATTACCATTTTTCTTCTTCGAATTGAGAGGGGTTTCACACCTCTTCTCCCTTATTAATATCTAATGACTCGTGGGATCCCATGGAGGAGCTCCAAAATCATCTACCTTTTATCCTTAGCTTCTCTTTAGCATCTTCCTAGAGATCTTGAGCTATTTCTTCCAGTCTTTCCATTTCTTCATTTGTCTCTCTCTCCTCTCTTGGATTTTTCTTCCCCCATGATCCTTAGTCATAGTTTGGATTATTTTAGTGTTCTATAATTCAATAAAGTTGAGATTATTGGTGTACAGGGTTTGTATATGTATTTTCTATCCCTGTAGTTGTGCTAATCGATGAAGGTGACACATTTTGTCTTGGTTTTTCTTCATCCATGTAAGTGTTTCTATGAAATTGTTTCATTTTGGAATTAGTCATTTTCGTATCATTTCGAAATTACATTTAAATTAATGTTATGATTTTATGTGAAACCATTTTGATGTTTTAAAAACCATTTCATTGTGTTTTGAACATGGCATAATTGGTATCTTTTTTAAATTCCATGTTATTATGTTTAAGATGGATTATTTAGAAGTGCAATGATTTTGTGAAATGCCTGAGGGTATTTTTGAATTTTTTTAGGATTTGTCTTAGTTGTTGATCTGATTATAGTTTTCATGTAGTGAAAATTATAATTTAAAGTGGTATTTAATATAAAGTGAGTTGTTGACCTCAAAGTGATTTATAAAGGGATTCTTTAATATATTTCAAACAGTTATTCGGAGTGTGTGTGGTTTACCCCTTATGAAAAATGACTCAATGGATCTATTGAAATGTGTTTGATGGAAATAATGTTCTTCTGCCTTATTTTTTATTTAATATAAGAAGACCATTATTGGAGGGTGGATCTGAAAATTTTTAAGTAGTGTATTTTCTCCATTATTTTACAAAAAATCTTAGAATATGATTATAATAAATTTGAATGGGATTATAATTTGGAGCCATGTTTTGATGTTAATGGTTATGTTTTCACATTGGTTTTAAAATGGTAAACGTGAAAGGCACCACATGATTTCCCCTTGATTTAATTACCCCTTGTGTGGGTTCTTTATCACAATGTGATGATTTTCATTTCCTTTATTTCAGTTAGTGATCTCTATGAGATACTTATTTCTTCCCTTAAGTGGGAATGTGATTAATTATGCCAATGGTGCATTTGTTATATGGGGCAATTCATTATTGACTCTTGGGGGTGAGGTTTAGCTATGGGTTTTCCCTGTTTGATAAAATTGATATACATCAGTCATCCCTGATCATCTTGAGAATCACATGCAAAATGATGCTTCTTTATCTCACTAAAATTAAAAGGGTTCGGGGAAGATGATCTCTCTCTGTTCTTGAGAGTGTTCTTAGATACCTTCTCTCTAGGTATTTAGAGAATTATCCTTGAGTCATTGCACATAGATACAAAAAGGAACACATTAGGTAAGTAATAATATAATTTGTTTTAAATAGTGTCGGGGTTATAAAATAATAATTCCACTATTTACCCTTATTATATACTTAATACATATAGTTCCCCATTTTAAAACTAAAAATAATAATATTATTTATTAAAATTTTAAAACCCATTGAATTAAATAATTATTATTTCTATAATATATTTTTTTCAAAATTTCTTCAAATAGTAATTGATATGTATTATTTTTCAGTAGACCATTAAAATAAGTATGCCATTTCTCCACAATAATTATCAGGCCTTCAATGACCACTATTTATTTAATAAATAAATATCCCTTCGTTATTTTATAATAAATATATAAATAATATATTCACTAACTATAAAATAAATATTTATTAAATATTTTTGTCACAAAATATTCTCTTGACTTACTAGTGATGGAATAGATGTGATGAAGAAAAATATAAATAACTATTAAACCATATTATAGAATAATGTTAATTCAATTATTAAAATAATATATTTTATTATTTTCTTACTAAGGATCGAGATACACTTAGCATGTGACCCTTTAGGCCTCTTTATATGAGGCATTAGGTGAGGCCACCCAAAATCTAAGGTTTGTAACTAGTAACATGACAAGGTATCCATAATTTCACAATGACATACATCCTCATACTAAAACATATTATGTACTATAATCCCCTTATTATGATATCTTTAATCAAGTGTGTTTCATGTTGGTATCATCAACTAATGAACTGGATGTACCTTTCTTTGTTCATTCTACAATTGGACCTGACCACATACCAGCATGACTATGGATTTATTTGGGCTATCTAATTTACTTTTATGGTCTTGTGATATAAAATTCTATTAAATTATATAATGGAAAAATCCTCTCTTATATTATTTATTAATTCAACATTTGTCATGATGCACCCAATGCATCCTACCTCATCTCAAATATATTTCATCGTAGTTTCCATCAACACATAAAAGTATGAAACTAGTGATATTCATTAATAATAATAGTATTAAATTTTATGTACCAATACACATGTACTTATATAGGAACATCCATTGAAACATATAAATTTTGATTTCCTACTTGTGGGTAAGGTTCTAAAAATCTTCTACACTGAAAATTACGAATGGTGAACACCATGTAAAAATTCATAATGGGTTTATGAGTCTCCACCCCTGATAGAATTAATCATTTGTGTCTAGTAAAACTATACCACCTGAATGTTGAATAAATATTATAGAATAAAATCATGGAACTTCTTGGCTCTAATCATAGTAGGGAAAAATTATAACCTTTTAGTATGACAACTACTCTTAGGAAATTATCACATACTATGTCAAGAAGAATAAAAATCATGATGTGATTAAAGGTTTATTAATATTCAAAAAAATGAAAACATGTAACTATAAATTACACATAAGTGGGTTCTAGGGATAAAACTCCAACAAACTCCAACTTTCTCTATATCTAACTACAACAACCTTCAACATGAAAGATCTCATATGATACACATGATTATATTGAGATAAGGCATTAGGTAAAGGAACCACCATGATTTATTCCTTAGAAAATCTTCTTAAAATTACTTCACCCCTCTAATATAATTATCTCAAGTGGTGTTACATAAAGAGAATTTGATTTTTTTTCATTTCTGTGCCCTTGATTATTTTTCAAGATCCACTACTGTATTATCATCACAATATAATGTGATAGGGTATTTAATATTAAGTACCACATCATGATTTTAGAGAATGTTGAGTATCCAAATAGATTATTTAGCTACATAAAAAAGACTCTATATATTCAATATATATTTTAGAATCAATGGAAATAGCTATTTTTAAATCTTCAAGCTCAAAAATCTTCCATTAATACTAAATACATAAGCTGACTATAAAAATAATATCATTCAGATATGTTAAAAAGGTTTCATGAGTATAACCAGTTATAACTTGCTCTTCGTCTCCTCAATATAAATGGAACATATCCATAGTTCTTCTTAGATACGTATTGACAACCATAATAGAAAACTAATGGTGTTCACTTTGGTTATCTTGATATATTCATACAATGTTAAATTCATAGGAAAAATTAATCCTAATACATAACATGGAATACATGATTGAACCTGTTGTGGAAGTGTATGAGATCCTACTCATTATATATTTATCCTCTTGTGTCAAAGGACACATTTTCTTGGAATGATGTATACCATATGACACTAGAACCAACCCTATCTTGGATTGTTTGATTCTATATAACTTTATTATCTAGTCAGTGTTTGTACCTCGACATATTCCAATAAGCCTCTCAGATCTATCACAAATGATATTGATCCTCGTAATATTGACTCCTTTACTAACTCTATCATTGAGAAGTGTATATTTGACTAATCCTTAACTAACTTTAAGACTGGTATTTCATTTACAATAACAAATATTTCATAAACATATACTAATCCCCGCACTCCCACTAAACCACTTATATACACAAGGATCACATTTGTTCTTAATGAAACCAAATTCTATGAAAACTTCATAAAAACCAATAATCCAGGACCTGGATTCTTTCTTCAATCCATAAATGAATATCTAAAACAAGAAAACATTTTTTAAGAATTAGTTAGAACAAAACCCCTTATATTTTTTCAAAATAAACATCTTTCCAAAGGTTCCAATTATGGAATATTATTTTTACATTCATCTTCCAAATTTTATAGTTATGTAAGAAACAATAGAATGTATAACTATATTGTATTTAAAAATGGAAACTGTGGAAAATATTTTAACATAGTCAATTCCTTGACACAATTTAAGCCCAATAGAAACTCATCTTTAATTATTGGTACATTAACTTCAATGAAATGTTTTCTCTTGAATACCTATTTCCATACAATATGATTTACATAAAATAACAGATTGACCAACAATAAAACATGGATCGGATATTTAGAATCCATATAAAAATTAGTGGATTTGTTCTATTTTATAGCTTCTGATCTGATTTCTAACTCATTTTAGGAGACATATACATTATTATCAACTAATAATGAGTCATATCTTTAGTGACTAGTAAAGAATATCTTTTTGGAAGAAAACATTTCATTGGGGACCTATGTAAATTGTTCTAGTACCAACTCTTATACATCTTGGGCATCAACTTAAACAAAGTAAATCATGCTAAAATTATCCTTCTTGAGGATGATGTTGGACCCAAGGCTGTTCATTGATTGTAAGGGAGTATTGTTTCTATTTGTTTTCAATATACACATGAAAATCCATCGATTTTGTAGGGAATGTGGCCTTATGATTTATGTTGAAAGAAATATTTATGGTGGTGTAGTTTACTACAGTTTGCCACATTTTTTGGGCATCAATATCAATATTTTTTTAGAAAATAAAGCTTTTCTACGTAGGATTGTACAGTAAGTAGACCACACAGATAGTGAAATTAAAGGGCTTTCTAGGAATATTTCATGGACCGTGAACAATGGTATGTGGAATGAAATAGAAAATATATAAGGAAGAGAACTGGAAACCACATAGTGGGAACAATTTACAGTGAATACTTATGGTTCGTGGGTGGAAAATGGTTCATGAATGGTTTTCGGTTCACATGAGAGCTCATCATTTATGGAAATGAGATGGTGATTTGATCCGCCATGAAGGAAGACTGGTGGTAAGTGGACCATAGTGGGAAACAGGTTTGTGGGTGAAGCGGTATGTGGTGAGGCTATACTAAATATATGTTTTGAGAAATCATGGATTAGTGATATTTTTGGATCTATTTTCCTATATACGGAGCTCTAATCCCTTATTTAGAGTGAGTAATTCTTATTAGAAATGTTGGAAGATTTTTTAGATGGCCATAGTGGTTCACAAGAAGAAAACTCCGTGAAGGAATCTGTGGTTCATAGAGGAGGGAAATGATATACAGAAAGTGTAGTGGTCCGCATAGGAGAAAACAGTCTGTAGAATATAGTGTGGTTCAAGGAGGAAGCTCTCACAGTACACAGAGAAGGGAAGTATGAATAAGAGTAGGGAAATACATAGGGTAATTTATCACAATACACAAAGCAGGGAAGTATGTGGAGGAAGAAATCGCAGTATGCGGTGCAGTATAGTTCGCAGTGGAAGGAGACTAGTTCGCAAAGAAAAGTATTCAAACTAAACAGTGTGCAAAAAAGTGGATTGCATCTACAGGGGAAAACAAGACTTCAAAAGGAATACATTTAGATTTGAGGATGCATGATTTAATTTCAATCCATTAGATCAATCTTCAAGTCAATTAATTGAGTCCAGATCCTTCCTAATGTAGTGAGCACGGCTGTGTCAACGTAAGTGTTCTGAGAGATGCAGTATGCTATCCATGAATTCTTATAAAGTAAGTGTTCCTAGCGTGAAGTGACATTGTATAAACTTATTTACTCTACAACTATTTAAGAATAGTTTATTTTTTATTGACCGAAACACCATGGGCGTATTATCCTTATATGTAGCCCTTAGCGGAGAACCAAGTAAAATTGTTGTGTGTCATCTCTTTGCATGTAAATGTTTGATTTTTGATCATATCCATCATACAGGTTTAATGAGTTCCTTCAAACATGGATAAAATATAAATCATATTAAATTAAAAGGTTGACACTCTGACTCACTCGTCCCCTATCAGGGTGTCCTAGTGTCCTTCAAGTGGTATCAGAGCCTTTAGGTTACTGCTGTTAAATCTGTCTTATTCCATCATGGAGAATTTAGTCAATGTTAGGGGAGTCCCACTATTTGATTGATGTAACATTCATATATGGAAGATCAAAATTCCATCTCATTGGATATCTCTTAGAATGGAATTCCTTTTTCCTATGGCACAATGAGTACATGTTACTAATCAAACAGTGTTATCTATGATTGATGCAGATAGGAAAATGATTGATGCGGATGCTAAAGCACATAATTACTTTACTACAGCCCTTTCTAATCAGATATATCTAAAGGTTATGAGATGCACACCAGTAAATTCAATGTGTTACATACTGGGGAATATATATGAAGGAGATTTCAATGTAAAGGAGGAAAAACTATATGTTTTTCCAAATAGGTTTGATGATCTGAATATGAATCATGACAAAAATATAGATACATTTTTAAATCAAATTACTAATGTTGTGGGAGCAATACGAGGACTTGCTGAATAAATAGAATACATTGATATTATAATGAAAATTTTGAAAATACTTCCACCTCTTTACAATGAAAAGGTTCCAATGTTTTAGGAAAGGAATGTTTTCAATCTTTCTCCCGATGATCTATTGAGAATCCCGATAGCATATGAGATGAGAGTCATGCCCAAAGATACAACGAATTGGGTAATAAAGAAAATTGCATTTAGTACCATGGAAAAGATTTAAATACCAAGAGATAGTATTGATGAATATAATGATGACAAATAACTTATTTCTCTCATTTCCATGGAATTTATGAATGGAAAAGGGAAATTTGAAGGAATGTTACATATGGTTTATTTTCATTGTGGAAGAGTTGGGAACATTTACCCTCAGTGCACAATAATGTTTGAGAATGAAGAAAGTGAATTTAGAGACATGAAGAAGCCTCAAAAAAGGGTTCTTGAAAAAGAAGACTTCAAGTCTGGTAAGAAATTTTAGAGAGAGTTTTTTTAATAAAGATAAAGATGATGATAGTGAATACTTTGAAGGAGAAAAATTGGAATTTAAATATGGAACCCATGCATCAATGATGGATAGTACTAAAAAGAAAAAACCATTAGGAGAAAAAGGTAGATATAGTCAGTTGACCGCAGATGTCGATCTCAATTTGAAACTAATGGATTCATTTTATAAGCTTGCAAATCAATTCAGGAGATGAATATGTGGAGAATAGTTGTAGAAGAGTCATCAGAATATGTTGATATACTGGAATCTAAAATTGATCAACTTGAGGGAGTGCTAAAAGATCGGTCAACAACCTTTGAAATCACAACAGATGTAGTGGGACTAAAGCTCGAAATTGAAGAACATGAAATGGTCATCAATAAAATTACAACCAAACTAGAGGAGAAGTCCAAGGCTATTGAGGTAATCCATGAAAAACTTTTTACTCTTAGGAATATTCAAGAAAGTGAATCAAATTCAAAAGAAGAAAAGAAGAAAATATGGTTTATAAAATTCTCAGATGCAGAGTTTCTAGAGAGAGTTAGGGAATGATACATTATGACGAATAGAAATTAGAAGACAGTTCCACTTATGAAATGTAAATTTTATGGCTATCTGGGGCATACAATTTCATTCTGAGATGAGAAAAAGAGTTAATTGAATGGAGAAGATATAGGAAGTCAACAAAGAAGAAAAAATTCATATCTCACTTCTTAAAGAAAAAATAATTTATATGGATATTGTTTCCATTGTTCTAAATTTTTCCATAAAGGTATTTATTGAAGATAGAAGAGACGCATGAAAAATTCATACAGAACTTAGATACAAGTCAATACTCATCAACTAGATGGTGTTTCTCTTACAAATCGGTTTTCTCCTTGAGAAGAAGAGTATGATTTTGAAGAACCTACTTACATGGAGAGAGAATTGAAATTCCATCAGTGTATTATAGTCAATCAAGTATTTCATGTAATTAAAATAAGAAAACTATGAAATACAACCTTGAATAAGTGTCTCCCAAAGCTACAAAGAGTAAGATTACCTAGATTCTTGATATAAGATGATCATCCCATATAATGGGAAATATAGACCTCTTAAATAATTTTAAGAGAAGGGTTTATGGAATGGTAAGGTTTGGTAATGACGATGATTTGAAGATTAAATGCAGTGGAAGCACTAAAATGGCTAATGGTGAGATAATGAAAACTAAAGTTCATTATGTGGATAGATTTCATCACAATCTCCTTCATGTGTGTCATATCTATGAATCATAACTTATAGTGACTTTCAATCAAAAAGTATGTACTATAAAAGTATAGATAGAGAATTCTCTTATGAAATGTTATAGAACAAATGGAAACTTATATCAAGTTGATAGTAAAGAGAACATTTTCCACATGACAGTTGAAGAAGAAAAAAACTTGTGGCATCGGAAATTGTAGAACATTAATCAACAGGACATGGAAAATATATCTAAACTGAATATTGTCATGAATATCCCAAATCGTAAGTGTGAATGGTAGAATGTTTGTGATGATTTCATGCGAGGAAAGTTGGTGTGTAGTTCATATTGTTCAAAGAAGAAAAGAGCATCAAATCTTCTTGACCTCATCCATACAGATGTATGTGGTCTGATAAATGTTTCTATAAATCATGGAGAAAGTTACTTTGTCATTTTAATAGATGATTTTGGTAGAATTTCTTGTGTGATGGTCATATACAAGAAACTACAAGTCCTCAATTTCATGAAAACTTATTGTTTAATCCCTGAGAATGATACTGGATGAACAATGAAATTTTTTTGGTCTAACAATGGAGGAGAATATAAATACATTGAGTTTAAAAATTACCTAGAGAAACATGGAATACAACATGTGGTGCCTTCTTTGAGAAATTTGTAGCAAAATGGAGTCATTGAGTGCCAGAATCAATAGGTGAATAGTATGGCAAGAACTATATTGATAGGGATTCATATCTCTCACCATCACTAGAAAGAGGTTGTTCAAGCTGTAGTTTATATTAAAAACCAAACAGTACTTTATATAGGGGAAACCAAGAAACCCTACGAGTTATAGAATATAAGGAAGCCCTCTTTGAATTATTGTCATGTTTTTGTAAGTAAATGGTTTATCTGAAACAAATAATGAAATCACGGAATGTATGGTGATGCTATAGATTAAGTAATATTTCTCAAATATTTGATGAATAGAAAAGCCTACAAATGTTTCAATGAACATGTTGAAAAAAAGGAGTGAAATGATGTAAAGATCATTATAGAAAAACCCAAAAAAGTCTCAAATAATTATTAAGATGATGTGATAGAATATTAGGAAGAATGTGGACATGGAATAGATTCAAATACAGAAGTATGTGAAGGCATGAAAAACATCCAAGATTCACATCATGATGTTTACTTAGAAGAAGAATTAGAAGAGGAAACCATGGCTAAAGAAAATTCTTTTGAACCTCACAGGAAAAATCAAAGAGAATAAATATATCAATCCAACATGTTTGGGGAATGGAAAACTCATATGTAGATAAGGATATTGAGGAATAAGACCCAGTTTTTATTCCATTTAGCTGTGAAACCATCCTCATTTCAAGAAGCTACAAAAGATTAATCATGGGTTAAGGTCATGAAAGAAGAGTTGGATCAGATTGATAAGAACCATACATGGGATTTAGTTAATAGACATGATAACCACAATTTTATTGGTAGAATGTGGATTTTTTAAGATAAATTTTACAAGAAGGGAAATTTGGTCAGAAATAGGGCACGACTGGTGTGTAAATTGAATGTGTTGATCTTGAAGATACATTTTCTCTAGTTGCTGGATTGGATTCAATCAATATTTTCTTACCTTGGAAATTAAAATATGATAGAAAGTGTATCAAATGGATGTCAAGACGTCTTTCAAAAATGGTGTTCATGAAGAAAAAGTCGACATTTAATAACTGGTGGGTTTGCTTCTTGGTAATAATGAAATGAATGTTTCAAATGAAATAAAGTACCACATGATTGGTACTCTCGGTTGGATTGAAATCTAAAGAAGCTCAAATTTATAAGAGAAGTGGATCATAATATCTATGTTAAGAATTATAATAAAGATGAATTCATGGTACTTGTGTATGTTGACGATATTATCTTTGGTGGAATCAAGGAAGGATCAATAGATGAATTTTACAAACACATGAAATCATAATTTGAAATTTCTATGATTAGTGAACTCACATACATCTCAGGGATTCAAGTGATTTAAAGGAAAAACTACACTTTTATTTATTAGGAAAATTATGCAAGAGTGTTTTTGAAGAAATTCAATATTCATGAATCCAAACCAATGAAATCTCTAATTACAGTTGGAACTAAACTAGTAAATCATGAGGATGGGACTTATGTGGATCTCACCATGTACAGGAGAATCATTGGAAGCCTACTGTACATAAATGCAACACATATAGATATTGTATATGAAAAATTATTAGTGGCCCTATTTCAATGTAATCTGAAGGAATAAAATATTGAGGAAGTTAAATGAACCCTGAGGTATTTTCAAGGTACTCACAATTATGGTTTATACATTGTTGTAGGGAAGTATAATGAACTATCAACTTTTTTCTGACACTGATTAGGCTGGAGTTGAGATTGACAAAAATACCACAAGTGGTTGAGCATTTTTTATTGGCATGAAATGTGTGGTTTGGTTGATTAAGAAACAAAATATTACTTCTCTTAGTAATACTGAATTTCACTATATCCTACTACAATGTCATGAACTCTGTTACTTTGGATGAAGTAGTAACTGACTGATATTGATGATTATGTGAAACAACCAATGGTGATTCACTATGATAACAAGAGAATAATTTATCTTAAAAAGAATAATGATAACCATTCTTGTACGAAACACATTGAAATCAGATATGACTTTTTCATGGAAAAAGACGAACTAGGCATGATTAAAATGGATCATATTGGCACTGATGATCATGTTGCTGACATACTGACGAAGCTATTGTCTAGACAGGTGGTCGAGAAACATCAGTTGAACCTTGGTGTTCAACCACATCCTAGTTCCTGAAGATTTCATTCAAATTCTCTCTCTCCAATTGTTCAAAACTTTTAAATCTGTTTGTTGAAGTGATGTTGGCTTATTGGGGAGATAAAATCTATGGGGAGTGTTTTTCTACTCTATAAGTCAAAATCAGGCTCTTTGGGTTTATGGACAGTGGGGAAGACTAGATAAATTCATTGGTATAATGGAAGAGAATGAGATTTTTTTGGTTGTAGGAATGATGTAGAAAAAAGAATTTTGAAAATTTTACAATGGGGGAGAGTAATGAGTTAAATAGAGAGAAATTGTTTGGAGAAAATGAGAATGGAAAAAAAAATTGAAACAAATTGGTTTTTGGAAGCATGAGAATCCAATTCATGCTTCCCCTCTTGTTTTCTATACTGATCATTGTTCACGTAGACTTAGAGTGTTATCTTAGTTGTGACTTGCATATTAGGACTTTACAGTGAACGATTCTTTATTGAATTTACTATAGATTTCAAAAACACCCAAAGGGGGATATTGTTGGACCCATGGATGTTCATTGATTGTATTTGGGAATGGGTTGTGTTTGTTGTCAATCCTCACATGGAAGACTAAGGACTTTGCAGGGAATGAGGTTTCCACGTAGGAGTGTATAGTACATTGACGACAAGAATAGTGAATGGAATGGTATTTCTTGGAATAGTTCATGGACCGCGAATGATGGTACACTGAACGACACTGAAAATCAACAAAGGAAGTGAACCACGAACCACATAGTGGGAATATTTCACAGAATGTGAAATGGTTCACGGTGAATAATTGTGGTTCGTGGGTAGAAAATAGTTCAAAAAAAGTTTGTGGTACATGGGATAGCAAATCATTTGAGGAAACGAGATAGTTATTTGAGCCATCGTAATGGAAGACTGGCGGTGCGTGGACTGCTTATGGGAAACAGTTCATGTGTGAAGGAGTACGCGGTGAGTCTGTATCGATCCCAATATTTGGAAAATCTCAGATTATCAAGATTTTTGTAACTATATTCCTATGTAAGGATTGATAATCCCTTATTTAGAGTGAGTGATTCTGAGTAGAAAGTTCAGAAGTATTTAGAGAATCCCAAAGTGGTTTATGGGAAGAAAACTCTGTGAAGGAAGAAGAGGTTCACGGAGGAGGAAAATGGTATGTGGAAAGAGTGGTTGTCCAGAGAGGAGAAAACAGTTCAAAGAGAATAGTGAGGTTAGAGGAAGAAGATCTCACCGTATGTATAGTAGGGAAGTATGCAGCAGAGCAGGGCATTACGTAGAGTAAGCTGTCACTTTACATGTAGTAGGGTAGAATGCGGAGGAAGCACTCATGGAACGTGGTGTAGTATGATTTGTAGAGAGAGGAGGTTAGTTCATGGAGTAATATTTTGAAAACTAAATAGTGCATGTTAAATTGTATTACATATACATTGAAAAATAGGAATTCAATAGAGAATCCATTTATAGTTTTGTATCAATTATTTAATTCTAATCCATTGAAGAAACCTTTATGTCAACAAATTGAGTCCAGATTACTGTCAACGCAATGAGAAAGGGGGAGTCAACAGAATTAGTCTGAGGGACACAATATGCTATCCCTGAATTCTTTTAAAGGTTGTGTGCCTAGCGCATAGTGTAACGACCCAAAGTTTTTCAATGGAAAATTCTCTTCTTATATCTATGTCATAAAAACACAAAATAATGAACCACTAAGTGATAAGTTACCTTTAAAGATAATTTTTTCACCCCTATGTTTGGAATTTTAAAAATCCAACATACACGGTTTTGTTCAAGATAGTTTTTGGAGTCTAATGAAACAAAAATAATTTTTGGTGAATAGTAACCTACCCTTATGAATAGTAACCTTCTCTTATGAATAGTAACCTACCCTTATGAATAGTAAATAAGAGTAACATTACCTATTGATAATAAAATAAAATTTAGACATCATAGAAAGTGATAATTTGACCTTAGTAAACGTTTTTGGTATTTTATAAGTCATAAATAATTAATTATAATTAATTAATTAATTTAAAAGAATATTTATTTTCCTGAAATATATTCATAAATTATTGAATCAATGTCTAATAGTTTTTAGATAATTTTATAAGACCCTAAGTAATTTTTGAAAGAATTGCAAAATCAGTTTTATCTTTAAAAACTGTTTTTTTAAAGTAAATTATGATTTTAATTAAATATTAAACTAATAATATTTAGAAAATTATTTTTGAAAAATGGACTTCATTTTTGGATTCTACACTTCGAAAAATGGTTGGGGTAAAATTTTGGGATTTTTCTGAGATACTTGAATTTTTGATGAATAGTAGAATACATTAATTTATCATATAAATACATTTTAATTAAAGCCCACTATTCCTGACATCACAAGTGATGTAAGCACCCAAATCCCAAATTCACAAGTCAAATTTACAATTCATGGTCATCCAAGACTCACTATTCCTTGTCTTGGATGAAATTAATAAACTAATCAATTTTATATTAAGGAAACCCCTCTCCCCTCCACTATAAAAGCCACCCTTCACTCCCTCTTTTCCTCACAACTCTCAAGCTCCAAGCCTTCTATAAATTCTGCCCAAACACCTTCCCTAGCTCATCCCCCACGTCCAAAATCTGATGGTCTCATCAAAAGACCAAGCCTAGCTTCCTTAAATAGGATCTCAAGAGAAGGATTCTAAAGGTAATTTCTCTCTCTCTCTTCTCCTTTAATTTCCTTTCAAGTTCAAGTTCCTTTCTTGATCTCTCTCTATCTATCTTCATCCAAATTGTTCTGTAAATCTAGTAGTATATGTATACTGTAATATTATGATTCTAATGTTATATTATATCACCCCACACCCTTTCCCCCTTCCTTTTATTTTATTAAATAGAACGTTGTTCATGTGGTGATAATTTATCACCTACAAAAACAACATGCTCTCTTCTTCCATTTATACCTTCAATCTGGTCATGAAACCATTTTTATGGTGGAACCAAAATGTTTTATATGTATTATGTTCTATTTTAAGTTCTGGAAATAACCAATGGCCATACTAATAAGTGAAAAGTTAAAATTAGTTGTTTGTGATCCAAAAACCGCTCAAATTAGCCCAAATAATCTTCATTTAATTCTTATCTAATAATTCAGCCACATGGATCTAATATAACTCATTATAAAATCATTCAAGCTTCTGTAATATAATTAATTACATATAATATCAGTTCTGGATGTTTACCCATGATCTACCCAAACATCAAATTAAGAATACAAGTGGACCGCTCAAGAAAACCATGAAAACGAACATCCCCGATCAATGTTTTTAAACACTATAAGTCATCCAAAGGAACATAATATGAAATAATGAAACCAGAATGAACCCTATTAATGTATAAAAGGATCTGGAATTTCTAATTAATGAATATAATGTCATTATACAGGACATTAAAGAGAAGGAGGCATTCGAGTACAAGGTAAGGGGAAATCTCGAACCCAATTTTCATCCTTCGGGTTCTCCCTCTTTCAATCCATTTTTGATATGGTTACTCCTCAAAGATCATTTGTTCATCATTTACTATACTTTTCTGGGATATACATGTTTGTCACTTGTTTTTATGTCCACAAAAATGTTTTCCAAAAGAACTCTTCTTTTAAGATCTCACCTTTTACCTCTCATTCAAGGTTGATGGTTCTTATATCAAGTATGTTGTTCCCTCTTTCTTTTGGGAACCCAAAGCTTAGGAATATGTTATTATGAGATGAAACCCATTCCTTTCCATGGGTTATTTATGTACATTTTTGATATGTGTTCTATGTGGCAAGCATGATAATGATAATGTTATGATGTGACGGGTGCGCCCGGAATTATATAGCGCAATATGAATGTTTAAATGTGACGGGTGCGCCCGAAATTATATAGCGCTCCAATGCATTGGGTAAAGTGATGAATCTCATGAGAAAATGTGAAATTATGCATGAACATGATGCTAGCTTTTTCACAATTATGTGTGGTAGTTAACCACTAAGACATGATGTTTCCTTTTTATGCTTTGCCACATTTCAAGTTTATTTTTTATGCTCCTCTCATGCTCACGATCTTCTTCCTATGTCATGATTATGCTCACCCCATGCTATATTGTTCTTATATATCCTCAAACTGGGCTTTTAGCTCACCCCTTTTGATGTATATCCTCAGGTGGCTAAATGTACTAAGGAGAGGACAAGTGCTACTAAGAAGCTATAGAAGAAGAGATTAAATGAATTTTTATGCTCGATGTTGTACTTGTTATGTGTAGTCCTAGTTTTCCCAAGACACTAAACCTCTGGATTCTCCATGTGTAATACTATTATGGTTTTTATCTTTGAAATGATGTAATATTAATGTAAGAAAAGGCCTGGTCGTTATAGTTCGTATCAGAGGGAGGTTTAGTTAATTTGGGAATTAGGATTAGTGAACCCTAAAGAAAACCTCTAGCATGAGACTAAGTAAAAATATGCACACAAGGATATTTACCTAGGGATCACATATGTTATGTTTTTGGTATAATTTTCTAAAAGTATAAGTTATTCATGACTTGTTTACTTATGTTTTGTTATAACATTTTCTATTTTATAAAATGGTGGGAACCAGGAGAAATCAGGCAAAAAACTCTTGCGAAGGCCAATGCAACGATTTCCCGAACGTCATCCCCAATGATTTTGGAGGTGGAGTTCAAAACTTCATGGCGATGCTTACCCAATTATCTCGGGTTATGAATAATAACCATAACAATGGGGAACTTCCTCCTTCACCAAAGAGGTAGAAACTAGCTATCGAATGTTTTATGCGGCAACGACCACCGACGTTTTGTGGATCTTTCAATCCAATAGTTGCGGAACAGTGGGTCAACTCCATGGAGAAGATCTTTTCTGTTCTTCACTGTTCCGAGATGGAGAAGGTGACTCTAGCTGTTTATCGTCTAGATGGAGAAGCTGATCAATGGTGGGCTTTGATTAAGAACACCAAGCCAATGGATGAAATTGAAGAGATGGAATGAGAAGACTTTAAGATAATGTTTCTTAATAAGTACTTCCCACGAACTCTTCGCACGAAGATGGAGAGAGAATTCATAGAGCTCAAGCAAAAAGAAGGAGAATCTGTCACAACCTATGAAGCAAATTTCACAAGGCTCGCAAGGTATGCTTCAGGTTTTGATATCAACAGTGATAGCAAAATTGATAGATTATTTGGTGGATTAAAACCACATCTTCGAAAAGCTATTGCAATTCGAGACTTTGGTAGTTATGAAGAAGTGGTTCGGTGTGCTCTCAAAGTGGAGATGGAGTTTGGAGAATGGTCCCATGGCTATGGTGGTAAGAAAAGAAAGATGGAGTTTCAAGCTGGTGGATCTAGTGATAAAGATGGGAAGAAAACACAATGACACACTTGCCAAAAATGTGGGAAGTTGCACAATGGGAACTGCCTCAAAGGGACGGGGAAATGCTTCAAGTGTGGGAAAGAAGGACACCAAGCTCATGAGTGTCGAAGAGACATGAAAAGGAAGGATAATGTAGCCGATGAAAGGAGAGAACCACTCGTGGTTCAATGCTACAACTGTAAGGAGCTAGGGCACTATTCAAACCAGTGCACTAAACCTCGAGCTCTCGAGGGTAATCAGCGCCAACAACCACCAAAGCCAAAGGAACAAGGGAAGGCTTATGCCATCACTACTGCGGAGGTGGAACATGATAATGAAGTCGTACAAGGTACACTTCCTATTCACTCAAGAATGGCAAAAGTCTTATTTGATTCTGGTTCTACGCATTCCTTTATATCTTGAAAGTTTGCTAGAACTATAGAATCGAAGCCCCGAAACATTGAAGTAGAGATATCTGTAAAAACACCAAGTGGTGCAATCACTGCAACCCAAGTGTTTGATTCTTCTCCTGTTGACGTATGTGGGAAGATTCTTCCGGCAAATCTCGTAATACTTCCCTTGGTGGAATTCGACGCTATAATGGGAATGGATTGGCTCTCATTATATAGAGCACATATCAATTGTCCGGAAAAGGAAATATATTTTCATATTCCAAACCATCCCATGCTCCTCTACAATTGCAAGGAAGATCATGAATCTCCTTTGAGAAAACCTTCAATGGTGTGGGTGATGATTCCCTGTGAAGAAGCATACCTCGCCCAAATGTTTGAGTCGGAGGAAAGTTCCAACCTTGAGGAAATTCCCATCGTAAGGGAATACTTTGATGTATTTCCCAAAGAGTTACCCGGAATTCCCCCAGATCATGAGGTAGTGTTCTCAATTGAACTCATACCCGGAGCTACTCCTATATCGAAGTGCCCCTATAGGATGGCTCCTATCGAACTGGAGGAGTTAAAGAAGCAGCTGCAAGAACATCTGGACAAAGGGTTCATACGCCCTAGTGCATCACCTTGGGGTGCGCCAGTGCTCTTTGTGAAGAAGAAGGATGGTACCATGCGGCTGTGTATCGATTATCGGGAACTCAACAAGATCACCATAAAGAACAAGTATCCTATCCCAAGGATTGATGACTTGTTCGACCAGTTAAGAGGAGTTCAATACTTCTCAAAGGTGGATCTTCGTTCTGGATATCATCAAGTAAAGGTGAAGAAGGAAGATATTCAGAAGACTGCCTTCCGTACAAGGTATGGGCACTATGAGTTTTTGGTGATGCCCTTCGGACTTACTAATGCCCCTGCAATCTTCATGGATTTGATGAATAGAGTCTTTAGACATTACCTCGAAAAATTTGTGGTAGTGTTTATCGATGATATTCTTATCTACTCCAAGAGCAAGGAGGAACATGAAGAACATCTAAGACTTGTGTTGGCGACATTGAGAAAGGAGAAGTTGTACGCCAAGTTCAGCAAGTGTGACTTTTGGATGAATCAAGTCACGTTCTTGGGACATGTGATCACAAGCGAGGGAATTTCTGTGGACCCTTCAAAGACAAAGGCAATTGAAGAATGGCCCAGGCCCTCTAGTGTCACAGAAATCCGTAGTTTTCTTGGATTAGCTGGGTACTACCGACGTTTTGTGAGAAACTTCTCACGATTGTCAAGCCCGCTAACTAAGTTAACAAGGAAAGGGGTAAAGTATGTATGGACGGAAGAATGTGAGGGAATCTTCAAAGAGCTAAAGAGAAGGCTAATCACTCCACCTGTACTCACACTACAGAAAAGTGGAGAATGTTTTGTGATATACAGTGATGCTTCAAAGAAAGGCTTGGGTTGTGTACTCATGCAAAATGATAATGTGACAGCCTACGCCTCACGGCAGTTGAAGATCCATGAGCAGAACTACCCGACGCATGATCTAGAGCTGGCAACCGTGATTTTTGCCTTGAAAATCTGGGCGGCACTACCTTTATGGTGAGAAGTGTGACATATACACCGACCACAAGAGCCTAAAGTATATATTCACACAAAAGGAGCTCAACATGCGTCAAAGGAGATGGTTAGAGCTAATCAAGGATTAGGATTTCTCTATTCACTATCATCCTGGAAAGGCGAACAAGGTAGCTGATGCTCTAAGCAGGAAAGAACCTGCAACTCTATCCATGTTGAGGATTGAGAAAGACCCTATCTTCTTGGATATGCAAAGGATGGATTTGGGAATCGTAAGGGCGGGGGATACATCCTACCTTGCCCAAATGATTGCGCAACCATCCATCCAACAGAAGATTAAGGAAGCACAAAGGGATGATGTAGAGATATAAAAGAGGGTGAATGCAGTAAAGGAAGGGAAGATGCAGGAGTTCCATATCGACGATGATGGTGTGATTCAGTTTGGAATGCGGCTTTGTGTGCCTTCATCACCCGGAATAAAGAAGGAGCTATTGGATAATGCACATAGCTCAACATTCTCTATTCATCCTGGAAGTACCAAGATGTATCGTGATCTCCGAGAACACTTCTGGTGGGATAACATGAAGAAGGAGATCGCAGAATATATATCAAGGTTCTTGGTATGTCAGAAAGTTAAAGCTGAGCGGAAAAAGTCCAAAGGTATGATGCAGCCATTGCCTATACCCATGTGGAAATGGGAAAATGTTGCTATGGACTTTGTCATGGGTCTTCCGAAAACGTCAAGAGGAAATAATGCGATATGGGTTGTGGTTGACCGACTCACCAAGGCTGCCCATTTTATCGCTATTCGGGAAGACCTCTCAAATGAAAAACTTGCAAGGATATATGTGAAGGAAGTAGTGAGATTGCACGGTGTTCTGCTCTCGATTGTCTCTGACCGTGATCCAAGGTTCACTTCTAAATTCTGCAGGAGCCTTCAGCATTCTTTGATTACTGAATCAAATTTTAGCACGACCTATCACCCCCAAACTGATGGCCAGTCTGAAAGGACTATTCAGAAACTTGAAGATATGCTAAGATCCTGCTCCCTTGAATTCAAAGGTGGTTGGGATCAGCACCTTCCATTGGTTGAGTTCTCATACAACAATAGCTTCCACTCTAGTATTCAGATGGCTCCGTATGAAGCTCTTTATGGGAAGTGATGTAGAACTCCAACCTGTTGGGATGAAGTTGGAGAACGAAAACTACTTGGTCCCGATCTTGTTCAAGAGATGACAGAGAAGGTTCAAGTCATCCAGAAACATATCAAAGCTGCTCAAAGTCGGAAAAAGAGCTATGCTGACAACCTTTGAAGGGACTTGGAGTTCGACGTTGGGGATAAAGTCTTCCTTCGAATATCTCCATGGAAGAGAGTCATGCGATTCGGGAAGAAAGGGAAGCTAAGTCCAAGGTACATTGGCCCCTTTGAGATCCTTGATCGTATAGGAGCCGTGGCCTATCGACTGGCACTTCCACCGAATATGGCTCAAGTTCGTGATGTGTTTCACGTATCACTACTGAGGAAGTACATTCCAGACCCCTCACATGTACTAAACTCAGAGGTGGTACAGTTGGAAGATGATCTCTTATATGAAGAGCAGCCGGTAAAAATTCTGGACCGAAGTGATAAGGTTCTACACAACAAGACAACCCGCCTTGTCAAAGTGTTGTGGAGGAACCAAAAGTTTGAGGAAGAAACTTGGGAACCAGAAGAGGCAATGAAGGAGAAGTACCCTCACCTGTTTGTGTAAAGTGAAATTTCGGGGGCGAAATTTCTTGAGGGGGGAAGAATGTAATGACCCATAGTTTTTCAATGGAAAATTCTCTTCTTATATCTATGTCATAAAAACACAAAATAATGAACCACTAAGTGATAAGTTACCTTTAAACATAATTTTTTCACCCCTATGTTTGGAATTTTAATAATCCAACATACACGGTTTTGTTCAAGATAGTTTTTGGAGTCTAATGAAACAAAAATAATTTTTGGTGAATAGTAACCTACCCTTATGAATAGTAACCTTCCCTTATGAATTGTAACCTACCCTTATGAATAGTAAATAAGAGTAACATTACCTATGAATAATAAAATAAAATTTAGACATCATAGAAAGTGATAATTTGACCTTAGTAAACGTTTTTGGTATTTTATAAGTCATAAATAATTAATTATAATTAATTAATTAATTTAAAAGAATATTTATTTTCCTGAAATATATTCATAAATTATTGAATCAATGTCTAATAGTTTTTAGATAATTTTATAAGACCCTAAGTAATTTTTGAATGAATTGCAAAATCAGTTTTAACTTTAAAAACTATTTTTTTAAAGTAAATTATGATTTTAATTAAATATTAAATTAATAATATTTAGAAAATTATTTTTGAAAAATGGACTTCATTTTTGGATTCTACACGTCGAAAAATTGTTGGGGTAAAATTTTGGGATTTTTCTGAGATACTTGAATTTTTGATGAATAGTAGAATACATCAATTTATCATATAATTACATTTTAATTAAAACCCACTATTCCTGACATCACAAGTGATGTAAGCACCCAAATCCTGAATTCACAAGTCAAATTTACTATTCTAGGTCATCCAAGACTCACTATTCCTTGTCTTGGATGAAATTAATAAACTAATCAATTTTATATTAAGGAAACCCCTCTCCCCTCCACTATAAAAGCCACCCTTCACTCCCTCTTTTCCTCACACCTCTTAAGTTCCAAGCCTTCTCTAAATTCTGCCCAAACACCTTCCCTAGCTCATCCCCCACGTCCAAAAGCTGCTGGTCTCATCAAAAGACCAAGCCTAGCTTCCTTAAATAGGATTTCAAGAGAAGGATTCTAAAGGTAATTTCTCTCTCTCTCTTCTCCTTTAATTTCCTTTCAAGTTCAAGTTCCTTTCTTGATCTCTCTCTATCTATCTTCATCCAAATTGTTCTGTAAATCTATTAGTATATGTATACTGTAATATTAGGATTCTAATGTTATATTATATCACCCCACACCCTTTCCCCCTTCCTTTTATTTTATTAAAGAGAACGTTGTCCATGTGGTGATAATTTATCACCTTCAAAAACAACATGCTCTCTTCTTCCATTTATACCTTCAATCTGGTCATGAAACCATTTTTATGGTGGAACCAGAATTTTTTATATGTATTATGTTCTATTTTAAGTTCTGGAAATAACCTATGGTCATACTAATAAGTGAAAAGTTAAAATGAGTTGGTTGTGATACAAAAACCGCTCAAATTAGCCCAAATAATCTTCATTTAATTCTTATCTAATAATTCGGCCACATGGATCTAATATAACTCATTATAAAATCATTAAAGCTTCTGTAATATCATTAATTACATATAATATCAGTTCTGGATGTTTACCCATGATCTACCCAAACATCAAATTAAGAATACAAGTGGACCGCTCAAGAAAACCATGAAAACGAACATCCCTGATCAATGTTTTTAAACTCTATAAGTCATCCAAAGGAACATAATATGAAATAATGAAACCAGAATGAACCCTATTAATGTATAAAAGTTTCTGGAATTTCTAATTAATGAATATAATGTCATTATACAGGACATTAAAGAGAAGGAGGCATTCGAGTACAAGGTAAGGGGAAATCTCGAACCCAATTTTCTTCCTTCGGGTTCTCCCTCTTTCAATCCATTTTTGATATGGTTACTCCTCAAAGATCATTTGTTCATCATTTACTATACTTTTCTAGGATATAAATGTTTGTAACTGGTTTTTATGTCCACCAAAATGTTTTCCAAAAGAACTCTTCTTTTAAGATCTCACCTTTTACCTCTCATTCAAGGTTGATGGTTCTTATATCAAGTATGTTGTTCCCTCTTTCTTTTGGGAACCCAAAGCTTATGAATTTCTTATTATGAGATGAAACCCATTCCTTTCCATGGGTTATTTATGTATATGTTTGATATGTGTTCTATGTGGCAATCATGATAATGATAATGTTATGATGTGACGGGTGCGCCCGGAATTATATAGCGCAATATGAATGTTTAAATGTGACGGGTGCGCCCGGAATTATATAGCGCACTAATGCATTGGGTAAAGTGATGAATCTCATGAGAAAATGTGAAATTATGCGTGAACATGATGCTAGATTTGTTCACAATTATGTGTGGTAGTTAAACACTAAGACATGATGTTTCATTTTTATGCTTTGCCACATTTCAAGTTTATTTTTTATGCTCCTCTCATGCTCAAGATCTTCTTCCTATGTCATGATTATGCTCACCCCATGCTATATTGTTCTTATATATCCTCTTACTGGGCTTTTATCTCACCCCTTTTGATGTGTATCCCCAGGTGGCTAAATTTACTAAGGATAGGACAAGTGCTACTAAGAAGCTATAGAAGAAGAGATTAAATGAGTTTTTATGCTTGATGTTGTACTTGTTATGTGTAGTCCTAGTTTTCCCAAGACACTAAACCTCTGGATCCTCCATATGTAATACTATTATGTTGTTTATCTTTGAAATGATGTAATATTAATTTAAGAAAAGGCCAGGTCGTTATACATAGTGACTATGTTTCAACTTCTGTACTTCATAACTAGTGAGGATTAGTGGATTTTGGTATGAATGATACATTTTCTGCATATACTCCTTGGATGTATCCCTAAGTGGTGAACCATGTAATATTTTTGTGTGTCATCTCTTTAAATGTGAATGTTTGATTACTGATCATATCCTATCTTACAAGTTTAATTAATTACTTCCAGTATGGTAACAAGATCTATTATATTAAAAGAAATTATTGACACTCGGATTCACCCCTCCCATCTTAGGGTGTCTCGGGGTCCATTATATTGGATCCCTCAAAAGAAATATGGATTGTCATATGATATTCACATTATTTCCTAATAGATTATATATTAAATATACCTTGGTTTACTTGGGATATCTAATAAATGCCCATTTCTTGCCTTGGTATTCTAGTTTTTTCTCAAGCATGGCCTTAAAAAATTTCTCACATCCACATACATGTGTATGTAACCAAATAAGTTTCCCTCCACTCCTTTACATGATGTGAATTATATTTTCCATGTTATTTGGTACAATATTTCATGTACATGTCATAGTTTTTATTATGTATCCCTAAAAATATAATGGAATACGGGAATGATTCGCTATTTATTTTACCATGTTCATCAATGTATGATTCCTTCATTCATTAACATCATTCCCCCTAGGTGTTTAAGGTGGAATGATAAAGATAGAATCCCCAACTTCTGATGAAACTTGATAAACAATTTGTTATATTATTCACCACTTTGATTAAATTGAAGGTCAATTTTCTTCTTACCACGTTGATTCATTACATAAATATTTAATTCTTTGAATTTATCAAAGGCCTTGGACTTATACCACATCATGTAGAAATATTCATATATTTTCAAGAAATCTATAAATGTTATGAAGTAAGAATATCCACCAATATCTTCCACTAGAAAAGGTACACACACATCAATGTGTACAAATCCTTGAATCATAGTGGCCCTTTAATCCTGTCCCCCAAGGGTGGTTTGGTTTTTTATCCTTTAAAATAGGCATGATATCTTTTATGTTGTTTTGATCATAATAGTATAAATACATCTCTTGATAGAACATTTTTAAATAAATATTTTTAAAAAAAATATGTTGATGCCACAACTGGGTGATATATGATTCTTGTTAACATGATTCACTGTCAATTTCATATACTTGGTTGTGTTAATTTAATACATAAATACCATTATTTATTTGTGTCATTCTATAATAAATGTTTTATTTGTAAAAGAAGAGTTATTTATTTCCAAATTTGATAATTAATCCATCCAGGTCAAGGATTGAAACATAGATGACTTTTTTATTAATAATTATAATAAAATACAAATTCTATTAAACCAAAATCATTTTGTTTGGAAATGGAAGGTGTTGGTGTTTTTATATCAATGGTTGATAGTTTTGAAGCATTGGATACATGAAGATCTACCTGTCCTCTACAAATCTCTTGCAATCTACTTGGTTATTTCGTTTTGATATATATGTGATCACCACAAGATATATCTAATACCCAATGTGTATATTTTAAAATATTACACTTGATTATGAACACACATTTAGATTCCCCTTTATTTTTATTACAGATCATCTTCTAGTGGGCCTACTTAACACATAAAAATAAATATTTTATTTTCCTTCTTAGGCCTTTTGATCATATTCTTCTTAGAAGGACGATTCTTGATAGGTTTATATTTATAGTGAGTTTTGGGACCATTTTCATTGTTCTTAATTTTCTTATTCACCACAAGGACTACATATTTTTCATTCCCCATGCCCTTGTCAGCATGGAAAATGACATTAAGAAGTTCCAAAAGATTCTTATCACCAATCTTCATGTTGAAATCCACAATGAAAATGGTGAAGGATTTCTGTAGTGTATATAGTATGAGATATGTATATAGCTAATCAGGGAATTTAATGACCATGATATATATGAACAATTGGTATCCAATAATATTGACTACATGAGGCCTAACTAGAACTTACCATCCATGCTTGCATGTGAATAGTACATTAGAGATCTCTTATATCTCTTACCTCTACTTCTCTTGATAGAGATCATAAAGGTGACACATCATGTTATACACATCCATATCATCATATTTTATTTAGAATCTCCTTGTAAATGGTATATAGAATGAAATATTAGACATATGTGGAATCATATAAATATTTACCATAGCGAGAAAATTCATCCTCACATCCCTCTTGGACAGGTGCTTTAGAAATTGGGTTTTTAATCACATATATTTTATTTTCATGGTGTAGAATAACATAAAATATACTTTTCTATTCTAGAAAATTACTTCTAGTGAGAATGTAATCCCTCTAATGTACAGAGCATAGTAATATTGTTTATTTCATGTTAATTATAATTTCAATAACTAAAATGAGAATAATTTTAGTACATTATACGATAAAATTAGATAATAAATATTAAATTTGTTAATCTCCGACTATTTTATTATAATCTATTTTCTCTCCCTGTTTGTTCCTAAAATCCCATATCTTTTAAATTATAGCTGTGAGGGCTTATATTCCCCTTCTCAAAGTCTATACATTGGAGTAAGATGTTTTTTGAAGGGTTTAATGTTGGCATAAAATTTTTAACTACATTGACACATAATTCCTTGATCTATTGAGTAGAATCTCCAATCATGATATCCCCAAATTTAGATTTCTTCAACCATAGCCTCTCAGTACTACTTGGGTAATCAATTTTTCTTGTGAACTAATTTATGTTGGTCCAAAACCAAAGTTAGTTTTCCCAATAACTAAAAGAACCCCAAATTTTTTTCCATTAAATAACGTTGAAATTTTGTGCACTTCTAACATAAGTTGTGGCAAGCTAATCCGAATTACTATATATAATTAAGGTATTTTTTATCATTATTCATAAATTTACTACTTTTTATATTAACTATTTTATTTTTATCTTTAGTTTTATTTACATAAGTGATTAACCATGTAATAGATAATTCTTATGCGTAATCTAATTTATTTCAGTTCTAATTTTCATTGTTGTTAATTCATTAATTCACGTGATCACAAGAAAACATCGATAATGAAAATAACAATAAAAATTACATCATTAAAATAATAATTGTTGTATAATCATTACATTTACCTAATGGTTAGTTTTTTGGAGGATGGTAAGCTAATCATTGACCTAGGGGAACACCATGAACCATGGCTTGGTTCATGTTACAACCTTCCACCTGTCCACCCATGTATCTCTTGGGATCAATTTTCCTTATCTCTAAACCAGAGCCACCTCCAATTTCCTATGAGGTCTATCAATTAGATAATATTTTACTCATACACAGGTTAGGGGATCCAAAGGATTAGTTATTGGGGATTACCTAAAAGTAAACCATTGGAACATAGTCCATTACATACTGAGGTGAGGGATAATGTGTATTCTATCAGTATAATTTAAGAATGAATTTAAATGATAACATCACATAAAATGTTCTGGTATATTCTCATGGTCATCATCATACATGGAATGAAGTACACATTTATTAAATATAATTCATTCCGAATCGTTCTTATTTAAGATAGATGATGCTCCAATCAATTAATTATATTCTTCAATAATAAACTATTTTATCTTAATTCTCATTGAATCATTCATGAGACACTCATCCATAATAAAGATAGAAATTTTTAATAAATTTGTTTAAAATTGACTATGTACAAAAAAATATACCTTATAGGAATCATGGAGAGTATCCATCTGAATGACCAATCATGTGTTACTTTAATATACCTTTTACTCATTTGAGATGTAACATATAAAACATATCACATAATTTCATGGAATATGTGAGTAAATTTAATTACACATAACACAGAAGCTATTTACATTGTGGGTTATATTTTAATAGACATAATGTAATCATTTTATTACACATGTACATGATATACTATTCCAAACATTAAATAGAATATAATTAGACATTTAATTTATATAAAAACCATCACATAACATATAATATTTGAATTATGAAAAACAAAACACATATTAAAGTGTTTTAAATTATATAATAAATTAATTTTAAAAATTTCTAAAGAAGTTAATATACATAGTGCGTAATATCCTACTAAATTTCGTGTATAGATCCTCATTTCTTATCCATGACACATGCTTTGGGACTGGGAATGTGGTCCTTCTAGGGAAATTAATGGATTACAAAACATGAACATGTGATATAAACCATGAGGTCTCTGAGTTTTATAGTTACTAGTCATGTAGGTCATATAAGAAAATATATAGTCCATTTTTTACTAATGAAATACACAAAAAGTACTACAGTTACACATCATGTAGTCTGGATAACTATGTACCACGACGGACTAGAAAACACGCAATGTCATAAATACACATCATGTTTAATAAATTCACACACTCCAAATTAATTCCAATTTAATTTGTGAGTTTCATGGTGCATTAAAAATGGGTACAAGATGTATACCAATGGGATTGACACCGTATACTCTTGTTCTGTTTAGATAGAATCATTAGAACCACCAAATGATTTCTTAATTTTTTTTTCATTCATAATTAAGATGTTTATTGATTATGTTAGTGAGAATGAAGGGGAAGAATATAATATATCATGATTAGGATTAAAGAACAATTAAACAAAAATTGAAGGTTAACAATAAATGTATAAATCAATCAAAAATCTTAAAATAATTATGAGGCCACTTTGATACACCTTGATATCAGAAGTGTTGTGACAGAATATTGGTTGCACCCAAATTTACCCAAGTTGTATGGTGTAAGTGGTCATTTTAGTTCATCTTGGGTTATCAAATCCACCGGGACCGAAGAAGAAACCTTGAGAAACTAAAACTGGATGCAGGATTGGATATAAAGTGTCCATCTATGGTGTTGATTAATTTGAAGAAAATTGTGATTTGATTTAAAGAACAAAAGAAACAAAATTACTTGAATTAAAATAATTTATTAAGGTGATTCGATCCTAGGTTGTCTCTAGGGATTGATTGGATGTATTTGTTTTTTATTGGATTTTCTATTCATCGGTTCAAGACGTATCCATTAAATGAAATAATTCCTCAACATCATTCTCTGATTTAATTCATACACAATTTCAAGGCTAATCATCAATGCAATCAGAGGAGCACTTTCATGATCACTCTATGGAATTGGATCGTACTAGCACTCAAAATGTGTTGTCGTTAAAATTGTTGAAGACAAAGAAGAAGATAAATAAAAGAATAAAAATCTTAAAAGAAGAATAAATTTAATAATTTTAGAACATAAAATATCATTCAATACACCCAATGCAACTCCCTATGATCAACCCATAAAATTTTACCCATTCATTGACGTTATTCTATTAATATAAGAGGGAAGTCGACTTAAAGAAATGGGATTGACGAAGAAAAAAATTAAGAAAAATGTACACTCCACCTTTGTGTGAGGAATTACCAAGTGTTGGTGTGAATAAATTCACACCTTGATTCAACGGTTTCAACGTGTGAAGAAAAGGAAAATATTTAGTGAAAAAGAACAACTATTATTAAGAAACTAAAATTATTGAAAAATATACATGGGAAAAATTGACGATGCGTTTACAAAACGGAGTTAGGGAATTACAATTGAAAGAAATATTTTCATTTAAAGAAAACATATATTGAGAATATTAAATGATAATTACCTTCACCACCATCTCCTTATATAGGAATATTAGGACCATCAGAGACACCCCACCACAATAAATTCCATTCCCATTAATTTAGAGTGTCAAAAGGAGGGTGAGAAAATAAAGGGAATTTGAGGTTTTGAAGTTGAACCAGAAAATAGTCTAGATTCATCCTCATTTTGGATGTTCGGATTTGAAATTAAATATGGACTCATCATCAGGGGTCGTAGAAAACAAATATCTTCTTAGATATGTCCTCTATTAGTTGTACAAATTTTAGGAAATTTGGTGCATCCGTTTGGATGTTATCATCGAAATGGTGGGAAGAATTTATGGGCGTTCGGGTCAGGACCACCATTTAAATGTAAACATCAGATCCATTTATCTCCGTGAGAACTTTAGAATTAGCTTTGAAAATAGTTAAATGAAATAATCCTCATATTTTACTCTTTCTACGGTAACAATTTGAGCAACATTGGTCTTCTTTTCTGGGCCCCACATTTGTTTGATGGGCCTTAGGCCCATTATGCATTTTCCATATAATTTCATAATTAATGCTGAAAAATATCCATCATGTCTTGGGATTCATACATTAATCCTAAAAGATAAAATATTCCAATAAAGTGATCAATCATATAAAAAAATATCAAATTTAAAAAATGAATATAATTTTCTCCACAAATAGATGATTGATTGGGTCCACATTTTGATTTTAAACATGAGTTGCATTTGTGATGAGAAATGAAGTTAAATTTCTATAATGCACTAAAATTGATGTTTATGGACTTTGGAACATATTATTATTATGATATTGACTATTCATATTAGCCACTTTCAATGGATAATCACACCCCCCAACATGAGTTTTTCTAGTCTAGAGAAAAATATATTTCAAATATGAAATTCAAATTCCCTTTTTAGAAAACATTTTAATACACATTTCTCACCCAAAGACCTCATACCAAAATAATTATTAAACCCATAAAAATGATTTAAATCAAGCTAGGTCTATAAGAATATCCAAAACCCAATCCCATTTCTTTGTTAAAATTCATTGTCACATTTCATCCAATTTCAATTAAGCATGATGACGTGTTGTGCATCAGAAAAGAAATGGGGCTCATTATCTTGTTCAATTGGGGAAAATGGAAGCGCTAGGTGGGAATCACATTAAAGATTAACATGAGTATCTATTTTTTATTCGATTTTTTTCTTTTATTTTTTTTAACCACAATAGATATGAAAAGACAAACTCTAGGCAAGAAAACTATGGAGTGACGATCCCCAAGTGCTGGATGACACACATATTGTCAATTACATGCTCTAAAATAGAGATATAAAGATTTAGTTTGGGAAAGACAACTCTGGATTCATGATCCCCAAGTTCCAGACGCAACACATTTGGAAAAAACATTGCACTATGTGGTCATTATTTGTTTTTGCATTTTTTCTGATTTTTTTGAAACTCAAATTAAACTAAAAGTGACCCCAAACCCAATGCTATAATGAAAGGGTCCCAAAAACTCAAATTTACAGCCATGTTCTAGTAGACGTGCATTTTGGCATTTTGATTAAGAGGATGAAATTGTAATCTTTGACAAATCACACAGGGAAACCACACTTTCCAAAAACTATGCTCATAGACATAAACATGCTTTAAAATCAAAATCAAGGAATGAAAAATTATTTGATATCCAATTTCAGAGTTTTCAATGTATGTTATCATGTTAAAGGTTAATGGAATTTTTGTTTCCACGCATGTTCTTATTCATAAAAAAATTTATTTCATCTCCCCCTACATAGAATAACATTGTCCCCAATGTTTAATGAAAACATATAAGGGGGAATGGGAGTGGTGTTCAAAGAGAAAATTAAACATGAGAATCAAGGAATGAAGACACCATGTGGTTAATAATGAAATCGCATGCCACATTCTCCCTTGAGTCTTAGGTTTGAGTCTCAGTGACTTGGAAAGTCGTGACTGGCTTTTTCCCATGACCTACGACCTGTCAATTTTTTTGAACTAAATAAAGTAAAATTAAAATATAATAAATTGACGATAAATTGAATTCTTTTCTAAATATATGGGAAAGGTATTACTCAGAGATCATGCCACATGACACAGATGAATATAGAGATCACCATTTATACCCATCCTTACTCATTAAAGAAAGAAATGTCAATAATCTATGGTAATTTTTTTTAAATGAAAAAGAAAAAATAAAAAAAAAGATGATTCACAGTTATTGGAAACATGAAAAACCTTTGGTTTCCACCCATGAAGCACTTAATTTAAAGTCGTTAGCTCGACTTGGACCCCCCAACTTATCAAATTCCAGCATTAAAAATTTTTAGGAACCATTTTTCTCCACTTCAAAAAGACTGAGATTAATTATTTTTTTGAATTTGGACAATGTAAAATACCTTGTTCAACAATGAGTGTGAAAGCCCAAGGAATTTTGGTAATGGTTGATTGAGTTTCATCTAGAGTCCTTCCTAAGATTTCAAGTGTAATTCCACCTTTTTGGTATTCTTGATGAAAATGGATGACAACTGATTGGTATTGGTTAACATAAATTAAGGGATTACTGTGTTTGTAAGGAAGGATCATAACATCATGTTCAGTTCGATTGAATTTTCCTAAAGAATAATGGAAATTTAAATAAAAAATTGTTTCTTCTCCAATAACATTTGAAAGAATAAGTTCTTTTTAAAAAGATGATTCATCCTAAAAATTGTCTATTTGAATGTATGGACTAGGTATACACTCAATATTTGTTATCTCTCCAAATGGTTCAGTGATCGGTGATTCTAACAAATCATTATTGAAGAAATATTCTGGACACTATGTTCATGAAGACAAATTTTCCCCTTGTGAATCCAAAAAATAAATTTCCTCTTAATTTAAAGACCCTTTAACATTTAATTTATCCTATTAAGTTATACCATATCCAAAAGTTAGTTATTTTTTTATATTCATTAGTGGTTTGTGGGATAAAATATTCTTCTATCGGTGACGAGGAAAGGACATCCTGAGTGGGAATGGGTTGTTCAGATGTCTCAATGCTTTGTATTTCAAATCTCAATGATGAAAATTCTAAATTCATTTTCAACATTTTTTCACACAATTTTTCAAGTTTAATAGGATTAGGGTTTATATATGTTTGTACGTCATGGACTTCCTCAATATTTCAATTTTCAATCATTCTTAATAGGTATGTAAATTGATATTTTAAACATTCGTCATTACAAATATTATTCATGTTTTCGGGTGTGGGGTATTCATTCAAAGGTTGATCAAAGTAATTAAAAATGGTTTGTGATTCCCAATGTGTATTTTCTAATTGATTCCATCCAAAGTTTGTGCAGGGATATTGTTGATTATAATCCCTTGGATGCATTTGGAAATTTGGAGTCATGATTCTTGGGAGTCAAAAAATAGATAGGGGAAAATTGAATAGAAAAAGGGATGAGAAAAGAGAAATGAGGGAGAATAGAAAGATGTTCTAAGTTAACTTACTTGGTCCCCTGCAACAGCGCCAAAATTTGGTTGTGCCGAAATTTACCCTACTAGTAAAAATGGTCGTTGAATTAAAAGTAGGGATCAAATCCATAGGGACCGAAGAAGAAAACGTGAGACACTAAGATTGGATGAAGGATTGGATATAATGTGTCCAATTATGGTGTTGATTGATTTGATGAAAATTGGGATTTGATTTAATGAACAAAAGAAACAAAATTACTTGAATTAAAATAATTAATTAAGGTGAGTCGATCCTAGGTTGTCTATAGGGATTGATTGGATGTATTTGTTTTTTGTTGGATTTTCTATTCATCGATTGAAGTGGTATCCATTAAATGAAATAATTCCTCAACATCATTCTCAAATTTAATCCATACACAATTTCAAGGAGAAACACTGATGCACATAGAGGATCACATTCATTATCACTCTATGGAATTGGATTGTACCAGAACTCTATATATGTCATCGTTAAAATTGGTGAATAAAAAGAAGAAAATAAACTAAACAAAACAAATCTTAAAAGAAGAATAAATTTAAGAATTTATGAACATAAAATTACATTCAATACACCCCATGAAACTCCCTAGGATCAACCCATAAAATTTTACCACTTTATATACGTTATTATATTAATGTAAGCGGGGAGCTGACTTAATGAAGTGGGATTGATGAAGAAAAACATTAAGGAAAATGTACACTCTACCATTGTGTGAGAATTCACAAGTGTTGGTGTGAATAATTTCACACCTTGATTCAAAGGTTTCAATGTGTCAATAAAAGGAAAAGATGAAGTAAAAAAGAAGAATGAATTTTTTTAAGAAACTAAAATTATTGAAAATATTAAATGGGAAGAATTGGTGATGCGATTACAAAACGGAAGTGGGGAATTACAATTGAAAGAAATATTTGCATTGAATGAAAAACATGGATTTAAAATACTAGATGCTAATTACCTTCATCACCAAATCCTTATATAGGCATATTATGATCGTTAGAGACACCCCACCACAATAAATTCTATCCCCATTAATTTAAGGAGTCAAAAGGAGGGTGAGAAATACAAAGGAATTGGATGTTTTGAAGTTGACCCACAAAACTGTCCAGATTCATCCTCTTTTTGGACGTTCTAATTTGACATTAAATATAGCCGAATCCTTAGGGGTCTTAGGATACAAATCTCCTTTTATATGTGTCCTTTATTATCTTTAAACATTTCATGTAATTTGGTATATCCATTTGGATGTTATCGTCGAAATGGTGGGAGGAATTTATGGGCGTTCGGGTCGGGCCCACCATTTACATGTAAATTTATGATCCATTAATCTCGGTGATGACTTTATAATTACCTCTAACCATAGTTAAATGAAATAATACCCATATTATTCTCTTTATACTGTAAAAAAATTGATCTTCATTGTGCTAGTTTTGTGGGCCCCACTTCTGTTTGATGGGCCTTAGGCCCATTATGCATTGTCTAGAAACTTTATTCATTCATGCTAAAAAATACCCATCATATCTTGGGATTAATCCATCAACCTAAAAGATAAAATATTCAAACAAAGTGATAAATCATATACACGAATATCAAATTTAAACAATGAATATAATGTTCTCCACAAATAGATGATTGATTGGGCCCACATTTTCATTTTAAACATGTATTGCATTTGAGATGAGAAACGAAGTTTAGTTTCTATAATGCACTAAAATTGATGTTTATGGACATTAAAACATATTATTATTAAGATATTGATAATGAATATTAGCCACCTTCAGTGGATAATCAAATGCCCAACACACATTTTAGTCATAATCGATGATTAATCCATGATTTACATAGATGAAGAATGTTGTGACCAATAGAATTATATCAAATATTAATTTAAATAAAAAATGGAACCAAATAGAGGATCATTATATAATTATTTCGAATAAATTTAAGAAGTTTAGGAATTACCTTGTAATGGATAATTTCATTGACGAAGAATTTGAAAACGTCTCTGCACAGTATCTTCATCTAATGGAAGATCATAACGCTTGTGTTATTTATCCATGATCATTATGTGAATTTATTCAAGAAAGATTCTCCTTGATCTCAATAGAATCAAGTGGGATGTGGGGTTTTTGGTCTCTCTCCATTCTCGATAAATTTATTAATGAGTTTTTATTAAGGTCTTCAATGAATTCTCCTTGAGTTGATGTCAAAAATAAATAGGCAACCATTAAGGTTAGAAATATTATAAATGGGTTTAAATAATGATAGGGTTAGAAAATAATAAAATCACATGAATCATAATTATTTTCATAAACACCATATAAAATCGTGCCTATAATAAAAATAATATTATTATTTCTAGATATGTGAAAACTAGAAAATTAATTTAATATTATTTCTTTAATAAATTGTTTAAAATTTATTCAAATAATATTTAATATATATTATTTATCACAAGACCATTAAACTTTGCTAGTCATTCCAAAACAATATTTATTTTTCCTAAAATACAGACTATTTAATTAGTAAATAAATATCACCCCATTATTTTCCAATAAATAAATAAATATTATATTCACTGCATAATGATTAAATATTTATTAAATGTTCTACTCATAGAATATTCCCTTGAATAACTAGCGAAGAAATAAATGCAACAAAATAAAAAATGAATAATTATTAAACCATGAATGTGAATAATATTCATTCAACTTGATAAATAATGGATAATAATATTATTTAACTATGACACATATAGTTTTTGACACTCTACCACTTTCTTATGGACATTATGTGGGGTCACCCAAAGTCTATTGTTAGCATCTAGAAAAACTCCAAGAAACCCATAGATAATGAAGTTAATGTCACAATGAAATAAAACCTCATATATAATCTTACTATGTAATGTAATCCCTTTATCATGATATCTCTAATCAAGTAGGTTGCATACAGGTGTCATTAACCTATGTACTCAAGGTCTCTTTATTTGACATTTTGAAAATGAACCCACCTAGTGTACTCCAAGGACATGGATTTACATGGACTGCATCATAACCATAAATGGTCATGAGATAAAAAATTCGATTAAATAACATAATAGAAAAATAATTTCTCACATTATTCATTAATGAACTATTACTCATGATCCACCCAACATATCCTACCTGACCAAAAAACAGATGTTTTCATATTTTTCATCAATACATCAATTTAAATAACTAATAATATTAATTTATATGGGTCAATACAAAAATCCACATATCAGGACATCCAATTAAAAATGAATGTGGATTTCCCACTGGAAGTCCATGTTCTCATTACACCCAATACAAGAAATTAACAAAGGAAAACACCACGAGAAAGTGTATAAAGGTTCTATGATTCTCCACACCAAGTAGCTTATATCATTTTCATCCAATCAAATGATATCATCAAGAAATAGAACATATATTTAAGAATATTTTCCTTACACTTTTTTATTAAATAATTATTGGAAATTGCTATGATCTTTCAGTGTGATAGCCAATCTTAGAAATTTATCCAATACTATATCATGAATAAGAATAATTATTATGTGATAAAAGGATAATTTGTTTTAAAACTAATTAATATAGGTAACCATAAAATATGTAGAATTTTATTCAATGGAACTAACTCCAAAATTCTCTTTTTCGTTTCATTGTCATTTGATGAACTTTTCCACGCTATGATGGTTGATCTCCTTGAATAAAATAGATTTATTTTGGTGTTTAGGGGAACATTCATATTTGGGATCCAATAGTGAGTTTAGGTTTCTTATCGGAGATAGGTGGTCCGAGATCTACTCTATTATGATATTCTCATTCGAAGAACATTGAAAACCTTATGGTTTGTGATTGTTTGATTTTCCATGTTTAAGTGAAATTGCAATGTTATCCGGATTTTTCTCATTAGGTGGTAGGTTAATTTCACTAGTAATTCACCGGTCCTTATTATACTCTCTTAATATTATGTAGGAAAGGATCTCAGGAGGATCCAACTGTGTATACCAGTTATTATCACCCTACATATATGTAAAATATTTTTCATGCATGGAAAAATTAGTTATTGATTGGGATGGAAATTACAAACACATGGAGTTTTCCAGGAGATGTATGATCATTGGGGACACTATTGAGGATTTTTCTTTTGATAATTATAGTTTTATTATAGTTTTTCATATTGTATGACATTACATGCATGTATTCGGATATTGTTTTTAAATTATATGAATATTTTGGTGGGTGTTTTTATCTTATATCGCATTAATTGTTCTTTTTAAAGGGTAATGCCTCCCATTTGTGTGTATGGCTTCCCTTAGTGATAGTTTCCAACTAATGGCCTATTGGAGGAAGGATCCATACATAATCATCTCTCTTCTCTAATTGTCATTCTCGGATGGATACCATTGTAGGGGAGGGGTCATTACATGTCTTCATTGAAAAAAATATTTTGTCAATATATAATCTTATATTCTTTTAAAAAAATGATTTTATTCAAAATTATAGATAGAAAAAATCAGTTTTGAAAGAAGAGAAGTTGAACCATTCACCAGAGTAATGAATGGGAATGAAACACTAGGTTCAAACCAAAGTTCCACATGACCTAATGCACACATCCCCATATGAAAGAGGTTTCTGACTAGTAGTAATGGTCTAAGCCCATCTGTGGGGAGACTATACCCTTAGTATCATGTCATATCACAAATAATAATAAAAATATTGTAATAAAAAATTTAATGATAAAAGTAAAAAGAATGAGCTAAATAATAAAATGTAAAACAATTCATAAAGGTAATAAATATCCCCCCTTAATGGAAAACCAAACCAAATTATAAACGTGAAGTTTGAAAATAAATAAATGATAAATTATTCAGTCCAATGAAGTATATCCAAGTTTTCCACTAACTCCACACATCACTACTCATCAATCATCCACATACCCTTCACCATTATTCAAATCATTATAGATGAATTCTACTTATTCCTCGAGATGCTCATGCAGGGTGTGAGAAACAAATCTAGTTTTACACAACTAATGTTTCCGTAACTAGTGTACATATTTATAATAGGTGTGTGCTATTATAGTAATTAATGATAATGAAATCATAATAAAAAATGATCACATACAATGTGGTTATGTGCTAACAAATTTTCTACAAACCCCCAATAGAAATTTCTTCGGATCCATTCCATAATGATGATCAATATTCATCTAAAATGATAATAAACAAGTCCTACATTCATCAAATTGCTCCATAGAATCCACAAGCAAAGAGTGAGCATGCTACTCAAAATCCATAAGGAGTCGAGTTGTCACACTATGTAGAATCCTCATGGAACTGAGTTTAAAAATTTTCCTAAGAATCCTTAATCAATTGAGTTATGTATGTTCAATAGGTATATCATTATGATGCATCATTATAATTTCACTTCATATTCTCTCTGCCTCTAAGGGGGACTTATATCCTGATGGTCATCAATCACGTGTACTAAGAACCAAAACTCCATGGAATTGTAATACACATAAATGTATATATGATAAAGAAACATAGCCTGGATTTGTGAGATATAAATTAGCATCACAAACATCTAGTGAATCTACATCAAGCATAGAAAATGATACCCTAAAATATCTCATTCAATAAGGATCATATATGAGTAACATGGAAACATACATAGCCACAAGAAATCATCATTAATAGAGAGAAAAACTCATGTTAACACATAAGTCATACCATGGAAACAAGTGATTATGAGAGCATTGAATGGTAAGGAGCATCCTACCTCAAATTAATTCATGGATAACTTCATGGTGTGTCAAGGGATCATCACATGAATATCATCCTTGTATTAGTAAGATCCAACCACTCGCCAATGATTCCTAGAGCAAAGTCCAACAATTTTATTTATAAAAATAACTAATACAGCACATGATATGACATTTTCTCCCACCTAGATAATTTAAAAAATTATAAAAGTACTCAAACACATGAGTTAATAGTTCCTTCCTTAAAAAATAATTTTAATAAAATGTGTGATATTACTCTATCTCTCTAGAATTATCCAGATAAACATGCTTTATTTCATAATTATAATTATTCATTGATAATTTTGTGTTATTATAATTTAAATAATTATTTATCATGTTTTATAAATTTTAGGAGGGATTAATTCACAAATATATCATGAAAAGATACATGGAAAGTATTCTCACAAAATACAACACCAAACATTAGAAGAGGGATAGATAACTCTTCCACAAATGGATAACAGAAGAAGGTCTAAAATCACATGAATAGTACTTTACAGATATTTTATAAAGGAACCTTGGGATGCTTTAACTCCTGATGGTAACCAAAATATTATGGAAGCAAGGGTTTTTATATTTTCAACGAGGAAAATTGTGTATTAATCTGCAACATTAAGAATAATAGATTAAATTCACCATTAAATTTTTCTTAAAGGTAGGGTGTATAATTTCATCCTTAAAAGGCATTGTAATCCTAATGGATACAATGGAATAGATTCCTTGTTATTTTAGGATTTTAAATTCATCAAAATGGGTTATAGGAGCATGTTGGGGAGGATGAAATTAAAAAATATTATAAAACACTTTTTCCCCAAAAAAGGAAAGTGCATAAGGGTAACATGGTTTTACACTTATGAAGATCCTATAAATCACGTGTGGGTCTGTAGTATTACCCGAACAAAGAGGCTAAATTTTATACCACCCTTATTCAACTCTATCTTTACCCTTATACAACCTTTGGAAAGTAGGATTTACCCCTAGGCACAAGCCAGGATACCATTACACAATAGAATAAACATTCCTCTTACATATACATAAAATAAAAAACAGGAGAGTTACCTTTATAAATCATTTATAAATACCAAAATACTCTTTTGAAGAACATTTTTTACACTTATGTAGCCTTTGGAAACATTGGTATACCTTTCCCCATCAACTAGAAGAAACACTCTTCCCATACATAATAGTTGTTTTCCATTATGTAACACTAGAAAATTAAGGGTTACATTTATGTAACACCCAAAAAGAAAATTTTTAAATTGCATGAATTTTTTTTCCTTAATGTAGGCCCTAGTACAAACATAAGGGTTAAAAAATGATGAAAATTATTAATTTTCCTCAAAACAAACATATACAATAATACAAAATCGGGGTTTTGGAACATTTAAAAACTATTGAAAACACAATTACCCCCTATGATGAATTCTCATAATAAAGAAGTGTCTCTAACTGTTTTGATTAAAAAACTGAGGAAACTGAGCTCAAATATTTGAATGTTTCTACATATCCTCTTAGATCTATCCATACTATCATTGGACATGAATAATTGGAACCATCTTCCCCCAAATAGAACCTTCTCATAATGGTCTATAATATTCAATTGATTCTCCTCATAAGATAAATTTGGATCAAAAACTACATCCTTATAGTCTATAACATGCATAGTAACATGCATATACCTATGGAGTTGAGATTCTTTGAAACACATCATGTATACCTCGATAGTGTGATGGAAGATGCAGATAATAACCCATTTACCCAACCCACTATATGATCTATCTAAGAGGAATCCAATAAGAAAAATAGTGGTCTGATTAGATTCCTAAGGAGGGGGATACTTCAAAGCCTAGTTTTAAATCCTTGAGGAGCTTCAATGGGATTGGAGGGATGTCCATGGAAGAGGAAAGATAAATAGGCTAGTGAGTTATAATGTAAGAGTGTTAAAAATATTATTTTACCCAACATTAAGTGATCGCACAATTTGGCGTCACGGTTGCCAAAATATGCACCAACTATGCAAGAGTCGCTATCCAACGAAACACCTCACATGAAAATCCCACACAATTTCAAAAAACCATGCTCCTACCATGCAAGGTCACTACCTATGTTGTACTAAGGGTGTGGGATAGGCACTTAATTTTACAAACCATGCACAACCAATGTAAATACCTCCTACACCATGTCTATAGTTTTTATCATAGTCATACGACATCCCCTGCATGGTTTCTAAAACCATTCTACCTTATATATGGGATGGATAGTTGCACCACACACTTATTACTAACCATTCTCCAATCATGTTCCTTATACAACCTATTCAGAATTTGGATCTTTAGGCTTTAAAAAGTATTGGATACTCTGGGAACCTCCATTAAACACCAAATAACATGTATAAGATTAAAATAAAAAATAACTTTTTTCATACTTAAAAATAAAAACTAGGTTGTTATATATACTCTAGGGGCTAGTGTTGCAGGACCAAACCTCTTTCCTTGTTCACCATTTATCGTAAAAAAGAATAATTTTAGTATTAAATGACTCTCTCTCTCTTTAATTAGTATTGTATGGTATGTGGAGGTTGATTCTATTTCATTCTAAAGATAATTCTATGGAAAATATCTTCTTTGACAACAATTATCTAAATCTCAATAAAATTTTAATACATTAGGTTATATATATATATATATGTTGAGATATTTAGTGATTACACAAAGTCCCCTTAACTAATTTTTATATTCCATGTAAATCCTCATGACAAATAATAATAATATTATCATTATATTCCACTACATGTGTTAATTCATTGGTATTTGAAAACAATTTCTTAAATAAATAAATAAATATTGATGTAAATGACATTAAAGAAACTCTATAATTTCATATAGACCCTTAACTCAATCCATAAATCCTCCACATCATTTATCAAACTCTAAATAATAAATATTTATTTAAATCATTAAATATCACTATAAAATTCATTAAAAAGTTCAAAAATTATTATATTCACTAATTTTTGAATAGATAATTATTTAATATTCTCATATCAAAAAATATATATTAATTAGTTATCTTGAGAATATATAGGTGACAAATAAATATTAAATATTTTCATTCTATAAAATAATATTTATTTTATATTCAACTCACATATATTATTTACAATAATAAGTGATTGAATTTATGCAATAAACCATACTAGAATATTTATTAAACCATAAACCAGGAATAATTTTTATTCCAAGAATTAAATTCAGATAGAATTTAACTGAGATTTAGGATACACTTATTGTGTTGTTCTGTAGGAAAATTTCTTAATATAATTAGTTTACTAGGGCTAATGTCAAAGATTAGAATCAAAAAACATGTCAAATAACCAATAGAGAAACAAGTTAATGATACAATGTCAAAAAGCTCTTATATATTATCATTGTGTCATATAATCTCTTTTTCTCGATGTCTCATCAAGAATGTCACATTCTTATGTTATCAACTTATATGATTGATATATCTTTCTTTTACTTACTGAAATGAACTACTCGAGAAGCCACCATTCACATTGAATTAATTTGATATTTTTATTTCAGTAAAATGTATAATGATGTCTACCTTTAATGAAATGGAAGGTAAAAATATTTTCTTGTATTATTTATTAATTTCGTGTTACTTATGATGCACCAAATGCATGCTACTTCACCGGGAGTATATATTGTCAATGATTATTCTAATATATAAAATTACACAATTCATGATATAAATTAATAACAATATTAAATATGAATACCTATACACACATTTTAATATGGTAACATTCAATTATATATAAAACATTTGTAATTTATATTAGCAGGTCTATTCTTATAACCTCGTCTCATGGAGATTACCAGGTGAAAACTTTTTGAGAATATTTCCAAATGTACTATCATATCATAGAACCTGATAGTGAGACATAATATATGTCCAATCAGATAAATTTTATCCAAACATAGGATTTCTATTTAATTATAATTCCATAACACTTCAGGGTCCCTATCATAGTGGGGAACTAATATGACCATTCAATGAACAAAAACACTCAAAGGAAATTATAATATAAATTTTATGAATAATAATTGCCAACATTTGATAAGATATTTAATAACATTTATGTCTTTTAATATATTGATAATTGGAATGTAAAATATAAGTTTTTTTGGGGTAATAACTCCAACACCTACTTTTGTACTCCCTACAATTTTCCAAACTCAAAAACATATGTTTTCATCTAGTATTTTTCCACCATGGTTCTCTATCAGATGAAGTTTTTAAATACCATGGAATTTCTCTTTATAAATAAATCCCACACCTTCTATATAATATCATTGATGAGTGTATCATAATTCAATGATAATTTTTGATAATTAACTAGATATTCTCCACATACATCTATATAAACAAACTCTAACCTACGGTTCTTTAGTTCCTTACCTTGTATCTATAATGAAACATTTCCTTGATTCACAAGGATATTATCTTTTCATGTCCCACACACTAATACTTTGATATTTATAATTCTCTTAGAATATAATATTTTCATCACATTCCAACTCAAGTGACCTAGACAGTCATTCCATAAGTTTGAGATGATACTTGTCTAGCGTGGATTTAACCTTCTAATTCTCTAGTAAGTTACAAAGTTCCATCCTTAAATCATTTTCCCACCACCATGGAACCAAATTTATATTAATATACCCCATAAAAATGTTATATATAAATCAAAATCATCTAAATATATAATATAAATTATTTAATTCCTTAATCCTAGTATATACCACACTCCTTGAAACTCCAATTGGACTCTGTTACTTGTTCAGATGGAGACATCACCCATTTATACAATCATGAGATCATTATCAGATGAAATATGCACTCTAATAATTATTAATATGTATAATTCTTCATACACCCTCTCTTGTAAATTAATTTAAATGATTATCTTGATTTTGGCACCCAAGACTCAAGTGAACTAGGAGTACTTAGTAGAATACCACTCATATATTTTTATGTGGTATTTTTGTATCCACTTATAAAATCATTTATTCCATATTTTAATCATTATTCACTATTTTATTTCTTCATGTGACATTTATTCACATAATTACAACAAATGGGACCACCTTCTTCCAATATACCCATCCTCCGACTTCTTCTTCCTTTTCCAATCATATGTATTTTCCCTGTTATGGAATTTACCCTTCCATACACACTATAAGAATTTATGGTTGATGGATCTATCACATTAAAATGAATTTACTCATTAATAATAAGATCAATAACATACATAAATTCCAATCATACCTTACCACAAATATTTATCATCGTGGTAACCATCAAAACCCAAGACTCTGAGACCATTGAAAGTAGATGTAGAGCCCACTGGGGAACTCTGAAGTTCAAAATCACCAATTCCAACTAACAAATAAATATTTTGAAACCATTTATTTGATTAGTTTTAGACTTACCATATGACATAATCATGTGTAACAGACTCTGCAAGTGGACCACTTTTTTCATTTTTGAAAAATTCTCATATACATATATCAGTGAGAGTATTCAGACATTTTGAAACAGTATTCACCTCCTATATGATAGAATCTAAATTATAGTCTATAACCATCTTGATCATGCTGAGTGGTTTCTTATCCCACCTTTCCCATTCTTATTTTTCATCACTTATAGCTCGATATCTATAAATATAAGGTCAAGATCCCTCTTTACTACACAATCCATTACCAAAATATTTTAATATCAGAAATACTTCCTATCAAATTCTTCCACTCAAAACTTAATCGCCTCTAATTCCATTAATTATTTATATAGGGAACTAATAGTTATTTTTGAAAAACATAGAGGTATTTAGAACTACTTATGATAATTTTTGTATAAGGAAGATAGAAGAATAATGCTTCTAAAATTATTTTCGAATCACCTCCTCTAGGGTTTAGTCATATGAATCTCTATAACCAAAGCTTTGATTATAATTATTAGGTTTGATGAGATAAAACCACTAGATTTTATGCCTCCAAAACATAGAAGGTGGAAGTCTAAGAAGTAGAATGAACTCATGAACTCAATATACATAAAAATGGAAGACTATATCTCCCATGTAAATTTACTAATTGAAAAACTCATAAATGAACTTGTGAAATACAATGACTGAGTAAATAAATAAAAAAAGAATGAAAAAAGTGTTTATGTGTTTCTGACATGAGTCTTAATCCACTATGGGAACATTGTAATAACTTTTACTAAATAATGGGAATATAATTTCAATTAATAAGTGTATCAAAAAAATTATCCACCCTATGAGTTATATTAGAATCCATCGTACAAAATCGATCACTATCAACTTTTGATCATCATGGGGGGAATGAGTCAACCTCAGTATAATCTTCATGGGTATCCCTCAACGTCAACAAAGACCTCTCCTACCTTAACCTCAACTTCTAGTATACAGTTCTTTCCTTTGAAACTCGCATGATATTACCCTTATGTATTCTCCTATTTCAACAACCCAACTAGGAAAAAACTCTTTTGGATGTACTTTGGGAATATTCACCCCAAGTTCATCCTATAAATGGGTATAATACAGTCACCTATTTTCAACTTCAATAAACTAATATATAGATTTCAGAATTCTTGAATTAGTATTTTGTGTTATGAACAAAATGAGTTCAACTTGGAAAGTCACCCAATAAGGTCCGCCACATGGTAAGGTGTAAAAAAAGTCTTATATATTACCAAAGAATGGATAGAGTTAAAAGTGGAAGAAAAATATTAAACCATGATTCATTCAACATTAAGACAAAGGTGATAAACTAGAATGTAAAACAAGACAATACAATGTATGAGATCCATGCGACCAGTTGTCACCAACAAATTGTCCCACGACAATATGGATGAAAACCAAGAGAATCCGATGAATGAAAAGATTCACTTCCCATTACCAATGTCCTACAAAACCACATATACAAACAAACAAAGAAAAATGTATAGTATGATAAAAAATTTCCAGTAGGATTTCATCGAAGAATCTATAAAATGCCTATTACCATGAAAATTTTGGCACTATATTTAAAACAAAAACAGTTTATAATGAATTTTCTAAAGGGTTACATTTTGTAAAACATCATTCCGTTTTTCAAAAAATCCTTTTATATTTACATATGCATGAAATATGAAAATTATTGGTGATAAAGCATAAAATCATAAGAAAAAAACCCATGCATACACTATGATAAGCAATTGAGAAATCGACCATGAAATATACCATCATGCGTAAAACCTTCTATAAATAAAAGAGAACACCATTTGTTCTCTAACTAATAATAATATGCACTAGTACATAAAATAATGCACTATGCAAAGAATAATGTAAATACGACAAATATAGAGTCATATCACAAATTTTGATGATATTAATCCTCTAGTGGTATAACAGGAAAAAAGAGAGACAAGCCCATTTCCCGATGCACCCAAGGTTCCAAATGTTACATGATTTTCAAAACTGTTTGGAAAAAAATTATAAAATTTTATTAAAACAATCACAGAGAATCCTAACTTCTTCTATTCTTGAAAACCGATTTTATAATCAAAATAATCTTGAAGTAATTTCATGAACGCATAGTATTCCTAAAACCCATTTTAATGGAAACAACCTTTAAAAACATGTAACTATTTACAAAAAAACTTTTATATTATATCCATCCATTTCATAAAACAAACCAATGGAATTTAAAATAACATCAAATAATTCATAAGTTAGAACCCTTTTAAAAAGACACCTACCTCAATAATTGAGATAAAACGTGAAATATTAATATCCCAAATAACAGAGTTGAATCCAATAAAAACGTGTCTTCAAGGCCTTTAAAAACCTATATTCGGTACCTAAGGTTTAAGAAAGAAAATTGTAATAATAAATGGTTTGAAGGGATGTTTTTTATACCTAATATAGAAAATATAAGACCACATCACAGAACCCCCATCCACACCACTAACATTATGTTTTTACCAATGACTACAGTTCCCCACATTGTGCTACACCACAGTGACACTTGGTCATACTGGCCTCCAAAAACCAAGACACGGACGTCATTCAAATCCCATTATCCTAGAATAAGACCATAACACAATCCATGTGCCATGCCACATCTACTCCAAAAAAGGAAAAATTGACAAACTCACCCCAATGAACCTTCATGTTATAGTCTCTAGCTCCATGCCACATAACTCAACCAAATAGAAGGCTTATACAACTATCCCTTTACCACGGTGCATCTTTGTCAAAATTGGTAGTGGCACCAACATTCCACCTCTAGGACCCCACATTGAAGCTGTCTTTCCCATACCAAAACATGTTTCTCTATGGTTCAGTCACACCCATCCATGACACAGACCCCAATATAATTCCTAGGGAACTATATATACCCTCCAAAACCCTAGAACAATAATAAGCACTCAAAAACATTTAATATTATAGTGTACTAAAACCTGGAGTGCAACACAATTATCCCCACCATACATTATTTCTATCCCCATAAATCACTCATGATTTTGGACATAAAAAGATTGGGCTCACTGATTCCACACCGACAATTCTTCTTCTAATATATCATGGTTGTCCCCTCACCACTACCATTCTTCACTGACTAAAGTAATAATTTTACTCTATTGTACATTATTCTAGTGATACATAATCTGAACTAGTTTCTCAGCCACAGTGGTGAGGAGATCAAGATTGATATCTACCCATTCAATCTCATGGGAAGGTTCCATTTGATACCTCCCTAATTTGGAAACATTAAACACATCATGTATCAATATTAAATGATATGGTATGTCTAACTGATATTCCACCATTATAATTCATTCAATGATCTAAAGAGGCCCGCAAACCTTCGTGACAACTTACCCATCTTACACAACTGAGGTGTCCTAGGTGTGTTGAAACACAATGAAAGGCCTGATCAACAAACTAAAACTCAAGATGCTGGTGAAGATGGACTACGTAGGATTTATGATGACTTTTCCATGTCCAACCTCCTCTAGATCAACTAAACCATACCTACTGTCTCCTGAAGAATGCTTGGTCCAACCGATGACTGATCCCCCAAATCTACCCAACAGAAGGGAGATCTACATGGATACCCATACAATGATTTACTGGAAACCATCATAATAATGTCCTAATAACTATTATTATAGGAAAATATTACATGAGATAGATTCTTTTCCCAATAACCACCAAAATCAAGAATTCATACCCTAAGCATATCCTTAAGAACAAGAATTGAATTATTTGTCTATGCATCTATTTGTAGATGGTATGTCATTCTTAATTTGAAATGGGGACCCATAACCTTTTGAAAACCTTTCCAAAACCTATATGTAAACCATGGTTCTGCATTAGAAAAAATCATTGAGGGAACCCCATAAATCCTCACAACCTCTCAGACATACAATTACCTGATCTGCTCCACCTTCATCATCTTTTTGAAAGGTAAAAAATGTGATAATTTAATAATCTGATCATCGATCACCCAAATTTTATCATTACCACTAGGGGTATGTGGTAAACTAACAATGAAGTCCAGGGAAATCTCACCCCACTTCCATACTATAATGGGTAAGGGCTATAACAATCCAACATGAGTGTACTTCCTTAATTATCTGATAAGTAAGGCACCATTATATAAAATAAGTTGTGAACCACATCATACCCAACCAATAATAGTGATATCTCATTTAAGGAAACATCTTGGTAGTCCCTGTTTGAATAGATCAACATGATCAGTGTCCACTATCCATCAACTCCTGCTATAGAGAAATCAGAATGACCAACCTACTTTAGAGATGAAAATCCCTAGCAGGGTACCATGAACAATCATCTGAGTTCTCCCCACCTTTCAGGATTCTATTAAAACACTACAAATAATTATTTATTACCTATTTGAGTAGAACCAACTCATAAAATGATGATTCATCTTTCATAGAATCCAAGAACACCTTCCCACCAATATCATCCTCTCCCAAGCTCATCTCAGAAAACAAATTCATTGAATACCATTCATCCAATTATTTTATCAAGGAATGAATTTTTTATTTCCCATTCAAATAATTAGAGACCAAATTACCTTTAAAATGAGTATAATTGTTATCAAAATCAAAGGTCCAAAGATACTCTACCCATTATCTCTATCATAATTTTAAATCCTTATGAGTAAAAATATACTTCAATCTATTATGATTATAATATACCATAAAATTCACCCCAAAGATATAGTGATCCCATATTTTGAGTTCATAAACAACCTTTTGAATCTCTAGATAATGGGTTGGGTAGTTATTCTGATTATCAGATAAATATAATGATCCATATCCCACCATATGCCTCCCTTGAATCAACACTCTCCCCAAACCCAAACTTGATGCATCACAGAATACATCATAACCTAAACCTCATTTGGGATGAATTAAATTGTGAGATGATTTCGACATTGCCTTAATATTTTCAAAGGATATTTTACATTTTTCATTCCACTCAATATTAACACATTTACATGTAAAAGCTATCATTGGAGATGCAAGCTTGTGGAAGTATTAAAGAGAAAAATTATTTTAACCAGTCAGACCTCAGAATCTCCACATCTTAAACACATTTATATGATTCTACTAGGACAATAATACCATTATATTTTTTGGATCTACAAACATTCCAGTCTCAATATAATATTCCCTAGAAAAATTAATTCCTTGATCAAAAAATTCACACTTGGAACGCATAAAATATTGAAATGTTCATTCAATATTATAAAGATAATTTCAAAATGTTCCATGATATCCTTATCTAACTTTGGGATTATAAAAATATCATCCAAAAACATCACTATAAATGAGTCAATGAACTACTGAAAGATCTGGTTTATCATCACTATGAATACCAACGGAACATTAGTGAGACCTAATGGAATAAGTAGAAACTCAAAAAACCCATACCATCTCATTAACAATGTATTAGGCATATCCTCTTATCACAAACTCAATTGGTGGTAACCTGGAATATGGTTAATCTTTGAAAAACAATTATCCCCTCTGAGTTGATAAAAAAGATCATCAATTATTGGAAATGGATACTTTTTCTTAATTTTCAAATGATATAACTTATGGTAATTAATACAATGTATGAGGATTCAATCTTCATTATTGGAAAGGAGAATAGGTGAATCCCTATCTGACATGAAAGAAAAAATAAATCCATTAACCTAAAGGTCCTCATGTTTAACCTTAAATTTCTATAATATTACAGGTTCCATATAATAAGGTGGCATGGAAATGGGAATCATACTAGGGAGATGGTCAGTAGTAAACTCGACCGATCTCCAAAGTGGTAAACTAGAAAAATAATCAAGAAAGACATCAAGGTATGAAGTCACCACTTTTGGGAGTGGAAAACCCAAAAAAGATTCAATAGCATCAAGGAACATATCCAATTAATGGCATGTGATCACCCCCACATAAGGAATAATAGGCCCTGCCCTCTCATATCTAGAATCCCACTCACACTGAAAGACATGAGAAAATCCATTAGGAGATACAAACTAAAATCAACTATGATAATATTATATATGGGGCCTCTATTATAAGAAAATAATCAGGTCAAAGATTTCCTGATCAAGAACCATAAAATCCCACACCACTTCAAAGGTGGCTATCAACACATGACATGCAGGACATTTGAATCCTTATTCATACCTCTTTCCTAAAGTAATGGAAATATCAAACAATAATGACATATGTTCTACACAAAATACTAAAATATCAAAAAAAAATGATGTTATAAATGAATGAGTAGTACTAGTGTTAGATATAACTAGCACCATAGATGGTGAAATAAACATCGTACCTCTAACAGTAGCTAACCCTGCCTCAGAATCCTCTATTGCATACTCTACTACATAGAGTCATCAATTCCCAGCCACTACTTAAGCTTTAATAGACACATAAACACCCCCTTGGCTTAAAGGTAACATGAACCTCCCTTAGAAGCATCAAAATGAACCTATGAACCCTTATTAAGAGTAGATCCATCATTACTTCCTCAGTACATCCTTCAAAAAAATCCCAAAGATGAAAAAATTATCCACAATGAAAAAATGTTCGGGGTGCTTCTAATACCCTCCAGAGCTGAACTTCAATATTTGGTGCTAAACATGCATATGTTTTAAATACATCACATGAATTACAACAATGTTCCAGGAACAAATGTTTATTGCCTTTGGTAACTATGTACATTTACAATTAAATAATACAAAACAAATTTCATCACTGAGGATTCTCTACACATGTAATTCCATTATATGTATCACAATCATTGTAATTCTAATGGAAATGACACAATGTAAGAAAATGGTGATCTATAAAGCCCAATAAGGGATAACCAATGAAAACCTATCATAAAATAACATCATGGGTAAGACATGATTCCTGATATAAGAACATGAACACTGGGACAAGAGGCATAATATGATCATGAGTACAAAATTTAAAACATTATATTAAGTAAATGAGGAGTGACATGATCGTCAGTGTATGAGGCATAGTAATGAAATCTCGATACAACATAGAATGATAAATTCATAATCATATCACCAAGGTTCATTACCAAGGTGTCATAAAACATTACCTGGGCATACTTCTAAGGTCTCATGAACATGTGAGCTCCAGATATTTATTATTTACCCAATTCATTATAGTGCTATTATGGTTAACCCTTCATAATTCTTAATTCATGTGAGATATATAAGAAAAAAATGCATAAATCTATCAATAATCATATAATGATAAAGCCATTGGAAATTAATTTTGTGTCTAATGAAATTCAAAAACATTCTAGGTAAATAACCATCCATAGATTTAATAAAGTATAAGGTATTTAAACCATATAGATAGAGGGTATATGATTTAGTTAATAATTTCCCCAACCAATTGATGTATGGGTATCTAGGTCAATAACCTTCAATCATAAGATGTATGAAAGGATTTTCACAATGAAGTATATGATTATGCATTGATGATGATAAGGAAAGGCAATGTTAGTGATGGATCTATCTGTAAGTAGATCATATTTTCACTATATAACATGTACATAAAAACGTGGACATATATAGAAATGGTAAAATACATGAGAAATATGTATAGTGAAAGGGAACAAGAACATTGGTTACAAATTGGGTGGGAATAAAACCCTTTCAATGGATTATTTTGTTTATCTTGGTGAATAGGAAACATGCTGGAGTTGGTCCCCAAGAACCAAATCCTATGTACTTTATGATAAAATTTTATTTATTGTTTTGAATATTAATAAACTAGTTATCACATCACGATGATTCTTCTATGTGACATAGTATGCGATAAGGTCCTAAGAGTAGTTGTACCACTAAAAGGTCATAACAGTTCCTATCTATGATGAAAACTTGGGGGGGGGGGGTTCAACAACACTATTGTTGAATAAATTTTATATAGATAAATTATATTATTTGAGGATAAATGATAATGTATATCATAGGTGTGTACTTATAGAACTTTGAGTCACCCCCTCATGGTGTATGCCCTTAGTAATGTCCATTAGGATTTTATGAGTAGGAGGCCTGATAGTAGAAAATTCACATTTATGTGTCATTTTATGTACCTATCTAAAGACATGTGTAATAGTCCTTATAATTTAATATTATTATTAATGATTATTATATTTCATTCACTTAGATGTATTGATTAAAACTATGACGATAGATATTCACGGTGAGGTAGAACATGTTGAGTACATCATGAGAAATATTGTATTAATGAATAATTTGAGAAATGATTTATCCCTTCTATTATTTAACAAAAGTTGATATCTAAGGACATTTTATGGAAATTATATAGCCTAAATAAAACCATTTACACGGTGTTCTCTAAGAATGTTCTATTTCCAAAATGTCAATGAAAATCATATTGGGCATATAGGTCGATGGCACTGTCATGAAACATTCTCAATTGGAGATATTGTGAAAAAGGTATTATATTACACAATTAGTGTTCATATTTTGTAACATGTCATTACAACATTAATTTATTTATCTATCTATTGGTGCCTCTCCATATTTCTGGATGTTAACCTGGGACTTAAGGCTGCTTCGCCTAATGCCACTAAGAAAGAGGTCTAGAGGGACACACACTAAGTGTATCCAGAATCTTAGTTAAATAATATATTATTATTTATTATTTAATAGGCTGAATAAATATTATTCCCTCATGTGGTTTTATAAATATTCATATATTCTTGATCACATTTATTTTTTCACTAGTTATTCGAGAGAATATATTATGAGTGGAATGATTAATAAATATTTATGTGCTATTTTATTAATATAATATTCATTTATTTATCGGTGAATAATGTAGTGATATTTATTTAATAAATAAATAGACATTATTCATGGTCTGATAAATACTATGGTGGAATGGAGAAAATAGTTTAATGGTCCGGTGAGAAATGAAAACATTGGATATTATTTAATTAATTAATATTTAATTATAATTCATAATTTAAGCGTATTTCGTGAAGTAATAATATTACTATTATTTTTTTACATGGTTTTTCTCTTGGATTAAAAAAATAAGCAAGGGAACTTGAGAAATTATTTTATTTTCACCCTAGAAATATAAATACATTGTTATGTTATTTTCTCGATAACCAATACAGTAGTGCAAAACAATCTTGAACAATCCTCTCAAGCCTAGAGAGCTCCCCCTTCTCTAAAATACATCCAAGAACAATGAGAAATCTTCCTCAATCTAAATAAGGAGAATAATTTGGAAGCGATTCTCAAGGTGATCAAGGAGGATGAATCAAGGTCATTTATCTTCTGTGATAGCACCCGGTGACTCCATCGAAGTTGTCTAGAGATTCCTGGAACACGTGTGGATTGCCACTAGAGGAAATATAAACTTGGTTACTACAATGGAATGATGGTTCACCAAATATATTCCACCATATTCATCAATGAAGAAAGAATTACACAAATGTAAATCATTATCCAATTAAACTAATTATTAAAAAATATTTGGTGGTATCCTCTCTCTAGTTATGACAGGATTACTCTTGTTTGATCTCATTGATCCATTTCATCAATCAAGGCGTTTACTGTCATGGATCTCATATTTATCATCAATAATGACAAAAAGAAAAGATGGGCACTACCCTTACCATTATTTTGCTACACCTAGAACCTATGATTTATATCAGAGAAGGTAGATAATTGTTTTTAATTATTTTAAAATCATTAGTGATTTATGAATATTTAATTTATTTTATTCAATTCTGGTTTAATCATTCTTTTAATCTGAATTGTGAGATTGGTTTCTTCTTCTGTTTATTATAGATCTAATCAATATGTTTAATTTTATGATTAAACTAAAATCAAGGAACACATATGGTGGTGCTATGGTTTCTGGACAGACAATACTGGACTACACACCATGTAACCAGAGTTACATGGAATGTAATAATGTTCAACACATCAAGATTTGATTCAGAAATCAATTCAAGATTATGCATTGTTTATTAAATTAATTACACCATCTAATATGCTATTTGTTGACCATGATTAATGGGTTCATGGTTATCTAGACTACACACAGTGTAGCCCACATATATGGCGTGTAGTGCCTTTGGTCCAGAGACAATCTGTGTATTCCATACACAACCTACTTGACTGGTGACCATATAACACAGAGTCAACATGGTGTATGGCCAATTTGACATGCCATGTACTCCAAATTTTCTAAGGTTCATTTTACATGCCGAGTATCATGGCATGTACCTCCAATAGAATGTGAAAGGTGTACACACCATGAAGATGGGATCTACACACCATGTACTTTTACCAAACTACGTAGATTTAAAATTTATTTTTTACTATATAAACCTTGATACATGTACTTGTGTGTGGTCATAAATATAGGAAATGTCGTGTTGTAGGTTTTAATATACATAAATATTTTAATGTTTAATTAATATCATTGTAATTTCTAGATCATCTTACCCTGAATGAACCATATTACATGTTGGAACTCTACGTGCATTGAAGCATAATACATGACTAAAAAGTCATGTAATTTTTCTAATCGTCCATGAAGTTCATGTTGTAAAAGAACATGATAGGTCATGTATGCCATATGCCACAAGAGTAATACAATATATGAGTATAATGCATGTTGGGTAGATTTGGATGGGTATTCATCATGTTTCCTCCAATGTATATTAATTAAAAAGATAATTTTAAATTAATTTATTTTATTTTATTAAAATTATAATGGATGAGAATCTCATGGAAATTCAGATTCGGATCAATATAAAAGGATTGATTAATTAAATATAATAATTAATCTATTTGAGTCAGACTTGTCTTAAATAATAGTGATTATGAATCTAATATTAGTTTTATTAAATTCGCAATTCATTTCATGCATGTAGATATTCATGTTCTTGACTCATCCATTTATATGTGATTGGTTTCATTTAAATTATTATTAAATTAAAATTTTGGCATGCATGCCTTCTCTCCTTTCATTATGTAGGTCTCGTGTGCCCGTGGTTTCTTTTTTCTAAACCCATTTTCCCCCTAACCTACATGTGAGTAAAATGAATATGAAATGTATGTATCTCCCAAGCCAGTGGAGGTAGTTTAAGTTGAAAGCCAAGGTGAAACCAATCCAAGAAGATTCAAGTTAGAATGGTGGGAAGTTGTAAACAGAACCCTTAATTGGTTCAAGGCATTTCTCCCCTAGGTCAATGGTTATTGTATAAAATGATAGATAAACTAACCATTAATATAAGCTCATTATCATACCATTTATTTTATTTCACTTAGTTTCATGGTTATTTAATTATGGATGTCTTGTTGCGATCACATAATTACTAAATTAATGATCATGAAAGATAGAACTAAAATAAACTAGCTTATGTGTAAATATTATCTAAGACATGGTTAATCACTTATGTAATCCCACTTAATATTAACAATCATGCGATGAATATAATTATCAAAAATTTATTCATAAAAGGATAAAATCCTTCAATAAAATATTAAGTCGGTATAGCCTTCCATTACATCAGTTAGAATCAAACAATAGTTCAAATTGATTGACTAGCCAAATTTGGGGTTCTTTAAATTATCAAGGAATTCTAACATGAGGTTTTGGGTTGAATTAACTTATTTTAGATCATAGTTTTACTTTCAAAGAAGGAATTGGTGTAAATGAGAGGCAAAGGTTGAGTAAATCCAATTAATGGATTTCGGGATTGGGGAGTCCACTCAATAGATCACCGAACTATGAGTTAATGTAGTTAACATTTTGAATGCCTATAGAAAACCATATAATTTTCTTGAAAAACCAAATTTTGGGTAATAATAAAGGGAATATATATCCTTTACACTATAACATCCAAGAAAAAATATATTTTGAATCTAATGGTGAGGTATATTAGGTCTTGATAAAATAGTGGGAGACTAGAAAAATATAATATTTATTTATTTGTCTAAATTTTATGAGATAAAGTAACAAAATTTTTCTTTTCTTATTTTGTAGAAAAAATTAAAATGACATCAAATATGACATTTTAATCCATACATTATAAGGAAAACGTTCTCACTAGCACAAATTTCCATGAGTGGAAAAGGTTCATATGCATTATCCTTTTCCATGCGAGAAAATTGTATGTGCTGGAAAAACTATTATGAGTTGGGATTGGAAATGAGGAAAAGAGATGAAGATATATCTCTTCATGAGAAACATATGAATGATTCTAGAGATGTTTAATAGTTCATGATATCATCCATTTCCCATAAGATTCTAAATCAACATGAGGATATGGATTCCCATATCATGATGTTTCATCTTAAAGATCTCTATCAAGAGAAGGAGAGACAAGGGAGGAATGATATCTCCAATGCTTTGGTCAAAAATAATCATGGAGAGTCAATGGTAACTAGGCCTCATGTAGTTAGGCTTATCATCTACATTTAACGCATATACATATTAGGAATTAAATTCATAGATGAGTTTCATACAGTTCTTATACTCTCATCACTGCCCAAGACCTTCTCCAACTTTATTATTAATTACAATATAAGAAATATTGATAAGAGTCTTCTAGAAATTCTTACATTAATTATCTATGTGGATAAGGACATGGGGCATGAAAAACCTATAGTCGTTATGGTGCATAAGAAAAGGAAAGACATAGAAATGGGTACAATGACTAATAAACAATCTAAAGCTCCTAAGCACCATCCTACTAAGAAGAGGAAGATACAGAGGCAGTGCATGGAATAGGAGGTAGTATATTTCACATGTGGAAAGTCAAGTCATTAGAATAAAAACCTCTCCCAAAATAAATGGGAATCTAAATTTATGTTCAATATCTAGTAATATCTATCAATATCTACACATTGGGTGTTAGATACAACTTTTGGGGATCATGTCTATATCTAAATGTTGGAACCAAGTAGATTTTGAGAGATTACCAGAGGAGAGGTGGATATGAGAGATAACAATAGAGCAAGGCTGGTTACGCTAGCTATTGGTCACTACCACCTTTCTTTACCAACAAGAATGATTTTGGTTTTAATATTTTGTTATTATGTAACTATAGTTTCCAAGATCATAATTTTTGTACCATTCCTAGATATAGATGGGTTTATTTTAAGATTTCGAAATAAAATTGTTTCTTTTATAAGGAAAACATATGTTATGGTGTGGTGAATTAAAATAATGATCTTTATTTTATAAAATATCTAAACCATGTGTTGTAAATTGATAACCAATAACATTCACATGACTCATATGACACCTAGTTGGGGCGTCACCATCTTGGTCAGGTAAATGAGAAGTGTTTGAAAAAGCTATGTCAAGATGGTTATTTAGACTCTTCTCATATAATACCACTTTGTAGATGTAATTATTGTTTACAAGGAAAAATGACCAAAGCACTGTTCTATAAACAAGGTGATTGGGCCATAGAGCTTCTAGGATTGGTACATACTGATGATTATATACCATTTCTAGTATATGTTAGTGGTAGATATTCTTACTTCATAACTTTTACTAATTAATTGAGTAGACATGGATATATTTACATAATTAGGTATAATTCTGAGTCCTTTGATAAATTAAAGGAATTCAAAATGATGAAATTAATCATCTTGGTAAGAATAAAAGAATCTTTGATCGGATCGTGGTGGTGAATATCTTAACAAATATTTTATTAACTCTTTAATGGAGTTTGGGATTTTATGTCAACTCACACTTCCTCACACACCATAGTGGAATGTTATTAGTGAATGTGTGAACCTTACCTTGTTATACAAGGTACAATCGATGATGATATGTGAAAATATTTCGTTATCTTTTTGGTGAAACGCAATAAAAACTTTGGCATACAGATTAAACCTAGTACCAACTAAAACATAAAATGGAATTACATTAACATTATGGAGTGGAAAGACATACATTTTATCACATACATGTGTATGGGGATGTGAGGCATTTGTTATGTCCCTATCAGGAAACAAAATAGCACCCCAATGCATGAGGTGTATCTTATAGAGTATCCCACAAATCCAAAGGGATACTACCTATAGAACCCCTTGGAGATGAAACTGAATTTTAGTAGGTAAGACATCATTATTTAGAGGGATTACATCCTCAAAAATGTTAGTGGGAATAAAATTGACTTCGATGAAGTTGATGCTCAAGATACACAAGATTTGGTACAAGAATAGATTCCATAGATCCATGTGGAAGAAGTAGTTCCTGAAACAAAAGTATTTCATAAGAGTGTAAGAGAGGTAAGAGAACCATAGAGATATGTTTTTATAGTCAATGAATATGGTTATTCATTATTGGATAAAAGTGATGAAACTCTCTCATACAAGGAGGCAGTAGAGATCTCGGAGGCTACAATATTGAAAGAATCCATGAATTTCGAAATGTATTCCATGTATCAAAACCAAGTTTGGGTACTGGTCAATGCACCCGTTGATGTGAAGGCTATTAAATGCAAATGTGTATTCAAGAGGAAACTGGACATGGAAGGTAAAGTAGGATATTTTAAAGAAATACTAGTGGATAATGGTTCTAAACAACATCATGGAATTGATTATGACGAAACATTTTCAGCATTTTACATGTTTAAATCTATAATAATTCTAGTTGCTATAGAATCTTACCATGACTATGAAATTTGGAAGATGGATGTCAAAACTGAAGTCCATAATGGGAACCTTCCGGAAGATGTCTATATGTCACATTCAAATGAGTTTGTGACTCTAGGTGATGGAAAACATATTTTCAAGTTGCATAGGTCCATATATGGATAGAATAAACCCTCTAGGCCATGGAACATTCAATTTGATGAATCTATAAAAGAATTTTCATTCATTAAGAATTAGTGTGATCCATGTGTGTATAGGTGGTTTAGTGGAAATGCAGTAATTTCCTTGTAGTATATGTTGATGAAATATTACTTATTGGAAACAACATATCGGTCTTATAGTCTATTAAGGACTCGTTGAACAAGTTCTTATCCATGAAGAAATTAGGTTAAATAGCACATATATTATAGATAAAGATAATTCAAGATAGATCTAAGAGGATAATTGGACTATGTCAAAGTAAAAATATTGAATAGATAATAAAGTGATTTAGTATTGAACAATCCAAGATGGGATTGGTTCCAGTGTCACATAGTTTTCATCTTTCTAAGAAGACATGTCAATGGACACTAAAAGAGAAAGATAGAACGAGTATGATATCATACGCTTCTGTGATAGGATCAACCATGTATACCATGTTATGTACTATACTTTATGTTGCCTATGAATTAATCATGGTAGGAAGATATCAAGTATATATAGAATAGCAACATTGGGTTTCTATTAATGATATCCTTAAGTATCAGAGAAGAACTAAGGATATGTTCATGGTATATGGAGGAGATGAGGAGCTAGTCATTAGGGGTTATATTGATGGTGGTTTTTAGATGGATAATAATGATCTAAATTCACAATTAGGATATTTTTTCTATCTCAACTAAGGATATGTGATCCAGAAGAGTACATACATTCAAGATGTCACTCATTCTATAGTGGATTTCAAGTATATAGAGGCTTCTAATTAAGACAAAGAAGCCATTTGTATATGGATTTTTTTCTAGGAGATTGATGTGGTGCCTAGTAGTAAACATCCTATCACATTGTATTATGATAATACATCAGTGGTGGATCTTGAAAAGGAGACATGGTCACACCAACCGACACTGTACATACCCCGGAAGTATCACCTCATGATGGATTTTTATCAAAGGGGTGACATTTCAGTGAGAAGAGTACTCATGGATGTGAATGTCGAAGAACCCTTGACTAAAGGCCTATCTCACCAGAAGCATGAGTATCATGTGAGAGCTACCAGACTCAAGGTTGTTAGCAGTTGGCTCTAGTGAAAGTGGGATTCTGATGGATTTGGTTCCCTAGAACAAAATTCTATGTACATTATGATAAACATTTTTTTAATATTAACAAAATACATATCACATTATGATTATTATTCTATATGACATAGTATGTGATAATTCCCTAAAAATATTTGTCACGCTAAAAGGTCATAGTGGTTCCCCCATTGTGATGAGAACTCAAAGATGTTATGAAAATATTATTTAATAAATATTCTATAGCCGGATGATATCATTTTAGGGACACAAACGATAAAGACTATTAGGTGTAGAAACTCATAGGACTCTGAGGAACCTTCTCAAGGTGTACCCCCTTGGTAATATCTAGTATGATATTCTGAGAATGAGACCCACAAATAGGAAAACCACATATATATATATAATTGGATGTTCCTGTCTCTATAGGTGTCTATTGGTCCTTAGAGTTTATGATTATTATTAATTAGTATTATGTGTCATGGACTTAGATGTGTGGACAAAAAACAGTGATGATAGATTTTTATAGAAAGGTTGGATATATTGTGGTCATCATGAGTAATATTACATTGATAAATAATGTGACAATGGATATATCCCTTATTATCTTTAACAGAAGTTAATATCTAAGTCCCTTTGATGGAAATTATATATCCTAAATAAATCTATTTCCATGGTGTTATATAGGCAAGTTCTATTTTCAGAAATTCAAAGAAAGAGATATTGAACATATAGGTTGATGGAACTGGCATACAACTTGATCAATTAGTGATATTGCTATAAACGGATTATAATACACAGTAAGCATTCGTATGTGTTACCATGTCATTGCAACATTATGTTCTTTATTTATGTGTTCTATGGTGTGTTTCTATATGCTAACCATGGACTTTAGGCTACTTCTCCTAATTCCACTCAAAAATAGGCCTACAGGGCCACACACTAAGTGTATCCAGAATCTCAATTAAATAATATATTATTATTTATTATTTAAGAGGTTGAATAAATATTATTTCCATATGTGGTTTAATAATTATTCATGTATGCTTGTTCATATTTATTATATCACTAGTTATTTGAGAGAACATATTGTGAGTGGAATATTTATTAAATATTTATTTTCAATTTTTTGAATATAATATTTATTTATTTATTAGTGAATTATTGTGTGATATTTATTTAATAAAAAATTAGCCATTATTCAAGGTCTAATAAAAATTCTGGATGAATTGAATACTGAGTTTAATGGTCCAATGAGAAATAATAATATTGAATATTATTTGATTAAATAATATTTAGTTATAATTCACAAGGTATGTGAATGTTTGGAAATATTATTATTATTATTATTAATATTGGACATAGGGGTTTTCTAGGAATAAATAAAATATGAAAGGGAACTTGTACAGTTATTTTATTTTCACCCTAGAAATATAAATATCCAGTTATACTATTTTCGCGATAGCTAATTAAGTTTTGTACAACAATCTTGGAGAATCCTATCAAGCCTAGAGAGATACATTCTCTAAGAACACTTCCAAGAACATTGAGAAATCCTCCTCCACTAGATCAAGGGGAATACATTAGATGTGATTCTCAAGGTGATCAAGGAAGATGATGCATGAATAAGGGTCTTCCATGTTAGTACATAGAGAGCCCTTTGGAGACATCTGGAGATTTATGGGACATGGGTGGATCATCGCTAGAGGAAATATACACTTGGTTTCTACAATGCAACGATGATGACCGCAATTTTTTTTCTTCAGATTCATCAATGATGAAATAATTCCTTAGAGGTAATTTTTATACAATTAAACTAATTATAAACAATATGTGTCGATCTCCTCTCTCGGGTTCTTCTGTGATTACCCTTGTCTAATCTCATTGATCTATTCTGTATATCACAGTTTTAACCATCGTAGATCTCAGATTGGTCATCAATCATGAAAACAATATTTGGCACCTCACTTCCTACGCTTCTACTACGCCCAAAACCTACAAAACAATCATATTAGGAACAAAATAATGTTCACATTGAAAATGGAAGTTAGATAATTGAGGTAATGATAATGAGAAGTAATTAAGGATACATTCATGGAATAGGTATATCAACTGAATATGAATGTAAATCCAAATATTTTAAACCTTTATTATGGGACATAAAGTGCATGTGAATTATCCAATGAAAATCCCACAAGACTATCAAACTAGATGCGTAGTATGGGCCCACTCACCATACACCAAAATGATGGTCGAGATATACCTAACCAAATATTATTGGTTTTTTAATCACTTTGATGCATCAGATCTAAAAAATACGTCCAGTTGTAGAATTTAAATAGTGATGTCAATGCTAGAATAACCATACACACTTTTATTTAACAAATTTAGGATGGTTTTATTGCTTTGGGAAACCATGTTCATTAAAATTAATTATAAAGTTAGCATAATTAGTGTTAATGGTTATCTATCATTGATAAAATATTATGTAAATTATAATAATGAAATATTTAATATTTCATATTGGAATAAGAAGTAATTTCAAATTTCTTGCAAAGGTGGTCGTAAAAGAGGGGTGAGGAACCCTTATTTTGATTGAGTAGTGACTTAGGAAAATAAAATAATTTTGGGGAAATTAAGTCTCTCATTAACAATAAAGAATATTCCTAGTAATATAGTTATTTAAAATCACATTAAAACATAATGAATTTATAATCAAAGGATTATACAAAATAAGAACATGAATCGAAAGAAGTGCAAGAAAAGACCCCTTACCTTACGAGGATACTTCTAAAATCATGAGATTATGTCCTTAGAACATTGGAACCAACATGGAGGGAATATTTGGAGGGGTATTTAGAGAAAAATAATTAACAAATTCTTTGGTGAGGAATGTGAGGAGGGAAAGGGTGTATTTTTACTTGATGAGGGGTGGTTTTATGGGTTAAAATAAATGTTATTTTATTATATAAGTCAACCACTTGTAACTTCAATCAATTCCAACCAATTTTTTATTTTTTTAATAAGTGTTAGATAGTTTTTTTATGTTTAATGACTCCCTAATTCAAAACATACCTTCCATCCAACCTAATTAATGAACATAATCTAAAAACTAATTTTTCTCTTAAAATTCTATTTTTTGTTCCAAAACGTAATGTATAAATTTATAAATTTAAATTAATATATTTAAGTTCCTATTTATATTTATTAAAATATATTTTATAAAATAATTTTTTTTAAATTAGTCATACTGAGATAATAATAAATGTCCTTATATATTTAAATTTAGCAATTTCTTTGAAAAATATACATCAAGGCCATTATAAAACTCATTTCGGACATAGTGAAAATATATTATCATTTTATAAAGAGTTTCATAATATTATTTCATGAAAATAATTTTTATTTAAAAAATTTACATTTATCCTAAAGTAAATTTTAACGGAATATGTTTACAGTCTCTAAAAAAATAATAAAATTTTAATTATATCATTAAAAAATCCATTTACTCTTCCTTGTTGTAGTTTTCCATAATGTTTAAAGTTAATATGAAATGCAAAAGTATATATATAATATCATAAGAAAAAATTCACTAGAAAATCGGAGTTCTATTAATAACATAATGAAAATTTTGGGGTGTTACATTCTTCTCCACATAAAGAAACTATGTTCTCATAATTTTACTCATTGAATAAAACCTAGTAAATCCAAATGTTCACTTAAATTTAATCTATAAAAAGGAAAATTTATCAACTCCTAGTAGATGTTAATGATATGTGGGAATACTTGTTATATATAACCATGTATTATAGAGAAAACTTTTATCCATCTAAGGCTCTCTTCCCTAACATTTTAAATCCAAATTTCCAAAAATATCCAAACTAAGCTCTGATACAAAATGAGACACCCCGATCCAGTGCTTTCAGATCTAGTGATAAAATAAGATTATTTATCCATGATTAGTGTCATATTTAAGACTAGGGTGATCCAATAGTCATAGTTACTCATCCTAAACGTGGTAATCTTTTATTTCCCTTGGTTAGGTAATTTTGGGTTTCACTGAATCAAGTTTCTTTTGTTACTATATTTTAACTTGATTCCTATAAATTTAAAAATAGACATTCCACCTTTTATAGTTTTCATTTTTATAATTTTAAATTTCCATTCATATTGAAAAACTATCGGTCATGATAAAAGTAAAAGAAATGTATTAGAAATTGGTTGGAGAATTACATAATCCTAAATACATGAGTAATGAAAAAAAATCATTCTAATAGAACCTTCACCATTTTACTACATAACCATATCACAGGGCCAGTTTACCCCATCATCCTAGTGATGAGATAATAAGTGGGAAGGAATAATGGAAAAGAAATCATAAAGAAAATTTAGGTGAAACTGGGGAGGACCCCAACACATCACACATTCTTGATCCAAGATTTTGTCTCGAGGTTATTTTTCATAGTAGCAGCCTAGACCTATACTTATAGAGTCCATATGGGATCATGTAAAAATTAATGTCATTAAATATTTTTCAAAAGTGGTCATGGGTAGGTCACAGGTCCTAAAACAGTTAAAAATTAAAATTACATCGTATTTGGCCAGTTTATACCATCTTACTAATTTACATGTCATATAGTGATTACACCAACTGTAAATCCTACACCATGTGTGCCATATTCATGAAATGCAATATTTATGTCAATCATCACATGGGTAAAATCATGACACATATCAACTTCTCTTCTGGTCACATTCCTCCACATCATAACTTGTGTTTCATTCAAGAATTCTACTGTTACATGATGTGTAATCATTACATAATGTGAAATGTCATTTTTATAATTTAGGGGCCTTGTTTTTCCTATTTTATTCAGTTATCTTCCTTGGAAGTGCTCCATGATTATCAAATTTTTTAGAAGACCTTTATTTGATGGATTCTTCCTCGTTTTAGCTTCTTTACACAATATTCTTAACCGGTCGCATCCTAAAAAATATGAGAAAAAATTCAAGGATATATGCATGTGTTAACAATTAAATCATAAAAACAACTACATTTTAATATCAAAAATATATATAATAAATTCACTAATCAAACCCCCCACACATGAATTCATACTTGTTCTCAAGGATGTAATCTCAACATACTACAACAGACACTTACTCTAGCACGATTTAAATTCAGTGTCAGCAAAAACAATTGATCAAATGGAAAATTAAATGTTTGAGCATCACTGGTAGAAAATTTATTAATGCCTCCTTATTTAGAAAATACAAATTTATAATGTATTTTAATTTTCCTATTTCAAATTATCCATGTATTTTCATTCATACATTTTTATATTTCAATTAATTATCAATATTAATACTCTCATCATACAGGTACAAATGAATATAGTGATTTACATACCTCATGAAATGTCAATTACCATCGGCTTGCAAGGAATATAGATTCTCCACTACGTAAATACACAATCACAATTAATCATGACGGCTTCACCATTTAAGACCCAATGTCTCTAAGGCTTATGACGCGTAGAAAAATGATACAAATCAATTAGGACTCCAAAAAAGAGGTTTGTATCTAATGTACTTTCCTGATAATCTAAGAATAAGATCAATAAAAATACCCCTTCATAGATGTCATTTATCTCTCCCCCTAAAAAGCTAAAATTTGGCCCATGATACATGTAATCACAATTAATGAATCAAATTAAATTTATTTTTCATGTTTCTCCTTTTTTTAAAGATATACTTAATAAGAATCTCACATTCATCACCTAAAAACATTCGATCAAAATATCATCAATCTGTAAAATAGTGATTTTTTATCCTCTTTAGTTACAACCCTTTTTTATTTTTTCCAAATGTTTTTTGTAATATAATTTAATAATGAATTATAATGAAAAATAATTGGCCACTCCCTAAATCACAATGGATAATCACCTATAAAAATATCCTTAATAAATTATATGTCATTATAAACTAGTAAATACCTCACCCACAATTATTATTTTTAACATCATGCAAATTATTTAGTGGATGGTAAGAATTGAAAAGATATGACTGTAGCTTAGCTCATTTCCCAATAAGGTTGTTCATGTATTCAACTTGATTAAAAGGGATTATTTCAAAGTGGGCTTTCAGTAAGGGGAAAAATATGCCCCAATCATATTACAATTGATTTTGTTCATTCATATATTTGATAAGATGAAAAGAATGTTATAAAAGACATCATTCTAGAGTTTCCAAAGAAATATACTATAGAAAGAATGGAAAATATTTTCTTAGAGTATATCTCGGGAATGATACAAATCGTTGGAACAACTAATCATGGAAAATAATATGAAAAATTAAATCAATTAATTAAAATATCATAAATTTATATCATGGTCAATTCGAAGAGAAATTTATGTTATAATGATAAAAATGCTCTTCAATTAATGATTTTTCAACTCATAATAGATAAGATTATCCATATGAATTATTTTCCCAATTTATTTCATTCAAATTTATTGACAAAGAAATAGAAATTCATGGAATGTTAATTAACCTTGGATGTTTACATCTCCTAGTTCAGATGATTAAATAATGAGTCAAATGTGGGGCATGCAATTGGAAGTTAAAAACTATAATTAAATGTGGGGGAAAATTATTAACTAAAACACATACTCCAATTTTCAGTGTCTCTTTGAAGTTTGTTGTACATGAATTTAATATAAAAATTCATGATGTGTACTTTTCTCACAATATGTAATTTTCCTATAAGCTTCTATTGTGTTTACTACTTCTTGATTCTAGTTTGGGTCTTGATGGTCCTGCAAATTAAAAATATAATGGTTCAAGCACATGCCATTGTAAATGAATTTTGAAATATTTTAAGCGATAACATGCACAACTAAAAACCAAGTAAAGGGAAATTTAAAAAAAATAGTGTTGCCTCCTAAAATTGATTTTGTTTAACATAATTTTCTTGAACTTACCTCTTATATATTTTGCTCACATGAAAAATGATTGGAAATTTTGAACCTTGTTAGGTGTTATAAATGGTCTCAGTTGGGTCTTGTTTATGTAGGTCGGTCCATTTTCTTCCCCTATAAATTTCTTAATTCTTCATGATAGTAGTATTTTATTAATATCTATAGGATTGATCAATTATTTCATTCTTAATCCCAATGAACTAAACAGAAGTTCACATACCAACAATACATGTTTTCCATTCTCAAATGTAGTGTAGTAAGATTATTATAACAACTCTGGTCCTTATTTCATACATAAACATGATAAATTACATAAAACAATCACTTAAGACAACATAAAATATTGATAGGTCTATTGTCATTGGGTATTAGAAACATTACATATCAATTTAAAATATTAAATACACATCTTAATTGAAAAATAATTTAACATGACCACTACATTCCCTTGTACTTAGCATTGCATGGGATTACATGAGAAAATGCATAAGAAAAGGGTGAGATATAAATCCCAATAAGGGAGTAAACAAGGCATAACATGAATAATATAGGACATGTTAGGCAATAATAATATCAATGAAGCACAAGAGAAACCTGAACATAAGGGCATGATAAATAATGACTATCATAACATGGAAACGTGGCAACAAAATTTAACATGACTTTAGCATGAGCCAAGTCCCATTGCACATGGAGAATGAATAAACCCTCATTTCAATTGAATTATCATGAGTAAATACTCATTGTACTTGACGTATCATGATACAAACCTTTACGCAATGCATTGGAGTACTATCAGGGTGCACCCTTCTTAAACATTTCATTTCACGCATAAGTGTGCCACATGGATCATATAACATGGATTCAATAAATATCATCATTTATTAAAAAATAAAAAAATGTGTAATTCATACATGAAACTATATAATAAATAAGTAAATGTGCATAAAGGTTAATACCCTTGATAGAGAAATGAGCATGGTATTTACTACACAATGACTTTGGGAAATCGCTGTGTAATTTTGGTAGCGTAACGATGCGACATAAGAACTCATAAAAATGGTTGATGAGAGAGAAAGTGGTGTCTCATCATATTTACATGAAATGGAATGTCAGGGGGTCATGTAGGTACATTTACTATGAAAATTAATGGAATTTGGATTCATAATAAAAAATAATTTCTTTAATGTAAATGAGAGAGAGAAATTCATTACGGAATTTTGGGATGCCACAACTCTTCTATAGTCGATGGAATGGACTCCTTCACTTCTCGACTGTGATAAAGAGTCCTAGTTGGGATAGATCTAGTGTGAGGTATTATGTGACCAAATATCCAAGGGGGATTCACTAGATGGATATTCTAGAAAATGGAATCACATCAACTTTTTCTAGGGATGGATGGTATTTATAGTCAGGTTATGGGAGGAAGTGATACAGGAGTTCCACACTTGACCCCTAACTATACATCATGGTGTAATGAAGATTTATGGACACCTTTAGTAATAGCTTTAGTGGTTTGGAATGAAAAAGAGTGTCGTCAACTTTTTTTCTTGATGCCTCACCTTTCAGCAGGTGAAGACTGAGCACCGTGATCTGATAGGTTGGTTACATTTCCTTGAGATCCCTGAGTGGAAGTGGGATGACATATCTATAGACTTTATTTGTAGAGATTCCACAAACAAATTAGGTCCATTACGCTATCTGGGTGATAGTTTATTGACTCATAAATATGAAAACTTCATTATCATCTAGGAGCAAAGTTGGGTGGAGGGTTTGGGGAAGAGATACATATGGGAGATCATTTGGATTTGTGGGGCTCCCTCTATAACTATATCTAATAATGACAAATGATTTATGTCACAATTGTGGAGAGGCCAGCTGGAGGCATTTGGGACTGAAATAAAGATGAGTGCATCCTTTCACCCCTATATGGATGGGCATACTGAGCACAATATCCATGTACTGGAGTACATGATGAGGGATTTCAAGTTAGACTTCATCCAGAGCATAGAGGACAACATTCCCGTGTTAGTGGTTTCCCACAAAAATAGATACCGCTTTAAAATTGGCATGGCACCTTTTGTGGACCTGTATGGGTTCCTTGAATGTCACCCTTGTGCTAGAAAAAGATTAGAGAGACATGTCTTATGGGTTCACAGTTGGTGCGTGCAATGGTGGAGAAGGTATAGGTCATCTGGGAGCAGATAAGGACAGCTCTGAGCAGGCAAAAATTATACACATTTCATCGTCATAGTCCCTTGGAGTTCAAGAAGTGAGACCAAATTTTCTTTAGAATCTCTCCATGATGAGGATTGTAGGGTTTCAAAAAGTGAGACAAGATATCCCTAAGGATTATTAGTTCGTTCAGGATCATGAAGAGGGTTGGAGATGTTTCCTAACTCCTTTCCCTACCCCCACAGTGGGAGTGGGTGCATGATGTATTCTATGTGTCACAACTATGGAGATATGTGCATGACCCTACGCACATCATCGAATGGGGTGAGCTAGGCATTGACGATGGATCCACCTTTTAGAAGAAGCCAATGTAGATCAATTATTGGTAGGAGAGGACCCTATGTGGGTGGACCATATCCTTGCTCCATGTGTTGTGGAAGCACAAGAATGTGTATGAGAGTTCCTGGGAGAGGGAGAGCTAGTTATGGGATTAGTATCCCATGTATTTATGTTTAGTTATTCTTTTCAAGGATGAAAATATTAAATGAGGTAATGATATGGAGACCCATTTTTTCTTTGAAAGACTTTGAAATACTTATATATATATTTCCAGAGCATGATGCTGATACGACATGTGATTATGAGGCCGTGTGTGCTCGGAATTAATTTCATAAATATATTAAATATATTTTATATTGTGCATACACAATTTATTAAAGAAAATGAGATAAATATTAAACAGAATATTGAATTTTCAATTTGATACTAGGATTGAGTCCTAAATGAGTTATTTACCCTAGACAAAACCTAAAATAGGTTGGTATGTGGCCTTTGGACATCTCACCCGTTGGCAGTACGTTCAATGGATAAATGAATGAAGTAAATTAATTAATTTATTTATTTAACATAACTGAAATATCTATAAGTATTATTCCATGAAAAATTTATTAGGGTTTTGCACAGAATCTTGGGATCACTGAGAGCTTCTCCTTCCTTATTCTATATGAGAACCGCATCATATGATGATTAAACGTCAAATTGGTGCAAATCAGGATGCAGAAAACACAATGAATTCCTTCAATCATTTAAGAGTGTGTTATTTGATGAAAAATGATACAATCTAAAGGTATGAATATTCAATTTTATGTGTACTCCCTTTTTGGTTAAATTCAGTGATCATATCAATCCCTTCGATTGATATTCACCAATTTCAGATCCTTATAATACTATTTTGTACCGATTAAATTGGTTTTCAGGGTTTTTAACCTAGTTTCCCCCATTCATGATCTTTGGACAAGAATGATTGTCCAATGATGGATAACCATATATTCATGTTATTTTCTCCCCATTTTTACTCACTTTCTTCACCTGTAGGACCCTGCGGTCTTAGTTTGACATTGTCGAGCGGTACCGAGCACGATTAGACTACCGAAATCATGATGAATCGATGAATGATTCATGGATTAAGGATAAAAGGATATATTTGGGATCTTTTAAGGACTTGAAAGATCATTTTTACAATCAGATATGAGTTCATTATTGAAAGAAGAATATGGAGTGTGTGCGGTGTGATGCTATGCATGCGGGAATCCGAGAATTGGTTTTTTCCACCAGAGGGCTAGAATTTTCCGAACGATGCTATGTCCAATAATATTGAGTGCAGATAGATCTAGAATCAATGTATAAAGTCCATAATTGATGTTTTAAACATGGATCTATATTTCTATAAAAAAGCAGGAACACACGACATGTACATTGATGAACACACAACGTGTAGCCCCTTGGTTATGGAAGCTAGGGTTTTGTGAATTCATAATGATGGAATGGTGTGAATACATCCTATATGTCATGTACCTTATCCTCGAGTGGATGAGTCATATGTAGGAACACATGGGTAGATCTCCCTATGGGATTACATGACCTGGAACATGTTTATGTCCCAAAGTACAAGGGAACAAGGTGGATGCACCACCAAGCACATGGCGAGGACCCTGAGTGGAATGAGGACACCATGTTTATATTCTATACACCTTGTATACATACACGATTGATGAACCATGTACGTACAGATACATGTCAAGGTGAAGGAGCGGGAGCACACACTATGTGGTCCCCCTCACACTCCATGTACCCCTTGGCCCCTTTTGAGGAAATTTCAACCATTAGTATATCGTTCATTTCAAGTTGAATTTTGGCCAATGAGTAATTGACTTGGTTTTTTTCTATGTAGAACATGATGGTTCCTTATATTGTTGTTTTTGGGGTATGATGTTGAATATTCCATGCATGGTGCTTGGTTAGTTGATGCTTGATGATGGTAGTGGTCATGCATGATCACCAGAGGATTCCAATAGACTAGGACCCCCCATCAGCTTAGGTGTAGGTCCTCTACATCTACTTACAAAGTGGAACCTAATATCAGATAGGGTTTGTTCCCTCAATTAATATATTGGAATCCCCATGACACACTAGGGTTTGGGTTCTTGACCTATATTGTTGAACACCCATCATCTTTGTTACAGGTCCTCTACAGCTACATACTGAGTGGAACCCCCAATAGGATAGGGCATAGATCCTCAATGACTAGAATAAATCCCCCTATCAGACCTGGGTGCCGGTCCTCTACCTATAGAGTGGAACCCAAAATCAACATGTTTGTGGATCCTATAGTGATACTTACTTAGTATAACCCCCTATCAGACAGGGTATGAGTCCTCGATGACCAGAGTTGAACCTCCCTATCACACTAGTGTGCAGTTCCTTGACCTATAGAGTAGAAACCCCATCATCTTGGTCATGGGTCCTCTAGCTACTGAGTGGAACCCTCTCAGAGATTGGGAATGGGTCCTTTTGATATTAGAGTGGTACCCGCCATTAGCATTTCACATAGTTCCTCTATAGATATTTACAGAGTGGAACCCCCTAACGCACTAGGGTGTCGGTCAACTACTTAGATATTATGGGACCTTGACTGTGTGGCATAATGATGAGGTGTGGGCCTTCACATAGTTACTTTTGGGAAGACTCGTGGGATGTTGGGAATCATTGATGGACTTTTGGAATTGTTAGTGACTCTTCTTCTTCGATTGATCTATGAGATGGAGATCCCCTTACTCTCTTTTTGGGTTTATTTGACTGTGGATATATATATATACCTTCTGTATCCATACCTTTCAATTTTATTACTCTCTTTCCATAATATGCGAAGATGCATGTGGTATGCCACATGCATTCTATATTTATATTCTCATGGTTGGATGATTTTATTCTCATACTATTGGTAGAAAATACTCAACATGTCATTCATCTACACACTGTTTTGAGCCCCTTGGGTTTGGATGAGGTTACCTCTAAACTAGGTTTGGGTTAAGCTATTCTATTTCACTATATCCAAATTTATTTTTTTCTAATGTTTTTATTCCTATTGTACCTCTTACTACCCCCCCCCCCCTTCAGCTTTTTGGGGTTTCATATTAGGTATGTATATACTCACCCCTATATGGGATTTGTTCACACGTGTTGTTTCTTTGAAGGATGAGGATATCTCAAAGACTACTTTCTGTTGTCGTCATGTGAATTACGAGTTTATTGTGATGTCGTTTGTTGTGATGAATTCTCTATTTGTGTTACTGGGGTTAATGAACGATGTGTTCTATGAGTTCCTATATATGTTCATGGTGGTTTTCATAGATGAAATCACTATCTACTCCACGTCTAAGGAGGATCATGCAAAGCATCTGCGTGACATTTTGGGAGTTCTTCATCCACAACATATCTATGGGAAGTTGTAAAAGTGTGTGTTTTGGGCTTAAGAAGTCTGTTTCTTGGTGAATGTTATACCCCTAAAGGGAGTAGTTGTGGATCCATCAATGATACAGGCATGTGTGTCTTTGGAAGCCCCTATGATACTTGTGGAGGTGAAAAATATCCTTAGTCTTATAGGCTATTACAGGAGGTTCATAACCTATTTATCATGGGATTCAAATCCTCTGGCAACATTGAACAGAAAGGATCAGAAATTCATATTGACGGATCAGTGGTAGGTAGATTTTGAGTATCTAAAGGAGAAGTTGGTCAGTTTTCTAGTTCTTTGACTTCAAATAGTAGGAGTTCAGTTTGACATTTTTTATGATTCTTTATGTATAAGGATAAAAAAAAATTCGATGTAGTAGAGATTGGTCAATTCTTATGGTTCTCGATAGTTACGTCCCCATGAGAATAATTATTACACCCACGATCTAGAGATAGAAGTAGTGGTGTTTTCCCTTAACTTGTTGAAAAATTACCTCATCAGAGGGAACATTGTGATCTTCACTAATCATAAAATCCTGGGGTCTATTTTCTCCCAGCATGACTTAAACATGCAATAGTGTCAGTGGATGGAGTTCATACAGGATTATGACTTCAAAATCTCATATACACCTATTAAGGGGAATGATGTACCATATGATCTTATAAGGAAGTCACAATGTGATTTAGTGTGTGAATCAGATGATTCTTGGAGAGTAATGGAAGAGCTTTCAACATTACATTTGGATATGGGAGATGTTGGGGGAACATGTTGTTTTTTTAGATGACAGTACAATCATCTCTGGTGCAATAGGTAGAAGAGTCCCAGTTTGGGGATGTAGATGTGGAGGTCTGGAGAGATCGATTTGTTTTTGTGTGGTGAGGCCCATGATGGTTGGTCTGAGTATGAAAAACAATGGGTTTTGTTTTAGGGAAGTATTTTTATTCCTTTTTCATCACAAGATATAGTTCTAAGAGAGTTCCATAGTTCACCCTCAGTGGTACATCCTGGCACGAAAATAATGAATAGAGCATTGAGGAGTCAGTTTTGGTGTCCTGGGTTAAAGCATGTCATTTTAGAGTTTGTGTCTCGATTCTTGGTCTACCAGAAGGTGATGTTTGAGCATCGTGTTCCCGGTGGGTTGCTCCACCGATTATATGTTCCTTAGTTGAAGTGGGAGGACATATCATTGGAATTTGTTAACTCTTTACCTCTAGCTCATATAGGATATGATTACTTATGGATATTTATGGATTGTTTGACTAAATAATCCCACTTTATAGCAATCAATGATTTAAGCTTAGTGGATTTTTAGTCGAGGAAATATCTAGATGAGGTGGTGAGACTCCACAGAGTCCCATGGATGATCATTTCTAAATGAGATCCCATTTTACATCTACGGTGTGCAGAGGTCTCCATCATTATTTTGGTTCTCAACTATTCCTTATCACTTATTTTCATCTATAGAAAGATACTTAGAGAGAGAAGACCCTCCAGACTCTTAAAGTCTTGTTTTGTCCTTGTGTCTGAGATTTTGGAGGTTCTTGGACGAGGCACATACCATTGGTAGAGTTCACCTAAAAAAATAGTTACCACTACACCATCAGCATGGTGACATTTGAAGACAAGTATGGATGACATTTTCATTCTCCATTATGTTGTATTGGGATTGGAGAGTCATCAATTATTAGGACAGAACTTGTACATAACATGACAAAGATGGTTTATGTGATTCATGAGAGGATGAAGGCCGCACAATATCATCATACATCCTATGCCAATCATAGGAGGAGACCTTTAGAGTTTGATGTTTTGGATCACATATTTCTGATGGTGACTCCCCATCATGGGTAACGAATGATTGGTCATGGTAGTAAGATTTATCCTCGGTTTGTTGGGCCTTTTGAGGTCTTGGATCATCTTAAACCCATGGCGTACTGGGTAGCACTTCTCCCGTAGATGAGTAGGATACAAGATATTTTTCACGTGTCGCAGCTCCATAGTTATCTTCATGATGACTCTCACATCATCGATTATGGATATTTTTATGTTAATGATTATGCGACCTTCTAGGAAAATCATATAGAGATCCATGACCATAAGGATAAGGTTTTTCATGGGCAAGATATCATCCAGGTTTGTGTCTTGTAGTGGTAAGATGGAATGGAGGAGAGTACATAAGAACATGAGTTGAATATATGTGCTCAGTACCCTTAGGTGTTTGATATTTAGCACATATCACGTAATGATGTTTGTCTTGTAATTTTAGACCATTCCTATTTATGAGATTTCTTTTCTTATAGCTTGTTGTGGATAGCTCCCATTTGATATGTATTTCCCTAGGAGTAGTTAGGATCTGGTTGTAGTTTTTGTGTTGTTTCTCATTTTTCCTATGAGGAAGTTGTTGAGCTCCTTTGGTGGAGAGAGCCTTGAGAGGTATCTCAATGGATGGGTTTTTAGAACCTTTTTTTTGTTTCCTATAAAGGATGGTTTTAGATTCTTGAGGACGAGAATATTGTAAGAGTTATCTACTATAATGTCTCGGACCTATATTGTCCATTAAATTCCTAACATCTACTGTTTGATGTGTTCTAGGAGGTCAAGGTGATTTATTTCTAACACTTTTCCAAATTTCTAGTTCTATGAACAATGTTTCCATTTTTGTGAATAGTGTTTTCGGTGAGACAGATGTGAATAGTATTTTTAGTGAGTCATCTTGAACTGTCTGTGAGTCATCTGCTGGTGAGTTATCTTCAACTACTAGTGATTCATCTGTCACTAAGTCATATTCAACTGTCAGTGAGTCATCTTGAACTGTCGGTGAGTCATCTGTCAATGAGCCATCTTCAACTATTGGTCAGTCATTTTTATCTGTCGGTGAGTCATATTCATCTGTCAGTGTCGATGAGTAATCCTCATCTGTTAGTGGTTCATCTTCATCTGTTGGTGTTCGTGAGGCATCTTCACTTGTCAGTGAATCATCTTCATATGTCTATGTCGATGAGTCTACTTCATTTGTTGGTGTGTAATCTTAATATGTCGGTGCTGGTAAGTTATCTTCATCTGTTGATGTCAATGAGTCAACTTCATCTATTAGTGAGTCATCTTCATCTGTCGGTGTTGGTGAGTCATCTTCATCTTTAAATAGGTTCTATAGTGTTTCTAGATCAACCGGTAAACAATGTTTCCAGCATCCTACAGTTTCTACCGTTTGACGTTTTCTTTGACATAAAATGCATTAAATACTTGTTTTAAGAGATTTAATGTCGATTAAAAGACTAGAACTCATATTTTAATATTCCTATGTGTCTGGGTTTCATTTGTCGTTCAAAGTACGTAGTATTGATGAGATCTTCCTTTAATAAAAAATCTAATTTGTATATAAACCGCTGTCCCATTTAGATTTTTAAAAGGTCGATATACATTCTTCCTTGTTCTTCGATATTGTTTTCCTTTGTACGAGAATCCCAAAACCATTATTTCTCAAGGTTATGTGATTGTGTTGTAGCCTTAGACCATGATTTCCCTCCTTTCATTCCCATGTTTTAGTGCAAGCAACAAGCGTCAATCCGTCTTCGATAGAAGGTATGTTCTATCTCTATTGTTGTGGTTTCATCGATCTGTTTTCTCCTATTATTCTTTCCATGTTATTTCATTTGGTATACATGTTTTAACACACATTTCTTGGGTGTTTGTTGATGCAGTTGTGTCATGGCATCCTCGGGTGGATGTAGTCATTGCGGGAGAGGTGGTCGTAATCCATTGTGTTAGCTCGTTCTCAAGCAAAGAACATCAAAAAGATTTTAACGTACGGTATTCACGACTTCAATGTCATTTTATGTGCATTCATAGAGTTAGAATGTTTTATCCAATGTATCAAAATGATGTTGACATGATAAATAATTGAACTGGATTAAATAATTGTAATCGATCATATGTTATTTATTTATATTGTGATAACAGTTTTCTTCTTGATTTCTATATCATGTGATATCTATGATTTGCCTCTTAGAAAGTCATTATTGATTGAATTGGTAAATAATATAAATCCATGATTAATTTTAGATTAATTGGATAATTATAAAGAGGAAATTAAATGAATCCAGTTGTTGTTGTAATTTGATGATAATCAAATTGATGTAGTTATTCATGTTTAAATGAATTGGTCTATTCAATTTGTAATAAAGGACAAGTTGAGGGTTAAATATAATTCCTTAAAGGGTTCTGAGTTACCCTCTTGATTTTAAAGGGAGGAACCTTATTCTTTGGTGTTGTGAGTACTCATTGTTTGTGAAGGATGAATGCCTTGTTTAGGGCCAAGATCCCAGTTTCTATGTTGTTTTTTTTCTATTTCTTGTGGATTGGTATATGGGGCCAGGGAGGCCTAATAGTTGTGGTGGCAGAAGTTGACACCTAGAGTGGTGAGATGCATAAGTTTATACATGTGGGTTTTAGGGAGGACACAGAAGATGATGAAATGGGTTGGATGTGAATGTTGTATGCTTATTGAATCATATTTTTTGTTTATCTGCTTTACTTTTCCAGCTGTATGAGGCATATGGTTTTTCTTACTCTCCATATTAATGATGTGAATACGTGTGGGGTTTTCCATGTTCTTTTCTTCATTAGCATTTCAATGATGGATGGGTCTACTCTCTGGTCATATGTGTCAAAGATGTGATGAGTAGTTCACCTACTCACTGTGTTGAGCCCTTGTGTTTGGTATCTTAGAATGATTTTATAGAATGGCTGGGAATATGGAAGATTGTTAAGGTTTTTAATAAATGATTGAATAAATTATGTCAACCCATGGGGTTGGAGCTTGCTAGAATGAAATGATGAGGTTACATTTTAAAGGAACTGTGGACTTCGTTTGGTTAGGCCTGGAGGGCATGGAACATTGATGTGATTCTAATGAAAAGTATTGTGGAAAATGTTCATAATTAGTGGTTAAATAATTAATTAACATAATGTGAAACTAATAATAAGGTTTAAGGTAATCTATTTTAGCTCTTTAAATGGTTGTGTTCTTATAGGATACCTTGTCTTAGTATTGGGAGCTGGGATTCCGTGAGAAATTAGCAGTAGTTGAGTCTATGACTAGGTTATTCCAATAGTGTGGGTGTGAACTATATTATAATTTGTATATTTTGGGTTTCAATATGCTACTCCACCCTATTGTTTAGGTCAACTAAGACCGCAAGGATTTTGAGCCCTGGGGGGTATTTTCCCCAACATCTCGATCGGAGGATGGATGGTTTACTACCCCCTTTGACCTCTCTCTCTTATTTTTGGAGTTACATGTTATAGTAGTTAAGACAGTTGGTTTAACCCATATATGTGTTTAGAGGGTTGTAATGGATTGTGGTTATTCACACACATATATTCTGGATATATTTTTCTATGGACTACTATAAGTGTAATGTGTATAGGTTGTGATGGCTTGAGGATCCTTACTCGGTGTATGGGCTGTAATGACTTGAGGTATAACATCTGATGTATGTTACACATTATGCGAGATGTGGTGGCTCCGCGAAAATACTTGGTTACTTAGGTTACATGTACGTAGTGGTTGTGATTCATCAGGTGCATTGTCTACAGGCAAGCCTTTTTGGAGAGAGATGCTTAGGATGTGTGACGTTGGGGAAAAGTGGAAAACCAATGGGGAAGTGGTAAAGAGGTACCCTCAATATTCATTATTATAATATATAATTTTGTATGTGATAATTGGTGAGAGTATCAATGGTGAGATTGGGAACATAATATACCCATTTAGGTGATGATTTATTTTTAGTTATTGTTCGCTATTCTTTACAATGATTTCATTACTTTTTCACAAGAGGATCTGGGGAGAATCTTACAAAGTATACTGTTATAATCACCTTATGTTATATAAAATATTTTTCAGGTCATGTGGAGAAGGACGGAGATTTGGATGGTTACTACTAGCTTGGGGTTGCATGAGTTGTTTAGGATTCATGATCACTGTCATTTTACTTTCTTTTGGTACTTGTACTTTTCCCTTTTAGTTGTTTATGTTCTTGCATGAAATTTAACACATGTACTTGGGTTTGATTTATATTGCAATTTGAGTTGGGTTTGGTTGATTTCTGTCATCTCTATCTCTTGCTCATGTGTTCTCTTAAGGGTAATTAATCCCATTTGTCTGTTTACCATACCCTCAGTGCTAGTCTTCAACATAGAGCCTACTGGAGGTGGGATTGGGTGTCATTATATCATGTCTCACACTTTCGTCCTATGAGGCATACACCTTGTGGGGAGGGGGTCATGAAAAGTGGAGATTTTAAGGTAGTTGTACATATGTGAGATAAATCTTCTTCATGGGGCACCCTTGATGATTGTATTTGATCATGACATATGTTTTATGTCATGATTACGGAGAGGAATATAGGAGTAATTCTGGGGTAATATACAAATGTGTTCAACCTTTCATCCCCAGACCAATGGGAAGACTGAACACACTTTACAGGTGTTAAAGGATTTGGTGAGGACTTGCGTGTTGGATTTCATACAGAGCTGGGAGGATCACCTACCCTTGGTAGCATTTTCATACAACAACTACCACTCTACCATTGGAATGGAATTTTTTGATGCCCTATATGGGAGACCTTGTACGTCACCCATGTGTTGGATAGAGATTGGAACATCATCTCCTGTGGGACTAGAGTTGGTGAGGGTGACAACAATGAAAGCACATGTCATCTGTGAGTTGATAAAGATGGCCCAGAGTAGAATGAAATCCTATTCAGATCGTCATTGTAGTCCCTCGAAGTTCGGGAAGGGAGACTACATTTTCTTACAAGTCTCCCTAGGATGAGGAATGTGAAGGTTAGATCAAGGAGTCAAGATATTCGTGAGGTTTATTGGGTCATTCGATATTGTTTAGAGGGTTGGTGAGGTTGCCTACCACCTCACCCTACCCCCACAACTAAAACAGGTGCATGTCATCTTCCACATATCGCAGTTGAGAAGATATGTGCATGCCCCTATGCACGTCATCGACTGTGGTGATCCAGACATCGAGGATGGAACCACCATTATAGAGCACCTGGTGTTGATCTAGGACTAACATGAGTGGACCTTTCATGGTCATAAAATCTCTTTGGTACACGTGTTGTGGTAGTATGGAAATGTGTAGGAGAGTTCTTGTGAGTGGGAGATCCAGGTTCGAGATCAGTATCCCGAGTTTTTTCCTAGTTTTTCATTTTAGGGACAAAAATATTAATGGGGGGAATGATGTAGAGACTTGATTTTTTTTCTTGTAAGACTTTGAAATATTTATATATATATTTCCGGAGCTAGGTACTAAGACGATGTGTGATTCTGAGACTAGATGTGCCGGGAAGTAATTTCATAAAAAAATATTATATAAATTTTATATTTCATGTGAAAATTTAGTTAATGAAAACATGATAACTCTTAAGAGATTGATCGAATCAGAAATATGAGGCCATGGTGGGGTTTTGAATGTGGTATTTACCATAGGCACGATTTACAATGTGTTGGTACAGGATGTTCAGGCTGCTCACTCGTTACTGTTGTATTGAAGAGGATTAATCTGTTAATTAATTAATTAATTTCATTTAACAAGAAACCAAATGTTTATAATTATTTAACTAGGGATAATTTGGTAAGGTTGGATCATAATTATCCCACTGTAGAAAAGATCCCCTCCTCATTTCTGTTGGCGGACCCAATCGAATGAAAAAAATACTCTGGGATCGAGTAGATCAAGATGTAGTGAATGAAACGACTCCTCCAAAATAATTTGTGAACATTTTATTCATATATAATTGATCCAAAACTAATGTGCGAATAATTATATGTGGTTTTCCTACCCTGTAATTAAAATAATGGTCATGATCAATTCATTTTCTTTGATCTGAATTGATTTGAGTCTTTTCATGAGCCAATGTATCGGAATAAATTATCATTTAAATTTATTTTTTTTATGTCATGATTATCTCCATGATTTCTACGCTATGAAATTGTTTTTCATGTATATTTGGACAACTACACTTATCACCTTTGTCATTTGTGTTATCCCACAACTATTCTTTGTGTTCTTCATCATTAGGCCATGGGGTCATGATTCGACGTTGACATAGCAGGTTTGAGTGTGACCGGGCCAATGGATTCATTATGGTAGAACATATGACATCCAAATCTATGGTTTGGGGACAGATTGAAAAACGAGAAGGATGTTGTTTGGTGAACAGGTCAGAATAGAACCATGAGTGTTTGATTGTGATTGGAGGTGGTTCGGGATCGGCTTGATAACCACTGTTTTCTCAGTTGGCGCATGGTGGAAACGTGCAATGTGATGGGGTCATTTTCAAACATAGGTCATGTGTGTGATCTCATGAAATAGGTTATCTGGCATGGATGAGACAATGACTGGACTCAGACCTCTGATGAGGTGGTTGGTTATGATCAACACAATAAGCATAAAATTGATAATAATAATTATTATTAATGATGATGAGTTAACAAAATCAAAGGCGGTTTTCGTATTATTATTATATTAAATAATAAAAGTAATGGTGCCATAAAATGTTTTTGGTTAATTAAATTAATTTTGTGTGAAATTTATATTTAATTATCATAATTATGATTGATACTAATATGTTTATCTGAGAGATAAGGTTGAGTAATATAAATTAAAAAGAGTTGAATATGTAAATTAAATAAAATTTTTTTTCTTCATTAATTTAAATTAAATTAAATGTTGAATCCATGTGTGAAAATGGAGGAAGGTACCTATGTGTCCAGTGTGGAAAATGGAATTCCATGCACTCCTTTTATCCCTTTATATATTATTACAATAAAAATTGTGTATCATGAAGAGAAGTGGGGGAGGTGAGGCCCTAGCCGGATACACAAAATTAAAAGGACGAGAATCCTTTGAGCGTTGAAGGAAAATGGGTTTAAAAAATAATATAATTATATATTTTTTTTCATTTTTTTCAAACTCTAAATTTTTTTGTAACCTCATCATACGGTATCAGAATGTTGAACCATCAGTGACAATGTTATCCTGGAATTGAGATGGTCATTTTAAGACAGATATGGGATAATTTTTTTGAACTTCTGCCTCAACTAAATGAAACACCCAATAATAGTAAAATTATTATTATTGTGGGATCTTGTATCTGACATATCTTCCTCATGTAGAATTGTAATGAAAAACATTTTTCAATTATGCGACCCTGAAATTAAGGTATAATTTTAAAGATCAATTTCTGCTATTTAATTCAGATTTGTGGCTCAGGCCCACAAAGAACCATTCTTGCATGATTAGGAAAAATATGATCATTTCATTGGGTGTCCAATTGAGGAAAATGAATAGTCCATGGCGAGAATTTTTTCTTGAGAATAACAATGGTTTGATCCATTTGGCTATTTGGGGGTTTTTTGAACATGAATTTTTGAGAAATTACATATTTTCCTATGGAACGGCGAAGAGCCTCATGTGTTCGTTCAGACATTGGCTGAGACATTTTGTATAGTATGCTTACCATCCATGTAGTGATACATGGCCATAATGATGTTTTCTGATGAGGACATGGCTAGACAGCACAATAGAACCCCACACCGTGTGGGACCCCGACATAACTTATACCTATTTTTGAGGAAATATCAATGTTATGTATCTCCTTCATTTGAACATGGAATCTAGCATAAAATAGCCTATCCATAGTGTTTTCCACATAAAATACAATGGTGACCTCAGTAGTGGATTATATGATATGATGTGGAATGTTCTTGGAATGGTTCACTGAGGCGACACCCAATGACGTCAGAAATTATATAGAATCATGAGGGATTTCCGAGTGTAACCCTCTAGTAGGGTTCTGCAGTGGAGTTCCTTGATGGAATTATCCTTTTTACCCTCCAGTAGGTTTGGCTAGTGGTTTTCCACAATGATATTTTCGAGTTACCATCTAGTAGGACTGAGCAGTGGAGTTCCCCAGCATTCCATGTTTACACTCCTATAGGGCCAGGCAGTGGAGTTCCCTAATGAATATACCATGAATAACCTCTAGTAGGGATGGGAAGTGGAGTTCTTTGATGACCTTACTAGGATTACCCTCTAGTTGTTCTAGGCAGTGGAGTTCCCCAATGATATCTTCCATCCATAACCATTCAGCATAGTTGGGAAATGGAGTTACCTGATTACATTACATGGCTTACCCTCAAGTAGGACTGGGCATTGATGTTCACTGATGACATTTATGAGTATAACCTCTAGCTAGGCTAGGCATTGGAGCCCCTCAATTACTATCAGAGTTGGATCCTCCAATCATACTAGAGCATGGGATCCTTACCTATAAATTTTTTCTTCTCGACTGTGCAACACAGTGACGAGACATTCTTTGATATAACCTTGAATTCATGAGGAAGAGGAACATTTTCCCCTCAAGATGAATTTTTTTATACGACATAAAATCATGAGAATGGTTCATTGCCACCCAAATAAGATAGTATCAAGGTTTGATGAATGATTTCATTTGATATGTGTGTTCAGGGGAAATGCATGAGATGTTGGGAACTGTTGATGGACTTCATTTTGAACTATTGGCTACTCTTCTTCTTATGCTAAGATATGAGATGGAGATCCCCTTACTCTCGTTTGAGATTATTTGACTGAGCATATATATATATATATATTTCCTTCTTCGGTACCCACTCCTTTGGTTTTGGTTATTATTCTTCCAGTAGAGGCGAAGATGTGCGAGGTAAGTCATGTGACATCCGTGTCTAGATTCTCATGGTTGGATGAGTCTACTCTCCTACAATAGGTAGTGAAGACTTGACAAGAAGATCATATTCTCACAATGTCGAGATCCATGTGTCAGGATGAGTTTAATTTCACTATCTTATTGGGTTGAGTTATACTCTTTCACTATAACTTATTCTATCTACTGTTTTCCCCTCAAGTTATTTCTCTTACAGCTCCCCCTTCATCCTTTTGGTGGAATTCTACTGGGTAAGTTTATACTCACCATGCATGGTCTTTTCCCACATATTTCATGTATTATGATGATAACGAACATGTTGATCATGACATCAGATGATCTTAAATATATATGGTTCTTTGAATGCATACGATGGTCGTAGCATGGGATATAGGAGCTGAGATATCTCAACTATTTTACTTCTCCCATTTTCTGTCAGGCAAGGACACATTTAGGGTTAGTCTTGTATTTGGACCATTTTTATTTCAGTTTACACTATCGTTCTTTGTTCTGTTTATAGGTTCATGGATGTTTGGTTTATTTATAAGATTGTTACTTCTTTTATTTCTTTCAATATGAACTTTTTCATTTAGTTGGTTATGGGTGTGTACAGGTACAGAGTCAAATTAATCCCTGAGATTATTTGTGCCTTTGGCACTATTTTCCACCCCTTGGCCTACAGAGGTGGGCTTGGGATAGTTACAGCTCAATCCTCAGCTTGGGTCGGGTCATGACACAATTCCTCTATATCCTTCCATTTTCCCAAAATCATGTTAATTTTCCAATTCTATTTATGCTCTTCCAAGAATTGTGAACCTATAAAGGATGAGTAATTAAAATCTATATCCACGGGGTGAACATTATGTCCTTCATGTATAATAGGTCCCAAAGAGCTCCCTGAAGCTAGAGCCATCACAAAGCCCTTTTCTTATCCAAAATCAGAAATAAAGGTTAGTTGAACACTTTAATTTATCTCATAATGAAGCCTCCCTAGGACAATCCCTATACCAGACTCTCCCTTTTTACAAGAAATGAATTCCACCACTGAGGCTTTCCTTCCTATCTAGTTATATGAGGAATCGAAAGAGACCCATTTAATCTGTATAGGAGGTCCAACATCTTAATAAAACTGAAAGTGTGCTCTTCATAGGGAAGATCCACCCTTAAATGAAACTAAACTACATTCCATGAGAGAATTACCACGCCTAACATGCTCATTTTCTAACTCTTGTGCCAATTTCAGATTGGAGAAGACAATTCCAGATAACACACAAGCATCAGTTAAATCATCTGTTGAGTGAACTACCACATTAGAAGACTATTGCAGAACTAGGGTTTTATCTTGAGCTCTAGATTCTTTAGCTTGTGAGATCATTGTGAGAGTTTTACTCACATGGGCATCATCCAAGCCAATATTCGACTGAGGATGTCTATAATCTCCAGAAAGAGTATCACTAGGTCCTTTTTTAGTTTTTGTATTGTAGTGAGCCGCATCATGCCTAGAGAATAAACAAAAGGAGAAATAAGTTCCCATACAATAGTAAGAAATATAATGACTGATACTGTTGGAAAAAGAAAAAATTCATGGAATCTTATCATAAACAATCCTGATAATTAATTCATCATTATGAGTGGCCCAAACTACTTCTTCAGTATGTTGTGAATTCAGATCCACCTCAAATAACACCCAGGATAAATACTCATAACCAGCTTGTTTGATCTCCCTATCCATTTTTATAGGGACTCCAATTGAAGAAGCAATGGCATATAGGATTTAAGAATCCTTAAATATCCAATTTAAACCATATATTTTTTTCCCAAACATAAGAAAATGAGTTTTTGATTTCAAACATATTGAAACTAAAACTCTACTCTTGAATACATAGCATACATTGTTTAAGAGACACCAATCCATGAACCCATGCTCTTCTATTGAGTTCCTCATAAGGATACAGGAAGTGGAAAAAGCCATGACCCATATAAACGCATCTCTAGTCAGAAAATCCCCAAATTTTAGGTAATGAATGAACAAGATAGTAAAATTTTGATGGATTCTCACCTCTCGGAAGAATGAATAGACCAATAATGTAAAATTTACACTGAACTAGCATTTTGAAAATTTCATATCATTTCACGTATACCCGGGTGATGGATCTTTTTTTATGTACCATAACCGAACCAACACCTTGAAGGAATGTGAAGAACCTTTGATTCACTAGATCCTTAGTGCCTTGAATCGCACCCACAGGACAAACTGAGGATCGATCCTTGGATTGATTCTCAAGAAAATTCTTACTTTGATGTCTTCCATGAGAGATTTGATCACAAGAATATAGATTCAAACACCTCATATGAAAATCACTGAGACAATGGGTTGTAGGGCAGGTCACTGCTTGATTGAGGTTTTTGTCAGCATGGGTCCATTCATGACACTTTTTGGCCTTTGGGATTGTTTTTTGTGGGACATATTTTGGCATTTTTTTGTGTTTCTTTTTTTATTTGTGAGTCTTAACCACATGTGTATGGGAATGCAGTTGCATGGGGACCTGTGCTTGTACGATACACTATTGGGGAAATGATCTTTAGTACCATGAGTTGTCGATGGTATTGGATGCCAACAGTGATTGTCTCCTTATAATGATGTGCTAACACTACAACCTTTGGTGATGGGCATCGAGGACAACCTAGATCACGTGAGTGATGATGTTGATGGGTACAATAATGTTATTCAGCACGAATGATCTAGACTCCAATATGATGACCCAAGTAGTGTGCTATTGGAGATCCTCATTGATGCGATTAGGTGCGCAATATTTTCAGGGTTAGAAATTGTTGGCAGAATCATGGATGATTTTCACTGTGATGGTGTTTCTTGGCCTTTGGGCCATTTTGTGCGGGTATTCATGGCATTTATATGGGTCTTGAGACTTTTTTTTTGAGTTGTGAGTGGGTAACATTTATGTTTCAGTGATATTTTATGTATTTTATGTACTTTTATTTTAATTATTAGTATTTTAGGGCCAGCCATGCTCGATACCTAAACTTTATTTGTATATGAAAAATGTTTTATTAATGTATCTAAATAAATATTAATTTTTGAATATAAAAATGATAATTATATATATATTAATAATATTTTTATTAAATTTTATTATCACCGCAATGATTAGTGCTCATAAAGATCCACATTTATCAGCACTTTTAACTAGCACTAATAAATGCTAACCTTTTATCAAAGCTTTATGTTTGGTGCTAATAAAACTCATCACTTGATAAGATTGGATCTGTGGTAGTGGTATGCCCTTGTATAATTCTGGGAGATCTCCATATCCCATCCAAAAACCCTGGAACTTGAATCACCACTCAAAAAAATTAAATATATAGTGTACCGAAACCTGGAGGGCTCACATGCCGCCACGTATTCATCTCCATATGAGAAATGGAAGTTAGACTTCTAGACTCACTCCTTTTGAAAGATCAATTTCCTTAGCTCAAAAATTTTCATTGAAAACTAGACCTAACAATTACTATTAGAAAAAAGGATATTTAGGTTATTCATTGTCGAAGGTACATTTCTTAATCATAAAAATAATTATAGAGTCACATATCCTACCAAACTCATTTTATAAGTAATATATCATTGTGTACGTTCTCACCCATTGTTATATATATTTATATTAATCTATTTACTTTTGAATTTAGTTATTTATTTATACTTATATTAATACACACACATATGTATGTGTGTGTTTGAATAACATTATTCCAAAAATAATATTTATATTCTAATAAATATATTATTTTCCTTAATTCTATTTTTATATATATTTGTGTTGTTCCTTAATGGTAGAGGTACACCATGATTCTTAATCAGAATCGGGTTCAAATCTGGGTGGAAGAGAATTTCTACTGGCAAGCAGTGATGCAAACATGACGTAGGCATGCAGTGATGCAGGCATGATGCAGGCAGATGGTGACACGGTCATGACGTTGTAATGGGTCTTTGAGCCAGATTGTGGGCCTTTGGCCCATGTAATGGGCTTCATGTATAATGGGCCTTAAGGACATGTATTGAATAAATATGTTTTTATGGATGGGCTATCCCTTGGGGGGGTTATGCCATACCTTTCCGGCCTGTGTGTGTGGTGTGTGTGTGTGTATTTAATGTAATTGTACCCCCAGTCACCTAATATATATATATATATATATATTGTATAAATTTTTTTTTATTTGTATATTTTATATATTTATTTCTATATATATATTCAATAATTTTTTCAATTTTATTTATCATTATAAATATCAATTTCCGTAATATATATATATATATATTGATTTCAAATTCTATTATAATATATATATATATATATAATTATTTTTTTTTATTTTCTTAAAATAGATTCAAATTATTTTTATATATTTAAATACTTTATCTATATATAGTAAATATATTATAAATTAGATATATATAAATTATATGGGCCTAAAAAATTAATTTTTTTAATAATATAAATATATTATATATTATATTTAAATATAAAAACTATTTATACAAAAATATATGAATTTTAAATTTTAATTTTATCAAAATTTTATATAATATCATTTTCGTTAATATAAATTTTTTATATTAAATTTTTTATTCTCTTAAATTGTATTTATATATTTTATAATATTAGTTCAATTTGTACATTTAATATATTTATATTTATTTATCTATATATTTCGTAATTTTTTACATTTAATTATCATTTAATATTTCATTTTCATAAAAATATTTATTTAATATTCAAATTAAATATTAATATTCATATATATACAAAGATTTTATTTATATACAGACATTATTTTTGTATACGTAAATACAATGTATATTATAAATTTGATACATATAAAAAATTTATTAATGTCCGAAAGATTATAAGTAAAGGAAACAACACACACACTCATAGACCAGTAATGATAGGTCCCACCCCTTCCAGGATTTGACTCACTTCGTAGCTGACTCATTACAATTTTTATAACCTGAAGGACCCACATTTGATGCCCCAAAGGCACCTATTGTGTGCCCTCCATTCCACTCATATTGTGATGTAATGTTCCCCAATCCCTACTAGGTCCTTTAGATTCTTGAAATAAATGGCCCACAAATCCCCTCTAAAGGGGGCTTCTCGAATTTGGACTGTGGTTGAATCTGGAATCAGGGGATGAAATTTCCACTCATCCAAGCCTCTGACTGCCAATGAAGTATGGGTAATGGGGGTATTAGCAGAGGCCACACCACACCTTTCCATGTCTTTACCTTACACCCTAGGTACCATTTGTCCCCACCTAAATTTATATTGTTGTTGTCTATGAATGTGTAATTAATTAAATATCATTATAATATATAAATATATAATATAGATAGCTACATCACGACAACAAATACTGACAAGGGATGCATGGAGTTTTATTAGCACTACGTAGAAAGAGCTGATAAAAGTCACACCTTTATCAGTGAAATAAAAGTTACTTTTATCAGCGCTAAACCAATCACTGATAAATTTTTACCCTTTATCAGCTCTCTTTTAGCACTGATAAAGGATAGATTTATCCGCGCTAATTTTAGTGATGGAATTTGTTTTTACAAAACAATATTATTAATTTATATAAAATGATTATATTTCTATTCAAAAATAATGTTTATTAAAATACATTAATTAAAAAACACATTTTAATAATAAATTTTAATATGATATATTATAATATATATTTTTTAATAATTCAAATATATATATATATATATATATATAATGTTTAGAAAAAGTCTTTATATGTTTATAAATAAATAGATATATATTTAAATATTCAAAAAATTATAATATTTTTTAATGATAAATATATTTATAATATTTATAATTATAAATAAATAATTTTTAAATATAATTATTTATAATTATAATTAAAAATAAAGATGCTTTTTCAATGAATATATATATATATATATATCACTAGATAAAGATGATATTAATTTTCATTATTTAAGTTTATATTTTGATGTGTGAGTATAATTGAGATTATATGAATATAAAGTTTATTTGCTGACGTGATTGTGACTTATGTTCTAAATGTTAAGATTACCTATATTTTGATGATATGCACATGAATATGTTATGTATTCATCATTATGAATGTTCATTAATAAGTTGACACCATATGATTCATTCATGTTATACCCATGATCTTATGATGTTCAAAAATACTTATAAATTTATAATAAATATATTAAAATGAAAATTTATATTTTTAAATTTTAATTAAATAGAAATAATATTTAATTATTTATTTTTAATTATTATTATTACTATTTATATCTATCTGTGTGTATATTTAAATATTTATGAAATTACAATAAACACATTTATTATAATTTTATAAGTATATATATATATACACAAACACACACACATATATATAAATATATTTATAATTATATGAGATTATTTATACAAGTATTTGTTTATGATTATAGTTATAGATATATACATTTAATTAATTATAAAATTATAATATATATATTTATAATAATTATAATTATATATATATATATTTATAAATATATAAAAATATTTATACATCTATGAAAATATTTATAATTAAAATATTAAATAATTTTTATATATGTAAATGATTATAAAATTATAATAAATATATTTTTTATAATTTTATAATTATAAATAATTTATTAATATTATATCTTTATCAGTGCTGATAAAGGTCTGTTTAAATCAGCTCCTTACATTTTAGCACTAATAAAAACATCCTTTATCTGTGCTTTCCAAATAAGTGCTGATAAAATCCATTCACAATTTTATAAATAGAACCCTAGCAGATCAACATATTGCTTGATCCTCAAACATTCACAGAATTCGAGCTCTACCTATGTCGCTACCTCCACCACCTCTGCCCCTGCCCCCACCTCTGCCTCCACTACCCTGCCACCGATGACCTTGCCTTCGCCTCCACCTCTAACTCTGACGCCTCTGCCTCCACCTACACTACCCCCTCTTCTACACACACATCCACCACCACTTTCCCCTCTTCCCCAACAACCATTTTTGTAACCATTTCCACTACCTCCACTGCCCCACCTCTGCCTAAACTCTCCACTTTACCCCAGTCCGCATTGTCGTCATCATCATCGTCGCCCCCTCCGCTGCCCCTACCATCCCTGCCACTAGACCATACGTTTCAAAAAAAACGATAGTATTTTTTCATATAGATATTATTTGTTCATATATATTTATATTATTCTTGGATTCACTGAGACTGGAAGAGATATAATGCATGGTTTTTAGGAAAATAATGGTATTTGATCTTGATTTTAGGTTGGCATTGTAATATTGATTAATTCCATTTTTTCCTTGAATTATAATGGTCTTATATATGATTAGTGGTTAATTAAATAATATTTTTTGATTTATATTAATGTTCAATGTTTAACTAGAAGAAGATTCTATGTGGTCATATGACTGGACCCTTTAAAATTTTACATCCAAATGTGTAGGAAGGTGGAAAAAATATTAATATTTGTAGGTTCATAGATATGAATGAAAAGGGGATATATTATATCTATATTTTATGGTTATTTTTTTATGGATGTCAGAATTGTGGATAAAAATCCAATTGATGAATATTATTTTTCTACTGAGTTGTATATGACATTTTTAAAAATCATTGATGATGTTTGATATTATTGAACACTGTTGACGAATAACTGATGATAAATGATCTTATTGGATAGAAAATGATTTATGAAAAGATATCCATTCATTTAAAGAGGATTCTTGTTAATGATAATGTTTCCCATAGGTTTCTATAATTTTTTTTGTGTTTTGGTTTTTTAAAGATTTGAAGCTGTTTTAGAATGAGTTTGAGATTTCTGAGAAAATCATTAGTGATAACCATATCATGGTGGATTTAAACTCCATATATAACTTCCAATGAAGTGAAATTACCTATGTATTCTGATCATACTTGATAAAATCTTTAAAATAATCATCCATCCAATGAACATGAACTATTATATTCCCATTGTGCATGATCCCAATCGGTGTATTTGTTCCATTTCTTAGAACTATATGTGGCCATATTCATGCTCCTATGGGATATATATTGATTCCATGATTTCCTATCTTTTTCATGACTGTAAAAATCACTTTTATACTATTTCCCGAAACATTTAAACTTTGATAGAGAATTATATACCAATTCATGTAATGTTTTCTATAATATCTTATTTTAGTACGTAATATATTGTTTTGTGTGTGGAAAAGAATATTTTTAATGGAAAAGAATATTTTATTGAGTGAGTTGATTTTGAAACAAAATTTGTGAGGGAATGAATATCATTTTAACGGTTGTAACATGTTTTATATATGGTTTCTCTTTTCTTTTAATTTTACATGGAATTTTTGATATTGAAATTAAAAAGGGATTTTGAGAAATGCATGAATATTGGAAACCATGTGTGAATATTTCCTTGTAAGAAAGAATTTATTTAATTTTAAATGATTGAGATGTTATTGATTTAATTATTAAAAATTAATGAACATTTTTGGAATTTTTGGAAAATATTTAACATGATAATGATGGATTTAATTTTTAATAATTATGATTGTTTTCAAATCATGCATGTATTTGTAAAAGAGTTTTTTGAACTGATTGGTATTCATTAAAAAGGGTGAATTATTTTCAAGTGGAATATGTGTAAATGGTTTTTTAATGGGATTTCAAGTGTGATTTTATAAATAGTTTTCAAAGGACATATAATGTGTAGTTTTTCCATAATCTTTTATGTTTATATTTTCATAGAATTAGGAAAAAAATTACATTATACAGGGAAGACAAGTAGAATGATAATAACACCATGGAAAGGGAATGCCACTAACTCTATCCAACCCATAGCATATCCACCTTGAAATAAAACCTGAAAAGGTGGATTAATGTTTGATCAATTTCCAAATCCTAAACCTACTTTTCATCCAAGATCACATGCATGGTTTAAATTAGGGGAGGCCTCTAAGATTACATTTTTTTGTGTTTAGTGTTAGCTTCTAAGGGGATGAGTCTTTGGAAACAAAATTAAATAATTAATATCATTCAAATGTTGAGTTCCAAATATATGAACGGCCCCTTTTGTGTATTTATTTTGTTAATTATTAATATCATCAAATCAAGTATGATGGTTATGAATAATGAATGGATGGATGCCAATCGTCTGAAAAAAGAGTATGAATATAGAGTGAAAGAGTTCATCATGTTTTCAAAAGATCTTCCATATGACCCTTCTAAATCCATTTTCCATGTTTATGCTATTTTTATTCAAGACTAATTATTCCAGATGAGTTAGATGAACACTTGACCTATCACAAGATAGATCAAATTTATAAATGTTAGATTAAATATGGGGAAAAGAGAATGTACCTATTGGATGGGATACCACTACATTTTATGCATCATATGATATGATTACATTTTTGGAAAATGAAGAAGACCATATTGAGGATGTGAATACAGATATGAATTATTATAAAGATCATATTGAGGAAATGAAAATGACAGTTGAATATGACATTTGTCATTGAACAAATTTTTTTGACAATTTAATGAGTTATGAAAAGACGTCATTGCATGTTGGTTGCACTAAATATACAACATTGTCAACCATAATAATGTTGTATAATTTGAAAGTAGGAACAGATGGAGTGATTCTAGTTTTATAGAACTACTTTCTCTCTTGAATGACATGATTCGTGAATAAAATGGGCTCCCTGGATAAACATAAAATGCCAAACAAATACTATGCTCGATGAGTATAATCTATGAAATAATACACGCCAATCCAAATGATTGTATACTATTTTGGAAGGACTTCAAATCACTAGCAGAATTCCCAAAGTGTGGTGCTTCTTGATACATGAATGATTAATCTGCTCTTATGAAAGTTGTATGATACTTTACAATCATTCCATGGTTTTGGATCCAATATAGAACTGAGGAGACTACAGGGAAATTGAGGTGGCACGTAGATACATGTATTCAATATGGGAAATAATTTCACCAAGAAGACTCTCCTCAGTGGAATATAGTTGACCATGAGTATCCCAAATTTGGAAATGAGCCAAGAAACCATCACCCTGCATTATATACATATGGAGTGAATCCATTTGGGTTTCAAAAAAGAACTCACAATACATGGCCAGTTATGCTGTTAAATTATAACATACCATTATGGTTATGCATGAAATGAAAATACATCATGTTATTTATTCTTATATCATGACAAAAGAACTGGGTATATTTATTGATTTTTATTTGGATCCATTGATTGAATATTTGAAACTATTGTGGGATTTGGGTGCTACATTGTATGATGCTTACAGAAATGAATATTTCACATTGAGGGCCATGTTCTATGGGACAATAAATAAATTTTTTGTCTATAGAAATTTTTTAGGATATAACATTAAATTAAATTAAGGGTGTCCCATTTGAAAAAAAGGTACACAATCAATTAGGTCGAAAAAATATTAGAAATACATGTTTCTTGGACATCGCTGATTTTTACCCCGAAGACATAAGTAACGATCTTGGATGACAACATTCGATGGAAGTTTAGAAGAATGTACAACATAGTCTCCACTAATAGGTGATCAGCTGTTTGTGAATGGAAAATATGTGGACCCTACTTTTGGTAAACATTTTTCAAAAAACCTTACGAAAACCGGTCAGAAGAAGTGATCGGTTTTTTTTAATTACCATACTGGAACTGTCTATACATCATACATTTTCTTGATGTTATTCACATTGATAAAAATGTCTGTTATATTGTTATTTACATGTTTCTAAATGAACCAAAAAAAAGGATAGATTTAATGATATGGTGGACATGGTTGAAATGGGAATATGAGAAGGGTTGTCATTAGTAATGTGTGAAAAATGAACTTTTCTTCCTCAATCTGCTTAAACGCTTTCTTGAAATGAGATATATCAGTTTTGTAACTTCTTGAATGACATGACGGTCCCAAATGTTTATTCATCGAATATCAAGAACACTATTTCAATGAATTATTTAAAGATAACGGGAATGAAATAACATTAGTACCATGTTTTGATGCAAGAACTAATTTCTATAACTTTACGTTGCGTTTTTTTCAAGAGTGTTCATCATACATTTAGTTGGAACTATTTATTGTTCAAATATATATGTTGTAAAGATACAGACCTAGAAAAATTGAGGACTATGGAAAGATAAAATGTTGTCATATTATGTGAATTGGAAATTTCCTCTCCACCAACATTATTTGATATGATGGTTCATATTAGGGTTCACTTGGTGATACAGATTCAACTATTTATTCATGTACACTATATATGGATGTACCTCATTGAAAAATATATGATGATTGTCAAAAATTTAATTCTTATAGAGGGTTTTATTAAAGAATGATATTTTATTGAGGAACCCATTGAATTATTTACCGAATTCCTATCTGATGTGGAAAGTGTTGGTCTACGGAAATCTCATCACACTAGGTGGCTTGCAGGTGAAGGAATTCCTAGAAGATATGTTGTCATAATCAATATTACAGATCAGGATTAGGCCCACCTATACATTTTGAAAAATAGTTTGGAGGTTTCCCCATATGTTTAAACACAAAAATAAATTCCTATGCATTGGAATCCATCAAGGGATGAAATATGGATTCCAAATACACATAATAAATATTTTATAGGATGGTTTCAGGACCATTTTTTTAGGAGTCTGATGAAAATACATATTCAATTTCAGAATGAATTTGATAGCTAGTTGAAGGACCTACTTTGAATTTATTATATTAAAATGGTTATGTAATTAGTATTTATACATTCAATAAAATGAATATGATGAAGACAGTACCATGAAAAATAGTGGAGTTACACTTGTGGTTGAAGTGATGCATGTTTCTGGTATTAAGGACAGAAATCCAAATTTCTCGAATATTTCATACTTTGGCATCATAAAAAAATATGGGATTTGGATTATACAATATTCTAGGTGGTAATTTTTCAATGAAAGTTGATTGATAACAGGAGTCCTATTAAAATAGATGAATTGGGATTTGTAAAACATAATTTCAATAAAGAAGGGTAAAATGACAAATCATTTATAGTGGCATCATGAGAAATGAAAGTATTTTATGTTCCAGATCCAGCAAACCGAAAGTGGTCAATTGTTCTTTTATAGACCAAAACCATAGAAGTGTTAAATGAAAATTCAATAAAGGATGACCATTTCATTAGTTCGTTTCTATCATTACAAAGTGATTCCAATGTAGATTGTGTTTTGTATGTCATAGGAGACCATTATGAAGAGATTTGGATAGTCTATAGAGGGGTAAAATCCCTTTAGTGCTTGAAAAAAATTTCAATAGTGAGGTTATATATATTTTTTGTAATATTCATTGTGTTACCTTTTCTTATTATCCATTTTTTGTTGCATTAACTTACTCTAAATTCAATGTTGTTTCTGGGATTAATATAATAATGTGAGAAGATATTATGGTAACATTTTGATATCATTTATCTATTTTACTAAAAAAATAAAATAATGAAACATTGAATTACTCTTCATCATCTTTTACATAGTGCATTTACAATATATGACTCCCACAAGAAATATGTATTAATTCTTATTGGAAAGATTCATAGAGGATTTCGCATAATTGTAATGAGACATCATCTTATAAATACTGAAGGGAAAATAAAACCACACCCACCGCTTATCTATACACAACTGATAACCCAAGAAGTGTGGGATGCATTTATTGGCCATCGTGTCGATGTGTCTTTTCAGGTATATTGTGGCTAGAAATATGTTTTTTGATAATACGTGTATTCATCACATATATTTACACTTTTTTATTTATGATATAATAACTATGTGCTAAAAATAAGGAATGTGGAGTGTTAAACCCTGTTTTATTATTCAAGGTATTTCCGAGTCCCACATCGGAATACTTAATCTTGTTTACCTTTTTTCTCAATATATAAATAAAGGTATCTACCCCACCTTTATGGAATGAGAATTCCTCCTCTATATAGTATCAGAGGGTACATCCCTTTTTCCCTCCCACCCCCTTCCCTACACGGCCCCCCTCCCTTCTCCTACCTTACAAGCTGCTCCCTGTTCTTTCCCTACACGGTTACCCTCACGAATACTTCCCTACATGGATACCCTCACAATGATTCCCCCAACTCTAGCCCAATGTGGCACCCTTCCCATTACCGATCATCTCTCCCGCCCTAAAAGGCTCCACTCCCGATGCTCCTTTTGGCTTTCGCTTGATGCCGCACAAAGACACCATCGAACATCCCTCTTCCTCACCTCCATCGACCCCCTGGCCATCGACTACTACCACTGTAATCATAGTGCCCATCCCATCCCACTTCTGTTGTGGCTCCCGACTCCCACCCTACGCAGCGCCCCTCCCGGCTCCCACATGACGCAACTCCCACTGCACCTCTTGGCTGCCCTACTTCCAAAAGTAGCTCATGTCACCCACAACTATCCTGGTAAATGACGGCCCTCCTCATATTAGTGACTATTGACCTCTCCTACTAGCGTGCCCCCTCCTAGTGGTGCTCCTCATCTCGTGGCACTCCCAGTGGGGTTCCCAACTTGCGGCACCTTGCATCGGCCTCTCACTTCATCCTTCATCACCCCCTAGTCTTAGTAATCCCGACACCCTCCATCTATCGACCACACGTTGTATCATGGAGCTGATTCATCCATCTCGGCCTCCCTTGAAACATCTGAACATCTGCTACCATATATCGATACCACTCTCCCTGGTGAACTACTAATCTTACCCTCCTCTACAAGTGTCTGATGCTCCCATGGAAGCCTCTTCTACTCTGCCAGAGATGATCACAGCCTCCACTCACCTTGTTGATTTGAACCCTGACTCCACCAACTTCTCAGTCTGGAAGAAGACCATCATGATGTCTCTGATAGGCATGGACCTTTATTCTCACCTCTAGGATCCTCCACCAGCATCAACAGATCCCAAATACCATCCTTACAAGCTTGATAATAGCAAGATCTTTGACTTGGTAGTAAATTACATGGATCACTCTATCAAAGACATCACCCAAAACTTCAAATATGGTCATGGAACTCTAGGATTCCTTGAACCACATGTATTTTGAGACGAATAATTATTCTCAGGACTCTAATATTCTTCATCACCTATCACTTATCTAGAATAACTACCACTCCGTCTAGGAGTACTTTGGGTAATGGAAGGCTCTTTGGGAAAAATATCTTGAGCTATGAACTGTTCCCCATACACATGAGGCAGATAGGGCCCAACATGAACAACTATTTATCTTTCATATTCGCAATGGCCTTGCTCCTGAGTATATGATGATGGCTACCAAGATGCTCTCTAACCCATCTATACTGAAGATCCCACAGTTGTACCATCTCTTGGGTAAGGCCCAATGGGATCTTCCCCTACCCACCCCCATCATTGATCACTCTTCCCTCATCGGTCATGTGAATGGATTATCTTTGGGCCCTCATAGATGTGGATTTGGGGAGGGTTATCCTCATCTCCTTTGTCATCACTATAGTATGCTCAGCCACCTGGTCGACCACTGCTAGGTTCTTCATGGAAGCACATCTCAGCAGCTGCGGTAGGGTCAGATAGTGATCCAAGATGCATCCTCATTACCTCCGCTCTTCCTCCATCTCTAGAACATTCCACAACATACCTCCAAATGCTTAAATATCCTCAGAACCCCTCTATACCTGGTCTATCTTTGGCTCCTCTTGCCCATTCGTGTGGTTCTACTGGCTTCTTCGGTCATCGGTCCCTTTTCTAGATTCTTGACTCATGTGCTTCTGACAACCTCACTGGTGATGATTGTATGTTGTCCTCATTATATCCTTATGATGGTTATTTAACCATTACTATAGCTGATGTATCTACTATCCCCATTGCGAGCTTCAGTACTTTCTCCCTGACATCATCTATTCACCTTCCCTCTATGACACATGTTTCCTGAAGTCCTTTTATCCTTCTATCCATTAGTAAGATTAAAATGGATTTCAATTGTGCTGTAATATTTACTTCCTCTGTTGTTTTCCTTCATGAGAAGCTGAAGAACTAAGAACATGGTAATGTCCATCATTGGGACGGGGTCTTCATGGTTGATAGACCGACATCCATCTCCTTCATGTCGATCTCTACCCGTGCATTAAACCTTCATTCCCAGTTGGGAAATCCACCCACCTCCACCATTCATCGAATATTTCTAGAATTCATTCTACAAGTGTCTTTTTAGTGTCATTCTTGTATATTTTTGAAACATCATTGCACTTCATACATTCTTCATTTGGATACATGGTCCTCAAAACCATTTTATCTAGATCATTCGGACATTTGGGGTCCCTATTCCATCTCGAGTCATTTAGCGTATAATTATTATATATCCATCATTGATGATTTTACATGAATGAATAGGTTATGCCAACTTCGAGAATAGTCTGATTTTTTTTCTACAATCCAGACCTTTTACCTTCAGATTCATAAACAATTTTCCCTCTTTGTAAAATGTCTCCACTTAGACAATGGGCACATGTATCTATCCACTCACTTTCAATAGTCCGTTCAAGAGAAAGGCATCCTTCATCAGACCATATGTCATGATATATCACAACATAATGGAGTGGATGAGTGGGAACACTGAAATATTCAAGAGACTACTCATGCCCTCCACTCCCACCGATAGGTGCTTCTTATATTTTTCGGAGATGGGATCCTTACTGCTACTTACCTTATCAACCGCCACTTACACTGATGATATAACCCACTCCTCATCACAACAGTTCCATTGATGATGTTATTCCTCTAATCATACACCCTCCTTTAGTGTCTCCCCCTACTGATCTCAATTTTGGTATAGTCTACTCTCCTCGCCAATCGATTGTATCCCCCATCCCAGCCGACGACACCATCATTCATTCTTCGTCTGAGGGTCCTGCCCTTGCACCAGAAGACTTTCCCATTTTACTATGGAATGGTACTCACTCTTGTTAGAGTAATCCTCTATTAACATCTTCATACAAGGATCTATCAGCACTGGAGAAAACATATATTCCCCGCACAATTGGTGATGAAAAATCTCACCTGGGGTGGCTACAAGCGATGCAAGATTAATTACTGGCTATGGAAGACAACCATACATGGGATCTCATCCCAATTCAAGATTTCAAATGGGAGGTTTGTAGAAAATATATTTTTATAGTATGCCTTAATGCCGGTGGAACTATCCATAACCTCAAAGACCACCTTGTGGAAAAGGGATTTACTCAAACATAAGGCATTGACTATTTTTATTCCCTCTCTCTATTTTCCAAGATAGACTCTATTCAATTATCGATCTCTCTAGATGATCAACATCATTATCCAATTCATCAAATGGCTATCATGAATTCCTTCCTCCGTGGATTTCTTGAGGAAGAGGTTTAACTTCAGTAGACCCTGGTTTTTGTTCCTCCAGTGTCGACTCCCAAGTCTGTTGACTTCAATGCTCTCTATATGGTCTCAAGCAGTCTCCTTGTGATTGGTTTGTCCAATTTAGAACCATCATCACCGAATTTGGGATTTCATTTTGTATGAAAACCACACAATGTTCTATAGGACGAAAACCACCGACTTCACCATGTTGGTAGTGTATGTGGATGATATCATCATCACCGGGAGAGACTCCACTAGAATCACCCACCTCAATGGGAATCTTCATAATCAATTCCACACCAAATATCTCAGCCCTCTAACATAATTCATTGGAATTGATGACTCTTATTCACTAGAAACCATCTTCCTCTACCAATGGAGATATTTGTTGGATATTCTATAGGATGCTGGACTGACATAGGCCACCATCATTGACACTCCCCATGAGCAAGGGAAACAGTCTCTCAATGAATCATTGGAAATATATTCAAAGATATAGAAGTACCACTGAATGGTGAGAAAGATCAATTATCTCTCCATGACTCATCCATAGATTTCATGCACTATTTGAAAAGTGATCCAATTCTTGGATAATCCGACCACCTCTCAGTGGGATGTTATCCTCCGCATCGCTAAATACATCAAGAGGGACCCTATTTGGGGTATTTTCTACTCCCACCATTCTCATCTGAATATTGATGCCTTATGAGATATTGACTATACTAGTTTCCTTGATGCTTAGAATTCTACATCAGGGATTTCCATTTTCTAGGAAGTAAACCGCAACTCTTGGTGAAGAAATAAATAGATTATCGTCTCAAGAACCAGTGCTGAGTCTGAGTATTGTTACATGACCACCATCAATATGGAGATCATGTGGCATTGTCATCTTATATTGGTGTCTGGATTTCATCATCAGACATCTGCTCATATATGGTGTTACAAATAGGCATCCTCTAAGGCTACTTCAAATCTAGTCATCCATGATCACACAAATCATATCGAGGTGGACTTCCACATTCTTTACCCCCGCCATAGGAAAAACCATGACAACAATAGCCACATCCCAATAGCGGATCGGCTTGCCGAAATCTTCACCAATGGCCTCCCCGGGGCTCACCAAGCCTTGCTCAGTTCCAAGATAGGAATTCACAACATCTTCGACCCATCATGAGGGGGGAGTGTGTATGGCCTTGTCTTATGGCATCTTTCTTTTGTGGGACTTGTTGTCCAATTGGGCATGTACATCTAGAGGGGGAGTGTTAATCCATGTTTTATTATTCTGGGTATTTCTGAATCCAACATTGTAATACTCAATCTTGTATTCATTTTCTCAATCTATAAAATAAGGCCTCCCCCTCACCCTAAGGTAAGGGGAATTCCTCCTCTATAAGATGAAAAACCAACGTACCCCTACTATAAAGTAAGGATGTGGTACTATTCACTTGAAGAAAAATGGAATGCATTTTAAATCTACCGTAATACTTTAATGTGACATGAAATAACAACATAATTATGTTCCTCTCTTTATATATATATTGATGACTCGAAATACAAAGAATCTTCATCCCCTGAAATGTGCTATGGAAGGAGGCGCGTGTAAACAAATATGGGATACTAGTAGATGAAAACACACAAAATGTGTGGGAAACATGTGTACGTATGACATAATAATTTTTTTCCTCTAAATCACTATTATGTAAAATTAATTACTCATTTCACTATATTTAGCTATCTGACATTGTCACATTAATCAGAAACACCTATATCAGATGAACACATACTATCAGTGGCCTAAAAGTGGCCAAAATAGTATGGTCGTATCAGAGGTGTGGGTTTTGGGGTGATACCCCGAACATATTTTAAGAAAATAAACAAGAGGATCAAGGGTATGAAATGAAATATATGATATAAACACTATCTACCATTGAAGAAGAGTTCTAATGGCATTGATGGATGCTAGAAACTTTTATCGGGGGAATCAAAGAGAAGAAACAACTTTGGAACAACCATTACATAATGATACCCCACCACACCACACTAGCTCTGAGGGGAGATATTACCCTCGAAGAGCTGTCTTGGACGAGGTAATCAATGTTCTAATAATTATTTCTATGAAATGTGAATTTTTCCAACACTGATACCTTTCCTGTACTGATATTCTATACGGTGATAATGATTGTGATTTATATCTGTCAACACCCACCCATCACCTTGTAGCATGGGAAACATTGTTCAATATCCAAAACTACATGATACATAATAGACCAATTCCAATAGGTCATATAAGAATGTCGATTATAATGTACCATACGTCGAGCACTGATCTACCTCTTCCAATTGATGAGGAAGATATTTGTAAGGTCAATCAAGATATTGGAATATTCATCACATGGTTCTAACATCTTGTAAAATACATGTTGGTATTCATTTTCAATTTATTTTTCAAGATAAACCATTAACAATTATTAAAAAATGGTTTGAACCGATTAATGTTATTATAGGAGGACAAAGGGAAGGGGTAAAATGAAATATCCACTCTGAATCATCTAAAGGATCGACCAACTGATCCAAAAATTGAATAAAAAAAGAGAATGAAATAGTGGAAGATGTGCTCAAATCATTTGAATGAAAACATATGTATGAAAAATTAATCTTAATACCAATGATTTAGGTGTAAAACATTAAAATGTAATCATTCCAAATAAATTTTCATTTCATACATTACTTATTACTTTTTGTGTTTTTAGATATAAATGGATTCTAATTGTGTTCAATTTGGATACTCTAAAGATTTATTTCCTAGATTCAATTCATGGATACCATACAAAAATCTACACAAGATGTCATTTTTCAATTTGTAATACACTACATCCAAAATTGTATAACTAAACATAAAGTTATATAATTCATATTTTCTTTTAAAGAGGATTATGTTATGATAGGGTGGTGCATCAATATCGTCAAAAAAATGAATGAGGCATGGGGATAAGAATGAGGACCATGAAAAGTTCTACTACTAGACAAGTATCTAGGTATGTATAAAAATATTTCACCATCGAAACACATATCAAAAAAAATTACTTATTTTTATCTATGATTTTGTAGTATCTGAAACAAACAAATGGAAAAGATTGTAGTTATTATGTTTGGAAATTTATGAGAAAAATCTCATTCCATTAACAAACTAGCATCCCTGAAGAGGTATTTTTTGAAGAAAATTATTATTACATTCAAAATATTTATTAATCCTAGTTGTATTTATATTTTTCCATTACTACTATGACTTTCGAAAAGAATCATATTCACAAGACAATATATATTTGTTTAGAAACAAATGGTCAACATACATGATATAAGAATGCATACAAAATAGCATAATGATGTTACTAAAATAGAGGTAGTGGATTATTTCATATTTTAGATAAATTTACTTATTTTATTATTACTCACAAAAGAATTGTTTTCCTAAATAGGTGGAATCCTTTGTGTGAGTTTGGGTGGTTTGTTTGAAGATATTCATGCTCGTTAGAGATAGGACTTTAATACTACAACACATAATTAAATGAGATGGTATGTTATTTATAATGTACTATGTTTTTTGGAATAATATTATCTATTCTATAGTGCATTAAAAGAATATAAATTAAATTCATGACTACTCATGCATGAAATTTTTTCCATAGAATTATTCAACCTCAAAAACTTGTCACCTTTAAAGTTACTTCATTTATTAATTTCCTTAAATGTTAGTGCAGAGAAGTTGAAAGAAGTGATAAATTTCGACACTAGAGATTTTCTAGTTCGGCAAATAATTCTAGTGGAAGGTGTGGTAACATTGGAAGTTGGGATTATATTGAGGCATTGGGTTATGTAGGAATCAGCTGAACATCAATCATTTGTGATGTTTAAGAATTAGTCTTATTTAAAACTGATACATCATGTGACCAGTATGACTCAAAGTGTCTCCTTTTTTTAAAATTGACATTAACTTAAGTAAAAATAACAAGTGACCTACCAGAAACCTAATCTAATGCATTCAAATTGTTTTGATACATTATGAAAATAATATATAAGTCATTTTTGACATGTAGGAATCAACCACAACTCAACATGGTGCATGGTGTGATCGGTATAACTCATAGTGTCTATTTTTATTTAAAATTGACATTATTTTAATTAAAAAGAACTAATTACATACTGAAAACTGCAAAAACACAATTGTATTATTTTGAAACTTTAGAAAAATGATCCATGAGTGATTTTTGACATGTAGGAATAAACCACCCCTCAATCTGATTCACAGAGTGACTTGTATTAGTAAAAGTGTCTTTTATCTGATTAAAATTGACATTTTAGTTCAAAAAAATTCAATCAATAAATACCAATAAAATTTTATAAGATTGTATTGATAATTTAGGAAAATGATTCAGATGTCATTCTGAACGTGTATGAAGCAGTCTCACATCAAGCTGACACACGATGCGACTAGTATGACTCAAAATTCATGTTTCCATTTTGAAATGACACTTTAGTAAAAAAACAAAAGTGACATACTAAAAACAAATAAAACACTTGAATTGTTTTGAAACATTATAATAGTTGTCTATAAGTCATCTGTGACATTTAGGAATCAACCTCACCTCAATATGATGCATAGTGTGACCAATATAATTCAAAGTGACACCTTTTATTTAAAATCAAAATTAATTTTAGTAAAAGAAACAAGTGACCTAATGGAAACTAGTTAAAAACATTCATATTGATTTGATAATTGACGAAAATTTTCCTTTAGTAATTTTTGACATGTAGGAGTTAACCCCACATCAATACCATGCACAGTGTGGCTGGTATGACTCAAAGTCTCTTTTTATTTAAAATTGAAATTATTTTATGTAAAAAGAAAAAATGACAGTTTGAAAACTATGAAAACACATTATTATTATTTTTATAAATTTGAAAAATCATCAATGAGTCATTTTTTATGATTAGAAATCAACCACACCTCAATCTGATGCACGGTGTGACCGGTGTGACCTAAAGTGTCTATTATCAGTTTTAAAATGACATTTTTGCAAAAACAAAATCGGTTACTAAAAACCAAGAAACCACTCTATGATTATCTTGATAATTTAGGAAAAATATTCATAAGACATTTGTGACATGTATGAAGTAGCCCCACATCAACTCGATGAACTATGTGACCTCTATGACTTAAAATGTGTGTTTTCTGTTTGAAATGAAATTACAGTAAAAAAACTGGAAAACTGAAAATGGATAAATCACATTAAGATTATTTTGATAATTTTAGAAAATGGTCTATATGTCATTTTTGTGATTTAGGTATCGGCCTAACCTCATAATGATGCACGGTGTGTCTAGTATAACTCAATGTGTCTCTTTTTATTTAAAATTTACACTAATTTTATTAAGAAGAACAAGTGATATATTAAAAAGTGAGAAACACACTCAATTTGTTTTGATAAATTAGGATAATGATCTATGATTCATTTGTTACATTTATGAATCCCCCCCACCTCAATATGATGCAAAATGTGACTGATAAGACTCCAAATGTGTCTTTTTATTTAATGTTGACATTAATTTAATTAAAATTGAAAAGTGACATAATGAAAAACTAGATAACACATTCAGATTGTTATTACACTTTATAAAAATGATCCAGAAATCATTTGTGGCTTGTAGTAATCAACAACACCTCAATCTAATCCACAGTGTGACTGGTATACCTTAAATTGTCTTTTATCAGTTTTAAATTTATATTTTAGTTGAAAACATGTAACTTACTAAAAACAGACAAAGAAAACTCTGATTGTATCGATCAATTAGGGCAGCGATTCGTAAGCCATTTTTGAGGTGTATAATTCAGTCTCACGTCAAACCAATGCATTTTGCGACTGCTATAACTCAAAATGCATGTTTACAATTTGAAATTACATTGTAGAAAAAAATAAAACAGACATACTAAATTTCAGGAAAACACATTCACGTTGTTTTTATACTTTTATGAAATGGTCCACCATTAATTTTTGATAGGTAGGAATGAACCACACCACAATCTGAGGCACAATGTTATTGGTATAACTCCAAATGTGTAATTATTTAAAATTGATATTAATTTTAGTAATAGAACAAGTGACACACACAAAAACAAGAAAACACATTTATATTATTTTTATATATTAGGAAAACGTTCCGTAACTCATTTATGACGTGTAGGAATCAAATCCACCTCAATATGATGCACAATGTGTCCGGTATAACACCAAATGTGTCATTTTTATAAAAAATTATATTTTATTAATATATTCTTTCATATTAATGTTTATTTTTTTTCAAAGTAGCATTATTGAAATAATATTTCTATTCTTATATAGGTGAAATCGTTCGGTCAGGATTAGATGATTTGTTAGGAAATTGATACCATAAGAGGACATATTTTAGAGGGGATTACAAGAATCAAAAGACAAAACATTAATGTTTATAATTATTTGTTTGAAAATTGTTAATGTAATTATATAAAACTTTCTTTCAAATGTATAATACTGTGTTTTTTTCATATACCATGGGAAGATATATTTTTATTGATGATGTCAATTAAATATATATGTCATTGTTTTAAATTACAGTTTTTTACTGGATGTTCTATTATTTAAACAACACATTGCATCTAGCTAGGCCTTTATATGTTCTATTTTGAGCACTGGTAAAGGGTGACATTTATCCATGCTAAAATAGTGATGATAGGGGGTCTTTATTAGAATTTATTAGCATGTATAAAGGACCCCCTTTATCAGAATTGCGATTAACATAACTTTTTTACCACTGTTAAAAGGCCTTTTGTACATTTTTAAAGAGCATGCATAATAGTACATGCAAATATATATTCAAACTCTTTCATATGGTTATTATAAATATCTTAATATTAATATAAATATTAGTAACCCATCTATATGTGTAGTTGTTTAAACATTGGATATATATTTATATAAATAGAGGTTTACTTAAATATTAATTTTTTAATGTAAATAAACTTTTTATGTCACAAAAAATGGGCATTGGGATGGAACCATTGTTTGATACATATGTTTCAAAAAGAAACAATCTAATATAATCCACATGTGAGTAGGAGGTTATCTTCATTATCAATATATTCATATTTTATCTTATTTACAACCGTATCCATTTGAGGGGAGTAAATGATAAGGGATTCATGGTGAAATATAAATTTTAGTGGAAGGAAAAATAAACATGTCCTCTCATATTTCGCATCAAATAGTTTGGATTCATTTAATATTGTAAATTGTTATATATATATATATATTTCAAATATGCAATAGAAATTATGTTAGAAAATGTTTTACAAATTTGCGGAGAAATAATAAATTATAAAAAATACATATCCCAATATATTTAGTTAAAAATAATAATTTAAAATAAGTTTTTTACTTAAAATTCTATTTATTTCACTTTTATCATTTGTAAAATGTTATCAATTTAAATATTTCAAAACATTTTAAATACATTTTTAAAAAATGAAAACATAAAATATTTTATCAAACTAGATATAAATTTTGTTTTTTAATTATTTCTTTACATTTATAAAATTATGAAGCCACATTTTGTAACATTAATCCAGCGCGGGACATCACCGAGAAACGCCCTGTGAGTCGGAAAATGCTGAAACACTAACCCAAATCCAATGCCCCAAAATTTCCCACTTATACAGATGATCTTTTCAAGAAAAATGTGGTACGTTGGAGTTTGAGTTTTTTCTATATTCAACGCATGATACCACCCACTATACATATACATTGAAGATGGAGGGCAGATGCACAAACACAAAATGTGAACAAAAGTTTGTCCCTTTCAAAGAGAAAGAAAAAAATCATATGGGAAACACATTTTTTAACATAAAAAATAGGTTAAATCCTAGCCATAAAAAATAATTTAAGAACAGGAGAGAGCTGCATAACTTGAAGATGTGTATCAAATGTCTATCTCATAATAGGGGGCAGAAGGTGTGTCCCAATAGAGGGAGAAACAGTGGTGCAAGTGCAAGATGATTTATATCATATGGATCTAATATAGTTGTATTTAGTTTGAGATATGGATTGTTGGATTCATACTCAATCTCACATCGGTTTCCGCAATGTATTATGGTTCACATATAAGCTTATGTTTTAGGTTGGAACCCCTGAAAGTCTTATGTGTTGGTCCTAGAAGGCCTGGGGTTGGAAGAATTGGATCCCAACAGGGAGTTATTCAGCATGACGATTGGTGAACCACCCATTGACTAGATCAAGATGGATATCTTCACAGAAACCACTCCCCATATGGTACAGAACATCTGCGCATTGTGCACCAGTGAGAGGGGCAAATGAAAGATCGGTAAGTCCCTGCACTCTCTACAATTGGAGATCACCCTTGCCATAGCTAGTTTGGCATGCATGATTTGGGGGAGAAAGAAAATTTATGAGGGGATGAATTGATTTATCTATTTGGAATTATTAAATCAGATGAAATATTACGTGGAGAAATGAGAAATCGTCGATAGATTTTTAATCATCTCAAAATTGTGATGATTTGGATAGTAAAGTTGTATGAGAATTATATTTTAATGAAATTAATTTTCTTTTATTTTAAAAATTATAAAAAGGCCAAAGATAAATGATGGATATCATCACTAACACAACTCCCTAGATGGTAGAGAACTTTCATCTGTTGTGCAGATGTGAGAGGGACTTGGGCCAATCTATAATGTTCCCACATTCTCAATAATTAGCGATCACCACTACCATAGTTGGGTTAGAATGTGGGATTTGGGGTAGAAAGAAACGATATGATGGGATGAATTGTGAATCTAGTTATCTATTTCACAATCTTAAATTAAATTAGATGAAATAATATTTCGATGAACAAGAAATTTTTTATAGATTTTAAATCATCTCAAAATTTGGATGATTGGGATAGAAATGATGATGAGGAATTATATTACACATTAATATATTTTCTTTAATTTTTAAAATTTTAATAACAAAATAGAAGATAAATTAAAACCATTCGATTTATTTTACTAAATTATTGGATTGCAAAAAAACTAGAGAAACTAAAATCATTTATTTTAATTTATTTTTATTTATAATTAATCAAATGGATTTTTATAAGTAATTCACCAAAAAAGTCTATTATTTTGATCAAAATAAATAAAAAATATTTTTATGGAAATGAAATATTTTGTCATTTTCTTAAATAATGGAATATTAAAGGAAAAATAAGTTTTTTTCATTAAAATAATGAATGAATATGCATTGGTCAACACACATGGAATTATATTATGCAGTAAAAAGGGAAAAATGGATTGGTCTTTGGGAATACATAGTAGATCTATAACCGTAGGGTGTGAGGTGTGTGTGATCTCACAAGTGTAGAGGGGGTGCTTGATAATAAGTTAGGAAAGATGTAGTGAATGGAGTGAATGAAAACTGTCAGGAGGAGGAGACTCATGGAAGTGGGATGGCAGACTAAAGGGGACACTGTCTACTACGAGAACCTGGAGAATGTTCACGAAATATATATCCTTCTCATACTATACATTTTTTTTCATTGTTACCAAGTTGAAGATGCCTTTCATGAACATTCTCTAGGATATCATAGGGTTTCGCCAGGTCAAGTATGAAGGGTAGAGAGTTTCCCCTCTCCACTCTCACCCAACATCCATGAATCTCCTCCTCATCTCCATTTTATTCCACTCTATTCTCTACAACTTTCTTGATTTATTATCACACCCCCTCTTAATCAGAGCACTGCACATTACTCCTCTTCTTTTCATTCACATCCCAAGTTCTATTTGTAGTAGAACCATCAATATGAATGATTTTTTTGATTATATTTATTGTAAACTATAAATACATAGAATAATGCAATAAAACTGACACAGATGAAAAAAAATGTGTATTTGAAATCATTAAATAAAACTATTGTAGTGATATTTATAGTTTCTTTGGGGGTGTTTCACATATTAGAAAAATGTAAAACCAAAAATAATTATGGAATTTGAGAGTAATTACTATTCACCATAATAAGACATAAAAAATGAAAAAAATTGATGTGAATGAAACAAAAATAAAAAAAGGAAAAAAGGTTTATATGAAAAAATTTGGGGAAGAAAACATTGATGAGAATAGGTAAAAATTATAATGAAATAAAAACTTTCGTATAAAATATACATTATACATTTAAAAATATATATATATATATATAGACCATATAATTAAATAAATATATATTATTAGATATTAGGATAATTAATCTTGTAAGATAAATTAAATTTATAATTAAAAATAAAAAATGTTATATAGTTAATACATTTGTAAGCTCTGCGTTTTTCCATCATTGTTTGATTCATCAATTCAACCATGTCATACAATCGAGGAACTATTTTTCATATCATAGAAATTTCTGTCTCCCGTAGTACTTGAAATCCCCCCTACAAGAAAAAATAGGTTTAACGATGAGTTTTTTAGCATTTCGTGGCGATTTAAACCACTGATAAATTTTGTGTGATGACTTGTAATAGTGTCTTGTGTTTGAGTGTTCAATTTAATACATATATATATATATTATTAAATATTACAGTATATATATACCTACATAATATATATAAATAAATAAATATAAATATATAAATATATTAACATAAATAAATACTTATAATTGTCTATAAATATATTAAAATATAAATACATTAACATAAATATATACAAAGACATATATATATATATATATATATAATGAAAAACAAATATACATAAATTGAGATAAATACCCACATACAAATAAATATATATATATATAATTAATGATAATTATTTATAAATATAAAATAAATAAAAATAGAAACACATATAAAGATACATAAATACACACACACATAAAGATATATATGTATTCCCACATTATATAAATAAATATATACAAATAAATGGTAAATAATATATGATATATGATATATCATATATCATATATATAAATATACACATAATAGAGTGGGATATGAAGTTTGATCCATTGAATGAACATTGATCTTATGCATGGGTATGGGTTAAAGTCCATAGAATTCATTGGATTCTTTGGAATCCATAGATTCTCCATGATATTGCTCTATCGCATGGACTCGCCGTTAAAATGGCCAAGGAAACTGAAGATACAAGGAATGGTAAATTTTCTTAGTTCCCTATAGAGATTTAGTTGAGCTCGACATTTGCTGATCCAGTGTTCCTCTCTACCGATAATGAGGAATTCAAAGTAATGATTGTCTATGAACAACTTCCTAAATTCTATACTGAATGTACTGTTATCAGGCATGAATTTGGAACGTGCGAGAGGATGATTTCATGTGAGATCTACTCTGTGCGTGGTCATGATAATAAGTCATACTTGAAACAAGGTAAGAAATTAACTTTCGGTGAGTTGGTTATTGGCGATGGATCTAAACCGATGGATATTGCCCTTACCATATGAGAGGATCACCCTGTGGGGGTGGCTGCAGAACATACATCACATAGAGAAATCGATTGTGTGTTGTTAGTGCAAAATGATGCATGTGATACTTTGGGCAATATTAGTGACTCTGTCATTATCTCTGGGCAGTTGGAGATTCATGTTGCTGATACAATTGTAGAGCAAGATCACCCTTTGAATAATTATTGGTTGTTGGCTTCTATATGATGTGATTTCTAGTGTGTTGAAGGGCCTGATGAGGATCCTTCTATGGGTTAGTTTTTTAGTGAAATGAATGTGCAGACTGGGGATGCTTTTTCACTTCTTACATAATGTTATGATAATTAGAAGTCCTCGGATGATATTGTTGGAGATGATGGATTGACTATGGGTGAGGACAGTGTGGGAAGATCGCATAGTGGGACTTTTAAAAATAGTGCATTGGTCACACATTTTGTGGAATGGTTGGAGCTCATTGAGAAAAAAAATACCACCTCATGAATCAGTAAAGAGAAATGCATGGAAAATGAGGGATTTCAGATAATACCAAGGGAAACTATCTTTTCAGGACAAACACGTTATCAAACAACCGAAGCTATCAATAGCTTTGAGCCATTAAAAGACGAGTTTTTTCAAAAAAAATTATGGAGATGAGGTAGACCCCCAAAAAACTGTGGTCGTGAACATGGATGAGAGGGTAGGGATGTAGTGCGAGGACATGGCCAATCTAGGACTCATATCACCCCAGAGCAAGAGAAGTTAAAGGATAAGTTCATTGTGCTTTTCATGAAATAAAATCTGCATTCTGAATGGGAGACTTCTACTGATGTTGGGTATGTTGATCCTGATTTTGATCATGTCTATGCTGATCCCTGATGTATTGCTATTTTTGATGGATGTTGTCTTTCCTGTTTATAACACCATCTATTTTTTTTTATTTTTTTCCATATTCTTTAATTTTTTAAATAAATTTTCATATGAGCAGTCTCGCCTGCCTCCTGAACCCTTTTGGTATATATATATACATTCAAAACATGTATAAATATATTTAAATATAGAAATATATATATAAATATATTTGAAAAAGATTAAAATTTATTAATTAATGTGAAATAAATTGAAAATAAATAAAATTTAAAAATTATAAAAAATAAAAAAATTAATTATTCATTATTAATTATTTAAAATTTTCAATAAATAATAATATGTTTCTATTAAATAATGAATAACAACAAATAATACATAATGAATAATAATTATAATTAGAACATGATAACAACAATATCAATAATAATAATTATAATAGATAAATAATAAACATTATATAAATATAAATTTATAAAGTAAAAACATTAATGAAAAATAAAAGGATTCCACTTATTATTTACTGGATGTATAAATCACTGCGAAATGAAAACCCACTAAATAAAAGACCATCGTGAATTAGAAATGGTTTTCGAAAATTTCCTAAAAAAAATAATAAGAAGAAATTTAGCATTGGTTTTGAAAACCGCTACTAAATAAAATTTCGTCAAATACCATTTCATTCTGTAGTGTCCTTCGATCATATTCACCACTATTTCTAATCTCAGACACTTCCCATTATACACTGTTTTCTAACAACCAAACCTTTTTTTTGAACGACAACTCCAAACACTTCTAACGCGTGTTTGTGGCTGTATACCCACATCATTGACAACATATTCAAGCACATTAAGCACTACCTTTTATCAGTACTAAAATAAAAGAACTGATAAAGGGGGATGTTTTATCTGCACTAGCTAAAAGAACTCATAAATGTGGTCTTTTTGAATGCTACAAAAGCATTGATAAATGATTATTTGTATTAGTGTTTTATTAGTGTTGATAAAGACCAGCTTTATAAGTATTTTCATGGGCTATATCTATGCTTTTTTAGCATTTAAAAAGGAGCCATTTTTCATCATTTTTCATTGCACTGTTAAAATTTGACCTTCATAAGAAATATAAATTATTAAAAATCACATATTAGTATATAAATATTTTTTCATATATATATTTGAAATATATTTTACTAAATATGTTTTATATGATAAAAATATTTATTTATGCATAATATATAATTCATTTAGTGAAAATGGTTTATAAAATAATTAGAAAATAAAATTAATTATTAATTTGTAACTTAGAATTAATTAATATTTATTTAATAACAATTTGGTTATAGAGATAATTAATGAATTAATTAACATTTTAAGATAAGTAGATTGTGTGACATGAACTTCACACGGCCATAAATTTTGATCCACGTATCTATTTAGGATCCGTGAGATATGAAATAAAATATTTGGAAGATATATTCATTTTCAAGACCCAAGGGAACACCGATCTATGTATTTTCTAAGTAAAAAAGGCCTAGATGGCCTCCAAAATCCAATTTTTAGTTAGGATATGCAGATTTATCAACACTCGAAGAAATAAATTTTTTGAGAGGTAATTATTGTAATTTTTATATGGATACTTAATTTCTTCCCAAGGATTAGTTCCATATAGATATTATTGTGTTCAAATATTATAATTTTTCATATTTTATTGCTACAAAAAAGGGTTTTATGAGCGCTAAAAAAGGACTACTAATCGAGGTGCTATTAAAAAAGATTTTATAACTACAAATGTGTCTTTTATTTTAAAATTGACATTAATTTAAGTGAAAAAGAACAAGTGACTTACTAAAAATTGATAAAACACATTTGAATTGTTTTTATACTTTATTAAAATGATCCCCAAGATATTTCTGACATTTAGGAATAAAACACACCTCAATCCGATACATGGTGTGACCAGTGTGACTGAAAGTCTCTATTATCAATTTAAAATTGACATTTTAGTTCAAAACATGCCACCTAGTGAAAACCAATCAAACATTCTCCGATTTTCTTGTTAATTTAGTAAAACAAATAAAAAGTCATTTGAGACTTGATTGAAGTAGTCTCACATCAAAAAAACACAAGATGTGACCAGAATGACTCAAAATGTGTGTTTTTAGTTTTAAATTATATTTTAGTATGTCATTTTTGATGTATAATAATCAGTCCCACCTTAATACGATGAATGGTATGATCAGTATAACTCAAAATGCGTCTTTTTTATTTAAAATTGACATTAATGGAAGTAAAAAAGAACATTTAACATACTGAAAACTTAGAAAACACATTCTGATTATTATAAATATTTATAAAAAATTATCCATGAGTCATTTGTGGTGTGTTGGAGTCAACCACACCTCAATACAAAACACAGTGCGGCCGGTATCACTCCAAATGTGTCTTTTTATTTCAAATTGACATTAATTTAATTAAAAAAGAATAAGTGACATACTAAAAACTAATGAAACACATTTTTATTGTTATTATACATTATAATAATGATCCATGAGCCATTTTAATGTGTAAGAATCAACCACACCTCAATCTGACGCACAGTGTGACTGGTTTGACTAAAAGTGTCTTTTATGAGTTTGAATTTCACATTTTAGTTCAAAACGTGTCACTCTATGAAAATCAAGAAAATGTGCACCTATTTTCTTCATAATTAACTATATTTATTAGTAAGACATTTTAGATATTTCTAATGTTTTATCTCATCAAACAGGGAGACGATGTGACCAGTATGACTCAAAATGTTTGTTTCCAGTTTGAAATGACATGTTAGTAAAAAAATTGACATACTAGAATAATAAGAAAATGCATTCAGATTACTTTGATAATTTAGAAAAAAAATATATGTGGCATTTGTGACATGTAAGAATCAACCCCACCTCAATACGACAAACGGGGTGACCATTTTAGCTCTAAATGTATCTATTTATTTAAAATTCACATTAATTTAAGTTAAACGAACAAGTGGAACACGAAAAACCCTGAAAAAACATTAAAATTGTTTAAATTATTTAGGAAAACAATCCATGAGTCATTTGTGATGTGTTGGAATCAACCATGCCTCAATCTGATGCACGGTGTGACCGGTATGACTAAATGTGTGTATTATCAGTTTAAAATTGACATTTATCTCAAAACCTATCACTCACTGAAAACTATGTAAACACACTATGATAATAATAATAATGTTTAAAAGTGATTCATAGGTCACTAATCACATGTATCAAGTTTTACCATATAAAACCAACACATGATGCAACCAATATGACTCAAAATGCGTGATTTTATTTTGAAATGAAATTTTATTAAAAAAACTAGCAAACATAAAACTGAGAAAATGCATTTGGACCATTTTCATACCTAAGGAAAATGATCTATATGTCATTTTTGATGTTTAATAATCACTCAGACCTCTCTATGATGCACGGTGTGGCAGGTATATCTCGAAGTGCCTCTTTGTATTTAAAAATGACTTTGATTTTAGTAAAATGAATAATTGACTTACTAGAAATGATCAAACGCATTCAGATTGTTTTGACACATTAGTAAAATGGTCCATTAGTCATTTTTTATGTGTAGTAATCAACCACATCTCAATATGATCCATGGTGTGACTACTATGACTAAAAGTGTTCGTTATTAGTTTAATATTAACATTTTATCTCAAAATGTGTCATTCAATGAAATCCCAGAAAACACAGTCTGATTGAATACATAATTTAGGAAAGTGATTCATAATTCATTAGTGACGTGTGTGAAACATTATCATGTTAAACTGACATACGATGTGACTGATATGACTCAAAATGAATGTTTTCAGTTTGAAATGTCATTTCAGTAAATAAACAAAACTGACATACTTAAAACCAAACAAACACATTCCAGATATTTTGATACTTTACGACACAAATCCATTATTTATTTATGGCTGGTAGGAATCAGTCACACTGAATCCGATATACAGTGTGACCATTATAAATCCCAATGTGTCCTTATTTAAATTCCATATTAATTTTAGTAAAAGAGGAAGTGGCATACTCAAAACCGAGCAATCACATTCAGATTGTCTTGATATTTTAGGACAATGATACATCACTAATTTTTGAATTCTAGGTTTCAACCCCACCTCAATACAATGCATAGTGTGACTGGTACAACTCCAATTATGTCTTTTTTATTAAAAATTGACATTTTATTATTGTATTCTTTCATATTAATGTTTAATTTATTTCTTTATAGCATTACTAATATAATATTTATTTTATTATATAGGTGTAATATTTTCCCTGAGTTGGGATGATTGTTTTGGAAACTGATACCATGGGAAATAATTTTTGAGATGGGATCATAGGGGTTGAAAAATGAAACCTTAATGTTTTTAACAAATTGTGGTATAGTTGTAAATATAATTATATAAAACAATCATTTAAATGTACATTGGAGTGTTTTTTGGTATATACCATGGCTGGGTATTTTTGTATTAAAGTTTTCAATTGAATTTATATAGCATTGTTTGTTGGGTGTGTTGTATACACCTGCATGTTTTTTTTGGGTGTGCAATTATATTAATAGCACATTGAAGCCAGATAGCCCTTAATCAGTGATATTTTGAGCACTGATAAGGGACCCACTTTATCAGTGTTATTTAAAGAACTGATAAAGGGGGTCTTTATCAACAATTTTTTTTATCGTGGATAAAGGAATCCATTTATGAACACTTTTTAGCACCAATAAATGAGACCACCTTTTCATTACTGTGATTAAAAATTCTTTTTTAGCACTGTTAAAAGCCTTTTGGGCACTGAAACTCCATCGAATGTTAAAAAATTAGGTTCCTCGACTAAAACCTCAATTTTTAAAGCATTATTGGAATATTTTTGGCATTGAAATGTGTGGATAGGATTCCCCTAGGTTAATAGGGCATATATCTCATCGTAATATTTAATTTGATATGTGGTAGAACCCAAATGGATACCCGGATCAATAGTTGTGGTCGTTTGATGTTCAAGTTACATTTTCAACTTATTTTAGATCTTTCAGTGATTTTTTTAATTTTTTATCTTTAAATTTTTTCTAAATGACTATTACTCGATAATAATTATTAAATTATTAATTATTAATGTTTTTTTAATTAATTGATAAACCATTTTCACTAAATGTATTATATATTAATTGTAAATTCCTATTTAGCCTAATCTAAAACATATTAAAATATATATATAAATTATATTTATATAAATATATTTATATTTATATATTTATATATTATTTTTAAATAAATATATTTCTTTGGAATATACCCTTTATCACATCTTTTTTAGTATTGATGATAACCCTCCCCTCCCCTTTATCAGTGCTTTTTTAAAATAACTGATAAAATGGTGGCTTTTCTCATTTATTTTTTATAAACCCTTATAAAGGGCCTCACTCAATCGTTCTTTTTTAGCACAGTTAATGATCCACATTAATTTTACTAAAATAGCATTGTTAAAGACCCCCTTTAATAGGGATTTTTCTAGAACTAACAAAGGGGGGTTGTAATAGTTCTTTTAAAGACCTAGTGTTTGATAAACCTAGTTTGGTAGTACTGTGTGTTCATTTTATGTCTTGCTCGACCAACTTTCTCCCTTATACCTTTTCCTTTTTTTAATAAATTTGGGGTCATGGGTTTCGTTTCAAAATCCATGATTGAGCTATCTCAGTATATATAATTTTAAATAATTATATTTCAAAATGTTTGATTATTATTATAAATATTTATACATATTTATATATATATATATAGTTATATATATATATGTATTTATATAATAAGTTATATTTATATAATTATAAATAAAATAAATATATTTATTATAATTTTATATTTATATTCTTATATATATATTTCTTGTTATTATTACAAATTTATATATATATATATATATATATATATTTAATTATATAATTTAAATAATTTTATGTAAAAATATATATTTACAGAATTATAAATATAATAATTTTTTTATTTTGATGATAATTGTAAATCTATTTTGATTGTTAATCAAAGCCTTGGATAGGATGGGAATCATACAGGGGATGATAATCATCAACCTAATGAAGTACTGCATGAGTTTTCAAATGAGGCTCTTGTTCATTGTGTTGCACTAGAATACTATTTTTCATTGCATAAAGGGAAAGGATTCATTGTACAACCATTGATAGTTGACCTCTCAAGAAATTTTCCAAGTGATAATGGGTCCAACCAATCTAATGATCAACAAAAAATTTACTAATATCAAGAGATTTATAATGCTTTCAGTTCTCCAGGAATTTATGGTAAATGGGGTAATGTCTCAAATGATGGAAGTGATAATGGGAACAAGTGGTTTTATTAGACACCACTCATATCAGACACCCAAGTAGTGGGGTAAATGTTTCTTTTAAGGACATTTTCATAAATGGAAAGGGAAGACATTAAATAGTGAATGGTTAACTCTGACCCAACCAAAAACAAGGTCGTGGAAGGATTATTACAATCTACCAAGGAATGTGTCCACCAGAACACCTTCCAAGGAATCAAATATCAAGCTCACATTGGAGTAGGAATGGTCTACCATAGTGATCCGTAGTATTCTCAACCAAGGTAATTCAAAATCGGAGTCAGAAAGTATGAATGAATCTGATTATGACTATTAAAATGATCCTTCATCTTATTTTCATTAATGTTCTTTTTTAGATGAGGGAAAGTCTCTTTGTCTGACCTCGTTTTTTCTCTTGTTATGTTTTCCTTTCATCTTTTAATAAAAGTTCAAGATCATTTCAACTGGTGGGACCATTTTTTGTATATTTATTATTTAAATATATTCATTATGATTTTATAATTATATAAATATATATTTATTTAAATATTTTTAATTATAATTATAAATAAATATTTTTATAAATATTTATATTTTCTTACTAGAAGGTTGAGGTCAATGTCTGTTTCTTAAAAGAGAATAAAAAAAGTAGCACAAGGTAGATGAGAAAGAGTCAGACATGATAACTCTTACCTCATTAAAACATAAAAAAGCTAGAGAAAATACCAAAGATCATATTCCAAATGAATACAATATCCAAATTCCTCATCCTAGTTAGAGTCGTCTTCTAATGAACAGAAGTAGCTAGACTAAGGCTTCCACCCATCTTAAGAGATTTTGATATGGTTATCATGGTGGGCATAAGATGGGAGTTATTATTCCATGGTCTTTGTTTCTTCATTGAGGCTAATGAGAAACCTTCAGCCTCCTTTACCTAATCTTTAACAATAATTTATCTAAAGGATGTATTCGAAGATGGGACATTGTCCTCCATATCCTTCCATTTTCCCTCACTTTTATTAAGAATCCAATGGTTTTTAAGTTCTTCCAGGAATTGAGAACCTATAAAAGATTATTCATTACATCTACATCCATAGGTTGAACATTAATTCCTTCTTTTCTAATAGGTCCCAAAGAGCTCCTGGAAGTTAGAGTAGGCACAAAGTCCTTTACATGACCAAAATCATAAATAGAGGATAGTTGAAAACTTTGATTTCCCTCATAATAAAGCTGCCCTAGGCTAGGCCCTATACCATACTCTCCCTACCTACAATGACTGAAACACACCACTGAGGATTTCCTTCTAGTCTAGTCATCTGAATACTCAGAAGAGACTCATTTAATCTATATAGGATGTATTACATTCTAAGAAAACTTAAAGCCTCCACTTCCCATAGAAGATCCACCCTTAAATGAAACTAAATTGATTTACACTAGAGACTCCACAAGCCTAACCTTCTAACTGTCCAACTCTTGTACCTATTTTTTAGTGGAGGAGAGAAGTCCATATAACACACTAGTAATAGTTGCATCATCTGTTGAGTGAACTTCTACATTAGAAGACTTATGTGGAAATGTGGTTTTAGATTGAGCTCTAGCATCCACATCATGTGAGTTCACTATGTGATCTTGAATCACTTTTATATCAGTGTGAAATTGTGTTTTCATAATTAAAATGTTTTTTATCCATTAAAAAGGTGTTTTATTTTTCACGAAATAGTTGCATGTGTTTTTTTATTATTTATAAGAAAATATATTTTGTGGGTTGTTCTATTCCTAGGCCTCCGTGTGGGCCTTCTGTTCATTGGGATTTTTCTAGAATATAGCCCATGCCTGCTTGGGATACCTGTTTCACTGGCCTGCCTTGAAATCCTGTTGCCACCATGGAAATCATCCCCCACTGTTCTCTATTGGTCATTGATGCTTTGTTATCCAATGGATGTGGTTTCACTATTTGTGTTTCTCGATGTGCTTAAACATTTCTACCCATTTGTTTTATGTCTACTGTGTGTCCCAATTTCTGTGGGATTTGTTTCAACCATGCTACTTCTCATCCCTTCCTCTCGTTCATTGGCTACTGCATGTCTGCATCGTCAATAATGCCTATCAAGGCATCACCCTTGATCTGTGTTGACATTATTACAATGCGGAGTGGTTTTTTACATCTGGAATAGTTGGTTTGTCATATTCAACCCATGAACCCAAGAGAATTGAGATAAGTCCTTCGTTGTTATAAAATCTTCCTCTTGTACATTGTTGTCCAGAATATATTCTGGTGATCTCCAATGGAGAACTTGGATCTTATGAGTTCTGAAGAGGCCGATTCTGAATCTAGAACCTTTAACCCTGGTATAGATGTTTGTTCTTTGGCGCCTTCATATTTGTGATCGCATTAATTTCTTTATTTCTTTGGTATTTTCATTGTATTTTCTGAGTTCTTTTGTTGTTATGGTTCTCAGAGTCAAGGGTTTCGTGTGTGAGTCTATCAATTTTGGTGGAGTACTTCGCTAACTCTGATCAAGAGTTCATCACTGGAAATTGGGGAAAAGAGGTCTCTATTCTCAAATCATTTCTTAGGTGAGTGTTCATGGACAGATTTTATTTCTCTTATCCCTTTTTATGTGCTCGATTTCTTTGGTTTTTCATAATAATAAGAAGTACTATGGTGGTGTTCTTACAGTGGAGTAGGACTAAAAGTTATGAAGCACATAAATACTTGTGTTTTGTTTAATTTCCAACAATTTCATTTTCTACACTCCCATATTTGTAAATAAAACATCTTATATCCTATTGTGTTTACTATGATCATTTATTTGTAAACTATACTGATTCCATGATAAGTGGTATGAGATCATGTTTTTTATTTTTTTATTTTAACATGTTCTTCAATTTTGAAATTGAAAATTTTAATGGTTAAAATGTTATTAATTCCTGTAGAAGTAAAATGTGTGCTTTATTAGCTCATAATGGTATTGCTAATACATTACATGGTAGCAAGAATCCAATAGTGACTATTGCTACCAATGGTCAGTCAACCACTTCTTTGTAGATGTAGAACCTAGTATACTTGAAAAGGGTCAATGTACTCTTTTTTAACTCTACGTGGTAAGGTTTTGCGTGAAGTTTCACATGAAACCACTACTAACTCTATATGGATTAAGCTCAAAAAAATATATATGACTAAGCTTATCCATGGATATTTGTATAAAAAGAAGAGATTATACAATTTTATGATGTCACCTAGTTCATTTGTCCAAGTCCATATTGTTGATTTTAACAAAGTATTGTCAAATTTATCTAATATTGACATATAGGTTAAAGATGAGGATTAGATGTTAATTTTTGTATCTTCTCTTGATTACTCTATTAATTGATTAAAAGACTCCATGATGTTTGGTAGGGATTCAATTACATTAGAATAAGTTTTGTCAGTTTTTCTATCTCAAGACCTTCAAACACATGGTTTGAAGGTAGAGATGAGTACTATTAAGAGTGAACCTCAAATTATGTACACTAAGGCTCTTGTTAAAAATAGGGTTTCAAAAGACAAGAACTAGTTTAATGGTTTTTAGTGTTTTGAGCGTGGTAATATCGACCACCTAATATGTTATTGTCATAATAAAAAAGATAAATATAGTATAGCCTAGATAAATGTGTTATGTATTGTTTATGAAATTGTTGAAGTGTTTTAGTTTGTAGCCCATTCGTTAGAAGTAGACATAGGTTCTCTGTAGACTTTTTCTTGTATTCCTAGTAATGGCTCCACTTGTCTTTCTAGGAGAACCGCAGTTGAGAAAAATTGTTTTGAGGGCTGTTCTAAACTATTGGGCATGTGCAGAGAAGGTTTCTCTTCCTGTATGCTTCTTGTTTTTTGGTTACTATGAATTTGATTCACTTCTTTTTATAACTATTTCATTTTTGAGCATTGATTTGTTTTTTTTCTCACAACATTGTACCCCTAGGAAAGGTTGTATAAGTTTCATGAGTTTGCATTTTTTATGGGAGTTACTGATCTCAGAAAAAACAATTGTAATGTAAGGTAAGATCTATTTTAATGTGGTTTCTTAGATAGTTTATTTTCTTATCATGTAATAGTATGTTAGTTGTAGATGTGTTGTATGGGTAGTACATGTGCCCATATCGTCACATGCTAGGTGATATTCCCGTTGTGTGGATATTTTTAGACATTGGTTTTTTTGGGTTTTGAGAGAATCTACCCACACTACTGAGGATAATGGTAGTGTTTCTACAATAACAACATCAATATATTTTTATTTTAATATTGAAAAGGTGGAGATTTGTGAAATTGTGTTTTCAAAATTAAAATATTTGTTTTCCCTGAAAAAAACATTATTATTTATCATGAAAAATTTTCATTTGACTTTCTTATTATCATTATGAAAATATATTTTGTGGATTATTCTATTCCTCAGCGACTATGTGGCCCTTCTATTTGTTGGGATTGTTCTAGACTCTGCCTCGTGCCTTCTTGGGCTACCTATTTCGTTCGCCTACCTTTCCAACCCATTGTAACTGTGGTAATCTTCCCTTGCTTCTCCCTGCTGGCTATTGATGCTTTGTGATCCGACGGTTGTGGTCTTATTTTTTGTGTTTCCTGGTGTTCTTATATGTTTCTTCCCATTTGTTTTGCAGCTTCCATGTGTCCCAATTTATGTGGGATTTTTTCAATAGTGATGCTTCTCGACCATTTATCACATCTTCTGTCTGCCGCATGTCTTCCTCATCTGTTACGCCTGTCAAAGCATAACATCAGGCCTATGTTTCCATTATTATAGTGCCCATTGGTTTCTTTCCATCCAGAAGACTTGGTTCATCATCTTCAACCTGTGAACCAGAGAGCACTGAGAAAAGTCCTTCATTGTTTCGAGATCCGTCGCATGCACATTATTTCCCAGAATGCATTTTGGTGATCACCGGTGGAGAACATGGCTCTCGTGAGTTCTGAAGAGGCCAATTCAGAATCTATAACCTTCAACCCTAGCTAATATTTATGTTCATTAGTGCTTTTGTATTTTAAATCCCATTATTTTTTTCTTTCTTTTGCCTTTTCATTGAATGTTCTTGGATCCTTTGTTGGTCTGATTCGTAGAGTCTGGGGTTGCGTGTGTGAGTTCATCTAGTTTACGGGAGTACTTCACTAACTCCAAGCCAGAGTTCATAAATGGATCTTTGGGAAAAGAGGTATTTGTTCTCAGATAGTTTTTCTGGTCCATGTCTATGATCTGATTTTACTTATCTTCTATATTTGTATGTGCTATGTTTCTTCCATTTTTCATAATAATTAGAAAGATTGTGGTGATGTCCTTTCTATAGAGTATGACCAAATGGTCCAAACCATGTAAATACTTCTATTTTGTTTACTTTCTAGAAAATTTCATTTTTTGTTCTTCCGACATTGTAATTAAAGCGGATTTCATCCTATTATGTTTACTACAATCAAATCAATGAAAACTGTACCAATTCCAAAACAATCTATATAGAAAATATTCGAATTAGGATGTCCAAACACTCCAGTAAAAGTAATACTGAGTCCTATTTTAGTTTTCTTCTTGCAGTGAGCCACATCAGGCCCAAATAATGAACAAAAGGAGCAATAAATTCCCCTCCTAATATGAGAATTGGAATGACCAATTTTTTTCACATAGAACAAAATTCAAGTAGCTTCTCATAAACAAGTCTGAGAAATAATTCATTATCATGTGTGGCAAAAACAACTTTTTTAATAAGAAAAGAATTTAGATCCACCTAAATTAATGCTAGGGAGAAAGACCCATACCAAGCTTGTTTGGTTACCCTATCCATTTTTCTCGGGAAACCAACTGAAGAAGCAATACTCTATAATATTTGAGGATGCCTCAAGGTCAAATTTAATCAATATATTTTTACCCAAACATGATCAAATTAGTGTTTGATTTCAAATGTATTTAACCTATAACTCCACTCTTGAATAAATAGTATACCCATTTTTTAAGACAATAATCCATGGCATGATCCTCTTATATTGAGATCCTCAAAAATAAACATGAAGTGAAAAAATCCATGGCCCCAGGAAACACATCTCCAGTTAGAAAATCTCATGATTGTGGATAAACGACAAACAAGACCATCAACTTTCCATGGTTTATCACCTCTCAAAAAAATGACTAGAACAATAATGGAAAACACACATTGAACCATCCTTTAGTCAATTGAATATTGTCTCTCATATACCTAGGTGATGGCTTCTTTTTTGACAACCTTACCAGAACCCACTTCTTGAGGGATGTGAAGAACCTTTGATTCACCAGATCCCTAATCCCTTGAATTGCACCCCCATGATGAATAGAGCCTTGAGCCTCAGATTTAATCTGATGAAAAGGAATACATTTATTTATACCATGAGATATATAATCAAAATAATTATTATTCACACTCCTCGAATGACAATCAATGAGATGATGGGTTTCAGGGTGGGTCGTTGCTTGAGTGAGGTGGTTGTCGGCATGGGCCGATTCATGACACTTTTAGGTCATTGGGCCTATTTTTTCAGGTCCATTTTTAATCATTATCTTTATGTTGGCTGTGTTTTACCTGCATGAGGATGAGAATGCAATTACGGGGGGACCTGCGGTGGTATGGGACACTGTTGGGGAGATTTTCTTAGGTTCCATGAGTTGTCGATGGTATGGGATTCTGGCAGTGAGCATCTCTCACTAATGACATGATAATACAGACACCTTCAGCAACAGGAATTAGGGAAGACCTTGATCGCATGATCGATAATGATAATGGACAAGACAACATCCTTTCTGTGAATGATCTGACATCCATGATGATGACCTCAGGTGGTGTGTTGTTAGCGAGCCACATTGATGTGGTCGAGTGTTTGAGATTTTCAGGGATGGAAACTGTCGACTGGATCATGGTTTCTTCTTATATTGATGGTTCTTCTTGGATTTTGGGCCATATTATGTGGGTCTTGAGACATTATTTTTTTTTGAGTGGTGAGTTGGTCAATTTCTTGTTTTGGTGATATTTTATGTGTAACATTCCATGTATTTTCTGTACTTTTATTTTACTTTATAAATGTTTATGGTCAGGAATTCTCGGTACCTAAACGTTGCTGGTACATACATGAATTTTTTTATTAATGTATATATATAAACATTAATTATTGAATATAAATATGTTAATTTTTTATGTATTAATCATATTGTATATTCAATATTTTTATCATTATTATGGATAACACTGATTAAGATCCACATTTATCTGCACTATTAGCCTACACTGATAAATGCTATCCTTTTATCAGAGCTTTATATTTAGCACGGATAAAACTCAATGCTGGTTAAGGCGTGATCTATTGTAGTGGAATACCCTTTTATAATTTTTAAAGAACTCCATATCCCTTCCAAAAAACCCTAGAAATCAAAACACAATTCCAAAACATTTAAAAGGTAAGGGCACCAAAACCTAGGGGGCATCACTTGCTACCACATAGTCATCTCTATCATAGCAATGTAAGTTAGAATTTGCGAATCACTCCTTTTGAAATATCAAATTCCTTAGCGGGAAAACTGTTTTCAAAACCAAACCTAACAATTACTACTACAAAAAATGACTTTTAGGCCATTTGTGGTCGAAATTACATTGATCAACCCTAAAATTGATTATAGAACCACTTATCCAAGGAATCTCATTGGATATTTAATATATTTTTTTTGTCTTCACCCTCACCCAAAGTCATATATATTTATATAAATCAATTTAATTTTGAATTTAGCTATTTATTTATACTAATATTAATATTCACACACACACATGTATGTGTGTGTGTGTGTATAAAATTATTCCAAAAATTATAATTATATTCTAATAAATATATTTTTTCCTAAATTATATTTATATATTTAAATATATTTATTTAAATAAATATATTCAATTATTTTTTCGATTTTAATTATCATTATAAATGTATGTATCAATATAAATTTCATTTTTCTTAAAATATATATATTTTGAAATCAAATTATATTAGAGGATAAATATATACACAATTTGTTTAAATACATAAACATTATATTTATATATTTAAATACACTATGTAAATATATTTTAAATATATTATAAATTAGATAAATATAAATTATATTTATATAAATAAAAAAATTAAAAAAAATATTTACTCATATAAATATATTATATATTATATTTAAATATAAAAACTATTTATACATAAATATATAAATAAAAAAATTTAATTGTATAGACTTTATATATAATATCATTTCCATTGATATAAATTTTTTATTCTAAATATATTATTTTTTAAAATTGTTTTTATATATTTTATAATATTAGTTCTATATGTACATTTAATATTTTTATTTTTATTTAATTATATATTTCGTTATTTTTACAAATTTAATTATCATTTTATATTTCATTTTCAAAAAAATAATTATTTAATATTCAAATTATATGTAATATCGATATATATATATATTATTTATATACATAAATTATTATTATATATGTAAATACAAAATATATCATAAATTTGATACATATAAGTAATTTATTAATGTTCTAATGATTATAAGTAAAGGAAACAACGCACACACTCATAGAGTAGTAATGATAGGTCGCACCCCTTCCAAAGGTTGACTCACTCCATAGCAGACTCATTATAATTTGTATAACCTGAATGACCCATATTTTATGGCCTAAAAGATCATGTTGCATGCCCACCATACCACTCGAGTTTCACTTTAATGTTTCCCTATCCCTACTAGCCCCCTGAAATTTTTTCCCTAAATGGCCCATAAATACCCCACATTAAAAAGACATTTAGGATTTGAACTCTTTTTGAATCTATAATTATGGGATGAATTTACCACTCATGTAAGCCTCTGACTGCCAATGAAGTATGCATTACGAGGTTATTGGCAGATGCCACACCACACCTTTCCTAGTCCTTACCTCACACCCTGGGCACCATCCTCTCCAAACTAAATTTATAATATTGCATGTGTGAATGTGTAATTAATTAAATGTCATTTTAATATATAACTATATAACATATAGACATATATACACATATATAATCATACACATTCATATGATGATTATTAATATCTTAATAGTAATATAAATAATAGACACCCATCTATATGTGTAGTTTAAATATTCAATATATATTTATATAAATATATGTATACATAAATCGTAATATTTTTAATGTAATTAAACTTTTTATATCACTAAAAATGGGCGTTGAGATTGAAACATAGTTTGACACATGTTTCTATAAGATACACTCTAAAATAAGCTACATGTTAGAAGAAAATTATCTTCCTTATCAAATATATCTTATTTTAACTTATCTACCACCATCTAAATTTGAATGGGGTAAATGATATGGGATGCATCATGAAATATAAATTTCAGAAGTAGGATAAAATAAACACACCCTCACATATTTAGCATCGAAAATTTATGTTGCATTTGATATTGTAAAATATTATATATATTTATTTTTCAAATATGCATTAGAAATTATGTTAGAAACTGTTTTATAGAGTTGAGGGAAAACAATAAATTATAAAAAATATATATCCCAACATTTATATTTAAAAAAATAATTTAAACAGTGTTTTTTCCAAAAAAATCTATCAATTTCATTTTTATCATGTGTAAAAAGTTTTCCATTTATATAATTTAGAACATATTTAATATATTTTTAAAAAATTATAACATAAAATAAATTATCAAACCATATAGAAATTTAATTTTTAAGTATGTATTTATAGTTAGAAAAAAATGTAACTGCATTTTCTGACGTTAATCCAGTGCAAGACACCACCGAGAAACAACGTGTGAGTCCGAAAAGGAGAAACCCAAATCGAAATCCAACACCCCAAAATCTCCCACTTATATAGGATCTTTTCCAGTGAAATGTGGTGCGTTGGATTTTGAGATGGTGAGTGAATACGCAAACACAAAATGCGAACAAAAGAGTGCATATGCATGGTTAAACACACTTATAATTAATCCAATGGTTTCTTTTCTTTTGAGTTTTTCACCAAACACAGTCTAAGATTTGGATCACATGAAATGAAAAATATTTTTATGTACATGAAATATTATGTGATTTTTTAAATATTGGGATATGAAAGGAAAAATAGCGTTTTTAATTAAAATAAAGAGTGTGTATACATGGGTCAACACACATGGAATCATATTATGGGGTAAAAAAATTGAAACTCGATCGGCATTGGGGAAGACAAATAAGATCCATGACCGAAGGGAGTGAGCTATGTGTGATCACATCAGTAGCCGATGTCCTTTAAGTGCAAGGTAGTTCTGGAAGAACTAGTAAATGATCATGGATATAGAAGGTATGATGGTGGTCATTAATCTACAATTGATCGGGTGGAAGACCCTGTTGAGGGACTAGAGCATCTGGTGGATAGAGAGGAGAATGTTGAGCAGTGCGTCCATGTGCTCATTTATGAATAAAACTACCACGACTCAGACCAAACTGGATTTCAATGCTCTGGTGTAGAGGGAGGAGCATGGTATATTGTGAAGGATAATGAGCAATACATGGAAGAAAATGGAGAAGGATGAGGTTCATGGAAGTGAGGTGGGAGATTAAAGGGGACACAATCTCGAAGATAACACTAAAAAATTTATTACTTTTTCCAACATGGACATATCTATTGGTCAAAATAGATTTTCGGTTGTTGAAAAGATTTATCAACACATTTGTTCCTGTCACTAAAATTTCTGTAAAAACTCTATTGCTAAATGTTTTTCTGACAAATAAAATAGTTCTATTACAGTAATAATAATACCAATAGTTAATATATATGTTGGTTATAGTGTTTTGTAATGAATTCTTATGACAATTTTTTTGGTAATAATATGACCAACATAAAATACCTATTTATAAATTACATTTGAATAAAAATTAGAAATTTTTATTCCTAGAAAAATTTCATATTATATTTGATAATTTCACATATATAAATAATCTATTTTAATTATTCAACCAACGATGACTTAAAAGAATGTTCAAAAATAGAAAAAACATAATTATATTAATAATTAAATTCAATACAAAATGAAAAACAAATACACATGATTCATCACCCAACAAGATCCACCCCCAAGTACCAGTGAGCCATCCATTCCCAAGACCCATCCATGCCCCAATACCAATGAGCCAACTACAACACCAATAACTCATCCATTCCCCACGATCAGTGAACCAACTCCAGCTACACCATATCCTTTAGTGAACCGTCACTGACTCACCAGCACCAGTGACCCATCCATACCACGAGACCAATGATCCATCCCTAGCACCAGTAAGAAACCTCAAGTAATTGCCACACCACAGCCTTCAGCTCTAAGATCTCTGCCACACACAACCAAAGAGCACCCCAAAACTGAGTCAGGTCTAGTATCAGTGAGAAAAAAATTAGCCAGCTCAAATACTATTCATAAACATCATGTCACTGTTATTCCACACCCTTTAACTACAATATCTACATCACAAACAACCAACAAGTATACAAACAAATCAGTGAAAAATATTATCATGAATTGAAACCAAAATAGAAACAAATATAATTTTAAAAAATGACTTGCGTACTACGAATTTTTTATCATCCCTGTTGAAATCTCAATTGAAATCTGAATTATTTATGAAAATGATAGAACTTCTGGATATTGGTATTCAAATAGTTAATTAGGTATATCTAATTCATGTTCAATGAAACAAAACACCCCAACAAGAGAGAGAGCATACCAACTAATATTAAAACAAAAAAAAATCACCATTTACCACATTTTTTACAATCCATAGACAAGGTGTATCAAGTATACACCATTAATAAATTGAGGGAGATACATTTTGATATTACAAAAAAACACATATTAAAGATCACATTACATCAAACCTTCCTGAAATCATTACTCCTCATGTAGAAAAAGTATTTTTGTTATGGTACTCCATAAACTACTTAATCATATGCTCTTCTCCTTATTGTGAGCGCATTCATGATTGAACTATTTCACTTCAACTAAACATGCACAATGCTCAAGCCGCTTGTATATCTATTTTTTTGAAAAGAAATCCAATGTGATGAGAAGAATCAACCAGATCAATAAAGATATCCTCAACTCCATGAAATTTCTATTTTATTTTGGATGAATTGAAATCACCATGAGTGACAACACTGCCATTAAAAAACACTAAATGCTAAAATTCATGCAAAAACCCACCTCAAATGAAGTACAAAACCCGAGTATAGAAAAAACATTCTGAAATTCATTGAAGAAAATATATTCTAATCAAAGTACAGCAACATTACAGTCCACTAATTGCATAATTTTGAAAAGAAATTTAGAATGGTCATTAAGATATAATTTCTAGCATCTGATGAATCCAAAAATCACTTTTTCTATCGAAAAAACCATTATAAAAACCAATATTTAATGACTTGTCAGATCCACAAAGCCTATTCCATGAATCTCCAAGAATCATGAGCTATCAATATTAAACACATGAGTTCTATAAGAAGTTCCATCAAGAAGACAATAAATTTTCCAAAAGACAAGATACCAGTGAAGGTAAAAAAATAATATTGTATCTTCAATAGGGACATGATATGTAATTATAAATGTAAAGAATGAATTCATTACTCAATAGTCATCCTATATCACATCTGTAAGTTGTACAGCTACATGTAAGTTTTATATTGATTAAATATATTAAGATTTTAAGTATTATGTAATTACAGAACGTTTTAGAATGTGTCCATACTATATCCATACTAGTAGAGGCATACAATATAGGTTTATGGAATTTATTCTTAACAGGAACATGATAAAAGAAGGTAAGATATCTTATATCTATATGAACAATAAAACAACCCCAAACATTGCAACAATGGGAATTTAAAAACCAATGGTAATTTATATAGACATCATAAAAACATTATAGAAATAAAATAATAATAATTGAAATAGGGTGAGATAAGATAATGATTTACTAAAAATGTATATCTAGTTATCTTCAGTTATCCTCCTTTCATATATAATGGGATCTAGAACTCGTATTCGATTTTATATATTAATAATCCTTTGAAGATAAGGATTTTTTTTTGAAAAGCTATATTTTCTTCATCATCATGCCTCTTTCCTTTAGTAGCTGCATCATTGTAAGCATAACCACACCTCTGAGCATCACGATCAGCTACCCTCATCAAGATATGATAAAATAATTTTCTATTGAGTATGAACATCAATGACAAAAAATTCTTATTGAGGGAAAAATTCCCAATGAAACTACACCTTCTGCTTCATATCACCCTAAACAAAGGAAAAATGGATTTATTTAAAAGAATAAGCACCTAGAGATTTATAATTGCACATATGTGAGCCCATATGAAAACCAAAATCTTCAGGCTAATAGTTTGAAACATCAACCTCCTGTAGATTAGCAAAAGAACCAAGGAGGTTCCCTTGATCCTGAATTCAGTACTCCCCAGCTTCAATTCCCATAGTTACTTGAGTGTCAGAAGAAACTACATAATAACCAGTCCCCTTAGAAGTCTAAAGATCCTTAGATAACTGTAACGACCCAAAGTTTCATTAATGGAAAATCCCTCTTGATTCAGTTAAATGTTTATTTGTGAAAAAAATGTTTTTATAAGATGTAAACTTCTTTAGTTTTATGTTATGATTTGTGACCGTTACTTTTATAGCCATTGAACAGTGATCATCTGAGTAGTATAAATATAAGGCTTTAACGAAACCATTTCTACTCAGACAAAGGAAGCGATGGCCTCATCCAGTAGAATTGCCCCTTACGAAGCCCATTTGTCGGAGCTCGGAAAAGAGGTGGCGTCTTTGGGCTTTGCCCTTGACCAAGCCCAAGCTGAGCTTCATCAAGTCAAGCTCGAACGTGATCGTCTACGGGAAAAAGGGAAGTTGATAGAGATTACCACTCGAGCGATGTTATCCGAGCAACCCCAAGAGTCTGTCCCCATCGTACACCTTACCCTTAGGTATTATGCAGCTATTTTAAGGGGTTATGTAACAAATAAGTAGCACCATGTTCATGTACATTATTTTTTGTATATAATAATGAATATAATTTCTAGTCATTTTTTATACATTGTAATTAGTTTTTAAAGTACAAATAGTGTTTTTAGTTATTATTTAATTAAGAATTATATTTTATTAAATTAAAGGATTTTTGAATTAAATAATATTTTAATAAAATATTATTATTAATATTAAATTAATTTTTATTAAATATAAATGATCTTATAATTTTATGAATGCAATTAAAATTTTTATTAAGGTTTGAAGGCCATTTCTGTCAAAACCCGTGAATTTTTATAAATGTCGGTTTTTATTTTAAAAGTGAAAATTCACCTATTTAGAAAATTATTTAGAAAAAATAAATATTATTTTTGGAATCAGGATGTCGAAATTATCCAACGGTGAATTTTTCATAATTTTCTGAGATAGTCAAATATTTGGGTAAAAATTAAATACCATTTAAATATATAATGTGTTTTATGACATCATAATGACCCAATGGTGATGTAATAAAATACCATAATACTTATGTTCGGCCAATATGTGTTTTATCATTAAAATAATGAGGTTTTGGGTTTGTTTGACTTACTTTTCAAAGCATTAATGGAGCCCTCAAGACTTATTCAACACTTTGCATTTTTAAATTAATTTCCATGGGAGTGTGACTCACCTCTACATAAGCAACCCTAATTTTTTAATAAGTTCGGACCTTGGACATGTAAAATATTGTTTTACTCTTTCCTTTTCCAGAAACCATGGTGAAATACCATGGGATGGTTTGTGGTTTGGATTATTTTAATATAAGGGGTCCCAAACCTAAATAATAAAGAATTCTCTCACCTTTCCTATATAATCCCACCCATGCTCCCACTTCCTCCTCACTCAAAGCCCTTGAAGTTCGTCCAACCTCTTCCCTACTCTCTCTAGAATCCTCTCAAGGTGCCCCAAGCTCCCAAGAAGCCTCTCACAAGCCTCTCTCTAGCCTTTGGAAGCACACTTCCAAGTAAGGGGTTTTCTTCCTTTCTCTTTTTTTGTCAATTTTCATTAAGTTGTATTGCCCTTTTTATTTCAATTATGAATGATGGGGTATGGTTTCACACCTCCCCCATACTACCCTCTTATTGGTTGAATGATGGGATAACCCTTTCTCTCTCATTAATTGCCTCCCATGTACACCCGTTACTATGCCGAAATTCCGAAAGGAACTTCTCTCTCTTCTTTTACATTAAAGTAATACTTTTGTATCATGAATCTAAATTCCATTTCAATTGTTGGGACATGTATATATATGATCTCCTTACTGTCCATTACATTTAAATATGATGAGTAACCCCTTTCTCTCTCATCAACCTTTTTTTATGAATTCTTATGTCACGCTGTTACGCTGCCGAAATCACACCGATTTTCTAAGCCAATATCATTGTGTAGTGAATACCATGCCCATGTCTCCATCAAGGGTATTCACCTTTATGCACATTTACTATTGATTATAAAGTTTCATATATGAATTCCACATTCCTTTATCGTGGGATAAATGATTATGTTTTATAAATCCATGTTTTATGATCCATGTGGCACACTTATGCATGAAATGAAATGTTTAAGAAGGGTGTGCCCTTTATAGCGCTCCAATGCATTGGGTAAAGTATAGTATCATGATACGTCATGTGCAATGAGTGTTGACTCATGCTAATTCAAGTGCAACGAGGGTTTACTCATGCTTCAAGTGCAATGAGGGTTTACTCATGCTCCATGTGCAATGAGCATGGCTCATGCTAATTCAATGTTAAGTGTTGTTGCCACATTTCCATGTTATGATTATCATGCTTTATCATGCCTTTATGTTCATGTTTCTCTTATGCTCTATTGATATGCCCATTTCCTAACATGTATTGTACTTCTCATGTTATTCATTATGTACTCCCTTACTGGGCTTTATAGCTCACCCTTTTCTTATGCATGTCCTCAGGTTATCCCATGCAATGCTAAGTACGAAGGAATGTAGTGGTCATGTAAAGGAAGTTTTCAATAAAGATGTTGTATTCAAAGTTTAAAGTTTTTATGTAATGATCCTAAACCCCAATGACACTAAACCTCCTGATCTTCTTTGTTGGATCAAGTGAAGTTTTATGTAATAAAGTATGTTTAAGATGTAATAAAAAGCAGGGTTGTCATAGTTGGTATCAGAGGATAGGTTTAGTTATTTTTGGGATTAGGAAACCCTAGTAAAGCCTCAGATACAAGACTAAGAATAATAAAAACATCCCTATGTTTTGGTAAATACTCTGTAATTGGTTTATCAAACAAATACATCCCTGTCTGGATACGAGCAGGTAGAGGCGGCTCTGGCACACATGTATCCTAGGGGTAAAACCCAAAAACACCTCTTTGAGCTAGACTCGAACGGGAACTGGTGCACGACAACGGGCCTTGCTGTACCCTTGGTTATGACACTCCCAGGGGATATGTTTTGATAAATTCACAATCTTAGTATGAACCCTTATTAAGGAAAAAATGCCCCTAAGAATATATGTTAGAAGGAAGATCATGAAAGGCCTGGATTGAATCCTATAGACTCATGAGTTAAAGAGATTAAAGTTTATTTATAAGTCATCAACTTTTGTCTTTGGATTACCCTTTATGTGTTACCCCTAACTTTCCTTTTATTCCAGCCAATGGCCGGTAATAGGAGAACTCGGGCTAACAACCGTTGTGAAGATCAGTGTGATGATTGTGCTTATGAGATGCCCAATCCAATTGGAGCGAGAATCGCGAACTTTGTCACGCTTCTCTCTCATCTAACTCAAGTTTTGAATAGAAACACTGGTCAAGAGGAACGTTCAACCCCCCCTAAGAAAGAACAAGTCGCTATTGAAAGCTTCATGAGACAAAGGCCTCCTACTTTTAGTGGATCATCCGATCCCACGATCGCTGAACAATGGATCAACTCCATTGAAAAGATATTCTCCATCCTCCAATGCTCTGAAAAAGAGAAGGTTCTCCTGGCGGCTTATCATATGGAGGGTGAAGCTGATCAATGGTGGACGTTGATCAAAAATACGAAGCCTGAGGAGGAGATTGAGGCTTTGGAATGGAAGGAATTCAGGAAGATGTTTTTTGATAAATATTTTCCACGCACCCTCCATCTTAAGATGGAAATGGACTTCCTTTCCCTCAAACAGAAAGATGAAGAATTTGTGGGAGCGTACGAGGCAAACATCACAAGGCCTGCACGATACGCTTCCGGCTTTGTCGTTACCCCCGAATGCAAGGTTGACCGCTTCTTTGGTGGGCTGAAGCCTAGCTTGCGGAAAGCATTAGCGATCCGTGACTTCGACAGCTATGAGGAAATTGTCCGATGTGCCCTCAAGGTTGAAATGGAGATCGGAGAATCACAGGGGTATCATGGGGAAAAGAAGCGTAAGGTGGACTTCAATGCTGGTGGTCTGATGGATAAATCCAACGGCGCTAAGAAATTCCAGCACCCCACTTGCCAAAAGTGTGGAAAGAAGCACCCTGGAAATTGCCTTAGGGGGACAAGAAAATGCTTCAAGTGTGGAAGAGAAGGGCACCTAGCTGTTAACTGTCAGCAAGAAGGACCCACGGCTGCGACAGAGGAGAGTAACGCTCCGTTCGAACCTCAATGTGTTGTTCAATGCTTCAAATGCAAAGAACCGGGTCATTTTGCGAATCAGTGCCCTAATCCAAGGGTTATCAGAGGCAATCAACAACCTCCAAGACAGCAAGGAAGAGCTTTTTCCATCACTTCTGCCGAAGTGAACCCCGACAATGAAGTGGTGACAGGTACGCTAGTTATTCACTCAAGAATAGCGAACGTAATTTTTGATTCAGGTTCTACGCATTCTTTTATATCTCAAAAGTTTAGTAGAACAATCCCTACACCACCACAAATCATGGAAGTAAAGATGTCGGTGAGTACGGCAAATGGGGAAATCATTGCATCCCATGAGTATAAGTCCTCCCCTGTTATAATATGTGGATTGAATTTCCCAGCGAACCTCATCATACTCCCTTTGGTGGAATTTGATGCAATTCTTGGCATGGATTGGCTTTCCTTATATAGAGCCAACATAAATTGTCGGGAGAGGGAAATCACACTCCATATGGAGAATCGACCCCCGATTCTTTACAAGTGTCAGGAGGAAGATGAATCTCCTTTAGCTCCATCATCTCAAGCATGGATATTACTGCCTTATGAGCACGCATATCTGGCTCAGATGATTAAGTCCAAGGAAGAAACCACCCTTGAAGAAATGCCTATTATGAGGGAATTCGCTGAAGTATTTCCCGAGGAACTTCCTGGTCTTCCTCCAAGAAGAGATGTTGAGTTCTCAATTGAACTTATACCTGGGGCGCTACCAATATCCAAGACTCCATATAGAATGGCTATTGTTGAGCTTGAAGAGCTGAAGAAACAACTACAGGAGAATCTGGATAAAGGGTTTATACGCCCAAGTGCATCACCATGGGGTGCACCAGTCCTCTTCGTCAAGAAGAAGGATGGGTCAATGCGGCTTTGCATCGATTATCGTGAACTTAACAAAATCACGATAAAGAACAAGTATCCTCTCCCAAGAATCGATGACTTGTTTGATCAGCTGCGTGGAGCACAATATACTTCTCCAAGGTCGACTTGCGGTCGGGATATTATCAAGTAAGGGTGAAGAAGGAAGATATCCCCAAGACTGCTTTTCGTACAAGGTACGGGCACTATGAATTCATAGTAATGCCTTTCGGACTCACCAATGCTCCAGAAATATTCATGGACTTGATGAATAGAGTCTTTAGAGATTACCTAGACAAATTTGTGGTAGTCTTTATAGATGATATTCTAATATACTCCAAAACCAAGGAGGACCATGAGGAGCATTTAAAAACTGTACTAGAGACTTTGCGCAAGGAGAAGCTCTATGCAAAGTACAGCAAGTGTGAGTTTTGGTTGAAGAAAGTCTCATTCTTGGGTCATATCATAACAAGAAATGGGATATCTGTGGACCCCTCCAAAACAGATGCAATTGAGGGATGGCCGAGGCCAACATCGGTAACTGATATCCGTAGCTTCTTGGGGTTAGCTGGATATTATCGACGATTTGTGAGAAATTTCTCACGATTGTCCAACACTCTTACCAAGCTAACTCGAAAGGGAGTAAAGTTTGCTTGGAGTGATGAATGCGAAGAAAGATTCAAGGAGTTGAAAAGGAGGCTTATCACTGCACCCGTGCTCACTTTACCCACAAGTGGGGAGCTTTTTGTGGTATTCAGTGATGCTTCGAAGAAGGGCTTAGGATGTGTGCTGATGCAGAATGATAAAGTGATATCCTATGCCTCAAGGCAGTTGAAAATCCATGAGAGAAACTATCCAACGCATGATCTGGAGTTGGCGGCGGTGATCTTTGCCATGAAAATCTGGCGGCATTATCTCTATGGAGAGAAATGTGAGATATATACTGACCACAAGAGTCTTAAATATATATTCACACAGAAAGACCTTAATATGCGCCAGAGAAGATGGATAGAGCTCATCAAGGATTATGATTGTTCAATACATTACCACCCTGGGAATGCGAACAAGGTGGCGGATGCCCTAAGTAGAAAGGATCCAGCAATTCTATCAATGATGAAAATTGAGAAGGATCCAATATTCTTAGACTTGATGAAGATAGACATGGGAATAATAAATAAGGGAACATCATCAATCCTTTCACAAATGATTGCTCAACCATCTCTTTTGGAAAGGTTAAAGGATGCTCAAAAGGATGATGCATGAATCCAAGAAAAAGTGGAAGCTATCAAAAAGGGAAAATCCTCAGAGTTTAATGTTAATGAAGAAGGAATTGTGCGGTTTGGGAAAAGACTATGTGTTCCATCAAGTTCGGAGCTGAAGAAGGAACTTTTGGATGATACACATAGTTCAAATTTCTCTATTCACCCAGGGAGCACAAAGATGTATCGAGATCTCCGAGAAAACTTTTGGTGGGATAATATGAAGAAGGAGATCGCTGAATATACATCAAAGTGCCTGGTGTGTCAGCAAGTGAAGGCAGAGAGGCAGAAGTCTAAGGGGATGATGCAACCATTGCCCATACCTGAATGGAAATGGGAGAACATCACCATGGACTTCTTCACTGGACTTCCAAGGACATCCGAAGGCAAAAATGCAATCCGAGTTGTTGTGGATCGTCTTACAAAGACTACACACTTCATTGCTACTCGAGAGGATTTCTCTTTGGATCAACTGGCACGGATATATATCAGGGAAGTGGTACAGTTTCATGGAGTACCACTATCTATTGTGTCTGACTGAGATCCAAGATTTACCTCTAAGTTTTGGAAGAGTCTTCAACATGCTCTGAATACTGAACTAAACTTCAGTACGACCTATCATCCTCAAACTGATGGCCAATCCGAGCGGACTATCCAAACACTTGAGGATATGTTGAGAGCGTGCTCAATGGACTTTAAAGGAGGATGGGATCAACATCTTCCTCTGGTTGAGTTCTGTTATAACAATAGTTTCCACTCGAGCATCCAAATGGAACCATATGAAGCCCTGTATGGGAAAAGGTGTAGAACACCAGCATGTTGGGATGAGGTCGGTGAACGTAAGCTGCTTGGACCAGAAATGGTCGAAGAAATGGTGGAGAAGGTGAAAACCATTCAGCAGCATATCAAGGCTGCCCAAAGTCGACAGAATAGTTATGCAGATAATCTTCGATGAGACCTTGAGTTTAAAGTCGGAGACATGGTGTTTTTACGCATATCTCTGTGGAAGAAGGTCATGAGGTTTGGAAAGAAAGGGAAGTTAAGTCCAAGGTACATCGGCCCATTCGAGATTCTTGATCGTGTTGGGGCTGTGGCCTATCGACTAGAACTTCCACGTACTATGGCCAAGGTGCATGATGTCTTCCATGTATCCCTCTTAAGGAAGTACATACCAGACCCTTAACATGTACTCTCTTCCGAGGTGGTACAATTGGAAGATGATCTTTCTTATGAGGAGCAACCAGTGAAGATCTTAGATCGTAGAGAAAAAGTTCTACGAAATAAGACAATGCCCCTCATCAAGGTGTTGTGGAGAAACCACAAGTTTGAAGAAGCAACTTGGGAGTCGGAGGATATGATGAAGCTAAGTTACCCACATTTGTTTTAGTGTGGGAAAAGGAAAATTTCGAGGGCGAAATTTCTTAAGGGGGGAATGTTGTAACGACCCAAAGTTTCATTAATGGAAAATCCCTCTTGATCCAGTTAAATGTTTCTTTGTGAAAAAAATGTTTTTATAAGATGTCAAATTCTTTTGTTTTATGTTAAGATTTGTGACCGTTACTTTTATAGTCGTTGAACAGTGATCATCTGAGTAGTATAAATATAAGGCTTTAACGAAACCATTTCTACTCAGACAAAGGAAGCGATGGCCTCATCCAGTAGAATTGCCCCTTACGAAGCCCATTTGTCGGAGCTCGGAAAAGAGGTGGCGTCTTTGGGCTTTTCCCTTGACCAAGCCCAAGCTGAGCTTCATCAAGTCAAGCTCGAACGTGATCTTCTACGGGAAAAATGGAAGTTGATAGAGATTACCACTCGAGCGATGTTATCCGAGCAACCCCAAGAGTCTGTCACCATCGCACACCTTACCCTTAGGTCTTATGCAGCTATTTTAAGGGGTTATGTAACAAATAAGTAGCAACATGTTCATGTACATTATTTTTTGTATATAATAATGAATATAATTTCTAGTCATTTTTGATACATTGTAATTAGTTTTTAAAGTACAAATAGTGTTTTTAGTTATTATTTAATTAAGAATTATATTTTATTAAATTAAAGGATTTTTGAATTAAATAATATCTTAATAAAATATTATTATTAATATTAAATTAATTTTTATTAAATATAAATGATCTTATAATTTTATGAATGCAATTAAAATTTTTATTAAGGTTTGAAGGCCATTTCTGTCAAAACCCGTGAATTTTTATAAATGTCGGTTTTTATTTTAAAAGTGAAAATTAACCTATTTAGAAAATTATTTAGATAAAATAAATATTATTTTTGGAATCCGGACGTCGAAATTATCCAACGGTGTATTTTTCATAATTTTCTGAGACAGTCAAATTTTTGGGTAAAAATTAAATACCATTTAAATATATAATGTGTTTTATGACATCATAATGACCCAATGGTGATGTAATAAAATACCATAATCCTTATGTTCGGCCAATATGTGTTTTATCATTAAAATAATGATGTTTTGGGTTTTTTTGACTTACTTTTCAAAGCATTAATGGAGCCCTCAAGACTTATTCAACACTTTGCATTTTTAAATAAATTTCCATGGGAGTGTAACTCACCTCCACATAAGCAACCCTAATTTTTTAATAAGTTCGGACCTTGGACTTGTAAAATATTGTTTTCCTCTTTCCTTTTCCAGAAACCATGGGCAAATACCATGGGATGGTTTGTGGTTTGGATTATTTTAATATAAGGGGTCCCAAACCTAAATAATAATGAATTCTCTCACCTTTCCTATATAAACCCACCCAAGCTCCCACTTCCTCCTCACTAAAAGCCCTTGAAGATCGTCCAACCTCTGCCCTAATCTCTCTAGAATCCTCTCAAGGTGCCCCAAGCTCCCAAGAAGCCTCTCACAAGCCTCTCTCTAGCCTTTGGAAGCACACATCCAAGTAAGGGGTTTTCTTCCTTTCTCTTTTTTTTGTCAATTTTCATTAAGTTGTATTGCCCTTTTTATTTCAATTATGAATGATGGGGTATGGTTTCACACCTCCCCCATACTTCCCTCTTATTGGTTGAATGATGGGATAACCCTTTCTCTCTCATTAAATGCCTCCCATGTACACCTGTTACTATGCCGAAATTCCGAAAGGAACTTCTCTCTCTTCTTTTACATTCAAGTAATAATTTTGTATCATGAATCTAAATTCCATTTCAATTGTTGGGACATGTATATATATGATCTCCTTACTGTACATTACATGTAAATATGATGAGTAACCCCTTTCTCTCTCATCAACCTTTTTTTATGAATTCTTATGTCACGCCGTTACGCTGCCGAAATCACACCGATTTTCTAAGCCAATATCATTGTGTAGTGAATACCATGCCCATGTCTCCATCAAGGGTATTCACCTTTATGCACATTTACTATTGATTATAAAGTTTCATGTATGAATTCCACATTCCTTTATCGTGGGATAAATGATTATGTTTTATGAATCCATGTTTTATGATCCATGTGGCACACTTATGCATGAAATGAAATGTTTAAGAAGGGTGCGCCCTTTATAGTGCTCCAATGCATTGGGTAAAGTATAGTATCATGATACGTCATGGGCAATGAGTGTTGACTCATGCTAATTCAAGTGAAACTAGGGTTTACTCGTGCTTCAAGTGCAATGAGGGTTTACTCATGCTCCATGTGCAATGAGCCTTGGCTCATGCTAATTCAATGTTAAGTGTTGTTGCCACATTTCCATGTTATGATTATCATGATTTATCATGCCTTTATGTTCATGTTTCTCTTATGCTCTATTGATATGCCCATTGCCTAACATGTATTGTACTCCTCATGTTATTCATTATGTACTCCCTTACTGGGCTTTATAGCTCACCCTTTTCTTATGCATGTCCTCAGGTTATCCCATGCAATGCTAAGTACGAAGGAATGTAGTGGTCATGTAAAGGAAGTTTTCAATAAAGATGTTGTATTTCAAGTTTAAAGTTTTTATGTAATGATCCTAATCCCCAAAGACACTAAACCTCTCGATCTTCTTTGTTGGATCAAGTGAAGTTTTATGTAATAAAGCATGTTTAAGATGTAATAAAAAGCAGGGTTGTCATAATAACCATATGGAGTACATTTGATGACCTCTCATTACTTTATCGGTAAGGCCCTCAAGAAAAGACCCCAAATCCACAAATCTATACCTGATTGTTTTCTACATAGAACAAATCGCATGAGAGAAAAAAGTTTTAGGAAACTACCCCAATTTCATTTAAGCTAGCCCCTACTCAAGGAAATATAATAAACACCTCATGTGAAGCAATGCAAAATCTAAGCGTCATGATAAATAAATATAAGCAACCATTCCCAGCACAGAGTACCAACATCAAGCACAATGACATGGAAAGGATGAAAAATACTAGATAAATATAGACTGTGTTCATAACACAAGCATGATATAAATTTGTCAACATGAATAAAAAACGAACTTAGATATTGGAAATGCTACTGGCGGGTGATTTGGGAACCAAAGTAGAGAAGTGAGATGTGAGAGAGCATCATCGATCAACCGATGACAACATGGGGATATTAGGTATCCTGTTGGAGTGTGATTCTCTCAAGGGGATTTTGTGTGAGGAAGATGACCAGGAACATGGATGGGGTTTGCGCAATGGTGTTAGTGGGTGAAGTCAGTTAGGAACATGGAGGGGTGTTCTTGAGAATATGTCTATAATGCAAGCCAGTTAGAAACAATTAAGGGGTTCATGTAGGAGTTCCTTGAGGATTACTGTCCACAAGGAACACCAATCATGCGGAACACCCTCTATGGTGAACACTGGCCACAGTGAGGTCGGGTTTAGAGAGGTAGATCATTGGAATGAGTATGGGGGGTCATTTTGGGTTATATTAACTTTTTTACATATATTTATTTATCATATATATATTTTCTCAAAATGATATGCTTTAAATATGTAATATATATATATATGTTGGTAGCATTAACTAAGAAAAATGGACTCATTTATTGATAAATCATCTATTGGTATTATTATGATAAGACAAAAGATTTAAATATTAGAAAACATTTTTTGGTATTAAAATATTAATTTAAAGAGTCATATCTATTGGTAAAAATAATTGTTGGTACCTATTGCCAATATCAACAGAATTTAATATCTGTTGGAATTAATCATTTTCACTAATAGATATATTTTCATTCGGTGATTTTATATTTGTAAAGATAACTTTTTTTAGTGTATCCCCAAGATGGTTCAAGAAATCCATCTCCTACCTAGGAATAATGACAAAATACATAATGAATGAGAAGGATATAAGTGTCATGTGTGGTGTCTGGAAGTTTTTGGTTTCATGCCTTGCAATTAATAGCTTTTTGTTTGTTTTTGACCAACTCTGATGGTTGTAATAACAAATATGAGAAGGCTGCAAGCGTGGCCATTCTACTCAAAAATATAAAAAAAACTGGACATGGTATACGAAGTGTGGAACTCCAGTAGATTATTTAGCAGTATGTTTATTTTAAATGGTAATAAATTTACTTTCTAGAATACCACCACGTCAACCCCTAATTCATTTCTATCGCATCCATTCAATTTTTTTTCATTTCACATTCATTGATCTGAATTATTCATCTCAAATGGAATTAGAATTCTAATTCATCTCAAATGAGATAGAAATGAATTAGGAGCTGACATAGAGATATTTCAAAAATTAAATTTATTACCATTTAGAATAAACATAAAGTTAGATCATCTATAGTCTCATGCGGTGAGATTTTCCTCCCTTTGCACCAAATCCTTGAAGGCCATATCGGTTGGAGTCCTGAAGGTTTTATTCACACCAGAGCTCATGGACACACCGCTTGCCTTTCTCCTCTCCATTCTCATGCTGATCCTGTCCCTCAACATGATGTTCCACATGATCAATGGCCACTGTCTAACTTTTTGTATCCATTCCTTTTCATTGTGAGTGGAGAAGAGAAGGAAGACTAATGGGGGGATGAGACACCCCAGTGGTTCCTCTTGGAGATCTGGGGGGGTGAAACAGGGAACTGAAAGGCATCTAGGTTAGGCGACTACACAACCAAAAGTGATAGGGGAGGGAAGAAACAAAAACAAAGTGGGGTAGGAGTGATTATGGCTTGGGAAGACGGATGAGGGAATATCCCACTCCACTAATATCAACTTTACTCCTCTTCCTTCTATTTCTCATCCCCGATGATATTTATAGTGGAATTTTTGGGGGTTACAGTAGTATTAAAAAAACTTAATTAAATTAATACGAATGGTTAATTTTTAGGTTATTCTATATACCCCATAAAGACATACAATAACGCAATAAAAGTGATGCAGATGAAAAAAAATGTTTATTTTAAAAAAATATATAAAACAATGGCGGTGCTATTTATTGTGGCCTCTGGGGGTGTTAAACATTTTATGAAAAATATAAAACCATAAATATGAATGAATTTTGAGTGTATTTATCATTCACCTTATGAAGAAATAAAAAAAATGAAAAAAAGGGATTTGAATGAAAAAAAACAAAAAAAATGATTATATGAAAAAATTTGGGGAAGAAAACATTGATGGGAATAGGTATAAATTATAAAGAAAGAATAATCTTCAAAATAAATATAGAGTATTCAATTTCAAATATATATATAAGGGAAAAATAGATAAATAAATTTGTTTATATATTTGGAAAATTAAAATTATAAAATAAATTGAATTTATAAATAATAATAATATACGTTATGTAGTCAATACAATTTCTTGTTCTGCATTCTTTCTATCAATGTTTGATACATTTTTACAACCATGTCATGCATTCTAGGAACATTTTTTCCTACCGTAGTCATTTGTGTCTCCGGTAGTACCCAAAATTCACACTATAAGAAAAAATAGTTCTAATAGCTATTTTTATCATTTATTAGCCATTTAAACCACTGATAAATGTTGTGTGATGATTTCTAATAGTGTGTCTATTTTGGTGTTGTGAATATTTTCACAAATAGTATTTTACAATAGTTTAAACCACTGCAAAATATTTACTGACCATTTTTCTTTTTATTTTTTTCTTAAATTTATTATTATTATATATTTACAAATAGATATGTATATATATATATATTTGTTTGTAAATATTCATAAATATAAATCAATATCAATAAATATATATTTACATAAATAAATTTTCATTAAATAATATATAAATATATATATTATTAAATATAACAATATATATGGACCCACATAATATATAAAAATAAATATAAGTATGTATAAATAAATAGGAATATATATTTATATAATTAAATAAGTATAATTATCTATAAATATACAAAAATATAAAAACATTTACATAAATATATATAAATATATATATATACTAGTAAGGAAAAATAAATATAAATAAATATAAAATATATATATATAAATACACACACACACACACACACACACACACACGCACATATATATAATTAAATATTATTATATATAAAAATAAAAATGAAAATAAATAAAAAACTATACACTGATACATCTATACACAGACACACATACTGATTCATATGTATTCCCACATAATATATATAAATATAAACAAATAAATAATATATGATATATGATATATGATATATGATATATGATATATAATATATAAATATGCACACACACATATATATACATATAATTATATATATATCCTCATAACATATATAAATATATATAATTATAGGAAAATATAAATAAATATATTTAACCAATATTTAAAATTAATAATTAATAAGGATTAATTAGAAAATAATTAAAATATTAAATTTTAAAAATAAAAAATATTAATTAATCATTGTGAATTATTTAATATTATAAATAAATACTAAGAAGTTCTTATTAAATAATAAATAATAATAAATAATACATAATGCATAATAATAAGTATCAGATCATAATGTTATCAATAATAATAATAATAACATATAAACAATAAACAATATATAATTATAAATTTCAGAACTGAAAAAATTTAAAAAATTTATTTAAATGTTGCCACTTTTTATTTAGTTAATGTTTAAATCACTATGAAATGAACAAGTACTAGCTGTGGTTTTCTAAAACCGCTGCTAAATAAATAAGAACTAATCATTTAGAATTAGTTTTGAAAACCGCAGCTAAATAGAACGTCGCTAAACACAATTTCATTTTTTAGTGTCCTTCTAGTATACTCAAAATCATTTCTAATCTCATACACTTTACCTTATACCATATTTCCCTAACCACCAATGTATTTCCTTTAATGAAAACTCCAAACAAGTCTACCTTGTGTTTCGGGATGTATACTAACATTGTGACAATGTATTCATGCACATTAAGTACTACCTTTTATCAGTTCTAAAAGAAAAACTATGATAAAGGTGGAAAATTTATCAGCATTAAGTTAAAGGACTAATAAATGAGGTTTTTTATGAATACTATAAAAGCGCTGATAAAAGATAGTTTTTGTTAGTGTTTTTTATCATTGATAAAGACCGACTTTATAAGTGTTTTCATAGCATGTATTTGTGATTTTTCAGCACTAATAAAGGATCCCTTTGTCATATGTTTTCATTGTGCTATTAAAATGTGACCCTCATAAAAAATATAAATTATATAAAATCACATATTAGTATATAAATATATTTTTCTTGATATATATGAAATATATTTCCTAAAAATGATTTATGTGATACTAAATATTTATTGACAGTTAATATATTATTTATTTACTGAAAATGGTTTCAAAAATAATTTGAAATTAATATTAATTATTAATTTTTAAATTATAATTTACCTATAGTTATTTAATAAAAATTTTATGATAGAAAAAATTAATGAGTTAATTAATATTATAAGATATGTTGAAAATGTGATTTGAACTTCAAACGAACATAACTTTTGATCCAGATGTCCTCTTAGGATCAATGTGATTTGAAATAGAATCTATGGAAGTTCCATTCATTTTTAAGACTGAAGGGAACCCCAATAGATGTATTTTCTAAGTAAAAATATGCATAAAAGGCCTCCAAAACAGAGTTTTTTGTTTGGATACCTGAATATTTTAACATTTGATGAAATTTATTCTTTTTTAAGAGGGTCTTCTTGTCCTTTTCCTATGAAGACATAGTTTATATCCATGGATTAGTTTCATATAGATATTATGGTGTTCAAATATTATCATTTTTCATATTTCACTACTACAAAATAGGTTTTTATCAGCACTAATAAAATTTTATATTAGCGCTAAAAAACACTGATAATTAAGGCTCTATTAAAAGTAGGTCCCTTTTATCAACACTCAAAAAAACCACTTATACATTCTGATTTTATTAGTGATAAAAAAGGATGATAAAGGGGGAATTTAATCAATGCTATGAAAAGTGATAATAAAAGGTATTGAAGGCCTCTTGTGGATCCTAAACAGACATCTGGATAAATAGTTTTGACAGTTTGAATTTCAAGTCACATTTTCAACTTATATGAAAATAATAATTAATTTATTATTCAGATGTCTGTTTAGGATCCATGAGATAAGAAACCAAATCTATTTAAGATCTCTTTATTTTCAAGACCCAAGGGAACACCAATCTCTATATTTTCTAACTAAAAAATGTCTGGAGGGCTTCCAAAACTGAGTTTTTAGTTGGGATACCTAGATTTTTCAACATTTGATGATATTTCTTGATTTTTTACTAGGGTATTCTTGTCCTTTTTCCCTAGAGACATATTTTATATTGAGGGATTGGTTTCATATAGATATTATAGTTTTCAAATATTAACATTTTTCATATTTCAATACTACAAAATAGGGGTTTAAAGAACTGATAATTGAGGCACACACCACCCCACCACCCCATTCACCCACCCACACACCCCTACCTCTGCATGTATTTGAACTTGAGACCTCACCCTTACACGCATGTACATTTACAACTTGTTCATCTTGTTTCATTCTCCCTTTATTGACATATCTATATATATATAGTTATATTTATTCTTATTGTAATATATATATATATATATTAATATATGTATATAGTTAGTTATGTTTATTTATTTATTTTTATTTATTTGTATATATATATACGTATATTTTTTACCTGTATATTTATTCATATATTAATATATATTTATAATATTTGTTTTAAATACATTTTTAAAATATTTTTTTCTGTGTTTATAAATAAATAATTAAATACATACATATATACGACATACAAACACATGTATATATATTAAATATATATGTATTTGTAAGTATAATTATATATATTAATATATATTAATATATATTTACATATATTATATATTCATATGTATATTCATATGTTAGAATATAAAGATAATATATATCAGTTTTTTAATACAAACACACATTAATATATATATATATATATAGAGACACACACATTATAAAGGTATATAAATATTCATATATATTCATTTTAAATAAAATAAATTTGAGTTTTTATTTAGATATGGCATATATATTGAGAAATAATTTTTTTATGTAAATATGATTAATTATTTATTTATAAAATTAAATTTTTATTTGTGAATATAGAAAATATGTATATATTGTTATATATTTGATTATAAATAATAGTACATTGTAAAAAATGATAAAATATCAAAGGCATAATATTAATATGAATGTAATTCCTGGGAATAACTTTTGTCTCTACTGAAAAAGGGGAAAATGTCCCCCTTAAATGAGGATAAAATGCCACTAAATGTAAATAAATTTTCTATCCTAACTAAAAAATCAATTTTGGAGGCCATATGGGCCTTTTTTTCCCATCAAATGTTACATAAGGATCCGTATATAATTATTTTGTAGAGATCATTGCATGATTCAATTTGATATGCGGTAGAGCTGAAATGAACAATCGAATCAAAAGTTATCGTTGTTTGAAGTTTGAGTTATGTTTTTAACATATTTTAGATTTTTTTTGAATTTTTTGATTTATTTTGTCGTCATATTTTTGTTAAATTATTATTATCCAACAATAATTAGCATGTTATCAGTTAATAATACTTTTTCAAATATTTTATACGCCATTTTCACTAAATATCTTACATATTATGGGTAAATGTATATTTATACTTATCTAAAACATATTTTAAATTTTTATATTATATTTTTATCAATATAAATATATAAATATATTTATATATTTATATATTATTTTTAATTATATTTTTGAAATATACCATTTGTCAACATTATTAAAAAAAGCACTAAAAAGACCCCCTTTATCAGTGCTACTAAAAAAGTGCTGATAAAGAGGGTCCCTTTAACAATGCTAAAAAATTATTGATAAGCGATGTGCCTTTATCAGCGCTAAAAAAACTGATAGAGAGGTACGTTTAACAACATTTTTTGGAACTGTTAGTGGGTTTCACTGTGAAAACCCGTTTTGTGGTATTGTTGTTTGGTAATTTAAAATTAAATATATATATATATATATATTGTGGAAAAAACATGATAGCCAAATTATTGTTAGTGATTTAGATCGAGGTGAAGGAGATCTTTATGTTTTTCAATCTACTATGGAAAACCCTAACACATGGAATCTATGATATAATATTATGTGTTCCCTCTATTTGTAATGAAGGTAGTCACATTACCTATTTTCATACCTCTTTATGGGGTGGGTTGGATGGACTAAGATCATCCCATGTCATGTGATTTACTCAAAAATCTAGTACACCTTAGATATTGGCGCGTGTTCAAAACAATGACACTCTTCCGGTGTAAATAAAAAAAATAGATTTTCATAATTTTTACAGAAACTCATTTTTACCCACTACTTTTATCAATTCCATATAGCTATAATACATCAGAAAAACATGAAACCCACTAAAAGAAACTTTTGAAAAATGTATTAAAAAACACATTAATAAATAAAAAATAATAATAATAAAATGCTATTTAAAATGCAATAAAATCGCTATAAATTAAAAAATAAAATATAAAATATAAAAAATAAATAAAAAGTTGATATAAATAAATGTTATAAAAAAAATAAACAAATTAAAAACAAAAAATAGATACAAAAAATAGTGATAAATATTACTAATTAAAAAATATAAATTTATAAAAAACAATTACAATGAAAAATATAAATTTATTATAAATCACTATTTTTAAAACATTTAAATTTTTTATTTCTTAAATAATATTGTAAACATCTATTAATAATTTCAAGATTAAAAAATATTTTTAATGAAAAAAATTAAAAATATATACCTAGAAAAATGTAATAAAATATTATTACACTATTTTTTTTAAAACTAATGTTTGAAAATAATAAAATTTTCTCAAATAAAGAGAAACTCATTATTTTATAAATGTATAAAAATTAATATTCTATATGTTATTAATGGTATAAAAATAATATACATTATAATATAACTTAAAATCAAAAATACCAATTTGAATAAAAAATAATATTTTTATTTAAACAAGAATATGTTAATGAAGAATTTCCATTTTAAAAAACATAACAAAAAAATAATTTAGAAAATTTAAATTAAATTAAAATTAATGTATTTATATGAACTACAATTATCTATAATATATTTTTTATTTTTTACATAAATTTAATATAAATAATTAAATTTACTATTTAAAATTATATATAATACATGAATAAAAATTTAAATAAATATATAATTTTTTAAAATATCATAATAAATATATTTATAAAATATGTATATTTTTAAAAATGAACTTATAAGTTATATTACATATACTTTTTTAAAAAATATGTATAAATAACAAATAGAAATCCATTAACTGTTCGAGTCGATGTTCCAGTGGAAGTTCCAATAAAATTTTTAGTAGGAGTTCCAATGGATGTTCCAGTCAAAGTTGCAAAATACAACAATAGTATATATATATATATAACTAAAAAATATATTAATAAAAATTAAACTGAAATAAATAAATATATATTAAATTCAATTATATAAAATATATATTGAATTTCTTAAATAAATTTTATAAATATAATATATTTTGTCATTTAAAAATGTATATAATACATGAAAAAAATGTACAAAATATATATTGTTATGAAATCTTATAATAAATGTTCTAATAAGATAAATTGATGATATATTTCTCTAAAAAATATTAATAAATAAAAATGATAAATCCATTAAGAGTTCTAGTGGATGTTCCAGTATAATTTTCAAATGAAGTTCCAATGGATGTTCCACAATACAACAAAAGTATAACATTATAAAACTATAGAATATATTAATAAAAATTTATTTTTAATAAATATATTTATATTAAATTCAGTTATATATAATATATGTAATATATTTTATTTAACATCTATACTAATAGCTATTATAAATCTATTAAAAGGAAGTTTCACTAGAAGTTCCAGTGGAATTTCCAATTGAAGTTCTGATTGATGTTCCACAATACATAAAAAGTATATATTTATTACACTATAAAATATATTAATAAAAAATAAATTTTAATAAATATATTCATATTAAATGCAGTTATATATAATATATGTAATATATTTTATACAACATCAATACAAATAAAAATTATAAATCTATTAAGAGGAAGTTATAGAGGAAGTTCAAGTGTAAGATCAAGTTGAAGTTTCTGTGTATGTTAAAGTGGATGTTTCAGTGAAAATTCTAGTGTAAATTTCAATTGAAGTTCCAATGGATGTTAAACAATAAAAAAAATAATCATAAAACTATAGAATATATTAATAAAAATTAAATTTTAATAAATATATTTATATTAAATGAAATTATATATAATAAATGTAATATGTTTTTATTCAAAATCTGAATTAATAAAAATTATAAATCCATTAAGAGGAATTTCTAGTAGATGTTCCAGTGGAGGTTCCGGTAGAGGATCCAGTGGAGGTTTCACTGGAGATTCCAGTGGAGGTTCTAGAGATAATTTTCTATGAAATTTGTTACATAAAATGTATTTTTTACCTTTTAGAGAAAAATTTATGTTAATAACTTTACAAAAATTGTATTTATTACGATGAATAATAAAATTATAAATTTTCAAAGAAAATTTTAATAATTTTTAAATATATAATAATATTTTAAGTTTACAAAAAAAATCAATATTTTTTCATAAAATGTTTCTTTTTATACTTCTTAATAAATCAAACATTTTAAATATGAACAGTAAAATTTTATTATTTTAATTATACTAAAAAATATATTTATTATACATTTATAAAAATTAGATTTTTTAAAAATATTAAATAAAATTTATTATATTTATTCCAATAATTATAAAAAATATTTTTTAAAGATACATTATTTTTTTCTTTTTTGAATTACAAAAAACTTTTGTACAAAGAAATATTGCCTGTCATATAAATAAAAATTATATTTATAATATAATAAACTCAATATTCTTTCAAGAATTAAAAAAAATTGTATGAATTTAAGGATATCAAAGAAAATATAATAATTTTCCTCTAAATGATTAATAATTCAATTTTTATCCCATATTTAATTTTAATTCATTTTAAAACATGTAACACAATTTTTTAAACAAAAAAAATATAGTTCAATTCCAAATACAATCAGTTTTAAAATAAAATCAACTAATTGTTTTTTAAAACGTTTTTAAAAAAATTGCACACTTAAAAATATTAACAAAAAAATTCATTTTACTGTAATAATCAAAAAATTGAACACATATTGTTTGGTTATATTTTAGTAAAGCATAATAATCTTTTTATATAACACAAATATAATTTCATTTAAATATATATCAGGTTTTAAAATATATCACAATTTCTATTATTTTTTTAATATATAATATAATATTATAAATTGGTGAGAGTTTAATTTGTTGATTGGAGGGAGGGAGAATATGCCACAATGTTTTTTTACTTGAAGACCAACATACCCCTTGTAACATCCCCGACTCAGAAGCCAGTAAACCGGTGCTCCGAGCAGGGTGGTTACATGACCTTATGCGTGCCTCCCCATATACCAAAGGCTGCCAACTAGCAGCGGGGGTCTATAGAGTCAAGTGGGTAGAATATACCCCCCTTTTTATCAGTGCAAGCCACAATAGAAATAAAACAAATAGCGGGAACAGTAACTAATAAAAAAGGAACATGTATAACAACCATTTCCAACAATAAATATGCCATGTCATAATACAAGTGAAAAAGTGAACAAAATCCCAAAATAATGACAACAGCCAAAATCCACAAAATGGTCCCAACTTCCAAGTCTGAATCCTCCACCACATGCTACCCAGGTCCACTCAACTATCTAGAAAGGACCCTTTCCCTTCACCTGACCTGCAAACATTAAGTCTGCTCGGGTACCAAATGGAGGCCCGAGGAGGGTATGAGTACAACTAAGTAGGCCACCACCAATGGTGTCTACGAAATATCCAGTATAAACAAGTAGTGCATGAAAAAGGAAAATGAATGATAATTGACAACTAATTAATTATGTTTCCATTAACGAATTTTGATCCAAATCCATTTCCACTTCCATTACCATCCATTTATTACTGATTACCACCACTTACCATTTCATCACCTTTCTATGGGTATTCACATACATTATGTTACATGGGTCTAAGGCCAACAATCACATGCAAGAGGGTAACCACATTGTTATCTTATCTCACTAGGACTTACCCCCGCATAGAAAACATACCTTCACCTTGAAGCCTCAGTACGGGTGGATGCAACCGTTAGGAGAATAGATCATCAGTCCCCTTTCCAAACCCGTGCATTTAGGGAGGAGTTTCGAACCTCAGTCTTAGCTCCACCCATGGGTGTAGATCCTCAAGTCATACCCAACCTTACAAAGCCATGTGCACCTGCTTATATATGTTTGTAACCATCAACCATTCAAACCATTTCCCATTGGAAAACACCATTCACAACAACCCACATGGGAATCTACATCATACCTTAACCCATTAACACATCACTGTTTTACATCATTTATCAATTTACCCAATTCCCATGTGTTATGCCTATCTCACTAGGCCTTCAACACTAGGCCGATAACCTATCCCATTATGTTCTTTAATCATTTTACACATTAACCCATTTAACCCGTTCATCATTCCATGTGTCAACCGTTTAACCCATTCCAACAACCCTTAGGTTGTTACTAAGTCTAGGTGCACCACCTAACTTCTATTCCAAACTCACCCAATCAGGACAACATGTTTTTCAAGGGCTCTATAATTTATTGCAACAAGGTCACTTGTTTAATATAGATCCCTATGTTCCGGAAAGCCGGCACATCCCATGGATGGCCCTAAATTAGGTCAAGTAAATCTCAACACATACGATGGGGATCGTGAGTGTTCCCATTTTCCATTTTAAACACCATTATTACCAAACATTCCAAGGTTATTCAAAACATAACCAAGGTAAAACAAGAACACAACTAAACATGACCAAATACCCAAATAACCATGGGATATCATTTGTAGACGACATACCTCAAAACCATGGTTGAACACACTCTCAATAGAGTCCTTAATCCTCGATCTGAACAACCTTTGGAGCTTCAACCTAAAACTCACCCAAAATATAGGGTTTTAGAGCTTCAGAACAAAAGGGAGAGAAGATACAAACCCTAAACCAAAAAGAGAATCAAGGATGACATTTTCCTTAAACAGAGCTTCTATCCACAACCAACAGCACCAAAAACACCTTAGGAACGAGGGAGATCGACCTCTTGGAGATCTTGGGTGATTTGGTTAGTTCTTAGTGTGAAGAGGGAGGAATGGAGAGGAAATCCCTAGTGGGTTCTTAAAATCCCAGAGTGAAAAACCTGTAATTTTTCCCAACTTTGAGAGGACAAACTGTTTGGCCACACGGTTCGACAAACCGTGTGCAAACCATGCACTCGCTACTATCCGGAGGAGGAGGGTCACACAATTTTCCTAGGCAGGCCGCACGGTTTACCTAGGCCTTGCGCAAGCCATGCACCTAGCCTTATCTTGCCAAGATTTCCTTTCTTTCATGCCTTGAGCCCCCGAAACACCGCCAAGGACTCTCATGCCTTCATAAAACATTTTAAATCCCAAAAAAACACATAAAAACATACCTTTCCAAAAACAGGGATCTTACAACCTGCCCACCTTATAACCGGCTTGTCCTCGAGCCGTGCTCCCAAGCCTCATTGATCCACTGAATAGAAGAGTTCGGGCCACTGAGCCCGCATATCCGATTCTCACTCCATAGTTTCTTCATGAACTTTCCCATGCTGACATAGTATTCGCACTAATCGCACGTCTTTTCCCCGCAAGAACTTCTCACTATGATCCACCACACGAAGCAGATGATTCTCAAAGGACGCATCGGCCTCAACCTCCACATCCTCATCATCAACCATGTGAGATGGGTTAGGGTGATACCATCGAAGCTATGACACATGAAACACATCGTACATCCCACCATACCTATGTGGAAGAGCCAACTGGTAAGCCACTATTCTGATCCTCTCCACAACTTCAAAATGTCCCACATACCTGGCCACTAACTTACCCTGCTTCCGAATTTGACCGTGACCCAACCATGGAGACACCCAGAGGAACACTTTATCACCCACCCCATACTCAAGAGGTCTACACCTCTGAGCTGTATACGACTTCTACCTACTCTAAGATGTATCCATTCTCTTCCTGAACACCTTAACTTTCTCTGTAGTCTTTTACACGAGACTTGGCCCCGATCAACTCAGATTCACCGGCCTCTAACTGACACAACGAAGATCAACCTGGTCTCCAATAATGTGCCTCAAACGGTTCCATCTGAATCATAGCATGAAAACTGTTGTTGTAGGAAAACTCAACCAGTGAAAGGTGCCTCTCCCAAGAACCACCAATAACCAAGACAAAAGCTCTTATCATATCTTCTAACACTTGGATTGTATGCTCTGACTACCCGTCCATCTGTGGGTGGTAATCCATACTCAAAAACACATACTTACCAAGTGCCTTCTGTAAACCTTTCCATAAACGTGACGTAAAACGCGGATCATGGTCTGAAACTATGGTCCACAGATCCCCATGAAACCGCACTATTTCTCGAAATTATATCTCTCCCAACTGGTTGACTGTAAAGGTCACTTGAATTGGTATGAAATGGGCCACTATCTTTTACTGATCCACAACCAACCAAATTGTTTCATTCTTCTGTGGTTTCCTTAGAAAACCCATGACAAAATCCATTGTTACATCATCTGATTTCAACTTAGAAATGGAAAATGGATGCAACAAACCTCCAGGGTGTTGATGTTCAGCCTTCACCTGTTGGCAGGTGAGGCGTCGTGCCAGAAAGCCCGCAACTTCTTTCTTCATCCCAGACCACCAAAAATTCCTTCAGAGATCACAATATATCTTGTCCAAACCAGGATGCACTGCCCACTTTGATTCATGGAACACACAAATCAACTTTTCCCGCATACACTCTGGAAAAACCACGTGATCACAGACACTGACAAAACTTTCCACGCGGACGACCAACCCAGAAGGTAGCTCCCCACCTTTAAGGTTTTCCTTCATGGACAAGCACTCAAATCATCATGCTTAACTTCTTTAACTTGACTCAAAAGTGTATACTTCATCTCTATGGAAGCAAGAGTGACCTGACCACTCTCCCCCCTGCACCTCCAGGTGCATCTCTGCAAAAAAATCCATCACCTTCCACTCGGTGCTGGACTCCTGAACCGCTAGATTTCGAACCTTCATGCTCAGATCATCAGCAACACAGTTTCCCTTTACTGGCATGTTTACCAAATCAATGTCAATAGACTGGAGATATTCAACCCATATTCACTACCAATGATTCAAATCCCACTATGAGAAGATGTACTTTAGGTTCTTATGGTCGGTAAACACGATAAATCGTTCTCCCAATAGATAGTGCCTCCAGCACGTCAAGGCGTACACTACAACAACCAAATCAAGGTCATTAGTGGGATAGTTCTGCTCATGGGGTCTCAACTACCTCGACCCATAAGCCACAATCCGCTCATCCTTCATCAACACATCCCCAAGTCCGATTCCAGACACATCACAAAACTAGATGTACTTCTTATATGGCTCTGGTAAGATCAAGATTAGTGTAGTTTTCAACCATTTCATCAACTCTTGAAAGGCATTCTCACAAGCCTCAGACCACTTGAACCTGATTCCTTTCTTGGTCAAGCCTGAGAGTGGTGCTTCCAAGCGGGAGAAATCCTGAATGAAACTTAGGTAATACCCATCCAAACCCATAAAAATCCGAACATATGAAACACTCATGGGCTCCTCCCAAGATACAATTGCCTGCACTTTCTCTGGATCCACTGACACACCTTCCTCTGAGATGATGTGACCCAGAAAATGCACCTCACCTATCCAAAATTGACACTATGAGATCCTGGAATATTGCAGATGCTCTCTTAGAATACCCAAGATGATGTCATGATGTTGGGCATGATCGTCATGAGTTTTCGAGTACAATAAGATATTGTCAACAAAGACAACCACAAAATAATTTAGATAGGGTTGAAAGATCTGGTTCATCAAATCCATAAACACCACCATTGCATTGGTCGAGCCGAAAGGCATTACCACGAACTCAAACAACCCATACCGACTCCAGAATGTTATCCGCAGTACATCAGAAGACCTCACCTTCAACTGGTGATAACCCGACCACAGACCAATCTTAGAAAACACAGATGCACCCCTCAACTGATCAAATAGGTCATCAATTCTAGGAAGAGGGTACCAATTATTCACTATCATCTTATTCAACTTTTGATAGTCAACACATAGCCTTAACAACCATCGACCTTCCTTGCAAAAATCACGGGAGATCCCCAACGTTACATACTAGGACATATAAACCCCTTTCGTTGAAGCTCCTCAAACTGAACCTTTAGTTCCTGGAGTTCTGTCGGTGCCATTCGGTATGGAGGAATGGAAACTGGCTCTGCTCCCAGCAGTAACATGACTGTGAACTCAACATCCCTCTCGGGGGGTAACCCTGAGAAATCCTCAAGAAACACGTCCTGAAACAGATCCACCACAGGAGGGAAAATAGACTTTTCCACTCTTTCATCATCATAAAGCGTGAGACATGCCACTCGAGCCATGAGTCCACCCAACCACTTACCAAACGGTCCTGCACGACCTGCTCGAATATCCAATTCGCTATGGTGGACATAAGAGTCACCCTCAAGCAACCTGAACGATACTCTGTGACGATAACAGTCTATGTGTGCCTGATACAACACCAACCAATCCATTCCTAGAATTAGTTCAAACCCTGACATCTCAAGAACAAACAAATCCAATAGAAAATGATACCCACCAACTTCCAAGGTACATCCCTTGCACAGTTTGATATCCTCAACCCGCACCCCCAACAGAGTTTCAATTGACATAACTCCACACACCCTCTACACAGGTAGACCCAGCGCTACCACAAGTTGACCAGAGATAAAATAGTGTGTGGAACCTATGTGAAACAACGCACTAGAAAAAGTAGAAGCTAAAAGGATCGTACCTCGAACTGTCGATGGTCTGGCATCCCCATCACCAGGTGCATACTAAACTCCCTAAAGCTGACCTGCCCCACTACCATGGGCTCATGCCTGAGTACTCTGTTATACAATTCCCTGCTAGAGTGAGAGATCATTCCAAGTAGTCCCACATCCACCGCCCCTACTAGTACGGCCCGTGGAGCTCCAACTGCCTAACTGATATGGGTCAACTGATCCCCTTCCCACTCCTGGAACATACTTTTCACCATTATACTCGCTCACCTGCCAAGGATTCCTGCAGAACATCTGCAAATGTCCCATCCTGCCACACGAAGGACACTCAACTAGAGGTCGAGCACACTTACCTCACATTTTCCCTGGCCTACCGCACTGATAGTAGAACACATGATTCCCACTCTGAGAGGCTGATCCTCTCTTCCATCCACATTGCACACTTCCACCATGATGTGATCTCTCATGGCGTTGCTTTTGACAATTGATAGTTGCATCGATCGTACTCCCTACTGGAACATCAAGCTCACTAATCGAAGCTCCCTTCAGGTTTCCTTCCGAGATCAGTGCCCCGTATACTACCTCTGTGAACCACTTCAAGCAGAAGATGTTTACTTGAGACCTGATCTCCTATCTCAGCCCATCCTGGAAATGCATTACCCCCACTGCCTCATCCCCTACTAACACTGGGAAAAAGCATCTCAAAACATCGAAGAAGGTAGCATAGTCCATCACGGATAGCGATCCCTGAGTTAGGATCCTAAACTCTACAACCCACTCCTACCTCAATGTCTCTTGGTAGAAATTATCTAGGAACGTATCCTGAAAAACATTCAATGACATTCCATTAGCCTGCTCTATTTGAGCATAATTGTCACACCAACTCCTATCCTAGCCCCACAACATATATGCACCCAACTTCACTCGATTTTTCACAGGGGTCTCTAGATGATCCATTTTCGTTTGGACATACTCTAACCAGAACTCTGCTTCCTCTGGCATGTCTTCTCTAGTGAAGGTCGAAGGGTGATGCAGCTGGAACTCCCTAGTCAGCTCAAACATACATTGTGTAACCCGCTCGGGGTCCCAATCTATCATCTGCATAAGGCGAGCCAAGTTCCCCCAGAATTAATATTCTCCACCTTCATGGATCGCCACATTTTCTTGCTCCTCTACTAGATGAGTGTTCTCAGAAACTTCCTCCCCTTTCCAAACTGGAAACCGACGTCGTGGTGGAATTTTTCAACAATGCCATGCTAGATATTTAGAACGCGAACCATAAAACTTTCATGGATCCATCAGAAAAGACTCCTTACTAGACACAACAACCCAACAAAATTTTCCAAATTGTTTCAAACGATATTATTCCATTAAACATCAATTACTGTTAATTCATTTATACGCACTTCTATTATTTCATTCATATCATCATTTCATGATTTCATGAAATGCACGATGCATCATACTTTTCCTGCCTCACACACCCACCCCATGTGTGTTCCAAATAAAATGTGTGTCACCTATCTCCCTAGGTTCCTATAGTGATGCATGAATGCAATTCCTCGTGCCGTTAAGGACACAAGCCAATATTATAAAACCGTCACATCAAACTACAAGTGCATCACCCAATGGTGAGATATCATAAACTGTAACAACATACATCCTAGAAAAAAAATTCCCACCCAGGGTGACATGGGTTTCCCCCGTACCTGGGTTTTCTACTCCAAAGCATGATCTCATTACCAAGGCCCGACACATCATAAACCTTTTCTACCAATTCCAAATAACATGACCTCAACGAAGGAGATGAAAGACCTCCCATGATACCACTTTGTAACATCCCGGGCTCGGAATCCACTAAACCGGTGCTCCGGGCCGGGTGGTTACATGAACATAAACGTGCCTCCCCGTATGCCAAAGGCTAACGACTAGCAGCGGGGGTCTATAGAGTCATGTGGGGAGACTATACCCCCTTTTTATCAGATTAATCCACAATAGAAATAAACAAAATAGTGGAAAAAATAACTAATAAACAAGTACCATGTATAATAACCATTTCCAACAATAAATATGCCATGTCATAATACATGTGCAAAAGTGAACAAAACCACAAAATAAGGACAACATCCAAAATCCCAAATATGGTCCAGACATCCAAGTCTGGATACTCCACCACGTGCTACCCAGGTCCACTCTACTATCTAGTAAGGACCCTTGCCCTTCTATTGACCTGCAAACATGAAGTATGCTCGGGTACCCAACAATGTCTTGAGAAGGGTGTCAGTACAACTCATTAGACCACTACCAATGGTGTCTACGAAATATCCAGTATAAATAGGTAGTGCATGCAAAAGGAAAATGAATTATAATTTACAATTAATTAATTAAGGTTCTATTAACAAATTTTTAGCCAAAGCCATTTCCACTTCCATTACCATCAATTTATTACCAATTACCACCACTTACTATTTCATCACCTTTCTATGGGTATTCACATACATTGTGTTACATGGGTCTAAGGACAACAATCACATGCAAGAGGGTAACCACATTGTTATCCTATCTCACTACGACTAACCCCCTAATAGAAATTGTACCTTCACCTCGAAGCCTATGTTCAGGTGGATGAAACTGTTAGGAGAATAGATCATCAGTCCCCTTTCCTAACTAATGCATTTAGGGTAGAGTTTAGAACCTTAGTCTTAGCTCCACCTGTGGGTGTAGATCCTCAAGTCATACCCCACTCTACGAAGCCATGTGAACATGCTTATATATGTAAGTAACCATCAACCATTAAAACCATTGCCCTTTGGAAAACACTATTGACAACAACCCACATGGGAATCCACATCATGCCTTAAACCATTAACACATCACCATTTCACATCATTTAGCCATTTACCCAATTCCCATGTGTTATTCATATCTCACTAGGCCTTCAACACTACACCCATAGCCTATCCCATTATGGTCATTAATCATATTACACATTAACCCATTTAACTCATTCTTCATTCCATGTATCAACCATTTAACCCATTCCAAAAACCCTTAGGTTGTTACCAAGTCTAGATGATCCACCTAAATTCTTTTCAAAACTCATCCAATCATGCCAACATGTTTTTCAAGGTATTTACAATTTATGTCAACAAGCTCACTTGTTTAATATCAATACCTATGTTTAGGAAAGCCGGCACATCCCATGGATGGCACTAAATTAGGTCAAGTCAATCTCGACACATCCCACGGGGATCGTGAGGGTTTTAATTTGCCATTTTAAACCCCATTATTACCAAACATGCCGAAGTTATTCAAAAAATAACCAAGGGAAAACAAGATCACAACTAAACATTCACAAATACCCAAATAACCATGGGTTATCACTTATAGACCACCTACCTCGAAACTGCTGTTGAACGCACTCTCAATCAAGTCCTTAGACCACGATCCGACCATCCAATGGAGCTTAAACCTAAAAGTCACCCAAAATATAGGTTTTTAGATCTTTAAAACAAGAGGGAGATAAGATACATACCATAATCCAAAAAAAGAACCAATGATGAAATTATCCTTACCCAGAGCATCGATCTGCAACCAACGGCACCAAAAACGCCTTATGAACGAGGGAGATCGACCTCTTGGAGATCTTGGGTGATTTGGTTCGTTCCTATGGTGAAGAGCGACGAATATAGTGGAAATCCCGAGTGGGTTCTTAAAATCATTGAGTGGAAAACTTATAATTTTTCCCAACTTTAAGAGGTCGCACGGTTTGGTCACACAGTTTGAAAAACCGTTCATAAACCATGTGCTCGCCACTGCCCGGAGGTGGAGGGTCGCACATTTTTCCTTGGCAGGTCACACAGTTTACCTAGGCCGTGCGCAAGCCATGCGCCCAGCCTTATCTTGCCTAGATTTCCTTTCTTTTGTGCCCTGAGCCCCCGAAACCCCCCCAAGGCCTCTCATACATTCATGAAACATTTTAAAACCCAAAAAACCAAGAGATTCCACCAAAACACAACAAAAACATACCTTTCCAAAAACCGAGAACTTACACCCCTCGCTTCGTTCCATGACATTTCACTATGAAGTGTTGCAGAGACAAGATGCCATGACGTTTTGTAATTTCAATGGTTGGTGTGCTATTGTGAATCTCTACCACTACTGAATTCCACTATCTCCATTGACCGCTATCACTTTTCGTCGAGTGCTATGAGTCATTCTATGTCTAGTGGCGCACTACTATAGTCAGCTATCGCCAAGTCGTAACATCTTGTTCCACCATTATCTACGACCATCAATCCCTCCCATCATCACATGCTATTTCGTGGGGTTTATCACCAAACCTTAATAACAAAAGACACTGCTAATTCCCAATACCATTTCCTACCTCTGTTACGGTTAGTATCTGTTCCCAACTACTATTGATGTTGGTACGAACAACTCCAACTGTCACCTTTTACCACTAATTGTGATTGTTCTCTCATACTACCAATAATATATATACTACTGTCTGGCACCTTTCTACCACCACCATCACCCTTACCACCACCGGAAAGGTTCAAGGAATTCATGAATCATCACTACACCTCACGATCCTCTAAAACTCCACACTCTCTATCAATAGGGCTCGATCAGACCCCTATGAAGACCTAATAAGGATGATAATGGAAACCACAACTGGAACCACAATATAAAAATGAATTGAAATCAAACATCTTGACCCCATGATGATATCACATAGGAAAAAGTAATGCATGGACAAGGAGGAGATGCAATGAGAAACTACCAATCCCTATGCGTGGTTGGAATAAGTATTCTAAGACCTAAACTGTTAGAAGCATCCACACACAGAAGGTGGATAAAACATGAGATTGTAATTAGTAAATTGGATGTAATAGTTATGAATTTAATTTTAATTAGATGTATATTAAATTGGTGGAACCTTAAAAAAATCCCCAAAAATACTACTTGTGAAGTACCCTCTAAAGAGACACCTGTCATGACCTCAATCATCAAACTAGGTAGATCATTCTAAAGCTGGCTGACTCTACATTATCTTTTGCAAGGTAAGAAAGTAAGGAATGACTCTCGATTATTCTGTGCTTGGGCTATGCTAAAGTTAGGAGTCAATGTTAGATATGGAATATATATATATAATGATATTATATATAAAGTGTATATTTAATTACATCCATTTGATGCATGTAATTCATGTAATATGTACATGCGATAATAAATATATATATTTGATATATGTTTATTTTTCCTAAAAAGTTTAATTGGTAGTTATAATCCATTATGAACTGATTAATTGGATTGACCGATCATTGAATATGATTCAATGAATTATGAGAATAAATGTTTATGGAATCATTAATATGGGAAAAAATGATTCAATTATTGAAATAATACATGGATGTCAATATAAATGGATGTGATCCCTCATATAAATATAAATAGTTGTGACGAATCCCCTCATTTCTCTCTTCTTTTCACAAAGATGTTCATTATCTCAGGCAAAGGCACTAAAAACCCTTAAACATTTGGATATTCTTATGACATGATAACGAATCCATTGGTCAATGTACCCCCCCCCCCCTCAGAGGAAGGGTTATTTTTATACTACCACATGATCTTCATCAAGCATTCTCCTACACCGTGAAAGAAGAAAACCACAGTCCTTGACGATTTCTACGTACACTATTAATATAGTTCATTTACGTGTTGATTCTCAAAGATATATCTTCCTATGTTTGGGTTGTCTTCTTTTGAACATGACCATGTGATGACCGTAAAAAATCCAAATAGTAATATCAAAGGAGAAGACTTCTTTAACAAATCAACATTTTTATTAATTTATGAAAAATAAGTTATAACAGTAAAACATGATTTTTCTCAATCCTGGAAATTAATTTGAAAAGTTCATATATATTACTTGTGTTTATATGAAAAAATGAAATAAATATTTTAATCATGAGGATTCAATATGGAATTTAATTATTTTCTTTGTAAATAGTTTATAAATAATGACAATGTTGTCACGAAATATTTATATATACATTCATAAAAATGTTTTATACATTACGTAATTATAAAATTTTTATGGTTAATTATTAATTTTTTTTATAAAATTACCTTTCAAAAAAAATGGCATGATTTATGATATATAAATAAATGGTTTATTTAGAAATAATAACATATAATTTATAAATATTTTATATATTCCATCATATATGATATTTTGAATATATAATAATGTTTATATAATAAAAATAATATTATAAAATGTTTATAATTCATGAAATATCATATAAATTACATTTAATATAAAATGTGAAGGGGTCATATTGACAAGAATATAAAATGTTTATAGTCTTGTTAATTTACAAAATATCTATAATTACCATTTATTTATTAATAGTTAATAAATATCTTTTATTTTAGAAAATAAATAAATTTTTTAATTATTAAAATTCTTTAATATTCATGTTATGTTCATAATTAATTAATTTAAAATTGTTTAAATTGAAGTTGATTTAATTGGATATTATTTTTTTCACATAAAAATGTGTTTAGATAATTTATAGGATCGATGTTTTAATAATAATTATTTATATGATATAAGATTGTATAAAAGGTTTACATAATAGAAATTGAATTAAAAATAGTTTATAATTCAAATAATATTATATATTTATAATGGAAATGCATTATTTTGAAAAATATGAAATAATTCATATTGGAAAGAGTATAAATAGTTTATATTCAAAATTATGGAATTTATATAATGTTAAAGGTGAAATTATAAAAGGGTTTATAATTATATTTTATTTATGAAATTATTCATAAATGTTAATCTCATGATTAAATAATTGAACTGTTCGTTTATTTAAATATTATTTCTAATTTTATTCATATTTATAAATAATTTATATTATCTATAACTTTATTCCAAAATTTATATGATGAATTACTTCAAAGATAGATCTTTTCATATCATGATAGGTTTGATATAATAAATTTTAGTTTCCATATACCATGCATTCAGTTATTAATATTTGTTATAATCTTGAGAGTTGTTGTTTGGAATAGTTTGTGCATATTAGGTGTTAGATTTTTCAGCAATTAAATTCTCTATAGAGCAAAGTATCCCTATATAGAGTGAATTGAGGTTAGACCGCGTAATTTTCTGGAGGTTCACCTTGGTTAGGAAAGTTAATGTGGTTGGCTGCCTATCGCGCCGGGATTACTCAGGTGGAGTTTTCCAATCTCATAAAAAATTATTCCTCTACATTAAGTGTTCATGTACCTCATTCATATGATGAATATTTATATGTATGAATATACTAAACTTCTTTTTTTTCTCTGATTAACACAAACTTGTGGGTTGTGTAAAGAGTTACACATTAATATGGTGTGAACAAATTAATTTGGTTGTTGGAGTAGAGATTCCAAAACCAATTCACTAAAAGCATTCATACAATGAAAGGGAATAAGACATGATAACATAATGATTAAATATGATTTAGTAGTTATAAATTTAATATTCAGATGATGTATACTAAATTAGTGATCCTTTAAAAGATAAAACCCCACAAATACAAGGTGTAAGACTCCTTCCAAAGAGACACTTGTCAAGACCACAATCATCCAAATGGGTAGGTCATTCTATATCTAAGTGCCTTTTGGTTATCTTACTTAAGGAACAAAATTAATTCATGACTCTGGATTATTCTGTCTATGGGACATTCTAATGTTGGGTGCCATTGGACAATCCTTTGTTAGAATGTTTTTGGGGTTTTATTTAGGTTACACTAGTTGGGATACCCTAATAGGATCTGGTTACCGGAGGAATAGAGTTAAGTGAATCTATTAATGGATTTGGAGAAACGTTTATCCACTCAACTATATATGATTCACAACTGTTACGATTGGGATGATGACCAACCTAAATTGATATGAAATGGAAAAAATTCTAAATTGACCTAAATTTTTGTGAAATATGGATCTTGGATAAATAAGTCGATATGATGCATGGATTCATCAAATTTAGTGGAAAAACTATCATTAAAAGCCCTTAATGAAATGATAAAAGGCATTATTTACATCTGATTAAAAGTTATATTGTAAATAAATACATCGTTATCATTAGACTAAACTTCATATTAACCATTAAATAAGGATATTAATGCAAGGAACTCCTAATACTGGTAGCCTAAAAGAATCTCTTGAACAATATATATATACTATGTGTCTGAAAAATTCTTTCATGAGTAACCAAGTGTTGAAGTTGTTCAATAACTAAATTTAGTTTCTTATGTAATCATGAAATAATTCATTTATGGTTTCAAAGGAATATAATGTATAATTTACCTAAGTAATTCTAGTATCCTACACTCAATATTATTTGAAATGTATATGATATTCAATAAGAGAGAATATGTTTGGAATGAATGAAGAATTCATAAAATAGATTTTTTTTGGTTTTGGAATTCACATTATTTTCATTTATGGAAATGGTATGACAATGTGAATTAATTCAAAAAAATATTACCTGATATTCATAAAGTGTTGGGAATGGATGGACTCGGTATATGATGTTTGGATTATAGTACTATTTTGATAGTATAATTTTGTAATAGTTCAAACCAGAAGAAGAAAAGTTAGCTAAACCGTTCAGAAATGTTTCTTCAAGAAGAAAATCAAGGTCATTGAAACCTAGGGATTTCATGAAGTAATATATATAAATCAATATGATTGGATTATGGAAAATATACCCAAAAGTATAGAAATTCCAAGGAATTTCCATGATAGGTAAAAATGTTATATAAATTAATTATATGTTTCTTACGGTTTGTTGACATGGAGTATATGTTTTTAAAGTGTTGTAAATATACAAGAGTTCCAAATAAAAGGAAGAATTGATTGAGATTGTAGATTTAATTCAAATGAAGAAGTAAACAGTTACTAAATCTAGAATTTGAATTTAAATGAATATATCAAACATGGATGAATCTAAATAACATACCTATATCTTCATCTCAATTCAATTATAAGATAAGAGATGATGTTCAGTAACAAAAGGTTATTATGAGATGATTATTTATATTAACATGGTTTATTATTCATTATTTTATATAAAATGTTTTTGAGAAGAAGGTTTTGATAAAATTATTTATCCATGATAAAATGTTTATCCAACTATTTGGTAAATATATGGCAACGTGTTCCTTCCACTCAATGGAAGGATTTTTTAATAAAGACAAATTTTCATAAAATAATTTTATAAACACTTATAATACCATATATGATATGGAGACAATAATTTATTTCTTTAATATTCATACAAAAAAGAAATAAATTTTATTTAGTAATATTGAAAGTAGTTTGTGTGGTCTTAGATGGATATTCTTAAAAGAATATTGTATCTAAGAAGCTAGTGGTAATATGTTTGAACTTAGAGAACTTCAAAAGTAACTAATAAGAAGATTAAACCACATTTAGTTTAAGTGATTATTTATATTATATCCTAAAGAGTTAAGTTATTTGATAGTAAAGAAAATTTTAAATTGTTACATTTAGTTACTATGAGAAACTGGCTATTATTGTTACCTAAATGATTATACCAATATAAGATTATATTGATTCTTCACTGAATGAACAAAAGGGTTTATGATATATGAAAATAAAAAATAAAAAAATTTATATTTAGTTACCATAACAAGTGAACATCAATATTCCCTTAAGGATTATACAAGATAATACTCAATGTATTACACATTATATCCCCAAAGTGTTTAGGGTATAAATTTTAAAAAATGTAAACATTTATATTATTCACCACAAAAACATTGATATCACTTTATCCTAAAAGTTTTTAAGATGTGCTGGTAAAGTGATAAAGTAAATAATTTCATTATTTATAAAATATTTCAAGGAAAAAGTTTTATGAAAAGGGTTCCTAGAATGATTATGGTGTACATAGTTGTAGTTCTATATAGAAAATGAAATATTACATTATAAAATTTTATGTTATGAAGTTAGGATATTTCAATTAATGATAAATAGTTCAAATTTGGGAATATAATTCATAAATCTCACCATTATCCAAACTCGCATACTTCATAAAATTTTTTAAGTTAGAGGTTAGTGGGATTACTGTATCATATGGTCACAAAAGGATGAGACATGAATTACATTTGGATGTAATGATTAAAATTCATTACTACATCTACTAAAGAGGGTAATGTTATATCTCTATGTGTTCAAAGATTAAGATATTGGTTTTAATGGTTGTAAAGGTATCATTTTATAATAATATGGGAAATATGCATTTATCATTGAATCATGTATGCATCAATTTATTTTACATGAATGGTCGAATGATAAAGATCCCCTCAAAGTACAAACATTGAGTTGTCCCTAACTGATGGTCATCATGGAGTTTAATGTGTTGTGATTAAATATAAAGTTTATCCTGAATAAAATCTTATTTTTATTATAAGTGGTTGTATATGAGTTATTGAAGAATATATTCATTATGTAACAAGTAAAGACTTATTACATGGACTGATCCACTAAATTATATCTCATGGAATGTCATAAAGTCATTGATATACATAGGGGTGTATTTTTATTATCAATCCTTCTTATATGAGGTTGGTGAGATACATATCATGAGAAAATTCATACTTTGATTCCCTAATTATGAAAGTCACCATATGAACATAGCTAATTAGGGGTGGTTGGGTATGTTGTTGATCATGTCGTCAATTAGATGGAAACCATTAACAGATTTATCCACTTGTATGAAAAAGAATATAATGTAGCCCTTGATTGAATTAGTATGAGGAAATTCTTGGCCAGGACTATTTGTTTCACATATGATGTTCTTGTCTACATAGATAAGTGAAATGTGATATTCTTATCAGATAGATGAATAACATGTGATATAATCATCCACTTGTTTAGTATTTTTCATAGGATTAAGAAAATGATGAGAGGCCTTTACTAGATTGGCATGTTCCATGTCTAGTTGTATCTTGATGTCATATACAAAGGGATTATATAATATACATATGGTATATATGATTCATCTTGTGGTGGTAATGTTCATATAGATATATGATTATGTTTCATGGAGATCACAACCAACCTATTAATAACTTGAATAGAACTGATGCTTTTCTAGAGGTATCTCTTTTATTAGATCTATAACATAGGGATTTCATAGTTTTTGTCAAAAATGATAAGGCAAGAAGGGTCACACAATTAGGCACTTGTATAAGGTTAAATTTTTTGGAAATTTTGTTTTCTAAATGAAGTGACTTTGATGAAAAAATATATCCAAAATAGTTTGAATGGATTCACAAAGAGTTGGGATGTTATGCATGAATTTCTTAGGAGATTTCAGTTCAAGTGGGACATTGATACATATGGGAAAATAAATATAATATATGATATTATATACATATAGTTTATATTTAATTAAATGAATTTGATGCATGTAATTCATGTATTAAATACATGTGATAATATATATATATATATACATATATGTTTGATATTTATTTATTTCTCCCAAATGGTTTAATTAATAGTTAAAATTAGTTATAAACATATTAATTAGATTTACTGCTCATTGAATAAGATTAGGTGAATTAAGTGAATTAAATGAATAAATTTAGATAGATACAAAAATATGAAAGAAAAATTTTCATTTAAGGAAATTCTTCATGGATGGACATATAAAAGGGATGTGATCCCTCCTGTAAATATAATCAATTATGAGTAATCCTCATATTTATCTATACTTCCTATATTACTTTTCATCATCTAATATGAATGTGTTAGAACCCTTTCAGCATTAAAGTATCCTCATGATACCATTGCTGATCCATTGGTTAATGTACCCACTTAATGGTAGGGTGAATTTTTTCACTGTTATGTGATCTTTATCATGCATTATCCTTCACTGAGAAAGATGAACACTGATTCTATTAGAAATTTATAGTTACATAATTTATACAATTTATTTACATGATGATTCTTAAATATATATCTGCATGTGTTGGGGTTGTCATCCATTTCACGTGGTCATGTGATGGTCATAAAAAACACAAAAAAAACACCCTGGAAAATCATATTAAATAAAATAATTATGAACCCTATGTTGATATACCATGGCCAATATGAATTCATGAACAAGGAGGAGATAAAATGAGAAACTACGAATCACTCTTTGTTGTAATGATCATATTTTACATACATGCATGAAGAAGAAAAACACAGGGGTCCACTCTGCAATTTTTTAGGAATAATAAGGTCTATATATGAATAATAATTAGAAACATGCATTCCTTGCCTTATAGTCAACTATGGAATCCCATGATCAAAGCACCCACTAAAATAAAATTCATTACCATGTTGAAGTCCCAGTGGAGGAACACTTTTTGTTGCAGAACCTCATCCCTTTCACATGTGATCTATGGTTTAAAAATAGAGTATACTTTGTTTAGGACACATTATTCCATGCACATGCAATCCAAGAATAGTGACGAGTCAAATTCCATAGGGTAAAATGAATTATCAGAAATGGAGGATGAGGTCGAATTAAATCTTGTTATGGGCATGGGTGAAGATAAGGAAATATGGGCAAGTCAAATACATGTTATATCTATCATGGATAATTAAAGGATAATTTAATCGTGATATTTTCATTGAACTAAAAGAGAATAAAAATTAACAACACAAAGAGGAACAATGATTTGGAATTTGAATAGGAGATTTTGAGATTTGAATACCAGATCGTTGAGGTTTTGATGTCTATAAATATAGTGGATCCATGTAGTTGAAGGTGGATGAATAACTTCACTATGAATTTTGGATGAAGATATTGATTTATTTTATACTTTATTTTGTAGTTATAATTATTTTTCATGAATTCTCATGTGCATATTTAAATAAACTATTCCTCCACTATATTTGTCTCTATAATCTATTATCAATTGTGAACTCTTATTATTATGATTGTGATTAAGTGGCCTGAGGAATATCCCAGGGAAGAAATCTGGTTTTGAACTCAATTATATGATTTATATTCCCAATATGATTATCCAAGGATAATTTGTGGTGGATTTAATCCCCACTGCAGTTATATGAAGAATATCATTGTAATCTGCACTCATTCTCCATCGATTGAGGAGGTGGATGTATTATGTTCACAGTGACAGTTATGTGCTATATACATTCAAAACTAGGGTAGAAGGTGTTAACATATATTAAATAGTGTATTAATGAAATATATATATATCAAGATTAGGAAGGTTCTACATGGGTGTATCTCTTGGGATAATTTACTTTCTATTCTCACATCATTCATTTTATTTTCCATGGAATTTTAATGTTATTTTTAGTTTTTCATTGTATTATCCTCCCCCCCTTTTAACAATTGTTTCATAATATAAGAACAACCTATAAAATACAATAATTGAACTAGGAATCAGTGATTGATTCACTGTGAAGCTCCTCAAGTGAGAAAACACTATTCATAAACTATGCTACACATAAAATATAATTGTAGCTTTTTTGACACCCTACAATTGGTGTGACATGTAATAATAAATCATATATATATATATGAATATATTTTAATATATGTAGATAAATATTAATATAAATATATATAGATTAAAATAAGTATATATATTGAAAAATATACATACATATATATATATATGGAAAGTAAAATAATTTAGTCTACACTTAACTGTGATTGTTGGTGTTTCTATAAATGTATTTGTCTTTATAAATTGAAACAAATATATATTAAAATAAATATACAATAATATATGTGGAAACACACACACATGTAAAAAGTCACACAAAAACACATTCACAAACACACACACACACACATAAATACAGACACACACAAACAAAAATGTTTTTTCAATAAAAAAATATAGAGAAATTATAAGAGAATTCAGTTTGAATAAGTGGGTTTGATAATAAAATCTAGGTTTGTGTGGATAATCAGGGGTTGGGAGGGATGTCGATAGTTGGAGAAGTAAAGAACTAATAAAAGGGGGAATGGGTGGAAATCAAATGTGAATAGAATCCTGGGATTTGGGGCTTGACCCCTGATAAAAGGTGGGATTGATCCCTGATAAAAGGGGGGTTTGAGTAGTGTAAGAAGAACTTTTTTATTTTATTTAGTTTTTTCAGTGATGAAAAAGGGATGATAGATGATCCCTTTATCAATAATAAAAATGAACTGATATATGGATTCATTTTTCATTGCTATAAAAATAACTGATAAATGGGCGCCTTTATCAACACTTTGTTTAGTACTACTAAAGGGTTCCTTTGTCAACACTTTTTTAGTTCTTTCTAAAGGAGACCACCTTCTATTAGTTCATTCAAAATAATTTCTTTTTTACCATTCAAAAATTTAATTTCTACTACTTATAAATTATAATTCTATTGTTGTTCACTGTCCTCATATTGAGACCAAGAGATTTTGTCATATATTTTAACAATAAAGGAATATTGATTTGTGTTGTATTTTTTTGTCAATATATAAATCCGTTGACAATGACGAGTATTATTTATAATGATTCTAAACAAATTATTCCAGATTAAGAAATTTTGGATGAACAAACTACGGTGGTCTAAGGGAGTAGATCAAAATTAGAAGATCATACAAAGGATAGAACCAAATGTTTTTTTGAAAGAATTCATTTTTTCTTGGTACTCAGTATTTACAAAAAAACTAAATTATTTTATGGACTTTATATATATTTCACTTGAAAAAGAACATTTATGGGTTACTTATATAGAATAATGTTTGTATGTTCACCAAAACATATTATTTTTTCAGAAATTGTTCATTGGATTAATAATGAGAATAGAGAGATCATACCTAGGTTTTTGAGTGAGTTCACCAGGAATATAAAAGTTGTGAGTCCATCTTATGAACATTTTAGATTACATCACATAAATGGTTCCAAGAAAATGAATAGTAAATATATTTCTAAGCTATGTCTATCCATCATATTAACTGGTAGTAATCTGATAAAGGAAACAAATAAGGAACTATAGGATGTTGAAGATCCTATAATTTTGTATTAAAACGAACATTACAAAATAGAGGAGGTCCTATAAAGGGGTTTTTATAAAGGATTAAGGGTATTTACATAGAGTTTGTAAATAAATTATTACTGGGGATGCTGAGCTAGACGTTCAGGGACAAAATACTCATGAAAGGAAGATCATGATTCATTCCATGATTTAAGAAGGTTTGAAGAATGATTGAAGCCTAGATTTGAGGATTGTCTTGATGAAGTTGGTTGACACGATATTTTTGGAAGTTTGAATCAATTCAAATGAATAATATTTTTATAAGGATACTCAAAGTATTCGTTCGAATTTTGAGTTTAATGTTCACATTCGACCATTAATTATTAGACATATGTTGCTTATACAAATGGGAGCAGGTGCGATGGGAAGAAGTTTCTAATGTTGTATCATTATATTAATTTTAAAATATGTGATTTGTGGAAAGAATAACTTAAGAGACATATTTTATAAAATCATCATATATATTTTAAATATATTAAGTGGTTTCATAAACATGATACCATACATAGTGTCACTAGACTAATGATACCAGATGATGAGCCAATCAAAAAAAGTGGTATCAGATTGAGGATACAAAAATAACTATTTCTATTATGAGGCAACCTGATAAAGAAGATATCTGATGAATAGGGTATCATATAGAGGTTAAAAAATTGAGGGTACCATATAGAGAAGATATTAGGAGGATAGGTTTAGGAAAATATGTTCAATCAGCTTGTTCTCAGTCAATGTTGTGCATGTAATATGTAATGACCCGAAATTTTGAATAAATCTTGTTTCCTAATTTTGTGTGTTATTTTATTTTTTATACTCAACAAAAATGTTTCATTTGATAACATGAGTATAAATAAAATGAGACCGTTGGGTTTTGACTGTTATATGACCATTGGTCAATATGACCGCTGGAAACTAAACGTTTCGATTATTGTCTCTAAATACAAGTAATCTGGGTTAATTAATATAGAAAGAATATTCGATGGCCTCGCCCCGTAGTCTTGAACTGATCGAAGCCCATCTAATAGAACTTGGGAAGGAGGTAGCACCACCGAGCTTTTCTCTGGACCAAACACAATCTGAACTTCATCGTGTGAAGCTAGAACGAAATCGCCTTAGCGGGAAGTTCAAACTGATAGAAATTACTACTCGTTCGATGTTGGTCGAGCCTCCCTCGAATTCTCTCACCATAGCACACCTTACATTTCGGTCCTATGTTGGCGTGATAAGGGGCTATATAAGGAGACCATAACTTCCTTGTGTAATCCATTGTTTTAAATAAAATTTTAGATTTCTTCTTATGATGAAGTTTATGAATTTTTAAATGTCCAGATAAATATAGTATGCATATTTTCGGTGAATTTTAGGGAAAAGATATTTTTAAAAAAATGTTTCTGTAATCCTTAAATAATTAAAAATGTGTAATGATTTTGAGAAAATGGTCTTCTACAATTATGTTCAGTACGAAATTTAGAGTCTAATAAGATCAACATAATTTTTGATGAATAGTAAATTATGAATAGTGATTTTATGCTTAGGATTAGTAATGTGACCAAATGGATTAGTAATCTCACTTAAAGGAAGTATTAATATAATCTAGGCACCTTGATTAAGTAATGTGATTCAATAAAATGGTTAAATAACGGTTTCATAAATTATTAGTCAAGTATTAGTTTTTCAGGTGAATAGTGATTTTTAATTAAAAATTAAATAAAAAATATTTAGAAAAATATTTTTATAAAATGAATTTCATTTTTGAACATAGAGCATCTATATTATGTTAAGGTAATTTTTGGGGATTTTTCTGAAAAAAATGAATTTTTGGTGAATAGTGTATTTATTTAAAAATTAATTTAAAAATATTTAGAAAATTATTTTTATATAATGGAGTTCATTTTTGAAATCAGAGCATCGATATTTGGTTAAGGTTAAATTTTGGGATTTTTCAGAGAAAGTCAAATTTTTGATGAATAGTGAAAATACAGTTTTTAAGTTACGGGTGTTTAATGACATCATTAAATGATGTATTAAGTATGTAATCAATATGGTCGACTTATGAATTGTATGATAAGGTATGAGTTGTCCCATGTGGCCAATACCATGGGAAAATACCCTGGTAAAGCCCATGGTTTTTCCAAAACCACCAATGAGCTGTCCCTTGGCCATTAATGCCTTGTCCCCTCACTTTCCCTATAAATACCAACCCATCCTATCATCAATTCGACTCCAAACTCTCCCCCAACAAAAATATGGTCTAATTTCCTCCCATGGAGTCCTCCCAAGGTGCCCACAAACCCTCAAGGTCCCAACCATTGTGTTTTAAGAGTTACGTTTTATGGTAAGGGATCCAAACTCTCTCTTTTTTTCAAATACTCTCTTTAAAGTCGTTTCTTTTATGCTCCATGATCTTATGTTGGAGGATGTCCTTTTATATTCCTATTAATTCCCTTTTTATGTTCATATGATGATAGATCCCCTATTACTCTCATCATTTCATTTTATAAATGTTTATGTGGCGCCGTTAGGCAGCCGAAATGTTTATAACAGATTCTTTCACCCTTCTCATTTTCAAGTTCTATTTTCATGTCATGTATTTCAAGTTCCTATTTATTATTTAGGGTTATGATCTCTATATGTATTATACTGATATTTTATGTTCATATTATGAGAGACCCTATTTGATCTCTTCAATTCATTTTTTTGATGTTTAAGTGACGCCGTTAGGCTGCCGAAATTTTAAGGGATTCGTTCACCCTTCTCATTTTCAAGTTCTATTTTCTGGTCAAGTCTATCAAGTTCCTTTTTTATTATGTTGGGATATGATATCTATATCTATCATACTGATCTTTTATGTTCACATTATTATAGACCATTTTTGATCTCGTCAATTCATTTTTTTATTGAAGTTTAAGTGACGCCGTTAGGCTGTCGAATTTTTAATGGAGTCATTCACCCTTCTCATTTTCAGGTTCTATTTTCTAGTCATGTATTTCAATTTACTTTTTATTATGTTTGGGTATGATATCTATATCGATCATACTGATCTTTTATGTTCATATTATGAGAGAGCCTATTTGATCTCATCTATTCATTTTTTTGAAATTTAAGTGACGTCATTAGGCTGCCGAATTTTTATGGAATTTGTTCACCCTTCTCATTTTGAAGTTCTATTTTCTTATCAAGTCTTTCATGTTTCTTTTTATTATGTTGGGGTGTGATCTATATATCTGTAATACTGATATTTTATGTTCTTATGATGAGAGACCCCATTTTATCTCATCAATACAATTTTTTTTGATGTTTAAGTAATGCCGTTAGGCTGCCGAATTTTTAACGGATTCGTTCACCCATATCATTTTCAAGTTCTATTTTCTGTTCAAATCTTTCAAGTCCCATTTTATTATATTGGGGTATGATCTATATATCTATCATACTGATATTTTATTTTTTTTTTATGATGAGAGACCCTATTTTATCTCATCAATTCATTTTTCTTGAAGTTTAAGTGACGCCGTTAGGCTGCCGAATTTTTAAGGGATTCGTTCACCCTTCTCATTTTCAAGTTCTATTTTCTGGTCATGACTTTCATGTTCCTTTTTATTATGTTGGGGTATGATATCTATACCTATCATTCTGATGATTTATTTTCATATGATTAGATACCCTATTTGATCTCGTCAATCCATTTTTTGAAGATTTAAGTGACGTCGTTAGGCTGCCAAATTTTCATAAGAGAAATCTTATTTTTTTTCTTCCTTTCAAGTTCTTCGTTTCATATGGTATATCATTCAAATTTCATTACCATGTTCTTAAATCCTTTATATTCTGTTCCCCTACTGTTTTATGTATCATTTATGAGTGGTTGACCCATGTCCCCTCTCTTTTAAATGTTTTCTAAAACCGTGTATCATAGCCGTTATGCTGCAGAATTTTCGTCTCAAAATGACTTTCTATTTTTTTAAAATTATTTTATTCTATTAAGTGAATACTCAAAGATATTTCTTCTACAGGGGTATTCACATATATATCAAAATGTTCTATTTTAATTCTGGGATTTACATACATGAGACCCACTTTCCTTTTTCCATGGGCTTAAAGTGACATAAGGATCATGTCTTTAAAGGAGTTTTTAAAAATGTGGTAACTATGAAATGAAACCCATTTCTTTTACGCTATTTGGGTTGTTTATAAAATGTTTGATGATGATATATGTGGATCACATGATAATGAAGATAAATTTAGGGGTGCGCCCTGATAGCGCTCCAATGCATTGGGTAAAGACTTAATCTCTAGAGATGACTATTTTTAATGAGGCCTTGGTGAATAACCATGGTAATTTTAATGACACCTTGGGGATGGGCCTTGGTGAAACAAAAATTATTGTCAATATTAAATGTTGTAGCCACATATTCATGTTATGAAATATGTTATTTTTATTTTGATATTCCTCATGATTTCATTCTCATGCCTTAAATTTCTTTTTCATAACATTGTTGATGTATCTACAGATCACATGCTAAATGTTTCTCCTTTTTCCCTTACTGGGCCTTCTGCTCACCCATTCTTTTGATGTATGTCCCCAGGTTATGAGATACAGTAATGAACCTATGATGAACCTAAGTATAATCCTTTCATATGTTTAAGAAAAATGTTTTATGTTTTCATTTTTTATGTTCCTGGTTTCCAAGACAATAAACCTTAAAGATCCTCGGTTTTGTAAAATGCAATGAATGTTTATGTGTTAGAAAGTCGGGATGCTATATAATAGATGGGTAATAAGATGACCATGCTGTTGGATTTGGTGTTATAGAACTAATTTTTTGTGTTTCATATTACATGTATAATAAAATAAGTGAATATTAATTTAATTATATTCTTAAATATCATTAATAATTCATCATGAACTTAATGTAACAAAGTACTAGAGTATCTATTATATTGAAAGGGAATAGCAATTCCCTGGTATGATGAGAACCTTGAAATTACATGATGATATTTTTAAATCATTTTTATATGGTTGGATGAAATTCAATGACATGTATCATATTATATTTATAACCATTTTTTATTACTATTTAGAATATGATACTTTATCTCATGAATTTCATGCATAGTAGTCTCTAAGATGGGAAATTATGAGAATATATCTTCTAATAAGAATCCACATGTTAATGTGTAATTTGATATTCCAATCTGTAAGCTTCTGTAATGGTCCTTAATAATTAGAATTAATATTAATGCATGTGTTGCAACCAAAATGGACATAAGAGAGATATTCCATGATAGTGGGGGTGAATCATGGTATAAAAATCATTCTCATTTCCTCAAGTACATGTGAAAATCTCACTATCCAGGCCAATATTGACCTCACTTTCTAGAAGGGTCACACATCTGTTCCCCTATTAAGTGATGATCGAATTAATTGGAGCAATTTTCAAATATTTATTCAGATAATATCTAAGATTTATCAATCTACATTCACTAATTTTCATTCTATATAATATCATAAAATAAAGAACATAAGATAGAAGAATTATACTTGGTTTACCCATAGTGGTCTATGTCTAAGGATCACACACTAACATTGTGTTAATGTGATAAAATCTAGAAATATTTACAAATATTGTGGATATAATGTTTTGATTATGTTCACTCCATCCAAGGATTACTACGTTTAAAATATTTAACATTTGGTTCATTGCAACCCATGGGTCACTCCCTTAATCCTCTCCATTTTCCCACAACTTTAGGTGAGAATTATTTTTGGATCATAGGAAAATAAATGACTTCAATGTCATATAGTGGATTCACATATAAGTCTGCATTGAACATCACTCTATTCTATCACTATCTGGTCGTCAAAAATACCAATGAAATAGCTTATACATCCTTATTGAACTAGTATTTAGGGAATGTCTCCTTTGTTAAGGTCTGCAACAAATTAAAATCACTTTTTGTATCATGAAACTTACTTCATTTACAAAAATATTTCACCACTTTTGAGAAAAATTAATATTGTTCATGAAACATTTCACATTCACAAAAATCATAGACATTCATGAAAATCATAACCTATCATTAATCTTCATAAACATTCATGAAACCCCTTCATCAGACTAACCAAATTCCTTTCTTCATGGACCATATGCTCTTATGAATCCTTTGTGCAAGAAATAGAGTGATTTGAAATAATGAAATGTGTCAGTATTAAGTATGCAAACATCCCATTTAATTGTTGGAGCCAAATAAAATTAATGAAATGTGTCAGTATTTTTTTTAAATTTTTCCAAAATAATTAACCTTCTTAAGTTAAATTATATTGGCACCTCATTATTTTTGTGGGAAAAAGGAGAAGGGGAGAGCTTTGGGTGGATTACGCTTCTCCAATGAATAACTTCTCCAAATGAAGAACTATATTGAAGAACATCTCCAAATGAAGAATTTCATCGAATAACTTTCCTCAGAATCAAGGAAGAGGATGACACACAAGCCGACTTCAGAAGCATCTTGCAGAAGTGATGAACGCTGATGCCACTGTCCCCAACGACTTTTTCTCCATCATTGTGACCTCCGTCAACGAACCTCTGAGGTATGGGTTTAATTATGTGTGATTATGGATTTCCATTTTATTCACTTCTAATCAAAGAACATGGGGAAAATCTCTAACTAGTTGATCCACAAATGATTTCTTTTTGCGGGTTTGGGAATAATATCTGTCGTAGGTTGTAGGGTTTGACGTTCTTCATATAAGTTTTTTAAGCTGATTTCTACCACTCTAATGTAGAGGGTGAGGGCCAAACTAACATGGACCGACCTCTCCACATTTCATTCATGAGGTTTTTTTGTGTTCCTCAAAATGGAAGAAGGAGGTGACCGGTGGCGGCGAATGGCACCGGTGGGACTCGGATACTGCGGACGGCACACGGGTGGCCACAGGAAAGGCGATGATGTACAGCGGCCCCCACATCGCTCTGCGGCCTCTGTGCTGCCCCATGAGCCCCCTGCATCCTCACATAGCTCTGCGCCGCCCCTCACTATCCCACGGCCCCCATGCCACCCCACGGCCTTAGTGCTGCCCCACGGCTTCTACGCCGCCCTACGCTACCCTGTAGCATCCGCGCCACCCTGTGGCCGCCGCACCGCCCCGCGGCCCCCGCGCTACACCGCAGCCACCATGACGCACTATGGACTGTCGAGCCACCTAGGCCAGTCCCCTCAGGCTGGGCCGCCTAGCACGGGCTGTGCCAGACCCTGCGGGCTGACCTGGTCGGTCCGGACTCGGACCAGTTTCATCCCTCCACCTTCATTTGGCCATAACGTTGGCACCCGAAATCCGTTTGACGAACCATATATGGCGCAGGAATCCTTGCGGTGAGACTGTACTTTTTTGTATACCCCAATTTTGATTTTGGTAAAGTTGGGGGACGATCAGGTCAGATCGAGCACGAATCCAACCGGGCCCTCGGGAAAAAAGTCTAATAATTCACAGACCGGGCATCCGATTGACGCACTGTCTATTGCGTTAAGACCCATTTGACATGGTAGTTCTTTGGGATACATCTCCGTGGGACTTCGTGGTAGTTGGAGTATCGACCAGTGGATTGTGGAGGGGAACGTCTTGGTGAAAAGTGAGTTTAGTGTGGGAACCCAGTAGCTGTTTGGGACGATGTACTCGGATCATGTGTGGGTATGACAACATACTGACAATGTACAACGATCCTGTGTGGGTTTGACGACGTACTAACGATGTACTATGATCATGTGTGGGTCTAACAACATACTAACGAGGTACTAAGATCCTGTGAGGATATGACGATGTACTAGGATCATGTGTGTGTCTAACGAAATACTAGGATCCAGTGATGGTCTTAGGATGTACTAGGATCCTGTGTGGGTCTGGAGAGGTACTAGGATCCTATGTTGGTCTTACGTTGTGTTGTGTTCCTGTGTGGGTTTGACGAGGTACTAAGGTCCTGTGTGGGTATGACGATGTACTACGATCCTATGTGGGTCTGATGATGACTTAGGATCCTTTGTGGCTCTGCCTCTTAACAGAGTAAGATGAATTAGTAGTCACATCTAATCATCTCTACTATTGTACCTAAGTTATACCTAGTGTTATTTGAGACTGTACCAGTGTGATAAATTCCTTCGTGGTAATACCTTGGTGGTATTCATCATTGTGGAGTACCTGTGTGGTAATTTCCTTGGTGTTATTCCTTCCATTGTGGAATAGTTGATATTTGGGTGAATGAGTTGGGCCTTGTGTTTCCTCATGTTTGATATGGGTTTACATGATAACTTAGGTATATGTATGGGTATATACCTAGGTAGGTATGTAACATGTTTTCATGCTTTGTGGTTTATCCTTTTTGGATTTTGTGAGACCGTAAGGGTCTCAGGCTCCCCACTGAGTATCGTTATACTCACCACTGCACATGCTATGCCTACACCATATTGTGTTTGGTGCAGACGATTGAAAGCGCTGATTGAGGCCGAGGGTTCTAGCGTTGGATAGGTGGCAGAGGTGGACAAAATGATGTGGTTGTACGCAGAGGGGACCAGAGGACATGGAGTGCTGAGGAGGAAATATGAACCCACCCTTGATGTTGGAATCTCAGAGGATAACCTTGTAGGTGACTTTCTCTTCCTTCAGTTGTATTGTAGTTGTAGTTGTACCTTTACTCTTGGGATTTTATTTCGGCCCCTCTTACTTTCAATACATTTTTTCATTACATTTTACTTGAGTTCGTATCTTGCTGTGTGCTTGGTTGAGTGTGTTTACTGGTTATAAAGTCAATTCCTTCTCGGTTTTAGGGAATATGCCTTTAAGAGCTAGTATCCAGCCCCTGGCCTATGGAAGGCGGGCTTGGGGTAGTCACGAAACGGGCCCCAGGGGACGGGTCATGAAAAATTGTTATTAGGGGAGAAGTTCTACCATAAAAATTAGGACTCTTAATATTTTTAACAACAATAATGTTTAGTGTAGTGAGTGTGGTTATCAGTTTATGGAATCTAGTGTTGGTGCAGCGACTGACGTATCCACCCACCAGGACCCTGACTCCTTATTTCCGACTCAGTTCACAAAAACACTGATTGCAAGTGTGTTTTCAGGAGTTTTATTTGTGATCTCTTTAATTCATCTCACCAGGTATAACTTAATGATTGTGGCACACCTGTTTCTTATCAGGATGTCGCCGCGTAGACAACCATCTAGGATTCCCGAGAGTGTACACGATGACAGACCACCGAGAGATGAGGCTCCGGTGCAGGGCCCTCTTACGTTGTTGGCATCTTCGGGTGGTGTACCGGCATCTCCACCACCCTTTGGGAAGTAGTTACCACTAGCTGCACTAGCGGACGGTGCATGCCGACTGAGCGCGTTGCATGAGTTCCAGTGGAAGGGGCCTCTGAGGTTTCGAGGCGAGATAGATTCCTAGGCAGCAGAGGACTGGTTGGAGGCTGTGTCTAGAGTTTTCCACCTTGTTGGGACACTAGAAAATCAGATGTTGATCTTAGCTACTAGTCTTTTTCAGTGAGTGACTATGAGGATGGTTCTCATAGTGATGAGTATTCGGTACGTGGACCATTAACCGAGATAGTACCTTCGTGTATTGTGTCAGCTATATCACTTCTGTTGGTCAGCTATTACAACCGGTGGTACCAGTAGAGGACACATGTAGGCTTGGTGCCTTACACGTGTTTGAGCATAAGATACCCCTCGTATTCCGAGGCGATCACGACTCACTGGCGGCTAAGTAATTACTTGAGGAGGTGTCTGAGAGTTCCCAAGAGCTTGTACAGCATTAGTAGGTCGACTTGTCAGTAACTGAGTATTCATCGAGGTATACCTACCATTACTTGGTACTGGATGAATATAGTAATGTTTTTTCATCAGGGCTTGGACCTCCGAGCAATGTGTGTTTAGGGACATCCAAGCCAACACTATTCCTCTATGCATTCCTACTTATGTTAGGGTGATAGAGGGAACATTTTTGGTTGAATGTTCTTTGGATGAGAGAATACAACCAGTGAATGATTGCACTATGAAAGCAGGAAAATGTTGCTAATCTCAGTGACTTGGGTGTGTAAAATGTTTCAGGAAGAGGAAGTGTAACAGATAGATGAATTTGTCAGGGCAGCAGATGTGGAAGACGAGCTAGGAGAGAAGCATGATGTGGTGTACATTTCGACATGTTACAACCACCCCCCTTTTTGGTCCCCACCAGGCTCAGGGAGCTGGAGTACATGGGAAGGGAGTTTCTACATACAGTCAAGGAGTGTGACACAAGGTCTCCAAGAATAATTCAAGGTACGGTCTCTATCTACTACTAGCTTCCGTATTAATAGACATAAGTACTAATCATCCCTTGTTTCCACAAATCTTTTTCAACACCTAGAGTTTCTGGTTAATTCGTTGAATTAACCCACATGTCTAGATATACCATTGGGAAGAGACTTGATAATCAAACATACACTAACAGTGTGATCTTACCCTAGAGGCGAGAGTTTTGGTTGGAACAACTTGATGGTGGCGGCGATGCCTTACAACGTTAGTTTGGGTATGGATTTCACATCCATAGTTTATACATAGGTTGCCTTTATTAGGAAAATGGTTGTGGTTTATCTAAAACATTGGAAAAGGGTTTTCCTTGTTCAGAGAAAGAGGAAACCCATGCAGTACATGATCAGCTCATGCATAGGATGGTGCAGCTGGTCACTCTTGAGTCAGCCATCCTTATCCCCATGGTAGTAGGAGTTTTGAGTTACTAGTTCCCAACAGTGGTAGAATGTGGGGACATCTTTTCAAAATATTCCACCATTATTACCTCCCCGAAGGGAGAGGGACTTCTGCGTTGGTTGGGTAATACCAATGTTTTTTATCAGATTTCACCAGAGTTGCAACACCTTTATCAGCATTGACAAAGAAGGGTAAACCCTTTGTGTGGTCGGAGAGATGCCATAAGAATTTTCAGGAGCTGAGGCAGAGGCTGAAAAGTGTCCCCATCTTGGGGCTTCCGAAGGAGTGAGTAGGGTATTTAGTCTATAGCGGCGCATCTGGGGTTTGGCTGGGATGTGTTCGGGTGCATGAGTGAGTAGTGATCACATATGGTTCTCGATAGCTAGGACAACATGATCAGAACCACTCTACCCATGACCTAGTGTTTGTAGCAGTTGTATTTACCTTGATAATGTGTTGACATTACTTGATGGGCGATCGTTTTATAGTCTACTTGGATCACAAGTGTATCAGGTATATCTTCTCTTAGAAGGACCTAAACTTGAGACAACGGCGTTGGTTTGAGTTCCTCTAGGACAATGACTTCAATATAGTCTGTAATCATAGGAAGGGGAACATTGTAGCAGATGAACTCAATAGGAGACCTGGTATACAACTGCTAGGTGAGGTGAAAGAACAACTGGATGCATTGCAGATATACTTTGTGGATCGAGATGGTGCTGCTTTTCTTCAGTCTCTTACAGTCACTCGCCCACTACATCAGTGAGTTAGGGAGGGGTCATGTGGGGAAACTGATTACGAGGCTCGACGTGCTCACATATCCACATGACATGAACCTGATGGATTTTCGTGATGGTGGGGAGCACTTCAACCTTTTTAGAGGAAGTACCATGGTACCTAGGTCTCTTCGAGAGCATGTCTTGACGGAGTTTCACACATCCTCTCTAGTGGTACATCCAGTAGTGTAGAAGATGTACTAGGATCTTCGATGACAACATTGCTTGCCAGAAATGAAGAATGTAGTAGTAGTGTTTGTCTCTCAGTGCCTCACTTGTCAGCATGTAAAGGCAGAGCATTAGGTACCAACAGGCTTGGTTTAGACTTTAGAGGTCCTAGAGTGAATGTGGGATGGGATATCAATGGACTTCGTGACAGGACTTCCACATACATCCAAAGATCATGATTTCATCTAGGTGATTGTTGACCGACTCACCATGTCGGCCCACTACCTACCGATCAGAGAGAAGGATTTAGTAGAGATCTTTTGATTCATATATGAGTAGGAGATTGTGCAGTTACATGGAGTACCATTGAATATTGTCTCTGATCGCGATGCAAGTTTTACTTCCCGACTATGGAAGGGGTTGCATGAGGCATTTGGGAAGCAACTTCATTTGAGAACCACCTTACATCCTGAGACGAATGTCCAGACTGAGCAGACCATTAAAGACATGTTGCGTGATTTCATCCTCGACTTTGGTCGCAGCTGGGAGGATCACTTTCCTTTGGTGGTGTTTTCATACAACAACAGTTGTCACTCCAGCTTTGGGATGACACCTTTTGAGTATGTGTATGGCTGACCTTGCAGATCGTCTTTGTGGTAGGCTGGACCAGGTGAGTCAGTACTCGTGGAACAAGATATGGTACGGGCTACCACAGAATAAGTGCAGACCATACCGGAGCATATGAAAACTGCACAAAGCAAGCATAATTCTTATGCCGACAGGAGACAGAGACCTCTAGAGTTCGAGGATGGTGACAACGTCTTTCTACGGGTCTCACCCCTATGAGGTTTGTGGAGATTTGGCTGAGGTGGAAAGTTATCTCCATGGTTCATTAGACATTTTTAGGTTCTCCTCAGAGTTGGCGAGGTGGCTTAACACCTAGCACTTCCCCCTCAGTTGCACCGGGTGCATGACGTCTTCCACGTATCTCAACTGAGGAGATATGTGCATGACCCTTCTCACATCATCGACAATGGGGAGCTGGACGTCGATGTTGGGGTGATGTTTATGGAGGTTCAAATATTGATTGAGGATTGACAGAAGCGAGTCCTTTTTGGGCGGTTTATACCTCTGGTGCGCATTCACTGGCAGTACGACAACCTGTAGGAGAGCACATTGGAGCACGAGGCTCAGATTCTTGCTTAGTACCACCACTGGTTTTGCTAGTTGTGTGATGTGTCTTTTGAGGATGAAAAGCCCTATGTTAAGGAGAATGTAAAGACCCAGAATTTCCAAGAAGTGTTTTTTAATATAGAGGAATTTTACGAGTCTGTAAAAATTTACGGTGTGTGATTTCAAGGCCCGGAGTGCCTGTGAATTTCTGAACTTTTTTTGGGTACAATCAGTAAACATGCCAGTGGGTTTTTGTAACATTGGAACTAGTGCTCAGAATTAAAATCTGAGGCACCATTGAACTCACAGTACTAGTATTCTCTTAAGGAAACCTCCAACTCGACTACAGTAGGTCGAGGGTGAAAGATAGTTTTTCACTTTTTCATGGAAAATGGAAAATAAGATTGTTTAACAATTTATTTTTATTTGAAACTCTAATGTGAATGTTATAAAGGTGGGGGAAACCAAAACTAAACCTCCCATGTGAATTTTAAGAGGTGGGACCACCTGATCTAAAACCACCATTTTGAATTCCTAAAGGTGGGGACCACCCGAACCTTTTTAATGGGAGAAACCTCTTGAACTCCCTCTTCAATGAGTGGAGGGGGGGGGGGTGACCCAAGGTTTCCTCTAAATTAATTACACCAAAACCCCATTCAATTGGTGAAGAAAACTAATAATTAATTAAATATGTTAGTATTTGTTTTAATTGATCCAACATAATTAAACTTCTTAAGTTAAATTATATTGGCACCTCATTCTTTTGCTGGGAAAAAGGAGAAGGGGAGAGCATTTTGAAGGATTATGCTTCTGTAACGAAGAACTTCTCTAAATGAAGAACACCAATGAAGAACTTCTCTAAATGAAGAATTCCATCGAAGAACATTCTACAGAATCAAGGAAGAGGATAACACACAAGCCTAATTTCGAAACGACTTGCAGAAGCGACGAACATCGACGCCACTATCCCCAACGATTTCGTCTCCTACCTCGTGAACTCCATCAAAGAACCTCTGAGGGAGGGGTTTAATTATGTGTGATTATGGATTTTCATGCTCTTCACTTCTAAACATAGAATGCAGATCAACTCTCTAACTAGTAGATCCACGGATGATTTATTTTTACAGGTTTGAGAATAATTTGTGTCGGAGATTGTAGGGTTTTACATACTTCATTAATGTTTTTAAGCCAATTTCTACATCCCTAACGTGGAGGGTGTGGGGAAAATGAACATGGCTTGACTTCTCCGCATTTCATTCTTGAGGTTTTTGTTGTTTTCCTCGCAATGGAAGAAGGCGGTGACTAGTGCCGATGAATACCACCAGTGGGAATCTGATAAGGTGGCCAGCACACCAATGGTCATGATGAAGGCGACGACGCATCGTGACCCCTACTCCACCCCATGGCCTCCACGCCACCCCATGCCGCCCCCTTGGCCTCATGCCACTCTGCGCCGCCCCACGCCATCCTGCAACCCATGAAACCTCCACAATACCTTGCGGCCCCCATGCCTCCCTGAGCACCCACGCTGCTCCGCGACCCCCGCACCGACCCATGGCTGCCACGCCGCCCCACGGACCATGTGCCACCTAGCCTGGGCTGTGCCGGACCGAACAGGCTGTACCGAACCCAGCAGACCAGGTCGGTCCGACCGGGTCGGATGGGACCCGGACCTGTTTCGACCCATAACATGTTTTGGCCATAACATTGGCACTAGAAATCCATTTGAAAATCATTTATGGAGTAGGATCCCTTGGAGTGGGATGGTAAATTTGGTATAACCCACTTGAGATTTGGATAATGTTGGTGTATGGTCAGGTTGAATCGAGCACGAATCCAACCGGGCCCTTGGGACAAAAAGTTTAATAACTCACATACCAAGCGTCTGATTAACGCACTGTCTATTCGGTTGAGACACCTATGATGTGGAGGTTCTTTGGGATAATTCATAGTGGGACTACATGGAAGTTGGAGTATCAAAAAATGGCCTGTAGAGTGGATCCTATTGAAGACAAGCACGCTTAGTGCGGGATCCATGTAGCTGGCTGTGATGATGTACTAGGATCCTGTGTGGGTATGACGACGTACTAACATTGTACTAGGATCCATTGTGGGTCTAATGACAAATTGACAAGGTACTAGGATCTGGTGTGGGTCTAACAATGTAATAGGATTTTGTGTGGTTCTGATTAGGTACCAGGATCCTTTATGGGTCCGACGATGTACTTGGATCCTGTTTGGGTCTGACGATGTACTAGGATCTTGTGTGGGTCTGACGATATACAAGGAACCTGTGTGAGTCTGACAAGGTACTAGGATCTGGTGTGGGTCTGAAGATGTACTACGATCCTCTATGGGTTTGATGATGATTTAGGATCCTTCGTGTGTCTTTCTCTTAACATAGATAGATGAATTAGTTGTTACATCTAATCATTTCAATATTATACCAAAATTATACCTGGTGTGATATGAGACTGTACCTATCTGGTAATTTATTTCATAGTAATACCATGGTGGTATTCATTAGTATGGTGTAACTGTGTGGTACATACCTTCACGGTATTCCTTCCTTTGTGGAACAGTTGATCTTTGAGCAAATGAGTTTGGCCTTGTGCTTCCTCATGTTTGAGATGGGTTTACTTCATAACTTATGTATATGTATGGGAATATACCTATGTTGGGTAATTAGTTGCATTCATGCTGTCTGGTTTTTCCTTTTTGAATTTTGTGAGACCTTGTGGGTCTATGGGTCCTTACTGAGTATCATTACACTCACCCTCATATAGGTTTGGCCTGTATGTTGTTGTGATTGGTACAGATGACGAACATCGCTTATCGAGGATTTGGGTACCAGGACTACATGGTGGCAGAGATGGACCATATGATGTGTCGTTATGCAGAGGGGACGGGCAGATGTGGAGTTCTAAGGAGGTGATCTATACCTACCCTTCAGGTAGGAATCTTAGAGGATGACCCATCAACTGCCTTTCTATTCAATCTGTCGTATTGTATTTGTACTTGTACATTTACTATTGGGCTTGTATTCAGGCCCCTCGTACATTGAGCACCCTTTTTTCTATACCGTTTACTTGTGTTTATATCTTGTTGTATGCTTGGATGGGTGTTTTTATAGTTTATAAAGACAATGTCTTCATGTTTTTATGGAAAATGCCTTTTGGTGCTAGTCGTTAGCCCCAGGCCTATGGAGGACGGGCTTGGGGTAGTCATGGAACGGACCCTGGGGGACGGGCCATGACAGTATTGGCCATGTGTTTCTAGTCATAGTTTCTCTAGGATCTCATTATTTGTAGTAAATTCTATAACCTATTAATATGATAAATAATCTAAAGACATTACAATGTAAATTGTGAATGCAGAATTATTGACATTATTATAGAAATTATTCATCATACAAAACTCTATATATATTATTTTGTATTTAAACCTTACTTTTCAAGATTGGTCTAGGGATCCAACTTTCACAACACTCCTACTTGAATTAGAGAAATCTTGTTAATGGTCAAATTGTTTGTTCTCGGATGATAAGATCTTGATTATGCTAAATTGCGACTTTAGTCATTGGGCTCATTACATTTTCCTACATGGTTACTCTATTATATATGAATTCAGGTCCTTTAGTGAATCTTCCCATGAGTTGATGTCATAGAGTATAACCATTTAATCCTCCATTATAGTCATGAAATCATTGTCAGATCCAAAGGTACAATACCATGAAATGCAAGAAATAATTAAATATCTTGTTCTTCTTTAGTTGCATTAGAAGTCGAAATGTACTTGATATTTGTAGATTTTGATACCAATTGCTTGAATTATCTTCTCTTTCTCATTACCATAGAATATCTATTATATAAGATCATTTTTTGACATCCCTAATTCCACTTTGTTGGTTTTTTTATTAGTTTTATGAGGTTGAGTTTTGATTGGACTTGCCCAGGGGTTTTCTCCCTCAATATGGAAATTCTCAGAGGTTAACTTCTATGCACTGTTAATGTAAATGATTAGAGGGAAACTATGTAGCCTCCATTAATGAGAGGACTACTTAATTAATTTTGAAATGGGGATGACTTTTCAGTATTCCTATGCATGGTTATGTCTAAAATGTGTGATCCACAACGAGAAACCATGCAAGTTCCCTAGTGTGTCTAGTGTGTGTTGCATGACTTTTATACAGCTTGATAAATTGTGTGGAAATAATGAAAAGTTGATTAAGATTTCGATCATTCTCAATGTCATGTTTGGATTATGGTTTTTCCAACTTTTCAGTACCCAAGGTGGACCATGCGAGGGGTGTCTATCCTAGGTATTGTCCAGAAAATAGTTAGTTCACAGTTTGGAAATTCGTGTGGACAAAACATGCTACTTGACCACTTGTTTATTTTTATGGAATTTTATATTCTCCCTCTTTGAATTAATAGATGTTTTACCCATCTTCTATTCCATTATTGTAATTTGTCAATTAAGATCCCTTTTAGGAGCTCCAACTTACTTCCCCATTAATAGTTTCCTTATATTTTCTGATTTCTATGAGATTTTATGGCATATCTCCCTCTGTTTCTCTCTTCTTCCCTCCCCTCTCATTCCTCTCTTTTCATTGGTTTCACCTATTAATTATAGACAGATAGTGGCTTATTTTATTTTTTTGAGTGGATCTAATGTTAGGGTTTTTGGTGTCTTGGGGTTATAGGCTCTATTCTTATCCTTGTGGTTGTGCTCTTTGTTTAAGGTGACATATTTTTGGCTTGGTTTTCACTTCTTCCTATTAGGTGTTTCCATGGAATTGTTTCATTTTAGAAATTAATGTGATATTGTTCTTACTAAATGAATTTTTTTGAACATATGATTATATTTGATACACTTATAATGTTTTAAAAATTATATTTTTTGTTTTTTGATCGTGGAATAATCTTTTTCTCTTTTAAATTCTGTTTTTCCATGTTTGAAATGGATCATTTATATGTTTTGAGATCCTATGATGTCCATGTAGGGAATTTTTAACCATTTTTCATTATGTGAGTTAGATGTTGATCCAAATTTTCTTTTCAATGAGTGAGAGACATATTTTATAGTTGGTTTTGACTGACCTCATTGTGATTTATAATGGGGTTCTTTAATGGATTTGAAATAGTGATTTAAAATGTGTATGTGGTTTAAACCCTATGAAATATGAATTAATAACACTTTTAAAATGTGTTTTATAGAAATAAATATTGTAGTCTACATTTTCTATTTCCATGAAAAATACCCATTTTAGAGGGATGATTTAAAATGTTTTTAAATGGTCTGTGATTCCTGTTATTTTATAAAGAGTGTTTGGAATTTAATTTTATGAATTGTGAAAGGGATTGGAATCCTAAGAAATGTTTTGGTGTTAAATGACATGTTTTCACTTTATTTTTAAAATTGATAATGTTAAAGGCACCCCGTTTTCCCCCTTGGCTTGATTACACCTTGTTCGGTATCTTTATCACTATGTTAGTCTTTTTGTTTCCCTTATGTGGGTTACAAATATCTATGAGGTGATTATTGCTCCCATTGTGTGGGAATGTTCTTGATTACACTGTGGTTCCATTTTTTATAGGTTTATTCTCTATTGTGTGTTTGGTGTATGGATTTTATATGGTTAATTTTTTTATAACTGGTTTTAATTTTATTATGCCTCCTTTCCTTTTTGGTAAGGGGAACATGGGTACTATGTGGGTGATCAAGTCTATTATTTTACATGGTTCACACACTAGTAGTGGGCTTCTATTCATTTTATGTACAAGGGCTTGGAAGAGTTTTTGATCGCAATGAGGATCATGTGGTCTTGTTAGAAGAATTGTGGTTTGAACATTAGTACATGATGGTTTTTAGTTAGTGATTCAGTATACTTTTATTTGGTTATGTGCTTCATATTCTAATAATCCAAATGGTAGATCCCATAGAGTACTCAATTACTTAGATGGTTATTAATTAAGGGAATTTTGATCTAGTGTTTATTTGTATCATTTCCCCTACATTAATTAATATGGAAACTATTCTTGTTTCTATTTGATATATTCTTTCTTCCATGGATGGTGCCTATTTTATTATCCTTGAACAATTTCGGTGTTTGGTCATTTCCTTTGGAAAAATGAAATCAATTAATTTCAAAAAAAGGATTTTTAAATGTCTTTTGGGATCAAAAAGATAAATTTGTTTTGAAATAAATTTTGAAAGTGTTTTGAAAAATGGAATTTAATTTTAATGACCATTCTCCAAATCTTGTCATCAATAATTTTGATAAATCCCATTTCATTTAATAGTTCCTTTTCCAAATTCACTGTTCAGCTATACTTGCATTAGGTATGAAATAATTTTAGAAGGCTTTCAGCGATACCGTTCCAATAGAAGCTGATATGAATAGAAATATAGTGGTGGGAGATGCCTTAGTTATATCCAATGGGTGTAAGGATAACCTATAATGTATGGTGAAAATGTAAGATGATCTAGAGTTAGAAGCAAAGGTTCATTCTCAAAAGAAGTGGTGATCTCTAATGTGCTTCAAATGTTGGAATCCATGAAAAAATATGACCTATTACGTTATGTATCATATATTATTCTTATATAATGTTCATTTGGGTCGTCTGTAGATTTTTTTAAGATGGTTTTTTGGAGTTGGTCTCATGTTAAATCCTTTGATGATGGATTTTTTGTACTGAGACATTTGCATTGATTGTTGTGATCTTGGTTTCCAATCTTTTGATATTATTATTAGAATATTATGGATGGTTCCTCTTTGGAGATATTTCTAATGATTGGATTTTATTGTTGTTATATTGAATTCTTTGTTCCATTTGTGGAATGCCCTCATATTGTGGATGTCTTTGGAGGTTTCTATCTAGGTTTCCATGCTTTTTTTGGTTGGTTGTGGGTTCTATTTCATAGATCCTCATTATTTGGGTGAACTAATCTTAATATTAGTGGGTTTTTATCATTATTGTGTTGTTCCATTGAGGTTCACATCATTTTAATATGAGAAATTCCTTGAGTACATGATTGGTTAACTAGAAACATTGTTTTACCAGTTGAGTTGGTATACTAAATAGTGTTTGGCCGATGAAATTTTGGGACGCACCTTGTGAATGTGATCTAGTTCCTAAACCTAGGTTATCTATATTTATCATGATATGAGATGAGATATTATGTCAATATTTTGAGGATAGTTTTTGTTGATTTTAAATCATTGGGGTTGTTAGTGATTTTGGTTTTTGAGTGAGTTTCTCATATGGGTTCATAATTGTTTGAGGATGAATTTAATTGTAATTATTCCTCAGTTACACCATGTTAGAGGAATTAGAAATGGTGGGGATAACTTGTTATGTATCCAATGATTTATAGGAATTATTTATTGATGTAATTTTTTATGTTATTCATGGAGATGTTGGGAAACCTTATAGTTGGTTTGTTTGATAATTATTGAAGATATTGGTTGTTGGTTTTGATGTTAAGCCATTTTGAGTGGTTCTTTTGGTTAGGTATTCTTGGGATATTTTGTTTTCTCATTCCCATTTTCTTAAATGTGGAATTTTAGGGGTAAAATATAGTATGGTAGTGAGTTTGTGACATGCCCAATGTCGTTGTGTTTTTTATTTTCTATTATATTATGAATTTGAGGTTTTCTTTGATTTTCCATGTGGTTTTGGCTCAGAACATAGAAATTATGATAGTATTCCATCTATATACAGTTAAGATACATGGTTATATGTAAAGGGTGTGTCCTCACTTCATGAGAAGCCTCACCATTTCATTTTTAACAACCCATGGCTTGTTGTCATGGGTTGTTCATGGTTATGTCTATAGAATGTAATCCCCTTGGAGAAATCATGTGGGTTCCGTGATGTGTTTGGGGTGTGACACATAACATACTCATGGGTAGGGAAATTTCAAGGAAAACATGTGGTGTTGGTCTTTTTTTACTTTTCTAATGGTATGTATGGAGAACTATTTTTCTTACTATGTAGTGTCCATAGTGAACTATGCAAGGGGTTTCTGGCCTATGTAGTGGTTTTCACATGGGCGGCACATTGTTTGGAAAACTGTGTGTCCAAATTGTGTGAATATCCTAGGTTTATAATATTTTAGGATTTTCTCATTACTCCATCTATTAATTAAGAGGGGTTTGACTCCTCCTCTCTTCCATTCACGTCAGATGACTCTAGGGATCATGTTGAGGAGCTCCTACCTCCTCAACCATTTTCCTTCCCTTCTCTTTGGCGATTTCCAAGAGGTTTTGATGCATTGCTTCCTCTCTTTCCCTCTTCTTCCTTTTCCTCTCTATCCTCTCTTGGATTTTCATTCCCCCAAGAACCCTAGATCTTTTTTGGATGATTATAGGGTTCTATGGGGAGATAATGTTTGTTTTTTTGTTGATTTGGATTTATATTCAATTTATATCCTTACAAGTGTTCTCATCATTAAAAATGATGTGTTTTGTCTGGTTTTTCACTTATTAAAAGTAGGTTTATCTATGAAATTGTTTCATATTGGGATTCAAAATGTAATTGAGTTTTCTAAATACCATTTTACAGAAAATAATATTATATTCGATACCCTTATGATGTTTTAAAAACCATTTCATTTTGTTATGATATTATTATAAATGGGTTTTCTTGGAATGTAATTTTTTTTAATCTTTGAAATGGAATATTTCGATGTGTTGAGAATCTTTTGAATTCTTGAGGGGATTTATGAAATGGATTTCTTGATGTGTGTTAGATGTTGATCTATTAAGGTTCTCAATGTGTTAAAACAATATCATAAAGTCTATTTTGACTTCAAGTTTGGTGCTGACCTAAAAGTGATTTATAAAGGTGTTATTTAATAGATTTCAAATTTTAATTTGAAATTTGTGTGTGGTTTACCCCATGTGAAAAAAATCTTAGTAGATATTTTGAAATATATTTAACCAAAATTAAGGTCTTAAACCAAATTTTTTATTTAAAAGAAGAAGAACCATGTGGGAGGGTGGATTTTAAATATTTTTAAATGGTGTTTTAGTTCCATAATTTTACAAAAAGTGTTTTGGATGTCATCTTTTGAAATTTAATAGGGATTGGAATACTAAGACATGTTTTTGTGTAAAAGGAACAGTTTGAACTTTTCATTTAAAATGGTTATTTAGAATGAAACCGTTTGATTTTTCGCTTGATTTGATTAACCAATGGGTGGGTTTTTTATCACTATGTGATGCTTGTCATTTCCCGTGTGCAGGTTATCAATCTCTTTGAGATGGTTATTTCCACTATTTAGTTGGAATGTGGTCTGTAATTACATGGGAAAATATATTATATTCGGTTATTCATTGTTATGTATTTGGGGTGAGGGTTAGCTATGTTTTTTCCTTATGTCTTATACTTGGATTTTATATTGTTATATATTACATCCTTTTTTGTCATGTGAACCCTAGTACTAAGTGGGAGATGTTTTATACTATGAAATTTTGTTCACATGCCACTAGTGGGCCATAATTCATGTTATTTACAAGGGTTAGGATGAGTTTTTCATTGCAAAAAATCTTGTGTGGGACAGTTAGATGACATTTTTTATATTCATTGTTCATCTGTAGATGGTTTATAAGTTGGTATACTTTTATGTAGCTAGGATATTTTCATGTCAGGAATCCATAAAATATAGGCCATGATACATTAAATTTCATGATTGTTTATTGGTTTATGGGAGTTTTATCTAGTTCTCATTTTTATAATTTTCCTCTCATTCATTGATATGGAACATATTGTTGTTTATATTGGATATATGTATTGTGCAATGGATGGTACCAATATTTTTGTTCTTGAACCATGTGTGTGTAGGTTCATTTCCATTGGATAATGAGTCTTCAAAAATGTTTAGATTTTTTTGAAATTAAAGACTATTTATGTAGTTCTTAATGTGGATTTTGAAATGGGGTTTTTGGTTTTTAGATGGAAATAACTGGTTAGCTATTTTAAAATGATGGTATTTATTAAAAAAGATTTTTTAAGAAATGTGAATTGGTGTGTGGATCCAAAATATCTTATTATTCTTGGAATGTTTTCAAACCATTGAATTATGTTTTGGAAGATAATGATAAATGTTTTGAAAGAGAATTATGAAATTGTTTTCATTTCAATTATAGTTATATGTGAAAAAGTAAAATTTATAGTTTATATTTAGACAATAATATATTAATTTCCTTATGAAACATATTTTATATATTTAGTTGGCTTTGATAACCACTAAGTCTTTTTAGTACATGTCTATATATTTTAGGTTATAGGTTCCCAGTTGGATCTATTTTTCATTCTTTGAGGTTGGAGTGGGGTGAGTAATGTAAGAACCCAGACCTTCTTTTCAGGTATGTTTTTCTTTTTCTGGTCATTTTTGTGAAAAAGGGGAAAATCTGGAAAATTTCAAAGCACACGCCGTGTACTTCATTACCATGTGAGGCCGTGTCTGGGACACACACACGGTCGCGTGGGGTGACGTGGAGGCCGCTTAAAGCGGTGTACGAAAAAACCAAGTACACGCCATGTACTCTAAAAGTACACTCCATGTACTTTTATTTTCATTTCATTAAATAGACCGAGGTCACGTCTAATGTTCATAAACTTCTTCTTATTCACCCTTTTTCCATCCAGTGCATCCGAGGAGGCCGATTCTTCTCCAAGCCACCGATCCGTCACTGGTTGTCCAAATCGAACACTATCAGTTGCAATAGAATCGTAGCGGTGAGTTCTTGGTTCTTCTTTCGCCAAGTTTCTTGATTCTTCCTCTCATGCAAGTTATCTGAGGTTGAAAGTTTTAGATGTTTTTTCATATCTACTCCATTCTAGGCTGATTCACGGGCCGAGGTTCAAGTATATCGATCTTTGAGGATCGATGTAGGTGGTTTTTTCTCTACGTTGAATGTCCGTGAGTTTTGGTTGCAAAAGTGATGGATACCCATGTATCGAGTACTCCAGGTTATGGATTTTTATCCCACTATTTAATTGCCTTAGATTTCTTGGTTGATGAGGTTAATTGATAGTAACATATGCTTGTTTTCATGTTTTAGGATCACCCCATGGGTGTTTCCTTTGTTTTGGCTGTTTATCTCCGTTTGGCTTAGATTACCTGTGAGGCAGACCATATTACCATGATTATCTGCTTTGATATAGTTGATTTCATGTATTTCCTACTATTTATATGCTTATGATGCATTGTAGCTATTAGCCAAATAGTTTTTTGAACATACTTAGGGCTGCTGCGGATCGTTTACGTATGATGTACTCTTACACAGGGCTGCGGGAACCTGGTGTAGTTAGACCATAGGAGGAATCGACATTGATTGCTTTTTCAGAGGGCATGTTTAATTATTTACCACTATGAGAACATAAGGGGGATTGAAATTGTTCTCTCTCAAAGGGTCTGATAATATACCGAATCCTGACTAAAGGGGAATTATATGTAAGTGCTTCCTCAAATAGTCTGTAGAATCACTGCAAGACCATAGGGGGAATTGACGATTAGTGATTTATTAGAGTGTATTTTAATTTTTTTTTTGAATACTTGACTATAAGGGCCTGCCCACGTGAGTCACCCCGGGGGTCAGTGTAGATAATATTTTTTGGTTGTTTGTGACGAGTCCACCAAGCCAAAGATCAAGCTTGGGTTTGTACTGCTTGTTTTTTAAGTAGTCTGCGGAGATACCTGTTGTGTTACTTGATATGCCTTGGGAATATAGAGATATTTTCTAAGTTCCTTGGTTGATAATTAAATCAATGAATTAAATTAATAAATAAATTTGAATAGATATTTGTAGGACTATTTACATTAGTGTACTCTTGTTTCTCTACTCCATTTATATCCTTTATTTTTCTATATTGATCACTAACAGTAGGGCACAAATCTTGTGGTGGTTTCCTACTAGGATTAGTCTCACACCCTGTTTGGGTCATTATTTTCAGCCCAAACAGGTTATATAGTTGCAGGTGTGGATAGGGATTGTGGCCCTTCTACCTCAGGTGATTGATTGCTGGTTAGAGCTTGATATCATGCTACCCAGCTTAGGTTTGCGATGCCGCTGGATTTTACTATTTCCTTTTAGTACTTGGGATTCAGATGTATTTCAGCATGTTTCATTGTTTACTTCTTTCCATAGACACGTGTACCGTGCTGTATCATTATGATTATGTCATACGTTACATCTTCTGTTTAGTTTCAGTTGTTGTATGTTGTTTACTACTTCTTCTATTGTTTATGTTTATCCTTCTACTGTATACTTTACCAAATGAGGGAATAGTTTCCCCACTAACTCACCAAGGCCATCGATTCTATTTAGCAGCCTATGGTGTTTTGGGAAACATGCTTAAGGCCATGTGGGGAACCGAGTATGAGGTACTAGTGAGTTCCCCAGATTCAGGTCGTTACAAAGTGGTATCAGAGGAGTTTTCTTTCTTTTCTATTTCCTTATTATTTGGTGACAATAGACTGGGATATGAAGGAATGGGTAGTTGGTACATAACTGTGCCTGGGAGTAACTAACCCATTTATAGGGAAAATCCATATTACCTTGTAATTGCAATTTTTAGTTTTTTCAAGTGTTACAGTTGATTATATTTCACCGTTTGGTGACACACTTGTTTTGTGCGGTTACAATTTATATGATTGTGGTTCTATTTTGTTGCAACAAGATGAGATGAGGGTATGCCATCTCATGAATCATGTAGGAACTAGTTAGGAAATCATATGTCAAGCATTTTACCATGCAATCTAGGGTGAATTAGGATTGAATGCTATTGTGATTGATGTCATGATAGATTATGCATGCTATTGTGATAGTTGTTGTGATAGAAATACTGCAATGCTGATAGAGTATTTCTTATTTTACAGATTATTTAGCATGGATGCCATGCTTTGGTCTTAGAGGTTTTACGGGGCCTCGATGATCGGAATTTGGCGTATCATGGAATTGTTATACAATTTACTTGTTATAAGCATTGTTATGATGTCAAGATTTGATTTTCGGGGTGTATGGGCCCACACAGATCAGAATTTGGAAAATAGATGCTAGTTTTTAGTGTTTTCAGTGGTTTTGGGGAGATTTTTATGCCTACTACCCAGAAACCCAGATAACACGGCGTGTGGCCTTATGAAAAAATTCAATGTGTTCTATTGTTCGATAAGAACTACTTTTACTAGTTACATTCCATGTACTTTGAAGTACATGTCGTGTACTTTCCTTCTGGGTGACCCAAACTTGTAGTTGAATACATGGGTTGAAAAATCACTAGAACAACACGTCGTGTACTTTGTCGAAATGCCATGTAGTAGTGGTATGTGTGACCCACTATGTAGATGACTGCATGGGTTGTAAGATCTTAGGGACAACATGTCGTGTACCATGTTGACATGTCGTGTAGTTTTGGACTGTGTACCAGTCTATGTGAATAACAACATGGACAGGGGAAAAACCTTAAGGACACGTTGTGTAGTTGAAAAAAACGCTATGTAGGTTTGGTCCATGTACTAGTCCTTGTGAATAACGACACAGACAGGGGATAACCCTAAGGACATGCCGTGTAGTTGAAAAACACGCTGTGTAGTCTTTGGCTGAGACAGTCTGTGTGACATAGTTGTGTAGGAGTAACTGGGCAAGAGGAAAAAGGAAGATACACACCATGTAGCTTTAAAGAACATGCCGTGTAGTTTCCGTTTACACTGACAGTTTGGCTTGTGTACATGCCCAAGTAAAATATATCGGGAACACGCCATGTATAGGGACTACACACCATGTAACCATGTTTTTCCAGTTTTAAATGTTTTTCCTCTTCTCTTCTGTTTTAATTCTATTATGTTGAAACTATGCTCATTGTTAATAAGGGTATGCTTTTGACCTTGCAGAGTCATGCCACCAAGATGTCCTCCCATTGCACGTTAGGGATCTGATGATGATCATATGCCGGATATGGCACATGCATTTATCTCGGATACTAGTGGGGACACACAATTCTGTTAGGGATTCATGAGGTTCATACAGACCTTTGAGGGAGCTCAGCAACCTACCAAGTCTATTGTAGAGTTTATGCGAGTCTTCCAGTAGTAGAACCTTCCCACATTCTCTGAGGATGGAGGACCTCGGGCTGCTGAATCATGGTTCGAAGCGATGGTTTATATCTTTTATCATCACGAGACACCCCCAGACAGAAGGGTGAAGCTCACGACTTACATGCTACGATATTCCACCAAGATATTGTGGGATGTGGTTTCTCAGGTAGGGCATCAGCAGATAGTTGATTGGGAGGAGTTTCAGTGTACGTTCAACGACTACTTCTACCTGGAGATGCTGAGGACTAACAGAGCCAGAGAGTTCATGAACCTATAGTAGGGTACTCTATCAGTTATGGAGTATTCCTACCGCTTCACAGAGCTACAGAGATTCACTCCCATTCTGGGGAATGACAATTGGTTTTTAGCGAGGAAGTTTGAGGAGGGCCTCAGACTAGAGATCAGATCACAGGTTAAAATCTTCCAGTTGACTACTATTTCGTTGATAGTCAACCAGGCGTTGATCATAGAGAAGAATTTGAGGGATACTGGAGCAATGAGCCAGGGTGGTTCAACATCTAGAGTTAGTACCCTTCCTACTGACAGTAGGAAGCACCACCGAGAGTCTACACGAGGTGACTCGAGGAGGCGATATGTTCCTTCAGGTAGCAGAGTTGTGTGCTACCAGTGTGGGAAGGACAAGCATAAGAATCCACAGTGCCCGAGAGACCTAGTGGAGTGCCGATCTTGCAGCAATATGGGTCACCTGCAGTGGGTTTGCAAGGTTCTTCTTCCAGTGTCTAGTGGAAGTGGATCTATTTCGACTCCGCATATAGGATTAGGATTACCAGTTCCACAACAGACTGGGGGCTGGAGTTATTCAAGTTGGTCAGGCCAAGGCAGAGGCCGTGGATGTAGTGGTCAGGCATAGGGAGGATCAGCTCAGGTAACTCATGCTGCTACACAGTGTCGCAGTACTGGCAAGACGTTTGCGGAAGAGAAAATTCATCAAGAGTAAGATCCTAGACCTTCCACAGTGAGAGGTACAATCTTAGTAGCCTCAGTTTTATCTTCTTCACTTTTTGATACAAGGGCTTCTCATATCTTTATTTCTATGCACACTATGGAGAGCCTTAGAGTTACTATCTTTACTTCTGATCATATAATGACACTAGGAACTCCCTTGGGACTTAGAACTACTAGTGTCCATCAGTTAAAGGAGTGCCCCATCGAGGATGGTGCATGTTACTTCTTGTGTGATATTTATTTCCTTGAGATTATGGGTTATGATGACATTCTTGGAATGGAATGGCTAGTTCCTTTTTAGGCCTTTGTAGATTGTAATTGGTTCAGGGTGAATTTCACATCACCAGAGGGAAGATCGTTTCTTGACAAGGGTGAATGGGATGTCTAGGGGAGGAGATCTGGACCAGAGCATCATGGGTTGGGCAGTGTTACAACCCAGAATGCTAGTTTATATCTAGATGACCATGGGACTTCACAGATGGACTTCCCTCTAGTGTTTGATTGCTTCCCATATGTCTTTCCAGAAGACTTTCCAGGGTTTCCTCCAGAGCGTTAGGTAGACTTATCTATTGATATTGTGCCAGGAGAAGCACTGGTATCCATATATCCTTATAGGATGGCTATTCCTGAGTTACAAGAGATCAAGAAGTAGTTAGAGGAGTTGCAGGAAAAGGGTTTTATCCGACCCATTACTTCTCCTTGGGGCTCGCCTGTTTTGTTTGCGAAGAAGGCATATGGTACTTTATAGATTTGTGTGGATTATCGGAAGATGAATCAGTTGAAGGTCAAGAACTGATATCCCTTGTCGAGGATTGGTGATCTTTTTTATCAGCTTTAAGTAGCTAGAGTGTTCTCGAAGATCGACTTGAGATACAACTATCATCATTTGCACGTCAGATCATCGGATATACCTCTTACAGCCTTCCGGAGCAGGTATGGTTTGTACGAGTATTTGGTTTTGTCATTCGGTCTCACAAACATGCCAGAAATTTTCATGGTGCTGATGAGCAAGTTTTTCCATCCGTACTTGAATTATTTCATGGTGGTTTTGTGTACGAAATCTTGGTGTACTCTCATACTCTACACAACCATGCTACCCATCTTTAGATCATATTGAGTACACTGAGAGAGCATCAATTATATGCTAAGCTCTCTAAGTGCCACTTCTAGATGGATGAGATTCAATTTTTGGGCCATGTCACTTCATAGATGGGAGTATCAGTATACCCAGAGAAGGTGAGAGCAGTAGTTATCTAGGAGCAGTCGAAGAATGTCTTCGAGGTATGGAGTTTCATGGGACTGGCTGGTTACGACATCTGGTTTATACAGGAATTCTCATGCTTAGTGATGCCATTGAAGGTCTTGACTAATAAGGGAGTAATGTACGTTTGTTCAGAATCCTGCGATTCAGCCTTTCAGGAGTTGAAGGGGAGATAGATTTTAGAACTTATTATAGTTTTTCCATGGCCAGGCAAGAGTTATAATATTTTCTATGATGCATCTGGCATCATCCTTGGAGTTGTTCTTATGCAGGAGGATCATGTTATTGCATATGGAACTCAGCAGTTGAGGCTATATGAGAAGAACTATCCTACGTACGACCTATAGTTGGATGTTTTTGTTCATGATTTGCGTTTTTGTAGATACTATCATTTGGGAGAGAATTTTTGGGTATACACTAACCATAAGAGCCTCAAATATATCTTCACACAGTTTGACATAAATATGAGGTAGCAGAGGTGGGTCGAGTACCTACAATCTTTCGACTTCGAGCTTTCTTATACGCCTGGGAAAGGCAATGCTGTGGCAGATGCACTGAGCAGGAGGACTCAGTTATAGGCTGTTCCGGAGGCCAATAGTTAGTGAAAGCTTATGGCTCTGTTCTCTAAGATGTATTTGGAAGTGCCTGACAGATAGGGACAATTAGTTTTTTCTTCTGTAGTTGTTTCCTCTACTCTTCTGGATCGAGTTTGAATGAGGTAGCTATCACACCCAGAAGGCCTAGTCCTATGGGAGGGTGTGTCATATGGATACCCTACTCTTGGGTGGACAGTGGGAGATTATGAGGTGTTACATTTTCATGACCGTGTATGGGTTTTAGCAGACATACGTGAGGAGATGATTCAGTATTTTCATGCTTCAGCTTGGGAAGATCATCTAGGTGTCACAAAGATGTATCAAGACTTACGTCATCAGTATTGGTGTCTAGGTATGAAGAAGGATGTTTCTAGTTTTTTTATGTGGTGTTCCACCTGTCAGTAGGTGAAGGAAGAGAATCAGTGACCAGCAGGGCTTTTATAGAATTTACCCATTCCTGAGTGGAAATGTAATGATGTCACGATGGACTTCGTGACAGGGTTACCGAAATCTCCTCGAGGGAATGATGTGGTTTGGGTTGTAGTGGACAGGATCACGAAGGTTTCACATTTATTTCGGATCAAGGAGACCTTCGGTGTGGATGAGAATGGGAGGTTGTACATCTGAGATATTGTATGCTTGCAAGGGGTTATGAGTTCTATCATTTCTCATAGGGACGTCCGATTTACTTCACATTTCTGGAAGGGGCTACAGAAGGCTTTGGGTACACAGGTACTTTTGAGTACAACATACCATCTCCAGATAAATGGCCAGTTAGAGTGCACGATTCAGGTGCTGGAGGAAATGCTAAAAGCATGCGTCCTTGAATTTGGAGGTTTTTGGGAGAAACATATACCTCTAAGGGAGTTTGCCTATAATAATAGTTTTCATGAAACTATTCAGATGGCACCTTACGAGGCTTTGTACGGTAGGTCGTGCCGATCACCCTTATGTTGGATGGAGGCAGGAGAGGCAGCTATGTTGGGACCTCATCTTGTTCATGAGACCAAAGAATAGGTGAAGTTGATTCAGAAGAGGATGGTTACTACACAGTCTCAGCAGAAAGCTTATGCTGATCAGCCAAGAAGTCCTTTGGAGTTCAAGGTCAGGGATCAGGTCTTCTTATGTGTTACCCCGAGGTTGGGACATGAGAGGATTAGGAGTCAGGGGAAGCTTTCACCGAGATACGTTGGGTCGTTTTAGGTTCTGGAGAGAGTCTAGCTAGTAGCTTACAGGTTGCAGTTACCTCAAAGGTACCAGGCCATGCACGATGTCTTCCATGTTTCTCCGCTCCAACGGTACTTTTCAGACCCATCTCATGTTTTTCAACCCAAGGAGGTTGTTCTAGAGCAGGATGAATCATTCAAGAATTATCCTATCAGGATTTTTGATCGTAGTGCCAATGTACTCTATGGTCGGGATTTTCCTTTAGTGCGGGTGCTATGGAAGCAGGGCCATGTACAAGATGAGACTTGAGAGTTGGAGACCGATATGCGACCTCAGTGGCCAGAGTTGTTATAGGATTCTTCTTCACCGCCTTGGTAGGGGAATTCGGGGAAAAATTTATTTTTTGGGGGATGTCTGTAAGAACTCAGACCATCTTTTTAGGTATGTTTTTCCTTTTATGGTTGTTTCTTAGAAAAAGAGGAAAATATTGAAAATTTTAGAGTACACTCCATGTACATTATAAGTACACATAGTGTACATCGTTACCGCACGAGGCCATGTGTTGGCCATGTCCGGGCCACACACACGGTTGTGTGGGGTGACATGGAGGCCGCTTAACGCTGAGTACGGAAAATCCAAGTACACATTGTGTACCCTAAAAGTACACGCCATGTACTTTTCTTTTTATTTAATTAAACAGATCAGGGTCGCGTCTAATGCTCATAAACATCTTATTCTTCACCTTTTTCCATCCAGAGTGTCTAAAGAGGCTGATTCTTCTCCGAGCCACCGATCTGTGACTTTTTGTCTGAATCGAACACAATCGGTTGCAATAGAATCATAGCGGTGAGTTCATGGTTCTTCATGGGCCTCATTTTCTAATTATTCCTCTCATGTGAGTTATTTGAGGTTGAACATTTTAGACATTTTTGCAAATATAATCCATTCTATGCTGATTCACGGGACAATGTTCAAGTATGTATATCTTCAAGGATTGAGGTAGGTGGTTTGTTTCTCTACGTTGAATTTCCTTGAGTTTTGCTTACAAAATTTCTGGATACCCATTTATCGGGTACTCTGGGTTAGGGATTATGATCCCATTTTTTAAATGCCTTATTTTTCTTGGTTTTGAGAGGTTAATTGATATTAACATATGATTGATTGAATGTTTGAGGATCACCCCATGGGTGTTACCTTTGTTTTGGCTGTTTATCGCCGTTTCGCTTAGGTTTCCTGTGAGGAAGACCTTATTACCTTGATTGTCTGCTTTGACATAGTTGGTTGCATGTATTGCCTACTGGTTATATGATTTTTATGCATTTTTTCTATTACCCAAGTAGATTTTTGAACTTACTTAGGGATGATACGAATCACTTACGTACGATATACTCTTACTCAAGGCTGCGGGAACCTGGTGTAGTTAGATCATATGAGGAATTGACATTGAGTGCTTCCTCAGAGGGCCTATTTAATAATTTACAACAAAGAGACCATAAGGGGTATTGAATTTGTGCTCTCTCAGAGGGTATGATAATATACCAAATCAAGATTAAGGGGGAATTAGACGTAAGTGCTTCCGCAGAGAGTCTGTAGAATCGTTGCAAGACCATAGGGGGAATTGACAATGAGTGCTTCCTCAGAGTTTCTATGCCTTTGTTTGAATACATGATCATAAGGGCCTGACCACGTGAGTCACGCAGAGGGTTAGTGTATATAACATTGTTTTGTTGGTTGTGACGAGTCCACCAATCCTAAGAACAAGGCTGGGTTTGTACTGCTTGTTGTTTTGGTATTCTGCTAAGATACCTATTGTGTCACTTGCTATTCCTTGGGAATATAGAGCTATTTTCTATGTTCCTTGGTTGATAATTAAATGACTGAACTAAATTAATAAATAAATGTGAATGGAGATTTGTAGGAATGTTTACTTTAGTTTACTCTGGTTTCTCTAGTGCATTTATTTCCTTTACTTTTTCTATATTGCTCACTGATAGTAGGGCATAGATCTTGTGGGGGTTCCCTACTAGGATTAGTCTCACACCCTATTTGGGTCATGATTTTCGGCCCAAACAGGTTATATGGTTTCAGGTGTGGATAAGGATTGTGGCCCTTCTAACTCAGGTGCTTGATTGCTGTTTACAGCTAGAGAGCATGAGACCGAGCTCAGGCTTGCGATGCTGCTGGAGTTTACTATTTTCGGTTAGTACTTGGGTTTTAGTTGTATTTCAGCATGTTTCTTTGTAACGCCCCGACCCCAGCTACCCAGAGTCGGTGCATTACTTCGTAACATTGGCATGATCACAAAAGATCATGTCTTGAAAGACCGATTAGTTTAGTAGCCTTGGAAACACTAGATACATTCGTAAACGTTACATTACATCATAAAGTGAAAAACTACAATAACATAGTCTCCATAGTCCACACTTCTATCCTCTTCGGACTATCCCTGCAGGTCATTCATAAAATAATTCTTCACATCCTGGAAAATATTAAAACATTGAAAGGGGTGAGCTCGGATGCTCAGTAAGGTTAACAATATAGCGGAAGCTTTCATAAATAGACATTAACATTTAAGGGAATGTATAACTAAAACAAAAGACTTTTATTCTTGAACTTCAACATAATATGGCAAAAGTAAAATGAGATAATTCCATTTACTTCTTCACATGGATATTCTACTGGTCGAATAATCACATGCAATATCAATAACCACTTTCATAATGACGGAATGCATAATTCCTGACTATCATAACCACGTAGTCAAGGCCTCGTTCCAAGACCACAAATAAGATTTTGTCAAGGCCTTGTGCCAAGACACTAGTTTGTCTCATGAGACCTGCCGATGCATCGAGGAGATATAGCGGGCTCCACCCGTAACTTATTAAGTCCAATGCATTCCTCATATGAATAGGTTTAAACATATCATAAACCATAACATAATCGTATCACATAAAACATGCATAAAGGAAACATAACATTTCCACATTTCAATCACAAGATATCAATACAACACATTGATAAAATAAAAATGCTTTCAAAACCATTTTCAATACCAAAATAAAATAAAGTTAAAACATTGTATTTATTTTTCATTAAAAAAAATGATGGCTTGTAGAGGAAGCCGAAACTCAAATAATGGTCACCGCGGCGGAGAAGTCATTGTCGCCGCATGAGTACAGAAAGAAGAACAATCCCTTTTTTTCGTTTAGTAAAATTCTTCGTATAAAAAAGATTCCTTTTGAATAAACGTAAAAGTCAAAGGGGTTTATACACCGTATAAAAGAAAGTTGTGTATAAAACCAAATATGCCTCAATGAAAGGGGATTGAGACGGAGTCCTTAAAAAGATCATTTTTAAAATAAAATAGATATATTATGTGTATTCACTATAGGTACACATAAATAATACAAAATAAGACATAATAATATCATGACATAATTTGAAAGTAGGAGATTAACCCAAAGAATGGAAGTTGGGTTAAGAAATTCCCTTACCTTGCGTCTTGTCCTGACTCGACCGTTCTTTAACCTCTTGAATAATAAACTAGAGTTAATTTCTATTTACTTAAGAACCTTTTTCATGTTCATTATTCCATTTATATCACTTATTAACATGTTATGAACATTATTTAATTATTTAAGTTAATAACCGTCGTTTTTTCGATCTTTGGTACTTGAGTCAAAAATAAACTTCTTATAATTACAAGTTGTTCATGTGGTGAAATATCCATTATATCCAGAATTATATTCATGATGTAGATATCATATATATCATATATATATAGTATATACATTCATTCATAATATTAACTAACATTTAGAGGTAAGAAATGAAATGCACCGTTCATGGAGACGGTAAGCCGTACGTACGCATGAACGCTACTTTCATTTCTATTTCATATTTAATGTAATGAAATCAAAATTATATAAAGGTATAATATAGTTCCAGTATAATATCATATATAATATCATTTACTCCATCCTTTATACATCCCACATATGGCATTAACGATTCACATCACTTTGAGGGGGCGGTAGTCTGCACTTCCTAAAATAAAATTATCGCGTTTTAACCATAATTGAAATCATAAAGTATGCCATAAATGAGAAATACAGAAGCATAAGTAAAAAAATAAACATATTATATATCATATATAAAAATAGTGACATCTTAATGGCCACCTTTGAAGGTGTTATATGAGTGTTGAACAATCATCGTTTCGTGAGGCAGAAATTCGCCATCCACAGAAACCGTATGTTCTTTAACCATTAGATGTATGTGTGTGTAAGTGTAGCTCGAATCCTTCTTATAAAAACATCCTAGTATATTGAGGATACTGGTGTTGTTACAAAAGAAATGAATAAAAAGAGTTTAGGGGGTTGGAGAAGAAAAATAAAACAAAACAACATTAGAGAAGACATTACCTCAAAATCGGGTAACTCTTTTTGATTTGAGCCAAAGGCTTCCTTGAGAAGCGTTCTGCCAAACGTGAGGCTTCTAGGATTAATAGGGGGAATTTGGGAGAGTATTTGGGCCGAGGTTGGCCGAGCCAAATGGCTTGAAGGTGTGAATAAGGTGGGAAAGGTGGGGGCCTTTTATAAGTGGAGAGGAGGGGCTCTTTTGGAAAGATTGAAATGTTACATTATTACAAAATGCTTTTCGGATTCTAAAGGTCCCAAACTTATATAATTCGTGGCTAAGGTGATAAGGGTTCGAAATATACCCATCCAATAGTCTTTGGACAAGTGTAAGCCTTGGATTTTACATTATCTTTTCATTTTATTAAAATCGTTAAATAATGAGGTCATCGCTGCATCATAATGATATCATAAATAATTTAATTTATTTAATGTCTAGAAATTATAAAAAAAATACTATGATGTAGTAAATCTTTTTATCTTTCTAATGAATATTTATAGTCAAAATTTAGACTTGTGTAACCCCACTTTAAAACTATTTTAGTAAAACAACTCATGTTTGTGTCAATTTAATTTTAACATTAAATAAATATTTATTAATGTCATTTTCCAACTAAAGTGGCTCCTTGGGGTCCCCAAGTTGACCCATGGGTTGTCTTGGTCGGCCATGACTCATCCAATAGGAGTAGGACAAGTGTCATGCTCATCTCATATTTTTAAAACATTATTTGTACCTTAAACTACACTAATAACTCTAATCGCGATTAAGAACTTAAAAGTTACTATTCACCAAAAATTTATTTTAATCTCATTGAACCACATTTTACTTCTTAATGAAAACCATGTATGTCGGATTTTTGAAAATCAAATCACAGAAGTGGTAATATTCCATTTAAATGAAAAATCAGTTATTTAACTACCACTTAGTGGTTTCACTATTCATCAAAACTTGAAGTTTTTCAGAACAAAGCCAAAATTTCACCCTAAGCTATAATTGATATTCCAAATTCAAAAATGATGTCTATTTTACAAAATTCCAAACATTTAAGTTGCATTAATTAATTTTATAATTAATTCCCGTTGTTACAAAAAAATGGCGTGTTTCTAAGAAACAATTTATATCAAAAGATTGGCAATTGTTTATGTCCGATTTCAATGTTTAATTAATTCTAATGACCACCATTGGATAAAATGGTAAAAATATATTCTAATTATACTTTAAAACCACTAAATAGTATAATTTTTCACTATAAATTATTTTTATTTAAAAAGTTGTTTTAAGTATTTTTCACTATTCATAAAAAATTAGAAGTTCTCAGAAAAATACCAAAAATTCAACATAGGCTAATTTCGATATTCCGAATCCAAAAATGAAGTCCATTTTGATAAATAAAATTTCTATAATTTTAAAAAGTGGTTATTACTATTCATAACTGCTACTTTGATTAGTCGCGGTGTTTCAGAACTCAAAGTTGCGTACCATGCAAGCTATTGCATTATTGAATGAGAAGCGTATCATGGAAGCTCGGGGTGTTACATTCTCCCCTCCTTCAATAAATTGCGTCCTCGCAATTTGAAAATTTTCTTTGAAAATAAAAGGTTGAAAATAGAAAATACCTTTGTGGAAAACCCACATCGGAAATAAGGTTAATAAATATATAACATTAAAAGAAATCAAGATAAGTACAAAGGTCACCCGATATAGCCCATTCTAGGATTCTATGAAAATATGGATATGGAGGAGAAACAAACCATCAAGGTCTGATGGAGAGTTATAGAAAACAGGATTAGGAGAAAGTTTAACCACAAGAAAATCACAAACTTGTGATTGGTTAAACGGTCATTGAATCCCCAGTTGGAAAAGTTAACCGACAACATTTTTGTTTTAAGTTATCTTTTATAATGTTGAGGAATTTATTTAGGAGATTTACTAAGAACGTAAGGGAATATACATAATTGTTATGTATACTTTCATTCGTTAATAAATTTTTACCACAAACCCAACTTTTACTCCAAATGGTTACGGAACTCAAAAATATTCTATTTATCCTAATTGTATAAGATTCCAAATGTTAACACATACCATTTAGATTAGTAAAACTATTTTGTAATACCAGGGACTTCCTGTAGGCTAGTGGTAGGAAATAAAGGCTTGTCGCACTATGGTTGTGGGTTCGATTCCTGCAGCTTTGTCCGACGCAATGGGTTATGCCCCACCATGCAGGTTGTCCTTTTCCTAAAACTATAGTATCATAATATTCTAAAAATAATCTTTAGAAATGCTTTAACCTTAAACAATACTATCCAAAGATCAACTTAATCCACTCCAACCTTTATAGTTATCCAAAATACCTCCGTCCAGACTTTCTCTAAAAGGTCTCTTAATTCCAAAATCATTTTATCAGATTCCCCAAACAAAGTAAAGTTTCTCTTATTGTCACATACTAAAAATATAATTACATTCAACATATTAAAACCTTACTGAAATCAACAAGTACTGCAGTACAATCCTTATATATATCACATTATTCTTATAAGAAGAATATAATCCATGAGTCCAAAAGCACCAATACATTAATTATTCTGCTTCAACTATAGTCACAGCATAAGATTGGCCTTGATCCCTTGGCCTTTTCTAAGGTAAGTTTCCTTGACGCTTAGGACATTCATTTGCATAATGCCCCATTTCCCTACAATTGTAGCATTCAACTTTGACAGCCTCTTTCTTTCCCTTGCAATCACAAGCCTGGTGACCCTTTTCTCCACATTTATAACAAACTCCCATTCCTTTTAGGCACGTACCAGGGTGATTCTTCCCACAATTATCACATAATGGAAAATCCTTCTTTCCCTTTTTCCCTTTATCTGTCACTTGTTCCACCGTTCTCTTCTTCTCTTGCTTTACTTTGTTGTCATAAGACTTAGAGAATTCCTATTCTGTCTTGATAGAACATGAGACAATATCTTCGTATGATGAGAAGGATTGTGATACTAAAGCTCGACAGAGAAATGGTTTTTACCCATCAAAGAAACGATCAATCTTACTCCTTGGGTTACGTATATAATCGGCAGCATGCCTCGCTAACCTTGTAAAGTTAGCCTCATACTTTGCGACATTCTCATCCTCCTTCTGCCTCAAACTCAGAAATTGCCTTTCCATATCTGCTCGATGGTCACATGGAAAGTATTTTTATAAGAAAATCTCTTTGAACTCCCTCCATTCCATATTCGATACATAATCCTCTTCCTTTGTGTTTTGAATCAGCGACCACCACTGATCGACATCTCCAGTGAGGCGGTAAACTGCCATGACAACCTTCTCTCTTTCACTACTCCCCAAGGCATGGAATATTTTCTCTAAGGAATTTATCCTATGCTCAGCTACTATAGGATTTGTACTCCCATTGATGGTTGGTGGTTGTTTCCTCATGAAACGGTCTAGCATTGATCCTCCACGTTGCGGATCAGGGTGCTCTATATGAGTAAGGTTATTATTCATAACCTGAGTGAGTTGTCCCAGTATGGTTATAAGATGATCAGCACTAGTTGTATCTCCAGATCCACAATAATTATCTTGAGCAGGAGGGAAATCCCTACACGGAGTTCCTGCATTGATACGGTTTCCATTCCTTCCACTAGGCGCCATTTCTAAACAATGGCATAAACTAGATTAGTTTATGAATCAAAATACATAATTCCATACTTGTAAAACACTTTACATAAATTGAACTATTTATGGATATAATCCATAATCATAAAAAGAAATGTTTTCTTTGAGGAAGTATATACTCATAACCCTTCATAGTGGTTTGTAAATAAAATGAGAATTATCCTAAGCATATCCCCCGGGAGTGTCGTAACCAAGAGTGCAGCAAGGCCCGTTGTCGTGCACCAGTTCCCGTTCGAGTCTAGCTCAAAGCGGTGTTTTCGGGTTTTACCCCTAGGAACATCTGTGCCAGAGCCGCCTCTACCTGCTAGTATCCACATAGGGATGTATTGCTTGGAAAACTCACAAAATCTCTACAATACCAAAATTCTAAAAAGTTCATCTATACTAATCCTCAAAGTTCATCTTAGGTCTACGTGCTCTAATCAGAGTTTATCTAAATCTAGCTTCCAAGGTTTGCACTAAACTTCCTCTGATACCAACTGTAACGCCCCGACCCCAGCTACCCAGAGTCGGTGCATTACTTCGTAACATTGGAATGATAAAAAAAGATCATGTCTCGAAAGACCGATTAGTTTAGTAGCCTTGGAATCACTAGATACATTCGTAAACGTTACATTACGTCATAAAGTGAAAAACTACAATAACATAGTCTCCATAGTCCGCACTTCTATCCTCTTCGGACTATCCCTACAGGTCATTCATAAAATAATTCTTCACATCCTGGAAAATATTAAAACATTGAAAGGGGTGAGCTCAGATGCTCAGTAAGGTTAACAATATAGTGGAAGCTTTCATAAATAAACATTAACATTTAAGGCAATGTATAGCTAAAACAAAAGCCTTTTAAACTTGAACTTCAATATAATATGGCAAAAGTAAAATGAGATAATGCCATTTACTTCTTCACATGGATATTCTACTGGTCGAATAATCAAATGAAATATCAATAACCACTTTCATAATGGTGGAATGCATAATGCCAGACTATCATAACCACGTAGTCAAGGCCTCGTGCCAAGACCACAAATAAGATTTTGTCAAGGCATTGTGCCAAGACACTAGTTTGTCTCATGAGACCTGACGATGCATCGAGGAGCTAAAGCGGGATCCACCCGTCACTTATTAAGTCCAATGCATTCCTCATAAGAATAGGTTTAAACATATCATAAACCATAACATAATCGTATCACATAAAACATGCATAAAGGAAACATAACATTTCCACATTTCAATCACAAGATATCAATACAACACATTGATATAATAAAAATGCATTCAAAACCATTTTCAATACCAAAATAAAAGAAAGTTAAAACTTTGTATTTATTTTTCATTAAAAAAAATGATGGCTTGTAGAGGAAGCTGAAACTCAAATAATGGTCACGGCGGCGGAGAAGTCATTGTCGCCGCATAAGTACAGAAAGAAAAACAATCCCTTTTTGTCGTTTAGTAAAATGCTTCGTATAAAAAATATTCCTTTTGAATAAATGTAAAAGTCAAAGGGGTTTATACACCGTATAAAAGAAAGTTGTGTATAAAACCAAATATGCCTCAATGAAAGGGGATTGAGACGGAGTCCTTAAAAAGATCATTTTTAAAATAAAATAGATATATTATGTGTATTCACTATAGGTACACATAAAGAATACAAAATAAGACATAATAATATCATGACATAATTTGAAAGTAGGAGATTAACCCAAAGAATGGAAGTTGGGTTTAGAAATTCCCTTACCTTGCGTATTATCCTGACTCGACCGTTCCTTAACCTCCTGAATAATAAACTAGAGTTAATTTCTATTTACTCAAGAACCTTTTTCATGTTCATTATTCCATTTATATCACTTATTACCATGTTATAAACATTATTTAATTATTTAAGTTAATAACAGTCGTTTTGTCGATCTTTGGTACTTGAGTCAAAAATAAACTTCTTATAATTACAAGTTGTTCATGTGGTGAAATATCCATTATATCCAGAATTATATTCATGATGTAGATATCATATATATAATATATATACAGTATATACATTCATTCATAATATTACGTAACATTTAGAGGTAATAAATGAAATGCACCGTTCATGGAGACGGTAAGCCGTACGTACGCATGAACGCTACTTTCATTTCTATTTCGTATTTAATGTAATGAAATCATAATTATATAAAGGTATAATATAGTTCCAGTATCATATCATATATAATATCATTTACTCCATCTTTTATACATCCCACATTTTTCATTAACGATTCACATCACTTTGAGGGGGCGGTAGTCCGCACTTCCTAAAATGAAATTATCGCGTTTTACCCATAATGGAAATCATAAAGTATGTCATAAATGAGAAATACAGAAGCATAAGTAAAACATAAACATATTATATATCATATATAAAAATAGTGACATCTTAATGGCCACCTTTGAAGGTGTTATATGAGTGTTGAACAATCATCGTTTCGTGAGGCAGAAATTCACCATCCACAGAAACCGTATGTTCTTTAACCATTAGATGTATGTGTGTGTAAGTGTAGTTCCAATCCTTCTTATAACAACATCCTAGTATATTTAGGATACTGGTGTTGTTACAAAAGAAATGAATAAAAAGAGTTTAGGGGGATGGAGAAGAAAAATAAAACAAAACAACATTAGAGAAGACATTACCTCAAAATCGGGTAACTCTTTTTGATTTGAGCCAAAGGCTTCCTTGAGAAGAGTTCTTCCCAAAGGGAGGCTTCTAGGAGTAAGAGGGGGAAGTTGGGAGAGTATTTGGGCAGAGTTTGGCCGATCCAGATGGCTTGAAGTTGTGAATAAGGTGGGAGAGGTGGGGGCCTTTTATAAGTGGAGAGGAGGGGCTCTTTTGGAAAGATTGAAATGTTACATTATTACACAATGATTTTCGGATTCTAAAGGTCCCACACTTATATAATTCGTGGATAAGGTGATAAGGGTTCGAAATCTACCCATCCAATAGTCTTTAGACAAGTGTATGCCTTGGATTTTACATTATCTTTTCATTTTATTAAAATCGTTAAATAATGAGGTCATCGCTGCATCATAATGATGTCATAAATAATTTAATTTATATAATGTCTAAAAATTATAAAAAAAATACTATGATAAAGGAAGTCTTTTTATCTTTCTAATGAATATTTATAGTCAAACTTTGGACTTGTGTAACCCCACTTTAAAACTATTTTAGTAAAACAACTCATGTTTGTGTCAATTTAATTTTAACATTAAATAAATATATATTAAAGTCATTTTCCAACTAAAGTGGCTCCATGGGGTCCCCAAGTTGACCCATGGGTTGTATTGGTCGGCCATGACTCATCCAATAGGAGTAGGACAAGTGTCATGCTCATCTCATATTATTAAAACATTATTTGTACCTTAAACTACACTAATTACCTCTAATCGCGATTAAGAACATAAAAGTTACTATTCACCAAAAATTTATTTTAATGTCATTTAACCACATTTTACGACTTAAATTACAACCATTTATGTCGGATTTTTGAAAATCAAATCACAGAAGTGGTAATATTTCATTTAAATGAAAAATCAGTTATTTAACTACCACTTAGTGGTTTCACTATTCATCAAAACTTGAAGTTTTTCAGAACAAAGCCAAAATTTCACCCTAAGCTATAATTGATATTCCGAATTCAAAAATGATGTCTATTTTACAAAATTCCAAACATATAAGTTTCATTAATTAATTTTATAATTAATTCCCGCTGTTACAAATAAATGGCGTGTTTCTAAGAAACAATTTATATCAATAGATTGGCAATTGTTTATGTCCGATTTCAATGTTAAATTAATTCTAATGACCACCATTGGATAAAATGGTAAAAATATATTCTAATTATACTTTAAAACCACTAAATAGTATAATTTTTCACTATAAATTATTTTGATTTAAAAAGTTGTTTTATGTATTTTTCACTATTCATAAAAAATTAGAAGTTCTCAGAAAAATACCAAAAATTCAACATAGGTTAATTTCGATATTCCGAATCCAAAAATGAAGTACATTTTGATAAATAAAATTTCTATAATTTTAAAAAGTGGTTATTACTATTCATAACTGCTACTTTGATTAGTCGCGGTGTTTTAGAACTCGAAGTTGCGTACCATGCAAGCTATTTCATTATTGAATGAGAAGCATATCATTGAAGCTCGGGGTGTTACATTCTTTGTTAAATGCTTTCCATAGATACGTTTACCATGATTTATACTTTTCATTATTTCATACATTGCTTTTTCTGTTTAGTTTCAGTTGTTGTATGTTGTTTACTACTTCCGCTATTGTTTATGTTTATCCTTCCACTGTATACTATACCAAATGAGGGCATAGTTTCCCTACTAACTCACCAAGGCCCTCATTGCTAGTCAGCCACCTCTGGAATTTTGGGAAATGCAATTGTGGTCATGTGGAAAACCAGGTACGGAGAACCTGTTGAGTGGCTCCAAATTCGGGTCGTTACAAGTAAGGTGGCAGTGAGAAATTGGTGGTAGCATGGAGATGGTATCATGTTTAGCATAAATATTTTTATAGTTGTTTTATTTTTTTTAGTTCTGTATCTATTATGATAATGTTATCCTGTTGTTTATATAAAGTGTTTGTGATTAATTTTATTCAAATGGGATTCTTTAGTTTATTTGGTTATGAGCTGTTTGGCATGATTCTTTAATTTGGATCATTATTTATTACACTATAATTTATCACTGGTTTGGGATAAATCATTCCCAAAAGGGATTCCTATGTTTATGAGACACTAGTTTCTAACTCATTGGGGTTAGGAATTCCATTCAGGCTCGGGGCGGGCCTAGGTGGGTTCCAGGACAGATGACATCCCAGTTTGGTTTGTTACAAAAAAATTTCAGAGCTGGTGTTGGGTTTCATATAGTAGGATCCCATGATTATTGAGTCTACCTTTTTTATTTTGGTGATGTACATGTAGAGAGGAGACTGTGATTGTAGTGTCTTGTGATTTAAGGGTAAGTAGTGTCTAGATAGCTCTTGGTCACTTTGAGCCTTAGGATACCATGGGATGTTTGGGTTTTGAATTGAGAAATTGAGTTTGTTTTCAGTTATTGCAATGGATATTCTCCCAAATTGATGTTTTTTATCTTATTTGATTATGTAACTATTACCAATGGTATTTCATTGGATTTTGGATAGAAATAGAGGAGGGCATGAGTTTGAAAAGATTGGGAAACCATATGGTGCCTATGCAATTAGGTCTACCTCTTATAAAGAGTGTGTTGCATTATTGGATCATTGTTTCTCTATCCATTAATTCAAATGTACACATCACCTTTTATTCCTTGGTTGAGTTTTTTAGACTCCTTATGATTCTTGATATCTCTTAAATTGATTTACACTTGTTGGTGGTGGATCAAGGGGACTTTTCCTACCCTTTTTGGATGCGACTTTTGTGAACATTGTTTGAAGGGTTGTGTAGTTCCCTGAGGTTTCTTGTTTTTAAGAATATATTTTCAAAAATGAATGTGTTTTTTGAAATTTTTATTATCAAAACATATTTTTATGATTAAATGGGACGAATTAATTCCCCTTGTTTAATGAAATGTTTTATAACATGCTTATTTTTTATGGTATTTTCAAGATGAGATGTATCGAAATTTCTTCTGAGGGTATTAATGAATGAAATTTATTAAAAAAGAAGGATTTGAAAGTATTTATTGATTAAAATAGATTTTTTGGAAAAAAATTTGGAATGTGTTTTTGAAAATTGAAATAAATTTTAATGACCCTTAATTTGAACCATGGGTTTTAAACACAGTGGGCTTTTGAAATGAATTTTGTATACCATTCCGTATTGAGGAAATTTGTGTGTGTTCGACCTTGGCTCTTGTTTTTTATTCTTTTTAGTTTTGTTTTGTGGAGACACCTTTCTAGAAGAATATTTTATAATTCCTTTGTGAAAATGGTGGTTTCAAAAGAAATTTTTCTTAGGTGTTAATAATTGTGCCTCATTATAGGGTTTGTTGTTTTTTCCATAATTACTCCTGGATTGTGGATTTTTTTGTTTTTTATCGAGGCATTATTTGATATTGTTTGTTTATTACATATTAGTATCTCTTAGAATATATGATATAGTTTTTCCTGTTCTATTGCCTACCTAAAATCCATGTGGATTTGTGGATGTGGAACCTTCATTGAGCTCAGACCCCATCTTGGACATCATAAATCAACATTAGACTTTTTATGTGGTGATTAGGGGTTACTGTAAGTAGTGTGGTTATTGTAATAGATTGAGACGATCCTATATTTTCTCTTAATGGCTAAATATTCGTGGGTGAGATACATTGATTACTTTTTTTTATGTTTCAATCGATTTGGGTGGGAGCTGTTGGTATCTCCCTGGCTTCATGAAGTATGTAATGGGGGATTTTAAGAGGGGAATTTTTCCAGTGATTCTTTCAAAATATTTTGAATGTAGAGAAATATTTTATCTCTTGGGTATTCTTCCGAGTTACTGTTTGGTGAGGGTGTACGTCGATCACTTTTGGAATTTGGTACTCTTTTCTCAAAATCCAGTCATTAGTTATTATTATAATGATCATTTCTTTGGTGGTTCCCTTCAAATAGATCTTTGTTCAATGGCTCCACCTCATCTATGCACTCTCCCAATGATTCCCTAGGCATCGATGGCTGAGATACCAGATCACCCCTCCTCTATGGAGGGGGGAGGATCCTTCCTTCCATCCACCTCAAAGAAACTCCTTCATTCCTTTATTTCGTTTTCAAATCCATAGTTTATTCCAATATTTCCAAATATCAATTTTTTCCTGAATGTCTTAGATCTCTACGAAGGTGTACATCATCTTTCAATATCGATGCCAGAGTTCATAATTGCTTCATATTTCTTCAACATGACCTTTGTGGATTGATTCTGTCAACAACAACATTCAGTAGATGTGTTTGAATAGTTTTCCTTTGGATCCTAGGGTTTACAAGAATGATCAGTGGTGGGGATTTTAGATAGGAGGCATATTATAACCAGATTTGCATCAATGGATGATATGATTATTTCATGGCCCAAATCTCCTCACAAATGCAATGAATATTTCTTCAATATTCTCCTATTGATCATCTCTTTTCACATGATGCTTCATTCTCCAGTGAGATCGATTTGGGTATGCTTCCCTAACCTCTGACTTTACTTAAAAAACCCTTCCATATTGAAGTTACTCAGAAACATGGTAACTCATTTTTTATGCTATGAAACTCTATCGGATGCTGTGATCCATACTATTTTCTGATGCATTTGTGTGGATGTTTACATCTCAAAGATTCCAGTGGAATGGGTGTGGATTATAGTTTGAGAGGAATTATACTGGAAACAAGATGTTGTCTTTGAATCATTGATAGATCACTATGTATTTGGCGATCAACCAGATAATCTAGATTTAGTTTGTCGTATTGGACTTAGAAATAGACACGTGCATGACCTGAAGGAAACAGAGTTTTCAAGTCACAATAGGGTGAATCCACAAAATGTGAGGAAAGAACAAAGGTCAGGAATCCTAAGGAGGATGAAGTTTTTTCACATCTGAAATAGGACATGGGTGTCAGTAGGTCAATGTAAGACACATCTCGATTAGTATAAGATGATGAGTTGTGTGTAAAAACATATGTGGAAACTGACTAAGAGGATTTTTTCCTCCATAATGGATTCACTCATAAGGATAATATTTAGAAGGTTTATAAATGTTCTTCACATGGTGATAAGAGCTAGGATAGAGTCCTTTAGACTTCATAGGAGGGTAAGGATAGGACACTTAGCATAATACCATGTATAATTCCAAGAATCAATTTTTTAGGATTGGTTCAGGAAAAACCAGGTCCATAGGATAGAGATTTAGCTCAAGCTAAATCCTCATGATCGACTCAGGATTGTCAAATTGGTCAGGGTATGCACTCAACATCACCAGTTGAAAATCCCAGAGGAGATCAAGATCTTTTGGAGGCCGATTATGAAGAATAGATAGCTAGTCGACTCTCAGTTAATAGCATGGGAGGAATATGAGATAGAGGAATATATAGCTTAAGGATTAATAAGGGGCAGAAAGGGAATAATGATGTGGGGGTGTATTGTGGTTGATGGGAAAATAACAAAACTTTGGGTGTATTACTCTTACCAACTGAAGTCGGTGTAAATAGGGTATGCTAGCATATCTAAGGTAAATAATGGTGGTTCATTAGTCGATGTTTATGAAAGTAATAAGATCCTGAGCGCACAAAATGGAAAGAGTGAATATCAGCTAACAGAGCATGGTGGTACATATGGAAAAGTGCAGGAGACTAAAATAGTAGGGGATAGGAAAGGATAAGGAAAACATCTAGTTCTTGTATTGAGTTCTAATTTTTAATTGAAAATAAATCCAATCCAGATCAAGGCCTCTAAGTATGAGTTATATAGAATCCTCTAAAGGGAACTACGTGTTAAAGCCAATGAGGAACAATCGGTGTGGATCAGCAATCAAGACAAAATTTTAGCGTATGGTTTCAATGAGATAATTATTAATGAAGAAGAATACATTGAAATATAGGACAAGATGGCTACCCATTTTGAAGATTTACTCCAAGATGACCAAGACATAAAAGTACTTTCTCTTCACTAGAGTATATATAAGGTAAGTGACTCTAATAATTTCAGAATTTTTTCTACAATTTCCTCATTTTTTATCATGTTTAACACTACTTGACTCTATAGTTATGGTTTTCCTCTTTTTTTACAGAAGTGTTTTATAAAAAAAATTATTTTTTAGTCAGTCTGGCATATTTTTATGAGGCTACAAATGAGGCCATTAAAATGGAAGATGACTAGTATAGGTATGCAGTGGAGGGTAGTTCCTTATTTCTAGCCAATTGATGTAATGATAACCTAGAAATTAAATAGAAAATATAAAATGATACAGATCTAGAAGTAGAGGGTCATTCTCATGAGCAAAGGAGTTATCTAATGTACTAATATTATGGGGATCTAGGGCATGCTAAGAAGTCATGTTTTATGTCTCCAAGGGTTGAAATCCATTTTGGTCATTTGGTCCATCTATAGAAGTTTTGTATGATCATATTTTAGAAGTAGTATTGTGTTTATTCCTTTGATTATGGGTTTTTTCTTTTGGGGAAGTTATTATAATGGTTGTGATCGTGGTTTTAGAGATTTGGATATTGTTATTATAATATTTTGGATGGTTTCACATTGGATTTGATTCTTATAGATGGTTTTTAATTTCATTTTATTCCATGCTTTGTTTTATTTGTGGAATAATCCCCCTCCCTCCCTTATAGATGGATTTTGAGGTTGTTATCTAGATTTACTCACTTTTTTTGGTTAGTTGTGGGAATCATTTCATTGAGACTTATTTTTTGGGAGAACCTATCTTGATAGTAGTGGGTTGTTCCATTTATTCTGTTGATCCATTAAGGAGCTCATTATTTTGACATGACAAAGTTATTGTGTGAACGATTGGGAAAATTGGGTGTTTTTTCTAGTAGTTGAGTTAATATACAAGCTGGTATAAGGATTATACCATTTTGGGATGTACCTTATAAGGTGGAGCTTGTTATTGTCCTGATGTTGTCCATGTCTATTGTGACCTAAAATGAGATCTCATGTCATTATTTTGTGGTTGTTTCTAATTTTTTTTCATTCTTGGGTTTAAAAGTGCTTTTGTTTTGAGTGTGAGTTTCTCTCGTGGTATCTCAATTGTTTGATAATGCATTTTATTGTAGTTATTCATTGGTAACTCTCTTTCCCTAGTTATGATAACCCTTGATTAGAATATTTTATTAAGATCTATATTTTTATCCCTAAAATACCTCAATTAAACAAGATTGAACATAATGATTACAAATGAAAAATGATATAAGGAATTTACAATCCTCACTCAAATTCCTTAGAATTAAAACTCTTTAAGGATTTAAAAAGTTCTTTTAATAGTATATCAAAACTCAATAAATATCATATGCGTTGATTTGAAAAATTTTCTACTTCCTTCTCCTTTACTTCACCTCTCTTTATAGGCAAATTCATATTCTGTGATTCATGGAGTTCCTTGAAATGTATTAGGATGAACTCCTTATTCACATGGATGTTCAGTGTAAATTTTATTGGATGGTCATCATGATAAAATCATAACAATGATGTTAATTTATCTATTTGGTATAGTAAATCTAGTTTGTCCATTTAAAAATATGGTAATCATCTGATTCTAAATTTTCTATCATCCAATTAGAATGTTTAAATCATCCAATTAGAAAGTTTTTATCTTTCTATTGGAATGTTTTTTTTATCTAATAAAAAATATTTGTCAAAATGAAAAAAGGTCTCAATGTCTAGTAAATATATGACTTCTACAAAAAATATTCCAAATCCTTGGGAATGTAAAAAGTTAGTAAACCATGTAATTTAAGAAAGTGTGTTTTGATTTATAAAATAATGATTAGAAAGTGTTCAAACTAGAACTTTCATCTCAAGAATTTGTTGTTTTATATATTCTTGGAGATTTTTTGAAAACATGTTGTTGATCAGTTAAATCATTATTGAGAATCTGAGTTGATGTTTTTGAGTATAAATAGTGTTGATAGGTGAATTTTTTTAGGTCCTCTTAGGATCTTTGATTTTCTCTTCACCTTATTTCTTTACTATCGAATTTGTTGGGGAAATAGTGGCATGGTGGGAATTTTTGTACCCCCCATTTCATTATGTTGTTTCTTTTATATTATTTTATATGGTTGAGGTTCAGTTAGTGTTCACCTGGGTTTTTGGATTTGATGTTGGAAATTATCAGAGATTTCCTTCTTTGCATGGTTAATTTTCATGGCTAGATGGAATATGGGCGGACTACCTTTTCAAAGATCATCTTCTTATAATTTTGAATTATTATGGGAATTTTTTTAGGGACATTACATGATTACTTCCAAACTGTGTGATCCCCTAGGAGAAACTGTGCATGTTCTCTATAGTGTCTATTGTTTGGCACACAACTTTCTCACTATTTGGAAAACTATATGGAATTTTTGTTCTATGGATCTAGTTTTTGATTATACTAGATTTCACAATTAAACAATAGTTTTTAAAATAATTAAGTGAAAAAGTTGAACCATTCAGGGGGTTTCTGGCCTAGGCAGTGTCCAGTTCATAGTTGGAGCATAGTTTTTAAAACCATGTGTCTTTCCGAAGTGTTTATTTTTTGGGAAATTCCTATTTTTACCACTTCTCCATAATACACATTAGCTAACTCCTGAGAGATCATATTGGAGATCCAAACTCCTCCATCTCTAATCCATTCCTTCACTTTGGTGATTTCCAAGTGGTTTTTTCATTTCTTCCTCTCTTTTCTTCTTCTTCCATTATATCTCCCTTCACTAGTGTCTTTGGTTTATCCCATGAAATCTAGAAATTTTTTGGATTATTTTCAGGCTATGAGTAGTTATAATGTTGGTATTTTTGTTTTTATGGATTTTTATGCACTATTTCTATCCCCATTGTTGTGATCTCTGTTGAAGGAGACATGTTTCGGCGAGCTTTAGGCTCTATACAAGTATATGTTTCTATGTAATTGTATCATTTTGGAATAAAATCTCACATATTCTTTCTAATTAACATTTAATTAGTATTATTATTATATATGATACCCTTATTATGTTTTAAAAAAATCATTGTCTTTTGAGATTAGAATGAATGGATTCTCTTTAATATTCCTTATTTTCATGTTTGAAATGGAATATTTTGATGTGATAAGATTTTGTGAAATATATGTGGTGATATTTGAAATGTTATTCCCAATGTTCAATTGAAATTGATCTAGTTTTTGTTTTCAATGAGTGAAAACTATATTTTATTGTGCTATTTTTCTTAAAGTGAGGTGGTGACCTCAAAGTGTTTTATAAATGGGTCATTTAATGGATATCAAATTGTTATTCAATATGTGTGTGTTTTTTACCCCTTGTGAAAAATTCTGTAATGGATATTTTGGAATCTTTTTGATAAAACTGAAGGTCTTGGTCATTTTTTTAATTCAATGAAAAAGTCCCACGTGGAAGGTTATTTTTGAATTTTTTTTAAATGGTGCTTGATTTCCATTATTTTTCAAAGAGTTTTGGGAATTTCATTATATTAAATGTGAAAGGGATAGGCTTTCTGATCCATTTTACTATGTTAATGACCCAATTTATTATTATTTTTAAATGGCTAACATGAAGGGAACACATTCATTTACCATTGGTTTTATTACCCCTTGAGTGGAGTTTTCATCACGATGAAATTCTTGTCATTTCTCTTAAGGGGGTTATCAATCTCTAAGAGATTCTTGTTTCCCACAAATTTTGGTATTGCACATTATTATATTGTTTTTTAAAATTTTAATATGGTGATATTCATTATTGGGTGTCATAGTTGAGGGTTATCAATAGTCACACCTTGTTTGCTAGACTAGGCTTGCATGTTCTTATGCCTCACATCTTTTTTAGGTAGGGGATCCCAGATACCAAGTGTGTGATATTGACTATTATGAATGTTGGTATGTATTCCACTTATGGCCATCCATTCATTATAGGAACAATTTCTATGAGGGTGTTTTTATTATAATGACGATTTTTGGGCTATTTGGATGACTTGGGTTAATTTTTAGTGAATGACAGTGGCTTGTTCATAAGTTAGTATACCCATATATAGCTAAGTGATATTCATGTTATGAGACAGTAGGGTGGATCCCATGAAAAATTCAATTTCTTGGTTTGTTATTGATTGAGGGTACTTTTATATAGTGTTCATTTGTATCATTTACTCCGCATTCATTTATGTTGAACATCTTCTTGTTTATATTTTACATATGCTTTATTCTAGGGATGGTGGTTCTTTTTTTGTGGTTGAACCATGTTTGTGATGGGTCATTTCATTTATAAAAAATGATTTCAATGAAGTTTGGAAAAATATTTTGAAATTAAATACTCATCTTTAGTTCTTAAAGTGGATTTCAAAATGGTTGATTTGGTTTTTAGATGGAATCACATGGTTAGAGGATTTTTAGTAAGCATTTTAAATTTAAATAAATAATTTTTTTGATAAATTTAAAGGAGTGTGTGGATTATAAATATATTATACTTCTGTGAATGTTCTCAAATAATTGAATTCAGTTTTGGAGAATAAGGATATTTTCTTTTAACTAAAATTATTGATTTTTTAGGAATCAAAAAAATATTATATATGAAAAATTTTACCTTCTAGTTTTTTTTCAAAAATAACATTTATTAATATTTTTATGAAACATATTGTATATATTTGGTGGGTTGTGGTTACCTATTGGCATTTTTATCTTCTGGTTACATGTTTTTGGTTTCAGGTTCCCAGTTATACCCATTCATCGTTATTTGTGGCTAATGTGGGGTGAGTTTGGTGGTGGTGATTAATTGGTGGTTTCATGGATATGGTCTCAAGCTCTTCATGAGTTAGTTTTCAGTTTTTTTTTTTTTTTTATTCATTTTTGAAACGTCCAACTTATGTATAGTGTTTGAGTTTATATTTATGCAAATGGATTGAATTAGTTTAGTTGGTTAAGACTTGTTTGGAATGATTCATTAATTTATCTCTTTATTTATTCTTCTACATTTTATCTCTAGTTGGGTAAAAATCATTCCCAAACGGGTTATTAGGATAACAAGGTAGTAGTTAACAACCTGTGGTGATTATGAATGCCCTTTGGGGCTTGTGGCAGTTCAGGTTGGGTGCTTGGTCGGATGGAATCTTGGTTTAGTTCAATAAAAAAAGGTATCAGAGTATGTTTTCATTTTCATTAATTTGGATCCTTTATTCCTGACTTACCTGTGTTATTTTTGGATGTCATGGTATAGTGGATAAAAAGGGTTTAGAAGCATGATAGGTAATCAATATGAGATTCTAGCTATTTATTTCTCTTTTCGAGCATCATGCTTCTAGAGGAAGTGTAGGTTTTGGATTAAGAATTTGAGTTTGTTTTAGTTGTTGTGATAGATTTTGATCTGAATTGACGTTTTATGATCCCCAATGAGTATGTAAGGGATTCTAGGGTTTTTTCTTTGTTTTTAGGATGGAAATGAAGGAGAAACTAAGATGAATAGTTAGAATGAATGGCATGGGAAACCATGTGTTACCTATGTGGTTGGGTCTTCCTCTTTTACAGAGTGTTCTTTATGGTTGGGGAACTATTTACCAATCCATGTGGAAAAAATTTGATTAGAAAATTTTCCTACATGGATAGTTTTTTAGACTCCTCATGATACCATACTTCTTCAAAAGTTATTTTCACAAATATGAGGTGCATTGTTGAGTTTTTTTATATGGAATTTTGATGTGATTTTTGTGAACCATATTTGAAGGGTTGTGCGGTGCATTGAGTGATGTTGGTTTTACAAAATTGTTTGATAGAATTAATGGATTATTAATAATTATATTATAGAAACAAGAATTTTGTGAATAAATAGGAAGTCTGAATTCCCATAGTTTTAAAAATTATTTTATAAAATAGTTTTTTTCTTATATTATTTTGAAAATTGGATTTTTTAAACGTTCTTCCTTGGGTATTCTAGAATGTAATTGATTTGAAAATGGGTTTTTTAATAGAGATTTGATATCAAAAAAGAATTTTTTTTGGAAACAAATTATGTGTAGGTTCTGATTGCAGTTGAAGCGCAGTTGGTCTGGTACCCAACATTAATTTTTACGATGATGAATGATTATTCAAGGATCAATACACTGATGAATTCAAGTCTCCACATAATATAATTAAATATTTAGATAATAAAGGAAGAGTCTCGAATAATTTATATAGGTTCTTGCACAACTTTTTTATAGTTAATTTAATTAAATTCATAATGAAAATAATACATGGATTTTTGGTCTTTTCCTTTTTGATGTTGTTGATTGTTCATAATGACCCTTCCAGATTATCTCATTTCACTGGCGAGAATCCAACTAGAATCTCTCTGGAGATGATCCACACATGCTTTGATAGCCTATGATCGACAGATATCATTCTCCAGGTGCTAACACAGTAATGTGAGTGTCTTGATTCAGTCTATATTGATCACTTGTTCTTCATCCGTGTAGAAATTCATTCATTTTGAGATAGGAAAGAAGAGAATTTGAGAGATAAATTGTTTAGATCAACAATTATAAATTCACCGAGCATGCAGTTCCGCACCTTTCACAATTGGTGTACATGTCTATTTATTGAAATGAGGCTTTAATTACAATTTTTAATTATATAATAGTAATTTCATACATTCATAAACATAGAGAAAACTCATGATTTTAATAATAATATAGAATCATTATTTATGGTGTGACAACATGCACAAAATGGAATAAATAAAATTCTACATCACAAAATAATAGCATCTTTATTATTATTTTAATTTGTGCTAACTAATTAAATAATTATTCACCATCTTGAAAATAATATTTTTACTACCAGACCAGCCTTGGTTCGCTCGAACTCCACTTCCATTTATTCAAAACCTGAATAAATAAATAAATAATTTATTCTCTTAAATAAATATATTTTTTACAAACTAGTAAATATATATTTAATAAATGTTCAATAAAATAAATAAATTTATTTTACAAAAATTATGGTCAATAAATATTTATTTAATTTAAGAATTCATTTCAACTTGAATAAAATAATTCAAATGTATTGAGAATAATATTTATTAATTAAATTCAAATAAAATTTAACCAAGACCACAAAAAACCCTTAGTGTGTAACCCTATAGGATTATTTCTCATTGGCATTAGGCGGGCTTGCCTAAAGTCCAAGAGTAATTTCTAGAGATGGGTCAAGGAATCTAAGAGGAAGAACTTATAGTCACAACAATGACATCCATATATGAATGCTCATTGTGTAGTATAATCCCTTTTTCTCAATATCTAATTATGATGGTATCATGATTATGTCATCAACCTTTATACTTGATTCATCGTTCTATGACTACATGAAATAATCTCATCATTAAATCATGGCCATTGAATTTCATGCGACGGTTCTATTTCAATCAAATATATGAGATATCAACTTCCATAAATATAAAAGAAAAAGCCTTCCTCTACTTATCCATTAATAACATGCCACTCATGATGCACCCAATGTACTCTACTTCCCACCAATTGTCTGCATTCCGACATTCATCAGTAAATCAAAGTACTTAATTCATGACACATATTAATGATAACATTAAAGTCTAATGATCATTATACATGCTCAAATATAGGAATATCTAATGAAACCAAATCATGCAGAATTCCTAATGGTGGGTCTGTTGTCATAATCTTTCATCTTCAAGCTTACCAAGTATGAACTTCATGAGAGGAAGTCTTATCTGCTTACGAGTACTCACACTTGAAAATTTTTATACTATGTGTCCCATTATAGTTTTTCATCCAACCACAATACTATATTTAAGAATACATCCATAGCACTCCAAGGTTCTCATTTTATTGGGGAACTTATATGACCTTGTCAATGTGACAAATACTCCAGGACATTATTACACTATAATAATTTAGAAGAATAAAAAACGTGAAATAATATTTAAATATATTATATAGTCATGTAATAAGTGTAAAATTAGTTGGTTTTCAGACACCAACTCTTACAAACTCCCACTTGGACTAGAACCAACTGCCTATGACTTTCATTCTACTAGACCTCACATGATGATCATGTTTTTGCTGATTCAAGGATTTAGTAAAGGCTTCCACCATTTTTTCTTCCATGGAAATTATTCTCACATCAACTTCACCTCTTTGAGAATAATCCCTCAAGAGATAATTCTTCTAATATATTTAATTCATCTGTTGATGTGACATTGTCTCTTTTGCAAGTTCCACCGCTGGAGTATTATCATAGTAGAGTGTGATGGGATATTCACTTCTTGGTATCACATCCATCTCTTGGATGAATATTTTCAACAAAAATACTTCTTTAGCTACCTCATAATCTTTGATATACTTGGAATCTGGTGTAGAGTCTGTTACCACACTATGCTTTGAGTTCTTCTTGCTCATTACACCTCCATTCAAAGTGAATATGTATCCTGTTTGAAACATCGTGTCATCTTGATCAGTCTAGAATCTAGCATCTATATATCCTCTAATGACTAGTTCTGTATTTCCTCTATAATACAAGAATATATCCTTAGTATGCCTCAGATACTTTAGGATAGTCTTGACTGCCATCCAATGGCAGTCACCTGAGTTAGATTGATATCTTCCTACCACACACAATGCATAGGCAACATCCAGCCTAGTACATAGCATGGAATACATGACTGGCCCAATAACTGATGTATCGAGTCCTTGTCATTATATTTCATTCCTCACATGTTTGAGGACACATTTTGCTGGAAATATGAATGTCATGTGACACTCTAAATAATCCCCTATTGGATTGATCTATACTAAATCTCTTCAGTATCATATCAATGTATGTACTTTGACATAGGCCCAAAAATATCTTGGATCAATCACAATAGATTTTAATCCCCTGAATATTTGTTTCCTTACCCAATTTATTCATTGAGAACTATTGATTCCACTATGACTTAATAGAATGTAATACTAGTATCTCATTTCCAATAATTAATATGTCATCAACATATGCTATTAGGAAAATGACTGCACTCCCACTAAACAGTTTTTAGACCCAACTATCACATTATTTCTTCATAAAACCAAATTTATTTATAGATTCATAAAAATTAATGTTTGAGGACCTGAATTCTTTCTTTAATCCTTAAATGGATTAATGTAACTCACAGACCTTATTGAAATCCTTTGGAGTCATAAACCCTTAAGTTTGTGTCATGTAAATATCTTACTAAAGGTTCCCTTTAAGAAAGGTTCATTTGAAATCCATTTTACACATCTAATAGTCATGGTAAGTGGAAATGAAAAATAGAATTTTGATGTATTTCAGCATTAAAACTAGTGAAAAATATTCATCATTGACAATGCCTTGATGCTGCTTGAAACCATTTGAAACCATTTGTGCCTTATAGGTAATGACATATCCATTCATATCTAGTTTTTTCATGAATAACCATTTGCATCCAACATGCTTTAAATCAACTGGAATATCTACCAAAATATAGAGTTCGTTTTGGAAGTTGGAATCCATTTCAAAATTCGTGGCTTCTTTCCACTTGGAAACATCTATGCCACTTACTAATTACTTGTTGATTAGAGGATCATTATTATCAACTAATAATGAGTCACTATCCTTGGTAACTAGATAACTGTACCGTTCTGTTTCTCTAACCTCTCTCATACTCCTACATAGTTCTTGTGTCTCTGTAACAGTTCTTTCTCACAAAGGGCTTTGTGGAATCTGTTCCTGTACCAACTCTTGTGTACCTTCAGCAACGACTTCATCAAATTCAATCACACTCCCACTATCTCTTTTGGATATGTGCTCCCTCCCAAATAATATGATGTCTCTTTCCACTATAATCATTTCTATGAGGGGTTTTATAGGTAATACCCCCTTGTTTCATTAAGGTATCCTATAAAGGTACACTTTGTGCATCGGGGTGCATGTTTTTTACCTAAAGAGGCCTTAACAAACACCTTGCTTCCCCACACAGGTAAACTCATTAACATGGATTGATTTGAACTCCAAAACTTGTATGGAATACCATTTTCTGATTTAGTTGGTACATGGTTTAGTATGTGTACTTCTGTTTGTAATGCATATCCTCAAAAGGATAATGGATGACTCCCATGACTCATCATAGATCTCACAATTTCCAACAAGGTGTGGTTCCTCCTTTCACTCACACTATTCCACTAGGGCATTTAAAGAGGAGTGAGTTGGGATTGAATCCCAAACTCTCATAAGTAATCAATGAATTCCTGATTAATATATTCTCCACCTCAGTCAGAGTGGAGTTTCTTAATCATCTTTCCAAGATGGTTCTCAAATTCATTCTTGTATTATTTGAAATTATATAATGAATCTGACTTATACCTTTGAAAGTAGATATATCCATATCTACTAAAATCATTAGTACAAGTTATGAAGTATGAGTACCCTCCTCTTACTTAAATTGGAAATGGTCCACACACATCGGTATGAACCAATTCATGAAACTCTTTATCCCTTTTTTGTTTCCCACAAAATGGGGATTTGGCCATTTTTCCTTGTATACATGTATGACAAACGCAATGTGCTTTTAGGTCGAAAGAATCTAAATGTCCATCTTGATGTAACTTTGTCAATCATTTCTCATTTATATAACCTAGCTGGTGATGCCCAAGTTGGGTGTGCTATGAGTCATGTGACATATCTTTATTATCAATTTCCATTACTTGGTTAGTTTAATCCAAAACGTAAAGACTTTTGTATAATTGTTTCAAACCAAAAGAAATGCTATATTTATAAAAGAAGCATCAAAAATTTCCAAAATAAAAAACAAATCCATTTTTATCTATTATGGTTATAGAAATAATATTTTTAGTAACATATAAAACATAATAACAACCCTTTAACACAGAGATCATCATGGTTGGGAACGTAAGGTTATAGTCCCCGACAGATATAGCAGTGAGTCTGGTTCCATCATATTTTCATAGATCTACCTCCCCTCGGTCAATCTTACTGAATCTACATGGTTCATGTATTTGTATACATATGTGAGACCCGCAAGCTATATCTAATACCCAATTTGTAGAAACTGATAGATTACATTCGATAAAAAATTCACCTGAAGCTTCTATTTTCTTCTTAGGCTGGGTGAAGTTCTTCTTCTAGTGGCCCTTCATGCCACATCCTAAACAAACAGCTTCTGGTTCCCTATCCTTCCCTTTGATATTCCTTTTCTTGGAAGGGCATCAAGAATCTTTGGGCATAAAGATCTTCGCCTTAACTTTCCTCTTATTCACCATTAGTATATAAGGAATTTCACACTTCAAATCCTTGTCCACTTAGAGAATGAGGACAAGAATATTAGATAGTGACTTTTCAATGTTTTTCATTTTAAAATTAGAATCAAATAAAGAGATTCTCTGAGGGAGTGATGCAAAAATGAGACTAGTGCCCAGTTATTCAAGGATTTCAAAACCTAGAACCTCAAAGAGAACAATTTATCCAACGATATTTACTACACGAAGAATAGCTAGGGAACCCTCTCCAAGATTACTCTGAAAGAGTGCCTTAAAGATCTCAAACATTTCATGTCTTGCTCTCTCTTTTTAAAGACCACGGAGTTGACCAAGCATGCTATAAGAATCCATGTTTTCTTGAGAATTCATGATCTCACTAAAAATTGATAATAGAATCAAACATTGAACATCAACCACGTCATTCATATGTTTTTTATTGACCAATAAATCTACATCACTCACCTCTTTGGTAGGCGGATAAGGTAATGTTGACTCTAACATGTAAGACTTCGGTTCAGTGCGTAGGATGACCCGAACGTGCCTAAACCATTCATGGAAGTTACTACCAGTGAGGATGTTTTCTTTATCCAAAATTGAACATAGGGATAGTGTGTTTGAATATCTTGTCATTTTTATTCAACAATTAAAAGAGAATATCATTAGAAAATTCTTGATTAAATTTTATGAGGAATAATAAATTAATTTTATTATGTCTCCCATTATTTTTTAATGTCAAAATGGCCCTCACCATTGAACTAGGAATGTCCAGTTCCTATGAAATTCTAGTGGAAAAGTTCCATATTACCATTTTCATAACCCTGAAAAGGGTTGGTAATGCTATTATATGGTACTTAGGTAGAAAGGTCTTTTCAAACTATGTGCTTGCATCTGCTTGATCTATTGAGTGGACTCTTGAATCCCGAATTCTTGACATTTGATTTCCTCAACTCATGCCTCCAATATAATAACAAGTCTAGAAAGGGATACTCCTCTTGTTGTAATATGGTTATGTAAACCCGAATCCTTTCAGAAGGGAATACGGTATAAAAGTATGTGTCCTATCAAGGGTTGGTCAGACACATAGTTTTATTGAATTTTTTCCTTAATCAAGTAACAGAAGGCTTGGCCTGACTTAAAATTTAATTTGATGGACTTTATCTCTTATGAATGAATTGCTTATTATCATTATCACATTATTTTTAATATTATGTGGAGCATTCTTAAGTGATTAAACATTTCTTAATAATATTTACACAGAAGCCTGGTTTATTTCAGTTATATCTTGCATGCTTGTTTAATTCAGTAATTATGTGATTGTTACAACACAACCATAATGATAAACCATGAAACTGACAGAAATAAAATAAAGAAAAGGTCATGATCATGAGCTGTTCTAATGGTTACTTTATCTATCAGTTGATAAACTAACCTTGACCAAGGGTAGAAAAACCTTTAACCTTTTTGGGTTGTGTTTATAGCTTTCCACTGGTCCACCCCTATATCTCTTGGGATTGGTTTCATCTCGGCTTTAGCATGAAACGGCTTCACTAGATTTAGAGTTCCATCCAATACATACTCTTTTAAACTCACACTCTGGAGAGGGGTAAAAGGGGTGTTTACATAAAAGAAACCACGGGAATGCATTCCCTACATATTAATGAGAAGAGATCTCTTGCATGACAACAATTAATTTAATAAATAAATTAAAAGGAAACCAATAACCTAAAAAGGTGTTGGTCTAGATCATGATCACCCACATACATGAAATGAGTTACACATTTAATAAAACTAGTATTCAATTCATTAATTTGTCTCGTTTAAAATAAATCATCCTCAAAGCAATTAACTATCACTATTAATTAATCAATCCATTTAACTTAAAACATTTTTCTAAATTTCCTTAAGATTATCATCCATTATAATTTTAAACAAATAAATTCATTTAAAACTATCATTTCACATAAACTGTACATTGGAGGCTACCTAGTGAATTAACATTCATAACTACCCAATTAGTATGAATAAACATTATGAAGATGATAAATTAAACACACAAATATATATACATAACACCTATCATGTGTTGTGCCCCAGCTTTATGCCATCCCCATAGTGTACGTCTTAAGGGTTTGTTTAATATAATAATAAATTATAATAAATATGCTTAATTTGGATGAGTACACGGCGTGTAGTTCCTACTACACTGTGAGTACTTTCAGTCACCGTTAATCCAAAGTATACACATGGGGATATGAAATTTATATGTACTTCAGAAATCCTCAGAGTACACAACATGTCTAGTGAGCCGCATGCCTTGTAGTATCTGCATTACAAGGTCTCCATCCAAGAAAGCCATGTATGGGGAACACTGTCCAACCCTAACCTGAAGGAACTACACATTCAGTCCAGTGGGCCACATGGCGTGTAATCCTGAAACTATTTTCCACCAATTGATTGTCAATACACAAATTCATTAAGCCTTAGACAAACTCTACTGACACAGCTTGGTTTGGAGGTCCTGTCCCGAAGCATTGAACCTTGATACACAGTGTATGAATCCTACTACATGCACTGTATTCATGTTGTTGTACATCCAATAACCTTTGGCACCTCCGAATGAGATCCTCTATTTTATTTTAATTGAAATTAAAAAAAAGATCGTTTTTTATGGTGTATGAGAAAAAAAGTGGAAGAACAAATCTCGAGATTCAAATTTGCAGAATGATTAAATTGAACATAAAAAATATATTATTAAAGCTTAAATCATCGTTGAATTATTTAAATAATTATATATTATCATGTAACTCCTCTGATACCACTTTTAGGTTTCAGGCACAGCTGAATCACGGTTGGGCTGACACCAAACGTTAATTTTTACCATGAATAATGATTATTTCCAGATAAATATGATGATAGATGCCAGTCTCAATGGGATAAATTCAATGATTTACATAAATAACGAAGAGGCCTGAAACCATTAGGGAGGATCTTGCACATATTTTTTATAATTAATTTAATTAATTTCATAAATAAACAAATACCTGGATCTTTCATACATTCTTCATTTATGCTATTGATTTTCCAGAATAACCCTTTTGAATTGTATCGTTTTGCTTGCGAGGATCCAAACTAGAACCCATCTAGTAGTGATCCACACGTTCTCTGATGAACTATGATCGAAACCTTTCATTCTATAGGTGCTACCATGGAAAAGAGAGTTTTATTTGGCAGTGTTTCTTGATCAATTATTATTTGGCCTTGATGAATGTCTCTCATAATTGAGAGGGGAGGGAAGAGGATTCAAGAGAGAAATTGTTTAGCTCAACAATTCTCAATTCATCAGGCATGCAGTTCGGTACCTGGCACAATAGACATACATGTCTATTTATTGACATGGGGCTTCAGTTACAATATTTAACTTCATAACAACAATTAAATACATTAATAACATTAAAGAAAACTCACACGTTTAATAATAATACCACGTCATTATTTATGTTGCACCAACTTGCGCGAAACGGAATAAAAAAAACTTCACATCACAAAATAATAGCACCGTTATTAATATTTAAATTTGTTCAAACTAGTTAAATAATTATTCATCGTATTTCAAATAATTATTTGACTACTGGACCTTCCTTGGTTTTCTTAAACTCTACTTCCATTTATTAATCACCCAAATAAATAAATAAATAATTTTTTTTCTTAAATAAATATTTTTTTACAAACAAGTAAATAAATATTTATTCAATGTTCAATAAAATAAATAAATATATTTTACCCACAATCCAGTGAATAAATACTTATTTAATTTATGTAATCATTTTAACTTGAATAAAATTATTCTAATATCTTGAGAATAATATTTATTAATTAAATTAAAATAGGACTTAACCAAGACCACACAAAAAACTTACTGTATGACCCTATAGGATTATTTCTCATTGGCATTAGGCGGGCTGGCCTAATGTCCATGAGTACTGTCAAGTAAGAGGTCAAGGCACCAAAGTTAAATATCATAAAGTCACAACATTGACATCCACATACAAATGCTCACTATGTAATATAATCCCTTTTTCTCAGTATATTTTCAAACTGGTTTCTTGATAGTGTCATCAACCTTTATGCTTGATACGTCATTATTTTACTACCTCAAATAAACTCTTCGTTACACCATGGACATGGAATTTCTTGTAATAGATCTTTTTCAATCAATGGGTTGAGATATAAACTTCTATAAATAGAATGGAAAAATCATTCCTTGAATTATCCATTAATAACATGCCACTCATTACGCACCCAATATACACTACTTCCCGCCAACTATCTGCGTGTCGATTTTTGTCAGTAAATCAAAGTGCGCTAGTCGTGACACTTAGTGATAATCTTAATGCCTAAGGATCATTACACAATCTCGCATATAGGAATATCCGATAACCCCAAAACATGCAGAATAGTTATTGGAGGGTCTGTTCTCATAATCTCCAATCATGGTGATTACCATGTTCAAGCATCATGAGAGGAAGTCATGTGTTCTTACGAGTACTCTCACCTGAAGATATGTATACTATGTGTCCCATTATAGTATGTCATCCAACCGCATAACTATATTTCAGAATACTTTCATAGCACTACTCTAGGAATTTATTACACTATAGTCATACAAAATAATGAACACTATATAAAAATATTTAAATATATTATATATTCATGTAATAAAAGTACATCCAGAATGTTCAAGGACACCAAATCTTATATTATGAATGTGTTTTGAAAAAATGGAAATTAATTTTAATGAGAATTAATTTTATTCTTGATTTTTCAATAATGTGGGATTTTGAAAGGGATTTTTTATGAATTACCTTATTGGGTAAGTTTTTTTGTGTTCTAATGAGGTTTTTTCATTTTAAAAGTTAGGTTGGATTAGTATTTTAGTGATAAATTTTTATCATATGATTTAAAAAATAAATGGTAGAAATAGTTGTTTCAAAATAAATGTTATTTTTGTATAAATTTTTGTGCCTTGTTTGAGGGTTTGTTTTTTTCCTTCATTCTTAGAATATAGTGTAATAGTTTTTTTATTTTGAGTCATGAAATTATTTTCTTCATGTATATTTTATTTTTATTTTCTCCAAGAATTATTGAAAATGTTTCTCCAATTTTGGTGCACCTAGACTCCATGTGAAGTGGTGATGTGGAACCTTCTATGAGATCATACCCCATTTTAGATTTATCAAATCTTTATTTTCCCTATTTATTTGGTGATTAGGGGTCATTAAAATTGGTGAGGTGGGTTTAATAGATTTAGATGATCGTAAATGTTCTTATAACTCCTAGAGAAACATGGATGAAAGCTATATAGATCTTTCTTTTCACATTCAATCAATTTTGTTGGGAGTCGATGGTACCACCCCAACTGCATGAAGGAATGTGTTATGAGATTTTAAAGATGGAGGTTCTCTTCTAGTTCACTTTTGATGTTGTGAAATGTGAAAGAATTCATGATATCATGGGTTTTTATTTTGGTGACCGATCGGTGAGGAATAACATCAATCACTTTTTAAAATCAGTCTTCATTCCTCCAAATATGGTTATCAACAATTCTGATAAATTTCATTTTTTAAGGTTTCACATCACCAAGATCTTTGTTTAAATGTACTTGTGTCAGGTCATACATTTTTTCATGATACATTAAATGAGGCCATTCTGATTGAATCTAAATTGTCTAGGCAGACAGTGGTAGGTTATTCCTTAGTTCCATCAAATGGGCATAAGTATAAACCAAAAATTAAGGAGAAAAAACTACATTAGCTAGTGATATAACAAAAGGATCCTTATGGTTAAAATATAATATCTCTCATGTTATTCTAGGGTAGGGATCTAGGTTATACTAATCCCTCTTGTCTTAAGTATCCTAGGGTTTTCATCTTTTTTTTATGTTTGGTTCATCATCAGAAGTTTTTTATGATGGATTATCAGAAGAGTTATTAGGTTTAACACTTTGATTATGGGGTTTTTGTTTTAGTACCTTTCATTTGATGGTTTTGATCATAGTTTTGGAGATTTAATTGTTTTTTTAGAATCCTATGGATGATTCCTCATTGTAGATATTTCAAATGGATAATTTTTAATGCCATTTATGGCATGATTTGACTCTTTTGTGGAATTATCCCCCTCCCTTGTGAGCGGATATTGAGTTTTTACTAGGTTTCATCTCTTTTAATTTCTAGTTGTGGGTGATGTTTAATTGAGTAACTAGGGTGTTTGTTCTAGGGTGTTTGTTCTACTAGTTGAATTTTCATACTAAATAGTGTTTGGTTTATGCCATTTTGGGATATTCCATGTGAGGTTTTCTAGTTCTTGGATTATAGGTTATCCATGTGTATATTAAATCAAAATGAGATCGCATGTCATTATTTGGAGGATATTTGTGGGTTATTTTACTTCTATATCTTTGTATGTTATTTTTGGATTGATATTGAGTTTATCCATTGGTTTATTGGTTTTTTAAGAAATATTTCATAGTAGTTATTCATCATTTTTACCATGTTAGAGGAATTATAAAAGGTAGGGAGACCATTTTAGGTATCCCATTCTTAATATGACTTCTTGTTTGATGTTTTTGTTTCAGTTGTACTTGGAGATGTTTGAGAAGGATTTTTTTTCATAAATTTAATAGTTTTGTAGATTTTGGATTTTGGTTTTGAGGTTACATCATGTTGACTGGTTCTCTTGGTTAGGACATCCTAGGATCTTCCATTTTATCTTTCCCTTTTTCTCACTATGGACATTCTGGGGAAATAATGTGGAACTGTATATAGTTTGCAACACCCCCTATTCACTCTTTTGTTTGTTTTTATTTTTTTTATATGGTTGAGGTTTGGTTTGATTTTTCATAGGGTTACATATTGGAATATATAAATTCTCATAGGCTTCCTTTTGTACATGGTTAAGTCATAGAGTTAGAGGGAAACCATGTGACCTCCCATCATGTGAAGCCTTCTCAGTTCATTTTGGACCATGCATAACTTTTCATCACCTAAAATTTATTTTTATGTCTAAACCTTTTGATCCACTAGGAGAATATATGTGGATTTCCTCCTATGTCTGGTGTGTGATGCATGACATACATATGATTTGGTAAATTGTATGGATGTCATACTGTGTTGATCTAGTTTTTGACAGTGTCTAATAGAATAGTTGGAACATGGTTTTTCAAACTGTGTAGTTCCCAACTGAACCATGTGAGAGGGGTCTGGACTAGGTGGTGGCCAACATAAGGTTAGTTTATGGTTTTACAAACCATGATTCCAAATTATTAATACTTCCTTGGCATTTAATTTTCATGAAATTTACATTTTTTCTTCTTCAAATTAATAGGGGTTTCACAACTCTTATCCCTTATTCACATCTAATGACTCATGGGATCCCTTAGTGGAGCTCCAAAATCATCAAACTTTGATCATTACCTTCTCTTTGGAAATTTCCAAGAGATCTTGAGCTATTTCTTCCAATCTTTCCAATTATTCATTTACCTCTCTCTCCTATATGGGATTTGTCTTCCCCCTTGTTCCTTAGACATATATTGGATTATTTTTGTGTTTTAGGATTCTATAAAATTGATATTTTTGGTGTCCAAGGATTTAAATGTGTTTTCTATCCCTGTGGGTGTGCTAATCAAAGAAGGTGACACATGTCGACATGGTTTTCACTTCTTCCTAGTAGGTATTTATATTAAATTATTTCATTTTGTAATTTATTGTTTTTATATCCATTATAAATTTTATTTAATAAAATTATAGTTATATGTGAGACCATTTTGATGTTTTAAAATCCATTTCATTGTGTTTCGATCTTGGAATAATGGGTTTCTCTTTAAAATTCCCTGTTTTTATGTTTAAAATGGATTATTTGGACGTGGTATTACATTATGAAATTCATAAGGGTATTATTTAAATTAATTTAATGATTTGTATTGTTTGTTAATCTGATTTTGATTTTCAATGAGTGAAAATTATATATCAAAGTTTTATTTAATTTAATATTATATTTTGACCTAAATGTTATTTATAAAGGGTTTTATATATATTTCAAATAGTTATTTATAGTATGTGGGTGGTTTAACCATTATGAAAAATGACTCAATGGATCTATTGAAATGTGTTTGGTGAAAATAATGGTCTTGTCCCATATTTTGTATTACAAATAAGAAGACCATTATAGGAGGGTGGATTTGAAATTTTTTAAATAGTGTATAATTTCCATCATTTTACAAAAATTACATGGAATATAATTATTAGAAATTTTAAAGTGATTAAATTCTTGAGACATTTTTTGATATTAATGGTTATGTTGTCACATTGGTTTTAAAATGGTTAATTTGAATGGTACCACATGATTTCCCCTTTATTGTATTACCCCTTATGTTGGTTCATTATAAATATATGATGCTTTTCATTTCCCTTGTTGCAGTTATTAATCTTTATGAGCTGCTTATTTCTACCCTTATGTGGGAATGTGCTAGATTGTTCCATAAGTTCATTGTTTATATGGGGATATTCCTTGTAGTATATTGGGGGGGGGGGGTGAGGTTTATGTATGTTTATTCCTTTTGTGTTAGACTGGACATACGTCACTCGTCCCTGATAATCATGAGAATCATTTCAAAAAGGATTCCTCCTGATCTCACTAAAATTAAGAGGGTTGGCGGAGGAGGATATCTCTCCATTCTAGAGAGTGTTCTTGAGAGAGATTATCTCTAGGTCATGAGAGAATCTAGGCGGGGGCACAATTTCTAGGTTTCTATAGCAGTACTGTAATTGGTATCGTAGAAGAAATATAGCAGGTACTGTTTGGCACTGTAGTAGGTGGGACTATTCTTCTGTTTGGGCCTTAATGCCACCAGTTTGGTCCCCGATTTCTTTAAGGCCTTCAATCCACCAATCCCTTCGGGTCAGTAAGGCCTTCGGGCCACTATAAGTCTTTTGGGACACCTCAAGGCCTTCGGGGCACCTTATGTGAAGATGCAAACCAGACAACCTACAACGAACAAGCTATAGAAGGAGGATAAACAAGGATCTTTCACCATGAAGAAGCTATACGGATTGCAATAATGAGAGTGCATGGAACCTCCCATCGGGATAAGCCTGTGAATGCATGGGAAAGCCCAACCCACCCACCATAAAAATGTGGGGATCTAAAATCATGATAAAGATGATGGGGAGGTGCAGTTCCGAGTAGTTAGTCTGCATTGTATGTAATTTGTGAAGCCTACAGGCAACAAATTCCTATAAGTCCTATAGGCCATGTAATACTTACACCTACTGGCCTTGTAAGGGTTCCACCTCACCCCTATAAAGGTGTATTATCAAAATAAATAAAAAATAAGGCCTTTGGGCCATTAGATGGATCCTTGAGTCATTAAGTATGAATATCAAAAAAAAATTAAAACCATTAGGTAAGTAATAATATGTTTTGTTTTAAATAGTGTTGGGGTTATAAAATAATAATTTCACTACTTTCCTTATAATATACTTAGTACATATTGTGCCCCATTTCAATAATAAAAATAAAAATATTATTTATAAACTTGTGAAAACCTATTGAACTAAATAAATATTATTTCTGGAATATTTTTTTTCAAAATTTATTCAATAAGTAATTAATATGTATTATTTCTCAATATACCATTAAAATTGGTGTGTCATTTCTCCACAATAATTTTCATGCCTTCCATAACGACTATTTATTTAATAAATAAATATCACTTCATTATTTTCTAATAAAAAATAAATATTATATTCACTAAATATAAAATAAATATTTTTTAAATATGTTTCTCACAAAATATTATCTCGACTAGCTATTGATGGAATGAATGTGATTAAGAAAAAGGTAAATAATTATTAAACCATATTATATAATAATATTTATTCAACATGTTAAATAATAAATTTAATTATTATTTTACAAAGGTTTTAGATACACTTAGCATGTGACCCTTTAGGCCTCCTTATCTATGGCATTAGCCAGAGCCACCAAATATCCAAGGTCAGTATCTAGAAACATGCCAAGGTACCCATAATTTCACAATGACATACTACCTTAGACAGAAACATATTGTATATTATAATCCCCTTATAATGATATCGATAATCAAGAATATTTCATGTTGGTATAATCAACCTAGGTACTTGAGGTATTTTTCTTTGACATTCTACAATTTAACCTTCCAACATAACACAACAACCATGGATTAAATTAGGTTGTCTAATTTACTATGATGGTCTGGAGATATAAGAACCTATTAATTAATAGAATATAAAAGTACTTTCTTCTATTATTTATTAATTAAACATTATTCATGACTCACCCAATGTATCCTACCACATTGAAAATATATTTCATCATGGTTTCCATCAACACATCAAAGAATGAAACTAGTAATATTAATCAATATTAATATTATCAAATTTTACAGATCAATACACATGTCCTTATATAGGAACATACATTTACACATATAAATGTGGATTTCCTATTGGTGGGTAAGGTTCTCAAAATCTTCTACATTGGAAATTACTAATGGTGAACACCATAAGAATGTTCTTCAAGGTCCTATAAGTCTCCACCCCTAGTATCCCATATCATTTGTGTCTGTTCAAATGATATTTTATGACTATAGAACATATATTTTATAATAATATCATGAATCTAATAGTCTCTCATAATAGCAGGGAAAAACTATAACCTTTAGTATGAAAACTACTCTTAGAAAATTATCCCATACTTTGTCATTAAGAGTAAAAATAATGATGTCATATAAGATTTATTAATACTCAAAAAAATAAATAAAGTAACTAGAAAGTACCCAAAAGTTGGTTCTAGTGATCAAACTCCAACAAACCCCCACTTTATATACAGTCATCCATAATAACCTTCAATCTACGAGATCTCATATGATACACATGATTCTTCTGAGATAAGGCTTTAGGTAAGGGGACCATTATGTTTTGTTCCATGGAAACACTTCTTACAAGAACTTCACCCATCTATCAAAATTATCTCAAGTTATGTTACATATGGAGTTTTTTATTTTTTTCCTTGGTCTGCCCTTCATTTTTTTCAAGAGCAACTACTGAATTATTATGAAAATTTAACGTGATAGGGTATTTACTATTAGATACCACATCAATATCTCAGATGAAGATAAGTATTCAAATATATTATTTAGATACATCAAAATCCTCTATATATTCGATGTCCATTTTAGAATCAATGGAAATATTCATTTTGAAATCTTTAAGCTCGCAAATCCTCCATTAAGACAAAAGGCATAACCTGACTAAAAAATTATATCGTTATGATATGTTTAAAATCGAGAATTCCTATAACCACTTATAAATAGATGCTCATAACATTAATATAATATTAACAAATCTGTAGTTCTTCTTAGATACTTAAGGACATTCATAATATAAATCTAATGCTGTTCAACTTTTTCATCTTGATATATTCTCACAATGTATATTTTATTGGAAACATCAATCCTAATACAAAACATGGAATACAATATTGGCCCTATAATAGAGTTATATGAGATCCTACCATTATCTATTTCTCCTATTGTGTCTAAGAACACATTTTATTCGAAAGATGTATACCATGTGAAACTATAATAAATCCTATATTGGATTGTTTGATTCTAAATCACTTTAGTATCTCGTCAATGTTTGTACCTTGACATATTCCATGAAGCCTATGAGATATATCACAAATGATCTTGATCGCTATAATATTGACTGATTCACATAAGTCTATCATTAAGCATCATATATTTAACTACTCCTTAATTGACTGTAATACAGGTATGTCAATTCCAATAACTAATATGTAATAAACATATACAAATGACCACACTCCCACTGAGCCTATTATAAACACAAGGATGACATTTGATCTTAATGAAACCAAATTCTTTTAAAACATCATCAAAATGAATATTTCACGACCTGGATGTTTTCTTCAATCCATAAATTAATCTCTATAACTTGAAATCCTTTTTAAAATTTGTTTCAGTAAAAAAAGCAATCATTTTGTTCCATATAGACATATTCTTGATGGTTCCTATAAAGGAATAATATTTTAAAATTCATCCTCTAAATTTCATAATCATGCTAATTAATAATAGAAAGTATAATTCTAATGGATTTAAACATGAAAAATATGGAAAATGATTCATCATATTCAATTCCCTGACATTTTTTAAAACTTATAGAAACTAGCCTTTCATTATAGGGACATTACCTTCAATGACTAGTTTTCTATTGAATACCTATTTTCATAAAATAGGATTTAAATCAATTGGTGGTTTTACCAGCACCTAAACATTAATTTGATACATATAATCCATATAAAAATTAATGGTTTTCCTCCATTTTATAGCTTATGATCTCTCTACTACATCATTTTATGAGATAGGTTCATTATTATCAATGAATAATGAGTCACCATCGTTGGTGACTAGTAAAAAATATATGTTATAAAGAAATTATTCCTTGGGGACCTATGTAATTTGATCCAGTACTGACTATTATATACCTTGAGCATCAACTTCATCAAAGTCAATCATGCTCAAGTTATCCTTCTTGGGGATCCTGTTGGACCCAAGTTTGATCTTTGATTGTAATGGAGTATGGTTTGTATTTTTTGTCAATATTAACATGGAAGACCAAGTATTTTTCAGGGAATACAGTCTCATGATTTTGGCTGAAAGTAGTATGGAATGTGGGACAGTTTCCTAGTGATAGCCAAATTTTTGGGTCTCAAAATCAAGAGTTTGTTTTTAGAAAATGATGTTTTTTGGCATTGGTGTTTACCTATATCAGAAAAAAATGATAGCTTAAAGAATATTATTTGTTATAATAGTATGTGGAACATAAATGGTGGTACATGTAATGGCATATAAAATTGATAAAGGAATTGAACCGCAAACCACGTAGTTGGAACAATTCACAGAATGAAAAACTGTTCGCGGTGAAGACATGTGGTTTGCAGGTGGAAAATGGTTTGCAGAAGGTTTTCGGTATGAAGTACAGATCATCATTTAAAAAATGATATGGTGATTTTATCCACCATGAAGCATTACTAACGATACATGGACCTCATATGGAAGATAGTGCACGAGTGAAGTGGTATGTTGTGAGGCTGTACTGAATTGAGGATTTGGAAAATATCAGATTAGAAAGATTTTTGGATATATTTTCATATATAAGGAGTAATATTCCATTATTTAGTGTGAGTGATTAATATAAGAAATTTCATATGAATTTGGAGAGCCTAATGTGTTTCACTGGAAGAAAAATCTGCAAAGGAAGAAGTGGTTCACGGTGGAGGAAAATGTTATGTGGAAAGAGTGGTGGTCTACAGAGGAGAAAACAGACCACAGAAGAGAGTGTGATTTGAGGAGGAAGATCTTATATTATGTAGAGTAGGACAATATGTGTTGTATAAGGGTAGTAAATAGATTAATCTCTCATAGTACATAGAGAATGAACTCCCGATATGTAGTGCAGTACGGTTTGTAGAGGAATGAGACAAGTTTGCAGAGGAATAGACTTCATGCTAAACAGTGCACCAAAAAGTGGATTACTTATAATGGGGAAAATTAGACTTCAACAATGAATCCATTTATATTTTAGGATGCACGATTTAATTCTAATCCATTTAATCAACCTTCATGTCGATAAATTGAGTCTAGATCCTTCCCAACGTAGTGATAAAGGGGGAGTCAACGGAAGTATTCTGAGGGACACAATGTGCTATCCCTAATTACTTGTAAAGGCAGTGTGCCTATCACTGAGGGACTATGTTTAAACTTGTGTACTCCAAAACTAGTGAAGAACTATGAATTTTTGTACGATAGAAACACTGTTGTAATATGCTCCTTAGACATAGCCCTTAGGGGTGAACCAACTAAAATTGTTGTGTGTCATCTCTTTTCATGTGAATGTTTGATTTCTAATCATATCCAATATATAGGGTTATAGAGTTCCTTACAAAGTGGAAACAAGATCCATAATATTAAAAAAACACGATGACACTCTAATTCACCCCTCCCATATCAAGGTGTCCCATGGTCCATCATGTGGTATTAGATCCTATAGGTTACTAGTGTAAAAATTGTCATGTTTATCATGGATAAATCAATTAATGTTAGGGGATTCCCCCTAATTGATGGAAGAAACTTTACGATATGGAATAACTAGATGATATCTCATCTGTGATCTCGTGGAATGGAATTCCTTTTTGGCAATGCACAAAGAGTACATGTCACTGATCCAATGGGGATATCTATGAATAATGAAAATAGGAAAATGATTGATGTAGATGTTAAAGCATATAATTCCCTCACTACGGCCCTTTTTTAACAGATAAATCTAAAAGTGTTGAGTTTCACACCAATAAAGTCAACATGGTAAAAACTGTGGAATATATACGAAGTCAACAAAAAGGTGATAGAGGCAAAACTGTATGTTTTTTCCAATAGGTTTGATGATCTAATGATAAATCTAGATAAAAATTTAGATACACTTTTCAATAAAATTACTAAATTTATTGGATAATAAAAAGGGCTTGGTGAATAAATCAAAGACATTGATACTGTAATGAAAATTTTGAGAATATTTCCACCCCTTTATAATGTAAATGTGTCAACCCTTGAAGAAATGGATCTTACCAAACTTTCACTAGATGATCTGTAGAGAATTTTGGTAGCTTATGAGATGAGAGTCAAAGCAGATGATGCAATGAATCGATTAAGGAAGGAAATTTCATTCAAATCCATCGAAAAAATTGATATTTCATGAGATAGTATTTATTATGATAATGTGGTAAAATAACTTTTTTCTCTCATTTCCAAGAAATCCAAGAAGGGAAAATGTTAATTTTAAGGCAAGTTACCTCTAGCTTGTTTTCGTTGTGGAAGAGTTGGGCACATTACCTCTCAGTGAAATATAATGTTTCACAATGAAGAATGTAAAGATAGAGACATAGAGAAGCCTCATTAAAGGTTTTTCTAAAAGGGGGACTTCATGTTTGGTAAAAAATGCAGAGGAAGTTTTTTTGGGTGTGAATAAGACGTTGATGATATTGAATAATTTAAGGAAGAAGAACTGTAATTTAAATCTAGAACCCTTGCATCATTGATGGATTATTTTGAAAAGACGGAACCATTATAAGATAAATCTAGAGATAGTTAGTTAACCAAAAATGTGGACATCAGGTTGAAACATAATGATTATCTTAGTAAACTTGAGAATCAATAAGTGAGATGAAAAAAGTTAAGAAAAATTGTGGATGATTCATCATAGTAATATGATATACTAGAATATAAAATTGATTGACTTGATGAAGTAGTAAAACACCACTCAACAAAATTTGAAAGAAAAATATATGTAGTGGAACTAATGATCAGAATTAATGAAAAAGAAATGGTCCAGAATGACCATACATCAAGGATGGAGGATAATTCTTGTAATATTAAGGGAATAGAAGAAGAAGTTGTTACTCTTAGGTGTATACTTGAAAGAGAATAAAATTCAAAAGAAACAGAGAAGAAAATACAATTTGGAAAATTATCATATTCTGAGTTGCGAGAGAGAGTTAAGAATGGTTCTAATGGAGTTGAAAATATTTTGAATGATCAAAGACCCACATGCATGGGAAACAGTTGAAGTAGTTGTGATGTAGAAACATCTAATGATGAAAATAAAATGGGTCAAAATGAAGGAAAGCTAAAATATGTACATGTTAAAAACTCAAATAAAGTGATGAAACAGAGACTCTCAATTAAAACAAAAAGTATAACTGAAAACTATTCTCAATCATCCAGAAATTATAGGTAGCCAAACATTTTTCCTATAGAAGGATACATAGGGAGGAATATAAATGTGACGAAATTTCCACTTATGAAATGTCAATTTTGTGGCTATCTGGGACATTCAATTTCATACTATGAAGAGGCAGGGAGCTATTTTAATGGGGAAGATCTAGGAGGTCAATAAAGGAGAAAATATTTATATCCAACTTCTTAAAGAATAAATATTTTTTATGGAAATTGTTTCAATTGTTCTATCTCTGTCCATTGAGATAGTTATTATAGGCAGAGGAGAAGCATAAATAATTCATACAAAACTCATAGACAATTTAATACTCATCAACTAGGTGGTGTTTCTCTTACAAACATGTTTTCTCCTCTAGAAGAAGAGTATGAGTTTAAAGAACATTCTTAAATGGAAGATATAATTGATAGGCCATCGGTGTCCTACAATAAATCCAATATTTCATGGATGTAAATGATGAAAACTAAGAAATACAACCTTACAGAAGTAGCTCTAAATGATATAAAGAGTAGCATCATCTGGATTCTTTATAGAGGATGATCCTCAAATATAAAGAGAAATATAGACCATTTAATAAATATTAAAAAAAGGGTTTCTGGAATGGTAAGGTTTCGTAATGATGGTGCTTTGAATATTAAAGGTTATGGAAGAACTAAGCTGGATAATAATGATCTGAAGAAAACTGAGGCTCTTTATGTGGATGGTTTTCATCAAAATTTCCTTAGTGTGAGTCAACTCTTTGACTCAAGACTTATAGTTACCTTCAATCAAAAAGGATTTACTATAAAAGGAAAGATATTTAATTTTTTCCTGAATGGTTATATAACAAATGGAAACCTATATTAGGTTGGTAGTAAAGATAACATTTTATACATGATAGTTGAAGAAGATAAAAACATGTGGCATCGGAAATTGGGGAACACTAATCAACAATACATGGAAAAGATATCTAAACTGAAGATTGTTGTGGATATCCCAAATCTAAAGTGTGAATTGTAGAAGTCTTGTGACGCTTTTATGTGAGGAAATTTGGTATAAAATTCATATCATCCAAAGAAGAAAAGAGCATCAAGTCTTCTTTATCGCATCCATATAGATGTATGTTTTCTAATATATGTTTCCAAAGCTCATGGAGAAAGGAACTTTGTCCATTTCATAGTTGATTACAGTAGAATGGATTTTGTGATTTCCATACATAGTAAAAGACACATACTTGATTCCTTGAGAACTTATCACTGAATCACTGAGAATTATACTATATGGACAGTAAAAGTTTTGTGGCCTAATAATGGAAGAGAATATAAATCCATTGGGTTTGAAAATTACCTAGAGAAACATGGAATACAATATGATGTGTGTTCTTTGAGAATGCCACAAAAAATGGAGATGTTGAGCACCAAAATTTATACCTGAACAGTAGGGCTAGAACAATACTAATTGAGAGTTTTATCTCTCTCCATTACTATAAAGAGGCTATTCAAACCGTTTATTATATTCAAAACCAAATAGTGATTTATTTGGGGGAAACAAAGAAACCCCATGTGTTATGGCATGGAAGGAATCCCTCTTTGAATTATTTTCATGTTTTAAATAGTAAATGATTTATCTGAAACAATGAAGGAAATGAAGGCACGTATGGTGATACAATAGATGATGGAATATTCCACATATATTCAATGAATAGAAAAGCCTAAAAATGATTCAATAAACATTTTGGAATAATTTCGAAATGAAGTAATGTAAATTTCATTGAAAAAAACCACAAAAATCCCTATCGAATTCTTTTGTTGATGTGATAGAATATGAAGAAGAATTTTGTCATGGAAAAGATCCAAAGACAGAATTAGAGGAAGGCATGAAAATCATCTTGGAGTCACATCATGATGTTGACTCAGAATAATAATTTTAAAAGGAAGCCAAGGTTGAAGAAAATTATTCTGATCCTCATAGGAGAAATAAAATAGAATAAATTGATTGATACAACATAATTGTTGATTGCAAATCACTTATTCAGACCAGGAGAATGTGGAATAATGCACAATTTTTATTCCTTTTAGTTGTGGAATCATCCTCTTTTTATGAAGATGCAAAGGATGAATCCAAGTTTAAGGCCATGAATGAAGTGTTGGATCAGATCGATAAGAACCAAACATGGGATTTAAATGAGACCTAATAACCTCAATGTGATTAGTATAAAGTGGATTTTTAAAAATAAATTTGATGAGCATAGAAAAGTGATCATAAATAATACATGACTGGTGTGTAAGGGATATTCAAAGATTAAAGGTGTTGATTTTGAATATAAATTTTCATCAATGGATAGATTGAAGTCAATTAGACTTTTTCTATCTATGGAAATTCAAATAAGATAGAATGTGTATCAAATGGATGTCAATATAGATTTTATAAATGGTTTACTTGAAGAGAAAGTCTACATTGAAAAACCAGTGGGTTTTTTTCTTGGTAATGATGAAATGAAAGATTTCTGGTTAAAGAAGGCACTCTATGGTTTGAATTAGGCACCACGAACATGGTACTCATAGTTGGATTATTATCTAAAGAAGATTGAATTTAAAATAGGAGGAGTGGATCATAATATCTATGTGAAGAATAATCAGAAATATCTATTCATGGTACTAGTGTAGATTGATGATATTATATTTTTTGGAATCAAGGTGGGATTATTAAATGAATTTAAAAATCACATGAAAATATGATTTGAAATTTCCATGATTGGTGAACTCACATTCTTCTTGGGGCTGCATGTTATTCCAATGAAAAACTACTCTTTTATTTCTTAGGAAAATTATACAAGAGTGTTTCTGAAAACATTCAATAATCATGATGTTAAACCAATGTCAACTCAAATTGTAGTTGGAACTAAAATGGGAAATCATGAGGAGTGGACTTTCGTGGATCCCACCATGTATAGTAGAATCATCGAAGGCCTACTGTACATAAATGAAATACTTCTAGATATTATCTATGCCACATTCTTAATGTACTTTTTTCAAAGTAATATGAAGGAAGAACATATGGAGGCAGTTAAATGAATCATGAAGTATATTCAAGATACTCACAATTATGTTTTATACATTTTTATAAGAAGGATAATGAACTGTCAGTTTTATCTAATTCTTATTGGGATAGAGATAATATTGATAGAAAGACCACAAGTGGTGGAGCATTCTTTATTTTCAAGAAATTTTTGGGCTATTTGAGTAAGAAACATGAAAGTACATCTCTTAGTATTGATGAAGCTAAGTATATCTCGGTTACAAAAGAATGCAATCGGCTTCATTGGATGAAGCAACAACTGACTGATATTGGTGATGAAGTGAAATAGTTAATGATGATTCACATTGATAACAAGAGCACAATTGATCTTACAATGAATCATGTTCATCATTCTTGTACGATAGACATTGAAATAATATTTCACTTTATCAAGGAAAAATTTGAACAAGGAATAATTAAAATGGAACATTTTGGAACTAATGGTCCAGTTGGTGACATGCTGATCAATCCATTGTTAGCACATGTATTCCGGAAACATCAAATAAACCTCAGTGTTCAAGCACCTCTTAGTGCATAATGAGGTCTTGAAAATCCCCTCTCCCAACATTTTTTAATTGTTTAAATATGTTTGTGGAAGTGATATAGGTTTATAGGGGAGATACGATCCAGGGGGAGTGTGTTTTCTAATCTATAAGTCAAAACCATGCTCATTGTTTTTATTAACAATGAGGGAGACTAGAGAAATTCAATGGTAAAATGGATGAGAATGAAATTTTTATCTGGTTGTAGGAAATATGGAGAAAAATGAATTTTTAAAATGTTACAATGGGGGAGAATAATGAGTTATAATGGTGGGAACTGATTGTAGAAAATGATAATGGAGAATTTTTTTTGAACAATTTGGTGTTTAGTATCATGAAAATCTTATTCATGCTTCCCCTCTTGTTTTGTACCCTCGTTATTTCTCACATAGAATTAGAGTGTCTCTAAGATGCTTCTTGCATATCAGGTTTTGAAAGTGGAAGACACTTTCTTAAATTTAACTATAGATTTAAAACAAACCCAAAGGGGGAGATTATTAGACCGAACAGTGTTCCTTGATTGTAATAGAGAATGGTTTGTGTTTGTTGTCAATCCTCACATGGTAGACTAGGGTGTTTTCAGGGAATTTGGTTTCCTCATAGGAGTTTATAGTACATCGACTATAAATACATTTATTGGAATGGGATTTCTTGGACTAGTTTGCAGACTACGAGTAGTGGTACATGAAACGATGATGAAAATCAACAAATGAAGTGAATCGTGAACAACATAGCGAGAACGGTTCACGGAATGTAAAATGGTTGATAGGGAAGACTTGTACTTTGGGGTAGAAAATGGTTTATAGAATTTATGTTGTACGCACGAGAGCTCATCATTTGGGGAAATGAGATAGTTTTTTGATCCACCGTGAAGGAAGACTGGTGGTATGCAGACCATATTGGGAAAATGGTTTGAGGGTGACACAGAACGCGATAAACCTGTATGTAATCGTAGATATAGTAAATATCATATTAGAAAGATTTTCAGATCTATTTTCCTATATAAGGAGTGCTAATACCTTCTTTAGATTGATTGATTATGATTAGGTATTTTTGATGAATTCGGAGAATCCCATAATGGTTCGTGGGAATAAAACTTTGTGAAGGAAGAAGTGGTTCATAGTGGATGAAACCATTCCACAGAAAGGGTGGTGGTCTGGAGAGGATAAAACAATCCAAAGAAGAGAATGTGGTTTGAGGAGGAATCTCTCATAGTACGTGGAGTAAGTCATTACGCAAAGGAAATTCTCACAATATGTAGAGTAGGCCAGTACACAGAGAAAGAACTTGCAGTATGTGGTGTAGAAAGATTCATAGAGGAAGGAGGTCCATTCGTGAAGGAATAGTCTACAAACTAAACTGTGAATTGAAAAGTGTATTAAATCTACATGGGGAAATATGACTTCAATAGACCATCCATTTGTAGTTGTATTTTCAAGATTTAATTCCAATCCTTTGAAGAAGCCTTTTAGTAGATAAACTAAGTCCATATCATTCCCAACATAGTGAGAATGGGGGAGTCAATGGAAGTGTTCTGAGGGATGTAGTGTGTTATCCCAGGATTCTTATAAAGGCGGTGTTCCTTGCACAGAGTGACTGTGTTTAAACTTGTGTACTCCACAACTAGTGATAATTAGTGGATTTTGGTATGACCTACACATTTTCAGCGTATACTCCGTGGATGTAGTCCTTAGTGGTGAACAATGTAAAATTGTTGTATGATGTCTCTTTGAATGTGAATGTTCTCTTACTGATCATATCCAGCATACAAATTTAATGAATTATTTTTAATTTTGGAACAATATCCATTATATTCATAGAAAAAGTTGACACCCTGCTTCACCCCAACCCCATTAGGGTGTCCCAGGGTCCTTCAGATGGGATCCCTCTAAAGAAATATGGATTTTCTAATTAGATTTACTTTTCTCCTAACAGATTATATTTTAAATATACCTCTTTCTCCATGGGATATATTATAAATACCTATTTCATTCTTCAAGGTTCTAGTTGTTTTCTAAACATGTCTTAAAAAATATCTCACATCCCCATACATGTGTTTGTAACCGATCAATTTTCTTTATACTCTTTAACGTGATGGGAATTATATTTTTTACTTTAGTTGGCACTAGATTTAGTATATATTTCATAGTTTATATTATATATCCCTAAAATATAATGGAATATCTGAATGATTCACCATTTACTTTACCATGTCTTTCATGGGATGATTTCTTCTTTCACTAAAATCATTCCACCATTGTGTATAAGGTGGAATGAGCAAGATATAATCCTAAACATCCAAAGTTTCTTAATAAACCCCTGGTTAAGTTATTCACCACCTTGATTAGATCAAAGGTTCATTATCTTCCTACCAATTTGATACAATACATAATTGATGAATTCTTTGAATTTCTGAAAGTCCTCAAACATATACCTCATCAAGTAGACATATCCATATCTATTCAAGAGATCTTTAAAAGTTATGATGTATGAATATCCACATCTATTTTCCACTAGAAACGGTACACACACATCAATGTGTACCAATCCTAGAATCTCGATGGCCCTTTCATCCTATCCTCCCATTGGTGGTTTGGTTATTTCTCCTTGAAAACATGCATGATATCTTTTTTGTTGTTTTATCTCATAAGAGTATTAATATATATCTTGATAGAAATTTTCTAAATATTTCTCTTTTATGTGATCAATATGATGATTCCACAATTATGTGTTATATGATTCATGTGAACATGATTCTTTTTCAATTTCAAATACTTGGTTGTCTTAATATAATACAAGAATACAATTATTTAGTTGTGTCACACCATAAAGAAAAATTCTTCGTAAAAGAGGATTTCTTTATTTCTAAAATTGTGAATTCATCTATCCATGTCAAGGAAGGAAACATAGATGAATTTTTTAGTCAACATTGTTATAAAATAACAATTCTATTAAACAAATATCATTTCTATTTGAAACAGAAGGGGTTGGTATCCTATATCCAATTTTGAAAGTTGTGCACCACTGGCTACTCAAAGATCCACTTCTCATCTATAAATCTCTTGGAATCTACTTTGTTATTTCATTTGGATATAGATGTGATCACCACATGCTATTTCTAACACCCAATGTGTATATGTTGAAATATTACACTTGATTAGTAACGCACCTTTAGATTCCCCTATATTTTTATTCCATATCATCTTCCAATGGCAAATCATAGCACATAAAAACAATATTTTATTTTCCTTCTCAGTCCTCTTGATCATCTTATTCTTGGAAGGATGGTGCTCTGGAGGTTTAGATTTATAGTGAGTCTTGGGCCCATTTTCATTGTTCTTACTTTTATTATTCACCATAAGGACTATATATTTTTCATTTCCCATACCCTTATCAACATCGAAAATGGAAATAGAAAGTTTTGAAAGATTATTCTCACCACTCTTCATGTTTTAATACATAATGAAACTGATAAAGGATTTACATAGTGTATAAAGTGTGAGATATGTATATATCTCATTAGGGAATTCAATGCCCAAGATATCTAAGAATAATTGGTATCCAATCATCTTGACTACATGAGGACCAATTAGCACTGACCATCCAGGCTTTCATGTGAATTGTACATTGATATCTCATATCTCTCTTGTCTTGACTTATGTTGATAGAGATCATGAAGGTGATACGTCATGTTATAGACATCCATATCATCATATTTCTTTAGAAGGTCCTTGGAAATTGATGATAGAATTTAATATTGGATATATGTGTATTCCAAAAAATATTTACCATATATATAAAACTATTCCTCACATCCATCGTGGCTAGGTGCTTCAGGAATTGGGTTTTCAAGCACATATAATTTCATTTCAGGGTGTATAATAACATATAAGAATCTTTTCTATTCATGAAAATTATTTCTAGTGAGAATGTATTCCATATAATGTACAAGATCACAGTAAAATGTCTGATTTCATGTTAATTATCATTTCTATAACTAAAATGAGAACAATTTTAGTAATTTATATGATAAAATTTGAAAATAAATATTAAAAATTTTAATCTCCCACTACTTTATTGTAATATGTTAGATCCCACCATTGGTTCCTAACATTCCATAACTTCTAAATTCTTGTTTAAATGGCCCATATTCCCCTTCTCATAATCTATACATTCAAGTAAGAAGTTTTTTGAATGATTTAACATTGTCATAAAATTACTTACTACATTAACACAAAATTTATTGATATATTGAGTAGACTCGTCAATCCTGATATCCCCAAATTTAGATTTCTTCAACTGTTGCCTCTTAATACTACTTTGGTAATCAAGTTTTCATATGAACTAACTTATGTTTTCCAGAAACCGAATATAGATTTCCCTAATAACTAAAAGCACCCGAACATTTTTCTATTAAATAAGTTTAAACTATTGTTCGATTCTAACTTATGAAATGGAATTCCACACAAAATTACTATATATAATTGAGGTATTTTTTATTTTTATTCACAAATTTACTAATTTTTATATTTATTACCTTATGATTAATTTTAGGTGGATTTACATAAATGATTAACCGTGTATTAGATAAATTTTATGCATAATAATATTTATTTTAGTTCTAACTTTATTTATTTTTAATTCATTAATTTATGTGATCACATCAAAACATACATAATATAAATAACTATGAAACATGACATAATTAAAATAATAAGAGTTGTATAATAATTATCATTTCCTAATGGTAAGTTTATATAGAGGATGGAAAATTGATCATTGACAAAGGGGAAAATCCATGAACCATGGTTTGGTTCATGTTACAACTTTCCACCTGTCCACGCTTGTATCTCTTTTGATCATTTTACCTCATCTCTAAACATGAACCAACTCCAATCTCTTGTGTTCTCTATCAATTACATAAGCTTTTAATCACACATATATTAGAGGGCCTATAGGATTATTTAAAAAGGATTACATAAAAGTAAACCATGGTCACATATGCCATTACATATTGAGATGAGGGATGATTTCTTTTTTATCATTATAATTTAAAAATAAATTTATACGAAACCATCACAAACAATATTGTGGTATATGGTCATGACCATCCACATACATTCAATTAATTACGAAGTCATTAAATATAATTCATTCCCAATCATTATTATTTAAGATATATCAAGCTTGAATAAATTAATTATATTATTCAATAATCAACTATTTTATCTTAATTTTCATCCAAACTTTATTGAGATCCTCCTCCATTATAAAGTTAGAAATTTTAAATAAATTTATTTGAAAAATGCTCTGTACAATAAATATACTTTTTAAGAAATATAGAGAGTAACCAAATGAATGACCATTCATTTGTTATTTTCATATACCTTTTACCCCTGTGACATGTAGCATAAAAAAATTATAACATGATTTCATTGCATGTATCTGTAAATTTAATTACACATAAAACACCTTCTATTTACATTGTGTGTTTTGTTTTAATACACATAATGTAATCATTGTATTACAACTTGTATGTGATATACTATTCCGAATATTAAATATAAGATAATTAGATGTTAAATGTATATAAACACCCTCACATAGCATATAGAAGTTGTATGAATGAAGAAAAACACATATTAAATTTTTTTAAATTATATAATAAATTAATTTTAAATTTTAGGTAATATACACAATGTATAATAGCCTACTAAAGGTCATGTATAGATCCTCATTTTCTATCTATGACATGATCTTAGGGACATGTAATGTGGTCCTTCCATGGAAATTAATGGATTGCACAACATGTACATGGGATACAAACCATGTGGTCTCTGAGTTTTTTAGTTACTAGTCATGTTGGACTTGTTGGAAAATATATGGTCCATTTTTTATTAATGAACTACACATCATGTACTATAATTACACATCATATAGTCTGGCTTATTGTGAACCAATATGGACTGGTAAATAGGTAGAGTATTAAATACACATCACATTTAATAAATTCACAAACTTCAAATTAAATCCAATTTAATTCCAATGTTTCCTTGGTTCTTTAAAAATGGGTACATGATGTGTACCAATCGGTTGGACACCGTGTACTCTTGTTCCATCTGGCTAGAATCATTAGCATCACCAAGTGTTATCATAAAATAAATCATTCATAATTAATATATTTATTTATTATGTTAGTGATAATGAAGGGGAAGAACATAATATATCATGATTTGGATTAAATAACAATTAAACAAAGATTGAAGAATAATAGTAAATGCATAAATCATTCAATAATATTTAAATTATTATAAATAATTATGGGACCCCTTTGATACAACTTGATATTAGAAGTGTTGTGTTGGAATTCCCAACTCAAATTTTAGTCATAATTGATGATTAATCCATGATTTACATAGATTAATAATGTTTTGACCAATGGAATTATATCAAAGATTAATTTACTTGAAAACTATGGAACCAAACACAAAATCATCACATAAGGATTTATAATTAATATAATCAATTTAGGAATTACCTTGTAATGGATTATTTTCATGATGATGAATTTGTAAACATATCATCATAATATCTTTATTTTATTGTAGGAATATAGTATAGATTTAATCTATTGGGGTTCTACATGAAATCCAGGATCATTTGATCATCACCATAGGAATTTTTGAGTGCTCATTTGGTGGATCCTAACGCTTGTGTTATTCATCCATGATCATCATGTGAATTCTTCCATGAAGGATTTTGTTTATCTCATTAGAATCAAGAGGGTTTGGTGTGGTTGGTTTATCTCCATTCTCGTGAAAATTCTGGGACAAGTTCTTTCAAGGGCTTGATTGAATTCTCCTAGAGTTGATGTGAAATACAATTACAAAACATTAACTATTAATGTTGGAAATATTATAATTGTGTTTAAATAGTGCTTGGGTTAGAAAATAATAATTGCACATGAATCATTATTATTCTCATAATCACCATAGAAACTCATGTTTATAATAAAAATAAAAATATTATTTCAATATTTGTGAAAAACCAGAAGTTTATTTAATTATTTTTTCTTGAATAAGTTGTTTAAAATATATTAAAATAATATTTAATAAATATTAAATTATACAGGACCATTAAACAAGGTTAGTCATTCCTACACAATATTTATTTTTCCCTAAATAATGACTATTTATTTAATAAATAAATATCACCCATTATTTTCTAATAAATAAATAAATATTGTATTCACCGCATAAGGAATAAATATTTATTAAATACTCTGTTAATAGAATATTATTTTGAATATCTAGTGATGAAATAAATATAATAAAGTAAAAAATGAATAATCATTATTCCAAGAATAGTAATAATATTCATTCAACTTGTTAAATAAAGAAGAATATTATTATTTAACTATGATACACTTAGTTTGTGACACTCTGCCCTTTCTCAGGGACATTAGGTGGGTTCACCAAAAGTCCAACGTTAGCATCAAAAAGAAATCCAAGAAACCCATAGATAAATAATTTAATGTCAAAATGACATAAAACTCAAAAAAACTCTTACTTGGTTATATAATCCCTTTAACATGATGTCTTTAATCAAGTAGGTTACATGCTGGTGTCATTAGCCTATATACTCAATGTCTTTTTCTTTGACATTCTCAAAATGAACCTACCTAGAGAACACTACGGTCATGAATTTACATGGACTACATCATATCCATAAATCGTCCGGAGGAATCAAATTCCATTAAACAACATAAAAGAAAAATCATTTCCCACATTATTCATTAAATAAATATTAATCATGATGCACCCATCATATCATTACACGCTGCAAATATATATTGTCATAGTTTCAATCAATACATCAATGTAAATTACTAATAATATTCATTAATATTAATATTAATGTCTAAGGGTCAATACAAACATGTACATATTGGAACATCCAATGACACATATGAATGTGGATTTCCAACTTCTAGGTCAAGTTCTCATTAACTCTGCTACTAGAAATTACCAATGAAAAACACCACAAGTAAGTGTATAAAAGTTCTTTTATTCTCTACACCTAATATCCTATATCATTTTCTTCCTACAAAATGATATCATCCCTCTATAGAAAATATATTTAAGAATATTGTTGTGGAACATTTTGGATCACATAATAAATGAAAATTACTATGATCATTCAATGTGATAGCCACTCATAGAAATTTATCAAATAATATATCACGAAGAAGAACAATTATTATGTGATAAAAGGATTATTAGTATTTAAAAGAACGAATATAGGTAACCATAAAGTATATAAAATTTTATTCAAGGAAACTAACTCAAAAAATTTATGTTTCATTTCATTTTCATTTGATGAACCATTCCACACTATGAAGGTTGATCTCCTTCAATCAAATGGATTTATTTTTGTGTTTATGGGATGGTTCATAGTTGGGATTTGATAGAGAATTTAGGTTTTTACAGGAGATGGGTGATCCGATATCTAAACTATTATTCTCTTCTCGTTCAAAGAACATTGAAAGTCTAATGGTATGTGATTTGTTGATTTTTCATGTTTAAGTGAAATTGTGATGTTATCATGCCTTTTCTTATTGGGTAGCAGTGTAATTAACCAAAATTAATATTAAAATACAATTAATGAAAGAATTGGGTTTGAGTAATAATGACTCCATGGTGTGCCATATTTTGTTTATGGTAGAGTTTATCATGTGTTTTATGATTGGAATTTAGATAAAGAAATTAATGATATAAAATATTGATGAATAAAATAATTAAACATTCATATTTAATTGAAATTTTATTTCCATATAATTTATGGAAATGGATTTTATTCATGAATAATGTTTAATTTTTAAAATCTATTGATAGTTGATTCCTTAGGATTCACGTGGTTTTAACATGTGATAAAATAATTGGTTAATTCTATATTGTAATAAATTCTTTCTTTGATAAATATTTTTTTTGGATGAGTGAGAGGGTTTTCTTATAAAGGCTGGACGCCTTGGTTTGGGGTCCTAGATTCCTTGTTAACATCTGTTTATTTTTCATGCTTCCTTGTATGTCTTCTTAAAACATGATATTCACTATGTAACATTATGTGAGCCTATGATGGTTTGTGGTTTGCTGAGAAATGTATATGGGTTCCCAAACATAAGGAATATGTTCATGCATGAGATGGAATGATAGATGGTTATATTCATAATATATTTGGGGAATACATCAAGACTAGTATATCATGTTAAATATGAGCTTTTCCATCGATTTTATGAAGAAAATTGGGGTGATTAATTGTTATGAATGTTTTTTAAATGTTGAATGGATATGTTTTTAATTTCTATAATCTATGCCACACTTGTTAATATAACTATATGTGCATGGATTATGAATCTTTTATGGTTTCGTAGGTCAATTCCTAGAGTACCTAGAATAATGGAATAGATTTAATAATAAATTCTTAACCCATGATGTTGAGAGCTCAATGCTTGACTCAGAATAACAAGGTAATAATTTATATATTTTTTTAAATATTTAATAGAAATATTTATTGATAATCTCTTGAAATGATTTTGTTCTTATAGGATGTCTAGTCCTTTATGCTGAATGTCATTTTTCTAACGGATTTTAGTTTATATCAAGGTTAATGCCTGATAGTTGTTCATTGTTTGGTTATTGAGATATATATATATATATATATATTATAATTTGTTATTTAATATGAAATCCCACCCATTTTAGTTGGGTAACTGACACCCTAAAAACTATGAAGGGTGTTCTCCCCAATATCTAGGTTGGTGAGGAACCCATGGCTTACTAACCACTTTTCCACCACTCTCTTCACCCGGTAGTATTATGTGTCAGTATGGACAATGTTTAATTTCCCGTATATGTGTGTAGATGGATTTGATGTCTTATTGTTTTTTATCACACATATATCACAGGATATTATATCCTAATGATTGTTGTAGGTAATTTTGTACATGTTATGATGGATTAATGTATAGTAAATGGGGTATAGGTAGTAGTGGATCCCAGAAAACATCTTTGTCACTATCTATGGGTGGTTATGTTTAGGATATTATGAGATACGAGAGGTTTTGGTGATTATACATTTGTATTTAATACATGCAGATTATATTTAGAGATATGGATCAGGACATGTGATGTTGGGGTAGAGCTATAAACTAGTGTGTGAGTGGTAATAGGGGACCTTAACATTTATATTATATTGGATATTATAATATTACTCCTGTTTTATACTGGGAGAGAGATACATAGTGAGGTTGAGATCTTATCATACCACATTAGGTGACATGTTAGTTTCACTACTTATTCACCGGTCTTTAGTATGCTCTCTTAATATTATTTTCCAGAGGCTCTAGGGAGGATTCAACTATGTATACCAGTTATGATCACCCTGCATATAAGTAATTTTTTTTATGTGTGTGAAAAACATTTATTGATCAGCATGGACATTACAAACACAAGAAGTCTTCCGGGAGCTATTTGGGAATTGAGGCCACTATTGGGGATTTTTTTTTGATAATTGTAGTTATATATTTGTTAATATTGTATGACATTACATTCATGTATTGGGATATTTTTTTCAACTATAAGAATATTTTTTGGGTTTTTCTATCTTATATGACATTAATTGTTGTCATTAGAGGGTAATGCCTCCCATTTGTGTGTATGGTATACCCTTACTAATATTTTCCAACTCATGTGCTCTTGGAGGTAGGTTTGATACATCATTATCTCTCTTATCTCATTGTCATCCCAAGAGTGATACCTATGGAGTGGAGGGGTTCGTGACATGTCTTGTTTGAAAAAAATATTTTTTCTATTTATAATCTTGTATTATTTTGAATAACTAATTTTATTCAAAATTATAGATTAAAAAAAAATTTAAAAAGAAAAGTTTTTTCTTTAACCAATGTAATGACTTGGAATGAGACACTAGTTTTGAAACAAAGTTCCACATGACCTCATGCACACCTCCCCGTATGAAATAGGATGCTGACTAGTAGTGAAGGTCAAATCCTATCTGTGGGGAGACTATACAATTAGTATCATGTCGTATCACAAATAAAAATTTATATAATATAATAAATTATATATTTATCAAACTAACAAGAATTAATTAAGTAATAAAATTGAAAACAATTTATAAAGGTAATAAATATCCCCCCATAGTGTCATGCCAAACCAGAGTATGAAATTGAAAAATGTAATTAAATAAATGAAAAACTGTGGAGTCCAACGAAGTCCATCCTAGTTTTCCACTAGCTCCATGATTCACTTCTCATCTATCAACCATATACGCCTTTCCATTATTCAAATCACTATAGACGAATTCTACTTTGGCATAGAGATGCTCGTATAGTGTGTGAGTAACAAAATCTAGTTGGAAGCCACTAATGTTTCCTTAACTATTGTACACATGTACAATAGGTGTGTTACATGATAGTAATTAATTCCAAACAAAATCATAATTAAAAATGATCACATAGAAAGTGTATGTGTTCTAACCAATCTTCCTACCCCCCAAAGAAATTGGATTAGATCATTTACATAATTATTATCTAGAGTCATATAAAACGATAATAAAATATCCCAATGATAAGAATCATGCCACATAGAATCCATAAGGAATCGAGTGGGTATGCTACATGGAATCCATAAGGCATTGAGTTGACACACTACTTGGAATCTACAAGGCAATGGGATTCCAAATGTTCCTAAGAATCCTCAATCATTTGAGTTATGCATGATCTATTAGGCTAAAATTATCCTACATCATCATAATTTCATATCATGAACTATCTTCCTTTATGGGGGAATCATACCATGATGGTCACCTATTATGTGTAAAAATCACCAAACCTCCATGGAAAGTTAATACACAACAAGGTATAGTATGATAAAGAAACATAGCATGGAATCATGAGATATATATTAGCATCACAAACATCTAGTGAATCCACAAAAATCATGGAAAATGATACCCTATCAAATCTCATGAAATACGGATTATATATTGGTAATAGGGAAACATACATTTCCATAAAAATCAGCATTAATGGAGAGAAACAATTGTGTTATCACATGAATTATATGATGGAAACAAGTGAATATGAGATCCTAAAATGGTAAGAAACTTCATACCAAAAAATAATTCATAGAGAATGTAACACCCCGACCCCAGAAGCCTGGTGCTGGTACATTATTTTCATACATTGGAATTATTACAAGGAATCGTGTCCTGAATGACCGATCATTTTAGCACTCTTGGAAAATAGATTACATACATGGATTTTACATTACCAATTATAAAATAAATCACAACATAAATTATCCTTTCAGAATGCCATTAATCCCCTAGATTAACCCTGCATATCAATCATTATACACTTCTTCGAATCTTGGGAGAATACAACATAAGAAAGGGGTGAGCTCAGATGTTCATTAAGAGTAAGAAATACAATAAAATAAAACATCAACATTAGGCATAGTGAATAATTGAAAACACATTCCTTTGCAAATAAAAAACATGAACACTTTATGACAAGAATATGAGATGAGTAAATAATGCCATAATAAAACATAGTCATGTGTATTATACTAGTCGAAAAACCAAATTAAATATCAATAGCTAATCTCATAATGATGGAATGTATAATGTCAGGCATCAGAACCACATATTCAAGGCCTCATGCCAAGACTACAAATAATAATTTTTTCAAGGCCTTGCACCAAGACACTAGTTTGTCACATGAGACCTACCGATACATTTACGAGCTATAGAGGGCTCCACCCTTTAGTTACTAAATCCAATGAATTCCTCATATGAAAGGGTGAAACATATTCAATACATTATAATGAAAAATAACATATGAAATGTCAATACTTTAACCATAAACCGTGAATGGCATAAAAATAGCACATCCACAGTCAAACATAACTCATTCAATACAATATGGAATATTGTATTATAATAAATTAACCTCAATCGATAATAATGATGGATATTGACATAAATGAAAATAATCATCAAAACTAAGTGAGGGAAATATTCCCCTTTTTTGTAAAGGCATTTAAAAGTCTCACCATTTATCAAGAAGTAGTTTTAAAATGATTTTTGAATCAAAGTGTCCCATACCACTTTGTAGCTTTTAAAAGGAGTTTTAATTTTAAAACATTAATTTACATGTAAATTAATCCTCAAAACAATTTTTAAAACATGGACATTAATGAGAAAGATTTAGAAGAATAAATCATTAAAACATTTAAAATGATATTTTAGTTAGAGATTCTAACCAAAAGAGAGAAACTTCAATACAAATACTGGATATAATCAAAACATTATTATACAATGAGAATAAAGGGATTCATGATATAATATGTCAAATTGAATTATATACACCTTATAAAGGTGAATTTGGGTATAAGAACATTGAAGTATCAATGGAATGTAAATTGAGATGAAATCTCTTATAAAGACCGTATCCTTAGGTGAAGAATAAATCAATGACATAATTATGTGTGAAAAATCTAAATACACTAACTATGATTGGATATTCAGTGCAAAAAAATCAGAGGACATTCAAACATATTCTTGTAAATACAACACCAATGACTTGGATTATTTACTCAACGAATTGAAATTGGGTTAAGATTATTATTATCAAGTTCATATCGATCACTTGAGAATTTATCAATGGATTGATTATGTGTATCAAAAGTATATAAATACAAAGGGGAGTGTAAATTACTCAATAAATAAATAAATAGTTATTTCCCACATAATCTTGGAGTAACATAATAAATGAAGTTTGTGTAACACCCAATGAGTGGAAATTTAAATTTGAAATTCCCTTAACAATTTGGTAACTCACAAAACATACACTCCATGAAATAAGGATCACACAATGAATATGTAAATACCAATAAATTAAATTATATAACACCAAGAATATAATCATGGGAAGTACATACATCACACAAAAGGAAATAGCGGCTAATATAGAATGAATCTCACGTGAATAAAAAGTGAGATAAAAAACTCTTACTTCGTTATAATCAATCGATTCGTATGAACAATAGTCAATAACCACAAAATGAATCATATAATATCATGAATATAAATATAATCATGATAATGTATATCAAATGGCAGTACACAATACACCACATGCAATAAATAAGTGGTGAACAATGGAAATCTCACGGAATTAAAAGTGAGATAAGAAATCCCCTACCTCAAGTATGACTTGCCTTGTATGTTCCTTGTTCTTCCTGAATAATAAACATAAGTTAATTTATACATTGTTAAGAACATTTTCAAGTTTATTATTCCTTTTATATCACTTATTACCTTGTTATAGCAATTAGTTAATTATTTGAGTTCATATTGGATATTTTATCGATGTCGAAACATGAGTAAAAAATGAACTTGTTATAATTACAATTTTTCCATGTGGTCAAAATTCCATTATCTCCATAATTATATAAATGATTTTGAAATAATATATATATTATATATCCAGTATATATATATTTATAATAGTACCTAACATTTAGAGATAATAAATGAATTGTACCGTTAATGGAGACGGTAATGCGTACGTACGCATGAAAGCTACTTTCATTTCAATTTTGTATTTCAGTGGAATTAAAACATAATTATAAATAGTTATATTATAGTTCCATTATAATATCATATATAATATCATTAATTACATCCTTTATACGTCACACAAAAGGTATTAATGAGTCATATCATTTTGAGGGTGCGGTAGTCCGCACCTCCTCAAATGAAATTATCGCATATTACCAATAATGGAAACAATAAAATAATGATATAAATGAAACAATAAGCATAAATAATACATAAACATAATATATATATATCATATATAAATACAGTTCCATCTTAATGGCTACCATGAGATGCTGTAGGAGATAATCGAACAATAATCGTTTTGTGAGGCGTTAGTTTGCCAACCACAGAAACAGTATGTTCTTCACCCATTAGATACATGTGTGTATAAGTGTACTAATAATTTTTCACATAAAAACATCTTAGTATATTTAGTATTCTGGCATTGTTTTAAAATAAATGAATAAAAAGATTTTAGGGGGTTGGAGAAGTAAAATAAAACAAAATAAATCAACGGAATTTAAGAGAAACCATTACCTTTAATTTTGGTAACTTACTTTGGTTTGAACCAAAATGACATCTTGAAGGGCCTTATTCCTAGGGTAATGATTCTAGGAGGAAGAGGGGGATCATGAGAGAATATTTTGGTAGGGGTTGGATGATTCAAGGGGCTTGAGAGGTGTGTGGAATGGGTTATAATTGGTGTCCTTTTATAGGGGGGGGGGCTCATTAGGAATGTTTGAAAATAGTATTTTATTATATAGTGATATTCGGTTTCTAAAAGTCCAAAACTAATTAAAGTCAAAGATAAGATGACTCATGGTCGAAATAAAAACATCCAATAAGAATTCGACAGGTTTTGTATATTATTTTAATTTTAATAATCATTTTAATTTAAATCATTTATTAATGAGGTAAATACTATATCATTTTTGTGTCATAAATAATTTAATTTATTTGATGTCTAAAAATTATAAAAAAATTTCCATAATGTAGGAAATCATTTTATATTTCTAATTAATATTTATAGTCAAAAATATGACTTATATAACCCCATTTAAAAATTAATTTATAAAAGATATTTGTTTATGTCATTTTTTCCTTTACTTTAAGTTAATTAAAATAAAGTGTCATTATCATTCATAAGCGGCTCCATGGGGTCCCAAAATCATCCTAATGATTCCCATGTTCAGCCATGACTCGTTAAATAAGGTTATGTCAAGTGTTAAGGTAATTTTGTATTATTATAATATTCTTCTTACATTTAATTATCCAATTTACCATTATCCGTGGCAAATAAAAGAAAAAGTTACTATTCACCAAAAATTATTTTCATCTTATTGAACCAAGTTTTACTTAATAATAAAAACCATGTACTTTGGATTTTTTAAATTCAATTCATAGAAGCGGTAAAATTTAATTTAACTGAAAAATTCATATTTTTAACTACCACTTAGTGGTTTCACTATTCATCAAAAATTGATGTTTTTCATAAAAATACCAAAATTTCAGCCTAAGAATTATTGGATATTCCAAAAACGATTTCTGTTTTACCGAATTGAAAACAGAGAAGTTGGATTAATTAATTTAAAATTAATTCCCGTTGTCAAAACAAAAATGTGTGTTTTTAAGAAATAATAACTATCAAAATATTGTCACTTGTTTATTTATAAGTTCAAAGTGAAATTAATTCCAATGACCAACATTGGATTAAAGGATAAACATATAATCTAAATAAACTTCAAAACCAATTTAAAATATAATCTATCCATATAAATAAATTATATTAAAAGGTAGTTTTGAATTAAAATACAGTATTTCCCACTATTCATAAAAAATGATCATTATTAGAAAAATACCAAAATTTCATCCAAATTAAATTTTGATGTCCCGATTCTAAAGATGAATTTTATCTTGTCAAAATGAATATGTAAAAGGTTCAAATATTGGATTTTTAAAAGGTTCTCCATTGAAAGGCGGTAAAATTTCATTTTATGAAAAATACATCCTTTATGTGGAAAAACCGAATTATTACTTATATTATGTCTAATAAACACATAATATAGTTGTTAAAATTATATGGAATATATAATGTTAAAAATTCATTTAATAATATTTATAACTGCTTATTGAACGACTATTTTGGTAAGTTTTGGTGCGCTCGAACTTTGTGTTGCGTGTAGAACATGCTATTGAATTACTTTAAAGAAAATAACATAATATGAAATCTTGGGCTGTTACATTCTTTCCCCATTTTGGAAATTGGATCCTCGCAATTTTAAAATTGGGCATGGGAACATTATTGTAAGTCCCACATCGGAAAAAGAGTCAATAAAATTATCATTTTAAAAGAAAGAAATAGAAGTACAAACGTCACTCGAGATAATCAATACTAGGATTTCCATATAGGAAAACATGGATATGGAAGATAAAATAAGTGTCATGTTATGATGGAGAGTGATAGAAAATTTGATCAGGATAATGTAAATGATCTGAAAACCATAAATTTTTGATGGGTTAAACAATATTTGATTCCTCAGAGGGAAAAGTAAAAGAACAACGTTTTTGTTTTTATTTACATTTAATAAAGTTGAGGAATTTATTTATGAGAATGAATAAGAATAGAAAGAAGTATACTTACTTTTTAAGCATAGATTCATCTTTTCATAATTTTCTACCACTAACTCATCTTTTCTCCAAATAATTAGTTTTCAAGTTGACTTGGTCACACTTGAAGCACTAGATTCAAATTCTAAAGAATCGTATAATCCAAAAAGGATGAAATATATATTTCTCTTGTCTTTAAAGTCTTATCCAAAAAAATTGTAAGTAAAAGGTCAGATAATCCCCAAAATGGATAATCTTTTATAGAGATAATACTAATATTAATTCTAAAATTAAAAAAACAATACCAAAAGTTTAATAAAGATAATTCCATAAACGATTGTCCTTAAAATCCATCAATATAATCCAAACTATGATTGAAACATAAAACTCACTAGAATTTGATTACGTAGTCTTCTACATTAAATTGCATCTCCAAATTAAATTGACTACTCTTAAAGTCACATACATAAAAGTAATTAACTTAATAACATATTATCTATGATAGGTTAATCATCTCCATAAATAAACTAATAACTATAAAACCACAATAAAAACATAAATAATAATCAACCATTACCCCTCAAATGAAGTCCCATAGTATTCTATTTTTCTTAGTCATATAGTGTTCCCAAAAGAGGGAATGTCTTCTAAAATAATATTTATCACTTAATCACCAAATAATTTTCCTATACTAAGGATAAATCGTAAGTTCTCATTATCAACATATTCTTGATCCATAAAATCATTTAACTTAAATGAATTAATTATACTAACCAGGAACTTCACGTAGTCAAGTGGTTAGCTATAAATCCCAGTCGCAATTTAGTTTTGGGTTCGATTCCCATAGCTCTGTCTGACGCGACGGGTTATCACACGGTCAGTGTGTCGTCCTTTTTCAAGAACTATATAATTTTAAAATATTCCCAAAATTGAGATAGGTTCCTCAAAATAACTATAGCACAATTTTACAACAAATGTTATCTCATACCTCACATTTTTATCCCAAAAATTAATAACCTGTAATTGCCTCAAAATCACGAATTATATAATTATAAATGGTTTTTATAACTACATCCACAAAAGAAGAGATAATTATTCTTCAAATACCACTTTCAAAAAACAAAATTCACGGTTACACATACTAGAGAATATTATTCCAATGTAATCCCATACATTTAAACATTTCTCCATCCATTTATTCCCATAGAGCTTATTCCATGACCAAGAGGATATCCTATAGAATAGGGCATTCAATTGGGTAATGGCCAGGTCCCCTAAATTTATGGAAAATTACTGTAAATGGATTCTTAGGACCTTTTTTTCATCCATAGTACCTTTCATTTTCACTCAGCAATTATTTACTTTATTCCCTTCTTTCCCACACATAAAGCATTTCTTTGTTCTATTGAGACACTTTCCTGGGTGTCTCCTTCCACATTTCTGGCATGATGGAAATTGAGATTTCTTTCCTCCATGGTATTCACTGATGGAGCTCTTATCTTTCACTACTTTTATCATCCTTGCTGAGTCTGGGAGTTGGTTAATATATATGTTATTGATCATATTTTTTGAAAACTAATTCGGCATGAACACGATATCTTTTAAGCCAGTCAACAATACATTTTGATACTCATTTACACCTTATTCTTCCTTGTACATCATTCTCAAAGATACTATGACGTCCTTGGAATCCAGCCATTGACTAAGAAAAGAACACATAGTGTGAGTTATATAATAATTTAGAGAACATCATAACACCATATTTTCAATCTAAAACACCATAGGATTAAACAAGGATATTTACTCTCATTTTATATTAAAATCCTTCAAATCAGGTTGTAAAGAAAATATGAATTATCCTAAGCATATCCCCCAAGAGTGTCATAACCAAGAGTTCAGCAAGGACCATTTTTGTGTACCAAGATACCCCAGGTCAGGCCTGAAACTCCTTGTCAGAGGTTTCACTCCAAGGTACATCTGTTCCAAAGCCGCCTCTACCTTCTCATATCCAGACAAGGATCTATTTCTTGGAAAATACACAAAATCTCTACATTACCAATATTCTAGGAAGTACTTATACACCAATAATCAAACTCTATCAAAGGGTAATGTGCTCTAATCAGATTTTACTTAAATATAGTTTCCCAGATTTGTACTAAATGTCCTCTAATACCAACTGTAATGCTTCGAGCCTAGAAGCCCTGAGCCGATGAATTATTTTAATAAATTGGCATGATTACAAGGAATCGAGTCCCGAAATACCAATCAGTTTTGCACTCTTGGAAAAAATATTACATACATGAATATTACATTACACATTTGAAAATAAAACACAACATAAATTATCCTTTGATAGCTCCATTAATCCCCTAGATTAACCCAAAATATCAATCATAATACACATATTGGAATCCTGGGATAATAAAACATAAGAAAGTGGAGAGCTCAGATGCTCAGTAAGAGTAAGCAATATAGTAAAAGATAACATAAACATTAATCATGGTGAATAATAGAAAACACATTCCTTTACAACCAATAAACATGAACACTTTATGGTAGGAATATGAGCTGAGTAAATAATTCCATAATAAAACATAGTCCAGGGTATTCTACTAGTATAATAAACACATTAAATATCAATATCTAATCTCATAATGATGGAATGCATAATTCAGGACATCATAACAACATATTCAAGGCCTAATGCCAAGACTAAAAATAATAATTTTGTCAAGGCCTTGTGACAAGACAATAGTTTGTCTCCTGGGACCTACCGATGCATCAAGGTGCTATAGCGGGCTCCACCAATCACTTAATATGTCCAATGAATTCCTCATATGAAAGGCTGAAACATAGTCTAAACATTTTTATTAAAACTACCATAATAAATGTCAATACTTTAACCATAAACCATGAATGGCATAAATATGGTACATCCACAGTCAAACATAATTCATTCAATGCAATATGGAAGATTGTATTATAATAAATCAACCACAATGAAGAATAATAAAGTATATTGACATTGATAAAAATAATCATCAAAACTATTTGAGAAATTTTTCCAATTTTTCTTGAATACATTTAAAGTCTCATTATTCATCAAGATTCCATTTAAAATAGATTTTTTAATCAAAGTGTCCCATACCACTTTGAAACTTTTAAGTGTAATTTTAATTTCAAGACATTAATGTCCATATAAATAAATCATTAACACTATTTTTAAAACATGGACATTAATGAGAATGATATAGAAGAATAAATCTGTAAAACATTTAAAAATATATTTTAGTTAGAGTTTCTAACCAAAACAAGGTCACTTGAATACAAATAATTGAGGTGATAAAAACTTAATAATATCATGATAATAATGGGATTCCTGATATACTATGTCAATGTACATTATATACACCATATAAAAGTGAATTGGTGTATAACAACAAAGAAGTCTCAATGGAATGTAAATTGAGATGAAATCTCTTATAAAGACTGCATCCTTCAGTTAAGGGTAAATCAATGACATAATTATGTCTGACAAATATAAATAGAATAATTATAATTGGATATTCAGTGTAATAAAATCACAGGACATTCACACATATTATTGTAAATACACCACCAATGACATGGATGATAAACTCAAGGAATGGAAATGGAGTTAATATTACTCTTATAAAGTTCATATCGATGACTTGAGAATATATCAATGGATTGATTATTTGTATCCAAATTATATCCATACAAAGGGGAGTGGAAATTTCTAGATAAATAAATAAATAGATATTTCATACATATTCTTGGAGTAATATAATCAATGAAGTTTGCATAACACCCAATGAGTGGAAATTGAAATTTGAAATTACCTTACTGATTTGGTAAATCAAAAAATATTAACTCCTTGAAATAACGATCATACAATGAATATTTAAATACCAATAAATTAAATTATATCACACGAAGAATACAACATGGTCAGAAAATACACCACACAAAAGGAAATTGTGGCTAATATAGCATGAATCTCACAGGAATAAAAAGTGAGATGAAAAACCCTTACCTCATTGTAATCAATCGATTCGTATGAACAATAGTCAATAACCACCAAATGAATCCTAGAATATCATGAATTTAAATAGAATAATGATAATATATATCAAATGGAATTACATAATACACCACATGCAATAAATAAGTGGTTAACAATTGAAATATCACGGAATTAAAAGTGAGATAAGAAATCCCTTACCTCAAGTCTGACTTCTCTTGTATGTTCCTTGTTCTTCCTAAATAATAATATTAAGACAATTTACACTAGATTAAGAAACTTTCTATAGTTTATTATTCTTTTTTATATCACTAATTACCTTGCTATATCAATTAGTTAATTATTTGAGTTCATATTGGATATTTTATCGATGTTTGGAACTTGAGTCAAAAATGAACTTGTTATAATTACAATTTTTCCATTTGGTAAAAAGTAAATTATCTCCAGAATGATATACATGATTTATATATCCTATATATTTTATATATCCAGTTTATATATTCAATTATAACTGTAAATAACATTTGGTGATAAGAAATGAAATGTACCTTTCATTGAGACGGTAAGTCATACGTACGCATGAACACTACTTTCATTTCTATTTTGTATTTTAATGGAATTAAAACATACTGATACATATGTATATTATAATGCCAGTATAATATCATATATAATATCATTAATTCCATCCTTTATAAGTCCCACATGATGCATTAACGAGTCATATCATTTTGAGGGGGCGGTAGTCCGCACTTCCTCAAATGAAATTATCCCGTATTACCCATAATGGAAGCCATAAAATAATGATATAAATGGAGAATAGAAGAAGCATAATGAAAAAAATAAAAATAATATATATATCATATATAAATACATTTCCATATATATTTCCACCATGAGAGGCGGTAGGAGACAATCGAGGAATCATCGTTTCATGAGTCATTAGTTTTCCAACCAGAGAAATAGTATGTTCTTCACCCATTAGATAGAGGTTTGTGTAAGTTTAGTTCTAATACATCTCTTAAAAACATCCTAGTTTATTTAGGATACTGGTTTTGTTATAAATTAAATGAAAAAAAGTGTTTAGTGGGGTTGGAGATGTAAAATAAAACAAAATAAAACAATGAATTTTAAGAGAAACGGTTACCTTTATAGTTGGTAACTTCCTTTGGTTTGAACCAAATAAACATTCGGAGTGCCTTATTCATAAGGTAAGGATTCTAGGAGGAAGTGGGGGTCTTGAGAAATTATTTCTGTAGGGGTTGGATGAGCCAAGGGTCTTGAGAGGTGTGTGGAATGGGTTAGAAGTGGTGTTCTTTTATAAGGGGGAGGAGGGTCTCTTTAGGAATGTGTAAAAATATGATTTTATTATATAGAGATATTCAATTTAGAAGGGTTCAAAACTAATTAAAATAGAATATAAGATAAATCATGGTCGAAATAAAATCTTCCAATAATTATTTGACAGGTTTTGGATATTATTTTAATATTAATAATCAGATTTATTTAAATCATTTATTAATGACGTAAATACATCATCATTATTGTGTCATAAATAATTTAATTTATTTGATGTCTAAAAATTATTTAAAAAGTACTATAATTTAGAAAATATTTTTATATTTCTAATTAATATTTATAGTCAAAAATATGACTTATATAACCCCATGTAAAAATTGTTTTACTAAAAGATATTTTTTATATCATTTTTGTCTTTACTTTAAGTTAATTAAAATAAAGTGCCATTATCATTCATAAGTGGCTCCATGGGGTACCTAAAATGACCCATGTATTCCCATGGTTGGCCATTACTTATCAAATAATGTTAGGACAAGTGTTAAGATAATTTTGTATTATTATAATATTGTTCTTACCTTGAATTACCCAATTTACCTTTAACCGTAGTAAATAAAAGTGAAATGTTACTGTTCACCAAAATTATTTTCATCTTATTGAACAAAATTTTACATACTAATAAAAACCATGTATGTCGTATTTTCAAAATTAAATTCACAGAAGTTATAAAATTTCATTAATCTGAAAAAAAATCAGATTTTTAACCACCACTTAGTGGTTTAACTATTCATCAAAAACAGAAGTTTTTTAGAAAAATACCAATAATTCATCCTAAGATATATTTGATATTCCAAATTCAAAAATGATGTCTATTTTATCAAATTAAAAACATAGAATTTGGATTAATCAATATAAATTTAATTCCTATTGTTAAAACAAAATGCATGTTTTTAAGAAATAATAACTATCAAAAGATTGAAACATGTTTATGTATAAGTTCAAAGTGAAATTAATTCCAATAACCAACATTGGATTAACAGGTAAAAATATAATCTAATTACACTTAATACCCAATTTAAAATATAATCTATCCATATAAATAAATTATATTAAAAGGCATTTTTGAATAAAAATACATTATTCCTCACTATTCATAAAAAATGAATATTATTAGAAAAATACCAACATTTCATCTGAAGTAAATTTTGATGTCTCGATTCTAATGAATAATTTTATTTTGTCACAAAGAATATGTAAAAGGGTCAAATATTGGATTTAAAAAAGTTTCGCCACTAAAAGGCGGTAAAATTGTATTTTCTGAGAAAAATACTTCCTTTATATGAAAAAAAAAGAATTTGTTCTCATATTTTGTCTAATAAACACATAATATATATGTTAAAATTATATGGAATATATAAAGTTCAAAATTCAATTAATACTATATATAACTACTTTTTTAATGGTTAGTTTGGTAAGTTGGGGTGCGCTCAAACTTGGTGTTGCGTGTAGCGTAAGCTATTGAATTAAAATAAATTAAATAACATTCTATGAAATCTTGGGGGTTATAGAGAAATTCATGGTGTGTCAAAGGATCATCACTTGAATATAATCAATGTATTAGTCGGTTCCAAACACTCTCCAAGGATTCCTAGAACTAAGTATAACTATTTTATTTCTAAAAATAAATAAAAAAGCACATGCTATAATATTTTCTCCCTCCTAGATAATTTCAAATGTTAACAAATTATTCAATCACATGAGTTATTAGTTCCTTAATTAATGGAAAATTGTAATACAATGTGTGATAAAACTCTATCACTCAAGAATAAACAAAGATATACATGTTTTGTTTTGTAATTATTATTATTCTTTAATAATTTTTTTTATTATAATTTAAATAATTTTTTATAAAATTTTAGAAATTTTAGGAGGTTTAAATTCAGAAATATATCATGAAAATATATGTGGAAATTATTCTCATAAAATATTTTTCCAAACAATAGAAGAGGGAGCGATAAATTTTCCACACATAGATACCAGATGAAGGTCTAGAATCACATGAATATGTTTTTAAAGAATTTTTATAAAGGAAATTTTGGATTATTTAACTCATTATGGTATTGAAAATAAAATGGTAGAAAGAATTTTTATATTTTCAATAAGGAAAATCATGTACTAGTCTACAGCATTAAGGACTACAGATTAAATTAACAATTAAATTTTTCATTAAAAATTATCTTAAATGCAGAGTCTTTTATGTCATCCATACAAGGTGTTATAATCCTAAACTAGAAAATGGAATAGGTTCTTCATGATTTCAAGATCTTAAATTCATTAAAAGGGGTTACATGATCATATTGGGGATAAAGATATAAGCAACTATGTGATAACACTTTTTTCCCAAAAAGGGCAGTGCTTAAGGGTAACATGGTTTTAACCTAATGAAGATCCTATAAATCATGCATGGGTAAGAAGTTTTACCCATACAAGGAGAATAAATTTTAGACCACCTTTATACAACTCTATCATTAACCTTATACGGCCTTTGGAAAGTAGGAGTTACCCCTAAGCATAATCAAGTCTACCATTATACAATGAAATTAACATTACTCTTACCCATACGTAGAATACAGATGTGGAGAGTTACCTTTATTATTAATTTTGAATTACAAACATACTATTATGAATCCCATATTTTAAACTTAAGTATTTGTTGGAATCATTAGGCTATCTTTCCCTATCAACTATAAGAAATACCCTTCCCTTACATAACATTTGTTTTCAATTATGTAACCCTTAAAATTTGAGGGTTACATTTATGTAACTGCCAAAAAAAACTTTTGTATTGGTTGAATACTTTTATGTTAAAGTATGCCCAAGTCTATACATAAGGGTAAAAAAAATGTTGAAAAATATTAATTTTCCACAAAACGAACATCTAAAATAAAATAAAAAGAGGGTTTGGGAACATTTAAAAACCATATACAATAATATTACCCCCTCCTATGATGAATTATCATCATTAAGAAGTGTATCTAGCAGTATTGATTGATAATATCATGAAACAATGCTAAAAAATTTCAATGTTTGCACAACTGCTTGTGGATCCATCCATACTATCATAGGATTCAAACAAGTCGAATCATCTTCCCCTAAATAGAACCTTCGAATACTGGTATATAATATGCATTAGATGCTCCTCAGAAGATGCATTTGGATCCAAAACAACATCCTTATAGTCAATAAAATGCAAAGTAATAGGCATATACTTATGGATCTGAGATTCATGAAACAGATCTTGTACACCTTGGTAGTGTGAAGAATGATACAGATGATAAGCCATTTTTTGAACCTTCTCTCTGATCTCACTGAGAGGAATCCAATGAGACAAACAATGGTTTGATCAGAGTACTAATGAGGGAGATACATAATATCCTAGCTGGAAATCCTTGAGAAGATTCAATGTGATATGAGGTTTGTGCGTGGAAGTGGAATGAGAAATAGGTGGGTGAGTTATAATAGAAGAGTGTAAAAATTCTCATTTTACCCAGGATTAATAGGTTTCATAGTTTGGTGACATGGTTGGCCAAAATATGCACAAAATATGTGATATTCACTATCTTAGGGAACCCCTCACATAGACATCCTTCACTATTTCAAAAAACCATGCTCCTGCCATGTGAAGTCACTGCCTACGTAGAACTATGGTTGTGGTCTAGTTGCACATTTTTCCCAACCATGTGCAGCCATTGAGAATGTCGTCTACAACATTTCTATAGTTTTTATCATAATCATACGACATCCCTTGCATGATTTTTCAAACCATTCAACCTTATATATTGGATGCACGATTGTGCCTTATAGTTACTACTGATTATTCACCAATCATGTGCCTCATACCGATTCTCCAAAAAAAGGATATTTGGGATTTGAACAAGTCATGGATGCTCCTGAAACCTCCCCTAAAATTAAATGAACATTTATAAGATTAAACTAGAAAATAAATTGGATCATACATCACCATAAAAACATGGTTGTTATAGATACTCTAGGTGCGAGTGTTCCAGGACAAAACCTCTTTCTCTATTCACCATTGATCACAAAAAGAGTAATTTCAATATTAAAAGACTCTCTCTTTTTTATATTAATATTGGGAGATATTTTAAGGATAATTTTATTTCATTTTGAAGATAGTTCTTGGGAAAATATGATTATGCAAAAAAATTCTCTCTATCTCCCTAAAATTGTTATACATTTGGTTATATACATATGTTGAGATATTTGGTGATTGTACAAAGTCCCCTTAACTAATTTCTATATTCTATGTAAAACCTCATGTCAAATAATAATAAAAATATAATTATATTACATTACCTGTGTTAACTCATTGACATTTAAAAAAAAGTCCTTGAATAAACAAATAAATATTGATATAAATGGTATTAAATAAATTATATCATTTCATCTAGCCCCCAAACATTGTCCATCAATCCTCCTTATCATTTATCAAATCGTAAATAATAACTATTTATTTAAATAAATAAATGTCACTATAATATTCATTTATAAAATAAATAATTATTATATTCACTAATTGGTGAATAGATATTTTTTCAATATTCTCATAACCAAATATATAATAATTTGTTATCTTGATAATATATAAGAGTCAAATATATATTATATATTTTCTAACTAGAAAATAATATTTATTTTAAATTCAACTCAAATATATTATTACCAATAAAAAATGATTGAATTTATCCAATAAACCATAATATAATACTTATTAAACCATAAGAAATTAATAATATATATTCAAAAAATCAAATTCAAATATAATTTAACTGAGATTATGTATACACTTAGTGTGTGGTCCTCTAGGATTTTTTTTAATGGAATTTGTTTACCAGGACTAAAATCAAATATTATAATTTAGAAACATGTATAGGAACCCATATAGTGATAATTTTAATGATACAATGAAAAAAACCTCTGAAATATGCTCATTGTGTCATATAATATCTTTGTCTTGATGTCTCATCAAGCAAATTACATTCTTTTGTTACCAACTAATATGTTTGATGTATATTTCTTTTACTTACTGAAATGAACTCATCATGAAACAAAAATTTCCATTGAATTTATCAGATATTTTCATTCCAATAAAAGTTATAATGATGTCAACCTACATTAAAATTATAGGAAAAATCATTTATTGTCTAATTTATTTATGTCATGTCACTTTTGATGAACCCAATGCATGCTACCTGACTGGGAGTATATATAGTAAAAGTTTATTCTAACAAATAAATGTACACAATTCATGATATAAATTATTAACAATACAAAAAATAAGGACCAATACACACATTTTTAGATGGAATCATCCAATTATATATTAAACATATGGAATTTATATAGGGGGTCTATTCTCATCAACAAGTCTCATGGAGTTACCAAGTGAATTTTTTTGAGAATAATTCTAAATGTATTACAAGATAGTAGAACCTGATAGTGAGACATCATATGTATCCAATCATATAAATGTCATCCAAAAATAATATTTATGTTTAAGAATAATTCCATAACACTTTATGTTCCCCATCATAGTGGGGAACTGTTATGACCATTCAATGAAAAAATTACTCAATGGATATTATCGTATTATATTTCTGTAGAAGACATATCATCAATTGATAATATATTTAATAATATTTATGTATTTTAATATATTGGTATTTGTAAAGTAAAATATAAGTTGGTTTTGTGGTAAAACCTCCAACACATACTTTTATAATCTCTATTATTTTCCAAACTCACACACTTATGTTTTCATCCAGTGTTTTTCCACCGTGGTTGTTTATCAGATGAAGGTTTTGAATACCATAAAATTTTTCTTGATAAATAAATCCCACACCTTCTATATAAGATTATTGATGAGTGTATCATAATGAAATGATAATTATTTAGAATTAACTAGATATGGTCCCCATACATCTGTATGAACCAACTATACCCAATGGTTTTTTGGTGCCTTACATTATATTTATAATGACACATTTCCTTTATTCACAAGACTATTTAATTTTCATGATCCATACTATAATCCTATGAACATTATAATTCCATTATCATGTAATATTTTAATCCCTTTCCCACTCAGGTGACCTAGATAGTCATTCCAAAATGTTGTAGAAGAAACTTTTCAATCATGGATTGCACCTTCTCATGCTCTAGTAAGGTACAAAGTTCCTTTCATAACTCATTTGGCCACCACCACGGAAGCACAAGTAAATTTATATACCCCATAAAAAATATTTTTAATAAATTCAAATCATTTAAATCTCTAACATAAATTATGTTCTTCCTTAATCCTAGTATGTGCCACACTCCTTGCAAATCCAGCGGCCCTATATTCCCTCTCTGAATAGAGAAATCTCCCATTTATACAATATTGAGAGCATTATCATATGAAATTTGTACCCTGCAAAAACAATAATATTTATAATTTTTCATACTCCCTCTCTTGTAAATTGAGTGAAACGAAGCTCTAGAATATGGCGCCCAAGACTCATGTGAACTAGGACTACTTAGTAGAAGACCACTCATATCTTTCAATGTAGTATTTTCATATCCACTTATAAAAGCATTTATTACCTATTTTAATCTTTATTAAATACTATATTTCTTCAGGTGACATGTATTCCCATAATTCCAACACATGCCACAACCTTCTACCAATATACTCTTTCTCAAGCTTCATATTCCGTTTACATTATGATATACTTTCCATGTTGTGGAATGTACATTACCTTCCACACTATAATAATTTCTAGTAGATGAATCTAACAACTTGAAATGGATTTACTCATTCAGAATAATATCAATAACATACATAAATTCCAATCTTACTTTACCACAAATATTTCTCATCACGTTAACCATAAAAACCAAAGACTCTCAGAATATGGAATGTAGATGTAGCACCCACTTCAAAACACTGAAGATCAAAATCACCAATTCTAACTAACATTAAAATATTTTTAAATCACTGATTTGATTAGTTGTCTGCTTACCATCTAACATCCTCATGTGGAACTGACTCTTCAAGTGGGACATTTTTTTCATTGTTGTTAACTTTTCATAAATATCAATGAGTGTATTAACATGTTTTTAAGCAGTATTCACACCCCGAATGATATAATCCAAATTCTAGTCTGCATCCATCCAGATCATGTTGATTGATTTTTTATCCTGCTTTTACCATTCATCCTTCTTCATCACTTCTATCTTTGTATCCATCAATAGAACATCATGATCCATATTTAGTACAAAATCCATTACCTAAATATTCAAATAAAAAAACCATTCCTATAAAATTTTCCACTCAATCCTTAACCACCTCTAATTCCTTTATTACTTATGATAGTGAACTAATAGTAATTTTTGATAACCTTATAGGGATTTAGAACTACTTATCAGAATTATCATATAAGGACATGTGGAGAATAATTCTTCTAAAATGAGTTTTGAATCATCTTCACTAAGGATTAGTAATCTGAATCTCTACAACCGAAAATCTGATTATACTTATTAGTTTTGATTAAAATTTTGGTAAAACTATTATATTTTATCACCCTAAAACAAGAAAGGTGGAAACTAAAGAAATATAATGAACTCGTGAAATCAATATACCCAAACATGGAAGACTATATCTCCCATGTAAATTTACTAATTGAAAAACTCATATATGATCTTTTGAAATACAATGATTGAAATATATAAAGTAAAAAAAGTAACCACATAAGTATTTATGTGGTTTTAACATGAGTCTTAATCGACTTGGAGAAAATTTTAATCACAATTATTAGATAATAGGAACATTATTACAATTCACAAGTGTATCTAACGAATGTTACACCCTAAGAGTTATTTTAGAATCTATCCTTCACAACCGGTCACCACCATATTTTGATCTCCATGGGGGGAATGAGTCCACCTCAGAATAATCTTCATGGGTATCCCCCCACCTGGACAAAGACCTCTCCTTCTTTATCCTCCACTTCTAGTATACTGTGAATTCCTCTAAAACTATCATGATCTTACCCTTATGTATTCTCCTATTAAAACAAACCAATTAGGAAAAGACTCCTATGCAAGTCCTTTTGGTCCATATGACCGACCTCATCCTATAAATGGTTATGATCATGTCATATATTTTCAAATTCTAAAAACTATCTTGTAGAATTCAGATATCTAGAATTAGTTTTTTGTGTAATGAACCAAAAGGGTATAGCTGGGAATGATACCCAAGAAATTATTCCACATGGTAAGGTGTAAAAAACAACACAAGTATCATATATTACAAATGAATAGACAAAGTTCAATGTGGAATAAAAATATTAAACCATGATATATAGAAAATCAAGACCAAGGGGCTAAACCAGGAAGTAACACAAGACAATCCAAAGTATAAGATTCATGTTACCATTCCACGCCACCAAATTGTCCCACTATTAAGGGGATGAAAACTAAGAGAATTTGATGAATGACATCATTCCCTACCCATTACATAATTCCTAGAAAACAACATCTACAAAATAAATATAAAATGTAGGGTATGAACAAAATTCTTAGTTGGATTTCACTGAAGATTCTATAAAAGGTATAATACCCATGAAATTGTTTGCTTTTTCTTAAAAAAAAAGCGAGTTTATAAATAATTTTTTAAAGGTAAAAATTTTGTAAAACATAATTTAGTTGTTCATAAAATTATTTCTTATTTACATATACATGGAATATGAAAATTATAGTTGATAAATCATGTAATCATAAGAAAATCAATTAAGGCATATATTATAAGACAAGAAATTGAGAAATCGACCATGAAATATTTCATCACATGTAAATTCAAGTATAAATAATAGAGAACCACATTGGATATCTAACCAATGAAAATTTACACTTGGATATACAATATAGCACTAAACCAAGAATCATGTGAATCTGACCAATATTGTGACCTATCAAAAATTTTGACATTATCAATCCTCTAGTGGTATAACACACACTAAGAGTGACAAGCACATTTCCCGATGCACCCAATGTTCACATTGTGACATGCTTTTCAAAACCATTTGAAAACAATTATAAAATTTTATATAAACATTTTCATGGTGAATCCTTACGTATTCCATGATAGAAAACCCATTTTTGAATCAATCAAACCTTAAAGGAATTTCCTCAATGTGTTGTGTTTCCAAAAACCATTTTAAAGGAATCCACCATCAAAAACATGTAAATATTAACATAAAACATCTTTGATATTAGATACATTCATTTAATAAAACAAACCAATGTAATTTACAAGAACGTCAAATAATTCATAAGTTAGAACCTTTTTAAAAATAATAATTCCTCATTAATTGAGATAAAATGCGAATAATTGACTGCCCAAACCTCATAGTTGAATCCAATAAAAATGGGTCTTCAAGGACCTTAAAAATCTATCTTTGGAACCTACGGTTCATGAAATAAAATTTTAAGAATAAATATTTTAGAGTGAATGTTTTATACCTTATCTAGAAAATATAAGATCACAACACAAAACCCCCATCCACACCACTATCAATAGGTTTTTACCAAATAACACAGTGTTGCACACTGTGTTGCACATTGTGTTACACCATAATCATAGTTGGTCAAACTGGCCTCCAAAAACCCTGACAAAGGCCTCACCCACTTCCTATTATCCTAGAATAAGACCATAGCGCAATCCATGCACCATGACACATCTATGAAAAGAAAAGAAAAACTACCAAACTCACCCCAATGAAACTCCATGTTGCAGTCTCTACCTATATACTACATATCACAACCATATAAACGGCTTATACCATTTCCCCCCACACCACGATGCATCCTCGTCAAAATTGGTAGTGGCACCAACATTCCGCCTCTAGTACCCCATGTTGAAGCAATCATTCCCATACCAAAACCAGTATATCAATTGGTAAACCACTCCCATCCATTACACATACCCCTATATAATTTTAAGATAACTATATATCCCATCCAAAACACCTAGAACTCTAATAAAATCTCATGATCATTTAATATTATAGTGTACTGAAACCCATAGGGCATCAAATTTCTCCCCATCATACAAGATTTACATCCCTATAAATCACTCATGATTTTGGACTTGAAAAGATAGAAGGCTACTTCTTCCACCCCAATGATTCTTTTTTTAACATCTAATGGTTATTTCATCGGCACTGCTATAGTACATAGACCAATGTAATAATTTTACCACATAGTACCTTATCATAGCAATCCATAATCTGAATCAGTTTCTCAATCATGGTGGTGATAGGATCAATATATTAATTTACCCTTAAATATCAGGGGAAGGTTCAATTTGATACCTCTTCAATTGGGAAACATGAAAAACTTCATTTATCAATATCAAATGATATGGTAAGTATAACTGATATCCCACCTTTCCAATTCATTCAATGATATCAAAAGTGGCCAACAAACATTTGTGACATCTTACCCTACATACCCAACTGAGGTGTCCTTGGTGTATTTAAACTTGAAGAAAGGCTCGATTCCCAACATAAAACTCAAGTGGCCAATGAATATGGTCAATGTATGATCTATTGTCTCCTAAATAAGGCTCTGTCCAACCAAGGAATGATACCCCAAATCTAACCAACATAAGGGATATCTACGTGGATACCCATACAATAATTTATTGGTCACCATATTAATAAAATCCTAATAAATATTATTATAGTAAAATATGACATGAGGCACATCTTTTGCCTAGAACCATCAAAAACATGATCGAATGCCCTGAGAATGTCCTCAAGAACATGAATAGAATTCTTTGTCTATACATCTATTTGTAGATGGTATGTCATTCTTAATTTGAATTGGGGACCCATAACCTCTTTTAAAACATTCCAGAACCTATATTTAAAACATGGGTTTATATTAGAAATAATCCTATAGGGAACCACAGGAAGCTGCACAACCTCTCAAACATCCAATTACCTGATCTAATCCACCTTCAACTACTTTTTGATGTGTAATAACTATGATAATATAATAATCCGATAAATTATCACCCAAATTTCATCCTTCCCACTAGGGGTATGTGGTAAACTAACAATAAATTCCATGGAAATATCATCCCACTTCCACACTATAATGGGTAAGGGCTACAACAAACCAACATGAGTGTTCTTCCTTAATTCTCTGTTAATTAAGGAACCATGATATGAAATATGTAGTCAAACACCTCATCCTATACCAATAATTGTTATATATCATTTTAGGAATGATCATGGTTGTCCATGGTTGAATAGACCAACAGGATCGATGTCCACTATCCATAAACTCATGATTAAGAGAAATTAGAATGACCGACCTTCTATAGAAATGAAAATCCCCCGTTGGAGACCAATACTAATCACCTAAGGTCTCCCAACCATTTTTATTTTACTAAATCACTATAAATATATTTTTATTACCAGTGTGAGCTAAACCCTCTCATAAAATGGTGATTAAACCTCTATAGAATCTAAGAACCCATTTCCACCAGCACCATCCTCTCCCAAGCTCATCTTAGTAAACAAACTCATCGAAGACCATTCTTCCTCTGATTTCCTCAATGTTGGAATTTTTAATTTCCCACTCAATGAATTAGAGACCACATTCCCTTTACAATGAGTATAATTAATATCAAAATTGCATGTCTTAATATACTCAACCCATTATCTCTATAACAAATTTAAATCCCACTGAGTAAAAATATACATCAATCTATTATGATCATAATATACAATAACATCAATATATTATTATCATAATATACCATAAACTTCTCCCAAAAGATATAGTGATTCCACATTATGAGTGCATGAATAACCATTCCAAACTCTAGATAGTGGGTAGTGTAGTTATCCTTATGAGGGAATAAATATTATGATCAATATGCAACCACGTGCTTCCCTTGAATCAAAAGATAACCCAAACCCATATTTGATGCATTACAGAAAACATCATTACCTAAAACTGGTATAGGGAGAAATAAAATGTTATCTTAATTCAACCTTGACCTATGATTCTAAAAGGATCTATGAAATTTTTCATTACATTCAATCTTAACACCATTAAATATAAAAGTTGTCATTGGTGATTCAATCTTAGAAATGTATTGAACAAACCACTCATAGTAACTAGTAAAAACGTAGAATCTCTATATCTAAAACACATTTCAAGAATTCTACTAGTATGATACTACCATTATACTTTAGGTATCTACTATGATTCTGGTATCATATATAATATTCACTAGAAACATTAATTATTAGATGCAAAATTCACACATTTAAATCTTAAAATATTAAAAATGTTCACTAATGATTATATAGATAATATCAAAATGATCTGTCTTATCTTCATCTATCCATGGGATTACAAAAATACCCTCCCCGAACATGACTACAATTAAGTCAAAGAACTGATGAAAGATATGGTTTATCAGTACCATGAATACCACAGGAGCGTTAGTGAGACCGAATGGAATAATTAGAAACTCAAAACACCCATACCAGCTCTTTAACATTGTATGAGGTATATCCTCTTATCATACAGTCAACCAGTGGTACACTAGATGATGGTCAATCATTGAAATTCATCGATCCCCTCTGAGTTGATAAAAGAGATCATCAATTCATGGTAAGGTATTCTAATTCATAATGGTCACCTGATTGAACTTTTGACAATAAATACAATGTATGAGGATTATATATTCCTTCTTGGAAAATAGAATAGGTGAATCCCAAAGTGACAAGCTAAAAAAATAAATCCACAGGCCTAAAGGTCTTCAAGTTCAACCTTAAGTTCCTATAACATTTTAGCTTACATATTATAAGGTGGCATGGAAATGAGAATCATACCAGGGTGTTGGTCAATAGTAAACTCGAACTCTCTCTATATTGGTAACCTAGAAAAATTATCCACAATGACCAAAAGGTATGCATTCACTAATTCTGGGAGTGGAATACTCAAACAAGATTCAATAACATCATGGAACATCTCTAATAACAAGCATGTGATCACTCCAACATAAGGAATAATAGCCCCTGCCCCCCTCAGATCTAGAATTACACTCACCCTAAAAGATATGATAACTCCATCGGGAGATAAAAACTAAAATAAACTACGATAAAAGTCTATATGGTCCTTAAAACAAATCATCTATTCGAAGACAATATTCAGTTCAAATATTTCAACATCAAGAACCATAATATCTCATGCCACTTCATTGTCAACTATTGACACACGACACATGGGACATTTGAAACCTTAATCAAACCTCATTCCTAATGGAATAGAAATATCTATCAAGAATAAAATATGTTCTATAAAAAATCAAAAAATGTCAAAAAAAATTGTTGGTGTTATAAAATAATTAGTATTACTACTGTTTGACATATCTATTGCCATAGATGGTGAAATAAACAACGTACCTATAATAGTAGCTATCCCTACCTCAGAATCCTTCGACGCATACTATATTACATAGATACATCGATTCCTAGCTCCTCCTTATGATTTAATAGCCACATAAACTCCCCCCTTGGCCTAAAGTTAAGACACACCACCCTTGGAAGAATCAATATTAACTTATGAACCCTCGGTAAGAGTGGATCCATCCTTAATTCCTTGTTACATATTTCTACAAAAAAATTCATGAGTTGTCCAAATTGTCCATAATGATAATATCTTCTCGGAGCTTCTAAGATACTTCAGACCCACAATTCTATATTTGGTGCTAAAAATGCATACATTTTAAATACAACTCATGAATTTCAAGAAACTCCCATGACCAAAAGTTCAGTGTCTTTGGTAACTAGGTAAATTCATAATTAAATAGTACAAAACACATTTCCTCCATGAGGATTCTCCACACATGTAATTCCATTATACATATAAAAATCATCATAATTCTACGGGAAATTATTAAATGTAAGAAAATGGTGATATATAAATCCTATTAAGGGATAACCAATGGAAACATTTCATAAAATAACATCATGGGTAAGAAATGATGTGTGAACAAGGATACATGTACTTGTGTCTGTTCGTAAAGATAGGACATGCCATGTTATAGGTTTTAATATGCATAAACATTTAAATGTTTAATTAATATATGTGTAATGTTCAGATCTTCTTATCTTGTATGAGTCATATTATAAGTCGGTACTCTATGTGCATTGTAGCAAAACACATGACCAAAAATCCATGTAATTCATGTAATCATCCATGATGTACATGTTGTGAAAGTATGTGATAAGTCATGTCTGCCATAAGTAACAAAATTAATACATTATATGAGTATAATAAATTTTGGTTTGATTTGGACGAGTATTCACCATGTTTCCTCCAATGTACATTAATTAAAAAGTGAATTTTAAATTAATTTATATAATTTGTTTCAAATTACAGTGGATGGGAATCTCAAAGAAATTCAAATAAGGATTAAGATAAAATAATTGATTAATTAAATATAATAATTAATCAATTAGAGTGAGATTTATCTTCATTGATAATGATTATGAATTTAATATTAGTTTTATTAAATAAATAATTAATTTCATGCATGTGGATGATCATGAGATAAATGAAATCTTTTGTATGTGATTGGTTTCATTTAATTTATTATTAAATTAAATTATTGGCATTCATGCGTTCTCTCCATTAATTATGTATGATCTACGTGCCCGTGGTTTCTTTTTCATAAAACCCATTTCCCACTCACCTAAAAGTGAGTAAAATGTATATGTAATAGATGGAAATCCCAAGTTAGTGTATGCGGTTCAATTTCAGAGTCGATGTGAAACCAATCGAAGAGATAGAAATCTGGATAGGTGGAAGGCTGTAAACAAAAACCTTAATTTGTTCATGGGGTTCCTCCCCTAGGTCAAAAATTAGTTTATCAACTCCTATATAAACTAACCATCAGTATAATCTCATGATCATAACATTTATTTTATTTTTTCTAGTTTCATGGTTTTTTCATTTTGGATTTCTTGTCGTGATCACATAATTAATGAATTAATGAACATGAAATATTCAACTAAAATAAACCTGATTATGAATAAATATTATCTAAGACATTGTTAATAACTTATGTAATCCCTCTTAATATTAACAGGCATGTAATAAAGATAATTATCAGAAATTTATTCATAAAAGGATAAAATCATTCAATAAAATATTAAGTCGGTATAGCCTTTCATTACAACGGTTAGAATCGAATCGTAGATCAAAGTGCTTGAACAACTAAATCTAGAGTTCATTAAATTGTCAAGGAATCTAACATGATGTTTTTGGTTGACTTAACTTAGATTAAATCAAGGGTTGACTTCTAAAGAAGGAATTGGTGTAACTGAGAGTCAATGGTTGAGGAAATCCAATTAAAGGGTTTTAGGATTGTGGAGTCCACTCAATAGATCAGGGAACTATGAGTTACTATAGTGTAAATTTGGAATGCCTACCTAAAACAATTCAATTTTCTTGAACAACAAAATCTGGGGTATTGATAAAGGGAATATAGATCCTTGGCACTAGAATATCCAAGAAAAAAGATATTCTTAAACCAATGGTGAAGGAAATTAGGTTTCGATAAAATAGCGAGATACTAATACATTAAATATTTTTTTTATTTGTTAAAATTTTATTAGATAATGTAGTAAACTTATGATTATATTATTTTCTAGAAATAGAAATAAAATGAAATAAAATATGAAATTGCAATCCATATATGATAAGGAAAACCTTCCCACCAGCACAAATTTCTATGCGTGGAAAAGGTTCCTTTGTGTCATCCTTCATCATAAGAGGAAATGGTATATGCTGGAAAAAACATTACCAGTTGTGCTTGGAAATGAGGTAAGTGATGAAGAGATATCTCTCTATGAGAAACATCAAAATGATGCTAGAGATTTTCAATACTTCATACAATCATCCTTGTCAAATGAGATTCTAAGTCAAAATTAGGATATGGATTCCTATAGCCTAATGTATCACCTTCATGATCCCTGTCAAGAGAATGTGAGGAAAGGTAGGTATGAGATATCTAATGCTTCATTCAAAACTAATCATGGAGAGTCTACACTAGTTGGGCCACATGTAGTTATGATTTTCGTCTACATTGAATTAATGGACATGTTAGGGATTAAATTCCTAGATGAGTTGTGTACATATCTCATTTTTCATCACATCCCAAGACTATATCCAACATTTTTTTAAATTACAGTATGTGAAATCATGAGAGGAGTCTTCTAGAACTTATTACTTTAATTATCCATGTTGATAAGGACATGTGGCATGAGAAAACTGCAGTCCTTATGGTGAATAATAAAATGAAGGACAAGGTAAAGTCCCCCAAAACATATAAATAGTCTAACACTCCTATGCACCATCCTAAAAAGAAGAATATCCATAGTCATGGTAAAGAAATAGTGGTAGTATGTTTCATATTTGTAAATTCAAGCCAATGGAAGAGGAACCACACTCAGATGCACGAGGAAGGTAAATGTGTGTTCAACATCATGTGCAATTTATCAATATCTACACATTGTGTATTAGATATAGCTTGTGGGGATCACAACCGTATCCAAATGTAGGAACCAAGTAGATTCTGAAAGATTACAATAGGAGAGGTGGATTTGAGAGATACCAACAGGGTGAGGCTGGCTAACCATTCTATTGCTGACTACCACCTCTCATTTCCAATTAGAATGATTTTGGTTTTAAAATATATTTTTTATGTAATTATAGTTACCCAGAACAAAATTTCTATATCATTCCTAGATATAGATGGGTTTATTATCAACTATGGAAATAAATTTTGTTTCTATTCTACAGAGAACATATGTTATGTTATGTCACATTTAAATAATGGTCTTTATGTATAAAATTAAAAAAACCCAATTGTTGGAAATTAATAACTAATCATGTTTGCATGACTCATATAACACCTAGATATGGCATCATCATCTTGGTCATATAAACAAGAAGAATTTGACAATGCCCTATCAAGATATTTATTTAGACTCTTATCATCTAATACCACTTTATAGATTTCATTATTGTTTACAAGGAAAAATTACCAAACCACCATTCGGTGGACAAGGTGAAAGGTCCACAGAGCTTCTAGGATTGGTGCACACTGATGTGGTTAGTCCATTTCCAGTAGAATCTAGTGGTGGATAATATTACTTCATAACTTTTACTGATGAATTTAGTAGATATGGATATATTTACATAATGAGGAATACATCTGAGTCCTTTAATAAATTCATGGAATTAAAGAATGAAGTAGATAACCATATTTGTATGAATAAAAAGAAGAATCGATCAGATTGAGGTGGTGAATATCTTAACCATGAATTCATCAACTTTTTAGACGAGTTTGGGATTTTATCTTAACTCACACCACCTTACACACCATAGTGGAGGAGTGTTATTTGAAGGAGTAACCGTAACCTTTTAGACATGGTACAATCGATGATGATTTATTTATATCTTTAATTATCCTTTTGGGGATATGAATTACAATATAAAACATAAACCATAATCCAAGTACCAACTAAAGAAAAAAATAGGATTCCCTTCATGTTATAGAGTGGAAATAACCCCATTTTATTGCATAAATGTGTATTGGGCTATGATGTATTTGTTATGGCCTTCTTGGACAAAAAAACAGAACCCTGGGGTAGGAGGTGTATCTTTATAGGGTTTCCCAAGGAAAAAAAGGGGTAATACCTATACAAACCTATAGAAAAGAAAGTTATTGTCACTAGAAAATATGTCTTTCTTGAGAGGGAGCACATCCTCAAAAAGGATAGCGGGATTAAAATTGACTATGTTGAATTTGATGCTCAATATACACAAGATTTCATACAAGGACTGGTTCCATAGATCCCCATGTAATTAGTAGTTCTTGAAACATAAGAAATGCATAGGAGTGTAAGAGAGGTAATAGAATCATATAAATTTGGTTTCATATTTATTTAATATGGTGATTCATTATTGATTAAAAACGATGAACCTCTCTCTTAAAAAGATGCAGTAGAGAGATGAGAATATGCAAGATGGAAAGAATCCATGACTTCTAAAATGGATTCCATGTATAAGATCCTAGTTTCGGTTCTAGTCGATGCAAAAATTGTTGTAAAGTCTTTTGAATGCAAATGGGTATTCAAGAGGAAACTAGACATTTATGGTAAATTAATGAATTATAAATAAATACTAGTGGGTAATGGTTTTAAATAGCATCACAGAATTGATTATGATGAAACATTTTCACAAATTATCATGTTTAAATCCATCAGAATTCTACTTACTATAGTAGCTTACCATAGTAATGAAATTTGGAAGATGGATGTCAAAACTGAATTCCTTAATTGAAACCTGTAGGAAGATGTCCTTATGACACAACCAAATGTTTTTGTGACTTTAGATGATGCCAAATAGATTATTAATTTTATGAGATCTATTTACGGATTGAAGAAACCATTTAGGCCATAGAAAATTCAATTGTATGAATCTATAGATGAATTTTCATTCATTAAGAATGATTGTATGCCATGTGTTTACAATAGGTTTAGTGGAAATGTAGTCATTTCCCTAGTATTATATGTTGACAACATATTACTTATTGGAACCAACATTTCGGTCATAGATTCTACTTAGTATTGGTTGAACATGTTCTTATCCATGAAGTAATTAGGTTAAGCATCCTATAGTTCAGAAATCAAGATAATTCATGATAGATCTAAGAGGATACATGGACTAAGTCAATGTTTATATATTGACCAGATACTAATGTGATTTATCATGGAACAATCCAAGAGGGGATTGGTTCTAGTGTCCCATGGTTTATAGTTTTCTATGAAAACATGTCCTTAGACACCAAAAGATAAATATATAATGAGTAAGATCCCATATGATTTGATGATAGGATCAATCATATATTCCATGTTATATACTAAACATGATATTTCTTATGCATTGAGTGTGGTAGGAAGATATCAAGAAGTTCCAGGAGAACAACATTGGACTATTGTTAAGCCTATCCTTAAGTATCTAAGAATAACTAAGGATATGCTCCTAGTTTATGGGGAATATGAGGATCTGGTCATTCAGGGTTATATTAATGGTGGTTTCTTGATATATCCTCTTGATAGGAATTCACAATCATTATATGTCTTTTGTCTCAATGAAGGATATGTGATCTAGAAGAGATCAAAGTAGCCAGTTGACTCTGAATCTATAGTCGAGTCCAAGTATATAGAGGCTTTTGATGTAGCCAAAGAATCCCTTTGGATTTGGAACATTTTATAGGAGCATGATTTGGTACCTAAAGGTAAAGATCCTATCACATTGTATTGTGATAATACTATAGTTATTGCTCTAGAAAAATATTAATGGTCACACCAAAGGACAAAGTACATACCCCAAAATTATCACCTCTTGAGGAATTTTTATCGAAGGGGTGAAGATGTAGTGAGAAGAATACCCATGGATGAAAATGTGGTAGACCCCATGAATAAAGGCTTATCTCAATAATATCATGATTTTCATGTGAGATCTAGAGGACTGAAGGTTATTAGAAGTTGGCTCTAGTGCAAGTGGGAGACTGTTGGAGTTGGTTCCCTAGAACCAACTGCTATGCACTTCATGATAAACGTGTATTAAGTTGTTTGAATATTAACAAACTACTTATCAAATCATGATAATTATTCTATATCACATAGAATGTGATAATTCCTTAAAATTATTTGTCACACTTAAAGGTCATAGTAGTTCCACATTAAAATGAGATCTCAGAGGTGCTACAAAACTATTATTGAATAAATATTATATATCCAGATGAAGACATTTTAGGGACACAAATGATATATTCTATCAGGGGTTGATACCCATAGGACACTAAGGAAACTTCTCAAGGGGACCCCCATGGTAATATCTAGAAAGATATTATGAGAACGAGACCTCCCAGTAGGAAATCCACATTTATAAGTGTCATTGTATGTTCCTATCTACAGACGAGTGTATTGGTCCTTAGACATTAAGATTATTATTAATTAGTATTATGATTCATTCAAATAAATGTGTTGATGAAAAATATGATGACATATGTTTGCAAAAAGGTAGGATATATTGGTTGTGTCACAAGTAATATTACATTAATGAGTTATGTGAAAAGAGAATTTATCCCTTCCATTCATTATCAAAAGTTAATATCTAAATCCCTGTGATGGAAATTATATAACCTAAATAAATAAATGGTCATCATGTTCTATACAAAAGCTCAATTTCTAGAATGCCAAAGAAAGAGATATCGAGCATATATGATGATCATATAGGCATGCAACTTTCTTGATTTGAGATATTGTGATAAATAAATTATATTAAATAGTAAGCAATCATATGTGGTAACTTGTCATTGCAACACTAAATTATTTATCTATGGCTACCTTGTCATGTTTCTAGATGATAAACTTTTTATTTCGGCTACTTCACTTAATTCCCCCAAGAAAGAGGCCATGAGGGTCATAGAATAACTGTATCCATAATCTCAATTAAATAATATATTATTATTTATTATCTAATAGGTTGAATAAATATTATTCTCGGATGTGGTTTAATTATTATTCATGTATTATTGATCATATTTATTCTATCACTACTTATTTGAGAGAATATATTTAGAGAAGAATATTTAATAAATATTTATTTTCTATTTAGTTAATTTAATATTTATTTATTTATTGATTAATTATATAGTGATATTTAATCAATTAATTAATAACTATTATTCCAGGTCTGATAAATTTTTTGGAGGAATGGAAACCCATGTTTAATGGTTCGATGAGAAATAAAAATATTGAATATAATTTCATTTTATAATATTTAATTATAATTTTCTGGTTAAGTGCATATTGAGAAATATTATTAATATTATTAGTTGACATGTGATGTTTCTAGGATTAAATTAAATAAGAAAGGGAAATTTTAAAATTATTTTATTTTAAACTTAAAAATATTAATACACAGATATTTTATTTTCTCAATAGCTAATTCAATTTTTCACAACAATATTGAAGAATCCTATCAAGCCCTGAAATATCCCTTCTCTAATAATACTTCCAAGAAGGCAAGTAATCCTCCTCCACCGGATCAAGTAGAACACTTTGGAAGCGATTCCCGAGGTGATCAAGGAAGACGACCCAAGCATAAGGATCTTCTGTGTTAGCACACTGAGACACCTTTGGTGAAATCTAGATATTTTTGTATCATGTGTGGATCACCAATAGAGGAAATCAACTCAAGGTTTCTACAACACAATGATGGTCCACCAGAAATATTTCATCAGATTCATCAATGAAGAAATAATTTCATAGTGGGAATTATTTATCCAATTAAACTAATTATAAACAATATAGTTTGATCTCCTCTCTATGGATCTGGTATGATTAACCCTATCTAATCTCATTGATCCATTCAATAGATCATAGATTTAACCATTATAGACCTCATATTGGTCATCAATCATGATAAAATGAAAAGTTGGGAACCACACTTCCCAAAATTCCCCTATTCCTAGAACCTACAAAACAATTTTCTTAGGAATAATAAGATGATCACATTGAAAAAGGAAGTAATTAAATTGAGTTAATTATAATAATAATAATAAGATAATGATACATTCATTGAATATGGATATCAATTGAATATAAATACAAATCCATATATTTTAACCCTTTATTATGGTGCATATGTGCATGTTAATTATCCAAAAACAATCCCCCAAGAGTCTCAAACTAGGTTCACAGTAATTGCCACTCACTATGAACCAAAATTATGGTTGAGATATACCTCACCAACTCTTTTTGTTTTTTTAATCACTAGATGAATCTGAGCCAAAACCAAGTCCACTTGTAGAATCCAAATACGGATGTCATTGCTAGAAATACCAAACACACTTTTCTTTAACAAATATATGATGGTTTTATGGCCATGTTAAACCATGATCATTAAAATTAATTATAATGGTAGTAAAATGAGAAGGCATGGTGATATATCATTGATAAAATAGTATGTAAATTATAATAATTTCATATAATAATATTTCATATTGAAATAAGAAGTAATTTAAAATTTCATGCAAAGGTAGTCATAAAATATGGGTGAGGAACCCTTATTTTAGTAGAGTAATGACTTAGGAAAACGATATAATGTTAGGGAAATTAAGTCTCAAAATAAAAAATCATCATAATCTTAGTAATAGAGTTATTTAAAATCACTTTAAAACATAATAAATTTTTAATTAAAGTCTTATACAAAATAAGAACTTGAATTGAATGAAGTGGAAAAAAATATCACTTACCTTGGGAGGATACTTTTAAAATCTATAGAGGGATCCCTTAGAACCTTGGAACCACATTGGATGGAATATTTAGAGGGATATTTTTGGAAAAGAAATTATAAAAATCTTTGGTGAGGAATGTGAGGAGGTAAAGGGGGTATTTATACATGAGGAGCGGTGTTTGAAAGGGTTAAAATAAATGTTATTTTATTATATAAGTCAACCACTTGTAGGTTAAATCAATTAAAAACAATTTCATATCTTATTAATGAGTGTAAAAGAGTTTTTTATGTTAAAATATCCCAAATTGGAAACTTACCATCCATACAACCTAATAAATTCACATAATTCAAAAATTATTTTTTCCCTTAAAATTCAAATTTTGGTTCCAAAATGTAACATATAAATTTTTTAATAAAAATTTTTAATTTTTATTTCATATTTTTAATTATTAAAATATATTATTATTAAATAAAATGTTCTCTAAATTTTAGTCATGCTGACAAAATAATGATGTCAAAAAATCACAATGCTTTGTAAAGTAGCAATTATTACTTTTTCACCAAAAAATAAAATGTGTCATAAAAACCACAAAAAAATCACCCAAAGATAATTTTGATGATATTAGTCCAAAAATGAAGTTTATTTTATAAAAATAATTATCTAAATAGGATAATATAAAATTTACATAAATATCCTTATATATTTAAATTTAGCAATTTCATTGAAAAATATTGATTCGGGCCATTATAAAAATTATTTAGGACTTAGTTAAAATATATTATAATTTTATAATGAGTTTAAGAATATTATTTAATGAAAATAACTTTTATTTGGAACCTATACATTTATCATAAAATAAATTTTTAATAGATTACTTTTATAGTCTCTAAAAAATAATACAATTTTGATAATATCATTAAATAATCCCATTACTGTTCCCAGTTGTAGTTTTCCATGATGTGTGAAGATATTATGAAATATAAAAGTATTTATATATTCTCATAATAATAGATTCTATATAAAATAATATTTCTATTGATAACATATAGGAAATTTTTGGGCATTACATTCTTCCCCATATAAAGAAATTGTGTCTTCAGAATTTTACACATTGAGTAAAAACTAGTAAATCATAATGTTCTCTTAAATTTTATCTATACAAAGGAATGATTATAAACAAATAAGAGATTTTAATCCTATTTTTTCATACTATTTATGCTTAACCAAGTTCTCTAGATAATTTTTTTATATATCTAAGGCTCTATGCCCAAATATTGTAAATCCAATGTTCCAAAAATAACCAAACTAAGGTCTCATACCAAATGAGACGCACCAAACCAGAACATTCAGATCTAGTTCTAAAAAAAGATTATTTATCCATGATTATTTTTGGATTTGAGATGATGGAGATCCAATGGTCATGGAAACCCCTCTTAAACATGGTCATCAAATATTTCCCTTAGTCTGGTAATTTTGGGTTTCACTAAATCAATTTTATTTTGTTACCAAATTTTAACATGATTAACATAAATTTTGAATATGGTCATTCCACCTTTTATAGATTTTATTTTCCCAATTTTAAAATTCCATTCAGATTCAAATACCAATGGTCATGATAAAAGTAAAAGAAATGGATTGTAGATTGAATGAAGAATTACATAGATGCAAATACATGAATAAAGAAAAAGAAATCAATCCAACAGAACCTTACCCCTTATATTAAATAACCATATCACAAGTCCAGTTTACCCCTCATCCTAGTTATGAGATAATAGGATGGAAGGAATAAATAAAAAGAAAGCATAATGAAAACGAATATGAAACTTGGGAGGACCATACATTTCATAGCTTCTTGCTCCAAGATTTAGTATCCAGGATATTTTTCATAGTAACAACATGGACCTCTATTTATAGAGTCAATATGGTCTCATGTAAAATATAATTTCATTAAATATTGGTCACAAGTGGGCATGGGTAGGTTTCAGGTCTTAAAATAATTCAAAAATTGAGGATACATTGAATCTGGCCATTTTTATCCCATCTCGACCTTCTACACGTCGTGTAGTGATTACACCAACTGTAAATATTGAACCATGTATACTATATTAATGACATGAAATATTTCATGGAATCATCACTAGTGTAAAATCATGAAACATATGTGGCATGTTGTGACACATATCAAGTTCTCTTCTGGGCACATTCCTCTACTTCATGAACTTTGGTTATTTCATGACGTTCACCGGTACATGACGTGTAACGATTAAAAAATGTGTAATGTAATTTTTATTCTTTAGGAGACTTTTCTTCCCTCAGTTATTTAGTAATGTTCCTTGGAAGTTCCCCATGGTCATCAGATTTTTCAGAATACCTTCATTTAAAGGATTCTTCCCCCCCCCCACACACACACATGAATTCATACTTGTTCTCATGGATGGAATCTCAACATACTACAACAGACGCTTACTATAGCATGATTCAAATTCAATGTCAAAAATATAATTGATCAAATGTAAAATAAAACTCTTGAGATTAACATGTTGAAAATTTGTTAACACATAATTTAATTTTCTTCTTTAAAAATATCTATGTCTTTTCATTCATCCATTTTCATTTTTCAATTAATTATTAATATTCATACCCTTTGTAATTTACCTCATGTAAATTTTTTCTGTCATCATCATTGTATGTTTGAATATAGTGATTCTCATACCTCAAGAAATTTCACTAACCATAGGCTTTCAAGGAATAAAGAATCTCCATTGCGTAAATAAAATATCAAAATTAATCATAAGGGCTTCACCATTTCAGATCCATTGACTCTAAGTCGTACAAAAGGTAGGAAATTTATATAAATCAAGTAAGAATCCAAAAAAGAGTTTTTTTATCTATTTTACTGTACATTATAATCGTGAAATAATCTCAATAAAAATTTCAATTCATTGATGTCATTTCTATCTCCCCCTAAAAAGATCAACGTGGGCTCGTGATACATGTAATTGAAATGAATGAATGAAACTCTCTTTATTTTGAATTTTTTTCTATTTTTCTATTTTTATTTTTTGAAATTTGTGGTGAAGAAAAATCTCACATCCATCACCTAACAACATTCTCTTAAAATATCATCAATTTGGAAAATAGTTATTTTTGATCCTCCTATGTTACAACCATTTTTTTATTTTTTTCAAATGTTTTTTAACAAGAGAGGTCAGTAATGAATTAAAATGAAAAATACATGGACCCTACCTGAATCAAAATGGATAATCACCCAAAACAATATCCTGGATAAATTATATGTCATTATAACCTAGGAAATACCTCCCCCATATTTAGTCTATTGAATATCATAAAAATTATTTAAAAGGATGGCAGGAATGGATAAAATAGGATTTTAACTCAGTTCATTTCCCAACAAGGATGTTCATGGATTATACATGTTTAAAAAGGACTAATGAAATGTGGGTCTTTGGATAAGGGATAAAAAATATGATTCAATCATATTAAAAGTGATTTTTTCAGTCATATATTTGATAAGATGCAATAAAGTTTCTAGAATACATCATTTTTATGTTTCAAAAGAAATATACTATTGAAAGAATACAAGATATTTTCTTAGTGGATATCTCTGGGATGATACGAATGGTTTTCCCAACTGATCATGGAAAATAATATGTATAATTAAATCAATTAATGAAAATATCATAAATTTATATCGTGGTCATATGTCAGAAAATTTTATTTTATAGTGGTTGACATACTTTTCAAATCCTGATTTGTCGACTCCTAATCTATATTCTTATCCATACTAATTCTTCTCCCCATTTTCTCATTCAAATTTATTAACAATGAAATATAAATTCATGGCATGGTAATTATCATTGGTATTTTATGTCTCCTAGTTTGTTTGATTAAATAATGAATCAAATACAAGGTATGCAATCGGACGTTAATAACTCTAATTAAATGTTGGTACAATTATGAACTTAAAAACTTAATCCAAAATTTAGTGTTTATTTGAAGTTGGTTGTACATATATTTCTGATAAAAATTCAGGATGTGTACTTTTCTCAGGATGTGTAATTGAACTGTAGGCTCTTTCTGTGTCTACTACTTCTTACTTCTAGTTCGGGTCTTGATGGTCTTGAAAATAAAAAATAAATAGGTTAAAATACAAGCCATTATCAATGAATGTTGAAATATTTTATGTGAAATCATGTTCACCTAAAAACCAACTAAAGAAAAATAAAAAATGAAAACTGGGTTTCCTCCTAAAAGTGAATCTTTATTGCAAAATTGGCTCAAAATTACCTCTTATAGATTTAGCTCACCTGAAAAATGATATGAAATTTTGTACCTTGTAGGGGTCTATAAATGGTCCCAGTTGTATCCTGTCCATGTAGGCTGGTCCCTATTATTCGTCTATAAATATCTTAATTCTTCATGGTGGTTGTATTTTCTTAATCTCTATTAGACTAATCCACCATTTCTTTCTTAATCCAGATGAACTAAACTGAATTTCATGAACTATCCATACCTATTGACCTTGCTCAAATGTAGTGGAGTAGGCTTCTCCTTTGGTGTCATTGATCATGGTCCCCATATTATCAAAATTATTTAGTTAAAAATCCAATTTCACAATAGTATATTACTCATTTATATCATTACCTTCAATGAAACCCATAATTTAGGTGTATTGTATTCTACAAACTCTTTTCATCTTGTACATCACTGTTCTACATTTAATAGTTGAAATTGAAAATTACTTGGTCATAACCAACTCTTAGACAAAGTTCTCTTCTTTGGATATCAACCAGTTCAATATCAATGGATAAAAATAGTCTCTCAAATGAGTGAATTTTTATCCTCTTCTATATCCAACACTAAGAATTCAATGTGAATGATAAAATTATCAATTTTTATAAGGATAACCTTGATTAATTATTATGGTTACTTCACTATTAATTCATCCAATTGAAGTGAAACACTTCTGGGAAGAATGCCTTCTAGTTGCAAACAACTGCATATCATGTAAGACATGATATTGAAACTAACACCAAGTAACCAATACATTTTCCACATTTTATGGATATGATAAATATGGAAATTAAAAAGCTATCCGGATCATGTTTGTTCATAGGAACATCCCATAATACAACCGTTGAACATTATCATGTTAGTGGAATAGTTCATATTTCCTCCAGCTTCATCTTATTGATTACTAGATCTTTTATGAATTTATTTACAGGTCTACATGTTTGAGGGAACCTCTAAAAAAATACATATTAATTTGAAATTTTTTAAAGTGTTTAAAATATTTTTTATACATTGATCTTCACTTGTGACATTTATTCTAGACACGGTTTTATTAATGTTTACTATTTTGGTTCTTCTGCAGCTTCCTCATCTATTATTTAATTACTATTCTAAATTTTATTTTCACATTGTTTCACTAGTTATTCTTCATTACATCCTATAAATTTTATACCACTTATTTTTGTTTTATTCCAACTTCTAAGTAGTAATGCTTTTAATTCTTTATGTTGGCGTACTTCAGGGCATCCTAGTAGTTCTCATATGTGTCTCTCAAAGATCTAATTGTAGATTTGGATAACATGATGCTCTATATTAAAAAATGTGGCATTTTGGTTCATTGATTATTCTTTTATTCCCTTGAGTACAACCCCAGTTCTTGTCATGAATAACGACAATTTATCTTCCAATGCATGTACCTGGATCATTAGTGTGGTTTCATAGGGGGATTTTGTTGGTACACTTGTTACCATGGTTGAAATAATTTCCATTTTTGAGTCTTAGAACCCTAAAATTTATTACCCTGAATCTAATTAGTATAATTTATATCTTCTATATAAATAACCTGGGGTTGTCTGTACTATCCCATCAAGATTTTCATCTTATTGGTTAATAATTCTAGTTTTTTCACTATCAAGTCATTGTTTTTTATTATATATACCCCTTTTCATTTTGTTCCTCTTCCTTACCATTAGAAACTATTTCTCTCTATTTAAATCAATAAGTTGTAGATCACATTATGTGACTTCTTCATCAGGGATCCTCCATCTTCAGTGTCTAGAATCAACATATTTTCTTATGAAAAAACATTATATAAATTTTGTATTATCATTCATAGAACAATATCATGATGGGGGAATTTTCTAATAATATATTTATATCATTCCCATAAAAAATATAGACATTCATATTAAAATTGAACTATTTAAAATATTTACTCATATGTCCATTGATTTTAAAGGTTGGAAGAATTGGGTGAGAATGTTTCATGTGTGGTCATCCCATGTAGTGCTAGAAAGTGAAGGCAGGACATGGATCCAATCACAATCACTCTCATGTAATGAAATTACAAAAAGAAAGAGCCTTATTGAATTTCAGGAAACATTTTGGAATTGGAATGTGTCACCGAACTTGAAAAGGATTCCTAAATGTGTGTTTGAATCTTCATGAAGTAGTTTAGTGAACTGAATGTGGTTTGAGATCATCTAGATGATTTTTTATTTAATCTGAAAAGTGGTTTGCAGCCAAAGTAGGTTATAGGATTCTTAATTTAAATCATGTGTTTGATGGATGCCCATAGAATATGAACTTCAATTTCACTAGATGTCTTTTATGAACTCCACTGGTAGCTAGAAGTTTCTTTTTTCCATCAATGATTGTATCTTCCTAGCTCTTCCTTAAGCTTTTCTCCAGTTCAATATTGAATACAAAAACCTCTGTTCATTTTGCTCATGTGTTGTGGTCATGCATTTAAAAATTAAAAACTGATGTCTATTGAATGACTTCACCTAGTGCAAATTGGGAAACTAGAATGAATAAATAAAATTAAAAATTAACAGAAACCTAAAAACCAACTTGTTACTCTCCCCGGAAATGGAACTAGTTTTGACGGGCTTAAAGGGAATCATAATTTCCCAACAGGTCTAATAAAAATACAAAATTTATAAAAATTCAAACTATGCTTCACAATTAATTAAAATTTAGTATTAGGAATGCTTGAGGTCAAACCCATATAGATGGTGAAGTAGTATATTTAGGTTATCAAAATATTTCGTTTGATTGAAATGAAGAAAGAGGTGAGGAATGAGATTGGGGTTTTGGAAAAATTTTGAATGAAGAAGAATGAAGATGAAGTAGATTGATTATTTGGTTTGAAGTCATATTTGAATGGAATGTATGGGTTCTTTATTTTGAGGGTTCATGTGAAATTTAATTTTTTAGAAAATAATTTTATTAATATAGGATTGGTTTTCGAGTGAAGATGAGGGAGATCCAATTGTCATGGTATCCCCTCCTTATCATGGTAATCTATTATTTCTACTAGGTCAGAAATTTAGGGTTTCACTGAATCATGTTTGTTTCAATACCATATTTAAACCTGATTCCAATAAATTTTAAAATGTTTATGTCTCCATTTACGGTTACTAGTTGTGAAATTTTAATGTTCCTTTCAAACTAAAATACCAATGTTTGTGATTAAAGTAAAATAAAGTGATAGGAAATTGATTAATGAATTATGAAAAACCAAATACATGAATAATGAAAATGAAAAAAATATAATAGAACCTTCCCCCTTCTATTACATAACCCTAAATCACAGTGGGTTAACTCATTCATCCTAGCAAAGATAGAATTATAGAGAAGGAATAAATAAAAATAAATCATAATGAAAACAGAGATGAAACATAGGAGGACCATGCGCAATGCAGCTTCTCATTCCATGCTTTGGTCTTCAGGGTCTCATTCATAGTGGTATCCTAGACCTTTATTTATAGAGTCTATATAGGCTCTATCAGCATTTAATTCCATTAAGGATTTGTCAAAAAGTGTTCATTGGTGGGTCTTATTTCATAAAACATGTCAAAATTTGATTATACATCGAGTATTGAGATTTTTATCCACTATAGACTTTTTACATATCATGTAGTGATTACACCATGTGTAAACCAAACACAATGTGTAAATCTTACACCAAATTTATCATATTAATGACATGCATCATTTTTGGGAATCATCACCTATGTCATTATGTGACGCATATGTGTCATGTAGTGAAGCATATCAACTTCATTTAAGGATTATTTCCTCAACATCAGGAACTATAGTACATCAATTAATTTCAATGGTACACTATATAATGGGTATTTTCATTTTTCTTCTCTAAGAGCCTCATTTTGAATCATTTTTTAAGCTATGTTCCAAGGAAGTTCTCCATGATCATAAAATTTTGTAAAGTCCTTCATTTTATGGAATTATTTGTTGTTTGAGATCCTTTTACTCAATTTACAAAACCTGCTGCATCATAAAAAATATCAATAAAACACCAGGGATATATGAATTCATTAATAATTAAATCCTCAAAATCACTACATTTTAATTTCAGAAATATATATAATAAATGTACTTATCAGTAGTTGTAAAAGAGGGGCAAGGAACCGTTATTTTGGGAGAGTAACGACTTAGAAAAAATCTACAATGAGAGGCAAATGTACTATCTCATTAACAAGGAATCAAATTAACAATAATGAAGGTATTTAAAATAACATGATGACATAATAAATTCAGAATCAAAGGCCCAGACAAAAGAAGAACTTGAATTGAAAGAATTGGAGGAAATGATCCTCTAACTTGGAAGGATGATTCTTAAAGCTACATAAAGACTCATTGGAACCTTTGAACCACCTTTTAGGTAATATTGACAAGGATATTAAGAGATAAATCATGCTCAAAATCATCTGTGTGGAATGTGATAATGGAACCAGGGAATACATAGACATGAGTAGGGGTGGTTTTAAGGGTTCAAATATAGGTTATTTAATTATATAATAAAAACAATTCTGGATGAATTAAGTTCCAACCAAATTTTTTGGATTATTAATGATTTGGAGAGATTTTTTGTACATTCAAAAGAAACCTAATTCAAAACATACCTTCTATCCAACCCAATCAATGCGGAGAATCCAAAAAATAATTGTTATCTTAAAATTTAATTTTTTTGTCCCAAAATGTAAGGTGTAAATTTCTAAATTAAAATTAATATTTTTAAATAAATTTTTATAATTATTAAATTATATTTTTTAAAATAAAATGTTTCATAAATTTTCATTCACGATGACATAATATTGATGTCATAAAATTGCATTGCTTTATAAAATAGCTATTTTCACCTTTTTCACCAAAACATTACATTTGTCATAAAATTCCCAAAACAATCATACTAAGATAATTTTGAGGTTCTATTTCCAAAATTTTAGTTTATTTTAACAAAATAATTATCTTAATTTTAGAAGATTTACTTTAAAATAAATATCATTATTTATTAAAATTTAGAAATTTAATTGAAAAATAAACTTTTTGGCAATTATAAAAATTATTTAATATTTTATTAATATATTTTATAATTTTAAAAATTGTTTTATATGATTATTTCATGAAAATAAATTTAATTTAAAACTTATAAATTTATCATAAAATATATTTTTAATAGAATATTCTTATAGTATCCATAAAAATAATACAATTTTTATTATATCATTAAATAATCTATTTATTGTGCTTTGTAATAGTTATACATGATTTGTAAAGTTATTATGAAATGTAAAAGTATTTATCTGTGCTCATAATATAAAATTCATTATAAAATATTATTTCTATTAATAACATAATGGAATTTTCAGGGTGTTATAACTTCCATATAGTTATGCATGATATCACTAGTCATTTCACACTAATAGAAAACAACCTGGTATTTTCCTAATGAAGAGCCTGAAAATTCTCCCAAATAAAATTAATCACCCATACATTTTCATTTCTATCTTGAAGAAAATCCATGTCTAATAGCTACACCAACCGAAGCTGTACCCAAACTAGTTCCCCTAGATATGTCTGCCTCATTCATAGTCACTTTTTCAACTACCTCCCAAAAGGTTAGAAGGAATAATATAATACACTTCAACTAAATATCAACCCTCAGACCCATCTCAAAACACTTAGGTTTAACGTAATCATTTATAATAAGCTCATGTGCTAGGTTCACTAACCCATTGAAACATGTATAGTAATCCAAAACTATAAACTCACATTCATCTAAGGTTAGAAATCCCCAAGTATTTTCCACATATAATGATTCAAGATAAAACTACTAATTTATGGTTTTCTTGAATGATGGCCGTGTAAAATTCTCATGAAACTTAGCTTGCATGATGGAGTCCCACCATCTCCTACCCAGTCCTTAAAGAATATTAGTCTAATAACCCACCATAGAGTCTTGAAATGCTTGTAGAAAAAAGAAGCCACTTTCAATCCATTCAAGACATCCCTCAGATTCCAGGGGTCCTTTATAACCATATAAGATAGGTGGATTATAATTATTAAATTATAATCCACGATCCAACATTAAGCCCTGTTATCCAATACCCACCTATCCTAGAGTCTTAATAGTTTATATTACAGCATCCACTAATGAAGGGTCCACTAGAGGATTTGTCAGCAAATTGTTTCTTGTTGTTTCTTCACTCAAAATATGAAGCGTTCTTCTATGAGGCATTGTCTAATTAATACAAGATAATAACAAATAATCATAAGAGAAAATTCCCATATCATAAGACCAACTTCCAAAATCCTTATTAATGCCTTTAAATATCAAGAATTTAAAGAAATCATGTATATTATTAATGAAAAAAAAAGAGTATGACCATTGAAATAAATCAAAAATCCATTTTATATGAATAACCTCAGTAACCAATCTAATACATTGAAACAAATCCTTGACCACCCATGGTAACTCGAGTTCAGATAGTGAAGTGATCTAGTTAGGCAACCTCATACACTTACTAACTGAATTCTGACAGTCCTACCTCATGTATACCAAGTACATCCAACTAACACCATGTACTTTCATAACACTTTATGCTGGGTAAACCCCTATGATACCACTTTTGTAAATAACCAACATAGTTCAACTAGTCATTTCTCCCAAGAAGGTATTTCACATGGTGAGGTGAAAAAAACAACACACCTCTCATGTATAACTAAAGAACAAATAGATTTCAAAAAACAAGAAAAATATGTGACCATGAGACATAAAATTTCAGGACCAATAAGCTAAACAATATTATAAAACTATAAATTTCAAAGGATAATCTTCATTTGACCTTCCATTACCACTAAACTATCCCACTATGAAGGTAACAACAACCAAGAGAAGTTGTAAAACTATATGATGCCCCACCGTTTACCTGAGTCCTATAAAACGACATCTACAAATTCCCAAAGGAAAATAGTAAGGTGTAAGACTAATTCCTAGAAATATATCCCTATAGAATCTATACAAAATCTAATACCAACGAAATGTTATCTCTCTCTTTAAAACAAAAAAAATTATAAAGAGTATCCAAAAGATGTCCATTATATAAAGCATCCGTCGGTTTTTCATAAATTCCTTCCATATTTATAGAGACATGGAATATGATAAGTATATGTGAGAAAGAATATAATCATATAATGAACCATCCATGGATGTTACATATGATAAAAAAGTGATCAACAAACACTAAAATATACCAACATGTGTAAAAACAAGAATAAATCAAAATGCACACAATTTAGGCTCTAACACGTGGAAATATGTACTGAAATATAAAATAAATCACTAATTCATGCATCCTGTGAATCAAACAAAATATTGATTCCTAACACACAGTCTCCCAATATCGAACCTCTAGTTGTATAACAATGACTATGAGTGACAAGTCCATTTCCCGATACACCTAAGGTTCCCAGTGTTTAATACTTGTCAGCACTATTTGAAAACTATGTTGATAATTTATAAAAACATTTTCATAGTGAATCTTTATGGGTTCCATGATTGAAAACCCAATTATGAATCAAATTCACCTTAAGTTAATTTCATCAACCAATATTTTTTAAGTCATTTTTAAATAAAACCCCTTTAAAAACATGTACCTCTTTACAAAAAACACCATTGATATCAAATACATCCATTTAATAAATCAATGAAATGGATTTTACAATAAATTTAAGTAATTAATTATTTAGAACATTTGTATAGAGACACCTATCTATAAAATACAGATAAAATACCAAGAATTGATCTCACAAGGACTGGAGTTGAATCTGATAAAAAAAGGGCCTAAAAGCTTTAGAAACCCTCTCTTAGGTGCTTAAGGTTTGAAAGATAAAATTTGAAGAATAACTAATTATGAGGGAAGTTGGGTTTTGTAAAAAATATCCAAAATGTAAGATCATAATGCATCTCATCCATGCTACAATCATCAGGTTTTTACCTAAGATTATGACACATCCCATTACATTACCCTGATATAACCCATGATCAAACTGGACTCTAGAAACTATGGTCCAGAACACTCCCAAAGACTATTCTTCCATTAAAATTCCATGGCGAAACCCATGAACCAAGCCATAGCTACCCAAAAAAGGAGAACCACCAAACTCACCCTATTGGAATGCAATAAAAAACATCTAGTTCCACACCATCAAGCTCAAACAAAAAAAAGGCCTATACTGCATCCCCTTAACCACAGTGTGGCCTGGTAAAAAATGGGAGTGGCACCAACATTCCACCTCATGTAAACCATGTCACAACTGTCTTTCCCATGCAACAGAAAGAATATCCATGGCATAGCCACTCCGGTCCATGGTGTACACTACTAGAGAAAAATATTTTACCAGAACTAGAAAAATCAATCATCAGTGCTAAAAAGAATTTTTGATCTTAGAGTCATTAAAAGGGTGCCCATTATGAGTTCTAGAAAAGAGTTCATAAAGGGGGACATTATATGTTCTAAAAGTAATTGATAAATGTGGGACATTATCAACACTAGTCAATCATAGTTAAGGGTTCTCGTTTATCAGTGCTACATCATGCATTGATAAAGGTTCTACTATAATGTCCTGTTAAAATTTCAACACACTATAGTCTTTGATACTATCCCAAAATACAAACAATAGTAAAGAATTAAGGATATAGAAAATTGATATTTTAATTTAAATAAAAATTAAAAAAACAAAAAAAACAATATTATAGACATTTCAAACTTTTTTAGTTCAATTACATTAGCTAGTACAATTTATCACAAACATTTAAAAACATCAATGGATTCATCGTATTTGGCACCCGACCCCCTCTTAAAAAGAATGATCATGGTATCAGTTGCCAAAAAAAACCACACCAACTCGAGTAATGGAGTCTAAATATATAATATAAAAATTATTTTGTTAGTGATATTATAAAGAAATAAAATATTCATAAATGTGATACAATAAATTAATAAAATGTCAATTTTAAAATGATAGCAGACTCTTGGTGTCATTCCGATCACATTGTGTGTCGGATTGAGGTATGAATGATTCCTCCATGTCAAAAATGATATATGGACAATTTTCCTCTAGTATAAAAAAATCTAAAATTGTTTTCTCACTTTTGATTATATCACTTGTGTTTTTTACTAAAATGTATTTTTAAACTAAAAACATGAACTTTGAGTCATACCACACACATAGTGTATCATTTTGTGGTGAGAATAATTCCTACATATAAAAAATGTCTTCTTAATTTTTTTTCTATACTATAAAGACTATCCAATAATTATTTCTTGGTTTTTATTTACTGACACATATTTTGAACTGAAATTGCAATTTTAGACTAATAACAAACACTTTGAGTAATACCAGTCACATCATGCGTTTGATTGAGGTGAGGATGATTATTAATTGTCACAAATGTAATATGGATATTTTTTATAAATTATCATGATAATAAAAATGTTTTTGTTCAACTTTGATTATGTCACTTTTCTTTCTTACTAAAATGTCAATTTTAAATAAAAAGAAATACATGGAATCATACCTATCACATTGTGTGTTGTATTGAGGTGACTCAAATTATTACAAATTACAAATGAGTTATGTATATTTGTATTAAATGAATTTACTCAATTTTGATCATTTATGTTTTTTTACTAAAATATCATTTTAGATAGAAAGCATACACTTTGAGTCATACCATTCACATCATGTGTTTTTTTTGATATGATACTAATTCCTACATATCACAAATGACTTATGAATTGTTCTTCCAAAATTATTAGGGAACTCTGAGTATATTTTCTTAGTTTTCAATGAGTGACAGACATTTTGAATTTTATTTTCAATTTTAAACTGATTACCACCACTTTTAGTTATATCAATAACATTATGTATCAGATTGAGGTTCAGTTGATTCCTTTACATCAAAATTTACTTATGCAATGTTTTTCTAAAGTATCAAAATAATCCAAATTTTTTTTCTTGGTTTTGAATATGTGACATGTGTTTACAAATAAGATGTCAATTTTATACTAAAAACACACCCTTTGAGTCGTACCAGACATGCTGTGTGTAAAATAGAGTAGTGGATATTTCCGAAACGTAAGAAATTACTTATGGATCATTTTATTAATTTATACAAAAATATGAATGTATTTTCTCAGTTTTTTGTATTCCACTTTTCCTTTTTAGAAAAAAATAACAATTTTAAATAACAACACACACATTGAATCATATCGATCAAATAATGTATAAGATTGAGGTATGAATGATTCCTACATGTCACCAATTATTTATGGATTTTGTTCCTAAATTATAAAAAAAATGAATTTTTTTCCTTTGTTTTGTGTTTGTGACTTGTGTTTTCAACTAAACTGTCATTTTAAATTGAAAACACACACTTTGAGTCAATTCAGTCACATCAGGTGTTGGTTTAATGTGATAATTATTCATATATGTCACAAATGAATTATGAATCATTTTCTAAAAGTATAAAGACAATCGAAGTGTGTTTTATCATATTTCAGTGAGTGATAGTATTTTTGAATTAAAATGTCAATTTTAACAGATAACTGACACTTTTAGTTATACTAGGCACCCTGTGTATCAGATTGAGTATTGATTGATTCCTACACATTAAAAATGACTTATGGATCATTTTCATATTGTATATAAACAATATGAATTAATTTTCTCATTTTTGAGTATGTGACACGTGTTTTCAACTAAAATGATAATTCTAAGTTGAATGTATGAACTTTTAGTCATACTGGACACACCATGTGTTGGGATGTGGTGATGCTTATTCCTAAATATAAAAAAATTACTTAAGGATTATTTTCTTAATGTATCAAAATAATCCTAATATGTTTTCTCCTGTTTGAGTATGCCACAAATAATTTTTACTAAAATACATATTTTAAATAAAAAGACATGATTGGAGTGGTACCGGTCAAAATATCATTAGATTGAAGTGTGAATAATTCCTACAAATAAAAATGACTTATGGATCATTTTCCTAAAGCATCAAAATAGTCCAAAAGAGATTTCTCATTTTTCAGTATATAGCTCTTGTTTTCTAACTAAAATGTCATTTCAAACAAAAAATAGGAACTTTAAGTCATACCCATCACATCATTTGTTGGTTTGATGTGATAATAATTCCAAAATTTCACAAATGACCTATGAATCATTTTATTAAATTATAAATACAATATGAGAATGTTTTCTTGTTTTTTGGTGAGTGAAACATGTTTTGAACTGAATGATTAATTTTAAACAAATAATGAATTATTTGAGTCATACCGAGCACACCATGCATCAGATTACAGTATGTATGATTCCTATTTGTCAAAAATGACTTATGGATAATTTTCATAAAGAATAAAAATATTCTGATTGTGTTTTATTGTTTTTTAGTACATCACTTTTATTTTGTACTAAAATGTCAATTTTAGATAAAAAGACCCACGTAGTGTCATACTGGACAAACTGAGCATCATATTGAGGTAAAGAAAATTCCTATACTTCAGAAATGAAATATGGATCATTTTAATATAGTATAAAAACAATAATAATGTGTTTTATCTATATTATTATGCCAGTTGTGTTTTTTAATTAAATATATTTTTAAGCAGAGAACATGCACTTTCAATAATATCAATCACATTGAGTGTCAGTTTGATGTGAGACTAATTTATACACATCACAAATGTCTTATGAATCATTTTAATAAATTTTCAAGACAATATGAGTTGCTTTATTAGATTTTAGTGAGTGACACATTTTTTGAACTAAATTTTCACTTTTAAACAGATAACAGGCACTTTGATTCATACTGAGCACACTATGTATTAAACTAATGGTTCACTGATTCTTACACATTAGAAATGACATATGAATCAATTTAAAAAAGTATCAAAATAACACTAATTATTTTCCTCTATTTTCAGTAAATCAATTTTTTTTACTATAATGCCTATTTTAAATAAAATAGACACACTTGGAGTTATTCCGGTCACACCGTTCATCTCATTGAGGTGTGCCTAATACCTACACGTCAAAAATGACTCATATATTGTTTTACTAAAATATCAAAAATATAAAAATGAATTTTATCATTTTTTAGAATTTCAGTTCTGTTTTTTACTAAAACATCATTTTAAACTGAGAACACGCAATTTCAGTCATACTGGTCACATTGTGTTTCAATTTAATACGAGACTAATTCTTACATAAAACAAATGAATTTTGAATTTTTTTTCCGAAATTAACAACACAATCCAAGTATTTTTTCTTAGTTTTCAGTGAGTGACACAAGTTTATAATTAAATTATTTATTTTATACTGATAACAGAAACTTCGAGTATTTTGGTCACATTGTGAATCAGATTGAGGTGTGGAAAATTCCTACACATCACATGTGACCTATGTATTGTTTTCATAAAGTATCAAAACAATATGAATATGTTTTTTGGTTTTGAGTATGTGATGTTTTTTTCAACTAAAATGTCAATTTAAAACTCAAAACACGTACTATGAGTCATACTGGACACCCCATGTATATAATTGAGGTTTGGATGATTCCACTTATAAAAAATGACTTATGGAATGTTTTCCTAATGTATCAGATAACATTTATTTGGAAATTAACTAACAATTATTTAAAATGATGATAAAATCAACTTAATAAGTAGTGGGTAGTCACCTTTTCATGATGTGTGTATAAATTATAACACTAGGTATACTACCCATTCATTCATAAACAAATATATTTCCTCTCATGAATATGAGGAATTAAAATATTTTTTGAAGTTCTGTAAAAATATAAATAAATAAATTATTAATAAATATTTGAAATGAAATTATAATTATATTCAAAAATACATCTTTTCACATTCTAGTTTTTTGATAGAAAATGATAGTTTTAATAAATTTTCAAACATAATAACCAAAAACATTTCCATTAGTTTTTTTAGAACACAATAGAATGATTGATAAAAATAAATAATTTTTATTGATATATGTTTTTATAGTGAAATATTATTTTATATGCCCTAAAAAATATCATCTTATAGAAGTTGATAGGCTCCTTCTATTCATTGACTATCCTCATGCCATGATTTGGATGATATTCAAACACCACCATGTCATAACAAGAATTATCATAAAAATAATATAAAATGTATAACTTGAAGTTTAGTAGTAAAATGTTGAATGCATTGTATTACAAATTGATAAACATCACCACGTGTGGTTATCTTTTTGGGTATCCATTTATTGAATCTAGAAAATAGATCTGTAGATTATCCAAATTGACTACAATGAGTAACCAATGCTAACTAAAAAAGTAATAAGTAATGGAATGAATGAAAATATATTTGATATGATTAAATTGTATATTTTTACCTCTTCATCATGGGTATTAAGAAGGGTTTGCCACCTATGAGTTTGATTTCAATCATTTTATCCAATCTATCCTCTATTACTTCAAATTTCTTTGGTTTGAATTTGCATTCTTATACAGAAGTTTTGCGAGTATTAATTATTCCAAATTTCATTTCATAGTGTTTTCTCTTTTAATTTTATTCATATATAAATTCACAAAAAAATATGAATAGTATTCATTCATAATTATCATAGTATATTAGCTATTGGTTAGAGAAATCATGAAAACAAACCTCATATATACCTTTAAAACTGAGACTCCACGAAATTATTGCATGAATATTTTTCTCACGTTATCAAGACAAATATTTTCTATAATGGACTATATATTCATTTGTTCTTGACAATCATTTGTGGTCATAACAGTATTTTCTATCGTTTTATCTGCATGAACCATCAATGTTAGTAAATACCTAAGTTGAACAGGTAGGGTAAATGTACATTGTAAAGATATTTTTCAATTGTATTGTTTATCCTTTTGTTTTTTTTGATTCTAAATTCCATTTAACCCCCTTTACTTTGTCTGTCTATAATAAAATTCATCAGTTCAAACATTTTTTGTATTAATTGTTAATGTTTTTTCATAAACAAATGTGTAATGGAAACCTCCTTATCGATATGTTTATAAAAGATCTAATAGTTATTATATGAATATTCAAATAGATTTCTCAACCTTATGAATATATGAATCATCAAGTGGAATAGGTATCTCGATGCTCGGCTCATGAGCTATGTTAATCTACACTCTCACATGACCAATTGGATGATATATATCATATATAATATGTCCTTGGATATTGAACATGGTTTACATCTCAAAAAGGTGTTGGGTGGGTGTAGATAGATATAAATCACAATAATTTTCAACCTAAATAATATTAGAATAGGAAGGAATAAGTGTCTACTTGATTCACATTCAACGGAAATAATTATAAAAAATATTGATTACCTCTTCTAAGATCGCTCTTTGAGGGTAATGGATCCCCTCAAATATGGTGGGGGTGGGGGATATTTATATAGTGTTTGTTCTGGTGTTTTTTCTTCACTTTTATTTCTTTTGGAGACTCTTATTATTCCTTGTAAGATTTTGATATATTTAAATATATATCTAGATCTAGGCGGCGAGACAACAAGGGATTTCAAGGCCCGATGTACCCAAAATAAATTTTGTAAAAATATTAAATATATTTTATATTACACACACAAATGTTTTTAAAGAAAATAAGATACCCCTTCATCGGAAGATCGAATCAAAACTATAAGACCATTGTTCAGTCTGGAACATGTTGTTTAGCCTATGATTGATCAAAAATAGGTCGGCATGGGGCGTTCAGACATATTTCATGATGGTTGTATGTTAAGTGGATGAATTATTTAAATAGTTTAATCAATTTATATATTTAACCTAACTAAAATATCTATAATATACTACCATGTTGAATTTCACCAGGTTATCGTTATAATCCTAGGATCTCTAAGATATTGTCCATCCTCCTTCCATTGAAGAATCACATCGGATGACGAAGAAACTCTAGATCATAGAATATTGGGATGCAGTGAATGAAAAAACTAAATTTTATTGTTGGTGAGACCATTACTTGAATAATAATGATCCAATATCTAGTTAGGAACCTTCATGTTGAGTTTTACGCTCTTTTGATTAAATGGTTTGAGAAAATCAACCCTTTCTATTGAACTGCACTTATTTCGGATCCTTGGCATGCTCCTATATACCGATATAATAGGTTTTCATGTTTTTAAAACCTATTTTTCACCATTATTGATCACTGTCCAGTAATAATAAGAAAGTGGTTGTTGAAAATCTATTATTTTACTTCCCCCCCCCCCAAACATTCGTTGCATTATTCACTCGTAGGACACAACTATCCTAGTTTGACATTGTCAGGTAGTACTGAGCCCAAGAAGACCACCAAAATCATGATTAATTGATGAATGCAGCATGGATCCATGAAACAAGGATTAATATGGTATTTTTTTAAGCTAATGAAGATCATTTTGATGATTAGAGATCGAATAATCATTGATATAAGAATTCAGAATGTGCTGGTGCGAGGCGATGCATGAATGGATTCGAGAATTTTTTTTCCAGCAACTGAATGTCTGAAATCTTCCATCTAATGTAAGATCCACTAATCTAAAGAAGATATTGGGAGAAATCAATGTAATAATTCTAGATTTGAAACATTGATCAGGGATATGAATTTATGAGAAAACCTAATACATGTTGTGTACTGTGATGAATAAACGACCTACAACCCCTTGGCAATTGTATCTAGGGTTTCGAGAATTCATATGGATGGCACCATAGGCAGCCCTCCTGCACACTATGTACCTCATCCCTTAGTGGAAAACCAATGTGGTGGAACACACTTGAAGGACCCCATATGGAAGTACAAGGCCAGACACATGGTCGTGTACCAATGTACATAGACACAGCGTAAAGTACACGGACATAGGGTGGATACACAGACATGACCAAACACATTGGCGGGAACCCAAGTGGCATGGGAACACAATTTATATCCCCAATAAACCATGTATTCTTATATGTTTGGTGAAATTTGTACCACTGGGGAAAAAACCATGTGAAGGAGCGGGACCTCACACTATTTGGGTCCCCTCACATGCCATGTACCCCTTAGTTCATTATGAGGAAACTTCAACCTTCCCCATCACCTTCATTTGAACATGTATTTTTGGCCCATGGGTAGCCTACCCTGAATGTTTTTGTTCATTTATAATGATATAGTTCCCTCAGTTATGTATTTTTTATAACATTTAGAATGTTTTGGGAATGTCTCTTGCTTAGGTAATGCTCGATAATGACAGTGACCCGGGGTCATCACTAGAGGATTCCTGTAGGGTGGAACCCTCCATCAACATGGATTTGGATCCTCTAAAACAACTCACTGAGTGGAAAACCCCTATCGGATTGGGTATAGGTCCCCAATGACATGATTGGACCCCAATGCTAAACTATGGTGAAGTTCCTCAACCTATAGAGTGGAACCCCCATCAACATGGGTGAAAGACCTTTATAGATACTTTCATGTGAACCCCCTATCAGATAGGGTATGTGTCCTTGATGACTAGATTCAATCTCCTATATCACACCAGTGCACAGATCCTTGTCCTATAGAGTGGAACCACCCATCATCATGGGTGTGGGTCCTCTACAGCTACTTACCAAGTAGAACCTCCTTATTACATAGGGCATGGATCCGTGATGACTAGAGTGGAACCACCATATCACACTAGGGCATGGGTCCTCAGCCTATTGAGTGGAAACACCCATCATCTTGTGCGTCGACCCTCTACCTACTGTGTTCAAGCCCCTATCATATAGGGTGGCGGTTCTCATGAAACTCTAGTGGACCCCCATCATCATTGGGCATGGGTCCTCTACGAATATTTATAGAATGGATCCTACCTGAAGAACTAGGGTGTTCATAATCTACATAATGATTTTGACCCCTCAACTATGTGGCACAATGATGATGTGTGGGCTTTCATAGAGTTACTTCTAGGAAAACACATGAGATGTTGGGCATCATTGATGGAATTTTGGAATTGTTGGTTACTCTTCTTCTTAGACTGATCTATGAGATTGATATCTCTTTAATCTATATTGTGGGATTCATTGAATAAGAATATATATATATATATATACTTTTTTTATCAATACCTTTGTATTTTGTTACTCAATTTCCATTATATGTGAAGACGAGCAGGGTATGACACATGATTTCTATGTTTAGGTTCTCATGGTTGTATGAGATTACTCTCTAACTATATGTGGAAAAGACTCGATGTCTGATTCATATATTCACCTTGTTGAGCCCCTTGTGTCTGGATGAGGTTACATCAACTCTTTGTTTGGGTTTAATTGTTCTCTTTCACTATATCCATTTTTTCTGTTTTATCTCTACAGTCATTCTATTACAATTGTAACTCTTACTTATCTCCCTTCATCTTTCAGGTATCCTATATAGTATGTATACACTCTCCCCTACATGGGATTTTCTGGAATTTTTTGTGTCTTTTGAAGATGACATATAGGTAAGTGGTGAATTCAGGAGATCTTAGGGATACATCGTACTTTGTAAAACATATGGTGGTTATATATTGGAGATCAGATTATGGGATCTCTTAGGGTATTAATTTTTAGTTATTTTAGGTTAGGATAAATTTCTGATTGGGCATGTATTTTTTCCCCTTTACTTTTTAGTTAACACCACTATACTCTTTAATTATATAAAATTTTTACAGGATTGGTTATTTAGCTAGTATTTTTTATCCTTTACTTTTACTCCCTATGAACTTCTGCATCAAGATTGTTGTGTTTGTGCATATACGTACATAGGTGAAGGCCTCCCCATATTAGTTAAACCTTCGGAACTGGTCTCTATCCCCCAGTCTATGGGGGTGGGATTGGGGCAGTTTGAACTCAAGCCCTGACTTGGGTAGCATCCTGAAATATTGGTATCAGTGGTGGTTCAATACTTGGGAAGATATTTGCAGTAGTCTACATACAAGGATTTGGTTGGGATTATAGAAACAGTGTCAATGTGTCCCAAGTGCGGCTCTCAGAACAGGGAATCCAGTGATGGTGTGGGTGGACGATGTATCCTTTTACCAAGACCTTGACTACCTTCTTATCAACTCAACATACCAAGATAGTTTATTATAGGGATAAAGGGCACATGAAACATATAAGATTGATTACTTGACTGTCCTTATTTACTCTTCCCCCATTATATATAAATATAAATATATATATATATTCTCATTTCATCATTTTTAATCGTGATTAAATTTTAGGAAGGCACCATGATGAAAGCTATCTATAATACCAATTTCAGATCATGATGAAATCCAATGAGCGGTCATGAATCTGTTCAGGGTCCATCCGATGATATTATTTCTTCGGGTGGGTAAGTAAAAGCACCACACACTATTGAGTAATAATTTATTCTAGTCGAGCAAGCTGGGGATGCATACAGGGTCAGTGCACTCTGCGAGTTCCAACGCGAGAGGTGGATGAGGTTCCATGGAGAGACAGATCCTTATGTAAGCATGGGATTGGATAGAGTTAGTGGTATATGTATTCAGTCTCATATGGACACTAATTTATCAAGTGGTTGTATAGGCATATAGCCTTTTCCATGGAGCCTCTAGGCGATGGTGATGTATTTTTACCCAGATGCACGATAAGTCGACACTCTCATGGCTTGACTTCTAGTAGATTTTATGTTAGGTGTAATACCCCAAATTCTTACGCTCAGTTTGGATTTAGGATCTTCTATATCTATGTTTTCAAGGGATGAAAGTGGCTGAGTACACTGCGAGGTTCACAAAACATAGCTAGTACTCCCTTGACATCATCTAGGATGACTAATTCCGAGCACAGAAGTTTGATTAGGGACTCTAGAGAGAGATCTGTGCTTGTGTACTACCCTTATGAATCCCCATCCATGATGGAGTACTAAAAAGAGCAATAGTGATAGAAATATTTCTATTAGAGTTATGCTAGAAAACATGATCTGGAAGTTGGTGTAACATGGATGGTCATTTACAACAATAGGAAAATGTTAGACGACATGATCTCAATGTTGGATACCTCCCTGTGATTAGACCCATTCATGTGGTTAGGGGAAGCATAGAGAACCATGGTATATTGAAGAGGGTTGGTGATATGCTTTTGATGGGCGAGGTCACATGGCATTAGACTTCCTGACCGGACATGTCGATCAACATAGGTATATAGCTAGAAGACCTCCAAAACAGAGGCATCTCTTTAATCAGGGATCTCCCAAGAGAAGGATGGGTGGTCCCTAGGGAGGAAGATATAGAATTGAAGCATGAGGATCATGAGGATCTATTGGTGGTGGATGATTCTATAAGATCCTTACACCACCTTATTGAGGTAGCCCATGTTAAGGATAGGGATATGGCGGTGAGGGTCACATATAGTACATGCTTTGGAGCATATGACCCCATAGCACACAAGATTCTTTGTGGTATGATCTTTGGGTTTTCTACTCTTTCCTAGGTATTAGTAGAAACGTGTTCCAATCATTACATTATCTATGAACTCATAGTGTGAGGGTAGATCTCCCAATTGAGGTTCTATCCCAGTATCTTCATATTAATGTTCATGTATGGAATGCTTCTTCTATATCTTTTATATTCCGATTGTGCAATATATTTCTTGGTAGAAAGGGGTTCACATGGGACCTTTTGGTCATCATGATGGAACCATATGGAATCATCATAAGTGTGGATTTATTGTCCATGATCTGAGATAAAATTGAATTTTATCGTAGATGAGTAATATTCTTATGCATTGATAGGAATAGATTCACCTTTACGGGCAACAGAGATCCCATGGACGGGCATGTGAGTTTTACGTGTAGGATGCTACAACCAATCACCTATTTGTTAGTGAATATAACCATTGGTGTAGAAGGCTCTTCAAGCATCTATATTTCTTTGATTATAGAGGATTATATGGATTTATTCCTTGAGGACATTCTGGGACTACAACCAAGGAGCGAGTGGAGTAAAAAGTGTATTTTGATGCCTCTATAGATGGGCCCCGTTGCGTGTTGATGTCAAGGTAGGCAGTTATCACATATGGGTCGAGGCAGTTGAGACCCCATGAACATAACATCACAAATCATGACATAATGATAAAAGTTGTAGTTTTCACCTTAAGGATGTGCATGCAATACCTTCTGGTATTGTACTTTGTGGTTTACACGGACCATTCGATTGTTAGGTATGTCTTCACATAGAGATACTTAAACACGAGATAATGGTGCAAGATTGAGATCCTATCGAACTATGACATCGAGATATTATATACTCTAGGAAATATAAATATAGTAGTAGATTCCCTTAGAAGTAATTAAAAGGATCCCTTTGTGAAAGATGATTTATAGTAGTTATCCTCCCTGTAGTTGACCCTAGTAAGGAAGGAGGGTACAACTCTTATGTAGTCTATGGTGTCGAATCCTTCGCATCTCAAGTGTGTGAAAGAGTCCTAGTTGGGATACACATTTTTTGAGGTCTTAAGTGACCAAATATCCATAGGGGGTTCACGTGAAGGATTTTCTGGAGGAGGGAATCAAGTCATCTTCTTTTAGGGATAGACGGTAGTTCCAGTCATGTTCCTAGAGGAAGGGATGCAGGAGTTCCACACTTCTCCCCTAACTATACGTTACAGAAAGGTGAAGATGTATAGATACCATTAACCGTAGATTTTAGTTGTCTGGAATGAGATAATGTGTTGTTGAGTTTGTCTCTTGATGCCTCACCCGTCTGCAAGTGAAGGCTGAGCACCAAGTTCTGATAGGTTTTTTCCAGGCCCTTGTATTCCCAGAGTGGAAGTGGGATGTCATATCTATATACATTGTGATATAGATTCCACAAACATATAATGTCCATTACACAATCTGGGTGATAGATGACAGACTCATGAAGCTGAAAACGTCCTTTCTATTAGGGAGCAGATTTCGGTGGATATTTTGGGGTAGATGTACATTTGGGAGATCATTTTCCATCAAGGGGTGACCTCGAAGATTATATCCAATCATGATGCATGGTTTATATCACAATTTTGGAGAGGCATATTAGATTAATTCATGACCCAAATGAGGATGAGTTTATCATTTCCCCCCAATATGGATTTCTATATATAGCACACTATCCATGTGTTGGAGTATATGATAAGGGCTTGCATGATATACATTGGCTGGAGATGAGAGAATCACTTTCCCTTGTTAGAGTTTGCGTAAAAAAATAACTACCACTTTACAATCTGCATGGAACCTTTTGGGGACCTGTACGGGAGACCATGCATGTAATCCATGTGCTAGAAAGAGATTAGCGAGACATCTGTTATGGGTCCATAGCTGGCGCAAAAAATGATGGAGAAGTTCTAGGTCATCCGAGAGTGGATTAGGACAACTCAGAGCATGAATAAATCTTACACAAATCACCATCACAGGCACATGGAGTACAAGAAGGGAGACCACATTTTCTTAAGAGTCTCCCCATGATGTAGATTATGTAGGTTCAGCTAGTAAGGAAATCTATCCCTTTGTTTTATCAGGTTGTTCGATATCATGCATAAGGTTGGTGTGTTTTCTTTCCCACTTTTCTTTCCCCCATAGCTTGTGTGGGTGCACGATGTCTTCTATGTGTCACAGCTAATGAGATATGTGCATGAACCTACACACATCATTGATTGGGGAGAGGTAAATATTGAGGATGGAGCCACGTTTTTGGAGTACCCAGTGGCGATTGATGATTGGTAGGAGAGGACCCTATGAGGATGAACCATCTCCTGGGTCTTGGGGTAGTGGTAGCACAAGAATGTGCATGAGAGTTCCTAGGAGTGAGAGTGCTAGCTGTGGGCTCCATATCCCTAGTTTTTGGTTTAGTTTTTCTATTCAACGATGAAAATCTTAAATGACTTAATGATATAGTGACCCATTTTTTTCCTTTTAAGACATTTATATATATATATATATATATTAAAGTCTAGACGCTGATACGACATGCAGTTCTAAGGCCCAGTGGTCCCGGAATTAATTTCATAAAAATATTAAATATATTTTATATTTTGCACACAAAATTTCTTAATGAAAATGTGATAACTCTTACACAGAAGCTTGAATCATAAATTTTATACCGCGATTCATTCTAGAATGTGTTGTTTACCCAAGCCGCAACCTAAAATAGGTTAGTTCAGGGTGTTTGGACTTCTCACCCATTAGTAGTACATTCAATGGATAAATGAATGAATTAAGTAAATTTATTGATTTATTTAACCTAACTAAAATATCTATAAATATTATTCCATAGTTAATTTCATAGGTTTATCCTCATAATATTAGGATCACCGAGAGATTATCCTTCCTTCTTCTATAGGAGAATCACAACATACGATGATGAAACTATATATTTGATCAAATTGGGATGCAGCGAATGCAATGACATCATTCTAACATTGAACAATGTTCTCTTAAATGAAAAATTATACAATCTCTAGGAAGGACTCTTCAATTTAATGTAAACACCTTTTTTGATTAAATTCGTTGATCATATCAATCCATTCTATTGATCTGCAGCAATGAAAGATCCTTAACATACTCCTCTGTATTGGTTAAATTGGGGTTCATGTTTTTCTAACCCATCTTACCCAATCATGATCACTGGCTAAGAAGGTTGGTCCAATGATGGTTAAACATTCGTTCTTGTTATTTTCTCCCTTTTTTTCTTCACAATCTTCACCAGTAGGACCCTGCGGTTTCATTTTGATATTGTCGATCGGTACTGAGCCAAATCGTAACCCTGAAATCATGATGAATTGACAAATAAGGAATAGATTGATGAATTAAGGATATATCTTGGTTTTGTGGGGTTTGTAAGATTTTTTGAGAATTAAACATCAAATCATCATTGACAGACGAATCTGGAGTGTGTGCGACATGAGATGATGCATACAAAAATTCGAGAAATGGGGTTTTTACCACCGAAGGGCTAGAATATTCCGAACGATGCTACATCCACTAATATCGGGTGTAGATGGGTCTCGAATCAGTGTGTAAATTCCATATTCCAATTGTTTATCATGGATCAAGATTTCTAGAAAAAATCATTAATACACACCGTGTACTTTGATGAACACATGATGTGTAGCCCCTTGGCTATGTATGATAGTGTTTTGGGAATTCATAAGGATGGTATGGTGTGAATACCTTCTACTTTTCATGTACATCATCCCTTTCTGGATAATCCACATGAAGGAACACATGGGATAACTCTATGTGGGAGTACATGTCTAGCCACATGTTTATGTACCAAAGTACATGGACACGAGGTGGATACACCACCAAGCAGATAGTGGGGACCCTAAGTGGCATGCTAACACCATGTATATCCCATACAAACCATGTATACTTAAACGATTGATGAACCATGATCCTCTTGGGACATGTACAGGTGATGGAGCGGAACCACATGCCTTGTGGTTCCCCTCACATGTCATGTTCCCATTGCCTCCTTCTGAGGAAATTTTAACCATTAGTATGTCCTTAACTTGATCTTGAATTTTAGCCCATGAGTATCCTATCCTATTTTTTATGTGTTGAACAAGATGGTTCAATAGATTGTATTTTTTGGGGTGTTATGTGGAATGTTTCATGAATGGAATTGGGTTACGAAACGCTTGACGATGGAAGTAGTCAGGCAGGATCACCAGAGGTTTCCTATAGAGTGGAACCTACCAAACATAATTGGAGTAGGTTATCTACTGCTACATACTGAGTGGAACCTCATATTGTATAGGTTGTGGTGCCTCAACAACTATAGTGGAAACCCATTGTCACACAAGTGCATGGGTCCTCAACCAATAGAGTGAAACCTCCTCCTCATCTTTTTCACAGATCCTCTACTACTACATACCGAGTGGAACCCCATAGAGGATGGGGAATGGATACTCAATGACTAGAGTGGAACCCCCTATCACAATAGGGAACAATTCCTCTACTAATAGAGTGTAACCCACCATCATCATGGGTGCAATCCTCTAAGGCTGCTTGTGGAATGGAACCCCAAATCAGATAGGGCGTGAGTCCTTAATGACTAGAGTAGAGCCCTCTTGTCACACCATGGCATGGTTCCTTGACCTATAGAGTGGAACCCTACATCAGCTTGGTCGTTGGTCCTCTACCTACCATGTGGAACCCCATATCAGATTGGGCGTGGGTCCTTATGACACTAAAGTGGAACCCACCGTAAATTTTGGGCAGAGGTCCTCTATAGATATTTATATAGTGGATCCCCCTAACACACTATAGTATGTGTACCCTAGTTAGAGATTTTGGCCCCTTGACTGTGTGTCTTAGTGATGAGGGGTGGGTCTTCACATAGTTTCTTCTGGATAGACGCATGAAATGTTGGGCATCATTGATAAACTTTTGGAACTGTTGAAAATTCTTCATCTTAGATTGATCTATGAGATGGATATCCCCTTACTCTGTTTTTTGGGATTCTTTGACTGATTATATATATATATACATCTCTCTCTTATATATCCATACATTTGTATTTGATTACTCTCTTTCCATAAGGTGCAATGATTCTTGGTGTATGCCATGTTATTTCTATGTTTATCTTCTCATGGTTGGATGATTTTACTCTCCTACTATTGGTGGAAAATTCTAAACATGTAGTTTATCTACACATCGGTTTGAGACACTAAATATTAAATGAGGTTACTTCCACTCTCAGTTTGGGTTGAGCTACTCTATTTCAATATATCATTATTTCAATTTATTATCTAAAGCTTTTATTCCTATTGTACCTCTTACTACTCCCCCCTTCAGTTTTTGGGGTGTTCTATTTGGTATGTATATACACACAACGACATGGACTTTGTTTGAACGTTTTGTTTTTTATATAGAATATATAATGGTTGACAGTGACTTCAGAGGAGTTTAGGGATACATGGTATGTCGGACCTCATATGGTGGACATAGATTAAGGAACTGGAATTTGGATCTCTCAACATTTTACATTCAATTTTATCATGTTGGGACATATTTCTGGTTGGGTGTGTATTTTTCCCCTTTTATTTTCAGTTTACACTACTGTACTCTTGTACTGTCTTGAGGTTTTCCAACAATTGTTGTTTCCCTAGTATTTTAGATCATATAATTTTACTCCCTCTGCACTTCTGAATTATGTTTGATGTGTATTGGCATACATACATTTAGGATAAAGACTCCCTATTTTAATTATGCCTTTGGCACTGGTCACCATCTACTAGCCTATGAAGGAAAGATTGGGTGATTTGTGGCTCGAGACCCATCTTGGGTCAGGTCATGACATTATATCCCAAAACATTTTCTAAAAACTCTATTTTCTAATTAATGTTTTCTTCTACAGAATCTATTCATTCCTATTACACATCCAATTTCTTACATTTATCCCACTATTCCTTTTCTTTATCAAAATATGTTAGATGTGATACCCCAAAACTCACACCTCGGATACATCCATACAGTTTTGGAAACATCAAGGCCACTAATAGAATCTATTAGTTGGGTACATCTAATTATGATTCTTATGTCTAAGTCAGATAAAAAATATTGTAAAATAATTAATCATTATTATGTAATACACATTTAAATAAAAAAAATTATTTTGTCATAATTACACATGTTTCTAACAATTTTTCTATATTTTCATTCATTAGTATCTCTTATTTATTTACACATGTTTCCTCCCCTAACACGTGATGTGGGATAGAAGTGGATTTTTATTTCAATTCATCAATGTTCATATAAACAAATGAACATAAATATGATTTTATTTCAGATCACATAAAATTATTATGATAGATTCAAAACATGTTCCAATTGTTATCAAGTGAATCATACCCCATACTTTCTTTATGGTAGGGGTAAATTGGTTTTGATTCCCACTTCTTATTTCCAGCACTCAATTTTCATTTCATAAATTAAATATTTTTAATCAATGTGATTAATACAAGTGTGTCATGAAATGTATCACCAATCACAATGTACTTGACAATATGCCTCCTAATGAAAAAAAATAAATTCATCACACACTTTTTGGTTTATCATGTGTTCATAAATTTTTGGGGGTTGTGGGTTTATTTTCCCTTCAATAAATTTGACATGAAAATTTGTTAGAATTGTGTGAAATCATGTTTCATACTTTAAATAGGGCATTAATAAGAATTTAATTTGGGTTTCATCTAATATAAAAACAGTATAAAAGGGATTTTGAAGAGAATGTAAATGTTTTATTATTTAGTTTTTTAGTAAAATGAAGAAATTATAACATAATGTCTCTCTAATATCTTTCCAAATCAGTGTCTTAAGTGCCGGCACATCATTGTTCCATGAAACTGAACTAATCCGCATGAACACGTGAGTGGTGATCCAAACGTAACTACTAAACATGGCCTTGTTGGGGCTAACATTCTAGCTGCATTCATTCCATCTAACCTATAATTTTATGCCTTTGTTTCTTGCCTTAATAATTTTTTCTAACAACATCATTATATGGTGATCCTTCTTTTTTGTGACACCAATTGTTGACCTTATACAATTTCCTCATCTTCAGCATTTTCAATATGTATTTCATCTAGATTTGTAGCATCTTCAGGTGTAGAAGGTTTGTGTTTCTCTACATTTGGAAAACCAACATTTTTAGACACTTTTTGTTACTCAATATTGCGAGCATCCACATTTATAGAAGTCATTATCTACATAAGTGGTTGAATATTTTATTTATATTACGTAAATACAGTGGTGAATAGATAATAATATGATGTAATATAATTTGTATTAAAAAATATAACCTTATTATTGACCTCTTTTTAAGGTTTAATAGATTTAACTCTTCTATCGAGTATCCAAATCCCTTCATTGTGTTCTCCTCTGAAATATCGGACCTCATATACATCGGGACTACTGCAAAATGATTATGATGTCCCAAAAAAAGGGTCATCCTTAGTTGAATTGACATATAAACCATTAGTGGTTTTTGTTGATAAAAAAACTATTGACCACTTTTGGTTTGTTGGATTTGGATCATAAAATTCTATTACTTCCTATGATTCCATTATAAGAAGTTCATCTTTGTACCCTTCTTTACTGAAATCCACTTTCACAGATCCCAATTCATCTATTTTAATAGCACTCATATTTTCAAAAAACTTCCATTAAAAAATTGGTACTTTTAATATTGTGTAATTAGACTCCCATAAATGTTTTATGATGCCAAAGTATGAAAAATTCACATAAATTGGATTTCCTTCCTTGGTACCAAATACATGCATCGCTTCAGCCACAAGTGAAACTCCACTATTTTTCATTGTACTATGTACGTCGTGTTCATTTTTATAGAACATATATCCATTAATTATATAACCATTATAGTATAATTCATTCACACTTGGTCCTCTAGCTATCCATTGGAGTCGTTCGAAAATTGAATTTGTACTTTTAGAGGACTCTTTAAAAATATAATCTCAAAACCATCCTATAAACTATTGGTTATGTGTAATTGATATCCAAAATTCATCCCTTAATGAATTAGAATGCCTAATAATTTATTTATGGGTTTCAATATATGGTGAAACCTCAAAAATATTATGAAAACCATAAACGTGGGCCTCCTCCCAATCTGTAATAGTGATTCTTACAATGTCTATTCCATAAATTCTTTCACCCAAACCCCACCTAGAGTGAAGATATTTCGATAGACCAATTCATACCACCATAGACTGGTAGTCATTACATAATTAAACAGCTTCCTCAACAACATATCACTCTGTTGTACAACTTTCTGTATGAATTTTATTTTTTGAACTCCCTTTCAAAATCTCCTTATTCTAATCAATGGGGTACATCCATATATAATGCACATGACCCAATAGTTGAATCTCTATTTCTATGTGAACCATTAGTTGAACCATCATATCAAATAATATTAGCATTAATAACATCTCAAATTCACATTATATGAAAACAATTCCAATTTCCATCATTGGTAATTTCATCGAGTGTACAAATTTGTTGGATGTAGCTTTGAAAAATAAATATAGATCGGTTAATGTATGATAGAAATTCTTCGGAAAAATACAACATAAATCTATATGAATTTGATCATACATAAAAACATGAAATTCATATGATTTTAGAACCAGTAACTTTAAATAAGTTATTAACATGATATTATTGATATTTGATAAATACCCCTATGTAACCTTTACATTATTTCATAAGTTTTAAAACCAATATCTCTCTTATCTAGAAAGAGTTTAAGCAGTTTGAGGAAGAAAAGTGTGTTTTTATCCCTTCATTGGAGCCAAATCCTCACATATTCTCATGTCAATCATGTATAACCTAGCCATAATTCCATCCAACATTTTTATAAGTGCATATAGTAATAATACAATGACACTATAAAATACATTTGTTCCACATGCATGGAATGAAGAAAAATCCTAATATTCAAAAAATTCCAGTATGGTAATTAAAAAATGATCTCTTTTTTCAATTGGATTTCATAAGGATTTTCAAAAATGGTTTACCAAAATCAGTCTATATATTTTACATTCTCAAATAGTTGATCACCAATTAGTGGAGATGGTGTAGGGTGTTCTTATAAACTCCCATCGAAGGATGTCATCTAAGATCAATACTTATGTAGTCGGGGTAGAAATATGAAATGTCCTAGAAATACAGTTTTTAATGAATGTCTCAACCTAATTTACTATGCATATTGTTCAGAAATTGGACTCCCTTGAGTTCCATTAATGCTATATCTTGAATAATTTCCATAAGAAAGAAAGTCATTTGTCATACTATACAATATGGATCTTAGTGTGAAATATTTATTTTTATAAGAATCATACAACATGACACCAGAATCCCACAATAGTTTCAAATATTCGTTCAATGGAGCCAAATAAACATCAATATAATTACCCAATTATTTTGGTCGTGATATAGCAGAGATAACATAATGTATTTTAATTTCATGCATAATCATGGTGGAAATTTATAATTTAGAAACCTAGTGGGCCATGTACTGGGTGTATTTCATTGAAAACCAAAATAATTCACACCATTTATAGATATCATAAGAAAAAGTATTCACAGCTGATTTGCAAATTCAGCTTACTTGTGATCAATTCTCTTCCACATAGGTGAGTCTTTCAGGTGACAAAGTTTCCTATATGAATTTCTTGTATCTATATATCACGTCACTTATCTTGAATTATTTTAACTTCTATATAAATGCCTAAACCTTTTAATTATTTGGAAGTAACACTAAACTTTGGTAGGACCCAATTCATCATTATTGTATTAAGAAGCACCACACTTTGGATAATGTTTAAGTGATTTTAGGTCCTTACGAAATAGTATACAAACATTTTGAAAGATTTTTATTATTTTAGAGATCATACCCATTGAACACAGAAATCATTTATCATTATATGTTCGGCATGTAAGATCATTATTTTTTTGGGATCATGTCATTTAAGAGAGAAAGTAGTTCAGTAATACTTATGCCACTTCATCAATTTCTAGATTATAAATAATACAGCTTTATTATGGCTTCCAAATTTCTATATTTAGTACAAATAGCATACAATGGCATCATTGAAAAACTCTTTTACTACTGAAATAATTTTCAACAATCAAAAAGTTCAACATCAACTATCAAATACATTTCCTTAATATGATCTTCATCTTCGTTCGCACCTATAATCACACCCTTAATATAGACATCATCATTTTACAAACTAATAATTATATCCGTTAATCAATAAAATGAAATCTTATCCCAATCACTATATACATCCCGTTTTTACCAATGTTTAGTCCAGCAAATAAAACATCAATCTTTTTCATGACAGATCAAGTGTTCTTCTAGCTCCTCGAAACTAATTATTCTTGAATAACAATTTCCTAAAAATAGAGAAATGATTTGAGAAAATTCATATGCATGATCTTTTGAAAACTTCATGAACCCTTTGACCCCATCCTCATACTCTTTTGTCATACTATTGGAATCCATCCACTTTTGATTCATATACATCCTATTTTATTATATAATTTTAATATTTAACAAAATAAATAAAGTATAAAAACCAATTCATAGAAAACATTAATAATATAATTAAAATAATAGTGTAAGGTAATATTATTAATGGTTGTCTTTTTAATGAAAAAATTGGTTTATTAATGGTAATGATTTCACTAATATGGGTTATCATTAATCTATTCTATATTATATGAACCTAATCTACCATCTCTTACACTAATTCATGTCCCAAGAAAGAATGTACTCCAATCAAAACACAATGTAGAGGTGATCAACATATGGCCTTTAAAATCAGACATGTTTGAGGGGGGGAAACAGATCATAAGTGATCACATACCTTGATTAAAAAAATATCGTTAAATCTTCAAGACAAAAAAATTAGAGAAACATTAAACTAAGAAAAATTTATTAATACAAATTTTAAAGATTAAAAAATGGTTAAAATAAATGTAATTTCACATATTCATTAAAATCATTTACATAATCAAAAAATTTATTTACATGAAAAATATAAATTTATAATTATATTTACCAATATATAATAAATTATAAAACATTAAATTTAAATTGAATAATTTTTGTAAATATGTTTATATAGATTTACAATTTCTAATCTATATATATATATATATGTATATTATTTATAAATATAAATGTATAAAGTGTATTGATTTTATAAAAAAACATTATTACTTAATAAATATAATTAAAAATATTATTTTAAATATAAATTAATAATGATTTTTTATTGTATATCATTAATTATATTAATATATAATTATATTCATAAATAATTATATGTATACATAAAAATGATTTAAAATATACATTCCTAAAAAATATTAATTAATAATTTATTTATTATAACAATATATATTATTTTTAAAATTTAAATTACCATAATTATCAATATAAGTTCATTTTATAAATTCATTTTAATATTTAAAGTTTCATTTTTTCAATTACAGATTTATATATATGATCATATTTATTCACATATAGATGTGTGTTTGTGTGTGTGTGTCTAAATAACCCAATGAGTGTGTGTTTGTGTGTCTGTGATAAATGAATTCATTAGGTACATATGTATATATATCCAATTATATACAATTAATGTAATATTAATTTTATTTTAATTTCATTATAAAATAAACTGGAGTTAATTACTAATATCTATATATTCTTATATTAATTAATTGTAACACCCCAAGATTTCATAGTGTGTTATTTCTTCAAAACAATTCAAAAACTTGCACTACACGCAACTCCGAGTTAAAGCGCACCATGACTTACCAAACTAGTCGTTATGAATAGTAATACCTACTTTTTGAAATTTTATAAATTCTATCTCATAAAATGGACTTCATTTTTGGATTCGGAATATCAAAATTAGCCTAGGATGAAATTTTGGTACTTTTCAGATAACATTAATATTTTGATGAATAGTGAATATTACTGAATTTTAATTAAAAATGACTTTTTTAATCAAAATAACTAATAGTGATAAATTATGAATTTGAGTGGTTTTAAAGTATAATTTGAATATATTTTTACTATTTTATCCAATGGTGTTCATTAGAATTAATTTCACTTTGAGATTGGACCTAATCAATTGTCAATCTTTTGATATATATTGTTTCTTAAAAACACGCTATTTGTTGTGACAATGGGAATTAATTATAAAATTAATTAATTCAGATTATATTTTTGGAATTTTTTAAAATAGACATCATTTTTGAATTCGGAATATCAATTATCGCTTAGGGTGAAATTTTGGCATTGTTCTGAAAAACATCAATTTTTTATGAATAGTGAAACTACTAAGTGGTAGTTAAAAAAATTGAACATTTCATAAAACATAATTTTACAGCTTCTGTGAATGGAATTTCGAAAATCCGAGAGACACTATTAATATCAAGAAGTAAAATGTGGTTCAATGAGATGAAAATAATTTTTGGTGAATAGTAACTTTTATCTTTTATTTACCACGGTTAAAAGTAAATAGGGAAATTAAGGGTAGAATTATATAAATATTAACCTAACACTTGTCCTAATTCTATTGTACAAGTGTATCTCGACCAAAACCAACCTTAGGAATAAAATCTTATCATTTAGGTCCACTTGGATTAGATTAGGACATTTATTATTATTTAATTCCAAGAAGAGTTAAAAGAGTTAAAATCAATGTTTATTTAATAAAACATTTTTAATATAAGGTTATACATAAGATAAATTCGATTGTAAATATTAATTAGAAATCTAATAAAATTACATACATAATTATATTTTATTTATAATTTTTATACATTAAATAATTTAATTTATTTATGACACAATGATGATGTAGTAATTACCATAATAGTGAAAATTTAAAATAATTGATATTATAAATACCCAAATAAATATAATTTGAGACTTTTAATTAATTACACTAATTTTCTAGACTTATATGACATAATAGTATTGAGTTAATTGACTTTGTTCTAGTTAATCATTCTGTTATGAGTTTCACAAAAATCAACTATTGAATAGTGTCAAAATTGACATAAAAGAGTTTTTAAAACAAATATTATATTATTAATTGATATTAAATTCATAAAAATATAAGGTTCGGCCAAGAGACTTATATAATGATAGTTGTATCATTAATGGACCACTTTGGGGTCGCTTGGATGTATATAGTAATTTTATTAACTATATAATATAAAAATACAAAGTGACATGGTAAATGTCAAACTAATTAACTAAGAGTTAAAACAAACAGATAAGGTTAATATAGTAACCCAAACCGGTCTAAATTGTATTGGATGAATGTTTTGAGACCTATCCCCAACTTAACCTTTGAATAATCAACTTCGGAGCCATTAGAAACCGAATATGAATTTATTATAAATTAATATTTCTAGCTTTTCCAAAGGTTCCCCTCACCCCTCTTATAAAAGGGCACTCCTCCTCCTCATTACTTCACACCTTCAAAGCCTTTTTGTTCGGCCAGACTCTGCCCAAATACTCTCCCAAATTCCCTCACTACAACCTAGAGGTCTTAGTTAGATCAGAAATCCAACCTATGGAGCCCTTTTGATCAAATCAAAAGGAAGAACCCGAAGAAGAGGTAATGATTTCACCACCCTTTTTCAAGTTCCTTTCTTCTTCCACTTCTTCCTTCGTTGTTATTACCATTCTAAAATAATAACTGCAGTATCTTATATATACTATGATGTTATTATAAATATGGTACAACCATATTCAGTATTCTATCCATCCTTTGAATAACATGTCACCGTACGTGCGTACGTACGGCTTACCGTCTCCACGTCGTGGTGTAATTGTAATTCAATAAATTATAATTTGGATGGGTGTAATAATGATGTGTAACTCATGTAAATAATAAATATAACATGATAATAATTCTGTATATATGTTATACAATCCAATTATATATTATTTCAATATCAAAATAATGATATTGTCGCTCGTGCGTACGTACGGACTACCGTCTCCACGAACGCGATGAGATTAATTCTCCATCGTATCCATTCAAGTATAATTCTCATTTGATGATTAATAATAGTATCTAATGACTTGATATCATTTTGGATATGATTAAGATACAACCTATCCATGAAAAACATGGCTTACATAACAAAACATATAAAATAAAATGAGTATGTTAACACCCGAAACAACAATAATTCTAAAATATTATTAAAAAAGAAATGTTAAAAGATCATATATGATATCATATTAATATATATGATTCTTTTCTAATTTAATAACAATTATTTCACCATTATACAGGAGTTTAACCTACCCCAACCAAGGAAAAGTACAAGGTAAGTATTTATTTCGCAATCTGTTCATTATCCGAGGTTGTTTATATGTAATAATCTACTGGGATTTCTTTATCATCAACATCCATGTTTCTTCAAAATGTATTTCAAAACATTTTTACAATTTACAAAGAATATGGGTTAAATTAATTTATACCCTTATGTGTTTTTAATTTAATCTTTCCGTCGTTTTCCAAATAATGCATTTTTTACCTTTCGACAAATTTATGGTAAGAATGTTTTTTAACTTATACGGCGGGTGCGGATATTTACCGCCATTATAAAATCGTCAAATCTTCCCTTACAAGATTATAAAAATATTTTCAAAGTAAATGTTTTATTTTTAAATTATGTTACTTTTAAATGATTTCAAAATGAATATTTTAAGAATTTTTGAAAGGTACTCTTTATCAAGATCATAGTTTTAAATGTTTTAATGATTTATCTTTCAAAATATTTTTAATTAATGTCGATGTTTTCTAAATTATTTTAAGTACTTATTTATGGACATGAAGGTTTTGAAATGATATTTCTTTTCAAAAGTTTCAGAGTGGTATGGGACACTTTGATTCAAAAATATCTTTTAAATTACTTCCTTTATAAATGTGTGACTTTTCAATGATTTCGAGAAAAGAGATATTTCTCTCAAATAGTCTTGATTTCATCTATATCAACATCCTTTGATGGATTTTAAGCTTATTTGATGTTGATTTATTATGATACAAAACTTCTATATTGTATTGAAGGTTTTGTGATATGTTTGACTGTGGATGTTCTATTTTTATACCATTCATGGTTTATGGTGAAAGTATTGACATTTCGTATGCTAGTTTTAATACGAATGTTTATGTTATGTTTAAACCTTTTCATATGGGAATGCATTGGACTTAATATGTGACAGGTGGATCCCGCTATATCTCCTCGATGCATCGGTAGGTCTCATGAGATAGACTAGTGTCTGGAACAAGGCCTTGACAAAATCTTATTTGTAGTCGTGGCACGAGGCCTTGGCTATGTGGTTATGATAGTCTGGCATTATGCATTCCATCATTATAAAAGTGGTTGTTGATATTTCATGTGATTATTCGATTAGTAGAATATCCATGTGAATAAGTAAATGGAATTATTTCATTTTATTTTTTCCATACTATGTTTATGTTCAAGTTTAAAAGGATTTTGTTTTAGTTATACATTTCCTTAAATGTTTATTCTTATTTATGAATGTTTCCGCTATATTGTTATCCTTACAGGGTATTTGAGCTCACCCCCTTTCATTTTTTTTTATTTTTCCCAGGATGTGAAGAAGTAATTTATGAATGACCTGCAGGGATAGTATATGGGTATATGAGTGTGGGATATGGGGACTATGTTGTTGTAGTAGTTTTACACTTTATGATGTAATGTAAAACTTTATGAATATATCTAGTGTTTCCAAGGCTACTAAACCAATTGGTCTTTCAAGATTTGATCCTTCTTGTGATCATGCCAATGTTATGTAATAACGCACCAACTCTAGGTAACTGGGGTCGGGGAATTACATTAATATTGTCAAATAAATATTAATAATTACTATATATATATATATCTGTCATTAATTTTATTATACATAAAAATTGTTCACATATATTTTTGTGCCCATTTGAAGAACCAAGGGACATGGATGTCTTTGTTTGTAAAAAGTTAAGTCAACACATACACATCTATAATATTTATTTTATTCATATTTATATATAAAATAAAAGAAAATTGGTTTTTAATATATAAAAAAATTATATTATTTAATATTAATATTATTATGATCCATAGGGGATTCAATGAAATGATACAATAATTTGGGGTGAATTAAGGTATTGAACTTTTCTAATGTAAACAATTTTCCTAAAACTCTCACTACCCAACATGATCTTAAATTCATTATTAATACCCTTCAGTTCCTTTTTAGATGATGATGATGATTTTATTTCTCATCATCTACATTCTTTATCCATTTTAACAAATGACTCAGTAATCCTTAACCCATACTGACCGATTATGCCTGAAAAAATATAAGCAATGAGGCAAATATAAAAAAATGTTTTTTGTTTGGTTCACCTGCACAAGACTAATTCAAGGATCATACAATTATAAATGTGATGATCAACCAAAATTCACTAACATAAAATTAATATATATATATATATATATATATATAATTATATATAAAAAATTAGGTTTTATCAGATGTTCCCAGCAATGTTATAGAAGTAGGGTGAAATTTTGATAGACCAGCATTTGTCCGTGGTGAAATGTCACGTATGAAAAATGTCAATAACTAAAATTTTCACACTCCTTAAAAATTAATTATGGAAGGGACAAGATGATCAAATAAATTGGTAAAAAATAAAAATAACAACCAAATAAAAACCAGAAAAGTTAAAAAATTTAATATTGAATGTCAATATTTCTGAGAGAGAGTGAGGGAGATGGAGGGAGAGCACGTGGTGGTGAGAGTGACTAGGAGCATGCGTGGTAGCAAGGAGGGAACATGGAGGTGATGAATAAAAGAAGGGAGAGCGGCGGTGATGGCAGTATGGATGGAGAGTGGAGGTTCTCAAGGGAGGTGGGAGCATATACACTTCTTTTTAGGAATTTTCATAATCATTTAGGACTAATGATATTGTCAATACAGGTGAAAGGAAAGAGGTGCAATCAGGTTATGTTTTGGGTGCATCATGAATGGAAGCCTTTGACCCCCACCACCCATCTGTGAAGGCTTTTTCTTCTTTAATCGAAGAACAACTAAAGGTTGAGCATCCAATTAAAAATCCCTCATGTTGGAGTGAAAATGGTTTTAAGAATATGGAGTGGTCTTATCCACCCCATTTTATTGACAAAATGAAAACTTCATATACCTATTTTGGAAAGGCCTCATATGAGGAATGTGATATTTCATATGAAAAAACACTAGTATCATACCTCCAGTGGATGATGAATGTTGAAGTCCAACTAAAGGCCTTAGCAAGGAAGTGATAGAATAGTTTTTTTTCCCAACTTGAAGTATGTTTTTCTATGATGGAGTAGGACATATTTGGTTTCAATGAATATTTAACAATTCATAGGTTATTATCAATAAACGTTTTATATGGATTCAGATCCAATCCTAATATTGACCTTAGAGACCTTTCTTGAAAATTCATGATTTTTTCCACTCTAGAGGAATTCTCTAAATCGCCATCTATTTCAAAATGTGATGCCCAAAAAGTTCCAAGACATGGTGTAATGGTCTAAATCCAAAGAGAAAATGATGATATCATTGGAATTTGTGATCTATAGTGACTTGTATGCATTGAGATACAATATTAGGCTTTTTTACATATGATGTCAGCAGTAAAAATCTGGTCCTTAATAGCACTAGTTAAATGGTTTTATCAGTGCTATAAAATAACTAATAATGTGAGCATTTATAAAGGGTTGGGTTTAACATTTATCTTAAAAAAGGCACTGAAAAAAACACATTTAACAGTTTTAAAAAAAAGTTCTATTAAAGGGGGCCTTTATCACCACTTTTTCTTAGCTCAGATAAAGTGAGCCTTTATCAACGCTTTTTGTAGAACTGTTAAAGGTCGAATTTAATAGTTATTAAAAAGCACTCATAATGTGGGATAAAAAAAATTTGTTCGAACTTGATGCACCATTTATTAAAGCTACCCTCCCCCTTTATCACTGCTCATGGGTGCTCTCCCTATAAGCGCTTTAGATAATTCAACTCTCTCTCTCACCCCTACCTCCAGTGAGTTATGAACCTAAGACCTTCAACTCCTACGTACACTCCTTTTCCACTACCCTATATTGTTTTGTTGTCCATTTTATGATATATATATATATATATTTATATATATATCGTTACATTTTTTAATCCATATATTTACAAATATATATATATATATATGTGTGTGTGTGTGTTCTAAATATATATATAAATGTTTTTGTGTTTATAAATATACACACACACACACACACACACACATATATATATATATATATATATTTGTGTCTGTGTGTGTGTGCATCTACAAATATAATTAAACATATTTATACTTATATACATATATCATATATTAATATTTATATACATATATTATAATATAAATCTCTTTTTCAATACACAGAGGCAAATATATATATATATATATTTACATTATATATACATTAATTGTATAGGTATATAAATATTCATAAATTATAATTTTAAATTAAATCTATTTTAGTTTTTATTTATATAAGGGTTGTATATTGAGAAATATATATTATATGAAAATATGTTTAAATATTTATTTATTACATTAATTTTTTTATGTGCGAATATATTAAAAATATGTGTATTTTTTATATATTTGATTATAAATAATAGAATAATATGAAAAATTATAAAACATAATAACAAAAATATCAATTTAAATGTAATACCTGGAAATAAATCCATTCTCTACTAAAAGAAGACAATATGTCCTCCTTAAACGAGGCAGAAAATCCATCGATTGTTAAAACAAATTGGAGAACCCGACTAAAAACTCAGTTTTAAAGGACTTCTAGGCCATTTTTGGCTTTTAAAAGAGTGACTAGGGTACCCACATGTTAATAGGGAAAATATATTATTTCAATTTTGAAATTTAAATGCGGTAGAGCTCAAACGGACACCCGAATTAAAATGTATACTCGTTTGAAGTTCGACTTACGTTTTGAACTTAATATAGAGATTTTATTGATTTTATTGATTTTTTATCTTTGAATTTTTATTAAATGAATATTACATGATAACAAATAGAATGTTATTAATTAATAACATTTTTAATTAATTTAAAATCAATTTTCACTATATATTTTATATATTAAGTGGAAATTCCTTTTTGGCCTTATCAAAAACATATTTTAAAAATATATATTATATTTATATCAGTATAAATATATAAATATATTTATATATTATTTATAATGACATATATTTTTATATATATTTTAGATTTTTCCTTTATTAATTATTTTTTATTAATGCTGATAAAGGTCCTGTGATGAACCAAAAATATAATGTAGGAATCTTATACTCGATAGTGTGTATGACACGCAATCCCATGCACATAAGGGGATATATTACTGTGATACTTTAAAATATATTTACTATTTTAAATAGATTGGTTATATTCTCTATTTCATAATTCAAACAACAAAAAGTTATCTTTTGTTACATGAAAGAGAAAATATTTTGGAAACCTTACATTACAGGCAAGACCTAGTTTCACTGAACAATAATTTATTATCAAAATATTATTATAATAAGATATAACATAGACGTTAAATTAGTAGTTATGAATTATAATAATTATCTTATGAAAATTATGGTTTACCCAAATATAAAATAAATTAATTGGTTAAAAATAAATTTCAAATGAATATAATAAGCAATTGAATATAATGTGAATATTTTTATAAAAAACTATTTTTATGCTCAAAAAGTTGTTTTAATCTAATAGATTAAATTAATTATAATCAGTGAGTGATATTAATGTAATATATATATTATATGTTCAATAAAATATTTTTTTATTCATTTAATATATTTTATAGGCATAAGATAAGAACAAACTCAATTTCACACATAAAAACCCATTTTTTATAAAGGCATTTTTACCACCTTTTAAAGAAGTGTCCAGTTTAAATATGAAATTTGACACTTTATTTGATTTAATTTTTCAAAATAAACATAATATTTTAAATCTAAAAAAAATTATGTAACGGTAAATTTTTGGTATTTTTCGGTGAAGATTCATTTTCTAATGAATAGTGAAAAATACATAATTCTAGTTCAAAACTGCCTTTTCATCTACATTATCTATAAAGTTAAATTATGCATTATATTGGATTTAATTTCTATTTAGATAATATTTTTATTAATTAATACAATTTTGGTAATTGTAATCAATTTGAATTTAAAATTAACTATAAGACCATAGTAAACTTTTGGACGTTTTTACTTTAAAAACTCGCTTTGTCATCCCATCTGAAGTGTTAGATTTAAGTTATTTTTCCCCACTTAGGTAATTAGAATTTTCAAAAATGGATTCCATATTCAGAATCATCCTAATTTATAAATCTTAATAATTTTAACTTTGTTTTGGACCAAAACAATGTGTGCAATTAATTAAAATTTATTACAATTATTACGTTAAAATTAATCTTAATAAAGGTCTAAACCTTTAACATAAGGGATAAAATGACCTACACACTTTTAATACACCCATTTTATGTACATAATTAATCCATTAATCTTTAATTATTTATTTTGGATGGTTTTTATTTCTTTGGTTTAGTAAAAACATTGGTAAACCGAACTTCTTTTCAAAAATACCAAGTGAGTCTTTTTCCTCACTTATAAAAGGTCACCAAATCCCCCATTCCTCACACCTCTCAAGACAATTTTTCTCGACCAATATATGACCCAATAGATCCTAAAAATCCCTCACCTCTACCATGAATCCTTAATTTATCACAGAATCCACCGAATGAATTTTTTTACAAACCAAAAGGAATTACCCGATTTTTAATGTAACATTTTCCAACGATCTCTTTTCTTTCATTTAATTTTCCACAAACTCAAATATAATAATTATATAATTTTATAATCATAAAAGTATCCTAAATATTATATTATTTTGTGTATGATATGGTTTCTATGTACACTTAAACACCCTTCCATCAAATGGGTAAAGAACATATTGTCTCTATGTACGGCGAACTACTACCTCACAAAATGATATTGTTTATTTTTCCTTTACCACCTCTCATGGTTTCCATAATGATGAAAAATATAAATATATATAAAGTATATTATATTTATAATATCTTTATGTTTCTATGATTCTTTTATAACACATACATCTATGTATTCCTTTTGGAATAAATACGATAACATCGCTTGTGGATGTATGGAGTGCGACCCACTCAATGCGATGTGATTCGTTCACGTTTTTCAGGGAATGTATTAGAGATGAAATTAATAAAAATATATGAAATGTATTAAATATATATGATACATTAATTATTATATACATGAGTATACATATCATTTACTTTTCATTCATTTAAAATATGAGTGTGAAATTAATGTTGCTTTCATGCATACGTACGGCCTATCGTCTCTGTGAACGATGCATTCTGTTTCTTATCTCCAATTATCATTGAATATTCTAAATAAATATATAATTATTATATTTTATAATTATGTTATATTCTATAGATGATGAATCCATTATTTAATTAACTAGAACAACACGTTAAAAGATAAAACATTCTCGAGAAAACTAGGCAATTAACACCTAAAATAGTGACATTAATAAATGTTTTTTAACGAATGAGTAATGAGATATTATAAGAATTTAATGGTTTTATAAACTTCAGTATTGTTATTATATTAGTTATTAACATATTTTAAACCACTATACAGGAGACTAAATTCCACACAACAAAAATAAAGGATAAGGAAATGAATTATTGTCTTACATTTCCATCTAGGAGGCATACATTATATACACCAATTAATTATATTGTGTAGTGTATCTTATCCACATTTTGATAAATTAAATTATGAGTCATTTTCTTCATGGTATAAAAAAATTTCCTTCATTGGAATTCTGATTTAAATGTTTCAAGGGGTATGGGACACTTTGGTATATTTAATGATTATTTTCCTAAAAAAAGTTCTTAATTATTATTTTTGAAATCTCATTTCCTTATATGATTGTTAACATTATCTTGAAATAATAAATTTATTGTAATAATTTTTAATTGGAAACTACCTTGAATATTCATGTTCTTAGGAAATATATATTATTATTATTCCCTAAATCATATATCATTTTATATACGGTGTTCACATTGATAGTTATATGATTAACTGGGGAATTACTCATAAATATGTATCTTCTATTCAATAAAGATAAATTTTGATAAGGTGAATTTTTCAATAAATATATGAGGAATTATTTGGACTGGTATGACATGGGTGGGTCCTAGTTATAGATAGGACCTCAATACATCGTTAGTTCCATAAGACGAAACATTTGGCCGAATCAGATGGGTTTTTACCCAATATGTTGTAAAATATATTTTGAATGGTCTTGACGGTAAAGGTATTTGTATATAGGATACATATAATCCAATAATAAATAATTTACCTTATTTATATTAAGTTATTATTCATCCATGATATTTTACGTCGACATATCTATCGATGCATTTCATTTTCAGGCTTCAGTTGTTATTTATCCATGATATTTTTCATCAACATTTATATGTAATAATTTCATTCTAAATTTATTTATTAAATGGAATGAGTTTTTTTATTCTTATTTTAATTTTTATTTTACCATATCTAGTTATTTGAATGGAATGCGCTAATATTTAATCACCTTTCCAGGTTCATTATTCTCATAAATTTATTATTATTTCTGCATTACATACCCTTATAGAGTATTTGAGCTCACTATTATAATGTTTCATTTCCCAAGGTTATAATGAAGAAAAATTTCAATGATCATCCAAGGATTTTTTTTATTTTATTTTATTATATATCATATATATTTTTATTTTCCCAATGTATTTTGGGAATAAATTATGTAATCTGGTTTTCCAAATCTACTAAACTAATCAGTCTTTTTGGATGTATTTCCTTGTAATCATGCCAATGTAATAAAATAATACACCAATTAGAGGATTCTGGGGTCAGGGAACTACAGTTTCTATGAAATTACATTTAATAGAAACCTTGGGTACTATATTTAGGAAAACTTAGTTTAGAAAACAAAACCCTAAGATAAAATTTGAGGATAATTATAAAATAATGTCATAAAATTTTTGTATGGAAAAGATTTTGTAGTTCTTCCTAGAAATACATCCCTGTATGGATACTACAAGTGGATGTGGTTATGAAACAAATGTACCTAAGAGTAGTAAATCTGACAAGGTGTTCTGATCCTATCTTGAGGTAACCTAGGACATGATAACAGACCTTACTATGCACATAGTTTGACACTCTCATGGGATATGCATAGGATAATTCACATTTTAATTACAAAACATTGTGAAGGATTTGATTAGATATTGAAAATGAATAACCTTGGATAAACCTATATTTTTTTAGATTGAAAATCAGGTTTCAGGTTTTATAAATACTACAAATTATATTATGAATAAAATATAGACCAAGGAAGGACCTTTTTTCAAATAAATGAATGAAGTATTTATTTATGAGGTTTGTATTGGAAACATAAGTTAAAATGATAATTAGTTATTAAGGATGTCTATCATATTTATTGTGAAAATTCTATTAATTAATTTTTAGAAAATAAAATCTTATATTCCAGGTGACAACCAATCAAGTCCAACAAGGCTGCGAGATTTGAACTCATGACTGATGGACGATGAGGGTTTCACGCCCACCACTGACCTGCGTAATGTCCTAGTTAATAAGTAACTATTGTAGTGGAATAATTTGATGAGTATTTATTAATGATGAACTAGTAATGTTACTTTTCAGGTTTAGAGATTAATTTATTAACCATAATGAATTTGGATAATATTTAGAGAAAAATAGTTTGACATTTAACTCTTTTATAGGCCTTATGATCATCTAAAAGTTTCTTTTAATGCTTCAGTCATAAAAAATAATTATAAGTAAATAATTATTTGTATTAAATGGATTAAATGGAATTTGATTGAAGAAAACCCAAAATTTAGGATTTTTTATATGAAATTTAAACCTATCAAGTAAGAATATTTATTTATAATGTTGGTCTGTAAAATAATTTCTCGACATTAGGAAAGTGACATATAAAAAATATGTTTTCCTAATACCTTAATTTCTGTTGAACCGATGGTCTTATAAATCATCTCATATTTATGGCTTTGAGACCCTCATATTTCCATTGATCATTAGATTTTTTTTTATATTGATTACCTCATTCAATCCCTATAATTATTTATACATTTCCTCAACGTACCAGTTTTCACTTGCCACTATTGTTCTCCTGCTTAGAGACCTAGTTACATGGTAGTACATGTGACATTTGCACTACCCAACCTATCTTTTCATGAAAATTTCTTATGAATCCTTCTAAAGATTTGGGATTTAAAAGATAAGAAATATCTTAAAATCAGTCAACAAGATCAAGTATAAATTTATGGGGCGTAATTTAATTAAAGTTGGGAGAATGTAATGACCTGAAAATCTAAAGCAGGAACCTTATATTCGATATTGTGTATGAGGCACGATCCCAATCACGTAAGAGGATACATTATCATGATAATGTAAAATATATTTTCTATTTTAAATATATTTTATATATTCAATATTTCAAAAAGCATGAACCATTGAGTTATCTTGTGTTACACGCAATAGAAACTCTTTTTGAAAGCATACATTACATGAAAGACCGATTTTCACCAAACAATTATATATTATTATAATATTATTATAATAAGATATAGTGTAGCTCATAAATTAGTATTAATTAATATTAATAACTAAATTATGAATATTATGGTTTACATAAATATAAAATGAACTAATTGGTTAAAAATAAATTATAAATTGATATAATAAGAAAATGAATATAAAGTAAATATTTTTATAGAAGACTATTTTTCAGCTCAAAAAGTTGTTTTACACTAATAGATTAAATTTATAATAATTAGTGAGTGATATTAATGATTTATATATATTAATTTTTCAATAAAATATTTTTTATATTAATCTAATATATTTGATAGTTATAAGATAATAACAAATCCAATTTCACACCTAAAATCCTATATTTCTAAAAACACAATTTTACATCCTTTTAAGGGAGAGCCCATTTTAAATATTAATTTTAACACTTTAATTGATTTAATATTTCAAAATAAACTTCATATTTGAAATATAAACATCCAAATTAGGTTAGTTTAAAATTTTGGTATTTTTCTGTGAAGACTCATTTTCTAATGAATAGTGAAAATATAGAATTTTCGTTCAAAATTGATTTATCATATAATTTATTTAAAATGATAAATTATGTTTTACATTGGTTTTAAAGTTTAATTACATAATATTGTTTCAATTCATACAATTTATGTCATTCTAATCAATTTCACATTGAAATTGACTATGAAAACATTGTAAACATTTGGACATTTTTACTATAAAAACCGGCATTGTCGTCCCATTTTTGATGTTAAACATAAATTAATTTTTTCCAATTATGTGATTATAATTTGGAAAAATTGACTAAATATATAGAACCACCATAATTTAAAATTTATAATGAGGTAAAATTATTTTTGTGCCAAAAAGAATAGTGAAAGTAATTAAAATTAATTACAATTATTAAGAAAAAGTTAATCTTAATAAAGAACTAAACCTTGAATTAAGTGCCCAAATTACCTATCCAATAGTCTAGATCCCATTTTAAAGAAAAAATTATTTAATTAACCATACATTATTCATTTTTTGGGTATTTAAGACTTTTTTTGGGTAAAAATGTGGGTACCTCTAACTTCTTTTCAACAATACCAAGTGAGTTCTTTTCCTCTCTTATAAAAGGGTGCCACCTCTCCCCCTTACTCACACCAATAAAGACCCATTGGATAGAAAAATATCATCCCAAATAGATCCTAAAAATAAATACCATCTAATTATAATCCTCTATTTGGGCATTAATCCACCTAATGATGCCTTTTGGTATAAACTAAATGGAGTTATTTAAGGTATCGTATTACAACATTCTATTTTCTATCATTTATTTCTCTATCCAATAAAATTTCCTTATTATATTATTTTATAAAAATACCATTATAATAAATATAATAGTATATTTTTAGGCTAATGTTTCAACCTACTCATACACACACATTCATCGAATGGGTAACGAACATATTTTTTTCTATACAATGAATTGTTGCCTCACGAAACGATGATTGTTCATTTTTCCTTTACCACCTACCATGGTGGCCATTTTGATGTAAAATATACATTTATATGAAATATATGTTATTTATAATATATTTATGCTTTTTTAATTATATTATAACACAAACCACAATACATTCCAATTTAAGTAAATACGATAACATCTCTTGTGGAAGTGTGGACTACCTCCCCCTCAATGTGACGTGATTCGTTCACGTTATACATGGAACGTATTAAGGATGATATTAATAAAAATATATTACATATATTACATATATCTTATAATTTAATTATAATATACATGTGTATACATATAATTTACTTATCATTCTTTTAAAATATGATAATGAAATAAAAGTAGTTTTCAAGCGTACGTATGACCAACTATCTCCACAAATGATGAATTTTATTTCCAATCTATAATTATTATAGATGATGATAAATACATATATAATAAATAAATTTAATAATTAATTCATCTTTTTCATTCTAGATATGATGAAACAATGATATAATTAATGAGAACAACAAGTATCAAGTTGAAACTTACTAGAAAAAAATGGGCAATTAACACCTGAAATATTATAATTAATGAAAGTGTGTTAAAAAATTAGTAATGAGATATTATAAGAAGTTAATGGTATTATAAACATGAGTATGGTTATGGTATAAGTTATTAACATATTTAAAACATCTATACAGGAGGCTAAATACCACACAACAAAAAGGAAGGATAAGGTAAGGAATGATTTTCTTACTTTTCATTCCACGAGGCATACACCATATCAACCACTTACTTATTTTCTGTAGTGTATCTTATGAACATTTTGATATATTATATCATGAATTCTTTATTTCATGATTTCCTTCATGGGAAATGTGATTTAAATGTTTCAAGTGGTATGGGACACTTTTGGCATGTTTATAGATTATTTTCCTAAAAAATATCATAATGATTATCTTTGAAATACCACTTCCTTGTGTGATTGTTAGATTTATCATGAAAAAATTCCATTATTGTAATAATTTTTCATCAGAAATTACCTTGAATATCCATTCTCTCACACAATGGATATTATTATTATTACATAAACCGTATATCATTTTATATATGATGTTCACCTTGATAGTTATTTGATTAACCGGGAAATTATTGATTAATTCATATGTTTTATTTAATACAGATAAATTTTTATAAGGAAGATTTTTTATTCAATATATTCATAATGCTTTGAACTCATATGAATCTGGTGGGGTCCAATTATATATATCCCCTTGATGCATCCCTAGTCTCATGAGATGAAACATTTGACCAAATCAAGTGGGTTTTTACCCAATATGATTTAAACCATCTTGTGAAAGGTCTTGATGGTAATGGTGCCATATTAATAGAAAATAAGAAGCCTAATAATAAATCATTTCACTATTTAATATTCATTTATTATTCATCCATGAGATTTTTCATCGAAAAATATTTGAATTCATTTCATTTTCAGGCTTCAGTTATTATTTTTCCATGAGATTTTTCATCGACTTGTCCACGGATTCATTTCATTATCAGTTTCTTTATGAAATGCCAGGTGTTATAGTTATTCACCTTTCCATATTTATTTTTCCTAATCTAGTTATTTAAATTGCATGTGTTAACAATAATTTAAGATTCCACGTTCATTATTCTCATCAATTCATTATTTCATTCAATTTACATACCCTTACAATGCATTTGAGCTCACCCTTATTATGTTTCCTTTCCCTGGGTTATGAAGAATAAATATTTGAATGAGTTTTCATGGATTCATTTTATCTCATTTTATTATATATCATGTTTTGTTTTATTTTCGCAACATTTTATGGGAATCATTTATATAATCTGGCTTTCCAAAACAGCTAAATTGTTCAGTTCTTCAGGATTTATTTCCTTGAAATCGTTCCAATGTAATAAAATAATTCACCGGCTAGTGGATTCTAGGGTTGGGGTGTTATAGGTCACCCCTTAATGAGTTCTTTTTTAATACCACTGATAAAGGGGGAATTTATTGGTTCTTTTTTACAATCACTAATAAAGGATCCCATTTTACAGTGTTATTTTTAGCACTGTTAAAGACCCCCTTTAACTGTGCTAAAAAAGCATCGTAAAAGACCCACTTTAACAGTGATTTTTCTAGCGCTGACAAAGGGGTCTTTAACAATGCTTTTAAATCCCTAGCATTGGATAAATGTAGTTTTTTACTAGTGTGTGGGAATTTTATGCCTTGCATGACCTACTTAGTTCCTTGTACATTTTTCTTTTATTAATAAATTTGGGGTCATGGATTTTGTTTCCAAATCTATGACGAAGTCATCTTGGTATATATAATTTTGAATAAATATATTTAAAAAATTATAATATAATTATAAAAATATTTATAAAAATTATAACATAATTAAAAATATATTTACATAATTATATATTTATATATGTATATATATATATATAATTATAAATATAATAAATATATTTTTTATGATTTTATAATTATTTTCATATATATTTATTTTTAATTATAAAAGTATATGTATTTATAATTATATTTATATATATATATTTAAAAATATATTCACATAATTATAAATAATTATTTATAAATATATATATAATTATATATAATTATATAATTATAAATATAATAAATTTATTTTTTATTTTGATGATAATTGTAAATATATTTTCATTGTTAATGAATTCCCTGGACATGATAGGAAGCATACAAGGGATGATAATAATCAACTTGGTGAGGCATTGCATGAGTCTGCAAATGAGCTTTATGTCCAGGGTGTTGCACCAGAGGACTCTCCTTCACATACAGAATGGCAGGGTTGCATTATGAATCCAGTGATAGAGGTCTTCTTAGGACATGTTCCACAGGAGGATGGGTCCAGACAATCTGAGGGTCAATATAAAATTAATTATTATCAAGAGATTCAGAATGGTTTCAGTTCATCTGGAATTTATAGTAAATGGGGTAATATATTAGATGGTGGAAGTGATAATGATAAATAGATGGTTTTATTGGACACCACACACCACAGGCATCTAGGTAGTGGTGGTGATGTTTCTTTTATGTATGTTGTCATAAATTGAAAGGGAATGTTGACCAAAAATGAAGGTTTAACTACGGTCCAACAAAAATGATGGTTGTGGAAGGATTGTTCCAATTTGAAAAGGAATTTTTCTACTAGAGAATCTTCCAATGAATCAAAGATAATGATCACATGAATGGAGGAAAGGTCCAATACAGTGATCCTTAGCATTCTCAACCAAGGTAAATCATAGTTGGAGTGGGAAACTATAACTGAATATGACTATATCTATGAAAATGATCCTTCATCTTATGGTCGTTAAAATAATTTATAGAATGAGGGTAATTCTATTTGTTTGACCTCGTATATTCTATTGTTGTCATTTTCATTCATCTTTTTATAAGAGGTCAATAGATTTTCTTCTGACTTGACATGTTTTGCATATTTATTATTTAAATATATCGATTATAATATCAAATTTATTGAAATATATTTATTTATTTATTAATAATTATAAATATAAATACATATATTTATAAATATTTGTATATATTTATAAATATTTTTATTTTTGTTAATATAAGTTCATGGTAAAATATTATTTATTAAAAGATAAGAAAAAATAGCACAAAGTGGATGAGGAAGAGTTAGGCATGACAACTCTTCCCTCTTTCAAACAAAAAAAATATTTAGAAAAAATCAATGATAATATTCAAAACGATTACAATCTCCAAATTATTCATCCCATCCAGAGTCATCTACCAATGAACTAAAGTAGCTAGCCTAATGATTCCACCCATTTGTATGAGATGATGATATATATCTCATGGTGGGATTAATATGGTAGTAATCCTTCTATTGTCTTAATTTCTTTATTGATGTGCATGATAAACCATTAACCTCATTCACCTTACCTTTAACAATATTGTCTCTAAAGGATCTCTTCATATATGGATCACCTTCCTACATATCCTCCTAATTTATCTCAATATTGTTATGTTTCTAGTGCTCTTTATGTTCTTTAAAGCATAGAGAAACTACAAAGGATGAGTCATTAAAATCTAAATCCATAAGGTGAACATTATGTCCTTCTTATCTAATAGGTCCCAAATTGCTCCATGAATCTAGAGCCAACATAGATTCCTTTACCATTCCAAAATTAGAAATAGAGGTATGTTGAACACTTTGATTTCCCTCATAACAAAGCTTCCCTAGGCCAGGCCCAATACCAGCCTCTCCCTACATACAAGGAATAAAATCCACCATAGTGGATTACTTTATAGTCTAGTTATCTAAAGACTCATAAGAGACTCATTTACTCTATATAAGAGGTACATAATTCTGATAAAACTAGAATAATGCTCTTCCCATGTAAGATACTCCCTTTACTGAAACTAAATTGATTTCCACTGGAGACTTCTGAAGCCTATCCTGCTCAATATCCAATACTTGTACCTATTTCTAAATGGAAGAGAGAAGTCCAGATAACACACAAGTAGTAGCTACATCATCTGTTGAGTGAACATCCATGTTAGATGGTTGTTGTGGAATTGAGGTTTTAGTTCGAGCTCTAGTATCTTCGCCTTGTGAGTTCACTCTAAAATATTCACTCACATTGACATTATCTTCACAAATATTCTACGGTGGATGTCCATACTCTCCAGCAAGAGTAATACTAGGTCCTATTTTAGTTTTCTTCATCAAGTGAGCCACATCATGACCAAATAATGAACAAAAAGTCAAAAAAAAATTCCCCTCCTACAGGTAGAATTAGATTGACCAAAATTGTTGCATACAAAAAAAATTTAGGTAGCTTCTCATAAACAAGCCTGAGAATTAAATCATCATAATGAGTGGCCAAAACAACTTTTTCAGTATGTTTCAATGTCAAATCCACCTCAACTAATACCTGGTAAAAATACCCAAACCTAACTTGTTTTCTCCCCATATCCATTTTGATAGGGACACAAATATAAGCAGAAATGTCATATAAAATTTTAGGATGCCACAAGATCCTATTTAATACATAGATTTTTACCCAAACATGAGAAAATGAGTTATTGATTTCAAAGGGATTGAAACCAAAACTACACTCCTAAACACATAGCATACCTGGTATAAGAGAAATTAATCCATGGCCATATGCTCTTCCTGTGAGTTCCTTGGAAGGAAATAGGAAGTGAAATAGCCACAAAACAGAGTTTTATCAGCATTAAAAAAGGCCTTTATCAACACTAAAAAATCACTGATATTCAAGGCGCTATTAAAAGGGGGTCCCTTTTATCAATTCTAAAAAAATTCTAATAAGATGTTCTATTATTATTTTAAAAAAATATTCATAAAAGATTCCTTTATCTGTACTTTTTTAAAAGTGATGGTAATAGTTAAAAAATACTAAAAAAATAAAAAAAATCTGCAAATAGAAGGGTTTAAATAGCACTTCACTCACCTTTCCATAGTGCTTATGCAACCCAGCCTCACTCGAATGCTTCCACTCACCCAAGAACCATACCCCCACCCTTTAATAGAAATAGAACCCCCCCCCCTTCACCCTTGATCACCCTTTCCTCTGCTTGGTTTAGAACCTGAGACCTCTCCTCCTGCACGCCTACACCTTTACCACTCACCCATCATGTAAAATTACCCATTTAAATATATATATATATTTATCAATATATTAATTTAGTCATATTTATACGTATATTATATATTTATATTAATATAAATATTTAGTTATATATATATATATTCATTCATATAATATATATATATATACATGTATAGTTATATTTATATATTTATAATACCAGAGAGTAATGATAGCATGTTTTATGGGGGAGGAAAAGAGAATAAACAACTTAAGAATAACCCATGTGTGAAGATCCCAACCCACCCCCACCAATTTTGAGGAGAGCCATTTATCTCAAAAGGAATCTTAATTGAGGTAGTCAATTTTCTAATAATTGTTTCTTTCAAATGTGAATCAGATAGACACTAGACACTAACTCCATTCCTTTATTAATATTCTATAGGGTGAAAATGATTGTGATTTATATCTATCAACACCCACCCATCGCCTTGTAGTGAAAGCTATAGTGGTAAATATCCAGAACAACATGCTACACAACAGACCACTTCTAACAAATCATGTCAGAGTGTGAATTACTATATCCCTAGAGCTAAGTATCGAGCAACCGATTCAAATTAATGATGGGGATATTCATACGGTCGAACAAGCTCTTGGAACATTCATCACATGGACATCACATCTTGTAAACAAACATGTTGACAATGATGTATTCATTTCCAATTTAATTTTCAAGCTAAAACTTAAACATATAATGAGGAAAGGTCTAAAATGATGCATGTTATTACAATTGGATAAAATAATGGGGTGAAACGAAATACTGGTTCAAAACATTCTCGAGGATCAACCAACCAACCAAAACTATATACCCAAAGCACTTTAACCCCCTTGGTTCTGTATCCACATTTATTATCATGGAAGGCTCATGTGGATAAAAAGTTGAAAGTTGGAGGTAATAACATAATTTATTTTGATGAAAATATGTCTTGGGGGAATATCTACAATTCATTGTTGTTGAGAGTGAAACTAAAATCCTTTGATATGATTGGTTAGGCGGCTCGATTCTAAATGTTTACATGATGTATGTTTTCATGATTTTATTTTAAAAAAGATGATATAATATGTTAATTAAGAATTAATACATTTCATATTTTCACATGATTATATATGAAAAAAATTGAATGTATTTCCCCATGAACGACAATTTTGACTTGTTAGTCCTCCATTCACCTCTACAGAACAAGGAGACATAACTTCCAAGAGAGAGGGTGAAATAGTGGCAGGACTGCTCAAATAGTTTGACAGAAAAATTGAAGATGAGAGACTCTTCATAATACCAATGATTCAGGGGTAATACTCTACAATTTATTCATATCAAATATATTATAATTTCGTGCATTACTTATATTTTTCTTAAGAAGCATTGGATGCTCATTGCAGTCAAATGGATACTCCAAAGATTTATTTTCTGAATTCAATGCATGTATATCCAACAAACCATCCACATTTCATGGTGTTTGTCTATTTTTAATTCACTAAATCCAACATTTTTGGACTAAATGTCATGTTATATAATGTATATAACATTTTAATGAAGATTCTAATAGGATAGGGTGGTGCATGAATATCATCTTCATTATGGAATGAGTCCAAGAGAAAAAGAAAATATAATATAAAAGTACTACAAATAGATTCGTATTAGGGTATATATAATAAGATTTGACAATCCAAACACATATAAAAAATTCTAATTTTTTTTAATGTTTATGTAGTTTCTAAAAGAAACAATCAATAAAGAAGTTGGTTATTATGTTTTTAAATTTGTGAAAGAGATCATATTACATGAACAAACTAGTATCCCTGGAGAGTTATTTTTTATGATAATTGATATTTCATTTAAAATAATTATTAATCCTTTGTGTATTTATATTTTTTCAGTACAACCATAACTGCCGAAAACAGTCATATTCACAAGATGATATAGATATGCTTAAAAATGAATAGGCAACATACTATAAGGAAGAATGTAAAAATATAGAGAGTAGATGGTAAACTTCTAAAATAATTTCAACTTTAATAATAGTATCTTCCTTCTCTTTCTCTTTGTTTTAGGGTAATGTTATGATTTTTATTGGTAAATGCCTCGCTAAAAATCATGGTCGTTCGTGGTCCTTGTTTGCACACTAAATTAATTGCATGTTGGTTGGTTTTTTAAATGAAATTGGTGGTCCAAATTTATAGGGTACGTGTGTTGCTGATAGACCACAATTGATAAAATGTATTTAGAAGGGGTTTCCCCATCCCTTGAGTTTTTTATAACATCTTGAGACAGAATAGGCACGGGAGCTTACTCCACTCTTCTCATTTTCAACAACGAGACGTGTTTTTCTTAAAAAAAATCTACTCTATCTACAAAACTATTATTTCCCCTCTTTAGTAGACCCAGTGAAGAACCAACTATCATATATTCATTAGGAGGACATGAATATATGATAGTTAGTTCTTCACTAGGATGAAAAAAGCGATGTTACAAAAATAGGATGTCATTCCATGTCAACTATACAAGGATCAACGGTTTTCCATAATCCTTCTAAACTGGGTAGATTGAGCATTTTGAGCAGGTCATGTCTCCTTTTTAGGTTTTAGAGGAAATGGTGCATTGATTTTTAGGTAGAAAAATGTATCTAAAATTTGTTCTAACACTTTAGGACAATGATAAATTAGTCATTTGTGACATGTAGGAATCAATTGCACCTCAATCCGATGCACAATGTCGTTTGTATGACTCCACATGCTCCATTATTTAAAATTGACATTAATTCAAGTAAAAATTCACAACTGACATACTAAAAACAGAAAAAATACATTTTGTTTATTTTCATACATTAGGAAACTAATCTATCAGTCATTTGTGATGTTTAAGAATCAACCACCCCTCAATATGATGCACAGTGTCACCGGAATGACTCTAAATGTGTCTTGTTATTTAAAAATGACATTAATTCAAGTAAAAATACACAACTAGAATTATGAAAATGGAGAAATCATTTATATTGACTCAATATTTTAGAAGAATGGTCCATGAGTCAGTTGTGACATGTAGGAATCAACCCCACCTCAATCCGACAAATGGTGTGACATGTGTGACTAAAATTATATCCTATCAGTTTAAAATTGACATTTTAACTAAAAATATGTGTATCAATAAAAACCAATAAAACACATTCCAATTTTCTTCCAAATTTAGGACAGTGATTAATAAGTCCTTTGTGACATGTATGAAGTAGTCTCACATCAAAATGATGCACGATGCGACGAGTATGACTCAAATTTCATATTTTTTTGAAATGAAATTTTATTAAAAAACACAATTGAAATACTAAGAACAAAGGAAATTCTTTATGATTGTTTTGATACTTTAGGAAAAACATCTATCAGTCATTCGTGACATGTAGGAATCAACTACACCTCAATCGGATGCACGATGTCACTGGTATGACTCCAAATGTGTATTGTTATATAAAATTTACATAAATTAAAGAAAAAAATTCAACTAACATAATGAAATCCATGAAAACAAATTTATATTATTTTGATATTTTAGAAAAATAATCTATGAGTCGGTTTTGATGTGTAGGAATCAACCCCACCTCAATCTGACGAACGGTGTGACCGATATAACTCAAAGGTTCTGCTATCAGTTTAAAATTGACATTTTAACTCAACGCGTGACAGTCACTAAAACCAAAGAAAATAGGCTCCAATAACCTTCCAAATTAAGGACAGTGATTAGTAATTCCATTATTATGTTTCTGAAGAAGTCCCACATTAAAATGATTCATGATACGATCGGTATGACACAAATTGAATATTTTTTATTTTTAATGATATTTTAGTAAAAAAACACAACAAACATAATAAAAAATGAGGAAATGAATTATGATTGTTTTGATACTTTAGGAAAATGATATTTTAGTAATTTTTGACATGTAGGAATCAACCACACCTCAATCTGATGCACTGTGTCACCGATATGACACTAAATTTGTCTTGTTATTTAAAATTGACATTAATTCATGTAAAAAAATAAAACTGACATACTGAAAACTGAGAAAACGCATTCGGATTGTTTTGATATTTTATGTAAACGATCCATGTGTCAGTTTTCTGTATTGGAATCAACCCCACTACAATCCAACAAACGGTGTGACTTGTATGACAAAACGTTTCCACTATGAGTTTAAAATTGATATTTTAACTCAAAACATGTCACTCATTGAAAAACAAGTAAATGCCCTCCGATTGTTTTCCAATTGAAGGAAAATGATTTTTACGTCTTTTGTGGATTGTATGATGTAGCACCAGATAAAACCTATGCATGATGTGACCAGTATGACGGATATTGAATGTTTTCGTTTTGAAATGACATTTTAGTAAAAAAACACAACTCACATTCGAAAAATCGAGGAAATTCATTCTGATAGTTTTGATACTTTAGGAAAACTATCCCTCAGCCATTTGTGACATGAATTAATTAACCCCACCTCAATACGGCGTATGGTGTGACCGGTATAACTCTAAACGTGTCATTTTTATTAAAAAATTACATTTTTAAATGTATTCTTCATATTATGGTTTAATTTATTTCTTTACAGTATTATTAAATTAATATTTGTTTTTTATAAAGGTGGAACCTTTTTTGGGAGTTGGGAATATTTGTTCGATGACTATTACCATCGGAGGATATTTTTTAGAGGGGACCATAGGCTTCAAAAGAGAAAATATTAATGTTTTTAACTGTTTGTTAGAAAATTGTTAATGTAATTTATAAAACATTGTTCAAAATATATAAGGAATTGTTATTTTGTTATATACAATGATTGACTATTTCTTTGTTGTTGATTTCATTTAGATGTTTATAGCATTGTATTCCAAACCATTGTTTGCACTTCTTGTTTTTTCATTATTTGCATCGTGTATGGGGTTCTTTTGTATATACCACGGGTGGTTATTTTTTATCAGGTTTTTGCTGGTTTGTGCAATTTATTTTTTCTCATTTGGTGATGTTTATTTTTTGAAGGTTGGTTAGGTGTGCTGTTATATAAACAACACACCCAGGGAAGGAAGTCTTTATCATCGCTTCAAATAGCACTGATAAAGGAACACTTTATGAGTTCTAATTTAAGCACTGATAAATGGAGACTTTATCATCTCTATTTATAGCACTAATAAATGGGGACTTTATCAAAACTTCTTAAAACACTGATAAAAGACCCTCACTTAATAGAGGCTCTATTATCAGTACTTTTTTAGCGCTGATAAAGGCCTTTTTAGAGCTAATGAAAGCCTATTTAATGCTGTGGGTTAAATCTCAAGGCTGGCTAAGGGGTCTGTGGTAGTGGAAGACCCTTTCATAATTCCCAGAGAACTCCATGTCCCATCAGAAAACCCCAGCACTCAAAACACCACTCCAAAACATTTAAATGTAGAGTGTACCAATACCAAGAGGGAGTCACTCGCTTCCACTTAGCCATCGTCATCCGATCAATGAATGTTAGACTTCAAGAATCACTTCTTTTTAAATATCAAATTCCATATCTAGAAAATTGTTTTCAAAACTAAACCTAACAATTACTGCTAGAAAAAAAAGGATAGCCATTTATGGTCAAATTTACATTGTTCAACCATAAAATTATTATAGAACTAGTTGACCAAGAAACCATATTTGATATGTAATATATTTTTTGTCTGTGCAAACACACCCATAGTCATATATATTTATATAAATCAATTTATGTTTCAATTTAGTTATTTATTTATACTTATATTAACACACCCACACACACATATATTTGTGTGTGTATAATATTATTCGAGGAATAATGTTTATATTCTAATAAATATTTTATTTTCCTAAAATATATTTATATATTTCATATTTTTATTTATATTTATATATTTTATATATTTTATTTATTTATTAATATATAAATACATTCAATTATTTTTTAAATATTAATTATCATTATAAATTTCATTTTCCATGAAATATATATATTTATGATTTCAAATTATATTACAACATATATACAAATAATTTATTTTTCCGTATTCCTAAAGTTGATATTCATTATATTTATATATTTATATATATAAATACTCTATATATATATAGTTAATATATTATAAATCAAATAAATATAAAATATATTTATGTAAAAAAAATTAAATTTACTCATATATATATATTATAAATTATAGGTAAATATAAAACTATTTATACATAAATCTATAAATTATAAATTTTAATTGTATAAAATTTATTTATAATGTCATTTCTGTTAATATAAATTTTTTCTACTAAATATATTATTTTCATAAATCGTATTTATATATTTTATAATTTTAGCTCAATATGTACATTTAATATATTTATTTATACTTATTTATACACTTCATAATTTTATCACATTTTATTATCATTTTATATTTCATTTTCATAATAATATTTATTTCATATTTAAAATATATTTTTATATTGATATATATATATGTACACATTTTATTTATATACATTCATTATTTTTATATATCTAAATACAAAATATGTTATAAAATTGATACATATAAATAATTTATTAATGGCGTGTAGATTATAAGTAAAGGGAACAATTCAACCACTCACGGACAAGTAATGACATGTTGCACTTCTTCTGAGGGATTACTCACTCCATAGCTTAGAAATAGAGACTTCAGTGATTTGAGCTCTGGTTTAATCTTGAATTATGGGACGACTTTACCTGTCATGCATGTTTCCAATGGAGTAAGGGTTATGAGGGTATTAGCAAATGTCACACCATACCTTTCCTAGTCCTCACCTTACACCCTGGGTACCATCCGCCCCAAGCTAAATTAATATTGTTGTGTGTGTCAATGTGTAAGCAATTATATGTCATTTCAATATATAAATATACAATGTAGATAGATATATGCACACCCACACACACACACACACACACAGATATATATATATATTCATACACTTTTGTATTATTATTATGGATATCTAAATATTAATATAAATAATAGACACCCACATATATGTGTAGTTTTTTAAATATTAAATATATATTTATATAAATATATATTTATACTTAAATCTGATTTTTTAAATTTATATAAACATTTAATATCTCTAAAAATGGGTGTTGATATGGAACCATTGTTTAACACATGGTTCCAATAGAAACTCTCTAAAATAATCTACATGTGAGAAGAATGTTCTCTTCATTATCAATATATTATTATTTTATATTATGTTACACTATCTCCATTTGAGGGGAATAAATGATATGGGAGGAATGGTGAAGTATATATTTTAGTGGTAGGATAAAATAAACACGCCCTCACATATTTACCATCGAAAAGTTAGGCTTCATTTAATGTTATAAAATATTTTATATTTTTATTTTTAAAATATTCATTAGAATTCATGTTAGAAAATTTTATATAAAGTTGAGGGAAAAAATAAATTATATAAAATATATATCCCAATATATTATTTTTAAAAAAATAATATAAAAAGATGTTTTTTTTTCAAAAATATATATAAATTTCATTTTTATCATTTGTAAAATGATTACCATTTATATAATTCAACACATATCAAATACATTTCTAAAAAATGAAAACATACTTTATTTTGTAAAACCATATATAAATTTAGTTTTTTAAGTATTATTTTTCATTTAAAATAATTTTTAGTCGCGTTTGTTGGCTTTAATCCAGCACAGGACACCACCGAGAAACGCTATGTGAGTCGGAAAATGATGAATCCCTAACCCAAATTCAATGCCCAAAAATCACACACTTATACCGATAATCCTTTCTAGAAAAATTTGTTGTGCTATTTTTTAGTTTGTCTTATATTACCCACATGATCCTACCCTCCATACATATACAATGGAGATCACGGTCGAATGCACAAGAACAAACTCTGAACACATATGATTTTTTAATAGAAAAAATAGGTTAAACCGTAGACATAAGAAAAAATGTTTGAACAAGAGAGAGCCCCACAATTTGAAGGCACGAATAAAAAGTCTATCTAAGAATAGTGGGTAAAAGGTCTGTCCTAGAGAGAGAAATAGATATGCAACTGGATGATGATTTGAATTCGATGGATCTAATTGTGTGGTATTTTGTGTCCCACGTCGATTTTCATAAAGGATGGTGGTTTACATATAAGCTTAGATATGTAATTTCTTCTAACAGTCATGGTTTTTAGGATGAAATCCTAGAAATTCTTACGTTCTAGGTCTAGAAGGCTATGGTTGGAGTAATTTGATCCCAATAGTGTGTTCTTTGACATGACAATCAGCGGACCTCCCGTCAATAGGATTATGATGGAGGCCTTCATCAACACCACTCCCTAGATGGCGAAGAACATTTGTGTGTTGTGCACATGAGAGAGTGGTGTGGGCCAATATGATAAGTTGATGTACTCTTTCCAATGAACGATCACCACCACTATTGGCAATGAGTCCATATACATAACCAATTTTGAACACTACTGCCATAAATGAACATCGTCATCGACCACAAAATAATTTCATATATACCACTCTTTCTGTGAACTAAATCTTGTAATGAAAAGAATAACATCTTATTGGAACGAGTGATTTGGGAGAGAAAAAAAATATATGAGGGGATGAGTCGATTTCATCTGTTGGGATATCTTAAATTAAATCATAAGAAACTATATGTGGAGAAATGACATATCGTCTACAGATTTTAAATCATCAAAAAATTGGGATGATTTTGAAAGAAATGATGGTGAAGAAGTATATTATAAAGACCTTTATTTTCATTTATTTTAAAAAAGTTAACATCAAAATGAAATATAAATTAAAATCATTAGTTTTATTTTACTAAATTATTGGATCTGAATAAAACTAGAGTACTAGTTTTTCACAATACACAGTCTACGATTTGGATCAAAAAAATAACAAATATTTGTATGTACATGAAATATTAGGTGATTTTAGTAAATAATGGGATAGGAAAGGAAAAATGGGGGTTTTAATTTAAATAAAGAATCCATATGCCTGAGTCAGCATAGTTGGAATCATATTGTGCAGTAAAAATAAATAAAAACACATTGGTGTTGGGAGGAGTGTCGTAAATTGAAAAGGATAAAGAGCATGGATTAGTTGTGATTTAAACCACCGAATTATAAAGAGAGTGGTAAATTACACTCATATTATAGAAAAATAATAAATAAATATTAATGGCCTCTTAAATAGAATATCATTGTATTTAATATATACATTAAAAAGACATAAAACAATGCAAAAAACTTGAATCGAATGAAACCAAAATAAGTAAAGAAAAAAATATAAATGATTCTATGAAAATAATTGGGAGAAAACATTTATTCGAATAGGGTAAAAATATAATGAAACACAAATGTTTTAGAAGAATATAGTATACATTAGTAATTATATATAAATGGGACAAACAAATAAATAAATATGTTTAGATTTTAGGATAAATAAAATTATTAAATAAAATGAATTCATAAAATATAATAAAAACATTATATTGTTAATGTTGTTGCATGCTCTGCATTCTTTTCACCAACATTCAATTCATCCTTTTAACCTTGTCATGTATTTCAAGGGAAGTTTTTTCCTATCATATTCCTTTGTGTCTACAATAGTACTCAAAATTCCCATTACAAGAAATATCTACAAGTTTAACGGTAGTTTATTAGAATGTAGTTATGATTTAAAAAACTGATAAATGTTGTTTGATGTTTTCTAATAGCATCACGTATTTATGTGTGGATTACATTTTCATAGTTGTTTTTTTGCAACCGTTTTTTATTTATTGACTATTTAAACTACCGGTAAATAATTTGCAGTGAGTTTTTTGTTTTATTTTTTAATATTTATTATTTAATATAAATTTAAAAATAAATGTATGTCTTTATATATATCAACATAATATATACTAATGTATATAAATATTCCTAAATGGATTTAATTATCTATAAATATATATAAGATGTAACACCCCGAGCTTCCACGATACGCTTCTCATTCAATAATGCAATAGATTGCATTGTACGCAACTTCGAGTTTAAAACACCGCGACTAATCAAAGTAGCCGTTATGAATAGTAATAACCACTTTTTAAAATTACAGAAATCTTATATTCCAAAATGGACTTCATTTTTGTATTCATAATATTGAAATTAGCTTATGTTGAATTTTTGGTATTTTTCTGAGAACTTCTAAATTTTTATGAATAGTGAAAAATACTTTAAAACAACTTTTTTAATCAAAATAATTTATTGTGATAAATTATACTATTTAGTGGTTTTAAGGTATAATTAGAATATATTTTTACCATTTTATACAATGGTGGTCATTAGAATTAATTTAACATTGATATTGGACATAAACAATTGTCAATCTTTTGATATAAATTGTTTCTTAAAAACACGCTATTTGTTGTAACAGCGGGAATTAATTATAAAATTAATTAATGCAACTTATATGTTTGGAATTTTGTAAAATAGACATCATTTTTGAATTTGGAATATCAATTATAGCTTAGGGTGAAATTTTGGCCTTGTTCTGAAAAACTTCAATTTTTGATGAATAGTGAAACCACAAAGTGGTAATTAAATAACTGATTTTTCGTTTAAATGAAATATTACCACTTCTGTGATTTGATTTTCAAAAATCCAACATACATGGTTGTCATTAAGAAGTAAAATGTGGTTCAATGAGATTAAAATAATTTTTTGGCGAATAGTAACTTTTATGTTCTTAATCGCGATTAGAGGTAATTAGTGTAGTTTAAGGTACAAATAATGTTTTAATAACATGAGATGAGCATGACACTTGTCCTACTCCTATTGGATGAGTAATGGCCGACCAAGAAAACCCATGGGTCAACTTGGGGACCCCATGGATCCACTTTAGTTGGAAAATGACATTAATATATATTTATTTAATGTTAAAATTAAATTGACACAAACATGAGTTGTTTTACTAAAATAGTTTTTAAGTGGGGTTACACAAGTCCAAATTTTGCTTATAAGTATTCATTAGAAAGATAAAACTATTTCCTACAGCATAGTATTTTTTTATTATTTTTAGACATTTAATAAATTAAATTATTTATGACATCATTGTGATGCAGCGATGACCTCATTATTTAACTATTTAAATAAAATGGAAAGATAATGTAAAATCCAAAGCTTACACTTGTCCAAAGCCTATTGGATGAAGAGATTTAGAAACCTTATCACCTTAGCCTCGAATTATATAAGTGTGGGACCTTTAGAATCCGAAAAGCATTGTGAAATAATGTAACATTTCATTACATTCCAAAAGTGCCCCTCCTCTCCACTTATAAAAGGCCCCCACCTCTCCCACCTCATTTACACATTAAAGCCATTTGGCTCGGCCAAACTCTGCCCAAATACTCTCCTAAATTCCCCCTCTTACTCCTAGAAGCCTTAATTTGGGATGAACTCTTCCCAAGGAAGCCTTTGGCTCAAATAAAAAAGAGTTACCCGATTTTGAGGTAATGTCTTCTCTAATGTTGTTTTGTTTTATTTTTCTTCTCCAACCCCCTAAACTCTTTTTATTCATTTCTTTTGTAACAACACCAGTATCCTCAATATACTAGGATTTTTTTATAAGAAGGATTCGAGCTACACTTACACACACCTACATCTAATGGTTAAAGAACATACGGTTTCTGTGGATGGCGAATTTCTGCCTCACGAAACGATGATTGTTCAACACTCATATAACACCTTCAAAGGTGGCCATTAAGATGTCACTATTTTTATATATGATATATAATATGTTTATGTTTTACTTATGCTTCTGTATTTCTCATTTATGGCATACATTATGATTTCCATTATGGGTAAAACGCGATAATTTCATTTTAGGAAGTGCGGACTACCGCCCCCTCAAAGTGATTTGAATCGTTAATGCCATATGTGGGATGTATAAAGGATGGAGTAAATGGTATTATACACTATATTATACTGGAATTATATTATAAATTTATATCATTATGATTTCGTTCCATTAAATATGAAATTGAAATGAAAGTAGCGTTCAGGCGTACGTACGGCTTACCGTCTCCATGAACGGTGCATTTCATTTCTTACCTCTAAATGTTACGTAATATTATAAATGAATGTATATACTGGATATAAAATATATATATGACATCTAAATCATGAATATAATTCTGGAGATAATGGATATTCTACCACATAAACAACTTGTAATTATAAGAAGTTTATTGTTGACTCAAGTACCAAAGATCGACAAAACGACCGTTATTAACTTAAATAATTACATAATGTTCATAACATTGTAATACGTGATATAAAAAGGATAATGAAATTGAAAATGGTTCTTAATAAGGTATATATTAACTCTAGTTTATTATTCAGGAGGTTAAATAACGGTTGAGTCAAGTCAGACACGAGGTAAGGGAACTTCTTAACCCAATTTCTATTCTTTGGGTTAATCTCCTACTTTCAAATTATGTCATGATATTATTATGCCCTATTTTGTATTTTTCCTTTCTTTATGTGTACCTATAGTGAATACACATAATATATCTATTTTATTTTAGAAATGATCTTTTTAAGGACTTCGTCTCAATCTCCTTTCATTGAGGCATATTTTGCTTTATACACAAATTTCTTTTATACGGTGTATAAACCCCTTTGACTTTTATGTTTATTCAAAAGGAATCTTTTTTATACGAAGCATTTTACTAAACGACAAAAAGGGAATGTTTTTCTTTCCTTACTTATGCGGCGACAACGACTTCTCCGCCGCCGTGACCATTATTTGAGTTTCACCTTCCTCTACAAGCCATCTTTTTTTTAATGAAAAATAAATACAAAGTTTTAAGATTCTTATATTTTGTTATTGAAAATGGTTTTTAAAGAGTTTTTATTATATCAACGTGTTGTATTGATATCTTTTGATTGAAATGTGGAAATGTTATGTTTACTTTATGCATTTTTTTATGTGATATGATTATGTTATGGTTTATGATATGTTTAAACGATTCATATGAGGAATGCATTGGACTTAATATGTGACGGGTGGAGCCCGCTATAGCTCCTCGATGCATCGGCAGGTCTCATGAGACAAACTAGTGTCTTGGCACGAGGCCTTGACAAAATCTTATTTGTGGTCTTGGCACGAGGCCTTGGCTACGTGGTTATGATAGTCTGGCATTATGCATTCCATCATTATGAAAGTGGTTATTGATATTGCATGTGATTATTCGACCAGTAGAATATCCATGTGAAGAAGTGAATGGAATTATCTCATTTTACTTTTGCCATATTATGTTGAAGTTCATGTTTAAAAGGCTTTTGTTTTAGTTATACATTGCCTTAAATGTTAATGTTTGTTTATGAAAGCTTCCGCAATATTGTTATCCTTACTGAGCATCTGAGCTCACCCCTTTCAATGTTTTAATATTTTCCAGGATGTGAAGAAGTATTTTATGAATGACCTACAGGGATAGTCCGAAGAGGATAGAAGTGTGGACTATGGAGACTATGTTATTATATTTTTTCACTTTGTGATTTAATGTAACATTTATGAATGTATCTAGTGTTTCCAAGGCAACTAAACTAATCGGTCTTTCGAGACTTGATCTTTTGTGATCATGCCAATGTTACGAAGTAACGCACCGGCTCTGGGTAGCTGGGGTCGCGGCGTTACAGTTGGTATCAGAGGCAGTTTAGTAATAACCTTGGAAGCTAGATTTAGATAAACTCTGATTAGAGCACATAGCCCAAAGATAGACTTTGAGGATTAGTATAGAAGAACTTCTTAGAATTTTGTTATTGTAGAGATTTTGTGAGTTTTCCGAGCAATACATCCCTGTCTTGATACGAGCAAGTAGAGGCGGCTCTGGCACAGATGTACCTAGGGGTAAAACCCGAAAACACCACTTTGAGCTAGACTCGAACGGGAACTGGTGCACGACAACGGGCCTTGATGCACTCTTGGTTACAACACTCCCGGGGGATATGCTTAGGATAATTCTCATTTTATATACAAACCACTATGAAGGGTTATGAGTATATACTTCCTCAAAGAAAACATTTCTTTTTATTATTATGGATTATATCCATAAATAGTTCAATTTATGTAAAGTGTTTTACAAGTATGGTATTATGTATTTTGATTCATAAACTGATCTAGTTTATGCAATTGTTTAGAAATGGCGCCTAATGGAAGAAATGGAAACCGTATCAATGTGCGCACTCCCTGTAGGGATTGCCCTCCTGCTCAAGATAATTATTGTGGATCTGGAGATACAACTAGTGTTGATCAACTTATTACCATACTGGGACAACTCACTCAGGTTATGAATAATAACCTTACTCGTATGGACCACCCTGATCCGCAACGTGGAGGATCAATGTTAGACGGCTTCATGAGGCAACAACCACCAACCTTCAATGTGAGTACAAATCCTATAGTAGCTGAGCAGTGGATAAATTCCTTAGAGAAAATATTCCATGCCTTGGGGAGTAGTGAAAGGGAGAAGGTTGTCATGGCAGTTTACCGCCTCACTGGAGATGCCGATCAGTGGTGGTTGCTGATTCAAAACACAAAGGAAGTTGATGACGTATCGAATATGGAATGGAGAGAGTTCAAAGAGCTTTTCTTAGAAAAATACTTTCCTCGTGACCATCGAGCAGATATGGAAAGTCAATTTCTGAGTCTGATGCAGAAGGAGGATGAGAATGTCGCAATGTATGAGGCTACCTTTACAAGGTTAGCGAGGCATGCTTCCGATTATATACGTAACCCAAGAAGTAAGATTGATCATTTCTTTGATGGGTTAAAACCATTTCTCCGTCGAGCTTTAGTATCACAAACCTTCTCATCATACGAAGATATTGTCTCATGTGCTATCAAGACACAAAAGGAATTCCATAAGTCTTATGACAACAAAGTAAAGCAAGAGAAGAAGAGAATGGTGGAACAAGAAACGGATAAAGGGAAAAAGGGAAAGAAGGATTTTCCATTATGCGATAGTTGTGGGAAGAATCACCCCGGTGCTTGCCTAAAAGGAATGGGAGTTTGTTATAAATGTGGAGAAAAGGGTCACCAGGCTCGTGATTGCAACGGAAAGAAAGAGTCTATCAATGTTGAATGCTACAATTGTAGGGAAATGGGGCATTATGCAAATGAATGTCCCAAGCGTCAAGGAAACTTACCTCAGAAAAGGCCAAGGGATCAAGGCCAATCTTATGCTGTGACTACAGTTGAACCGGAATAATTAATGTATTGGTGCTTTTGGACTCAAGGATTATATTCTGGTTATAAGAATAATGTGATATATATAAAGATTGTACGGCAGTACTTTTTGATTTCAGTAAGGTTTTAATATGATGAAGGTAATTATATTTTTAGTAAGTGACAATAAGAGAAAATTTACTTTGTTTGGGGAATCTGATAATTGATTTTGGAATTTAGAGACCTTTTAGAGAAAGTCTGGACGGAGGTATTTTGGATAACTATTAAGGTTGGAATGGATTAAGTTAAACCATGGATAGTATTGTTTAAGGTTAAATCATTTCTGAAGATTATTTTTGGAATATTATAATACTATAGTTTTAGGAAAAGGACAGCCTGCAGGGTGGGGAATAACCCGTCGCGTCGGACAAAGTTGCAGGAATCGAACCCACAATCATAGTGCGACAAGCCTTTTTTCCTACCACTAGCCTACAGGAAGTCCCTGGTTATTACAAAATAGTTTTACTAACCAAAATGGTATGTGTTAATATTTTGAACCTTATACAATTAGGATAAAAAGAATATTTTTGAGTTCCGTTACCATTTGGAGTAAAAGATGGGTTTGTGGTAAAAATTTATTAACGAATGAAAGTATACATAACAAGTATGTATATTCCCTTACGTTCTTAGTAAATCTCATAAATAAATTCATCAACATTATAAAAGGTAACTTAAAACAAAAATGTTGTCGGTTAAATTTTCCAACTGGGGATTCAATGACCGTTTAACCAATCACAAGTTTGTGATTTTCTTGTAGTTAAACTTTCTCCTAATCCTGTTTTCTATAACTCTCCATCAGACATTGATGGTTTGTTTCTCCTCCATATCCATATTTTCATAGAATCCTAGAATTGGCTATATCGGCTGACCTTTGTACTTATCTTGCTTTCTTTTAATGTTATATATTTATTAACCTTATTTCCGATGTGGGTTTTCCTCAAAGGTATTTTATATTTTCAACCTTTTACTTTCAAAGAAAAATTTCAAATTGCGAGGACGCAATTTATTGAAGGAGGGGAGAATGTAACACCCCGAGCTTCCACGATACGCTTCTCATTCAATAATGCAATAGATTGCATTGTACGCAACTTCGAGTTCTAAAACACCGCGACTAATCAAAGTAGCCGTTATGAATAGTAATAACCACTTTTTAAAATTATAGAAATCTTATATTTCAAAATGGACTTCATTTTTGTATTCGTAATATTGAAATTAGTTTATGTTGAATTTTTGGTATTTTTCTGAGAACTTCTAAATTATTATGAATAGTGAAAAATACTTTAAAACAACTTTTTTAATCAAAATAATTTATTGTGATAAATTATACTTTTTAGTGGTTTTAAGGTATAATTAGAATATATTTTTACCATTTTATCCAATGGTGGTCATTATAATTAATTTAACATTGAAATTGGACATAAACAATTGTCAATCTTTTGATATAAATTGTTTCTTAAAAACACGCTATTTGTCGTAACAGCAGGAATTAATTATAAAATTAATTAATGCAACTTATATGTTTGTAATTTTGTAAAATAGACATCATTTTTGAATTCGGAATATCAATTATAGGTTAGGGTGAAATTTTGGCCTTATTCTGAAAAACTTCAATTTTTGATGAATAGTGAAACCACTAAGTGGTAGTTAAATAACTGATTTTTCATTTAAATGAAATATTACCACTTCTGTGATTTGATTTTCAAAAATCCGACATACATGGTTGTCATTAAGAAGTAAAATTTGGTTCAATGAGATTAAAATAATTTTTTGGTGAATAGTAACTTTTAAGTTCTTAATCGCGATTAGAGGTAATTAGTGTAGTTTAAGGTACAAATAATGTTTTAATAACATGAGATGAGCATGACACTTGTCCTACTCCAATTGGATGAGTAATGGCAGACCAAGACAACCCATGGGTCAACTTGGGGACCCCATGGATCCACTTTAGTTGGAAAATGACATTAATATATATTTATTTAATGTTAAAATTAAATTGACACAAACATGAGTTGTTTTACTAAAATAGTTTTTAAGTGGGGTTACACAAGTCCAAAATTTGATTATAAATATTCATTAGAAATCTAAAAATATTTCCTACATCATAGTATTTTTTTTATAATTTTTAGACATTAAATAAATTAAATTATTTATGACATCATTGTGATGCAGCGATGACCTCATTATTTAACGATTTAAATAAAATGGAAAGATAATGTAAAATCCAAAGCTTACTCTTGTCCAAAGCCTATTGGATGAGGAGATTTAGAAACCTTATCACCTTAGCCTCGAATTATATAAGTGTGGGACCTTTAGAATCCGAAAAGCATTGTGAAATAATGTAACATTTCATTACTTTCCAAAAGTGCCCCTCCTCTCCACTTATAAAAGGCCCCCACCTCTCCACCTCATTTACACATTCAAGCCATTTGGCTCGGCCAACCTCTGCCCAAATACTCTCCCAACTTCCCCATATTACTCCTAGAAGCCTTACTTTGGGAAGAACTCTTCCCAAGGAAGCCTTTGGCTCAAATCAAAAAGAGTTACCCGATTTTGAGGTAATGTCTTCTCTAATGTTGTTTTGTTTTATTTTTCTTCTCCAACCCCCTAAACTCTTTTTATTCATTTCTTTTGTAACAACACCAGTATCCTCAATATACTATGATGTTGTTATAATAAGGATTCGAGCTACACTTACACACACCTACATCTAATGGTTAAAGAACATACAGTTTCTGTGGATGGCGAATTTCTGCCTCACGAAACGATGATTGTTCAACACTCATATAACTCCTTCAAAGGTGGCCATTAAGATGTCACTATTTTTATATATGATATATAATATGTTTATGTTTTACTTATTCTTCTGTATTTCTCATTTATGGCATACTTTATGATTTCCATTATGGGTAAAACGCGATAATTTCATTTTAGGAAGTGCGGACTACCGCCCCCTCAAAGTGATTTGAATCGTTAATGCCATATGTGGGATGTATAAAGGATGTAGTAAATGGTATTATACACTATATTATACTGGAATTATATTATAAATTTATATCATTATGATTTCGTTCCATTAAATATGAAATTGAAATGAAAGTAGCGTTCAGGCGTACGTACGGCTTACCGTCTCCATGAATGGTGCATTTCATTTCTTACCTCTAAATGTTACGTAATATTATAAATGAATGTATATACTGGATATATAAGATATATATGAAATCTAATTCATGAATATAATTCTGGAGATAATGGATATTCTACTACATAAACAACTTGTAATTATAAGAAGTTTATTGTTGACTCAAGTACCAAAGATCGACAAAAAGACCGTTATTAACTTAAATAATTACATAATGTTCATAACATTGTAATATGTGATATAAAAAGGATAATGAAATTGAAAATAGTTCTTAATAAGGTATATATTAACTCTAGTTTATTATTCAGGAGGTTAAATAACGGTTGAGTCAAGTCAGACACGAGGTAAGGGAACTTCTTAACCCAATTTCTATTCTTTGGGTTAATCTCCTACTTTCAAATTATGTCATGATATTATTATGTCCTATTTTGTATTTTTACTTTCTTTATGTGTACCTATAGTGAATACACATAATATATCTATTTTATTTTAGAAATGATCTTTTTAAGGACTTCGTCTCAATCTACTTTCATTGAGGCATATTTGGCTTTATACACAACTTTCTTTTATACGGTGTATAAACCCCTTTGACTTTTATGTTTATTCAAAAGGAATCTTTTTTATACGAAGCGTTTTACTAAACGACAAAAAGGGAATGTTTTTCTTTCCTTACTTATGCGGCGACAACGACTTCTCCGTCGCCGTGACCATTATTTGAGTTTCGGCTTCCTCTACAAGCCATCTTTTTTTAATGAAAAATAAATACAAAGTTTTAACATTATTTTATTTTGGTATTGAAATTGGTTTTTAAAGAGTATTTATTATATCAACGTGTTGTATTGATATCTTTTGATTGAAATGTGGAAATGTTATGTTTCCTTTATGCATTTCATTATGTGATATGATTATGTTATGGTTTATGATATGTTTAAACTATTCATATGAGGAATGCATTGGACTTGATAAGTGACGGGTGGAGCCCGCTATAGCTCCTCGATGCATCGGCAGGTCTCATGAGACAAACTAGTGTCTTGGCACGAGGCCTTGACAAAATCTTATTTGTGGTCTTGGCACGAGGCCATGGCTACGTGGTTATGATAGTCTGGCATTATGAATTCCATCATTATAAAAGTGGTTATTGATATTGCATGTGATTATTCGACCAGTAGAATATCCATGTGAAGAAGTGAATGGAATTATCTCATTTTACTTTTGCCATATTATGTTGAAGTTCATGTTTAAAAGGCTTTTGTTTTAGTTATACATTGCCTTAAATGTTAATGTTTATTTATGAAAGCTTCCGCAATATTGTTATCCTTACTGAGCATCTGAGCTCACCCCTTTCAATGTTTTAATATTTTCCAGGATGTGAAGATGTATTTTATGAATGACCTACAGGGATAGTCCGAAGAGGATAGAAGTGTGGACTATGGAGACTATGTTATTATAGTTTTTCACTTTGTGATGTAATGTAACATTTATGAATGTATCTAGTGTTTCCAAGGATACTAAACTAATCGGTCTTTCGAGACTTGATCTTTTGTGATCATGCCAATGTTACGAAGTAACGCACTGGCTCTGGGTAGGTGGGGTCGGGGCGTTACATAAGAGATAAATAAATTTTAAAAAATATATAATAACTATCTATATATCTATCTATATAAATTTACAATGGTTTTTTTATGGGGCAGGACATATGTAGTTGGCTCCTATTCCTCATGTGTATTTGGCCAATTCGGTTATGGCTTCTAAGAATATTGGTGTCCCTATGACCTGCAACCAGTTTGAGAATCTGGACTCTGAGGAGCTGCCGCTGATGCTGGAAGTTCCAAAGTTGACTTAAAATGGTGTCTTGCAGGATGTTGTCGCTAATATAGGAGGAGAAGTGGAAGCGGCAGTGGAGAGGGAGCCTTATGTTGATCTTAATATTTCTCATCGGGAGTAAAACATGAAATTTATTGCACTGATTGATACTAATAGACTTTTTGAGATAGAGTGAGGAGAAAATAATGGTCTCCATGAAGTGAATGCCTCTAGAAAATGGGGGATCTTTCAAATAGTGAAAAGGAGAATAATAGTGGTAGGACCCGACTCTCCTATAAGGAGATTGTTCTAGGAGAGAAGAAGAATGTGTCAAAGAATGAGAAAGCTGGGACTGCTCCACCAAGGAGGAAGAAAAGGAAGGATTACTCCTCGATGCTGAAACTAATGACTACTAGGTCCTCTACCAGCAAGGGAAAAGGTATGCAGTCCTCTAACAAGCTCTTATATTTGGAAAAGTTAATTCTCAGAAGGAAGTATGTTAAGGCTCTGGCATAATATGACAACTCAGAGTGGGAGTCGGCTACTGTAGATGAAGCAATGGATCTTGGTTATGGAGATGCGGTGGATTTCTATGATATGTAGCTGGTTTTTATGAATTTTTTTTGATCCTTTTGTGTACTTTTATTTTATTTTAATAAATGGTCTGCGGCTTTGTCTCTGGATGAGCTTTCCTGGTATTATTTATAACAATATATATACCCACATAATATATGTAAATGAATAGAAATTGAATTATATATATATATATATACACACATTAATAAATTTAATTGTCTATATATAAATAAAAAAAAATTTAGAACATAAATATATATACAGATATATATATATATGTGATTATTTATGAAAGAGAAAATTTATACATAAATTCATATAGATTCATATGCATACATATAAATGTATATATCCATATAATATCTATAAATATATATAAATAAAAATGCATATTAATATTTATAAATATATATATATATACATAAAAATATATAAGACTATATATAAATACAATAAATATCCACACATATATATAAATACACACACAAACATAATAATTGATGATAATTATATATATATCCATATAAATGTATAGAAATACATATGAATAAACATATATATATATATATAAGATGTTTGAGGGTACAATTACATTCAAACACACACACACACTTCACACACACTGATCCAAAAAGCATGTCATAGCCCCTCTAAGTGATAACTCATACATTCCTCCTAATTAATTCTTATATAAAAGGTACATAGGCCCAACATTGGATGACTCAAATACCCCTTTGTTTTTATATGACCCAAAGGCTCTGCTTATGCCAGTATGTCCATGGGTCTTCACGCCTTTCCCGCATCATGTCTGGTAACCACCTACCCAGATCATACCAACATCACTACCACCTATGTCAGTGCCACAGTAATAAAATAATAAGAAAAATTAATTGTTCTAATTTAACTGAAATTAAAAAATTAAAAATTATTAATTAATCATTCTTAATTATAAAAATTTTCAAATAAATATTAATAAATTATTACAAAATAATATATAATATATAATTCATTATAAAAACAATAACAACAGCATAAATAATAAATAATAAATTAAAAATATATAATTATAAATTAAAAAATAATTTTATTAAAGAAATTAAAAAAAACTGAAAACATTTAGAAACTGCCACTTATTATTTATCATGGGTTTAAATAGTTTCAAAATGAACCTCCAATAAATAAAAAACCACCATAAATTAGTGATAGATTTCTAAAATCACTATTTTATAAATATATATTTAAAAAATAGCATTGCTTGTGAAAGTCACTGATAAATATATTGTCGCTAAACATTATTTTTTACAGTGTCCTTCCAACATACTCACTATTGTTTCTAATCACAGACACATAGTATTATATCATCTTTCTCTCTCCACTATAGTTTTTCAATGAAAAAACTCCAAACACTTCTAACTTGTGTTTCATGCAGATTAAGCGCTGCATTTTTTAGTGCTAAAATAAAATCACTCATAAAGGGGATAATTTTAATAAAAATAATTAAATGAACTGATAAACGAGGTCTCTATGAGCACTAAAAAAGTGATTATAAAGGTTGTATTTTATTTGTATTTGTTTAGCATTGAGAAGGACCTCCATTATATGTTTTATTCTTAACCCTTATCAGTACTTTTTTTATACTGACAAAGGATCCCTTTATCAGTGTTTTTCATTATTCTGAAAAATGTTGTCCATCATAAAAAATAAATAAATTATTAAAATTGAAATTGGAATATAAAAATATATTTTTATTGATATATATAAAGTATATTTTCCAAAATATGAATTATATAATACTAAATATGTATTTACACTAAATAGATAATATATTTTGTGAGAATGGTTTAAAAAAATTAAAAACTAATAATAATTATTAATCTGTAAATTAGTATTAAGTAATAGTTATTTCATTAAAATTTGGTGATAGAAAAAAATTAATGAATTATTTAATATTTTAAGATAAGTTGAAAACATGACCTGAACATGAAACTGCTATAAATTTTGATCCAATTATCCATTTGGGATCCATTAGATATCAAAATGAATCTTGCGATGATCAATATTCTTTCAAGACCCCGAGGAACCCCCATTAGTCTTATTCTTATTAGAAAAGACCTTAAAGGCCTCTAAAATAGATTTTTTAGTTGGGATACCCAGATTTTTCATCATTCGGTGGAATTTATGCTTCATTTAAGGGGGAATTATTGTCATTTTTATGTAAAGGGTTAATTTTTATTTTAGGGATTACATTCATATATATATTATGGTAGTAAAATATTTACATTTTTTATATTTTATGGTTATTTATAATTAAATATATACTTATATATTGCGTACAACATTTGATTTCAAAATTATCATTAATGATTTGGAACATGGTAAAGGGTCTATTTATGTTTTTTGATATATTGTGGACAAAATCTAGTTGATGGTATTTAAGCTACCACCTCATGAGTTTTCCCTTATTAAGAGTGAAGGTAATCATCCTGCCCATTTTCTTACCACATTATGTGGTGGTCTGGACCCCTTTTGCTCGTTTGGTTCATTTCCTCCAAAGTTGTGTAATGTTACATTAGATGATATTTTAATATAAGGCATACATTTCCTTTCAATATATATATATATATATATATATAATTTTTAAAAAAAATTAAATTTGTAGATAATTATCTAATCATATATATATATAAAATAAAATTTTAAATATATAAATCATATATATATAAAAATTAATCATTAGTTTTATTTAAAATAAAAATCATTCTATATTATTTTCCATAAAAAATATATTAATATGGTTATACCTAAAAAAATGTATATATGTGTGTGAGTACGGATGCCCATATATTTTATGTGAAAAAAATATAAAAGTGATGTGTTGGATTTTGAGTTTTGTCCTATATTTCCCACACGATCCCACCCTATGTACAAATATACATTGGAGATGGTGGGTGAATTCGCAAACAAAAAACCTGAATGAAAGTCTTTCCTTTCTTCGAAAAATTAAAATAAATCCTATAGGCAACACGTGCGATTTTTTAAAAGAAAAAATAGGTTAATCCCTAACAATATTAAATAACGTAAGAAAAATATAGAGATTCAAAAATTGAAGGAAAAACAGATCAGGTTTTCTTAAGATTTGGATCACAAAAATTAACAAATTATTTATGCACATGAAATATTTAATTATTTTCTTAAAGAATGGAATATGAAAGGAAAAACTAGTATTTTAATTAAAATAAAGAGTTCATATTCATGGGTCTGCACACATGGAATAATATTTTTGATTAAAAAAAGGATAAACATATAGTTGTTGGTGAAGATGGAGTAGATCCATGATAGGAGGGAGTGAGTTTCATTTGATCACACTGGTGGTCGATTTCTTGGTGATGCTGAGTAGTCCTGGAACACCGTGTACAGGAGAAGCAGGAGGACAGAGAGGAGAAAGGTGAGCGTTGAGACCATGAGCTCTGGTATGAATAAAACTGCCAGGGCTCTGACCAAAATGGTTTTCAAGGATCTGGTATAGAGGGAGGAGTGTTGTAAACGAATGATGAAGAACATGAGATGAAAGAAAATTATAAGGTAGATGAGTTTCATGGTCGTTGGGTAGGAGAATAAATGGGAAACTATGTCAACTTTTTACTGTACCTGAAGAAGACAGATGATAACATGGAGAAGGTTCATGGAATCCATCTTCCACCAAGAAACAACAAGCAAATACATAATGAATGAGAAGGTTAAATAAGTTTCATGCACAGTCTTGGTCTCAATCCTCACAATTAATAGATTTCAATTTTTTTCTTACCAACTCAGATGGGTGTAATAATAATAATGAGAAGGCTATAATCTTGGGATTCCTACTCCAAAAAATGTAAAAGACGTGTATATGCATGTATGGAGCTGGTCACATGGGATTTATTTTTCTTTCATTTGATTATTTTTTTTGTTGGAATGATAGTTTTCCGTACTTAAAATAGTTATTTACCTGGACCATTGATTTCCTAACATCCAACGTTCATGTTTCATCTTGGGCGTGTTTCCTTCACTCGACATCGGTTCAGGGTGCCTCCACAATACTATTATCATGGTTCCACTTGTCTCATGAAATTTCATGCGTTCATTTATGTGAACAGTCGGCCTTATCTGGACCATCCACATAGCATTGATATCGGGTTTCTCTCTATGTCGCCTTACACTCCATATCACACTATGATTTTTCTTCTAGTCACTTGATTTCGATCATTCTATTCTATCAAAGTAGCACATTTCTTCTGGTTCAGTAGGTGAGTTCTCGATTACTGTCTCATTCATTGTGAAGAGGGTTTATCAGAGATGAAGAAGGAGGATGGGGTTATCTGGCCACCCACACTCCCTATCTTTGAGTTCATATCACCTCCAGAAACTAGACTACTTCTCTGGAGGAGACTCAGTGGAGATCAGCTCATTATTGGGTCTATCATGACTGCACATCAAGAAGGTTCCCCATCTTGACTTCTTTTTTTATCATAACCAGGTTTATGTTAAGTTTCTTGGCTATGTAGTGATCTATTTTTTTCAATCATGTATATATATATGTATCTTTTTTGGGTGTGTGTGTGAGTCTGTCTAGGAGTAAACAACATTGACTCTATGTAGAAGCCATCACCGCACCCACCTAGTTCAACAAGGCCAGACATTTTCAAATGTTTCTCTGGTTCTTATTTTATTTTATTTCAGTCTATATTATCTTTAATTTTTCTTGATTCATAATAAAAGGATTACATGGGTGGTGTTATCATTATGCACGTAGGATCATGTTGATTTGGAGCACGTTATATCTTGTGTTATTTCCATTCTATACTTTATGTTTTAATTCATCCAGTGGCTTGATTATTGAAGAAACTCATTCTGGTTCATTGTGTCTTATTGATCAATTGAACATATCAAATATTCAACCCAATAATACTCAACAGTAGATCTAGGATGTTTTAGGGTTTAATGGTTTAACCCCTAAATGATGTATCAGAGGTTACTGTAATGTTAATAATGGGATGAAATAAATTTGATATAGATAAATTTGATAGTGAAAATGATTTTATTCTTTGGAGAATTAAAATGATAGTCTTACTAGACCATAATTATATAATTAATTACCTTACTAGTTCTAGAAATAAAATCACAACCCCTACTATGAATAGGCAGACTGCCACCACTTATATTTATTTCCCTGAAGAAACACATAATAAATCACATCGTTTGATCCTTTTATCTCTAGGAGATAAAGTCCTTAGAGAAGTTTCACATGAATCATCTGCTACTTGTATATGGTCTAGGATTGAATCCCATTATATGACTAAGTCTCTTGTTGGTAGATTATAGAAAAAATTGAGATTAAATACTTTCAAAATGGACCCAATAACTACAGTCACGATGCACATTGATGAATTTAATAATTCCTTGTAAAATCAAGTGAACATAGACAATGAATTGGATGGTGAAGACTAGGCCATTATACCGTTAAATTAATTATATGAATCCTTTAATTCTTTTAAAGACTCTTTGATGTATGGTGAAAATAGGATTACTCATGAAGAAGGAAAAAATGCATTACTCTACAAATACCTCTAAAGGAAGGGTACTGTTAATATTGAAGTTGAGGGTTTAAGTTTTAGGGACAAAAGTGACTCTAGAGGTAGAAGTGAGTCTAGGGGTAGGAAAAATGAAAGGGTCCAGTCTAATAAAAAAAGATTTAAGTCTAAGTGAAAAGTAATCAAGTGTTTTCAATGTAAAAAACCCAGCCACATTAAGTGGAATTTTCCTAATAAGAAAGGTGATTATAGAGATAATTTTAATGATTTTTTCTTATTATTTGAGCTGGTATTTGACATTTTTCATGTGTTTAATGTCTCTTACACTTCCACCATTGATGAATGGATCCTAGATTCGGGATGTTCATTCCACATGTGTCTTGGGATGATATTCATTACAATGTTGAGGGAAATTGAATCTAGTTAGGTATTTCTAGGGAACAATACGAGTTGTCACATTATGGGAATAATTTTGGTTTCACTTGAGATTCGCGAGGGTACTGTTAAGACTCATGATGAAGTTAGGTGTGTACCTGAAATAAAATGAATCCTAATCTCCCTAGGAATTCTTCACCAAGAGGGGTATAGTTTTATGTGAGACTTTGTAAGCCTTAGAGATTACTAAGGATCCCTCACAGTTATGAAAGGAATCCTTCACAATGGTCTTTATTTGTTAGATAGTATGGTACATAGAAGTCAATTTAACAACTCTTGTAGTTTAGAACTTGATTACACCACAATTTTCCATAGAAGGTTAGGTCATGTTATTACCAAGGGCCTTAGTGAACTCAAAAAAATTCCTTTTGAGTGACATCACTCCTATTAGTGTCTCATTATGTGAGGATTGTGGATATGAGAAATCCATAATAGTAATCTTCAGTAGGTCAATTTTTAAGGCTGAAGAACCCCTTTGGTGTGTTAATTCAGATCTATGGGGTCCATCTAGGGTCACCTCCCATGGTGGAGACTTGTACTGTGTGATGTTCATTGATGACCTCTATAGGAAATTATTGATTCATATACTCAAACATAAATCTATTAACTTTTAGACCATTATGAAATTGAAATATGGGGTTTAAAATGAGTCTAATAGGAAACTAAAATCCTTTTTGAGATGATAAGGATTTAGAGTATCTGTCCACATAATTCATTGAATTCTATATATAAAAGGAAATAAATAGATACAATACTGTTGTGGAAACTCCATAATAAATTAGATAGTAGAGAGGATGAATAGAACTATCCATAGGAGGGTGAGTGGATTGATATCCCATTCAAAACTCAGTAGGTCCATCTGTGTTGAGGCTGTGTCGACAATAGTCTATCTTATTTTCTATTTCCCATCTTCTTGTAATTATTTTAAGACACCCTAAAAACATTGGAAAAGTTGACCCCAGGCCTTACACACCTTTGGACCTTTGGATCCATAGCATATACTCATATATTTAATTATAAGCTAGATCCTATGGATGTGATGTACATATTTATGGGATATCTAGTGGGTGTTAATTGGTATAGTCTTTGGGTGGAATAAATGGGTTATCAAAAATGTATAGTTAGCTGAGATGTCATGTTTCATGAGTTTGGTCTCTCCAATGAAAAGGGATATGAACATCTGGAGTCCTCTGATAGAAATGAAAAACCCTCTAGAGTCTCAACTCCCTTAGGTGTAGAATTCCCTTCTGAATTCATTGAACACTCCGAGTCTGGAATAGTTCCCACTCCACCCATTTTCCAGACCCAAATTAAATACGATTCTAATTTGTTTTCTGAACCTAAAACAGAGGAACCAGATGATATGATAAATTATCATATCATTCAGGATAGAGTCAGAAGTTTTATCAATCATCTAGCCTATTTCAATTAAAAATTCATTTCTACCTATGTGTTTAATGTTCCACATGGTTTGTTTAATAGAGAAACTCAAAATTATAAGAATTCCCTAAAGTATAAAGAGGCCACCAAATGGATAGGTGTAATACCCGAAGAGATGAATTCACTTCTCAAGAAAAACACTTGGGTTGTTTTTTACAAACCTAATAAAAATATGTTTAAAGGTTCTAAATGGATATATAAAATGATAGAGAAAAATGTTGTAGAAACTAAAATAAAATTCAAATTCCAAATGGTTTCTAATTTCTTTCATCAAAATGAGAAAATTGATTATAGAGATATCTTCTCCACAATTTTAGAAAATTTTTCTTTTAAAATTCTTCTTGTTTTTGCTAGAAATTTTTATTTTCATGTTGAACAATTAGATGTAAAAAAATATATGTTTTATATGGTACCCATTATGGAACAATTTATATGACCCCTCATTAAGTATTTTCAAAACATTTCAATTCTAATCATGTTTTTCTTCTTCATTTGAATTTGTATGTGCTTAAACAATCATTAAGGAAATTGTATAAATTTTTTGATTCTTTTTTGATTGAAAATTAGTTTTCTAGATGTAAATTCAATGTATATGTATTCAATAATATTGGTAATCATTAATTTTCTACCTGTTATTATATATAGTTGAAATTATTTTAATCTATAAGAACATAAGTATTATAAATTATTTCAATAATCAAATGAACAGTGTCATTGAAATGAAAGACATAGGACATGATATTCAAATCATAGGGATGGACATAATAATCAATTGGAAGGGTAGAACCTTTCACTTATCACAATATAGTTATGATAAGAAGGTATTAAGAAAATATTGGTTCAATCATGTTATACCATTTAGTATTCCTCTAGGAATGAATTTTAAATTTTCTTTGGATCAATCCCCTAGAAATGATGTTGAGGCTGCCTCCATGAATAAGATTCAATATGATAATGTAATAGGAAGTCTTATGTATTCCATGTTCTGTTATAGGACAGATATTGCATATTTTATTTGTACTTTTACCAGGTTTATGGGTAAACCTGGTAAGCCTCGTTAGCATGAATTGAAATGGATACTCAAGATAGGTCTACTGGAAGTGCAATATGTAGTCAGTAGTTGCTCTTTCTACTACTGAGGTAGAGTATATTTCCATAACAAAACCCATAAAAGAGGCTATTTGGTTGAATGGTTTTCTTTCCGAGTTTTCTTTATCTACTTGTAGAATAGTAGTTCTCTATGATAGCCTATCTACATTCCTTTTGTTTATAAACAATATATTTTATGTTAGAACAAAGAACATTAATAGTAGACTTCATTTTTTGTAATGGATATTATAGAATCTAGGATGGTGAGTGTCCCTAAGATACCCACTAGGGAAAATCCGATAGATTGTTTGACTAATGTCGTACCATTTTCCAAATTAATGAATTTCCTTAAATTAATGATTTTAGTCCCAATTCTATATGTTAGGTTCTGAGAACATCATCCTTAAATTCCATTTTATTACAAGGTGGAGTTTTTTTTGTATTTTCCACTATATTGTTGCATTTAGATTCTTTTAATATCATTTTATATGATTTATTCATTATACAGTAAGTGTGACCAAATTTCATGGGGTATATGCATGCGTGGAACTGGTCACATGGGTTTTAGTTTGATTTAATATTGGAATATTAGTTTTCCTTACATATATCGGTTTCTTACCATGACTATTGATTGGCTTACATACAATGGTCCTTCTTTATCATGGGTGTGTTTATTTTGCTCGGCTTCGATCTGGGGTGCCACAACCACACCAATCACATGGCACCACTTGTCCCATGAATTTTCCCACCTTCAATTATGTAAATTGTCAGCTTGATCTGGGTAGACCATACGATTGTGATCCTAGGTTTCTATATATACCTCCTGATGATCTCTAGCAAGCAATGATTTCCACGCTGGTTTCATGGATTAGATCGATCCATTCTCTCAAATTATCACCTTTTATATGGTTCATTAGATGAGTTCTTAGTGATTTTTTCCTTCTATATGCAAAGGGATTCTATGAGAATAAGAAGGATATAGTGGTTATCCGGCCACATGCACTTCCTATATTTGAGTTCATTTTGCATCCTAGAAAAAGAATACTTCTTCGGGGGAGACTCAGTGGAGATAACCTTATTCCTTGTTCTAGGATGATTGTGCATCAAGAAGGGTCTTGATATTGACTTCCTTTTTATTATCACCAGGTTTCTGATTAGTGTATTTGATCTGTAGAAAACTATTAGTATTTTAATTTATAGATTTGTATCCTTTTTGGGTTTGTGCATGAGTCCATCCAGGATTGAACGATGTTTATTCTATGTAAAAGGCTTCACTGTTGCCACCTTGTTCAACAATGCCGACCTCCTTGGATATTTTCTCCATTTCTACTTTTCTTTTCCTATAGTTTGTATTTGATTTTATTTGTTTATTTCTTCATAATAAAAGTCTTTCCTCGGTTGTGATCTCACTATGCAAGTAATATCAAGCCCATCTTAAGTACCTTATATCTTTTATTATTTCATTTTTTTACTTTATGTTTTCTTTCTTCCAGTAGCTTGATTATTGAAGAATCTTGTTCTAGTTCTTTGTCTCCAATTGATCAATTGAACACATCAATTAATCAACCAGATAATACATGACAGTGTATATTGGATGTTTTAGGGTTTAATAGTTTAACCCCAATATATTGTAATTTTATAAATAAATAAATTAAACATTAATATGAATGAATACTTTAATAAAATATCAATTTCAAATAAAAAGACATACTTGGAGTTATATCTTTCACATTGTGCATTGTATTTAGGTGTGGTTGATTTCTACACATCAACAATGAGTAATGGAGCATTTTTCTGAAGTATCAACATATTTTGAATGTGTTTTTTTAGTTTTGAGTATGTAATCTGTTCTTTTTACAGAAATTAATGTCAATTTTAAATAAAAACACACATGGAGTTATACCAGTCACATCGTGCATCAGATTGATGTTTGGATAATTTCTACATATGGAAAATTACTTATGGATCATTTTTCTAAAGTATAAAAACAATCCAAATGAATGTTCTCAGTTTTAAGTGTGTCACTTGTGTCTTTTACAAAAATTTCATTTCAAATTGGAAACATGCACTTTAATCCATACCGGTAAGATAATGTGTCAGTTTGACATGAGGCTACTTCATACATGTCACAAATTAATTATGAATCATTGTCCTAAATTATGAAGACAATTGGAGTTCATTTACATGGGTTTCGGTGAGTGACCCACATTTTGAATAAAAATTCAATTTTAATCTGACAACGAACACATTGACTCATACATGTCATATTGTGCATCAGATTGAGGTGTGGTTTATTATAACATGTCAAAAATGACCCATGGGTCATTCTACTAAAGTATCAAAATAATAGGAATAAATTAGATTGGATTTCAGTATGTCACTTGTTCCTTTTACTGAAAATAATGTCATTTTTAAATAAAAAAGACAAACTTGAAGTCATATCAGTCACACTTTGTTTCAGAATGAGGTGCGGTTCATTCCAACATGTCAAAAATGATTTACGGATCATTATCCTCAATTATAAAAAATCACCTAAATAAATTTTCTTGGTTTTCAGTATGTCACATGTTCTTTTTACTAAAATTAATGTTAATTTAAAAAAAATACACACATGGAGTTATACTGGTGTCATCATGCATCATATTGAGGTGCATTTGATTCCTACGTGTTAAAAATGACTTATAGATCATTTTCCAAAAGTATCGAAACAATCTGATTATGCAAACAAATATTCATTATGTCACTTATTCATTTTACAAAAATTAATGTCATTTTTAAATAAATAGACGCACATGAAATTATACCGATCACACCATGATTCATATGGAAGTTTGGACACTTCCTACACATAACAAAAGACTTGTGGACCATTTTCATAAATTATCCAAACATTTTGAATGAATTTTATTTGTTTTGAGAATGTCACATGTTTTTTTTACTAAAATGACATTTGAAACTAGAAACACACACTTTTTTTCATATCAGTCTCAATGTGTGTCAGTTTTACATAAGACTAATTCATACATATCATATCTAACTTATTAATTTCCCCCCTAAATTATCAAGACAATTGGAGCATGTTTCCATGGTTTTTAGGGAGTAAAATGTTATGAACTAAAATGTCAATTTTAAACTAATAATAGACATTTTGAGTCATAAAGGTGACATAGTGTGTCAGAATGAGGTGAAGTTGATTCCTACACATCAGAAATGACATAGTCATTGTTTTCTTAAAGTATTAAAACAATTGGAATGTGGTTTTATGGTTTTATGTATATCAGTTCTTCTTTTAATTAAAACTAATTTCAATTCTAAATAAATTGTCACACTTAGAGTTATAATGTTCACATTATTCTTAGGATTGAGGTGGGATTGATTTCTACAAGTTATAAATGGCTTATGAATTGGTTTTCTAATTTATAAAATAATTTGTATTTGTTTTCACAATTTTCAGTATGTCACGTGTTCTTTTTATTAAAATTGATATTAATTTTTAATAAATAAAAACACTTTAAATTATTCCGATCATACCATATGTTGTATTCAGTTGTAGATGATCCATACACATCACAAATGAATTATGATTAATTTTACTAATGTATTAGAAAAATTAAAATGTATTTTTTCAGTTTTGAGTATGTCACTTGTGTTTTTTATTTAAATTTCATCTGAAATTGGAAAGATGCAATTTGAGTCCTATCAATCACATCGTGCTTTGGTTTGAAATGATACTACTTCCTACACATCACAATAATGTTATGAATTATTTTCCTACATTATAAAAACAATATGAGCATGGTTGTTTAGTTTTTAGTGAGTGACACATTTTAAACTAAAATGTAAAATTTAAACTGATAGTGGAAATTTTGAGTATTATCAATCATATTGTGTGTCTAATTGAGTTGAGGTTGATTCTTACACATCACTAATGATTTATAGATAATTTTACTAAAGTATCAAAACCATCAAAATGTATTTGGTTGGTTTTCAATACTCAACTTGTTCTATTTACTAAAAATAAGGTAAATTTTAAATAAAACGACATAGAGAGAGTAATAATTGTAACACCATACGTTGGATTGAGTTTGGGTTGATTCCTAAATGATATAAATTAATTATGAATTGTTTTCCAAATTTATCAAAACAATCTGAATGTCTTTTTTCAATTTTTATTAAGTCAGTTGTTCTTTTTACTGATATGTCATTTGAAACTGGAAATAATCAGTTTCAGTTATATCTGTCACATAGTGCGTCAGTTTGATATGAGACTACTTTCTATAAGTCACAACTGAATTATGAATCGTTGAGCTAAATTATCAATTAAATTATAGCACCTTTGGTTAGTATTAAGTGAGTGACACAAATTTTTAACTAAAATGACAATTTTAAACTCATAATAGACACTTTGAGTCATAATGGTCGCACTGTGCATCAGATTGAGGTGTGGTTGATCCCTACTCATAAAAAATTATGTATGGATCATTTTACTAAATTATTAAAACAATATGAATTCATATTCTAAGTATCTGGTATGTAACTTATTCATTTTAATAAAATTAATTCCAATTTTAAATAAAAAGACATGCTTTGAGTCATACCAGTCACACAATGCATCAGATTGAGGTGTGGTTGATTCCTACCCATAAAAAATGACTTATGGATCATTTTCCAAAATTATCAAAAAAAACAACATAAAAATTTTATCTCAATTTTTAGTATGTTATTGGTTATTTTGAATAAAATTAATGTCATTTTTAAATAAAAAAAGGCACTTGGAGTCATACCGATCACACCATGCGTCAGATTATGGCGTTGTTTATTTTTACATGTCACAAATGATATTTAGTTAATTTTACTAATGTATCAATTCAATATGAATGCGCTTGATCAATTTTAAGTATGTTACATGCCATTTTTAATAAAATTAATTTTAATTTTGAATAAAAAGACACACTTGGAGTTATATTGGACACACTGTGCATCATATTGAGGTGTGGTTGATTCCTACACATTAAAAATACTTATTGATAATTTTCCAAAAGTATCAAAACAATTTGAATTAATTTTCTCAGTTTTTAATATGTCACATGTCTTTATTTCAAAAACTAATGTCAATTTTAAATAAAAAGATGCACCTTTAGTCATACCGGTAACACCATCTCATTTTCATTCTTCTAAGTTTAGACAACGAGAAAGGTTTTTCAGCTAAAAAATTCAACTCAATATGTAGTGTTGGAAGATCTACAATGAAATGAAATGGAAACCATAATAACATTAGTAGAAAGTTACTTGTTATCTTTTTTTGGATTGTTGTTGATTGTTTAAAAAAATTTAATTCCTAAAACATCTTTTAAAAAAACTAAATAAGTATTAGATAAAAATGATAAATAAATTAACTTACAAATAATAGATAAAATAATGAAAAAATTGATTAAATAATTAGTATAAAATCTCATTTTCATGATGGTTATATAAATTCATGAATTATATCATTATTTTCATTATCTTAGTTGCAACCATGAAGACTAATATCTCATGAGAATGATCATCTTAGAACATACCACCTCAACTCAAGAAAAATAATCAACCTCTATAATGGAAAAAATATTATGTGGGTAATACTAAAAATAAATAAATTAAAATAAATATTAAACAACCCATTACTTCTATAAAAGTCAAATTTTCATGATATATGTGCACATTTTTCTATCAGATATGCTACCCATTCATTTATAAACAAATCAATGTCATCTAATGAATACGAGAATTTTTTTCATCCATTTTAGTAATGAAAAAATATAAATATAGAAAGGATTAATTATTATTTAAAAGGAAATAGTAATTATCTTTGAAAATACCTCTTCGGGGATTCCAGTTTGTTGATGGAATTTGATATCTCTCATAATTTTAGAAACATAATAACCAAAATCTATTCCATTTGTTTGTTTTAAACACTAAAAAAATATTGTGTAAAATAAGTAATTTGTTTTGATATGTGTTTGGATAATGAAATATTATTATATATACCCTAATAAATGTCCAATTTTAGAACTTATCAGGCTCCTTGAATCAATGGGTTGTCCTCATTCAATGATTTTCATGATTTTTATACACTACCTTATCATAACAGAATTCACATTAAAACATAATATAAAATATATAACTTTATTTTTAGATCTAAAAAATTATATTTAGAGTATTACAAATTTTAAAACAACATCATGTGTAGCCGGTTTGATGGGTATCCATGCATTGAATCTTGGAAATAAATCATCGGAATATCAAAATTGACCTCAATGATCATCCAATTTTTTTAAGAATAAAAAAAATGAATATGTAATATATGAATATATAATATATTTTATATGATTAAATTGTAGAGTTTTACCCCTGTATCATTGGTATTTAGATGATTTTATCATCCATAATTTTTCTTTCAAATGATCTGGCCAATTTTGACATGAGTTAATTCATTTTTTATTCTATTTTTATTTGTTCTGTAGAAGTTATATGAGGACTAATGATTCCAAATTTATGTTCCTATGGTAGTCCCATCAATTAGTATTCATATAAATTCATACAAAAAATATTAAATGTTTTTAGTAATAATTAAAATAGTATATTATCTAATGAAAAAACAAATCATGAAAACACACATAATATATAGAATTATGATTGAGACTCCAAAAAATTAATAGTTGTAGATTTAGTTTATATTCTCAAGAGATATGTAGTTTGTAACGTCCTATTTATACATTTGTTCATTAAAATCAACTATGTAATTAATAAAATATTATATCTTTTTATTATCAGGAACCTTAAATGTTATAAAATGTACATACTGAATGGTAATGTTAAAGGTGCTTTCTAAAAAGCTTTTTGATCATTTGGTTAATCCTTTAGATGGTTTTTAGTATACCTTTCATTTCAACCATTCCCTTTTTCCATCTATAATAGCATTCATCAGTTCATCCCTTTTTTCATTAATTGTTAATGGTTTAGCATGAAAAATAAATTGGAAATGAATACCTCATTATTGACATAATTGTTTTCAAAATCTAATAGACATGATATGAATGTTCTAATACCTTGTTCGACCATTTTAATATTTACGTCATCAAGTGGAACAGGTAGCTCAGTTCTCGTCTCATGATCTATGATAATATCCACTATCAGATGAACTGTTAGAAGTTGTCTCTTGTGTAGAGTGTCTTCTTGAATATTGAACACAGTATCCCTCACTAAAAGGAAATGTGTGGATGTTGATAGACATAAATCACAATCATTTTAACACAGTATAATATTAGTACAGGAAAGGTATCGGTGTCTTCCTAATTCACATTTCTTAGAAATAGTTATGAGAATATTTTTTACCTCATCTAATACAGATCTTTGTGGGGAATGGATCACCTCAAAGCTGGTGGGGGTGGGGTGGGATCTTCATGCAGTGTTTTTTCTTGGGTTGTTTCGTCTCTTTTCATCCTGCCATAACATTTTCAAAAAACATAGTGTACCATTGTATTTTTTCTTCAAGGGTAAATAATATTTCATTCATCTCTTATATTTCTTTATTTTTATCATCATGTTATTACATTTTCTCAAAATATGTTTGGGGTGTCACCGCAAAACCCTCATCTCTGACGCATCCATAGTATTCTTGCCACTTCAAGGCCATCGATAGAAATTATTCATCTGGTACAAGTGTTTATGATTACTGTGATTTAGATGGATAGAAAATATAGAGGAATAAGTAATCATTTTTTGTAATATGTATTTAAATAATTTTTTATTTTGTCATACTTACACATGCAACCCACATATTTTGTATGTTTTCATATATTAGTATCATATATTTATTTACAAGTGACTCATTATATATCACATGATGTGGTATGGAAGTGTATTTGGATTTAGAATCATAGATCTACATATTAGTAGAGGTGCATAATTATGTTTTTATTTCATGACACATAAAATTATTATAGTAGATTTAAAAAATGTACCAATTTTTTTTCAAATGATTGTAATCCATCCTTGATTTATGGTAGAGGTACATTGGTTTTTCTACACATTTGTTATTTTCAACACTCAATTTTTATTTCATAAATAAAAAATTATCATGAAAACTGATGAATTAACTTATTTTCAAATAATATATTACTATCCATAATGTACCTGAAAAGTTATCTCCCCATGACAATCAATAAAAGTAACCCACACATCTTGGATTATTAGGCGTGCATGGATAACTGGTGGGTACATGCTTATTTTTTCCTTTAGAGACATTAATATGAACTCTCATTAGAAATGTGTGAAAGCCTCTGTGAATCCTTCCAGTAAGCATTAATAAAAATTTCTTATCAAATTTATCAACTATAAATGATCTTTTCAAGGGATGATTATGTGTAATTCAATGATTTGTTATTTTAAAATTAGAAAAATAATGAAAGGATATCATAATGTTCTAGTAATCTCTTCCCAAATTAGTGTATTAAACATGGCCACAAAATAGTGCAACTAATTTATATCAATCAGCAAGAACTACAAAGTGATGAGTCAAATTTAACTACTTAACATTGACTTATTGTAGTTAATTAGCTGGCAATGTGCATTCTATCTGACCATAAATTTTATTCCTTTTTCATTTATCCTTAATAATTGTTTCTAACACCGTAATGCTACAATGCTCTTGTTTTTTCGATGACATCGGTTCTTTGTCGTCTAACATTTTCTCATGTTCAACAATGTCAATATGTTGTTCCTCTAAATTGGTATCATTAGAATGTGTAGAAGGTTAATATTCCTCACCACGAGGAGTATTAGAATCTTGAGAAACCTATTGTTCCTAAGGATTGGGAGAATCAACCCATGAAGAAGTCATTATTTGTAGAAGTGGTTTGACATTTAATTTAGATTACATAAATGCATCAGCAAGTAGATAATAACATTAGGTAACATAATGTATATTGCTAAAATATATAACCCGATTGTTAAACTCTATTTCTAAATGTTGAAGGGATGTGACCCCGTTATTGTGTATACAAATTCCTACATATTTGTTTCCCTTAACATACAAACCCCCATCTACATTGGGACCACTTTGAAATTAATGTCACATCCCAATGAAACTGTAATCCTCAATTGAATTTTCATCTAACAATTCAGTGGTTTCGGTTGATAATTAAACAATTGACCGCTTTCCATTTGAAAGATCTACAACATAAAATGCTTGTACAACATGTGATTCCTGTATAAATGGTTCGTCTTTTTTACCCTTCCACACTGAAATGCACTTTCATGATTCCTAATTAATCTATTTTAATAGTACTCTTTTTATCAACCCTCTTTCATTGAAATAATGGGATGTGGAATGTTATATAATCCAACTACAATATTTTTTGAATGATTCCAACGTATGTTATATTCGTATAAATTAGATTTTTTTGTATGACCAAAAACATGCATCGCTTCAGCCACAAGTGTAACTCCACTATTTTTCATGGTATTGTCCCCATCATGTTTATTTTTATAGAACATATAACCATTAATTAAATAACCATTGTAATATAATACATACACACTTGATCCTTTGTCTATCCATCAAAGTCATTCTAAAATTGAATTATTATTTTTCTACAACTCCTTAAAAACATGGTTTGGAAACCATTATATAAACTATTGATTATGTGAATTTGAAATCCACATTTCATCCCTGGAGGGATAAAATTCCTAATTATTTCATTGTTGGTTTCAACATAGGAGAAAACCAATAAACTATTATGAAAAACATAAAGGTGGGAATGGTCCCAATCTATAAGATTTATCACGACATCATATCATCAAAAACCCCTTCAACAAAATGTCTCCCAGTGTGATGAGATTTAATTAGACCAATTCTTTCCACACTAGATAGGTAGTTAGTATAGAATTCAACAGCTTCCTCAACAATATATCTCTCTATATTAAAACCCTCTGGATAAATCTGATTTATGATATACCCTTTTAAAATATTCAAACATCATTCAATATGGTACATCCATCTATAAATTATAATATCACATAGTAAAATATCACTCACCAAGTGAACCATTAAGTGAACAATCATCTAAGAATGATGGTAGGAAGAACATTACCAATTCACATCATATGAAAAAATTTCCTAGTCCCTATATAGAAATTTCTCTGAGTCTATATCTTTGCTTCATGTATCATTGAAAAAGAAATAGATCCTCGTTTTTTTGTTACATAAATTCTTGGGAAAATGCAACTTAAATCTACAGGAATTATATAATTCATCAAAACATGGAAATAATTTAATTTTAAACCCTTTAACTTTAAATCATTTATTGAGCTGTAATTATTTATATTCAATGAATACCCATTTGTAATCTTTAATTCATTCCAGATGTCTCAAAATAGAAATCTCTCATACCTATAAAGAGTATAAGTAGATGGAGGAAGAAAATCTATTTTTCACCATTCATTGGAGCCAACTATTCCTATATTATCATTTCAATCATGTCCAACCTAGACATAATTCCATCATTTTGTGGGGGTGAATTTAGTAATGTACCAGTGACACTATCAAATACATTTTTTCAACATGAATAACATCAAAAAAAATTTTAACCAACAAAAAATTCCAGTATAGTAATTCAAAAAAACTGACCACTTTTTCCAACCGGTTTTTATAAATTTTTTAAAAAAGGTTTACCAAAAGTAGTGTCTGTATATTTTAAGTTCTCAAATATTTGATCACATGTTAGTGGATATGGTGATGTATGTTCTTCTAAACTACTATATAATTATGTCATCCAAGATCATCACTTATGTCATCGGTGTAGAAATATGTGATGTCCTAGAAACACAGTCTTCAATGAATGCTTCAACTTAATTGACTAAATAATTTATTCAAAAATGGAAATACCTTGAGTTCCATTAATGCTATATCAATAAAAAATTTATTAAGTAGAAAAGTCATCTATCATCTCGTAAAACATGCCTCTCAATGTTAAATCATCATTTCTATAAGAATCATACAACATAATAACTAAATCCTATAATAATTTCAAATATTTTATTAATGGATCCAAACAAACATCGATATCATTACCCGTTTGTTTTGGTCCTGATATAAGCATTGATTACATAATGTATTTCCAATTCATACATAACTATGGTGGAAATTTATAATTTACAAACATAATCAGCCATGTATTGTGTGTTCTTCTTTGAAATCCAAAATGATTTACTCCATATGTAGATAATTCAAGATGAAGGTTACTCAGATCATTTGTAAATTTATGATACTCATGATCAATTCTCTTCCATTGAGGAGAGTCTGTAAGGTGAAAACATTTCCCATGTTTATTTCATGTATCTCTGTGCCATGTCAGTAACCTTATAGTTTTCTCATTTCCATATAGGCACATAAACCATTGGATGATTGTAAAGTACCATACAACTTTCTTAGTACACAATTCATATTTCTTGTATCAAGAATCACCACACTTTGGTCATTCATTAATTGATTTTTGCTTCTTGTGAAATAGTATACAGTCATTTGGATATACTTGTATTCTTTAAGAGATCATACCCATAAAAAATATCATTCTATTAGATTCATATGTTTGGAATGGGATCTCATTATCTTTTGGAATCGTATCACTCAAGAGATCAAGTATTTCAGTAAGACTATAGTCACTATATATATTTCTATATTTTAAATTATACAGCTTTAGTATGGCTAACAGTATTGTGTATTTAGTGCAACCATCATACATTGGTTCATTTTCACAACTCTTTAAATTCTCATACAATTTTGGAAAATCATGTTGTTCATGTTCAATTATCATTTTAATTTCCTCAGTACGATCTGCATCATCATTCACAACTGTAATCACGCCCTTGATGTGGACTTATTCACTTTCCACAGTTGTAATCCTATAAGATGATTCATAAAACATATTGTTATCCCAATCACTAGATAAATTTTATTTTTACCCATTTTTTATAACATTTTTAACTTTGAGATATTTCATGACCAATAAAGTGTTCTTCTAACTCATCTGGACAACCTAGTCTTGAATAAAAAAAATTTAAACGCAAAAAACGGATTTGAGAAGGGTATTATACATGAACTTTTAAAAAATTAATTAAATATTTCACCCCATCTTCATAGTATTTTGTCATATGATTTTCATCATTCCATTCTCTATTCATATCTATCCTATTTGATTTGGTAATATTAATAATTTTAAAAAAAAGACACAAAAAGGATCCTTTCAAATAAGTGGACTCAACATTTGAATGTTTCAAATAATATCATTATATTTTGAAGGAAATGTATAATTGAATTTAAAAAAATAATTACTCCACTGGTGGTAGGTGCTATCCTCCAAAATCATCTAGAAGTGATGGGGGATGAGTCTAAGGAAATGAAATGTAATAATAACTATTTTGGAGATGAAGATGATGAGGATGATAGTTATTATTACATTTTGATGCTTGTGAGTCATCACCTTAGAATCTAACACAAAATTATATAGAAGATGTGGTTTTGGAGGAATCCCATAATTTAAACTATGTTGGTGATGTTGGATGCAATGTCATTTTAGGATTTGCAATGAGGTTAAACATTAATTCACCTTTTGTATGAGTGAGGTTGTGATGGATATCCAATAAATTGGATAGAATTAGTGACATGGAATTTCCATGGTGTTGTTGTAAATATATATTATGTAATAGGTGAATAATGTTCTTTGAAAAGGCAAAGGATTCCATTTTTGGGTTATGATCACCCAAATTGGATCACTTCAATAAGAGATTTTCATGATTTTGATGAATCAGAGGGAATGAAAAACATTTACTAATGTTTTTAATGGTTTCTGAGGTCATGGAAGATATATAATCAAGTAATCATGTCTATGTTCCTAAAATTGAGAAGGCTTCTTGGACTATAAATTATTTTTGGTGAATGATGATGTAGATAACTTGACTACAAGAGGAAACTTGTTAGAATCGAATGAAGACAATAGACTGACACATGGATTTTAGAAATCTATATTTCAAATACATAAAAAAACTACTGAAAAATAAAATAGTGGCCAGTTGGAAGAAACTAGGAATACACTTGAAGGCTAAATTAAAACTACATATGTGTTCACCTTCTTTTTTCTTGGAGACAACACCAGTGCACATGGTAGTAGTGGAATTTCATGAATTTGATTGGATTTGAGGAAGTGGATTTGAGTATGTGGCAGCTTCTTTTAAATAAGGAGTTGGCTGACTGACATCAACTTATTCCTTACATTCCATTAGGTTAGACACTGCCCTATAACTATAATAGGGTGTTGTGGGCCTATAAATAAATAATTTTTTAGTCTAGTGACCTATCTATAATTTAAAAATTAATTGTTTAAGATGGAAATTATAAACATATCATGAAAACATTTGGAGTATGTTACAGAACCTTGAATATGGTGGTTACCTTAGAATAGAAATTTGGAATATAATTTGGCTCAAGAAAAATTTATGAGCATGATTTTAAAACCTCGTATGGTTAAGGAATGGGTAATATAACTTCATATAATCAAAACCATGATTAGTTATCCTTGTGGGTTAACTATATGAGCCTATTTTTATTTAATACATAAAACTGTAATGATATGTTTTTGTTTTGTGTATTTAATTTAAAACCACCTCTGTCATCCTTAAACTCCCAAATATTACTCTAAAACATATTTAAATGAGTTTATATATTTTTTAGTGCTATTTTAAGGGGTTTACAACATTATTCAATGATTTTATCACATTATATATTGTGATAAATCTACATGATATTAAAGGTAATATATTCAATATCACTTTCATTCATTGACCTCTCTCACTTTTTATAAAACTTTATAAAATTACATATATGTTATAAAAGTATATATTAATTATAGAAGTAAATAGTTTTAAAATTTTATAAAGGTAGAAAATTATAATATATAAAATTATTATTTATGAATGTATAAAAGTATGATAATTTATAAGAAATAGAATTATAATTATATATTAATATATAAATCTAGAAAACTATAAATATACCAATAATTAAAAAACTTTTATATTTAAACTATATATGTAAATATGATATGATATAAATTTTAAAATATTATATAAATTTTTAAATGAATAAAACTATAAAATTATAATATAAAATTTAAATTGCATAACAATATAAAACTATAAACATTAAACACACTGAATATGTCAAAATAAATTTTCATAACAAGCATTTTTTCTTCAAAAATAATCTTGAATCACTTTAACAACACATTGAATTTCAATTATTACTTGAAATCCTATGTAAAAATTAAGAACCAATTGAAAATTATTTTTTAAGATGAGAACACATTTTTAAATTACATACTTCCTTCACTCTATATTTTAGCCTATATAATGTTTATCAAGGGGGAGACAATATAAGGAGAAGAAATAGAAGGAGAATGAGTGCCAACAAACTAGATACCACAAATCATCAATTTAAAAAAAAATTAAGAATAAATCTTATATCATCTCGTATACACTTATAAAAATCCCTTTAATGAGATACATCACTTAATCACCACAAACATAAATCAGCAACCATAAAGTAAAATAATAAAAGGTGCATGTTGAGGATCTCACAGACCCTCTAGTCATAAAATAATAAAAGGAGCAAAATATGGCTTTTAAAAAAAATTATTGGGATTATAATACACTCCACTCATTTTTATATTGAAATTACATTTTAAATTTCTCATTAAACACAATCCACATAAAACCCTAAAATAGAAAAATAATAAAAAAAATGAGTCAATTCCACCAACTTAAGACATTTCAAAAGGACAACTACACTTTCACTAAATTCATGACCCAATGGGGGAAAGAACTTTAAAATTCCATTTACACATAAACTACATTACTCTTAGTTATTTAAAAATAACTTTCCATTAAAATATCCATTTATAAGCTTAGTAAAAACATTTAAAACCATTATTATAAGCGGTCCCACCTTTTAAAAAATTATTAAATCCATCAAAACTATTTCATATAGGCTTAACTAATCAAAATAATGAATTTAAACCAAAATGAATTCAATGATATGAAATTTAAATGGAAAAAACAAAACACTTACCTTAAATTAGTTAGATTTAATTCAGTAACATTTCAAATCCATATCGAAAATAATCACCTATGGTGGCGAATAATGATATATGAATGAACATTCACTAAATAGGCACTGGAAAATAAAACCAATCATTTGAACTGACCCCAAACAATATCAAGAGACACACAACCATGTTAGGGTTTTTTGGAGAGATATAATCATATATAAAAGGTAGGTAGAGGAATGAGGATGTATGAATAATTATAAAGAGCACTTAATATATCAAAAATATAACAGCCTATACTTTTATCAATGGAATTTATCCCTTCTTAAAGTAATGTCATATAGTATAAATCACATAAAATCACATAGAGACCATAATAAAAAAAATTTAAATAATGAATTAATGAACCAAGAATTATATTTAGATCTTAAGGAAGCAATACTCATGAAATAGTAACTTGACCCTAGGAATAGTAATATAAACCTTATGAACAGTAAACCGTTCAGATAAATAGTAACCTCACCCATTAGAGTATAAATGAAATTTATGCTTATTATAACTGAAAGTATGATATAATTATATCATAGTATAAGTAAATAAATGTTTAAAAAATTATTAATCAATTGTTGGTATTTTTTGGGTCATAAATATTTAATTACAATTTTGTGATCAATTTAATAATTTAAACGAAAATGCATTTTCATAAAATATATTATTAAATTAATATTTTTATATCTTATGGATTTTAGATAATTTAATGAAACATTATGTATTCTTTCAAAGTGTTGTAAAAGTATTTTTAATTTCCAAATCATTATTTTAAATGTAAATGATGATTTTAATTAAAAATTAATTTTTTCACATTTAGAAAATTATTTTCATAAAATGGAGTTTAGTTCTTAATTCTACACACTGAAAATGGGTTTTGTGAATTTTTGGGATTTTTCTAAAATTCATGAATTTTTTGTGAATAGTAAAATATGATACTTTATGATAAAAAAAGAGGGTGAAATGTTCGAAAACCTAGTTAAAGCTTTTGAAAGTAAACTTATAGTTGAAAGGCTCTTATTAATACCGAAAATTTAGGGGTAAAACTCTATAATTTAATCATATCAATTATATTTTTATTTCGTTCATTACTTATTACTTTTTGTGTTTTTAGGAAACATTGGATTCTCATTGTGGTCAATTTGGATAGTCCAAATATATACATCCCAGATTCAATGCATGGATACCCAAAAAAATGACCACACATACTGGCGTTTGAAATTTTGTTATACACTATATCCAACATTTTAGAACTAAAAATCATGTTATATAATTTATATTATCTTTTAATTATGATTCTCTTATGATAGGGTGGTGCATCAATATCGTCAAAAATAAGGAATGACGCTAGTATATCAGCATGATAACCCTAACATGTTCAATGACTGGAAAAGTTTCAGGGTATATATGTAATGTCCCGGACCCGGGTGCCATGCAATAGGTGCCCCGAGCCCAGTTCGCCACGTGACCTCAAGCGCATTTCCCCAAAAGCCAGAGGCTACAGACTAGCAGCGAGGCCCCAGGTCAGATAGTGGGGAAACTGTGCCCTCATTTGTCAAAGTGTAGCACAGCGGAATTTAAATAAATCATACAATGACAGCGGAAGTAGTAAACATACACAACTAAAATAAACTACAGGAGTGGATATAACCAACAGTATATAAATGATGATGCTACTTGTTTCAAATTCTAAGAAAGTAGCCAGAACATGTTATACATCAATACAGTACAACAAAATATAGAGTACAACAAACAAGAAAAACAGATGGTAGCGGCATCGCAAGCCTAGGCTCGGTTCCATGCCCTCCTACTCCTCAGCAAAAGTCAAGTACATGTATAAGGACTCTTTCCCCTATCTACACCTGTAGCAACGTAATCTGTTAGGGCTGAAAAGCATGACCCAAACAGGGTGTGAGAAATATATCCTAGTAGGACCCACCAAAGGCCCGTGCCCAACTGCCTATAAGCATGCAACAACAGTGTGAAACGGTAAAATGCAATAAAGTAAGCAGTACTCAAAAGTAACTAACATTACAGTTTAATTGCCATTTTATTATTCATTTAATCCATTTAATTTAGTGACATACTGTACTCAACAGCACCAAGCCCTCAGGACAACCAGTATCTCGCCCTCAGGCCAATATAGTGAACCACGTCCTCAGGCTATACTGAATCTCACACCCAGTCATTATAACAGAATTCTCGCCCTCAGGCATATGAAGTGTCACCCTCAGGCATAGATGTCAAGCCCTCAGGGACGAAAGGTTGCCCTCAAGCGAAATTGGATGCTGCCCTCAGGCTAATACATTCACGCCCTGAGGCTAATACATTCACACCCTCAGGCTAATACATTCACGCCCTCAGGCTAATACATTCACACCCTCAGGATAATACATTCATGCCCTCAGGCTAATACATTCACGCCCTCAGGCTAATACATTTACGCCCTTAGGCTAAACGTGACAATGCCCTCAGGCTAAACAGGTAACCAAGCCATGCCCAATAAGTAAACAAGTAGTAACAAGCAATTCCTCTAAAGGCAATTCTACAATTACTACTTTAAAGGCATATCCTCAGGTATCCTGGCCAAACGGCTAAACAGTGAAACACACCCCTGGGGTGGTTCCAGATCCAAACAACGACCCCAACCAGAATTTTACTATCACATTTAAATACCTAATCAATTCTAGGCATTAAATATAGCAACGACCTCATCCACACGACACCCCAACATGGTTTCGTGGCCCAAAAACGCCCAAAAACGCACGACAGATGGAAAATAAACACAAATCCACCTACCTTATGCGCCAACGAACTTCATACTCGAACGTCAACTCCATAAATGCCCATGAATGGCATAGATCTGATGAAGAAGAAAACCCATTCAAACGTAAATATCTTATTTTAGGAGAATAATTGTTAAGAACGTTACCAAGAGAGGAGAGGGCTTACCCGTGCGGTTCCAATGAGGTCATCCGAAGCCAAATCAGAATCCAGACGAACACCTGACGGATCTTCAAAGGGTCGGTCGTCCTCCTTGGCTTCAAATTGGCTCAAGTGTCTCCTCTGCCAAATGAGGAGGCTACTGCCTGTTTTAAGCCTAAAAAACAAAGTACATGGCATGTACTTCTGAGTACAGAGCATGTACTTCTTTCATTTAACTGTTCATTTGGCGGCACCACCACACTATTCACCCATCGACCTGAGTACACGGCATGTACTCTTGAGTACACGGCGTGTACTGTCGCTCAGCTGGCGGTGACTCCACTACCTTACTATTTAATCCTGCCAACTAAATACACGGCATGTAAGGTACCACTACACGACGTGTAGTCGGTTCCTACACCCCTCGTCACCGACAAGGCTACACGCCCCGTGTACTCATCCCAACACGGCTAAAAGTACATGGCGTGTGGACAAAGTACACGGCGTGTAGTTTCGAAATTTAGCATTTTCCCCCATTTTCCATATTTTCTCAAAAAAAATTAACGAAAAGGAAAAAGAAGAAGCATGTACCTCAATAATATGAACTGGGTTCTTACAAACTTCCCCCCTTATAGAAATTCCTCCTCGAATTGCCCTTCCAAGGGTGGTGAAGATAATTCTCAGAACAGATATGTCCACTGATCACGTACGTCGGCCTCCCACTCCCAGGTCTCATCCTGCACTCAGCCATGCTGCCATAGCACCCGTACGAGAGGAAATGACCGACCTCAGAGAACCTTCGTGCTCCTTTCAACGATATGGATCGGATGCTCCTCAAAGGATGCATCATGCTTAAGCGCAAAATCCTCTGGATGAAAGGTGTGAGATGGGTCTGAATGATAGCTACACAATTGAAACACGTTGAAGATGTCGTGCATGGCTCGGTACCGCTGCGGTAACTACAACTGATAGGCAACCAGCCCAACTCTCCAGAATCTCGAATGGCCCCACATATCTCGGTGAATGTTTACCCTGTCTCCTAATCCACTTGTGTCCTAGACTTGGCGAAACACGTAGAAAAACCTAATCCTCGACCACGAACTCCAAAGGTCATCTGCGGCGATCAGCGTAAGACTTCTGACGAGACTACGCGGTAGCCATCCGCTTCCGAATCAACTGGACCCGCTCAGATGTCTCCTGCATGAGCTGTGGCCCCAGTAAAGCGGCCTCACCTGCCTCTAACTAGTAGAAAGGTGATCGGCATGGCCTACCATATAAATCCTTGTATGGTTCCATCTTAATAGTCGCCTGAAAACTATTGTTATAGGAAAACTTGACTAAGGGTATATGCTTCTCCCAAGAGCCCCCAAAGCATAGGACGCATGCGCGCAGCATGTCCTCTAGCACCAGTATCTTCCACTCTGACTGGCCATCTGTTTGAGGGTGGTATGTTGTGCTCAAAAGCACCTGTGTACCTAGTGCCCTCTAAAAACTCTGCTAGAAATGAGACGTAATGCGGGCGTCCCTATCTGAAATGATAGAACGAAGGACCCCTTGAAGACGTACGATCTCTCAGATATACAGCCTTCCAAGCTCGTCCACACCAAAGGTCTCCTTTATCGGCAAGAAGTGAGCTACCTTCATGAGTCTGTCCATGAAAACCCACAAGGCATCATTGCCTTGAGGAGACCTCAGGAAACCCATCACGAAATCCATTGCGACATCATCTCATTTCCACTATGGATTGGGAAACTACTGTAATAGCCTAGCTGGCCTCTGGTTATCTACCTTCACCAACTGATAGGTGGAAATCCTCGTAACAAAACCAGTTATCTCTCTCTTCATACCCGGCCACTAGTACTGACACCTCAAGTCACGGTACATCTTGGTAACCCCAGGATGAACTGCCCAAGCTGAAGCATGAAACTCCTGCATCAGCTCCTCGCGTATATCCCCTAGAACCCATACACGTCCATGGAAATGAAAAACCTCATCATTTTATATCATCCAACCGGTAGGAGGGTCCTCACTTGCCACCGACTCCCGTAGAACTAGGCCTTATGAATTCGATAGCAACCTCATCCTCACTCTTTCCAGGAGTGTAGAAGTCACAGCTAATGATGAAAGATAAGTCTTCCCCTGACTATCATGAACCGTCATATGCATCTCAAAGAACAAAGCCACGAGCTCCCACTCACCACTAGCCTCATGCACTGCCTGTATCTGAGTCTTCCTGCTCAGTGCATCAGCTACTGCATTTCTTTTACCAGGTGTGTAGGCAATCTCAAAATCGAAGTACTGTAGGTACTCAACCCACCTTCTCTACCTCAAATTCAGGTCACGCTGAGTAAAGATATACTTCAGGATTTTGTGGTTGGTGGAAACTACAAAATGATCTCCCAACAGATAAGGTATCCAACAGTGCAATGCATGCACAACCGAAGCCAACTCGTGATCATGCGTCGGGTAATTCCTCTCATGCGGCCTCAACTGCCGAGACCCGTACGCAACAAATCGGTCGCCCTGCATCAAAACTGCTCCCAGCCCAATCCCTGATGCATCATAGTAAACTGTATAGATCATCCCTTGCTCTGGGAGTATCAGGATTGGTGCTGATGTCAACCTTCCCTTCAGGTCCTGAAAAGCTGTCTTGCAAGCTTCTGACAAAACGAACTTCACACCCTTCTTAGTCAGATCTGTCAACGGTGATGCTAAGTGGGAGAAGTCTTGTATGATGTGTCTATAGTAACTAGCCGGCCCTAAGAAACTCAGTATCTCAAACAAATTCTTAGGATTCTCCCAGGAAACTACTACTCTCACCTTCTATGGGTCTAATGCAACTCCTACCTCAGAGATAATATGACCCATGAAGTGAATATAGTCCATCCAAAAGTGGAATTTTGAGAGCTTAGCATATATCTGATTCTCTCTCAGTGTACTCAATATGATCTCAAGATGGGTGTCATGGTCATGTCGAGTGTGAGAGTACACCAATACGTCTTCCACGAATACTACCACAAATTAATCAAGGTACGGATGAAACACAAGATTCATCAAAGCCATGAAAATTGTTGGCCCGTTCTTCAGTCCGAATGGCATAACCGTATACTCATATAGACCATACCTACTCTTGAAAGATGTGAGAGGTATATCAGATGGTCTAACGCGTAGCTGATGATATCCGGATCTCAAGTCAATATTCGAGAACACTCGTGATCCACGAAGCTGATCAAACAGATCATATATCCTCAGCAAGGGGTATCAGTTCTTAACAGTCAACTGGTTCAGCTTCCGATAATCCACACAAAGTCTGAGGGTACCATCCACCTTCTTTGCAAAAAAGACCGTAGAACCCCAAGGAGAAGTACTTGGTCGGATAAAACCCTTCGCCTGTAGCTCCTCTAATTGCCTCTTGAGCTCCGGAAACTCAGGTGTGGCCATCCTATAAGGAGGAATGGACACTGGTGCTGCTCCTGCCACAAGGTCGATAGAGAAATCCACCACACGCACCGGAGGTAGACCTGAAAAGTCATCCGGGAAAACATCCCTGAAATGATCAATAACTGGAGGGAAATCCATATGACAAGTCCCCCGATCATCTCGATATAAGCTCGCAATCTGGGCTGTGACTCCACCTCACCTATGATGCTCTGGTCCAGCTCGACTCGCCTAAACATCCCATTCGCCCTTGTATAGAAACTCTCCACCCTCTGGTGACGTGAAACGCACCCTGCAACGATATCAGTCTACAAAAACTCGATAGGGAACCAAGCTGTCCATCCAGAGAATGACGTCATAGCTCATCATCTCCAAGACATAGAGGTCCCAAAGGAAGTGACACCCACTAGCCTCAAGGGGGCACTCCTTGCACTGACGCACACCAGCAGTTCTAGTCCCCAACGGAGTGTCTAGCATCATGAAATCAGAAGAAGAAGAAAAACTGAGCCCAAGGCTCTCCACAATGGGTAAAGATATAAAACTATGTGTAGAACCCGTATAAAAAAGTACTGAAGACAAGAAAGAAGCTAATAGAATAGTACCTCTGACTGTAGAAGGTCCGAGGTCCTGCTCCTACAGGGTCTGTTGCACTGCATATGCCTGCCCAGTGTCACGGCCCTGTGACACAGCCTGGCTACCCTGAGTTGTCCTGTCCCACTCCCTATGCGATCCTGGCGTCTGGCTACCACGGCCACGACCACCATCCCTGCCTACATGCCCTGACGTATTCCAGTTCCCTGACTGGTAAAAATCCCTTGGTCCTACTCCCGCACGCGGAGTCTACATAGAACCCCTCTCAGTAGCCACTGGTAGCATTACCCTGCAAAGGCGCTGCAGATGACCCATCTTGCCACAAGATCGACACTCCACTGGGTCTCATGGACACTGCGGCCTTTGTGCCCCTCTCTACCACACTGGTAGCACCTAATCGGGCCACCTGAAGAAGCTGTCTGGCTGGTACTGCCACCCTAAGAGACGTCTATCTGTCTCTTCCTCTTGCCAAAAGAAATAGTACCAATAACTGGTGATGAACCGCTCTGGCCCACACCACTTGATTCCCGCAGGTTCCTCAATATAATCAGCACCTGATTCACAATCGCATGTACAATATGCAACCTAAAAACATTCACCAATGCTCGGATGTAATACCGAATACCATCCTCAAAATGTCTGGCTCCCAACGTCTCATCACCCACCAGAACGGGTGAAAAATGCTGAAGCTCTGTAAAATGACCAGAATAGTCTATCACTGACATAGTGCCCTGCTGCAGATTCTTGAACTCTTGAGATCTATCTTCTATCAGCGTCTTTGGAATGAAGAAGTCATAGAAGACTGCCTGAAAATCTTCCCATGCCATGTCCCTATAACACTCTGTCTGGGTGGTAACACCCCACCACCTCTTGGAAGAATCACGCATCATGTATGTCGTGAGCTTGACCCTCCACCCTGGAGGCGTCTCAAGATGCTTGAAAATAGTCTGCATCAATCATCGCCAAGACTCTGCAGCCTGTGGTCTTCCATCCCCTGAAAACATAGGTAGATGCTGCTGCTGAAAGATACGCTTCATCTCAGCCATATATGTAGCAGCCTGTGGTGCTCCCTGAAAGGTCTACATGAACCGCAGTAAGCCTTCACAGAACTGTGCCTCCGCACCTATGTCTGGTATAACAGCTGGTGCCGCATCTGGCTCTGCTGGAAGATCAATTGGTAGCCCATGGCCCACCATCTCTGGAGTATAATCTTCGCCGCTTTCCTGGAGAACAACTCGCGGTCGTCTTGGTGGCATGACACTACAAGGTCAAAAGCACGCCTCAGATTCAAGATTATTATGACTGAAAGTGGAGGAACCACAAAGGAACAAGAGGAAGAAATCATGTAAAAAATTTCAAAACAAGACTACACGGCATGTACAATGACTACACAGTGTGTACTTTACTTTCCTTCCCCTGCCTGGGTCCTTCTACACGGCTAAGCCACATGGCTTCCATTCAAAAAAACTACACGGATTTTATAATATCTTCATGGTGTGTACGGTGTTATTTTCCAATTGTTCATGTCGTCTGTGACAAGGCCGACTACTCGGCTTAACTCCACAAGGTGTTTTACACCAGTACACAGTGTGTACAACACCCCGTTTCCAAGCCACGCGGCTAACTCCACATGGTTTGTCCTCGGAGAAGACTACACAGCGTGTCCCATATGTACACGGCGTGTTCAGGGAGAGGTGACACCGGCCCAGGTTGTTAGTTACACGGCCGAGTCCCCATGTCACACTACACGACATGTCTATAATTGACACGGTGTATTCTGTCAACGAGTTAGCTGACCCGTGTTGTTAGTTACACGGCCAGACTCTGCGTCACACTACATGGCATGCCCAAAAACTACATGGCGTGTTTTACCCAAGGCCTTCCCTACCCCGTGTCGCCACCCACACGGTTTGTGACACGGGAAGAGAAAACAAGGCATGTAATCAGGGTACACGACGTGTATTCAAAAAGTTCATTTTTCTCCCCGAACAGAAGAACATACATGGCGTGTATAAAAATACTACACGGCGTGTATACTGGTTTTCCAGACAGTATGCTCCAAAAACATCCCCAGAACCCAGAAAAAACTGTAAAACAACACCTAAGTGTCAAATTCTGACCCATGGGGGCCCATACTCCCCATGAATCAAAGTTTGACATCTTATGTTTGTTATAACCAATAAACAATCAATGATCCACCAAATTCCGGTCAGTGATGGCCCATACTAACCAAAAAACGATTTTTGGCGTTCATTCTATAAACAGGCTCACATAAAATTACCCTATCACATAGTAGGTATTTTTATCAGTGCGGCTATCACAACATCATGCTTTTCCAGCACAACAACTATCACAAAAACATGCGAATTTCTAATGCACCGACATGGCATGGAAACTATGAATGGAATGTGATTTCTAGCATGTTCCCATATTATGCATGAGATGACATGCCCTCATCTCATCAGGTTGCAACTAAATAGAACCCACAGATAAAATATAAATAGCACAATCTCAAGTGCGTCACCCAACGGTGAAAACATATCAACTGTAAAATTGAAAACTCAAAGGAATTAAAAATACGAGGTAGACTGGATTTTCCTTGTACATGGGTTAGCTACACCTGGGCATAGCTTATTACCAACTACCGTTCTGTCCTATCCCTGACTACGACTCCAAATAGTAAGTCAAAGAAAAGAAACACCTTTGATACTATAAAGACCCGTAAAATTCAAGGGAATTTTTTTTCTTAATTTTCATTGGAATTTTACAAGAACGCGATTTCTAACGGCACCTCATTCTGAGGCCCGGTGTGCCCGGAATCAATTTCCGAAGTTTGGCTCGGGTACGTTCAGTGAACGAACGAGCGGTAATTTCTATATTTTGAACCAGTGCCCGGAATCGAATTCTGAGGGCACCAATGGAACCGCAGTGCCGGTAATTTCTTAGGAACTCCTGTTCCGGAGATGCGTTTACACGAGTGTTGATGATAAAAATTTTGGAAGTTATTTTATAATTATTCTATAATTTTTTATTTTTTTCTAAGTGTTTAGTTCTTGATGGAAGTTGGGTAACCACCCAACCTCCCTTGGGAGGTTATGAGGGTGGTGGGGCCCACACGAACCCCACCCCTTCATATCCTCTAACCCCTCTCAACTCCCACTTTAATGTTGATAACATATATTTACTTAACTTATGTAATTAATATGGTGAGTTACATGTAGGTTTTTGAAATTCAAACAATTGAATTTCAAATGCTTTGTTGTGTTAATAAAATAAGTTTAGAACTTATTTTATTAGGGGTTGGTGTTGTGTTGTTTGAGAGCTTTTTGGAGAAAAAGCTAAGGAACACCTTCTTCCTTGACGAAGAACACGAAGTACACCGTTCTTCAATGAAGAACTTCTCCGCCAAAGAACACGGTTCGTCCGCGATGCCGTATCCACGATGCGACGTTCTTCTTCAGCGTCGTCTCTTCCGCGACGGTTTTCCGTGACAAAATCGCCGTCAACGACTTCGAATCCTCGCTTCGTGACGTCGACGTTCTTTTCCCGTGACGCCCGACCTCCACGACGCTCATCTTATGCGGGTCGTTGACGAACACCGTTCCTGAACCGAGGTAGGGGATTTATTTTTAGTTAATTCCGTTCATGATTTCTAGTTTATTGATCTTCGTGGTTTTCGACTAATTGTTATCGAATAATGCGATAGGGCCGGTCTACACAAACATGGCCGACCCTCCTCCTTATTTCATGAATGATTTCTTTGTGGTTGGTACGAGGAAGTGTGGTGTCGTCACACCACGCGGTTTCATGCGGAAGATATGTGCGGCGCCGTCGCGCTGGGCCGTGGAAAGAAATTCAAGGACGCGACGACGTCACGCCGCGTCGAAGAAAACCGAAGATGCCATGGCTGGAGCGGGGCTGCGACGGAGGACGGTGACCGGCGGCAGGAACCGGGCCGCCGGTGTCGGCGAAGAAGGGGACCGGTCGTCGCCGGTCCCGTGGGGGCCGAAACCGGCCGGCCAGGGTGGGCCGCCCGAACCGGTGTGCAACCGGGGGTTCAAACCCCCGGCCAGCTGGCCAAAATGGCCCCCCTTAATTATGGCCAGCCGCGGTTGCACAGGGGGGCAGGTGGCCCCACTTTGCCGAAACGGCTCGGCCAAAGGCCGAGCCAGACAGCGCGCTGTCCCCAGCCGGACCGGGGCCTGGACGGTCTGCTAGGCTGGGCTGTGCCTAACCGGCCGGGCCGCGCCGAGCCGGGCCGATCGGGGGGTCTCGGGCCGGGTCGATCTGGGCCGGAAACCCCCGTTATCGGATTGATTTGGTTCAAATGACCATAACTTGGCCTACAGACGTCCAAACGACGCACCGTCAGCGGAAATGCGATCCTTGGATCGAGACGGTAGTTTCGATATATCGTATACAAGGTTTCGGAATACTTTGAGTTCCGGGCCCTCAGAGCGGAAACACTCATATCTTGAGCTACGGACGTCCGATTGACGTGTAGTCAACTTTGTTGAGTTCCTCTTAGTGAGATGGATCTTTTGTCTTACTCTGCCAGAGGTTTGGACGCAGGTGGAGTACGGTCGGGTTGGTTTTTCCTTAAAAACCAACCGGGACCCTGGGACTAAAAATCCAATAACTCTCAGACCGAGCGTCTGATTGACGCGCGGTCTGCGACGTTGAGTTCCTGTTGACGATACAGAACTTTTGGATACATCAACTCTGGACTATGTGTCAGTTCATGCATCAGCATCTCGGCTCGTGGAGCGGACCCTCCCGAATGAGCTTGCTCTGTGCGGGAACCCTAGTGGTGGCTGCGACTGCTACTGTGACTGCGACGATGACTGTGCAGAGATCCTCAGTGGATTCAACGACGACGACTACAACACTCCGTGATCCTATGTGGATCAGTGCTACCGATCCTGTGTGGGTCCGATCTTGTGTGGGTCAGCACTCAGTGGTTCTGTACGAGCCAGCGCCTACAGATCCTGTGTGGGTCCGATCCTGTGTGGGTCTTTGTGGGGGTTAGTACCTAATGATACTTTGTGGGTCCGATGACTTAGATGGATCAGTGATCATCTCTATCGTCTTCGAATAAATATACCTGTGTGAGCTGAATCCTGTTTGCTTTTTTGTGTGGATTGTGTTGTGCTATCCTGTGTGGATTACGTTTTTCTTTCCTATGTGGAATACGTATACTTTCCTGTGTGGACTGGGTTGTACTTGGGCTCGGAGGTTGGAGCGTACTGGAATTTATGACTTAGGTATATGTATGGGCATATACCTAATCAGTGTCGGTTGTTACTTTGTGATTGTATCTTTCCTTTGTGGTTTATCCTTTGTGGATTTTGGAAGACCTTCGGGGGTCTCAGGGTCCCTACTGAGTAGATTATACTCACCCCTGCACGGTCTATGACCGCACTACGTTGTGTTGGTTTCAGACGATGGAAAACGTTGATCATGGTTGAGGCTTGTAGAGCAGGACGGTACCTGGAGGTGGACTACTGGGCGGGACGCACTCGGAGCAGACGGCGGGACCCGAGGAGCAGTGGAGCTATCCGTACCCACCCTTCAGGTGGGATTTCCAGTGGACAACTCGGCGCAGCGGCCTTTAATTTTCATTTTCTATTTTCCCTTTCGAGTTTTACTTTACTTTCAGTTTGGGTTTGTATACTGGACCACTTACTTTTCTGCACATACTGTTGTACCAGTTTTTACATAGTGCTTACTTTTCCGCTTTCTTACTCTAAGGTGCTTGTTTACTTTACAAAGGCAATGACTTTCCTTTTTACTGGGATTTACGCCTTGGTGCTAGTCGCCAGCCCCTGGCCTATGGAAGGCGGGCTTGGGGTAGTCACGACACGGGCCCCGAGGACGGGTCGTGACAAAATTGTATCAGAGGGAGGTTCGGTTCTACCGTGAACTCTGATCTTTTCTATGTGAAGAAATAGTGTTTAGCGTATTGAGTGTGGTTATCAGTCCAGGGAGTTCGGTGTTGGTGCGGCGGCCGACGTATCTGTACACCCAGACCCTGACTTCTGATTTCGGACATAATGCACGAAAATATTGATTGCATGTGTGTTTCAAGTTTTCTTTGTGCTTACTTTGTATCAGCTCACCAGGTATACTGCTCTGACAGTGGCGCACCTGTTTCCTTTTCAGGATGGCCCCACGACGGTAGCCATCTAGGGTTCTGAGAGTCGAGCGTGACGACAGCCCACCGAGCGATGAGGCCTCGGTGCAGGGCCCTTTGTCAGCAGTGGCCTCGGCGGTAGCTCTACCAGCCGAGCCACCGATACTTCCAGCACCAGCCGCTGATGATGCACGTCGCCTCAGCGCACTGCATGAGTTCCAGCGCCAGCGACCACCCAGGTTCCGTGGGGAGACAGAACCCCAGGCAGCCGAGGACTGGCTGGAGGCAGTCGTACGAGTTTTCAGGCTAGTGAGGACACCAGAAGACCTCATGGTGATCCTCGCTGCGAGCCTACTGCACGCAGCAGCGGGCCGATGGTGGAGCTTGATGCTCCAGGTGCATGATGAGGCATCTCTACTTTGGACGGACTTTGAGAGCCTCTTCCGCTCGGAGTTCTTCCCAACCACCCTCAGTGCGGTGCGCATCCAGGAGCTTCTTCAACTGCGGCAGGGCAGCATGATGGTCGCCCAGTACTCAGTGAGATTTACCGATCTCTCGTGCTACTCGACTGACATGGTACGGGACCCATTCTTCCGGCCCCGGACCTTTGAGCAGGGATTGAGACACGAGATCAGGGCATCGCTGATCTCCCTCATCATTCCGACTCAGACAGGAGTACTGGAGCGGGCCCTTTTGATCGAGATCTTTCTTGCTGAGTCTACACCAGCGCCGAGACCCACCGCAGGGTGGCACGTAGCAGAGTCTTCTGCAGCAGGCAGTCGACGGGTGACTCTTGGGACCAGGCAGACCAAACCCTCAGGCAGACGACCTCAGGATACTGGCTCAGCAGTGCGGGGCACACAGCACGAAGCCAGTCTTTCGAGAGGCAGACAGTGCTACTCGTGCGGTGGGCAGGGCCACATGGCACGTGACTGCCTGACCCGCCGTGCCGAGGAGCAGCAGATGGTTGAGGGACCACCGAGGCCGAGGCAGAGGGTCGACCGTGTCGGTCTACCGGGAGGAGGCGGACGAGGCAGAGGAGCTGGCCGAGCAGCGGGTGGTGGGCGACGCGTTGAGGCTCTACCACCACCACCACCAGGAGGTCCACCCCGACCACAGGGAGCTGGCGGGCAGAGACAAGCACAACTCCAGGCAATAGAGGCCTACGACCACGGCGCGCCAGAGATGATTCGAGGTACTATATGTGTTTATTCCACCCTTTCTGTAGTACTTATAGACACAGGAGCGAGTCACTCTTTCATAGCCACTGCCCTTGTTCGGAGCTCGGAGATTCCGACAGAGCCGTTGGCTCAATCCTTACGGCTAGAGACTCCTACGGGAGCAGACTCGACGATTACACACTGGTGCCGGCAGAGTGAGCTTACTCTAGGAGGCGAGAGCTTCGGCTGGGATCTTCTTGTATCAGCGTTGTGGCCTTACAACGTCATCTTGGGCATGGATTGGTTATCTACGGTCCATGCACAAATTGACTGTTTTAGGCACAAGGTGCGATGTGCACGCACCGACGGGAGCAGGTTCACCTTCACCAGCGAGAAGGGAGCCTTTGCAGCACAGGATGGACTTCAGCGGAGGAGAGGACAACCCATCACTCATCAGTTGGCTAGCCTCATCCTAGTAGCAGTTGATGTGCGATGTCCTGATTTCCCTGCAGTGGTGGATCAGTTTGCGGACGTCTTACCCGATGATGTTCCAGGGCTACCTCCTCGTAGAGAGGTAGACTTTTTTATTGACCTATACCTAGGGACAGCCCCGATATCGACTCCAGCATATCGGATCTCCCCCGCTGAGCTTCGAGAGCTACGGGTATAGTTGGAGGACTTGCAGGGCAAGGGGTTTATCCGACCCAGTGCTTCACCCTGGGCTTCCCTGATATTGTTCGCCAAGAAGGCGGACAAGAGCTTGCGACTGTGTGTTGACTATCGTCGCCTGAACCAGGTGACATTGAGGAACAAGTATCCGCTACCAAGGATGGATGACCTCTTTGATCTTCTCAAGGGAGAATGGTGGATCTCGAAGATAGACCTCAGGTTAGGTTATCACCAGCTCAGAGTTTGAGACGAGGACGTGCAGAAGACGGCCTTCAGATGTCAGTATGGCCACTATGAGTTCTTGGTTATGCTATTCGGTGTAACCAATGCTCCAGCATTGTTCATGGCCCTCATGAACAGGATCTTTCAGCCATACCTTGATCGATTTGTCATGGTCTTCATCGACGACATTTTGATTTACTCGAAGACTGAGGAGGAGCACACCTAACACTTACAGGTTTTACTAGACACACTCCGAGAGCACCAGCTTTATGGTAAGCTCTCGAAGTGCCAGTTATGGACACATGAGGTCCACCTCTTGGGACACGTCATCTCTGAGCAGGGAGTTGCAGTGGATCCTGCGAAGATCAAGGCAGTGTTATCTTGGGAGCCACCCAGGAGCGTGACGGAGGTGCAGAGATTCTTGGGACTAGTTGGATACTACCAGAGATTTGTGCCAGAATTCTCCAGAGTTGCGGCATCACTCATAGCTTTGACGAAGAAGGGGAAACCCTTCGTATGGTCAGACAGATGTTAGCAGAGCTTCCAGGAGCTGAGACAGAGATTGACCAGCGCACCTATCTTGAGGTTGCCTGAGGAGGGAGTAGGGTACATAGTTTACTGCGATGCATCAGGGACCGGACTCGGATGTGTCCTGATGTAGTAGCGGGCAGTGATCTTCTATGGATCACATCAGTTGAGGCCGCATGAGCAGATCTACGCTACCCATGACTTGGAGTTAGCAGGAGTGGTCTTCGCTCTGAAGACATGGCGACACTATCTGATGGGCGAGTTCTTTACAGTCTTTTCTGATCATCAGAGTCTCTGGTACATCTTCTCGCAGAAGGACCTAAACCTGAGACAGCGGATATGGCTAGAGTTCCTCCAGGACTATGACTTTGAGATAGTATATACTCCTGGTAAGGGGAACATAGTATCCTATTCCCTCAGCAGGAGGATGGGCATTCAGCTACTTCAGGAGGCGACGGATCAGCTAGCCTCTTTGCAGTTATCCTTTGTGGATAGAGATGGGGCAGCCTTCCTTCAGTCTCTCACAGTCACTCCTCCACTTCTACAGCTGGTCATAGAGGCACAGCGTGGGGACGCTGAATGTGAGACGCGGCGTGCAGAGTTATCCTCAGTTCAGGCACTTGATGGTTTCTCTTTTGGAGAAGAGAACGACATCCTTTTCAGAGGACGTACCACAGTACCAGTCGCTTTACGGGAGGAGGTACTGAGAGAGTTTCACACTTCTCCATTGGCGGTACATGCTGGAGTGACGAAGATGTACCAGGATCTTAGACGACAGCACTGGTGGCCAGGAATGAAGAAGGCTCTGGAAAAATTCGTTTCTCGATGCCTCACCTGTCAGCAAGTGAAGGCTGAGCACCAGGTACCAGCAGGCTTGGTACAGCCCTTAGAGGTTCCGGAGTGGAAGTGGGACGACATAGCTATGGACATCATGACTGGACTTCCACGTAATTCCGGAGGTCACGACTCCATTTGGGTGATTTTTGACCGACTCACCAAGTCGGCACACTTCTTATCCATCAGAGAGCAGGGCTCAGTGGAGAGCTTGGGACGACTTTATGTTCAAGAGATTGTACGGATTCACGGTGTTCCATCTTCTATCATCTCCGATCGAGATACTCTCTTTACTTCCCGGCTTTGGAAAGGGTTGTAGGAGTGGTTCGGGACATAGCTACGTCTGAGCACAACCTTTCACCCTCAGACGGATGGTTAGACGGAGAGGACCATTCAGATTCTCGAGGACATGCTCCGCGCATTTGTCCTCGACTTTGGTCATAGCTTGGAGGACCACCTACCCTTGGTGGTGTTTTCGTACAACAACAGCTACCACTCCACCATCGGGATGGCACCGTACGAGGCGTTGTATGACCGACCTTGAAGATCTCCATTGTGCTCGATAGACCATGGGGAGTTAGCACTTGTGGGACCAAAGATTGTCCATGCCACGATAGAGAAGGTCCAGGTCATCCAGGAGCGGATGAGGACAGCTTAGAGCTGGCAGAAGTCATACGCTGATAGAAGGCGGAGGCCACTAGTGTTCGAGGATGGAGACCATGTCTTCTTGCGTGTCTCACCTCGACGAGGATTACGGAGATTTGGCCGAGGCGGCAAGTTATCTCCGTGCTTAATCGGACTATTCCAGGTCCTCAGCAGGATTGGCGAGGTGGATTATCATCTGGCTCTACCACCTCAGTTGAACCAGGTGCACGACTTCTTCCACGTATCTCAGCTAAGGAGATACGTGCACGACCCGACGCACATCATTGACCATGGGGAGCCTGACGTTGACGATGGGTCAACTTTTACGGAGGTCTCAGTGGAGATTGAGGATCGACAAGAGCAGGTCCTACGTGGACGGTCGATTCCTCTAGTGCATATCAGATGGCAGCACAGGAACCTCCAGGAGAGCGCTTGGGAGCGGGAGGCTCAGATGCGTGCTCAGTACCCTCAATTGTTTCCCTAGTTTTGATGTATCTTTACGGGGGACGTAAAGCCCTGAGGTGGGAGTAAATTAAAGACCCATAAAATTCAACGGAAATTTTTTTCTTAATTTTCTTTGGAATTTTACAAGAACGCGGTTTCTGACGGATCTTCATTCTGAGGCCCGGTGTGCCCGGAATCAATTTCCGAAGTTTGGCTTGGGTACGTTCAGTGAACGAACGAGCAGGAATTTCTAACTTTTGAACCGGTTCCCGGAATCGAATTCCGAGGGCACCGATGGAATCGCAGCGCCGGTAATTGCTTCGGAACTCCTGTTTCGGAGATGCGTTTACACGAGTGTTTATGATAAAAATTGTGGAAGTTATTTTATAATTATTCTACAATTTTTTATTTTTTTCTAAGTGTTTAGTTCTTAAAGGATGTTGGGTAACCACCCAACCTCCCTTGGGAGGTTATGAGGGTGGTGGGGCCCACACGAACCCCACCCCTTCATATCCTATAACCCCTCTCAACTCCCACTTTAATGTTGATAACATATGTTTACTTAACTTATGTAATTAATATGGTTAGTTACATGTACGTTTTTGAAATTCAAACAATTGAATTTCAAATTCTCTGTTGTGTTAATAAAATAAGGTTAGAACTTATTTTATTATGGGTTGGGGTTGGTTTGTTTGAGATATTTTTGGAGAAAAAGCTAAGTAATACCTTCTTCCTCGACGAATAACACGAAGAACACCGTTCATCAATGAAGAACTTCTCCGCCGAAGAACACGGTTCTTCCGCGATGACGTATCCGCGACGCGACGTTCTTCTTCCGCGTCATCTCTTCCACGACGGTTTTCCGCGATGAAATCGCCGTCAACGACTTCGAATCCTCGCTTCCGACGTCGATGTTCTTTTCCCGAGACGCCCGACCTCCGCAACGCTCGTCTTCCGCGGGTCATTGATGAACATCGTTCCTGAACCGAGGTAGGGGATTTATTTTTAATTAATTCCGTTCATGATTTCTAGTTTGTCGATCTTCGTGGTTTTCGACTAATTGTTATCGAATAATGCGAGGGGGCCGGTCTGAAGAAACACGGACGACCCTCCCCCTTATTTCATGAATGATTTCTTTGTGGTTGGTACGAGGAAGCGTGGTGCCGTCACACCATGCGGTTTCATGCGGAAGATATGCACTGCGCCGTCGCGCTGCGCCATGGAAAGAAATTCAAGGACGCGACGCCGTCGCGCCGCGTCGAAGAAAACTGAAGAAGCCACGGCCGGAGCGGGGCCGCGGCGGAGGGGCGCGGTGTCGTCGCACCGTTCCGGACGACAAGGGCCGCGGCCGGTTCTAGGCCGCGGCGGAGCAAGGTGACCGGCGACCGGACCGAGCCGCCGGTGTCGGCAAAGAAGGGGACTGGCCGTCGCCGGTCCCGTGGAGGTCGGAACCGGCCGACCAGCGCGGGCCGGACAGACCAGTGTGCAACCGGGGGTTCGAACCCCCAGCTGGCTGGCCAAAACGGCCCCCCTTAATTGTGGGGGGCCGCAGTTACACAGGTGGGCATGCACCCCCCCTTTGCCGAAACGGCTCGCCCAAAGGCCGAGCCAGACAGTGTGCCGGGCCGAGCCGTGCCGGGTCGGGCCGCACCGGGCCGGGCCGTGTCGGGAAGGGCCGCGCCGGGCCAGGCCATGCCGGGCCGGGCCGACCCAGACCCGGGGCGGGTCGACCCGGTTCGGGTCGACCGGGGGGTCTCGGGCCGGGTCGGTCCGGGCCCGAAACCCCCATTATCGGACTAATTGGGTTCAAATGACCATAACTCGGGCTACAGACCTCCAAACGACACGCCGTCAGTGGAAATGCGATCCTTGGATCGAGACGGTCATTTCGATATATCACACTCATGGTTTCGGAATACATTGAGTTCGGCCGGGTTGGTTCGTACACGAAACCAACCGGGCCTTTGGAGCGGAAACGCTCATATCTTGAGTTACGGACGTCCGATTGACGTGCCGTCAACTTTGTTGAGTTCCTCATAGTGAGACAGATCTTTTGGCTTACTCCGCCCGAGGTTTGGATGCAGGTGGAGTATAGTCGGGTTGGTTTTGCCTTAAAAACCATCCGGGCCCCTGGGACGAAAAGGCCAATAACTCTCAGACCGGGCGTCCGATTGACGCGCCGTCTGCGACGTTGAGTTCCTGTTGATGATACGGAACTTTTGGATACATCAACTCTGGACTATGTGTCATTTGATGCATCAGCCTCTCGGCTCGTGGAGCGGACCCTCCCTAATGAGCTTGTTGTGTGCGGGAACCCTAGTGCTGGATGCGACTGCTACTGTGACTGTGACGACGACTGTGCAGAGATCCTCAGTGGATTCGACGACGACGACTACAGCACTCAGCGATCCTATGTGGATCAGTGCTACCGATCCTGTGTGGGTCTGATCCTGTGTGGGTCAGAGCTCATCGGTTCTATGTGAGCCAGCGCCTACAGATCCTGTGTGGGTCTGATCCTGTGTGGGTCTTTGCGGGGGTTAGTACCTAACAATCCTTTGTGGGTCCGACGACTTAGATGGATCAGTGATCATCTCTATCGTCTTCGAAGAAGTATACCTGTGTGAGATGAATCCTGTTTTCTATCCTGTGTGGATTGTGTTGTTCTATCCTGTGTGGATTACGTTTTGCTTTCCTGTGTGGAATACGTATACTTTCCTGTGTGGACTGGGTTGTACTTGGGCTCGGAGGTTGGAGCGTACTGGAATTGATGACTTAGGTATATGTATTGGCATATACCTAAGCAGTGTCTGTTGTTAATTCGTGATTGTATATTTCCTTTTTGGTTTATCGTTTGTGGATTTTGGGAGACCTTCGGGGGTCTCAGGTCCCTACTGAGTAGCTTATACTCACCCCTGCATGGGCTATGCCCGCACTACGTTGTGTTGGTTGCAGACGACGGACAACGTTATCGTGGTTGAGGCTTGCAGAGTAGGACGGTACCTGGAGGTGGACCACTGGGCGGGACGCACTCGGAGCGGATTGTGGGACCCGAAGAGCAGTGGAGCTATCTGTACCCACCCTTCAGGTGGGATTTCCAGTGGACAGCTCGGCGTAGCGGCCTTTACTTTTCAGTTGCTATTTTTCCTTTCGAGTTGTACTTTACTTGCAGTTTGGGTTTTTATACTGGCCCACTTACTTTTCCGCACATACTTTTGTACCAGTTTTTACTTACTGTTTACTTTTCTGCTTGCTTACTCTGAGGTGCTTGTTTACTTTACAAAGGTAATGCCTTCCCTTTTTACCAGGTTTTACGCCTTGGTGGTAGTCGCCAGCCCCTGGCCTATGGAAGGCGGGCATGGGGTAGTCACGGCATGGGCCCCGAGGACGGGTCGTGACAGACACCAATTTGTAACATCTCGGACCCGTGTTCCACGCAACGGGTGCCCTGAAACCCGGTTCTCCACGTGACCTCAGGCGCATTTCCCCAAATGCTAGAGGCTGCTGATGAGCAGCAAGGGCCCAGTTCTGATAGTGGGGAAACTATGCGCTCATTTGTCAATGTGTAGTGCAACGGAATTTAAATAAATCATACTACGACAGCGGAAGTAGTAAACATACACAACTGAAATAAACTACAACAGTGGATATAACCAACAGTGTATAAATGATGATGCGACATGGTTAAAATTCTATTAAAGCAGCCATAACATGTTATACATTAATACAGTTCAACAAAATACAGAGTACAACAAATAAGCAAAACAGCTGACAGCGGCATCCCGAGCCTAGGCTCGGTCCCATGCCCTCCTACTCCTCAGCAACAGTCAAGTACCTATATAGGGACTCTTTCCCCTATCTACACCTGCAGCAATGTAATCTGTTTGGGCTGAAAAGCGTGACCCAAACAGGGTGTGAGAAATATATCTCAGTAGGCACCCATCAAAGGCTCGTGCCCAACTGCGTGTAATCATGCAACAACAATGTGAAATAGTAAAATGCAATAAAGTAAGAAGTACTCAAATGTATCTAACCTAACAGTTTAATTGCCATCTTATTATTCATTTAATCCTTTTAATTTAGTGACATTCTGTTCTCAACAGCACCAAGCCCTCAGGCCAACCGGTATCTCTCCCTTAGGCTAATATAGTGAACCACGCCCTCAGGCTATACAAAATCTCACCCTTAGGCATTGTAATAGAATTCTCGCCCTCAGGAATACGAAGTGTCGCCCTCAGGCACAGAAGTCAAGCCCTCAGACACGAAAGGTTTCCCTCCGGTGGAATAGTATATTGCCCTCAGGCTAATACATTTACGCCCTCAGGCTAATACATTCACACCCTCAGGCTAAAAGAAACAACGCCCTCAGGCTAAACAGGTAATCGGGCCATTCCCAATAGGTAAAGAAGCAGCAATAAGCAATTCCTCACAAGGAAATTCTACAATTACTACTTTAAAGGCATACCCTCAGGTATCCTAGCCAAACGGCTAAACAATGTAACACACCCCTGGGGTGGTTCCACATCCAAACAATGACCCTAACCAGCATTTTACTATCACATTTAAATACCTAATCAATTCTAGTTATTAAATATAGAAACGTCCTCAGCCAAACTACACCCCAACATGGGTTCGTGGCACAAAAACGCACAAAAATGCACGACAATTGGAAAATAAACACAAAGCCACCTACCTTATGCGCCAACGAACGTTATACTCGAACGCCGACTCCAGAAATGCCCAAGAATTGCGTAGATCTGACGAAGAACAAAACCCATTCAAATGTAAATAACTTACATTAGGATAAGAATTGGTAAGAACGGTACCAGGAGAGGAGAGGGCTTACCCTTGCGGTTCCAACGTGATCGTCTGAAGCCGAATCGGATTCCAGACGGACACCAGGTGGATCTTCAAATGGTCGGCCTTCCTCCTTGTCTCCAAATCGGCTCAAGTGTCTCCTCTCCTAAATGAGGAGGCTACTGCCTGTTTTATGCCGAAAAAACAAAGTACACGACGTGTACTTCTGATTACACGGCGTGCACTTCTTTCATTTACCTGTTCATTTGGTGGCACCACCACACTGTTCACCCGTAGACCTGGGTACACGACATGTACTCCTGAGTACACGGCGTGTACTGTCACCCAGCTGGTGGAAACTCCACCGCCATACTGTTTAACCCTGTCGACTGACTACATGGCATGTAAGGTACCACTACAAGGTGTGTAGTCGGTTCCTACACCCCTCGTCGCCGACAAGGCTACACGCCTCGTTTACTCATCCCAATACGGCCAAAAGTACACGGCGTGTAGTTTCAAAATATAGAATTTTCCCCATTTTCCATATTTTCCCAAAAACACTTAAGGAAAACGAAAAAGAAGAAGCTCGTACCTCAAAAAGATGAACCGGGTTCTTACAATATATAATAATATTTTGCTATCCAAACACATATAAATAAAATTACTTATGTTTCTTAATGTTTCTATAGTGTTTGAAAAATGGAAAATATTATGGTTATTATGATTGTAAATTTATGAGAGAGATCATATTCCATAAAAAAACTAGCATCCCCAAAGAGATAATTTCAATGATTTTTAGTATTTCATTTAAAATATTTATTAATACTTTGTGTATTTATATATTTTTAATACTACTATGACTATCTAAATGACACATATTCACAACACAATCTGGTTTTTCTGAGAAATGAATGGACAACATACGTGATGGAAGAATGTACAGAAATTTCATAAAGATGTGACTTACATAGAAGTATCGGATTGTTTCATATCTATGTTTAATTTTATTATTTTTAGTACTATGCACACGGGAATTTTTATCTTATACAGGCGGATTCCGTTTTTCGATATGGGGTGGTTTGATTGAAAACACGCATGCAGATGAGAGATACGACTCTAAGGATGCAACTCATAATTCAAAGATAAGGGAAAGGTCATTTTTAATATAATGTATTTTCCATATAATATTATCTATTCATTACTGCATTAACATAATATAAACTAAATTTTTGAATAATCCTGCTGGAAATGTATTCCATAGATCTCTTCACCCTCAAAACCTAGTCACCCTTATAGTGTCATCATTCATCGTTTTCCTTTAGAGTAAGTGGAAATAACTTGAAGGAAAGTGATAAATACTAACACAATAATATTTTTAGTTTGATAACAAAATTTAATGGAAAGTGTTGTAACATTTGTAGTTGGGATTGTTTTGAGTCTTTGGGATGTGTAGGAATAAGCCGCAACTCAATTATTTGTGATGTGTAGAAATTATTCTCATTTCAAACTGATACACGATGTGGCTAGTATGAATCAATGTGTATCTTTTTTTAAATCGATATTAATTTAAGTAAAAATTGAATACTTGAAATACTTAAAACCAGTCAAATTAAGTTGGATTGAGTTGACACTTTAGGAAAATAATCTCTATGTCATTTTTGACGTGTATGAATCAACTCCACCACAATATGATACATGGTGTGACCGGTATAAATCAAAGTGTCTCTTTTTATTTAAAATTTACATTAATTTAAGTAACAAAGAACAAGTGACATACTGAAAACTGAGAAAACACATTTGGATTGTTTTGAAAATTTATGAAAAAAATCTATGAGTAATTTGTGACATATAAGAATCAATCACACCTCAATATGATGCTCAGTGTGACCAGTATGACTAAAAGTGTCTATTATTAGTTTAAAATTTACATTTTAGTTCAAAACAAGTCACTCAATGAAAAAAAGAAAAATTACAATGATTATCTTGATAATTTAGGAAAATGATTAAGAAGTCATTTGGGATGTGTATGAAGTAGTCTCACATTAAACCGACAAACGATGCAACTAGTATGACTCAAAATGTGTGTTTCCAGTTTGAAATGACACTTTATTAAACAAATACAAGTCACATACTAAAAATAGATAAAACAAATTCATATTGTTTTGATATATTAGTACAATGATCTATTAGTCATTTGGGATGTATAAGAATCAACCAAACCTCAATATGTTTCAAGGTGTGACCGATATAAATAAAAGTGTATCTTTTTATTTAAAATTCACATTAACTTTAGTAAAAGGGACATATGACATAATTAAAACCAAGAAAACACATTCATATAGTTTTTATAATTTATATAAACGATACATGAGTCATTTTTGACTTGTATGAGTCAATCACACCTCAATACAATGCATTGTGTGGCCAATATAACTCAAAGTGTCTCATTTTTATTTAAAATTGATATTAATTTAAGTATAATAGAATAAGTGACATACTAAAAACTGAAAAAACATATTTTTATTATTTTATACTTTATAAAAATAATACATGATTCATTTTTGATGTGTAGGAATCCACCACACCTCAATCCCACGCATGATGTGACCGTCATGACTAAAAGTGAGCGTAATGTGTTTTAAATTGACAATTTTTCTCAAAACATGTCACTCACTGAAAACCGAGCAGACACAATCCAATTGTCTTGATAATTTAGGATATATATTCATAAGACATTTGTGTCATGTATGAAGTAGACTCACGTTATCCCGATGCACGATGTAACCCGGTTTAACTAAAAATGTGTCTTTCCAATTTGAAATGATATTTTAGTAAAAAAATAAAACTGGCATACTGAAAACTGAATAAATGAATTTGGATTGTTTTTAATCTTTATAAAATGATCTATAAGTCATTTATTACATTTAGGAATCATTCACACCTCATTATGATGCATGGTGTGGTCGGTATAACTCAAAATGTCTCTTTTTATTTAAATTTGACATTAATTTTATTAAAAAGAACAACTGTCTTATTGAAAACTGATAATACCCATTCAGTTTATTTTGATAATTTAGGACAAAAATATTTGAGTCATTTTTGACATGTTGGATTCAAATCCACCTCAATAAAAGTCATGGTGTGGCTGATATATCCCCGAATGTATTTTTTTATTTAAAAATGACATTAATTTAAGTAAAAAAGAACAAGTGACATACTGAAAACAAAGAATTTTTTTTTTAATATTTTGATACTTCAGGAAAATGATCCATAAGTCATTTGTGACGTTAAATAATTAGTCTCACCTCAATATGATGCACGATGTGACTGGTATGACTAAAAGTGTTCGTTATCAGTTTGAAATCGACATTTTAGCTCAAAATGTGCCACTCACTCAAAATCAAGAAAACACACTCTGATTAAATTGATAATTTAGGACAGTGATTCAAAAGTCATTTGTGACATGTATGAAGTATTCTCACAACAAACTAATGCACGATGTGACCGGTAGGACTCAAAATGCTTGTTTCTAGTCTAAAATGACATTTTATAAAAAAATAAAACTAACAAACTGAAAACCAAAAAAAACATTCATATTGTTTCGATACGTTAGGAAACTGATCCATCAGTAATTTGTGATAGGTATGAATCAAACTCACCTCAATCCGATGCACGGTGTGACCGGTATAACTCCAAATGTTTTATTATTTTAAATTGATATTAATTTTGTAATATAACAAGTGACACACTCAAAACCAAGAAAAGACATTCGGATTGTTATGATATTTTAGGAAAATAATCCATAACTCATTTATGATGTGTAAGAATCAACTCCATCTCAATACGATGTATGGTGTGAATGGTATAACTCAAAACCTGTCTTTTTTATTAAAAATCAAGATTTTATTGATGTATTCTTTCATTTTAATGTTTAATTAATTTCTTTATAGTATTACTAACATAATATTTGTTTTCATATATAGGTTAAATATTTTTCTTCAGTTGGGATTATTTGTTATGAAACTAATACAATGAGTGGATATTTTTGAGAGGGGATCACATGTGTCAAAAGATGATACATTAATGTTTTTAATTATTTGTTAGATAATTTTAAATTTAATTATATAAAACATTTTTTGTAATGTATATAGTAGTGTTTTTTTGTATATACCATTGATAGATATTTTTATATCAATTATTTTAATTAAATGTATATACCATTGTTTGAAATTACATGTTTTTGTTGGATGTGTTGTTATATTAACAACACGTTGTAGCTAGCATGGCCTTTATTAACGCTATTTCAAGGGATGATAAAGGTTGGACTTTATCTAGGAAAAAATAGTGCTGATAAGGGGGGTGTATTTATCAGCACATTTGTATGTGTTGTAGTGCATGAAAATATATATTCATACCCATTCCTAGGATTTTTATTAATATCTTAATATTAATAAAAATAATAGATAGTGAACTATATGTGTAGTTGTTTAAATATTCAATATATATTTACATAAATAGATTTATACATAGATATGAGTTTTTAAATTTAAATAAAATTTTATATCACTAAAAATGGGTGTTGAGATAGAACCATTGTTTGACACATATGTTTATAGAATAAACTGCCTAATATAAACTAAATATGAGAAGATGGTTGTCTTCATTATCAATATATTATTATTTTATTTATTTACCACCATCCCCATTTAAACGGAGTAAATGATATGGGATGCATGGTGAAATAAAGATTTTAGCAGTAGGACAAAATAATCATGTCCTCACATATTTACCATCAAAAATTTAGGTTGTATTGTAAAATATTTTATATTTTTATTTTTCATATATTCATTAGAATGTATGTTAAAAAAATTTTACAATGTTGAGGGAAAACAATAAATTATACAAAATATATGTCCCGATAAATTCATTTTAAAAAAATAATATAAAATATCTTTTTTAAAAAAAATCTATAAATTTAATTTTTATCATTTGGAAAAAAATATTTATATAATTCAAAATATTTTAAATATATTTTTAGAAAATTAAAACATAAAAAAATTTGTAAAACCATATATAAATTTTGTTTTTTAAGTATTTCTTTACATTTAGAAAAATATTTAGACACATTTTGGAACTTTAATCCAATGTGTGACACCACCGAGAAACATTGTGTGAGTCCGAAAAGGCTGAAACCCTAACCCAAGTCCAATGCCCCAAAATCACCCACTTATACTGACAATCTTTTACAAAAAAATTGTAGCGTTTTTGATTTTGAGTTTTCCAATCCTAAATTAAATCAAAATAGATGATAGTGGAGAAATGAGAAATCATTTATAGATTTTGAATCATATCATAATTAGGCTGATTTGGATAGAAATTATGGTGGAGAAGTATATTATAAAGTAAATAATTTTATTTTATTTTAAAAATGTTAACAACAAGATGGAACATAAATTAATACCATTCCTTTTATTTTACTAAATTATTGGAACCAAAAGAAACTATAAAAATCAAAATAATGGATACGAAAGGAAAAATGAGTATTCTAATTAAAATAAAGAGTTCATATGCATGAGTCAGCACACATGGAATCATATTGTGCAATAAAAAATGAAAAAAACATATGGGTGTTGGGTAGTTTTGGAAGAATGGATAGGGCGGGTCCAACAGTGGCCACACATCTATGTTGAATATTCCCCTGTATGATTCCAATTTCAATGAAAAGAATTCATTTTATTTAGATGGTTTTATTTAACACAATTCATTTTAATTGTGTTTTTACCTTGTATGGCTACATGGAACTCCAACATGAGTGTTTTCCCATTTCCGGTTCTATCCTATTTTATGTGATGATTTTGTTTCTAGAACCTGGTTCATTGTTTTCCTTATGATAGCTCACAGCATGTGTATCTGCCATCGATTGGGTGTGATCTGATGGTCTATATTGGCTCCTGGTGTGTTCTTTGATTAGCTTCGGTCTGTTACAACATCGTGTTGCCTATCCTGTTGTGCCACTTAGATCATGTGTTGTCTCATCTATGGTTATTCAAATAGTCTCGGTGATCTAAGTCGTCCACACAGCTACCATCCCATGTCGTCTCCTGACCTGCCTATCAATTTCCTATGGCGCTCATTCATTACACTCTCAAGTTTTTCTTCTCAGCGATGTCTATGGTTTTCTCTCTGGTTCCTTGGAAAACCTATATGGTAGAGGATCTTTTCTAGCTCTTGGTAGAAGAAGGATGAACCATATAAAAGACTCTGTCCAGACGCACTCCCTTCTACCGATGTACATTCCACCTCCTACAACTGATGTACTTCTCTAGTGGAGACTCAGTGGGAATCATCTCATTTCTGGGTGTTCGGATGACTACGCCACAAGCGGTAACAATTTTGATAATATTTTCATCGTAAAGAAGATCTATTTTGTAGTTCTTGTCTATGTAAAAAATTATCTTTTCTTCATCATGTATATTGTTCTATCCTGCTTTTTTGTATGCTTGAGTCCATCCTGGAGTGGTTGGGGCTGACTCTATGTGGCAGGGTTGATCACTACCACCAAGTTCAGCAATCTCGGCCTCTTCGGATGGTTTTTGTCGTCCATTTATTTTCTTCATTTGAGTTTGTAATCTATGGTTGACTTCATTATAGAATTCTTAAAAAATTGGTTTCCTTGGTGGTGTTTTAATTGTGCACGTAGGTCCCCTTGGGGCCAAAGCATGTTAAATCTGTTGTTATCTTTACATTCTTCCACTGACTATTTATCTTGTCCCAATATCATTACTGAGATTGTCATTCTTGATTCATTCCATTCATAACCAATCTGTTAATTAATAACATACAAATTTTTTCTCTATTATATGAAACAATGGATCTTGGCTTATCTAGGGTTTAAGTAGTTAACCCCATCAAGTGGTATCAGAGCTTACTGTTTGGTTGTTTTGGGTTCGACTATGTTTGATATTGATAAGATTGATGGTGATAGTGATTTTAATATCTATAGAATTAATATGAAAACCTTGTTATATAATATTCACCATATTAATGCCCTTTCTGGCTCTAGGAAGAAAATCACCACCACTATGCCTGATGGTCAGGCTTCCACCTCCGTTGTAGATGTCCTCAAGGAGACCCTTAGGAAAGCCCATATTTTAATCCTTTTATCTTTGGGAGAAAAAGTCTTAAGAGAATTTTCGAATGAGTCCTCTTCTGTTAGTTTATGGTATAAATTGACATCCCTTTATATAAAAAATCACATATTGGTAGGATATATTAGAAAATGAGATTATATACATTCAAAATGAGCACTGGATTAAGAGTCAGGATACACATTGATGAACTCAATAAAATCATATTAGAACTAACCAATATTGACATTAAATGGGATCATTAAGACCAAACAATTATATTGTTAACATCATTAGATGATTCATTTAATTCTATTAAAGACTCTGATATACGTGAAATACAAATTTAACTCTTGAGGAGTAAAAAATGATTTTCTCTCTAAATTCCTTCAATGAAAGGGTAGTGTGAAAACTGAGGCGGAGGGTTTAAATGTTAGAGACATAGGTGAATCTAGAGGCCTAAGTGAATCAAGGGGTAGGCGAAATGATAGGGGTCAGTCAAAGAAGTATAGAATCAAGTTTAAAGGCATGTTAAACATACGTTTTGAATTTAAACAACTAGTAAATATCAAGAGGAAGTATCCCAATTAGAAGGGTGACTATAAAGATAATAATAATGAACATTAACTAATTGTTTAATAAGACATTGACACTGCTGATGTGCTAAATGTCACAGACACAACCATCTCAGATGAGTGGATCCTGGATTTAGGATTCCCATTCCACATGTTTCCTAGGAAGGAGATTTTTACTGAGTTAAGGTAATTTGGGACTAGTGAGGTTTTTATAGGGAATAATAAGACCTTCAACATTATGGTTATAGGCTCAATTTCACTCGAGCTTCATGATGAGTCTGTCAGGTCTCTAGAGGATGTTAAGTGGGTACCAAAATTGAAAAGAAACCTAATATCCCTATGAATACTTGTCCATAAAGGGTAAAAATTTACGAAATGATCCGGAATCCTTAGAGTATCCCGATGATCCCTCGCTGTTATTAAACGAACCCTTTGGATTGACATATATGTTTAAAATGGAAGGGTGTATAGAAATTATTTGAATGCCTCTTCTAATTCAGAAATTGATTCTAATACATTATGGCATAGGATACTAGGGAATGATAGTGACAAGGGTCTCAGTGAGCTTATGAAACTAGGCCTTCTAAGCAACATCACTCCTAGCAGTCTTCCTTTTTTAAAGACTATGTATATAGTAAGTCCTTGAGATTTTTGTTTTAGTATGTCTTTCTATATGTCTAAATAACCTCTTGAATGTGTACTTTTTTATATGTTGGTTCCTCAAGTGTCACCTCCCATGGTTGAGGATTATAATTTATTACTTTTATTGATGATTTCCCTAGGAGAATGTGGATTTATATATTCAAGTATATGTTTTATACCATTCAGACATTTAAGAAATGGAAACCTACTGTAGAGAGTGAGAGTAAAAAGAAACATAAGGCCTTGAGGACTGATAATGGATTAGATTATCTATCCAATGAATTCATTGAGTATTTTGAATTTGAAGGAATCAAAAGATACCAAACTGTTGTGGAAACTCCTTGACAGAATGGGTTAGAAGAGATAATAAATAAGAATGTTCTTTAGAGGGTGAGGTGTATGTTGTCCCACTCTAAACTCCCCAAGTCCATTTGGGCTGCGGCTGCTTCAACAGTGGTGTACCTCATTAATTGTTGCCCATCTTCTGCCATCTTCTTTAAGACACCTAAAGAACTATTAAAGGTAACACCCCCGAATCATTTTCACCTTAGGATATTTGGATCCATTGCATATGAGCATTCATGTAATGAGAAGCTATCTCTTAGAGTTGCTATGTTTATATTCATGGGATATCTAGAGGGAGTTAAAGGGTATCATTTATAGGTAGATAAACATGTTTACTAGAAATTCATTGTTACCCGTTATGTTGTCTTCTATGAGTTTGGTATGTCTGAAGACAAGGAACCTAAACCTATTGCATCTCCTGGAGAAGATGTACAATCCACAGGGGCCTTGACACCTTTAGGTGTGGAAGTCCCTTTGAGGCCAGGTGACCAACCCTATTCTAGGGTTGGTCCTCCTCCATCAGCTACAAAAACCCAAGATGAATAAGATTCGTGTATGGAATCAGAACATGAGAGTCAAGAACTTGATGACCAGAGAAACTATCAGCTCACTCAAGACAGAGAGAGGAGAGTAATTAGTCCTCCAACCCAGTTAAACCAAGCAGATATTGCTACTTATTCTTTCAATGTATCATAGGACTTGTGATTAGCCACTAAATGAGGCTAATATTCATTGTTAATATACATAATATTCATGTTATTTATTATTCATAAGCACCATTTTAGTTCATTTTACACTTTGATCATCATTTCAAATTAGGATTGTAATACCTTCATAAAATTCACTATTATGTGGTACATTTTTTAACATCATATGAAGTAACAAATGATTCATATAATTTTAAGGAATTTAATTATACATATTTTAATTTGATATTATTTTGAACTTGATATTCACTTCAATATGAAAATTTTTCATTTAATGATCATTGAATGATTCATAAAAGATGATGGAGATATTTGGCAATCAAAGGAAGCAATTCTAGAGAAGGCAGATTGGACATCAGCCCACTGATGAGAATGTGGGGCCCCACATATAAGTCCAATGAATCCCATAATTCGTGGTATGCTATAATAAATTTATAGAAACAAATCACTCTTCAGGATCCAATGCTAATCCGTCTTCCATGGTGTCCATTTAGGCAGCCCAAGTTTGAGATAAAATTCTGGGCCAGATTCTGCGGCCCAGAAAAATAGTCCACTAATATGATCATATCTCGGAATCCGAAACTCCAAATTGGCCCAAATTTTACAGGAGGTTATAAGACCTCCTAGGATCCATTTACCATTTCTATGGCCCACTCTTATTTGGCCATCTATATGTTCTTCCACGCGCATCTGTTCGGTGAAGTAAAGCTGGCTGGCACCTTGGGTCAAAGGTGGAAAAATCAACTCTCCCTTACTTTCTACCCACCAATGGCCAACCACAATTAATTGAGGAGACTTAGACTATTGTAGGATCGACCCAAGGGATCAAAAATTCCTATTTAAGGAAGTGGTGTTGGAGTATTCCATCATCTTTGGTGCTTTGTTCAATTGTAATGTTATGTTGTGATTTTGTTGTCTCAAGTTTGTCATTGACATGTAAGTTGTTTTAATTAATCCTAGTTTCATAATAAAAGTTCTTCTTCTACTCTTATTAAAATTGCCTAAATATCACTTTGATACTGTTGTTTCATGGTGTGAATTTATTCACACGATACTTTGTGATATTTATCACACAACGGTGGAGTGATCGATTTTTGTTGTTGTTTTTTTTACTTCTCCATTTCTTCCCTCATGAGTCTACTTTCGGCTTCTATTGAAACCATATAATCAATGGAGGGATAACCCAATTATGGGTTGATCCAAGGGAGTATAAAGGGGATGGATTGGATGTTATTTATCACCCCATTAATGTATAATCACTTCTTTAATTGAGATTTTAATTTGATGATTTTTAATCTCCATCATCCTTGTTGAATTTAAGGCCACACACTTCATGTGCTAATAAGATCCTTTACATTGAGGTTCTCAAAACATTGATACTTCAAGTGTATAGGTGATTAGTATTAAAGGGTGTAGGAATTAAACTAGTAAGTGATGATGTTGTTTTATATTCTTAAATGAATCCATCTCAAATATATGAAATTGAAATCATTGAGAAGAAAATACATCGAATCCAACCCGAGTGATAACCTAGGATCAAATCAATCTTTTAAATTGAATTCACTTTAATCTATTAGTTATCTTTTAAAACCATCTTAAATGAACCCATGTTGGCCACTTCATAGCCAAAAACAATCCATAGAATGTACGTGTTTGTAGGTTACTTCTTAGGTCTCTGAGGATTCGATAACCCATGCTAGACTACAAGGACCATTCTAACTTCATCTATTGGGTAAATTTGAGGGAGAACAAAATTTTAGCACCATTTCCTGGGACCTAAGTAAGTTATCTTAGAAATTATCATCCTTTTTTCATCCCTCTTATATGTTCTCACCCCCTCACTTCTATGGAAAACCCTTTTGAACAAATCCAAACATGGGGAACCTCTCCTTACATTGATCACTCCACACCAAGTGTGATGTACAATGACAATCCTAATTTCTATTGGTGGGATCATCAACAAACTAATGATCCACAATGTTTTTACCCCTATGATCCACAAAACATCTCAATATATAATGAGTTTCAATCCCCAGAAAGCCAATCTGAACTCCCTCCTGTGCAATTCCAAAAACTTAATTATCCACCTAGAATAGACCATTCGGATCGACCCCTTATCCATACTAATACACATCCATTACTTGATAAACTATGTCAAAAAATGGAGATAATGAATTTTGAGGTTTCATCAATGAATTTAGAACTACAACGCATTACAACTTGTGAGGAACCCATCTCTACACAAACTATCCCTTCCATAACCTTATGTGAAGTGTCTAGTTTCCCACAAACCTCTCATGAATTTACTGAAGAGAAAACCTTTGGATTTGGGGAATATTAAGAGGATCAAGGAATTATTAATGGCTGTTTGAATCAGGAGGAAATTGACTTTTTGGAGTCAAAAGACAATAATTTGACATCATGGATTGAGTCTCCTAAGTATAACTCCATTGATCAATTTTCAAAAACATCAACCATTGAACCATTGAGAGAAATCACAAACATTAAGTCAAAATACATTCCTAAAACATATATGTCGAATTTGGTGGATGAATATTTTTTTCCAAAGGAACCAATTCTGTTGAGAAATTTTGAAAATTAAATTGAGTTTAATTCAAAGTGCCAACCGATGTATGAATTTCCTATCTAAACCGAGATCAAAATTAGTATTCTTCCTTCCTTGCTCAAGTATTCCTTCATAGTGTATAACCATGACCTTTATGATGGAGTTTATTCTTCTCTTGATACTAATAATGTAGGAATGATCATTGATGTCTTAGGAAATACTAGAGAAGCAACTAGATCCACCATTTTAGAAATTCTTTGGATTTAACGACTCATTTTAGAACATAGGATTGTGAATGAAAAAAATTATAAACATAGAATCAAACCCAACCTAGTAGAATTGGTGAAGCATGTGTTCCGAAAAATATTTAAAGTTGTTATTGGGTATTTTTGGGGTTCAAGTCGAGCTAATGACCTTAAACAAAGCGCTGCACGGGAGGCAACCCGTGGTTTTCATCTTTGCAAATCATCTTTTTTTTAAAAGTATTAATGAATAATTTTGATAAATAAATAAAAATAGAATGTTGACATGTTCTCCTATTATGATTATGGATGGGTATGAAAGGGGAGCACCATATTCATTCGTGTCACGTGGTGTGATTCTTGAGTAATGCCATACCCAGCAATTTAAAAAGCAGACAATGTATCATCTGTTTGGTTTATTTTAATGTGTTTGTAGGTTAAAATAAAATTACAAAAAAATAAATAAAATAATAATAATAATAAAAAGGGACATGTCGTGGGTCCTGGGGAAAACCCCGTCACAACCGGCGAAGCCGCGGGGATTCGAACCCGGGACCAAATGGAGATAGGGGCGTGCGTTTACCACTGAACTATGACTTTTTGTGATTCCTTATTCTATTATTTTTATATATACTTATATTTGACTTTCTTTATTATCTAAATATATAAATATATAAATATATATATATTGTTTTTTTTGTTTTTTTTGTTTTGTTTTTTCTACTAGGGAACTCTACAAGTGACATGGATATCAAAGGATTAAAAGGGAGTACGAAGAATTTCAACTTCAACCACCAGGTGACTTCATTCCATGATTCTCATTTTCAATTTCCTTTTTGAACATTCATTCTCTACCTCTACCCCCTTATTAATTTTATTTTCTTCAAAAACTTGGGACAGTGTTGTTTTAAGTGGGGGCAGGGGGTGATAAAATAAATAAAAAATTATTTCGTGTAAAAAAATGAATGATTTGAAAAACAAATGTGTCAATGGAAGGAAAATTTCATTTAACATTGAACATGGTAATACACATTACACACTTTGAAACTGAATATCAAATAATTTATCATGCCCTGATTCTAATTTTAATCCATGTATAATTTCAAGATCATAGATTTTGGAAAGTGTGGTTGTCTAATGTGATATTTCATTGTTTATATTTTCATCCAAATAAAAAAATATCACAATGCACGTCCTTTGGATAGTGGGGAATTAGTTTGAGTTCATGGGGTCCCCCAAATAAATAGCATAGGTTTGGTGATCATTTTAGTTTTAGTATGAGTATTCAATAAAAAAATAAAAAAAATAATAATAAATTTGTGCGTAGAGCTTTGAAATGACCTAATGCGTGGCTTTCGGCACTTGGGGATCATGAATCCATAGTTTTTTGGCCCAGAGTTAGTAATTTTATTTCTATTTTTTGTAATTTGAATTTTTTTGACTGAGTTAACATGAGATGATGCCCGATTATGTGGGATTCACTTGGTGTCATAGGGTCTTTGAGCCTGGGAGTCATCGACAAAGTCTTTCTACAGGGGTTGACTCTTTTGAGTGCAATTTCAATTAACATGGAAAATTACCAAAAACAAAAACAAAAAAAATATTATACAAAAAAAAATTGAATACTAATCTTAATATTGAAATGTGATTCCACCTAGCACTTGCATCATTTACCCCTTGAATAAATATGAACCCCCATGTCTATTGTGGTGGACAACACATCCTCATACTTAATTAATATTGGATGAAATATGGGAATGAATTTGAACAAAGGAATGGGATTGGGATTGGGATCTGCTTATGAAACTATCTTGTATTAAAATATTTTGATGGGTTTCATGATTTTTTGGTATAAGGGTTTCTGGTGATCATTGTGTATTAAAATGTTTTTGGAAAAGGAAATTCAAATTTCATATTGTTGAGATATATTTTGCTCGGGACAAGAAAAACACAAGTTGGGGTGTGTGATTAGCCACTAAATGAGGCTAATCTCCATTTTTAATATATATAATATTCATGTTCTTTATTATTCATAAACACCATTTTAGTGCATTTTACACTTTGAACATCATTTCACATTATGATTGTAATACCTTCTTAAAATGCAGTATTATGTGGTACATTTTTGAACATCATTTGAAAAATCAAATGATTCATCTAATTTTATGAAATTTAATTATACATATTTTAATTTTATATTCTTTTAAACTGGATATTCACTTCAATATGAACATTTTTCATTAAATGATCAATGAAAGATTCATAAAAGATGATGGAGATATTTGGCAATGAAAGAAAGCAATTCTAGAGAATGCAGATTGGACACCAGCCCACTGATGAGAATTTGGAGTCCAACATACAGGCTCAATGAATCCCAAATTTCATGGGATTCTAGAATAAATGTATAGGAACAAATCCCTATTCAATATCCAATTCTAATTCGGCCTCCATGGTGTCCATTTAGGCGGCCCAAGTTGGAGATAAATTTATGGGCCAGATTCTGCGGCCCACAAAAACAGTACACTAATATGATCATATATCGGAATCCACAACTACAAATGGGCCAAAAATTTACAGGCGGTTAGAAGCAATCCGAGCCTCCATGTTATACTTCTATGTCCCACTCTGATTCGTCCATCTAGAAGGTCTTCCACGCGCTTTTGTTCGGTGAAGTAAAGATGGCTGCCACCTCCGGTCAAAGGTGGAAAAATCAACTCTACCTTACTTTCCACCCACCTATGGCCTACCACAATTAATTGAGGAGAATTATACTTTTGGTGGATCGACCTAAGGGCTCAGAAATTCCTATTTAAGGCAGTGGTGTTGGAGTATTAAATCAACTTTGGTGCTTTGTTCAATTGTAATGTTATGCTGCGATTTTGTTGTCTCAAGTTTGCCTTTCACATGTATGTTTTTTAATTCATCCTAGTTTCTTAATAAAAGTTCTTCTTATACTCTTATTCTATTGTTCTACATATCATGTTGATTCTTTTGGTTCATGGTGTGAATTTATTCACACGATACTTTTTTATATTTGTCACACAACTGTGGAGTGATCGATTTTTGTTGTTGTTTTTTTACTTCTCCATTTCTTCCCTCATGAGTCTACATTTGGCATCCATTGAAACCATAGAATAAATAGAGGGATAACCCACATATGTATTGATACAAGGGAGTATCAAGGGGCTGGATTGGCTGTTATTTATCACCCCATTAATGTATAATCATTTCTTTAATTGATATTTTTATTTGATGATTTTTAAACTCCATCGTCCTTGTTGAATTTAAGGCCACAGACTTCATGTACTAATACAAACCCTTACCTTGAAGTGATCAAAACATTGATCCATCAAGTGAAAAGGTGATTAGTATTAAAGGGTGTAGGCATTAAACTAGTAAGTGATGATGTTTTTTTATATTCATAAATGAATCCATCTCTAATATATGAAATTAAAATCATTGAAAAGGAATTATGACCAATCCACCCCAAGCGATAACCTAGGATCAACTCATTTTTTTAAATTGAATTCACTTTAATATGTTAGTTTTCTTTTAAAACCATCTTAAATCAACTTATGTTGGCCACTTCATAGAAAAAAACAATCCATATAATGTACGTGTCTGTAGGTTACTTCTTAGGTCTCTGAGGATTCGATAACCCATGCCAGACTACAATGACCATTCTACCTTCATCTATTGGGTAAATTTGAGCGAGAATAAAATTTTGGCACCATTTTCGGGGACCTATGTATGTTATCTTAGACATTATCATCCTTTTTTCATCCCTCTTCTATGTTCTCACCCCCTCACATCTATGGAAAACCCTTTTGAACAAACCCAACCATGGGGATCCTCTCCTTACATTGATCACTCCACACCGAGTGTGATGTACAATGACCATCCTAATTTCTATTGGTGGGATCATCAACAAACTAATGAACCACAATTTTTTTACCCCGATGATCCAAAAAAAAAACTCAATATATAATGAGTTTCAATCCCCACAAAGCCAATCTGAACACCCTCCAGTGCAATTTCAACAACATAATTATCCACCTAGAATAGACCATTCAGATCAACCCCTTATCCATACTAATCCACATCCATTACTAGAAAAACTATGTCAACAAATGGAGATAATTAATTTTGAGGTTTCATCATTGAAGTTAGTACAAAAAAGCATTAAAACATGTGAGGAACCCATCCCTACACAATCTATCCCTTCCATAACCTTATGTGAAGTGTCTAGTTTCCCACAGACCTCTCATGAATTTACAGAAGGGAAAAGCATTGGATTTGGGGAAGATGAAGAGGATCAAGGAATTATTGATGGGTGTTTGAATCGGGAGGAAATTGAATTTTTGTATTCAAAAGAGAATAATTTGACATCATGGATTGAGTCTCCTAAGTATAACTTCATTGATGAATTTTCAAAAACACCAACCATTGAACCATTGAGAGAAATCAGAAACATTGAGTCCAAATCCATTCCTAAAACTGATATTTCCAATTAGGCGGATGAATATTTTTTTCCAAAGGAACCAATTCTGTTGAGAAATTTTGAAAATGAAATTGAGTTTAATTCAAAGTGCCAACCGATGTCTGAATTTCCTATCTAAACCGAGTTCAAAATTATTATTCTTCCTTCCCCGCTCAAGTATTCCTTCATAGTGCATAACCATGACCTTTATTATGGAGTTAATTCTTCTCTTGAAACTAATAATGTAGGAATGATCATTGATGTCTTAAGAAAGACTAGAGAAGCAACTATATCCACTATTTCAGAAATTCATTGGATTTAACCACTCATTTTAGAACATAGGGTTGTGAATGACACAAATTATAAACATAGAATCAATCCAAACCTAGTAGAAATTGTGAAACATGTGTTTCTTAAAATATTTAAAGTTGGTATTGGGTAAGTTGGGGGGTTCAAGTCGAGCTAACGACCTTAAAAAATCACTGTATGGGAGGCAACCCGTGGTTTTCATCTTTACAAATCATCTTTTTTTAAAAAAATGATTAATGAATCATTTTGATAAATAAAAAAAATAGACTCTTGACCTGTTCTTCAATTATGAGTATGGATGGGTATGAAAGGGTATCACCATATTCATATGTGTCACATGGTGTGATTCTTGAGTAATGCCTTACCCAAAAATTTAAAAAGAAGACAATGTATCATCAGTTTGGTTTATTTTAATGACTTTGTAGGTTAAAATAAAAATACAAAAAATAAATAATAATATAATAATAATAATAAAAAGGGACACGTCGTGGGTCGTGGGGCAAACCCCGTCACAACCATTGAAGCCGTGGGGATTCGAACCTGGGACCGAAGGGAGACAGGGGCGCGTGCTTACCACTAACCTACGACTTTTTTTGATTCCTTATTCAATAATTATTATATATACTTATATTTTACTTTTGTTATTATCTAAATATATATATATATATGTATTGTTTTTTTTTCTACTAGGGATCTCTGCAAATGACATGGATATCAATGGATTAAAAAGGAGCAGCAAGAATTTCAACTTCAACCACCAGGTGACTTCATTCCATGATCGTCATTTTCAATTTCCTTTTTGAACATTCATTCTCTACCTCTACCCCCTTCTAAATTTTCTTTTCTTTAAACACTGGAGACAGTGTTGTATTATGTTGGGGGGGGGGGGTGGTAAAATAAATAAAAAATAATTTCATGTAAAAAAATGAATGATTTGAAAAAAAAATCTGTAAATGGAAGGAAAAATTCCATTAACTTTGAACATGGTAATAAACATTGCACACATTGAAACTGAATATCAAATAATTTTGCATGCCCTGAGTCTTATTTTATTCCTTGTTATAATTTCATGAGCATAGATTTTGGAAAGTGTGACTGTGCAATGTGATATTTCATTGTTTATATTTTCATCCAAATAAAAAAATATCACAATGCACATCCTTTGGATAGTGGGGTATTAGTTTGTGTTCATGGGGTCCCCCAAATAAATAGCATTGGTTTGGTGATCATTTTATTTTTAGTATGAGTATTCAATAAAAAATAAAAAAATAATAAATTTGTGCGTAGAGAAATGAAATGACCTAATGCGTGTCTTTCGACACTTGGGGATCATGACTCCATAGTTGTCTGGCCCAGAGTTAGTAATTGTATCTCTATTTTTGGTAATTTGAATTTGTGTTTGACTGAGTAAACATGAGATGATGCCTGAGTATGTGGAATTCACTTGTTTCCCTAAGGTCTTTGAGCCTGGGAGTCATTGGAAATGTCTCGCAGTAGGGGTTGACTCTTTTGAGTGCCATTTCAATTACCATGGAAAATTTCAAAAACAAAAAAAAAATATGACACAAAAAAAATTGAATACTATTCTTAATATTCAAATGTGATTCCACCTAGAGCTTCCATCATTTCCCCCTTGAATAAAGATGAACCCCCGTGTGTATTGTGATGCACAACACATCCTCATACTTAATTAATATTGGATGAAATATGGTAATGAATTTGAACAAAGGAATGGGCTTGGGATTGGGATCTTCTTATGAAACAATCATGTATTAAAATATTTTGATGGGTTTCAAGATTGTTTGGTATAAGGGATTCTGGTGATCATTGTGTATTAAAAATTTTTTGGAAAAGGAAATTTGAATTTCATATTGTTGAGATATATTTTCCTCGGGACTAGCAAAAATCAAGTTGGGGGGTGTGATTAGCCACTAAATGAGGATAATATTCATTTATAATATACATTATATTAATTTTATTTATTATTCATAAACACCATTTTAGTGTATTTTACACTATTAACATCATTTCACATTATGATTGTAATACCTTCTTAAAATGCACTATTATGTGGTACATTTTTTTACATCATTTGAAGTACCAAATGATTCATCTATTATTAAGGACATTAATTATACATATTTTAATTTTATAATATTATGAACTGGATATTCACTTCAATATGAACATTTTTCATTAAAGGATCAATTAAAGATTCATAAAAGATGATGGGGATATTTGGCAATGAAAGGAAGCAATTCTGGAGAATGAAGATTGGACACCATCCCACTGATGAGAATTTGGGGCCCCACATACTAGCCCAATGAATCCCATATTTCGTGGGATTCTAGAAGACATGTATAAGAACAAATAACTCTTCAAGATAAAATGCTAATTCGGCCTCCATGGTGTCCATATAGGCGGCCCAATTTGGAGATAAAATTCTGGGCCAGATTCCACGTCCCAGAAAAATAGTACACTAATATAATCATATCGCGTAATTCACAGCTAAAAATGGGCCCCAAATTTACAGGCGGTTAGAATAAATCTGAGGCTCCATTTTCTACTTGTATGTCCCACTCTGATTCGGCCATCAAGAGGGTCTTCCACGAACTTTTGTTCGGTGAAGTAAAGATGGCTGCCACCTTGGGTCAAGGGTGGAAAAATCAACTCTCCATTACTTTCCACCCACCTATGGCCTACCACAATTAATTGAGGAGACATAGACTGTTGGAGGCTTGACCCAAGGGCTCATAAATTCCTATTTAAGGTAGTGGTGTTGGATTATTAAATCATCTTTGATGCTTTGTTCAATTGTAATATTATGCTGTGATTTTGTTGTTCATGTTTGTCTTTCACATGTAAGTTGTTTTAATTCATCCGAGTTTCTTAATAAAAGTTCTTCTTATACTCTTATTCTATTGTTCTACATATAATGTTGATACTGTTGGATCAAGGTGTGAATTTATTCACACCATACATTGTGATATTTATCACACAACGGTGAAGTGATCGATTTTTGTTGTTTTTTTACTTCTCCATTTCTTCCCTCAGGAGTCTACTTTTGGCTTCCATTGAAACCATAGAATCAATGGAGGGATAAACCACATATTAGATTATCCAAGGGAATAGAATGGGGCTGGATTGGATGTTATTTATCACCCCATTAATGTATAATCACTTCTTTAATTGAGATTTTTATTTGATGATGTTTAAACTCCATCGTCTTTGTTGAATTTAAGGACACACATTTCATGTGCTAATACAAACCTTTACCTTGAAGTGCTAAAAACTTTGATCCTTCAAGTGTATAGGTGATTAGTATTAAAGGGTGTAGGTATTAAACCAGTAAGTGATGATTTTTTTTTATATTCTTAAATGAATCCATCTCAACTATAAGAAATTGAAATCATTGAAAAGGAAATACGTCTAATCCACACCGAGAGATAGACTAGGATCAACTCATTATTTTAAATTGAATTCACTTTAATATGTTAGTTATCTTTTAAAACCATCTTAAATCAACCCAAGTTGGCCACTTAATAGCCAAAAACAGTCCATAGAATGTACGTGTCTGTAGGTTACTTTTTAGGTCTCTGAGGATTCGATAACCCATGCTAGACTACAAGGACCGTTCTACCTTCATCTATTGGGTAAATTTGAGCGAGAATAAACTTGTTTAATAATGAGCCCAAAACTTATAGGAAAGCTGTTAAGTCAAAAGTAGCCTGTTGTTGGCAGAGAGCAATGGAAGAGGAAATGAACTCTATTCATCATAACAATACTTTAGTTTTTGTTCCCAAACCCAATAATAAGAAACTTTTTGGTTCTAGATGGATTTATAAAAATAAATAAAGTAATGTATGAGAGACTAAAATCAAATTTAAATCCTGAATTATAGCCAAAGTATTCGTTCAACTTGAAGGCAATGATTATAGTAAAATATTATATCTTGTTGTTAAGCATTCAACCATTTTAGTTCTGCATGCATTTTCTACCAAACTGGATATGTATATTGAACATCTTTATTTGAAAACTGTTTTTTACATGGTATCCTTCATGAAACGATTTATATGTCCCCTCCAAAAGGATTTTCAAAACTGTTCAATCCTAATCGTGTTTTTCATTTACAAAAGTCCTTGTATGGTCATAAAAAATCTTCTAGACAATGGTACAAACGGTTTGATTATTTTATAATTGAAAATCAGTTTTCTAGAAGCAGATTTAATGCATGTGTGTATTTTAAGACTGTTAAAAATGAATCTGTTTAGAATTATTATATTTTGATGACATGATGTTAATATTAAAAAACATGAGTATTATAAATTCTGTTAATCTCCAGTTAAATTGTTCCTTTGAAATGAATATTTAAGCCATGAAAATCAAATTCATTGAATGGACATAATTAGGGATTGGAAATCCAGAACCCTTTACTTATCCCAATATGCTTATGTTATGTAGGCATTAAAAATATACCAATTTGAGCACATTAAACCTGTTAATATTCCCTCAGGACACGTTTTAAATTTTCCTTGACCCAATCCCATAGGATTGAAGAAGAAACAACCTTTATGAATAAGATTCCATATGAAAATATTGTTTGAAGTCTTATGTAGGCCATGGTCGGTTCTAGGCCAGATATAGGCTTTGATGTTTGTACATTGATAAGGTTTATGGGGAAACCTGGTAAGGATAATTGGAATGCTTTAAAATGGTTGTTAATGTGTGTTTCTATGTCTGAAAAACTATGCATTCAATATGGATTGAATACTAATTTTTATGATGATATAGTTGGTTATGTTGATTCTGACTATGCATCAAATATTGACACCTGAAAGTCAATCACTAGTTTTGTTTTCCTTTAATATAGTGTACCGATCTCTGGGAAATGCAACAGGCAATTAGAGGTTTCACATTCCACTACTGAGGAAGAGTATATTACCTTCACAAAATCTATTAAGGAAGCCATTGGGCATATAGGTTTTCATTCGGAGTTGTTATTATTTGCTGATAGTATATTAGTTCACTATGACAGACAATCTTCCTTGAATCTATCAAAAAATTATGTATTCCATGATAGATCAAAGAGCATAGATATTAGGTTACATTTTTTATGGATATTATAGTGTCTGGGAATGTGAGTGTCACCAAGATACCCACTAATGATAACCCGACCGATAGTTTGACTAAGGCTATTCCGTTATCTAAATTCAAGCATTGTCTTAAGCTTATCAATTTAGTCCCAATTCTATAATGTCGGTTACGAAAACAGAATAATAGAATTTGATTTGATTACAAGGTGGAGAATTGTTGTATATTACCTTTCATGATTCTAGTTGAAATGAAATGAATTCATTTTATTTAGTTGGTTTTATTAAATAAAATTCATTTTAATTGGATTTTTACCTAGCATGGCTGCATGGAACTCTTATGTTTGTGTATTCACATATTCGGTTTTATCCTATTTTATGTATTGGTTTTGTTTATGGAACCTGGTTCATTGTTTTCCTTATGATAGTTGACGACATGTTCATGGACCATCAATTTGGTGTGATACAATGGTCCAGCTTGGATCCTAGTGTGTTTCTTTGATCAACTTCGATCTGTTGCAATGTTGTCCCACATATCCTATTACACCAATTGGATCCTATGATAAGTCAGATGTGGTTATGAAAACCATCTCAGTGATATGAGTTTTCCATGCAACTACAATCTCGTACCTTCACCTCAACTATAGGACATTTCCCTATGGCTCGCATTCATTACATTCTCCAGTTGTTCTTCTCGATAAATTCTACAGTTTTCTCTCTGGTTCCTCAAAAAAACTCAATAGGAGAGGTTCTTCCTAGGCTCTGTGAATAAGAAGGATGAACCATCCAGAAGAATCTGGCCACCCGCCCTCCCCTCTACCGATGTACATGCCACCTCCTACAAGTAGATAACTTCTTCGATGGACACATAGTGTGGATTGTCTCTTTTATTGGAATCCATATGACTATACCTCAATAGGTAACAATTTTGATAATATTTTCATCATAACCAAGATCTGGTTTTTAGTTCTTGGCTCGGTAGAAACTTATCTTTTATTCATCATGTAAACTCTTCTATCCTACTTGTGTGTGTGCGTGAGTCTGTCTAGGAGTGGACGGGGTTGACTCTACATGGAAGGGTTGGCCACTAACCCTAGTTCAGCAAGATCAGACTCCTCAGTTAGTTTTCATTGTCTTTTTAATTTATGAATTCTAGTCTTTAATCTGTGATTATCCTCTTTCATGCTTTCCTAATAAATTAGTTTCCTTGGTGCTGTTCTCGCCAAGAACATAGGTCCCGTTGGGGCCGAAGCACGTTACATCTATTATCCTCTTTACATTCCTTCACTGGCTATTTATCTTGTTCCAATATCTTAACTGTGTTTTTCATTCATGATCCATTCCATTCATAACTACTGTCTTAATTAAAATCATTCCAATTTTTTTGCCATTATACAAAATTGTGGATCTTGGCTTATCTAGGGTTTCAGTAGTTATCCCCAACACTCTACGATTGAACCTATGGGACACCGTGTATAGGAGCAATAGGTGGACAGAGAGGGGAAACTGCAAAGGATAAACAACATGGAATGGAAGAAAATGGAGAGGAGGGGGAGGTTCGTTTGATTAGGGTGGGACAAGAAACTTTTATAGACTTCTCATTCTCTATGTATATTCTCATTGTTACCAGGCTAATGATGTATTTCCTGAACCTTCTCCAGGTTCTGTTAGGGATTCATCGGGTTAATTATCAGGGGAAGACATCATCCCCTTTGGACTCCCACCCCACTGCCATGAATTTCCTCTTCCTCACCTTTTTATTGCACTGCATGCTATACGTCCTTATGAATTTATTACCACACTCCACCCTCTGTACTGGAGCCCAAAACATTATTGCTCTTCCTTTTCTTTCACACCCATGTGCTATTTGTAGCGGATTTTTTGGGCTGTTACACTTGTATTAAAAAAACATAAAAAAATTAATATGAATGGTTTGTTTGAGTGTCTTTAATATACACAATAAAAACATAGAATAATGTAATAAAACTGATGTGGATGAACAAATAGTTTATTTGAAAAAAAAGACATAAACCAATGATGATTCTATTTATAGTGGACTTTAAGGGTGTTACATATATTTAATAAATGTAAAACCAAAAATATGAATTGTGTTTGGGATCATTTAAAATTTACCATTATAAGATATAAAAAATGAAACAAAAAAAGTGATGGGAATGAAAAAAAGAAAAAAGTTAAAAAACGTTTATATGAAAAAAAAATGAAGAAAATATTAATGGGAATATGTAAAAATTATAACGAATGAAAAACCTTTCAGAATAAATATATAGTATACATTTGAAAATACATATATATAAGGGATAATTATATAAATAAATTTGTTTAGATATTAGGATGATTAAAATTATAAAATAAATTGAATTTGCAAATAATAATAATAAAACGTTATATGGTTAATATAGTTGCAAGCTCTGTATTTTTTCAATCAATGCTTGATTCATCGTTTCAACCATGCCAGGCATCCTATGAATAGTTTTTTCGTAGGGTATTCATTTGTGTCTCTTATAGAACCCGAATTTCCAAACAAGAAAGAAGATGTTTAACAGCTGTTTTAGTGGCGATTTAAACCACCGAAAAATGATGTGTTGTGATTTATAATAGTTTCATGTATTTTAGTGTTGGGAATATTTTCTCAAATGGTATTTAACAACAGTTTAAACCATTAGAAAATATTTAGAGATAGTTTTTTATTAATTTCTTTTATGAAATTTATTATTCATTATATATTTACAGATAAATATATGTATATATGTTTATATTAATGTATATAAATATTCAAAATAACAATCAATATCTATAAATATATAATTATATAAATAAATTTTCCTTAAATATATAATATATATACATATATCTCTATATATATTATTGAATATAAAAGTATATATATACCTGCATAATAAATATATAAATACATAATATATGTATACATATATATTAACATAAATATATATTTATAATTATCTATAAATATAAAAAATATATAAATACATTTAAATATATATATATATATATATAAATAATCGCAAATAAATATACATAAATATATATAAATACACACACAAATATATATATATATATATATATAATTATATATAATTATATATAAATATAAATATAAATATTAATAAAAACCCATATAAATATACATAAATACACACACATAATTATATAAATGTATTCCCATATAATATATATAAATATATACAAATAAACAATAATCAATATATGATGTATGATATATAAATATGCCCAGACACATGTATATACATATAACTATATATATATACCCACATAACAAATATAAATATATGTTAAATATAAAAAATATAACAATATATATTTAAAAATATTTCAAATTAATAATTAATATAAAATTATTAAGAGATAAATAAAATTTAAAATTTAAAAAATAAAAAATATTAATTAATCATTCTTAATTATTTAAAATTATAAATAAATAATAATAAGTGCTTTTTAAATAATGAATAATAACAAATAATTCATAATGCATAATAATAATACTAATAATATATTAATAAAAATAACAATAAAAATAATATTAAAAAATAAAAAATAAATATATATATTTATAAATTTAAAAATATAAAACATTTAAAAAAAGTTAAATGCTACCGCTTATTATTTAGTAGAGGGTCAAATAATTGTGAAATAAACAACCACTAAATAAAAATACCAACGCGAATTGGCTATGGATTTCTAAAACATCTGCAAAATAAATAACAACTAAATATTTAGCATTGGTTTTGAAGACAACTGCTAACTAAAACACCACTAAACACGGTTTCATTTTATAATTTCCTTAGAGCATACTAACTACCATTTCTAATCTCAGACACTTCACCCTATACCTTATTTCCCTGGCCACCAATGAATTTCTTTGAACGAAAAGTCTAAAGACTTCTAACCTGTGTTTCAGGAAGTATACCCACATCATTACAATATATTCATGTACATTAAGCACTACCTTTAATTTGTGTAAAAGGAAAATCATTGATAAAGGTTGAACGTTTATCAATACTAACTAAAAGAACTAATAAACGAGGTCTTTATAAATACTACAAAAGGACTTATAAAGGATAGTTTTTATTAGTGTTTTTAGCGTTGATAAAGACCATCCTTATAAGTGTTCTCATATAATTTATATGTTCTTTTTAACACTAATAAATGATCCATTTTTTATAATTTTTCATTTATCTATTAAAATGTGACCTTTATAGAAAATATAAATTATAAAAAAAATCACATATTAGTATATAAACATAGTTTTATTGATATATATGAAATATATTTTCCAAAATATGATTTATATGATACTAAATATGTTTTGACACTTAATATATAATTTATTTAGTGAAATGGTTTAAAAATAATTAGAAACTAATATTAACTATTAATTTGTAAATTAGAATTAATTAATAGTTATTTAATAAAAATTTGGTGATACAAAAAATTAATGAATATATTATTATTATAAGATAAGTTGAAAACGTGACTTGAAAATCGAACATCCATAACTTTTGATCCAGATGACCACTTTGGATCCATGAGATATGAAATTGAATCTATGGAAGATATCTTCATTTTCAAGACCCGAGGGAACCCCAATCGATGTATTTTATTTGTAAAAAAGTCATGTAAGGCCTCTAAAACTGAGTTTTTAGTTTGGATACCCAGATTTTTCAACATTGGATGAATTTTTTTAAGAGGGACTTCTTGTCCTTTTTCTATGGAGACATAATTTATATCCTGGGATTACATTCATATAGATATTATGGTGTTAAAATATTAAAAATTTTCATATTTCAGTACTACAAAACATTGTTCTGTCAGTGCTAAAAAATGCTTTTTTTCACGTTAAAACACACAGATAATAAAGGCCAAATTTAAAGAGGAACCCATTTATCAGTGCTCAAAAAAGCGCTGATAAATTCTCCTTTTATCAGTGCTAAAAAAATTCAAGATAAAAGGGTCATTTTATTAGTGCTAAAAAATGCACTGATAAAAGGCCTAGATGGCCTCTTATGGATCCTAAATGGACATCTAGATCAAAATTTATGGTTCTTTGAAGTTGAAGTAATGTTTTCAACTTATCTTGAAATATTAACTAATTATTTTATCTAGATGTCTGTTTAGGATCCATGAGATATGAAATCGAATCTATGGAAGATATCTTCATATTCAAGACCAAAGGTAACCCCAATCTCTATATTTTTGAAGTAAAAAAGGACTCTACAGCTTTCAAAACTGAGTTTTTAGTTGGGATACCCAAATTTTTCTACGTTGGGGACAATTTTTATTTTTTGTAAGAGGTTATTATTGTCCCTTTTTAATGGAGACTTAATTTATATCCATTTATTATTTTCCTACATATATAATGGTGTTAAAATATTAATATTTTTCATATTTCACCACTAAAAAAAATTGTTTAATCAGCACTAAAAAATGTTTTATCAACGCTAAAAAGCACCGATATTCAATGAACTATTAAAATGGGATCCCTTTTATTAGAATTAAAAATAACATTGATAAAAGTCAAAAAAATTTAAAAAAATCTGTAAATCGGAGGGTAGACCCACACCCTTTTAACTGTACCTTACCACCTTTCAACACTGATAGAAATCCCCACCCGTGCATGCCATCACCACTCCTTTAACATCTCTAGGCACACCCCCACCCTTTAACAGTGCTAGCACCCACTATACCTACCCGCATACCCCTACCTCCACTTGGACTTGGACTTGAGACCTCTCCCTTGCACGATTGCACCTTCACCATTTGCCAATCTTATTTTGTTCTCCCTTTAATGATATATATATAGTTATATTTATTCTTATATTAATATATATTAATATTAATATATATATTTATATTTATATATGTATATATAGTTAGTTAGTTATATTTATATTTATACTTATATATATAGTTATATTTTTTATCTGCATATTTATTCATATATTAGTATATATTTATAAGATTAGTTTCAAATAAATTTATAAAATATGTTTTTTTGTTTGTGTTAATAAACAAATAAATACAACATACATACATATCTATATTATATATATATATATGTTTTTGTATCTTGTTGTATAATTATACATATTTATATATATTTATATATATTTACATATATTGTATATTCATATGTATGTTCATATGTTAGAATATATAGAAAATATATATCCATTTTTTAATTTAGACACACACTAATATATTTATATATACAAGACACAAATACACATTATATGAGAATACAAATATGAATATATTTGTATTTTAAATAAAATAAATATTTGTTTTTATTTAGATAAGGCTTATATATTGAGAAACACATTTTATATTTAAATATTTTTAATTAATTATCTATAAAATTAAATTTTAATGTTTGAATAATATATATATAAATATATGATTATAAATAACATTACATTATGCATAATGATAAAATTTCAACGTCATAATATCATTATGAAATTAATCCAACGGAATAAATTTAGTATCCCCTAAAAATATAAAACAAATACCCCCTTAAACAAGGCTGAAATTCAATCAAATGTTAAAAAATTTAGATATCCCTACTAAATACTTAGTATTAGGGGCATTTTTTGAATTTTTTGGCCTCAAAAAATGTGATAGAGGTGCTATCCTTTGTCATCATTTTGTAGAGCTCATCGTAGGATTCAATTTTATACATGGTTGAGCTCAAATGGACACCATGATCAAATGTTATGGTCATTTGAAGTTTGAGTAAATTTTTCAACTTTTTTAGATCTTTTATTAGTTTTTTTTTATTTTTTATGTCTTCAAATTGTTATTAAATGATTATTACACTATAATAATTACCACAATATCACTTAATAATATTTTTTAAAATATTTTATAAGCCATTTCCACTAAATATCTTATATATTAAGAGTAATTGTCTATTTATACACATCTAAAACATATTTAAAAAATATATATTATATTTATAACAATATAAATATATTTATATATTAATATATTAATATATATATTTAATTGTTTTTTTAAATATTCCCTTTATCAGCACTAGTAAAAAATGTTCTTAAAAGACCCCCTTTATCAGCACTACTGAAAAAGCGCCGATAAAGGGAGTCCCATTAATAGTTCTAAAAAAAGTGTAGATAATGTGGGTGCCTTTTATCAGGGAAAAAAGAACTGATAAAGGAATACATTTAATAGTTATTTTTTAGCACTGTTAAAGGGTGGCGCTGCATTATCCCATTTTGTGGTAGTGTTTTTTGGCTATTTAAAATTAAAATATATAAATATATATTGTGGAAAAAATATGATATCCAAATTATCATTATTGCATTAGATCGAGGTGATGGGGCTCTTTGTGTTTTTTATCTACTATGGAAAACCATGACACATTGAATCTAAGATATAATTTTGTGGTTTCCCCTTTATTGGTAATGAAGGTAATCACATTACCCATTTTCCTACCTCATTATGCGGTGGTTAGGATCCCTTTTATAGGATTTCTTGTTTTTCCTCCAGACTTGTTTAATGTTTCATTGGATAATAATTAAATATAAGGCATAGCTTTCCTTAATATATATATATATATAATTTTATAATTTTATATATAAATTTAATTGTTTAAATAAAAATTTAAACATATTTTTATATAAAATTTCTTTTTAGATATATATATATATATGAATATTAATTATCCATTTTATTTAAAATAAAAATTTATCTTTATTTACCATAAAAAATATGAATATGAACATACCTACAAAATGCCACCTAGCATTACTGAGTTCCGAGAGAGGAGATCCATCTTGGGAAGGGAATAGGGGAAAAATCCCACACACGGACCTTGGGGAGGGAATAAGAGACTGCTTCAATGTGTATGATTCCACGACACATCACTGTTAAGTGTTGCTGGGACAAGATATCATGATGTTCTGGAATTTCCATGGTTGAGGTGCTACCATCAATATTTACCACCACCGACCTCCACTGTCACCTCTGACTGTTGTCTCTTACCGTCAAGTGCTATAAAGATGATTTTTTTCGAGCTGATGCCCACCATTATTGTCAAAGGTGGATGCTACACCAACCCCACCTAATAGAATGGTAGGTGGCACCCATTGGAGAAGTCCATGGTTGGTGGAAGCCATGAGTGATGTCCTCAGGTAGGTGGGGGATTGGTGGGAGTTGTGTCAGACATGAAACCTCCCACCAAGCCTAATTAAGGAGGGCCAAGAGAGCTTCCTTAATCATCAGTTGTGCCATGACTTCACTTCTATCTAAGAAAGCCTTGAGATGTCCATGTGTGAGGAAGAAAGGGAGGTGTGGTAAGGGTAAATCATAACCTTTGTTTTTGTGCAATAAAATGAATGTTTTCTCCCTCCATTCATCTCTCGTAATGGTCAGGAAACCACAACAAGTGGTATTAGAGGGTATTTTGGTGCAATGACGGCGAGTAGTTGTGTTTTTCCGGTGACTGAAAAAATCAAGTTTCTCATAATCCTATTTTTATGAAATATTTTTAAATTTTTTGGCGAGCCAATTTCAACGGAATAAACAAGGTCAAAAAAGTAGCTAAAATGAGCTTCCTAGGCTTGGTCAAACATTGGTCAAACATCAGGTGATAAAATACCCAATTGCTGGAGAAGATGGTATTGTTCTGGGCCTAGAAAAATTTCTTGCGAAATTCTGGCAGCTGCTCTAGTATACCATGCTAGAACCACATCATCAGAATATCTCGACCGTTGATACTATTTTTATCATGTCTTGATCAATCGTTGTCTGATTTTATTGATTTAGGAGTCGATTCTACCATTTTCGACCATTTAGTATGAAACTGTGAGCTCCATTTTTTCATATTTTTCTCTAATTGTTTCATAATTAAAATTACATGGAGGGACCATCCACGAGAGGTGGTTGAAGGGCTGGAAACGGACGCCAAATCCAATGTAGGTCTATAGATGGAAGGATACCATCATTAAAATGCTATCATTATGGAAATATGGGTCACATGAAGAAGAGCTGTCGAAGGTTTCCACAAGAAAAGGGTCAAAGTATCAACTGTCAAAAAGGAAATGGAGACTCGCACGTGATAGTATCGAGAGAAATCACACTTTTCTACAAAGATGAAGTAGATACATTCATTCATACATCAGGCCAAGACACAAAATGGTTGGTTGATACTACAACATTATACCACATCACTCCGCATTGTGAGTATTTATTGACTTATCAAGCTGGTGACTTTGGTGCAGTCATGTTAGGAAATACCAGTTTGGAAGAGATTGTTTGCATGAGTGATATCTAAATCAAGATGAAAATTATATACACAATCACCCTAAAGGGTGTTTGGCATGTTCCAAGCCTTTGACTCAACCTATTATCATGTATAGACTTTGATGGACAAGGGCATGACAAAATCATCAATAATAATGCATGGAAGGTGTAAATAGGAGCCATCTTCATTGATCGAGGAATCATATGTGCTATGTTTCACAAAACTCATGTGAATATATGTGTATATAGCCTCAATGTGGTAGAAGGAGAGATGTCATCCAATATGTGTCATATGATACTTGACCACATCAGTGAAAGAGGGTTATATAGCCTGATGAAGAAGAAGTACATCAGTATTGACAAAGATTCATCACTTGATCCTTGTAAATACTGCTTGTATGGGAAGATACACAGAGTCTCATTCAATACTACCTCATTAAGGAAATTAGAGTTGTTAGATATCCTGCACTCTGATGTATGCGGACCAATAGAGGTTGATTCACTCGGAGGTAACAAATATTTCCTATCCTTTATTGATGACGCATATCGAACTGTGTGGGTATTCTTCATGTGGATAAAGGACCAAGTTCTAAACTACTTAAAGATGTTTCATTCCATGGTGGAGTGTGAAAATAGAGGGAAGTTGAAGTGTATTCATTCATACAATGGAGGAGAGCACACATATATGGAATTTGATGCCTATTTTAGGATTTAGGGCATCCGGTATGAGAGGTCAGTCCCACATATCCCATAACACAACAGAGTTGTAGAGAGGATGACCGGAACCATCATGGGTATAGTTAGAAGCATGATTATTTTGGCTAATATCCCTAATCCATTCTTGTGATAAGCTGCTACGTTTTCATGCTACCTCATCAACTGATCATCATCGGTCTCTCTGAATTTTGGGATCACTGGGAAGAGATGGTCTAGTAAATATCACTCTTACTCTTATTTATGAGTATTTGGATGTTTGTCTTTTTCACATGTGTCCAAGGACCTCAGGAAAATGCTAGATGCAAGATCTAATCCATGAATCTTCATCGACTACGGAGATGACGAGTTCAGATAAAAGCTTTGGGACCTGAAGGACAAGAACGTGATCAGAAGCAAAGATGTCATGTTCCATGAGAACTAGATGATTGAGGACATTCAAAATCCTATAATTCCTTGAAGGGAAATCATCAAGGACTCAATTCATAATCCAACATGTGTACCAGTACCACCGTTCAATAATGGGGAGGAGGTGTAAGAAGCTCATCGGTAGTGGAATAGGAGCTAGTGGCAGAGGCTACTGAGCAGGGGAGACTCAATCCCCTCTATAAAAAGATGAAATACCATTATAGTAGCTTTGAGATGTTGTGCCTCCTGAACCTAACATTTCATAGGTTTAAAGATCGTCATGAGGAAGGATTCCATCAAAAAAATATTCAAATTTAGATTTCCAGTTTTTGACTGACAAGGGGGAGCTAAAAGGATACCACGAAGCACTGTCTCATCCAAACAACTCATGTGGCTGCATACAATGGACGATGATATGGAATCGTTTTTGAAGAACCAATCATATGATTTGGTGGAATTACCCAATGGTAAGAAGGAACTGACGAACAAATGGGTGTTCAGGCTAAAGAAGGATGGTTGAAAAATGGAGGTCAAGAAAAAATCTCAGTCAGTTGTAATGAGATTCAAATAGAATAAATTGAATTGACTTTGATCAGATCTTTTCACCCATATTGAGGTTGGACTCAATCCGAGTTATTTTTGGATTGGTAGCTAGCTTGGACTTGGTGCTTGAATAGATGAATGTAAAGACAAATTTTCTTCATGGTGACCTCTCTGTGGAGATTCATATGAATTTTCTTGAAGGTTTTGAGGTTTCTTGATAAGAAAACCTCATCTAAAAATTGAAGAAGAGCTTGTACGGACTGAAATAGTCTCCCCGATAGTGGTACAAGATGTTTGACCCATTCATGGAGAGTGGTGGACACAAGAGGACATAAGCAGACCAGTGTGTTTACACCCAGATATTTCTAGTTGGTAACATTGTTGGTATTCTACATTATGTTAATGACATGTTGATCATTGGGAAGGATTTTTCGAATATCAGGGAGTTGTTGGATTTATCCATGTCTTTTGATATGAATGACTTGGGAGTATCTCAATAGATTTTGGGGGTGAAAATCAATCAGGACATAATGAAGAAGTTGTTATGGATATCTTAGTTTAATTATTTTTAATGTGTTATAAAATGTTTTCATATGGAAAAATCCAAACAGATGAGCATTCCTCTTCCCATCCATTTGAAGTTGAGTAAGATTTCCTGCCTGTTATCTAAGGAAGAAATTGAGGTGAAGAAGATGATACCATAATCCTCAATAGTTGGAAGATTGATATACATTATGGTGAGTAGGAAACCAGAAATTTCTCATAAAGTGGAAATCAGGATCCAGTTTCTCTCCAATCCTAGAAAGAAGTATTGGGATGCTATCAAATAGATTCTGAGGTATCATAAATTTACTTTAAAGTTATGCTTGTGCTATGGGGGAGCTAAACCTCTCTTGAAGTGATATAAAAATGCAGATATGACTGGATATACAGATAGTAGGAATTCTACATCAGGATACATCTATACATTTTCAAGAGGAGCTATATTATGGAAGTCAAAGTTGCAGAAGTACATTGTTATATCCTCAATAGAATTAGAGTAAATTGCTGCTTCAGATGTTTTGATGGAGATGTTTTGGATAAAGTGTTTTCTCCAAGAGATTGGATTTATCCAAAAGGATTACATGGTTTATTGTTATATTCCATGTTCATTGAATTTTAGAAATAACTTGAGGTACCATTCTTGGAAGAAGCACATTGACATTTTCTATCATTGGATATGCGATGTTATGGATCTACAACTGATACAAATTTTGAAGATCCGCACAAAGGAGGATTCTAAAGGTAGTGTTGAAAAAGGTGGTTGCTCGAGAGAAACTATATTTTAACATATTCTCTAGTAGAATGTAAATGGAGGGGAAAATTGATGGAGATTTCTTCTAGATATTTCCCACCATTTCTGTGAAAGGTGGATGGTGCACCATCCCTAGCTAATAGCATGGTATGTCGCATCCATGAGAGAATTCCATGGTATGTGGAAGTTTTGGGAGAAATCCTTCAATCGATGGGGGATTTGTGGGAGTTCTATAAAACTATACAATGAACTCAATGCATATTTGAGGAGGGCCAAGGGAGCATCCATCCCAATCAGTTGATCCAAGAGAGCTCTTCAATCCAAAAGTTCCTTGAGAGCTCCATGTATGAGTAAGAAAGGGAGGTGTGCAAGGGTTAAATTGTATCAATTTTTTTGTGAAATAAAAGGAATGTTTTCTCCTTCAATTCATCTCTCTTAGTGATCATAGAATGACAACATGTTATTGGTCTTTCAATTTCTAAGGGTGTGCTGTTGTCATCAGCTACAACCAAGCTATACTGTCGTGTTCCACCATCACTTGCAGTCGTCGATCCCTCCCACCATCACATTCTACCATTTGGGGTGCCTCGCCTCTCTTTAATGACACACGCCATTGTTGATTTGTGCTAACATTTCATTCCTTAGTAACAACTAGTCTCTATTCCCTGTTACGATTGGAGTTTGTACTGACAACCAAAACAGTTCACTTCTACTATTAGTTGTGACCATTCTCTCATTCTAGCAAGTATAAATCTTCTACCGCCTGGCACCTTTCTACCACCACTATCTCCCTTACCACCACCTGAAAGGTTCAAGGAATTTATGAATCATCACTGTAGCTCAGGATCCTCTAAAACTCTATACTCCCCATTGATGGGGCGTGATCAGACCACTATGAAGACCTGAAAATGATGATAATGGAAACCACCATGTAAAATTTAGTTGAAATAAAAAAAAATTGAACTCCATTTTCACATCCCATATACGAAATGAATTCATGAACAAGGGGGAGATCAAATGAGAAACTACCAATCCCTATGTGTGGTTGGAATAAGGATTCCAAAACATAAAAAATTTGAAGCATTCATACACAAAATAGGAATAAAACATGAGATGATAATTATTACATAGGATTTAATATTTATGAATTTAATATAAATATAATGTGTATTTAATTGGTGGAACCTAAAAAAAATACCCATAATACATGTGAGATTCCTTCTAAAGAGACACCTGTCAAGACATCGATCATCCTACTAGGTAGGTCATGCTAAATTTGGGTGACTATGGGTCATCTTGTGTAAGTCAAGAATGTAAGGAGTGACTCTAGATTATTTTGTGGGTGGGTCATGATAACTTTCGGTGTCATTGTAATATATGAAATATATATATATATATTATATTATATATAAAGTGTATATTTAATTACATGTATTTTATGTATTTAATGAATTTATTAAGTATATGCGATAATGTGTGTGTGTGTGTGATATATGTATATCTATCAAAAATGGTTAAATTATTAGTATAATCCATTATGAACTGATTAATTGTCTTGACTAATCATTGAATATGATTAGATAAATTATGAGAATAAATATATATATGGATACATTAATATGTCCAAAATGATTTCATTTAATCAAATGTTTCATTGATGGCTATATATAGGGACGTGATACCTCTTGTAAATATAATCAATTGCGAGTAAGCCTCTCATTTCTCTCCTTTTCACCCAATATTGTTCATCTTCTCAAACGAAGGTGCTGAAACCCCTTAAACATTTCAGTATTCTCCCAATACAATCATGAATCCATTGGACGATGAACTCCCCTTATTAGAAGGGATCTTTTTTACAGTTATGTGATCTCTATCAAGCATTCTCCTTCACCATGAATGATGAAAAATGTAGTCTTTGATGATTTCTAGTTAAACTATTTATACAATTTATTTACAAGTTGATTCTCAAAGATATTCCAACATTACTTTTTTATAAAAAACATTTATGGGGGTATTGAGAACCCTAACATCATTAAACACCAAAAGAAACTACAGATTTGTTGAAGAAATGTTTTAGCCGATTGGAATCAATTTCCCTAAACAATATCTAGGGAATAGAATTTACCTGGGAGTTAGGGTATCCCATTAAGATGTCTTCATACTGATGAGCCATGTTGTCCCATGCTATCGTGAACTCCTCCCTATTAATCATCCCCATATTGAAGCCTCTGAGCAGAATACTGGCATGTTTTTCAATCTACTCTCCTGGTTCCTCAGTGGTGGTCACACAAAGCGTTCTTCTTGTCTTCTTCAACACCTTCATATCCATATCTCTCTCCACCATTTCTTAATCCACGTATAAAAGTAGGTCCATGTGTTCAAGCACCGAGTATATCTGTCGCTGAGGGTCTCCGGCTAAGCTTGTCTCATGTTGCTATCATGGATACCTAATCTTCGTCGAGGGAGAGGTAGGGACACCAACCTCGCTCCCTGTAGACACCATGTCGCTATATGTGTTGGCCACTACATCCGAGTTTGTCATAGTAATAGGAGCCTTTGAGAGGGGCTCTCCCTTACTTGCAGATCTAGTGATAGGAGGACTAGGTAGGTTAGAGTACTCCTTCCTACGATTCCCCCTCCAGTTGTTTTTGATAAATCCATCCGAATCAATAGTAGTGAACATGCCCTTCTGTGAGGAGGATCTAAGATCTTCCTCCACAATGGTCACTTCCTTGGGCTCAAAAGAGGCATCCAGAACATCATCCATCTCTTTTTAGGTCTCTCCAACATCCACCGAGTGATCCTCTCCATCCTTCATGACTAGTTCCCCACTATCTTGGCTATCATGATCCCCCAAAAATGCATACTAATTTTGGAAGATGATATTTGATCTCCTAGCTATAACCTTCTAAGCATAAGAAATGGGCACCAGCATTGGCATATCGGAAGATTTTGCTTGTTTATAGCCTCGTCCCATATATTGAAATTGTATTGAGGTGTCCTCCAGACAGTAGGAATATTCACCAGATTCATGGTCCTCACAAAGTCCCTCAGTCGCCTCACTAACATTGGCTACATTTGTCGGAACCATATGGGTTGCCATTTCTTCCAGGTGGACCTCCTTACATCCATGATTGATACCTCTATATGGACCACCTTCAAAAATCATGAGCAGGACTTTCCCTACCGCTTTACTATGACCTGAAACTTCTTTATCCTTGGAAACCACCTCGCAAGAATCCATGTCGGATGAAATGTCTTTGCTTACCATTACCCCTGGGATGCACACCCCTAGGTCCCACTTAAATCTATCAAAAACCATAGCTACATTTAGTTTTGGAGGGGGGATAGTATTTTCCTCACAGAATCCTTTAATTTATGACCAAAACTATGTCATGTTGCCTCTATCTCCTATTGCTTGCCATATTCAGCACTGATGTTTGCGCACACTAGTTCAACATCCAAAGATTCACCGTAGCCTAAACCCATACACAACCCCTTGTTGATATCGCTTGGTTTTGCAACCTATATTGGATCCATCCTCTTACATTAGTAGGCTTCCCCAAAATGACCCAGCTTCTTAGAGGAATTACAGAAGTCAAGACATGTTTCAAAAACAACAGGTTGTTTGTGCCGAAACTCTCCCTCCCCTGTAATCCACACGAACTCACTGTGGATTTTTGATACATAAATTTCCACACATATACAGAGACAGACCGGGTGACAGAGTTCCCTAGTTCTTGAATAAGCACACAGAAATGTACCCACAAGATTTTCGAGCATTCTCAAAATTGCGTTGTTCTAAAATGGTAAAGGAAGTTGCGGAAAACTAACCCAAACTGCTGCTGTTAGAGAATCATGATGCATGTGGATGTCATATGACCATCGGAAGAGGTAAAATAGAATACCATCACACCTACATGGGGCACTGGACCAAGCTTTAACCAAATACTCCCTTATTGCGAATCCATTCCAAATGTGCCTGAAGTCGAGCAGTCCCACTGTATCTCAGTCCTGTAAACCCCATGACCCGAAGATATACCTATCAAATGAATCCACTGAGGGACACCGCTGCTTGAAGCATGAAATCAGGGATAGATTCAGCAGACCGAAAGACGCGTTGAACTCCGATGAAGAGATCAAGAGGTTCGGGAAGCCATTTATCCGGTCTAGGACTTTGGGGCAAAGATAAATATGAGGAATGAAGGGAAGAAACTCGGGGTTCGAGAAGGGAGAGAATGATGGATCCTTTCATGTGAAATGTTCATATATATTACTCTTGTCTATATGAAAAAATAAAATATATATTTCAATCAAGAGGATTCAATTTTGAATTTAATTATGTTATTTTTAAATAGTTTATTAATAATGAATAAGGTATCAGGATATATATATATATATAAGTTTTTTATACATTACATAACTATAAAATGTTTTTGTTTAATTGTTAAATATTTTTCTCTAAAAATACCTTTTCAAAAAATAAATTACATGATTTATGATATATAATTAAATAGTTTATTTAGAAATCATAAAAGACAATTTATAAAGATTTTCTAAATTCCAACATATATGATATTTTGATTATCTAAAAATATTTTTATAATATATATTGAATTATAAAATGTTTATAATTCCTGAAATATCATTTAAATTCCATTTCATATAAAATGTGATGGGATCATATTGATAAGAATATAAAATGTTTATATTATTACTAATTTATAAAATTTTTATAATTACCATCAATTTTTGAATTGTTCATAAATGTCTAATATTCTGGAAAATCAATAAATTTTTCATTTATTAAATTTCATTAATATTCATGTTTTGTTCATAATTAATTAATTTGATTTTATTCAAGTTAAAGGGGATTTATTTGGATATTATTTTTTTCAACATCAAAATGTGTATAGATAATTAATATGATCAAATCTAAAATAATAATTATGTACATTATATTAAGATTATATAAAAGGTTTACATAATGGAAATTGGATTACAAATAGTTTATAATTCATATAATGTTATATATTTAAAAATAAAATTCCTTATTATGACAAATATGAAAGAATTTATATTTGAAATAATAGAATGAGTTTATATTCAAAATTATGGAATTTCCATGTTGTTAAATGTAAAATTATAAAAGGGTTTATAATTATATTTTATTTATGAAATTGTTCATAAATGATAATCTCATGATTAAATATTTGAATTTTTCATCAATTTAAATATTATATCATCTTTTATTCATAGTTATAAATAATTTATATTATGAATAACATTATGCCAAAATTTATATGATGAATTTCTCCTAAGATAGAGCCTTTCATATCATGCAGTTTTTGATATAATAAAATTTAGTTTCCATCTACCATAAACTCAATTTGTAATTTTAATTTTGATCTTGAGATTTTTTGTTGGGAATAGTTTGTTCATATTAGGTGTTAGAGTTTTCCTGAATTATATTCTATCTAGATTAATATATCCTCGTGTAGAGGGGATTGGGATCATACTGCGTACTTTCCTAGGGGTTCACCTTTATTAGGAAAGTGAATGACTTTGGATATCTGTTGATCTTGTCTTACTCATGTGGAGTATTATAATCTCATTTAACATTATGACTTTACATTAATTGATCATGTACCATATGTATATGATGAATATGTATATGTATGAATATTCTTAACATATATTTTTCTGTTATTAATATAAACTTGTGGGTTTTGTAAACAGTTACACATTAATGTGGTGTCAACAAATTAATTTTTTTTATTAGAGTAGAGATTACAATACTAACTCCCTAAAAGAATTCATACAATAAAATGGGATAAGACATGAGAACATAATTATTACATATTATGTAGTTGTAATGAATTTAATATGCATATGATGTATAATAAACTGGTGTTTGCATAAAAGAAAAAACCCCACAAATACTAATCATTAGATTCCTTCTAAAGAAACACTATTCAAGGCCTCAATCATCCAACTAGGTAGGTCATGCTATAGTTGAGTGCCTTGGGTTATATTGTGTAAGCAATGTAACTAATGCATGACTCTGGATTATTCTATCTATTGGTCATTATAAAGATGATTTTCCTTGGATAATCCTTTGTTAGATTTTTTTTTTGGAGTTTTCTCTGGGTTACAATACTTTGGGACCCCAATAGAATTAGGTTACTATAGGAATAGAGTTAAGTGAATACATGGATGGATTTGGATAAAGGTTTATCCACTCAACTATCTAAGATTCAAAATTGCTATGATTGGGATGATGAAAAACCTAAGTAGATATGTAATGGGAGAAATGCTACATCAACCATGATTTTAGTGAAATATGGATCCTGGATCACTAAATGGATATGATGTATGGAGTCTTCAATTTTAGAGGGAAAACTATCATTATAATCCCTTAAAGAAAAGATAGATGACATGATAAAAATCTGATTAAAAGTTCTATTATAGATAAATGCATCATCATCATCAAAATAAAATTCATATTAATCCTTTAAATAAGGAACTTAAAGTAAGACACTCCTAATACTGGTATCTTAAGAAAGTCACTTGAGAAAGAGAGATATTCTGTGTGTCCGAACAATTCATTATTGAGTAACCATGTATTTAAGTTGTTTAATAACTGAATTTAATTTCTTATGGAATCATGAAATAATTCATTTATGGTTTCAAAGTAATTTAATTCATAATTGACCTATAGAATTATAGTCTCCTACACTCAATATGATTTTGTATTCTTATGATATTCAATAAGACATTATATGTTTTGAATTAATGAATAATTCCTATAATAGATTTTTTTGGTTATTGAATTCATAGTATTTTCATTATGGAAATGTTCTGACAATGTGAATGAGTTCATGAAAAATATAGCTAATATTGTAAATGTGTTAGGAATTGATGGAATGGGCATATAATTTCTATATTCTAGTATTATATAAATAGTATATTTGGGTGAAGAAATGTTAGTTGAAATGTTTATAAACATTTCTTCAATCAAAAATTCATGTTCATTTAAACCCAGGTCTTTCATGAAATAATAGTTACAAATCAATACGATTGGATTATCCAAAATATACCTGTAGAAGTATGGGAACTCCATGGAATGTTCATGACTTGTATGAATGTTATATAAATTAATACTTTCATTTTTCCCGTTTTTATAATTAGTACATGTTTTATAAGTGTTGTAAATATACATGCATTCAATATCAAATGAATAATAGATTGAGTGCATAGATTTCTTTCAAATGATTAATTAAATAGTTACTACATCAAGAATGTGAATGTAATAGAATGTATTAAACACGGATGAATATAAATAATAAACGTGTATATTCATCTCAACTCACTTATAGGATAATAGAGGATTCTTAATAACAAACAGTTGTTATGAGATGACTAAATGTATACACATGGATTATGATTCATCAATTTATATAAAAAATTTGAGAATAACATTTTGATAAAATTGTTTATCTAGTATAATATTTTTGTCCAATTATTTGTTAAAATATATGTCAATGTGTTCCATACACTCATTGGAAGGATATTTTAATAAATTCCTCTTTATGAAAAATAATTTTCTAAACACATAAAATAGGACATATGATATGGAAACAATAATTTATTTGTTTAATATTCAAACTAAAAGGAAATAAATTTAATAGCCTAAAATACAAAGTAGATTGTGTGGTATTAAAAAGAAATTCTTACAAGAATACAATATCTAAGAAGCTAGTGGGAGTATGTTTTAACTTAGAGATCATCAACATTGACAAATAAATGATCGCACCACATTTAGTTTAAGTTATTATTTACATTATAGACTAAGGATTTATGATATTTGACAATAAAGAAAATTTTAAATTGTTACATTTAGTTATTGTGAGAATGTCAATATTACTGTTAACTAAAAGATTACACCAGTCTATGATTATAGTAATTATTCACTGAATGTACTAAAGAGTTTAGGCTAAATAAAAATAAAAAAAATTTAACAGTGACATTTAGTTACCATAAAAATTGAACATCAATATTCCATAAGGGATTATGGTAGATAATAATCAAATTATTACACAGTATATCCCAAACATGTTTAGAATGTAATGTTAAAGAAAATATAAACAATTATATTAGTTACCTTAAAAAAGATGATATCAATTTTTCCTAAAAGAGTTTAAGATATGATGATAAAGTGATAAAGTAGACAATTACATTATTTATAAAATATTCCATGGAAATATTTTGATGGAAAGGGTTCCTAGGATGATGATGGTGTACTATGATATATTTCTACATTGAAAATAAAATATAACAGTATAAAATATTTTGTTATGAAGCTAGTATGTTTCAATTATTATTAAAATAAATTAAATTAAGGAATATAATTCCTACATCTCACCATTATTCAAATTTTCTTTCTTTGTATATTTTTCTCACAGAGAGGTTAGTGGGATTAAATTATCAAATGGCACATAAGGATGGGAAATGAATTACATTTGGATGTAAAATTTAAAATTAATTATTCCAGTAATTGCATGAGGGTCAAGTTATATCTCTTTGTGTTCATAACTTAAGAGATTGGTTGTATTGGTTTTAAATGTATCATGTTATTTTAATAATGAAAATCACCATTTGTCATTCATTCATGTGTGATTCAATTTATTTTACATGAATGGTTGAATGATAGATATCCCCTCAAAGTAAAAACATTGAGTTGTCCCTAACTGATGGTCATAATGGAGTTTAATGTGTTGTGATGAATTGTAATGTTTAGCATGAATAGATTATTATTTATATTATAAAGGGATATATATGAGATATTGAAGAATGAATTATTTATGTAATAAGTAGAGAATTATTATTTAGACTGATCTGCTAAATTATATCTCATTGAATTTTATACTGTCATATATATACTTAGGGGTGTATGGTTATTATAAATCCTTCTTACATGAGGTTTGTGAGATATTATTAGGATAAAATTCAATCATTGATTCCCTACTTGTGAAATTCACCATATGAACATAGATAATCATGGGGTGGTTGTGTTTGTTGTTGAACATTTTGTTCATTGGATTGAAACCATTAAGGGATTTATCCACTAGTTTTATAAGAAGTAGATTGTATCCCATGGTTGAATTAGTTTGAGGAAATTACTATCCATGCTTGGTTGTTACACATATGATGTGATCATCTAGTTGGATAAGTGACATGTGATATTCTTATCATATAGATGAATCACATGTGATATATTCATCCACTTGTTCAGTCTTTTTCAAAGAATCAAGAAAATAATGAGAGGCCTTTACTAGATCGGCATGTTTCATGCCTAGTGGTCACTCGATTTCATAGACAAAGGGATTATATAATATACCTATGGTGTATATGATTCATCTTGTGGTGATAATATTTGTATAGATATTTGATTTTATTTGATGGAGATCACACCCAATCCCTTAGTAGCTTGAGTAGCACTGATTCTTTTCTAGAGGTCACTCTTTTCTTACATCTATAAAATAGAGATTTTATAGTCGTTTTCAATGTTACTAAAGCCAATAGGGTCACACAATTTTATCCTTGGATATGAATAAAATTTTTGAAAAATTATTTTTTTCAAAATGAAGGTACATTGATGAAAAAATATATCCAAAAGAGTTTGGATGGATTAATAAAGATTTTTGATGTTATCCATAAAGTTCTTACGAGATTTTAGATCAAGTGGGACATTATTAGATATGAACTAAAATATATATAATATATGATATTATATATATATACATTGTATTTTTAATTACATGAATTTGATTCATGTAATTAAATTTTTAAATACGTGCGATAATATATATATATATATATATATATTTTATATATATATTTATCCCAAATAGTATAATTACTTGTTATAATCTATTATAAACATATTAATTAGATTTACTAATCATTGAATAATATTACATGAATTATATAAATATATTTATATGGATAAAATAATATGGTCGACGTGTTTTCCTTTAAGGAAATTCTGTATGGATGGATATATAAAGGGATGTGATCCCCCCTTTAAATATAATCAATCATAAGTAAGCCTCTCATTCATCTATTCTTTCTACACTAATTTTCATTGTCTGAAATGAAGTACTTATCACCCCTTCATCTTTTGATAATCCTCATGATATGATCACTGATCCATTGGTTGATTTACACCCCATGGAGGTTGGGTGATTTTTTTCACTTCAACATGATCTTCATAATGCATTATCCACCACTACGAGAGAAGAAAACGGATGCAGTTAATGATTTCTAGGAACAATATTTATACAATTTATTTACATGATGACTCTAAAAGATATATTTTCCTATGTTTGGGTCCACTTCCATGGAAAATGGTCATGTGATGGTCATAAAAAACCTAAAAAAACCACCATTGAAAAATGAGATGAAATCAAATCATCATGAACCCTATGTTGATATCCCATGGCTAACATAAATGCATGAACAAGGAGGAGATAAAATGAGAGAATACCAATCACTCTATGTGGTAATGATTGTGCTGTGTAAACATGCATCAGGAAGAAAAAAAAGGGTTCACTGTACCTTTTTTAGGAATACAAAGTCATTTATTGGAACCACAATTAGAAACATGCATTCATTTCCTTATAGTCGACTGTGGAAGCCCAACATCAAAACACCCACAGAAACAACTTTTTATGCCATGTTGAATCCCTAATAGAAGAAAACATTTTGTTGGGGAACCTCATCCCTTTCACTTGTGATCTAGTGTTTACAAATATCGTATACTTTGATCAGGACACCTCCTTCCATGAACATGAAATCTAACGAAAGTGATGAGTGAAATGCCACATGGGAAAATTAATTTATCTAAATTTGAGGATTAAGTCAAAATAAATCTTGATATGGACATGGGTGAAGATAAAGATATATGGGTAAGTAAAAGCCATGTTATCTTTATCATGGATAATTAAAGAATCATTTAATAGTAATATTATCATTGAATTAAAATAGAAAAAATTTACCAAAATAAAAGAGAAACAATGTTTGGGAATTTGAAGAGGAGATATTGAGATTCGAAGACCAGATCATTTAGGCTTTGATGCCTATAAATACAGTGGTTCCATGTAGTAGAAGGTGGATCCAAAAAATCACTAAGAAGTTATGATAAAGCTATTATTTTTGTATTCTATAGTTTTTAGCTTTAATTATTTTTCATGAAACCTCATGTGAATATTCAGATTAAATATTGATCTGTTATCTCTCTCTCTCTATTCTATTATCCCCTGTGAACTCTCATAATCATGATTAAAATTATGTGGTCTGATGAATATCTTGGGGGAGTAATCTAGTGTTGAACTAAAGTATATGATTTATATTCTCTTTGTGATAATCCAAGTTTAATTTTTTGCTGGGTGTAATCCTCACAGTGGTCATCTAATTCTTATCTTCGTATTCTACACCCATTCTCCATCGATTGAGGAGGTGGATGTATGATGTGCATATTGATTTTTGAGTGTACTATACATTAAAAACTGGGGTAGAATATGTTCACACATATGTAATAGTGTGAAAATTAACTATATATAAATCATGATGATGAAGATTCTATATGTATCAATATCTTGGGATAATTTTCTTTTCAACTCTAACATCATTCGTTCTGTTTTCCATGGAATTTTTATGTAATTTTTAGTTTTTCATTATATTATCCTTCCACCCATTTTAACATTTTTTTTCATAAAATAAGACTAACATTAATATATAATAAGTTAACTAGGAATAAGTGAGTGATCAACCGTAAATCTCCTCAGGTGGGAAAACCCATGTAAGATACTATGCTACACTTGGAAAATAATTGTAGATTTTTTGACACCCTACGATAGGTGTGTCATGTAATAATAACTCACACAAACACAGAAACATATATATATATATTTCTGTATATTTTTTAATATATTAAGATAAATATTAATATATATATTAAAACATGTAGATATATTGAATAATATACGTGCATATATAAAAATATATCAACATATGGAAAGTAAAATAATTAATTCTACTGTTGACTGAGATTGTTTGTGTTTCTATAAGCATATTTATCTCTATAAATTGCCTCAAATATATATTAAAATAAATATACAATCATATATGTGGATAGAAACAAAAATTTAAAAAAACACAAGAAAAAACATTCACACACACACATATATATAAATATACACACACATAAACATTGATGTTTTTTCAATAAAAAAATATAGAGAAGTGATAAGGTCCTTCACATTGAAGGAGTAGGTTCCATGATTGAATCTTGATATGTGTTTCTAAGAAGGGGTTGGAAGTCATGCTGATATATGGGGGTGGGGGATCAAGCACTGATGAAATGGGGAATTGGTGGAAATCACTTGTAAATAGAAGGCTTGTCTTGGGGGCCTTACCATTGATAAATGTGGGTCTCAAACCCTAATACAAAAGGGGGTTTGAGCAGTGAAATAAGAAAACAAATAATTTAGTATTTCCAGTTCTACAAAAGGGATGATAAATGAACTCTTTATCAACATTAAAAAATGATAAAAGGATTCCTTTATCAATTCTTGGAAATGATCTGATAAAATGGAACCTTTATCAATTATTTGTATTGAACTAATAAATGTTGCCTTTGTATGAACTTTTTTAGAACTGTTAATGTTAACCCCATTTTATCAGTGCTTTGAAAACAAATTCTTTTTTAGCATGGATAAATTCAATTTATAATGCTGATAAATATTAATTCTATAGTTGTTCACATTCATCATATTTGGACTAAGAGGATTTGTCATATATTTGAACAATAACGAAAGATTTATTTGTGTTGTATTTTTTTCAATATAAAAATCCATTAACAACGTTGAGTATTATTTATAATGTTTATGAAAAATGTATACCAGATTCAGAAATATGGTATGAATGGGCTAAGGTGGTCTTAGGAAGTAGATCAAACTGAGAATATCATATGGAGGAGAGAACAAAATGTTTGTTCCAAAAAATTCATTTTATTCATTTGATTGAGTACTTCTAGACAAACTAAACTAGTTTATGGCTGTAAGGTATATTCCACATGGCAATGAGTAGTTGTGGGTTCCTCAGATAGAGGAATGTTTGTATGTTCACTAAATATATGAGTTTTTCAGAAAACATTTACCGGATGAATAATGAGAACATAGAGATCAAGCATAGGATTTAGAGTGAGTTCACTAGGTATATAAAAGGATGTGATTCCGTTTTAGGAACATTTAAAATTACCTCAGATAGAGGGTTCTAAGAAAAACAATCACAAATATATTTCTAAGCTAATTTTATATGGAATAATAAATGGTAGTCATCTGATAACAGAAACAAATAGAGTTCTAAAGGATGGTTAAGTTACAAAAGTGTTGTATCAAATACAATATTTCCCGATGGAAGGTCCTATAGAAGAGTTTTGGATAAAGGATTAAGGTTATTTACATAGTGTTTTTATAGATTTTACTAGTGATGATGTTGAGATGGACTTTCAGTAACTCAATAATCATGAATGGAAGATCAGGATTCTTTCTGTGATTCGAGGAGGTTTCAAGAATGATTGAAGCCTATATTTGGGGAATGTCTTGATGAAGTTATTTGACCCCATTATTTTTGTAAGTTTTAACGAATTCAAATGAATAATTTTTAAAAGTGATATTCAGTGCTCGAGTTATAATTTTAAGTTTGAATTTCACATTCCACCATTAATTCATAAACATATGATGCCTATATAAAGGGGAGAAGGTGCATTGTGAAGAAGTTTCTTAAGTTGTTTCGTCCATGTTAATTTTCGAAGATGTGAGGTGTCGAAAGAAGACCTTGAGTGACATATTTCATAAAAGCATCAGTTATAGTATAAATAAATGAAGTGGTATTAGACATATGATACCATACAATGTGTTACCGGACTAAGGATACTAGATGAAGAACCTATAACATGAAGTGGAATCAAATTGAAGATACAAAAAACTAGTAATATTTTGAGGCTACCTGATAAAGAAGATATCTAATGCATAAGGTATCAAATAGTGGATACCAAATTAAGGATAATAGATAGAGAAGCTATCAGACAGATAGGTTCTGGAAAAGAAGTTCAATCAGGTGGTTCTCACTCAGTGTTATGCAAGTAATAGGTGACAAAGAAGAACTTACTGTTGGATATGGTGTTATAGAACTAATTATTTGTGCTTTATATTACATGTATAATGAAATAAGTGAATGTTAATTTAAATAACATCTTAAATATAATTAATATTTCTCCATGAATATATTGTAATAATGTTCTAGAGTAAATGTCACATTAAAAGTGAAAAACATTTCTTTCTTATGATGAGAAACTTGAAATTCCATGATGATATTTTTAAAACCTTATTATATGGTTGGATCAAATTCAATGATAGGGAACATAGTATATTGAAAATCAAGTGTGAGTACTCTTTAAAATTTGAGGATTTATCTCATGAAGTTCAAACATAGTGGTCTCTATGATGATAGATTTTGAGAATATAGCTTCCAATTGGAATCCACATGTTTACGTGTCATTGGATATTCATGTCTTCAAGAATGTGTAATGGTCCTTAATCATTATGATTAATATTAACTCATGTTTTAGACCCATAATGGACTTTAGAAAGATATTCCCTAATAGAGGGGGTGAATTATGGTATAAAAATCCATCTTGTTTCCCCACGTAGATGGAAAACTTTCACGGTCCAAACCAATATTGACCTCACTTATTACAAGGTTCACACTACTATTACCCTATTAAGGGATGATCCGATTAAATGTATAACATATAAAATCATTGAATAGATAATATTGAAGATAACTCAATACACATTCAATAATTTTCATTCTATAGAATAAAAGAAAATAAAGAGCATAAGATAGATGAGTTTTTCATGGTTTACCCACAGTGGCCTATGTATAAGGATCACACACTGACTTTGTGATGAAGTTCTAAAAACTATAAATCATTACTAGTATTTTGGATATAATGTTTTGACTTCTATCACTCCTCATAATGTTCACTATCTTTACAAGATTTTGAATTTGGATTACTACCACCCATGGGTCACTCCCTTTGTCCTATCGATTTTATTACTACATTAGTTGAGAAAGTTTTTTGGAATATAGGAAAATACACAAGTTCAATGTCAGATAGTTGATGCACTAATTAGTTAACATTGAACTTCACACTACTCTATCAAAAACTGGTTGTAAACAATAACATTGAAATAACTTCCACATTATTAATGAACTTGTATTCATGGAATATCTACTTTTTTATGGTTTGAAACAAGTTCCAATCACTTTTTGTATCACGAAACATAATTCATTCTCAATAGATTGCAACACATTTGAGAAACATTCTTCTTGCCCATGAAACTTTGCACTTTTGCAAAAATAAGTCTTTCATGAAACTCACAACCTTTCATGAATTTTTATAAACCTTCATGAAACCCCTTGGTCCGACTACCACAATTCCTTTCTTCATGGAACATATTTTCTAATGAATCCTTTGTGCACAAAATAGAGGGATTTGAAATAGATATAATGATGTGAGTTTATTGAAACATCTCTATGCTCTTGAAAATTGTAAGAGAACGTCCCTGAAGTTGTTTCTCATGAGAAGTTGAAAATGTTTATTTATATTAACTTATATTCATATCCTGAGGTAATTTCATATATTATACTATCTTAATAATATAAAAACAATAACATTAATTTTTTTTAGTGTTGATATTTTTTAGGTATTATATAAAAAATCATTGTGAATCATGAGAAACAAGTCATTCTTCATGCGGATGGGTCATAGATTTTTTGGAGAAAAATAAAAACCTTGGTCATATTTTATCTATTATTATTTATATTATTTTATTAAAAGCTACTATTTTTTTCTAACTTATAAATATATTTTTTATAAAATCTAATGAATTTGGTCACTCTGTTGGTTGGATAGAGAAGTGTTGTAGGATTCATTGAAAACCCGACAACATTTATGTGAATAAACCTACCAAAGACGTTAGAGTAAGTGATTTTCGTTACTAATTACTATTATTTCATTGATATAAAAACATAATAAATATTTTTAAAAAAAATAATTAAACCTAGTTAAATGGGGTTGAATACATGGATCATATAGTCCCAATTACCCCTATTAGTGTAATTTTATCCATGTAGTCTGCCCTAATTAATTGGGTTTTTGTCTTGTTTTTTGTTACAAATTATTTTCATTATTATGTATTTATTTTAATGAAATAACATTAAATAGTAAGGAAATTTTTTTAAATGGAAAATATCATAATTTTAGATATTTTTAAGAATACTAGTTAATATTATTGTATTAATATAATTTTTTTCAAGAATCCTGGGATGTGAAACCTTATCAATCATCATCAGTGTCCCAAAAATATGTCGTTGAAATCGTTTTAGGGAAGGATAATCCATAGAGTGTTTAGAGGATGGTTTCTGGGATAAATCAATCAGTTTTATTATGTAGGGAGTTGTCATTATTTTTTGACACACCCATTTGGGGTTTCAGCAATGCCATTGATTGGGAATTATAAAGAGAAATTTTAAGGTAGAAAGTAAAATTGCAAGAACATGAGTCTTATTGGAAAACATAGGATCAGTGGTAGTTGACATTGGAAAATTATTTGGTTTTTATATTTTTGAGGATGACAGGAATAATCCGAAAGAAAATTTATAGTCTTATAGATCATCCTTCCAGGTTAATTTTAAACACTATAGATCATTAACAAAATTTCATAGAAGACATACAGTAGCTCAGAACTCTCAATGCTTATTTATTTCACTTCTCATATCAAAGAACATCCATTAAAAATATTCTTGATAGGTTAATTCAATTAAAAATATTTATAAATTGAATGATTATATTAATAAAATAAAAAAATTAGAATTATATTGATAAAACCATATGATTTTTTCCTCTGACATGATGTGTCCTGAGAACGACTACATAAATAATTTTAAAATATAACAATGCCTTTAAAAACACTTGTTAGAGGAAATGTCAAAGAAAAGGGATATAATGGATTTGAAATCATAGAAAGTAAATATATATTTATTTTTTAAATATAGGAAATGAAACCAAGTCAATCTGAGATATGGATTTCTGAAGATGCATGTAAACACATTTCTAGTGTTTCAAAATACTAAAACATGCATTTGATGGTCAAAACCAAAGAAAAAGATATCATATTCGTGTGAAATCAGGGGAAAATAATTTTTGATTTATTTTTTTGTGTATGAGTAGACACCATATCCATCTGACATGTGGTGTTCTTATAGTGACTCAGTATGCATATTTAAAAGATACCGAATCCTTTAAAAACATGTGTTAGAGGGTCACAACCAAGAAAAAGATGTCAAATTACCATGAAATCCTATGAAAATGATGGTATATTTATTTTTTAAATGTGGCAACTTGCTCCACATAAATCTTTGTTATGATTTGGTCATGATACTCATAAATTCATTTTTAGTGTTTTGAAACCCTACAATGTTAGTGCAACGATCCAAACTGTATGAAACAACATATGATTAATTTTAAAACATTGGAAAATGAAAATTGAATTATCAAGGATTTTTAATAGTAGAAAACATGTCCATATTGCTTGAGTTGTGCTTGGAAAGACTCAATAAGTAGTTCTAAAAGATAGCAAAGTCTTTAGAACTTGTTTTTTGGGGGTCAAAACCAACCAAATTGTGTAAAATGAATATGAAATCCTATGAAAATGACCGTATATTTATTTTTGAAATATAGGTACCAAATCCATGTCAATTCAAATTATGGGTTGGATAATATACCTCTAAATGCGTTTTTAGGGTTTTAAAACACTATAACATGGGTACAATGGTCAAAATCATATAAAACAACATCATATTAATATGAAATCACAATAAATCCACCTTTGAATTATTTTTATGTGAAATATTATAAGAAAACTCTATATAATGTGTGGTGTTCTCAGGATGACTCAATAGGATGTTTTAAAAGTCAGAAAATCCATTAAAAACATGTTCCTGAGGGGTGTGGGGGTAAAAACAAAAGAAACAACAACAGATAGCCATAAGAACTGAGATAAATGGTTGTGGATTGATTTTTAAAATGTAGAACCAACACCACCTGAATTTTAGATACTATTTTACATTGATGCCCATAAATGTGTTTTTAGTGTTTTAAAACTATAAAATGTATGTGTAATTGTGAAAACCATTAAACATCCTCAAATTAATGCTAAAAAATACAAAAACCACCATGGAATTATTTGGACGTTCAAGATCACACAAAAAATCTATATGACATGATTTGTGTTATAAACATCTAAAAAGTAGTTTTAAAATATACCAATGGCTTTAAAAATATTTTTTATGGGGTTAAAATCAAGTAAAAGGTGTCATATGGATGTGAAATAATATGACACCAACCATTGATTGATTTTTGAAATCTAGGAACTGATTTCATGTCAATCTGAGTTACTTTTTTTCTGAGATGCTTGTAAATGCATTTTTAGTGTTTTAAACACTAGAACATGCATGTAATTTTAAAAACCACAACTAACATCCTAGGATTGGAATGAAATATTGGTAGAACAACCATTTAATTATTTTTGATGTTTATGAGTAGAAAAATGTTCTTTTAATGCGTGGTATGCTCGAAATGACTCAATATGCATTTTTAAAATTTACTAATGACATGAAAAGAATGTTTCAATGGGTAAAAACTATACAAAAAAATGTCTGGTGTCTGCGAAATCTTAGAAAATGAATTATATTTTTATTTTTATAATTTATGAACAGACGTCATGTAAATTCCAGTTATAGTTTGGATGGGATTCCCATAAACTGGTTTTTAGTGTTATAAACACTAAAATGTGTGTGTAGCAGAAAAGCCATATAAAATGTCCTTAAATTAAGGTAAAATCATGGGAAAACCATAGTTGAATTATTTTTTACATGTATGAGAAGACAACACATCCATCGAACATGTGGTGTTCTCTATGTGAATCAATAAGTTGTTTAAAAGGTACTATATTCTTTAAAAACAAGTGAAAGTAGGTAAAAATAAAGGTAAAAAATCATAAGACCTTGAAATCCAAGGAAAATTAATTTAGATTGATTTTTGAAATATATGAACCAAATCCATGTCAATATGAGTAACTGTTTGGTCGAGATGCCCATAACCATATTTTAACTATTTTAAAACTCTAAAACCTGGGTATAACCATTAGTTCCATAAAAAAATACCACCTATTGATATAAAATCATGGTAAAAAAATATCTAATTATTGATGATGTTTATAGATAGATAAAACATCTATTCGATGCGTTTTGTGCTCAGAATGAATCAATAAACAAAATTAAAAGATACCGAAGCCTTTAAAAACATGTATCATGGGGACAAAATGAATGTAACAAAATCCTTAGACAAAGAAATCATTATAAAATCACTATAGATTTATTTTCGTAATGTATTAACTGACTTCATATGAATCTACGTTATGGTTTATCCGGGATTCCCGTAAATGTGTTTTTAGTGTTTTGAGAAACTAAAACATGAGTGTAATGGTCAAGATCCTATAAAATGAGCTCAATTTGATGTGAAATCGGGGTAAACCCACCAATGAATTATTGTTTACATGAATTAGGATACAACATGTCCATTCTATGTGTGGTGTGCTCGAATATACTAAATAATTTGTTTTAAAAGATACAAATACTTTTTAAAATGTGTGTGAGGGGGTCAAAACCAATAAAACGACATCAGATTATTGTGAAATCATAGGATAATGAATGTATAATATTTTTGGAATTTTTGGAACCAAATCCAAGTTATTCCATGTTATAGTTTTATTTGGATTCTTGTAAATACATTTTTAGTGTTTTAATACACTAAAACATGTCTGTAATGGTCAAAACTATGGAAAATAACCGTTGATTGATGTGAAATCATTAGAAAAACACAATTGAATTAATTTTAAAATTTAGGAAATGTATTCATTTAAAAGACTTTAAAATTTTATTATTTATTAATTTTAGGCACATCAAAAATCAGTTTAAAAATTGATTAGATTTTTATATATTTTCCTTTTTCAGTTCAAAATGTTGAATGATATCTTAAGTAGTTTTGTTTGTGTTTTTATATTGTTATTGATGATATATTTTTTATGTTTAAATTTATTATGTTTTATTAACAAAATGACACTATTATGTGAAAACTGCTAAATGTATTTTTTGTATGTTCTCTTCCATATTTCTTTTCTTAAATGTTCTATTTGTATTGTAGGTTACAGATGCTAGAAATAGGAAGGTGGTTTATTGTTCTAATCCACATCATTATTCATAAGGTATTCATGATGGTTATTTGTATATATGTTGTGGTTAAATATTATCAACGATTCTACTATAATTCGTATTTATTATGTTCAGTCCTGATTTCTATTTTCTCTTTGTTCATTATTGACATGAGGTGGTTATTTTTTCATATGATGGTCATGGATATGGAGGTATATGGATATGATGGAGGTCATGGTATGTATTTATTGTAAATGGGTTTCTAGTAATAATATATCAAGGTTCTCATTATAGGTGGGATATTATATAACCTATTGATATGGTAAATAATCAATGAAAGTAAGAATGTGAATTATCGACGTAGAAATATTGACACTATTAAGGAATTTATTCATCATGCATAACTCTATATATATTATTTGATATTTAATCATTAATTTTTAATTTTTGTCTTGGGAACCAACTTTTACAACACTCCCACTGGCATTATAGACAACTTTTTAGTGGTTAAATTGTTATTTCTCACATGATATGATCATGATTATGCTTACTTTAGGGTTTAGTCATTAGGCCCATTATGTTTTCCTACATGGTTACTCTGTTATCTATTAATTTAGTTCCTTGATTGAATATTACCATAAGTTGATATCATAGAGTATAACCATTTTATACAATGTTATAATCTTGACATCTTTGTTAGTTACAAAAGTATAATTCCATGAACTAGAAGAAAAAATTAAATTTAGTATACTTCTCTAGCAGCATGAGAAGCCGAAATGTACATGATATTAGTAGATATGGATACCACTTTCTTGAATGGTATTCTCTTTCGCATTTACTAATAAAATAAATGATATTTGATCATTTTTTTGATATCCCCTATTTCACTGTGTTGTTTTTTTGTATTATTTTATGAGGTTGATCTTTTATTGGACATTCCATGGGTTTTTACCTCGAAACGTTGAAATTATCATAGGATAAATTTTATGAATAGTTAAAGATAATGATTAGAGGGAACATGTGCATCCTCCATTAATGAGAAGCTTCCTTAGTTAATTTTTAACTGTACATGACTTTTCAGTATGGTGATGCATGGTTATGTCTAAAATGTGGGATGTATAAGGAGAAACCATGCTAGTTCCTTGTTGTGTTTGGAGTGTGCTACATGGATTTCATACAGTTTGGTAAATTGTTTGGAATGAATGAAATGTGGATTTAGTTTTTGATAGTGCTAAATATCTTGGTTGGAAAAAAATTTACCAAATTTTTGGTACCCAAGGTGGACCATGTGAGGGGTGTTTATCCTATGTAGTGTCTAGAAAATATTTAGTGCGCAATTTGGAAATCTATGTGGAAAAAATGTGCTACTATACCAGATGTTTAATTTCTAGTAATTTTACATTTCCCATAATTGATTTAATAGGTGTTTCACCCCTATTCTCTCCCATTCTTATCATCTAACTATTAGGATCCCTTTTAGGGGCTCTAACCTACTCCAAATTTGATCCATTACTTAACTTTTTTTTATTTTTATGAGATTTTATGGTATTTATTCTTTTCATTCTATCTTTCCCCTTCCATATGAATTTTTTTCATTGGTTTCCCCTATTAATTCTAGACATATGTTGGATTATTTCAAGGTTTTGAGTGGTTATAATGTTGGTTTTTTGGTGTATTGGGTATAAACACAATATTATTATCCTTATGGGAGTGCTATTTGTCTAAGGTGACATGTTTTTGGATTGGTTTCCACATTTTCCTAGTAGTTGTTTCCATGTAATTGTTTCATTTTATAATTCAACGTGTTCTTGTTCTTTGTAAATTCATTTCTATTGAACATATGATTATATTTGATACCCTTATGACGTTTAAAAAACCATTTTGGTGTGTTTTAAGATTGGAAAAATTGGATCTATTTTAAATTCCATTTTCCAAAGTTTGAAATTGAATATATATATATGTGTTGAGATTCTATGAAATCGATGAGGGGAATTTTGAACTTTTTTTCAGTATTTGAGTTAGATGTTGATCAATTTTTGGTTTTCAATGAGTGAGAAATATATTTTAATGTGGGTTTTGATGGACCTCAATGTGATTTATAAATGGGTTCTTTAATAGACTTCAAATGGTGATTTCAAATGTGTATGTGGTTTAACCCCTATAAAAAATTAATTAATAGCTATTTTAAAATGTTTTTGATATAAATAAAGTTCTTCATCCATGTTTTGTTTTTCCAAGAAGAAGATCCATTTTGGTTGGATGCCTTTAAATGTTTTTAAATGGTCTGCGATTTCAGTCATTTTATAAAGAGTTTTTGGAATTTCATTTTATGAAATGTGAAATTATGTGGAATCCTAAGACATGTTTTTATGTTAAAGGACTAGTTTTTATTTTTTTTAAATTATTAATATGAAAGGAACCCTTTGATTTCCCCTTGAGTTGATTACACCTTGTGTGGGTTCTTTATCACTATGTGAGGATTTGCGTTTCCCTTATGTGGTTTACCGATATCAATGAGATGCTTGTTGATCCCATTTTGTGGGAATGTGGTTGATTATACTGTGGATCCATTTTTTATATTGTGTTATTCATTATTGGGTGTTAGGGGTGAGGGTTAGATATGGTTATTTCTTTAGTGTTACACTTGGCTTGAATTTTCTTATGCCTCACTTCCATTTAGGTCAGGGTAACGTGGGTAATAATTGGGTGATCTATTCTATTATATAAGTTGGTTCACACCACTAATGTCCCCCTAGTCGTTCTAGGTACAAGGGCTAGGAGGGTTTTTTCATCGAAATGAGGGTCATGTGGTCTATTTAGAAGACTTGTGGTTTGAACATTAGTACATGATGGTTTCTAGTTAGTGTGTTGGTATACATTTATATGGTTAGGTGATTAATATGATAAGAATAAAAATGGTAGATCCCATGGAATACTCAATTACTTAGGTGGTAACAGATTGAAAGAATCTTGATCTAGTATTTATTTGTATTATTTCCTCTACATTCAGTAATATAGAAACTATTATTGTTTATATTTTAAATATGACTTATTCCATGGATGGAATCTATTTTTTTTATGCTTGACCCATTTTTTTGGTCATTTCCTTTGGTAAAATTTAATTTGAAGGTTGTTTGGAAGACATGATTTGAAATTAAGTACTCTTGTTTGATACTTAAACTGGATTTCAAAGTGGGTGTTTTTTTGAGATGGGATTAATCATTTTGATGGTTTAAATTATCCATTTTAATTTAAATAAATAAAATTAGTTTTTTTCATGAGAAAAGTAAATGAGTTTCTGGATTTTAAATTTCTTAGGCTAGTGGGAAAATTTTCCATGAAGTGTATTCAGTTTCGGAAAACAATGAGAATTTTTTTTATGGATAGTTGTTGAATTCTTTTCATTTCCATAAAAGTTATATATACAAATTTTACATTCATGTATCTTTTCAAACTATAATTTTTTAATTACCTTATGTAACATATTTCATAGATTCGTTGGGTTTTGGTGACCAAATTATATTTTAATATCACACATATACATTTCATGTTCTAGTTTCCTAAAAGGATTCATTCTTCATTATTTGATTCTAATGTGGGGTGAGTTGGGTGGTAGTGATCATATGATTCTTTCATAGATATTTTCTTAGGCTTGGATTGAGTTTTTTTTTTCTCATGTTGTATCTATTTTTTTGTAACATCTAGTTTATGAATATTGTTTTTATTTACTTTTATGCAAATGGGATGGATAAATTCAGTTCATTATAACATATTATTCATGCTTCCCTATTTTTTTCTCTTTATTTATTTTAAAAACATTTATCTCCAGTTTGGGGAAAATAATTTCCAATGTTACTACCATGATTCCTAGGAACTTGTTTCAAGACCATGGGGATCGAGATTTCCCTTCAAGCCTTGTGGCGGGATGAGTTCTGTGTCAGGTTGGATGGAATCTCTATTTGGGTTTATACAAAATGGTATCCAAGAAGGTTTTTGGTTTACATTATAATTTTTATAATATTAATTAGTTTCCCTTGTTATTTGGTGATTCAATTGTAAAAATGTGACTAAAATGTTGAAATCTTGAAAGGTTAGGGTGGGGAGAGTCTAGCTTACTCTTTCTCATCCTGATCCTCAAGATTCCATTAGATGTTTCTGTTTCAAATTAATAATTTGAGATTGTTTTTATTCGTTGAGATGGATTTTCATTAGAATTGATTTTTTATCCCAATTGATTGTTTAATTGATATTGGTGGTAATTACATAGTTTTTGGATTTAAATGGATGATCCAACGAGCTTCATGATTAATATGAAATACTTGGGAAACAATGTGATTCCCATACGGTGGGGTCTGCCTATTTTATAGATTTTTTTGTATGGTTGGATCTCAGTTTCCCAATTTGTGTGACCAAACCATCAAAATAAATTTTTATTCCCTAGTGTATTTGTTTGTACTCCTAATGATTTTGGAAATCTCCATATGTGATTTTTTACATGGAGGAGGTGGATAGAGGAGTGTTTGTTTCACTTTTTGGATTTGATTTCAATGAAACCAATTTGAAAGGTTGTGTGGTTCCTTGAGAGAGATTGGTTTTGAAACCTTGTTTTGGAAAATGATGAGTTTTTTTTGAAATAATTATTTTGAAAAATAGGTTTTTTGAATAAATTGGATTAGTGAATTCCCTTACACTTATGAGATGTTTTAAATAGTGATTTTTTCTTTTGGAAGTGGGAAAATATGATGTTTCAAGGTTTCTTACTCCGGTATTCTTAAAATTAATTAATTTCAAAAATTGTTTTTACTGTTTTTTTGGATAAAAAAGAGAATTTTGTTTTGAAACGAATTTGGAAAGTGTTTTAAAAAATTGAAATGAATTTTGATGATAATTATTCATAGCTCGTCATCAATAATTTAGATAATGCTCAATTCTTTTAATATTTCCTTTTCCAAATTCAAGGATAAGCAATACTTGCATCATGTTCTGGTTTATTTTAGATGGTTTTCAATGATGCCATTCTAATAGAAGATGATTAGAATAGTAATCCAGTGGTGGGTTATACATTAGTTCTATCCAATGAGTGTAAGTATAACATATAAGATAAAGAGAAAAGAAGTATGATCTAGAGCTAAAAAAAAGGTTCCTTATCACAAGAAGTGGTGATAACTCATGTGCTTAAAATATAGGAATCAATGGTAAAATAAGATATATTGTCTTATATATCATATGGTTTTACTCTTTCATGGACAATTTAGGTCATCATTAGAAGTTGTGTAAGATTTTTTTTGGAAGTGGTATCATGTTTAGTCCTTTGAGTATGGATTTTTTGTACGGAGACCTTCACATTGATTTTTGTGATCATGGTATTCAATATTCGGATATTGATCATAGAATATTATGGATGGTTTCTCTTTAGAGATTTATCTTAGGAATGGCTTTTTTTGTTGTTTTATTTAATTATTTGTTCCATTTGTGTAGTTTTCTACCCTCCATCAATTGTGGACGTCTTTGTAGGTTATTATCTAGTTTTCCTCTATTCTTTTGTGTTGGTTGTGGGTGCCATTTCATTGAGCCTCATTATTTCAGTGAGCCACTCTTATGATTAGTGGTTTCTTATGATTCTTGTGTTGGTCCTTTAAGTTCCTCATCGTTTGGATATGAAAAAGGTATTTAGTTAATTATTGGGTGACTATAAATATTTTTCTACAAGTTTATTTGGTATACTAAATGGTGATTGACCTATGATATTTTGGGACACACCTTCTGAGGGTGATCTAGTTCCTGATAGTAGGTTATCAATGTGTACCGTGACTAGATACGAGATCTTACATAATTATTTTGATGCTATTTATTATGGATTTTACATCATTGGGGTTGTTAGTGATTATAGTTTTATAGTGAGTTTCTTCCATGGTTTCTTGGTTGTTGAGGATGAATTTATTGGTAGGTATTCCTTGGTTCCACCATGTTAGAGGAATTATAAATTATGGGGATGCCTTGTTGGGTTTCCAATTCTTCATAGGAATTCTTGTTTGAAGTTATTTTTAATTTTTTCTTGGAGATATTGGGTAACCTTGTGGTTGGTTAGTTTGATAATTATTGAAGATATTGGTTGTTGGTTATGTTGGTATACCATGTTGAGTGGTTCTTTTGGTTAGGTATTCGTGGGAGATTTTGTTTTAACTTTCTTTTCTTCATTAATGTAGTATTTTAGGGATAACATGAGGCATGGTGGTGATTTTGTGACACCCCCAATGTCACTGTGATGTTTATTTTGTATTATTTCATGAATTTGAGGTTTATTTTGATTTTCCAAGAATTCTTGGCTCAGAACATGAAAATTGTAATAGGTTTCCTTCTATATATAGTTAAGTTACATTTTGAGATGTAAATGGTGTGTCCTCCCTTCATGAGGAGCCAAGTTATTTAATTTTTAACAACACATGGCTTTTCAGCATGGGTAGTGCATGGTTATTTACATATCATGTAATCCCTCATGAGAAACCATATGGGTTCCTTATTATGTTTGGGGCGTGACACATAACATACACATGGTTTGGTAAATTTTGAAGCAAGTGTGTGGTGCTGGTATTGTTTTTTAATTTTTCTAATGGTATGTATGGAGCACTATTATTATAACCATGTAGTTCCCAATATAAACTATACCAAGGGTTTCTGGCCTAGATAGTGGACATCACAAGGGTGTCACATTGTTTGGAAAACTGTGTGGACAAATTGTACATCCAACCTAGGTTTCTGATTTTTTTGGAGTTTCCCATTAGTCAATATCTGAATTAAGAGGGGGTTTACTCCTCTTTTCTTCCATTCACGTCTAATCACTCTTGGGATCACATGGAGGGGCTCTGACCTCCTCCTCTATATTTACTTCCATTCCCTTTAGATATTTTAAATGGATTTTTATGCATTTCTTCCACTCTTTCTATCTTCTTACTTTCCCTATCTATCCTCTATTAGATTTGGTTCCAACCATAGACCCTTGAACTTTTTTGGATGATTTTAGGGTTCTATGTGTATATAATTTGGGTTTTTTTGGTGATGGGGTTTATAGATTCCATTTCTATCTTTGTGGGTGTTCTCATCATGGAAGCTGATGGGTTTTGACTTTGTTTTCACTTATTTAAAGTAGGTGTCTCTATGAAACTATTTCATTTTTGGATTCAAAGTGTGATATATTTTTGTAAATGCCATTTTATTGAATTTATGATTATATGTGATACCGTTATTATTTTTAAAAAACCATTTCCTTTTCTTTTTATCTTATTATAAATGGGTTCTCTTTGAAATTCCATTTTTTTCATGTTTAAAATGGATTATTTAGATTTTTTTATATTTTTTAGAATTTTTGAGGGGATTTTTGAAATTGATTTTATGATGTGTGTTCAATATTGATCAGGTTAAATTTATCAATGAGTTAAAAATATATTTTAAAGTCTTTTTTGAGTTAAAGTGGGGAGTTCACCTCAAAGTGATTTATAGAGGGGTTATTTAATAGATTTCAAATTGTTATTTGAAATGTTTGTGTGGTTTAACCCTAGTAAAAAATAACATAATTGATATTTTGAAATATATTTGATCAAAATTAAGGTCTTTAATAAACTTTTTTATTACAATGAAGAAGAACCATGTTGGAGGGTGGCTTTGAAATATTTGTTAATGGTGTATTATTTCTATCATATTACAAAGAATGTATGGAATATAATATTATGAATTGGAATAGGGATTGGAATACAGAACCATGATTTCGTGTAAAAGGACTTGTTAGAACTTTGGTTTTAAAATGGTTATTGTGAATGGAAACTTTTGATTTCCCCTTGATTTGATTACGCATTGTGTGTGTTCTTTATCACTATGTGTTTCTTGTCATTTCCATTATGCGGGTTATCGGCCTATTTGAGATGTTTATTTCCATCATTGTGTGGGAATTTGTCTTATTATTCTATTGGGGAATATATTATATTGGTATATTTATTGTTATGAATTACGGGTGTGGGTTAGCTATGGTTATGCCTTATGTCTTAGACATAGATTGCATATTATTATGCCATACATTCTTTTGGGTTATGGGGACCTTGGAACTATGTGGGAGATTCTTTATATTATGTATTTTCGTTCACATTCCACTAGTGGTTCTTCAAGTCGTGTTATTTATAAGGGATAAGAGGAGTTTTTCATTGCAAAAAATCTTATGCGAGATAATTAGATGTCATTTTTTTTATATTCAGTGTGCATCAGTAGCTGGTTTATGAGTTGGTATGCTTTTATATGGCTATGTTATTTTCATTTTAGGAATATGTAATATATAGACTACGATACACTCAATTTCATGATTTTTTATTTGTTTTTGGGATTTTTATCTAGTGCTCATTTGTATTATTTTCCATGTATTCATTGATATGGAAAATATTCTTGTTTATATTGGATATATTTCTTATACTGTGGATAGTACCATTATTTTTGTAACACCCCAAACTTCCATGGTACGATTCTCTTTGAATAATAGAGCAGTGTGTGTTGTATGCAACCTCATGTTCTAACACACCGCAAACAATCAATGTATCCATTATTAATAGTAATACACACTTTTTGAAATCATATAAATTTTATATTTCAAAATGGACTTTATTTTTGCATTCGGAATATCGAAATTATCCTAAGTTGAATTTTTTTGTAATTTTCTGAGAACTTCCAATTTTCTATGAATAGTAAAAAAATACTTAAAAACAACTTTTTTAATAAAAATATTTTATACTGATAAATTATACTATTGAGTGGTTTTAATGTATAATTATGATATATTTTTGCCATTTTATCTAGTGGTGGTCATTAGATATAATTTTACTTTGAAATTGGACATAAACAATTGACAATCTTTTGATATATATTGTTTCTTAAAAACACGATATTTATTGCGACAACTGGAATTAATTATAATATTAATTAATGAAAATTATTTGTTTTGAATTTTGTAAAATATACATATGTTTTTAATTCAGAATATAAATTATAGCTCAGGTGAATTTTTGGTATTTTTCAGAAAAACTTCCATTTTTGATGAATAGTGAAACCACTAAGTGGTAGTTAAAAAACTGATTTTTTTCTTTTAAATGAAACTTTACCACTTCTGTGATTTGATTTTCAAAAATCCGACATACATGGTTGTCATTAGGAAGTAAAATGTGGTTCAATGAGAATGAAATAATTTTTGGTGAATAGTAACTTTTATGTTTTATTAATCGCGATTAAAGGTAATTAGTATAATTTAAGGTAAAAATGATATTATAAAAAAATAAAAAAAATCATGACACTTGTCCTACCCTTATTGGATGAGTCATGGCCGACCAAGACAATCCATGGGTCATCTTGGGGACCCCATTGAGATACTTGGGTAAGAAAATGACATTAATAACTTTTTATTTAAAGTAAAAAATAAAATTGTCACAAACATGTGTTGTTTTACTAAAAAAATTACATGGGGTTATACAAGTCATATTTTTGACTATAAACAGTCATTAGAAAGCTAATGAGATTTCCTACATCATTGTATTTGTTTATAAATTTTAAACAATAAATAAATTAAATTTTTTATGACACCATGATGATGCAGCGATTACCTCATTAATTAACGATTTAGATAAAATGAAAAGCTAATGTAAAATATAAGACTTACACTTGTCAAAAACCTATTGTATTAGTATATTTGGAACCCTAATCACCATATCCTCTAAATATATAATTGTGTGACCTTTACAATCTCATACTCATTATATAATAATGTACCATTTCATGACATTCCAAGAGTGGCCCTCCTCTCCTCTTATAAATGGCCCCCACCTCTACCACCTTATTCACACCATCAAATCCATTTGGCTCAGCCAACCTCTGCCCAAATACTCTCTCAAATTACCTCTCTTACTCCTAGAAGCCTCACTTTGGGCATAAGTCTTCCCATGGGAGCCTTCGGCTTATATCAAAAATAGTTACCCGATTTTAAGGTAATGTATTCTCTTATGTTCTTTTGAATTATTTTTCTTCTCCAACACCTTAAACTCTTTTTATTCCTTTCTATTGTAACAAAACCACTATATTCAATACAATTGGATGTTTTTATGAGATGTATTTCATTTTAACATACACACACCTTCGTCTAATGATTAAAGAACATACTATTTCTTGTGGGTGGTGAATTACTGCCTCACGAAACGATGATTGTTCAATCTTCATTTAACACCTCTCATGGTGGACATTATGATAAAACTATTTATATATATGATATATATTATGTTTATGTTTTCCTTATGCATATTTATTTTTCATTTATGGCATTCCTTTATGATTTCTGTTAGGTGTAAACGCAATAATTTCATTTTAGGAAGTGCGGACTATCGCCCCCTGAAAGTGATTTGAATCATTAATGCCATATGTGGGACATATGAAGGATGTAGTAAATGATATTATATATGATATTATACTATAATTATATTTTACCTTTATATAATTATTATTTCATTCCATTAAATATGAAATAGAAATGAAAGTAGCGTTCATGCGTATGTACGGCTTACCATCTCCATGAACGGTGCATTTCATTTCTTACCTCTAAATGTTATGTAATATTATAAATGCATGTATATACTGGATATATATGATATATATGATATCTACATCATGAATATAATTCAGGATATAATGTATATTTTACCACATGAACAACTTGTAATTATAAGAAGTTTATTTTTGACTCAAGTACCAAAGATCGACAAAACGACCGTTATTAACATAAATGTATACATATTTTTCATAACATGGTAATAAGTGATATAAAAGGAATAATGAACATGAAAAAGGTTCTTAAGCAAGTTGAAATTAAATCTACTTTATTATTCAGGACATTAAAGAATGATCGAGTCATGTCGGACACGAGGTAAGGGAACTTCTTAGCCCAATTCCCATTCTTTGGGTTGAACTTATCTTTCTTATTTATGTTGTTCTTTTATTATGTGAGAAATGAATTTTTATATCTTATCATGTATTTTTACTTTCTTTATGTGAGATTATAGTGAATACACATGAGCGATCTATTTTATTTACAAAATGATCTTTGTAAGGGACTTCGTCTCAATCTCCTTTCATTGAGGCATATTTTGTTTTATACACAACTTTATTTAATAAAGTGTATAAACCCCATTGACCTTTATGATTATTCAATAGGAATATTTTTATATGTAGTGTTTTACTAAATGACAAAAAGGATTGTTTTTTTGTCGTACGTATGCGATGACAATGACTTCTCTGCTACCGTGACCATTATTTGTGTTTCGGCTTCCCTTACTAGGCATAAATTTTTTTATGAAAAATAAATACCAAGCTTTAATTTTCTTTTATTTTGGTATTGAAAATGGTATTGAAAATGTTTTTATTATATCAATGTGTTGGATTGATATCTTGTGATAGAAATGTTGAAATGTTATGTTTCCATTATGCATGTTTTATGTGATATGATTATGTTATGGTTTATGATCAGTTTAAACCTGTTGATATGAGGAATGCATTGGACTTAATAAGTGACGAGTGGAGCCCACTATAGCTCCTCGATGCATCAGCAGGTCTCATGAGAAAAACAATTGACTTGGAATGAGGCCTTGAAAAAATCTTATTTGTAGTCTTGTCATGAGGCCTTGGCTACGTGGTTATGATAGTCTATCATTATGCATTCCATCATTATGAAAGTGGTTATTGATATTGCATGTGATTATTCGACTAGTAGAATATCCATGTGAATACGTTAATGGAATTATTTCATTTTAAATTTTCCATATTATGCTGAAGTCCAAGTTTAAAAGGCTTTTGTTTTAGTTGTGCATTGCCTTAAATGTTTATGTTTATTTATGAAAGCTTCCGCAATATTGTTATCCTTACTGAGCATCTGAGCTCTCCCCTTTCAATGTTTTAATTTTTCGAGGATGTGAAGAAATATTTTATGACTGACCTGCAGGGATAGTCTGAAGGGGATATGAGTGTGGACTATGGATACTATGTTATTAGTTTTTCACTTTATGATGTAATGTATCATTTATGAATGTATCTAGTGTTTCCAAGGCTACTAAACTAATCGATCATTCGAGACATTAACTTTTATGATCATGCCAATGTTACGTAGTAATGCACCGACTCTGGGTAACTGGGGTCAGGGCGCTAAAGTTGGTATTAGAGGAAGTTTAGTACTATCCTTGGATGCTAGATTTTGATAAACTCTGATTAGAGCACATAGCCCTAAGATAGACTTTGAGGATTAATATAGTAGAACTTCCTAGAATTTTGATATTATTGAGATTTTTTTTGAATTTTTCAAGCAATACATCCCTGTATAGATATGAGAAGGTAGAGGCGGCTCTGGAACAGATGTACCTAGGGGTAAAACCCGAAAACACCGCTTTGAGGTAGACTCGAATGGGAACTGGTGAATGACAAAGGGCCTTGTTGCACTCTTGGTTATGACACTCCCAGGGGATATGCTTAGGATAATTCTCATTTTCATTACAAACCATTATGAAAGGTTTATGAGTATATAATTTCTCAAAGAAAACATTTTTATGATTATGGATTATATCCATAAATATTTCAATTTATGTTATGTGTGTTGCAAGTTTTTTATTATGTATTTCGATTCATAAACTAATCTAGTTTATGTCATTGTTTAGAAATGCCACCCAGTGGAAAGAATGGAAACTGTATCAATTCATGCACACTATTTAGGGATTTCCATCCTTCTCAAGATAATTATGGTGGAGTTGGTGATACAACTGGTGCTGATCACCTTATCACCATACGGGGACAACTCACTCAGGTTATGAATAATAACCTTACTCATATGGAGCACCCTGATCTGCAATGAGGATGATCAATTTTAGATCGTTTCATGAGTCAACAACTGCCAACATTTAATGGGGATACAAATCCATTAGTAGCTGAACAATGGATAAACTCCTTAGATAAAATATTCCACGCCTTGGGGAGTAGTGAAAGAGAAAAGGTTATCATGGAAGTTTACCACCTCACTAGAGATGCTGATCAATGATGGTCATTGATTCAAAACACAAAGGAAGATGAAGAAGTATCAAATATGGAATGGAAGGAGTTAAAAGAGATTTTATTAGAAAAATACTTTCCTCGTGACCATCGAGTAGATATGAAAAGGCAATTTCTGAGTCTGAGACAAAAGGAGGATGAGAATGTCACAAAGTATGAGGCCAACATTACAAGGTTAGAGAGGTATGCTGAAGATTATATACGTAACCAAATAAGTAAGATTGGTCGTTTCTTTGATGGGTTAAAACTATTTCTCTATTGAGCTTTAGTATCATAATATTTCTCAACGTATGATGATATAGTCTTGTGTGCTATCAATACAGAAAAGGAATTATCTAAATCTTATGATAATAAAGTAAAGCTAGATAACAAGAGAACGGTTGAACAAGAGACAGATAAAGGGAAAAAGGGAAAGAATGATTTTCCATTATGCAATAATTGTGGGAATAATCACCCTGGTACTTGACTAATAGGAATGAGAGTTTGTTATAAATGTGGAGAAAAAGGTCACCAGGCTCGTGACTGCATGGGAAAGAAAGAGGCTATCAATGTTGAATGCTATAATTGTAGGGAAATGGGGCACTATGAAAATGAATTTCCTAAGTGTCATGGAATATTACCTCATAAAAGTCCAAGTGATCAAGGACAATCTTATATTGTTACTATAGTTGAAGGGGAATAATTAATGTATTGGTACTTTTGGACTCAAGGGTTATATTCTAGTTATAAGAATAATGTGATATATATAAGGATTGTACTGCAGTACATGTTTTTTTTTCATTAAGGTTTTAATATGATAAAGGTAATCATATTTTTAGTATGTGAAAATAATAGAAACATTACATTGTTTGGGGAATCTGATGTCACAATTGATTTTGGTATTTAGAGACCTTTTAGAGAAAGTCTGGACATAGGTATTTTGGATAACTATAAAGGTTGGACTGGATTAAATTTAACTTTGGATAGTATTTTTTAAGGTTAAAACATTTTTGAAGATTATTTTTTGAATATTATAAGACTATAGATTTAGAAAAAGGACAACCTGCAGGTTGGGGGATAACCCGTTGCATCGGACAAAGCTACAGGAATCGAACCCACAACCATAGTGCGACAAGCCTTTATTACCTAACACTAACCTACATAAATTCCCTAGTTATTACAAAATATTTTTCCTAATCTATATGGTATGTGTAAATATTTGGAACCTTGTACGATTAGGATAAATATAATATTTTTGAGTTCTATTATCATTATGAGTGAAATATGGGATTGTGGTAAAAAAAAATTAAAGAATGAAAGTCTACAAGACAAGTATGTATATTTTCTTACGTTCTTAGTAACTCACCTAAATAAATTCTTCAACATTATGAAAGGTAACTTAAAAAAATGTTTTCGGTTAACATTTCCTACTGGGGAATCAATGATCATTTAACCAATCACAAGTTTGAGATTTTCATGTAGTTAACTTTATCATAATCATGTTTTCTACAACTCTTCATCAGACCTTGATGGTTTTTTTCTCCTCCATATCCATATTTTCATAGAATCCTAGTATGGGCTATCTCAGGTGACCATTCTACTTCTCATTCTTTCTTTTAATGTTATATTTTTATTAACCCTATTTCTGATGTGGGTTTTCCACATAGGTGTTTTCTATTTTCAACCTTTTATTTTCATAGAAAATTTTCAAATTGCGAGGACGCAATTTATTGAAGGATGGGAGAATGTAACACCCCAAGCTTCCATGGTACACTTCTCTTTGAATAATAGAGCAGCGTGTGTTGTACGCAACCTCAAGTTCTAACACACCATGACCAATCAAAGTATCTGTTATGAATAGTAATACCCACTTTTTGAAATCATATAAATTTTATATTTCAAAATGGACTTCATTTTTGCATTCGAAATATCAAAATTATCCTAAGTTGAAATTTTTTTGTAATTTTCTGAGAACTTCCAATTTTTTATGAATTGTAAAAAATACTTAAAAACTACTTTTTTAATCAAAATATTTTGTAGTGATAAATTATACTATTGAATGGTTTTAAAGTTTAATTAGAATATATTGTTACCATTTTATCAAATGGTTGTCATTAGAATTAATTTCACTTTGAAATTTGACATAAACAATTGTCAATCTTTTGATATATATTGTTTCTTAAAAACATGTTATTTTTTGTGATAGTGGGAATTAATTATAAAATTAATTAATGAGACATATATGTTTTTAATTTTTTAAAATAGACATCATTTTTGAAAATCAGAATATTAATTATATCTTAGGGTGAAGTTTTGGTATTTCTCTGAAAAACTTCAATTTTTGATGAATAGTGAAACAATTAAGTGGTAGTTAAAAAACTGATTTATTTCGTTTAAATGAAACATTACCACTTTTATGATTTGATTTTAAAAAATCCTACATAAATGGTTATCATTAGGAAGTAAAATTTCTTTCAATGAGATGAAAATAATTTTTGGTGAATAGTAACTTTTAAGTTTTATTAATCGTCATTAAAGGTAATTAGTGAAATTTAAGGTAAAAATGATATTATAAAAATATGAAAATATCTTGACACATGCCCTACCCTTATTGGATGAGTCATGTCCAACCAAGACAATCCATGGGTCAACTTGGGGACCCCATTGAGCCACTTGGGTAAGAAAATGACAATAATAACTTTTTATTTAAGGAAAGAAATAAAATTGTTACAAACATCTGTTGTTTTACTAAAACACTTTTTACATGGGGTTATTCAAGTCATATTTTTTACTATAAATATTCATTTTAAAGATAAAAATATTTCCTACATCATTGTATTTTTTTATAATTTTTAGACATTAAATAAATTAAATTGGTTATGACACCATGATAATGCAGTGATTACCAAATTAATTAACGATTTAAATAAAATTAAAAGATAATGTAATATATAAGACATACACTTGTCAGAAAAGTATTTAATGTGTATATTTCGAACCCGTATCACCTTATCCTTGAAATATATAATTTTGGGACATTTAAAATATGAAACTCATTATATAATAATGTAACATTTCATGACTTTTCAAGAGTGCCCCTCCTCTCCTATTATAAAACGCCCCCACCTCTACCACCTTATTCACACCATCAAAGACATTTGGATCGGCCAACCTCTGCCCAAACACTCTCTCAACTTCACTCTCTTACTCTTAGATGCCTCACTTTGGGCAGAAGTCTTCCCAAGGAAGCCTTCGGCTAACATCAAAAATAGTTACCCGATTTTAAGGTAATGTCTTCTCTTATGTTCTTTTGTATTATTTTGCTTCTCCAACCCCATAAACTATTTTTATTACTTCATTTTGTAACAACACCAGTATATTCAATATTCTAGAATGTTGTTATGAGAATTATTTGATTTACACTTACACACACCTTCATCTAATGGTTAAAGAACATACTGTTTCTTGTGGGTGGTGAATTACTGCCTCACGAAACGATGATTGTTCAATCTTCTTTTAACACCTCTCATGGTGGCCATTATGATGACACTATTTCTATATATGATATATATTATGTTTATTTTTTCCTTATGCTAATTTATTTTTCATTTATGGCATACCTTTATGATTTCTGTTATGGGTAAACACGATAATTTCATTTTAGGAAGTGCGGACTACCCCCCCTCAAAGTGATTTGAATCGTTAATGTCGTATGTGGGACGTATAAAGTATGTAGTTGATGATATAATATATGATATTATACTGTAATTATAATATACGTTTATATCATTATGATCTCATTCTATTAAATATGAAATAGAAATGAAAGTAGCGTTCATGCGTACGTACGGCTTACTGTCTCCATGAACGGTGCATTTCATTTCTTTACTCTAAATGTAATGTAATATTATAAATGCATGTATATACTGGATATATATGATATATATGATATCTACATCATGAATATAATTCTGGATATAATTTATATTTTACCACATGAACAACTTGTAATTATAAGATGTTTATTTTTGAATCATGTACCAAAGATCGAAAAAACGACCATTATTAACTTAAATGACTACATAATGTTAATAACATGGTAATAAGTGATATAAAAGGAATAATGAACTTGAAAAAGGTTCTTAAGAAAGTAGAAATTAACTCTAGTTTATTATTCAGGACATTAAAGAATGATCGAGTCAATTCGGACACGAGGTATGGGAACTTCTTAACCCAATTCCCATTCTTTGGGTTGAACTTATCTTTCTTATTTATGTTGTTCATTCATTATGTGAGAAATGAGTTTTTATATCTCATCATGTATTTTTAATTTCTTTATGTGAGCATATAGTTAATACACATGAGCGATCTATTTTATTTACAAAATGATCTTTGTAAGGTACTTCGTCTCAATCTCCATTCATTGAGGCATATTTTGTTTTATACACAACTTTCTTTGATACGGAGTATATACCCATTTGACCTTTACGTTTACTCAAAAGGAATATTTTTATATGTAGTGTTTTACTAAACAAAAAAAAGGAATGTTTTTTTCCGTACGTATGTAGCAACAACGACTTCTCCGCCACCGTCACCATTATTTGAGTTTCGGCTTCCTCTACATGCCTTAACATTTTTTAATCAAAAATAAATACCATGTTTTAATTTTCTTATATTTTTTTTATTTAAAATGGTATTGAAAATGTTTTTATTATATCAATGTGTTGTATTGATATCTTGTGATTGAAATGTGGGAATGTTATGTTTCCTTTATGCATGTTTTATGTGAATCAATTATGTTATGGTATATGATATGTTTAAACCAGTTAATATGAGGAATGCATTGGACTTAATAGGTGATGGGTGGAGCCCTCTATATCTCCTCGATGAATTGGCAGGTCTCATGAGACAAACCAGTGTCTTGGCATGGGGCCTTGACAAAATCTTATTTTTAGTCTTGGTACGAGGCCTTGGATACGTGGTTATGATAGTCTGACATTATGTGTTCCATCATTATGAATGTTGTTATTGATATTGCATGTGATTATTAGACTAGTAGAATATCCATGTGAATAAGTAAATGGCATTATTTCATTTTACTTTTTCCATATTATGCTGAAATTCATGTTTAAAAGGCTTCTGTTTTAGTTATACATTTCTTTAAATGTTTATGTTCATTTATGAAAGCTTCCACAATATTGTTATCCTTACTGTGCATCTGAGCTCACCCCTTTCAATGTTTTAATTTTTCTAGGATGTGAAGAAATATTTTATGACTGACCTGTAGGGATAGTCTGAATGGGATATGAGTGTGGACTATAGAGACTATGTTATTGTAGTTTTTCACTTTATGATGTAATGTAACATTTATGAATTTATCTAGTGTTTCCAAGGCTACTAAACTAATCGGTCTTTTAGGACTTGATCTTTTGTGATAATGCCAATGTTACATAGTAATGCACCGACTCGGGGTAACTGGGGTCGGGGCATTACAATTTTTTGTGATTGAAACTTGTGTTTTTTGGGTCATTTATATTGGATAATTATTTTTCAAATATTTTTACAGAATTTGTTTTTAAATTAACGACTATTGTACAGTTCTGAAAGTGGTTTTAAAAATGGATGTTTTGGTTTTTTTATGGAAATAACTTGTTAGATGTTTTAAAGTGATGATATTTATAAAAAAATGAGTTTTTTTTAGAAATGTGAATTGGTGTTTGGAATTAAAATAACCTAGTAATCTATGAATGTTTTCAAACCATTTGATTTAGTTTTGGAATACAATTAGAAATGTTTCGAAAGAGAATTATGAAATTGTTTTGGTTTCAATAAAAGTTATATTTGAAAAATTAATATTTATAGTTTACATTAAACTATAATTTATAAACTTCCTTATGAAACATTTTTCCTATATTCTGAATATTGTTGTAAAAAATTGATTTTTTTTATCTCAAGTCCATATATTTTAGGTTACAGGTTCCTAGTTGGATTCATTCATCATTTCTATGAGGCTAACATGGGGTGAGTTAGGTGGCGATGAGAAACCAGTGGTAGCATAGAGATGTTATCATTATTATCCTGACACTTTTTATAGTTGTTTTATTTACATTAATTTTGTATCTTTTATGACATATTTTGTCCTCTTATTTATGGATAGTGTTTGTGATTAATTTTATTCAAATGGGTTTCATAATTTATTTTGTTTTGACGTATTTGACATGCTTCTTTATTTTAGGTCATTATTTATTACAATATAATTTATCACTAGTTTGGGAGAAATCATTCCAAAGGGATTCTTATGATTCCCAAAAACTAGTTTCTAGCTCATTGGGGTTAGGAATTCCCTTCAGGCCAAGGTGGGTTCTAGGATGGATGGAAACCCAGTTTGGTTTGTTAAAAAATGTTATCAAAGCTTGTGTTGGGTTTCCTTTAATAGGATCCCAAGATTATTGAGTTTCCGTTGTTATTTTGGGGATATCTTGGTAGATAGGGAACTACAATTTTTGGAGCTTGAGAGGTAGGGGAACATAGATTCTAGATAGATATTTCTCATACATAGCCTTAATATACCATGGATGTTTGGGTTTTGAATTGGAAATTTGATTTTTTTAGTTATTGTAATCGATATTCATCCAAATTGTATTTTATATAATTTGAGTGTGCAAGTTATATCTGTGGTCATTGATTGGTTGTGGGAAGGAAACATAAGAGAACATGAGTTTAATGGTTAACATTAAAAGATTCGGAAACCATGTGGTCCCTCTGTGGTTAGGTCTACCTCTATTAAAGAGCATGTTGCATTGTTTGATTATAGTTTCCCAATCCATGAGTTCAAATGTACACATCACTTTTTCTTCCATATTTGAGATTTTTACACTCCATACCATTCCAAATATAAATTAATGTAATTTTCACTTGTCAGTGGTTTATTGAGTATTATTTTCATACCCTTTTTGGATGTGAATTTTGTGAACTTTTTTTGAAGGGTTGGGTAGTTCCTTGAGTTGTTCTGGTTTTAAGACTATATTTTATAAAATGAAGGGGTTTTTTTAGTTTTTTTATTTTTTTTATTTTATAAACATGGTTTTATGAATAAATAGGAATATTAAATTCCATTGGTTATATGAAAAGTTTTATAATCTATTTATTTTTATGGTATTTTAAAACTGAGATGTATCAAAATTTCTTCCTAGGGTATTACTGAGAGAAATTGAATCGAAAAGGAGGATTTCAAAGAATTTATGGATCAACGGAGATTTATTTGGAAAAAAATATGGAATATGTTTTTAAAAATAGAAATAAATTTTAATGATCTATAATTTGAACCATGGTTTTTTAAGAAAGTGGGATTTTAAAGGGATTTTTTTAACATTCCTTACTGGGGAAATGTGTGTGTGTTCCACCAAGGATAATTTTTTTTAAATTCATTATAATTTTTTTAGAGATGCATTTATAGAAGATGATTCTATAATTCCTTTTTGAAAATTGTGGTTTCAAAATAAATTTTTTTTATATGTTAATACTTTTTCCTCATTATAGGTTTTGTTATTTTTTCCTTAATTATTACCGTATAGTGGGTTTTTTTTTGTTTTTTTAGGAATGTATTGATATTATTCATGTGTTACATATTTTTGTTTCCCATAATATATGAATTTATTTTTTCTTATTCTAGTAACTACCAAAAAATACAAGTTGATTTGTTGATGTGGAACCTTCCTTGAGCTCATACCCCATCATGGACTTCATGAATTAAAAATTTCGATTTTATGTGGTTAATAAGGGTTAATAGAAGTCGTGTGGTTATTAGAAGTGATTGAGTTGATCCTAAATTTTATCTTAATGCCAAAAGATTAATGGGTTAGAGACATTGATTTCTTTATTTTATGTTTCAATATACTTTGGGTGGAGTTGTTTGTACCTTCATAGCTTCAGGAAGGTATTTAATGGTGGATTTTTGGAGGGTAATTTTTCTAACGATTCATTCAAAATATTGTAAAAGGGGAGAAATATCATTATTTATTAGTTATTCTTTAGGGATACCAATCAGTGAGGGATTACATCGATCTCTTTTTGAATTTGGTACTCTTTTCTCCAAATCTAGTCATTAGTTATTCTAATTATGCCCATTTCATTGGAGGTGCCCTTTAAATATATCTTGGTTCAATGAAACACCATCCTATCTGCACTCTCCTAATGATGCCCTTGGAATTGATGGATGAGATCCTGAACCTACTATTCTATAGAGGGGTTAGGCTCCCTCCTTCCATGCACCTAAAAGGAATGCCTTCGGTCCATTCTCCATTTTTCGAATCCAGATTTTCTTCCAGCATTTCTAGAGATATCAGTTTTCCCAAAAGTCATAAACCTCTATACAGGTGTTCCCCAACTTTTAATCTTGATGTCATAGTACAAAAATGCTTCAGATCACATCAACCAGAACTTAGTGGCCTTATTCTGCCATCACCAACTTTTAGTAGATGTGTTTGAATGATTTTTTTAATCCTAGGTTTTACAAGAATGAGCAGTGGTGGAGCTTCTAGACAGAAGGGATATTATGACCAGATTTGTGTCTATAGATTATTTGATCATTCCTAGGTTCAAATATCCTCACAAATGCATTGAATGTTTCTTTAATATTCTCCAGTGAACCTTTTATTTTCACATTAAGTAAGAGATGTTGGTGTCATTGACTTGGGCATTCATACATGAGCCCCCAATTCCCTTTCAAAACACTTCCATCTAGTGGTTACGTGGAAACAAGGTTGGTCATTTTTTGTGATCTAATAGTCGAACATATGTTGTGATACATCTTTATTTCCCAAGAATTTTTGTGGAGGTTGATGTCCCGATGAAGTTGGTGGACTGGGTTTAGATAACATTTGGAGAGGTATTCCAGTAGAAACAAGTTGTTGTCTTTGAGTCATAGACAGATCATTGTGCATTCAATAGTGAGTTAGGCCATTTGTCTTCAGTATTCTATAGTGGACATAGAAATAGACCGGTGTATGACCTAAAGGAAAGGGAGTTTTCAAGTCACAGTGGAAATAAAGATATATAGTTTAGGCCTTATCAGAAGGAGAATTATGAATTCATATCAAAAGTGGAAATAATGGGTTTTGAGCACCCCTAGGAGATGCAGGTTGAGCTATCACATGATGCATCAACTCAGTATGAGGCTAGCCCTAAGATATATAACACTTTTGCGGAAGACATTTTTTCACATCTAAAATATGACATCGATTCCAGTAGGTCGATGCAGGACAAATATGAATTAGGAGGAGCTAAGGAGCTGTGTCCAATAGCTTCTGTGGAAACTAACCCAGAGGCAATTTTCCTCGATAATGGATTCACTCATTAGTAGAAAGTTTAGTAGGTTTCTAAATGATCTTCACAAGGTGATAAGATCTATGAGACAGTCGTTTAGACTTCAGAAGGGATAAGTTAGAGGACAGTTAGTATAATCAATTGTATAAATATGAGAAACCATTTTGTAGGGCTGGTTGAGGAAGAATCAGGACCGAAGGATAAAGATTTAGCTCAAGCTAAATTATTAAGCCCAACACAAGGTTGTCAGACTAGTCTGGGTATGCACTCAACTTAACCAGTTGAAAATCTCATTGGAGATCAGGATCGTTTTGAGGCATATTATGAATCATAGATAGCTATTCAACTCTTAGTTGACAATTTAGATGGAATATGTGATAGAGGACTATATTTCTAGAGGAATAATATGGAGAGGAAAGGTAATCAATATGTTGTGTGATGTGTGGTGGTTAAATTGAAAATAACTAATGGCTTGATGGATTACTCTCAGCTACTAAAGCCAGTGGAAGTAGGGTCTTATAAAGATCTAATGTGAAGAATGGTGGTTCATCGGTCCATGTTTAGGAAAGAAAGAGGAATCAGGACCCACAAAATAGAAATATTGAAGATCATATAATAGGGTAGGGTGGTATAGAGGGAAGGTTATAGGGTACTATTGAAGTAAGGTATGAAAAAGGAAAAAACCATCTAGTTCTTATATTACATTCTAATGCTTAATTGCAAAGAGAGCCAATCAAAATCAAGGCCTTTAAGTATGAGGTGTATAGAATGATTGAAAGAGTAATACATGTTAAAAATAATGAGGGAAAATGGGTTTGGATCAATAATCATGTAAAAATTTTATCATATGGATTCAATGAGATTATAATCAATATATAAGAATACATTCAAACATGGGAAAATCTAGCTACATAATTTGAATATTTACTCAAAGATGACCAAGACATAAAATTATGTTTTCTCCACTGGAGGCTATATAAAATAAGACACACTAATAAATTCAGTCTTGTTTTAAAAAAATTCATCATTTTTTACTATGTTTAACATTACTTGACTATACTATTATGGTTTTCCACATTTTTACAAAAAAAAAATCAAATAATAAAATTATTTTTTAGTCAGTTTGACATCATTTGAAGAGGCTATAAACGAATCCATTCAAATGGAAGTTCACCAATAAAGGTATCTAGTAGTGGTTAATGTCGTAGTTCCATACAATGGGTGTAAGGATAACCTAGAAATTAAGTAGATAATATATAATTATCTAGAGCTAGAAATAGAGGGACCTTCTCATGAGAAGAGGAGTTATCTACTGTACTTCCAGTGTGGAGATCCAGAGCATGATAATCCCTCGTGTCTTAAGTATCATCGGTTTTCCCTCCAAAGTGGTCATTTTTTCCATCTATGTATGTTTTGTATGATCACTTTTAGAAGTATTTTTGTTTTTAATCCTTTGAGTATGTGTTATTTCTTTTAGAAAATTTCTTTTAATGGTTACGATCATGGTTTTGGAGCTTGGGATACTGTTACTATAATATTTTTTATGGTTCTTCATTGGATATGTTTCTTATATTTTTTTAACATCATTTTATTGCATGATTTTTTCATTTGTGGAATATTCCAACCCTCCATCCCTTATGGATTGATTTTGAGGCTGTTCTCTAGGTTTCCTTGCTTTTATGGGTTAGTTACGGGTGTCATTTAATTAATCTTTGTTGTTTGGGATAACATTTCATGATATTAGTGGGTTTTTCCAGCTATTTTGTTGAGACATTAAGGAGAACATTAGTTTTACATGAGATAGGAATTTAGATAATGATTGGTAAACATGGGTGTTTGTTCTACTGGTTGAGTTTATATAACAACCAATATTAGGACTACACCCTTTTAGGGTGTACCTTAGAAGTGGGATACAATTATTGAACCTATGTTTTCCATGTGTATTATGACCCAAAATGAGATCTCATGTCATTATTTTGTTGTAGTTTGTGGTTTTTTTCATTCCTTGGTTTTGAAAGTGCTTTTGTTTTGAGTTGGGTTTCTCTCATTGTATTTTAGTTGGCTGAGAACACATTTCCTTTTATTTATTCATTGGTAACTATCTTTCCCTATCCATAAGAACCCTTTATCAGAATATAATATGAAGATCTATCTTCATGTCCCTAAAATGCCTCAATCAAACTATATCTAACATAATTAATACAAAAGAAAAATTATCTATGGAATTTACAATCCTCACTCAGATTTCATTGAATTAAAAATCTATAAATATTTAACAATATCTTGTAATAGGTTGTTAAAAATCGGTAAACATAAAATGGATTGATTTGAAAAATGTTCTACTTCCTTATCCTTTAATTCACCTCTTTTAATAGGCAAATCTCTAGTCATCATATTTTGTGATTCTTTGAGTTGGTTCAAAAGGATTATGACGAACTCCTTATTCACATAGATGTTTAAAACATATTTTATCTAATGTTAATTTTGGAAAAATCATCGTAATGATGTTCAGTTATCTTTTTGGTAGGGTAAACATAGTTCATCCATTTATAAATATTGTAATAATTTAATTATAAATTTTCTATCATCCAATTATAAATTTTCAATCATCCAATTGTAATGTTTTTATCTTTCTATTAGAAAGTTTTTTTCATATGATTAAAAATATATTTCAAAATGAAAAAAGGTCTCCACATCTAGTAAATATATTTCCTCTCCAAAAAAATTATAGACCCTTGGGAATATATAAAGTTAGTAAAACATGTTATTTATGAAATTGTGTTCTGATTTTCAAAATTAAAGATTATAAAGTGTCGAAATTAGAACATTCAGCTCAAGAATTTCATATTTCATATATTCTTGTAGATTGTTTGTAACCTTGTGGTTAATCAATTTAATCATTATTCCGAATCTTAGTTTATGGTTTTTTGGATAAACAATGTTGATTGTTGCATTTGGTTAGGTCCTCTTGGGATCATCCATTTTTTATTGACCTTATTTTTTATTGTATAATTTTTCGTGAGGAAATTGGCGTAGATGGGAGTTTTTTACACCCCCATTAATTATGTTGTTTCTTTATTGTCATTGTACGAGGATGAGGTTTAGTTTGAGTTTCCATGGGTTTTTTGCTTGGAAATTATAAATTCTTATAGGATTCCTTCCATGAATTGTTAATGTTCATGGTTAGAGGGAATGTGTGCAGTCTCCCTTTGTAAGGATACTATTCATTTCATTTTGAATTATTAATGGTCTTTTAGCACAAACATCACATGGTTAAGTAAAACTGTGTGATTCCCCAAGAGAAAATGTGCATGTTCTCTGTTGTGTATGGTGTGTCGCACACAACTTGATCATGGTTTGGAAAACTATTTTCGAATCTTGTTGTGTGGCTCTAGTTTTTTTTCACCAAATTTCAAAGTTAGACCATAGTTTTTAAAACCATTTAGTACACAAAATGAACTATGAAATTGGTTTCTAGTCTAGGTTTTTCCCAAAGCACAGTTGGGGCGCAGTTTGGAAATCCATGTGGCTTTCCAAAGTGTTTAATTTTGGGGAATTTATTATTTTTAACACATACCCCCTATACAAATCAATTATCTTCGTGATAGACCATTAAAGAGATAAAAACTCCCCCATCTCTAATTCTTTCATTCTATTTGGTGATTTCTAAGTGGTTTTATAACATTTATTCCTCTCTTTCCCGTTTCTTCCAATACATCTCTCTCCTCTAGTGGAATTGGTTTTCCCCACGAACTGTTGAAATTTTATGGCCAATTTTAGGGTCACAACTGGATCTAATGTTGTGATTTTTGGTTTCTATGGTTTTTATACACTATTTATCCCCCCATGGTTGTGATCTCTAATGAAAGAGACATGCTTTAAAGAGCTTTAGGCTCCATCCAAGTAGATTTTCAATATAATGGTATCATTTGGGAATTAAAATCTTTCTAATTCCTTATAATTAAACTTTTAATTAAAATCATGATTATAATTGATACCCTTATAATGTTTTAAAAACAATTCACTGTGTATTGAGCTTGGAAGAAATGGATTTTCATTGAATTTCCATCTTTTCATGTTTTAAATGGAATATTTTAATGTGCTACGATATTGTGAAATGTCTGTGTGGATATTTTAAATGGTTTTCATGATGTGAATTTGAAATTGGTCTATTTTTTATTTCCAATGAGTGAAAAAACATATTTTAATGTTGGATTTTACATAAAGTGAGGTGGGGAACTCAAATTGACTTATAAAGGGGCAATACTTGGATATAAAATTGTTATCCAAAATGTGAGTGCTGTTTACCCCTTATAAAAAATACCTCAATAGAGATTTTGAAATCTATTTAATGGAATTGATGGTCTTATACCTTGATTTGTATTTCAATGAATAAGACCCATGTGGGAGGGTTTTATTGATGTTTTTTTAAATGGTGTGTGATTTCCATTATTTTACAAAGAGTGTTTGGAATGTCATTTTATTAATTGTGAAAGGGTTTTGCTTCATGATCTATTTTTTAGTGTTAATGACCCAGTTTATTAATTGTTTTTAAATAAATGAGTAACGTGAAAGGAAACCCTTGATTTCTTCTTGATTTTATCACCCCTTCGGTGGTGTTTGTTTTTGACTATGTGATTATTTTCATTTCCCTTATGTGGGTTATCAATATCTAATATATTATTGTTTCCCAAAATGTTTGGTAATGTTTTTATTATTTTATGGTTCAATTTTTAATATGGGTATATTAATTGTTGGGTTTCATTGATGAGGGTTATCAATAGTTACACCATGTGTACTAGACTTTACTTCCATGTTCTTATACCTCATGTCAATTTTGGTCATGGTAAACTTGATACTAAGTGGGTTATATTGACTATTATGAATGTCGGTCCACATGCAAATAGAGGCCCTCCATTCATGATAGGAACAATGACAAGGAGGGGTTTTTATTATAATGAGGGGTTTTTTGGGCTATTTGGATGACATGGGTTAATTATTAGTGCATAAAGGTGGATGGTTCGTAGGTTGGTGTACCCTTATATATGTAATTTCATTGAAGGTTTTGATAACCTTGGGTATAACCCATGAAAATTTCAATTTATTGGTTTGTAATTGATTGATGGTATTTTTTATAGTTTTCATTTGTATCATTTTCCCTTCTTTCATTGATATTGAACCTATTATTGTTTATATTTGATATATTCCTTGTACTAGGGATGATGGTTGTTTTTTTATGGTTGAATTGTCTGTATGATGGGTGATTTCCTTTAGAAAAATGAGTTTTCGATAATGTTTGGAAAAGCTTTTTTTTAACTTAAATACTCATATGTAGTTATTAAAGTGTATTTCAAAATGGTCGTATTGGTTTTGAGATAGAATCAACCGGTTAGAGGTTTTTTAAAAACCATTTTTAATTTTAATAAACGATTTTTTTAGAAACATGAAGGGTGTGTGTATTTGAAATAGATTAGACTGCTAGGAATGTTTTCAAATCATTGTATTTTGTTTTGGAAAATAAAGATAATGTTTTAGAAATAAAATTATTAAATATTTTGGATTCAAAAGAATATTAAATTTAGAAACGTTTTCCTTATATTTAATTTCAAAACTAGCATTTATTAATTTCCTTAAAAAAATTGAATATATTTGGTGGGTTTTTGTGACTTATTGGGGTTTTTAGCTTGTGACTATATGTTTTAGGTTTCAGGTTCTCAGTTGGACATGTTCTTCATTATTTTTGGCCGACGTGGGGTGATTTGGGTGGTCGTGAGAAAGTAGTGGTTTCATGGATATGGTCTCAAGCTCTTCATGAGTTAGTTTTTAGTTTTTTATTTTTGGTTGGTGTTGTATTTATTATTACCTTTTTATAACCCCCACATTATGGATAGTGTTTGTGTTTATATTTATGAAAATGATTTGAATTAGTTTAGATGGTTATGACCTCTCCAGAATGCTTCATTAACTTATCTATTTATTTATTCTATAACCTTTCATCTATTTTTGTGTAACAATCATTCACAAAGTGGTTAATATGATAACAAGGTGGTATTTCCCAACCCATGGGGATTAGAAATGCCCTCCAGGGCTTGTGGTAGGTCAAGTTCGGTGGTTGGTTGAATGGAAGCCCAGTTTAGTTCAATAAAAAAGTTATTAGAGCTGGTTTGGAGTTTCCTTAATTAGGAGACACTGTTCTTTACATACCCATTTTATTTTGTGATGTAATGGTATAGTGGAGACTAAGGTTGTCGATGAATGAGAGGAAATGGATAGGATATTCTAGCTATCTCTTTCTCTTCCTAAGCCTCAAGATACAAGGGGATGTTTAGGTTTTTAATTATAAACTTGAGATTGTTTTAGTTTTTGTCATGGATCTTGATCTGAATTGACGTTTTTTATCCCCATTGAGTCTGTATGTGATATTGGGGGTTTCTCTTTGGTTCTAGGATTTTATTTAAGAAGCACATGAGCTGAACATTTAGAATACATGGCTTTGGAAACTATGTGGTACCTATGTGGTTGGTTCTGCCCCTTTTGCAGAGTCTATTTCAGATTTGGAGCATGTTTTCCCAATCCATGTGAAACAATGTGCACAAAACATTATCTTCCATGGAAAGTTTTTTGGAATCCTCATTATTCCATACTTCTTATAAAGTGATTTTCACAAATATGAGGTGCATTGAAGATTGTTTTTATGCTGATTTTTATGATATTTTTGTGAACCTTATTTGAAGGGTTGTGTGGTACATTGAGTGAACATGGTTTTAAAATATAGTTTTGGAAAATTAAGGGTTTTGTAAATTTTTTTTTTTATAAAAACAGAATTTTATGAATGAACAGGAATATGTATTTCCCTTAGTTTTACAAATTATTATATAAAATAATTGTTTTTTCTTATAGTATTTGTAAAATTGGATGTTCCAACTTGCTTCCTTTGATATTATAGAAAGTATTTTTTTTCAAAATGGCGCGTTTTAAGAGAGTTTTGATATCAAAAAGAATTTTTTCTTTGGAATCAAATTTTGAAACTGTTTTGAAAAATGGAAATTAATTTAAATGACATTTCTTTTTATCCTTCGTTTTTAAATGATGTGGGATTTTGAAAGGAATTTTTTATGAATTACCTTTTTGGGGAAATGTGTTTGTGTTCAAATGAGGTTGTTTAATTTTAAAATTTATGTTGTTTTTGTATTTTAGGGATAAATTTTTATAATATGAATTAAAAATTCATTTGGGGAAATGGTTGTTTCCAAAGAAATGTTCTTTTAGTGTAAATATTTTGTAGTGTTTGAGGTATTGTTGTTTTTTCCATGATTCCTAGAATTTGTTGTAATAATTTTTCATTTTTAGGAATTAATTGATGTTGATCATGTATTTCTTTATTTTTTTCTCCTAAAATGATTGAAAAGATTTTTCTAGTTCTGGTGCACCTAGACTCCATGTCAAGTGGTGATGTGGAAACATCTGTGAGATAGAACCCCATTGTAGACTTAATGAATCTTTATATTCCATATTTCATTACTGAGTAGAGGTCATTATAAGTGGTGATGTGGTTTGAATATATTTATATGACACGAAATTCTATTGGAACTCCTATAACATCATGGATGTGATCTATCGAGATTTTTCTTATCAGATTCAATAAATTTTTCTGGGAGTCTATGGTACCTCCCTATCTTCATGGAGGTATGCCTTAACAGATTTTAAATATGTATTCTTTTAGTAGTTATTTATTGAGGTTGTAAAAGGTGAGAAATTTCATGATCTCATGGGTTTTAATCTGCGTGACTGATCGGTGGAGAAGTACTTCAATAAATTCTTCAAATTGGTCTTCTTTTCTCTAAATATGGTTATTAAAAATTCTTATAAAGGTCATTTCGTCAACATTACCCATCACCAAGATTGTTGTGTAGTTATACTTTTGTCAGTTCAGACATATTTTTTAGAGGTTTTCAATGATTCCATTCTAATAGAAATTTAATTTTCTAGGCATCTAGTGGTGGGTGATGCCTTCATTCCATCAAATGGGAATAACTATAAACCAAAAAGTAAGGAGAATAAATAGAATTAGCTAGAGCTAGAACCAAAAGGATCCTTCTAGTTGTAATATAATATATCTCATATTATTTTAGGGTGGGGTTATAGGTTATATTAATTCCTCGTATCTTAAGTATCCTGGTATTTTTTATCTATTTTGGATGTTTGGATCATCATTCGATGTTTTGTTAGATGGGTTATCAGGAGAGTTATTGGGGTTAACACTTTGAGTATGGGTTTTTTTTGTTTTGGTACCTTTCCTTTGATTGTTTTGATCTTGGGTTTGGAGCTTCAATATTTTTAGAATCCTATGGATGATTCCTCATTGTAGATGTTTCTTATGGATATTTTTGAATTCATTTTTCTGGATTTATTTTATTATTTTTTGGAATGATCCCCCTCAATTGTGAATGTATATTGAGTTTTTCACTAGGTTTCCTCTCTTTTAATGGTTGGTTGTGGGTTCTATTTCATTAAGAATCATTATTATTATTTTCATATTTTCTTGAGAGTAGTAATTTTCACCCATTTCTATGTTGAAACTTTTAGGTGCTCATTGTTTGGACATGAGAATAGTCATGAGTGCACAATTGGGTAAATATGTTATTTGTTATATGATTTGAGTTGGTATAGTAAATCATTTTTGGATTATTCTATTTTGGGATATTCCATGTTTTGTTATATAGTTATAGAATATAGGTTAACCATGTGTATCATGAATTGAGATGAGATCCCATTTTATTATTTTGAGGATATTTGTTGGTTATTTTCTTTATCTGTGTTGGTATATTATTTTGGTTTGACAGTGAGTTTCTCCATTGGTTTCTTGGTTGTTCTAGGAAACATTTCATAGTAGTTATTAATATGTGTCACCTTGTTAGAGGAATTATAAATGGTAGGGAGACAACAATAGGTCTCTCATTTTTAATATAATTTCTTGTTTGATGTTTTTTTCAGTTGTACTTTGAGATGTTGGGTATTCTATTGGTTGATCATTTTCATAGTTTTTGAAGATATTTTTTTTTGGTTTTGAGGTTATAATTTTTTGACATGCTCTTTTGGTTATGTCCTCTTGGGATCTTCCATTTTATCTTTTCCTTTTTTTGACTATGGACTTTCTGGGGAAAAATGTGGCATGGTGGGTAGTTTGTGACACCTTCTATTCACTATTTTTTTTTAATTATTTTACATGATTATGGAATGTTTTGATTTTTCATGGAGTTTACTCTTGGAATATATAAATTTGTATAGGCTTCCATCTATACATGGTTATGGCATGTGGTTAGAGGTAAACCAAGTGACCTCCCGTCATGAAGAGCCTCCTCAATTAATTTTTGAAATATAAACAACTTTTCAGCATGGTAAATGAAATATTATGCCCAATCCATTTGATCCCATAGAATAATCCATGTGGTGTTCCTTGTGTGTATGGGGTGTGATGCAAGACTTACACGTGATTTGAAAAATTGTATGAGAATAATACAATGTGGATGTAGTTTTTTACAGCGACTAATGGTGTGGTTGGCGCATGGTTTGTCTAATTGTGTAGTGCCCAGGTTGAACTGTGTGAGGGGTGTCTGGACTAGGTAGTGTCCAATATTAGGTGGATTTTTGGCCTGACAAACAGTGTTACCAAATCAGGCAGACTTCCCTGGTGTTTAATTTTTTAAAAATTACTATTTTTCCTCTTTGAATTGAGAGGGGTTTCAAACCTCATCTCCCTTATTCATATCGAATGACTCATGGGATCCCTTGGAGGAGCTCCAAAATCATCCACCTTTGATCATTACCTTCTCTTTTGCAATTTCCAAGAGATTTTAAGCTATTTCTTCATGTCTTTCCCTTTCTTCATTATCCCCTCTCTTCTCTCTTGTCTTTGTTTTCCCCCATGATCCTTTGACATATTTTGGATTATTTTAGTGTTATAGGATTCAATAAATATTATATTTTTGGTTTCCAGGGTTTCTATATTTGTTTTCAATCCCTGTGGGTGTGCTAATCAATGAAGGTGACACAATTCGGCTTGGTTTTTTCTTCTTCCATGTAGGTGTTTCTATGAAAATTTTTCATTTTTGAATTTAAAGTTTGAAAATCCGTTATAAATTCCATTTTATAAAATTTATGATTATATGTGATACTATTTTGATGTTTTAAAAAACCAGTTCATTTAGTTTTGATCTTGAAATAATTGGTTTCTTTTTTAAATTCCATGTTTTGATGTTTAAAATGGATTATTTAGAAGTGCCATGATTTTGTGAAATGTATGAGGGTGTTTTTTATATTTTTAATGATTTTTTTTGGTTGTTGATATGATTTTAGTTTCACATGAGTGAAAATTATATTTTAATGTGAGATTTTACATAATCTCTGTTGTTTACCTCAAAGTGATTTATAAAGGGATTACATAATATATTTTAAACAGTTAGTTGGAGTGTGTGTGTGGTTTACCCCTTTATGAAAAATGACCCAATGAATCTTGTGAAATGTGTTTGATGGAAATAAAGGCCTTGTGCCTTATTTTTTATTACAAATAAGAAAGGCATTGTGGGAGGGTGGCATTGAAAATTTTTAAATAGTGTATGATTTCCGTCATTTAACAAAATATGCTTGGAATATAATTATAAGAAATGTGAAAGGGATTATAATCTTGAGAAATGTTTTCATGTTAATGGTTCTGTTGGTACTTTGGTTTTAAAATGGTTAATGTGAAAGGTACCCCTTGATTTTCCCTTTATTTGATTACCCCTTCTGTGGGTTCTTTATCACTATGTGATTCTTTTCATTTCCCTTGTGTCAGTTATTGATCTCTATGATATAATTATTTCTCCCCTTATGTGGGAATATTCTGGATTATGCCATAGCTGCATTTTTTGTATGGGGATATTCATTGTTGTCTATTGGGGTGGGGTTTATCTATGGTAATTCCTTGTGTGTTAGACTTGACATACTTCAGTCATCTATGAGAATCATGAGAATCACTCCCAAAAGAACTCTTATGGATATCACTAAAATTTTTAGGGTTGGAGGAGGAGGATATATCTATATTATAGACAGTGTTTGACTTGAGATAATTCTCCTTGATTCATTGAACACATATACAAATAAACAATTGGATTAGTAATAATATAATTTGTTTTAAATAGTGTTGGGGTTATAAAATAATAATATCAATGGTTCCCTTATTATATACTTAAAACCTATAGTTCCCCATGTCAATAATAAAAATAATATTATTATTTATTAAAATTTTAAAACCCATTGAATTAATTAAATATTATTTTTGGAATAATTTTTTCAAATTTTATTCAAATAGAAATTAATATGTATTATTTCTCACTAGACCATTAAAATTGGTATGTCATTTCTCCACAATATTTATCATGCCTTCAATAATGACTATTTATTTAATACATGAATATCACTTCTTTATTTTATAATAAATAAATAAATTCTATATTCCCTTAATATAAAATAAATTATTATGAATTTTTTTATCACAAAATATTCTCACAACTAACTAGTGACGAAATATATGTGATCAAGAAAATGATAAATAATTGTTATTCAATATTACTGAATAATATTTATGAAACAAGATAAATAATAAATTTTATTATTATTTGAATAAGGTTCTAGATACACTTAGCATGTGACCCTTTAGGCCTATTTATCTGTGGCATTAGGAGAGGCCACCCAAAATCCTAGGATAGTATTTAGTAATATGTCAAGGTATCTGTAATTTCATAATGACATACAACCTCATATTGAAACATATTGTGTAATATATTCCCATTATCATGATATCTATAGTCAATCATGTTTGTTGGTGGTATCATCAACCTATGTACTTGATGAATATTTCTTTGACATTCTACAATTGAACCTGCGAAGGAGGGAGACGATGGTGGCGACCACGCGATGCTCTATCCTCGGTGACGACGGCGGTCGCAGCGTCGACTCCTCCCCCCTTTGAGGGGGATGGGGAATCGCTGTCTCATGAGAGACCTCGATCTTTCCGCCCTTTCTCCAACCCGGAGTTCCTCCCCCCATTCTCGGAAATTTCGATTAACCCTAAGGTACCTGATCTTCTTGATGGTGCACCGAATCTCCCCCTCACTCTTTCTGAGTTCACAGAGTCTTCGGCTTTGCTGAACTTCACTTTGGTGGCTCGTTTCAAGAATATAAGACCTTCGGTGGACGAATTCGACCGCTTTGTTTTTGGATCGTGGGATCTTCGCGAACGCGCGGTTGTGGGTTTACTGGATAGTAAGCAAATTATGATTAGGTTCGATTCCGAGATGGATCTCATTCAGGCTTGGGCTAGGGCACCTCGCTCCTTCAAAGGTAATCGTTTTATCCATTTGCGTTTGTCTTTTGATCTGCATATGAACCGTGACTCTCCGCCTAACGCTGTTTTGGTAAGTTTTCCCAAATTACCTCTACCATTTCAAAATCCGTCTGTTCTTCGTCTTTTGGGCAATATGGTAGGTAGATATCTCTGTTCGGATTATCGCACAGAGGCGGTTTGCCACCCGGTCAATCTGCGGGTGTGTGTTGAAATCGACGTATCACGCGTTCCGTTCGATCATATCTGGATCACGATAGGGGAAGAATACAGGGTCAAGCAGCGGGTTATATATGAAAATTGGCTGGATTTTTGTGGTTTCTGCAACCGATTGGGCCACGCGGCTGAAGGTTGCCGAACAAGGATGACCTGTTATAGCAGTAAGGAGGTTAGGATGGGATCCGAGGAAGGCATAAGGCACACTGAAGTGGACAGGGACTTGAGGAGGACCCTGGCTTCGGTGTCGAAAGGGGTATCTGCAAGAGGAATGGGTCCTCAGGCTGGTGAGGTCCTTCCATCGGGTTCCTGTGTTTTTGTATCTGAGGAGAATCCCACGAATGGCAATTCCAGCTCTTTCGGTCTGGAGCAGGTTGGAGAGGAGAGTCATTGTAGCCCTGTGGAAGCATTTGTCACGGCCAGTCCGAAGGAGACTAAAGGCCTAGATCCCCTGGCCAAGCCTTTCATGGCATTGGACAATAGGTTTGAGGTTCTTGAAGTGGAGAATACGGTTGAGGATCCGGAGGATACCATTACAGGGGACAAGAAAGATGAGGTGCTTACGGAGAATAGGCAAGAGGAACACTTGGGGCAGGAGCCGATTGCAGGTCCAGTGGGAGAGGAGGATATTAACTCCAGTTGGATTGCTAGTCGGGGGGGACAAGAACTCTGAGGTTCTGCTTAATCACATGGGGAGTCCTTGCACTGATGCTGCACTGAATGTTGCAAACATGGAGCAGGGGGAATGGAAAGATACAGGCATCGAGGTGAATAAGCATGCTTGTGCCGTGAAGGAGGTTCGGGAGGCCTTACATCCAACAGTAAAGCAGGTTTTTGACCGCCTTAAAAGTGATCTTGGTGCTGGAGATCCACCTTTGAGGGAGGTTGCTGTCAATTCATGTCAATTGCAGCCGATTTCTGACAATATGAGGGATAAAGGAGGTGGACTTGATAAGGAAAATCTTACCGTAGCTGGTTGGGCCTCTTCTGGCAATAGATTTGCAGGGATGGAGCAGGAGGAGCCACCCACTGGGATGGCTGATCGGCAGGATTTTGGGACTCCTAATAACCCGGGACTTGGTGTTGTTGGTGAAATGAACCCTCATTGCCTTGTTGGGTCTGATCATAACATGCTCTCTCAGGCCGGAGGAGAGTCGATTAAACCCTCAGATGATGTCTTGGGAAAGAAAGGTGATGGAAGCAAGAGTTTGGTTTCTGTGAATATCACTGATAAATGGGGGTATATATCTAATAGTGAGAAAGAGTTTTCTGGAAGAGCAGACAGACCTTCATATAGTGACATTGTTCAAGGTGGTCGAACGAAGATGTCTGAAAGTGAAGGTGTCATGACTGCGCCACCAAAGAGGAGGCCAAGGAGAGACTACACGGATCTACCCAAACCAATGGCAACAAGGTCTGCACACAAGATTGGAACGTCACAAGAAAATTTCATTGCAAATGGGTACAGTGGAAAACTAAGAGGAGGGTCCCTGAAGAGGGATAAAGGACTCAGTGGAAAACGGCCGGTCAAAGAGAAGTTGTCTGAGGAAATGCTGCGGAAGAAAAATATGTATCTTGAGATGATGCGCAAATATGAATCTTCTGAATGGGAGTCAGCTGATCCTGGTGATGAGTTATCTGATGATGGGGAGAAGGATGCATATGGTTTTGATGTCATGTAGCATTTTATTTTCTTCTGACTTTACTTGCACTTTTCTTTTAATAAATTTGCGGGACCAGGTTTATGCCCGGTCCAGACCTTCCTGGTACAATTGAACCTACCCACATAACACTAAAGCCATGGATTTATTTTGGCTATCTAATTTACATTTAATGTCCTGAGATATAAATATCTGTAAATTAATATAAGGGGAAAATACTTTCTTCTTTTATTTATTAATTCGATATTACTCATGATGCACCCAATGTATCATACCTCACCGGAAACATATTTCATCATCATTTACATTAACACATCAAAGTATGAAACTAAAGATATTAATTAATTATAATATTATTCAATTTTATGGATCAATACACATGTACATATATTGGAACATCCATTAACATATATAAATGTCGATTTCATAATATTGGGTTAGGTTCTCAAAATCATCTACACAAGAAATTGCCAAGGGCGAACACCATGAGAAAGTGCTTCACGGTCCTATGTGTCTCAATCCATGATGGCCAATATCATTTGTGTCTGGTCAAATGATACCATATGACTATAGAATATATATTTTAGTATATTATCATGGAACATCTTGTCTCTCATCATAGAAGGGAAAAACTCTAACCATTCATTATGAAAACTACTCTTAGGACATTATCACACACTATGCCAAGAACAAAAAAGGGATGATGTTATTAAAGGTTTATTAATATTCAAAAATATTAATAAAGGTAACCATAAAGTACACAGATGATGGTTATAGGGATCAAACTCCAAAAAACTCCCACTTTATTTATAGCTAACTACAATAAACATCAATCTTCTAGCCCACATATGATAATCACGATTCAACTAAGATAAGGATTTGGGTAAGGGGACCACCATATTTTCTTCCATTGATACTCTTATTACAAGAACTTCACCCCACTAGTAAAATTATCTCTTGGGGTGTTACATATAATGTTTTTTATTTTATCATTGGTATTCCCTTTATTATTTTTCAAGAGCCACTAATAGATTATTATCACAATATTATGTGAAAGAGTACTTACTGTTGGGTAAAACATTAAGGCTATAGAAAAATTTGAGTATCCAAATAGATTATTTAGATACATCAGAAGCAATTATATATTTAGACTCTATTTTAGAATCAATGTAAATGGCTATTTTGAAATCTTCAAGATCACAAATCCACCATTAAGACTAAAGAAATAACCTGACTAAAGAATCATATCTTTCTAATATGTTTGAAATATAGCATTAGTATAACCAATAATAACTAGCTCATTGTCTCCTCAATATAATAGGATCATATACATATTTCTAAATAGATAATTAATGACAACCATAATAGAAAACTAATGGTTTTTACCTTGGCCATCTTGATATATTACTACAATGTTCAATTCAAAGGGAACATCAATCCTAATACATAACATGGAATACATGATTGACCCTATCGTAGAAGTTTATGTGATCATTCTCATTCTTAATTTCTCCTCTTAGGCTTAAGTAATCATTTTCATAGAAATATGTATACCATGTGGCACTTGAAAAAAATCCTATCCTGGATTGTTCAATTCCAAATCACTTTAGTTTTTGGTCAATGTTTTTACCTTGACATAGTCCAAGAATCCTATTAGTTCCATCACAAATGATCTTGATCACTAGAATATTGGCTGCCTCACCTAAGTCTATCATTTAGAAGAGTATATTTAACCACTTTTTCACTAACATTAAGAACGAAATGTCATTTCCAATAACTAATATGTTATAAACTTATACTAATGACCACACACCTATTAAACCTCCTATAAACTCAAGGATCTCTTTTTTTCATAATGAACCCAAATTCCTCTATAACCTTATCAATAAGAATATTCTATGAACTAGATGCATTATTCAATCCATAAATGAATCTATACAGCTTGAAAACCTTTTTATAATTAGTTGGAGTCAAAAAAACCTTCTAGTTCTTCCACATGACATATTCTTGAAATTTCCTATTAAGGAATAATATTTTGACATTCATCTTCTAAATTTCATAGTCATGGTATGTTGTAGTATAAAGAATAATTTTAATGGATTTAAACATGGAAAATATGGAAATGTTTCACCATAGTCAATTCCTTTACACTATTTAAACCCTATAGAAACTATCATTTAATTATAGCCACATTACCTTCAATGAACTGTTTTCTCTTGAATACCTATTTTCTTCTAATAGGATTTTTATCAACTGGTAGATTGACTAAAACCAAAATGTGGTTATGATACTTACAATCCATATAAAAATTAATGGATTACTTCTATTTTGTAGCTTATGTTCTCTCTATAGCCTCATTTTAAAAGAGAGGTTCATTATTACCAACTAATAATGAGTCACTATCTTTGGTGACTAGTAAAAAATATTTTTTAGGAAGAAATTATTCCATAGGTACCTATTAAATTTGTTCCATTAACAACTCTTATGTATATTGAGCATCAACATCATCAAAATCAGTCATGCTCAAATTATCCTTCTTGAAGACGGTGTTGGACCCAAGGTGGTTTTTTGATTATAATGGAGTATGGTTTGTGTTTTTTTTCAATTCCCACAAGGAAGACCAAGGAGTTTTCAGAGAATGTGGTCTTACATTTGAGGTTCAAATTAGTATTGATGGTGGTGCAGTTTCCCAGTGTTTTCCAAATTTTTGGGCCCCAAAATCAGGAGGCTGCTTTTTGGAAAAAGAAGGTTTTCTGTGTTGGAGTGTATAGTACGTGGATCGATATAAAAGTACACGAAATGGAATTTCCAAAATAGTTAAAAGACCAGAATAATGGTATGCAGAACAGTGAAGAAAATCAATGAAGGTAGGGAACTGTGATCTATATAGTGGGACTGGTTTGCGGAACGAAAAATGTTTCATGGTGAATACTAGCTGTTTGCAGATGGAAAATGGTTTGCATAAGGTTTTTGATGCATAGGATATATCATAATTTGTGGAAATTAGAGGGTGATTTGAGATATTGCGAAGGAATAATGTTGGCATGCAGACTGCATAGGGAAAATTGTTCGTGGGTGAAGCAGTACGCGGTGAGGCTATACCGAATCATTGATTTGCAAAATCTTGGATCAGAAAGATTTTTGGATCTATTTTACTATATAAGGAGTGATAATACCTTATTTAGAGTGAGTTATTCTGATTATAAATTTTAGAAGAATTCATTTAACCCCATAGTGGTTCATGGGAAGAAAACTATATGAAGGAAAAAAAAGATGATTACGGAGGAAGAAAATGGTCCACGGAAATAGTGGTGGTCTACAGAGGAGAAAATAGTCCATAAAAGAGAGTGAGGTTTGAGGAGGAATCTATCGTATTATGTAGACTGTTGTAGTATGTTGCGGAGAAGGGAATTACAAAGAGGCATCTATCATAGAATGTGGAGTAGGGAAAAATACGGAAGAAGTAGTCGCAGTATGCGGTGCAGTATGGTTCGCAGAGGAAGGAAGCCAGTTTGTAGAGGAACAGTCTATGAACTAAATAGTGCACGAAAAAGTACATTACATTTATAGGTGAAAAAATAACTTCAATAGAGCATCCATTTACAGTTGAGGATTCATGATTTAATTCTAATCCATTGAAGCGATAGTCTACATGGTTGTCTTAATTTAATACATAAATGACTTTATTTTGTTGTGTCATACCATAAAAAAGGTTTTTATTGTAAAAGAAGATTTCATTATATCCAAATTTTAAATTTCATCCATACATGTCTAGGAATGAAACATAGATGACTTTTTTAGTAAAACTTTTCATAAAATAACAATTATGCTAAAAAAGAATTATTTTGGTTAGAAACAAAATGTGTTGGTATCTTATATCCAAGTTTTAATGTTTTTCACCATTGGCTACTCGAATATAAACCTTTCCTCTAGAAATATCTTGGAATCTACTTGGTTCTTGTATTTAGATAATGATGAAATTACTATAAGCGATATCTAATACCCAATGTGTAGATGTTGAAATATTGCACATTATAATGAACACACCATTATATTCACATTGTTTTTTACAGATCCTCTTCTAGTGGCCCAACATACCACATAAAAAACAATATTTTATTTTCTTTCTTAGGGATTTTGATCATATTCTTCTTTGAAGGATGATTCTCGGGAGGTTTAGACTTATAGTGAATTTTGGGTCCATTTTCATTATTCATTCTTTTATTATTCACTATATAGGCTTCATATTTTTCATTCCTTGTTCCCCTGTCAAAATAGAAAATTAAAATAATAAGTTCCGAAAGAGTCTTCGCAGAACTATTCATGTTGTAGTCCGTAATGAAACTGGGGAAGGTTTTTAGTAGTGTAGAAATTATAAGGTCTTTATATAGCTCATAATGGAATTTAACACCCAATATGTCTAAGAAAAATTGGTCTCGAATCATCTTGACTACATGAGGCTCAACTAGCATTGACCATCCATGTTTACATGTGAATATTACATTGTAGATCTCATATCTCTCTTGTCTGTACTTCTCCTGATATAGATCATGAAGGTGATACATTATGTTATACACATCCATATACATGTATTTATTTAGAATCTCCTTATAAATGGAAGATAGAATGAAATATTGGACATATTTAGCATCATACAAATATTTACCATAGATAGAAAACACTTCCTCACATACCTCTTGGCTAGGTGCTTCATGAATTGGGTTTTAAAGCACATATAATTAATTTTCAGTAAGTATAATAACAGAGAATCACCTTTTCTATTCATTGAAATTATTTCTAGTGAGAATGTAATCCTATAATGTATGAATCATTATAATATGTCTGAATTAATGTTAATTATCATTTCTATGACTAAAATTAGAATAAATTTAGTACATTATATCATAAAATTAGATACTAAATACTAAATTTGTTATTCTACCACTATTTTATAATAATCTATCAGCTCTCACCATTGGTTCCTAACATCACATATCTTTTAAATTCTAGTCTCAATTTCCCATATTCAACTTATCATAATCTATACATTAGTGAAAGATGTTTTTTGAAGGGTCTATAATTGGAATAAAATTTCTAATTACATTATCAATAAATTAATTGATATATTTAGTAGACACTCCAATCCTGATATCCCCAAATTTAGATTTCTTCAACCCTTTCCCCTCAGTACTACTTTGGTAATCAGTTATTCATGTGAACTAATTTATGTTATCCAAAAAGCAATGTTTTATTTCCCTAAAATATAAAATCATCCCAACATTATTTCAGTTAAATAAATTTGATCTATTTTTTGATTATAACATATGTAGTGGAAGGCTACACCGAATTACTATAAATAATAGAGGTTTTTTTATCATTATTCATAAATTTACTAATATATATATTTATTACTTGATTTTTTATTTTAGGTGTATTTAAAAAAGTGATTAACCATGTATTAGATAAATGTTTTGCGTAATCTAATTTATTTGAGTTCTAAATTTCATTCTTTTCCATTCATTAATTCATGTGATCACAACAAAACATCCATAATGAAAATAACTGTGAAACATTAAATAATTAAAATAAAAAGAGTTGTAAAATCATTATCTTTTCCCAATGGTTATTTTATCTAGAGGATGGTAAACTAATCATTGACTTAGGGGAATAACCATGAACCATGGTTGGTTCATGTTTCAACTTTCCACCTATCCACCCTTGTATCTCTTGGGATAGTTTTTCATTATCTCCAAACGTGAACCACCTCCACTCTCCTGTGAGCTCTACCAATTACAATAGCTCTTACTCACACATGGGTGAGGGATCCAAAGTATTAGTTATGGGGATTACAAAAAAGAAACCATTAGCACATATGTTGTTACATAATGAGACGAGGGATGATGTGTATCCATCAGAATAATTTAATAATAAATTTAAATGAAACCATTGCATACAATGTTCTGGTATATGATCATGATCATCCACATACATGCAATGAATTACACATTTATTAAATATAATTCATTCATAATAATTCTAATTTAAGATAGATCATACTCGAATCAATTAATTATATTCTTCTATAATCAACTATTTTATCATAATTCTTATCCAAACAATATTGTGATCCTCGCCCATAATAAATTTAGAAATTTTAAATAAGTTTATTTTAAATTGACAATGTACAAAACAAATACCTTGTAGAAAACACGGTGAGTACCCATTTGAACGACCACTCATGTGTTATTTTCATATACCTTTTACTCATGTTTCATGTAGCATACAACAATTATAACATAATTTCATGGCATGTATGAGTAAATTTAATGACACATGAAACACAAATAATTTAGGTTGTGTGTTATGTTTTAGTACACACAATGTAATCATTGTACTAAAACATGTACATGATATACTATTCCAAATATCAAAAATAATATAATTAGACATTATGTGTATATAAATACCATTACATAGAATATAAGAGTTTACTGAATGACAAACGCAAAAAATATTAAAATTTTTAAAAATATATAATAAATTAATTTAAATTTTGCATAAGGAGGTAATATACACAGTGTGTAATAGCCTACTAAATTTCATGTATAGATCATTATTTTCTATCCACGATGTATGCCTAGGGACTAGGAATGTGGTCCTTCTATGGAAATTAATGGATTACACAACATGTAAATGGGATACACACCATATGGTCTCTGAGTTTTATAGTTACTAATTGTCTAGGTCATGTAAGAAAATATTCGGTCAATTTTTGACTAATGGACAACATTCCATGTTCTCTAGTTACACATCATGTATCTCGGCTAACTATGTGCCAATATGGACTGGTAAACATATAGAGTATTAAATACACATCATGTTCAATAAATTCACTCACTCCAAATTATTTCCAATTTAATTTGTGAGTTTCCTTGGTGATTTAAAAATGGTTACATGATGTATTGCAATGGGTTTGACACCATGTACACTTGTTCAATCTGGCTAGAATCATTAGCACCATAGAATGATTTCTTCAAAAAAATTCATTCATAATTAACATTTTTATTGAATATATTAGTGATAATGAAGGTGAAAAAAAGAATATATCTGGATTTGTATTAAATAACAATTAAACTATGATTGAATACTAACATTAAATGCATAAATCAATCAATAATATTTAAATAATTATAAATAATTATAAATAATTATAAATAATTATGTGACCCCTTTGATACCACTAGATATCAGAAGTGTTGTGAGGGAATGCTCGACTCATATTTTAGTCATAATCGAAGATTCATCAGTGATTTACATAGATAAAGAATTTTGTGACCAATGGAATTATATCAAAGATTTATTTACATGAAAACAATGGAAGAAAACATAGGATCATCATATAATGATTTGAAATTAATTTAAGTAGTTTAGGAAATCCCATGTAATGGATTATTTCGTCAATGATGAATCTAAATAAGTATCTACATAGTATCTTCATTTCATGGTAGGATTCCAGTAGTGATTTAATCTAGTGGTGTTCTACATGCAATCCATGAACATTCTATCATCACCATAATAATTTTTTACTGCTTGTGTTGTAGATCCTAACTCTTGTGTTATTCATATATGATCATCATAGGAATTTCTTCTAAGTAGGATTATTCTTGATATCACTAGAATTTAGAGGGATGGGGGTTGGTCAATATTAATTCTCAAGAACATTTATAGAGAGGTTATTTAAAGGGATTAAGAGAATTTTCCTTGACTTAATGTAGAAAAAATAAAAAAATGGAAACCATTAAGTTGGAAATATTATAAATGGGTTTAAATATTGTTATGGTTAGAAAAAAATATTTCACATGAATCCTTATTATTTTTGTAACGACCCGAAATTTTGAATAAATATTCTATCCTAATTTTGTGTGTTATTTTATTTTATACTAAACAAAACTGTTTCATTTGATTACATGAGTATAATTAAAATGAGATTGTTGGGTTTCGACTTTTATATTACCGTTGGTCAATATGATTGCTGGAAACAAAACATTTTTATTATTGTCTCTAAATACAAGTGATCTTGGTTAATTAATATATAAAGAAGATTCGATGGCCTCATCCAGTAGTCTCGGGCCAATTGAAGCCCATCTAACGGAACTTGGGAAGGAGGTAGCACCAATGGGCTTTGCTCTGGACCAATCCCATGCCGAACTTCATCATTTGAAGCTAGAACGGAATCACCTTCATGAGAAGTTCAAACTGATAGAAATTACTACTCGTGCGATTTTGGCCGAGCCGGCCTCAGATTCTCTCACCTTAGCACACCTTACACTTAGGTCCTATGCTGGGGTTATAAGGGGCTATGTAAAGAGACCATAATCCTTTTTTATAAATAAAATTGTGTTGTCTTCTTATGGTGAAGTTTGGGAGTTTTCAAATGTTCGAATGAATATAGGATGTATTTTATTGATGAATTTTGAAAAAAGGTTATTTTAAAATATTTATGTAAACCTTAAATAATTAATAATGTGTAATGATTTTCAAAAAATGGTTTTCTGCAAATGTCTTCAGTAAAAAATTTAGAGTCTAATAAGATTAACTTAATTTTTGATGAATAGTTAATTATGAATAGTGATTTAATGCTTAGGATTTGTAATGTTACCAAATGGATTATTAATCTCACTTAAATAAAGTATTAATATAATCTAGGCACCTTGATTAAGTAATGTGATTCAATAAAATATGTAAATAATTGTTTCACAAATTATTAGTCAAGTATTAGTTTTTTAGGTGAATAGTGTTTATTAAATAAAAATTTAAATTAAAAATATTTAGAAAATTATTTTTATGAAATGGATTTCATTTTTGAACTCAGAGCATCGATATTATGTTAAGGTAATTTAAGAGGATTTTTCTGAAAAAATGAATTTTCAGTGAATAATATATTTATTTAAAAATTAAATTAAAAATATTTAAAAAATTATTTTTATTAAATGGATTTCATTTTTGAAATCAGAGCATTGATATTTGTTTGAGGTGAAATTTTCGTATTTTTCTGAGAAAGTTGAATTTTTAATGAATAGTGAAAATACAGTTTTTAAGTTACGGGTGATTAATGATGTCATTAAATGATGCATTAAGTATGTAATCAATATGGTCGACTTATGAATAGTACGATATGGTATTAGGTGTCCCCAGTGGACAATACCATGGGAAAATTCCATGGGCAAGCCCATGGTTTTGCCAATACCACCAATGAGGTGTCCTTGGCCATTAATGCCTTGTCCCCTCACATCCCCTATAAAAACTAATCCATTCTATAATCCTTTGGACTAAAAAATCATCCACAACGAATTTCTAGTATCCTTACCTCCCAAAGAGTCCTCCTAAGGTGCCCCCAAGCTCTCATGTTCCCAACCATTGAGTTTTAAGAGTTATGTTTTAAGGTAAGGGATCCAACATCTCTCTTTCTTTTCAAATACCTTCTTTTAAGTCATTTCTTTTATGATCCATGTTTTTATGTTGTAGGATGTGATTTTATATTCCTCCTACTGTCCTTTTAATGTTCATATGATGAGATATCCCCTCTTAATCTCATCATTTCGTTTTATGAATGTTTAAGTGGCGCTGTTAGGTTGTAGAAAATTTTGTAACAGATTCTTTCACCCTTCTCATTTTCAAGTTCTATATTCTTGTCAAGTATTTCAAGTTCCTTTTTATTATTTTAGGGTATTATCTCTCTACATATCATACTGATAATTTATGTTCATATGATGAGAGAACCTATTTAATCTCATCAATTCATTTTTTGAATTTTAAGTGACGCCTGTAGGCTGCCGAATTTTTAAGGGATTCTTTAACCCTTCTCATTTTCAAGTTCTATTCTCTTGTCAAGTATTAAAAGTTCTTTTTTATTATTTTGGGGTATTATATATATGTATCATATTTATCTTTTATGTTCATATGATTAGAGACCCTATTTGATCTTATCAATTCATTTTTTTTTAAGTTTATGTGACGTCGTTAGGCTGCCAATTTTTTAAGGGATTCTTCCACCCTTCTAATTTTCAAGTTCTATTTTCATGTAAATTCTGTAAAGTTTTTTTATTATGTTGGGGTATGATCTCTATATCTTTCATAATTATATTATATGTTCATATTATGAGAGACACTATTTTATCTCATCAATTCATTATTTGGAAATTTAAGTGAAGCCATTAGGCTGCCAAATTTTTATAAGGGAAATCTTATTTTTTTCTTCCTTCCATGTTTTTCATTTCATATGGTATTTCTTTAAAATTTCATTACCATGTTATTATATCATTTATTTTATGTCCCCCTACTGTTTTATGGATCATTTATGAGTGGGTGACCCATGTCCCCTCTCTTTTCAATGTTTTCTAAAACCCTACAACATAGCCTTTATGCTGCAGAATTTCCGTCTCAAAATGTCTATATCTTTTTCTCAACTTCTTTTATTTTATTATGTGAGTACTCAAAGCTATTTCTTCTAAAGGGGTATTCACATTTATACCGAAATTTTCTATTTTAAATTATGTGATTTACATACATGAGACCCACTTTCCGTTTTTGTGGGTTTAAAGTGACATAAAGATCATGTCTTTAATTCAGTTTTTAAAACATTATGATTATGAAATGAAACCCATTTATTTTATTCTATATGGGTTATTTATGAAATGTTTGATGATGATATATGTGGCTCACATTATAAAAATAGAAAATTTTAGGGTGCGCCCTGATAGCGCTCCAATGCATTTGGTAAAGACATAATCTCTAGAGATGACCATTTTTTTAACGATATCTTGGTGAATAACCTTGATAATTGTTAATGACACCTTGGGGATGGACCTTCATGAAACGGAAATGGTTGTCTATATTAAATTTTGTAGCCATATCTTCAAGTTATGAAATACGTTATTTTTATTATAATATGCCTCATGATTTCATTCTCATGCCATAAAGTTATTTTTCCTGACTTTATTGATGTATCTCAAGTTCACATTTAAATGTATCCCTTGTTTCCCTTACTTGGCCTTATGCTCACCCTTTCTTTTGATGTATGTCCCCAGGTTATGAGATGTAGTAATGAACCTAGGATGAACATAATGAGACTCCTTTCAAGTGTTTAAGAATAATGTTTTATGATCTCATGTTTTGAGTTCCTGGTTTCCAAGACACTAAACCTTAAAGATCCTCAGTTTTGTATAATGTAATGAAATTTTATGTGATAAAAGTTGGGATGTCATATTTGGTATTAAAGGATGGTTTAGTTATTTGTGGAAATTAGGATATGAAATTGTTATGAAGAACCCTATAGAAAAGTTTAAATATAGGTAATCTTCCTAGTATTTGGTTGAGTATTGAGTAAGTGGTTTATCAAGAAAATACATCCCTGTCTCGATACGAGCAGGTAGAGGTGGCTTTGGCATAGATGTACATAGGGGTAAAACCCAAAATCACCACTTTGTGCTAGACTCGAACGGGAACTGGTACACAAAAACGGGCCTTGCTGCACTTTTGGTTACGACACTCCCGGGGGATATGCTATGGTAAATTCATAATCTTAGTATGAACCATTATTAAAGGGACAAAGATAAAATAAAATAAATATTCACATAAGAATATATGATCATGGATAACCTAGATTGGATCCTAGGGGATCACAAGTTAGGGTATACTTTTCTTCAGCAAGTTTATCCTTTTATGCTTTAAGTTTCCTTTTCATGATTATTAGCTAAGTATTTATGCCCCCTAATTATACTTTATTTTATTAGTTAATGGCAGGAAATGGAAGAACATGTCCCAACAACACATGTGATTGGAAATGTGATGATTTCCCAATTAATATGACTGAGATGACGAGAGATCAAGTTGATCATATTCTGATTATGCCAAACCAATTATCAAAAATCACATTTAATAATTTGTACCTAGTTGATTCACCATGTTCTTCAAGGAAAAAGAAGACGAATCCTCAAGGATGTTCATCTGATAAAGTCGATTAGGGGATTTAAAGATGATTATTATTCTGGAATACTTTCACTATTTTGGGAATCCTATCTGATCAAGGTAAATAGATTACTATAGTATTTTCGTTTAGGACTAAAGGTAGACTTATATTTTTAAGAATCAATGAATTTAAGGTGAACTTATTGTAATATAGGTTACTTATGGAAATGATTAACCTATCTTAGGGAAAATATGTTCAAGGTAGCTACTTTTGTTATAAGATGTTAGGAGTGGTTGATGTTGTTTGGGGATGAATGATGAAGTTTATTTTGGAAGACTATGTTATCAAATCCTTCCTGTATTTGGGTTTCAATCTAAGTGTGATTTATTTTGAAAAATTTTATGGACAGTTATTTATGGAATGATCTATGGTAAACTTTGGGTAGTACCGTGAAATTTGAAGATTTAAATGTAGTCTCCCTTCCTATGGGGTTCTTTCTTTTTAAAGACTTGTTTTTACCCTTTCTGTTTTTGAGATAATGTTTAAAGATAGAAGAAATAGATAGATAATCTTGTGTGTATTAAGGGATTATCTAAAAGATGATTCTTGTGCTTTTGATGAGACCAAGTAGTTTTGAATGCTCGTCGTTTGAATAAAAGATTAGTTTTGTTATATACTTATTAAAGGATGAAAATCTAAATGAAGGTAGGTATATTTCTTTATGTTTTTATTCTATGTAGTAAATGAATTCCTCAATACTATGAAAAGGAACATAAAACAAAAATGTTGTTTGTTAATTTTTCCTACTGGGAAATCAAATACCATTTAACTCGTCATAAGTTTTTGATTTTCTTGTTGTTAAATTTCTCCTAATCATGTTTTCTATCACACTCCCTCAGAACGTGACCCTTTTTTTCGTCCATGTCTAGGTTTTCCTACATGGAATCCTAGTATGGGTTAACTCGGGTGGCCTTTTCTAATTCCATTTCTTTATTTTAAAGGAATAATTTTATAGACTCCTTTTCCGATGTGAGACTTTCAATGAAATTTCCAAACCCAAGTTTAAAAATTGCGAGGATGCAATTTCTTAAGGGGGGAAGAATGTAGCGACCTGAAATTTTGAATAAATATTGTTTCCTAATTTTGTGTGTTATTTTATTTTATACTCAACAAAACTGTTTCATTTGATAACATGAGTATAATTAGAATGAGACTGTTGGGTTTCGACTGTTATATGACCGTTGGTCAATATGACTACTGGAAACAAAACGGTTCGATTATTGTCTCTGAATACAAGTGATATTGGTTAATTAATATATAAAGAATATTCAATGGCCTCATCCAGTAGTCTCGGGCCAATCGAATCCCATCTAATGGAACTTGGGAAGGAGGTAGCACCACTGGCCTGTCCTCTGGACCAATCCCAAGCCGAACTTCATCGTGTGAATCTAGAATGGAATCGCCTTCACAAGAAGTTCAAACTGATAGAAATTACTACACGTGCGATGTTGGCTAAGCCGCCCTCAGATTCTCTCACCTTAGCACACCTTACAAATAGGTTCTATGCTTGGGTTATAGGGGTCTATGTAAGGAGACCATAATCCTTTTTTATAAATAAAATTTTGTTTTCTTCTTATGGTGATGTTTGGGAGTTTTCAAATGTTCGAATGAATATAGGATTATATTTTATTGATGTATTTTGAAAAAAGGTTATTTTATAATATTTATGTAAACCTTAAATAATTAATGACGTGTAATGATTTTCTAAAAAATGGTCTTCTGCAAATGTGTTCAGTAAGAAATTTAGAGTCTAATAAGATCAACTTAATTTTTGATGAATAGTAAATTATGAATAGTGCTTTTATGCTTAGGATTAGTAATGTGACCAAATAGATTATTAGTCTAATTTAAATAAAGTATTAATATAATCTAGGCACCTTGATTAAGTAATGTTATTCAAAAAATAGGTAAATAATTGTTTCAGAAATTATTAGTCAAGTATTAGTTTTTTCAGGTGAATGGTGTTTTTTAATTAAAAAATTAAATTAAAAATATTTACAAAATTATTTTTATAAAATGTATTTCATTTTTGAACTCAGAGCATTGATATTGTGTTAAGGTAATTTTTGGGGATTTTTCTGAAAAAAATGAATTTTCAGTGAATAGTGTATTTATTTAAAAATAAAATTAAAAATATTTAGAAAATTATTTTTATAAAATGGATTTCATTTTTTAAATCATAGCATTGATATTTGGTTAAGGTTAAATTTTGGGATTTTTTTGAGAAAGTTGAATTTTCGACGAATAGTTAAAATACAGTTTTTAAGTTACGGGTGTTTGATGACGTCATTAAATGATTTATTAAGTATGTAATAAATATGGTAGACTTATGAATTGTAATATAAGTTATGAGTTGTCCCAATTGGCCATTACCATGGGCAAATACCCTGGGCAATCCCATGGTTTTTTCAATACCACCAATGAGGTGTCCCTTGGCCATTAATGCCTTGTCCCCTCACTTCCCCTATAAATACCAAGCCATTCTCTCATCCTTTGGACTCCAAAATAATCCTAAAAAATGTTTGGGTCTCCTTACCTCCCAAGGAGTCCTCCCAAGGTTCTCCAAGCCCTCAAGGTCCCAACCATTGAGTTTTAAGAGTTACGTTTTAAGGTAAGGGATCCAACCTCTCTATTTCTTTTCAAATACTATGTTTTAAGTCATTTATTTTATGCTCCATATTCTTATGTTGGAGGATTTATTTTATATTCCTCTTACATCACTTTTCATGTTAATATTATGAGAGATCCCCTATTACTCTCATCATTTCGTTTTATGAATTTTTATGTGGCGTCGTTAGGCTGCCGAAATTTTTGTAACAGATTCTTTCACCCTTCTCATTTTCATGTTTTATTTTCATGTCGAGTCTTTCAAGTTCCTTTTTATTATGTTGGGGTATGATATCTATATCTATCAAACTGATATTTTATGTTCATATGATTAGATACCCTATCTTATCTCATCAATTCATTTTTTTTAGGATTATGTGACGCCGTTAGGCAACCGAATTTTTAAGGGATTCTTTCACCCTTCTCATTTTCACGTTCTATTTTCTTATCAAGTCTTTCAAGTTCCTTTTTATTATGTTCGGGTAATATCTCTATATCTATCATACTGATCTTTCAAGTTCATTTGATGAGAGACCCTATTTTATCTAATAAATTAATTTTTTTTTAATTTTAAGTGACGTCGTTAGGCTGCCGAATTTTTAAGGGATTATTTCACCCTTCTCATTTTCAAGTTCGATTTTCATGTCAAGTCTTTAAAGATTATTTTTAATATCTAGGGGTATGATCTCTATATCTATCTTACTGATCCTTTTTGTTCATATTATGAAAGACCCAATTTGGTCTCTTCAATTCATTATTTTTATGTTTAAGTGATGCTGTTAGGCTGCCGAATTTTTCTAAGAGAAACCTTATTTTTGTCTTACATCCATGTTTTTAATTTCATATGGTATGTCATTAAAATTTCATTACCATGTTCTTATATCCTTTATTTTCTTTCCCCGTACTCTTTAATAGATCATTTATGAGTGGGAGACCCATGTACCCTCTCTTTTCAATGTTTTCTGAAACCCTACAACATATACGTTATGCTGCCGAATTTCCTTCTCAAAATGTCTCTCTCTTTTTCACAAATTCTTTTATTTTATTAAGTGAATACTGAAAGCTGTTTCTTATAAAGGGTTATTCACATATATACAAAAATGTTCTATTTTAAATTCTGGTATTTACATACATGAGACCTGCTTTCCTTTTCTGTGGGTTTAAAGTGACATAAAGATCATGTCTTTAAAGGTGTTTTTAAAACATTATTATTATGAAATGAACCCATTTATTTTATGCTATATGGGTAATTTATGAAATTTTTGTTGATGATATGTGTGTCTCACATGATAAAAAAGGAAAATTTTAGGGTGCACCCTGATTGAGCTCTAATGCATTGGGTAAAGACTTAATCTCTAGAGAAGACTATTTTTTAAAGATATCTTGGTGAATAACCTTGGTAATATTTAATGACACCTTGGGGATGGACCATGGTGAAACAAAAATGATTTTCTAAGTTAAATGTTGTATCCACATCTTCAAGTTATGAAATCATTATTTTTATGATGATATGCCTCATGATTTCTTTCTCATGCATTAAAGTTCTTTTTCATGACTTTATTGATGTATCTCAAGTTCATTTGTTAAATGTTTTCCTTTTTTTCCCTTACTATCCTTCTGCTCACCCTTTCTTTTTATATATGTCTCCAGGTTATGAGATGTAATAATTAACCTAGGATGAATATAAGGATAATCCTTTCAAGTGTCTAAGAAGAATGTTTTATGTTTTCATGTTTTGAGTTCCTTGTTTCCAAGACACTAAACCTTAAAGATCCTCATTTTTGTATAATGTAATGAAAGTTTATGTGATAAAAATGTGGGATGTCATAGTTGGTAGCAAAGGATGGTTTAGTTATTTTTGGAAATATGGATATGAAAAATTTAGGAAGAACCCTATAGAAATGTTTAAACATAGGAGATCTTCCAAGTATTTTAGTGAGTATTGATTAAGTTATTTATCAAGAAAATAAATCCATGTCTGGATACAAGCAGGTAGAGGTGCCTTTGGCACATATGCACATAGGGGTAAAACCTGAAAACACCACTTTGAGCTAGACTCGAACGGGAACTAGTACAGGATAACGGGGCTTTTTTCACTCTTGTTTATGACACTCCCAAGGGATATGCTTTGGTAAATTCATAATCATAGTATGAACCATTATTAAAGGGACAAAGATAAAATAAAATAAAGGTTCACATAAGAATATATGATCATGGATAAACTAGATTGGAACCTAGGGGATCAAAAGTTAGGGTATACTTTTCTTCTACATGTTTATCCTTCTATGATTTATGTTTCATTTTCATGATTATTGGCTAAATATTTATGCCCCCTAATAATAATTTCATTTCTTAGTTAATGGCGGGAAATGGAAGAACATTTCACAAAAACCAATGTGGTAGGAAATGTGATGACTGCCCTAGTAATATGACAGAGATGATAAGAGATGAAGTTGAACATGTTGTGATTATGCCAAGCCAGCTATCAAAAATCACAATTAATAATTTGTACTTATTTGATTGACCACATTCATCAAGGAAAAAGAAGACAATGTCTCAAGGATGTTCATATGACAATTTTTATTAGGGGATTTAAATATTATTATTATTCTAGAAGACATTCACTATTTTGGGAACCCTATTTGATTGAGGTAAATAGATTACTACGGTATTTTCTTTGAGGAGTAAAGGTTGACCTATATTTTGAAGAATCGACAAATTTATGTTGGACTTATGGTAATATTGGTTCCTTATGGAAATGATTAACCTATCTTGGGGAAAATATGTTTAGTTTAGAAAATTTTGTTATAAGATGTTAGGAGTGGTTGATGTTGTTTGGAGACGAACGATGAAGTTTATTTTGGAAGAATATGTTATCAAATCCTTATTGTATTTGGGATTCAATATTAGTTTGATTTATTTTGAGAAATTTTAACGACATTTATTTATGGAATGGTCTATGATGAACATTGGGTAGTACCATGAAATTTTGAAGAATTAAAAGTAGTCTCCCTCCCTATGGGGTTCATTCTTATTGAAGATTTGTTTTTACCCTTTCTGTTTTTAAGATAATGTTTAAAGATAGAAGAAATAGATAGTTAATCTTTTGTGGATTATGTGATTCTCTAGAAGATGATTCTTGTGCTTTTGATGAGTACATGTAGTTTTTAATGCTCACCATTTGGAGAAAATATTAGTTTTGGTAGAGACATTTTAAAGGATGAAACTCTACTTGAAGGTAGGTATATTTCTTTTTGTTTTTATTATATGTAGTAAATGAATTTCTCAAAACTATGAAAAGGAATGCAAAAAAAAATGTTGTCTGTTAATGTTTCCTACTGGGAAATCAAATACCATTTAACCCATCATAAGTTTGTGATTTTCTTGTTGTTAACATTCTCTTAATCATGTTTTCTATCACACTCCCTCAGAACGTGACCCTTTGTTTTCTCTTCCATGTCCAAGTTTTCTTACATGGAATCCTTGTATGGGTTAACTCAGGTGTCCTTTTTTACTTCCAATTTTTTCTTTTAATGTAATAGTTTTACTGACTCCTTTTCCGATGTGGGACTTTTAATGAAATTTCCAAACCCAAATTTAAAAATTGTGAGGACGCAATTTCATAAGGGAGAAAGAATGTAATGACCTTAAATTTTGAATAGATATTGTTTATTAATTTTGTGTGTTATTTTATTTTATACTCAACAAAACTATTTCATTTGATAACATGAGTATAATTAAAATGAGACCTTTGGGTTTCGACTGTTATATGACCGTTGGTCAATATGACTACTGGAAACAAAACGTTTCAATTATTGCCTCTAAATAAAAGTGATCTTGGTTAATAAATATAGAAAGAAGTTTTGATGGCCTCATCCAGTAGTCTCAGGCCAATCGTAGCCCATCTAATGGAATTTGGGAAGGAGGTAGCACCACTAGGCTTTTCTCTGGACCAAACCCAAGCCGAACTTCATCATGTGAAGCTACCAGAGAATATCCTTCACGAGAAGTTCAAACTGATAGAAATTACTACTCATGCGATGTTGGTCGAGCCTCCCTCATATTCTCTCACCTTAGCACACCTTACACTTAGGTCCTATGCTGGGGTTATAAGGGGCTATGTAAAGAGACCATAATCCTTTGTTATAAATAAAATTGTGTTTTCTTCATATGGTGATGTTTGGGAGTTTTCAAATGGTATAATTAATATAGGATGTATTTTATTGATGTATTTTGAAAAAAGGTTATTTTAAAATATTTATATAAACCTTAAATAATTAATGATGTGTAATGATTTTAAAAAAATGGTCTTCTACAAATGTGTTCAGTATGAAATTTAGAGTCTAATAAGATCAACATAATTTTTGATGAATTTTAAATTATTAATAGTGATTTTATTCTTAGGATTAGTAATGTGACCAAATGGATTAGTAATATCACTTAAATAAAGTATTAATATAATCTAGGCACCTTGATTAAGTAATGTGATTCCATAAAATATGTAAATTACTATTTCAGAAATTATTAGTAAAGTATTTGTTTTTTCTAGTGAATAGTGTTTTTTAATTAAAAAAAATAAATTAAAAAATTTTGAAAATTATTTTAATAAAATATATTTCATTTTTTAACGCAGAGCATCGATATTATGTTAAGGTAATTTTTGGGGATTATTTCTGAAAAAATGAATTCTCGGTGAATACTGTATTTATTTAAAAATTAAATTAAATTTATTTAGAAAATTATTTTTATAAAATAGATTTCATTTTTAAAATCGGACCATCGATATTTGGTTAAGGTGAAATTTTGGGATTTTTCTGAGAAAATTGAATTTTCAGTGAATAGTGAAATTACAGTTTTTAAGTTATGGGTGTTTAATAGCGTCATTAAATGATGTATTAAGTATGTAATCAATACGGTCGACTTATGAATAGTAAGATAAGGTATGAGGTGTCACAAGTGGCTATTTCCAAGGGAAAATACCCTGGGCAATCCCATGGTTTTGCCAATACCACCAATGAGGTGTCCCTTGGCCATTAATGTCTTGTCCCCTCACTTTCCCTATAATTACCATGCCATTCTCTCATACTTTGGACTAAAAAAATAATCCTCAACGAATTTCTGGTCTCCTGACATCCCAAGGAGTCCTCCCAAGGTGCCCCAAGCCCTCAAGGTCCCAACCTTGGAGTTTTAAGAGTTGTGTTTTAAGGTAAGGGATCCAACCTCTCTCTTTCTTTTTCAAATACTCTCTTTTAAGTCATTTCTTTTATTCTCCATGTTCTTAAGTTGGAGGATGTTCTTTCATATTACTCTTAATTCCCTGTTCATTTTCATATTATGAGAGAACCCATCTTACTCTCATCATTTCGTTTTATGAATGTTTAGGTGGAGTCGTTAGGCTGCCAAAATTTTTTAACGGATTCTTTCACCCTTCTCATTTTCATGTTCTATTTTCTTGTCAAGTCTTTCATGTTTCTTTTTATTATGATGGGGTATGATCTCTATATCTATCATATTGATCGTTTATGTTCATATGATGAGATACCCTATTTGATCTCATCAATTCATTTTTTTGAAGTTTATGTGACGCCGTTAGGCTGCCAAATTTTTAAGGGATTATTTCACACTTCTCATTTTCAAGTTCTATTTTCATGTCAAGTATTTCAATTTATTTTTTATTAAATTGGGGTATGATATCTATATCTATCATACTGATCATTTATGTTCATATTATTAGAGACCCTATTTTATCTCATAAATTCATTTTTTTGAATTTTAAGTGACCCTATTAGGCTGCCCAATTTTTAAGGGATTCTTTCACACTTCTCATTTTCAAGTTCTATTTTCATGTAAAGTCTTTAATGTTTCATTTTATTATTTTGGGGTAGGATATATATATCTATCATACTAATATTTTATGTTAATATTATGAGACACCCTATTTGATCTTGTCAATTCATTTTTTTTGAAGTTTAAGTGATGCTGTTAGGCTGCCGAATTTTTATAAGAGAAACCTTATTTTTGTCTTCCTTCCATGTTTTTCATTTCATATGGTATGTATTTCAAATTTCATTACCATGTTCTTATATCATTTATGTTCTATCCCCCTACTGTTTTATGGATCATTTATTAGTGGGTGACCCATGTCCCCTCTATTTTCAATGTTTTCTAAAACCCTACAACATAGTCGTTATGCTGCCGAATTTCTGTCTCAAAATGTCTCTCTTTTTCTCAAATTCTTTTGTTTTATTAAGTGAATACTCAAAGATATTTCTTCAAAATGGGTATTCACATATATACAAAAAAATTTATTTTAAATTCTGGTATTTACATACATGATACCTTCTTTCCTTTTCCGTGGGTTTAAAGTGACATAAAGATCATGTCGTTAATGAATTTTTTAAAACGATATGATTATGGAATGAAACCCACTTATTTTATGCTATATGGGTTATTTATGAAATGTTTGTATATGATATATGTGGATCACATGATTAAAAAGGAAAATTTTAGGGTGTGCCATGATAGCACTTCAATGCATTGATTAAAGAATTAATCTCTAGAGATGACAATTTTTTTAATGATATCTTGGTGAATAACCTTGGTAATTTTTAATGACACCTTGGGGATGCACCTTGGTGAAACAGAAATGATTGTCTAAGTTAAATGTTGTAGCCACATCTTCATTTTATGAAATTCATTATATTTATTATGATATGCCTCATGATTTCTTTCTCATGCCTTAAAGTAATTTTCATGACTTTATTGATGTTTCTCATGTTTAGATGTTAAATGTTTCCCTTGTTTCCCTTAGTGGCCCTTCGACTCACCCTTTCATTTTATGTATGTCTCCAGGTTATTAGATGCAGTAATGAACCTAGGATGATCATAAGGAGAAGCCTTTCAAGTGTTTAATAAGAAGGTGTTATGTTTTCATGTTTTGAGTTCCTGGTTTCCTAGACATTAAACCTTAAATATCCTCAGTTTTGTATTATGTAATGAATGTTTATGTGAGAAAAAGGCGGGATGTCATAGTTGGTATCAAACGGATGGTTTAGTTATTTGTGGAAATATTGATATGAAAACAATAGGAATAACCTTATAGAAAAGTTTGAATGTTGGAAATCTTCCTAGTATTTTGGTGAGTATTGAGTAAGTGGTTTATCAAGAAAATACATCCATGTCTGGATACGAGCAGGTAGAGGTGGCTTTGGCACAGATGTACATAGTGGAAAAACCCGAAAACACCGCTTTGATCTAGACTCGAATGGGAACCGGTACATGACAATGGGGCTTGCTGCACTATTGGTTATGACACTCCCGGGGGATATGCTTGTTAAATTTATAAGCTTAGTATGAACCATTATTAAAGGGACAAAGATAAAATAAAATAAAGATTCACATAAGAATATATGATCATGGATAACCTAGATTGGAACCTAGGGGATCACAAGTTAGGGTACACTTTTCTTCTACATGTTTATCCTTCTATGATTTAAGTTTCATTTTCATTATTATTGGCTAAGTATTTAAGCCCCCTAATTATACTTTCTTTTCTTATGTAATGGCGGGAAATGGAAGAACATGTCCCAACAACAAATGTGATAGGAAATGTGATGATTTCCCTATTAATATGACAGAGTTATGAGAGATCATGTTGGACATATTGTGATTATTCCAAACTCGCTATCAAAAATCACTATTAATAATTTTTACCTAGTTGATTGACTAAGTTCATCAATGAAGAAGAAGACGAAGTCTCAAGGATGTTCATCTGATAAAGTTGATTAGGCGATTTAAAGATTATTATTATTTTGGAAGACGTTCACTATTTTGAGAACCCTATTTGATCGAGGTAAATAGATTAATATGGTATTTTCTTTGAGGAGTAAATGTTGATTTATTTTGAAGATATCGATAAATTTAATGTGAACATATGGTAATATATGTTACTTATGCAAATGATTATCCTATCTTGGGGAAAGTATGTTTAGGTTATCTACTTTTTTTATAAGGTGTTAGGAGTGGTTGATGTTGTTTGGAGACGAACGATGAAGTTTATTTTCGAAGACTATGTTATCAAATCCTTCTTGTATTTGGGATTCAATATTAGTTTGATTTATTTGGAGAAATTTTTAGGACAGTTATTTATGGAATGGTCTATCATGAACATTGGGTAGTACCATGAAATTTTGAAGATTTAAAAGTAGTATCCCTTCATATAGGGTTCTTTCTTTTTGAAGAGTTGTTTTTACCCTTTCAGTTTTTGAGATAATGTTTAATGATAGAAGAAATAGATAGTTAATCTTCTGTGGATTATATGATTCTCTAGAAGATGATTCTTGTGCTTTTGATGAGACAAAGTAGTTTTGAATGCTCATCGTTTGGAGAAAAGATTAGTTTTGGTAGAAACTTATTAAAGGATTAAACTCTACTTCAAGGTAGGTATATTTATATATGTTTTTATTCGATGTAGTAAATGAATTCCTCAAAACTATGAAAAGGAATGTAAAACAAAAACATTGTTTGTTAATGTTTCCTACTGGGAAATCAAATACCGTTTAACCCATCATAAGTTTGTTATTTTCTTGTTGTTAACTTTCTCCTAATCATGTTTTCTATCACTCTCCCTCAGAATGTGACCCTTGGTTTTCTCTTCCTTGTCCATGTTTTCCTACATGGAATCCTAGCATGGGTTAACTCGGGTGGCCTTTGCAGTTCCCTTTCATTCTTTTAAAGTAATAGTTTTACTGACTCCTTTTCTGATGTGAGACATTCAATGAAATTTCCAAACCCCAATTTAAAAATTGCGAGGACACAATTTCTTAAGGGGAGAAGAATGTAATGACCAGAAATTTTGAATAAATATTGTTTCCTAATTTTGTGTGTTATTTTATTTTATACTCAAAAAACGTTTTCATTTGATAACATGAGTATAATTAAAATGAGATAGTTGTGTTTCAACTTTAATATGACTATTGGTCAATATGACTGCTGGAAAGAAAACGTTTCGATTATTGTCTCTAAATACAAGTGATCTTGGTTAATTAATATAGAATGAAGATTTGATGGCCTCATCCAGTAGTGTCGGGCTAATCGAAGCCTATCTAACAGAACTTAGGAAGGAGGTAGCACCATTGGGCTTTCCTCTAGACCAAACCCAAGCCGAAATTCATCGTGTGACGCTAGAATGGAATCGGCTTCACGAGAAGTTCAAACTGATAGAAATTACTACTCGTACGATGTTGGCCGAGCCGCCCTCAGATTCTCTCACCTTATCACACCTTACACTTAGGTCATATGCTGGGGTTATAATGGGCTTCGTAAGGAGACCATAATCCTTTGTCCTAAATAAAATTTTGTTTTCTTCTTATGGTGAAGTTTGGGAGTTTTCAAATGTTCTAATGAATATAGGATGTATTTTATTGATGTATCTTGAAAAAAGGTTATTTTAAAATATTTATGTAAACCTTAAATAATTAAGGATGTGTAATGATTTTCAAAAGATGGTCTTCTACAAATGTGTTCAGTATGAAATTTAGTGTCTAATAAGATCAACATATTTTTTGATGAATACTAAATTATGAATAGTGATTTTAGGCTTAGGATTAGTAATATTACCAAATAGATTAGTAATGTCACTTAAAGAATGTATTAATATAATTTAGGCACCTTTATTAAGTAATGTGATTCAATAAAATAGGTAAATAATTGTTTCAGAAATTATTAGTCCAGTATTAGTTTTTTTCGGTGAATATTGTTTTTTAATTAAAAAAATGAATTAAAATTATTTAAAAAATTATTTTTATAAAATTCATTTCATTTTTGAACTCAATGCATCGATATTATGTTAAGGTAATTTTTGGGGATTTTTCTGAAAAAATGAATTTTTGATGAATAGTTTATTTATTTAAAAATTAAATTAAAATATTTAGAAAATTAATTTTATAAAATGGATTTCATTTTTCAAATCAGAGCATTGATATTTGGTTAAGGTGAAATTTTTGGATTTTTCTGAGAAAGTTGAATTTTTGATGAATAATGAAAATATAGTTTTTATGTTTCTGGTGTTTAATGACGTCATTAAATGATTTATTAAGTATGTAATCTACATGGTCGACTTATGAATAGTATTTTAAGGTATTATGTGTCCCATGTGGCCAATACCATGGGAAAATACCATTGGAAGCCCATGGTTTTTCCAATACCACCAATGATGTGTCCCTTGGCCATTAATGCCATGTCCCCTCTCTTCCCCTATAAATACCATGCCATTCTCTCATCATTTGGACTCCAAAATCATCCTAAAAGAAGTTCAGGTCTTCTAACCTCCCAAGGAGTCCTCTAAAGGTTCCCCCAAGCCCTCAAGGTCCCAACCTTTTAGTTTTAAGAGTTACGTTGTAAGGTAAGGGATCCAACCTCTCTCTTTCTTTTCAAATACTCTCTTTGAAGTCATTTATTTTATTCACCATGTTCTTATGATAGAGGATGTTTTTTATTCCTTTTACTGTATTTTCATGTTCATATGATGAGAGATCCCCTCTTACTCTCATCATTTCGTTTTTTGAATGTTTAAGTGGCGCAGTTAGATTGCCGAAATTATTGTAACGGATTCATTCACCCTTCTCATTTTCATGTTCTATTTTCTTGTCATGTCTTTCAAGTTCCTTTTTATTATGTTTTGGTATGATCTCTATATCTATCATACTTATCTATTATGTTCATATGATTAGAGACCCTATTTTATCTCATCAATTTATTTTTTTGATGTTTAAGTGACGCTGTTAGGATGCCGAATTTTTAAGGGATTCTTTCACCCTTCTCATTTTCAAGTTCTATTTTTTTGTCAAGTCTTTCAAGTTCCTTTTTATTAGGTTGGGGTATGATATCTATATCTATCATACGGATATTTTATTTTCATCTGATTAGAGACCCTATTTTATATCATCATATCATTTTTTTGAAGTTTATGTAACGCCGTTAGGCTGCCGAATTTTTAAGGGATTCTTTCACCCTTCTAATTTTCATGTTCTATTTTAATGTCAAGATTTTAAAGTTACTTTTTATTATATTGGGGTATGATCTATATATATATCATACTAATATTTTATGTTCATATGATGAGAGGCCCTATTTTATCTAGTCAATTCATTTTTTAGAAGTTTAAGTGACGCCGTTAGGCTGCAGAATTTTCTTAAGATAAATCTAATTTTTGTCTTCCTTCCATGTTTTTCATTTCATATGGTATCTCTTTAATATTTCATTACCATGTTATTATATCCTTTATGTTCTATCTGCCTACTATTTTATGGATCATTTATGAGTGGGTGACCCATGTCCCCTCTCTTTTCAATGATTTCTAAAACCCTACAATGTAGCCATTATGTTGCTGAATTTCCTTCTCAAAATGTCTCTCTCTTTTTCTAAAATTCCTTTATTTTATTAAGTTAATACTCAAAGCTATTTCATATAAAGGGGTATTCACATATATACAAAAAAATTCTATTTTATATTCTTGTATTTACATACATGAGACCCACTTTCCTTTTCCATTGGTTTAAAGTGACGTAAAGATCAGGTCTTTAAAGCAGTTTTTAAAACGTTATGGTTATGAAATAAAACCCATTTATTTTATGATATATGGGTTATTTATTAAATTTTTGATGATGATATATTTGTCTCACATGATAAAAAAGGAAAATTTTAGGGTGCGCCCTGATAGCGCTCCAATGTATCCTGTAAAGACTTAATCTCTAGAGATGACCATTTTTTTAACGACATATTGTGAATAACCTTGGTAATTTTTAATGACACCTTGGGGATAGACCATGGTGAAACGGAAATGATTGTCTAAGTTAAATGTTGTATCCACATCTTCAAGTTATTAAATACGTTATTTTTATTATGATATTCCTCATGATTTCTTTCTCGTGTCTTAAAGTTCTTTTTCATGACTTTATTGATGTATCTCAAGTTCACATGTTGAATGTTTCTCTTGTTTCCCTTACTGGGCCTTCTGCTCACCCTTTATCTTAATGTATGTCCCCAGGTTATGAGATGCAGTAATTATCCTAGGATGAACATAAGGAGAAGCCTTTAAAGTGTTTAAGAAGAATGGTTTCTGTTTTCATGTTTTGAGTTCCTGGTTTCCAACACACTAAACCTTAATGATCCTCGGTTTTGTATAATGTAATGAAAGTTTATGTGATGAAAAGGAGGGATGTCATAGTTGGTCTCAAAGGATTGTTTAGTTATTTGTGGAAATTAGGATATGAAAACTTTAAGAAGAACCCTATAGAAATGTTTAAATATAGTAATTCTTCCTAGTACTTTGGTGAGTATTGAATAAATGGTTTATCAAGAAAATACATCCCTGTCTGGATACGAGCAGGTAGAGGTGGCTTTGGCACAGATATTCATAGTGGTAAAACACGAAAACACTGCTTTGAGCTAGACTCGAATAGGAACTGGTACATGACATTGGGGCTTACTGCACTTTTGGTTACGACACTCCCGGGGGATATGATTTGGTAAATTCATAAGCTTAGTATGAACCATTATTAAAGGGACAAAGATAAAATAAAATAAAGATTCACATAAGAATATATGATCATGGATAACCAATTTTGGAACCTAGGGGATGACAAGTTTGGGTATACTTTTCTTCTACAAGTTTATCTTTCTATGGTTCATGTTTCCTTTTCATGATTATTAGCTAAGTATTTAAGCCCCCTAATTATACTTTCTTTTCTTACTTAATGGAGGGAAATTGAAGTACATTTCCTAAATACCAATGTGATAGGAAATGTGATGATTTCCCTATTATTATGACAAAGATGATGAGAGATCAAGTTGAACATATTGTGATTATGCCAAACAAGCCATAAAAAATCACAATTAATAATTTGTACCTAGTTGATTGACCAAGTTCATCAAGGAAGAAGAAGACGAAGTCTCAAGTATGTTCATCTGATAAAGTTGATTAGGGGATTTAATGATGATTATTATTTTGGAAGATGTTCACTATTTTGGGAACCCTATTTTATCAAAGTAAATAGATTACTACAGTATTATCTTTGAAGAGTAAAGGTTGACTTATATTTTGAAGAATCGATGAATTTAAGGTGAACTTATGGTAATATAGGTCACTCTACCTTAGAACGTGACCCTTTGTTTTCTCTTCCATGTCCATGTTTTCCTACATGGAGTCTTAGTATTGGTTAACTCGGGTGGCCTTTGTACTTCCCTTTATTTCTTTTAAAGTAATACTTTTACTGTCTCCTTTTCCGATTTTGTATTTTCAATGAAATTTTCAAACCCAAATTTAAAAATTGGGAGGATGCAATTTCTTATGGGGGGAGAATGTAACGACCCGAAATTTTGAATAAATATTGTTTCCTAATTTTGTGTGTTATTTTTTTTTATACTAAACAAAACTGTTTCATTTGATAACATGAGTATAATTAAAATGAGACCGTTGGGTTTCGACTGTTATATGACCTTTGGTCAATATGACTGTTGGAAACAAAACGTTTCTATTATTGTCTCTAAATTCAAGTGATCTTTGTTAATTAATATAGAAATAAGATTCAATGGCCTCATCTTGTAGTCTCGTGCCAATCAAAGCCCATGTAATGGAACTAGGGAAGTAGGTAGCACCACGGGTCATTTCCTTGGACCAATCCCAAGCCGAACTTCATTGTGTGAAGCAATAATGGAATCCCCTTCACAGAAAGTTCAAACTGATAGAAATTACTATTCATGTGATGTTGGTCGAGCCGCCCTTAGATTCTCTCACCTTAGCACACCTAACACTTAGGTCATATTTTTGGGTTATAAGGGGCTATGTAAAGAGACCATAATCCTTTGTTATAAATAAAATTGTGGTTTCTTCTTATGGTTATGTATGGGAGCATTCAAATGTTTGAATGAATATAGGATGTATTTTATTGATGTATTTTGAAAAAAGGTTATTTTAAAATATTTTTGTAAACCTTAAATAATTAATGACGTGTAATGATTTTCAAAAAAATGGTCTTCTGCAAATGTGTTCAGTAAGAAATTTAGAGTCTAATAAGATCAAATTAATTTTTGATGAATAGTAAATTATGAATAGTGATTTTATGCTTAGGATTAGTAATGTGACCAAATGGATTATTAGTCTAATTTAAAGAAAGTATTAATATAATCTAGACACATTGATTATGTAATGTGATTCAACAAAATAAGTAAATAACTGTTTTCGAAATTATTAGTCAAGTATTAGTTTTTTTAGGTGAATAGTGTTTTTTAATTCAAAAATTAAATTAAAAATATTTAGAAAATTATTTTTATAAAACGGATTTCATTTTTGAACTCAGAGCATCGATATTATGTTTAGGTAATTTTTGGGGATTTTTCTGAAAAAAAATGAATTTTAGGTGAATAGTGTATTTATTTAAAAATTAAAATAAAAATATTTAGAAATTTATTTTTATGAAATGGATTTCATTTTTTTAAATCAGAGCATAGATATTTGGTTAAGGTGAAATTTTGGTATTTTTCTGAGAAAGTTGAATTTTCGATGAATAGTGAAAATAGATTTTTTAAGTTACAGGTTTTTAATGACGTCATTAAATGATGTATTAAGTATGTAATAAATATGGTTGACTTATGAATAGTAAGATAAGGTATGTGGTGTACCAATTGTCCATTACCATGGGCAAATACCCTGGGAAATCCCATGGTTTTTCCAATACCACCAATGAGGTGTCCCTTGGCCATTGATGCCTTGTCCACTCACTTCCCCTATAAATACCAAGTCATTCTCTCATCATTTGGACTCCAAAATCATCCTCAACAACGTTCTGGTCTCCTTACCTCCCAAGGAGTCCTCCCAAGGTGCTCCAAGCCCTCATGGTCCCAACCATTGAGTTTTAAGTGTTACGTTTTAAGGTAAGGGATCCAACCTCTCTATTTCGTTTCAAATACTCTCTTTTAAGTAATTCATTTTATTCTCCATGTTCTTATGTTGTAGGATGTTATTTTATATTCCTATTACTTATATTTTTATGTTAATATGATGAGATATCCCATCTTACTCTCATCATTTCGTTTTTTGAATGTTTATGTGGCGCCGTTAGGCTGCCGAAATTTTTGTAACGGATTCTCTCACCCTTCTAATTTTCAAGTTCTATTTTCTTGTCAAGTCTTTAAAGTTCCTTTTTATTATGTTGCGGTATGATCTATATATCTATTATAAATATATTTTATGTTCATATGATTATATACCCTATTTGATATCATTAATTCATTTTTTTGATGTTTATGTGACGTCGTTAGGCTGCCGATTTTTTAAGGTATTCTTTCACCCTTCTCATTTTCAATTTCTATTTTCTTTTAATGTCTTTAAAGTTCCTTTTTACTATGTGGGGGTATGATATCTATATCTATAATACTTATATTTTATGTTCAAATGATGATAGACACAATTTGATCTCATAAATGCATTTTTTTTTTGAATTTTAATTGACGCCGTTAAGCTGCCGAATTTTTAAGGGATTCTTTCACCCTTCTCATTTTCAAGTTCTGTTTTCATGTCAAATCTTTAAAGATATTTTTTATTATGATGGGGTATGATCTCTAAATCTATCATACTGATATTTTATATTAATATTATGAGAGACCCAATTTTATCTCGTCAATTAATTTTTTTGTAGTTTATGTGAGGCTGTTAGGCTGCCGGGTTTTTATAAGAGAAGCCTTATTTTTGTCTTCCTTCCATTTTTTCATTTCATATGGTATGTCTTTAAAATATCATTACCATGTCCTTATATCCTTTATGTTCTTTCCCCCTACTGTTTTATGGATCATTTATGAGTTGGTGACCCATGTCCCCTCTCTTTTCAATGTTTTCTAAAACCCTACAACATAGTCGTTATGCTGCCGAATTCCCATCTCAAAATGTCTCTATCTTTTTCTCAAATTCTTTTATTTTATTAATTGAATACACAAAGCTCATTATTCTAAAAGGGTATGTACATATATACCAAAATTTTCTTTTTTAAATTATAGTATTTACATACATGAGACCTTCTTTCCTTTTTCGTGGGTTTAATGTGACATAAAGATCATGTCTTTAAAAAAGTTTTTTAAACGTTATGATTGTGAAATGAAACCCATTTATTTTATGCTATATGGGTTATTTATGAAATGTTTTTTGATGATATATGTGGATCACATGATAACAAAGGAAATTTTTAGGGTGCGCCCTGATAGCTCTCCAATGCATTGGGTAAAGACTTAATCTCTAGAGATGACCATTTTTTTAACGATATCTTGGTGAATAACCTTGGAAATTTTTAATGACACATTGGGGATGGATCTTGGTGAAACGGAAATGATTATCTATGTTATATGTTGTAGCCACATCTTCAAGTTATGAAATACGTTATTTTTATTATGATATGCCTCATGATTTCTTTCTCATGCCTTATCGTTCTATTTCATGACTTTATTGATGTATCTCAAGTTCACATGTTAAATGTTTCCCTTGTTTCCCTTATTGGGCCTTCTGCTCACCCTTTCTTTTAATGTATGTCCCTAGGTTATGAGATGCAGTAATGAACATACGATGAACATAAGGTGATGGCTTTCGTGTTTTTATGAAGAATGTTTTAAGTTTTCATGTTTTGAGTTCCTTGATTCCATGACACTAAACCTTAAAGATCCTCGGTTTTTATAATGAAATGAAAGATTATGTGATAAAAAAGCGGGATGTCATAATTTTCTCCTTAATCACCATAGAAACCCATGTCTATAGTAAAAATAATAACATTATTTATTGAGATATGAAAAAATTTAAATTTAATTATATATTATTTCTTGAATAAATTTTTTTAAATTTACTCAAATAATATTATATATATATTATTTATCCCAGGACCATTAAACTAGTTCAGTTATTCCTATAAAATATTTATGTGGCCTTAAATAATGACTATTTATTTAATAAATAAATATCACCCCATTATTTTCCAATAAATGAATAAATATTATACTTCACTATATAAATAACAAATATTTTTTAACTGTTTTTCTCATAGAATATTCTATTGAATAAGTAGAGAAAAAATAAACAAAATATAATGAAAAAAGAATAATTACTTAACCAATAATGGGAATAGTATTTATTAAATTAGTTAAAAAATGAATTATATTATTATTTTTCAAAGATACACTTAGTGTGTGATACTCTGCCTCTTTCTTAGGGACATTAGGTGGGGTCACCCAAATTCCAAGGTTAACATCTAGAAACACTACAAGAATTCCATAGATAAAAAATTTAATGTCACAATGACATAAAACCTCATACAAACTCTTACTATGTAATATAATCCCTTTATCATGATATCACTAACCAATTTGGTTTCACACTGGTGTCATTAACCTAGGTACTCAATGTATCTTTCTTTGAAATTCTGAAAATGAACCTTCCTAGAGAACTCTTATTCCATGGATTTATTTGGACAACATCATATCTATAAATGGTCCTAAGATATCAAAATCCCTCAAGAACATAATAGAAAAATAATATCTCACATTATTCATTAATTAAATATTACTCATGATGCACCCAACATATCTTACCTCACCACAAACATATGTTGTCAGAGTTTTCATCAATACATCTATGTAAAAGACTAAAAATATTAATTAATAATTATATTATTGTTTAAGGGTCAATACAGACATCGACATATAGGATCATCAAATGACCCATATGAATGTGGATTTACAACTCGAAGGTAATGTTCTTATTGACTATGGATTTATAAATTTGAAATTGAAAGCACTGGGTGAAAGCGTATCAAAGTTCTATGATTCTCTACACATAATAGCATATATCAGTTTCATCCCATCAAATGATATTATACAGCTATATAAAATATATTTAAGAATATTCTTGTGGAACATTTTGGATCACATAATTATAGGAAACTTCTATGATCTTTCAGTTTGATAGCCACTATTAGAACATTATCAAATACTATACCATGAAAAATAAAAATTATTATCTGATAAAATGACAATTAGTATTCAAAACAATCAATATAGGTAACCATAAAGTATATAGAATTTTATTCAATGGAACTAACTCGAAAATTATCTATTTGGCTTCATTTTCATCTTGTGAACCCATCCATGCTATGATGGTTTATCTCCTTCAATCATGACGATTTATTTTAGTGATTAGGGGAAAAATGATATTTGGGATATGATAAAAAATATAGGTTGAATATGACAGAGTGGTGATCTTAGATCAAACAATATTGTTCCCTTCTCATTTGAAGAACATTATAAGCCTTATGGTATGTGAATTATTGATTTTCCATGTTTAAGTGAAATTGTGATGTTATCATGATTTTTTCAATGGGTAGTAGTGGAAATAACCATATTGAAGATTAAACATAAATTAACGAAATAATTGGTTTTTAGTAATAACAAACTCATGGTGTTCTATATTTTGTTTATGATGTGGTTTATCATGTCTTTAATGTTTGGAAATTAGATATAGAACATAATAATAGAAATTATTGATGACAAAAATAATTAAAGTGGAATGTTTATTTGAAATATTACTTCCGTAAATTTTTTGAAAATAGATGTTATGATTGAATAATGTTTAAATAATATTTAGTTATTGATTGTTGATTCCTTAGGTTTCCTATGGTTTTAAAATGTCATAAATGAATTGGTTAATTCTTGTTGGAAATAAATTGGTTGTTTGATAAATAATTTTTTTGGGGGATGAGTGAGATGGTTTTCTTAAGAAGGTTGGATTCCTTGGTTCAGGGGCCAAGATGCATTTTTAATTGCTTGTTTTTTTATTTCTTCCTTATACATTTTATAAATATGTGATCCTCGCTATATAAAATGATGTGGGATTATGATGGTTGATGGTTTGGTGAGAAATGGATATGGGTTCCCAAGAATGTGGAAGTTGTTCATGCTTAAGATGATAGGATAGATGGTGATATTCATAGTAGTTTTCGGGATGCCATCGAGACTAATGGTTAATGTTAAATATGTTCATTCCCATAGATTTTTATGAATATTGTAGGGATGATTTCATGTTATAAATTTTATTTAAATGTCGAATGTCTAGGTTTCTAATTTCTCCATTCTTTTCCACGCTGGTAAATGTAACTTTATGCGAATGGTTTATGCATCATTTATGGTTTCTTAGGACAAGTCCTATAGTCACTAGAATAATGGAATAGAATGAATAATAATTTCTTAAGCCATGATGTTGATAGTTTAATGGTTGAATTAGAATAACTACCCAATAATTAATATATTTTTAATATATTTAATGGAAATATTAATGGAGAATCTCTTGAAATGATTATGTTCTTATTGGATATCAAGTCCATCATGTTGACAGTAATTTTTCTAAGTGATGGTAGTTTCTATCAAGGTTAATGTTTTGTAGTTCTTCATGGTATGGTTTTTGAGATATATATATATATATATTCTATCTCATTTTTTATTTTATATGAAACCCCACCAATTCCGGATGGGCGACGAACACCCTATAAGCTATGGAGGTTGTTCTCCCTAATATTTAGGTTGGTGAGGATGATTTGGCATTCTACGCCCTCTTTACCTACTCTCTTCACCTGGTAGTATTATTTGTGAGAATCCACAACATTTACATTCCCATATATGTGTGCAGATGGATGTGATGCCTTATGGATATTTTCGCACACATATATCTCAAGATATTGTATCTTAATGATTACTTTTGGAAATCGTGTACAAGCTATAATGGATTAAGGTATAGTACATGGTGTAGAGGTAGTATTGGATCCCATAAAACTACCCTATTACTATCTAGGGGTGGTAATTTTTAGGATATTATGATATTCATGAGGTGCACGTGATTATACATTTGTCTTTGATGAATGCAATTTATATTTAGAGGGATGGATCGTGACATGTGATGTTGGGGAAGAGCTATAAAATAATGTGGAAGTGGTAGCGGGGTACCTCAACTTGTAAATTATGTTTGTTATTATATTATCACTTATATGTGATACATGGTGAGATAACTATAGTAAGGATGAGAATTTATCAAACCTCATTAACTAAAAATTTAGTTTCACTACTTATTCACTGGTCTATAGTATACTCTCTTAATATTTTGTGCAAGAGGCTCTAGGGAGGGTCCAACTATGTATACAGGTTATGATCACCTTAAATATAATTAAAATATTTTTCTTGTATAGAAACATTTGTTATTGATCGGGATGTAAATTAAAAACTCCTAGAGTTTTCCATGATCATTTTAAAGATTGTGTCCACTATTGGGGATTTTTCTTTTGATAATGGTAATTTTCTTATAGTTGTTCATCGTATATGAATGTAGATGAATGTATTGGAAATTTTTTTCAATTATAAGAATATTTTTAATCGGTGTATCTATCTTATATCACATTAATTGTTCCTCTTAGATGGAAATTCCCCCCATTTGTGTGTATGGTATACCCTTAGTGATAGTTTCCAACTCATGGCTTATTGGAGGAACGTTCCAAACATCCTTATATTTTATCTCTCAATGTCATACTCTAAAGGATACCTTTTTAGGGAAGGGGGTTGTGACATGTCTTCTTTGAAAAAAAATATTTTTTATATCCATAATCTTCTATATTTTTTAATAACTGATTTTTTTCAAAATTATATATAGAAGAAAAAAATACAAAGAAAAATGATTCACCTTTCACCGTACTAATGACTTTTAATGAACCACTAGGTTTGAACAAAATTTCCACATGACCTCACTCACACCTCCCCATATGAAAGAGGTTGTCGACTAGTAGTGATGGTCTAATCCCATCTAGGGGGAGACTATACCCTTAGTATCATGTCATATCAAAAATAATAATTAAAATAATATAATGATCAAAGTAACAAGAATGAACAAAATAATAAAAAGGTAAACAATTCATAAAGGTAATAAATATCCCCCAATATTTGAAATGCAAACAAAAGTATAAAATTGAAGTGAGTAAATAAATAATAGAAAAACTATGGAGTCCATCAATGTCCATCATAGTTTTCCACCATATCCATGATCCACTGCTCATCTATAATCCACATACACATTTCCATTATTCAAATCCCTATAAATTAATTCTAAATATGCATTGAGATTCTCATGTAGAGTGTGAGTAACAATAAATAATAGGTAACCACTAATGTTTCCTTAACTAGTGTACACGTTTACAATAGGTGTGTTCCCTGATTGTAATAAATGTGAAGGGAAGCATAATACAAAATGATCATGTACAAATTAGTTGTGATCTAAACAATCTTCCCCAACCACCACCCCCCCCCCCCAAGAACTTTCATCATATCCATGTCATAATTATGATCAATAGTAAACTAAACGATAATAAACTATCCCTAAGTTCATCAGAATTCCATGTATAATCCAAAAGGCATCGAGTGGGCATGCTACTCGGAATCCATAAGGCATCGAGTTTACATGATACATGGAATCCATAGGGCACTATGTTTCAGGATGTTTTTAAGAATCCTCAATCCATTGATCTATTTCTAATCCATATGGAATTCATTATCCTCCATCATCATAATTAGACATCTTGCGCTCTCTGAATCTAAGGGGGAATCATACCATGATCGTCACCTATCACGTGTATGAAGAAAAAAACCTCTAAAAAAGATAATACAAAAATGGTATAATATGATAATGAAACATATCATTTAATAATGATATATATATTAGCATAAAAATTATCTAGTGAATCTACATCAAGTAAGGAAAATGCTTCCCTAACAAATCTCATGTAACAAGGATCATATATGGTAATAGGGAAATTTACATTTCCATAAGAAATCACCATTAATGGAGAGAACAACTCATGTTAACACATGAATCATTATATAGAAAAAATTGAATATGATATCCTCAAATGGAAAGTAAATTCCTACCTCAAATTCATTCATTTACAACTTTATGGCATGTCAAGGGATCATCACCTGAATATCATCCGTGTATTTATAAATTCCAACCACTATCCAATGATTTATATAAATAAGTTCAAATATTGTATTTCTAAATAGAAATAAAACACCACATGCTATAATATTTTATCCCTCATAGATAATATAAAAAAGTATCAAATTATTCTAGAACATCAGTTAGAAATTCATTCCCAAAATAATAATTGTAAATCCATGTGTCATAATACTCTATCATTCTTGAATAATCCAAGATAAACATGTTTTGTTTTGTAATTATTATTATTTTTTGATAATTCATGGTTATTATCATTTAAATAATTATTTATCAAATTTTAGAAAGTTTAGGAGTGTTTAATTATCAAATATATCATGAAAAGATACATGGAAATTATTCTCATAAAACATTGCACTAAACAATGGAAGAGGGAGACATAACTTTACCACCCATGAATACTGGAAGAAGGTATAGAATCACATGAATATGTATTTAAAGATATTTTATAAAGGAAATTTGGTATGTCTGAACTCATTATGGTATCCAAAATATGATGGCAGAAAGGGTTTTTATATTTTTAATAAGGCAAATCACGTACTAGTTTGCAGAATTAAGAACCAAAAATTAAATTCACCATTAAATTTTTCATTAAAAATTATAATGAATGTTGAGTGTTTAATATCATCCATAAAAGGTGTTTTAATCCTAAATGAGACACTGTAATATATTCCTCGAGATTTAATGATTTTAAATTCATCAAAAGTGGTTACTGGATCATGTTGGGGAGGATGAAATGATAAAATACGCTAAAACACTTTATCCCCAAAATGGAAAGTGCGTAAGGGTTACATGGTTTTACCCTTATGAATATCCTATAAATTACACGTGGTTAAGGATTTTTACCTTTAGAAAGAGACTAAATTTTATACCACCCTTATACTGATCTATCTTTACCCTTATGCAACCATTCGAATGTAGGAGTTACCCCTACGCACAAGCAGGGATACGATTACACAATGAAATGAAAATTCTTCTTTCTCTTACATAAAATACGGAACTAGAGAGTTACCTTTTTAAATAATTTATATATATCAACATACTCTTATGAAAATCATGGTTTACACTTATATAGACTATTAAATCATTCAGCTAACTTTCCCCAGCAACTAGAAGAAACACTCTTCCCTTACATAATAGTTGTTTTCCATTAAGTAACCCTTGAAAATTAAGGGTTGCATTTATGTAACATCAAAAAAAGGAAACCTTTGTATTGGTTAAAGAATTTAACCTTAAAGTATGCCCTAGTCCATACATCAGGGTAAAAAATGTTGAAAATTGTTAATTTTCCACAAAATGAACAAATAATAAAACAAAAAGTTTTTTTTGGACCATTTAAAAAATATGGAAAATAAAATTACCCACAATGATGAATTCTCATCATTGAGAAGTGTCTCTAGTTGTCTTTATTGAAAAACTTAGTAAACTGATCTCAATCATTTGAATGTTTTCACATCTCCTCTTGGATCCATCTACACTATCATAGGATCTAAACAAGTGGAACTATCTTACCCAAAATAGATCCTTCTCATACTCGTCTACTATATTCAATGAATGTTCCACATAAGATACATTAGGATCCAGCACAACACCCTTATAGTACATAACATACATAGTAAGAGACATATACCTTTGGCGATAATATTCTTGAAACACATCGTGTATACCTTGATGGTGATGGAAGATGTAAAAAATAAGCCATTTTCCTAACCCGCTCTATGATATCATTGAGAGGGATCCAATAAGACAAATGGTTGTCTAATCAGAGTTCGAATAAAGGAGATACTTCAAATCCTATATTGAAATCCTTAATGAGCTTCACCAGAGAGGAAGGTTGTGCATGGAAGAGGAAAGAAAAATAGGTGGGTGATTTATAATAGAAGATTGCAAAAAATACCATTTTACCTATCATTGAGATGTTTCACGATTTGGAATCATGGTTGGCCAAACTATCCACCATCTATGTGAGAGTTATTATTCAATGGAACCCCACACATGGGCATCCAACGTAGTTTGAAAAAACCATACTACAACCATGTGGGGTCACTTCCTAAGTGTAACTAAGGGTGTGGGTTGTGTAACACCCAATACTTTTATGAGAAATATATTGTTTTTATGTTATATAAATCATCAAAAGAATCTTTTACTACAAACAACACTATCTTGGCTTTCTTTAGAAGCAATCACGACCTTCCTTGATAGCTTGTGTCGTACGCAATACCGAGTTTCACTAAACAACGATATGCTATTAAAATATTACTAAAACTAGCCGTAATGAATAGTAATACCCACTTTTTGAAATTTTTTAAATTTTCTATTTCAAAATGGACTTTATTTTTGGATTCGAAATATCAAAATTATCCTAGGGTGAAATTTTGGTATTTTTCGGAAAACATTCAATTTTGGATAAATAGTGAAAACACTGGGTTACTATTTAAAAACCGACTATTTATTTAAATAATTATTTATTATATTTTACTTAAATTTATTTTAGGTCAAAATTGATACATAATACTTATATAATTTCAATGCAATTCATTGGAGTCATTTTATAATAATTTTAGATATATAAATATTTTAGCAAACTTTTCACCGTCTTTTACCCACCTCCTAGGAGAATTTGCAAATTTACATAAAACATAATTTTACCGCTTCTGTGAGTGGAATTTCGAAAATCTGAGAGACACGGTTAATATCAAGGACTAAAATGTGGTTCAATGAGATGAAAATAATTTTTGGTGAATAGTAACTTTTTACTTTTTTCCACGGTTAAAAGAAAATAGGATAATTAAGGGTGAAAATGTTATTATTATTACCCTAACACATCCTCATTCTATTGGATAAGTATTTAATTAGACCAAAAACATCCTTATGAATAAAATATGACCATTTAGGCCCACTTCGATTAGATTAGGACAGTTATTATAAATTTATTTTACGAAGGGTTAAAATAGTTAAAATCAAAGTTTAATAAGTAAATAATTTTTAATATAGGGTTATATATAAGATAAAATCGACTATATATATTAATTAGAAAGTTAAAATGTTTTCCTACATAATGGTATTTTATTTGTAATTTTTATACTTAAAATAATTTAATTTATTAATGACACAATGATGATGTAGTAATTATCTTATTAATTAAATATTAACATAATTGATGTTATAAATACCCAAATAAATGACATTTAAGACTATTTATGATTTAAACTAATTATCTATGTTAATATAAAATGTTATTATTGATTTAATTAACTTTTTTCAAACTAATATTTCTGTTATGATTTTCAAAAAAATAAATTACCAAATAGTGTCAAAATGAACATAAAATAGTTTTTAAAACAAATATTATATTATTAATTGTTATTTTATTCCTACAAATATAAGGTTCGGCCAAATTACATATATAAGGTTATTTATATTAATAATAAACCACTTGTGGTTCGTTTGACTTGTTATAGTAAGTTTGTTAACCATATAGTGTAAGAAAACAAGAAGACACGGTAAAAGTAAAATTATTTAACTTAAAGTTAAATCTAAATGATAAGGTTAAAATAGATACCTAAACTTGTGTAAATTCTATTGGATGAGTGTATATCAACCCATCCCCACCATATCATCCAAATAAATCAATTTGGAGCTATTAAAAACTGAATACGACTTTATAATAAAATAAGATTTTTTGTTTTTCCAATGGTGCCCCTCTCCTCCCTTATAAAAGGGCACCTCCTCCCTCTCTTCCTCACACCACTTTGAGACTTCATGCTCGGCCAAACCCTGGAAACTTCTCTTCTAATCTTCCCTAGAAACATCCTAGAGGTCAAGGTCTTCTTCAAAGACCAATTTTAGTTCCCTAAGAGGATGTCTCAATGAGGCGCTTCAAAGAAGAGGTAATGTCTGTTACCAATTCTTTCAACTTTATTTCTTCTTCCACTTCTTCTTAATTAGTTGTTTCATTATGAAGTAATAACATCAGTATCACTCATATACTGATATGTTATTATAAGTATGAAACAACCCTATTTCACCATCTATCCATCTTACGGAAAATGAAATCAACGCGCGTGCGTATGTACAGAATACCGTCTCCACGCCGTGGTGTAATCTATTTTCCATCACCACCTTACTTGGATGGGTATAATGGTGTAAATAATAACTATATATGATTATTTTAAAGTGATATTTATTCTAAAATAGTATACATACACTCCAATACAATTCCACAATCATTGTAATTATATCATCGCTCGTGCGTACATACGGAATACCGTCTCCACGATGTGATGCGACTCGTTCTACATGATCTTCATTGAATAATTACTATATAAAGGATTTGAATGAATGAATATTATATATATTACACTAATACCATTATGAAAATGAGGTATCTATAACCAAAAGAGAAGAATAAGAATTTATTCGACAAAACACGCATAAGAACAAAAAGTAATAAACACCCGAATAACAAGTAGCAATGAAATATTACTAATAAGAGGCTAAGAATATGGCCATATATGATATCATAACAATTATTATGATTATGGAATAACTCATTGACATTATTTAAATAATTATACACGAGGTTCAGACACTTACAAAGCAAATCAGACCTATGGTAAGGGAAAATATCACAATCTCATTTTTATCTGAGATTGTTTATACATTGGTATTTACTGGGATGTATTTTATCATCCACATCCATGTTTCCTCAATATGTACTATTATTTCCATCCAACTAAAATTGTTTAAATCCAATTTTACCCTTCGGTGAGTTTTTAGTAAATGATACGAAAGGAATCTTTTGTCGTTTTTCGTACGACGTACTTTTTGACTTTTCCGACAAAAGTACGAGAAGAATGTTTTTTTAACTTATACGTCATGAATGGATTTTTAAAACATTATTTCCAAGAATCTTCCTTTACAAGTTTTCAATTTTATTTTTTATCAACTTATTTTAGTTTAAAATTGTATGACATGTTAAGAAAGGAAAAATGTTTTTAGAAATGATATTTTCCTCAAGAATGGAGTTCAAGTGTTTTATCAAAATCATTTTCCATCTAAGATAATATAGGGTTCTATTTCTATCCCTATTATTAAATTAATTTGATTATGTTGTGATGGAATTATTTTTATGAATTCCTTTATCTTATATGAATTGTTTTATGATGTCACGATGTTTAAGAATCCCATTTTTATTACATGGGTTATGCTATGATGTATGATTTATGATTTTGTGGCACACATAAAAATGGTTTCATTATGAGATGGGTGGGACCTATATCTCCCTCCAATGAATTGGGTAAATATTTAAATCTCATGAGATAGACATGGTTGGAACGGCAGGTTAAACCGGTTATGTGAAACAGGACTGAAACGAGGAGCGAACTCTGTTCAGAAATGGACTTTGTCCGCTAAGATAATCTTGGCAATGATTCTTGACTAATAAGAAATGATTCTCTATAAATATGTGTGTATGCCACAATGTTTCATGTTTTATGTTATTATTATTGGGATTACATTTCACTGCTATGATTTTTCCCATGTTATTAAATTATGATCTCTTTTGCAGGTTAAGATTTCCAAAATGTTATGTTCTTATGAATATGATGTGATTGATATTTATTTTGTTTACCTTTACTGAGAATTTGAGCTCACCCTTTTGTATGTTTTCTTTCCCCAGGTCAGGAACAAGTTTATTAAGTAGGATATGCCAAAATGGGACTCTAGATATGATGAAATAAATGGGAGAAAACGTAGACGATTTATGAACTAGTTGTTTACGTTTCCCAGTTTCTAAAGACACTACACCTATACGGTCGTTTCATGTTTTTGTTATATGTTGTGTTAAGTATGCTTCAATTTTGAAGTATTAAAAATGTATGTAATTTATGGGTCGTTATAGTTGGAATCAGAGGAAAGGTATAGTCAACCTTTGGAAACTAGGATGTGAAAGCCTTAGTAAGAACCCTAAGGATAAGTCTAATCATAGAACACAATATTAGTGTTTTATAAATGGCCATGAACAACCTATGATTAGACATTATGTGTGAAATTTTATTCTTGATTATGTGTTTTTCTTATTATAATTAGTGTTTCTCACACTATTCTTCTTGGTATTAGTCAATGGCTGGAACCTGAAGGAACCATGTTAATGCGGAATGTGACGGGAAATGCAATGATTATCCCACTAAGAACCCAAACATTATGGGAGATGGAATGAGAAATCTTGTAGCCATGATCACACAACTTTCTCAAGCTATGAATCATGCAGGACTTCCAAACGAGCAATGGAAGGAGCAACATTCTATTGAATCCTTCATGAGGTAGCGTCCGCCTTCATTCAGCAGGTCTTTTGATCCATTAGTGGCTGAACAATGGATCAGTACCACTGAAAATATATTTTATGTTCTTCAATGTTCTGAACTTGATAAAGTCATCTTAGCAGTTTATCGTTTGGAAGGTGAAGCTGATCAATGGTGGAATCTTATTAAGAATACAAGGCAGAGGGATGAAATTGAGTCCATGGAATGGGATGAGTTCAAGAACTTATTTTTCAATAAGTACTTCCCTCGTATTCTCCGAAAAAAGATGGGGAAGGAGTTTCTTGAACTAAATCAAAAGGATGATGAATCTATTGGTACCTACTAAGAAAATTTTACAAGACTTGCAATGTACTCTTCCGTAATTATTATCCAACCTGAGAGTAAGATCGATCGATTCTTTAGTGCCTTAAAACCAAGTCATCGAAGGTCGTTAGCCATAAGGGACTTCAATAGCTATGAGGAAATTGTTTTATGTGATATCAAGGTTGAGATGGAGATTGCGGTAACCCATCAGTCACAAGGGTTTAATAAGAACAGGAAAATGGAATTCAAAGGAAAATGTAAAGGCCACAAAGAAAAGAACATGAGTTTTCCCTTATGCTCAAAGTGTGGAAAGAATCATGGAGGAAATTTTCTTAAGGGGACTAGAAAATGTTATAAGTGTGGAAAAGAAGGTCATCGGGCAATTGAATGTCGAAATAATGGGAAGAAGATGTCTAATTATGCAAACAAAGGAAGGGATGCACATAATGAACCTACTACACTTCAATGTTTCAAGTGCAAGGAAATGGGTCATTATGTCAATCAATGCAAAAATCAAAGGGTTGATGATGATGATCAACGTCAAAAAACTCTTAAGGCCAAAGGCAAAGGAATGTCACATGCAATTACTATCGGTGATGTAGAATATGACAACGAAGTGGTGAAAGGTACACAAATTATCCACTCTAAAGTAGAAAATGTTTTATTTGATTCTGGATCCACCCACACATTTATTTCTGAAGAATTTTCTAAGGGTATCACCGTATTACCTCAACAATTAGATGTTGAGTTAGCTGTGACAACCCCTAATGGTACAACAGTCGCATCAAAAGTTTATAATTCTTCTCTGATTGAAGTTTGTAGGAACGTGCTTCCTGCAAATCTTGTGATCCTTCCTATAGTGGAATTTGATGTGATTCTTGGCATGGATTGGTTTTCTTTATATGGAGCTCATATTAATTTTCAAAGAATGGAAGTCACATTTCATATTCCAGATCAATCGATGATCATCTATCGATGCAAGGATGAACATAACCTTCCAATGGAAATTTCTTTCATCTTATGGGTTTTGATTCCACTAAATGAAGGTCATTTATCTCAAATGGTTGGTGAAAAACTCACGATTAAGAATATGCCCATTTAATGGGAGTTTGATGATATCATTCGGGAGGAATTGTCGGGTCTTCCACCAAATTGTGAAGTTGAGTTTTTAATAGAACTCGTACCGGGTGCGTTGCCTATTTCAAAAACTACTTATATAATGGCCCCAATTAAGTTGCAGGAATTGAAGAAGCAACTCCAAGAGAATCATGATAAGGGATTAATATGCCCTAGTGCATCACCTTGGTGAGCACCTGTTCTATTTTTTAAGAAGAAAGATGGATCAATGAGACTCTGCATTAATTATCGAGAACTTAACAAGATCATGATCAAGAACAAATTTCATATCCCATGAATTGATGACTTATTTGACCAACTACTCGGAGCTCAATACTTTTCCAAGATTGATCTTCGTTCAGGGTATCATCAATTAAGGGTCAAAAGGGAGGATATACCAAAGACGACTTTCTGTACATGGTATGGACACTATGAATTTATAGTGATACCATTTGGTCTTACTAATGACCCTAATATCTTCAGGGATCTGATGAATAGATTCTTTAGAGACTATTTTGATCAGTTTGTGGTAGTATTTATAGATGATATTCTTGTCTATTCAAAGAGAAAGGAAGAACCTGAAGATCACTTGATAATTGTATTGAAGACCCTAAGAAAGGAGAAGCTTTATGCCAAATTTACCAAGTGTGAATTTTGGCTTCAAAAAGTTGCATTTTTGGGTCACATAATCTCAAAAGAAGGGATATCTGTGGATCCAGCAAAAACGGAGTTTATCGAAAGATGGTCGAGACCAACACCAGTAACCGAGATCCGAAGTTTCCTTGGTTTTTCTGGATATTATCTACGTTTTGTGAAAGTTTTTTCATGATTATCTAATCCACTCACCAGGTTGACTTGAAAAGGAGTTAAGTTTGTTTGGAAAGAGGAATGTGAAGAGAATTTCAAGGAGTTGAAACGAAGGTTATCCAGTGCACCTGTACTCACACTTCCTTGTAGTGTAGAAAGGTTTGTGATCTACAGTGATGCATCGAAGAAGGTGATGGGGTGTGTTCTTATACAAATTGATATGGTGATAGCTTATGACTCACGATAGTTGAAAATCTATGAGCAAAATTACCCAACTCATGATTTGGAGTTATCTGTAGTAATCTTTGAATTAAAGATTTGGAGGCATTATCTTTAAGGATAAAGTTGTGATATTTATATTGATCATAAATGTTTAAAGTTTATTTTTACACAAATGTAGATGAATATGCGCCAAAGAAGATGGTTGGAGCTGATTAAGGATTACGACTGCTAAATTAATTACCACCCTGGGAATGCAAACAAGTTGCCAGATGCATTAAGTCGACAAGACCATGCTAGCTTATCCATGATGAGGATCACAAAAGATCCAATATTTATGGATTTACAAAGGATGAATATTGGAATTATAATGAAAGGGGAAAATCGTATCTTTCTCAATTGAATTTTCAACCATCAATACATGTGATGATTAAAGAGGCGCATAAAGAAGATGTAGAGTTACAAAAGAAGGTGAGAAATATTCCTGAATTCAACATTGATTGTGATGGGATAATAATGTTCAGGAATCGGGTTTGTGTTCCTCCCATCCCATAATTAAAGAAGGAGCTACTAGATGAGGCTCATAGTGCTTCATTATCTATTCATCCTTGAAGCACGAAGATGTATAGGGACCTGAAAGAGTACTTCTGGTGGGATGGCATAAAAAGAGATGTTGCTGAATATATCTCTCGATGCATGGTTTGTCACCAAGTTAAAGTTGAGAGATAGAATTCTAAGGGGATGTTACAACCATTACTCATACCCGAATGGAAATGGGAAAACATCACTATGGAATTTGTCACCAGACATCCTAAAAAATCTAAAGGCAATAATGTTATCTGGGTCATAGTTGATCATCTTACAAAGTCTGCACACTTCATTGATGTTAGAGAGGATTTCTCTCTAGATCAGCTTGCCAAGATATATGTGGAGGAAGTGGTAAGATTGCATGGTGTACCACTTTACATTATATCTGATCGGGATCCGAGATTTACCTCGATGTTCTGGAGAAGTCTTCAGCATACTCTGGATACAGAGTTGAGTTTCAGCACTTCTTATCATCCCCAGACAGACGGTCAGTCTGAGAGCAAAATTCAAACTCTAGATGATATGTTGAGAGCTTACTCTATGGATTTCAAAGGTGTTTGGGAGCAACACCTACCTTTGGTGGAAGTTTCTTATAATAATAGCGTTCACTCCAGTATTCAAATGGCTCCTTATAAAGCTCTCTATGGAAAGAAATGCAGGACTCCAACTTTCTAGGATGAAGTTGGGGAAAGAAAGCTAATAGGACCTGATCTTGTTGATGAGATGGCAGAAAAGGTCAGATCTATTCAACAACACATAAGATCAGCTCAGAGTCGACAAAAAAGATATGCCGACAACCGATGAAAAGACCTAGAGTTTGAAGTGGGTGATAAAGTGTTCTTACGAATATATCCTTGGAAGAGAGTAATGAGATTTGGAATGAAGGGAAAGCTGAGCCCTAGGTATATCGGTCTTTTTTTAATACTGGATCGTGTTGGGAAGGCAGCTTACCGATTGGATCTTCCACCGAATCTCTCCAAAGTTCACGATGTGTTCCATGTATCTTTCCTGAGAAAGTACAAACCTGATCCTTCACATGTACTCAGCTTAGAAGTTGTACCTCTGGAGAAAGATACTTCTTATGAAGAACAACCAATAAAGATTATGGATTGTAGCGAGAAAGTCCTATGAAACAAGACAACTTGCTTGGTGAATGTTTAATGGAGGAACCACCAATTTGAAGATATGATGAGGGAGAGGTATCCTCATCTGTTTATTACAAAGAGATGAATTTCGAGGGTGAAATTTGTTTTGAGGGGGGTAGAATGTAACACTCAATACTTTTATGAGAATTATTTTGTTTTTATGTTATATAAATCATCAAAGGATTCTTTCACTACACACAACACTGGCTTGGCTTTCTTTACACGCAATCACAACCTTCCTCGATAGCTTGTGTCGTACGCAATACCAAGTTTCACTAAACAATTATATGCTATTAAAATATTACTAAAACTAGCCGTTATGAATAGTAATACCCACTTTTTGAAATTTTGTAAATTTTATTTTTCAAAATGAACTTCATTTTTGGATTCAGAATATCGAAATTATCCTAGGGTGAAATTTTGGTATTTTTCTGAAAACTTTCAATTTTTGATGAATAGTGAAAACACTGGGTTAATTTTTAAAAACCAACTTTTTATTTAAATAATTATTTATTTTATTTTATTTAAATTTATTTTAGGTCAAAATTGATACATAATACCTATATAAGTTCAATGAAAATCTTTGGAGTCATTTTGTAATAATTTTAGATAAATAAACATTTTATTGGACTTTTCAACGTCTTTTACCCATCTCCTAGGAGAATTTGAAAATTTACATAAAACTTAATTTTAATGCTTCTTTGAGTGGAATTTAGAAAATCCAAGAGACACGGTTAATATCGAGGACTAAAATGTTGTTCAATGAGATGAAAATAATTTTTGGTGAATAGTAACTTTTTACTTTTTTTACCACGGTTAAAAGTAAATAGGGTAATTAAGGGTAAAAATGTTATTATTATTACCCTAACACATGTCATAATTCTATTGGATAAGAATAATTAGACCAAAAACAACCTTAGGAATATAATATGACCATTTAGGCCCACATGGATTAGATTAGGACATTTATTATTAATTTATTTAAAGAAGGGTTAAACTAGTTAAAATCAAAGTTTAATAAGTAAATCATTTTTAATATAGGGTTATAAATAAGATAAATTCGACTATAAATATTCATTATAAAGATAAAAATATTTCATACATAATGTTATTTTGTTTGTAACTTTCAAACTTTAAATATTTTAATTTATTTATGACACAATGATGATGCAGTAATTATCTTATTAATGAAATATTGACATAATTGATGTTATAAATACCTAAATAAATGTAATTTGAGACTGTTTATGATTTATAATAATTTTCTATGTTAATATGACATGTTAGTATTGATTTAATTAACTTTTTGTGAACTAATATTTCTGTTATGATTTTCACAAAAATCAATTACCAAATAGTGTCAAAATGGACATAGAATAGTTTTTAAAACAAATATTATTTTATTAATTGTTATTTTATTCCTAAAAAGCTAAGTTTCAGACAAATGATTTTGATAAGGTTATATATATTAATAATAAACAACTTGGGGGTTCGTTTTTCTTGTTATAGTATGTTTATTAACCTTATAGTGTAAGGAAACAAGAAGACATGGTAAAAGTAAAATTATTTAACTTAAAGATAATTCTAAATGATAAGGTCAAAATAGATTCCTAAACTTGTCTAAATTCTATTGGATGAGTTTATTTAGACCCATCCACACCTTATAATCAAAATAAATCAATTTGGAGCTATTAACAACCAAATATGACTTTATAATAAAATAATATTTTTAGTTTTTCCAAAGGTCCCCCTCTCATCCCTTATAAAAGGGTACCTACTCCTTCTCTTCCTCACACAACATTGAGCCTTCAAGCTTGGAAAACCCCTGAAAAATTCTATTATACACTTCCCTAGAAACATCCTAGAGGTCCTGTTCTTCTTAAATGTCCAATTTTAGTTCCCTAAGAGGAGGTCTCAAAGAGGCGCTTCAAAGAAGAGGTAATGTCTGTTACCGATTCTTTCAACTTTATTTCTTCTTCCACTTCTTCTTCTTTAGTTTTTTCATTATGAAGTAATAACATAAGTATCACTAATATACTGATATGTTATTATAAGTATGAAACAACCCTACTTCACCATCTATCCATCTTACGAAAAATGAAATCATCGCGCGTGCGTATGTACGGAATACCGTCTCCACGCCGTGGTGTAATCTATTTTCCACCACCACCTTACTTGGATGGGTATAATGGTGTAAATAATAACTATATATGATTATATTAAAGTTATATTGATTCTGAAAGAGTATACATACACTCCAATACAATTCCACGATCATGGGAACGATATCATCCCTCGTGCGTACGTACGAAATACCATCTCCACGATGTGATGCGACTTGTTCTACATGATCATCATTGCATAATAATTATATAAATGAATTGAATGAATTAATATGATATATATTACACTAATACCATTCTGGAAAGGAGGTATCTATAACCTAAAGAGAATAATAATAATTTATTCGACAAAACACGCATAAGAACAAAAAGTAATAAACACCCGAATAACAAGTAGCAATGAAATATTACTAATAAGAAGCTAATAATATGGCCATATATGATATGATAACAATGATTATGATTATGGAATCAGTCAATGACATTATTTAAATCACTGTACAGGAGGTTCAGACACTTACGAAGCAAATCGAACCTAAGGTAATGGAAAATATCACAATCTCATTTTTATCCGACATTGTTTATACATTGGTATTTACTGGGGTGTATTTATCATCCACATCCATGTTTCCTCAATATCTAATATTATTTTCATCCACCTAAAATTTTTTAAATCCAATTTTACCCTTCGGTGAGTTTTTAGTAAAAGATATGAAAGGAATCTTTTGTCGTTTTCGTACGATGTACATTTTGACTTTTCCGACAAAAGTACGAGAAGAATGTTTTTTAACTTATACGGAATGAATGGATTTTTAAAAAATTATTTCCAAGAAGATTATTTTACATGTTTTCAAGTTTATTTTTAATCAACTTCTTTTAGTTTAAAATTGTATGACATGTTAATAAAGGAAATTTTTTTTCAGAAAGGATATTTTCCTCAAGAATGGTGTTCAACTGTTTTATCAAAAATATTTTCCATCTACGATAATATAGGGTTATGTTTCTATCCCTATTATTACATTAATTTGATTATTTTGTGATGGAATTATTTTTATGAATTCCTTTATCTTATATGAATTGTTTTATGAAGTCACAATGTTTAAGAATCCCATTTTTATTACATGGGTTATGCTACGATGTATGATTTATGATTTTGTGGCAGACATAAGAATGATATCATTATGAGATGGGTGGGACCTATATCTCCCTCCAATGCATTGGGTAATGATTTATATCTCATGAGATTGACATGGATGGAACGGCAGGTTAAACCGGTTCAGTGAAATAGGACTGAAATGAGGAGTCAACTCAGTTCCGAAATGGACTTTGTCCACTAAGATAGTCTTGGAAGTGAGTCTTGACTACTAAGAAATGTTTCTCTATGATTATGTGTGTATTCCACAAAGTTTCATGTTTTATGTTACGATTATTGGGATTACATTTCACTACTATGATTTATCCCATGTTATGAAATTATGATCTCTTTTGCAGGTTAAGATTCCCAAAATGCTATGTTCTTATGAATATGATGTGATTGATATTTCTTTTGTTTACCCTTACTGAGCATTTGAGCTCACCCTTTTTTATGTTTTCTTTCCCCAAGTTAGGAAGAAGGTTATTGAGTAGGATATTCCGAAAAGGGACTCTAGATATGATGAAATAAATGGGAGACAATGTAGATGATTTATGAACCAGTTGTTTATTTTTCCCAATTTCTAAAGACACTATACCTATACGGTCCTTTCATGGTTTTGTTATATGTTGTAATAAGTGTGCTTCAATTTTGAAGTATTAACAATGTATGTAAAGTATGGGTCATTATAGTTTGTGCGCATGATTTTCCAAACCATGCATAGCCAATGAGAATACCCTCTACAACATGTATATAGTTTTTATCATAGTCATACGAAATCCCCTGCATAGACATTAAAACCATAATATATTATATATGGGATGGATGATGGTGCCAAAAGATTGCTACTAACAATTCGTCATCTGTGTGCCACATATAACTTCTTCCAAATATGGATATTTGGGATTTCAATTAGTCATGGATGCTCCCAGACCCTCCCTTAAACTAAAAGGAACATTTATAAGATTAAAATAGAAAAAATATTAGATTATACATAAAAATAAAAACCAGGGTGTTACAGATACTCTAGGTGCTAGTGTTCCAGGACAAAACATCTTTCCTTAATCACCATTGATCTCAAAAAGAATAATTTCAGTATTAAAACACTCTCTCTTTTTTCTCTTAATATTTATAGGTTGGTGTAGGATGATTTTATATCATTCTAAAGATAATTCCTGGGAAAATATCACTATTCACATCAATTCACTCTATCTACCTAAAATTGTTATACATTATGTTATATAAATAGATTTAGAGATTTAGTGATTGTACAAAGTCCCCGTAACTAATATCTATATTCTATGTAAAATCTCTTGTAAAATAATAATAATAATATCATTATATTCCATTACATGAGTTAAATCATGGATATTTGAAAATAAGTTCCTAAATAAATAAATCAATATTGATATACATGATATTAAATAAACTATATCATTTTATCATGATCCTTAACTCAGTCCATAAATTTCCCTAATCATTTAGCAGGGCTAAATAATTAATATTTATTTAAATAAGTAAATATCACAATAATATTCATTCCAAAAATAAATAATTATTATATTCACTAATTGGGGAATAGAAATTTTTTTAATATTCTCATAACCAAATAAATAATAATTTTTTATCTTGAAAATATATAGGGAAAAAATAAATAGTATATATTTTCTGACTTGAAAATAATATTTATTTTATATTCAACTCACATATATTAGTAAAAATAATAATTGATTCAATTTATGCAATAAACGAAAATAGAATACTTATTAAACCATAATACAAGAATAATAGTTATTAAAACAATTAAATTAAAATAGAACTTAACTGAGATTATGGATACACTTAGTTTGTGGCCCTCCATGAAATTTTCCTAATATAATAAGTTGACAAGGACTAATGTCCAAGATTATAATATAGAAACATTCCAGGGAACTCATAAAGAAATATGTCAATGATACAATGAAAATATACTCCCATATATTCTCATTGTGTCGTATAATCTCTTTGTCACGATATCTCATCAAGAATGTATCATTCTTGTGTTATCAACTTATATGCTTGATATATCATTATTTTACTTACTGAAATGAACTCATCAAGAGACCACCATATCCATGGAATTAATCATATATTTTTATTCCAATAAGAGGTTGAGCGATTTATACCTTCATTAAAATTCAAGGGAAAAATCATTTCTTGTCTTATTTATATATGGCAAGTTACATATGATGCGCCCAATGCATGCTACTTAACCAGGAGTATATGTTGTAAATGTTTATTATTATACATCAAAGTAAACAATTCCTGACATAAATTAATAATAATATAAAATATGAGGATTAATACACACATTTTTATACGGGAACATCAAATGATATATTAAACATATCAAATTCATATTAGTGGGACTATTCTCATAACCAAGTCTCTTAGAGATTACCAAGTCAAATTTTTTTAGAAGATTTCTCACTGTATTATGAGATCGAAGAACATGATAGTAAGAGATAATATGTGTCTTGTTAGATAAATTTCATCTAAACATAGAATTTATTTTTATAAATAAATCCATACCACTTCAACATCCACATTATAGTGGGGAACTACTATGACCATTCAATTAAAAAACTACTCAAAGGACACTATCACATTAAATTTTTAAAAGAACAGTCATCAAGTGATAAGATATTTAATAATATTTATGTCTATGAATATATTGGTAAGTGGAAAGTAAAATATATTTTATTTTAGGGTACCAACTCTAACACCTACTTTTTTACTCCCTACTATATTCTAAACACAAGAACTTAAGTTTTCATCCAATATTTTTCCTCCATGGTTCTCTATCAGATGAAGGTTTTGAATACTATGGAATTTTTCTTGATAAATAATCCCCACAACTTCTATATTAGATCATTTATGATTATAAAATAATGAAATGATAATTGTTGATAGTTAAATAGAGTTGGTCCCAATACATCTGTATGAACCATATCTAACCTATGGTTCTTTGGTTCCTTACCTTTTATTTATAATGAAAAATTTCCTTGCTTCACAAGGATATTAACTTTTCATGTTCCATTATATAATCCTCCAATATTTATAATTCCCTTGGAATATAATATTTTCGTCACATACCTACTGAAGTGGCCTAGACAGTCATTCCATAACATTGTAGAAGATACTTGTCTAGCATTGATTGGACCTTATAATGCTCTAGTCAGGTACAAAGTTCCATCCTTAACTCATTTGGAAACCACCATGGAATCACATGTAAATTTATATACCCCATAATCACTTTTTTAAAATCACATTATATAAATCTATAATAATTTTTTTTCATCCTTGATCCTACTATATGCCACACTCATTGCAACCCCAGCGGGCCTCTGTTCGTTGTCCGGATGGAGACATTTCCCATTTATACAATATTGAGATAATTTTCATATGAAATATACTCCCTAAAAAACATTATGTTGTATAATTATTCATACTCATTCTCTTCAAAATTAAGTGAAATGATGCTCTAGATTTTTTAACCCCATACTCAAGTGAACTATGAGAACTTAGTTTAAGACCACTCTTATTTGTCGATGTAGTATTTTTATATCCACTTCTAGAAATACTTCCTATCCAAAATCTCCCCTTGAACCTCACGCACCTCTAATTATATTTGTTCTTAATATAGTGAACTAGTAGTAATTTTTTAAAACCATAGATGGATTTATAACTACGTATCAGAATTATTTTATAAGGAAAAGGGAAGAATGATGCTTCTAAAATGAGTTTCGAATCACCTTCACTAGACTTTAGTCATATGAATTTCAAAAAATGAAGCTTTTATTATACATATTAGGTTTGATAAATATTTTGATCAAACCATTGCATGTTATGCCTCTAAAACAAACAATCCAGAAACCAAAGAACCAGAATGAACCTGTGAACTCAATATACCTCTATAGAAGAATTTATCTCCTATGTAAACTTAACAATTGAAAAACTAGAATATGAACTTCAAAAAGAAAATTATGGAAATAAATGAATAAAAATAGAACAACACAAGTATTTATGTGGTTCTAACATAAGTCTTGCTCCACTAGGGGAACATTGCAAACACTTTTATTAAATAATTTGATGATAATTTAAGTTCACAAGTGTATCAAACAAATGTTCCACCCTATGAGTTATAGTAGAATCCATCCGGTGAAACTGGTCACCACTACCTTTTGACCATCATGGGGGGAATGAGTCCACCTCATTATAGTCTTCATTGACAAACCACCACCTAAAAAAAGACCTCTCATTCATTAACCAGCACTTCTAGTATACAGTGCAACATCCAAAAACGGTCAAGTTATTACCCTTATGTATTCTCCCACTACAAAAACCATACTACAAAATACTCTTACGCAAGTCCTTTGGGCCTATATGACCAACCTTTATCATATAAATGGGTATGTTTTGGTCATCTATTTTTAAATTTAATCAATTATTTTAACGATTTTAGACTTCTAGAGAGAGGTTGTTGTGTAATGAACAAAACTGCTTCAACTAGTAAAATCACCCAAGAAGGTATGCCACATGTTAAGGTGTAACAAACAACACAAGTCTTATATATTACCAATGTATGGATACAGTAAAAGGAGGAAGAAAAATATTAAACAATGATACAAACAACATAATGACCAAGGGGCTAAACCAGAAATTAAAACAAGACAATCCAAATTATAAGATCCATGAGACCATTGGTCACTATCAAATTGTCCCACTATGAAGGGGATGAAAACCAAGAGAAGATTATTAATGATATAATTCACTTCCTAATGCATAATTCCTAAAAAACCACATCTATAAACACAATGGAAAATGTAGGGTATAAACACAATTCCCATTAGGAGTTCAATAAAGAATCTATAAAAACTTGAATACTATGAAAATGTTATAATTGGATTTTAAAAAACCAGATATAAAGAATTTATAGAAGGTATAAATTTTTTAAACATTCCATTGTTTTTTACAAAAAGCATTTTATATTTACAAAAAGATGGAATATGAGAAGTATAGATGATAAAGAATGTAATCAAAAGAAAAATCATCCATGGATAAACTATATGATAATTAATTTATAAACCAACCATTAAATATAAAATCATGTATAAAACCACATATAAATGTCAAAGAATACCATTTGAGCTCAATCCTATAGGATTTTGTACTTGGACATAAAACAATGTACAAAACCTAGCATCATGTGAACCAAACCAATATTGAGTCACATCATATAGTTAGATGATATCAACCTTTTAGTGGTTTAACACACACTAAGAGTGATAAGCCCATTACCCGATGCACAAAAGGCTCTAAATGTGACATGCTTTTCAAAACCATTTGAAAAAAAAGTCTAAAATTTTATAAAAAATATTTCATGGAGAATACTTAATTCCTCCATGATTTAAAACCCATTTTAGAATCAAAACAACCTTAAAAGAATTTCATCGACACATAGTGTCTCCAAAACCCATTTTAAAGGAAAACACCATTAAAACCATGTAACTATTAATATAAAACAACATTGATATTAGATCCATCTATTTCATAAAAAATAATTTAATTTATAAGAACGTAAAATAATACAGGATTTAGAATCTTTTTAAAGACTCACATACCTGAATAATTGAGATACAACATGAATAATTGATCTCCCAAAGCTTGGAGTTGTGTCCAACAAAAATGGGTCTTCATGGCCTTTTAAAACCTATCATGGGCACCTAAGGTTTAACAATGAAAATTGGAAGAATCACTAGATTTGAAGGATGTTTGTTTTTTATAACTTATCTAAAAAATATATGACCACAACAAAGATCCCCCATCCACACCACTATCATTAGGTTTTCACCTAACACTATAGTTCCACACATTGTTCTAAAACACAGCCACACATGGTCAAACTAGCCTCAAAAAACCATAACACAAACCACACCCAAATTCTATTTTCTTGGCATAAGACTATAGCACAATCGATGCACCATGCCACATCTACCCCAAAAAAGTCAAAACCACCAAACTCACCCCAATGAAACTACTTTTTGTAGCCTATACCTCCATGAAACATAGCTTAACCAAATATATGGATTATACTGAAGCCCCTTCCCCATGGTTTATCCTGGTAAAATTTTGTAGTGGCACCAACATTCTGACTCTAAAACCCCATGTTGAAGCATTCTTTCCCATACTGAAACTAGTATCTCTACGGTTCATCCACTCCCATCCATAACACATACCCTTTATAATTTGAGGAGAACAACATATCCCCTTTAAAACCCTAGAACACTAATAAACATTCAAAAACATTTAATATTATAGTGTACTGATAATCGGAGTAGATCAAAATTATCCCCACCATACTAGATTTATATCCCCCATAAATCACTCATGATTTTGGACTTGCAAATATATTAGTCCACTACTCCCACACCGATGATTCTTTATCCAACATCTAATGGTTATCCCATCAGAACTAATATAGAACATAGAACAAAGTAATAATTTTAAAGCATAATACCATATCCTTATCATTCATAATCTGAACCAGTTTCTCAACCACAGTGTTGATAAGATCATGGTTGACATCTACCCATTCAATGTCATGGGAAGGTTACATTTGATACATCCTCAATTTGGAAAAATTAAATACATCATTTATCATTATCGAGTTATATGGTAAGTCTAGCTGATATTCAAACATTATAATTCAATAAAGGATCTCAAAGGGGCCAACAAACCTTACTACCAACTTACACTACTTACCTAACTAAGGTGTCCCAGGTGTGTTGAAACTCGAAGAAGGGCTGGATAACGAACCTCAAACTCAAGAGGCCAATGAATATGGTCCAAATAGGATTTATGATGAATTTTCCCATCCCCAATCTATTCCATATCAACTAAACCATTTGTCTTGTCTCCTGAACAAGGCTCGGTCCAACCACGGATTGATGCCCCAATTCTAGCCAACACAAGGAAGATCTATATGGATACCCATACCATTATTTATTGGGACCCATATTAATATAATCCTAGTAACAATTATTATAGGAAAATTTGAAATGAGGTATATTTTTTTCCAAACAACTACTAAAATCCAGAATGCATTCCCTAGAAATATCCTCAAGAATTTCAATTGAATTCATTATATATACATCTATTTGTACACTGTACGGAATGATTAATACAAATTAGGGAACCATAAACTCTTGAATTTTTTTTCCAAAACATATATTTAAACCATAGTTCCGTATTAGAAACAATATTAGAGGGAATCCCATGAATCCTCACATCCTCTCATTCATACAATTACATGAGCTGCTCCACCATCATCATCTTTTTAATAGGTAAAAAATGTGATAATTTAATAATCCGATCAATGATCACCCAAACATCTTACTTCTTACTAGGGTTATGTGGTAATGTAATAATGAAGTCCATGGATATCTCATCCCACTTCCATACATGAATGGGTAAGGGCTACAAAAAACCAACACGAGTGTTCTTACTTAATTCTTTGATAATTAAGGCATGATGATACAAAATATGTATTCAACAACCTCATCCCTATCCACCAATAGTTATATCTCATTTGGGGGAAAATATTGTTATTCCCTGGTTGAAAATTCCAATAGGATCAGTGTCCACTATCTAGAAACCCCTACCTTAGAGAAATCAGAATGACCAAACTTATTCAGAAACAAAAACCCCTAGTAGGAGACAAAGACCAACAACCAGAGGTCTTCCCTTCATTTAGTATTTTAATAAAAAATGGAAATCATTACTTATTACCCATTTTATATGAACCCACTCATCAAATGATGATTCATCCTCTATATAATCCATGAACACCTTGCCACCATCATCTTCCTCTCCCAAGACCATCTCGGAAAACAAACTCATCAAAGACCATTCTTCCACTGATTTCATCATGGATTGAATTTTTTATTTCCTTCTAAATGCGTTAGAGACCACATTCCCATTCCAAGGAGTATATTTAATACAAAAAACTAAAGTCTAAATAAACAAAACCCATTATCTCTACACAATTTTAAATCCCTTTGAGTAAAAATATACTTCAATATATTTGGATCATAATATACCATAAACATCTACCCAAATATATAGTGATTACACATTTTGAGTGCATAAATAACCATTGAAAACTCTAGATCATGGGTAGGGTAGTTATTTTGATGAGGTAATAAATATAAAGATCCATAGGTCACCACATTGTTCCCTTTCATCGACACAATCCCCGAACCCATACTCGATTCTTCATAGAAAACAATATAATGTAATATTGGTTTGGTAAGTATTAAAATGTGAGTTGAATTAAACCTTTCAATAAAATTCTCAAATGATCTCTAAAATTTTTCATTCCATTCAATCTTAACACATTTACATGTCAAAGATGTCATTGGTGATGTAATCTTGGAGAGGTATTGAACAAAACACCTATAGTAACCAGTCAAACCTGAGAATATCCACATCTAAAACACATTTCTAGGATTCCCCTAGGACATTACCACCAGTACATTTATAGGTTCTACTAAGATTATAGTCTCATATATAATATTCTATATAAAAATTAATTAATGGATCCAAATTTTACACTTAGAACGATTATAATATTATAAAATTTTTTTCATGATTATAAATATAATATCAAAATAATCCATAGGCTCCTCATCTGAATTTGGGTTTACAAAAATATCATCCACAAACATGACTTCAAATGAGTCAAATAACATATGAAAGATCTCTTCTATCAACACAATGAATACTACATGAGTGTTAGTGAGACCAAATGGAATAATTAGAAAATAAAAACACACATAATAGCAGTTAACCATTGTATTATATATATCTTATTATCATACACATAACTGGTGGTACATTGGGTAGAGGTTAATCAGTGAAAATAAATGATCCCCTCAGGGTCGATAAAAAAGATCATAAATTATTTATGAGGGATACTTATTATTAAAATTCACCTAATTTATCTTACGGAAATCAATACAATGTATTACGTGTCTATATTATTTATGTAAAAGATAATTGGTTAATCCCATGGTAACATGCTAGAAAAAATAAATCCATTGGACTAATGGTCTTAATGTTTAACCTTATGTTCCTATAACATAGCATGTTCCATATGATAAGGTGGAATGAAAATAGGAATTGTACCAGGGTGTTTTTCAATAGATAACTCGGCCTATCCCTAGAGTGGTATCCTAGAAAATTTATCTAGAAATACCTCAAGGTATGAATTCACAACTTTTGGCAGTGGACTTCTCAAGCAAGATTCAATTCCATCAAGGAACATCTCCAATAACATGCATGTGATCACTCCAGCATAAGGAACAATATCCCCTGTTATCTCAGATCTAGTATCCCACTCACCCTGAAAGACATGAGCAACTCCATTAGGAGATAAAAACTAAAATCAAGTAAGATAATAGTCGATATGGTCCTTAAAAATAATCATTTATTTTAATACAATAATTAGGTCAAATATTTCATGATCAAGAAACATAAAATCCAACACCACTTCAAAGTCTTCTATAGACACATGTCATGAGGGAAATTTGTATCCTTATTCCATCCTCTTTCATAAAGTCATAGAAAGGTTAAACAAGAATGAAATATGTTCTATACAAAATCACAAAAAATTGTTGATGTTATAAAAGAATGATAAGTAATAGTGTCAGATATAACTAGTACCATATATGGTGAAATAAACATCGTACATCTTACAGTAGACAACCCTACCTCTGAATCATCTAGTGAATACTCTACTACATAAAGACATCCATTCTCTGCACTTCCCTCAGCTTTCATAGCCGCATAAACATCCCCCTTGGCCTAAAGGTATGACCCACCACCTTTAGAATCGTAAAAATGAACCTATGAACCCTTAGTAAAATGGGATCTGTCCTTATATCTTTCGAATATCCTTCTACAAAAATTACCGAGAATTCCAAATTGTCCACAATTAAGAAATGTTCTAGGAACTTCTGAAATGCTCCAGACCCGCAATTTCAGATTTGGTGCTAAACAATCTTACTTTTTAAATACATCACATGAGTTGAAAAAAAACTCCCAAGATTAAAAGTTTATTGTATTTGATAACTAAGAACATTTATAATTATATAGTATAGAGACATTTCATCTATGAGGATTCTCAACACATGTAATTAATTATATGTATCCCATACATTGTAATTTTAGGGTAAATGATGAAATGTAAGAAAATGGTGACCAATAAAGCCCAGAAATGGATAAAAATTAAAACTACTCATAAAATAACATCATTGGAAAGACATGATGCATGATATAATAACATGAACATGGGGGAAAGACGAATAACATCATAATGAGTACGACAGTCATAACATGATCTTAAGTTCATGAGGAATGAAATGATAATCACAGTATGAGTCATAACCAGGAAATGTGCTTACAACATAATAAGAGACATTCATAAGAATATCAACATGGTTCATTACCAAGGTGTCATAAAACATTACCAAGGAATACTCCCAAGGTATCATGAACATGTCAGCTCTTGATATTAATTCTTTACCCAATTAATTAGCCTGCTATCATGGTGAACCCTTCCTATATCTTAAATCATGTGAGATATATAAGAACAAGTATTCATAAATCCATCAATAATATTATAATTATAAGCCCATTGGAAATTAAATTGGTATATAAGGAAATTTAGTAAATTTCAAGGTAAATAAACATTAATAAAAATAATTAAATCTAAGGTATGTACACCATATAGATAAAGGGCATAAGATTTAGTGAATAATTTACCCAATCAATCGATGTATTTGTATATTGGTGAATAAAATTACATCAGGAGAAGTATGAGAGGATTTTCACGAGGAAATAAATGATTATGCTTAGCTTATGATAAGGAAAGACAAAGGAATTAATTGATCATTCTATAAGGAGATAATGTTTTCACTATATAACATCTAAATTGAAACACGGAAATTTAATTTAAAGGTAAATAAATGAAAAATATAGAAGGTGGAAAAGAACATGAACATTGGTTAAAAATTGGGTGGGGATAAACCCCTTTTAATGGACTAATTCAGTTATCTTGGTAAATATAAAACATGTTGGAGTTGGTGCCCTAAAACCAACTTATATGTACTTTTTGATAAACTTGTATTCTTTGTTTTGAATATTAATAAACTACGTATGAAATCATGATTTTTCTTCTACGTGAAATATTATGTGATAATGTCCAAAGTGTAGTGGCTACACTAAAAGGTCATAGTAGTTCTCTTCCATGATTAGAACCAGAGGGTGCTAAGACACTATTCTTGAATAAATGTTCTATAGTCGAATGATAGCATTATTGGGACACAAATGATATAGGATATAAGGGGTGGAGTCTCATAGATATTTGAGGGACCTCCTCATGGTGTACTCCCTTGGTAATATCCATTCGGATATTATGAGAATGATACTCGCTATTAGAAAATCCAAATTTCTATGTATCATTGGATGTTCCTCTATGTGGACATGTGTATTAATCCTTATAATTTAATATTTTTATTAATGATAATTATTATTTATGCACATATATATATTTATGAAAACTGTTATTAATGATGTTCGGGGTGAGGTAGGATATGTTTCGTGCATCATGAGTAATATTGTATTAATGAATAATGAGAGAAATGATTTATCCATTATGTTCTTTAACGGAAGTTAATATATAAGTCCCTTTTATATAAATGATATATCCTAATTAAAACCATTTTCATGGTGTTCTATAGGAATGATTTATTTCCGAAAATTCAAAGAAAGATATATCAAGCATATAGTTTGATGGAACAGGCTTGCAACTTTCTCGATTAATGATATTGTGACAAAGGGATTATATTACACAGTAAGTGTTCGTATCTGGTAACATGTCATTTTGACATTATCTTTTTTCTCTATTGGTTCCTTGGAATGTTTCTAGATTATATTCTTCGACTTTATGCAGCTTCACATAATTCCACTGAGAAAGATTCCTAGAGTGTCACACACTAAGTGTATCTAGAATCTCAGTTAAATAGTATATTATTATTTATTATTTAATTTGTTGAATAAATATTATTCCCACGAGTGGTTTAATAATTATTAATTTACTCTTGATCACATTAATTCCATCAATATTTATTCGAAATAATATATTTTGTGAGGAATATTTTAGAAATATTTATTTATTTATCAGCGAATAATGTGGTGATATATATTTAATAAATAAATAACCACTATTCAAGGTTTGATAAATACTATAGATGAATGGATAACTGAATTTAATGGTCATGTGAAAAATAATAATAATTAATATTATTTTATTAAATAATATTTAATTAAAAATCACATGTTATGAACATTTTGAGAAATATTGTTATTATTATTATTTGACATGGGGGTTTTCTAGGACTAAAAAAATGAGCAAGAGAACTTGTGAAATTATTTTATTTTAACCCTGTCAATACAAATACACGGTTATGTTATTTTCTCAATAGCCAATTCAGTTGTGTACAAAAATTGTAGAGAATCCTATCAATCCTAGAGAGCTCCCTTCTCCAAGAACACTTCCTAGAACAGCGAGCAATCCTCCTCCACCAAATGAAGGTGAATGCTTTGGAAGTGATTCTTGAGACGATCTAGGTGGATGACGCAAGTACAAGGGTCCATCATGCTAGCACCTAGAGACTCCTACGGATATTTCTAGAGATTCCAAGGACATATGTGGATCACTGCTAGAGGAAATATATACTTGGTTTCTACAATGCAATGACGATGCACTACAGATCATCCACCAGATTCATCAATGAATAAATAATTCCTTATAGTTAATTTTTTATCAAATTAAAATAATTACAAAAAATTTTTATTTTTCTCCTATCTCTCATGTTCGGTCATAGTTTCCATTGTCCAATATCATTGATCTATTCCGTAGATCATAGCTTTTACAATCGTAGATCTCAGATTGGTCATCAATCATGATAAAAGGTAATTTTGGGCACCACCCTTTCCATGCTTCCATTGTGCCCAGAACCTACAAGTTCTATCAGAGTAGGCACATATTTGTTTATAATTATTTTCAAATCATTGGTGATTTATAAATTTGTATTTTCATTTTACAAATCATGTTTAATCATTATTTTAATCCCAATTGCGATATCTCTTTCTTCCTCATTTGTTTCTTGTAGATCTAATCCATATGTTTAATTTTATGATTAAAATAAAATAAAGGAACTCATCTGGAGGTGATAAGGTTTATATCCAGATCATACAAGACTACTCATCATTTAATCGGAGTTACATGCCATGTAATAACATTCAACGCAACAAGATTTGATTCAGAAATCAATTCACGATTATGAATTTATTATTGCATTAATTACACCATTTAATACACCTTGTGTTGACCAGAATTAAATGGTTCATGATCAACTGGACTACATGCCTTGTATCCCATATACACAACATGTAGTACCTTTGGGTAAGAGATATGTCTTGTATTCCATACATGAACTAATTGAATAGTGACTGTGTAACAGAGAGTCAACCTCGAATATGTACCATTGGACACAACTTATACTCCAAATTTTTTGAGCTAAGTTTTACCCACCGAGTCCCTAGGTGTGTACCTTGGTTAAATGTTGAAATGTGTATAAACCATGTAGATTGGATCTACAGACTGTGTACTTTTACCAAATCACATAGATTTAAAATTTATTTATTCTACTATTTAATCATTAACACATGTACTTGCATGTGTTCATAAAGATTGTACATGCCATGTGATAGGTTTTATTATTCATAAATATAAAAAATTTAATTAATATTTGTGTAATTTTAATAAATGTATATCATGTATGAGTCATATTACAAGTTGGTACACTATGTGCATTAAATCATAACACGTGACCCAAAATTCATGTAATTCATGTAATCATTCATGAATTACATGTTGTGAAGGTACGTGATAAGTCATGTATTCCATATGTCATTAGAGTAAAATTGTATATTAGTATAATAAAAGTTTAGTAGATTTGGATGGGTATTCAACGAGTATCCTCTAAGGCTTATTTCTGTACAAAGTTAATTTTAAATGAGTTTATTTAAAAAGAATTAAATTCTAATAGATGAGAATATCAAGGAAACTCAAGTAAAGATTATGATAAAATGATTGATTAATTCTAGATAATAATTAATCGATTCGAGCACAATTTATCTTAAATAAGAAGGATTAAGAATAGAATATTAGTTTAATTAAAATCATATTTAATTGCATGTATGTAGATGATCATGATCAAGACCAGAACTTGTGAATGTGATTGGTTTCAATTAATTTATTATTAAATTAGATTTTTGGGATGTGTTCAATCTATCCTTTCATTATGTAGGTCCTGTGTGCCCATGGTTTCTTTTATGTAATCCATTTCCCCCCCTTACCTATATGTGAGTAAAAGGCATATGTATGGGATGGAGCTCCTATGATAGTGGAGGAATTTTATGTTCAGAGCTGAGGTGAAACCAATCAAAGGAGATAAAAAGGTGGATAGTTGGAAAGCTATAAACACGAACCTCAATTGGTTCAAGGTGTTTCTCCCCTAGGTAAATAGTTAGTTTATCAACTGGGAGATAAATTAACTCTCAGTATATGCTCATGATCAGAAAATTTATTTTATTTCAATTAGTTTCTTAGTTATTTCCTTATGGATGTCTTGTCATGATCACACAATTAATGAATTATTGAGTATGCAAGATACAACTAAAATAAACTAGCTTATGTGTAAATATTATCTAAAACATGGTTAATCACTTATGTAATCCCACTTAATATTAAAAATCACATGATAAAAATAATAATCATCAATTTTCACATAAAAGGATAAATTCCCTAAAAAATATTACGTCAGTATAGCCTTCAATTACTTCGGTAGAATAGAACCATAGTTCACCGTTCATGAGTAGCCAAAGTTGGGGTGCTTTAAATTATTGAGGAATTATAACATGAGTTTTCGGTTTGACATAAATTATTTTACATTATGGGTTGACTTTGAAAGAGTGACTTTGTGTAATTGAGAGACAAAGGTTGAGGAATATAGTTAATGGATTTTATGATTGGGGAGTCCACTCAATGGATCATGGAACTATGAGTTAATCTAGTTGACATTTGTAATGCCTACCTAAAACCATTCATGTGCTTGACCAAATAGGGTTTGGGTAAAGAGAAAGTGAATATGGATCTTTTCCACTAGAATTTCCTAGTAAAAAGTTATTTTGAAGCCAATGGTGAGGGTTATTAGGTTTTAATAGAATAATTGGAGACTAATATATATAATATGTATTTATTTGTATAAATTTATCAGAACAAGTTCCAAAATCATGCTTATAATATTTTATAGAAACAACAAAAAAATGACATAAAACATGCATTGAAATCCATACGTGAGAAGGAAAATCTTCTCACTCGCATAAATTTCCAAGAGTGTCAATGGAACCTAGGTGTCATTCATCGCGTTGTTGAGTGTGTCAAATTAGATGTTTGTTTTTAACTAGAATTTTTTAATATAGCAGCAACCCTATGTCATCTCTCGATGAACCCTTAGATCATTAATTCCAATATTTAGTTCTGATTAAGAAAGTATAAAAAATTAAATAGGCTTTTATAATACTTGTTATTGATTATTAAATACGCCAAAAGAAAGAGGAAAGAAATAAAATAAAGTGGAAGTTAACAAAAGTAATTAAATGTGATATACCCGGGGAAATCTTGTGATGTTCACCCTTCACCGCTTCAAGAGAAAGGGTATAGATATTTTAAACCTTTGTTTTTAAAAACAATTACCATAACTTTACTGTGTTTAGTCTAGGATACCTCCTAGGGTTCATTCGAATACGCACAATGATTCACCGGACACCACTGATGATTGGGTGATTTGTGTTCGACATAATAACTGAAACACACCAAGGAAACACACGAAGAACTCGATACGCTATCAAGGTTTGTATATTATTTAAATGTGTTATAATGACATAAATTTACATGGCCTTTATAGTGCTTATGTGAGTTCAATTGAAAAATATGAACCACACTTACATCGCAACTGAAAGTGGAAAAAGAAGTGGGTAATGGTGTGTAAAACATCACATGAATGGGTACCCCCAAACATGATCATATGAGTTGAGCATGACATACTAGTACCTAAATCAATAAAATAAGAATATTTAATAATGAAAAACAACATAAAAACCAGGAATTAAATAGATCAATCAAAATAATACAAGTATGAAGCTCAGGATTACATCGCGTTCCTCCTCAGGTGGTCACAAGGGTTTTAGAAACCCATGGAAGAAGATGAAGAATAAGATTATGAAGTATCACTTACCATATCCTCTAGAACTTCTTGGAATGATGAAGATACACATTTGGGACTCCAAAATGGAATCACTATGCCTCATGGTCGAACTCCAAAATGGGGTGCCCAAGGTGCCATTTTATAGGCAAAGTGGGAAGTGGTTTTGGGAACCCTAATTTCATGAATCCTCTTGGTCCATGCTTTGGGATGGTCCGAAAGTCTTAACTCTATTGGGACAAAACTAAATAGTTGTTGGTCGACACCGTTTCTACCTCCTTTTCAAATTTTGTGTCCAGATATGGAATATAATAAGATATATTGCCAAAATACAGAGGCAACATTTTGACCACGTGAAAATCCACTTAATTGGACAGATCAGTTTGTAGGGGTATCTTAATTAACGAATTGGGCTTTGGTTCATTCAGATCAAATGTAGTGAATTCAATTTAGGACAATCCCATAATGTTTCATCCCATGTGAATGTATGGTTTAGTGGAATAATACATTTTCGTCCACTGGTATTCTTGGATAATGTGAAGGTTGGTCCATTTTTCTTGGACTCAATCATGGGTCCTCCAAATCACCTCCACCTACAATATAATTATCAAAACAAGTAACATTTCACTTTCTAATAGTGTGCAAAACAAAATGATAGAATAAAATATGGAATAAAAGCTTTTATTATACTTGTAATTTTAAATACAAAACTAGTTTAATACAATTGTATAAGGGTTAAATAAGATAATGAATCGTCGTACGATCACACCCCCACACCTAAACATTTTCACTCCTGGGAGTTGTATAATATGCTAATCATATATCATTCCTAAATCAATGGTATGAAAATATGTAAGATTTTTTTGAAATGAAATTCATCATTTCTTGTTTATGGAATGAATTTTTCTATCCTTTTTCATTTCTCACATTCAAATTTGTTGAACTTTATTTGTTCACCCATCCAACATACTGTAACCTACATCACCAAAAAAAATCCTCTTCACTAAAGGAACATATGAAAGTGGATTTATTCTATTTTCCTAGAATTCATGTTATCTTACCATATTCTTTCCAAGATTCTCATTTCTCTACTGGTAGAAACTTGTGTGCAACTCAAGAGGACTTCCAACAAGTTGTTCTGAGGTTCACGGGTTGGTAGGATTTAATGTTTAAAAATACGTGGTAGAAGCGGAGTGTTTAATATCTTATGTACAAAACATGTCCAAATTCATCATGTTTTCACAATGAATGTACACACTCAACCCCTCACAATGTGTATGACCTCCAACTCACTCTCCTTGTTCTCCATTTTTGTGGGTCATAACCAAGAAGTGAATATTAATGAGTAAACATCATATTTTCTCATTTTTGTCATTTTTTTCTATTTCTTTTTTTTTCAAATGTTCAGAAATTTTTTTTTGTTTTTTTTATATAAAGAGGGAAACATGTATAAAAAATGGTGTAATATGGTTTTTTAACCCATTTTCCAAGGAGAATGTAGGAACCCTTTATATCTACCCATAACAATGATTCTCTTCCTATAATTCACAAGGAATCACCCTCTCACCCACACTTGCTAAAAATAAACAAGAATATACACAAGATATGAGAAGGTAGGGATAAATTAAGTTGTAATGTGGCTACCAAATAGGCATTTCATGGTCTCTAAGGCTTAAGAAGGATAAAATGTAAGGGTGGCCAAATATATATGAGAATTGTAAAAAAGAGTTATTCAATGAATGATTTCCTCTATCATGAATGTAGCATACATGAATCTTATGGCTCAAAAAAATAAAGGCAAGTTCTAGTTTCTCAACATGACCCGTGTCTCTCAAGAAAGTGATTAAAAGGAACAATATACAATAAATGACATAGAATTTCTCTCGGGTAATGGATTAAAATATTGGTCAGTGCTAATGAGGAATGGGATTCAGAATCCATTAAACACCTAAGAATTATTTGAAAATACAAAATCTAGAAAAAATTTCCATTTCAACAGTCATTTGAAAAAAAAATCCAAAAATAATGAAATTTTCAAAAAAATAAACTCAAGCATGATAAATGAATTTGGATATTATTTTTAAAATCAATTTTTATCTAAAAACACATAATAAGGAAAATGAAATAAAAAATGAAACCATATTTTTTTTGTTTTTTTTTTGTTTTTTTGTTAATCCTAAATATGACATTTCACCCTCCCCCACGCCTAAAAGTTACATTTTCCTCAATGAATGTATTTTAAATAAATAGACATGTAAATATAAGGTAGGGAGAAGGGACAACATACTATGTGGTGTCATATATTGCATATATAAGTTGTATTTCCTCCACGAAATGCTTTCTAAAATCCTCATAGAAGTGTTTCAGCCTCTTCCCATTGATAATAATCATTTTTTCACTCTTCTCATGTAAAACCTATATATCAACAAAAGGGTAAACATCAGTAATGGTATAAGGACCGCGCCATTGAGAAAGAAGCTTACCTGGGTGGAGCTTTTGCCTAGAATTGAACATTATAACCTTCTAACCAATTTAAAACATCCACTCATAAATCAAGATATCATGTACAAACATTGTCTTATCTTTATTGATTCGGGAGTTCTCATATTCATCACATCAAATTTATTCCAACTCTTGAATTTGCATCTTTTTATGCTCACCTGCATCTAAAAGATTCATATTACATTATTTAACAACCAAATATGCACAATGTTCTACCTCCACTAAGAGGTTACAAGACTTTCCAAACACAATCCTATATGGTGACATTCTAATTGGTGTTTTAAAAACTATACGGTATGCCCGAAGTGAATAATCCCAGAGAAAACTCTAATCATTCCTATTGGGTTGTACCATTTTTTCCATGATTCGTTTAACATCCTGATTTGAGATTTCTGCTTGTACGATAGTCTGGGGGTGATATGCGGTAGAGACTTTATGAAAAACCCCATAAATACGAAGAATATTTTTCATGTTTCGATTGAAAAAATTTGAACCCTAATACCTAATGATGAATCTAGGTAAACCAAACCTACTAAAAATTTGGGACCTCATTAAATCAACAACCACTCATGATTCATTGGTCCTAGTAACCTTTTCATCCACCCATTTTGATAAATAGTCAACAGCCAATAATATGCACAGATATCCAAATGAATTTGGAAAATTCCCCATGAATTCAATGCCCCATGCATCAAAAATTTCACAGAATAACAGGGGTTGTTGGGGTATTTCATTTTTCTTGGAGATATTCCCTGTGAATTGAAAATAACTAAATGACTTGTAAAATCTATGGGAATCCCTATACAATGTTGGCCAACAATGTCTTGAGTCAAGGACATTTCGAGATGTATGTTGAGAGCCAAAGTGGCCCCCATAGGCCAAAGTGTGGCAGCAGATAAAAATAGAGGTGAACTCATGGTCAGGGACACACCAACGAACTACTTGGTCACCACAAATTCTCCACAAATATGGTTCATCCCAAATGTACAAATGAGATTCATGCTTATGTCATTGGGATTGTGAAGTGTTCCAATCAATGGGGACCCTAGATAGTTCTATAAAGTTCACAATGTATGCATACCAGGGGGTAAGGTCCACAAAATCACAAAGGTTCTCATGAGGGAAGAATTCTATAATGGGTAGGGGTATGTAAACATGATGGTCCAATGGTGGGGAAATCTTAATAATGTGGTCAGCTACATCATTTTCCACCCCTCAATTATCATGAATTTCAAGGTAAAACACTTGGAGGAGGAGTATCCATTGGATGAGGCGGGTCTTGGCTTCCGGTTTCTTTAGGAGGAAACGAAGGGAAGCATGATAAAAAAACAGTGATTTTTTACCCAATAAGATATGAAAGAAATTTTTCCAAGGAAAATAAAATATAAATAAGTTCTTTTTCAATGATTTTTTAGTTTTCTTGGGTTGGGTCAAGGGTATGTGAGGCATATGCAATAACATGAGGATCCTTCTCTAACCTTTGTGATAAAACGGCCCCAACTGAAAGGTTAAAGGTATCACACATAAGCTCAAAGGGGAGATCCCAAAAAATGATGGGAGGTTATTTAAGACTCCTATTTAGTGAATTGAAAGCATCCTTGCATTTTTTTATCAAAAACAAATTCAGAATCCTTTTGTAATAACTGAAATAATGTAAGTGTGATCTTACTGATGTCTTTAATGAATCAGCAGAAAAAACCAGCATAACCCATGAAGTATCGCACCTCATGATAAAATTTTGGATATTTATGGGTTGTAATTAATTCATTTTTGGATTTATCCACCTGAATTACCTCTTTTTAAATAACATGCCCAAGAACTATCCCCCGTTCAACCAAGAAATGGAATTTCTCGTAATTTAACACAAGATCTTTTTCTATGCAACGAAGAAGGATAGAACCTAGGTGTGACAAAAAATAATCAAAATAAGTTCCATAATGTGTGAAATAATCCATAAAATCTTCTATATAATTCTTAAGGTACTCTGAAAATAAACTCAACATACAACACTAAAAAGTAATAGGAGCATTATAAAGAACAAAAGGAATCTTTATGTATGCAAATGTGCCAAATGGACAAGTAAATGTTTTCTTTTCTTGATCCTTAGGGTCTATATGGATTTTAAAAAAATCCGAATAGCCATCAAGGAAACAATAATGGGACTTACCAACCAATCATTCTATCATTTGGTCAATGAAATGTAGATGAAAGTGGTCCTTATGTGTGGCTTGATTCAGTCGATGGTAGTCAATACAGACTCACCAACTACTTTACACTCGTATTGGAACCAATTCATTCTTTCAATTGGCACATCAATTATTCCATTTTTTAGGCATAATTTTCACTAGGCTAACCTATTTACTATTAGATATAGGATAAATGATCCATCCAGCAAGTAATTTTCTGACATCCAATTTTACCACTTCATGGAGAGTGGGATTCAACAGGCATTAAGATTGTCTCATTAGATTATCTGCTTCATCCAAAAGTATATGGTGCATACAATTACATGGGATAATCCTAAGAATATTATCCAATGTCCACGCTATTTCCTTTTTAAACTCTCTCAAAAGATCAAGAAGTTTTGATTCCTAATGTTGAGAGAGGTTATTGTCAATAATGAAGGAAAATTGGTCAATACCCTCAAGATAGGCACATTTAAAATTAGATGGATGTGGTTTTAATTCCTACACTGTGGTTTTTTGGACTGAGGGAGGGGATTTAGGGGGATTTAGGACCATTAAACCGTCTATATGCTCATGTTTATTCTCTAGGGATAGAGAATCTTCTGAAATGAAATTTTCATAATCATCGACAGTCATGGGTACCTTAGAATGACCACACTCATCAATTAAAACACAAAATTTACACTTTTCAGAACCCACACAACACTCAAAACATGACTAAAAACTCAAATCATCCAAGGGTTAAGAAGAGGAAAATGAATCAGAGTATGGTTTGAGGATAGAATTGTGTGTGTGTGTGCATTTTTTGAGAGTACATCCATTGAATAGATAGGATTATTAGAGTGCTCTTAAATGGGTTGTTTCATAACCTCAAAGATGTTAAAACTCGCCTTTTCTCCACCAAACTCCATGGACAGCATACCATTGTGAACGTCGATGATCATCTTTACTGTTTTGAGGAATGGCCTCCCATGTATGAGAGGAGCATGTCTTTGGGTTCAGGTATCTTCCATATCAAGAATATTGAAATCAACTGGGAATATGAGATTATTCACTCTTACAAGGACATCCTCAATCATTCCTTTTCAATGTGTTGTACTCCAGTTGGCATGTTTCATGATAGTTACAGTTGGTTGAAGATCTCCAACCTATAAAGAAGTACACAGTGAGTGAGGAATTACATTAATGGAAGCACCTAAATTGATCATAGCATTAGAAAATAAGTTCTCCCCTCTGGTACATAGTATCGTGAATGTGTCTGGATCATTGCATTTGGTTGGAATTACTGGTTGAATCAAGGCCGAGACATTCTTCCCTATGTTGTCCCTCTCATTCCACTTCACCCTTCGTCTACGGGTACAAAGTTCTTCAAAAAATTGGAATAATAGGGAATTTTCTTTACTGCATCCAATAAAGGAATATTAATTTGAAATTTTTAAAATGTATCCATTATTTTAGTATCAATATTAATATCAGAATTTTTCTTAGATTTATAGAGTCTTTGGGGAAAATGAAGAGGAATAGATTTTTCATTTGAATCATAATTGAAAATTTGATTACTCTTCTGGTTATGTTTTTCTTCATTAGAATCTTTTATGGGTGGAGAAAGAGTTTTTTCAAGAGTGGTACATACATGTTGCATAGAATCAGAAGAAAGAGGAACATCATTACCACTACGAAGTGTAACTACACATACATTAACTTTATCCTTCAGATTGGAAATGGGTTGGGATTGTAGTTTTCTAGAACACTGCATCTTAAGCTCACTGATGGTGTTTGCTAATTGCCCCACACGATTTTGTAGGTCTTGAATAGAGATTTTGGGGTTTGTTAGAATTTTAGGTTCTGGGTTTCCATTTGCTTCACCATATCCTCAAGGCTTGGTTCAAATTTGGGAGGTGGGGGACAGTTTTGAGAAGATAAAGGATTAGAAGTATTCATTCCTTGACTTGTTGATACCATTTCTGCTTAGGGTAGCATGAGTTGCCTCCTTGTTAGTATTGTGGTTGTCCATTCCACCTGGGGTTTGGATTTGGCCCAAATTCTTCTTGCTTTAAAGGTGGTTCTGGTTGGTATGGATGCCCTGGGAATAAATCTCAGCAAAAATCAGGTGAATCTTGAAGTTGTGGGCACTGTTCAGAAAAATGAGTATTTTTAGATCAAAAACCACAATGTAATAAAATAGGTGGAGATTGTTAGTTACCTTTTCTTTGAGATAATTTCCTTAGAATGGTATGCATCTCATCATGCTTGTTATATACGTCTTGTTCTAGGGATGAATGACTTACCTCATAAACTCCTCAGGTTGGTTCAATAGCACGTGTACCAAATTGTAGTGCATTTTGAGCCATGTTGGCTTTTAAGTCACGAGTGGCGGACAGAGTTTTAACTACCAGGGCACCACCAGCTGTAGCATTAATCATTCCATGGTCCATGGGGATATGTCTCTCTTATAAGTATTTAATTAATAGTTGTTCACTAATCTGGTGGTGGGGGTAGCTTGAGAAAAGTATTTTGAATCTCTCTCAGTATTCATGAAGAGTATCTCTTTGTGATTGCCTAATTCTATAGATTTATTTCCTAATTGATGTAGATCGGGTGGCAGGGAAGAAATTCTATAAAAAGAGTCTTTTAAGGTCTTTACAACCCCAAATTGTGGTGGCAAAATAGTATGTCCAATGTTTTTCTACACCATCATGGGAGAAAGGGAAGGCCTTAAACTTGACTAAGTCCTCAAACACGTTTTGGGGTTTCATGGGGGAGCACACTATGTGAATCTATTTAAGGTGTTTATTAGGGTCCTCACCAGGAATACCATGCAAATTGGGATGTAGGTGGATGAGTCATAATCTTATATCAATGTTGGCTGCTTCCTCGGGATATTGGATGTATGCAGGTTGGTACTCCATGTAACACCCTGAGATTTTATGAGATATATTCTTTTTAATTTCTTTCATATCATCTGTTGTACGCTGCACCAAGATTATCTTGTGTTATACACAACACCATATTATCTTGCAGTACACGCAACACTATTCTTGGATTGTGTTAAACACAATTTCAAGTTCGTTTGATAGTTGTTATTCTACGCAACATTGAGTGTATATATAAAAATATATATTCAATGTATAAATGAAATATGGTTGGATTCTGTTATACACATCAACAAAGTAGTATTTCACTACACGCAACCCAGACTTGGCTTGTGTTACACGCAATCACGACCTTCCTTGATAGCGTGTGTAGTACGCAATATCGGGTTTCACTAAACAACGATATGCTATTATAATATTATTATGTACTATCTGCTATAAATATTATTAACTACATTTTAAATTTTTATAACATTATTATTCATCTTTCACATTTTCTAAAACATGGTATGTGAACAAAATAAATTTTCGGGTGAAATAAGTATTTTTTTTAAAATGCAGTTTTGACACCTTTTGATGGCGCACCCACTTTAATTCTAGTTTTTGACAGGTTTATAAGTTCAATTTTAAAAAATAAAATTTTCTTTGAAATCAGGATAAAAAATTTACTTTGGATAAATTTTTCATATTATTCTGATAACTTTCATATTATAATTAATAGTAAAAACACACGATATTTTAATTAAAAACAACTCTTTCATCGTAATAATTTATATGGTTAAATTATAATATTCAATGATTTTAAAGTATAAATAGAATATATTTTTACAATTTAATATAATGTATTTAATTAGCATTGATTTTACATTGAATTCATAGGTAAAATCATTTCAATCTTTTGCAATGTTTTAACTTTTAAAACCAGTTTTCTTAACAACAGGATTAATTTTAAATTAATTACTGCAACTTCTGTGATTTTAATTTTCAAAAATGGATTCCATATTTGAATTCAGTGGGTCCAAATTATTTTAATAGGTTACTTTATTATTTTGATATTATGAATAGTAACTATGATAATTTTTATTTACTGCAGTTAAAGGTAAATCAGGTAATTAAGGGTAAAAATAAAATTATAAAATTACCCTAACACATGCCAAAAATTTTATTTTATGACTAAATGTCGAACCATATCACCTAAGGGTCGGATTAGATTCATTTTTTGGACTTTTTACCATGAAAATAATTAAATTATTATTAAAACCAATGAAACTGAAAACACGTCACTCTCTTAAAATTTATAAGTATAATAATTTTAATTTAGTGATAAACTTAATGAAACATAGAACATTAATATGCTATAGAAATATAATAAAGTTATCTATATCATGATAATTTATTTAGAATTTTTAGGGATTAAATAATTAACATTAAATGTGACACAATGGTGATGTTGAAATTATTTTATTGATTGAAATATAAAATAAATGGTTTTAAAAATATTAAAATAATTATTACATGAACTATTTATCATGATCCACTAATTTTATAGAAAAATATGACACGTTTTGAATCTATTAAAGCTTTTATTTCGAACATATATTTTGTACAGATTTTATTAAAATTCAAATAAATGAATAATGTTAAAATTGTCACTATTGCAATTTTATAAAAATTAAATAATATAAAATTTTTTAAAAATCACAATAATATTTAAAAATTATAAACTAAAAATTATATTGCCAAAAATGTCATAAATTTAATTATGTACAATTCACAACACATAAGTAATTATTTATAACAATTTAAAGTTTAGAATCTTATTACCACAAATAAAATTATATAGATTAAATAATGATAAATCAAGTTGATAATGTTTAAAATAAATTCACAATATGTCTAAATTTTATTGGTTGATTATATTACAACCCTATCTCATATAATCTTCTAATATTAGTCATTTTTTTATGTTTTTATGTGGGGTTATTGTTTATTATAAATTAGTATTTTAGAGGTTTCCAAAAGTGCCCCTCTCATCCCTTATAAAAGGGAACCTCCTCCCTCTCCTCCTCACACCATTTTGAGACTTCAAGATCGGCCAAACTCTGACCATTTAACTTCCCCACTTCCCTATAATCCTTATATAGGTACTGGTCTTCTCAAAATACCAACTCTAATGCCCTAAGTGGAAGTTCAAAGGAGGCACATCGAGAAAGAGGTAATACCTTCTACTGATTCATTCAGGTTTTTTTCTTCTTATAATTACTCTTATTTAGTGGTTTCATTATGAAGTAATAACATTAGTATCCCTCATATAATGATATGTTATTATAAATATTAAACAACCCCATTTGACCTTCTACCCATCCCATGGAGAAAGAAATCACTGTGCGTGCGTATGTATGGAATACTGTCTCCACGCCCTGGTGTAATCTGTATTTCCACCACCACCTTGATTGGATGGATATAATGGTGTTAAAAATAACTATGTATATTTATTATAACATAATAATGATTGTGAGATATTATATCATCCACTACAATTCAAATCAATAATTCTGTGAACGATATCATTGCTCTTGCGTACGTACGGATTACCGTCTCCACGACGCGATGAGATAAATTCTCCATGTTAACCACTAAAGAATGATTATTAAGTATATATAATGAATAATAATGAAATATATGACATGATAAATCTACAAGATTTATATATATATATATATATGTCATCTACTTACTTCCATTCAAGTCAATAAGGAAAGGAAAACAGTGTTCATGCGTACGTACAGCCTACCATCTCCATGAATGGTGTGTTTCATTTCATTTATCTATCTATTATATATATATATACTGAATATATATGATATATAAATCATAATTTACATTCTGTAATTAAGTAAATCATGATATAAGTAATAATAATATCAAGAACAATAATTCCAAACTTGTACGATAAATAAAACGATTTTACCCAAAACACTGCTTTAACATGGAATTTACAAAAGAACGGGTAATATAAAGTCATAAGTGAACCATATATTATATCATTAAAATGAATATGTTTCTATAATAAGTAAATGACATTATTAAAACCATTATAAAATAATTTCAGATACGTACGAAGCATATCATACCTAAGGTAAGGGATAACTTTTCGAATCCTGTTTTTATCTGAGATTGTTTACTCGTAAGTATTTATTGGGGTTATATTTATCATCCATGTCCCTATTTTATAAAAATGGTTTTATGTATGTTTAATGTCCTTTTTACCCATTTTTTTCTTTTACGACATGTTATGAATGGAATATTTATTTTGTTTAACATATGTGGTACTTTTTGACTTTTCCACTAAAAGTACGAGGATATTTTTTTAACTTATATGTCATGAACGGATTTTTAAGGTTTCATAATGCCTTATTTTCATGAAGCTTACTCTACAAGATTTAATGACTATTTTCAAAAAAATCATTTTCTTTTAAAATTGAATGGATATTGTGAAAAGAAAATGATTTTGATGAAGAAAGAATATTTTTCTCAAGAATTCATTTCAAGGGTTTTATCAAAACCATTTTCCATATAAGTTGGAATTATTTCATATTTTTATGTTTCAAGTATAATGTATCTATGATTTACATGTTTTCACTTTTCTTGTGATGAAATTATATCCATTTGTTTGTATGGATTATGTTATGATGTGATGATGTTTACGAAACCCATTTTCCACTTTGGGTAATGATGAATGATTTATGTGCATGTTGTGCCACAAGTAAGAATGATTTCATTATGATATGGGTGGAACCTATATCTCCCTCCAATGCATTGGGTAAAGATTTATATCTCATGAGATAGACATGTCTAGAACGGTAAGTTAATCAGGTTCAGTGTTACATGACTGGAACGAGGAGTGAACTCGATTCAGAAAGGGACTTTGTCCAATAAGTTGGTCTTCGCAGCAATGTCTTTGCTAATATGGAAATAATATCATGTGATTAATGGTTTTACTCAATTAAATGTTTTATTCCCCTCATATTTTATCATGATTTATGTTTCTTTAGGATATATGCCCTACATACTGCCAAGATTTATTTCACAACTCAAGATTTTGATGTTCAAACTTTATGTTCATGTTTTGAAGTTCAAATGTATATGGTTTGTTTTATTTTGTCCATTCTTACCATTACTGAGCATTTGAGCCCTCCCTTTATATGTTTTATTTTCCCTAGGATATAATAAAAGGTTTTAGGTAAGAAAAAAATGAATATCTTTATGGGAGTTATTGAAGATCTTTCACCAAGATTAGAAGATTATGTTCCATGTTTCCAAATACACTAAACTATTATGGTCCTTTGGTGTATGTTTTTGTTATGTATTAAGTATTTAACAAAAGTAATGTAATGTCCACGTACGTCAATCTTTGGGTCTCTACAGTTGGTATTAGAGGAAAAGGTTTAGTTAACCTTTGGAAACTAGGATGCAAAAACTTTAGTGAGATCCCTAGTGATATTTCTAAGGTATTTCTAGGGATGTCCCTAAGGTTAAGTATAAAAATAGGTTATAGTGAAAGAATTATGCTAATTATATTAGAATTAAACCTAATATTTTAGATACCGATGGTACTTCCCCTTTATTATGTTGTTTTCCCTAGCATGATTTTTTCCTCTCACACTATTCTTTTTTCCTCTCATGCTATTCTTTTTTGGTTTTAGACGATGGCTGGAATCGGAAGGAACTGTGTTGATCAATTTAATGGACGATGCAATGATTGACCTCCAGATCAAACCAATGTTATGGGAGATGGAGTAGAAAATCTTATTGTTATACATACACAAGCTTTGAATCTTTCTGGACATCCAAATGAGCAGAGAATGGAACAATATTCTATTGAGTCCTTCATGAGGCAACATCAACCTTATTTTAGTGGGTCTTCTGATCCACTTGTTGGTGAACAATGGATTAGTACCGTTGAAAATATATTTTCCATTCTTCTATGAATGGAAAATGATAAATTCATTCTGGCTATTTGTCGTTTAGAAGGTGAAGCAGATCAATGGTGGACTCTAATTAAGAATACGAGGCCCCGAGATGAAATTGAATCCAAGGAATGGGATGAGTTCAAGAACTTATTTTTCAATAAGTACATCCCTCATATTCTTCTAACAAAGATGGAAAAGGATTTCCATGAGCTTAAGAAAAAGGATGATAAATCTGTTGGTATATACGAAGCAAATTTTACAAGTCTTGGATGGTATGCATCTGGCATTATCATCCAACCTGAAAGTAAATTTGATCGATTCTTCAGTGGCATAAAATCAAGTCTTCGAAGGGAATTAGCTATGAGAGACTTCAATAGCTATGAATAAATTGTGTGTTATGCTATCAAGGTAGAAATGGATTATGGTGTTACATATCCATCTCATGGTTTTGACAAGAAATGAAAGATGGAGTTCAAGGAGAAATCTTAGAATAATGGTGAAATGAAGATAAATGTTTCTTTATGCTCACAGTGTGGAAAAGCATGGTGGAGATTGACATAAAATGACTGGAAAATGTTTTAAGTGTGGAAAAGAAGGTCATCGAGCAGCTGATTATTGAAGTAATGTAAAAAGGGTTGCTAATGATGTGAATTAAAAAAATTCTGTAGAGAACACACCACTAACACTTCAATGCTTCAAGTGCAAGGAAATGGGGAATTATGCTAATCAATGTCCTAATCCAAGGGTTAATGATTATCAACGTGAGCAACCTCTTAAGGAAACAGAAAAAGGTAAGTCACATGCTATCACTATTAGCAATGTTGTGTATGACAACGTTGTGGTGAAATGATTATGTGTTTATTAAAGGGATTCCAAAATAATGTTGTGGAATCTCATTTATAATAATTCTAGAACATTTTAATATCTATGTAATGGTTTATTGTGGTTTTCGATAATTATATGGTACCAGTAATCATGAAAAGTGATTTAAATATTTTGGAAAGCAGATGATATGCGCATAATGAAGGGATAAAGAGAAAATTAAATGTTTGATAGTATTAATGATCTCATTACTGATATAAGGACAAAGTGATATCATGGTTTCAATATATATAATTTTTGGGATTTTGGTATGTAGAAAGAGTTATCTTTTGACAGCATTTATATTTTCACTAAGGTTCAATGGGTATTCATTTTTCAAGAGAATGCATGATTAAGGTTTTCACATGTCTGGAATGTGACAAACATGATATATTTTATGATATATGGGGGATAAATGGTGGTATTCACATGCTCAATATATGAAATTTCTAGTAATTGTTTTCTTTATAATATGAGCATGGACAGAAGTATTTTGGATAAGCCTAAAGATTAGAATGAATTAAGATAGTATTGTTTAAGGCTAGATCTTTTTTCGATATTATTGCAGGATTTTTATAATAGTGTAGTTTTAGAAAAAGGACAACCCATAGGAAGGCCGAAAACCCATCACTTCGGACAAGGCTATGGGAATCGAACACACAACCAAAGTGTGATAGGCCTTTAGCGCCAACCACTGGCCTATAGAAAGTCCCTGGTTAATAGAAACTACTTCTATTTTATTAAGTGGTATGATAGATGAAGTATAAGTTCATTTTTGGAATCATATATGATTAACCTCACAATAAATGGACTTATGTATGTTTGATAACTTTTTCTAAACTTTTGATTGAAACAGATGTAATGACCCATCACTCTATCACATGATCTGCTAACTCTTCATGAATAACAAATTCAACTTCATTTCTTTAAGATATGAATTATAAATTGTTCAAGGCACAAACAACAGTGAGATTGTACCAAAATCGTGTAAGTATTTTTTCTAATTCAACAACATTAGAGAAATGATCTGGAAAACCAAAAATGTTGTCCTAGTTCACTCATATCTGATGAATCATATGGTCCCTTAGATCATCACAAATTTATGGCTTTGTGACTATTGGATTTATCATAGCCATGTCCTCTACCACTCTCCATCAGAACATGATGGTTAGATTTCTATTCCATATCCATATTTTCACCTATGTTATCCTATGTGGAAACCCAGTGATTAGTTAATTTAGGTAAATGTTACGTTTCATAATTTAGTTTTTAAAGAAATGTTTTGGTATTCCTTTTTATGATGTGGGATTCTATGAAAGAAACTCTCATGTAATAAACCATTTATAACCCTGAAGAAATTTGAGAGTGAAATTCATTTTAATGGGTGTAGAATGTAACACCCTGAAATTTTATGAGATATATACCTTTTAATTTCATTCATATCTTCTGTTGTACGCTACATCAAGATTATCTTACTCAATACAGAACACTATATTATCTTGCAGTATACACAACACTATTCTTGGATTGTGTTACACACAATTTCAAATTCGTTTGATAGAAGTTATTCTACGCAACATTGTGTGTGTATATATATATATTCAATGTATAAATAAAATATGGTTGGATTATGTTATACACAATAACAAAGGATTATTTCACTACACATAACCCTAACTAGGCTTGTGTTACAAGCAATCACGACCTTCCTCGATAGTGTGTGGAGTACGCAACACCGGGTTTCACTAAACAACGATATATTATTATAATATTATTATAGACTAGACGCTATGAATAGTATTAACTACATTTTGAATTTTATAACATTATTATTCATATTACAAATTTTCTAAAACATGGTATGTGAACAAAATAAAATTTTCGAGTAAAATAAGTATTTTTCAAAAAATGTAGTTTTGCCGCCTTTTGATGGCGCACCCACTTTAAATCTAGTTTTTGACAGGTTTATAAGTTCAATTTGACAAAATAAAATTCTTCATTGAAATAAGGATATAAAAATTTACTTTGGATAAATTTTTCATATTATTCTGGCTACTTTCATATTTTTATGAATAGTAAAAACACGCTATATTTTAATTAAAAACAACTTTTTTCATCGTAATAATTTATATAGTTAAATCATAATATTTAATGATTTTATAGTATAAATAGAATATATTTTTACAATATAATATAATTTATGTCATTAGCATTTATTTTAAATTGTATTCATAGGTAAAATCATTTCAAACTTTTGCAATGTTTTAACTTTTTAAACATGTATTCTTAACAACGGGATTAATTTTAAATTAATTACTAAAACTTCTGTGTTTTGAATTTTTAAAAATGGATTCCATATTTGAATTCATTAGGTCCAAATTATGTTAATAGGTTACTTTTAATTTTGTTTATTATGAATAGTAACTATGGTAATTTTTATTTACTGCATTTAAAGGTTAATCGGGTAATTAAGGGTAAAAATAAGATTATAAAATTACTCTAAGACTTGCCAAAATTATCTTGGAGGACTAAAGGTAGACCCATATCACCTAATAGTCGGATTAGATTTTTTTTTGTGGACTTTTAACCTTGAATATAATTTAATTATTATTAAAACCAAAGAAAGTGACAACATGTCACTCTCTTAAATCTTATAAGTATAAAAATTTTACATTAGTTATAAACTTCATGAAACTTCGAACATGTGTAGTCTCCAGAAAGATAATAAAATTATCTACAGAATTAGAATTTATTTATAATTTTTATGTATTAAATAATTATAAAAAAAGGTGACACAATAGTGATGTTGAAATTATTTTATTGATTGAAATATCAAATAAATTGTTTTAAAAATATTAAAAAAAATATTACATGAACTATATAATGTGCTCCAATAATTTCCTATATACATATGACATGTTTTTAATTTATTAAATATTTTATTTCTATTATATATTCTGTGGGTATTTTTTTTAAATTCAAATAAATGAATAGTGTCAAAATTGACACAATTGTTATTTTACAAATATAAAATAATATAAAATTGTTTAAAAATCAAAAAAAAATATTTAAAAATTATAACCTAAAATTTTTATTGTCTAAAATGTCATAAATCATTTAATTATGGAAAATTCACAACACATAAGTAATTATTTATTACAATTTAAAATGTAGAATCTTATTACCACAAATAAAATTAAATAGATTAAATAAGGATAAATCAAGTTGATAATATTTAAAATAAATTCACAATATGTCTAAATTTTATTTATTGATGAGATTACAACCCTATATCATCTAATATTCTAATATGAGTCATTTGTTGACGTTTTTATGTGGGGTTAGGGTTTATTATAAATTAGTATTTTAGAGGTTTCCCAAAGTGCCCCTCTCCTCCCATATAAAATGTCACCTCCTCCCTCTCCTCCACAAACCATTTTGAGTCATGATGCTCGGCCAAACTCCACCCATTTCACTTCCCCACTTCCATATAAACCTTATATAGGTACTGGTATTCTCAAAAGACCAACCCTAGTGCACTAAGAGGATGCTCAAAGGAGGCACGTTGAGAAAGAGGTAATACCTTCTACCGATTCATTCAAGTTTCATTATTCTTATACTTCCTCATATTTAGTGGTTTCATTCTGAAGTAATAACATCAGTATCCCTAGTATACTGATATTTTATTATAAATATGAAACAACCCCATTTCACCTTATATCCATCCTACGGAAAATGAAATCACTGCGCGTGCGTACGTACAGAATATCGTCTCCACGCCCTGGTGTAATCTGTTTTTCCACAACCACCTTACATGGATAGATATAATGGTGTAAAGAATAACTATATATATTTATTATAAAATAATAATTATTCTGAGATATTATATCATCTACTCTAATTCAATTCAATAATTATGGGAATGATATCATCGCACGTGCGTACGTACGGATTACCATCTCCACAACGCGATGAGATTCATTCTCCATGTTAACCACTCAAGAATGATTATTAAGTATATATAATGAATAATAATGAAATATATGACATGATAAAGCAGTTGTATTTATGTATATTATATATATATGTCATCTACTTACTTCCATTCAAGTCAATAAGGAAAGGAAAACAACATTCATGCGTACGTACGGCCTACCGTCTCCATGAACGGTGTGTATCATTTCATTTATCTATCTATTATATATATATACTGAATATATATGATATATAAATCATTATTTACATTCTGGAATCAAGTAAATAATGATATAAGTAATAATAATATCAGGAATAACATGTCCAAACATGTACGATAAATAAAACGATTTTACCCAAAACACTGCTTTATCATAGAATTTACAAAAGAACGGGTAATATAAAGTCATAAGTGAACCATATATGATATAATAACAATGAATATGATTTTGTAATAGCAAATTTACATTCATTAAATTATTATATAGGACGTTCGGATATGTACAAAGAATATCGGACCTATGGTAAGGGATAACTTTTCCAATCTCGTTTTTATCCGAGATTGTTTATTCGTAAGTATTTACTGGGGTTATATTTATCATCCATGTCTCTATTTTCTAAAAATGGTTTTATGTATTTTTAAAGTCATTTTTACCCATTTTTGACATTTACAACATGTTATGAAAGGAATATTTATTTTGTTTAACATACATGGTACTATTTTACTTTTCCGTTAAGAGTTCAAGGAAAATGTTTTTTTAACTTATATGACATGAAGGCATTTTTATGGTTTCATAACGCCTTATTTTCATGAATCTTACTCTACAAGATTTAATGACTATTTTCAAAAAAATCCCTTCCTTTTAAAATTTCCTGGAATTTTGTGAAAAGAAAATGATTTTGAAGAAGTAATGATATTTTCCACAAGAATTCATTTCAATAGTTTTATGAAAACCATTTTCCATATAATATGGAATTATTTTATATGTATATGTTACAAGTATAATGTCTCAATTATTTACATGGTTTCACTTTTCTTATGATTAAATGATATCCATTTTTTAGTATGGATTATGTTATGATGGGATGATGTTTATGAAACCCATTTTATAATTTGGGTAATGATGAATGATTTATGTTCATGTTGTGGCACAAGTAATAATGATTTCATTATGATATGGGTGGAACCTATATCTCCCTCCAATTCATTGGGTACAGATTTATATCTCATGAGATAGACATGGTAGGAACAGTAAGTTAATTCGGTTTAGTGTTACAGGACTAGAACGAGGAGTGAACTCGATTCAGAAAGGGAGTTTGTCCACTATGATGGTCTTGGAAGCAATGCCTTAGCTACTATGGAAATCATATCATGTGATTAATGGTTTTCCATAATTAAATGTTTTATTCCCATGCTATTTTATCATGATTTCTGTTTCTTTATGATCTATGCCTTACTTACTTCCACGATTTATTTCACAACTCAAGATTTTGTTGTTCAAACATTATGTTCATGTTTTGAAGTTTAAATATATATAGTTTGTTTTATTTTCTCCATGCATACCCTTAAAGAGCATTTTATCTCACCCTTTATATGTTTTATATTCCCCAGGATATAAAGAAAGGTTTTAGGTAAGAAAAAAAGGAATATCTTTAATTGAGATGTTGAAGATCTTTCACCAAAATTAGATGATTATGTTCCACGTTTCCAAAGACACAAAACTATTACGGTCCTTTGGTGTCTGTTTTTTGTTATGTATTAAGTATTTCGAAAAATTAATGTAATGTCCATGTATGTTTAGCTTTGGGTCTTTACACTCCACATCCGGGGTGGTCAGTTCATTTAAGGTTCGATTATTTGCAGCCATGTTTTCTTGGGATTTATTGGGGTCAATTTTTGATTGGTTTAGGATTCCTTTAGGTTCCAGAAGGGGTTCCTATGTGTTAATTTATTTCCCTACTCTATATTCTTGGATTTGTGAGTGATGTGTCATTTCATTTTCCGGGTCAAAGTCATGTAATTTTTCTTTTTCTGGTCGGTTCATGCAAATGAGTTGTGATGTTTGATTTTTTTTTATGAATTAATATGGATAAAATAACATAATAAGGGTGAAAGGAGAATAGAATGTTATATTAATGAATTATAGATAGATTTTTGGAGAAGAAGAATAGTGAGAGATAGAGAGAGAGAGATAAATAACACACACAAAAACAAAAAATAGAAACAGAAAACAAAAACAAAAACAATCAAATGTGGGTGGGGTATTTAAAGGATAACTAATTAAGAAGTAAAATAAATAAATAAAATTAAATAAATAAAATAAATGATATTGGCTCCCCAATAATGATGCTAAAATTTGATCGTGTTGTCGAGCGCGTCAAATTAGATGTTTGCTTTTAACTAAAATCTCTACAATATAGCAGCAACCCTAAGTCATCTCTCAACGGAGACTTAGATCATAAAATACAATATCTATTTCTGATAATGAAATTAATAAAAGTAAAATGGGTTTTTTAATACTTTGTATTGATGATTAAATATGCCAAAAGAGAGAAGAACGTGATAAAATAAAGTGGAAGTTAACAAAAGTAATTAAACGTGATCAACCTGGGGAAATCTTGTGATGTTTGTCCTTCACCGCTTCAAGAGAAAGGTTATAGATCATTTAATCCCTAGTTTTTAACACCTAATACCATAATTTTACTGAGTTATTTCTAGTATACCTCCTAGGGTTCTGTCGAAAACACAAAATGATTCACCGGATGCAACCAATGATTGGGTGATTTGTGTTCGACATCATAACCAAAACTCACCAAGGAAACACACGAAGAACACGATGCACTATCCATGTTTGTATTTTATTTCAATATGTTACCATGACATAAACTTACATGTCCTTGATAGTTATTATGTGAGTTTGATAGACCAATATAAACCACACAAACACCACAATTGAAAGGGGAAAAGGAAGGGGTGAATGGTGTGTGAAACATCACATGAATGGGTACCCCCAAACAAGATCATGTGAGTTGAGAATGACATACCAGTACATAACTCAAAAAAATAAGAATAATGTATGATGAAAAACAACATAAAAACCTATAATTAAAAAGATCATTCCAAATAATAGAAGTATGAAGCTCGGGATTACATCACGTTCCTCCCCGGGTGATCATAAAGGTTTTAGAAACCCATGGGAGGAGAGGAAGATGATGATGATGAAAAATCACATACCATAGCAAGTAGAACTTATAGAAATGATGGGGAGAAACCATTTGTACTCAAAAATGGAATCACCTTTACTTCTAGTTGAACTCCAAAATGGGGTGCCCAAGGTGCCAATTTATAGGCAAAGTGGGAATTGGTTTTGGGCACCCTAATTTCACGAATCCACTTGGTACATGGTTTTTGCTGGTCAGAATGTCTTAACTCACATTGGACAAAACTAAATAGTTGTTGGATGACACCTTTTCTATGTCCATGAAATATTTTTCAGCCAGATATGGAACTTAATAATAGATATTTCCAAAATATAGAGACAATGTTTTGACCCCATGCTGATACACTTTATTGGAAAGATCGGTTTTTATGGTCCATTTAATGAATGAATTGGGCTTTGGTTCCTTTTGATGAAATGGGGATAATTAAATATAGGACTATTCCACAATAGTTCATCCCATTTGAATGCATGGTTTAGTGGAAGCATGCGTTTTTTTCCACTGGTATGCTTGGATCATGTGAAGATTGGGCCATTTTTTTTGGACTCCATCATGGGTCCTCCAAATCACATCCACCTACAATATAATTATCAAACAAGTAAATTTTCCCTTTTTAACAGTGTTAAAAAAATTTTGAGTCAAATATGGAGTGAAATTTGTTATTATACATGAAATTTTCAATACAACACCAATTTAATACATTGGTATAAGTGTGAAATAAAATAGTGAATCATGGTACAATCAGTCATCCTTCACTATGAGAGGAATTTGTATGTGCAAGAAAAACCTTAACCAATTGCTCCTAGAAATGAGAAATGTGATGAAGATCCACCTCTATATGAGAAACAACTGAATTATGCTATAGATGTTCAATGCTTCATGTTATCATCCATGTATAATGAGATTCTAAATGAACATGAGGATATGGATGCATATGGAGTGATGTCACACCATTGGGACTCTATCAAGAGAAGGTGAGACAAGAGAGGTATGGAATATCTATTTATTTTCTTACCACTAGTCATGGAGATTCTACACCAGTTGAGCCTCATATTTTCAAGCTTATTGGCTACATTGAACACCTGGAAATCATAGGGACTAAATTCCCAAATGAGTTCCATACAGATCTCATACATTTCTCATTTCCTAAAACATTCTGCAAATTTATTGTTAATTACAATTTCACAAATAGTGAGATGACTCTTCCATAGATTCTTACTTTAATTCACCATGTGGATAATGAAATGGGGTATGAAAAACCCATAGTCCTTTTAGTGAATAAGAAAAGGAAGGACGGGGAAAAGGGGACCAAGACTTATAAATAGTCTAAAGATCCTGAGAACCATCCTAATAAGAAGAATAATATCCATAGGAAAGGAAATGAAAAGGAGGTAGTATGTTTTACATGTGGGAATTGAAGCCACTGGAAGAGGAACCACCCCCAGAAGAAGTAAGGGGAAGATGGATGTGTGTTCAATATAAAGTGTAGTCTATCAATATCTATATATTGGGTATTAGATATAGCTTTTGGGGCTCACATCCTTATCCAAATGCATGAACAGAGTAGATTTTGAATGATTACTAGGGGAGAGTTGGATTTGAGAGATGAAAATAGAGTGAGGCTGGCAAGCCTATCCATTAGTGACTACCACCATTCATTTCCAATGAGAACAAATTTGGTTTTAAAAAATTGTAATTATGTACCTATGGTTACCAAGAACATAATTTCCCAATCATACCTAGATATAGATGGATTTATCTTCATATTTAGAAATAACATTTGTTAATTTTTTAAGGAAAACATATGTTATGGTATGAAGAATATAAATAATTGTAATTATGTATTACATTATGAAAACCTAGTGGTGGAAATTGATGAATACTCATGTTCACACGACTCATATAACACCCAGTTGTGGAATCACCATCATGGTCATGTCAACGAGAATCATTTTTCAAATTTCTTTAAAGATGGTTATTTAGAGTCTTCCGATCTAAAACCACATGATAGATGTCAATCTGGTTTACAAGGAAAAATTACTGAACCACCATTCTGTGGACAAGGTGAAAAGTACAAAGAGATTCTAGGATTGGTACACACTAATGTGTGTGGATCATTTCCAGTAGAAGATAGTGGTGGATATTCTTAGTTCATAACTTTTACTAATGACTTGACTAGATATGGATATATATACATAATGAGGTATAAGTTTGATTCCTTTGATAAATTCAAGAAATTCAAGAATGAAGTAGAGAATCAGTATGGTAATAAGAAAAAGAAGATTTGATTGGATTCAGATGGTGATTATCTCAACTAGGTGCTCATAAAATTTGTATAGAAGTTTGGGATTTTATCTCAACTCACTCCCCCTTACACACCATATTGGAGTGGTGTTAGTGAAAGGAGGAACCATACCTTGTTAGACATGGTAAGGTTGATGATGAGTCATCTAGGTATTTCGTTATCCTTTTGGGGATATGCATTACAAACTGCGACATACACATTAAAATTAGTACCAAATAATGTAGAAAATGGAATTACCTTTCTAGTTATGGAGTGGATGGAAACTGATTTTATTTCATACACATGTAAGGGGAAATGAGGAATTTGTTATGGGATTCTGAGGAAAAATAAAATAGAACCCTAGGGCATAAGGTGTATATTCATAGGGTATCCCATGGAAAAAAAGCAATATTACCTAGACAACCCCTTTGAAAAGAATGTGAATGTAACCATACAAAAAATATTTCTTATAGGGAGAACACCCTAAAAAGGATAGAGGGATTATGATTCACTTTGATCAAATTGATGCTCAAGATACAAAAATGTTGGTACAAGAATATATTCTATAGATCCACTTGGAAGAACTACTTCTTGAAGCAAAACTACTGCATATGAGTGTAAGTGAAATAAAAGAACCATAAAGATATGGTTTTACGGTCACTAAATATGGTGATTCATTATTGGTTAGCAATGATGAACCTCTCTCCTAAAAGGAGGTAGTAGAATCCTCGGAAGATGAAAGATGGAAAGAAGCCCTAAATTCTGATATGGATTCCATGTATTAGATCCATGTTTGGGTTCTGTTCAATGCTATAGTTGATGTTAATCTTGTTGAATACAGATGGTAATTCAAGAGGAACCTGGACATGGAATGTAAATTAAGCACTTATAAAGTAAGGATATTGGCTAAAGTGTTTAAATAGTGTCAAGGAATTGATTATGATGAAACATTTTCACCAGTTTCCAAGTTTAAATCATTAAGAATTCAAATTCCTATAGCACCTTACCATGAATATGAAATTTGGCAGATGGATGTCAAAACTGCATTCCTTAATGGGAATCTTCAAGAAGATGTCCATATGACATGACCAGAAGGGTTTTTTGACTCTACGTGATGCCAAAAATATTTTCAGGTTGTACAAATCCATTTATGGATTGAAACAACATCTAGATAATGGAACATTTGATTTTATGAATTTATAAAATAATTTTCTTTCATTAACAATGAGGGTCATCCATGTTTTTACAAGAGGTTTTTTGTATAATTTTTCATTACCCTAGTTGTATATGTTAATGACATATTACATGTTGGAAATGGTATACCAATCTTATAGTCTGTTAGGGACTAGTTTAATAATTACTTCTCCATGAATGACATTGGATAAGTTGCCTATATTTTAGGGATCAATATCATTCATAATAGATCTAAGAGGATACTTGTACAATGTCAAAGTACATATATTGGCCGGATATAAACGATTTTTAGTATGGAACAATCCAAGAGGGGATTTGTTACAGTGTCAGATGGTTTACATATTACTAAGAAAATGTGTCCTCATACACAATAAGAGAAAAATAGAATGAGTAATTTCCCATAATGTTCAGCCATATGATTAATCATGAATTCCATGTTATGTACATGATTTTATTTTTTCTGTGCATTGAGCATGGTAGGTAGATATCAAGAAGATCTAGGAGAACAACAATGGACTACTGTTAAGGATATCCTTAAGTATCTAAGAAGAACTATGGATATGTTCCTGGTGTATAGGGGTGATGAGGAGGAGGTCACTAGGGTTTATATTGATGTTTTTTCAGTTATATCATAATGATTTAAAGTCACAATAATGATATGTTTTCTATCTCAATGGAAGAGATGATCTAGAAGAGTTCAAAACATCCAGTTGACGATTATTCTATATTGGAGTCTGAGTATATATAGGCTTCTGATGTATCCAAGGAAGAAATTTTGGTTTGTAACTTTTTCTAGGAGCTTTATGTGGTACCTAGTAGTAAATATCATATCACATTGTATTGTGATAATACTACAGTGGTGGCTCTTTCAAAATTTCCAAGGTCATACCAATAGGAAAAGTACAAAATCAACATTTATAACCTATTGAGGGATTTATACCAAATGGGTGATGTTTTAGTGAGAATAGTACCCATGGAATAGAATGTGGTAGACCGATTTATATAAGTCTTATCTAAGCAGAAGTATGAGTATCATATGAGAGTTATAAGACTGAAGGTTGTTAGCTGCTGGATCTAGTGCAAGTGAGAGTCTGTAAGAGTTGGTTCAGTAAGCCAAATTCTAAATAATTTTTGATAAGCTTATATTCATTGTTTTTGAATATTAATAAACTACTTATCACATCATGATTATTCTTCTGCATGAAATATTATTTGATAATTTCCAACAAATAGTTGTCACACTAAAAGTTAGTAGAAGTTACCTACTATGAAGAGAACTTTGAGGTGCTACGAAACTATTCTTGAATAAACGTTCTATATATGGTTGATATCATTTTAGGGAAAAAATGATAAAGGCTATTATGGGTGAATACTCGTAGGACTCTGAGACACCTTCTTGGGGTGTAAACCCTTCGTAAGATCCAGTAAGATATTATGAGAATGAGACCCACTGGTAGGAAACCAACATTTATATGTTTCATTGGATGTTCCTATCTATAGATGTGTGTATTGGTCCTTAGATTTTAATATTATTATTAATTTGTATTTTGAGTCATACACATATATGTGCTGATAAAAATCATGATGATATACATTCATGGAAAGGTAGGATATGTTGGGTGTTTCACGAGTAATATTACATCAATGAATAATGTGTGAAAGGATTTATCCCTTCCATTATTTAATGTAATTTAATATCTAAGGCCCTATGATGGAAATGATATAGCCTAAATAAATCCATTTCCATGGTGTTATTTAGGAAAATTCTATTTCCAAAAAGTCAAATAATGAGATATCGAGCATTTAGGTTGATGGAACTAGCATGAAACTTGCTCGATTAGAGATATTTTGATAAATGGATTATATTACACAATAAGCATTCGTTTGTGGTAACATGTTGTTGGGACATTATCTTTTTTATTTATGGGTTCCTTAGCATGTTTTTAAAGGCTAACCTTGGACTTCAGGCAATATAGCCTCGTGCCACTAAGAAAGGGGCCTAGAGGGTCACACACTAAGTCTATCTAGAATCTCAGTTAAATAATATATTATTATTATTTATTTAATTGGTTGAATAAAAATTATTCCCTCAAGTGGTTTAATAATTATTCATGTATGCCCGATCTCATTTATTCCATCAGTAGTTATTTGAGAGAATATATTGTGAGCTGAATATTTAATAAATATTTATTTTCTATTTAGTGAATATAATATTTTTTTATCGGTGAGTAATGTAGTGATATGTATTTAATAAATAAATAAACATTATTCAAGGTTTGGTAAATATTTTGGAGGAATATTAGACCGAGTTTAATGGTACAATGAGAAATAATAATATTGAATATTGTTTGATTAAATAATTTTTAATTATAATTCAAAACTTATGAACATGTAGAGATATAATAATATTATTATTATAATTTTACATGGGGGTTTGATAGGATTAAATAATTTAAGAAAGGGAACTTGTGATATTATTTTATTTTAACCCTATAAATATAAACACCAAATTATGTTATTTTCTAAATACCCAATTTAGTTATGCACAATAATCTTGGAGAATCCTATCAAGACAATGGATCTCTCTTCTCTAAGAATGCTTCCATGAATGGTGACCAATCATCCTCTACCGGATCAAGGAGAACACTTTGGAAGTGATTCTCTTGGCAATCAAGGAAGATGACACAAGCATGTGGATATTCCATGTTATCAATCATAGACATCATTGACAACATATAACGATTCTTGTAACACCACGTGCATCACCGTTAGAGTAAATCTACACATGGTTTCTATAACCCAATGATGGTGCCCACAGATTTTTCATCATATTCATCAATGAGAAAAGAATTCCTTAGATGTAATTCATTATCCAATTAAAGTAATTATAAACAATGCATGTTGATTTCCTCTCTCTCTCTCTCTATCTCAATCTAGTGTGATTACCCTTGTCAAATATCATTGATCCATTACGTAGATTACAGCGCTAAACATTGTAGATCTCATATTAGTCATCAATCATGACAATAAGCAATGTTTGGAACCACACTTCCACTGTGCCCAAGACCTACACAACAATCGCGTTAGGAACAATAGGATGTTCACATTGAAAAAAGAAGTAATCTAATTGAGGTAACGATAATAATAATTAGTTAAGGATAAATTCATGGGATATGTATATTAATTGAATATAAATATAAACCCATATATTTTAATTCTTTATTATGGAAAATAAAGTGCATGTGAATTATCAAAATAAAATCCCCCAAGAGTGTCAAACTAGGTGCACAGTAAAAACACACTCACTGAGAACCAAAATGATGGCCGATATATATGTGAACAATGCTTTTTTGTTTTTTAATCACTATATGAATATGATCTAAAACCATATCCACTTGTAGTATCCAAATATGGATTCCATTGCTAGAAGACCAGTACACACATTCCTTTAACAAATTTAGGATTGTTTAAGAGCCATGTGAAACCATGGTCATTAAAATGAATTATAATGGTAGTATAATGAGAGTTAATTGTGTTCTATAATTGATAAAATAGTAATTAAATTATTATAATTACATATAATAAAATTTCTTATTTAAATAATAAGGAGTTTCAAATTTCATGAAAAGGTAGTCATAAAAGAGGTGTTAGGAACCCTTATTTCAGTAGAGTAGTGACTTAGGAAAAAGATATAATGTTAGGGAAATTAAGTCTCCCATTAAAAATTCATCATATTCATATTAATAGAGTTATTTAAAATCACATTAAAACATAATAAATTTATAATTAAAGGATTATACAAAATAAGAACTTGAATTGAAAAAATTGGAAGAAAAGATCCCTTACCTTGGGAGGATACTTCTTCAATCTAGATAAGGACTCCATAGAACCTTATAACCACCATGTAGGGAATATTAATACGTTTATTGAGATAAAAATAATTATATAATTATTTGGTGAGGAAATTGAGGTGGTAAAGGGGGTATTTATACTTGAGGAGGGGTGGTTTTAAGGGTTAAAAGAACGGTTATTTTATTATATAAGTCAACCACTTGTGGGTTAAATCAATTCCAACCAATTTTATATCTTTTTAATGAGTGTTATATAAATTTTGGATGTTAAAAGTCTCACTAATTCCAAACATTCCTTACATCCAACCTAATGAACATACATAATCCAAAAATTAATTTTTCTCTTTAAATTCCAATTTTTGGTTCCAAATTGTAACGTATAAATTTATATATTAATATTAATATTTTAAGTTAATAATTAGAAGTTCTAAAAGATATTTTTATTATATAATAAGTTTCATAAATTTTTATTCATGATGACATAATAATGATGTCATAAAATCACAGAGCTTTATAAAGTATCACTTTTCACTTTTTTATAAAAAAATAAACTTTGTCGTAAAATTCCAAAAAAATCCCAATGATATTTTTGATGTTCGAAGTAAAAAAATTAAGTTTATTTTATCAAAATAATTATATAAATATTAAAATTTAAACATTAAATTAATATCCTTATATATTTAATTATAGAAATTTCATTTTAAAATAAACATCCCTGGAATAATAAAAATTATTTAGGACTTAGTTAAGATATATTTTCATTTTATAATGTGATTCATAATATTATTTCATGAAAATAAATTTTATATAAAACCTATAAATTTATCATAAAATACATTTCTAACATAATATGTTTATAGTCTCTAAAAAGTTATACACTTTTGATAATATCATTAAATAATCCCTTTACTCTTCTTAGTTGTAGTTTTCCATGATGTGTAAAGTTATTATGAAATGATAAAGTATTTATATATTCTCATAATAAAATATTATTTATAAAATAAGAGTTCTATTAATAACATAAATGATTTTTTGGGGTGATACATTCTTCCCCACAGAAAGAAATTTTGTCCTCATAATTTTACGCATTGAATAACACCTAGTAAATCAAAATGTTCACATAAGTTTTATCTATTGAAAGAAATAATTATGAACACCGAGGAGATTTTAATACTATGTGTTCATAATTTTTATACTTAACCAAGTCTTCTAGAGAAAATTTTTATTTATCTAAGGCTCTATAACCAAATATTTCAAATATTAATTCCCAAAAATAACCAAACTAAGCTCTGATAACAAATGAGAGACCCCAGACCAGCACTTTCAGATCTGGTGATTGAATAATTATTATTAATCCATGATTGGTGTTAGATTCGAGATTAGGGATATCCAATGGTCAATGTAACCCCTTCGTAAAATGGTAATCCCATATTTCTCTTGGTCAAATAATTTTGGGTTTCACTAAATCAACTTTATTTTGTTACCATATTTTAACTTGATTCCCCTAAATTTAGAAATAGTTGTTCCACCTTTTATAGTTTTCATTTTCAAAATTTTAAATTTTCTTTCAGATTCAAATTCCAATGGTCATGATAGAAGTAAAATAATGGGATTGGAAATTGATTGAAGAATTACGTAAAACCAAATACATGAATAAAGAAAATGAAATCAATCCAATAGAACATTACCCCTTCTATTACATAACCATATCATAGGGTGAGTTTACACCCTCATCCTAATGATGAGATAATAATAGGAAAGGAAAAAATTAAAAGAAAGAATAATGAAAACTGATAAGAAATTGGGGAGGACCCTACACATCACAACTTCTTGATCCATGTTTTAGTCTCGAATTTATTTTTCACAGTCAATGCTTGGACCTCTATTTACAGAGTCCATATGGTCACTTTTAAAATTTAATTTCATTAAATATTGGTCAAAAGTGGTCACAGGAAGGTCCCAAGTCTTAAAATAGTTCAAAAATCAATGATTTATCGAATCTGGCCATTTTTATCCCATATCGACCATTTTACAGGTTGTGTAGTGATTACACCACCTGTAAATCTTACACCATGTGCACCATATTTATAAAATTTAGTATTTCTAGGAATCAACACTTATTTCAATGTGTCAAAGCTATCAACTTCTATTCTGTACACATTCCTCTACTTTACAACTTGTGGTTCTTCCACAAATTCTACAAGTACACAATGTTTAATGATTACACAATGTGTAATGTCATTTTTCAGCATTACGAGCCTTTTTTAATTAATTATTCAGTTATTTTCCTTATAAGTTCTCCATAATCATCATATTTTTTATAAGACCTTCATTTAATGGATTCTTTATCATTTTATCTTGTTTTACATAATTTACATAACTTGTTTCATCCTAAAAAATATGAGAAAAACATCACATATATATGCATGCATTAATAATTAAATCATAAAAATCACATCATTTAATCATCAAAAATATATATAATAAATTCGCTAATCAACCACCCCCCACATGAATTCATAATTTTCCTCAAGGATGGAATCGAAACATACTACAATAGATGCTTACTCTAGCATGATTTAAATTTAATCTCAGCAAAAAAATTGATCAAATGGAAAATAAAATATTTAAGCATCACATATAGAAAATTTATTAACCCCTCATTTTTAAATAATAAAAATTGAACATGTATTTTAATTTTCATGTTTAAAAGTATCCAAGTCTTTTCATTAATCAAATTTCAAATTTCAATTATTTATTAATTTTCATACCATTTGTAATTTACCTAATTTGTGTTTCTTCCACTAATCATCATGGTATGAATAAATATAGTGATTAACATACCTCAAGATCATGTAATTGACCATAGGCTTTGAAGGAATATAGAATCTACACTACGTAAAGAATAAATATCAATTAATCATGAGGGATTCACCATTTAAGATCCAATGACCCTATGTCTTATGGAAGGTAGGAAAATATTCTAAATCAAGTAAGAATCAAAAAATGAGATTTTTTATCTAATGTAATTTAGATGATAATAAAAAAATCTAAATAGATTTTATTTCTCTCTCCAACTAAAAATATCAATGTGGTCATGTGATACATGTAATCACAATAAATGAATAAAACTCTCTTTATTATTCTTTATCCCTTTTTCTGAATGTTTTGCATAAGAAAAATATCACATTCATCAACTACCAATATTCGACCAAAAGATCATCGATCTGGTAAATATTGATTTTTATCCTCCTAAGTTACTAACTTTTTTTTAATTTTTTTAAATGTTTTTTAGCATGAGAGGTGAATAAAGAATTACAATGAATAATACATGGATACTCCATAAATCACAATAAATTGTCATCAAAAAAATTATCATCAATAAATTATATTTATTCATCTGAATATCATGAATATTATTTAGAGGATTCTATGAATGGATAATACAGGCTTGCAACTCGGCTCATTTTATAACAAGGATGTTAATGGATTCTAGATACTTAAAAAGGAGTAATTCAATGAGATCCTCATTATATGGGATAAAAAAGATTCCGAAATCATTTTAAAAGAGATTTTTTCATTCAAATATTTGATCAGATGAAAAGAAATTTCTAGAATATATCATGCCTGCGTTTCCCAAGAAATATACTTTAGAAATAATGGAAAATAATTTCATAGAGCATATATCAGGAATGATACAAATTCTCGGGACAAATTTTCAAAGAAATGAATATGAATAATTCGATAAATTAATGAAAATATCATATATTTATATCGTGGTCAAATCTTATATTTTTTTACAATGATTAGAATTCTCCAAAAAGCATGATTTGTCAACTCCTAATCCACATGCTTATCCAAACTAGTTTTTTCCCCATTTTTTCATTAAAATTTATTGAAAAAAGAAATTTAAATTAATGGAATTGTAATTGTCCAAATTATTTTATGTCTCCTATTTCGGTTGATTAAATATTGAATCAAATGTGGGTCATGTAATTGGATGTTAAAAACTATAATTAAATGTTGGTGAAATTATGAATTGAAACACTTAATAACCTTTTTAGTGTTTCTTTGAAGTTGGTTTTACATGTTTTTCCTATAAAAATTCATGATGTGTACTTTTCATTAGATGTGTAATTGTCCGGTAAGCTCCTCTTGCTTTCACTTCTCCTTGATACTAGTTTGGGTCTTGATGGTCCTGTAAATTAAATATAAACAAGTGAAATAATAATACATTATCAATGTAGTCTGTTCCCTTTTATACCTCTTTAAATGGATTAATTCTTCCTAAAGTAAGTACTTTCTTAATATCTATTAGACTGATCCCCCATTTCTTCCTTCATCCTGATGAACTAAACAGACATTCATGTACCATCCATACCTGTTGTCCTCTCTCAAATGTAGTGGAGTAGTCTTATCCTTCGGTGTTAGTGATCTTGGTCCTCATATTCTCTTTCTTCTTTAGTTAATAATCTTATTTCACAACATTGGATAACTCATTTAGCTCATTACCTTCCGCGAAACCCTTATCTTCAGGTGTATTGTCTTCTGCAAAGTCACTTCATCTTTAACATCACAGTTCTTTATTTCCCAGTGGATGTTCAATATTAATTGATCATAGCCAAATCATAGACAATTTAATCTTATTTGGACATTGATTAGTTTATGAGGAGTGGCTAAGAATGGCCTCTATATAATTAGGTTATTTATCTCCTCTTCTACATCCCTCACTAAGATTTATACAGGCAAGATAAACTTGTCAATTTTGATTAAGATAACCTTTATGAATCCTCAAGGGCACTTCAATTTTCAGTATTCAAATTGAGGTAAAACTCTTGTGGGATTCATTCCTTCCAGTTCTAAACTCTTGAATGTCATGTACGACAAGATATTGAAACTCACACCTATGTCACACATACATTTTCCACATTTTATGGCTCTGATAAATATGGAAATTGAAAAGAAATCTAGGTAACTTTTCTTCTTAGGTAGGTCCCTTGATACAAACTTCAAACATTCTTGTGTGAGTGGAATGGTGCCAATTTCCTCAAGCTTCTTATTATTTGTAACCATCTCTTTCATGAATTTTTGATAGGTCTACATGTTTGGTAGAGTTTCTGAAAAAATGAATATAAATATGATTTTTTATATTATTCAAAAAAATTAACTTCTTGCGCATTGATCTTCACTTGAGACATTCATTCGATAAAATGTAGTCACAGTTTTTAATGTAGTGGTTCTTCTTCAGTTTTATCAGCTATTTTTCTATTATATTCTCAATTTATTTTTCACTTTATTTCATTTGTTGTTCTTCATTACATCCTATAAATTCTATAAAACTTATGTTTGTTTGATTCCAACTTTCAAGTGGTAATGACTTCAAATCATAATGTGGGAATACTTCATAGAGTATTAGTAGTGCTCTTCCGGGTCACTGTATCATCTAATCAACAATTTGTCTTACTTGATGCTCCAGATTTCAAACTATATAATTTTGGTTCATTTATTCTTCTTTTATTCCCCTGAGTATAACCCCGGTTGTGGTTATGAATATAGTCATTACCTCATCCAATGTATAGACCTGGCTCATCAGTGTGGTCTCATGGGTTTCATGTTAGTTGTACCTTGTGGCCTTGGTTGATATCCTTTTCCTTTTCAAGGCTCCCATACCTGAAATTTATTACCACAATTGTAATCATCATAATTTATATCTTCTATATACATACCTTGGGGGTTTTTCTACTATCCCATTATGATTTCCATCTTCCTGGTTAATAATTCTACATTTTCCACCATCCAGTTATTATTTTTTATTGTGTGAACCTCTTTTAATTTTTCCCTTGTTCTTACCATTGGAATCTATATCTCACCATTTCAACCAAATTGTTTTGGCTCACAATAGGTGAATTCTTCACCGATGATCCTCCAGCTTCAGTGTCTAAAATAGACCTATTTCTCTATGAAAACAATTACATAAATATTGGATTAGAATCCTTAGATCTATACAGTGATAGGGGAATTTTGTAGTCATAACTTCTCATCGATCCCAAGAAGAATATAGTGATTCATATTCAAATTGAAAAAATATAATATTTAACCATATGTACATTGATTTGGAAAGTGGGAAGAATTGGTTGATAATGTTTCATGCCAGATCATCCCATTTACTGATTGAATTTGAAGGAGGACATTGGATCTAATATCGATCTCTCTTATGTAATGGAATTATAAAAAAATAGAGTCTTACAGCATTCCTTGAAACATTTTTGAATTGGAATGTGCCACAGATCTCGAAGAAGTTTCCTAGATGTGTGTTCGAATCATAATGCGACAGTACAATGAATTGAATGTTTTTCGAGATAATGTGAATGATTCATTGTTTAATCTCAAAGTGGTATGTAGCCAAACGAGGTACTAGGATGCTCGAATTAAATACAATGTTTGATGGATGCTTGTAGTCTGTGAGCTTCCATAGCCCCAGATCTCTTCTAAGAACACCTATCGTAGCTAGATATTTCTTTGGTACAACTATGATTGTATCTGACTTGTTCTTCACTAAGCTTATCTCTAGTTTGTGATTGAAGAAAAAAAACATCTTTTCATTTATCTCATGTGTTGTGGTCGTACATTTAAAATTTTAAAAATAGAAATCCACAAAATGAATACACTCGGTGTAAATAGAGATATTAAAATAAATAAATAAATTAAAAATTAAAAGAAACCTGAAAATATACTTGTAATTTTCCCTGGAAATGGATCTATTTTTGACAGGCTTGATGTGCATCATTATTTCCTAATGGGTCTAATAAAAATAAAAATCTTATAAAAACTCAAATTATGCATCTCAATTAATTAAAATTTTATATTAGAAAGAATTTATGTAGAACCCACAAAGATGGTGAATTAGTTTTTTATTTTTTCAAAATATTTTCTTTAATTTAAATGAAGAAAGAGGTGAATAATCAAATTTGTGTTTTGAAATAGTTATACTGAAAAATAATTTAGATGAAGTTGATTGATTATTTGGTCTGAAATCAGATTTGAATGGTGTGTTTGGATTTTTTAGTTTTAGGGTTTTTGTACAATTTTATTTTTAGAAAATATGTTTATTAATCCATGATTGGTTTCAGAGTCAAGACAAAGGAAATAAAATTGTCTTTGTATCCCCTCCATGATGTGGTAATCTCATATTTCCCCTAGTCTTTTAATTTAGGGTTTCATTAAATCATGTTTGTTTCAATACCATATTTAAACCTGATTCTCCTAAATTTGACAATGGTCATGCTTCCTTTTATGGTTTTTAATTTTGAATCAGTAAAGTTCCTTTAAGATTCATATACCAATGGTCATTATAAATGATAAAGAAAGGGATTAGAAATTGATTAAAGAATTATGAAAAACAAAATACAAGAATAAAGAAAATAAAATCAATCAAATAGAATATTCCCCCTTCTATTACATATCCCTAGAAAAATTTGTGTTTACTCCCTCATACTATTGATGTGAGAATAATAGGGAAGGAATAAATTAATAGAATGTATAATGAAAATGGAGATGAACCTTGGTAGGACCCTGCACAACGCTGCTTCTCACTCCAATATTTGGTCTTTAGGATATCTTTCATAGCAGTAGCCTAGCCCTATATTTATAGAGTCTATATAGGCTTGAGAAGCATTGAATTCCATTAAGGATTTGACCAAAAGTGTTCATGGGTGGGTTCTATTTCTTAAAACATGTCAACAATTGAATATACATAAAATCTTGACATATTTATCCCCCCACGTGTCGTGTAGTGATTATACCACGTGTAGATATTACACCACATGTATCATATTCATGACATGCAACATTTCTAGGTATCATCAGTTGTGTCATGATGTGACACATTTGTGTCACATGGTTAAACATATCAACTTATGTGATGTATTCCTTCCTCCGCTTCATGAACTATAGTTCATTAATGACTTTCACTGGTACACTATATGATGGGTAAAGTCGATTTTATGTTCAAGGAGCCTCGTTTTGTCTTGTTTTTTATGTTTTATTACTTATAAGTTCTCCATGATAATCAGATATTTTGAACACCTTCATTTACTAGAATTATTTGTCATTTTATCTTCTTTTACTCAATTTCCATAACCTGTTGCATCTTGAAACATATTAAAAAAACACTAGGTATATATGCATGAATTAATAAATAAATCATCAAAATAACATCATTTTAATATCAAATATATATATAATAAATTCACTTATCAGGTGTTATAAAAAAGGGGTGATGAACCCATATTTTGGAAGAGTAATGACTTAGGTAAAAGCTATAATGAGAGGGAAATGTAGTCCCTCATTTACAAGACATCAAATTCACAATAATGAGGGTATTTAAAATCACTTGATAACATAATAAATTGAGTATCAATGCCCTAGACAGAAGAAGAACATGAATTTAAAGATGTGGAGGAAAAGATCATCAACCATGGAAGGATTCTTCATAAAGATATATAAAGACTCCTTGAAACCATGGAACAACATTTTAGGGAATCCTGAAAAGGATATTAAGAGAGAAAGCCCACAAAAAATATTTGGATTGGAATGTGATAATGGAAAGTGGAATATTTATACGTGAGGAGGGGTGCTTTTAAGGGATAAAATATAGGTTATTTTATTATAAAATCAATCCACTTCTAGATGAAATCAATTCCAACAAGATTATTGGATTATGATAGGTCCACTAAGCTAGATATCCTATGAGGGGGTGAATCAGGGTATTTTAGATTAAAGAAACTACCCCTTTGTTCTTGTTTCATTGTTATACAAAACCCTCTTCTCTATCCTTGCCATTTTAGATTTTGAAAAAAATCGTAAACCATACTCGTGACATAAAAATTTTACTTGGTTCACACTCAATTGGCTATGTGTAATGTGCATACCATAGAAATGTGACGATGTTCCAAATCCACTAAAAGCACACTGCTATTTAAAAGATTGATGTAGACTCACAATCCCTCCAGGTTTACAACCATTTACAATTTCAGAACTAACTTCTCACTCAACTGATGTGAGGTCACTACTTATTCAGATGATCCAATCACAGTTTAAAGACTTTTAGGTCCTATCATTATCTCTAATGAGTGCATCCTTCACTGTATGCAGATGAGCTGTTGAATTCCAAATTTCATCCACTGATGAATATCCCTTTGCCAATGATTTCTCATAATCATCCTTTGGAAATACCTTTTCAAATATCCCTACTTTACGAAGCTCCAAATTATGAATAGCTCAAACAAGCCTTCTTGAAGTCTACGATAATTCACAAAGAACACACCTTTTCAGAGCTCACTGATTTGTATGACTGAAGACTTTACAAAGCTTACGCCATCGCAGAGCTCAAGCTATTGAAAAGTGACTTCTGTATTGAATCTCACTGATCCAACACGGAACACACCTCTTTAAAAAGTGTTTTATACAATTATTTTATGAAAATAAATTTAATTTAAATATTATACATTTATCAAAAAATATTTTTTTAATATAATATGTTTATATTCTCCAAAAAAATAATAAAATTTTGACAATATCATCAAATAATCCATTTATTGTGATTGGTTATAGTTATACATGATGTGTAATGTTATTGTGAAATGTAAAAGTATTTATATGTTCTCATAATAAAAAATTCATTATAAAATAAGATTTAAATTAATAACATAATGTAATTTTCAGGGTGTTAAAGCTTCTATATATCTATACATGATATGCCTAGGCCTTTCACAATAATAGAAAACAACATGATGTTTTCCTAATGAAGCCCCTGAAAGTACACACAAAGAAAACTGAGCACCCTTTCAGTTTATTTTCTATATATAATACACACCATATATAATAGCCACACCAACTGAAGCTTGACCAAAACTTGTTCTCCCAACAATTTCTGCCTCATTCATAGCCTCTTTTTCTACCACCTCCACAAATGTTAGAAGTCATGATAGAATCAGCATCAACTAAATATCAGCCCTCAGACCAATCTCAAACCTTTGAGAATTAATGTAATCATTTGTAAGAAGCTTGGGTTCTAGGGGCAATAACTCCACGAAATTGGTGGAATACTCCAAAATTATACACTCACCTTTATCTAATGTTATAAATTATCATGTACTTTCCATATGTAATGATTCAGGATATAATTTCGGATTGATGGGTTTCTTGAAAGAATACCGGGTAAAATCATCGTGCATCTTAGCATTCATGATAGATTCCCACCATATCCTTCCAAGTATTTCCTGAATATACATGGAAGAACCCACCTTAGAGTCAAGGATATTTTTGAGAAAATGGTAGATTCTTTCAGTCCACCCAATAAATTCCTCAGATTCATGGGGTCCATTATTAACATGGAAGATAGGTGGATTCTAATTAGTGAATTCTGATCCCTGATCCACCATTCATCCCTATTATCAAATAGCCACCTATCAAAGACTCTAGATAGTGTGTATTATAGCTTCCACTAAAGAAGGGTCCACGGGAGGATTTGTCTGTATATATTTTCCAATAGCTTCCCCACTCATATTCTAAAAATCTCATTTAGGAAGAATTCTCTAGTAAATACAAGATAACAACCAATCAACTTAAGAGAAAATTCCCTAATTCATAAGACCAACTTCAAAAATCTATATTAATTTTTTAAATAATAATAATTTAAATTAATCATAGATTCTACGAATGAAGGAAAAAACAAAAAAATAGAATATGTCCATATAAAAAACCCCAAATCTATTTTATTCAAATAACATCAACCACCAATCTCAATCATGAAAAATTCCTGGAACACCCATGGTAACATGAGTTCAGATAGTGAAGTGATCTACTCGGGCACCCTCCCGCTCTTACTAACCAAATTATGATAGTCTTAACTCATTTCTACAAAGAACATAGAACTAAATCCTTGAAGTGTCGTAGCACTTTAGGCTAGTTAAACTCCTCTCAAACCATTTTTGTAATGAACCAACACAGGCCCACTCTATATCTCTCTCAAGAAGGTCTACCGCATGGTGAGATGAAAAAAACAACACAAGTCTCATGTATAACCAAAGAAAAAAAATATTTCAAAGTGGAAGAAAAAGATGTGACCCTGAGACATAAAATCTAAAGCCCAACTGGGATACCCAGATTGTAAAATAGGAAATTTCAAAGGCTAAGCCCTATGTGTCCTTCCATCACTACATAATTGTCTAACTGTGAAGGTGAAAAAAACAAAGAGTAGCTAGAGAACTGCATGACACCCTTCCTTTTAAATGGGTACTACAAAACCACATCTAAAAATTAAAAAATAAAATGTAGTCCGTAAGTATAATTCCCAGTAATATTTCGCCAAAGAATATATAAAAAGTCTAATACCATGAAAATGATAGCTCTCTGTTTAAAAAAAAGTTTATAAAGACTTTCCAAAAGATAACCATTATGTAAAGCATCCATTGGTTTTTCATTAAAGTCTTTCATATTTACACTGACATATAATATGATATTTATAGGTGAGAATTCATGTAAGCATATGAAACCCATATATGGATATTCCATATGATAATAAAATGATCAACCAGCCATAAAATATTCCATGATGTGTAAAACCAAGGATAAATTAAAATTCAGACAATTTTGGCTCTAACCTATGGAAATACATACTCATACATAAAATAAATCACTAATATAATAATAACGTGAATCCAACAAATATTGATTCCTTACACAAAGTCTCTTAATATCAAACCTCTAGTGGCATAGCATAGACTAAGTGTGAGAAGTCCATTTCTTGAAGCATCCAAGGTTCCCAATATTCTAAACGTTTCAACACCATTTTAAAACCTTGATCAAATTTCATAAAAACATTTTCATAGTGAATCTCTATGGATTTAATTCTTTAAAACCTATTTTAGAATCAAATTAACTTTAAGGGTATTTCATCAAAAAATATTATGTCCAATACATTTTGAAATCAAAATCCCTATAAAAACATGCACCTATTTACAGAAAACATCATTGATATTAAATTAATCCAATTAATAAAACAAAAAAATGAATTTATAATAAATTTAAGTAATTTTAATGAGATAGAACATTTTTATAGTGTCACCTACCTCATGAATAGAGTGAAAATGCCCAGAATTGTTCTCCCAAGTCCTAGGGTAAAATTTGATCAAAAAGGGGCTTAAAGGCCTTAAAAACCATCTCTTAGGTTCCTATGGTTTGAAATAAAAAATTGGAAGAATAATTTATTTGGAGGGAAGATGGTTTTTCGTACACAATCTAAAAAATATAAGTCTATAGTTCAAAACCCTCTTCCATTCTATAGTCCTCAGGTTTTTACCCAAGATTACAACACAACCCATTTCATTACATTACAATCACCCTTGATTAAATAGGCCTATAGAAACCATGGTGTATACCATGCCAAAATACTTTTCATCTATACCAATTTCAAGGCATAACCCATGAACTATGTCACATATAGCAACAAAAAAGGGAGAACCACCAATCTCACCACTATGAAACACCTCAAAACAACCTCTACCTCCACAACATAGTGCTCATCCAAATGGAAGGCCTATACTACAACCACTTCTCTATAGTGTAGCCTGGTTAATATTGGTCGTGGAACCAATATTCCAACTCCCGAACCCCATGCACAACTATATTTCCCATGACATAGAAAGAAACTCCACGACATATCCAATCCCATCCATAGTGAACAATACTAGAGAAAAGAATTTTAAAAAAACTAGAAAAATCCATCGGCAATTGTAAAAAAGTGTTTTTGATATATGTTTCATTAAAAGGGGGAAACTTTTTGAGTGCTAGAAAAGAATTGATTAAGTGGTACATTATATGTGCTAGAAAGAACCGATAAATGTTGTCTTTTATCAATGCTAGACTATCACAAATGAGGGTTCCCATTTATCAGTGTTGCTTTTAGCACTGATAAATGTCATGCTTGTACAATGTGTTGTTAAAATTACAGCACACTATAGCACTAAAAACTATCACCAAATATAGACAGCATCAACAAATAAATGATATGGAAAATTGACAATTTAATTGAAATAAAAATTATATAAAAAATAAAAAAACACTATATTATAGATATTTCAAACTTTTTTGTACACTTACATTAGCCAATACAATTTATCACAAACATTCAAAAACATCAATGGTTTCATTGCCTTTGGCACCCGACCCCCTCTCAAAAAGCCCGATCATGGTATCAGTTACTGAAAAAACCACCCCATCTCAAGAAATATAGTACAACTGCATAAGAAAAGAATTATTATGTTCGTGATATTATAAATAAATAAATTATACATAAATATGAAACAATACATTAATTAAATGTCAATTTTGACCTCATAACAGATACTTTGTGTCACGTCGGTCACACTATGTGTCGGATTGTGGTGTGGATAATTCCTACGTATCAAATATGATATATGGATCATTTTACTATAGTATCAAAACAATCTAAGTGTTTTATCAGTTTTGAGTATGTCACATGTGTTTTTTACTAAAATGTCATTTCAAACTAAAAGCACGCAATTTGAGTCATATGGAACACATAGTGTATAATTTTTTGGTGAGAATGGTTCAAAAACATAAAAATGTCTTATGAAAAGTTTTCCTAAACTATCAACATAATCCAATCCTGTTTTATTAATTTTAATTTAGTGACACAAGTTTTGAACTAAAATGTCAATTTTAGATTGATAATAAAAACTTTGAGTTATACCAGTCACACCATGCATCTAATTGAGGTGAGGTTGATACCTAAATGTCACAAATGTATTATTGATATTTTTTTATAAATCATCATGATAATAAAAAATAGTTTTCTCAGTTTTGATTACATCACTTGTATTTTTACTAAAATGATAGTTTTAAATAAAAATAAACACTTGTAGTCATACCTATCACATCATGTGTCAGATTGAGGTGTAGCTAATAATTAAAAATCAAAAAAGACTTTTGTATATTTTTTATAATGTATCAAAAGAGTATGAATGAATTTACTTAGTTTTGAGGATTTCAGTTGTGTTTTTTACAAAAATTTCATTTGAAACTGAAAACATGCACTCTGAGTCATACTGGTCACATCATGTGTTGGTTTGATGTGATACTAATTACTACACATCATAAATGACTTATGAATCATTTTCCTAAATTATTATGAAAATCTATGAATATTTTATCTATTATTAGTGAGTAACACACATTTTGAACTAAATTGTCCATTTTAATCTGATAAATGACACTTTGACTTATATCAAGAACACTATGTATCATATTAAGGTGAGGTTTATTACTATACATAAAAAAGGACTTACGGATAATTTTACTAATGTATCAAAATAATTTGACCGTTTTTTCTTTGATTAGAGTATGTGACTTTTGTTTTCAACTAAAATGTCAATTTTAAACAGAAAACACACACTTTGAGTCATACCGGACACACCACGTGTCATTTTGTGGTACAGCTAATTCCTACACATCTAAAATTACTTATGGATCATTGTAATAAAGTATCAAACAAATGTGAATTTATTTTATTAGTTTTTTGTATGTCACTTTTTCCTTTTACTAATATATCAATTTTAAATAAAAAGACACACATGGAGTCATAACAGTCACACCGTGCATCAGATTGAGGTGAGGATCATTCCTACATGTTAAAAATTATATATGGATTATTTTGATAAATTATCAAAACAATCCAATTATTTGTCTTGGTTTTGAGATTTTTACTTGTGTTTTCCACTAAAATGAAATTTTATATTGAGAAAACATACATTAAGTCATATAAGTCACAAAAGGTCTTGGTTTAATATGACACTGATTCATACATGTCAGAAATGAATTATGAATCATTTTCCAAAATTATCAAGATAAACCATGTGTTTTTTATATTTCAATGAGTGACATATTTTTGAATTAAAGTGTCAATTTTTAATAGATGAAAAACACTTTCAATTATATTATCCACATCGTGTATCAGATTTAGGTGTTATTGATTCCAACACACTAAAAATGACTAATGGATCATTTTAATAATGTATCAAAATAATATGAATTCATTTTTTCAGTTTTGAGTATGTGACAAGTGTTTTCAATTAAAATGTTAATTTTAAAATGATAGAAAATAATTTGAGTCATACTAGACACACAGTGTGTAGGGTTATGGTGAGGTTTATTCATAGACAAAAAAATGACTTATGGGTCATTTTACTAAAGTATGAAAATAATCATAATGCATTTTCTCATTTTTTAGTAAACAACTTTTATTTTTTACTAAAATTTAAATTTAAAAAAATACACTTTTAGACATATCTGTCAAAATATGAATTGTATTGAGGTGAGGCTAATTCCTACATATCAAAAATGACTTATGGATCTTTTTTTTGAAGTATCAAAACAATCCAAAAGTGTTTTCTCATTTTTTGAGTATGTTAGTTATGTTTTTTACTAAAATTTCATTCCAAACTGAAAACATGCTATATGAGTCATATCAGTCACATCATGTGTTGGTTTTATGTGAGAATAATTCCAACATGTCAAAAATTATTTATGAATCATTTGATTAAATTATAAAGATAATATGTGCATGATTTCTTGGTTTTCGGTGAGTGAAACATTTTTTGAACTAAATGTTCAATTTTAAACAAATTACAGATACTTTGAGTCATATCGGGAACACTATGCATCAGATTAAGGTAGGTATGATTCATACATTTGAAGAATGACTTATGTATCATTTTCACAAAGTATAAAAATATTTTGAATTTTTTTTCTTGGTTTTGAGTATTTCACTTTTCGTTTTTTACTAAAATGTAAATTTTATATAAAAAGTCGCACTTGGATTCATAATTTTCAAACTAAGAGTTGGATTGAGGTGAAACTAATTACTAAACATCAAAAATGGATTATGGATCATTTTACTAATTTATAAAAACAATAAAAATGTGTTTTCCTAGGTTTGAGTATATCAATTGTGTTTTTTACTAAAATGTCATTTTAAATGGAAAACATGTACGTTGAGTCATAATAGTCACATCAATTGTAAGTTGGATTTGAGACTAATTTCTACACATCACAAATGACATATGAATAATTTTAATAAATTATCAACAAAATATGAGCATGTTTTCTTATTTTTTAGTGAATGAAACATGTTTTGAACTAAATGGTCAATTTTAAACTCATAACAAGCACTTTGTGTCATACTAGGAACATCGTGTATCGGACCAAAGTTTCTCTGATTCTTACATATCAAAAATGAATTATGGATCATTTTAATAATGTATCTAAACAATAAAAATGTTTTTATCATTTTTGAGTATATCACTTTTATTTTTTACAAAAATTATTATTTCAAATTAAAAGGCACACTTGGAGTTATACTGGTCACACTATTCGTCTCATTGAGGCAAGGCTAATCCCTAAATATAAAAATTACATAAGTATTATTTCAAAATAGTATAAAAACAATCCAAATTCATTTTCTCATTTTTGAGAATGTAAATACTGTTTTTTACTAAAATATCATTTTAAACTGAGAACACGCGCTTTGAGTAATACTAGTCACAACATGTGTCAATTTTACACGAGACTTATTTTTACACAACACAAATGAATTATGAATATTTTTCTTAAATTATCAAGAAAATCCAAGTATTTTTTCTTAGTGTTCCGTGATTAACACATGATTGAAACTAAATTGTTAAATTTAAATTGATTGCAGACACTTTGAGTCATATTAGGACCACCGTGTATTAGATTTAGGTGAGGAAAATTCCTACACATCATAGATTAATTTTTTATTGTTTTTCAAAAGTACCAAAACAATGTTAATGTGTTTTATTTGTTTTGAGAATGTGATATGTGTCTTTAACTAAAATGTCAATTTTAATTAAAAACACACATTTTGAGTCATACTGGACAAACCATGTATCAAATTGAGGTTTGGTAGATTTTTACATGTCAAAAATGTCTTATGGATCATTTTACTCAAGTATAAGATAAAAAATATAAGGAAATTAAGTAACAATTATGTACAATGATGAGAAAATCCTCTAATTAAGTAGTTTGCAATCACCTTTTCCTGATTTCTGTATATATTTTAACACAAACTATGTTTCCCATTCATTTATAAACAAATATATTTCCCCTTTTGAATATGAGAAATTTTTATAGTCATGATAGATCTGAGAAAATATAAATTAATAAAGGTATAATTGATATTTTAAATGAACTCATAACTATCATTAAAAATAATTTTTTGGGATTCTAGTTTGTTGATGTAATACGATATATTTCATAAATTTTCCAAAATAAAACCACAATCTTTTCTATTGGTTTTTTTAGAACACTATAGAAATATTGATAAAAATAAATAATTTAATTTTCTATATGATTTTATAGTGAAATTTTATTTTTTTATACCCTGATACTTATCCACTTATAGAAGTTGATAGGCTCATTTTCATGGACTATCACCATGCCATGATTTTGACTATATTTAATCACCACTATATCATCACAAATTTTTTATTATAAAATAATATAAAATTTAAAATTTTATGTTCAATTGTAAAACATTGGATGATGTTTATTAAAAATTGATAATCATCAGTAGTGTTTGTGGTAATCTTTTTTGTTATCCATGAATTGAATCTAAAAAATATATCTTTAGAGTATCCAAAATTACTATAATGAGTAACCAATGATACCTAAAAATGAAATAAGGAATCAAATGAATGAAAATATATTTTATATTATTAAATTTTGGATTTTTACACTTCTTCATGTGTATTAAGAAGGGTTTTCTGCCTATATGTTTGATTTCAACCCTTTTGGCTAGTTTATCATCTATTTCATCAATTTGATTTGGTTCCAATTTTTATTATTATATAGAAGTGATGTGATGACTAATGATTCCAAATTTATTTTCATAGTGTTTTCCCTTTGAATAATAATCAAATATAATCCTGTTAAAATATTAATAGTATTCATTCATAATTATCATTGTATATCGACTATTAGATAGAGATATCATGAAAACACAACTCATGTATACATTTAAAACTGAGAACCCTGGTCTTAATGCATGAGTATTTCCTTTACATTATCAAGTCCAATATATTATGTAATGTACTATCTATTCATTTTTTCTTCACAATCATTTTTGGTAGTAGCACCGTTTTCTAACATTGAATCTACGTCTACCTATAATATTATTATATGCGAAAGTCGAACATGCAAGGTAAATGAAATTTATGAATATGTTTTTAATTCTTTGGTTGATCCATCAGTTTGATTTGATTCGAGATTCCATTTCACTTCATTCCCTTTCTCCATCTATAATAAAATTCATAAGTTCAAACCTTTTATAAATTTATTGTTAATTTTTTTTCATAAAAAAATAAATTGGAAATGAATACCTCCTTATCGATATTTTTTTACAATATCTAATAGATATGTTATGAATTTTCTAACAACAAACATGACCATATAAATATATGCATTATCAAGTAGAATAGGAATTTCAATGATCGTCTCATGATCTGTGTTAATCCCCACTCTCACATGACCTATTGGAAGTCATCTATTGTATAGAATATCTCCTTTCATATTGAACATGGTGTCCCTCTCAAAAAGGCGATGGGAGGGTGTAGATAGATATAAATCAATATCATTTCCACCATATAGAATATCAGGATAGGAAATGAATCAGTGTCTTCCTGGTTTACATTTCCTAGAAACAATTATGAAAAATATTGATTACCTATTCAAAGAAATCACTTTGAGCGTAACGGCTCACATAAAAAATGGTGGGAGTGGGGGTCTTTATATAGTGGTTATTTTTATGTTGTTTATTCAATTTTTTTTATATAGTCATATTATGCCTTATATTACTTTGAAATATTTCTATATATATTGTAAAGACCCGTAAATTTCAAGGAAAGTTTTTTTCATAATTTCTTTGAGATTTTACGAGTACGCAGTTTCTGACGGCACCAGATTCCATGGTCGGGTGTGCCCAAAAGCAATTTCTGATGTTTAGCTCGGGTACGTTCAGGGAACGAACGATCGGGTTTTTTTCTAACTTTTCAACCGGTGCTCGGAATCGAAATATGAGGGCACCGATTAAACCGTAGCGACGGTAATTTCTAAAGAGGACTTTTCCTAGAGTTGTGTTTTTCTGAAAAGAGTTCTTAAAAATTTTCTTTTAAGTGTAAGTGAAATAAAATTGTGTTATGAATTTTATTTCTCTTTTCTAAGTGTTAGATCCTAGGTATGGGAGTTGGAGTGGGACCCACTAGACGTTAACTTCCCATGAGAGGATTAAAGGTGAGGTGGGGCCCACACGAGCCCCCACCTTTTCAAATTCCCCATAACTCCCTAACTCCTCTAAATCCCCCACTATAATTATGTGTCATTCCCTCACTTTAATTTTGCCAACCTAAACACTCCGTTTAATTTTGGCAACTCAAGATTAATTAAATGAAGTGAATTCAATTTTGAATCTTGGAGTTTTTGAAATTCATGGCTTGGGTAATAAAATAAGAGGAGTCTTATTTTATTTGGTTGGGAAGCTTGTTGTGTTATGTTCTTTTTGGAGAGAATAGTCTATGTCTTGGAGTTCTCCATCATCCTTGTCGAAGAAGGTCAAGACCTCGACGAATAATGTTGTCACCGCAAGGAGTGATCAACATGTCGTTATTCTCCTCTCTATAGCCGGTGTGAGATGTCATTCCCTCCTTGGACGTGCATCGATGCCGACAACCGCGATGCCGACAACCGCGATGTCGAATTTTGTCATTGTTGTTGAGGTAGGGGTTTTTTCATCGTTCAATGATTATTTTTTTGACATTATTTATTGTTTCTTGGATGCTTGTTATCAATATAACGGGAGGAGGTCGGACCGCACAAACATGGCTGACCATCCTCCCCCTTGTTGTTTGTCTACATTGTGGTTTGGAACAGGGGCGATGCGGTGTCGTTGCACCATGCAGGAACGAGAGAACTGTGGCTGGAGAAGGCCACGACGAAGGAGCGTGACGTCGTCGCACCGTGCCGGTGAATCCGAAGGGGGCTGCGGCTAAGAGTGGGCCGCGACAGAGGGGAACAGCACATTCGCGGCGTGCCGGAGCACCTTGGAGGTCCGCGACTAGGGCGGGCCAAGGCGGAGGGGCACGACGTCGTTGCGCCACACCGGACGGGGAGGAGTCGCGGCCTATGGCCGCGACGGTTCGGGGAAGTGGCAGGCTGAGCTGGCCGCTGTCACCAGCAGGAGGCGGGACCCTATGGTCCCGCGGGTTCAATTATGGATGGCCTTAATTGGCTGGACATTTTTCAATCAAGGGGGGTAGTGCCCCCCGCATCCCACTCAGCCGAAGGCCGAGCCGCCTGCCACGCGGGCTGGGCCGCCCGGGCTGGGCCTGACCGCCCGTGCCGGGTCGGGCCGCCAGCGCTGGGCCGGACCCCCGTGACGGGCCGGCCCGTGCCAGCTGAGCCGGGCCGTGCCAGCCTTGTCGGGCCACACCCAACTGGGCCAGACCTGGAACCGGGTCGGGTCGACCCTGTTCGGGCAGCCCCACGGTGTATTGGGCTGGGTCGGACCGGGCCCCAACCCCCTACTTCCGGACAGATCCGTTCAAATGCCCATAACATGGGATACAAACCTCCGATCGACGCACCGTAAGTTGCGTAGTGATCCTTAGATCGAGATAGTCATTTAGGTATATTACACTCAAGGTTTCAGAGAAGTTTGTGTATATCCAGGTTGGTTCGAACATGAAACCAATCGGGCCCTCGTAGCAGAAACGCTTATAACATGAGCTCCGGACGTCCGAGGGATGTGCCCCCAACATTGTTGATTTCCTCTTCATGAGATGGTTATTTTGGCTTACACTACTCGAGGTTTGGATGTATTTGGAGTACAGTCGGGTTGGTTTTGGCATAAAAACCAACCGGGCCCCTGGGACGAAAAAGCCAATAACTCTCAGACCGGGCGTCCGATTGACGCGCCGTCTGTCGCGTTGAGTTCCTTTCAACGTGGCTGAACTTTGTGATACATCAACTCTAGAATTCATGATAGTTGATATATCGACCCCCTTGGCTCATGGAGAAGACCCTCTTAGAATGGAGCGTGCTGTTTGCGGGAACCCTAGAGCTGGCTGTGACTATGACGACAATAACGACTGTACTTGTATCCTCCGTGGGTTCCGCATCGACGACGACCATACTGGAATCCTTCATGGGTTCGACAATGATGAATATTGTTCTTGTATCCAATATGGGTCCGGCAGTATTTGACTCTGTACTTGTATCATATGTGTGTCTGGCAGAGTAGCTTGTCTTGTATCCTTTGTGGGTCCGACAGCTTAGCTGGTCTTGTATCCTATGTGGGTCTGACAGCTTAGATGAATCAGTGGCTACATCTGATCATCTCGATCATCTTATGAAGTATGTACCTGTGTGAGTTGAGTCTTAACATACAATCATTATCATCGATATGATTGTTGTGCTTTCCTGTGTGGATTTGGTTGTGCTTTCTTGTGTGGATTGGGTTGTGAATTCTTATGTGGAATGGGTTATGTTTTCCTGTGTGGACTAGGTTGTACTTGGACTCGTGTGCTGGAGCTAAGCTGGAATTGATGAATTTAGTATATGTATGGTCATATACCTAATTAGAGATGTTTGTTACTTCGTGATTGTATCTTTACATTGTGGTTTATCCTTCGTGGATTCTGGGAGACCTTCGAGGGTCTCAGGGTCCCTATTGAGTAGTGTATACTCACCCCTGCAAGGGCTATGCCCGCACTATGTTGTGTTGGATGCAGACGACAAAAAGCGCTGATTGAGGTGGGAGCTCGTGGAGCTGGACGGTACCTGGAGGTGGTTCACTGTATGGGACGTACATAGAGCGGACGGCTGGAGCCGAGGAGCAGAGGAGACTATCTGTACCCACCCATCATGTGGGATTTCCAGAGGACAGCTCGAAGTTGCTGCTTTACATTTCTGCTGCTATACTTTCCTTTCAGTTGTACTTTACTTTCAGTTGGGTTTGTATTCTGGCCCACTTACATTCTAGCCCTGACATTTATATTCAGTTTACTTAGTGTTTACATCAGCTTGCCTGCTCTTTGGTGTTTGATTACTTTATAAAGGCAATGCCTTCCCTTTTATCAGGATATACACCATTGTTTCTAGTCACCAGCCCTTGGCCTATGGAAGGCGGGCTTAGGGTAGTCCTGGCACTGGCCCCGAGGATGGGTCATGACAAATTGGTCACAGAGGAGTTCAGTTCTACCGTAGAACTCAGGACTCGGATCTTTCTTCTATGTGAAGTAATAATGTTAAGGGTATTGAGTGTGGTTATCTGTCCATGAATTCCAGTGTTGGTGCGGCGGGCGATGTATCCATACACCAGGACCCTAACTTCTGATTGTTGACTCAGTGCACGAAAACATTGATTGGATGTGTGTTTCAATGTATTATTTGTTATTACTTTATCATCTCACCAGGTATACTATATTGACCGTGGTGCACCTGTTTCTTTTCAGGATGGCCCCACGACCGCAGCCAGCTAGGGTTCTGAATGTTGTATGAGATGGAAGACCACCAAGCAACGAGGCCTCGGTGTAGGGAACTATTATAGCGAGGCACCTGCGGTACCTCTACCCACCGAGCCACTGATGCATCCAGCCCCAGCAGTTGAGAGTCCACGTCTCCTGAGTCCACTACACAAGTTTCTGCGTCAAAGACCGCCCAGGTTCCACAGGGAGATGGATCCTCAGGTAGCCGAGGATTGGCTGGAGGCTGTTGTATGAGTTTTCAGATTAGTAGGGACACCAGCTGACCTCATGGTGATGCTTGCTGCGAGTCTCTTGTATGCGGCAGCAGGTATATGGTGGGGCTTGTTGCTCCAGGTGCACGACGAGGCATCTCTTCTTTGACGGACTTCGAGAACCTCTTCCGCTCAGAGTTTATTCCAGCCACCCTCCATGCGGTGCGCATTCAGAAGCTACTATATATGCGGAAGGGCAGCATGACTGTGGACCATTACTTGGCGAGGTTTACCGACCTCTCGCGCTACTCCACGGACATGGTATGAGACCCATTATTTCGGGCCCGGACATTGGAACAGGGACTAAGTCATGAGATAAGGGCATTGATGATCTCCCTCAGCGTTCCGAAGTAGGCAGGAGTACTGGAGCGAGCTCTTATTTTATAGAGCTTTCTTTCTGATCCAACACCAGCAGCGAGACCTGCAGCAGGGCGGCACGTAGTGGAGTCTTCTGCAGCTGGAAATCGAAGGATATCACAGTCGTCCAAGAGGAACAGACCATCAAGAAGACGACCTAAGGATACTGTATCAGAGGTGTGGGGCACACGGTAGACAGCCAGCCTTACGAGGAGCAGACAGTGTTGTGCATGTGGTGGGTAGGGCCACATGGCTCGTGACTGCCTGACCCACCATGCAGAGGAGCAACAGACTATTGAAGGACCACTCAGGCAGAGGCAGAGGTTCGACCATGGCGGTCTATAGTGAGTAGGAGGACTAGGTAGAGGAGTTGGCTGAGCGGCATGTGGTGGACGACGTTTTGAGGCTCTACCACCACAACCACCAAGAGTTCCACCCTGACCATAGGGAGCTGGCAGACAGAGAGAGGCCCAGCTCCAGGCAGTTGAGGCCTACGACCACGGCGCACCAGAGATGATTCAAGGTAATGTGTGTGTTTACTCCACCCTTGCAGCTGTTCTTGTAGACACAGGATTGTGTCATTCTTTCATTGTTGCTGCCCTTGTTCGGAGCTCGGAGATTCTGACGGAGCTGTAGGCTCGATCCTTATGGCTAGAGACTCCTACGGAAGCATACTCGATGATTACGCACTGGTGCCGGCAGAGTGAGCTTACTCTAGGAGGTGAGAGATTTGGCCGGGATCTTCTTGTAGTGACATCGAGGCCTTACTACATCATCTTGGGAGTGGATTGGTTATCTACAGTCCATGCTCAGATCGACTGTATTAGGCGCAACGTGTGTTGTGTCCACACTGAGGGGAGCACGTTCACCTTCACCAGTGAGAAGGGAGCCTTTGTAGCGCATGATGGACTGACGTAGAGGAGAGGATAGCCGATCACTCATCAGTTGTCTAGCCTCATCCTAGGAGCAGTTGACGTGTGGAGTCTGAGTTATCTTGTCATGGTGGACCAGTATGCAGACGTGTTTCCTGACGACGTTCCCAGACTACCTCATAGGAGAGAGGTATATTTCTCTATTTATCTATACCCTGGGACAGCCCCGAAACCTACTCCAGCATATTTAATAGCTCCCGCTGAGCTTCGAGAGCTATGGGTACAGCTGGAGGACTTGCAGGGCAAGGAATTCATCAGACCTAGTGTTTCACCCTGGGCTTCACCGATTTTGTTCGCAAAGAAGGCGGACGGGAGCATGAGATTGTGTGTCAATTAACGTCGCTTGATCTAGGTGACCGTGAAGAACAAGTATTCACTTTTGAGGATCTACGACCTCATCGATCAGCTCAAGGGAGCATGATGGTTTTTGAAGATAGACCTCAGGTTAGGCTATCATCACCTCATAGATCGAGATGAGGATGTGCAGAAGACAAGCTTATGGTGTCGGTATGGCCACTATGAGTTCCTGGTTATTCCTTTCGGCATAACAAATTCTCCAGAAGTGTTCATGAGTCTCATGAACAATATATTCCATCCTTACCTCGATCAATAGGTCGTAGTCTTCATCGACGACATATTGATTTACTCGACTACTAAGGAGGAGCACGCCTACCACTTGCAGGTTGTACTAGACACACTCTGAGAGCACCTGCTTTATGGTTAGCTCTTGAAGAGTCAGATCTGGAATCGAGAGGTCCACTTCTTGGGACATGTCATCTCTGAGGTGGGAGTTGCGGTGGATCCTGCGAAGATTGAGGCAGTGTTAGTTTGGGAGCCACCCAGGAGCGTGACAGAGGTGCAGAGTTTCCTAGGTCTGGCTGGGTACTATCGGAGATTTGTTCCGGACTTCTCCAGAGTTGCAGAACTACTTTCAGCTTTGAGGAAGAAGGTCAAACCCTTCGTGTGGTCAGATAGATGTCAGTAGAGCTTCGAGGAGCTGAGACATAGATTGAGAAGTGCACCCATCTTGAGGCTACCGGAGGAGGGAGTATGGTACGTAGTTTACTACGATGCATAGGGGACCAGACTCAGGTGTGTCCTGATGTAGAAGCAGGCATTGATCGCCTATGGATCATGACAGTTGAGGCAGCACGAGAATAACTACGCTACCCAAGACCTGGAGTAAGCAGCATTGGTCTTCGCCCTGAAGATGTGGCGGCACTATCTGATGGGCGAGCGCTTTACAGTCTACTCTGACAACTAGAGTCTTAGGTACATCTTCATGCAGAAGGACCTGAACCTGAGACAACGATGATGGATCGAGTTCCTCCATGAAAATGTCTTTAAGATAGTCTATACTCCTAGAAAGGTGAACGTAGTAGTCAATTCCCTCAGCAGGAGGATGGGAATTCAACTACTTGGAGAGGTGACGGAAGAGTTAGCCGCTTTTCAGATATCCTTCGTGGATAGAGGTGGGGACTCCTTTCCTCAATCGCTCATAGTCACTCCTCCACTTCTTCAGTGGGTTAGAGAGGCATAGTGTGGGGACGTTGGCTATGAGATGCAGCGTGCACAGATTTCTACAGGACAGGCACCTGATGGATTTTCTGTAGGAGGAGAGCATATCATCCCTTTCAAAGGATGTACTATGGTACCAGATGCTTTACAGGAGGATGGGATGAGAGATTTTCACACATCCCCTTTGGTGGTACATCCAGGGGTAGCAAAGATGTACCAGGATCTCAGATGATAGCACTGGCGGCCGGGTATGAAGAAGGTTGTGGCAGAGTTCATTTCTCGATGCCTCACCTGCCAGCATGTGAAGGCAGAGCACCAGGTACCAGTAGGCTTGGTACAGCCCTTGGAGGTCCCGGAGTGGAAGTGGGACGAGATATCTATGGATTTTGTGATGGCACTTCCATGTACATCCAGAGGACACGACTCTATTTTGGTGATCGTCGACCAACTCACCATGTCGGCCCACTTCTTACCCATCAGGGAGAAGGGCTTAGTGGAGATCTTGGGACACCTCTACGTTCAGAAGATCTTACAGCTTCATGGTGTTCCATCATCTATCATCTCTGATCGAGATGCTCGATTTACTTCCTAGATATTAAAGGGGTTGCATGAGGTGTTCAGGACGCAGTTACACCTGAGCACCACCTTTCACCCTCATACGGATGGCCAGACGGAGAGGACCATTCAGAATCTCGAGGACATGCTCCATGCATGTGTCCTCGACTTTGGTCATAGTTGGGAGGATCACCTACCTTTGGTGGAGTTTGAGTACAACAATATCTACCACTCCACCATTGGGATGGCACCATACGAGGCATTGTACGGACAACCTTGCAGATCACCTCTACACTGGATAGACCCTGGGGAGTTAGCACTTGTGGGACCATAGATGGTCCAGCCTACGACGGAGAACGCCTAGGTCATCCAAGAGTGGATGAGGACATCTTAGAGATGATAGAATTCTTATGCTGACAGTAGGAGGAGACCACTAGAGTTCGAGGATGGCGACCACGTTTTCTTACGGGTCTCACCTCGGTGTGGATTTCGGATATTTGGACGGGGCAACAAGTTATCTCCTCGCTTTATCAGACCATTCTAGGTTCTCAGCAGGATATGCGAGGTGGCTTATCACCTTGCTTTTCCACCTCAGATTCACCAGTTGCACGACGTCTTCCACGTATCTCAGTTGAGGAGATACGTGCACGACCAGACGCATATCATCGATCATGGGGAGCCGGACATCGATGACAGGGTGACTTTTACAGAGGTCCTGGTGGAGATCGAGGATCGACAGGAGTGGGTCCTATGTGGATGGTCGATTCCTCTAGTGCACATCAGGTGGCAGCACAGGAGCCTCCAGGAGAGCAATTGGGAGCGGGAGGCTCAGATGCATGTACAGTACCCTCATTTGTTCCCCTAGTTTGTGATGTATCTTTATGGGGAAGTAAACCCTGAGGTGGGAGTAATGAAATGACTCTTAAATTTGAAGGAATTTTTTTTTATTAATTTATTTGGGATTTTACGAGTATGCAGTTTCTAACGGCACCTAATTTTGAGGCCCGGTGTGCCCGAAATCAATTTTCGAAGTTTATCTCGGGTACGTTCAGTGAACGAACGAGTGGGTTTTTCTAACATTTGAACCGGTGCTCAGAATTGAAATCTGAGGGCATCGATGAAACCGCAGCGCTAGTAATTGCTTAAGAATACTTTTCCTGGAGTTGTGTTTGCTCGAGAAGAGTTGTTAAAAAATGTGGTTTAAGTGTAAGTGAAATAAAATTGCGTTATGAATTTTATTTCTCCTTTTTATGTGTTAGATCCTAGGTATGGGAGTTGGAGTGGGACCCACTGGTTATTAACTTCCCATGAGATGATTAAAGGTGACGTGGGCCCCACATGAGCCCCCACCTTATCAAATTCCCCATAACTCCCTAACTCCTTTAAACCACCCCCCCCCCTTTAATTATGTGGATTTCCCTCACTTTAATCTTTCCAACCTAATCACTCCATTTAATTTTGACAACTCAATATTAATTAAATGAAGTGAATTAAATATTGAATCTTTGAGTTTTTGAAATACATAGCTTGAGTAATAAAATAATAGGAGCATTATTTTATTTGGTTGGGAATCTTGTTGTGTTGTGTTTTTTTTGGAGAGAATACTCTATGTCTCGGAGTTCTCCATAATCCTCATTGAAGAACTTGAAGACCTCAACAAAGAACACCGTCACCGCAAGGTGTGATCGACGTGTCGTTCTTCTCCTCCCCACAACTAGTGTGAGACATCATTCCCTCCTTGGACGTGCGCCGACTCTATCAACCGTGACGCCGACTTTTGTCATCGTTGATGAGGTAGGGGTTGTTTCATCGTTCAAGGATTATTTTTTTGACGTTCTTCATTATTTCATAGATGCCTATTATCAATATAACGGGATGAGGTCAGACTGCAAAAACACGGCAGACCCTCCTCCCCCTTGTTGTTGGTTTTCGTTGTGGTTTGGAATGTGGGAGACGCGGTGTCGTCACACCGCGCAGGAACGAGAGAACTACGGCCGGAGCAGGCCGTAGTGAAGGAGGGTGGCGCCGTCCCGCCGCACCGGGGAAACCGAAGGAGGCCGTGAAAAAAAGTGGGCAATGGTGGAGGGGTGTGGCGCCGTCGCGCCAGATGGGAAGGAGCCACGGTTAAGGGCCTCGGCGGTTCGGGGAAGCGGCCGGCTGACCCGGCCGCTAGCGCCAGCGGAAGGCGGGACCCTCGGGTCCTGCAGGTTCAATTAAGGTTGGCCTTAATTGGCCAGCCATTTTTTAATTAAGGGGGGAAGTTCCCCCCACATCCCGCTTGGCTGAATGTCGAACCTCCGACCACGCAGGTCGGCCCGCCCGCGCTGGGCGGGACTGCCCACACCGGGCCGGGCATCCCGCGCTGGGCCAGACACCCGTGATGGGCCAGGCCGTGATGGTTGGGATGGACCGTGATAGCCAGGCTGGGCCGCGCTCCTCTGGGCTGGACCCGGACCTGTTTCGGGCTGACCCAGGGGGTATTGGACCGGGTCAGACTGGGCCCAAACCCCCTACTTCCAGACAGATCCGTTCAAATGCCCATAACTTGGGATAAAAACCACTGATTGACACACCGTTAGATGCATAACGATCCTTGGATAGAGACGGTCATTTTGGTATATTACACTTGTGGTTTTGGAGAACTTTGGGTATGGCCGGTTTGGTTCGAACACGAAACCAACCGGGCCCTCAGAGCAGAAACGCTTATAACTAGAGCTCCAGACGTCCGATTGACGTGCCACCGACTTTGTTGATTCCCTCTTAGTGATATGGTTATTTTGTCTTACTCCAATCTATTTTTGGACGCATTTTGAGTATGGTCAGGTTGGTTTTGGCTTAATAACCAACCGGGCCCCTGGGACGAAAAAGCCAATAACTCTCAGACTATGCATCTGATTGACGCACCATCTGTCGCGTTGAGTTCCTTTCAAAGAGGTGGAACTTTGTGATACATCAACTCTGGACTTTGTGAAAGTTGATGTATCAACCCCCTTGGCTCATGGATCGGACCCTCCTGGAATCGAATGTGTTGTGTGCGGGAACCCTAGAGATGACTGCGACTGTGATGACGATGGCGATTGTACATGGATCCTCTGTGGGTTCGGTAGCGACGACGACCGTACTGGAATCCTCTGTGGGTTCGATGACGATGACTATTGTTCTTGTATCCTATGTGGGTCTGGTAGTATTTGACTCTGTACTTGTATCCTATGTGGGTCCGGCAGAATAGATGGTCTTGTATCCTTTGTGGGTCCGACGGCTTAGCTTGTCTTGTATCCTATGTGGGTCTGATAGATTAGATGAATCAGTGGATAAATCTGATCATCTCTATCATCTTGAGAAGTGTATACCTATGTGAGCTGAGTCCTAACTTACAATCATTATCATCGATATGATTGTTGTGCTTCCTTGTGTGGATTGGGTTATGCTTTCCTGTGTGGATTGGGTTGTGAATTCCTATGTGGAATGGGTTTTGTTTTCCTGTGTGGACTGGGTTGTACTTGTGCTCGTGTGCTGGAGCCAAGCTGGAATTGATGACTTAGGAATATTTATTGGAATGTACCTATTTAGAGATGGTTTTTACTTTGTGATTGTATCTTTCCATTGTGGTTTGTCCTTAATGGATTCTGGGAGACCTTCGGGGGTCTCGGGGTCCCTACTGAGTAGCGTATACTCACCCCTGCACGGGCTATGCCCAAACTATGTTGTGTTGGATGCATACGACGGACATCACTGATTGAGGTGGGATCTTGTGGAGGTGGACGGGACCTGGAGGTGGTTATATGGATGGGATGTACATGGAGCGGTAGACTGTAGCCGAGGAGCAGAGGAGACTATCTGTACCCACCCATCAGGTGGGATTTCCAGAGGACGGCTTAGAGTTGCTACTTTACTTTTCTGCTGCTGTACTTTCATTTCAGTTGTACTTTACTTTCAGTTGGGTTTGTATTCTGACCCATTTACTTTCAAGCACTTAATTTTGTATTAAGTTTGCTTAGTGTTTACTTTAGCTTGTGTACTCTATGGTGTTTGTTTACTTTATAAAGGCAATTCCTTTCCTCTTATTGGGATTTATGCCTTTGATGCTAGTCATCAGTCCCTAGACTATGGAAGGCGGGCTTGGGGTAGTCACGACATGGGCCCCGAGGATGGGTCATGACATATATTTCCATAACTAGGCAGAGAGACAACATGCCCTTTCATGTCTCGATATACACAGAATTATTTTCATAATAATATTAAAGATATTTTATATTACGCACAGGCAGTTTCTTAAATACACCTGAAACCTCTTAAATTGAAGCTCAGATCATAAATCCAAGACCATGGTTGAGACTGGAACATGTTTTTTACCATAGAAGTAACCTAAAATAGTTCAGAACGGGATGCTTAGACATCTCAACCGTTGGCGGTATATTCATTCGATAAATTTATCAATTAGTTTAAATGATTTATTTATTTAACCTAACTGAAATATCTATAATATAATTCTATGGTGAATTTCCCATGTATAGCATCATTTTTTAGGGATCTCCAAGAGCTTATCATTCCTCCTTCCATTGACAAATCGCATCGAATGATGATGAAACTCTGGATATAGTATATTGGGATGTAGTGAATGCTATGACTTCCTTCTATTATTGGTGAGAACATTCATTGAAGATGAACAATCCAATATCTATGTAAGAATCATCAATTTTAGATTTACACACTTTTGATTAAATGGTTTGAGAAAAGAAATCCCTTCTATTCATCTATGCTAATTGGGGGTCCTTGGCATGCTCCTATAAACTGATTAAATTGGTTTTCATGTTTTAATTACACGGTTTTCTTTGTTCTTGATCATTGGCCAAAACAGTTGTAAATGACGGTTGAAATTATGTTATTGATCTTCCCTCCCCCCATTTCTTTATGTTATTCACCAGTAGGACCCTGTGATCCCGGTTCAACATTATCGTGAGGTACCAAGCAAAATTAGACCCCCAAAATCATGAAGAATTGATGAATAAGGCATGGATTCCAGAAAAAAGAATAGATCTATTGTGTTTTCAGGCTATAGAAAATCATTTTGATGATCAGAGATCAAATCATCATCAACGAAATAAGTTGGATCATGCGCTGTGCGAGGAAATGTGTGTGGGGATTTGTGAATTATGATTCCAGCAACCAGAGGGCTAAAACATTTCTGCTGATTCAAGATCCACTAATCTCGAGCACATATTAGGCCCAACTCAATTTGTTGAGTCTACATTTGAAAGAAGGGATCATGTATTTGGATTTCTAAGAAAACCTACCACAAGTCATCCACTGTGATGAACACACGTCCTGTAGCCCCATTGTTATGGCATCTAGGTTTTTGAGAATTCACAAAGATGGAATTATGTGTACCCCACATGCACACTATTCACATCATACCTAGGTGGGAGAACCATGTGGTGGAACACATGGGAAGGACCCCGTGTGGGAGAACATGGCTAGGCTCCTAGACATGTACCAAAGTACACAAACATCGGGTAATGTACATGGACACAAGGTGGATACATAGACATTACCAAGCACATTGGAGCGACCCTCAGTGTCATGGGAACACAATGTATATCACCAACACAACATTTATACATACATGTTTGGTTGACTGTGTACCTCCAGGAACACAACTAGGTGAAGAAACGGGACCACACACCATGTGGGTCCCCTCACATGCCATTACCCCTTCGATCATTATGATTAAACATCAACATTATATATCTCCATCATTTGAACTTGTATTTTGGCATTTGGGTAGCCTACCCTGAGTGTTTTTTCATTTATAATGAGATGGTTCTCTCATTTGTGGCTTTTTTGATAGGATGTGGTATGTTTTGGGAATGGATCATGTTTAGGTTATTCTCAGTGATGGAAGTGATCAAGAAGGATCACTAGAGGCATCATGTAGAGTGGAATCCCCCCCCCCCCGATTAACATGGGAATGGATCATATACAACAAATTACCGTGAGGAACCCCTATTAGATAGGGTTCGGGTCCCTTTGACATTAGAGTGGAATCCCCCATCAACATTGGGCGCGTGTCCTCTGTGAATATTTATAGAGTGGAACCCCCCTGACACACTAGGGTGTGGGTCCACTATTTAGGGATTTTGGCCCCAAAATTGAGTGGCACGGTGATGAGATGTGGACCTTCACACAGTTACATTTAGGAAGATAGATTAGATGTTGGGAATCATTGAAGGAATTTTTGAATGGTTGGTTACTCTTCATCTTAGACTGATCATTGAGACTGATATCCCCTTGCACTCTATTCAAGGATTATTTGACTAAGAATATATATATACCTTTTGTATCCATACTTTTGGAATTGGTTACTCTCATTCCATGGGATGCGAAGATGCATGAAGTATGCCATATGATTTCTGTGTTTAGATTCTCTATTCATGGCCTATCTTGTGAGCTTATTTCTCTAAGTGGGTAGGTAGTAGCACCAACCCCTATTGAGTAGTAAATTATACTAGTCGAGCAGGCTATGGATGCATGTATCCCCAGAGCCCTCCATGAGTTCTAGCAGTAGAGGTAGTTGAGGTTCTGTAGAGAGCTAGATCCTTTGGTAGAATAGGATTTTCTTGAATAAGTGGTCAATGTCTTTAGGATCATATAGAAATCGATGGATCATTTGGTTTCACATGTAGTAATATTTTTTCATTGAGCAACTAGGTGATGGTGAAGTATTATTACCCAGATGCGTGATGAGTCGACACTCTCATGGAATGACTTCTAGTATCTATTATATGAGGAGTAATACCCCTCCATATTACAATCAGTTTGGAATTAGAATCTTCTATTATTATAATGAGAAATTATTAATGTGGTTGAGTAAAAATTTAGGATCAAAAACCTTACTTGCTACTCCCTTTACATGATCTGGGATATGTAATTTCAAGAATAGAAGTTTGATCATGGTATTTACAGAGAAATTTGTGTCAGTGTTGTGCCCTTGTGGATCCCCACCATTGATTGGGTTCTACAATGATCACTATTGATTGAGATATTTCTATAAAATGTATGATAGATAGTAGGAGCCAGTAGTGGGTGTCACATGGATGACTAATCTTTAGTAGCTATAAAACATTACACAATAGGATCTCAACGTAGGAGACCTCCCCATGATCAGACTCAAACATGTTGTTAGGGAGAGCATAGAACACCACAGAATCATGAAGTCGTTCAGTTCTATACTTGTGATGGTTGTGGTCACATGGAGTGGGACTACCTGACTGGGCATGCTGACCAGCATAGTCAGATAGCTAACGGACTACCACAGTATTGGCATCACCTTGATCAGGGATCTGAAATGTGAGGGAAGGGTGGTCTCTATGGAGGTAGAGCTAGATGTGGAGCATGAGGAGCTATGGGTGGTGGAAGATTCAATGATATCCTTCCACCACCTTCCCTAGCTATCCCATGTTAGGCTCAGGGATCTGGTGGTTGGGGTCGCGGATAGCTGCAGGATTTGGAGACTTATGACCCCATAGTGCACGAGATGATTTGAGGTCCGATTTGTGTGTTTTCTACTCTTTCTTCATTATTAGTAGACAGAAGTTCCAATCATTCATTCATCTCTATAATCATAGTTTCATGGTTCAATCTCCCAGTTGAGGTTCTATCCTAGCATCATCATCATGATTTTCCTACAAAAATTTCTCATTTTTTATATTTTATCTGATTTTTGTGTCAGCTATCTCTTGGTAGAGAGAGGTTCCCATGGGGCCTTTTGGTCATCATGGTAGAACCCTACGACATCATCTTAGGTATGGATTGGTTTTCCATGGTCTGAGCCCAAATTGAATTTCCCCACAGATGATTCAAATTCCTTCGCATTGATGGGATGAGATTCACCTTTATGGGAAAGAGAGATCTCATGGCTATACAAGCGAGTTCTGTGAGAAGGAAACCACAACCCATAACCTATCATTTAGTGAGTATAAACCTAGGTGTATAAGGCACTTCAAGAATCAATATTCCTTCGATTGTGGAGTATTATATGGATTTCTTTCCCGAGGACATTCTGGGACTACGCCCAAGGTGGGAGATGGATTTTTTCATCATCTTACATCACAAGACCGCACTAATATCTTCTACAACATATCGAATGGACTCTAATGAGATTCAAGAACTGAGGTTTTTGTTGGAGTACCTTCGAGAGAAGGGTTTCATCATTTCCAATGTGTCCCCCTTGGCAGATCTACTGTTGTTTGTGAAAAAGATGGACAATAGATTGAAACATTCCATGGATTTTCGTAATCTGAACTAGAACATGATAAAGAAAAAGTACCTCTTTCTATGGATTTATGAACTCTTTGACAAAATGTGAGGTCTAAGATGGTTCTTAAATATAGATATCCAATCCATCACCACCAGTTGATGGATTGTGAGGATGATATTCAAAAGATGGAATTGATATATCACTACTGACACTATTATTTCCTAGTGATGCCCCTTTTTGAGAGGAATTCCCCCACCATGTTTATGGATTTGAGGAACCAAGTATTTCCATCATATTTGGACTAGTTTTTTGTTGTCTTCATTGAAAATATACTGATATACTATTCATCATAGGAGGGAACATTCATATCACTGAGGATGTTTCATGATTTACTTCGAGAGCACCAGATTTATGGGAACCTCTTGAAGTGCTAGTTCTAGATTCAGGAGGCTCATTTTTTAGGGCATGTCATCATTGATCATGGTTTATCCATGGACCCAGTGAAGTTCACCACATTGCTTTCTTGAGATCCACCCAAGAGCATGTTAGAAGTGTAGTGATCTCATGGTTTTGTGAGGTACTACAAGAGGTTTGTGGGAGACTTCTCCATGACCAAATCACCTTTGACCGAATTTATATAGAAAGTTAAGTCATTTACCTAGATTTACTAGTGCTAGAGGGCCTTCGAGGAGGTGAGGTTGAGGCTGATGAGTGCTCCTATGTTGAGACTACCAGAGGAGGGCATGGAGTACAAAGTATATTGTTATTCTTCATGAGATGGGCTCAATTGTGTGTTGATGTAGTGGTAGGCAGTTATCGTGTACAGGTTGAGGCAGTTGAGACCCCATGAGGAATACTACACAACTAATGACCTAGAGCTGGCGATGGTAGTCTTCACCCTAAGGATGTGCTGGCACTACCTTCTGGGAGAGGACTTTATGGTTTACTCAAACCATCATTGTTTTATGTACATCTTCCCATAGAGACTTGCACCTTAGACAACGATGTTAGCTGGAGTTCCTAAAGGACTATGATATTGAGATATTCTATACTCTAGGGAAGGGAAATTTAGTAGAATATTCCATTACAAGGAATCTTAAAGCTCTCTTTTTGTATGAGGCTTCCGAGAAGATGGCCTCCTTACAGTTGACCCCAGTTGAGAAGGAGGGTACAACTCTTCTATAGTCGATGGTGTTTACTCCTTTGCTTCTCAAGCACGTGAGCGATTACTAATTTGGTGACATCGAGTTTGGGGTTTTACGTTACCAAATATCCATGGGGGATTCAAAAAATGTAAATTTTAAAGGAGGGAAACAAGTCATCCTTTTCTAGGTATGAATGGTAGTTACAATCATGTTGTAGAAGGAAGTGATGTTGGAGTTCCACACTTATCCCCTAAATATGCATCATGGTGTGGTGAAGATTTATATAGACCTTTAGTAGTAGTTTTTGTGGTCTGTCATGAGACAAAGTATTTCCGAGTTTGTCTCTAGATTCCTCACATGTTAGTTGGTGAAGGCTGAGCACCATGTTCTAACCGGTTTGTTGTAGCGCCATGAGATCCTGAAGTGTAAGTGGGATGACATATCCATAGACATTGTGATAGGGATTCCACGCACAGTTAAGGTCCATTACTCTATCTGAGTGATAGTTGACTGACCCACAATGTTGGAAAACATCCTTCCTATCAGGGAGAAGAGTTTGGTGGAGATTTTTGGGGTATATTTACATAATGGATATCATTTTCCTTCATGGGGATCCCTCAACCATTGTCTCCAATCATGACGTGTGGTTTATATCACAATTGTGGAGAGTCCTTATGGATGCATTTTGGACCAAAATGAGGATGAGTACAGTATTTCACCCCCATATGGATGAGTAGATCAAGCACACTATCCATGTGTTTTAGGATATGATGAGGTATTTCATGTTAGACTTAATTTGTAGCTGAGAGGATCACTTTCCCTTTTTATAGTTTGCCTACAACAATAGATACCACTTTACAATCAGAATGGGGCCTTTTGGGACCTAGTACATGAGACCCTTCATGTCACCCTTCTGCTAAAAAGTGATTGTAGAGACATCTATTATGGGTCCAAAGTTAGTGTACGAAATGCTAGAGAAGTTCTAGGTCATCCAAGAGAAGATGAGGATAGCTCATAGCAGGAAGACATCTTACACAGATCACCATCGTAGGCCCTTGGAGTTCAATAACGGAGACAACATTTTCCTAAGAGCCTCCCCATGATGAGGATTATAGAGGTTTGTCCAGTGAGGCAAGTTATCCCTAAGGTTTATCAGGTTGTTCGAGATCATGGATAGGGTTGGATAGGTTTCTTACCACCTATACCTACCGCCATAGCTTGAGTGGTTTCACGATGTCTTCAATATGTCATAGATAATGAGATATGTGCATGGCCCTACGAATACAATCGAATGTGGAGATCTATACATCATTGATTGAGCTACCTTTATAGAGCACATATTGTCGATCCATGATTGGTAGGAGAGAACCATGTGTGTATGGACCATCTCCTTGGTCCATGTGTTGTGGTAATACAAGAATGTGCAGGAGAGCTCTTAGGAGTGGGAGATCCAAATGAGGGCTTAATAACCCAACTTTTTTGTCTAGCTTTTCTTTTTGAGGATGAATATAATAAAAGAGGTAATTATGTAGAGAGCACATTTTTCGTTATAAGACATTGAAATATTTCAATATATAATTCAAGTGATATACCTTGATAGGACATGCAAGTCCAAGGTCCAATTTACATGGAATTAATTTAATAATGATATTAAATATATTTTATATTTCGAGAACAAAATTTATTAATGAAAAGGTGATAACTTTTAAACAAAAAATTGAATTAAAAAATTTAGACCACAATTGATTCCATAACGTGTTTTTTACTCTATGAACAACCTAAAATTTGTTGGCATAGGTCGTTCAGATATCTCTCCCATTTGTGGTATTTTCAATGGATAAATAAATTGATTTATTTATTTATTTAACCTAAATAAAATGAATATAAGTATTATTCCATGGATAATTGATTATGGGTAGCCTCATAATCCTAATATCATAGAGACCTTCTCCTTCCTTCTTCTATGGGAGAATCGTATCAGATGATGATGAAACTCTTGATTAGAGTAGATTAGGATGCATCAAACACAATTAATTTCTTCAATAATTGAAGATAATGTCATTCAATGATGAATAATCCAATATCTACACAGTACTCTTGAATTTTATGTTTACTACCTTTTTATTAAATTTTTTGAGAATATCAATCCCTTCTATTGATCTGCACCCATTGCAGATCCTTAGCATACTCCTATGTACCGATTAAATTGGTTATCATGTTTCTCTAACATGTTTCCCCTATTATTTATCTTTGTCCCAAAATTCTTGTCCAATTATAGTTAAACATCTATTCTTGTTCTTTTCTCCCCTTTATTCATCACATTCTTCACTGATAGGACCCTGTGGTCTCAGTTAGATGTTTTCAAGCAGTAATGAGCCAGATCGGACCCTTGGAATCATGATGAATCAATGAATGAAGCTTGGATCAATGAAAACAGGATATATCATGGTTTTTTCAGGATTTAGAAGATATTTTTGATAACAATATATCGAATCACCATTTATGGAAGAATATAGAGCATGTGCATCGTGAGGCGACGCGTGCAGGAATTCAAGAATTGGGTTTTTAGCCACCAAAGGGCTTAAATATTCTGAATGATCATTGATCCACTAATCTTAGGCACAGATAGGTCTGGAATCAAAGTGTAAAGTCCATATTTTATGTGTGGATCATTTATTTGTATTTATAAAACAATCTTGAATACACTCTCTGTACTGTGATGAACACATGGTGTGTATCCCCTTGGATGTGACTGCTAGGGTTTCAAGAATTTGTACGGATAGAACAATGTGAAGGCATCATACATGTTGCATGCCTCATCTCTTGGTGGACGAGCCACATGGAGGAACACATGGGAAGGACTTTGTGTGGTAGTACATTGATTGTCACATGGTTATGTAACAATGTACATGGATATGTTGTAAAGTACATGGACACGAGGTGGATACACGACCATGCACACGATGGGGACTCCGAGTGGCATGGGAACGTCGTGTATTTCCTCAACACAACATGTATACATACATGATTGATGAACTGTGTACCTTATGGCACATGACAAGGTGAAGGAGCGGGACCACATCCCATGTGATTTCCGTCACACATTTTTTACCCCTTGGATCATTTTGAGGAAATTTAAACCATTAATATCTCCTTAATTTGAACTCAACTTTTGTCCCATGAGTAGCCAATCCTAGGTTTTTTTTATGTAAAACATGATGGTTCCCTTGATTGTGGTTTTTCTGGTATGATGTGAAAATTTATATGAATGGTGCTTGGTTAGGCGATGCCTGATGATGGTAGTGGTTTGACAGGATCACCAAATCCTTCTAATAGAGTGGGGCCACCAACAACTTAAGTACAGGTCCTATACAGCTACTTACCGAGTGGGACATCATATCAGATAGGGTTCAGTCCATCAATGACTACAGTGGAACCCCCTGTCACACTAGGGCATGGGTCCTGGACCTATAGAGTGGAACCCTCCATCATCTCCGCTATAGGTCCTCTATAGCTACGCACTGAGTGGAACCCTCCTATAGGATAGGTTTTGGATCCGAATTGACTACAGTAGAACATCCTATCACACTAGGGAAAGGTTCCTCTACTAAAAGAGTGGAAACCAACATCATCATGGGTTTGGTTCCTCTACAGCTACTTACTGAGTGGAATCCCCTATCGGATAGGGTGGGGATCATCGATGAACATAGTGGAACCCCCTATCAGAGGAATTTCCGATTCCTTGACCTATAAAGTGGAACCCCCCATAATCTTAGTCATGGGTCATCTACCTACTATGTGGAACCCCTGTCAGATTGGTTGTGGGTCCTTGTGACACTAGAGTGGAACCCGCCCTCAGCATTTGGAAAGGTTCTCTAAAGATATTTACAAGGTGGAACACCCAGACGCACTAGGGTGTAGGTCCTCTACATAGAAATTGTGGCCCCTCTACTATGTGTCATAGTAATGAAGCATGGGAATTTTCATAGTTACTTATGGGATGACAAATGTGATATTGGGCATCATTGATTTAATTTTGGAAATGTTGATGACTCTTCTTCTTGGATTGATATGTGATGTGGGGATCCCCTTACTCTCTTGTTTGGGCTTCTTTGACTGTGCATATATATTTACCTTCTCTATCCACAGCCTTGCTTTTGATTACGCTCTTTTCATAAGATTTGAAAAGGAATGGGGTATGCTACGTGATTTCTATGTTTATATTATCATGGTTGGATGATTTTACTCTCCTTCTATTGGTGGAAAAGACTCAATGTGTAGTTTATCTACACACCTTTTTGAGGCCCTTATGTTTATATGTGGTTACTTCCACTCTTCGTTTTGGTTGAACTATTATATTCTACTGTATCATAATTTCTATTTGTTATATATATTTTATTTCCAATTTTACCTTTTAATACTCACCCTTTAGCTTTTGGGGCATCCTACATAGTATGTATATACTCGCCCCTAAATGGGCTTTGTTCGTATGTGTTGTTTCTTATGAAGACAACAATCATGTTAGCAGTGACTTCAGAGGATCTTATGAATACATGGTATGTTGGACCACATATAGTTGTCATAGCATGGAGATCATGAGTTGGGATATCTCAGCATTTTACATTCCGTTTTTTTCAAGTTGGAACATATTTCTGTTTGGGTGTGTATTTTTTCCCTTAAATTTTATGTTTACACTCTCATACTCTTGCACTGTCTAGAGGTTTTACATGAATTATTGTTTCCCTAGTATTTTTCATCAATTAATCTTAATACCTTTGAACTTCATCATTTAGATGGATGTGTATTAGCATATAGGTTCATAGGAAAAAGCCTCTATATTTTAGTTATACCTTCAGTGTTGGTCTCCATTCACTAGCCTATGTTGGTGGGCTTGGGGAAGTTGTGGCTTGAGCCACGACTTGGGTCATGTCCTGACATTCCATCCCGTAACATTTTCTAACAACACTATCTTCTAATTAAATTTTTATTCTATAAAAACTAATCATGCATGTGACGCTTACATTTGTTTATATTTATCCCCCTATTCATTTTTTTCACAAAATCAGTTCGAGGTGACACCCCAAAACCCTCACCACTAACGCGACCATACTATTATGGACACATCAAGGCCACTAATATAAACTATTCATTGGGTATAGCTAATGATGATTCTTATGTTTAAGTTAGATAAAAAATATTAGGAAATAAGTAATCATTATTATGTAATACATATTTAAATAAAAACAAATTTTTATTACGACATAATTATACATGTTTCCCACACTTTTTCTAAGTTCTCATCTATTTGTATACCTTATTTATTTACACGTGTATCCTTCCATGACACAAGATATGGTATATAAGTTGATTTTGATTTTGATTTATCAATATTCATACAAACAAATGAACATAATTATGTTGTTTTTTTATATCACATAAAATTATTATGGTATATTCAAAATATGTTCCAATTTTATTAAGCTAAGCATACCACATCCTTTATTTATGATAGGGGTATGTTTGTTTTGATTCCCTTATCTTATTTTTAGAACTCAATTTTATTTTGTAAATTAACAATTATTTATCATGTGTTCATACATTTGTGTTGGGTGAGGGTTTATTTTCCCATCAACATATTTGATACAAAATATTTTATGAATTTTGTGAAATCATTTGTGATCCTTTATAGAGAGCATTAATAAAAAATTTAATATGGGGTTCCTAGACTTAAATTACACTCTAAAATGGATAATGAAGAGTAATTCAATGTTTTTTTTTTTTTTGTAAAATGAAGAAAGTATATCATAATTTTACACTAATCACTTCCCAAATTGTTGTCTTAAATGCGAACACAACATTGTTCCACGAAATTGCATCAATCGGCATGCACATGCGAGTGGTGAGCCCAATGTAACTACTGAACATGGCCCTGTCGGGGTTAACATGCTAGGCACATTAATTCCATCCAACCACAAATTTAATGCCTTTGTTTCTCGGCATAATATTTGTTTCCCAAGATATCATGATACAACGTTCTTTTTTTGAAACTGGTTGTTCACATTCTACAATTTCCTCACTTTAAAAATTTTCAATATGTTTTTCCTCTAGATTAGTTGAATATTCATGTGTAGAAGGTTGTGGTTCCTCTATATTAGGAGCACCAAAATTTTTATAAACTTGTTTTTAATCATTATTGGGAGCATCTACATTTACAAAAATCATTACCTATAGAAGTGGTTGAACATTTAATTTAGATTATATAAATGTTATAGTGAACATATAATAATATGAGGTTACACAATGTATATTACAAAAATAAATATGACCTGATTATTGAACACTTTGTTTAAGGTTTAAGGGATTTAAACCCTATATTAATTATTCAAATTCCATTATTATGGTCTCCTATGACATATAGAAACTCCACCACATTGGGACCACTTCAGAATGATTATGATGTCCCGAGGAAAGGTTCATCCTCAGTTGAATTTCCATCAGACAATTCAATGGTTTTGGTTGATAATAGAACAATTGACCACTTTTTGTTTGTGGGATCTAAAACATAAAATACCTTTACTTCCTATGATTCCATTATAAACGGTTCATCATTGTACCATTCCTTATTGAAATCTACATTCAATAATCTCAATTCTTCTTTTTTAATAGCACTCGTATTATCAACAAACTTGCATTCAAAAAATGGTGATTTTAATATTATGTAATCAAACTCCAACATTTTGATGATGCCAAAGTATGAAATGTTCGCATAAATTGGATTTCCTTCCTTGGTACCAGATACATGCATCACTTTAGCCACAAGTGTAACTCCACTATTCTCCAAAGTATTATGTAAATAATTGCATTTTTATAGAACATATAATGATTAATTATATAACCATTATAAGATATTTCATTCACAATTGGTCCTCTAGCTAGTCATTGAATTCATTATAAAATTGAATCTGTATTTTTAGAGGAATCCTAAAAAATATGGTCTCAAAACCATCCAATAATTTGTTGGTTATGTGTATTTTATATCCGACCTTCACCACTTAATTAATTCAAATTCCTAATAATTTATTTATGGGATTCAAAATTTTAGGAAACCTAAAAAATGCCATGAAAAACCTAAATTTGGGCCTAGTCCAAATCTGTAATAGTGATTTTGACAACATCTATTCCAAAAATTCCTTCACCCCAACCCCAGCAAGAGTAAAGATATTTTCATAGACCAATGTTTTCCACACTAGACTGCTAGTCGTTATAGAATTCAAAGGATTCTTCAACAACATATAACTCCATATTACATCTTTCTATCAGAATTTGATTTTTCACACACCCATTCAAAATATTCATATTCCATTAAATGGGTTACATCCATATATAATGTACATAACCACATAGTTTAATATCTCTTACCAAATGAACCATCAGTCAGACCATCATATCAAATAATTTTTGTGGGAATAACATCTCCAATTCACATAATATGACAGTAATTTCATTTTCCATAGTTGGTAATTTAATCAGGTCTACGACTTTGTTGTATATAGATTTGAAAAAAGAAACATAGATTGGTTAATGTATGATGTAAATTCTTGGAAAAAATATAACATAAAGATACATGCATTAGATATTACATCAAATCATGGAATTCATATGATTTCAAACCCTTTAAATTTAAATCAGTTATTGACATGATATTGTTGTTATTTGAAGAATACACCTCTGGAACCATTGCATCATTCAAGAAGCTGAAAAAGTAATATCTCTCCTTTCTGGAAAGAAAGTAGCAGGAGGAAGAAAAGAATGTTTTTAACCCTTCACTAGAGCCAACTCTTCATATATTCCTATTTCAATCATTTTCAACCTAACCTTAATTCCATCCTTATTTTTCAAGGGTAAAATTAGTAATGGTCCAATGAAACTATAAAAAACAATTTTTTCCACATGCATGACATACAAAAAATCAGGATATACAAACAATTCTAGTGTGGTAATACAAAACAACTGTTCTCTTTTTCCAACGAGTTTTCAAAAGGCTTTTCGAAAAAGGTTTACCAAAATCAGTGTCAATATATTTTATATTCTCAAATAGTTAATCACCTATTAGTAGAGATGGTGTAGTGTGTTCTTATAAACTCTTATTGAATTATGTCATCCAGGATTGTTACTTATATAATCAGGGTATAAATCTATAATGTCCTAGAAACATTATCTTCAATGAATGGTTCAACCTAATTGACATTGTATCTTTTTCACCAATGGGACACCCTTGAGTTACTCTAATGCAATATATTGAAAATTTTACATAAGAAGGAATTTCATTTATCGTCCTATACAACATGTATATCAATGTGAAAACTTCATTTCTATAAGAATCATACAACATAACACCTGAATACCACAATAGTTTCAAATATTCGATCAATGGAGCCAAATAATCATCAATATCATTACTCGGTTATTTTTTCTAATATAAATAGAGATAACATAATGTATTTTCATTTCATGCATAACCATGGTTGAAAGTTATAACTAATAAACATTGTTATCCATGTACTGTGAGTGTTTCTTAGAAAAGCAAAATAATTCACACCATCTGTAGATAGCACAAGATAATGGATTCCCGGCTCATTTCCAAATTCATGATACTTGTGATCCAATCTCTTCTACAAAGGTGAGTATTTAGAATGACAATGTTTCGCATCTTTATTTCTTGTATCTAAATGACACGTCAATTGTCTTGATGTCTCCTCACTTCTATCTAGGTTCCTAAACCTTAGAATTATTGGAAAGTACCATACAACTTTCATATGACCTGATTTATCATTCTCTCATCAATAAGAACCACATGTTTGGAAAATTTTATGTGATTTTTGGTCCTTACGAAAAATATAAAGGAATTTGGAAAGACATATATTTTTTTAAATATCATACCCTTTGAACATAGAATTCTTTTAGCATTATATGTTCGGTATGTAAGCTCATTTTATTCTAGGATCATATAATTTAATAATGCATTTAGTTTAGTAAAACTGGTGTCACTTCATCTATTTATAGATTTTAAATTATAAAACTTCAGTATGGCTAACAATGCTATATATTTAGTACAACCAGCATATAATGAAATCTTTGCACAACTGTTTAACTACTCAAAAAAATCAACAATCACAAAGTTCATCTTCAACTATCAAGGACATTTCCTCAATGAAAACTTCATCATCATTCACACCTATAGTCACATCCTTGATACGATCATCATTAGTGTCCACAAATCTAATCATATCAGTTCATCCATAAAATGAAATCATATCTCGGTCACTAAATAAACTTAGTTTTTACCCATGTTTATTCCAACATTTAAAATTTTGATCTATTTCATGACAGATCATATATTCATCCAAATCCCCTCGACTAATTAGTCCAGAATAACAACTGCGTAAACATAGACAAAGGATTTGAGAAGGGTTATATGCATGATCTTTTCCAATCGTGATGACCTCTTTCACCCCATCCTCATACTCTTTTTCAATAAGATTGGAATCTATCCATTTTTTATTCATATCCACCCTATTTGATTCAGTAATAATAATATTTAACCAAATAAATAAATCCTAAAGACCATTTCATAGAAAAAGTTCATCTTATGATTAATATATTAGTGTAAGGTAAGATTAATAATGGTTGTGATTTTAAAGACATAAATTGGTTAATTGATGGTTATGATTTTACTAATGTGGGTTATCATTAATCTTTTCTATATTATATAAACCTAATCTACCATCTCTTACAATAATTCAGGTCCCAAGAGATATAACTCCCCTATCAGAACCCAATGTAGAGGTGATCAACATATGACCATTAAAAAAAATATGTTTTAGGGGGAGAAATAGATCATATGTCATCACATACCTTGATTTTATAATATCATTAAATTTTCAAGACAACAAAATTAGATAAACTTCAATCTAATACAAATATATTAATAAATTTTATAAAATTTAAGAAATTGTTTAAAGAAATGTTATTTAATTTATTCATTATAATAATTTACATAATCCATGTATTTATTTACATGAAAATTATAAATTTATAAATATTTTTTACAATATATTATAAATTATAAAACTCTAAAATTAAATGGAATAATTTTAATAAAAATATTTATATAGATTTAAAATTTATAATATATATATATATATATTATTTATAATTATTGATGTATAAATTGTATTTATTTTATATAAAAACTATTAACTAATAATTATAATTAAAAATATTGATTTTAATATAAATTAATAATTTTTTTAAAGTATATTATTAATTATATTAATCTATAATTATATTCATAAATAATTATAAGTATACCTAAAAAATATTTAAAATATACATTACTTAATAAATATAAATTAAAAATTTATGTATTATAATAATATATATTATTTTTAAAAATTAAATTACCAAAATTCTAAATATAAGTTCATTTTATAAATTCATTTAAATATTTAAAGTTTCAATTTTTTTCAATTACTGATTTATATATATGATCATATTTATTAACATATACATGTGTGTGTGTATGTTTAATGAACCCAAGGACATGTGTGTCTATGTGTGATAAATGAATTAAATACATACATACATATATATATATATATATATTCAATTATATACAATTCATGTAACATTAATATCATTTTTATTTCTATATACAATAAACTACAATTAATTACTAATACTTAAATATTATTATTTAATTAATATTGTTAAATAAATATTAATAATTAGTAATTATATAATAATATATATGATATTAGTTGTATTATACATAAAAATTGTTCACATATATATGTGTGCACGTCTGAAGAACCAAAGGACATAGTTGTTTCTTTTTGTAATAAGTAAACTCCACACATACATGTCTATAATATTAATTTTATTCTAATTTATATATAAAATATAATTAAATATATATTTAATATATATAAAAATTATATTAATTAATATCATTTTTTAGTCCTCATAAGGGATTCAAACAAATGATACCATAAGTGGGGGTGCATTAAGGTATGGAACTTTTCCAACCTAAACACTTTTTCCTTAAACTCTCACTGCCCAATAGGATCTAAAGTTCATTATTAGTACCCTTGAGTTCTTTTTTAGATGATGATCATTTTATTGTTAATCATATCTAGTCTTTATCCATTTTTATAGATGATTCAAGGATCCTTAACCCACACACACTGATTATGTCAGGCAGAATATAAGCAAGAAGGGAAACATAATAAAATGATTTTGATTTGGTGCACTCGCACTAGGCTAATTCAATGAATGTAGATTTGACAATGTGATGATGCACAAAAATTCACTAACATAAAATTAAAAATATATATATAATTATATATTAAAAACATAGTCCATAGAATATGTTCCTAGTAAGGTTGTATCAGGGGAAAATTTTGGGTGACCAGCAAATTTTGGAGGTGAAATGTCACGTATGACAAGTGCCAATCACCCTAATTTTTACACTCCTTACAAATGCATGAGGGAAGTGTCCCGAAAATAAAATCCTTTGGTAAGAAATTAAAAACACCCAAATAAAATCAATAAATGTTAAAAACTTTGATATTGAATTTCAATTGGTCTGAGATAGATTGAGTGGGAGTGAGGGGGAATTCATAGTGGTATGAGAGCTTGGAATTGTGCGCAACAACAAGGAGGGAGAGTGGAGGGGAAAAACAAGGATGGAGAGAAGTGGTAACAATGGAAGATAGGGAGATAGGAGGTTCTCCTAGGAGGGAGATTAGTAAGGGAGGGAGGGAGAGAAATGGATAGAGAGAGGTGACGGAGCATGGTGGCAGGGAGGGAGAGTGATAAAGAGAGATAGAATTGTTGAGGCTTCACTTCCATATGATCGTGAAGTAAAGGATGAATCATGGTCGGTTACGGTTGAATTTATAAAGTGACATAATGTTTTTATCAATGCCTCAAAAAAAGCGCTAATAAATAGTGATATTATTAATTTTTCTGAAAAATCACTAATAAATATGGATTTTAACAGTGCTAAAATAAAAAACACTGATAAAATCAATCATTATAAATGCAAAAAAAGCACTGATAAATATTTAAAAATATGGATAATATAATTAAAAAATTAAATTCCTATAATTATAAATAACTATAACTATATATAATTATAGAATTGGATATGGGCATAATTCAAGAGATTCTCTTTCTATCACCACATGGAGTTCAGATCTGAATTGTGATGGTCTTTGCTGAGGTATTATATTAAGTTTCGAGGGATGTGTTTTTATATAATCCATAGTAGAAAAAAGATGAAATTTTTTTTATAGGGAGGATCTAATTTTTGGAAAACTTGATTTGAAAGTCACTCAACTAAGAGAGGAAGCCCAAACCATGATTGGGAATGCTGAGAAAGGAAGATTCCTCTCTAATGTAGATAAATATTCCAGGAAGTTTATTAAAAATAGAATCCTCACCTTCATCCAGGCTGACCATGTGATTGTGAAATATCAAATAGGGGAATTTCAACACTTTATCATCACACATGTTATGTTTTTTCTTCTTGACTGACCATGTATGATTCATGGGCTTCACAGTCATCTCTCGTAAATCCGTTGTTTTGACGATTGGATCATGACCTCCATAGGTAATGTATTTTTTCATATAATTTCCAATAAAAAAATCTTATATCCATGGCATAGTGGTGTGGAATTAGGTCTCTCAAGCGTAGAACTCTTAGGCTCTAGGATTGGGATCCATTATTCAACCCCTCAAACATCAAGAACACAATTTCGTAAGTCCAGTTCTGGATAAAGGGTCCAACCTAGTTCTGATGGCACTGAAATATACTTTGGGAAATTTCCTCAGTCGTGGGAATCTTCATCATGTTTAACAAAGAGACTGTCAAATAATGTATTGGTCACTTTTCCAAGGTATTTGTTTAGGTTGATATTCTTCCTACAAATACAGAAATGGTTATTTTGGTGGCTGGTAAGTTTATAATTGAACTCTGAATTATTTTGTAGAATCTTATTTAGTGTTTCTCTAGGTGTGAAAACATTGGGAATATTTTTGTAAATTATCATAGTAATAAAAAGTTGAAAAATTGTAAGATGATGGGTCACTCTATTGACCATTGTAAATTCAAGAAACCACTCCTTCAAGTGGAAAATTCCTTGAACAATGGGCAATCAGACATAGGAGCCATGGATTCTTGGAGTCCACCTATTGGAAGTATTCAGGACCTCGTGACTCTTAGTGTTTGGATAAAACCTTCCTTTGTTGCAATTGTAGCTAGTGGTTTATCAAATCTTATGGCTTCCCATGCAGAACATAGTCTTAAACAAGGTGTCAATCCATGTATTGTTGTGTACAAAGGCGGGTTCTCTCCAGCGTCGGGGGGTGATTCTCCCTCTGAGGACCAAAGTATGGGCTCAGTCCTACTACACTTCATGGAATGTTAAATTTTGGAATAATTCCTCTTCAGGATGCCTATACTAGTTCTTGGGAAAGTATTATTGATGAGGAAGTGAGTTAGTTTGTAGGTAACATGTTTCAGTCTAATTGATACTTAATTTTCAAGAATATTTCAAATACTATGGGACAAACAATATGAAATGAAGGCCTAATTCCTATTGTAGGTGGTGATTAATAGAACCTGTATGTTTTTTATCCTTCCAAGTAGGATCCAAATGAGGTTGTCTCAAATTTTGTGTAGTCCTCTAATGATGACACAAATGAAGGAGATTTGTTATAATATGTCTACTTCAATGAGGGTAGCAATAATTGGGGAAAAGGAATCTCCTAGGGTGATCTCTTCAATATAACTAAAAAACTCATAAAAGGGGTGGGGGCATGTCCACTTCTTTTTAGGAATTATTAGAATCATTTCTGACTAATGAGACTATGAATACAAGGGGAAGGAATGTGGTGTAATATGGTGAAGTTATGGGTGCATCTAGAATGTAAGCCTCTAACCCCCCCCCCCAATCTGTAATGTGTGGGTCTTCTTTGATCCAGATTAACTAAAGGTTGAGAATCCAATTACCAATCCCTCAAGTAGGAGTGCTAATGGTTTTGAGAATGTGGAGTGGTCATATCCTCCCTGTTTTATTGACCTAATGAAAAATTAATAGGTATCTTTTGGAAAGGCCTCATACGAGGAATGTGATATTTCATAGAAAAAAGCCTAGTATCATACCTCTAGAGGATCAGGAATGTGAAAGGAAAACTGAATCCCTCAGTGAGGAAGTTGTGAAATAGTTTTTTTCACAACTTGAATTGATTTTTTATATCATGGATCCTTATGGATTCAGTTTCAATAACAGGTTAATAGATCAGAATTTGTTATCAATAAACATTGATGATGGATTCTAATCCAATCCAGGTATGGACTTTGGGGATCTGTCTTACAAATTTTGGATTGTCTCCACTCTGAAGGACTTCTATGAATTACCATCAGATAAATAATATAAGGCCCCACAATTGTCCAAGACATGGTGGAATTGTTGACATCCAAAGGGAAAAGGAATATATCCTAGGAATTTGGTATCAATAGTGACTTATAGGGATTTAAATAATATATTATGCTTCTTTACTTCTGATGTCACTAGTATAAATCTAACCTTTAACAACACTAGTAAAAGGGATTTCTTAGTGCTATAGAAGCACTGATAATTCAAGTGATGTTAAAGGGTTGGCTTTAATAGTGCTCATAAAAAGCACTAATAAAGGCCCCCTTTAACAGCGTTAAAAAATTCTTATAAAAGGGGCCTTTATCACCAATTTTCGTTAGCACTAATAATGGAGGCCTTTATCTGTGCTTTTTTAGCACAGTTAAAGGTGGCTTTTAATAGTGCTAAAAATCACTCATAAAGCCCCCACTGATAATGGGCGATAATTTTTTTCAAACCTACCACACATTTTATTAGTGCACACCACCCCCTTTATCAGTGCTTATGGGTGATCCATCCCCCCTTTATCATCTATTTAAATAATTCCACTCTCCCGTATGCACCCCTACCTCCAGTGAGTTTTGAACCAGAGACCTCTGGCTCCTACACACACATATTTTCCACTCCCCTATATTGTTTTCTTTTATATATTTTGATATCTATATATATATATATTATTACATTTTTCCCATATATTTATAAATATATATAAACATATATTTAAATACATATACAAAATATGTTATTTTTGTGTTTATAAATACTTATATGTGTGTGTGTGTGTGTGTGAAACTATAAATATAATTATACATATTTATATTGGTTTACATATATTATATATTATTATTTAATACATATATTAGAATATATATCTCTTATATAATACACACACACAAATATATATATATACACATTATATATACATTAATTGTATAGGTATATAAATATTAAATCATTTTTATTTTAAATAAAATTGATATTATTTTTTATTAAGATAAGGATTATATATTAGGAAATTTATTTCAAATTTAAATATGTTTAAATATTTATTTATAAAAAAAATTATGTATCAATATATTAATTTTATGTATATGTTTTATATATTTGATTATACATAATAAGACAATAAGAAAAATAATAAAACGTTAAAACCATAATATAAATATGAATGTAATAACTATGAATAAATTACTTATCCACTAAAGTGGCAATAAGGCCCCCTTAATTGAGGGAAAAAATCCATCGAATGTTAAAAAAATGGTACCCAAAATAAGAACTCAGTTTTAAAGTCCTTATAGGCAATTTCTGGACTCCAAAATTGTGATTGGGGTTCCCCAAAGTTAATATGGCATAAATATCATCAAAAGATTTTATTTGATATGTGATAGGGCTCAAATAGACACACAAATCATAATTTATGCCTTTTTGAAGTCCAACTTGTGTTTTAAACTTATTTTAGAACTTTTATTATTATTTGATTTTTTATAATCAAATTTTTATTAAATGACTATTAATTAATAATAATTAGAAAATTATTAATTAATAATATTTTTAAATTTTTATTTATAATCAATTTTCACAAAATATCTTATATATTAAGTGTAAATGCCTATTTAGCCATATCAAAAACATATTTAAAAATATATTTTATATTTATACCAATATAAATATAAATATAAATATATATATTTTAATGATATATATATATAAATATATTTATTTATTTATTTAAATATACCATTTATCAACCCTTTTTTATTAACATTGATAAAGGCCTTGTGAGGACCCAAAAAACTAAATTAGGAACCTTATATTCGATATCGAATATAACGCATTACACCAAATGCGTAAGGAGATATATTACCATGATAAATTAAAATATATTTACTATATTAAAGATATTTGATATATTATATATTTCAAAAACCACGCCACATCGAGTTATCTTTTGTTACACACAAGGGTGACTCTTTCTGAAAGCATACATTACACGCAAGACTGAGTTTCACCGAACAATAATATATTATTAAAATGTTATAATTATAAGATATAACATAGTCATTAAATTCAGAGTTATGAATAGTAATAACCAACTTATGAGAATTATGGTTTACACAAATATAAAATGAATTAATTGGTTAAAAATTAATTTGAAATTTATATAAGAAGTAATTGAATATAAAGTGAATATTTTTTTTAAAAACTAATTTTATACTCCAAAAGTTGTTTGACCCAAATAGATTAAATTAATTAAAATTAGCGAGTTATATTAATGTAATATATTTATTATATGTTCAATAAAATATTTTTTTATATTCAACCAATAGATTTGATTGCAATAAGATAAGAACAAACCCAATTTCACACATAAAAACCCCATATTTTTATAAAAGCAATTTTACCACCTTTTAAAGGAGAAATGATTTTAAATCTTATTTTTGACACTTTAATAGATTTATTATGTCAAAATAAACTTCATATTTAAAATCAAAACATAAAAATTATGTTAGGGTAAATGTTTTGGTATTTTTCTGTGAAGATTCATTTTCTAATGATTAGTGAAAAATAGTGAATTTAATTCAAAAAATATTCTTTATCTTATTGATTTATAAGGATATATTATGTGTAAGATTGGTTTTAATGTTTAATTATTTAATATTTTTATCAATTAATAGAATTTATATCATTGGAATCAATTTCACAGTGAAACTGAATATAAAAATATTTTAAACATTTGGACATTTTTACTTTAAAAACTCACATTGTTGTCTTCTCTAAGATATTAAATTTAAATTATTTTTTTCCACTTCAGGGATTATATTTTGGAAAAATGGATTAAATATTTGGAATCACATTTATTTTTAATTTATAATAAGTTCTACATAGTTTTGACCAAAAATATTAGTGAAAGTAATTAAAATTAATTATAATTATTAAGTCAAAATTAAGCTTAATTAATGACTAAACCATAGACTTATGGGATAAAATGAACAATACACTTTTCAAACACCCATTTACTATACATACATCATCCATTAATCTTCTATTATTGATTTTTTATGTTTTTTAAAACTTTTTTAGCTAAAAACGTGGGTACACCTAACTTCTTTTCAAAAATACCAAGTGAGTCCTTATCCTCCCTTATAAAAGGCCACCACCTCTTCCCCTTACTCACACCTCTCAAGACATTTTGAATCAACCAATATCTTCCAAAATATATACTCAAAATCCATCCACGTAATCTATAATCTTTCCTTCAGGATGGAATCCACCTAAGGAAGCCTTTTGGTACAAACCAAAAGGAGTTAACCGATTTGTAAGGTAACGTTTTCCAATGATCTCTTTTCCATTATTTAGTTATCCACACAGTCATATATCTTTATTATATGATTTTATAACAACACAATTATAATAAATATTCTAGGTTGTTTTTATTATAAGTTTTCTACCTCCAATTACACACACATCCATCTAATTGGTAATGAACATATTGTTTCTATGGACGGTGAACTACAACCTTACGAAACAATGATTGATTATTTTTCCATTACCACATCTCACAATGGAAATTATGATTGAAACTATGAATATATATGAAATATATTTTATTTATAATATCTTTATTCTTATATAATTATTTCATAATTCATACCTCTATACATTCCATTGTGCGTAAATACAATAACATCACTTATGGAAGTGTGGACTCCCTCCCCCTCAATGCAATGTGATTTGTTGACGTTGTTCATGGAACGTATTGAGGATGGTGTTAATAATAATATATTACATATATATAATACTAGAATTATAATATAAATGATTACACATATCATTTACTTTTCATTCTTTTAAATTATGATAATGAAATGAAAGTAGTGTTCATGCATACGTATGGTCTATCGTCTCCATGACCGATGCATTTTGTTTCTCATCTTCAAATATTACAGATTATTATAAATAAATATATACAGATTATACGTGATTATTAATTCAAGGTTTATATTTTTAATATTATTAAACCATGATATATTTATTGTGAACAACAATTAACAAGTTAAAACGTACTCGAGAAAGCATGGGAATTAACAACAGAAATAGTGAAATTAATAAAAGTTTGTTAAAAAATGTGTAATGAGATATTATAAGAAGTTAATGGTATTATAATCTTGATTATGGTTATGATATTATTTAGTAACATATTTTAAATCACTATAAAATATGCTAAATACCACACAACAAAAAGGAAGGATAAGGTGAGGCATTATTGTCTTACTTTTTTTCCGTCAGGCATATGCCATATACACCACTTACATTTTTTAATAGTGCATATTATGCACATTCTGATGCATTATATCATGAATCCTTTAATTCATGGTATTAAAAACCTTCAATATTTGTAATTATGCTTTAAATGTTTCAAGTGGTATGAGAAATATTGGGATGTTTATCGATTAGTTTCCTCAAAAATGTTCTTAATGTTTATCTTTGAAATCTCAATTCCTTTTGTGATTATTGACTTTATCAAGAATTAGTCACTTTATTGTAATAATTTTTCATTTTAAATTACCTTGAATATTTATGTTCTCACACAACAGATAATATTATTATTCTCTATACCATATATCATTTTACATACGTTGTTCTCTTTGACAGTTATTTGATTAACCGGGAAATTATTGATAAATATGAATCTTATATTAAATATGGACATATTTTTATAAGAGATATTATTTATTAAATATATGAGAAATTATTTAGACTAGAATGACATGAGTGGGGTCCAGTTATTGATAGCCCCTCGATACATCGGTAGTCTCATATGAAGAAACATTTGACCAAATAGGATGGGTTTTTACCCGGTATGTCATCAACTGTCATGTGAATGGTATTGAGGGTAAAGTTACTTATACCTAAGAAACATAGAATCCAATAATAAAGCATTTTCCTCATTGATATTCAGTTATTATTCATCCATGATATTTTTCATCAACATATCTATGGATGAATTTCATTTTCATGCTTCAGTTATTTTTTATCCATGATATTTTGCATTGATATATATATATATATGGATTCATTTCATTCTCATTTTATTTGTTAAATTGAATGTTTATTTCATTATTCACCTTTCCATTTTGATTTTTCCTTATCCAGTTATTCAAACGGCATGTGCTAATAGTTTTTTACCATTCCTTGTTCATTATCCTCATCAATTTATTATTGATTCGCCTTACGTACCATCATTGATTATTTGATCTCACCCTTATTATCATTAATTTACCATGGTTATGAAAAATAAATAGTTGATAGAGCATTGAGGGATTTAGTTTATTTTATTTTGTTATATATCATGTTTTATTTTCATTTCCTAACGTATTATGGGAATCATTTATGTAATCTAGTTTTCCAAAACTACTAAACTTATCAGTCCTTTGGGATTTATTTCCTTTTAATCATACCAATGTAACTAAATAATGCATTGGCTCCTAGATTTTGGGAAATGGGTTCTATAGTTTCCATCAAAGGATGTTTAGTAGAAATCTTGGGAACAAGATTTTGGAAAACTAAGTTTAGATAACTTAACCCTAAGATATAATTTAAGGATAAGTATAGAATAAAATCCTAAAATTTTTGTAAGGTAGAGATAATGTGGGTCTTCCTATCAATACATCCTTGTCTGGATACTATAAGGGGATGTGTTTCTTAAACAAATGTGCCTAGGAGTAATAACTCTGACACATTGTTCCAAGCCTAACTTGGGGTAACCTAGTACATGACAACGGTATTTACTTTGCACCATATTTGACACTCCCAGGGGAAATTCTTTGGAAAATTCACATTTTCTTTATAGACCATTACGAAGTATTTGAATAGATAATGAAAATAAATAACCTTGGTTAAAACTACTATGTATTAGATTTAAAAGAAGATGTCATGATTTAGAAATCATATTAATGATATTATAGATAAACTCTAGGCCATGGAATTACCTTTCTGGAAATAAATGGATAACATATTTTTTATTAGGTTTGTATTGAAAACGTTAGTTAAAATTATATTTAGTTATCAACCTTATTTCATGGATGTCCGTCATATTTATTTTGGAAATTATATCAATTTGGTTTTAGAGAATGACATCTTGTAGGTCAGGTGACTACAAATCAAGCTTGGAAAGGTTATGGGACTTGAACTCATGACTGAAGGACGATAAGGGTTTCACGCACACAATTTAATTATGCAGTGTCCTAGTTAATAAGTCTCTATTCTTAGTGGAACAATTTGATTAATAAATATTAATGATGAACCAGTAATGTACTTTTTTATGTTTAGATATCAATATTTTAAACATATTTACATTGAAGAATAGTTAGAGTCAAATACATAGACTCACCATACTTTTATAGGCCTTATGATCCTTTAAAAGTTTCTTTTAATGCTTCAGGCATAAAAATTAATTATTGGTACATGTGTTTTGGGAGTAAAGGGGTGAATTAGATTTTGATCAAAGTATAACCAAAATTTAGGATTTTTCATCTCAAATTTAAACCTATCATGTAACAATATTTCCTTAAATTCTTAGTTAGTAAAAGAATTACTCGACATTAGGAAAGTAACATAGAAAAAAAATGTTGTCCTAATACCTTTTTTTGATTCGATGGTCTTCTAAATCATCCCAAATTTATGCCTCTGATGCCCTCATCCTTCCAATAATAATTATTTTTTTGATTGATGACCACATTCACCCCATATAAATATTGACTCTTTTACTCGTAGTGCCTATTTTCACTTTCCACTAATGTTCTCCAACAAAGAGACCTAGTTACATGGTAGTCTATGTGACCGTTGTACCTCCCATTCTATCTTTTCTAGGGTATGTCTTACAAACCCTTCTAATAATGTGGGATTCCAAACATATTAAATATCCAACAATCAATCACCAAGATCATGTCTAAATTGAGAGTACGCAATTTGTAACATCCCGGTTCCAGAAGCCACCCAGAGGCGCCCCATACCCGGTTGGTCACATGGCCTCAAGAACATTTCCCAAAACACCAGAGGCTGCCGAATAGTAGCGAGGGCCTTGGGTGTGATAGTGGGGAAACTATTCCCTCATTGGTAGAGTAAACAATGGATGAAAAATAAACATACAATAACGGAATCCATAATAACCAACAATATAAACAGCGGAAGACTAAATCAACAAACTGGAGCACATATATATATATGAAATGATTCATGATATATAACTAGGAAAGCATCCAAACAAGTCACAAATCAGGAAAACACTACAATATCAAACTAGTAAAAAACACAAGTAAATAGCTCCTCATCATCGCAAGTCAAAGCTTGGTCCCATGCTCCCCTGCTCCAAGCAATCATGTTCTAAAAGTCTAAGTGTGCATACCCTTGTATATACCTGGAACAACATAGTCTTATTGGGCCAAAAAGCATGGCCCAAATAGGGTGTGTGATAAAATCCCAGTATTCATTCACCCGAAGATATTTGCCTAACAGTCAGTAGGTATGTGGCAGGTAAAAGTACAATAAACAGTAAACAACAACAGCAAGAAATAGGCAGTAACAGTAAGCAGTAAACAGGATGATACATAGCAGAAATCAATCCTCAACCAATCAAAATTAGTGAAACAAACAACAATAAACTGGAAACCCTCTGGGAAGTACTCACAGTCATCCCCTCTGGTCATATCAATGAAGTACCACAACCCTCTGGGCAGTGCGCTCAGCCTAACCCCTCTGGCTTGGTCATACACATTTATGAGACTCTCTGGGGAAGCTCACTCGGTCCATTCCCCTTATATTATGGGGTATTCAGGGACTCTCTTAGGAAGATCACGCGGTTTAACCCTCTTATCTCCATGGTCTAGAGACTCTCTGAGGAAGCTATCATGGTCAATTCCTCTTATAGCCTTAGGCATACCACAGACTCTCAAAGGAAGATCACTCGGTCAATTCCTCCTTTATCCTGGGAAGGTTCTTAAAAAGATTCAAACAAGGTAAGACTCTCCGAGTAAGCTCACTCGATCTAGCCTCCTGTAGTCTATAAAAATCCAAGACTCTCTAGGAACTCACTCGGTCCATCCCCTCTGTAGTATATAATGTCTAAGACTATCTAGGAAGCTCACTCGGTCTATCCCTTATAGTCTATATCACCAGGTTCCCTCAACCCCATTCCAGTCAGTGCATAATAATGATATAAGGCCAAAGTACCCCTATAGAGCTACTTGTCTAAAAAAAGTACACATATAGAGCTACTTAGCAAAAAATTCTACAAGGAAACAAGAATTTCATGATTTTAACTTCAACCTATAATCACAAGGCATGAAAACGGTGTAACAGCCAAAGGAAAACGAGACACAAAGGTCGTAAACAGAATGAAGAAAGGAAAATACATCCAAGGAAAACAATTAATCCTCTAACAAGGTCAAATTACCTCTACACAAGCATACAGGCAGGGCAGGAAAATAACAAGGGCAAAAAGGTAAACACGCAATACCCCGTTCGTAGGTATCGGTGGAAATTCTCACATAAAACTCAGAGATATTGAACGGTAAGGCACAAACCAACTACCTTGATCCGAGGGGATCGATATACTTGAACCACGATGGCTAATTCTCCCAATAACATTGTAGATCTAAGAAAACGCACAAAATGTTCAACCATAGATAACTTGAGAAAGAGGAAAAATTGGAAAACAAGGCACAAGAAGAAGAAAGAACTCACTGTTGTGCTTCCAACGCAATCTACCGTGCTCGAATCGGAGAATGGGCAGCGAGGTGGGAGCTTGGGGATGATTCGGTCGTATGGGTTGCTCTTGGATGAACCAGACCTAGAAGAAGATGATTATGGCGATTAGGCACGACCCCGGGCTGTTTAGTGAAAAAAAAAGTACACGGTGTGTATTTTTAAAGTACACGGCATGTAGTGGGTGTTTCTGTACTCCACCAAAATGAGCCTCCATGTCACCCCTACACACCGTGTGTGTGGCCCAGGCATGGCCAGCACACGGCTTCGAGCCAGAGAAGAGTACACGGCGTGTACTTAGAAAGTACATGGCATGTACTTTGAAATTATCAAAAAACTCAATTTTTCTTAAAAACTCTAGAAAAAGAAAGGCGTACCTGAAACGAAGATCCGGGTTCTTACAAACTTCCCCCCTTAAAGAAATTTGTCACTGAATTTCCTAAGATGGGCGTAAAAAGGAATTGTCGAACAGCTCCAGCCACTATTATCGTACATCGGCCTCCCTCTCCCAAGTCTCATCCTGTACTCGCTCGTGCTGCCATAGCACTCGTACTAGAGGAACAGACCAGCCTCGGAGAACCTTTGTACTTCCATCGACAGTCCGGATAGGATTCTCTTCAAACGACGCATCCGCTTCGAGTTCAACCTCTTCGGGCTGAAAGTCATGAGAAGAGTCTGCAAATTAATGTCGGAGCTGAGAGACGTGGAAGACATCGTGCATGTCCTGGTACCTCTGAGGTAGCTGCAACCGATAGGAAACCGACCCAACTCTATCCAAAACCTCAAACGGCCCGACGTACCACGGTGAAAGATTACCCTGTCTCTGAATCCTCTTGTGTCCCAACCTAGATGCGACACGTAGGAAAACCTGATCCCCGACCTCAAACTCCAGAGGTCATATCTGCTGATCAACATAAGACTTCTGTCGAGATTATGCTATATCCATCCTCTTCCTAATCAACTCTTTCTGCTCTGAGGTCTCCTGAACAAGATGAGGTCCTAGAAAAACTACCACTCCTACCTCCAACCAGTATAAGGGTGATCGGCATGGCCAACCGTATAAGGCCTTGTATGGTTCCATCTGAATGGGAACCTGAAAGATGTTGTTGTAGGTGAACTCCACAAGAATTATATTCTTCTCCCAAGAACCGCTGAAGTCTAGAATGAAAGCTCGGAGCATATCCTGAAGCACCTGGATCTTGCGCTCGGACATTCCATCAGTCTGGGGATGGTATGTTGTACTCATGAGTACTCATGTTCCTAAGGCCTTTTGAAGTCCCTTCCAGAACCGATAGGTAAAGCACGCATCCCGGTCTGAAAAAATGGAGTGTGGAACTCCATGTAGATATACAATATCTCGGATGTACAGTCGTCCCAGATCATAAACACTGAAGTTTTCCTTAATCGAAAATATGTGTGCTACCTTCATAAGCCTATCAATGACAACCCACACAGCATCACTTCCCCAAGGTGACCTTGGTAACCTGGTCACGAAGTCAATCACGACATCGTTCCACTTCCACTTCATAATGGGTTACTGCTATAAAAGCCAATCTGGTCATTGATGCTCTCCTTTCACCTGCTAACAAGTAGAACATCTCATGACAAAACCAGCAACATCCCTCTTCATACCTGGCCACTAGTACTGGCGATGAAGATCCAGATACATCTTGGTGATGCCAGGATGAACTGACCTAACTGAGGAGTGAAAATAATGCATCATCTCCTTGCGTATGTCTTCTGGAACTCATACGCGTCTCTGGAAACACAAGATCTCATCCTCGCCCACTGTCCATCTAGGAACAGGGTCCCCTCCGGACACACTCTCCGGCAGGAGTAAGGCCTCTGAGTCTGATAGCTGCCTCATCCGTACCCGATCAAGAAGTGTAGAGGTAACAACCATAGAATATAGGAAAATATGTCCCTACCTATCATGCACCTCTAGATGCATCTCATAGAACAGAGCCATAAGCTATCACTCACTTCTGGCCTCCTGAACTTCCTGAATCTGAGTTCGTCTGATTAACGCATCTGCCACTGCATTTCCCTTTCCCAGTGTATAGGCGAGCTAAAAGTCAAAGGACTGAAGATACTCGACCCACCTGTGATGTCTCGGATTCAGATCATCCTAAGTGAAGATATACTTGAGACTCTTTTGGTCGGTGAAAACCACAATGTTCTCTCCCAGAAGATAGTGTCTCCAACAGTATAAGGCATGAACAACTTCTACCAAATCCATATCATTAGTCGTGTAGTTCCTCTCGTGTGGCCTCAACTGCCGAGACATGTAACCAATGACCCCATCTCCTGGCACAAGCATGGCTCCTAGAAAGATACCCCAAGCATCACAATAAACAGTGTAGCCCTTGCTCGACTCTGGCAAGACTAGTATCGGTGCTGATGTCAACCTCCATTTCAGCTCTTGAAAGGATGAATCACAATAATATAACCATAAAAACTTCACCCCTTCATGGTCAGACCTGTCAATGGTGATTCTAGGTGCGATAAGTCCTAAATGAAGCGTCTATAGTTTCCAGCCAGCCCAAGGAAACTCTATACCTCAAAAACGTTCTTCGGCTGCTCCCAGGAAACTACCGCTCTCACTTTCTTTGGGTCCACAGATACTCCAGTCCCCGAGATGACGTGACCCAAGAAGTAAATATGATCCATCCAAAAGTGGCACTTGGAGAGTTTAGCATATAGCCAATGCTCTCTCATTGTACTCAGAACGATCTCAAGATGTGTGGCATGGTTGTGTCGAGTGTGAGAGTACACAAAGATATCGTCCACAAAGACCACAACAATGGAGTCCAAGTATAGATGGAACACTCGGTTCATCAGTGAAATGAAAACATCAGGCATGTTCGAGAGACCGAACAGCACAACTGTATACTCGTAAAGACCATACATGCTCCGGAAAGCTGTTAGAGGTGTATCTGATGGTCTAACGCGCAACTAATGATAATTAGACCTCATGTAGATCTTTGAGAACACCCGGGCTCCCCGAATCTGATCAAAGAGATTATCGATCCACAGCAAGGGATATCAGTTCTTTACTGTCAACTGGTTCAGCTTCCGATAATCCACACAAAGCCGAAGGGTATCGTCTGTCTTCTTCGCAAACAGGACAGGAAAACCCCAAGTAGAGGTATTGGGTCAGATGAAACCCTTTGCATGCAACTCCTCAAACTACTTCTTGAGCTCCTAAAATTTTGGTGTAGCCATCATATAAGGAGGAATGGACACTGGTCCCACTCCTAGCACAAGCTCAGTCGAGAAGTCTACCTCACGCTCTAGAGGAAAACTTGAAATGTCTTCCGGAAAGACATCCCTGAAACTATCCACCACTGGAGGAAAGTCTAACTATGAAGTCCCCTGGACATCTAGATAAAGACTGGCAATCTGGGCTATAACTTCCCCAAGCCCATGATACTCTAGTCCATGTATACCCACCTGGACATCCCACTCGCCTCTATGAAGGAAAGATCTTCTCTCTAGTGATATGAAACTCACCCTGCGGTGATAGCAATCAATGACTACATGGAAGGGAACCAACCAGTCCATATCGAGAATGACGTCATATCCCATCATCTATAGGACCTGGAGGTCCCATAAGAAAAGACACCCCGCAACCTTGAGAGGGAACACTTTGCACCGACGTATGCTAGATGTCCTCGTTCCCAATGGTGTGTCAAGAGTCAACATGTCGGCAGATGAAAAGATACAGAGCCCAAGGATATCCACATCTAAAACAGAGATAAATCTATGGGAAGCACCAGTACTGAAAAGAGCTAAAGATAAAACTGAGTCTACTAAGATCGTACCTCGAACTGTAGAGGGGCTGTGATCTTTCTCCTAATAGGTCTGCTCTGTGGCGATATATAGGCCTACACCGTGGCCCTATTCCCCAGGCTGATCGCTCTGAGCTGATCCACTCTGCTGTCACTGATGACCTGGTGACAGACCACCATGGCCGCGACCTCCACCTCACCCTAAACTGCCGGAAGAACTCCAGTTGTCGGACTGGTGGGAAACCGGTGAATCATCTTCAGAACGTGGGGTCATAGAAGAACCCCTACCACCAGCTGAAGGTGAGAAGATGTGACAGAAATGCTGAAGATGGCCCATCTTGCCGCAAGACCTACACTCCATTGGATCCCTCTGGCACTGGGGCCTAGTATGCCCACTCCTACCGCACTAGTAGCATACAACCTGGCTGCCAGAAGACGCATCCCGCGAACCTCTATCTCCTCAAGAAGACTCACTACGATGCTTCCTACTGTCCGTAGGAGGAACACCAGCTCTGGATATCGAACCACCCTGTCTCACTGCTCCAGAATCTCTCATATTTCACTAAGGGATCAGTGCCTGGTAGACGATAGATGATATCGAAGTCAACTGGAAGATATTAACATGGGAACAGATCAACTACCTGAGACCATCCTCGAACTTCCTAGCAAGGAACAACTCGTCACCTGGTGGGATTAGCGTGAAACACTGTAGCTCAGTGAAATGAGACGAGTACTCCATAACAGAGAGAGTACCCTGCTGCATACTAATAAACTCCCAGGCTCGATCGGCCCTCAAGGTCTCCGGATAGAAGTAGTCATAGAAGGTGCATCAAAACTCATCCCAAGACATATCCTGCAGATGCCCTAACCGTGAGATCACCTACCACCACCTCTTGGCGGTGTCCTGGAGCATATAAGTAGTCATCTTTATCATTTTCTTCGTAGGGATCTCTAGGTTCTCAAATATGGTCAGTGTGGCCTCTATCCATGACTCTGCAGCTAGAGGTCATCCATCCTTTGAAAAAGTAGGAGGATGCTGCTGCTGGAAAACTCATGACAACTCAGCCATCAACGGGGCAGGAGGCGGCGGTCCCTGGAAGGTCTACATCATCCTTAGAAAAACTTACTTGAACTGCACATCAGTTCCTATAACATGTATGACAGTCGGTGACAAGGCTGGCTCGACTAGAGGATCGACAGGAAGTCCCTGATCAGCCATATCTGGTGTCTGATCACTGCCTGACAACAAATGTACAACTGGAGGACATCTCGGAGGCATATCTCTGAAAGATCAAAAGTACACCTTAGATCAGAAAAACAATGACAGAGAACACAAGAGTACAAAATAGGAACAGGGAAAGAAAAACACACATGTTTACAAAACAGGACTACACGGCGCGTATACAAACTACATAGTGTGTCTTCTTAAGCCACTCACATGGGCGTATACCCCTACCCAAACGTTAGTGTAAAACCTAAAACTACACGGCGTGTTGACCCAACACATGGAGTGTACTTGAAGATTATTCCCCTACCCGAGTCTCCTTACACGGCTAACCCACATGGCTCAAACTAACCTCATACTACACAGAGTGTTCCCTAGGCACACGGTGTGTACTAGACACTGACTCGGCGGCCCGTGTTGTTAGTTACACGGCCGTCTACATGGATGGCCCTTACATGGCATGTTCCAAACAAACACAGCGTGTATAGGAGGAGGTTACACAGTCCTGTGTTGTTCGTAACATGGCCGGGTACCTGGTCAAGACTACACGGTGTGTTCCGAAAGCAACACAGCTGGGTACCGGGACAGAACTACCTGGCGTATTCCTTTACAACACGGCATGTTCTACTCGAGCTTCCCTGACCCGTGTTGTTAGTGATATGGCTGGGCACAGGGCTCTATACTACACGGCGTGTACATACCGTACACTGCATGCTCCTGACATTATTTTCACAACACCGTGTTCCAGCACACACAGTCAGTAACACGGCCTAAAAACTACACTGCATGTAACCAAAAAGAAAACACCATGTATTTTGGGTTTTTCTGGGTGGTAGCTCAGAAACTGCACAGAAGCCCGGAAACATGGAAAACAAGGTAAATAGGTGCCAAATTCTGATACGTGAGGGCCCATACTCCCCGCGAATCATAGATTTACATCCCCTACTGTCATGTACAAGAGAAAACAGGCTCATGATCCAACAATTTCCGATTCAAGAGGGCCTGTAACACCTCAAGAATCAAAATTTGGCGTTCATTTAAACAAGAACAATACAAACAATTCTCTATCATGCAAAAGAGATTCTATCAAGCATCTATCACAACAGAATGCATAATCTACACAACGTTTATCACAACATCATGAAATCGGTAATTCACCCTAAATGGCATGGCAAGAATTCATGGAATGTGATTTCGAAAAGTGCTTATATGATGCATGAGATGGCATACCCTCATATCATCAGGTTTTTATAGAAATAGAACCATAATATCAAAACAATAACAGTACAAAGTATGTGAATCACGCTAGGTGAAATCGTATCAACCGCAAAATCTCAAAAACTGAAAACTGCAATAAACGAGGTAGTGTGGATTTTCCCTGTATATGGGTTAGCTACTCCCATGCACATCTTATTACCAAGTACCGAATCCGTCCTATCCCTGGATAAAGTCTCCAAATAGTAAAGCAAGAGAAAAGAAGCCCTCTGATACAACTTTGTTACGTCCCGGTTCCGGAAGCCACCCAGAGGCACCCTTGATTAGTCACTAAAAGTGGCTAATATTAATTGTTAATATATTTATATTCATTATTACAATGTCAATATACATTTTTTTACTGCATTACATAAATATAACATCATTTCTCATCATAAATTCAATTCATGTTTAAAATGAAAATTTGGGCCCAATCGTTCATTTATTTGTGGACAAAATTATATTAATTTTCTGAATTTTATCTTTGGGGATATGATTTATCACTTTGTTTGAAACATTTTATCTTTTAGGTTCGATGGATGAATCCCAAGGGAAGATGGAGAATTTTATGCCCGAATACAGAAATTTTCTAGAGAAAGCATAATGGGCCTAAGGCCCATCAAAAAAAATGTGGGGCCCAAAAAACAAGCACAATGAAGCTAAAATTTATAAAATAGAAAGATAAAAATATGAGTATCATTTTATTCAAATGTGGAAGGAGCTTATTATGAAGTGTTCATGATGATAATGGGATCTGAAGTTGAGATTTAAATGGTGGACCTGACATTAATGCACATAAAGCCGTCCCACCATTTCGACCATAACATCCAAACGGTTGAGCCAAATTTCCTAAAATATTTATAGCTGATAGGGACACATGGACAAATATATTTGTCTTCTACGATCACTAATTATTCGACTTCCTCAAATTCCAAATTCACACGTCAAAATGGTGGATGAATCTGGACGAAATTTCCGGGTCAACTTCGAAACGTCCAAATCCCTTGATTTCCTCACCCTCAATTTGAGTATCTAAATTACTGGGGATATAATTTATTGTGGTAGGGTGTCTCTAACTCTCCTAAGATTTCTATATAAGGAGATGGTTTTGAAGGGAATTAGCATCTAACATTTTTCTTTTAATCAGAGTTTTTCTTTCATCCATTGTATTTTTCTTTCAATTGTAATTTCCTGCTTTCAATTTGTAATCGCATCGTCAAGTTTTCCCATGTAATTTTTTCTTTAATGATTAGTATTTTAATAAAATTTATTCTTCTTCTTCACTTATTCTTTTCCTTTTCTTCACACATTGATACCGTTGAATCATGGTGTGAATTTATTCACACCAGCACTTGTGAATTCAATCACACAATGGTGGAGGGTTCTTTCTTTTAATAATTTTCTTCTTCTTCAATTACGCCACCATAAGTCTACATCCCACTTCCATTGGTAGAATAGCATCAATAGAGGTCTAACCTCATAAGGGTTGATACAAGGGGAGTAGCAAGGTGAGGGATTGAATGTTATTTCATGTACTTAATATTTAAATCTATTCATTATTTTAGGATTTCCATTTGATGAGTTACATTCTTTCTCATCTTCCCCAACATTAACGATGACACATTTTTCGTGCTAGTATGATCTATTTTCTTTGAGTGTTCATTAATGTTATCTTCAAAGTGAATTGTTGATTGGCCTTGGAATTATGTAAGGAATAAATTGGTGAATGATTTGGGAGAATCATCTCATTGTTTGGATATGTCTTGAATTACTGACATGAATTTTTATAAGAAAATAAATTCATCCAATCCACCCCAAGAAAAAACCCTAAGATCAACCCACCATCAATAAATTTTTAGTTCACATAATTTTTATTATAAGTTATTTAAATTATATCTTTATTTCTCCAATTAAAATCTACCTCAATGTTTTCCACTTCATAGCCAATCCATCAACAAATCATAGTGTCTCATGGTTTCTTCTTCGGTCCCTGTGGATTTGATCCCTACTTGTACATCAACGACCGCTTTTACCAGTAGGTTAAATTTGGGAACAACCAAATTTTGGCACCATTTCCAGGGATCCAAGTGTGTTTTCTTAGACACCCACATTCTATTCTCACATAACTTCTCTTTTCTCACCTATATTTATCTTTTCTTTTCCCCTTTCTAATTTTTTGTGCCCATAAAAATCCAAATCCAAATTTCATTCAACTCCAATGGAGTATCATCAACAATATCCCTTCATAAACTCAGGATGGAATCAGTTTGAAAATCCACTTTGGGAATCACCAACCATTTTTAATCAACCGTTGAATGAATACCCCACACCTGATAACATTAATGGAATTTATAATGATTAATGTTTAAAAGATAAATTTCCATACCCATGAAGAATTATTGAAAAGATGAATAATGAGGAAGTCCATTTTGTCCGAATATTTATAAATCCTAATCCTGAAACAATTCTTCAAAAATTGTGTGAACAAATGGAAAAATTGAATTTAGAGGTATCATGTTTTGGACTAGAACTACAAAGCAATAAAACTTGTGAAGAACTCATTCCCACTCAGGATGTCCTTTAAACATCACTTATAGAAGAATATTGTTACCAACATTACTCATGTGAATTTAGTAAAGAATCAACCTTAAAATCTTGGAATACAGAGTTGGATAATGAAGAGATTTGTTCAGGTAATGTTGAATGTCAAGATAAAGAACATGAGGGAATTGTTAATGAGTATTTAAATCAGGATGAAATTGATTTCATGAATTCACAAGAGGGAAATTTTTCTTCATGGATTGAATGTCCAGAATATTGCTTCAATAATGATTTTTTAGAATCACCAATCATTGAACCATTGGGAGAGATAAAAAATATTAATTCTATATCCACTCCCGACATTCAAAAGGAAAATTTTTGGGAGGAATCAAAATTTCAATAGGATCTAATTATTTCTAAATTTCATGGAGAAGAAACTGTTTTTGATTCAAATTTCCATTCTTCTTTTGTAAATTTTTATCAACCTGAACTCAAAATTCTTCTCCTTTCTTCCCCAATCTTAAATGTGGATAACCAATACCATGAAATTTTAATTTATTCTCCTCATGAAACTAAAAAAATTGGAATGTTCATTGATGTCTTAGGCAATACTAGATAATCAATTCAATCAACCATTTCTGATATTACATGGATTTTACCGCTCATTGTAGAACAGAGGATTTCACATGAAACATATTTCAAACAAATAATCAATCTCAATCTTGTTGAAGTGGAGAAAGATGGGTTAATTAAAATTTTGAATGTTGGAATTGGATAAGTTGGGGGGGTTCAAGTCAAGCTAACGACGTTAAAAAAAAGCACTGCATGGGAGGAAACCCATGGTTTTCATGTTTCTAATCATTTTGAATCATTTTCGTTTTCATATAATAAATTACCATAGACTGTTGACCTGTTCTTCTTTTATGAGTAAGTATGAGTATGAAAACGGAGTGCCATATTCATCTGGGTCACGTAGCGTGATCTCTGTGTACTACCTTACCCAGAAATCTAAAAGGAAGACAATGTATCATCAGTTTATTTTGTTTTGTTTATTTTTATGTTTTTATAGGTTAAAAAAAAGTCCATGTCGTAAGTCATAAGGAAAATCCATTCACCACCATCCAAGTCGCTGAGACAGAAATCCAGGATTGAAGGGAGATTGTGGCATGCGCTATCATCATCAACCACCAGGTGAATTTGTTCCATGTTTATCATTTTCAAATTCCTATTTGAACTCCTCTCCTACCCCCATCTAACTTTTCTTTTTTTTAACACTGGGGATAGTGTTATTCTAAGTTGGGGGGAGATAAAAAATGAATTATTATTATTTTTTTTTGAATAAAAACATGCATGAAAAAAATCCTTTAACCTTGAACATGATAACACACATTGCAAACTCTAAAATTGGATATTAAATATTTATGCATGCCTTGATTTTGATTTTAATGCAATTTTAAGTTTATGAGCATAGCTTTTGGAAAGTGCGGTTGTCCGATGTGATTTTTCAAAGTTTACATTTTCATACTCTTAATAAAAATGCCACAATGCACATCTACTGGATCGTGGGTGTAAATTTGAGTTCATGGGTCCCTTTCATTATATCATAGGTTCTGGGGTCACTTTTAGTTTAATTTGAGTATAAAAAAACAAAAACAAAAACAAAAAAAATTGACCAAATAGAGAAATGTTTTGTCCAAATGTGTGGCATCCGGCACTTGGTGATCACGACTCCATAGTTGTCTTGCCTATAGTTTGGATTTATATCTCTATTGTAGAGCATGGAATTGACAATATGTGTGGCGTCCGACACTTGGGGATCGTGACTCCATAGTTCTCTTTCCCAGAGTTAGTCTTTTCATATCTATTGTGGTTAAAAAAACAAAAAAAAATAAAAAAAGTGATATTCATCTTAAGGTTTAATGTGATTCCCACCTAGAGCTTCCATTTTTTCCCCTTGAACAATAAAATGGGACCCATATCTTTTATGATGCACAACACTTTATCATGCTTAATTAGAATTGGATGAAATGTGGCAATGAATTTGAACAAAGGAATGGGCTTGGGCTTGGGATATGCTTATGGACCTAGCATGTTTTAAATGATTTTGATGGGTTTCAAAATAAAATTTGGTATGAGATATTTGGGTGAGCAATGTGTATTAAAATGTTTTTGGAAAAGGTGATTTGAATTTCATATTTGTAATTTATTTTTCTCGGGACTAGAAAAACTCAAGTTGGGGGGGTGTGATTAGTCACTGAAAGTGGCTAATATTAATTGTTAATATCTTTATATTCATTGTTACAAAGTCCATAAACATTGTTTTTAGTGCATTACATAAATAGAACTTTATTTCTCATCTAAAATGCAATTCATGTTTAATATGAAAATTTGGGCCCAATCATTCATTTGTTTGTGGACAAAATTATATTCATTTTCTGAATTTGAAATCTAAGTATATGATTGATCACTGGGATGGAACATTTTATCTTTTAGGTCTGATGGATGAATCCCAATGGAAGATGGAGAATTTTGCGCCCGAATGCAGAAATTTTCTCGAGAAAGCATAATGGGCCTAAGGCCCATCAAAAAAATGTGGAGAACACAAAACAAGCCCAATGAATCTCAAATATATACAGTAGAAAGATAAAAATATGAGGATCATTTTATTCAACTATGGCCAGATCTGATTCTGAAGTGGTCATGATGATAAGGGGATCTGAAGTTGAGATTTAAATGGTGGACCCAACCTTAATTCACATCAATCCATCCCATCATTTTGACCATAACATCCAAATGGCTGAGCCAAATTTCATAAAATGTTAAAAGCTGATAGAGCACACATGAAAGAAGATATTTTTATTCTACGATCGCTGATTATTCGGCCTCCTTAAATTCCAAATTCACACATCAAAATGGTGGACGAATCTGGATGATATTTTCGGGTCAACTTCGAAATGTCCAAATCCCTTGATATTCTCGCCCTCCATTTGACTCCCTAAATTATTGGGGATGGAATTTATTGTGGTAGGGTGTCTCTAATGATCCTAAGATTCCAATATAAGGATATGGTTTTGAAGGGAATTAGCATCTAACATTTCTCTTTTAATCGGAGTTTTTCATTCATCCATTGTATTTTTCTTTCAATTGTAATTTCCTGCTTTCAATTTGTTATCGCATTGTCAAGTTTTCCCATGTAATTTTTTCATTAATGTTTAGTATTTTAATAAAATTTATTCTTATTCTTCACTTATTCTTTTCCTTTTCTTCACAAGTTGATATCGTTGAATCAAGGTGTGAATTTATTCACACTAGTACTTGTGAATTCAATCACACAACGGTGGAGTGTTTGTTCTTTTAATAATTTTCTTCTTCTTCAATTCCGCCCCCATAAGTCTACATCCCACTTCTATTGGTAGAATAGTATCAATGGAGGGATAACCTCTTAAGGGTTGATACAAGGGAGTAACAAGGTCGGGGATTGAATGTTATTTCTTGTACTTAATATTCAAATATATTCATTATTTTAGGATTTCTTTTTGATGAGTTACATTCTTTCTCATCTTTTCCAACTTTAACAATGACACATTTTGAGTGCTAGTACGATCTATTTCCTTGGAGTGCTCATTAAAGTGATCCTCAAAGTGAATTGGTGATTGGCCTTGGAATTGTGTAGGGCTTAAATTGATGAATGATTTGGGAGAATTATCTCGTAGTTTGGTTATGTCTTGAATTAATGAAATGAAATTTTCTAAGAAAAGAAATTCATCCAATCCACCCCATGAAAAACCCTAAGATGAACCCACCATCAATTATTTTTTAGTACACGTCATTTTTATTATATGTTATTTAAATTATATCTTTATTTCTCCAAGTAAAATCTACCTCAAAGCTGGCCACTTCATATCAAATCCATCAACAAATCATTGTGTCTCAAGGTTTCTTCTTCAGTCCATGTGGATTCGGTCCCTACTTGTACTTCAACGACCGCTTTTACCAGTAGGGTAAATTTTGGCGCAACCAGCCCCGTACCCAGTTGGTCACATGGCCTCAAACGCATTTCCCTGAACACCAGAGGCTGCCGACTACCAATGAGGGCCTTGGGTGTGATAGTGGTGAAACTATGCCCTCATTGGCAGAGTACACAGTGGAAGAAAAATAAACATACAATAATGGAAGCCATAATAACCGACAATATAAACAGCAAAAGACTAAATCAAAAAACTGGATCACATATGTATATATGAAATGATGCATGATACATAGCTAGGAAAGCATCCAAACAAGTCACAATGCTGGAAAACAATACAGTATCAAACAAGTAAAAAAGAAAAGTAAACAGCTCCTCAGCATCGCAAGCCAAAGCTTGGTCCCATGCTCCCCTACTCCAAGAAATCAAGTTCCAGATGTTGAAGGGTGTTTTCCCTTGTCTATACCTGCAAAAACATAGTCTACTTGGGCCCAAAAGCATGGCCCATATAGGGTGTGAGGTGAAATACTAGAAGGCATTAACCCGAAGATATGTGTCTAACATTCAGTGAGTATATAGTAGGTAAAAGTACAATAAATAGTAAATAGAAACAGCATGCAATAGGCAGAAATAGTAAGCAGTAAAAAGGATGATACATAGCAGAAATCAATCCTCAACCAATCAACAGTAGTGAAACAAACATAAAAAAGCTGGAAACCCTCTTGGAAGTACTCGCAGCCATCCCTCTTTGGTCCTATCCAAGAAGTACCACAACCCTATGGGCAGTGCGCTCAGCCTAACGTCTTTGGCATAGTTATATGAATTTATGAGACTCTCTGGGAAAGCTCACTCGGTAAATTCCCATTATAGTCTGGGATAGTCAGGGACTCTCTGAGGAAGATCACGCGGTCTAGCCCTCTTATCCCCAAGGTCTAGAGACTCTCTGAGGAAGCTATCATGGTCAATTCCTCCTATAGCCTCAGGTATACCATAGACTCTCTGAGGAAGCTCACTCGGTCAATTCCTCCTCTTTCCAGGGAAGGTTCTTAAAAAGATTCAAACAAGATAAGACTCTCTAAGGAAGCTCACTCAGTCTACCCTCCTATAGTGTATAAAAATCCAAGACTATCTGGCAGCTCACTCAGTCCATCCCCTCTGTAGTATATAATGTCTAAGACTCTTTGGTAAGCACACTCGGTCTATCCCTTATAGTCTATAGCACCAGGTTCCTTTAGCCCTATGTCAGCCAGTGCATAATAATTCTATAAGGCCAAATTACACCTATAGATATACTTGGCTAACCAATGTAAACCTATAAATCTACTTAGCTAAACTGTCTTCAAGGAAACAAGCATGTAATCAGTTTCACTTTAACCTATAATCGCAAGGCATGAAAACGGTGTAACAGCCAATGGAAAATGAGACCCAAAGGTCGTAAATAGAACGAAGCAAGGAAAATACATTCAATCACAAAAATTTGTCCTCTAACAGGTTCAAATTACCTCTACACAAGCATACAGCTAAGGCAGGAAAACAACAAGGTCAAAAAGGTAAACATGCAATACCCCGTTTGCGGGTATTAGTGGAAATTCGCCCATAAAACTCTGAGAATTTGAACGGTAAGGCACAAACCAACTACCTAGATCCTAGGGGATCGATATACATGAACCACGATGGCTAATACCCCTGGAATGTCATAGATCTGAGAAAACGCACAAAATGTTCAACCTTAGATAACATGATAAAGAGGAAGAGTTCGAACACAAGGCTCAAGCAGAAGGAAGAACTCATCGCTGTGCTTCCAAAGCAATAGATCGTGCTCGAATCGGAGAACAGACGGAGAGGCTGGATCTCTGGGAAGATCCAGCCATACGGGTCACTCTCGGATGAACTAGACATAGAAGAAGATGATTTGGGTGATTAGGCGTGACCCCGGTCCATTTAGTGAAAAGAAAAGAAAAAGTACATGGTGTGTATTTTTAAAGTACACGGTGTGTAGTGGGTCTTTCTGTACTCTACCAAAATCGTCCTCCACGTTACCCCTACACACCATGTTTGTGGCCGGGGCATGGATAGCACACGGCTTCGAGCCAGAGAAGAGTGCATGGCATGTACTCAGAAAGTACACGACGTGTTCTTACACAATTTAATTAAGGTGGGGAGAATGCATCGACTCAAAAATCTAAAGTAGGAACCTTATATTTGACAGCGTGTATAACACAAGAGACCAAAAACGTTAGGGGATACAATACCCTGATAATGTAAAATATATTTACTATTTTAAATAGATTTGATATGTTAAAGATTTTACAATTCAGGAAACATAAAGTAATCTTGTGTTACATGCAAGAGTGGTTCTTTTTGAAAGCTTACATTACATCCAAGATCACGTTTCACTGAACAATAATATATTATTATAATATTATTGTAATAAGATATAACATAGCTATTAAATTATTAGTTATGAATATTAATAAATAACTTATGAAAATTATGGTTTAAAAAAATATAAAATGAATTAATTGGTTAAAAGTTAATTAAAAATGAATATAAGAAGCAATTGAATATAAAGTGAATATTTTTATAGAAAACTATTTCTATACAGAAAAGGTTGTTTTACCATAATTGATTAAATTAATAATAATTAGTGATTGATATTAATGTAATGATTATATTATTTGTTCAATAAAATATTTTTTCTATTCAAACAATAGATTTTATAGGCATCAGTTGATTAAAAACCCAATTTCACACATAAAAACCCTTATTTTTATAAAGGCAATTTTACGGCCTTTTAAGGGAGAACCCATTTTAAATATGAATTTTGACAATTTAATTGATTTAATATGTAATAATAAACTCAATATTTTCAATAGAACCATAAAAATCAGGTTAGGTAAAAATTTTGTTATTTTTCTATGAAGATTAATTTTCTAATGAATAATAAAAAATACTGAATTTTAGTTCAAAACTGCTTTTTCATATAAATTATTTAAAATGTTAAAATATGTTTTTTATTGGTTTTAAAGTTTAATTAGAAATTTTTTTATAAATTAATAAATTTTGTTTCATTGGAATCAATTTCACTTTGAAATTGACTATAAAAACATAGTAAACGTCTATACTTTTTTACATTAAAAACCCACATTGTGGTCTCATTTACGGTATTAAATTTAAATTAATTTTTTCCAATTTTGTGACTAAAATTTGGAAAAATGGATTGAATATTTTTAATAATAAGAAATTATAATTTCTAATAAGGTCAACTTTGTTTTTAAACAAAAAAATAGTCAAAGTAATTAAAATTAATTACAATTATTATGGTAAAATTAAGCTTAATAATGGACTAAAAGATTAACTTAAGATCCTAAATGACCTATCCACCTGCCCAAAACCCGTTTTATGGAAATAATTAATCAATTAACCTTCCATTATTCACTTCTTATTATTTTTTAATACTATTTTAGTAAAAAATTTGGGTACACCTATCTTCTTTTCAAAAAAACCAAGTGAGTACTTTTCCTCCCTTCTAAAGACCACCACTTATCCCCCTTACTCACAACTCTCATGACACATTGTATTGACCAAAATATGCACCTATATCCACTAAAAATACCACAAAATAATATCTATAATCCTCACTTTGTGCAGCAATCCACATAAGGAAACCTTTTTGTACAAACCAAAAGGAGTTACCTGATTTTTCAGGTAACATTTTCCAACAATCTATTTTCTTTCATTTACCTATACACTCACTAACATATCCTTATTATATTCTTGTATAATAACACCAGTAACATAAATATACTAGTTTTTCTTTATGAATATATTTCAACCTACACTTACACACACATCTATCTAACAGGTAATGAACATGTTGTTTTTGTGTATGGTGAACTACTGCCTCATGAAACAATGATTGTTCATTTTTCCATTACCATATTACATGGTGGCCATTATGATGGAAACTCAATATATATGAAATATATGATATAAATAATACCATTATTCTTCTGTAATTATTTTTATAACACATACCTCTATACATTTCATTTTTGGTAAATATGATAACATTGCTTGTGGAAGTGTAGACTACCTCCCCCTCAATGCGACGTGAATTGTTCACGTTATACATGGAATTTATTAAGGATGATATAAAAATATATGACATATATTAAATATATATGATAATGTAATTATAATATAAATTAGTATACATATCATTTAATTTTCATGATTTTAATATACAATAATGAAATGAAATTAGCGTTCATGCGTATGTACGACCTACTATCTCCAGGAACGGTTCTTTCTGTTTCTTATATAAAATTATTATAGATTCTTCTAAATAAATATATAAAGATTATATGGAATAATTAATTCATTTTTTTTAATTTTTGAGATGATGAAACACTGATATAATTAATGATAACAACAAGTAATAAGTTAAAACATACTCGAGAAAACTGTGAAATTAACACCCAAAATAGTGAAATTAATGAATGTTTCTTAACAAATGAGTAATGATATATTTTATAAAGTAAATGGTATTATAAAATTTAGTATTGTCATGATAATAGTTATTAACATATTTTATGCCACTATATAGGAGGATAAAGTCCTCACAACAAAAAGGGAGGATAAGGTAAGGAATTCTAGTCATACTTTTCTTTCTCTTAGGCATACACCATATACCCAACATATATGATTTTTTTAGTGTATCTTATGTCCATTTTGATACATTATATCATGAATCCTTTTCTTTATTGTATAAAAAACATTCCTTCATGGGAATTATTATTTAAATGTTTGACGTGGTATGTAAGACTTTGGGATGCTTAATGACTATTTTCCTTAAACAAATCATAATGATTATCTTTGAAATCTCACTTCCATTTTTGATTTTTAACTTTTTCTTGAAACAATTTCTTTATTGTAATAATTTTTTATTAGAAATTACCTTCAATATCCATGTTCTCACAAAATGGATATTATTATTATAACATAAATTATATATCATTTTACACAGAGTGTTCACATTGACAGTTATTTGATTAATAGGGAAATTATTTATAATTTTTATATTCTATTAAATATGGATACATTTTTAAAAGGAATGTTATTTACTAAATATACGAGTAATGATTTGGACTAGTACAACCCGGTTGGGGCCTGGTTATAGATATCCCATGGATGCATCTGGAGTCTTATGAGACGAAAAATTAGAACAAATCAAATGATTTTTTACCCAATTTGTTTTAAACCATCTTGTGAAAATTATGGATGGTAATGGTACCGTATAACTAGGAAACATGGTTTCCTATAATAAAGCATCTCCATATTTTATATTCAGTTATCATTCATACATGAGATTTTGCATCGACATATCGGTGGATGCATTTCATTTTCAGGCTTTAGTTATTATTTATCCGTGAGATTTTGAATCAACATATTTATAGATTCATTTAATTATTAGATTATTTATTAAATGGATTGTGTTTTAGTTATTCGCATTTACCTATTGATTTTTCTTTATTGAGTTTTTTTAAAGGCTTTCATTAATAGTTATTATCCTATCCATGTTCATTATTCTAATCTATTCAATATTTCATCAACTTTACATACCCTTAAGAAGAATTTGAGATCACCATTATTATGTTTCCTTTCCCCGAGTTATGAAGAATAAATATTTTCATGATCATTCACGGATTATGTTTAATTCATTTTATTATATGTCATGTTTTGTTTTGTTTTCCCAACATATTATTGGAAACATTTGTGTAATCTGGATTTAGAAAACCTCATTTATATAATCTAGATTTCAAAAACTTCTAAACTGATCGGTCCTTTAGGATTTATTTTCTTATAATCATGCTAATATAATAAAATAATGCATCAGCTCCTAACTTCTAGGGCCGGGGCAATACATGGCCCCCCTTTATGAGTACATTTTTTATAGCTCTTATAGAGGGGGCCATTTACCAGTTCTTTTTTATAAGTACTAATAAAGGGGCTCAGTTTACATATCTATTTGTAACACTGTTAAAGACCCCCTTTAACTGTGCTAAAAAAGCGTTGTTATAGACCCCAATTAGCAACACTTTTTCTTGCACTGAAAAAGGGGGTCTTTAACAGCGCTTTTAAAGCCCCATCGATGGATAAAACTTTTTTTCTAGTAGTGCGTGGGAATTTTATGCCTTTCTTTATGAACATCCTTCCTTTTATGTTTTTCGGTTATTAATTACATTGGGGTCATGTGTTTGGTTTCCAAATCCTTGACTAAGTGGCCTTGGTATAAATAATTTTAAATATATATATTTAAAAATATTGGAATATAATTATAAATATATTTATATAATTATATATAAATATATAATTATATATAATTATATATATTTATATAATTATATATTTAATAATGATCTCAATTATAATATTATAATTATTTTGATGTATATTTATTTATAATTATCATTATAATTATATATATCTAAATATAATTATAAAAATATATATATATTTAAAAATATTTGTACATAATTATAAATAATTATATGTAATTATATATATATTTATAATTATATATAATTATATTATTTTAACTATAATAAATGTATTTATTATTTTGTTGATAATTATAAATATATTTTTCTTATTAATCAGTGCCCTAGGCATGATGATGTGCACACATAGGATGATAATCATCAACCTGGTGAGGCATTGCATGAGTTGGCAAATGAGGTTCTTGTCCAATGTGTTGCACCAGAAGACTCTCATTCACATCATGAAGGGGAATGTTGCATTATGAATCTACTGAAAGTGGTCTTCTCGGGACATGTTCCATAGGAGGATGGGTCCAGGTAATCTGATGATCAGTTGAAAATGAATTATTATCATGACATTCAAAATGGTTTCAATTTTTCAGGAATTTCTGGTAAATTGGGTAATATCTCAAAATGATGGATGTGACAATGAGAAGCATATGGTTTTATTGGACACCAATCATCTTAGGCCTCTAGGTAGTGGTAATGTTGTTTATTTTTAAAATGTTGTCATAAATGGAATGTGAATGACGATCAACGGTGAAGGTTTTACTCTATTCCAACCAAAAAGATGGTTGTAGAAGGATTATTCTAATCTACCAAGGAATGTGTCTACCAGAACATCTTCCAAGGCATCAAAGATCTAGATCACTTTAGAGTTGTAAAGGTCCAATGCAATGATCCTTATCGTTCTCAACCAAGGTAATTCACAGTTGGAGTGGTAAACTACAAATGAATCTGACTATGATTATGAAAATGATCATTTATCTTAAGGTCATTAAACTTCTTTTTCGAATGATAGAAATTCTCTTTGTTTGACCTCGTATGTTCTCTTGTTAACTTTTTCAATCATATTTAAATAAAAGTTCAATAACTTTTCCTTTGACTAAAATTTTTCATATATATATTATTTATGTATGTTTATTATAATTTTATAAATATTAATATATTTATATTTATTTATTTATTTATAATTATAATTATAAATAAATATATAAATAAATTTTTTTATATATTTATAAAATTTTTTATTTTTTTTATTCGATAGTCAGGGTCGAAGCCTCATTATTAAAAGAGAAGAACAAATAATAGCACAAAGTGGATGAGGAAGAGTCAGACATGACAACTCTTCCCTCATTCAAAAATCAAAAAACATATAGAAAACATAAAAGATCATATTCTAAACTATTACAATATCCAAATTCCTCATACTAGTCAGAGTCATCTACTAATGAACTGATGTAGCTATACTAAGGATTCCACCCATCTGTAAGAGATATTGATTGGGTTATCCTAGTGGGCTTAAGATGGGATTAATTCTTCTATGATCTTGGTTTATTCATTTAGAATGATGAGAAACCTTCATCCTCCTTCACCTTACCTTTAGCAATAATGTCTCTAAAGGATATCTTTGTAGATGGGACTTCCTCCTTTATATCCTTCTATTCTCTCTCAATCTTTTTAAGTTTCCAATTCCCTTTAATATCTTCCAATCATTGAGAACCTATAAAAGATGAGTAATTAAAATCTATATCCATAAGTTGAACATTAAGTCCTTTTTGTCTAGTAGGTCCCAATAAGGCTCCCTAAATCTAGAGCCAAGATAGAGTCTATTAACTGTCCAAAAGCAGAAATAGAGGTTAGTTGAACACATTTATTTCCATCATAATGAAGCTTCACTAGGTCATGCCGTATACTAGACTCTCCCCACTTATAAGGACTGTAATCCACCACAGAGGATTTCCATCCAGTCTTATTATCTAAAGACTCATAAGAAACTCATTTAGTCATTATAGGAGGTCCAACATTATAACGACCCATAGTTTACATACATTGTTAGTACATCAAAATTTAATTACACTTATTACAACATATATCAAAACCATGAAAGGACCGTATAGGTATAGTGTCTTTAGAAACTGGGAAACATATACAACTGGTTCATAAAGCGTCTACACTATCTCCCATTTATTTCATCATTTATATAGTCCCTTTTGGAATATCTTACTTAATAACCTTCTTCCTGACCTGGGGAAAGAAAACATACAAAAGGGTGAGCTCAAATTCTCAGTAATGGTAAACAAAAGAAATATCAATCACATCATATTCATAAGAACAGAACATTTTAGAAATCCTACCCTGCAAAAGAGATCATAATTTCATAACATGGGATAAATATTGGTAGTGAAATGTAATCACAATAATCATAACTTAAAACATGAAGCTTTGTGTCATACACACATAATCATATAGAATCATTTATTATTAGTGAAGACTCTTTTCCAAGACTATCTTAGTGGACAAAGTCCATTTCTGAACCGATTTCACTCCTCGTTTCAGTCCTGTTTCACTGAACCGGTTTAACCTGTCGTTCCAACCATGTCTATCTCATGAGATATAAAATCATTACCCAATGCATTGGAGGGAGATATAGGTCTCACCCATCTCATAATTATACCATTCTTATGTGTGCCAAAAAATCATAAATCATACATTATTGTATATCCCATCTAATAAAAATGGGATTCTTAAACATCATGATGTCATAAAACAATTCATATAAGATAATGAAATTCATAAAAATATTTCCATCACAACATAATCAAATCAATGTAATAATAGGAATTTAAACAGAACCCTATGTTATCTTAGATGGAAAATAATTTTGATAAAACGCTTAAACTCTATTCTTGAGGAAAATAACCTTTCTACTTCAAAAACACTTTTCTTGTCTTAACATGTCATACAATTATAAACTAAAATAAGTTGATTAAAAATAAACATGAAAAGTTGTAAAGGAAGCTTCTTGGAAATAATGTTTTAAAAATCCATTCATGCCGTATAAGTTTAAAAAAACATTCTTCTCGTACTTTTGTCAGAAAAGTCACAAAATTCCTCGTATGAAAAACGAAAAAAGATTCCGTTCAAATATTTTACTAAAAACTCACCAAAGGGTAAAATTGTATTTAAACAATTGTAGGTGGATGTAAATAATATTACATATTAAGGAAAAATGGATGTGGATTATAAAATACACCCCAGTAAATACCAAAGTATAATCAATCTCGGATTAAATTAGATTGTGATATTTTCCCTTACCTTAGGTCTGATTTGCTTTGTAAGTGTCTGAACCTCTTGTATAATGATTTAAATAATGTTGTTGACTTATTCCAGAATCATAAATATTTTTATGATATCATATATGTTCATATTCTTAGCTTCTTATTAGTAATATTTCATTACTACTTGTTATTCGGGTGTTTATTACTTTTTGTTCTTATGCGTGTTTTGTCAAATAAATTCTTAATTTTTCATTTTAGGTTATAGATACCTCATTTCTAGAATTGTATTAGTGTAATATATATCATATTAATTCATTCAATTCATTTATATAATCATTATGCAATGAAGATCATGTAGAACGAGCTGCATCACATCGTGGAGATGGTATTCCGTACGTACGCACGAGCGATGATATCATTAACATGATCGTGGAATTGTATTGGAGTGTATGTATACTATTTCAGAATCAATATCACTTTATAGTAATCATATATAGTCATTATTTACACCATTATACCCATCCAAGTAAGGTGGTGGTGGAAAATAGATTACACCACGACGTGGAGACAGTATTCCATACGTACGTACGCGTGGTGATTTCGTTTTTCCTAGGATGGATAAATGGTGAAATATGGTTCTTTAATACTTATAAAAACATATCAGTATATGAGTGATACTTATGTTATTACTTCTTAATGAAACAACTAATGAAGATGAAGTGGAAGAAGAAATAATGTTGAAGGAATCGGTAACGGACATTACCTCTTCTTTGAACCGCCTCTTTGAGACCTCCACTTAGGGAACTAAAATTGGTCTTTGAAGAAGACCAGGACCTCTAGGATGTTTGTAAGGAAGTGTAGAAGAGAATTTGTCAGGGTTTGGACGATCATGAAGGCTCTAAGTGGTGTGAGGAAAAGAGAGAGGAGGTGCCCTTTTATAAGGGAGGAGAGGGGCACCTTTGGAATAACTAAAAATATTATTTTATTATAACATCCAATTAAGTTTTTAATAGCTCCTAATTGATATATTTCGGAGCTAAGGTGGGGATGGTGCGAAAACCTCTCATCCAATAGAATTTAGACAAGTTTAGGTATCAATTTTAACCTTATCATTTAGATTTAACATTAAGTTAGATAATTTATCTTTTACCGTGTCTTCTTGTTTTCTTACACTATAAGGTTAATAAACTTACAATAACCATCCAAACGAACCCCAGGTTGTTTATTATTAATATATATAACCTTAATTAAGTCCTTTTGCCGAACCATAGATTTTTAGGAATAAAATAACAATTAATAATATAATATTGGTTTTAAAAACAATTTTATGTCAATTTTGACACTATTTGGTAATTGATTTTTTTGAAATTCATAACAGAAATATTAGTTCGAAAAAAGTTAATTAAATCAATAATAACATGTCATATTAACATATAAAATTAGTTTAATTCATAAAAAGTCTCAAATTACATTTATTTGGGTGTTTATAACATCAATTATGTTAATATTTCATTAATTAGATAATTACTTCGACATCATTGTGTCATAAATAAATTTAATTATTTAATGTCTAAAAATTATAAATAAAATACCATTATTTAGGAAATAGTTTTATCTTTCTAATTAATTTTATAGTCGAATTTATCTTATGTATAACCCTATATTAAAAATGATTTAGTTATTAAACTTTGTTTTTAACTATTTTAACCCTTCTTTAAATAATCTAATAATAAATGTCCTAATCTAATCCATGTGGGTCTAAATGGGAATATTTTATTCCTAAGGTTGTTTTTGGTCAAATTACACTTATCTAATAGAATTAGGACATGTGTTAGCGTTATAATAATATCATTTTTACCCTTAATTACCCTATTTACTTTTAACCGTGGTAAAAAAGTAAAAAGTTACTATTCACCAAAAATTATTTTCATCTCATTGAACCAAATTTTAGTCCTTGATATTAACTGTGTCTCTTGGATTTTTGAAATTTCATTCACAGAAGTGGTAAAATTAAGTTTTAGGAAAAATTAATTTTTTTAACTACCACTTAGTGGTTTCACTATTCATCAAAAAATGAAAGTTTCCAGAAAAATACAAAAAAGTAGGCCTAAGCTATATTTGATATTATGAACTCAAAAATGATGTCTATTTTACCAAATTAAAAACATATCAGTAGCATTAATTAATTTAAAAATTAATTATCGTCATCAAAACAAATAGTGTGTTTTTAAAAGATAATAACTATCAAAAGATTAACACTTGTTTATGTCTGGTTTAAATGTGAAATTACATCTAATGACCAACATTGTATTAAATGGTAAAAATATGTTCTAAATATACTTTAAAACCACTCAAATTAATAATTTATCACTATTAATTATTTAGATTAAAAAAGTTGTTTTTAATTAAAATTTAGTAATTTTCACTATTCATTATAATATGAAAGTTATCCGAAAAGTACCAAAATTTCACCCTAAGATAATTTCAATATTCCTAATCCAAAAATGAAGTCCATTTTGAAAGATAAAATTTATAAAATTTCAAAAAGTGGTTATTACTATTCATAACGGCTAGTTTTAATAATATTTTAATAGCATATCGTTGTTTAGTAAAACTCGGTATTGCGTACGATGCAAGCTATCAAGGAAGGTCGCGATTGAATATAAAGCAAGCCAAGCTAGTGTTGTGTATAGTGAAATATTCCTTTGATGATTTATATAAAAACAAAATATTTCTTATAAAAGTCTCGGGTGTTACATTCTACCCCCCTTAAAATGACTTTCGCCCTTGAAATTTGTCACTTGTAACAAACATATGAGGATACCTTTCTCTCATCATATCCTCATGCTCCCATGTAGCTTCTTCTAATTGGTGGTTCCTCCATAAAACTTTCACCAATTGAGTGGTCTTGTTTCATAGGACTTTTTCGCTACGATCCAGAATCTCTATCGGCTCTTCTTCATAAGAAAGATCTTGCTCCAGTGGTACAACTTCTGAGTTGAGTACATGTGAAGGATCAGGTATGTACTTTCTCCGGAGAGATACATGGAACACATCCTGTACTTAAGAGAGATTTGGTGGAAGCGCCAATCGGTAAGCTACCTTTCCAACACGATCCAGTATTTCGAAAGGACCGATATATCTAGGGCTCAACTTCCCCTTCTTTCCAAATCTCATGACCCTCTTCCAGGGAGATATTCGTAAGAACACTTTATCACCCACTTCAAACTCTAGGTCTTTTCTTTGGTTGTCGGCACAACTTTTCTGTCGAATCTGATCTGCTCTTATGTGTTGTTGAATAGATCAGACCTTTTCTGCCATCTCATCAACAAGATCAGGTCCTAATAGCTTTCTTTCCCCAACTTAATCCCAGCAAGTTGGAGTCCTACATTTCTTTCCATAGAGAGCTTCATAAGGAGCCATCTGAATACTGGAGTGAAAGCAATTATTATAAGAAAATTCCACCAAAGGTAGGTGTTTATCCCAATCTCCTTTGAAATCCATAGAGCAAGCTCTCAACATATCTTCTAGAGTTTGAATAGTCCTCTCAGACAGAGAGACAGTCTGTTTGAGGATGATAAGCAGTGCTGAAACTCAACTCTGTATCCAGAGAATGCTAAAGACTTTTCCAGAACATTGAGGTAAACCTCGGATCCCGATCAGATATAATAGAAAGTGGTACTCCATGCAATATTACCACTTCCTTTACATATATCCTGGCAAGCTGATCCAGAGAGAAATCCTCTCTAATAACAATGAAGTGTGCAGACTTTGTAAGACGATCAACTATGACCCAGAGAGCATTATTGCCTTTGGATATTTTAGGAAGTCCAGTGACAAAGTCCATAGTGATGTTTTCCCATTTCTATTTGGGTATGAGTGATGGTTTTAACATCCCCTTAGACTTCTGTCTCTCAACTTTAACTTGCTGACAAACAAAGGATTGAGAGACATATTCAGCAACATCTCTTTTCATGCCATCCCACCAGAAGTACTCTTTCAGGTCCCTATACATCTTTGTGCTTCCAGGATGAATAGAGAATGAAGAACTATGAACCTCATCCAGCAGTTCCTTCTTTAATTCGGGGATGGGAGGAAGACAAACCCGATTCCTGAACTTTATTATCCCATCACAATCAAGGTTGAAATCAGGAACATTTCTCACCTTATTTTGTAACTCTACATCTTCTTTCTGTGCCTCTTTAATCTTCACATGTATAGATGGTTGAACATTCATTTGAGAAAGATAGGATTTTCCCCCTTCCATTATAATTCCAAGATCCATCCTTTGTAAATCCATAAATATTGGATCTTTTGTGATCCTCATCATGGATAAACTGGCATGGTCTTATTGACTTAATGCATTTGCCACCTTGTTTGCGTTCCCAGGGTGGTAATGAATTGAGCAGTCATAATCCTTAATCAGCTCTAACCATCTTCTTTGGCACATATTCAGCTCCTTTTGTGTGAAAATATACTTTAAACTTTTATGATCAGTATAAATGTCACACCTTTCTCCATAAAGATAATGCCTCCAAATCATTAATGCAAAGATTACCGCAGCTAACTCTAAATCATGAGTTGGGTAATTTTTCTTATGGATTTTCAACTGTCATGAGGCCTACACTACTGGAAAATCAGCCTATACCCATGGTTCAAAACTGTGAGTATAGCCCCCAAAACCGTGGGTATAGGCTATACCCACGGTTTTGGGAACCGTGGGCTGGAACGGCATCGGTATAGGTCCCCAACCTATACCCACGGTTTTCGAAAACCCTGGGTATAGGTGTTCTGCCACCGTGTCAATGAAACATACACAATTGTCACGGTGTCAAAGGATTTTCCCCACGGTTTCAAAACTGTGGGTATAAGTCCTAAAATAATGCAGCCGACAGGTTTCGAACCGCAACCTCTCTGCTGCAGACGAAGAACCTAACCACTACGCCAACACCGCTTTTATGTATATATATTTATATTTAGTTAAATATGGTTATATAAATCATGGGTATAGAGGGAAGAACTGTGGGTATAGGACTCCTGCCAAAAAAATTTGCCTTCCCGCGGAAAATATTTTTTTCCCGCGCACACACGGGAAACCTATACCCACGGTTTTTCATAACCGTGGGTATAGGTATTTTATCCCAGACCTATCCCCACGGTTTCCCCCAAAAATGTGGGGATAGGTACCCCTATACCCATGATTTTGGAAAACCATGGGAATATGTGTATATTCAGTACCTATCCCCATGGTTTTCCAAAACAGTGGGGATAGACCGCCCCTATACCCACGGTTTTTCAAACCAGTGGGTATAGGTCTTGAAACATTACCTATCCCATGGTTTTCCAAAATCGTGGGTATAGGGTTACCTATCCCCACAGTTTTGGGGATAACCGTGGGGTTAGATCCATTTTCCAGTAGTGATAAGCTATCACCAAATCATTTTTCATAAGAACACACCCCAATCCCTTCTTGGATGCATCACTGTAGATAACAAACCTTTCTCCACTACAAGGAAGTGTGACCACAGGTGCACTGGATAACCTTCTTTTTAACTCCTTGAAATTCTCTTCACATTCCTCTGTCCAAACCATCTTAATTCCTTTCCGAGTAAACCTGGTGAGTGGATTCGATAATCATGAAAAATCATTCACAAAACGTCGATAATATCCAGCCCAACCAAGAAAACTTTGGATCTCAATTACTGTTGTTGGTCTCCACCATCTTTTGATAACATCTATTTTTTCTGGATCCACATACATCCCCTATTTTGAGATTATGTGACCCAAAAATGAAACTTTTTGAAGCCAAAATTCACACTTGGTAAATTTGGCATAAAGCTTCTCCTTTCTTAGGGTCTTCAATACAATTCTCAAGTGATATTCCTGTTCAACGTTGCTATTTGAATATACAAGAATATCATCCATAAATAATACCACAAACTGATCAAGATAGTCTCTAAAGACTCTATTCATTAGATCCATGAAGATAGCAGGGGAATTAGTAAGACCAACTGGCATCACTATAAATTCATAGTGTCCATACCTTGTACGGAAAGTCGTCTTTGGTATATCCTCCCTTTTGACCCTTAATTGATGATACCCTAAACGAAGATCAATCATGGAAAAGTATTGAGATCCTTGTAGTTGGTCAAATAAGTCATCAATGTGCAGGAGAGGATATTTGTTCTTGATAGTGATCTTGTTAAGTTCTCGATAATCAATGCAGAGTCTCATTGATCCATCATTCTTCTTAACAAACAGAATAGGTGCTCCCCAAGGTGATGCACTAGGGCGTATGAATCCCTTGTCAATATTCTCTTGGAGTTGTTTCTTCAATTCTGGCAACTCAATTGGGGCCATTCTATAAGGTGTCTTTGAAATAGGCAAAGCACCCGGTACGAGTTCTATTGAAAACTCAACTTCACGATTTGGTGGAAGACCCGAAAATTCCTCTAGAAAGACATCATCCAACTCCCGTAAAATGGGCATATTCTTAATCGTTAGTTTCTCTCCATCCATTTTAGATAAATAACCCTCATTTAGTGGAATCAATACCCATAAGATGGAAGATATTTCCACTTGAAGGTTATGTTCATCCTTGCATCGATAGACAATCATAGATTGATCTGGAATATGAAATATGACTTCCCTTCTTTGGAAATTGATATGATCTCTATATAAAGAAATCCAATCCATGCCAAGAATCACATAAAATTCCAATATAGGAAGGATCACAAGATTTCTAGGAAGCACTTTCCCACAATCTTCAGTCGGGGAAGAATTATAAACTTTTGATGCAACTGTTGTGCCATTAGTGGTTGTTACAGCTAACTCAACATCTAATTGTTTATGTAATACGGTGATACTCTTAGAAAATTATTCAGAAACAAAAGAGTGGGTGGATCCAAAATCAAATAAAACATTTGCTACTTTAGAGTGGATGGTAAGTGTACCTTTCACCACATCGTTATCGTACTCCACATCACTGATAGAAATTGCATGTGACTTTCCTTTATCTTTAGCCTTAAGAGTTTGTTGACATCAACCATCATCACCAACCCTTGGATTTGAGCATTGATTGGAATAATGTCCCATCTCCTTGAACTTGAAACATTGAAGTGTAGTAGGTTCATTCTGTGTATCCCTTCCTTTGTTTTCACCATTAGACATCTTCATCCCATCATTGCGGCATTAAAATTCCCGATGACCTTTTTTCCACATTTGAAACATTTACTTTTCCCTTTACGAAAACTCCCTCCATGTTTCTTTCCACACTTTGAGAATAAGGGAAAGCTCATCTTCTTTTTAGTGTTCTCTTTAGATTTTACTTTGAATTCCATTTTCCTCTTCTTATCAAACCCATCTGACTGATGGGTTACTCCAATCTCCATCTCATCTTTGAGAGCACATCGAACGATTTCCTTGTAGCTATTGAAGTCCCTTATGGCTAAGGCCTTTCGAAGACTTTGTTTTAAGCCACTAAAGAATTGATTGATCTTACTCTCAGGTTGGATAATAATACCAGAAGGGTACCTTGAAAGTCTTGTAAAATTTGCTTCATAGGTACCAACAAATTCATCATCCTGTTGCTTTAGTTCAAGAAACTCTTTCTCCATCTTTGTTCAGAGAATACGAGGGAAGTACTTATTGAAAAATAAGTTCTTGAACTCGTCCCATTCCATGGACTCAATTTCATCCCTTTGCCTCGTATTCTTAATAAGATTCCACTATTGATCAGAATCTCCTTCCAAACGATACACTGCTAGGATGACTTTATCATGTTCAGAACATTGAAGAACTGAAAATATCTTTTTAGTAGTACTAATCCATTGTTCAGCAACTAATGGATAAGTAGACCCGCTGAATGAAGGTGGACGCTGCCTCATGAATGATTCAACAAAATGTTTCTCCTTCCTTTACTCGTTTGGATGTCCTGCATGATTCATAGCTTGAGAAATTTTTGTGAGCACGGTTACAAGATTTTGCATTCCAGCTCCCAGAACATTTGGTTGCTCAGGGGGATAATCATTGCATTGCCCGTCGCATTCCCCATTAACACGGTTCCTTCAGGTTCCATCCATTGACTAAAACCAAGAAGAATAGTGTGAGAATCACTAATTATAATAGGAAAACCACATAATCAAGAATAAAATTTGACACTTAAGGTCTTATCCTAGGTTATTCATGGCCATTTCTAAAACACTAAGATTGTGTTCTATACTTAGACTTATCCTTAGGGTTCTTACTAAGGCTGTCACATCATAGTTTCCAAAGGTTGACTATACCTTCCCTCTGATACCAACTATAGTGAGCCATACTTTACATACATTTTTAGTACTTCAAAATTGAAGTACACTTATTACAACATATGAAAAACCATGAAAGGAACGTATAGGTATAGTGTCTTTAGAAACTGGGAAACATAAACAACTGGTTCATAATGCATCTACACTGTATCCCATTTATTTCATCATATCTATAGTCCCTTTTGGCATATCTTACCTAATAACCTTCATCCTGGACTGGGGAAAGAAAACATACAAATGGGTGAGCTCAAATGCTCAGTAAGTGTAAACAAAAGAAATATCAATCACATCATATTCATAAGAATAGAACATTTTGGAAATCTTACCCTGCAAAGGAGATCATAATTTCATAACATGGGATAAATCATGGTAGTGAAATGAAATCACAATAATCATAACTTAAAACCTGAAGATTTGTGGAATACACACATAATCATAGAGAATCATTTCTTATTAGTCAAGACTCATTGCCAAGAATATCTTAGTGGACAAAGTCCATTTCTGAACCGAGTTCACTCCTCGTTTCAGTCCTGTTTCACTGAACAGGTTTAACCTGTCGTTCCAGGCATGTCTATCTCATGAGATATAAAATCATTACCCAATTAATTGGAGGGAGATATAGGTCTCACCCATCTCATAATGATACCATTTTTATTTGTGCCACAAAATCGTAAATCATACATTATTGCATAACCCATGTAATAAAAATGGGATTCTTAAACATCGTGACGTCATAAAACAATTCATATAAGATAAAGGAATTCATAAAAATATTTCCATCACAACATAATAAAATCAATGTAATAATAGTGATTGAAACAGAACCCTATATAATCATAGATGGAAAATAATTTTTATAAAACACTTGAACTCCATTCTTGAAAAAAATATCCTTTTTACTTTAAAAACACTTTTCCTTTCTTAATATGTCATACAATTCTAAACTAAAAGAAGTTGATTAAAAATAAAATTGAAAACTTGTAAAGGAAGCTTCTTGGAAATAATTTTTTAAAAATCCATTCATGTCGTATAAGTTAAAAAACATTCTTCTCGCACTTTTGTCGGAAAAGTCAAAAAATTCCTCGTACGAAAAATGACAAAAGATTCCTTTCAAATATTTTACTAAAAACTCACAGAAGGGTAAAATTGGGTTTAAAAAAATGTAGGTAGATGGAAATAACATTACATATTGAGGAAACATGGATGTGGATGATAAAATACACACCTGTAAATACCAAAGTATAAACAATCTCGTATAAAATGAGATTGTGATATTTTCCCTTACCTTTGGTCCGATTTGCCTTTTAAGTGTCCGAACCTCCTGTATAATGATTTAAATAATGTTATTGACTTATTCCAGAATCATACATATTTTTATGATATCATATAGGGTAATATTATTAGCTTCTTATTAGTAATTATTCACTACTACTTGTTATTCGGGTGTTTATTACTTTTTGTTCTCATGTGTGTTTTGTCGAATAAATTCTTATTTTTTCTTTTTAGGTTATAGATACCTCATTTACAGAATGTTATTAGTGTAATATATATCATATTCATTCAATCAATTCATTTATATAATCATTATGCATTGAATATCATGTAGAACGGGTCGCATTACATCGTGGAGACGGTATTCTGTACGTACACACGAGTGATGATATCGTTCCCATGATCGTGGAATTGTATTGGAGTTTTTTTATAATATTTCAGAATCAATATCACTTTACAATAATAATATATAGTCATTATTTACACCATTATACCCATCCAAGTAAGGTGGTGGTGGAAAATAGATTACACCACGGCGTGGAGACGGTATTCCGTATGTACGCACGCGTGGTTATTTTGTTTTCCGTAGGTTGGATAGATGGTGAAATAGAGTTTTTTAATACTGATAATAACATATAATTATATTAGTGATACTTATTTTATTACTTCATAATGAAAAAACTAAAGAAGAAGAAGTGGAAAAAGAAATAAAGTTGAATGAATCGGTAATAGACATTACCTCTTCTTTGAAGCGCCTCTTTGAGACCTCCTCTTAGGGAACTAAAATTGGTTTTTGAAGGAAAAAAAGACCTCTAGGATGTTTCTAGGGAAGTTGAGAAGAGAATTTGGCAGGGTATGTCTGAGCTTGAAAGCTCAAAGTGGTGTGAGGAAAAAAGGGAGGAGGTGCCCTTTTATAATGGAGGAGAGGGGCACCTTTGGAATGACTAAAAATATTATTTTATTATAAAGTAACATTCGGTTTTTAATAGATCTAAATTGATATATTTCTAAGATAAGGTGGGGATGGGTCGAAATACTCTCATAAAATAGAATTTATACAAGTTTACTTATCAATTTTAACCTTATCATTTAGATTTCACTTTAAGTTAGACAATTTAACTTTTACGGTGTCTTCTTGTTTTCTTACACTATAAGGTTAATAAACATACTATAACAAGCCAAACGATCCCCAAGTTGTTTATTATTAACATATATAACCTTATCTAAGTCATTTTGCCGAACCTTAGTTTTTTAGGAATAAAATTACAAATAATAATATAATATTTGTTTTAAAAACAATTTTATGTCAATTTTGACACTATTTTGTAATTGATTTTTCTGAAAATCATAAGAGAACTATTAGTTATAAAACAGTTAATTAAATAAATAATAACATGTCATATTAACATATAAAATTATTTTAATTCATAAAAAATTCTGAAATTACATTTATTTGGGTATTTATAACATCAATTATGTTAATATTTCATTAATAAGATAATTACTACATCATCATTGTGTCATAAATAAATTAAATTATTTAAAGTCTAAAAATAATACATAAAATACCATTATGTAGAAACTCCTTTTAGATTTCTAATGAATATTTATAGTTGAATTTATCTTATGTATAACCATATATTAAAAATGATTTAGTTATTAAACATTAATTTTAACTATTTTAACACTTCTTTAAATAAACTAATAATAAATGTCCTAATATAATCTAATTGGGCCTAAATGGTCATATTTTATTCCTAAGGTTGTTTTTGGTCGAATTGAACTTATCCAATAGAATTTGGACTTGGGTTAGGATAATAATAAAATCATTTTAAACCTTAATTACCATATTTACTTTTAACTGTGGTAAAAAAAAGTAAAAAGTTACTATTCACCAAAAATTATTTTCATCTCATTGAACCCCATTTTAGTACTTGATATTAACCGTGAATCTAGGATTTTTGAAATTCCACTCATAGAAGTGGTAAAATTATGTTTTATGAAAAATTCAATTTTTTAACTACCACTTAGTGGTTTCACTATTAATCAAAAAACGAAAGTTTCTAGAAAAATATCAAAATTTAGGCCTAAGAAATATTGGATATTATGAATTCAAAAATGATGTCTATTTTACCATATTCAAAACATATCAGTTGCATTAATTAATTTAAAAATTAATTCTCGTCGTCAAAACAAATATCGTGTTTTTAAAAGATAATAACTACCAAAAGATTGACACTTGTTTATGTCTAGTTTAAATGTGAAATTACATACAATGACCAAAATTTTATTAAATGGTTAAAATATATTCTAAATATACTTTAAAACCACTCAAATTAATAATTTATCACTATTAATTATTTCGAGTAAAATAGTTGTTTTTAATTTAAATTTAGTAATTTTCACTATTCATCAGAATATGAAAGTTATCCGAAAATTACCAAAATTTCACCCTAAGCTAATTTCGATATTCTGAATCCAAAAATGAAGTCCATTTTGAAAGATAAAATTTATAAAATTTCAAAAGGTGGTTATTACTATTCATAACAGCTAGTTTTAATAATATTTTAATAGCTTATCGTTGTTTAGTAAAACTCAGTATTACGTACGACGCAAGCTGTCAAGGAAGGTCACGATTGCATATAAAGAAAGCCAAGATAGTGTTGTGTGTAGTGAAATATTTCTTTGATGATTTATATAAAAACGAAATATTTCTTATAAAAGTCTCGGGTGTTACAAACATTCTAAAAAACTGCAAGCCTACTCTTCCTAGGGATGATCCTCCCTTAAATGAAACTAAATTTCATTCTACTGGAGACATCCCAAGCCTATCCTACTCAATGTCCAATACATGTACCTATTTCTAAATGGAGGATACAAGTCTAGATAACACACCAACAGTAGTTCCATCATATATTGCATGAGGTGCCGCATTAGATGGTTATTGTGGAACTATGGTTTTAGCTGAAGCTCCAGCATCCTCGACTAGTGAGTTCACTCTGAGAGATTGACTCACTTCGACATCAGTATACCCAATATTTGACTTAGGATGTCTAGAATCTCCAGTAAGAGTAGCAATGGGTCCTGTTTTAGTTTTCTTCTTGTAGTGAGCCACATCATGCCCATATAATGAACAAAAAGGGAAATAAATCCCCTCCTAAAATTAGATTTAGAATTAAAAATATTATTTCAAATAGAAAAAAATAAATGTAGCTTCTCATAAAACAAACTTGAGAATTAATTCATAACCATGAGTGGTCAGAACAACTTTTTCAGTAAGTAGAAAATTCAGATCCACCTCATCTAACACCTCAGAGAAATACCCATACCTTGATTTTTTGTTCTCCCTATCCATTTTGATAGGGACACCAATTAAAGAAGCAATGTTGAATAAGATTTGAGGATTCAACTTGATCCAATTCATTCCAAAAATTTTTACCCAAACCTGATTAAAAGAGTTTTTGATTTCAAATAGATTGTAACTAAAATTCCACTCCTAAACACATAGCATACCTGGTTTCAGAGACACCAATCCATGGGCCCATGATGTTCCCATGAGTTCTTCATAATGAAACCGGAATAGAAAAAATTCATGGCCCACGGGAACACATCTCCAGTTAGAAAATCCACACAATAATGATAAATAGATAACAAGATCATCAAATTTCCATGGATTCTCACCTCTCGGAAGAATGACTCAACCAAAAATGGACAACATACACTAACCTAGCCTTTTGGTAATTTAATCTGATCCCACGTATACCTAGGCTCCTTTTTTGAGAACCTTAACAGAACTGACATCCTGAAGGGATATGAAGAACTGTTGATTCAAAGGATCCCAAATGCCTTGAAACGCACCCCTGGATGAACAGAGTCTTGAGCCTTGGAATACTTCTCCAGAAAAGGCATACAATGATGTTTTTCATGAGGGAACTAATTATATGAATATATATTCACACTCCTTGGATGCAAATCACTATTGTAATGGGTTGTAGGGTGGGTCGCTGCTTGATTGAGACTGTGGTCAGCATGGGCAGATTCATGACACTTTTAGGCCTTTTAGCCTGTTTTTTGTAGGCCATTATTTTGAATTTGTCCTAAAGTTCCTTTTTCTATTGGTGGGTTTTTTCCCACATGTAGATGGTTATGAAGTTTCGGGGGGACCTTCAGTGGTATGAGACACTATTGGGGAGATGATCTCGGGTACCATTGGTTTCCGATGGCATGGGATTCCTTTAGTGAACATCTCCCTCTAATGATGTACTAACACTAACACCTCTGGCGATAGGAATCAGGGATGACCTCGATCACAACAATGAAACTGATGGGCACGGAAACCTCCTCATCATGAACGGTCTGGAATCCATGATGATAACCTCATGTGGTGTGTTGTTGGTGAGCCTCGTTGATACGGTCGAGTGCATGATATTTTCAAGGATAGAAATTGTCAGCCAAATCCTGACTGCTTCTGATACTGATGGTGTTTTTGGGCTTTTAGGCCATTTTATGTGGGTCTTCATGGGTTTTATATGGTTCTTGAGACTTTATTTTTTTAGTGGTGAGTTTATCACTTTCATGTTTTGGTGACATTTTTTCCGTCACATTCTGTGCATTTGTTGTAATTTTATATTATTTAATTATTTTTTAGGGTTTGGCATTCTCAGTTCCTACAATTTCATTGTATATATATGAATTTTTTTGTTAATGTATATAACGAAAAATTAATTTTGATTACTAATTTTATAATTATTAAATATATATATTAATAGATAAATTTATTAAAAAGTTTTATCACCACTAAAAATAGCACTGATAAATATCCACATTTATCACCTCTTTTAGCAAGCAGTGATAAATGTTAACCTTTTATCAGTGCTTTATTTTTAGCACTGATAAAACATAGTTCTTTAAAAGGCATGATTTGTGGTAGTGGCAGACATTTGTATAATTCCAAGAGAACTCCATATCCTATCCAAAAACCGCAAAACTCGAAACACCACTCCATAAAATTTAAAAGTAGTGTGTACTGGAACCTGGAGGGAGTCACACTCTTCCACATATCCATCTCCATCGGAGAAATGGAAGTTAGACTTCTAGAATCACTCCTTTTAATAGAAAAAACTCCTTGGATAGAAACTGTTTTCAAAACTGAACCTAACAATTACTTCTAGACGAAACAGACATTTTTCCATTTATGGTCAAACATACATTGCTCAACCCTAAAAACGATTATAGGACCACTTATCCTTGAAAACTCATTTGATATGTAATATATTTTTGTGTGACCACACGCGCCCATAGTCATATATATTTATATAAATCAATTTACATTTGAATTTAGTTATTTATTTATACATAATATTGATACACATGTTCACACACACATATATAGGTGTGTGTGTATATATAATATTATTCCAAATCAAATATTTATATTCTAATAAATATATTAAATTCTTAAATTATATTTATATATTTATTATATTTATTATTATTTATATATTTTATATATTTATTTTCATTTATATATATATTCAATTATTTTTTTAATTTTAAATCTCATTATAAATTTCATTTTATGTAAAATATATATATTTTGATTTCAAATTATATCATAACATATATATATATATTCACTTTCATAAAATAGATACACATTATATTTATATATTTAAATACTCTATATTTATATATTGTAAATATATTATATATCAAATAAATATAAATTATATTTACATAAATAAAAAATTTAAAAAATATACTTTCTCAGAAAAATGTAATATGAATGATATTTAACTATAAAAACTATTTACACATAAATCTATAAATTATAAATTCTAATTTTATAAAATCTATATATAATATCATTACCATTAATATAGTTTCTTTATTCTAAATATATCCTTTTCTCAAATCACATTTATATATTTTATAATTTTATTTCAATATGTACCTTTCATATATTTAATTTTATTTGTTTATATATTTTCTAATTTTTTTCACAATTAATAATCATTTTATATTTCATTTTCATAAAAATATTTACATCATATTCAAAATAAATTTTAATATTGATTTATATGTATACACACATTTTATTTATATACATACATTATTTTTATAGATGTATATACTAAATATACTATAAATTTGATAGATATAAATAATTAATTAATTTCTTATAGATTATATGTAATGGAAACAACGTAAAGACTCACAGACTATTAATGACATGTTGCACTCCTTCCAAGGGTTGACTCACTCCGTAGCCGACTCATTTCAATTTTTATAACCCAAAGGTCCCACATTTGATGGCCTAAAGGCACCTGCAGCGTGCCTTCCATACCACTCGTGTTGTGCTACAATGTTTCCCTATCCCTACTGGGGCCCTCATATTCTAGCCATAAATTGACCATAAATGGCCCATAAATCCCCCATAAAGGAGACTTCTCAGATTTGAACTCTGGTTGAATCTAGAATCATGGGATGACTTTACCACTCATGAAAGCCTCTTACTACAAATGGAGTAAGGGTTATGAGGGAATTGGAAGATGCCACACCACACCTTTCTTAGTCCTAACTGTACACCCAAGGTATCATAAGCCCCACCTAAATATAAAATGTTGTGTGTGTGAATGTGTAATTAATTAAATGTCATTTCAATAAATAAATATATAATGTAGATATATTCATTCATATACATATTCATACTCATTCATATGGGACGAGCGTGGTAAATTGTGAAGGACGAAGAGCATGGATTAGTTGCGATTTAATCCACCGAAGGATGAAGAGAGTGGTAAATTACACTCATATTATAAAAACTTCAAACCATAAATATTAATGGCCTCTTGAATGGAATTTCAATATATTTAAAATACACATTAAAAATCCATAAAACAATGCAAAAAATTTGATTCGAATGAAACCAAAATAAGTATAGAAAAAAAGAAAAACGTTTGTATGAAAATTATTGGGGACAAAACACTGATGGGAATAGGATAAAAATATAAAGAAAGAAAGACGTTTCAAAAGATTATATAGTATATATTAGTAATTATATATAAATGGAATAAAAAAACTAATAGATATGTTTAGATATTAGAATAATTAAAATTATAAAATAAATTTAATTCATAAAAAATTAAAAAAAATTATATAGTTAATGTCCTTTCACGCCCGACATTCTTCTAATAAATGATCAATTCATCCTTTTAACTATGTCAAGAATTTCGAGGACATTATTTTCTTATTGTAGTCCATTGTGTCTACAATAGTACTCGGAATTCCCACTACAAGAATGACATAAGAGTTTAACGACAGTTTTTAGAATTTAATTTTGATTTAAACCATAGATAAATGATGTTTGATGTTTTCAAATAGTGTCACATATTTGCGTGTTGATAATCATTTTGCATTGGTTTTTTAGAAATGGCTGTTTATTTATCAACAGTTTAAACTACCGCTAAATAATTAGCGACGATTTTTTTTGTTTTATTTTTTAAATTTTTCTATTTATTGTATATTTACCAATAAATGTTTGTCTATATATATATCGACATAATATATATTAATGTATATAAATATTCATAAATAGATTTAAATACCTATAAATATATATTAACATAAATAAATTTTTAATTATATATAATATATATCTATATATTATTATTATTAAAAATAACAGTCTATATATATACCCACATAATATATAAATAAATATAAATATATATATTAATACATTTAATTATCTATAAATATATAAAAAATACATTGATTAACATAAATATAAAAAGATATATATATATATATATAAAGGAAAATAATTATACATAGATATATATAGATATATATAGATACATATAGCTTTATATATCCATATAATATCTATAAATATATATAAATTTAAATTCTTATAAATATTTATAAATATATATATATACATTTTAATATAAGTAACAATATATAAATACAATGTATATCCATAAATATATATAAATACACACACATACATGTTAGTAAGTATAATTATATATATATAGATACCCATATACAGATCTATAAATACACAGACACACACACATAGATATATATATATATAAGGTGTTTGATGGTTCAATTACATTCAAACACACATGCACACTACACACACCGAACCAAAAAGCATTTCCTATCCCCCCAAAGGGATAACTCAATCATTCCACCCTATTTATTCATATATTAAAGGTCCATAGGCCCAACATTGGATGAATCGAATTCCCCTTCATTTGTTATGGCCCAATGGCCCTGCTTGTATCAGTATGTCCATGGGTCTTCATGCATTTCCTTCATCATGTTTAGTCACCACCTGCCCGCATCATACCTGCGTTTCTACCACTTATGTTGATGCCTCCATCATAAATTAATAAGTAATAATTAATATTTAGAATATAATAAAAATTTAATAATTATTAACTATTAATTAATCATTCTTAATTATTTAAAATTTTATGTAAATAATTATAAACACTTAATAAATATAAATAATAATCAATAATAACTCATATGTGATGCATTATAAAAACAAAAACAATAACAAAACTAAATAAAAAATAAAAAATATTTTTTTTATAATTAAATATTTATTTTTTTCTAATGAAATCAAAAAAACTAAAACAAAATTTCAAACTGCCACTTATTATTTAATGAGGTTTTAAACCATTGCAAAATGAACTGCCACTAAATAAATAACCATCGCGAATCAGTGAAAATTTTCTAAAACCACCACAAAATAAATAAAAATTAAAAAATTTATCTTTGGTTTTGAAATCTATTGATAAATAAAATGTCACTAAAAACCATTTTTACATTGTCCTTATAGAAATATCACTATTGATTCGGATCTCAGACATGTAGCATTATATCTGTTTTCTCTCACCACTATAGTTTTTCCTTAAAAGACTGAAGACACATATAACTTGTGTTTCATGAATGCTAAGTGCAACATTTTATCAATGCTAATAGAAAATCACTAGTAAAGGGTGTGTTTTTAACAACAATAAATAAAATCACTAATAAAGAGATTCTCTATGATAACTACCAAAGTGCAGATAAAGTCTAACTTTTATTAGTGTTTTTTAGCATTGATAAAGACCTCCTTTATGAGTTCTATTCATAGCCTTTAATAGTGTTTTTTTATTCTGACAAAGGAGCCCTTTATTAGTGTTTTTATTTATGATGATAAAAGGTGACCATCATAAAAAAATATAAAATTTTAAAAATCAAATTTTAATATATAAATATATTTTTATAGATATATATAAAATATGTTTTCCTAAGTATGAATTATGTAATACTAAATATGTATTTCCACATAACATGTAATATATTTTGTGAAAATGTTTTAAAAATAATTAAAAACTAAAAATAATTATTAATTTGTAAATTAGTATTAATTAATAGTTATTTCATTACAATTTTGTGGTATAAAAAATTAGTCAATGAAATAATCTATTGAGATAATTTGAAAACATGACTTAAAATTCAAACTACAATAAATTTTGATAGAACTATCCATTTGGGCTCGATTAGATATCAAACTTAATCTTTAAAAGATCCATACATTTTCAAGACTTAGGGGAACCCTCATTAGTGTGATTCTTTGTAAAAAGGACCTAAAAGCCTCCAAAACGGATTTCTTAGTTGGGATACCCTAATTTTTCATAATTCGATGGAATTTATGGTTCATTTGAGAGGGTATTCTTTTCCTTTTTCTACAATGAGTTAATCTGTTCTGAGGGATCACTTTAAAATATATATATTATGGTGTTCAAATATAAACATTTTTTCTATTGAAAGGTTATTTATAATTAAATATATACATATATATTTTCAACAAAATCTAATTTCCAAATTATCATTATACCTTTGGATCAAGGTGAAGTGGTTATTCATGTTTTTTGGATCAAATGTGGACAATATATAGATGATGAAATTTAAGCTATCACCTTCAGATTTTTCCTTTGTTGGGAATGAAGGTTATCGTAATGCCCATTTTCTTACCACTTTATGGGGTGGTCTGACCCATTTTACTGGCTTACTTCTTTTCCTCCAATGTTGTGTAATGTTATATTTGCTAATATTTTAGGAATAAATTTCCTTTTAATATATACATATATATATAATTAGATAAAAATATTTAATTGTATTAATAAATATTTAATCATATTTACTTATATATAAACTTTTAAAATATATAAATCATATGTAAATAAAAATTATTCATCAATTTTATTTAAAATATAAAACTTTCTATTTTTTCTATATAGAAATATATTAATATGTCTATACCTAAAATAATGTATATATGTGTGAGTATGGATTCTCATATATTTTATGAGAAAAAATATTGAATTGGTACATTGGGTTTTGAGTTTGTCCAATATTCCGCACACGATCCCACCCTTCGTACATATATATATTAGAGATAGTGGGCGAATGAAAAAACATGAACCCCAAATGAATGTCTGTTTCTTTCTTTAAGAAAGAAAAAAAATCGGATCGGAAACACAAGAGATTTTTTAAGAACAAAAAATAGTTTAAACCCTAATAATAAGAAATAACGTAAAGAAAAAAGAGAGATTCACACAACTTGAGGATGAAAAAACTTGATGTCATACGCTGCAATCGGCATCGAAGAAACTTTTATCCCCTGCCATCATGCTTTCACCCTCGATCACCTCTATCACCACTGCTGGTCGCCTCCCATCACCCCCACCATAGCTGCCAATGAGCATGTCAATAATGAAATTATACCACCTCTTCTCAATCCCCAACCCTCATCACGTACACTCCCTCTGGCTGCTAGGCATCATCTATGAGCGGAAGCCCAAGCTCAAGGCCCCTCTCATTACCTTCAGTACACCCCGTGTCCCCCAAAGCACAATCGACACAAAAATTCTGGATGTTTAAAGGGTATTTTTAGTGGCCGCCTATGGCGGTCAGTGTTGAATAATAATGAGAGAGAAATTGCGACCGCCAAAAGTGGTCACAGGTTGGTCTATAAAGGCCTTTAGCAGATTCCTATGGTGGCTGCTAAAAGACATATTTCTAATAGTGTAAATTACTTTAATATACTTTTATATGAATTATTCATAATGCATTAAAGGTGATCAATTTGCATGGGGTATATGAATGCATGGCACTAGTCATGTGGTTTTTTTCATTCATTTCACTATTTTTTCTCAAATATTAGTTTATGTACTTATATCGGTTGTTTACTTGGACCATTGATTAGCAGACACACAACATTCATGTTTCATCCTGGGTGTGTTTCTTTCACTCAGCATCGATCTGGGGTGCCACCGCCATACTAATATTATGGCTCCACTTGTCTCGTTCATTGTCCTACCTTTATTTATGTGAATTTTCTACCTAATATAAGCCATCCATGAAGCTATGATCTCCGTTTTCTGCCTATGTTTCATGATGACCCATAGCACCCCATGATTTCCCTGCTGGTTGCTTGGATTTTATCGATCCATTCTCTCAAATTGGAACCTTTCGTCTGGTTCAGTCAGTGAGTTCTCGGCGACTAACTCCTTCGTTGTGCATAGGGCTCTCGAAGAAGAAGAACAAGACTATGGTTATCTATCCACCAACGCTCCCCATCATTGATTTAATTTCACCTCCTAGTACCATAGTACTTATCTGGTGGAGACTCAGGGGAGATCAGCTCATTCCTACGTCTAGCATGATAGCACATCAAGAAGGTTCCCCATCTTAACTTCCTTTCTTAAAAGTAACTAGTTTTATGTTTAGTTTCTTGGATCTATAGTGATATATTCATTACTATCATGTTTATATCTGTATCCTTTTTGGGTGTGTGTTTGTGAGTCCATCCAGGAGTAAAAGGCATTGACTCTGCCTGGAAGGCTTCATCGCTGCCACCTAGTTCCACAAGGTCAGCGTCTTCATATAGTCCGTCTGCTTCTTATTTGATTTTATTTTAGTCTGTATTTTCTTTTATTGATTTTGGCTTCATAATAAAAGGGTTTAATGGGTGGTGTTCTTGCCATGCATGTAGGATCACACTGATCTAAAGCATGTAATATATTATGTTATTTCCTATCAGTACTTTTTTTTCATTCTTCCAACATATTGATTATTGAAGTAACTCAGTTTGATTATTTGTATCCTATTGATCAATTGAACATATCAAATAATTAGCCCAATAATACGCAAAAGTGGATCTTGGATGTTTTAGGGTTTAATGGTTTAACCCCAAAATGTGTATTGGAGCCTACTGTAACATTAATAATGGGTTCCACTAAATTTTATATTGATAAATTTTATGGTGAAAATAATTCCAGTCATTGTAGAATTAAAATGACAGCCTTACTGGACCATAATGATTTAATTGATGCTCTTACTGGTGCTAAAAAAATCACTACCCCTACCCCAGATGGGATGATTTCCACCACTTATATTGATGTCCCTTAAGAAACTCTTAGGAAATCATATCATTCAATCCTTTTATCATTAGGAGATAATGTCCTTAGATAAGTTGCATACAAATCTTATGTTGCCACTATATGGTCTAGGCTTGAATCCCATTATATGACTAAGTCTCTTGTTGGTAGATTATACAAAAAAAATGAGGTCTTATACTTTCAAAATGAACCCAGAAACTGCACTCAGGATTCACAATGATGAATTTAATAAATTCTTGTTAAATCTATCCAACATAGACATTAAATTAGATGATTAAGACCAGGCCATTATACTATTAACTTTATTAGATGATACTTTAATTCTGTTAAAGACTCTAGGATTTATGGTAAATATACACTTACTCTTGAAGAAGGTAAATCTGTTTTACTATCCAAATACCTTCAATGGAAGAGTAGTGTAAAGATTGAGGTTGAGGGTTTAACTATTAAGGACATAAGTGAGTCTAAAGGCAAAAGTGAGTCCAGGGGTTGGAGAATGGAAAGTGTTCATTCTAATAAGAAAAGATATATGTATAAGAGAAAAGTAATGAAGTGTTTTCAATGTAAACAACCTACACACATTAAGAGGAATTTCCCAAATAACAAAGGTGACTATAGAGATAATATTAATGACTATTCCTTATTATTTGATCATGAATTTGATAGGGGTGAGGTGCTGAATTTATCTAACATTTCCATCTTTGATGAATGGATCCTAAATTCAAGATGTTCATTCCACATGCGTCTTAGGAAAAAATTCATTACTAAGTTGATGGAAATTTAATATGGTGATGTATTTCTAGGGAACAATAGGAGTTGTCACATTATTGGAATAGGCTCGGTTTGATTAGAGCTTCATGATGAGACTGTTAACACTCTTGAGGAAGTTAGGTGGGTACTTGAATTAAAAAGAAACCCAATCCCCCTAGTAATTATTAACCCTAAGTGGTATAGTTTTAAGTGATATTCCGAAAGCCATAGAGTTTCATAAGGATCCCTCGTAGTTATGAAAGGAATCCTTCATAATGGTCTTTATTTGATAGATAGTATGGTCCATTGAGTTCAATTAAACAACACTTGTAGTTTAGTAATTGATTCCACCAACATTTGGCATACATGGTTAGGGAATTATAGTACCAACGTCCTTAGAGAACTCAAAAAACACTGGATTTTTAGTAACTACACTCCCAATAGTCTCCCATTTTGTGAGGATTGTGTATATGGTAAATCCATAAGAGTCATCTTCATTAGGTAAATGTATAAGGCTAAAGAACCCATTGGGTGTGTTCATTCAGATCTACGGGGTCCTTATTGGTTCAGCTCCCATGGTGGAGGCTTATACTACATCACTTTCATTGATGACTTCTCTAGGAAATTATGGATTCATATATTCAAACATATATATAACACCTTTTATACCTATAAGAAATTGAATGCTATGGTAGAAAGTGAGTCTAATAAGAAAATAAAATCCTTGAGAACTAATAATTATTTAGAGTATATATCCACAGAATTCATGGAATTCTATAAATCTAAGGGAATACAAAGATACCAGACTATTGTGGAAACTTCATAGAAAAATGGGTTAGTAGAGATGATGAATAATACTATCCTTAAAAGGGTGAGGTGCATGTTATCCCATTAAAAAATACCTAGGTCCTTATGGGTTAAGGATACCTCAATAGTAGTCTATATTATTAACTACTATCTATCTTCTAGTAATTTGTTTAAGACACATGAAGAACTCTGTAACGGTTCACCCCCAAACCTTTCACACCTTATGACCTTTGGATCCATAGCTTTTTCTCATACATGAAATGATAAGCTATATACTAGGGATGTGAAGTACATAATCTTGCAACATCTAGTGGGTGTTATGGGGTATTATTTGTGGGTAGAAAATGGGTTAAAAAATTGTATAGAAAGATGATATGTCATGTTTCATGAGTCTGGTCTATCCAATGATTAGGGATATGAACCTCTGGAGTCCTATGGTGGCAATGAATAACCCTATATAGTCCCAACACCCTTAGGTGTTGAAGTCCCTTTTGAATCCAGTGACCACTCCCAGTCCAGGATAGGTCTAGATCCCCCCATTGTAAAAAACAAAGCTGATTCCGATTCGAATTCGGATTATAAACCTGAAACAGAGGAAACATATGATATGACCAATTATCTGCTCACTTAGGATATATATTGAAGAGTTATCGTGTCTTTATCCTATTTCATTCAGGAAGAAATTTTTTCCTATGTTTTTAATGAATCACATGATTTTTTAATAATGAACCTCAAACTTAAAAGAAATCCCTGAAGTCCAAAGAGACCACCAAATGGTTAGGTTCAATGCAAGAAGAGAAGAATTCACTTTTTAGGAACAACACATGGTTTATTCTTTATAGACTTGATAATGATAAGTTCATTGGTTCTAAATAGATATATAAGATGAAAGAGAAAAATATTGGAGAAACTAAAATAAAAAATCAAAGCCCAAATGGTTGCTAAAGTCTTTCTTCAACTTTAGGGTATTGATTATAGTGAGATATTCTCCTCAATTTTTAAACATTCATCTATTATAATTCTTCTTTCTTTTCTTGCCAATTTTTTTTTCATGTTGAACAATTAAATATAAAAACCTTTTTTCTACATTATACACTTTATGAAACAATTTATATGACCCCTCCTGGTAGATTTTAAAAACTGTCCTAACCTAGTCAAGTTTGTCGTCTTAAAAAGTATTTTTCTGGGTGTTAAAATCATCAAGGAAATGGTATAAATTGTTTGATTATTTTTATGATTGAAAATAATGTTTCTAGATGTAATTTTTATTCATGTGTATACTATTAGATTTTTAAACATGAATCTATTTACCTATTATTATATATTGATGGAATTCTTTTAATCTATAATAACATTTGTATTATAAATTCTATAAAGAATAAATTGAACTATGTCTTTGAAATGAATGACTTAGGAAATTATAATAAAATCATAGGTATGGATATAATATGGTATAGTAATGGTAGAACCTTGTACTTATCCCAATCTACTTATGTTATGAAAGTATTAAGAAGATATCATTTTGAGTATGTTATACTTATTATTACTCCTATAGGAAAACATTTCAAATTGTCTTTGTGTCAATCCCTCAGAAATGATGTTGATTCTCCCTTCATGAATAAGATTCCATATGCTAATGTAGTAGGAAGTATTATGTATGCTATGTTCTATTCTAGACCGGAAATTTCATTTTATGTTTGTACATTGAGCAGGTTTATGGGGAAAACAGGAAGGAATTATTAACATGAATTGAAATGGGTACTCGAGACTAGTCTCCTGGAAGTGAAACATGAAATCAGTGGTTTCCCTCCAAACTACTAAGGTAGAGTATATTTACTTGACAAAAGTCATAAAATAGTCTATATGGTTTAATGGTTTTCTTTCGGTGTTGTCTTTATCTTCTGACAGCATAGTAGTTCACCATGATTTCCTATATTCATTGCATTAATATAAGAACATTATATTCCCTGTTAGATCAAATCACATTGATATAAGAGTTCATTCTGTAAGGGGTATTATAGAATCTGGGATGGTGAGTGTCACTATGATACCCACTAGGGACAAACTGACCAACAGATTGTCTAAGGTTGTGAAATTTTCCAAATTAATTCCTTGCATTAAATTAATGAATTTAGTCCCAATTCTATAACTTACGTTTTGAAAACATCATACTTAAATTACATTTAATTTCAAGGTGGTTATTTTTTGTATACTTCCCCTACATTGTTTCATTTAAATTTCTTTAAAATTGTTTTATTTGATTTATTCATAATTCATTAAGGGTGTTCAATTTGCATGGGTTATATACATTTATGGCACTGGTTACATGGGATTTAGTTTGATTTCATCTAATTATTTGTTTTCTAGAATATTTTTTTCCTTGCTTTATCGTTTGTTTACCAGGACCATTGATTAGCTACCGTACAATGGTCCTGCTTCATCCTAGGTGTGCTTCTTTTCCTAGGCCTCAATCTAGGGTTCCACCGCCATACCAATCCCATAGCACCACTTGTCTCGTTCTTCTACCACCTTTAATTATTTGAACTATTAGCTTAATCTGGGTCATCCATACAATTGTGATCCTAGGTTTTTTTTCTATACCACATGATGCTCTCTATCATGGCATGATTTCCTCACTAGTTTCTTGGATTCAATAGATCCATTCTCTAAAAGTATTTCCTTATGATTCATTTCATGAGTTCCCAGTGAGTAGCTCTTTCGCTATACAGAGGGGTTTTCAGAGAAGAAGAAGGATACTAAGGATATCCAACCACCTACACTCCCCATATATATGTTCATTCATACTCCTAGAACCATAGTACGTCTTTAATAGGGACTCAGTGGATATAAGATCATTCCTAGGTCTAGGAAGACTGTACATCACAAATGACATATGGACCATTTTCATAAAGTATCAAAACAATATAAATTCAATTTTGTTGATTTTAGAATGTCACTTGTGTTTTGTATTAAAACATCATTTGAAACTGGAAACACACACTTTGAGTCATATCAGTTGCATCATATTTCAGTTTAACATGAGACTAACTACAACACATGACAAATGACATATGAATTTTTTCCCTAAATTTTCAAGATAATCGGAGAAAGTTTTCTTGGATTTCAGTGAGTTACATGTTCTAAACTAAAATTTCAATATTAAACTGATAATATAAATTTTGAGTAATATTAGTCACATCATGTGTCAGATTTTAGTGTGGTTAATTCACACACATAATAAATGACTTGTGGATTGTTTTAAAAATGTATCAAAATAATAAGAATGTGGTTTCATGGTTTTCTATATATCAATTTTTATTTTTACTAAAATTAATTTCAATTCTAAATAAGAAAGTCACACTTTGAGTTATACTAGTCACACCATTCATAGGATTGATGTGGGGTTGATTCCTACATGTTATAAATGACTTATGAATTGGTTTCCTAAACTATCAGAACAATCTGAATGTGTTTGCTCATTTTTTATTAGTTCACATTTTATTTCTATTAAAATTAATGTCAATTTTTAATAAATTGACACACTTGGAATTATAACGACCATACTTTATATCATATTGAGGTGTGGATGATTTCTATATGTCACAATTGACATATCGGTCATTTTAGTAATGTATCAACAAAATTTCAATGTGTTTTCTCAGTTTTGAGTATGTCACTTGTGTTTTTTATTAAAATGTCATTAGAAACTAGATATATGAAAAAAAATTCATATCAGTCAAATAATTTGTCGTTTGGACATGAGAAAAATTCATACACATCACAACTAACTCATGAATAATTTTCCTATATTATCAGAATAATTGGAGTGTCTTAGTTTGGTTTTTAGTGAGAAACACATTTTGAACTAAAATATCAATTTTAAAACAATATCAGTCATATGGTTTCATACTGGTCACTCCATGCATTTAATTGAGTTTCTCTTGATTTCTACATGACACTAATGTTTTATAAATCAATTTACTGAATTATCAAAATAATCAGAATTCATTTGGTTGGTTTACAGTATGTCACTGATTCTTTTTACTAAAATTAATGTAAATTTTAAATAAAAAGATACACTTAGAGTTACACAAGTCAAACCAGATGTCATATTGAGGTGGGGTTTATTCCTACATATCAGAAATGACATATGAATATTTTTCCTAAAGAATCAAAACAATCTGAATGCATTTGATTAGTTTTCAATATATCACTTTTTTTTAATAAAATGTCACTTGAAACTAGAAACATGCATTTTAAGTAATATTGGCCACAATGTGTGTTTAATTATTATAAGTCATAACTGACTTATGAATCATTTTTCTAAAGTATCAAGACAATTAGAGAACGTTGGGTTAGTTTATATTGAGTGACAAAATTTTAAACTAAAATTAAAATTTTAAACTGACAATAGACACTTTGATCCATACCAGTTGCACAGTGCATCAGATTGAGGTGCGATTGATTACTACTCAAAAAAAATGAATTATGGATCATTTTATAAAGTATTAAAACAATATAAATTCGTTTTCTTAGTTTTTGGTATGTCACTTGTTCATTTTACTAAAATTAATGTCAACTCTGAATAAAAATTAACACATTGAGTAATATTGATCACACTATGAGGTGCGGTTGATTCCTACACATCAAAAATGACTTATAAATAATTTTACTAAAGTATAAACACAATATAAATATGTTTTCTTAGTTTTCAGTATTTTACTAGTTATTTTTACTAAAATTAATGTCATTTTTAATTAAAAATATTCACATAGACTCATACCTGTCACACCGTGTGTCCAATTGAGGTGTTGTTGATTCATACATGTCACAAATGGATTCTAGATTATTTTCCAAAAGTATCAATTCATTCTGAATTTGTTTTATCAATTTTGAGTATTTCACTTGTCCTTTTTACTAAAATTAATGTCAATTTTAAATAAAAAACACACTTGGGGTCATGTCCTTCACACCATGCATCATATTGAGGTGTGTTTGATTTCTACATATTAAAATAGTTTCTAGATAATTTCACTAATGTTTAAAAACAATATGAATTAATTTACTAAGTTTTGAATATGTAAATTGAATTTTTAATAAAATTAATATCAATTTTAAATAAAATGTTTCACCTAAAGTCATACTGGTAACACCATCTCATTTCCTTTCTTTGTTGGACTGCCAACACATCATATTGAGTCGATGTTCTTAGCTAAAAACCCTTCCTCTACTCTTGTGGTTTTAAAAAACAAGAATTATTTTTCATCAATGAACATTGAATAAATATGAAAAGTTGGTATTTCAACAAAAAGGAAAAAATAGAACATTGTAACATTAGTATAAAAGTACATTTTATCTCTTCTATGGCTTGATGCAAATAGTTGAAATAAATATATGACTTCCAAAAATATTTCTGAAAAAAAAATAAAAAAGTATTAGATAAAAATGATAATGAAATTAACTTACAAATAGTACATAAAATGATAAAAATAATTAATTAAATAAGTAGTAGAAATTCACCTTTTCATGATGGTTGTATACATTCTGGAACAATTTCCTTGTTTTCATTATCTTAGTTGCAGCTTCAATGTCCAATATCTCTTGATCATGAGAAGCTTTGAACATACCACCCCAACTCAAGAAATAGAATTAACCTATATAAGAAAAAATTCTTATGTGAGTAATACTAAAAATAAATATATTAAACATAAATATTAAACAACCCATTACTTCTATGTAAGTCACATATTCATGATATATGTGCACATTTTTTCATCAAGTATGCTACCCATTCATTTATAAATAAATCTATGTCATCTTTTGAATACTAGAAATTTTAAATCAATTTTAGTAATTGAAAAATATAAATACATAAAAGATTAATAAATATTTTAAATGAAATAATAATTATTTTCGAAAATACCTCTTTAGGGATGCACGTTTATTGTTGGAATATGATCTCTCAAATAAATTTAGAAACATAATGATAAAAATATTTTCCATTTTTTTTGTTTAAGACACTACATAAGTATTGAGAAAAATAAATAATTTTTTTATATGTGTTTGGATAGTGAAATATTATTATATATACAGTGATACTTGTTCTCTTGTAGAACTTATCAGGATCCTTGTGAGAATGGGTTGTCCTCATGCCATGATTTTCATGATTTTTATAAACCACCCTATCATAACATAATTCTCATTAAAACATAATATAATATATATAACTTTATGTATAGTTTTAAAACATTGGATGTAGTGTATTACAATTTAAAAAATGCTATCATGTGTAGTCGGTTTGATCTGTATCAATGTAGTGAATCCATGAAATAAATCATTGGAGTATCCAAATTGACTGCAATGATCATCCAATGTTTCTTAAAATTAAGGAAATGAATATATATTTGATATGATTACATTTTATAGTTTTACCACTGCATCATTGGTATTAAGAACAGTTTGTTATCCATAATTTTTCTTTCAATTGATCTGGCCATTTTTGACATGATTTCGTTCATTTTTATATTCTATTTTTGTTTGTTATGTAGAAGTGATGTGAGGACTAATGAATCCAAAGTTATGTTCATGGGGAAATACCTTCAATTGATATTCATATAAATTTCACAAAAAAATATGAAAGGTTTTTAGTCCTAATTAAAATAGTATATCATCTATAGGAAAAACAAATCATGAAAACACTCCTCGTATATATAATTACAATTGAGTCTCCCAACCATTCATAGCTGTAGATTTCGTTTAAATTATCAAGAGAAATGTAGTTTGTAATATCTTCTCTATAAATTTATTCTTTAAAATCAACAATTTGATAACTACAAAATTATAACATTGTATTCTCATAAACCTTAAATGTTAGAAAATACAGATATTGAACAGGAAAGGAAAAGGTGCTTTCTGAATTCATTTTTGATCAGTTCGTTGATACTTTAGATGGTTTTGATTCAGCCTTTCATTTCACCCCTTCCCATTGTCTATATATAATAACATTCAATAGTTCAGGACTTTTTTCATTAATTATTAATGTTTTAGCATGAAAAATAAATTGGAAGTGAATACCTTCTTATCGACATGTTTTTTACAAGATATTATGGTCATTCTATGAATGTTCTAATATCATGGTTGACCGTATGAATATCTACGTCATCAAGTGGAATAGGTATCTCAGTGAGCGACTAATGAGTTACAATAATAGCCACTCTCACTTCACATGTTATAAGTTGTCTCTTGTGTACTGTGTCTTCTTGGATATTGAGCATTGTATCCCATGCTAAGTTGTAATGGGTGGATGTTGATAAATATAAATCACCATCATTTTTACCCTGTAGAATATGAGTACAAGAAAGGTATCAGTGTCTTCCTGATCTATATTTCATAGAAACAATTATGAGAATATTGTTTACCACATATATGATAGCTCTTTGAGAGGAATGGATCACCTCAAAGCTAGTGGGGGTGGGGAAGGATCTTCATGTAGTGGTTTCTCTTGAGTTGTTTCCACTATTTTCTTCCCCCCATAAAATTTTCTAGCAACATAGTCTACCTATAAATTTTTTTCTTCATGGGGGGATAATACTTCTTTTATATTTTTCATTTATTTTTCATTATCCTCAGGTTCTTTTATTTTCTCGAAATATGTTTGGGGTGTCACCCCAAAACTCGTACCTCTAACATAGGAACACTATTCTGGCTGCTTCAAGGCCACCAATAGTAAGTGTTCATCAGTTAAAAGTGTTTATGATTCTTTTGATAAATTCAGATAGTAAATATAGAAAAATAATTAATCAATTTTTATAATAGGTATTTAAAGAAAACCCAATTTTTATTATGTCATACTTACACATGCATCCCACACTTTTGTTTTTTAATCTATTAGTATACTATATTTATTTACATGTTCCTCCTTAAATAGCTTATGATGTGGAATGAAAGTGTCTTTATATTTGGATTTTTAAATCTACATATAAATAGAGGAACATAATTATGTTTTTGTTTCATGAAACATAATATTATTACGGTAGATTTAAAATACGTACAAATGGTTTTCAAATTATTATACCCCGTCCTTGATTTAAGATTGATGTACATTGGTTTTGCTACCCGTTCCATATTTTCAACACTCAATTGTTGTTTCATAAATATAAAATTCTCAATCAATGTGATTAAAACACTTATATTCAAATAATGTATTACCATCCACAATGTACCTGAAAATCTATGTCCCTATGACAGCCTATAAATGCATCCCATAGAGTAGGGTTTATTAGGTGTGAATACATAAGTGGTTGGGGCATTCTTATTTCTCTATTCAGAAACATTAAGATGAAATCTCATTATAATTGTGTGCAAACCTCTGTGAATCCATCCAGCAAGCATTAATAAAAATTTCTTGTTGGAGTCATAAACTATAAATAAACTTTTCAAAGGTTGATTAAGATTAATTCAATGTTTTATTATTCGAAAACTAGTAAAGTAAAGAAAGGATTTCATAAAGGTACCATAATCTCTTCCCAAATCAGTGTCTTAGGAATGGGAATAACATGGTTCCACAAATCTATATCAATTAGCATGCCTTGCTGAGTGATGAGCCCAATGTAACTACTAAACATGGATTTATTGGGATTAATAGGTTTCCCACATGCATTCCATCCAATCATGAATTTTATTCTTGTAATTTTAAACATAATAATTTTCTCTAACACCGTTACACCAAGATGCTTATGTTTTCTCTATGACATCAGTTCTCCATCATATACCATATTCTCAAGTTCAACATAATTAATATGTTTTTCCTCTATTTTGGTATCATTAGAATGTATAAAATGTTAATGTTCATCACCACGAGGAGTAGCATAATGTTGAGAAACCTATAGTTCCTTAGGATTGGGAGCATCCACACGTGCAGAAGTCATTATCTCTAGAAGTGTTTTATCATTGTAATTAAGATTACATAAATGAAAAAGCAAATAGTTAGTAACATGGGGAAACACAATGATTTTTAAAAATATATGTATCCTGATTATTGAACTATTTTTTTAAATGTTGAAGGGATTTAACCCCTTTATCAAGTATCCAAATCATTTCATTGTGGTCTCCTATAACATACAAAACCCCATCTAAATTGGTACCACTGTAAAATTAATATGGCATCCCAATGAAATGGTCATCCTCTGTTGAATTTTCATCTGACACTTTAGTGGTTTTTCTCGATAACAGAATTATTGACCACTTTCTATATGCAGGATTTGGAACAAGAAATACTTGTATTTCCTTTGATTACCTTATAAATAGTTCATCTTTGTACCCTTCAATACTAAAATCCACTTTCAAAAATCTCAATTCATCTATTTTAATAGTACTCTTGTTATCAACCCTCCTATGTTGAAAAAATGGCACGTGGAATGTTGTATAATCCAACTCCCATATGTATTTGATGATGACAAATTATGAAATATTCATATAAATTGGAATTATATCCTTAATACCAAAAACATTCATCGCTTCAGCCACAAGTATAACTCCACTATTTGTCATTGTACTGTCTCCATCATGTTCATTTTTATAGAACATATAACCATTAATTACATACCAATTGTAAGATAATACATACACACTTGGTCCTTTGGTTAGCCAGTAAAGTCATTCTGAAATTGAATTCATATTTTTATATGACTCCTTAAAAACATGGCCTTGAAACCATTCTATAAACTATTGATTATGTGTATTTGATATCCATATTTCAATCCTTGATGGATTAAAATGCCTAAATTTTTTTTTGTGGGTTTCATCATATGGGACTACCAATAAACTGTTATGAAAAACATAAAGGTGCGCCTGATCCTGATCTATAATATTGATTGTGACAACATATCTTCCAAAACATACTTCAACCACAAGTCTCCTAGTGTGATAGGATTTCATTAGACCAATTCTTTCCACATTGGATAGGTTGTCAGTACAGAATTCAATGGATTCCTCAACAATATATCATTCTTCAATACAACCATCTAGCCAACTTTTATTTTTGATATACCCTTTCAAAATATTCATACACAATTTAATTGGGTACATCCATATATAATGTATAATACTACATAGTCAAATATCTCTCACCAAGTGAACCATTAGGTGATCAATTATACCAAAGACTATTGGTGGGAAGTACACTTCCAATTCGCATAAAATGAAAAAAAAATCTTTGTCCTAATATAGGAATTTCAGTGAGTCTATAACTTTTCTACATATATATTTGAAATAGAAATAGAGCTTGGTTATTTTATGACATACATTCTTGGAAAAAATGAAATATAAATCTATATGAATTAGATATTTCATCAAAACATGACAATAATTTTTTTTCATACCCTTTAAATTTAAATCATTCATTGACATGATATTATTGATATTCAATGAACACCGATTTGGAACAATTATATCATTCAAGATGTTAAAAAAACAAATCTCTCCTACCTGAAAATAGTGAAAGATGCTGGTGGAAGAATATCTATTTTTCAACCTTCACTGACGCCATCTCTTCCTATATTCTCGTGTCAATCATTTCCAACCTAGCCTTAATTATATCCTTTTCTTGGTGGGTGCATTTAGTAATGTACCAATGATACTATCACATAAATTTTTTCTATATGTATAACATTAAGAAAATTTATGACATACAAAGAATTCCAATAAGTTAATTAAAAAAATTGATCTCTTTTTCCAACTGGTTTTCTTATTTTTTTTCGAAAAAAGTTTACCAAAATCAGTGTTTGTATATTTTAATTTCTCAAATAGTTTATCACCTATTAGTGGAGATGGTGATGTATGTTTTTCTAAACCTTCATCAAGTTATGTCATCAAATATTGGCACTTATGCCGTCCGGGTAGAAATCGGCGATGTCTTAGAAACATAGTTTTCGATGAATGTTTCAACCTAATTAACTATTTACCTTATTCACAAATGGAAATACCTTGAGTTCAATTAATGTTATATCTTAAAAAATTTCCATAAACATTAATTTCACTTATCATCCCATACAACATGGATCTCAATGTTAAATCTTCATTTCTATAAGCATTATACAATATAACACATAAATGCCACAGGAATTTCAAATATTTGATTAATGGAGCCAAAAAAACATCAATATCCTTACCCGATTGTTTTTTTCCAGATATAAGAATATATTACATAATGTTTTTCCATTTTATGCTTATTCATGGTGGAAATTTATAATTTACCAACATAACCAGTCATGTATTGTGAGTTATTCTTTTAAACCCAAAAGGATTGACTCTATCTATAGAAAATGAAAGACGAAGGTTACTCAAGTCATTTAAAAATTTAGGATATTCATGATCAATACACTTCCACTAAGGAGAGTCTATTATGTGAAAATGTTTCCCATATTTATTTCCTGTATCTATGTTCCATTTTAATTTCCATGTAGTCTCCTCATTTTTATATAGGCACTTAAACCATAGGATAATTGGAATGTTCCATAAATCATTCTTAGGACCCGATTAATCTTTCCTTTGTAAAGAATTAACACACTTTGGCCATTATTTAATTGATTTTTGGTCATTGTGAAATAGTATATAGTCATTTGGATATACTTGTATTCTTTTAGAGATCATACCCATAGATCATATAATTCGTTTAGACACATATTTTTGGAAATGGATCTCATTATCTTCTTGAATAATATCATTCAAGGCATCAATTAGTTTTGAAAAACTTGAGTCCATCCATCTGTTTTAGCTTTTAAATTATATAGATTCATTATGGATAAAAATGATGTCTATTTAGTTAAACCAACATATAATGGTGTCTTTGCATAACTCCATAACTTCTCAAAAAATTTATGAAAATCATGAAGTTCATATTATATTGTCATTTTAATTTCCTCAATACGATCTTCATCACCATTCACACATGTAATCACATCCTTTATGTGGTATTCATCATTTTACACACTTGTAATCATATTAGATGATCGATAAAACGCTGTGTTATCCCCTTCACTAGCTAAATATTCTGTTTACTTATTTTTATTAAAAAAATTATAACTTCGATCTATTTCGTGATAGATCAAGTGTTCTTATAACTCATTTGGACTCACTAGTCTTGAATAACATTAATTTAAACACAAAAAATGGATTTGATAAGGGTCATATGCATGATATTTTACAAACATGATGAACTCTTTTACCCCATATTCATACTATTTTGTCATACTATTGGAATCCATCCATTATATATTCATATCCATCATATTTGATTAGATCATATTAATAATTTAAAAAATAATTACACAAAATGGGCCTTTAAATTAACGGGAACCCAGAATTTGAATGTCTCAAATAATTTTATCTTACTTTGAAGGAAATTTGTAATTGAATTTAAGAAAATAATTAGTACAATGGTGTTATGTGTTATCATCTAAATTCATCTGGAAGTTGTGGGGGATGAGTCTAAGGTAAAAATATGCAAATATAACTATTTGGGAGATGGAGCTGATGAGGATGACAGTTATTATTTCATTTTATTTCATGTGACTCATCCCCATAGAAGCTAACACCAAATCATATAGATGATGTGGTTGTAGAGGAATCCCCTAATATAAACCCTGTAGGTAATGTTGGATGGAAATTAGTTTTAGGATTTGCAATGGGGTTAAACACTAATTCACATTTTGTAGGAGGGAGGTTGTGATGGATATCCTATGGTGTTTATAGATTTAGAGACATTCCATTTCCATTATGTTATTATAAATATATATTATATTAGAGGTGAAGATAGTTCTATATGAAGGACAATGTTTCCATTATTGGGTTATGATCGCCTGATCTGGATAATTTTAATAAGGGATTTATGTGAGTCTGATGAATCATGGGGAATGAAAAAAATTCCTATTGTTTTTTTAATGGTTTCTCAGTTCTGGTAGAATAGATAATGAAGTAAATTATCATTGTGTAAAAAATTGAGAAGTTTTATTGGAATATTGATTATTTTTAGTGATTTATAATGTAGATAATTTTTCTACAGGTTGATACCAGAAAGATTTGAAGGGAGGTAATAGAATGAAACTTGGATTTTAGAAATCTATAATTAAAATACTATAAAAAATCTAAAGAAAAATAAAATAGAGGCCACTTGAAAGCAACCAAGAATCCACTTGACGGCTGAATTAAATCTACATATGTGTTCACCATTTTTTCTTAGAGATGACACCAGTGCACATGGTAGTAGTGGAATTTCTCGAATGTGATTAGATTTGAGGTAGTGGATTTGAATCGGTGGAGGATTCTTTAATATAAGGAGTTGGCTGACTGACACCAACTCATTCCTCACATTCCCTTAGCTTCGACCCTACTCTATCACTATAATAGTATAGTCTATATCAATAAATAAATTATTATTCTGTCCAATTACCTATCAATAATTTAAATTTTAAATGATTAAGATGGAAATTATAATGATATCATAATAAAATTTCGAGTATGATGAAAACATGAAATAGAGTGGTTACGTTGGAAAAGAGATTTGGAATAGTATTTGGCTCAGGAAAAATTTATGAGCATGATTTTCAAACCTTGTATGGTTAAGGAATTGGTAATGTAACTTCACAAAATCCTAACCATGAATAGTTATCCATGTGAGTTAACTATATGATCCAATTTTTATTTAATATATAAAAACAATACTGATAGGTTTTTGTTATGTGTTATTAATTTCAAACCGCCATATGACATCATCAAACACAAAAATATTAACCTAAAACATATTTGACTGATTTTGCATTTTTTATAGGGAAATTTTATGGGTTTTCTATAATTATAAAATGATTTTCTCTCATTATATATTGAGATAAATCTACATGATATTAAAGGTAAAATATTTAACATATCCTTTGTTCATTAACCTCTCTCATATTTTATAAAATTAGATAATTGTGAATATATGTTGTAAAAGTATACATAAATTATAGAATTATATAGTTTTAAAATTTTATAAAGGTGTAAAATTATAATATATATAAGTAAAATTTATGAATGTTTAAAATTATAATAATTTATATTGAATAGAAATATAATTAAATATTAATTAATAAATCTAGAAAACTATAAAACTATAAATAATTAATAAAATTTTATATTTAAACTATATTTGTAAATATGATATACTATAAAATTTAAAAAAGTATATAAATTTATAAAAAGAATAAAATTATAAAATTATAATATAAATTTTAAATTGTATATAAATGTAAAATTATAAACATGAAATACTTTGATTATTTAAAAATAAATTTTCATACCAAGGATTTTTTATTCAAAACTATACTTGAATCACTTTATCAACACTTTGAATTTTATGTATAACTTAAAATTCCAAGTAAAAAATAAGAACCAATTGAAAAATAATTTTTATGATGAGAACACATTTTTTAATTACACAATTCCTTCATCATAGATTTTAGCCTATAGAAAGTGTATCAAGGGGAAGACATGAGAAGTGGATGATACAGAAAGAGAAGGAGTGCCTGCAGACCAGATACAAAAAATCATAAATTTCCAAAATAAAATAGCAAGAATAAATATCATACCCCCACTTATACTCTTGTAAAAAATAACCCTAATAAGATACATTACTTAATCACCAAATAAAAAATTCACCAACTATAATGGGAAACAATAAAAGGAGAATCTTGAGGATCTCACACACCCACTATTAATAAAATCATAAAAGGGGCCAAATAGGGCTTCAAAAAAAGTTAGCTTGGGATGCTAATACACACCATTAATTTTTTTTCTGAAATGAAATTTTAAATGCCTCATTAAACACAATACACATAAAAAAAAAATTGAAAAATAAAATAAAAACTTCCCCGATTCTACCAAATTAAGACACTTCAAAAGGAAAACTACACATTCACTAAATTCAATACCTAAATGGGAGAAAGTACCTTAAAATTCCCTTTACACTTACACAAAGTGACTCTTAGTTATTTAAAAAAAGTTTTCATTGAAATTTTCCTTTATAACCTATGTAAGACCATTTAAAACATTTGGAAGAAGCGGTCCCACCTTTTAAAAATTACTAAATCCATAAAAACTTTTACATATAAGATTAGCCAATAAAAATAATGAATTTAAACCACCATTAATTCAATGATATGAAATTTAAATTGAAAAAATAAAACACCTACAGTAAATTAGGAAGGTCCATTTAAAAAAAAATCAAAACCATACTGAAAATAATCACCTATGGTGGTGAATGATGATATAGGAAAGAAAATTCTCTAGGTAAAAACTATCCAATAAAACCCAGCATTTGAACCAACCCCAAACCATATAAAGAGAAAAACAACCATGTTAGGGTATTTGGGAGACATATAATCATGTATAAAAGGTAGGTTGAGGAATGGGGATGGAAGAATAAGAAAGAAGAGGTCTTATTAGAAGGAAAATGTAATGACCCAATATTTTATCAATGGAATTTATCCCTTGTCATAGTAATTTAATATAGTATAAATAACACAAAATCACTTAGAAACCATAATGAAAACATTATAAACAAATACATAATGAACTAAGAAGTATTTTTAGATGTTAAGGAATGAATTCTAATGAAATAGTAACTTGACCCTTGGAATAACAATACGACCCTTGTGAATAGTATACCGGTCAAATGAATAGTAACCTCACCCATGAGAAAATAAATAAAATTTATTCATGTTATAAATGAAAGTATGATATAATTATATCTTATTATAATTAAATATCTGTTTTAAAAATTATTAATTAATAGTTTGTATTTTTGTAAGTCATAAAATTTTAATTACAATTTAATGATTAATTTAATAATTTATGAGAAAATGTATTTCTTAAATTAACATTTTGATGTCTTATGTTTTTCACATAATTTTATGAGACATTAAGTAGTTTTTCAAAGTGTTACAAAATTATTTTTAATTTTATAATCTTTATTATCCACGTAAAAGATGATTTTAATGAAAAAATATATTTCACATTGATGTGGCCTTAAAAACACTTGTTTTGACAGTTCTTTTTAATTAATTTTAATCAATTTAATTACTTAATTTTACACTTTTTAATAAATAATGGCTCTTTTGTATTTTTTATTTTTAATTTTAATAATTAATCAATTTTTTTAATTAATTGTGTATTATAATCCTTAAAACAATCAATTTATTTCTTACTTTATTTTTATAGCATAATTACTTTTTATTTAGTTTTTTTTCTTTGTCCACATGTTTAATAATTTAAATTTTATTATTTAATTAATTAGTTTTCATTCGCACATAAGTTATGTTGTTTTAATCTAACACTGCATGTTCTAAATATTAAATAATATAGCATAATCTAAATTTTTGTTGTCTTCTAACAATTCAACTTTTATAAAAATAATTTTATTTACTTAATGATCTTGTTAGATTAGTTTCGTTAGTTAACTTATATATATAATAACAAAATAACTAACTTTTTACATTAATAATTTATTTTGTTTTAGCAGTTGTTTTAAATAGTTAAACTTTGTTTTATAATTGACTAATTTAAATCAATTTTAATTTAGGAGATAATAATAAATCGACATATGTTTAATGGGTTTACTAAATTTAATAATTTTTATGTAGTATTTATCTTTTAAACTTTTTTTTAATTAAGTTCTAGTTTTGATTAATTATTTTGTTCTTATTTTATTTAAGTTTTAATTTAATTTAATTACATCGTTTATTTTTTCAGGTTCACAGTCTCACTGTGACGCTGCCCCTTTCGCGGACGCACCGTTACATTCCTCACGGACTCACCGTGACACCCTTTTCTCCACAAACCGTGATTTAAACTGTCTCAATTGTTCATCACGCACCACTGTGTCACTGTTACCGTAATTCCATCTCACGGTCTCACCATTCCTTTACGGTGCCACCTCTTTGCCACTGTATTCCCTTGCACCATTTTCTCTCCACATAGTTTCACCCAAACCGGTGCCACAGCCTTCATACCGTCTCCTGCAAATCCATCTAGCAACACAACATCACTTTTCACAGACCGATTCAATCAATCTACGAACTTAAACCTGAAAAAATTTCTTCACAGATCTACACCTTTTCAACCCCTAAATTCTTTCTCTCTATTTCATATCCATCACACACCCAAACGATGAGATATTTAAGATGAAGCCGCACCATTTTTTTATCTCATTTCGGTTGATGGGAGGCTGCGATGTTTCTTGGTATGGAGCACACCCTCGCCTCATCTGCTGCCACCTAAGAGGATACAGCGTTGAACTGGAGCTGCGTGAGGAGCCAATCAAGACTTCAGCCGCGGGACCAAAACTGGAGAAGAAATCGCAAAAACCTCCATTGTGCAACATTGTGCTGATGATGTACCGTTGTTGTCGAAGGATGTTGACCGCCGCTGAAGGGAGAACACGCTTCCATTGAGATTTGCAGCTGCTTCACGCTGCCATGGTAGGATGATCAAGGTTACACCGTTTTTCCACTATTGTCCACACGAGCAGAGGTGTTGCTACCATGATTTGAGGCCACCATCGCTGAAGCTAGGTCGTTGCAGATCACCCGCATCGACGAGGAGAACCTATGTGTTTCCACGATTTTCAGCAGAGGATGTTTGTTGCTGCCTGAGATGAGCCACCGAAGGGAGGTACGAGAAGAAAGAATTGAAACCCTATCCTCCCCTATTGCGCACTGATTTGGGGGGAGGGGAAAGGGATAAATTAATTATAAAATAAAAATAAAACAACAAACTAATAAACAAATTAAAAATATAAAATAATAAAATTAATAATAAAGTTAAAGTTAAAAAAATTAATTTAATGAAAAGGAAAAGTTAATGTAGCTTTATTAAGTCAAATTAATTTAATTAAATTTATTAAAGATAAGATTTTAATCAATTAAAATTTTAATACATAGATAAATCATAAATTAAAATATAAAGCTAAATTTATAATAAATTTTAATAATAAATCAATTTATTAATTATAGTATAAATTATATTATTAATAATAGTTAAAAATAAACTATGAAATATACGTAATAATTTAAAAAATATTTAAAACCAAAGTAATGAATTTAATTTCTTAATTAATATAAGATAATTAATAAATTAATCTAATAACTTAAATTCTTCAATAGTAATAATAAAATTATTAATACAATCTAAATTATTAAATTTTTAGTTAGTTAATTATTTATGTAGTTAAATTTGAATGATTTAGTTAAATATGATAAAATGAAATTTAGTATTTAGTATTTATATTTATTAATCTAATTAAATCATTAGCTTTTGATAAGTTTATAATAATATTATATAAAAGTAAATAATAATTATTAAATTAAATATTTATTAATTATCTTTAGTTAACTTTTGTATTTGAGTTTTAACTGTGTTATATCGTTAATATTTTGTGCAGGTTCATTCCAAAGTCGGAAACACGTCTATGTGCACGCAACTAACTCATCCATAGTTAGTTACGTGTGGAAAACTCGCATGATGTGCCTGTCACGGATTAAACGTACGTGTGTGGTACGTTGGTGAAGGACAATTAAAGTTGGTGGAAGTGATTGGTGACATGCAGCAGATGACGGAGGATATAAAATAGAGCAAGCAGCATAATTTTAAAGGGGTCTCATTTTTTTGATTCCACGGTCACATCAGACGAGAGCAGGGAGACTCTCATTCGGATTCCACGCCATACAATTCGAGAGCTAAACTCCCGAAAGACACCAAGAACAGTACCGAACATTGGAGATGCAGGAGCAGGGCGGCAAATCATGAACATCATTCACATAGGGAGGATTCTATTTCCTCTACTCTATTTTATTTGCAATGTATTGCTATTTCTGAATTGAAAATGATCTTTGCTTAATTTCTTGTTTCGGAAATTGGAATTTCTATTAGTGCATATTTTCTTTTTCTTCATTTAATTTCTTCCAATGAGAATCAGATTACTTCGTTGAGACTGGCTCTAGTTCTCAATTTAAATTGGATTTGCACCTGAATGCATCTTATTTCAACATCAATGTTCTTTAAGTGAGATCGATCATTGATGATTATCTTTTAAAACTGGAAATTCTAAACAACATAAACATTCGGCGAGATAGCTTTCTGTTAACATCTTTAAAGAAATTTGTTGTTTGTGGTTTTTTTGTCGTGGAGAACTTCAAGAACTATATTATCGAGTATTATTTCTTCTGATGAGGAAGAATTAAAAACTATTTTTTACAGTTTTAGTATAATCAAATGTGGACCATTCATTTAAGCTAGTGATGTTTTAATCTCTCAAGCATAATTTTTGATCTTCCATCAGCACTCATGTTTCCTTCTTTAGCTATTTTAGTTTACACTTTCATTTTTGTTGTAATGTTTCCAGTATAGGTAATACAGAAATTAAAAAACATGTTTCATACTGTTTTATAAAAAAGTAATAAAAATATAAATAAATGAAAAGTAAAAAAATGCCTACTTCACTACTGAAAACAGTGATGTTTTTAGTTTAAAACCCTTAGAACACTCGTCTGCCTTCTATGTGGATCGACCCTACACTACTGTGCTAGTGTAGGTTAATAAATGTAATTTCGAGGGCCATGACGACCTCCGACTTGTTCAAAATTTGGCGTCATTGCCGGGGTACGCACGCCCTGAGAGTATAAGGTTAAAATATGTATATATATAAACAATATAAAAAATGTACAAAAATCACTTTTAAAAATCTGATTAAAAAAAGTTGCTTTGAACTGGAACCTACTGTTTGTGTTGTTGAAAAATCTGCTTCATTGTGAACTGTTTTGTGTTTTATCTCACCTGCTTAAAGTTTAAAAATGGATGTTATTCAGAATTGGAATCAACCTGGACCTTACTGTGTTTGTTGTGGTGATTATGGACATACTGCCTGGCAGTGTGTCTATAACCAGCCACAACAGATTTCCTACATTGAAGAAAATGAAAACATTGAATCTAGTCCTAACACACCAGCTAAAATTGACCTAATTGATTCTAAACAGGATGCTAGGGTGGAACAATTTAATAATTTGTTAACTGAAACCCATGAAATTCAACTTAGATATTCGCAAGAGCGAGAACAAACACATAAAAGGTTGGAAAACATGCTCTTAGAATTACAACAAAGGGTAAAAGAACAAGAATAATTTGAAGAAAATGAAAATGAAAATGTTTATAAAATATTTGAAAATCATGTTGAAGAGGAGAGTGATAGTGAAATTGGGCAACAAAACATCCATGTTGAAGAATCTGATTCTGTTGAACTTAATTTGGAAATAACCAACTCACTGAATCATGAAAATAACATTGAATATCAAAAAAAGATCTTTAATGGTGTTGAGTTGGATAATTTTGAAACTGAATTAAAAGGGATTGAAAAAGATAGCCTTGTTCGTTACATCATTCCTTCTTTTGAGAAAAAATCCTTGTTTTAGAATTTTAGAGAATGAAGTCACTCGGGTTGAAGATGTACTAGAAAATAAAAACTGGAATGATAAAAACTCTTCACCCAAAATTTCTAAAATTCTGAACATTGAGCCTGAACTGGATATTGGGTATAATCTGGATGAAAACATTAAATTGGATGTTAAGGAATCTATAATATTTGAACCACAATTGAAAACTTATCTTCCATGTTTTAAACCTGTAAACCCAATAATTTCTGAACTATTGTTGGATAATGAGGAAGAGGGAATGATATTTAAAGAAAGGATAATTAATGAGTTTTCATTTCCCTATTCTCATTGTAACAACTTTTCTGAACCTTTGTGCAATAAAATGGAAATTAGTGTGTACCAACATGAGAAGAATTGTCTTAAAATGAACATTCTGGAAACTGAATTTATTGAAACTGAATTGTACAATTCTTCTCCTGAAATTGAATTGAAACACTAAAATTTTTTGGTTTTAGAAAGTGAGCCTTTTGAACATGAAATTAATGTAGAGGTTGAACACGCATTAGATGATGGTTGCAGAAATGATTTTTTTGAAGAAGTAGATGTTCAATGTGAGTTAACAAATGAGTATCTTTTGGAAAATATTTATAACATTGTTAGAGCTGAACCTGTTAGTGATAAAATAAATTATATTCCTTGTCAGTCACTTCCATCCTCACCTGTGAAGGGTTCTGAGTATTCTAATGATACTGATAATGGTCTAGAGGGGGAATCACACTTGAGTTCCTTTTGTCCATGATTCTGTTTAACGCTTTACTGAATCCCCTCTTGAACCCACTATTCAGTATTCACCCATAATCACCCTTGAATCTGAACCTTCTAGTGTTGTGGTTAAGAGAGATAGCTATGAGAATTATGAAACACCTTTTGAAGAACCAAGTACTATGTTGTACCTTCATTTAAATTCAACTTCTGATAACTCTGAACTTATTTTGGTAGTGGACAGCACTATGCCCACCATTGTTAAATGTTTCTTGTTAGGGGATACTTCAGGTTATAATAGTTTGGTAATTGTTTTATTTAGTTTTAGTGCCCACAAATCTAATTGTTCTATTAAAAATATTTAGGCCAATCACATATGGTGGTTTTTGTTATGGAAACCACATCCACCAAGTGACTTCGGTTAGTTTCTAGGTGAGTCTGGCTGGGGACATTAAACCAAGCGCTGCATGGGAGGCAACCCATGGATTTTCTTTTGTTTTCAATAAAAATTTGAAATTAAATAAAGTCTAACTATAGACTTAAAATTCAGTGCTTCATGGGAGTCAACCCATGTTCTTTATTTTGTGTTTACTTTTATTTTTGTTCATATTTTAGTGTTGAATAAAGTGATGCTTTGTAGTCTTATATATGCTCGGTCTCTGTTGGATATTTGTTCTTGGTTTTCATGCTTTTGGTGTTTTTTAGGTTACTATTGTTGGTTGCGTGGAGGAGTGTAATTCACATAATGAAGGATTGATGAAAAAAATTAAGTCAGGGAAGTACCTTATTGTTGAATTCTATTTCACCTTTATGCTCCTTTATGCTTTCATTAGAAAAATATTTTGCTCGTGTTTTTGTTAAATAAAATCCTGCTCACTGAAAATTCAGCATGTTTTGATTAAAAAATTTTCTACAATTTTTCTGAAAAACTGCTGAAAAATTTGCATATTAAACAACATTTTATGCATTTCACTAACTTGAATTTTTTAAACTCTACATGTGCCTCGTGCTGAAAAAAAAATTTAATTACATTATTGTTATTAAAATCTTTTTCACTGCTTGAAATTAAGTGTGGGGGGTTACATGCTGCTGGTCATTTAATCTGATTAATTTTTGGGTGTTTAGCATGCACTTTGTGTGATTTATTGAATATCTAACAGAATAAATTTTGCTAAACTTGCATACACCCAATTTATTGTGCACCCACAAAGTATATGATATTTCCTGAGCTAAATTGAAAATTGGATTCACTAGACATCATTGTTAATGTATATACATGGATGTGAACCAGCTGTTTATTTATTTATTGTGGCAAACAATATTTTTGAACTTCATTGAGAGCCTTTATACATGTCATTAATCTACTGAATTGAGAATTTGTTTTGAACTATAAATGTTTAATTGTTCTTCTTTGTATTTATAAGTCAACATTGAGGACAAAGTTGGGTTTTATGTGTGGGGGAGGGAATCAATTGTTGACTGTGCTAAACTATGCTTAATTGAAAGCCCATCAATTCCCACTACAAATTCAAGCTATTTTGTAAAAAATGGATAAATTATTTCAAATTATTGAATAATTTTATGCATTACACTATACCCAAATGAGTCTTTCCTAAGTACAGTTATTTTATAATAGTTTATATTTGCTTTGAACCTGAAATTAGTGATAATGGATGATTGTTGAGTGGTCTATCTTAGTGATCTAATGGAAATTGTGGTTTAGGAATTACTTTTGAGAGTGACATGGGTGATCACTTAATGGAATTATGATCATAACTCTTGCAATTGGAAGATTGATTTTGATCATAGGTGACTCATTTTTTATTTAAATTATTAAAAGTAATTTCTTTAATGAGCCAATGTAAACGAATTTTATATAAATCTTTTGAAACTGAAGTAATCTGGGCATCTGGGATCCCACGGTGAGTCTCTGAGACGCTAGATGCTGGGTGGGTTTCTATTAACTTTTATCCCTATGTTCATCTTGAATAAGTGCATTTCGCATTGCTTAGCACAATGATACATGGCTTGGGAAAAATAAATAAAGTGTCTAGGGTCAAAAATGGGCTCATTAAGGTAAGAGGAATGATGAATGCCAAATGATGAAGGGATCAATTGATTTATATGGAAATCATTTAGGTTGTATCATAAAGGTGATTCACAAAAAAATTATTTTTTCTTTGAAACCTAGGTGATGAGTCAAAGTACAAGGTTCCTCTGGTTAAGTCCTTAATTCCACATAACTTTTACCTCTTGTCACTCTTGGATTTTGGAATTAAGTCTGGATTGAAGTTAATCACTATGTAGTACCACATATGAGGAATGACATCTTCATTGTTTGATGATTCATTGTTTTCAAGATATCCAGTGAGTATTTTCTTAAGGCAAGATTCATATGAGCTATTTATTTTCAAAGCCTTTTGACATGTTTTTGAAGTCCTCTGTTTTATGTTCTGGATATGTTACATTTTGATTTGAATTATAAACATTCTTCTGGGTTTCAAAGATAATAAAGCATGAGATTGTGTGAGGACAAACAATGCTTAAGTGTGGGGAAATTTGATGTGGCGTTAAAAACACTTGTTTTGCCACATCTTTTTAATTAATTTTAATCAATTTAATTACTTATTTTAACACTTTTTAATAAATAATAGCTCTTTTGTATTTTTTATTAGTAATTTTTATAATTAATCAATTTTTAGAATTAATTATGTATTATAAGCGTTAAAACAATCAATTTATTTCTTACTTTATTTTTATAGCATAATTAATTTTCATTTAGTTTTTTTCTTTGTCCATATATTTAATAATTTAAATTTTATTATTTAATTAATTGTTTTGCATTCACACATAAGTTATGTTGTTTTAATCTAACACTGCATGTTCAAAATATTAATTAATATAGCATAATCTAAATTTTAGTTGTCTTTTAACAATTCAACTTTTATAAAATTAATTTTATTTACTTAATGATCTTGTTAGATTAGTTTCATTAGATAACTTAAGTATATAATAACAAAATAACTAACTTGATACATTAATAATTTAGATTGCTTTAGCGGCTGTTTTAAATAGTTCAACATTGTTTTATAATTGACTAATTTAAATCAATTTTAATTTAGGAGATGATAATAATTTGACATAAGTTTAATGGGTATACTAAATTTAATAATCTTTATGTAGTATTTAACTTTTCAACTTTTTTAATTATATTCTAGTTTTGATTAATTATTTTGTTCTTATTTTATTTAAGTTTTAATTTAATTTAATTAATGTTTTTATTTTTTCGGGTTCATGGTCTCACGGTGACGCTGCCCCTTTCACGGACGCACTGTGACATTCCTCACAGACTCACCATGACATCCTTTTCTCCACACACCGTGATTTAAACTGTCTCACCAGTTCATCAGGCACCACTGTGTCACTGTTACCGTAATTCCATCTCACGGTCTCACCGTTCCTTTACGGTGCCTCCCCTTTACCACTGTATTCCCTTGCACCATTTTCTATCCTCACGGTTTTAACCAAACTGGTGCCACATCCTTCATACCATCTCCTGCAAATCCATCCGGCAACACAACATCACTTTTCACAGACCGATTCAATCAATCTACGAACTAAAACATGAAAATACTTCTTCACAGATCTACACTATTTCAACTCCTTGAATTCTTTCTCTCTATTTCTTACCCATCACACACCCAAATGAGGAGAAATTTAAGATGAAGCCGCACCATATTTTATCTCGTTTCGGTTGATGGGAGGTTGCGATGTTGCTTGGCATGGAGCACTACCTCGCCTCATCCGCTGCCACCTGAGAGGATAAAGTGCTGAACTGGAGCTGTGTGAGGAGCCGATCAAGACTTCAGCTGCGGGACCAAAACTGGTGAAGAAATCATAGAAACCTCTATTATGCAACGATGTGCTGATGATGTACTGCTATTGTCGAAGGATTTTGACCGCCGCTGCAGGGAGAGCACACTGCCATTGAGATTTTCTGCTGCTTCGCGCTGCCATGGTAGGATGACCAAGGTTGCACCGTTTTTCAACTATTGTCCACACGAGTAGATGTGCTGCCGCTGAGATTTGAGGCCACCATCACTGAATCTAGGTCGTTGTAGATCACCTGCATCGACAAGGAGAACCTATGTGATTCCATGATTTTCAGCGGAGAATGTTTGCCGCTGCATGAGATGAGCCACCGAAGGGAGCTACGAGGAGAAGGAATTGAAACCCTATCCTCCCCTGTTGTGCACCGATTTGGGGGGAGGGGAAAGGGATAAATTAATTATAAAATAAAAATAAAACAAAAAACTAATAAAAAAATTAAAAATATATAATAATAAAATTAATAATAATGTTAAAGTAAAAAAAGTAATTTCATTAAAAGAAAAAGTTAAAGTAGCTTTATTAAGTCAAATTAATATAATTATATTTATTAAAGTTAAGATTTAAATCAATTAAAATTTTAATACACAGATAAATTATAAATTAAAATATAAAACTAAATTAATAATAAATGTTAATAATAAATCAATTTATTGATTATAGTATAAATTATATTTTTAATAATAGTTATAAAGAAACTATGAAATATATATAATAATTTAAAAAATATTTAAAACCTAAGCAATAAATTTAATTTCTTAATTAGAATAAGCTAATTAATAAATTAATCTTGTAACTTAAATTCTTAAATAGTAATAATAAAATTATTAATAAAATCTAAATTATTAAATTTTTAGTTAGTTAATCATTTATGTAGTTAAATTTGAATGATTTAGTTAAATATGATAAACAAAAATTTATTATTTAGTATTTATATTTATTAATCTAATTAAATAATTAGCATTTGATAAGTTTATAATAATATTATATAAAAGTAAATAATAATTATTAACTTAAATATTTATTAATTATCTTTACTTAACTTTTGTATTTGTGTTTTAACTGCCTTATATCGTTAATATTTTGTGCAGGTTCATTCCAAAGTCAGAAACACATCTTTGTGCGCGCAACTAACTCATCCAGAGTTAGTTACGTGAGGAAAACTCGTGTGATGTGCTTGTTGTAGATTAAACGCATGTGTGTTGTACGTTTGTGAAGGACAATTAAAGTTGGTGGAAGTGATCGGTGACATGCAGCAAATGATAGAGGATATAAAATAGAGAAAACAGCATAATTTTAACAGGGACGTCATTCTGATTCCATACCACATCATCTTTGAGAGAAAAGACTCCAGGGAGAAGCATTGGAGATGAGCAAGGGACAAGGAGCCCGAGAACAGAGCATCACTAAGGGAGTTCTTTTCCATTCTTGTACTTTATATCACAGTACTCTGTAATTGATTGTTTTTCATTGCTTAAATAACTATGATCAATGAATTAATTTCTTATCTCAAGAATTCAATTCTATTAGTTAATCATTTAGTCTTCTTCATTCACATTTCATTTTTAGAATCATATTCAATTGGTGAGATTGAATAATGATTCTCTGTTTAGTTGTTTCACACCTCAAATGTTTTCAAAATTCATAAATTCAAGATCTACTGGTGATGTGGATCTTGAATATATTTATCGAAGTGTTAATGTCTTAAACTGTGGAAATTTATGGCGAGTTTATTTTCCACTGTTATCCTTTTCTTACTGTCAACCGGTTTGACTGATTTTGGAGTGGCAAGCTCCTAAAATCAGTTTTTATGTTTGTTGAGTTTCCTGGCGAGGGAGATTTTTCACCTTTTTCTTGAGGTGTGATCCTATAGAATAGTGGATAAGATATCCTTTTTACAGGTAGATTTGGAATTCTCGAGTATTACTTTTGGTCTGCTCCTTTGACCTTGCTGCTTATTTGAGTATTTTGTCTTTCATGTTAGTTTTACTGTAGTTCTTAGTTCATCAGTATTTTTGAAATCGATTTAGTCTCTTGCTTAATGAAAAGTTAAAAAAACTGAAAAGTTAAGAAAAATGTAAATAAGATTGCCTCATTGCTGACAACAGTGGGGTTTTAGTTTTAAAACCGCAGAATTTACTCGTATGCCTTCTTTGTGGATCGACCCTGCACCACTATGCTAGTGTATGTTAATAAATGTAATTTTGAGGGCCGTGACGACCTCCGACCACTTCACTCATATTTAGAAACTTATTTTCATAAAATGGAGTTTATTTTTTAATTCTACACATTTTAAAATGGTTTTTTGGATTTTTTGGGGTTTTTCTAAAATACTTGATTTTTTGGTGAATAGTAAAATACAATAATTTTTTATAAAAGCTAAATACATTAATTATGGAGACATAGATGATGTATTGTTGTTGTAAGAAAATATTCTCAAATTTTACTTCATTATTTAAATATATTTATTCTTAATGCTGAAACTATTCATAGTATTGACCCAAAATAATAAACTAATGAATATAATAATGAGAAAACACATCTCCCCTATAAATACCACAACTCACCACCAATTTTCCTCACACATCTCAAGAATTGATCATTTTCCAAATTATAATCAATTATCTTTCCATGAACCTCACTCTTGTCTTGGATCCCTGGGTCTTATCAAAATAACAATTCCATTTCCTTAAGGAGGTTATCAAGTAGGACATATTTACGAGATAAAATCCCCTTCCTTTTTAATTAAATTTCATTTTATTTCTTTTTATCTTCTTATCCCCTGCCCACATACTCTATCAAAATATTCATTATAACTCCAGTATATTTTATATACTAGAATTATATCATGTTAATGGTAGATCCATCATAAAATTCCTTTCTCTCTCCCTCTCTTTTATTTTAAAAATGAAATCATCGCCAGTGATGTGTCAACTTACCGACATCATGGACGATGCATTTTTATTTACTTTAATACCTTCAATTATGTTCATAAAAACACAATAATGTTTGGTAAATAATTTAAAATACATGTTATAACCCTTTTATGTTCTGGAACAAAAATATTTAAAAATACTAAAGGATAAAACAAACTGAGTTTGTTGTGATAAAAGCCCCCCAAAATTAACCTAAGCGATTTTCATTAACTATTTATCTAATGATTCGTCCACATTACATTTAACAAAATGATATATATATATATACATGCATTTAAACCTATTTATGTCTATTAATAACATATATTTTTAATTCTACAAAATTATACCCATTCTATATAAATATCCATACTCATATTCAAGTAAACTGATCATAAAAACCAAGAAAATGAACAATCTCGAATGAAGAAGTTAAACTATATAACTCATTGAAGCTCCCATAAATGAACATAATAAAACTATAATGAATCAAATTCATGTATAAAATGTTTTTTATTTTTTATTTAGTGAATTTAATTTTATTTTCTAGGATATTAAAGAGAATAAAGCGTTAAGATATAATGTAAGGGGAATTCTCAAACCCAACTCTCATTCTTTGGATTTTCCTTTATCACCCCATTTTCAGTAAGAATATTACTTTCACATATTTTATTCATAATTTTATTATCCTTTATAGTATATACATGTTACCAATATAGTTTTATTATAAATTCAAATATTTTTCCAAAAAAAAAACACTTCTTTCTGAAAACAAATATTTTACTTCTCGTGAGATTGTTTCTTCTTCACTAAAAATTAATCATTCTTATACCAAGTATGTTATTCCCTATCTATTTTGGTAACCCTAATACATTTTCATGAATTTATGCTTTATTAAATGATTCCCTTTTCTTTTCATGGGTTATTTTATGTTCAAGATTGATATACATTCAATGTGGCATGCATGATAAAGTAAATGTTATGATGTGATGGGTGCACCAGGAATTATATAGTGCATGTAAATGATATGATGTGATGGGTGTTCCCAGAATTATATAATTCTCCAATTCATTGGGTAATGTGATGTGTCTCATGAGAAAAAGTGATGTATCTGTTGTAGTTGTCCACTAAGACATGATGTTTCATTTTCATGCATTGTCATATTTCAAGCCTCTATTTATTGCCTCTTCTAATGATTATGATCTTATGCCTAAGTTATGATGATAATTATTTTTCTAACCCCATGTTATATTTATTCATGTTCATTTCAATCTTCGTACTGGTCTTTTATCTCACACATTTTGTTTAAGTATATCCTTAGGTTATTACTGACTCTCAAGAGAACACAATGGCCAATAAGAAGCTAGAGAAGAAGGAATTAAATAATTTATTATATTTTATTTTGTCAAAATTATGTATGATTCTAATTTTCCCAAAACACAAAAACATTTGATCCTGGATGTGCAATGATTTTATGTTATTTGTCTTTAAAATGATGTAATAAGTTATGTAATTAAAGTGGGCTCTCTATATTTGGTATCAGACCACGGTTCTATTGATTTGGGAATTACGATTAGAGAATCTTAATGAAAACCCTTAGTATGAGACTAAGTATAAGAAAGAACCCAAGAAGCTTTGTTTTCTAAATTCTAAATATAGGTATCCCACAAGATATGCCTTTGGACATAATTTACCAATAGAATAAATTATTTATTTATAACTTGTTGGATTATATTTTTTCTAATCTTTTCTATTTTAGAAAATGGTGTGAACCAAGAGAAAATGAACCAATAATATGTGTCAAAGACAGTGCAGTGATTTCCTAATTGAAATCCCCAATTCCTTGGGAGCTAGAGTTCAAAATTTCATGGTGATTCTTACCTAGCTTTTTCATGTTATGAACAATAACCTGAATAATTTGGATCTTCTGCCTTCACTTAAAATGGAGAAACTCACTATCAAGTGTTTTATGTGAAAATGACCACCGGTGTTTAGTGGATCTTATGATCCACTAGTCATGGAACATTGGGTCAAATCAATGTAGAAGATCATTTATGTGATTCAATATTTTGAGATGGAGAAGGTGATTCTAACTGTTTACCATTTAGATGGAGAGGATGAATAATGTTGGGCTTTAATAAAGAACACCAAAAAAAAAGAAGATATGGAGTGTAAAGGCTTTAAGATAATGTTTCTTAATAAGTATTTCCCAAAAACTCTTCATACCAATATGGTGAGACAATTTATAGAGCTGATGCAAAAGGAAGGTGAATCTATCATGAACAATGAAAAAAATCCCAAGGCTTGTAAGGTATGCTTCAGCTTTTTTATCAACAATGATAGAAAAATTGATAGATTATGTAGTGGTTTAAAACCATACCTTTGAAAGGCTATTTAAATTCTAGACTTTCGGAGTTATGAAGAAGTTGTTCGATGCACTCTCAAATTGGAGATGGATTTTAGAGAATAGTCTCATAGCTATGGTGATAGGGTTCTATTAAATATGAAAACATGCATTGTCAAAGTGTTGTAGAGGAACCATAAGTATGAAGACTCTACTTGGGAACTAGATGAGGTGATAAAGAGATATACCCTCACCTGATTATGTCAAATGAAATTTCGAATGAGAAATTTCAAAACGGGGGATGAATATAATGACTCAATCTTTAATCAATGGAATTTGTCCATTCTTGTAGTAGTTTCATATAGTAAACATCACATAAAATCACTTATAGACCATAATAAGAAACATTATAAATGAACAATTAATGATATAATAAGTATTTTAGAAGTGAAGGAATCAATAACAATGAAATTGTAACTTGGCCTTAGGGATACACGGTTCATTGGAATGAATACAGTGGTTGCATCTTGGATATTGAGAGTTGGGCTCTCTCAGCATTTTACATTCCATTTTTTCATGTTGGGACATATTTTTTGTTTGGAATATATTTTTTCCCCTTTACATTAATTTTATACTACCATACTCTTATATTGTCTAGTGGTTTTACATGCATGGTTGTTTCCCTAGTATTTTTCATCTTTTACTTTTAATAAAGTTTCACTTCAGCATCGAGATGGCTATGTATTGGCATACAGGTACTTAGGAAAAGGCCTCCCAATTTTTGTTATACATATATTGTTGTTCTCCATCCCTTGGCTTATGGAGGTGGTCTTGAGGTAGTTTTGGTTGGAGCCCCATCTTGAGTTAGATCTTGACATTCCTTCCCATAACATTTTCTAACAACTCGATATTCAAATTAATTTTTTATTCTATAGAATCGATTAATTCATGATAATCTTCCATTTTCTTATCATTTAACATTGTTTATTGTTTTATCAAAATATGTTTGGGGTAGCACCTAAAAACCCACACCTCTGATGAGGCCAAACTATTCTGGCCAATTCACGTCCACTAATAGCATTTTTTCATTAGGTATAGCTAATTATGATTCATGGGTCTATGTGGGATAAAAATATATGAATTTAAATAATAATTATTATGTAATACACATTTAAATAAAAAAAATTATTTTGTCATACTTACACATTTTTACCACAGTTTTTCTATTGTTTCATCTATTAGTATCCCTTATTTATTTACATGTAAATCCTTCAATAACACGTGATGTGGGATGGAAGTGGATTTGGATTTCAATTCATCAATCTGCATATGAAAAATTGATCATAATTATGTTCTTATTTCATATCACATGAAGGTGTTATAGGAAATTTAAATTATGTTCCAATTTTTTTCAAATGAAGTGTACCCCATCCTTTCTGTATGGTAGGGGTATTTGGGATTTTATTCCCATTGCATAGTTTTAGAACTGAGTTATTGTTTCATAAATTAAAAATTCTTAATCAACGTGATTAACACAAATATTTTCAAGTAATGTATTACCAATCACAATGTACTTGAAATGATATCTCCTCACGATGACCAATAAATGAATCACACACTTGTTGGTTTAATCAGGTGGTTATACATTTGTGGTGGGTGTGGGTTTATTTTTCCTTCAACATATTTGATATAAAAATTTGAAATAATTGTGATAAATCATATTTTATCCATTATAGCAAGAATTACTGCAAATTGAATTTGGGGTTTATCTACTATAAATAAACAATGAAAGGGATAATTTAGAGTAATTAAACATTTTATTATTTTATTTTATTTATAAAATAAAGAATGTATTTCATAATTTCACCCTAATATATTCTGAAATGCAGTTTTTAGGTGATGGAACAACATTGTTCCATGAATATACATCAATAGGAAGGTGCATGCAAGTGGTGAGATAAATGTAACTACTAAACATTGTAATATTGGAGTTAACAGGCTAGTTGTATGTATTCCATCTGACCTCGAATTTAATTCCTTTGTTTCTCACCTTAATAATTTTTTCTAACACCATCATGTTAGGATGATCCTTTTTTTGTGACACCGGTTGTTCAACTTCTACCATTTCCTTGGCTTCAACATCGTTAATATGTTCTTCCAATGGATGATAGCATCTTCATGTGTAGAAGGTTTTTATTTCTTTGCATTGGAAGCACCAAACTTTTGAGAAACTTGTTGTTCCTCATGACTTGGAGCATTATCATTTACAAAAGTCATTATCTGAAAAAGTGGTTGACCATTTAATTTTGATTACATAAATGCGATATTAAACAAATAATAATGTGAGGTGACAACATGTATATTACAACAAAATATAACCGGATTATGGAACACACTATTTTTAAAGGTTGAATGGATTTCACCCCTCTATCAACTGCCAAAATACCTTCATTGGGGTCTACTCTGACATACATTACCTCATCTACATTGGGACTACTGGGAAATAATTATTCTGTACAAATGAAAGGTTCATCCTTAGTTGTATTGAGATCTGACGCTTAAGTGGTTTTGGTCGATAATAGAACAGTTGACCTCTTTTATTTTGCGGGATCTGAAACATAAAATACTTGTACATCATATTATTCCATTATAAACAGTTCATTTTTATACCCTTCCTTACTAAAATCTAATTTTATAAATCACAATTCATCTATTCTAATAGCACTCCTATTATCAACCCAATTTCATTGAAAAATAGGTACTTTGAATATTGTGTAATCCAACTCCCATATTTTTTTAATGATTCACAATTATGAAATATTCACATAAATTGGATTTCATTCATTAGTACCAGATACATGTATCGCTTCAGCCACAAGTGTATCCCCACTATTTTTCATGGTACTACGTTCATCATGTTCATTTGTATAAAACATATAACTAGGGGTGTAATTTTGGACTGAATGCCTGAGTTTTCCGACCCAAAAGCCCGAGGGACCCGACCTAAAAAAACCCGAGTTGGGATGGGCTTGGGCTGTAGGTTTTTCAAGCTAGGCCATGGCCTATTAAAAACAACTGAAGGGCCGAGGAGGCTCAGTAAATCCTACTCCACTGAGCCGTATGAAGCCCGACTCCAAAAATCCCATCTGGTATGAAAAGAATATCGATAAACTACTGTTAAAGAGATTCGAACCCCTTACCATAGGCTTCCAAGGCTGGGCCTGGACCAACTGGTCCTAGGGGTGCGCAAGTTTAAGAATTACCAGACTGTATATATATATATATATATCAATGATATAACCATATATATATATAATTATATATCAATTATTTAACATAACATGTATATATATAGGTATCATAACTCATAATATATTAAAAAAAATTATATATATAATTATATATATAAATGATTTAACATAATATATATATATATATATGTATATATTTAAAAAAAATAGCATTCAATCACTGATGTTCACAAATGCCCGACCCCCAACCTCATTATTATTTTATGTCTTCCCCCAACCTCATTAGTTTATTATGTATACATATATATATATATTATATATATATATATATATTTAGAAAACAAAAAAAATTAACCTACACATTAAGTTTCTTAAAACGTGCACATAATATATATAGATTCCCATTTATAAAACTATTTACTAAAAAATTATCATATCCACTCATTGTTGCGCACCCCCAACCCCTCATTAATTATTCTTTTAAACTTTCACATGCTATTATAATTGATATTTATTTAGACATGGAAAACACTACGGATTCATTTTTTAATCGAATTATTTCAAATAAATTATTTTGACCTTAATTTTTTTTTTCTAAATTGGTCTATATTTTATATTTTTATTACATAAAATAAAATAATATAATTATAATAGTCATGTGATGTTAAGGTTGAGGGTTATTATGAAATGCATGGATTGAGTAATTTATAACATCTAAAATGATTGAAAACTAAATGATCAACGTTTCAACTATAAAATGTAAATAAAAAAAGAAAAAATGATTTAAAATAAAAATATATCAATGATTTAACATAATATATATATATATAGTAAAATAATAACACTCATTCATTGATGTTCGTGAAAGACTCCCAACCTCATGAGTTTTTAAGTCTATTTCCATATAATTTATATAATATTATATATATATATATATACATATATATATATATATCTATTTAGAAAAAAAATTAACCAACCCACTACTGTGTACCCCCATCCCCACATTATTTTTTTATAACATAGACATAATATATATAGATTCAAATGTGTAAATATATTTAGAAAAAAATAGCATATCCACCCACTTTTGTGTACCCCCAAGACCTCATTAATTATTTTAAAATTTTCACAAATTATTATTAATGTTATTTATTACCATGATTGATATTTATTTGGACATAAACAATTTCATAGATTAATTTTTTTAATAGAACATTTTCAAATCAGTCATTTGGCCCTTAATTTTTTTAATTGGTCTATATCTTAGTTTTCTTTATATTAAATAAACTATTATAATTATTATAGTTATGTGATGTTGGGGATTAGGGTTTATTATGAAACACATGAGGTGAGAAATTTAAAACGTGTAAATTGATTGAAATTTAAATGGAAAACATTTCAGTTCTACTGTAAAATGTAAATAAACAAGAAAAAGTAAAGGAACATTTTTACAAAGAAAAACTAATGTTTAAAAAAATTCCATTAAAAAAATGAATTTAAATTAAAAAATAAAAATAACGTTTAAAAAAAGTTAAAAAATTGATTAAAAACATTTCTATAGTTAAAAAAACATTTCAAAAAAGATAAAAAATCAAAAAAATATTTTTATAAAATTTATTTATAAATTCATTTATAAATTTTTTTAGAAAAATCTATAAATCATTTTAAAAAACCTTTTATAATTTGTGTATTAAAACAAATGTTAAAGGAAACATTTTTAAAAACTATTAGAAAAATGTTTTCAAATAAACATTAAAAATAATTTTAAAAAAACCTTTTAAAAACATTTTAAAATAAAAGTATAAACAAAATGATAAAAAATGTTTTGAACTCTATATATTATTTTATTTTGAAAATAATAAGAGCCCGCAAGTGTCAGCCCGTGGCCTGGCCCGGACCATGGCCTAACCCGACCCTACGGTTTGGGCCAGCCTGATGCTGGGCTCGGGCCGCCACATGGAACTATTCAGGCTGGCCCAACCTAACCTGAATATTGGTTCATCGCCTAGTTTTTTAATGGGCAGGCCCAGCCCTACCTGTTCTCTTCCAGGCCGGAATGAAATTAAACCCTTATGTATAACCATTAATTACATAACCATTATAAGATAATCCATGCACAATTGGTCTTCTAGCTAGCCATAAATGTGGTTCAAAAATTGAATCTAGATTTTTAGATGACTCCTTAAAATTATAGTCTTGAAACCTTCTTATAAACTATTGATTCTATGTATTTGAGATCCAACCTTCATCCCTTGATTAACTCAAATGCCTAATAATTTCTTTATGGGTTTCAACATATGGTTAAACCTCTAAACTGTTATGAAAACCATAAAGGTGGGCCTACTCCTAATTTATAAAAGTGATTGTGACAACATATATTCCATAAATTCTTTGACCAAAAACCTGCCAAGAGTGAAGATATTTCAATAGAGCAATTATTTCCACACCATAAAGGTAGTCGTTACACAATTCAATAGATTCCTCAATAACATATCACTTCATAGTACAACCTTCTGTCCGAATTTGATTTTTGGCATACCCTTTCAAAATATTTTTATATTGTTCAATGGGGTACATCCATATCTGATGTACAAGACCATGTAGTCAAATCACTGTTACCAAGTGAACCCCCAAGTGAACCATCATATCAAATAATTCTGGCGAGAAGAGCATCTTCAATTCAAATAATATGACAACAATTTCAATATCTATAGTTGGATATTTTTTTGGATCATTAACATTACGGAATGTAGCTTCAAAAAATAATCATAGATTCATTATTATATGATGGAAATTCTTTGAAAAAATACAACACAAAACTAGAAGCATTAGATCATATATCAAAACATGACAATCATATGATTTTAGACCAATTAAATTTAAATCATTTGTTGTCATGATATTCTTGGGTTTTTAATAATACCCTTATGTAACCTTTAAATCATTAAAGAAGCTTAAAAAGTGATATCTCTCCTTTCATGACAGAGTGTATGAAGTTGGAGGAAGAAAAGTGTGTTTTTAGCCCTTCACTATAGCCAACCCTTCATGTATTCCCATGTCAATCATGTCTAACCTAGCCTTAATTCCATTATTCATTTTCCTGGGTTCATTTATTAATGTTCCAACGACACGATAAAATGAATTTTTTCCCACATGCCTGATATCAAATAAATTTCTAACGTAAAAATAATTCCAGTATGATAATTCAAAAAAACTGATCTCATTTTCCAACCATATTTTGAAAGGATTTTATAAAAAAGGTTTACCAAAAGTAGTTTCTGTATATTATAATTTCTCAAAACATTGATCACCTGTTATTAGAGATGGTGTAGTGTGTTCGTTTGAACTCCAATTGAATGATGTTATCCAAGATCAGTACTTATGTCATCATGGTAGAAATATTGAATGTCTTAGAAATGCGGTCTTCAATGAATGTTTCAACCTAATTGACTATGGGTCTTGTTTACTAATGGGACACCCTTGAGTTCTTTTAACTCTATATTCTGAAAAATTTCCATAATAATTAAAGCCATTTATAATCATATAAAACATGGATCTCAACATGAAATCTTCACTTATGTAAGCATCATACAAAGTAACACCCGAATCCAACAATAGTTTCAATTCGTCGATCAATGGAGAAAAATAATTATCAATATCATTACTCGGTAGATTTGGTTCTCATATAAGAAGATATAATATAATTTATTTTCATTTCATGCATAAACATGGTGGAATGTTTTAATTTAGAAACATATTCATCATTGTACTGTGATTATTTCATTGAAAACCAAAATGATTCAATCTATCTGTTGATATCGCTTGATGAATGTTTCTTGACACCGGGTGATGAATTTTCCCACCTTTATTTCTTATATCTACATTTCACATAAAATATATTAAAAAATCCTCACTTCCATATAGGTTCATAAACCTTGTAATTATTGGGAAGTACAATACAACTTCCATAGGACCAGAATCATCATTCTTGTATCGAGAACCACCACACTTTGGTAAATTTTTAAGTGATTTTAGGTCCTTCTATAATAGTATACATAAATTTGGATAGAAATGTATTATTTTTGAGATCATACCCATTGAAAATAGAATTATTTTATCATCATATGTTTGAAAAGTATGCTCATTATCTTTTGGGATCATATTGTTCAAGAGGGAAAGTAGTTCAGTAAAACTAGTATGACTCCATCCAATTCTAGCTTTTAAATTACACAGCTTTAATATGGATGACAGTGCTATATATTTAGTATAACTAGAATTCATTAGTTTATTTTCACAACTCTTTAACTACTAAAATTTTTTTTGACAATCACAATGTTCATCTACAACTGTCACTGAAATTTCCTCAAAATGATCTTCATTTTCATTCACACCTATAATCACATCCTTGAAGTGGTCTTCATCATTTTCCCCACTTGTAATAATATTATTTCATCAATAAAACCCAATATTATCTCAATAACTATATACATTTAGTTTTTCCACATGTTTAGACCAATATTTATGACTTCAATCTATTCTCGGAGAGCTCAAGTGTTCTTCCAACTCCTCTGGATTGAATGAAAACTGCATAAACATAGACAAAGGATTTGAGAAGGGTCATATGCATGATCTTTTTCAAACATGATGAACTCTTTCACCCCATCCTCGTACTCTATTCTCATATGATTGAAATCCAACCATTTTTTATTAAAATCCATCCTATTTGATTTTATAGTATTAATATTTATCAAAATAAATAAAGCATAAAAACAATTTCACAGAAAAAGTTCATCTTATGATTAAAATATTAGTATAAGGTAAGATTATTAATGGTTATTTTTTTTAAAGACATAAATCGGTTTATTAATAGTTATGATTTTACTAACTTGGGATATGATTAATATTTTATATATTATATGAACCGAATATACCATCTCTTACATTAATTCAGGTCCAAAGAGAGACCACTCCCCTATCAAAACCCAACATAGAGGTGATCATCACATGGCCTTTAAAAACAAAGATGTTCAAGGGGGAGTAACGTATCACAAGTGATCACATACATCGATTTTAAAATATCATTTAATATTCAGGGTAAAAAAATTAGTAAAACTTCAAACTAAGACAAATATATTAATATAAATTTTAAAATTTAATAAATTGTTTAAACAAAAGTGATTTCCAATATTAATTAATTTTTTTTACATGATTCATATATTATTTACATGAAAAATATAAATTTATAAATATTTTTCAAAATATATTACATATTATAAAACTATAAGATTAAAATGAAAATTTTTAATAAATATATATTTATAGATTAATAACTTATAATATACATATATATTATTTATTTATAACTATAGATGTACGAATTGTATTGATTTAATAAAAATAAATTATTAATTAATAATTATAATTAAAAATATTATTTTTAATATTAATAAATAATTATTTTTTAAATAATTTCATTAATTATATTAATCTATAATTATATTGACAAATAATTCTATGTTTACATAAACAATATTTAAAATATACTTTACTTAATAAATATTAATTAGTAATTTAAGTATTATAATAATATAAATTATTTTTAAAATTAAATTACCAAAATTTTCAACATAATTTCATTTTATAAATTGATTTAAAAATTTAAAGATTCATTTTTTTCAATTACTAGTTTATATATATGATCATATTTATTCACATATAGATGTGTGTGACTGTGTCTGTGTGTGTCTAAAGAACCCAATGACATGTGTGTGTTTTTGTGTGTGATAAATGAATTCAACACATACATGTGTATATCCAATTACATACAATGCATGTAACATTAATTTTATTGATATTTATTTATAAAATAAACTAAAATTAGTTACTAATATCTAAAAAATAGTATATTTATTAATATTATTAGATAAATATTAATAATTATAATTATATATTAATATTTATGATATTAGTTGTATTATACATAAAAATTGTTCGCATGTGTGTGTATGTGTCTGAAGAAACAAAGGACATGGATATTTATGTGTGTAATAAGTGAACTCAACAAATACATGACTATAATATTAATTTTATTCTAATTTCTATATAAAATAAACAAAAATTAAATTCTAATATATAAAAATTAATATATTAACTAATATTATGATTTTTAGTCTCCATAAGGTATTCAATGAAAATATACCATGTGTGGGGTGAATTAAGGTATGAAACTTTTCCAACTTAAACACTTTTTCGTTAAACTATTACAATCTAAGATGATCTTAAATTTATTATTAGTACCCATAAGTTATTTTTTAGATGATGATGATTTTATCATTAATATTCTATAGTTTTTACCAATTTAGACAAACTATTCCATGGTACTTAGCCCACAAACGCTGATTATGTTAGGAGAATATAAACAAAGATGGAAACATAATAAAATGATTTTTGTTTAGTTCACATGCACTAGGCTAATTCAAGTAGAATTCAATCAGAAATGTGATGATGCACCAAAATTTACTAACATCAAATTAAAATATACATATAATTATATATTTAAAAAACAGGTCACATCAGATGCTCTGAGTAAAGTTTTAGAAGGAGTGGGAAATTTTGGGTGAACAATAATTGTCGGCGGTGAAATGTAACATATGGAATGTTCCAATCGCACAAAATTTTTCACTCATTCCTAATACATGATGGAAGTGACAATGAGGTCAAATCCTTTGGTAAAATATTAAAACCCCCCACAACAAATTAAAATTTTTAAACCTTTAATATCGAATGTCAATTTTTCTAATAGAGAGTGAAGGAGAGAGAGGGAGAGTATGCAGCAATGATAGAGAGTGGTAGCATGCGTGACAACAAGGAGGGAGAGTGGTAGATGTAGATGTAGGGAGGGAGAGAGGTGGAGCTCGAGAGTGGGAGATCTACAAGGGAGGGAGAGCAGTGAGGGAGGGAGGGAGGTGATGTTTCATGGTGGAAAGGAGGGAGAGCAGTGGAGAGAGATAGCGGTGGTGAGGTTTCACATCTGTAAGATCTTGATGGAATGAATTAATAATGGTTATTTGGGGTTAAATTTATAAAGTGTTGTATGTTTTTTATCATTGCTTCCAAATAATCATTGATAAATAAGGCATTTATTAGTGTTAAAATAATAAATCGTTGATAACTTCTCTCTTTATCAGTGCTAGGAAGGCACTCATAAATATTTAACAATATATTTAATATAACTAAAAATATTAAATGCATATAATTATATATAAAAATAACTATATATAATTTTTTAATTGGAGATGGGTGAAACTCAAGAGCTTCTCTTTCTATCTCCTCATGGATTCAGTATCGAAACCACGATGGTCTTCGCTAGGGAATGATATTTTGATCTGAGGGATGTGTATGTCTGTAATCTGAAGATAAAAGAATATGAAATTGATTTCAATAGAAATAATCCAATTTTTGGAAAACCAGATTTGAAAGTCACTCACTTAATAGAGGAAGCCTAAACCATGACTAGGAAAGGTAAGAAGGGTCGATTCTTCTATGAGGTTAAGAATTCTTCAAGAAAGGTTACCAAAAATGGAACCCTCTCCTTCATCGATCCTGGCCATGTGATTGTTCAGGATTGAACAAGGTAATTTCAACACTTGATCATCACTTAGGTTATATCATTTCTTCCTGAAAGACCATGGAATATTGAGGGGCTTCACAGTCATCTCTCTCAAATATGGGGTTTCAAATATTGGAGCCTGACCTCCATAGGTAATTTATTTTTAATATAATATCACCTCCAAGAAATCTAAAATCTGTGGCATGGGGTTGTGTAATTATGTCTCTCAAGCCTAGAACTCTTAGGATCTAGGACTGGTATCCATTATTCAACCCATCAAAGATTAAGAACACAATTTCTGAGGTCTAGTTCTGAATAAAGGGTATAAGATGGTTCTTATGGAAATCAAATATCCTTTGGTACATTTCCTCTGTCATGGGAATCTGCTTCATGTTTGAAAAATAGACTAGGAAATACAGTTTTGGACCCTTTTTCTGGGTACTATTTGAGGTTTCTATTCTATCACCCATTATCGAAACATCTATTTTGGTGATTGGTGAATTTATAATTGAAATCTCAATTTCTCCACAGAAGATTTCTGAATATTTATCTAGGTGTGAAAACATTAAGCATATTTTTGGAAAATTTCATAGGAATCTGCAGTGCACAAATTATAAGAAGATGGGTAACTCGATTGACCATTTTAAATTCAATAAACCACCCTAGCTAGTAGAAAATTATTTGAAGGATGGTAAATCAGACTTGGGAGCCATGGATTCTGGGAGTGCACATACTGGAACTGGTTAGGACCATGGGGCTTATAGTGTTAAGATACAACCTTCCTATGATGCAATTGTAGTTGGTGGTTTTTCTAATCATGTGGTATCCCATGCTTACCATTGTCTTGTACAAGTATTCAATCGAAGTACTATTATGTACAAAGGCATGTTCTCTCTAGCACAGGGTTTATTCCCCCTCTAATGACTAGTGTGTGGGTTTTAGTCATTCTGCACATCATGGCATGTTGAGTTCTGGACTGATTCCACTTTAGTAGGCACATTCTTGATATTGAGAAGGTATTATTGATGAGGAAGTGAGGGAGTTTGTAGGGAACATGATGCATCCTAAAGGAGACTTACTGTTCAAGATGATGTCCAATACTAGGGGAAAAAACATGTAATGAAGACATGATTCCTGTTGTAGGTAGAGATGAGCATAACCCATAGGTTTTTGTGCCTACCATGGTGGAACCACATGTGGCTATATCAAACTATCGGTAGTCCTCTAATGATGATCTAGATAAAGCTGATTTGTTAGATGTTTCATACTTCAATGAGGGTGGAAGCAAGGGGGAAAGGGATATGTTGGGTTGATATCTTCCATGTAGATAAAAAATGGAGATGGGATCATGTTCAATTCTTCTTAGGCATTTTCAGAATAAATTATAATTAATGAGACTATAAAGATAGGTGAAAAGAAAGGGGTGAAATCAAGAATAGTTATGGGTTCATCTCGTAAAGACCCAAAAATTTCAAGAATTTTTTTTTTCTTAATTTTCTTTGGAATTTTACAAGAACGCAGTTTCTGACGGCACCTGATTCCGAGGCCCGGTGTGCCCGGAATCATTTTCCGAAGTTTGGCTCGGGTACGTTCAGCGAACGGATGAGCGGGTTTTTCTATCTTTTGAACCGGTGCTCGGAACCAAATTCTGAGGGCACCGATGGAATCACAGCGCCGGTAATTGCTTAGAAACGCCTCTTTCGGAGGTTTGTTTGCTCGGGTGTGGTTTCTAATTTTCAGGCATAAAGTTAAGAAATAAAATAATTGTATGACAAAATTTATTTTATTTCACTTAAGCCACTTGGAATCCACTTGAAGCCACTTAAAGCGGCTTAAGATGAGTTGATACGGATAGGGTGCTATCCAAAAATATCCTACCCCCTTGGTAGGATATTTGTGGGGTGGGGCCCGCACGAGCCCCGCCGTTTCTTTTCCGCTAAGTAACGCACCCGCGAAAACCCGTCATTATGAAAGTCAACTGACGCGTTTTCTTAATTTCTTAATGCACCAATTAATTGGGTAGTTTTGTTCGTAAATTAAATGAGCAGTTTCTTTCGTTAAATTAATTCTACGAATTAATGGGTCGTTACATACCTCTTATTCGTATGTTGGCGTAATAATAAAATAAGACCAACACCGACTTTTGGAGGATTACACGTTGAGAGGCTTTGATAGAATTCTTGTGCCTTCATCCTCCTTCACGAAGAATGCGAAGAACGCGAAGAACGCCGTCACCCTCAGAGTTTGACGACGCTTCACCCGAGACGTTCTTCCCCGCCCCGATCTCTGATCACCAACTGCTTGAGGTAAGATATCTCAGGTTTCTTTTTAATATTCTTTGTGGTTTATAACAACACACGGATTTAATTATTTATAATTAAATCTGTTGATTCTTGGTTCTCGAAGTTCGTCGACGCAGTGCCGAATACCGCGACAATCCCCTCTTTCCGCGATGAACCCCTCCTTCCGTGACGATCAAATCCGCGAAGGACCCGCGGGCGACGACTTGACGAGGTAGGGATTTTTTTTTGAAAATACCTTTTTCCCGTGATCGTTTCTTTTAAATAAAGAACCCGGATTCTTATGAATAATTTTATTTTATTAAAAATTGTTTTTGGAAATGTTGTTTTATTCTCCCGTTGTTATTATCTAACGCGGAGGGTGCGGGCCAAACGAACACGGCCCGACAACCCTCCGTCGTTCTTCGTGGTTGTGCGGATTTGGTGGGCGATAGAAAATCGTGACGCAAGGCCGATTTGATGATCCCACAGTGAAGAATGGAACCCGGGAGGAACAACAGTGCAGGCGGGAAGGAAAACAGACCACCGGAGCAACTCCGGTGGTCCGCGAAAGCGGCCGGCGGCGCGGGTCGTCGGCGCGGCGGCGCCGGCTGCCGGAGGCAGCGGCGCCCCGGCACGCCGCCGGACAGAGCCACCGCGGTTGAAGCCGCGGCGGCAGTGGCCAACGGACCCACGGCAGCACGGGTCCGGCTCGCCGGCACGGGACGCGACGACATGCCGCGTCCGTTGAACCAGCGCGGCCCCACACGGGGCTGCGACACATCCAATCCGCAGGGGCAGCGCCCCGCGGCGTCCAGCTGCTCGGCCCGCTCGGCCGAGCCGAGCCAGGCCGGTCCGACCGGCTGGGCCGCGCCCTGGCCGGACCGGACAGGGTCCAGCCGGGTCGGACCGGGTCGGGTCGACCCGGTTCGGTCGACCATGGGGGGGGGGGGGGGTAGGGTCGGGTCGGCCCAGGCCCGGACCCCCCATCTTCGGACCATTTTCGGTCTTTTGCCCGTAAGTTGAGCTATGAGCCTCCTTACGACGCGCCGTTAGTTAAAATGAAATCCTTGGATCGAGACGATCGTTTCGGTATATCGCACTCAAGGTTTTAGAATACTTTGGGTTCGGCCGGGTTGGTTCGTACATGAAACCAACCGGGTCTTCGGAGCGGAAACGCTCATATCTTGAGCTACGGACGTCCGATTGACGTGCCGTCGGCTTTGGTGGATTTCTCTAAGTGAGACAGATCTTTTGGCTCACTCCGCCCGAGGTTTGGACACAGGTGGAGTATAGTCGGGTTAGTTTTTCCTTAAAAACCAACCGGGCCCCTAGGACGAAAAAACCAATAACTCTCAAACCGGGCGTCCGATTGACGCGCCGTCTACGACGTTGAGTTCTTGTTGACGATACGGAACTTTTGGATACATCAACTTCAGACTTTGTGTCAGTTGATGTATCAGCCTCTCAGCTCGTGGAGCGGACCCTCCCGAATGAGCTTGTTGTGTGCAGGAACCCTAGAGCTGGCTGCGACTGCTACTGCGACGACGACCGTGCAGAGATCCTCAGTGGAATGCAGCGACGACTGTGCAGAGATCCTCAGTAGACTGCGACGACGACTGTGCAGAGATCCTCATTGGACTGCGACGACTACAACACTCAGCGATCCCTTGTGGGTCAGTGCTACAGGTCCTGTGTGGGCCTGATCATGTGTGGGTCCGATCCTGTGTGGGTCAGCGCTCAGCGGTTCTGTGTGAGCCAGTGCCTACAGGTCCTGTGTGAGTTGAATCTTCTGTTACTCTCCACTGTGGATTGTGTTGAGCTATCCAATGTAAATTTACTGTTTACTCTCCTTTGTGGATTGTGTTGAGCTATCCTATGTGGATTACTGTTTACTCTCCTTTGTGGATTGTGTTGTGCTATCCTGTGTGGGTATACGTTTGCTTTCCTGTGTGGACTGGGTTGTGCTTGGGCTCGGACGTTGGAGTCAAACAGGAATCGATGACTTAGGTATATGTATGGGAATATACCTAAGCCGTGTCGGATGTTACTTCGTGATTGTATCATTACTTTGTGGATTATCCTTTGTGGATTCTGGGAGACCGTCGGGGGTCTCGGGGTCCCTACTGAGTAGCTTATACTCAACCCTGCACGGGCTATGCCCGCACTTCGTTGTGTTGATTGCAGACGACGGACAACGCTGATCGTCGTGGAGGCGTGCGGAGCAGGACGGTACCTGGTGGTGGACCACTGGGCGGGACGTACTCGGAGCGGTCAGGTGGACCCGAGGAGCAGTGGAGGCTATCTGTACCCACCCTTCAGGTGGGACTTCCAGAGGATGGCTCGACGCTGTAGCTTTTCCTTTCAGTAGCTGTTTTCCCCTTTCAGTTGTACTTTACAGTTGGGCTTGTATTTCCGGCCCCTTTTACTTTCAGCACAGCTTGTTAAAGTTTTTACTTAGTGTTTACTTTTCTGCTTGCTTACTCTACAGTGCTTGTTTACTTTTCAAAGGCAATGCCTTCCCTTTTGTTGGGATATACGCCTTGGTGCTAGTCGCCAGCCCCTGACCTATGGAAGGCGGGCTTGGGGTAGTCACGACACGGGCCCCGAGGACGGGTCCTGACAAATTGGTATCAGAGGTGGTCAGTTCTACCACAGACTCTGATCTTTCTTCTATGTGAAGCAATAGTGTTTAGCGTATTGAGTGTGGTTATCAGTACAGGAAGTCCAGAGTTGGTGCGGCGGCCGACGTATCCGTACACCAGGACCCTGACTTCTGATTTCCGACTTAATGCACAAAAACATTGATTGCAAGTGTGTTTCAAGTTTTATTTGTGATTACTTGTGTCAGCTCACCAGGTATACTATTCTGACCGTGGCGCACTTGATTCCTTTTCAGGATGGCCCCACGACGGCAGACATCTAGGGTTCTGAGAGTAGAGCGCGGCGACAGCCCGCCGAGCGACGATGCCTCGGTACAGGGCCCGTTGACAGTAGAGGCACCGACGGTACCTTTACCCGCCGAGCCCCCGATGCTTCCAGCACCGACCGCTGACGATTAAAATCACCTCGGAGATCTGCACGAGTTCCAATGCCAGCGACCACCCAGGTTTTGTGGGGAGACGGACCCCAGGCAGCCGAGGACTGGCTGGAGGCGGTCGTTCGAGTTTTCAGGCTAGTGAGGACACCAACAGACCTCATGGTGATCCTCGCGGCGAGCCTACTGCACGCAGTAGTAGGACGATGGTGGAGCTTGATGCTCCAGGTGGACGATGAGGCCTCTCTCATCTGGACGGACTTAGAGAGCCTCATTCGCTCAGAGTTTGTCCCGGCCACCCTCCGTACGGTGCGCATTCAACAGTTTCTTCAGCTGCGGCAGGGCAGCTTGACGGTCGCCCAGTACGCGACGAGGTTTACCGATATTTCTTGCTACTCGACAGATATGGTACGGGACCCCTTCTTCTGGGCCTATACCTTTTAGCAGGGTTTGAGACACGAGATCAGGGCATCACTGATCTCCCTCAGCATCCCGACCCAGGCAGGAGTACTGGAGCGAGCCCTTCTGATCGAGAGCTTTCTGACTGAGTCCACTGCGAGACCTACCACAGGGTGGCAGGTAGCAGAGTCTTCGGCAGCTGGTAGCCGATGGATGACTCAGGGTTCCAGGCAGACCAGACCCTCTCGTAGACGACCTCAGGACACTGGCTCAGCAGTGCGGGCACACAGCACGAAGCCAGTCTTCCGAGAGGCAGGCAGTGCTACGCCTGCGGCGGGCAGGGCCACATGGCTCTTGTCTGCCCGACCCGCCATACCATGGAACAGCAGACGGTGGAGGGGCCACCTAGGCAGAGGTAGAGGGTTGACCATGGAGGTCCGCAGGGAGGAGGCGTACGAGGCAGGGGAGCTGGCCGAGCAGCCGGTGGTGGGCGACGCTTTGAGGCTTTGCCACCACCAACACCAAGAGGCCAGCCCCGACCACAGGGAGCTGGCGGGCAGAGACAGGCACAGCTCCAGGCAGCAGAGGCCTACGACCACGGCGCGCCAAAGATGATTCGAGGTATGATCTGTGTCTATTCCACCCTTGCTGCAGTTCTTATACACACAGGAGCGAGTCACTCTTTCATAGCCGCTGCCCTTGTTCGGAGCTTGGAGATTCCGACAGAGCCGTTGGCTCGATCCTTACGGCTAGAGAATCCTACGGGATCAGACTCGATGATTACGCACTGGTGTCGGCAGTGTGAGCTTACTCTAGGAGGCGAGAGCTTCGGCTGGGATCTTCTTGTAGTGGCGTCGAGGCCTTACGACGTCATCTTGGGCATGGATTGGTTATCTACAGTCCATGCTCAGATTGACTGTTTTAGGCGTAAGGTGCGATGTGTGCGCACCGATGGGAGCAGGTTCACCTTCACCGGCGAAAAGGGAGCCTTTGCAGCACAAGAGGGACTCTCGCAGAGGAGAGGGTAGCCCATCACTCATCAGTTGGCTAGCCTCATCTTTGGAGCAGTTGACGTGCGAAGTCCTCGTTTTCCTGCAGTGGTGGATCAGTATGCGGATATCTTCCCCGACGACGTTCCAGGGCTACCTCCTCGCAGAGAGGTAGACTTTTATATTGATCTGTACCCCGGGACAGCCCTGATATCCACTCCAATGTATCGGATGGCCCCCGCTGAGCTTCGAGAGCTACGGGTATAGTTGGAGGACTTGCAGGGCAAGGGGTTCATCCGACCCAGTGTTTCTCCCTGGGCTTCCCCAATTTTGTTCGCCAAGAAGGCAGGCGGGAGCTTGCGACTGTGTGTCGACTAACTTTGCCTGAACCAGGAGTCAGTGAGGAACAATTATCCGCTACCGAGGATTGATGACTTCTTCGATCAGCTTAAGGGAGCACGATGGTTCTCGAAGATAGACCTCAGGTCAGGCTATCAACAGCTCAGAGTTCGAGATGAGGACGTGCAGAAGACGGCCTTCAGGTGTCGGTATGGCCACTATGAGTTCTTGGTTATGCCTTTCGGCGTAACCAACGCTCCAGCATTGTTCATGAGCCTCATGAACAGGATATTCCAGCCATACCTCGATCGATTTGTTGTGGTCTTCATCGACGGCATTTTGGTGTACTCGACCACGGAGGAGGAGCATGCCTACCACATGCGGGTTGTACTAGACACACTCCGAGAGCACCAGCTTTATGGAAAGCTCTCTAAGTGCTAGTTCCAGTTACGTGAGTTCCACTTCTTAGGGCACGTCATTTTTGAGGCGGGAGTTGCAGTGGATTCCGCGAAGATCGAATCAGTGCTAGCTTGGGAGCCACCCAGGAGCGCGACGGAGGTGCGGAGTTTCTTGGGTTTAGCCGGATACTATCGGAGGTTTGTGCCAGAATTCTCTAGAGTTGCAGAGTCACTCTCATCTTTGACGAAGAAGGGGAAACCCTTTGTGTGGTCAGACAGATTTCAGCAGAGCTTTCAGGAGCTGAGGCAGAGATTGACCAGCGCACCTATCTTGAGGTTGCCTGAGGAGAGAGTTGGATACGTAGTCTACTACGATGCATCAGGGACCGGACTCGAATGTGTCTTGATGAAGGAGTGGTCCGTGATTGCCTATGGATCACGTCATTTGAGGCCGCATGAGCAGAACTACGCTACCCATGACCTAGAGTTAGCAACAGTGGTCTTCGCACTGAAGAAATGATGTCACTATCTGATGGGCGAGCGCTTTACAGTCTTTTCTGACCACCAGAGTCTCAGGTACATCTTCTCTAAGAAGGACCTGAACCTGAGACAGCGACGATGGCTCGAGTTCCACCAGGACTATGACTTTGAGATAGTCTATACTCCTGGGAAGGGGAACGTATTAGCCGATGCCCTCAGCAGGAGGACGGGCATTCAGCTACTTGAGGAGGCGACAGACCAGCTATCCTCCTTGCAGATAGCCTTCATGGATAGAGATGGAGCAGCCTTCCTTCAATCTCTCACAGTCATTGCTCCACTACTGCAGCGGGTCAGAGAGGCACAACATGGGGACGCCGACTGTGAGATGCGGCGTGCTCAAATATCCTCGGGACAGGCAGCTGATGGTTTCTCCCTTGGATCAGAGCACGACGTCCTTTTCAGAGGACGTACCTTGGTACTAGTTGCTTTACGTGAGGAGGTGCTGAGGGAGTTTCTCACTTCCCCTTTGGCGATACATCCTGGAGTGGTGAAGATGTACCAGAACCTCAGACGATAGCACTGGTGGCCGGGCATGAAGAAGGCTGTGGCAGAGTTCGTTTCACGGTGCCTCACCTACTAGCAGGTGAAGGCAGAGCATCAGGTACCAGTAGGCTTGGTACATCCTTGGAGGTCTCGGAGTGGAAGTGGGACAGCATATCTATGGACTCGTGTCTGGACTTCCACGCACTTCCAGAGGTCACGACTCCATTTGGGTGATTGTTGACCGACTCACCATGTCGGCGCACTTCTTACCCATCCGAGAGAAGGGCTCAGTGGAGAGCTTGGGGCGTCTCTACGTTCATGAGATTGTACGGCTTCACAGTGTGCCATCGTCTATCGTCTCCGATCGGGATGCTCGTTTTACTTCCCGGCTTTGGAAGGGGTTGCAGGAAACATTCGGGACGCAGCTACGTCTGAGCAGTGCCTTTCACCCTCAGACGGATGGTCAGACAGAGAGGACCATTCAGACTCTTGAGGACATGCTCCGTGCATGTTTCCTCGACTTTGGTCGCAGCTGGGAGGATCACCTACTCTTGGTGGAGTTCGCGTACAACAACAACTACCACTCCACCATCGGGATGGCACCATATGAGGCATTGTACGGCAGACCTTGCAGATATCCTTTGTGCTGGACAGACCCTGGGGAGTCATCACTTGTTGGACCAGAGATGGTCCGGGCCACGACAGAGAAGGTCCAGGTCATCCAGGAGCGGATGAGGATAGCTCAGAGCCGGCAGAAGTCTTATGCTGACAGGAGGCGGAGGCCACTAGAGTTAGAGGATGGCGACCACGTCTTCTTGCGTGTCTCACCTCGACGTGGATTACGGAGATTTGGCTGAGGCGGCAAGTTGTCTCCATGCTTCATCGGACCTTTCCAGGTCCTCAGCAGAATTGGCGAGGTGGCTTATTGCCTGGCTCTACCACCTTTGTTGCACCGGGTGCACGACGTCTTCCACGTATCTCAGTTGAGGAGATACGTGCACGACCCGACGCACATCATTGACCATGGGGAGCTAGACGTGGATGATGTGGCGACTTTTGCGGAGGTCCCAATGGAGATAGAGGATCGACAGGAGTGGGTCCTACGTGGGTGATCGATTCCTCTTGTGTGCATCAGATGGCAGCACGGGAACCTACAGGAGAGTACATGGGAGCGGGATGCTCAGATGCGTGCTCAGTACCCACTTTTGTTTCCCTAGTATATGATGTATCTTTACGGGGACGTAAAGCCCTGAGGTGGGAGTAATGTAAAGACCCATAAATTTCAAGGAAATTTTTTTCTTAATTTTCTTTGAAATTTTACAAGAACGCAGTTTATGACGACACCTGATTCTGAGGCCCGGTGTGCCCGGAATCATTTTTCGAAGTTTGGCTTGGGTAAGTTCAGTGAACGGACGAGCGGGTTTTTCTATCTTTTGAACCGGTGCTCGGAACCAAATTTTGAGGGCACCGATGGAATCACAGTGCCGATAATTGCTTAGAAACGCCTCTTTCGGAGTTGCGTTTTCTCGGGTGTGGTTTCTAATTTTCGGGCTTAAAGTTAAGAAATAAAATAATTGTACGACAAACTTTATTTTATTTCACTTAAGCCACTTGGAAGCCACTTGAAGCCACTTCAAGCGGCTTAAGCTGAGTTGATACGGATAGGGTGCTATCCAAAAATATCCTACCCCCTTGGTAGGATATTTGTGGGGTGGGGCCCGCACGATCCCCGCCGTTTCTTTTCCGCTAAGTAACGCACCCGCGAAAACCCGTCATTATGAAAGTCAATAGACGCGTTATCTTATTTTCTTAACGCACCATTTAATTGGGCAGTTTTGTTCGTAAATTAAATGGGTAGTTTCTTTCGTTAAATTAATTCTACGAATTAATGGGTCGTTACTTTCCTCTTATTCATTTGTTGGCGTAATAATAAAATAAGACCAACACCGACTTTTGGAGGATTACACGTTGAGAGGCTTTGACAGAATTCTTGTGCCTTCATCCTCCTTTGCGAAGAATGCGAAGAACGCGAAGAACACCGTCACCCTCCGAGTTTGATGACGCTTCACCCTAGACGTTCTTCCCCGCCCCGATCTCCGATCACCAACTGCTTGAGGTAAGAGATCTCGGGTTTCTTTTTAATATTCTTTGTGGTTTATAACAACACACAGATTTAATTATTTATAATTAAATCTGTTGATTCTTGGTCCTTGGAGTTCATCGACGCAGCGCCGAATACCGCGACGATCCCCTCTTTCCGCGACGAACCCCTCCTTCTGCGACGATCAAATCCGCGAAGGACCTGCGGGTGACGACTTGACGAGGAAGGGATTTTTTTTGAAATACCTTTTTCCCATGATCGTTTCTTTTAAATAAATAACCCGGATTCTTATGAACAATTTTATTTTATTAAAAAATGTTTTTGGATATGTTGTTTTATTCTCCCGTTGTTATTATCTAACGTGGAGGGTGCGGGCCAAACGAACACGGCCCGACAACCCTCCGTCGTTCTTTGTGGTTGTGCGGAATTGGCAGGCGACGGCAAATCGTGACGCAAGGCCGATTTGATGATCCCGTAGTGAAGAACGGAACCTGGGAGGAACAACGGCGCAGGCGGGAAGGAAAACGGACCACCGGAGCAAATCCGGTGGCCTGCGGAAGCGGCCGGTGGCGCGGCTTCAGCCGCGGCGGCGGCGGCCAACGGACCCACGGCTGCGCGGGTCTGGCTCGCCCGCACGGGACGCGGCGACATGCCGCGTCCGCTGAACCAGCGCGGCCCCACGTGGGGCCGCGACACCTCCAATCCGCGGGGGCAGCGCCCCGCGTCGTCCAGCTGCTTGGCCGCTCGGCCGAGCCGAGCCTGGCCGGTCCGACCGGGTCCAGCCGGGTCGGACCGGGTTGGGGAGACCCGGTTCGGCCGACCCTGGGGGGGGGGGGGGGGGGGTCGGCCCGAGTCGGCCCGGGCCCTGACCCCCCGTCTTCGGACCATTTTCCGTCTTTTGCCCGTAACATGAGCTACGGGACTCCGAACGACGCGCCGTCAGCGGCAATGCGATCCTTGGAGCGAGACCGTCGTCTCGGTATATCACACTCAGGTTTTGGAATACTTTGGGTTCGGCCAAGTTGGTTCGTACACGAAACCAACCGGGCCTTCGGAGCGGAAACACTCATATCTTGAGCTACGGACGTCCGATTGACGTGTCGTTGGCTTTGGTGGATTCCTCTAAGTGAGAAAGATCTTTTGGCTCACTCCGCCTGAGGTTTGGACGCAGGTGGAGTACGGCCGGGTTGGTTTTGCCTTAAAAACCAACCGGGCCCCTGGGACGAACAAACCAATAACTCTCAGACCGGGCGTCCGATTGACGCGCCGTCTGCGACGTTGAGTTCCTGTTGACGATACAGAACTTTTGGATACATAAAATTTGGACTTTGTGTCAGTTGATGTATCAGCCTCTCGGCTCGTGGAGCCGACCCTCCCGAACAAGCTTGTTGTGTGCGGGAACCCTAGAGCTGGCTGCGACTGCTACTGCAACAACGACCGTGCAGATATCCTCAGTGGACTACAGCGACGACTGTGGAGAGATCCTCAGTGGACTGCGACGACGACTGTGCAGAGATCCTCAGTGGACTGCGACGACTACAGCACTCACCGATCCCTTGTGGGTCAGTGCTACAGGTCCTGTGTGGGCCTGATCCTCTGTGGGACCGATCCTGTGTGGGTCAGCGCTCAGCGGTTCTCTGTGAGCCAGCGCCTACAGGTCCTGTGTGAGCTGAATCTTCTGTTACTCTCCTTTGTGGATTGTGTTGAGCTATCCTGTGTGGATTTACTGTTTACTCTCCTTTGTGGATTGTGTTGAGCTATCCTATGTGGATTACTGTTTACTCTCCTTTGTGGATTGTGTTGTGCTATCCTGTGTGGGTATACATTTTCTTTCCTGTGTGGACTGGGTTGTGCTTGGGCTCGGACGTTGGGGCCGAATGGGAATCGATGACATAGGTATATGTATGGGCATATACCTAAGCCATGTCGGCTGTTACTTCGTGATTGTATCTTTCCTTTTTGAATTATCCTTTGTGGATTCTAGGAGACCTTCGGGGGTCTTGGGGTCCCTACTGAGTAGCTTATACTCACCCCTGCATGTGTTATGCCCGCACTTCGTTGTGTTAGTTGCAGACGATAGACAGCGCTGATCGTGGTGGATGCGTGTGGAGCAGGATGGTACCTGGAGGTGGACCACTGGGCGGGACGTACTCGGAACGGTCAGGTGGACCCGAGGAGCAGTGGAGGCTATCTGTACCCACCCTTCAGGTGGGACTTCCAGAGGACGGCTCAACGCTGCGGCTTTTCCTTTAAGTAGTTGTTTTCCCCTTTTAGTTGTACTTTACAGTTGGGCTTGTATTTCCGGCCCCTTTTACTTTCAGCACAGCTTGTTACAGTTTATACTTAGTGTTTACTTTTCCGCTTGCTTACTCTCTGGTGATTGTTTACTTTTCAAAGGCAATGCCTTCCCTTTTGTTGGGATTTACGCCCTGGTGCTAGTCGCCAGCCCCTGGCCTATGGAAGGCGGGCTTGGGGTAGTCACGACATGGACCCCGAGGACGGGTCGTGACACATCTAAAATGGAATACTCTGACCCCCCCATCTATGAAGGGAGGGTTTTCCTTGATATAAGACAAAATAACAGTTGATCATCTTACTACCAATACCTCAAGAATGTGAGCTAATGGTTTTGAGAATGTGGAGTGGTCTTATACACCCCATTTTATTGACCCAATGAAAAACTCATATGTATCATTTTTAAGGCCTCATACAAAGAATGTGATATTGCACAGGAAAATAAATCTAGAATCATACCACCATAGGACCATTAAGGTGAAAGGCCAACTGAAGACCTCAATACAAAAGTGGGAGAATGGGTTTTTTTCCAATTGATGTTGTTTTTTCTATTATGGATCTGGATGTATTCGGCTTCAATGACTTTTTAATAGTTTAGAAGTTGTTATCAATAAACTCTGACGATGGATTCTGATCCAATATATATATCGAATTTTGGGATCTATCTTGGAAATTTAGGATTTACTCCACTCTGAAGTACTTCTCTTAATCGTTATTGGATGAAGAATATAAGGCCCTGCAAAGGGTCAAGACAGGGCAGAGAGGTCGACATCCAAATGGAAAAGGATGATATCCTAGGAAGTTGAGATCTAGAGTAACTTTTAGGTATTGACTTACTATATTAGGATTTTTTACTTATGATATCACTAGTACATATCTAGCCTTTAACAACACCAGTAAAAGGGATTTATTAGTGATGTAAAAGTACTGATAATCTGATCGATGTTAAAGGGTTAACTTTAACAGTGCTTGAAAAAAGCGATGATAAATTCCCCCTTTAACAACTCTAAAAAATAAATGATAAAGGGGGATTTATCAATGCTTTTTCTCAGCACTGATTAAGGGAACCTTTACCAGTTCTTTTTTAGAACAGTTAAATGTGGCCTTTAATAGTTCTAAAAAACATTGATAAAGTTCCCAATAAAGGGGATAATTTTTTTTGTTTAATCCTGCCACACCTTTTTTCAGTTCTACCCACCACCTTTTATCAGCTCTTGTGGGCACTCCCCCTATTAGTGCTTTATATAATTTTAGTCTCCCCCAAGTTCCCCTACTTCTTGTTAGTTTTGAACCTATGACCTCCAACTCCGATGCCCTCATCTTTTCGACCCCTTATATTGGTTTTTTCCATTTTATGATATATCTATATATATATATATCATTACAATTTTTATTCATATATTTATTTAAAATTTTATTTAGTTATTTATATATTTAAATACGTATATAAAATATGTTTTTTTGTGTTTATAAATATATATATACATATATATATATGTGTGTGAATCTATAAATATATTTATACATATATGTATTTATTTACATATATTTTATATTAATATTTACATAGATATATTAAAATATATATCTCTTTGTCAATACACACACACACACACACACATATATATATATGTATATAAATTATATATACATTATTTGTATTATTATATCAATATTCATACATTGTTATTTTTAATAGAATGGATATTAGTTTTGGAAGGTTTCAGGTACAGTGGAAGCATGTGTTGGGCGGTGCCCAACTTTTCTTTTTTTCCATAATTGATTATCAATCTATGACCTATATGACAGGGAATATTGTGATCCATGGAATTGAATCTAATAAATATAAAATGGATACTAAATCCGGAACTGAGAGAGAGGAGATCAACACATATTTTTTATAATTAATTTAATCAGATAAAAAATTACCTTTATAGAATACTTTCTTCATTGACGAATCTGATGACAAATCTACGATGAACTGTCATTGCGTTGTGGAATCCAAGTGTATATTTCCCCTAGCAGTGATCCAAACATGTTCCAGGAATTTCCATATTTTTCCAAAGGATTATTTGGGTGCTAGCATAGAATATTCTTACGCTTATGTTGCCTGCCTTTGATCACCTTGAGAAAAGATTCCAAAGCGTTCTCCTTGATCTGGTGGAGGAGAATTGATCTCCACTCTTGAGATCATATTTTGAGATGAGATCTCTCTAATCTTGAGATTATTATCCAAGATTGTTGTGCACAACTGAAGAGACTAATGAGGAAAATAACATAATTGAGTATTTATATTGATAGGATTAAAATAAAATAATTTCACAAGTTCACTTAATTATTTATTTAATCCTAGAAAAACCCCATGTCAAATAAAAATAATATTATTATTTCTCTACATGTTCTTATCTTTCTAATTAAAATTAAATGTTATTTAATTAGATAATATTCGATATTTGTTATTTCTCACCAGACAATTAAACTCGCTTCAGCTTTCCTCCACAATATTTATTAGGGATTGAATAATGTATATTTATTTATTAAATAAATATCACTGCATTATTATCTAATAAATAAATAACTGTTTTATTTACTAAATAGAAAAAAATATTAAATATTCCACTCATAATATATTCTCTTGAATAACTAGTGATGGAATACATGTGATCCAACATACATGAATAATTATTAAACCATGTGTGGGAATAATTTTTACTCAACATGTAAAATAATAGAAAATAATATATTATTTAACTAAGATTCTGAATACACTTAGTGTGTGACCATCTAGGCCTATTTCTCAGTGGAATTAGGCGACGCAACAAAAATATTTTGGTTAGCATCTAGAAATACATCAAGGCACCTATAGAGAAAGAGGTTAATTCCACAATGACATGTCACCTTATAGGGATTATTACTATGTAATATAATCAATTTATCAAAATATCTATAATCAAGTAGGTTTCATGCATGTTCCATCAAATTCTCAATGTCATTTTTTTGACTTTCCAGAAATAAATCATTCTTATTTAACACCATGGCCATGGATTTATTTATGCTATATCATTTCCATAAATGTGGTTTAGATATTAACTTTCATTAATGAATAGAAGGGATAAATCCTCTCTCACATTATTCATTATTGAAATATTACTCATGACACACCCACCGTATCTTACCTCACTGTGAACATCTATCATCACAGTTTTCATCAATACATCATAGTACGTGACTCATAATATTCATCAATAATAACCTTAAATTCTAAGTACCAATACACGCATCTATATATAGGATCATCCAATGAAACATATAAATTTGTATTTCCTTCTCGGGGGGTCCCATTTTCATAATATCCTAATGGATGTTTTTGACGGTATACACCCTGAGAAGGTTCCTCAATTACCTATGAGTATCCACCCCTGATATTCTATATCATTTGTGTTCCTCAAATGATATCATCCAGATATAAAACATTTATTTAGGAATATTGTTGTAGCACTTCTGGTTTCTCATCATAGTGGGGAACTTCTATGACCTTTTAGTGTGATAGCTACTCTTATGACAATTTTATATACTATGTCACATAGAGGAACAATCATTATGTGATAAGTTTTTTATTAATATTATAGATAATGAAAGAATCTTTATTAAAATTTAAAAAGAATTTGGTTCTTGGGAACCAACTCCAACAGTATCTCACGTTCCCTAGAGCCAACTACTAACAACCTTCAATCTTCTAGCTCTCACATTAAACTCATGCTTCAGTTGAGATATGCCTTTATTCATGAGGTCTGCCATATTCTCTTCCATTGGTACATTTCACACTAGAACTTCACCCCTTTGAAAAAAAATCCATCAAAAGGTGATACTTCCAAAGGTTGTTTTTTTTCCAATGGTGTGAACTTGGCTCTTATGTAAGAGACAATGTGGTAGTATTATCACAATATAATATGATAGGGTCTTTACTTTTATGTACCACATCAACCTCATAGAAAAAATTATAAATGGAAATGGATTCCTTGGATACATCAGAAGCCACTATATACTTTGGATCTACTGTAGAATAAAAAAAACTAGCTACTTTGAACTTTTCCAGCTCACAGCTCCTCCATTCAAATAGAAAAAATATCTTGATTCCATCTTCAGGTCATTCTAATGTGTTTGAAAATGAGCATCAGTATAACCCCTGATTACTAACTCTTCATCTCGTACATACATCCAGAACATATCCATAGTTCTTCTCAGATACAAAGGATAGCCTTAATAGTAGTCCAATATTATTCTCCTTGATCTTCTTGATATCTACCTTCCAGGATCAATGCCTAGGTAACATCAATTATAGTACATAACATGGCAAAAATGATTGATGCTATCATTGAAGTGTATAGGATCTTAATCATTCTATCTTTCTATTATTTTTTCTTAGGACACATTTTCATAGAAATATGTAAACCATATGACATAGGACCAAATACCCTCTTAGATAATTCCACACTAAATCACTTTATTATCTAGTAAATATATGTACTTTGAATTATTCCAAGGAGCCTCTTGGATCTATCACGAATGATCTTTATCCCTAGAATGTAGGCTACTTCACCTAAGTCCTTCACAAAGAAGAACTTGTTTAACCAGCACTTAACTAGCTGTAGGACTAGTATGTCACTTCCAATAATTAATATTTCATCAACATATATTACTAGGATAACAACTACATTCCCCTAAACATCTAATAAACACACAAAACACATTCATTCTTAATGAAACCAAATTCATTTATGGATTCATTGAATCGAGTGTTCGATGACCTAGATATTTTATTTAATCCATAAATGCATCTCTGTAACTTTCAAATATTTTTGGCATCACCTACATTCAAAAAACCTTCTGGTTTTTTCATATAGATATATTCTCGAAGGTTCCCATTAAGTAATGAAATTTTGACATCAATATACAAGTCTCATTGTCATGGTAAGCTGTTATGTCATGTAAAATTATGATTTTTTTAAACATGGAAACCAGTGAAAAGGTTTCATCATCGTCAATTCCATAATTAATTTTAAATCCTTTTGAAACTAGTCTTGATTTATAGGTACTTAATTTACCTTCTATGACTAGTTTCCTCTTGAATAACCATTTATATCTAGTAGGTTTTACATCAACAGGTGCATCGACCAGAACCCAAACTTGGTTCTGATATATGGAATCCATTTTAGAATTCATGGCTTCTTGCCATCTCACATCTTCTAATCTATCTACTAACTCCTTATAGGATATATGTTTTGTTACTGTCAACCAATATTCATTCATCATCCTCAATGACTAGAAAAATGTATCTCTCTTGTTCTCTTACCTCTCTTGAGCTCCTACATAGTACTTGTGTATCAGAAACTACTTCTTCCATGGGGACCTATGTAATAATTTCTTATACCAGCTCCTGTGTATCTTCATCATCAACTTCATTAATGTAAATATTTCCCCCAATATAATTTTTTAAGATGTGGTCCCGCTCATGAAATAAATCTTGTTAGGTGATAGTCACTTTCTTATCTAAGGGGTTGTAGAGGTAGTATCCCTTCGTTTCGTTACGATACCTTGTAAAGATAAATCTTATACCCTGGCATGCTAGTTTATTGCCTAATAAGGACTTAACAAATCCCTCAGAACCCCATACCCATGTATGCGATAAAATGGGATTCTTTCAACTCCATAACATTAGGGGAATTCCATTTGTCACTTTAGTTGGTACTCAATTTAATGTGTATGTCACAGTTTGTAATGCATCTCCCTATAAGGATGATGGAATATCTTCACGAATCATCATCAACCTTACAATGTCCAACAAGGTAAGGTTCCTCCTTTTATTAACAACATTACACAATGGTGTATAAGGGGGAGTGAGTTGTGATAGAATCCAAAACACACGTAGAAATGTAGTGAACTCTTGGTTATGATATTCACCACCTCGATCTGATCGTAGCTTCTTTATTTTATTACAAATATGATTATCTGCACCATTCTAGAATTACTTGAATTTATTAAAGTACTTGGACCTATACCTAATCAAGTAAATATATCCCTATCTACTAAAGTCATTATTAAATATTATGAAGTAATAATATCCACCTCTATCTTCTACTAGAAATGGTCTACACACATTAGTGTATAGCAATCCTAGAAGCTATGTGTCCCTTTCACTCTATCCTCCAAATGGTGGTTTGGTCATCTTCCCTTATAAACAAGCATGACATCTATCAAATTTTTTTATCTCAGAATAGTCTAAATAACCATCTTGAATGAGCTTTGTCAAGATCTTCTTAATTTATATGACCAAGGTAGTGATACCACAACTGGGTGTTATATGAGTTGTATGAACTTGATTCCTTATCAATTTCCAAAACATTGTTTTAGTAATTTAATACATAAAGAGAGTTTTTTAAATATTTCATACCATAACATATGTTTTCCTTATAAAAAAACAACTTTTATTTACCAATTTGAAAATAAACCCATCAATATCTTGGAATGATATTGATTTTATGTTTGTGGTTACTATAGGTACATAATATCAATCTCTTAAAACCAAAATCATTCTCATTGGCAATGAATGGTGGTAGTAACCAATGGCTAGTGAAGCCAGCCTCTCTCCATTCGTAGCTCTCAGATCCACCTATCCTCTGTAAATCTTTCAAAATCTATTTGGTCTCTATATTTGGATACAAATTTAAGCACCCAAAGTAGTAACTAATACCCAATGTGTAGAAATGGAAAGATTGAACTCGATAATGAATGCACGTTTTCTTACCCCTTTCTTCTAGGGGATGTTCTTCTTCCATTGGATGGACTTTCGACATGAAAAACATACTACTAATTTTCCATTCCCTACCTCTATATCTTCATATCCTTGGTAGGATGGTGCTTAGGAGCTTTAGACTATTTATTTGTCCTAGGACCCTTTTCCTTTCCCTTCATTTTCTTATTGACCATATGGACTGTGGGTTTTTTAACCCCATGACCATATCCACATTGAAAATTAATATAATATGATTTGGAAGAATATTCTCACTATTTCTCATATTTTAATTAACTATAATGTTAGATAAGGTCTTGGGTAGTGATGAAAGTATGAGACTTGTGTGAAGCTCCTTTTGCAATTCAATCCCTAATTTTTCTAGGCATTCAATGTAGCTGATAAGCTGGAGTACATGAGTCCCAACTAGCCCAAAAATTTCCAAGATTATTTGTGAGAAAAGAATTTGAGATCACATACCTCTCTTATCACACCTTCTCTTGATATAGATCCTAAAGGTGACACATCATGATATAGGAATCCATATCCTCATGTTTCTTTAAAAGGTCAATGGACATGGATGGTATCAGGAAGCACTGAACATATGTAGAATCATTTATATATTTATTATAGAGATATATATCTTAATCACTTTCCTTCATTCCAAGCACAACCAGTAAAGTTTCTTACAGCAAAAAAAATTTCATTTTAGGCCGAAGGAATATATGTATGCACCTTTTCCACTCGTGGAAATTTTTTCCAGTGAGAAGGTTTTCCTTATAAAGAATGGATCACATTGATATGTTTGATGTCATTTTTTTACAAAATAGGATGAGCAGAATTTTAGTAACTTATCTGAAAAATTTAGAAAAATAAATAAATTTTATATTTATTAGTTTCCCTTTATTTTATCATAACCTAATTTTCCATAAGAATGTATTTGAAATATCATATTTCTTGGACATTCTAGTGGAAAGGATCTATATTACCATTTTCATTACCCCAACTTTGGTTGGTTAATCGACTTGATTGGTTTTATAAAGGAATTCCAAATTCCAACTTCACTAACTCATAGTTCCTTGATCTGGTGAGTGGACTCCCCAATCCTAAAATCATTTAATTAGATTTCCTCAACCATTGCCTCTTAGTTACATTAATTACTTCTTTTTCAGTCGACCATTGATGTCATCTAAGTTAATTCATCCCAAAATATCATGTTAGAATTCCCTACTAATTGAAATCACCCCAACATTGTCTAGTCAAGAACATTGAACTATGGTTTGATTCTAATCAAAGTAATGGAAGGTTATACCGAATTAATATTTCAATGGGGGATTTTATCCTTCTATGTGTAAATTTAAAATTATTATATTTATCACATGATTTTTAATATTAAGTGGGATTTAAATAAGTGATTAACCGTGTCTTAGATAATATTTATGCATAATATTGCTTATTTTAGTTCTATATTGCATTCTTGTTAATTCATTAATTATGTAATCGAGAAAATACATCCATAATGAAATAACCACGAAACTGATAGTAATAAAATAATGATGTGGTATGATCATGATCTCCTACAAGTGGTTATTTTATCTAGCGGTTGATAAAATAACTATTGACCTATGGAAAAAACACCTTGAACCAATTATGGTTCATGTTGTAGCTTTCCGCCTGACCACCTATGTATCTCATCATATTGGGTTTTCATCGGTTCTGAAATTCAACCACCTAAACTATCTTGGGAGCTCTATCCATTAAATATTCCTTTTAATAACACACAGATGAGGGGGAGGGGAAGGGGTTTATATAAAAGAAAAAATTTGCACGCACACCCAACATAATGAAAGGAGAGAGGGCAAGTAAGTCAAAAATTTAATTTTATAATTAATTAAATGAAACCAATCACATACAAAATGTCTGGTCTAGCTCATGATCATCCACATGCATGTAACTAATTTCATAGTTAATAAAACTATCATTCAATTATTAATTGTTCATATTAAGAAAAATCATGCTCTAATTTATTATTTAATATCATTAATTAATCAATCCTTTTTTCTTAATCCTTATATAAATTTCTTTGAGATAATCATCTATGGTAATTTTAAACATATTAAATAATTTAATTTAAAATTAAGCTTGTGAATAAATATACCTTGGAAGAAACATGGTGAATAGAAATCCAAATCTACCCAAAATTTATTATACTCATTTACAATTTATTCTTTGTTCCAATAAGCATACATTACTTATCATGTACATTCATGATGTGTAGTATCAACTTAATGATTACATGAATGAAATGAATTTCCTTTAAGGTGTCATTATTTAATGTACGTAGAGAAACAACTAAAATAAAACTCATACATGATATGTAGATCTTTAAATATACACAGATATTAATTAATCATTTACATATAAAATATTAAAACATATCACAGGGCGTGTTCTATCAACATAATGACCACACACAAAAACATGTCTCAAGGATTACATAATATAAAAAATAAATTTTAAATCTACGTAACTGGTATAAGTTTATAGCCTGTAGATCTGGTGTACATGGAATGTATATATCTTACAATCTATTGTAGTTACCTGCCTAGGGACTCACCCTTGGAATCATAACATTGAAAATTTGGGGAACATAGTGTTTCCAAAATGCCACATGCTTTGTGAACTCCATGTTACATAGTCACTAGTCAGGTATGCCTTGTATGGAATACACAGCCCATCTATGTCTCAAAGGGACTACACGTTGTGTACGTGTGCTATACGACATTTAGTTCAGCTTCCCATGTGTCATTAAATTCTTTTCAACACGTGGTGCAATTTAACGCATGTATTCAATACATATGACCAGAAATATTTTATAAACTAATTTCTGATGCATTTAAAATGACTACATGCCATGTAACTTCGATTACAACGTGTTTAGTCTTCTGTTGTTTGACCAGAAACTTTAGCACTTCCTGATGAGTCCCTCAATTTAATTTTAATCATAAGATTAATGGTCTTGATTAGATCTATGAGGTACAATGGAGGAACAAATATATCTAGTAATTTAAATTAAAAGAAAAATCAAAATTTAATTGAAAAAAAAATTATAAATTCATAAATTACCAATGATTTTTAAAAAATTATAAACAATTATGTGTCCTCTCTGATACCACTTGATGGTTTTGGGCACAGCGGAAGCATGTGTTGGGTGGTGCCCAACATTGTTTTTTTACATAATCAATGATCAATCCAAGATCTATATGAAAATGAATGTTGTGATCTGTAGAACTGAATCAAATAAATATATAATGGATAATAATGTCAGAACCAAGAGAGAGGAGATCAACACATATTTGTTATAATTAATTTAAATGGATAAAGAATTACCTATAAGGAATTATTTCTTCATTGATGAATATAGTGACAAATCTTCAGTGAACCATTGTTTCATTGTAGAAACCAAGTGTATATTTCCTCTAGTAGTGGTCCACATGAGTTCTAGGAATATCTAGATGTTGCCAAAGGAGTCTCCGAGTGCTAGAACAGAAGATCCTTGTGTTTGTATCTTCCTCCTTTGATCGCCTCAAGAACAACTTCCACCAAAGCTTTCTCTATGATCCAGTGGAGGAGGATTGCTCTTTGTTCTTGAGATTATTCTTGGAGATGATAGATCTCTAGGCTTGAGAGGATTCTCCAGGATTGTTGTACACAACTGAATTGGTTAATGAGGAAAATTACATAATTGGGTATTTATATTTCTAGGTTTAAAAGAAAATAATTTCACAAGTTCCCTTAATTATTTATTTAATAGAAGAAAAACCTGATGCTAAATAATAATAATATTTTTATTATTTCTCGACATGTGCTTAACATGTTAATTAAAATTAAATATTATTTAATTATGTAATATTCAATATTTGTTATTTCTCTTTGAACCATTAATTTTGGTCTACCTTTCCTCTACAATATTTATTGGACCTTTATAATGTATATTTATTTATTAAATAAATATCACTGCATCATTCACTAATAAATAAATAAATATTATATTCACTAAATAGAAAATAATGATTTATTAAATATTTTTCTCACAATATATCCTCTCGAATAACTAATTTATGAATAAATTTAAAATATCATACTTGAATAATTATTAAACCATGTGAGAGAATAATATTTATTTAACATGTTAGAAAATAAATAATAATTTATTATTTAAATAAGATTCTGGATACACTTATTGTATGGAACTCTAGGCCTCGTTGTCAGTGGCATTAGGCGAAGTAGCCTAAAGTCCATGGTTAGCATCTAGAAACACTCCAAGGCTCTCATAGAGAAATAAATTAATGATTCAATGACATGTCACCTCATACAAATTATTACTTTTTAATGTAATCCCATTATCATAATATCTCTAATCGAATAGGTTTCATGCTAGTTCCATCAACCCATATGTTCAATGTCCCTTTCGTCGATTTTTTTGGAAAAAGAAATTACCTATAGAACACCTTGGTCATGAATTTATTTAGCCTATAACATTTCCCTCAAAGGGCCAGAGATTTTAACATCCATTGATGAATAGAAGGGATAACTACTTTCTCACATTATTCACTAATGGAATATTACTCGTAGTGCACTAGACATATCTTACCTCACTGTGAACATTTTTCATCACAGTTTTTTCAATACATCAAAGTACATGAATCATAATATTCATTAATAATAATCTAAAAGTCTAAAAACCACTACACATGTCCTCAAAAAGGAAATTTTAATGACACGTATAAATGTGGATTTCATACTGGATGGTCACGTTCTCATAATATCCTAATGGATATTACTATAGGTGTACACCATAAAGAGGTTCCTCAAAGTCCTATGAGTCTCCAACCCAGATATCTTGTATCATGAGTGTCCCTCAAATGAAATCATTCATCTATAGAACATTAATTCAAGAATAGTGTCATAGAACTTCCTTGTTCTCATTATAATGGGGAACTATTATGACATTTTAGTGTGAAAACTACTCTTAAGACATTATCACATAATATGTCACATAGAAGAATAATCATGATGTGATAAGTAGTTTATTAATATTAAAAACAATGCATAAACGTTTATCATAATGTACATAGATGTTGGTTCTAGGGAACCAACTCCAACAGTTTTTATTTATATCGGGTTTATATATTGAGAAATATATTTTATATGTAAATTTTTTAAAATTTTTAATTATAAAATAAAATTTTTATGTCTGAATATATAAAAAACATTTATTTTTTATATATTTGATTATCAATATCATTATAATATGAAAAAAAATAAAACATCAAAACCATAATATCAATATAAATGAAATTCATTGGAATTAATTTAGTTTCCACTAAAAAAGACAATAAGGCCCCCTTAAACGAGGCTGAAAATCGATCGTATTCTAAAAAAAGGGGCACCCTGAGTAAAAACTCAGTTTGGAAGGCCTTCTAGGCCATTTGGCCTCAAAAAGTGTGAATGGGGTTCCCTAGGTTAATATGGAATAGATCTCATTGAAAATTCGATTTGATATGTGGTAGAGCCCAAATAGACACTCGGATCAAAAGTTATGGTCGTTTGAAGTTCGAGTTATGTTTTCAACTTATTTTAGATATTTTATTGATTTTTTGATTTTTTTACCTTCTAATATATGATTATTACTCAATAATAATTATCAAATTATTAATAAATATAATTTTTTAATTAATTTATAATATATTTTCACTAAATATATTATATATTTTATGTAAATGAATATTTATCCTCACCTAAAACATATTTAAAAAAATTTATTTATATCAATATAAATATTTTTATATTATTATATTATTTTTAAGGAAATATTTTTTTTGAAATATCCCATTTATCAAAGCTTTTTACTAATGATGATAAAGGGCCCCCCTTTATCAGCACTTTTTCAATAGCGCTGATAAATGGGGGTTTTATCATTGTTTTTTTACAAACACTAATAAAGGGACCCATTTAACACCACTTTTTTAGAACTATTAAAGGTCCCCTTTAAATACACTAAAAAAATTCGTTAAAGACCTCCTTTAACAACACTTTTTCATGCACTACAAAATGAGGTCATTAACGATGCTTTTAAAGTCCTAACGCAAGATAAATCCAGTTTGTAGTAGTGTATGGGCATTTTATGCCTTGCTTGACCTGCTTCCTTCCTTATACTTTATGGATTTGGTTTCCAAATCCATAACTGATCCTTCTTGGTATATATAATTTTAAATAAATATATTTAAATATATTTGAATATAAATATTAATATTTTTATATAATTATATATAATTATATAATTATATATATTTATATAATTATAAGTATAATAAATATATTTTTTATAATTTTTTTGTAATTTTAATATATATTTAAAAATATTTGTATATATTTATAACAAATTTATGTATCTATATATATTTATATAATGATATATATTTATATATTAAATTTATTCATTATTTTGCTGATAATTCTAAATCAATCTTGACTATTAATCAATGCCCTGGACCGGATAAGAAGCAAACATGGGATGATAATTAGCAACCTAATGAGGCACTAAATGAGTTTTCAATTGTGGTTCATGTCCAATGTGCTGCACTAGAGGACTCTCTTTCACATCCTGATGGGAAAGGTTGTATTATGCAGCCACTGACATCGGACATCTCAAGACATGTTCCACAGGAGGATAGGTCCAAGCAATCTGATGATCAATATAAAATGAATTATTATCAAGATATTTAGAATGATTTCAGTTATTTAGATGTTTTTGGTAAATGGGGTAATATCTCAGATGATGGAAGTGATAATGAACAACGAATATTATTTTTGGACACCACTAATATCAGGTCATTAGATAGTTGTGGCGATGTTTCTTTTAAGGATGTTTTCATAAATGTCAAGGGAAAGATGATCTATAGTGAAGGTATAACTCCAGTCCCACCAAAAAGAAGGTCAAGGAAGGATTATTCTAATCTACCAAGGAATGTGTCTACCAGAACATCTTCAATGAATCAAATATCAATCTCACTTTAGATTGGGAAAGGTCCAATAGAGTGATCCTTTGTATTCTCAAAAATATAATTCATAGTTAGAGTGGGAAACTATGAATGAATTTGACTATGACTTTGAAAATTATCCTTCATATTATGGTCATTAAACTTCTTTTCCAGATGATGGAATGTCTCTTTGTTTGAACTCATTTATTCACTTATTATCCTTCTAATTCATCTTTTAATAAAAGGTTATGACCATTACTTCTCGCTAGAACATTTTTTTATGTTTATTATTAAAATATATTTTTATAATTTTATAAATATTTAAATATATATCTATATATAATTAAAATTATAAATAAATATATATACATATATATTTGTATTTTTTTACTGGAGGGTTAGGGTAAATACTATTTATTAAAAGAGAAGAAAAAAAATTTACAAAGAGGATGAGGATGAGTCAGGAATGAAAAATCATAACTCATTGAAATAAAAAAAGATATAGAAAATATAAATGATCATATTCCAAATGATTACAGTTTCCAAATTCCTCATCACAGTCAGAGTCTTCTACCATTGAAATGAAGTATCTAGCCTGAGGATTCCACCCATCTATAAGAGGTGTTGATCTGGTTCTCATAGAGGGATTAAGATGGGATTGATCCTTTGGTGGTCTTGATTTCTTCATTGATTTCAATGATAAAACTTCATCCTCCTTCACCTTACCTTTAATAATAATGTCTCTAATTGATATCTTTGGATATGGGATGTAACGCCCCAGCCTGAGAAACCCGGAGCCAGTGCATTATTTTAATACTTTGGCATGATTACAAGGAATCAAGTCCCAAAGGATACATCAGTTTAGCAGTCTTTGAAAATAGATTACATACATGAAATTTAAATTATAATTCATAACATAAAATATGACATAGCTAATCATTTTATAACGCCACTATTACCATATATTAACCCTATATATTAATCATAATACGCTTCCTGGAATCCTGAAAAAATACAACATAATAATGGGTTGAGATCAGTTGCATAGTAAGGGTAAATTATTGAGAGGAAGCTATAAACTTTTCAGGAAATATTTATAATAAAAAAACAACCTTTTAAAGATAAATATGAACATAATATAGTAAAAAATAAATCAAAAATTACTATATAAAAATGCACATAGATATTCTACTAGTCGAATAATCACATGTAACAACTAATTCCATAATGAGGAAATGCATAATGCCGAACATAATAACTACTATGGCAAGGCCTTGTGCCAAGACCATTCACAAATATTTTGTTGAGGCCTTGTTCCAAGATAGTAGTTTTTCTCAAAAGACCTACCGAAGAATCGAGGGGCTATAGTAGGCCCCACTCTTCACTTACTATGTCCAATGCATTCCTCATATTAAAATGATGAAACATAACATAAACATTCATATTAAAACTATAATACAAATGTCAATATTTTTACTATAAACCATGAATGGTATAAACACAAAATATCCATAGTCAAACATTTCACAACACATTCAATACAATATGGAATACTGTATTATAATAAATCTACCTCAATCAAGAATAATATTCATTAAAGGTTGTTGACATAGTTGAAAATGATCAACAAAACAATTTGAGCGAAATATCCATTTTTGTAAAATCTTTTAAAAGTCAAAAAATTTATAACGTGAGTTATTTAAAAGAAAATTTCAAAACAAAGTGTCCTATAGCACATTGAAACTTTTTAAATGAATTTAAATTTTAAAAAACTCATGTCTGTATAAATAAATCCATAAAATCATTTTGAATACATGGACATTAATTAACAATATTTAAGAAAATTAAATCATTAAAAATTTAAAACGATGATCTTGAAAAAGATACCCTTCTGAAAAACATAGAAATATTTCTTTTGAAAATAATTTTATAAAACATCATCATGGATGATAAATATGTCCCAGTAAATACTTATATAGAAACAATCTCGGAAAATAATGAGATTGAGGGATTAACTGTTACCTTAAGTCTGATACGATCCATAAAACATCTAAACTACTATATAATGTTTTTAAACATATTATTAACTTATATCAAGATCAAAATAATATTTATGATATCAGATATGATTCTTTTATGACTTTATATTACCCATTTAATAATAATTTCCATGTTAAACTAACATTTCGGGTAATAATCGCTTTCTTTATTTTAAGTGCTTTAACTTGTTATTCTTGATCATATCACATATATCATGGTTTAATTACTTCTAATATATATAAAATTATTTATATATCATATACATTCAGAATATAAATACGTATAATATTTAGATATAAGAAATGGAATCCATCGTTTATGGAGACAGTAGGTCGTACGTACGCATAAACGCTATTTCTGTTTTCATATTATATTGAATGGAAGTAAGTGAATGAGATATATGTAAATACACACACACAAATATATATATAGTATAATTATTATGCCATATATTACATAATTATTAAAAATATATATTTTTATGATCATCGTTGAATGGTGAACGTGGAAACGAATCTCATCACGTCGTAGAGACGATAAGTCGTATGTACGCACTAGCTACGATATCATTTCCCTAATGATAAAATGGTATGGAATTGGAAGGTATATAAATAATAAAAAAACCTTATCATTTTATTTATATTATTTATATACATAATACTCATCATTATATCCGTCTAAATAACATAAGGCTGAATAAAGAATTACACCACAGTGTGGAGACGGTAAGTCGTACATACGTACGCATGGTGACATTATTATTCATAGGATTGATAGAATAAATAATATGGTTGTACCATGATTATAATAATATCTCAGCATGTATAAGGTACCAGATTTATTATTTTATTATGTCAACAATAGAGAAAGAGGAAGTAGAAAAAGAAAAGAACGTCGAAATAGGTGATACAAAAATTACCTCTTCTTCGAGTGTTTCCATTTGATTTGAACAAAAGGGATAATTAGGCCAGATTTATTCACAATGTAAGGAATCTAGGATTATTTTAGGTCAGTTGGGAGGATATTTGAGTAGGATTTTTCCCATTAAAATTCATTTGGATGAGTTAATTAAAATAAATGGAGGTACCCTTTTATAAGAGGCGTGAGGGGCACTTTAGGAAAAGATTGAAATATTAATTTATTATAAAATTATATTCGATTTATAATAACCCCATATGGACTTATTTCAAGTATAATGTGAATATCGGTCTACATCCTCTCAACCAAATGTTTTATGACATGTTTAGGTCACCATATTAACATTATCTTTTAGACTTAACCCTTAGTTAAATAGTTTTACTTTTACCATGTCTTCTTGTATTTTTATACTACATGGTTAATATAGTTACTATAAGATTCCAAGAGAACCTAGAGTAGTCAATTAATGACATTTGTAACTTTATATAAGTCATTTGATAAAATATTATATTATTAGAACTATTATATAATTTAATAAAATAGTATTTCTTTTAAAAACTCATTTATGTCAATTTTGACACTGTTTAGTATTTGGTTTTTATTAAAGTCGTAACAACTTGATTCCTTAAAAAAATACATTTAATCAACCATAACATTTAATATTGACCAATAAAATTCGTTTATGGCATAAAAAGTTTTAATTTACATTTATTTTTATATTTATAATATCAATTATTTTAATCTATCATTAATAACATAATTACTACATCATCATTGTGTCATAAAAAATTTAATTATTTAATGTCTAAAAATTATAAATAAAATTATAAGATGAAGGAAATATTTTATATATTTATAATTAATAATTATTGTAGAATTTATCTTATTTATAGGCCTATATTAATAATGGTTTAGTTATTAAAATTTGAATTTATCATTTTTAACTCATCCTTAAATAAAATATAATAATTGTCCTAATCTATCCCAAGTAGATCAGAAATTATCCTAGTTTTGTCCTAAGTTTGGTTTTTTTCAAAAAACACTTATCCAATAGAATTATGAGATGTGGTGGGGTAATTTTATATTATTCAAATATTATTTTTACCTTTAATTACCCTATTTACTTTTAAGTGTGGTAAATAAAATTCAGAAGTTAATATTCCCAAAAACATATTTTCACCCTATTGGACCAAATTTTACTTAACAATGACAACTATGTTTGTCGGATTTTTATAATTCAATTCAAACAAGTGGTAAAATTATGTTTTATGCAAATTTGCAAATGTTTAAAAAAGGTAAGAAAAAGATGTTAAATAGTCAAATAAAATTTTATATATCTAATATTATTATAAAATTACTCCAATGAATTTAATTTGACTAATATATGTATAATTTATCTATTTTTACATTATGATAAATTTTTAAAAATAATATTTAAAAGAAAAATTCGGTTTTTATATACTATGTATTATTTTTATCTATTCATCAAAAATTAAATGTTTTCAGAAAACTACATAAAATTAACACTAACCTAATATTGATATTCCAAATTCAAAAATGAAGTATATTTTACCAAATTAAATTTTTAGGAGTTTCTAAATTTAAATTTTTTATTGTTCACAAAAGGATATAAAAAGTAGTTCTTTTAAGAAAATAGTTTTTCTAAATATATAACTATTTTAACACAACTTATATTGTGACGCCCTAACCTCAGTTACCCAGAGTTAGTGCATTATTTTAATAGATTGGTATGATTACAAAGAAATCAATTCCTAAACGACCGATCAGTTTAGCATTCTTGGAAAATAGATTACATACATGAACGTTGCATTACACTTTCTAACATACAACACAACATAAATAATCCTTTGAGAATTCCATTGTTTCCTTTAGCTTAACCCTCAATAACAATCATAATACACATCATGGGAATCCTGGGAAAATAAAACATAAGAAAGGGGTGAGCTCAGATGTTTAGTATGAGTATGAAATATAGCGAAAGCTAATATAAACATTAGGCATGGTGATTAAGTGAAAACAGATGCCTTTAAAAATAATAAACATGAAAAAATTATGGTAGGAATATGAGCTGAGTAAATAATTCCACAATAAAACATAGTCTTGGGTATTCTACTAGTGGAATAACCACATGAAATATCAACATCTAATCTCATAATGATGGAATGCATAATTTAGGACATCATAACCACATAGCCAAGGCCTTGTTCCAAGCCTACAAATAAGATTTTGTCAAGGCCTTGTGCCAAGACACTAGTTTGTCTCATTACACCTACCGATGCATCAAGGAGCTATAGCGGGCTCCACCCGTCACATAATAAGTCCAATTTATTCCTTGTATGAAAATGATGAAACATAATCTGAAAATTCGTATTAAAACTAGGATACAAAATGTAAATATTTTAACCACAAACCATGAATGGTATACAAATAGCACATCCACAGTCAAATATAACTCAAACAATAAAATATAAAAGATTGTATTAAAATAGATCATACTCAATAAATAATAATGAAGGATATTGACATAGATTATAATAATCCTCAAAACTATTGGAGAGAAATATCCCCATTTTTCATTACAACATTTAAAAGTCTCACTATTTATCAAGAAGCCGTTAAAAATATATTTTTGAATCAAAGTGTCCCATACCACTTGGAAACTTTTGAAATATATTTTAATTTGAAAACATTAATGTCCATATAAATAAATCCTTAAAACCATTTTTAAAACATGGACCTTAATGAGAATGACTTAGAAGAATAAATCTTTAAAACATTTAAAATGATATTTGAGTTAGAGTTCCTAACCAAATTAGAGACGCTTGAATATAAATATTTGTGATAATAAAAACCTTATAATATCTTGATAATGAATGGATTCATGATATATTATGTCAATTTAGAGTATATACACCATATAAAAGTGCATTGGTGCATAACAATAAAGAAATGTCAATGGAATGTAAATTGAGATACAGTCCCTTAAAAAGACAGTTTCCTTAGGATAAAGATAAATCAATAACATAAATATGTGTGAAAAATATAAATAAAATCAATATGATTAGATATTAAGTTTAAATCAATCAGAGGACATTCAGACATATTATTGTAAAAACAACACCAATGAATTGGATGTTTAACTCAATTAATGGAGAATGAGTTAAAATTACTCTTATCAGGTTCATATCGATGAATTGAGAATTTATCAATGGAGTGATCATGTGTATCAAATGTATATCCACAGAAAGGGGAGTGGAAATTACTACATAAAAAATAAATAGTTATTCCACACATAATCATGGAGTAAAATTATCAATGAAGTATGCATAAAGCCGAATGAGTGGAAATTGAAATTTGAAATTCCCTTACCAATTTGGTAACTTATGAAACATACATCCCATGAAAGATGGATCGTAAAATGAAGATTTAAATAATCATAAATTAAAGTATATTACACAAATAATAGAATCATTGGTCAGAAAATACACCACACAAAATGAAATTGTTGCAATATGGCATGAATCTCACGGGAATTGGAAGTGAGATGAAAACCCTTACTTCATTGTAATCAATCGAGTCATTTGACCAAAATTTAATAACCACCAAATTAATCACATAATACCATGAATATAAACAGAATAATTATAATATATATCAAATGGCAGTACACAATACACCACATTTAATAAATAATTGGCGAACAATGGAAATCTCACAGAATTAAAAGTGAGATAAGAAACCCCTTAACTGAAGTCCGACTTGTCTTGTATATTCCATGTTCTTCTAGAATAATAAACATAAGTTAATTTCAACTTTATTATGAAATTTTTTTAAGATTATTATTCCTTTTATATCAATTATTACCTTGCTATAACAATTAGTTAATTATTGCAGATCATATTGGATATTGTATCGATGTTTGGAACTTGAGTCAAAAATGAACTTGTTATAATTACAATTTTTCCATGTGGTTAAACCTCCATTATCTCTAGAATTATATACATGATTTAGATATCATATATATATTATATATCCATTAAATATATCTATTCATAATAGTACATAACATTTGTATATAAGAAATGAAATGCACAATTCATGGATATGGTATGCCATACATACGCATGAACGCTACTTTCATTTCTATTTTTTTTATTTTAATAGAATTAAAACATAATGATTCATAGGTATATTATAATTACAGTATAATATCATATATAATATCATTAATTCCATCCTCTATATGTCTCGCCTATGGCATTAATGAGTCATATCATCTTGAGGGGGAGATAGTCCTCACTTCCTCAAATGGAATTATTGTGTTTTACCCATAATGGAAACCATAAAATAATGATATAAATTGAAAATACATAATCATAGAAAAATATAAACATAATATATATATATATCATATTTAAATAAATTTCCATCTTAATAGTCACCAAGAGAAGCGGTAGGAGATAATCAAACAATCATCGTTTCGTGAGGCCTTAGTTTGCCAACCACAGAAACATTATGGTCTTCACCAATTAGATTGAAGTGTGTGTAAGTTTAGTTAGAATAATTATCAAAAAAATATCCTAGTATATTTATTATAAATTTTTTTCTATAATAGAAATTAATAAAAAACGTTTATGGGGGTTTTAGAAATAAAACAAAACAAAATAAAACAAAGGAATTTAAGAGAAACTGTTACCTTTAATTTGGGTAACTTCCTTTAGTTTAAACCAAAATTACTTCTTGAAGAGTCTTATGCCTAAGGTAAGGATTTTAAGAGGAAGAGAGGGATATTTAAAGATTATTTTGGCAGGGTTTGGACGAGCCAAGGGGCTTGAGAGATGTGTGGAATGGGTTAGAAATGGTGTCATTTTATAAGGGGGTGAGGGGCTCTTTAGGAAAGTGTGAAAATATTATTTTATTATATAGTGATATTCAGTTACAAAAGGTCCAAAACTAATTAAAATAGGAGATAAGATGACTCATGGTCCAAATAAAATCATCCAATAATAATTATAAAGGTTTTATATATTATTTTAATATTAATAATCATATTTATTTAAATAATTTATTAATTAGGTAAATACTACATCATTGTTGTTTCATATATTATTTAATTTATTTGATGTCTAAAAATTATAAAAAAATTATCATAATGTAGGAAATCTTTTTAATTTTTTAATTAATATTTATAGTCTAAATGATAACTTATATAACCCCATTTAAAAATTAATTTACTAAAAGATATTTGTATTTTTCATTTTTGCCTTCACTTTAAGTTAATTAAAATAAAGTGTCATTATCACTTTTAAGTGGATCTATGGGGTCCCAAAATCGACCCATGGATACCCATGGTATTCAATGACTCATCCAATATGTTTAAGACAAATTTTAAAGTAATTTTGTATTATTATAATATTCTTTTTACCTTAAATTACCCTATTTACCTTTAACCGCGGTAAATAAAAGTCAAAAGTTGCTATTCACAAAAAATTATTTTCATCTTATTGAACTTCATTTTACATACTAATAACAACCATGTATTTCGGATTCTATAAATTTAATTCACAGAAGTGGTAAAATTTCATTTAACTGAAAAGGTCATATTTTTAACTACCGCTTAGTGGTTTCATTATTCACCAAAAATTAATGTTTTTTCAGAAAAATACCAAAAAAACAGCCTAAGCTATATTTGATATTCTGAATTCAAAAATGATGTATATTTTTTGAAATTCAGAACATATAAGTGGGATTAATTAATTTAAAATTAATTCCCATTGTCAAAACAAAAAAAAAACGTTTTTAAGAAATAATAACTATCAAAAGATTGACACTTGTTTATGTATAAGTTCAAAGTGAAAATAATTCCAATGAACAACATTGAATTAAAGGATAAAAATATAATCTAATTACATATAAAACCCAATTTAAAATATAATATAACCATATATATATATTTGATTAAAAGGCAGTTTTGAGTTAAAATATATTATTTTTCACTATTCATAAAAAATGAATATTATTAGAAAAACACAAAAATTTCATCCAAAGTAAATTTTGATGTTCCGATTCTAAAAAAGAATTCTATTTTGTCAAAATGAATATGTAAAAGGGTCAAATATTGGATTTAAAAAAATTTCACCATTAAAAGGATGTAAAAATGATTTTATTTTAAAAAAATACATTTTTTATCTGAAAATTTGAATTTGTTCTTATAATATGTATATGAAAAAAATAATATATAAGATAATATTATATAGAGTATATTAAATTCAAAATCCAGTTAATTCTATTCATAACTGCTTTTGAACAACTAGTTTGGTAAGTCGTGGTGTGCTCGAACTCGATGTTGTGTGTTCCGCAAGCTATTAAATTTAAAGAAAATGACTTTGTAGGAAATATTGGGGTGTTACATTCTCCCCGCTTTCAATAAATTGTGTCCTCTAAATTTATGTTCAGGATTAAAACATTGGTTTTTGACATTTCAAAATATCTTAGTTGAAATCCCATATCGAAAAATGGATTAATGCGGCCTCTATTTTAATATTAATAACGGTAAGTATGAAGGTTACTGAAAATAACACACACTAGGGTTCCATTTAAGAAAACATGGATATAGAAGAGAAAACTAAACATCATGTTCTGATGGAGAGTGATAGAGAATATTATTAGGAGAACGTAAATGATCTGAAAACCAAAAACATGTGATTGTTTGAATGGTATTTGATTACCTAGTAGGAAAAGTAAATGGACAATGTTTTGGTTTTAAGTTCCTTTTCATACAGTTGAGGAATTTATGAGATTGACTAAGGTCATAGAGATATATATTTACTTTATGTACAGTTTCATCCTTTAATAAATTTATACCACTAACTAATCTTTTTACCAAACGATGAGTATTCAAGATGACTTAGTCACACTTGAACCGCTAGAATAAACTTCTAGAGAATCACATAACCCACAAAGGATGAACTATATATTCCCCTATCTTTAGATATTTAACTAAAACCAAATGGTTAGTACCAGGTCAGATGATCCCCAAAATGGATAATTCTTTATAAAAATAAATACTAATCTTAATTTCCAAAATTAAATCAATAATACCCAAATTTCCATAAATACCATTCAATAAAAAATTGTACTTAAAATACTTAAATATAACCCAAACTAAGATTAAAATTCCAAACTCAGAAGAATTTGATTATTTAGTAATCCATGTTAAATTGTATCTTCAAATAACATCGACTACTCTTAAAGTCACATTCTTAAAAGTAATTAACCTATTCACAAATTCTCTATGATAGGTTCATAATATCCATAAATAACCTCAATCTCTATAAATCCAAAACCAAAAAAAAATCACCCATTACTCCTCAAATGAAATCCCATAGTATTCTCTTTTCCTTCGGCATGCTCCATTCCCAACAGAATGAACGTCTTTCGAAATAACATTTATCACTTAATTACCAAATTATTTTCCTATACTAAGGATATACATTTGATAAGACATAAGATACCAAATTAACTTAAGATCCCAAATTAACTTATTATTGATCAGTAACATTATTTAACTAAAATTAATTATTCACACTAACCAGGGACATCACGTAGTCCAGCGGTAGGCGATAAATCCCAATCACACTCTGGTTGTGGGTTCGATTCTCATAGATTTGTCCGACATGACGGGTTGTCACACGGCCTGTGTGTTGTACTTTTTCTAAAACTATATTTTATAATATTCCCAAAATGAGATAAATTCCTTAAAAAACACCATAACATAATTACACCACAAATTTTATCTCATATCTCTCATTTTCATCCCAAAATTTAATAACTTGTAATTACCTCAAATTCAAAGATCATATAAAACCAAATGATTATTTATTGTCATATTATATTAAAATCCTTCAAATAGGTTTGTAAAGAAAATGTGAATTATCCTAATCATATCCCCCAGGAGTTTCGTAACAAAGAGTTCAGCAAAGCTCGTTGTCGTTCACCAGTTCTCATTCGAGTATATCTCAAAGCAGTGTTTTTTGGTTTTACCCTTAGGTATATTTGTGCCAGATCCACCTCTACCTGCTCGTATCTATATAGGGATGTATTTCTTGGAAAACTCACAAAATATTTACAATACAAAAATTCTATTATTTTCTTCTATACTAATCCACGAAGTCTATATTAGGGTAATGTGATCTAATCAAAGTTTATCTAAATCTAGTTTCCATGGTTTTTACTAAACTTCCTCTGATACCAACTATAATGCCCTGGACTCAATTACCCAGATTCAGTGCATTATTTTAAAACATTGGTATGATTACAAGGAAATCAATTCCTAAAGGACTGATCAGTTTATCAGTCATGGAAAATTTATTTCATACATGAACATTACATTACACTTTCTGACATACAACACAGCATAAATAATCATTTGAGAATGCCATTGTTCCCTTTAGCTTAACCTTGCATAACAACCATAATACACTTCTTGGGAATCTTGGGAAAATAAAATATAATAAAGGGGTGAGCTCAAATTCTTATTAAGAGAAATAAATACAGCAGAAGATAATATAAACATTAGGCAAGGTGAATAAGTAAAAACACATGCCTTTATAAATAATAAACATGAACACTTTATGAAAGGAATATAAGATGAGTAAATAATGCCATAATAAAACATAGTCATTTGTATTCGACTAGTCGAATAACCACATGAAATATCAACATCTAATCTAATATTGATGGAATGCATAATGCCGAACATCATAACCACATAGCCAATTCCTCGTGCCAAGACTACAAATAAGATTTTCTCAAGGCCTTGTGCAAAGAAACTAGTTTGTCTCATGAGATCTACTGATCCCTCAAGGAGCTATATCGTGCTCCACCCGTCACATACTAGTTCCAATTCATTCCTCATATGAAATGGTTGAAACATAATCTGAACATTCATATTAAAACTAGCATAAGAAATGTCAATGTTTTACCCACATACCATGAAAGGTATACAAATAGCACATCCACAGTCAAACATAACTCATTCAATACAATATGGAAGATTGTATTATAATAGATAAACATCAATAGATAATAATTATGGATATTGAAATAGATTAAAATAATCATCAAAACTATTTGAGAGAAATATACCCCTTTTTCTTTAAATCATATAAAGGTCTCGCTATTTATCAAGAAGCTGTTAAAATAGATTTTTAAATCAATGTGTCCCATACCACTTTGGAACACTTAAAATTAATTTTAATTTGAAAACATTAATTTCCATATAAATAAAACCTTAAATCCATTTTTAAAACATGGACATTAATTAGAATGATTTAGAAGAATAAATCTTGAAAACATTTAAACTGCTATTTTAGTTAGAGTTCCTAACCAAAAGCGAGACGGTTGAATAAAAATAATTGAGATAATAAAAACATTATAATATCATGATAATAAAGGGATTCATTATATATTATGTCAATGTATAGTATATGCTCTATATAAAAGTGAATTGGTGCATAACAACAAATAAATCTCAATGGAGTGTAAATTGAGATAAAGTCCCTTATATGGACAGTATCCTTATGATAAGGATAAATAAATGACATAATTATCTGTGAAAAATATAAATACACTCAATATGATTAGATTTTCAGTGTAAATCAATAAGAGGGAATTCACACATTTTCTTGTAAAAACAACACCAATGAATAGGATGTTTAACTCAATGAATGGATATTGAGTTAAAATTACTCTTATCAGGTTCATATCGATGACTTGAGAATTTGTCAATGGAGTGATAATTTTTATCAAAAGTATATCCACAGAAAGGTTAGTGGAAATTACTACACAAATAATAAACAGTGATTCCACACATAATCATGGAGTAAAACAATCAATGAAGTATGTGTAAAGTTGAATGAGTGGAAATTGAAATTTTATATTCCCTTACCAATTTGGTAACTTACGAAACATACATCCCATGAAATATGGATCAAAAAATGAAGAGGTAAATTCTCATAAATTAAAGTATATTACACATAGAATTCAGTCATTGGGCAGTACATACACCACACAAAAGGAAATAGTGGCAATATGGCATGAATCTCATGGGAATAGGAAGTGAGATGAAAACCCATACTTTGTTGTAATCAATTGAGTCATTTGACCAAAAGTTAATAACCACCAAATGAATCACATAATACCATGAATATAAATAGAATAATGATAATATATATCAAATTTCAGTATATAACACACAACATTTAATAAATAAGTGGCGGCCAACGAGCCTGTACCCAAGTAGTACAGGCCCCTACTTGGCATCCATAAGACCCGGGTTCAAATCCGGGTAGGGATAAATTTCTGGGTTACTATAGCAGGGTAATGTAGCGGGGCACTGTAGTGTGGCACTGTAGCATACACTGTAGCAGCGGTGGAACTGTAGAGGTGGTAGCATTGTAGCGGTAGAGGAACTGTTGTAGGATACTGTAGCGGTGGCAGGTATTGAAGCACATACTGTAACTGCGTGGGGTACTGTAGCGGAACTGTTCATAGAGGGTCCTTTGGGCCAAAAAATGGGCTTTCAATCCTTGTATTTAGGCCACTTGGCCTTGGGCCTTCAGGCTCTGTATTGGGTCTCCCTCTACCCTCTAAATAGGTCATTTCTTTAATAATAAATATAGGCTTCAGCCCCAAGATTTATTAAAAATAAAAAATAAAATAAAAATAAATAAATAAATAAATAAGTGGTGAACAATGGAAATCTCACAGAATTAAAATTGAGATAGGAAACACCTTACCTCATGTTTAACTTGTCTTCTATGTTCCTTGTTCTTCCTAAATAATAAACATAAGTTCATTTCAAATTTTTTAAGAACATGTTTCATGTTTATTATTCCTTTTATATCACTTATTACGTTGCTATAACAATTAGTTAATTATTTGAGTTCATATTGGATATTTTATCGATGTTCGGAACTTGAGTAAAAAATTAACTTGTTAGAAATACAATTTTTCCATGCGGTCAAATGTCAATTATCTCTAGAATAATATATATGATTTAGATATCATATATATATTATATATCTAGTATGAATATATATTTATAACATTATATAACATTTGGATATAAGAAATGAAATGTACAGTTCATGGAGAAGGTAAGCCGTACAAACGCATGAATGCTACATTCATTTCTATTTTTTTATTTTAATGGAGTTAAAACATAATGATAGATAGGTATATAATAATTCCAGTATAATATAATATATAATATCATTAATTCCATCCTTTATACATCTGAAATAAGGCATTAAGGAGTCATATCATTTTAAGGGGTCGGTAGTCTGCACTTCCTAAAATGAAATTATCCCGTTTTACCCATAATGGAAACCATAAAATAATGATATAAATGGAAAATACAGAAGCATAAATAAAAAATAAACCTAATATATATATATAACATATATAAATAGAGTTCCATATTGATGGACACCATGAGAGGCGGTAGAAGATAATCGAACAATCATCGTTTCGTGAGGCATTAGTTTGCCAACCACAGAAACAGTATGTTCTTCACCAATTTGATAGAGATGTGTGTAAGTGTAGTTCTAACTATTCAAAAAACTAAATCCTAGTATATTGAGGATACTAGTTTTTTTATAAGAGAAATTAATAAAAATATTTTAGGGCGATGGAGAAATAAAATAAAACAAAATAAAACAAAGGAATTTAAGAGAAACAATTACCTTTAATTTGGGTATCTTTCTTTGGTTTGAACCAAAACGAACTTCTTGAAGTGCCTTATGCCTAAGGTAGGCTTCTAGGAGGAAGAGGGGGATCCTTAGAGATTATTTTGGTAAGTTTTGGACGATCCATGGGGCTTGAGAAGTGTGTGTAATGGTTTATAAGTGGTGTCATTTTATAAGGGGGAGGAGGGGCTCTTTAGGAAAGTATGAAAATATTATTTTATTATATATTGATATTCGGTTTCTAATGGTCCAAATCTAAGAAATGTCAAATATAAGATGACTCGTGGTAGAAATAAAATAATCTAATAATAATTGTAGAGGTTTTATATATTATTTTCACATTAATAATCATATTTATTTAATTCATTTACTAATGAGGTAAATAATACATAATTATTGTGTCACAAATAATTTAACATATTTGATGTCTAAAAATTATAAAAAAATTACCATAATGTAGGTAATAGTTTTAGCTTTCTAATTAATATTTATATGCTAAATTATAACTTATATTACCCTAGGTAAAAAGTAATTTAATAAAAGATATTTTTTTATGTCATTTTTGCCTTTACTTTAAGTTAATTAAAATAAAGTGTCATTATCACTATTAAGTGGCTCCATGGGGTCCCAAAATCTATTCATGGATACCCATTGTCGGAAATGACTCATAAAATAAATTTAGGACAAGTCTTAAGGTAATTTTGTATTATAATAATATTATTTTTACCTTAAGTTACCCTATTTACCTTTAACCGCAGTAAATAAGAGTCAAACATTACTATTCACCAAAAATTATTTTCATCTTATTGAACCACATTTTACTTTATAATAACAACCATGTATGTAATATTTTCAAAATTCAATTTACAAAATCAGTAAAATTTCATTTAACTAAAAATGTTATATTTTTAACTACCGCTTAGTGGTTTCACTATTCATCAAAAATTGATGTTTTTCAGAAAAATACAAAAAATTCAGCCTAATATATATTTCATATTATGAATTCAAAAATTAATTAAATTGTACAAAATTCAAAACATATAATTTGGATTATTTATTTTAAAATTCATTTCCGTTGTCAAAACAAAAAAGCGTGTTTTTAAGAAATAATAACTATCAAAAGATTAATACTTGTTTATGTATAAGTTCAAACTGAAAATAATTCCAATGACCAACATTGAATTAAAGGGTAAAAATATAATTTAATTACACTTCTAAACTAATTTAAAATAAAATATAACCATATCAATAAATTAGTTTAAAATGCAGTGTTGAATTAAAATACATTATTTCTCACTATTCATAAAAAATGAATATTATTAGAAAAATACCAAAATTTCATCCAAAGTAAATTTTGATGTCCCGATTCTAAAGAGTAATTTTATTTTGTCAAAATGAATATGTAAAATGTTCAAATATTAGATATAAAAATGTTTACCATTAAAAAGAGGTAAAATTAATTTTTTTTTGAAAAAATATATTTTTTATCTGAAAAATTGAATTTGTTCATATAATATTTTTAAGAAACACATAATACATAAGTTAAAATTATATGGAGTATATAAAATTCAAAATATAGTTAATACTATTCAAAAACGCTTTTGAACGGATAGTTTGGTAAGTCGTGGTGCGCTCGAACTCGGTGTTACATGTAGCACAAGCTATTAAATTTAAAGAAAATATGATTCTATGAAATCTTGGGGTGTTACATATAAATTTCATTATAAATATTTTTTATTTATTTTAAAACATTATAAATTACAATTGAAATTTATTTTTTACAATTCATAATACTATATTTAATTGATAAATAATAATATTGTTTAAATAATTATAATACTAATGTTTTGTTTCGCAGTAACTGAATCTTGCGTATAACGCAAGAAAAGTCGATGTTGCATCCAATATAAGCTATTAAATTACTTTAAAGAGATAAGGTAATATGAAATCTTTGTATGTTACATTCTCTCCTCCTTCAATAAATTGGGTCCTCACAATTTGAAATTGTTCTTCGAAAATAAAAGTATGAAAATAGAAAATACCTTTTTGGAAAACTCACATAAAAAATAATCTTTATAAAATTTACTCTTAAAAGGTAAAGGTAAATGAAAAAGTATCCAAGTAAGTTGGATTTTGGATAGAATAACATTGGTGGCCATTAAAGACACATACCTAGAGAAAAAATGTAAATATTTATAGGGAGTGATTGAGGTCATCAATCTCAAACAAGTGAACAATAAATGGAAAATTGAAGGCCTCAAAGCCATAAATCTATGATAATTTAAAATATAATCGGTTCCACTGAAAGTAAGGTATTAGGATAACACATTTTTTAGATACATCATTTTTTTAAATAGGATGGATTGATTTACTATCAAGATAATAACTCAAGAAAAAATACTTGACTTCATTACCTATAATAATAATATTCTCATAATTTGGTTATGCTTATATATATTTTCACTTCATCCCTTACACTAAGAAATTAATGTAAAAAAAACTTACACTTGAAGAACATTTGATAAATCATATGGTCCACAAGTATTCCCTTATTCCTCTAAATGATTACTTAAAACGAAAAGGTTATGTCAAAGTATCCCATAAAAAATACATTAACATCAAACAAAATATCAAGTGTTCAACTTACAGAATTACAACATTTAGAGTTATTCAAAATACTCATGTCTAAACTCATAATTCAAAAATTTATAAGGAAGGTCAACTTAACATAATGAATATCTCTTTTTTCGTATAACAACATTTGAATACCTTCATCATGAATTCTATTAAAATATGGTAACGACCTGAATTACCATAAAACCTTATTTTAATATGTATGTACTTCTTTATTACTTTTTTAAAAGATAGAATACTTTATATGCTCCTTAAATACATAAATTCTGAAAAATCGCAATAATGATCAGAAAAACTACTTTTTAAATAAACCATTAATTAGTTCCAAGGATATAAATAATATCCAATCAACTTTATACAAATCAATTATCTCTTATTTGAAAATCATTATATTAGTTTTAGAAACATATTAAGTGTTATATTTCCCTAACCATATATTTTCCAAAATGTTTAAATTGAACCTATGACACTTTAGCTTGTACCATACAATCTCAAGTCCTTAATGAAATAGTAATTGATCACAATACTTATATGCTCTATAATTCTTATAACTTGTACATTATTAATACAATACTTAAAAGACGGAATTCTTTAGTAAAATCATAAGAACACGAATCATTCCACTTCATCTGTGGTAGTATCATAACTTGATTATTATCCAATAGTATCATTTGGGGTATACTCTGATTATTGGGAAATTTATTTGTGTAGTGTCCCAACTGATTGCAGATGAAGCATTGTACATTTGAAACCATTTTCTTACACTTGAAATCAACAACATTGTGTCCTTTTTCTCCACAGTTATGAAAAACTCCCATTCCCTTCATGCTTTTAACATGGTGATTCTTTCCATAGTTATTACATGTGGGAAAATCGTTCTTTCCCTTTTTTCTTTTATCCATCTTTTTCACTTTAATCCTCTTCTTCCCTTTCATCCCTTTAAATCCATTGGAATCAAAGAATTCATTACATATATTATTAACACATGATATTATTTCTTGATATGATGAGAATACGTGGGAGATTATTTCCCTTATAAATGTTATCTTAAGACCATGAAAGATATGATTCTTATTACTCTTTGGATTATGCATATTGTTGGAGGTCTCATACCTTCTACTGTGCGCCATTTCTAAATGACGACATACACTCTATTAGATCATATCATAATGTATAATCGAAAAACTAGAAAATTCTCAACATTAATTGAAGACCTTCACACTTATAGTCTCATAATCATAAAAATGGTTTCTTTGCTGACATGTTTACTCATAAATCCTTCTTAATGGATTCTAAAGGAAACGTGAATTAACCTAAGTATATCCACTGGGAATTTCAAACCATGTGTGCTATGACGCCTGTTTTCGGATACCAGGTTACCCAGAGTCAGGATCAGAACACCTTATCAGATATGTTACTCAAATGTACATCTATGCCAAAACAAAATCCACTTCTAGTATCCATACATGGATATATTTCTTAGAAAACTCACAAAATATCCACTTTACCAATATTCTAGGATGTTCTTCTATACTAATCATGAAGTTTTATCATAGGGTAATGCTCCCTAATCATAGTTATCTAAATCTAGTTTCCAATGTTATTGCTAAAAATCCTATGATACCAACTATAGAGACCTGACCCATGAATCCAAGAGTCAGTGAATTATTTGAATACATTGGCATGATTACAATGAATCATGTCCCGAAGGACCGATCTGTTTAGTAGTCTTGGAAGATAGATTACATACATGAACATTAAAATAAAATTTATAACATAAAATAAGGCATATATAATCCTTTGATAACGCTATTATTCCACAAGATTAACCCAATATATCAATCATAATACACTTCATGGAATACTATTAAAATAAAACATAAGAAAGATGTGAGCTCAGATGCTCAGTAATTTAAAATGATTGAGCAGAAGATATAAAATTTTAATGCAACATGTATAATAAAAACAAAAACCTTTTTAACATAAAAATGAACATAATATGGAAAACAAATAAATCAAAAATTACAATATAAACATGTACATGGATATTCTACTAGTCTAATAATCACATGTAATAATTAATTTCATAATGAGGGAATATATAATTTCAGACATAATAACTACTACGTCAAGGACTTGTGTCAAGACCATTCACACATATTCTATCGAGGCCTTGTAGAAAGCAACTAGTTTGTCTCATGAGACCTAGTAATAAATCTAGGGGAAATATAAGGCCCATCCCATCATTTACTATGTCCAATTCATTCCTCGTATGAAAATGTAGAAACATAACATAAACATTTTTATTACAACTAGCACACAAAATTTTAATATTTTAACTATAAGCCATGAGTGGTATAAAAATTGAACATCCATAGTCAAACATATAATAACTAATTCAATACAATATAGAATATTTTATTATAACAAATCTACCACAATAAAGAATAATATCCTATAAATGATGTTGACATAGTTGAAAATGATTAGTAATGCTCTTTGAGGGAAATATCCCTTTTTGTGAAATCCTTTAAAAGTAACAAAATTTATAAAGTATGTAATTTAAAATAGATTTTTAAATCAAAGTGTCCCATTACACTTTGAAACTTTTGAAAGGAATTAAAATTTTTAAATAATTGTTTCTTTATAAATATATCTATAAAATCATTTTGAAAACATGGACATTAATTAAAACAATTTTAGAAAAATAAATCATTAAATAATTTAAAATGATGATCTTGATAAAGATTCCCTTCCAAGAAACCATAAAATATATATTTTGAAAACATTTTTATGAAATATGAATGGGGATGAAAAATATGTCCTAGTAAATATTTACACTTAATCAATCTCAGATAATAATTAGATTAAGGAATTAACCCTTACCTTAAGTCTGATATTCTCTGTACGACTCTGAAACTCATGTATATTGTTTTTAATCATATTATTAACATATATCAGAATCATAATAATATTTATGATATCAAATAGGATTCTTTTAAGACATAATATTACTCATTTAATAATAATATCCATGTTAAAGTGACATTTGAGGTAATAATCACTTTCTTTATCGTAAGTGTTTTAACTTGTTATTCTTGATTATATCACTTATATTACGATTTAGTTACTTCTAGAATATAAAAATATATTTATATATCATATATATTCTTAATATTAATATTAATAACAGATAGACATAATAAATGGAATAAACCATTAATGGAGATGGTAGGCCGTATGTACGCATTAACGTTGTTTCTGTTTTCATATCGTATTGAATGGAAGTTAGTGAATGAGATATAAGTAAATACACACACAAATATATATTTATAGTAGAATTATTATGTCATGTATTAAATAATTATTAATAATATATATATTTATAATCATCATTGAATGATGAACATGGAAACGAAACTCATCGTGTTGTGGTGACGATAAGTCGTACGTACGCACGAGCGACGATATCATTTCCTTAATGATAAAATGGTATGGAATTGGTTGGTATATTAATTACACTGAATCATTATAATTTTATGCTCATTATTTATATACATAGTACTCATCATTATATCCATCCAAATAACATAATTTTGAATAAATAATTACACCACGGTGTGGAGATGGTAGGATGTACTTACGCACACATGGTGACATTGTTATTCATAGGATAGATAGAATAAGGAATATGGTTGAACCATAATTATAATAACATATCAGAATGTATAAGGTACTATATTTATTATTTTATAATGGAAACAATAGAGAATGATGACGTAGAAGAAGAAAAGACCATTGAAAGAGGTGATAAAATAATTACCTCTTCTTTGGGTGTTTCCTTTTGATTTGAAAAAAAGGGATGCATAGGATGGGTTTCTTCTCAATGTAAGGATTCTAGGATTAATTAAAGGTAGTTGGGAGGATAGTTGAGTAGGTTTTGTCCGAGTCAAAATGCTTTGGAGGTGTGATTAAATAGAAAGAGTGGTACCCTTTTATAAGAGAGGTGAGGTGAACTTTAGGAAAAGGTTGAAATATTATTTTATTATAAAATTATTTTAGATTTTTAATAGATTAAAATGGATTTATTTCGAGGATATGGTGGGTATTAGTCGACATATTCTCTACCAATAGGTTTTTTACATGTTTAGGTCACCATATTATCCTTATCTTTTAGATTTAGCCCTTAGTTAAATAGTATAACTTTGACCATGTCTTCTTGTATTTTTATACTACATAGTTAATATAGTTACTATAAAATACCAAGAGACCTAAAGTGGATCATCAATGAATTATGTAACATTATCTAAGTCATTTGGACAAATTTTAGATTTTTAGGACTGTAAGGCCCCGACTCCAATTACCCAAAGTTGGTGAATTATTATATAACATTGGCATGATCACAAAAGATCATGTCTCGAAAGACCAATTAGTTTAGTATCCTTGGAAGTACTAGATACATTCATAAGGTTTAAATTAAATTATAAAAGGGAAAACTAAAACAACATTGTTTCCATAGACAACACTAATATCCATATACTATCCCTACAGGTCAGTCACAATATACGTCTTCACATCCGGGGAAAAATAAAACATAGAAAGGGGTGAGGTCCGATGCTAAGTAAGGATAACTATACAGTGTAAACTTTCATAAATAAGAATAAGCATTTAAGGACATATATAAAACTAAAACAAAAGCCTTTTCAACATAAAATTCATCTTAATATTGAAAATATAAATCCAAATAATTCCATTTATTTACTCACATGGTTATTCTACTAATAGAATAATCACATGAAATACCAATAACTACTTTCATAATAATGGAATGCATAATTCCAGACTTCATAACCACATAGTCAAGGCCATGTGCCAAGACTACAAATAATATTTTGTAAAAGCCTTGTTCCAAGACACTAGTTAGTATCATGAGACCTATCGATGCATCGCGGAGCAATAGCGGGCTCCACCCATCACTTAATAAGTCCAATATATTCCTCATATGAAAAGGTTTATACATAACATAAACATTCGTATTAAAACTAGCATACAAAATTTCAATACTTTATACATAAACCATGAATGGAATGAAATAACACATCCACAGTAAAACATATCACAAACCCTTCAATACAATTAGGATGTTTTTTACCATAATAAATCAAATTCAAACAAAGTTAAAATCCATGAAAGGATGTTGACATAGATGAAACCAAAACCTTTTTAGAGAAATATCTCTTTTTATTTTGATATAATTTAAGAGTAAAATAATTATAATGAAAACATTTATTTTGAATCTATTCTTATAAACTTGTAAGGGAAGCTTCAATGATGTTTTAACGGCGGAAAATAGGTTCACCAACCGTATATGTTAATAAAAAATTCTTACCATAAATTTGTTGAAAAGGTCAAAAAGTACATTGTTTGGAAAATGACGAAAAGATTCCATTCAAAAACGTTTCAGGTAAAATAAGGGTATAAATTACTATAAATCATTGTCTATTAAAAAGTAAAAATGTTTTGAAAGACATTTTTATGAAATATGTATGTGCATGATAAAGAGGTCCCTGTAGATAATTACATATGAACAACCTCAGATAATGAAGAGATTGTAGAATTAACCCTTACCTTGTACTTTTCATCTGTTGATGGTAAGTTAAACTCCTATATAATAGTTATATCATTCTTATTAAATTATAAAATAATCATATACATAAATATAATATCATATATGATCTTATAATATTTCTTTGTTAATAATATTTTGGTATTATAATCATTTCGGGTGTTACATTACTAGTTTTCTTTTCTTTGTTTTGTTACATAAGCTCTGTTTGTTACTGATAGGTTTTATATTATTCATTTCCAGAATGATATCAATTATTTAAACATTATTTTTAATCATCAAATTAAAATTAGTCTTGAATGGTTATGATGGGGAAACGAATCTTATTACGTTCGTGGAGATGGTATTCCGTACGTACGCACGAGCGACAATATCATTATTTTGATATTAAAATTGAATATAATTGGATGGTATATAATATATACAGAATCATTATAATGTTATGTTTGTTATTTAAATCAATTATACACATTATTATACCCATCCAAATGATGAAATGTTTGAATAACAAACTACACCACGACATGGAGACGGTAAGCTGTACGTACGCACATGTGGTGACTTTTTCAATCATCGGATGGATAAAATAACAAATATGGTTGTACCTTTTTTATAATAACATCACATTATATATAATATACTTGAGTTATTATTTTATAATGGAAACCACAAAAAAAGTGGAAGTGGAAGAAGAAAACAAATTGAAAGTGGTGATGATATATTTACCTCTTCTTGGGGTTCTTCCTATTGATTTGATCAAAAGGGATCAATAGGTTTGCTTTCTAACTAAATTAAGGACTCTAAGATGAATTGAGGGAAGTTGAGAGGATATTTTGGTAGGGTTTTTCTGAGGAAAGAGGCTTTTAAGGTGTGAATTTGAGAGAAGGGGAAGTTCCCTTTTATAAGAGGGGTGAGAGGCACCTTAGAAAAAACATAAAATATAATTTTATAATAAATTCATATTTGGTTTATAATGGCTAAAAAGTTAATTATTTAGATTATAGGGTGGGTATGGGTATAAATCCTTTAAACCAATAGATTTTAGACAGGTTTAGGTCACCATATTAACATTATCATTTCAATTTAACTCTTAGTTAAATAGTTTGACATTTACCATGTCTCTTTATATTTTTATATTATATGGTTAATTAACTTACTATAATAATATAAGAGAACCCCAAGTGGTTAAATATAAATATATATAACCTTATCTAAGTCATTTGGACAATCCTAATATTTTTAGGAATATAATATCAATTAATAATATAATATTTGTTTTAAAAACTCCTTTAGGTCAATTTTGACACTATATGGTAATTAATTTTTTTGAATATAATAAAAGCATGATTACTTCGAAAAAAGTTAATTAAATCAATCCTAGCATGTCAAATTAACCTATAAAATTCTTGGAATTCATCAGAAGTCTAAATTTACATTTATTTGGGTATTTATAATATCAATTATGTTAATATTTCATTAATTATTTAATAACTACATCATCCTTGTGTCATAAATAAATTAAATTATTTAATGTCTAAAAATTATAAATAAAATACCATTATGTATAAAGAAATTTATATTTCTAATGAATATTTATAGTCTAATTTATCTTATGTATGACCCTACATTAATAATGTTTTAGTTTTTAAACTTTGATTTCAACTCTTCTAACTCTTCTTTAAATAAAATAATGATAAATGTACTATTGTAATACAAGTGGACCTAAATGATAATATTTTATTCTTTAGGTTGTTTTTGGTCGAGATACACTTACCCAATAGAATTAGGACATGTGTTAGGGTAAAAATAATATCATTTTTACCTATAATTTCCATATTTACTTTTAACAGTGGTAAATAAATGTAAAAAGTTACTATTCACCAAAAATTATTTTCATCTCGTTGAACCACATTTTACTTATTTATATCAGTCATATCTCTCAGATTTTTGAAATTTAATTCACAAAAGTGTTAAAATTATGTTTTATGTGAATTTTCAAATGCTCCTAGAAGGTGGGTAAAAGACGGTATATTGTTTAATAAAATTTGTATATATCCAAAATTATTATAAACTGACTCCAATGAATTACATTGAATGTATATAGTTATTATGTATCTATTTTGATCTAAAATAAATTTAAACAAAATAAATAAATATTTAAATAAAAATTTTGTTTTAAACTATAACGTAGTGTTTTTCACTATTCATCAAAAATTGAAAGTTTTCAAAAAAATACCAAAAATTCACCCTCTGCTAATTTCGATATTTCAAATCCAAAAATGGAGTCCATTTTGAAATATAAAATTTATAAAATTTCAAAAAGTGGGTATTACTATTCATAACGGCTATTTTGATTGGTTGTGGTGTGCTAGAACTCGAAGTTGCGTACAACACATGCTATTGTGTTATTCAAAGAGAAGCGTATCATGGAAGCTTGGGGTATTATATTCTACCCTCCTTAAAATAATTTTAATACTCAAAATTTATAGAGTATTACTACATAAAAAAGGCTCGAGAGTTTCTTCATCATAAGTTCCTCGGGTTCCCATGTTCCCTCTTGCATCATATGGTTTCTCCATAGAACCTTTACCAGATGAGTCATCCAGTTTCTCAGCACTTGTTCTCTAGTATCAAGAATCCTGACAGGCTCTTCACAATAAGACAAATCAGGTTCCACTTCTAATTCCTCATAGGTGAGTACATGCGTTGGGTCAGGCATGTATTTTCTCAACAGTGATACGTGGAACACATCATGAACTTTGGAGAGACGTGGCGACATTTCCAAATGGTAATCTACAACCCCAATTCATTCAAGAATTTCAAAAGTTTAGGTATACAAGGGACTTAATTTTCCCTTCTTAACAAAACGTATAACACCCTTCCATGGAGATACATTCAAGAAAACATGATCTCCTACCTAAAATTCAAAATCCTTCCTTCAGTTATCGTCATAGCTCTTCTACCTACTTGGAACTTCTTTGATGTGGGTTTGGATTACCTTCACCTTTTCCATCGTTTCATTAACAAATTCTGGTCCTACAAGTTTTCTTTCACCAACATCATCCCAATAGGTTGGTGTGCACCATCTCTTTCCTTGTAACACTTCATATGGTGCTATATGAATACTTGAATGTATGATATTGTTATAGGAAAATTCTTCCAAAGATAAATATTGATCCCACATAACTTGAAAGTCATGTGAGCATGATCTCAACATGTCTTCTAAGGTTTTAATAGTCTGTTCTGATTGTCCCTCTGTTTGGGGGTGGTAGGCAGTGGTCAAACGAAGTTCAGTATCCAGGTATTTCTGAAGAGTTTTCCAGAATCTTGAAGTAAAACATGGATCACGATCAGAAACAATCGATAGGGGTACTCCATGAAGTATCACAACTTCCTTAATATTTATTCTTGATAGACTTTCAAGTGGTAGATCTTCTCTTATAGAAATAAAATGTGCTGACATGGTAAGACAATCAACAATGACCCATATTGCATCGTTCCTTCTAGGAGTCTTTGGTAGTCCCATGACAAAGTCCATCATAATATTATCCCATTTCCACTCAGGCATGGGAAGAGGTTTCATGATTCTTCTAGGCTACTGCCTTCCAGCTATCACTTGTTGACAAACCATACATCTTGACACATATTCGACAATCTCCCTATTCGTGTTTTCCCACTGAAAATGTTCCTTCAGATCTCAATACATATTGGTGCTCCCAGGGTGTATATAGAAATTGGATCTAGGAGAATCATCCAATAATTAATTTTTTAGATCAGGTATGTTCGGAACCCAATGTCTTTTCTCTAATTTTAAAATTCCATCTTCATATACAAAGTCACTCAATCCTCCATCATTGACAGCTTTAATATTTTTTTGAAATTCCTCATCATTTGTCTGAGAAATCTTTCTCCATTATATTAAGGATGTTTTGGAAACCATTTGAAAAAGTATCGATGTTTCACCTTACATGGTAATCCCATATCCATCTTCACTAGATCCATGAAAATAGGATCCCTTTTAACTCTCATCTTGTTCAAAACACCTTGAACCTTTCTGCTCAAATAATTTGCCACATTATTTGCCTTCTCCAAGTGGTAGTGTATAGTGAAATCATAATGCTTGAGTAATTCAAGCCATCTTTTTTTCCTCATGTTGAGTTCTTTCTGTGAGAAAATATACTTCAATCTCTTGTGATCGGTATATATCTCACATTTTCACCATAGAGATAAAGTCTCCATATATTCAATGCAAATATTACAGCCGTCAACTCAAGATCTTGAGTAGGATAGTTTTTCTCATGAATTTATAGCTATCGTGATGCATAGGCAATAGCCCTATCATTCTGCATAATTACACAACCAATTCCTTTATTTGATGCATCTCTATAAATAACAATGCAAGGTAGAGGATACAGATAATATCCAGATCGAAGGTCAATCTTTGAAAAATATTGATCTCCATTAAGTTGATTGAATAAATCATCAATGCAAGATAGGGGATACTTGTTCTTTATTGTTATAGAATTGATTTCCCTATAGTCAATGCACAATCTCATAGACCCATCTTTCTTTTTAACAAAACGAACAGGGGCTCCCCATGGAGAAACACTAGGGAGAATAAATTCTTCATTAATCAATTCATCTAGTTGTATATTTAATTCCACTAATTTTACAGTGGCCATTCTATATGAGGTCTTCGATATGGTCCTTGAAATAGGAATTAATTCAACGGAAAACTCAATTTCTCATACTAGAGGATGTCCAGGTAAATCTTCTGGAAACACATCAGCATATTGTTGTACAATAGATACATCCTATATTCGAACATTCCTTTCCACACCCATAGTAATTTTATTCTCTTCCTCACCAATAATTGAATTTAGTTGAGCTACTGGGGGTGGATCTAGATAAGAATTAAGTGGTGACGTTTCTGCTCTAAAGATAAGGTACTCCTTATCATCATCAAAAATTGTAGCCTACTTCTTCTTAAAATAAATTTCCGCATCATGGTCCAAAATCCACTTCATACTGGGGATTATATAAAATTAAATCATGGTTATAATAATGAGAGAGGTAGATAAAGAACTTTTATATGCTCTAATGGGAACTGATTCACAAAACATTGTTGCAATGATACATCCCTTAGGAGTTTTGACTGAAAAATCCCTTGTTAAATAAAATTGGAAATATCTAATTTTCTTAGCAAACAGGGAATATATGAAACAATGAGATGATCCAGAATCAAATAAAGCATTGGCTAAAATTGAAGAAACCATTAAATTACTTTCCACTACACCTTTTAGAGCTTCAGCCTCATCAGTAGTGACAGCAGAATCTTGGCCTTGATCACTTGGCCTTTTCTGAGGTAAGTTCCCCTGATGCTTAGGAAATTCATTTGAATAATGTCCCATCTCCCTAATATTATTCCATTGAACATCGGTAGCTTATTTCTTCTCCTTAAAATCATGATCTTGGTGGCCTTTTCACCAAACGTGTAACAGACTCACATTCCCTTCAAGAAATTACTGGGGTGTTTCTTCCCACATTTACTACAGGATGGATATCCAACTTTTCAATTATTCCCCTTAATTTAAATTTCTAGAGTGACCATCATATCTCTTCTTCTCTTGCTTTTCTTTAATGTTGTAAGAATTAGAGAATTCATTTTTTGTCTTGATAGCACATGTGACAATATCTTCTTACGATGAGAAGGGTTATGAGACTAATACTCGACAGAGAAATGTTTTTAACCCATCAAAGAATCTATCAATCTTACTTCTTGGGTTACATATATAATCTGTAGCATGCCTTGCTAAACTTCTAATGTTAGCTCAAAACATTGCAACATTCTCATCCACATTCTTCCTCAGACTCAGAAATTGTATTTCAATATCCGCTCAATGGTCACGAGGAAAGTATTTTCATAATAAAATCTCTTTAAACTCCCTCCATTCTATATTTGATTCTTCTTCATCTTACTTTGTATTTTGAATCAATGACCACCATTTATTAGCATCTCCCATGAGGCGATAAACTGCCATAACAACTTTTTCTATTTCACTAGTTCCCAAAGCATGAAATATTTTCTCTAATGAATTTATCCATTGATCATCTTCCAATGGATTTGTACTCCCGTTGAATGTTTATGGTTGTTTCCTCATGAAGCAGTCTATCATTGATCCTCCACATTGTGGATCAGGGTGTTCCATAAGGGTAATGTTATTATTCACAACCCGAGTGTGTTGTCCCAGTATGGTGATAAGCTGATCAGCAGCAGTTGCATCACCAGCTCCACTATAATTATCTTGAGTAGGAGGGAAATCCATACATGGATTACTTGTGTTTATACAGTTTCCATTTCTTCCACTATGTACAATTTATAAACAATGGAATACACTAGAGTAGTTTATGAATCGCAATACATGAATCCAAATTTGTGAAACACTTAAGATAAATTGAACCGTTTATGGATATAATCCATAATCATTAAAATGATTTCATTGATGAAGTATATACTCATAAACTCCTCATAATGTTTTGTAAAGAAAATGAGAATTATCCTAAGAATATCCCCCCAGAAGTGTCATAATCAAGAGTGCAGCAATGCCCGTTGTCATGCACCAGTTCCGATTTGAGTCTAGGTCAAAGAGGTTTTTTCGGGTTTTACACCGAGGTACATCAGTGCCAAAGTTTCCTCTACCTGCTCATATCCAGATAGGGTTGTATTTCTTAGAAAACTCACAAAATCTCTACAATACCAAAATTCTAGGATGTTTTCCGATACTATTCCTCAAAGTCTATCTTAGCGCTATGTGATCTAATTAGAGTTTATCAAAATCTAATTTCCAAGGTTTGTACTAAACTTCCTCTAATAACAATTGTAACACCCTGACCCCAGTTACCCAGAGTCGGTTCATTTTTACGTAACATTGTCATGATCACAAAAGATCAAGTCTCGAAAGACTGATTAGTTTAGTAGCCTTTGAAGTATTAGATACATTCATAAGGTTTACATTACATCATAAATGGAAAAAATACAACAAATTTTTTTCCATAGAAAACATTGATATCCCATATACTATCACTGCAATTCAGTCACAATATACTTCTTCACATCTAGGGAAAAAACCAAGGAAAGGGGTGAGATCATATGCTCAGTAAGAATAACAATATAGTGGAAACTTTCATAAATAAGCATAAACATTTAAGGAAATGTATAAAACTAAAACAAAATCCTTTTAGACATAAATATAATCTTATTATGGAAAATATAAATCAAAATAATTCCATTTACTTACTCACATTGATATTATACTAGTCGAATAATCACATGCAATATCAATAGCCACTTTCATAATGATGGAATGCATAATGCCAGACTTCATAACCTCATAGTCAAGGCCTTGTGCCAAGACTAAAAATAAGATTTTGTCAAGGCCTTGTGCCAAGACACTAGTTTTTCTCATGAGAACTACCAATGCATTGAGGAGCTATAGCGTGCTCCACCCATCACTTACTAAGTCTAATGCTTCCCTCATATGAAAAAGTTTAAACTTAACAAAAGCATTCGTATTAAAAATAGCATTATAAATCTCAATACTTAATCCATAAAACATGAATGGCATGAAATAACACATCCACATTCAAATATATCACAAAACATTCAATACAATATGAATGTTTTGTATCATAATAAATGGACTTCAAACAAACTTAAAATCCATCAAAGGATGTTGGCATAGATGAAATCAAAACCATTTTAGAGAAATATCACTTTCTATTTTGAAATCAATTAAGAGTCACAGAATTATAAAGAAAAAATTTATTTTGAAGATATTATTATAATCAGTTAAGGGAAGCATCGATGATGTTATAATGGCAGAAAATAGTTTCACCCTCCGTATAAGTTAAAAAACATTCTTACTTTAAATTTGTCGAAAAGGTCAAAACGTAGCTTGTTTGGAAAACGGCAGAAAGATTCCATTAGAAAATGTATAAGGTCAAATAGGGGTATAAATTACTTTAACACATTTTCTATTAAATTGTAAATATAATTTGAATGACATTTTTAAGAAACATGGATGTGGATGATAAAGAGGTCCAAGTAGATAATTACATATGAACAACCTCAGATAATGAATAGATTGTACAATTAACCCTCAGATTGAAATTTCCTTGGTCGAGGGTAGGTTAAACTCTTGTATAATAGTTAAATAATTGTTATTAAATTATACAGAAATCATATACATAAATATGATATCATATACGATCTTCTAATATTGCTTTGTTAATAATAGTTTAGTATTATCGTCGTTTCGGATGTAAACTTACTCGTTTTCATTTATATTTTTTGTTACATAAGCCATGTTTTTTATTGATAGGTTGTATCTTATTCATATACAGAAGGAAATAAAGTCCTTAAAAATTATTTTTAATCATCAAATGAAAATATGTCTTGAATGGATGTGATGGGGAAACTAATCATATCACATTCGTGGAGATGGTATTCCGAATGTACGCATGAGCGACAATATCATTACTTTGATATTAAAATATTATATAATTGGATGGTATATAATACAAATGGAATAATTATATTGTTATATTTATTATTTACATCATTTATACTCATTATTATACCCATCCAAATGATGAAATGTTTGAATGACAAACTACACCACAACGTGGAGATGGTAAGTCGTACGTACACACGTGTGGTGACTTTTTCATTCATAGGATGGATAAAATAATGAATATGGTCGGACCATTTTTATAATAACATCATAGTATATAGAAGATACTGGATTTATTATTTTAGAATGGGAACAACAAAAAAAGAGGAAGTGGAAGAAGAAAACAACTTGAAAGAGGTGATGAAATATTTACCTCTTCTTCGGGTTATTCCTTTTGATTTGATCAAAATGGCTCATTAGGATGGCTTTATGACTAAAGGAAGCACTCTAGGATTAAATGAGGGAATTTGAGAGGATATTTGGTCAGGGTTTGGTTGAGCCAAAATGCTTTGAAGGTGTGAATTTGAGAGAAGGGGAAGTGCCCTTTTATAAGAGGGGTGAGGGGCACCTTAGGAAAAAGTTAAAATATTATTTTATAATAAATTCATATTAGTTTTATAATGGCTCAAAGTTACTTATTTAAAGTCTAGGGTAAGAATGGGTAGAAATAATTTCAACCAATAGATTTTATATAGGTTTAGGTCACCATATTAACCTTATCATTTTTATGTAACTCTTAGTTAAATTGTTTGACATTTACAATGTCTCTTTGTATTTTTATATTATATGGTTAATAAATATACTATAACAAGCCCAGAAAACCCCATGTGGTTCATTATTAATATATATAACCTTATATAAGTCATTTGGCTGAACCATAGTTTTTTTAATAGAATTTCAATTAATAATAGAATATTTGTTTTAAAAACCCTTTTATGTCAATTTTGACACTATTTGGTAATTGATTTTTGTGAAACTCATAAAACAATGATTACTTTAAAAAAAGTTAATTAAATAAATCCTATCATGTCATATTAACCAATAAAATTCATGGAATTAATCAAAAGACTTAATTTAAATTTATTTGGGTATTTATAATATTAATTATGTTAATAATTCATTAATAAGGTAATTACTGCATCATCATTATGTCATAAATAAATTAAATTATTTAATTTCTAAAAATTATAAATAAATAACCATTATGTAGAAAATATTTTTATCTTCATAATGAATAATTATAGTCGAATTTTTCTTATGTATATCCCTACATTAAAAATGGATTAGTTTTTTAACTTTTATTTTAACACTTTTAACTCTTCTTTAAATAAAATAATAATAAATGTCCTATTCTAATCCAAGTGGACCTAAATGATAATATTTTATTACTAAGGTTGTTTTTGGTTGAGATACATATATCCTATAGAATTATGACATGTGTTAGGTTAAAAATAATATCATTTTTACCTTCAATTACCCTATTTACTTTTAACCGTAGAAAGTAAAAGTAAAAAGTTACTATTTACCAAAAAATATTTTCATCTCATCGAGCAATATTTTACTTACTGATATCAACTGTATCTCTTGGGTTTTTGAAATTCTATTCACAGATGTGGTAAAATTATGTTTTATGTGAATTTTTAAATGCTTCTAGAGGGTGTGTAAAAGACAATAAAAAGTTCAATAAAATTTTTATATATCCTAAATTATTATAAACCGACTCCAATGAATTATATTGAACTTATATAGGTATTATATATCTATTTTGACCTAAAATAAATAATTATCTAAATTAAAATTCAGTTTTAAAATATAACTCAATGTTTATCACTATTCTTGAAAAATTGAAAGTTTTCAGAAAAATACCAAAAATTCACGATAATCTAATTTTGATATTCTAAATCCAAAAATGAAGTGCATTTTGAAAGATTAAATTTATAAATTTTTAAAAAGTGGGTATTACTTTTCATAACGGCTAGTTTGATTGGTTGTGTTGTGTTAGAACTCGATGTTGCGTACAACACACACTCTTGTATTATTCAAAGAGAAGAACATCATGGATGCTTGGGGTGTTACAAGGACTACTATATAATTTAATAAAATAGCATTTGTTTCAAAAACGCATTTATGTCAATTTTAAAACTATTTAGTATCTGGTTTTTTAAAGTCGTAGATAAATGATTCCTTCGAAAAAAATTCATTTAATCAACCCTAACATGTCATATTCACCTATAAAATTCTTATATGACATCAAAATTTTCAATTTTCTTGTATTTTAATATTTATAATATCAATTATTTTAATCTTTCATTAATGATGTAATTATTGTATCATCATTGTGTCATAAATAAATTTAATTATTTAATGTCTAAAAATTATAAATAAAATACTATGATGTAAGAAATATTTTTATCTTTCAAAGGAATATTTATATTTGAAATTATCTTATGTATAACCCTATATTAAAAATAGTTTAGTTATTACAATTTGAATTTAACACTTTTAACTCTACTTTAAATAAAATATAATATATGTCCTAATCTAACCCAAGTGGATCAAAAAGGACCATATTTATAACCAATGTTTTATTTTGGATGAAAAACACTTATATAATAGAATTATGACATCTGTAGGGATAAATTTATATTATTATAATATTATTTTTACATTTAATTACACTATTTACGTTTAACTGTGCTAAATAAAATTCAAAAGTCACTATTCACTAGAAATGTTTTTCATCCTATTGAACCACATTTTACTTAATAGATAAAACCATGTTTGTCAAAATTTTTCAAATTCAATTCATAAAAGTGGTAAAATTACGTTTTATGAAAATTTACAAATGTTCCTAGATGGTGGGTAAATAACGTTAAAAAGTTCAATAAAATTTTATATATTCAATATTATTATAGAATGACTCTAATGAATTACATTGGTCTAATATATGTATTATGCATCTATTTTGACTTTAACATAATATTTATAAAAAAATATTTAAATGAAATAGTATGTTTTTATATACTATGTAGTATTTTTCACTATTCATCAAAATTTAATGTTTTCTGAAAAGTACCATAAATTCACCCTAAATTAATTTTGATATTCCGAATTCAAAAATAAATTCTATTTTACCAAATTAAAATTTTAAGAGTGTCTAAATTAAATTTATTATTGTTCACAAAAGTACAAAACAAGTTTCTCATTTAAGAAAATAGTTCTTTTAAATATATAACTAATTTAACAAAACATATAAATTTCATTAGAAATAAATTTTATTTATGTGAAATCATTATAAATAAAATTTCAAATTATTTTTTTTACTATTAATATTACAATATTTAATTGAGAAATAAAAATATAGTTTAGATAATTATAATACAAAAGTATTGTTTCAAAGAAAATCAATATTGCGTATAACGCAAGCCAAGTCGGTGTTGTGTGCAATATAAACTATTAAATTATTTTAAAGAGATTCCATACTATGAAATCTTCGGGTGATAAATTGGTTTTATTTGTAGAGACTAAGTTTTTTTCTTATAATATTTTCAAATTTTTCTATATTCATTTCCAGAGCTAGACACTGAGATGCCTGCGATTCCGAGGCCCGGTGTGCCCGAAATTAATTTTACAAAAAATATTAAATATATTTTCTAGGGAATGTTCAATTAATTTAATAAAATATGATAACTCTCAAATGGTTGATCAGATCAAAAATTTGAGACTATCGTTAGGTCTGGAATGCGGTGTTTACCTGAGCTTTGATACAAAATGAGTCGGTATTGGATGTTCAGACCCCTCACTCACTGGTGGTGTGTTTAAGTGGATTAATAAATAAATACATAAAATAAATAATATTCATTTAACCTAAACTAAATGTCTATAAATTTTTAATTAGGGAAAATTCATCAGTATTTTCTCATAATTCTCCCACCACTGGAACCCCCCCCCCCCCCTCATTTCTATTTGGAAATTAAATCAAACGATGATGAAACTCCAGGTTCAAGAAGATTAGGATATATAAAACGCAGAAGCTCATCCCTAATCATTGGAAAACACATTATTCATTAGTAATTGATCCAAACAGTGGTAGGACATGTTATTTAAGGGCTTTCACCCTTATAATTATAATATTGAGCATGATCAATTCTCAGCCACTGATTTTCATTAATTTGAGCCTTTTCATGAGATCATGTATCAAAATAAATTATCTTTTCAATTTATTTGTTGTTATGTCTTGTTTCTCACCCTGATTTCCCCACTATGAAATAATTTATCAATCATGCTTGAACAATGATGCTTATCACCATCTTTATTAGTGTCTTTCCACCATCGTACTTCACCTTCATCATCATTAGACCACATGGTAACAATTCGACATTGATTGGGTGGGTTCGAGTGTGATCAAACCCCTAGATTCGTTGTGGTATCACAAATGAAATACAGATTGACGGTTTGGGAACAAATTGATAAACGAGAGGGATGGTGTTTGGATAAAGGGCCAGTTTTTGTAATCCGAGGTGGTTTGGGATCGGTTCAATAACCCATGTTTTCTAGGATGGCACGTGATGGCGACATGCACTATGATGGGGATGGTTTCAAAAGGAGGTCATGCGCGAGTTATCATGGTGGAGGCTATTTGGCGTGGATGTGATGATGGAAGGACTCATACCTCGGACGAGGTGGTTGAGTGTGGTCAATGTGGTGAGAATAAATATTAATAATAATAATAATGGTGATGAGTAAATAAAATTAAAGGCAAATTTCTTATTATTATTATATTAAATAATAATAATGGTGGAATAAAATGTTTTTGGTTAATTATCTAAAATTGGATTGGTAGTTATGTTTAATTATCTTAATTATTATTAATAATAATTATTATAAAACATTATTAATGGATGTTATAATTATTAAAATAATAATGGCTCCTTAATTCCCATTTAATTCCCCTCTTAATGGAAAACCTTCCATATTCTCACTGTTTGATCAGATCCCATGTACTATATAAATATAGTGATATGTTAATGAAATTTTGTGGAATTTTGGATCAACATCGTGTTCTCTACTTCTCTAATTTATCTTTTATTTGTATTTCCATTTGTTGTCATCATCATCATACACAAATTTGGTGCTCTATTCATCAATGATGTCCTTTGCCAATGATCAGCCTTATATTTATGGTTTTGAAATTCTTCATGGTTTCAATTGGTTTTTGATAGATTATACAACACGTTATCAGTATGATCGCCTTCTTCACATTGAGAATCATTAAAATAGTATCATCGTCCAAATAAGATAAGTATCACGGGAAAAACGTATGTTATATGTTTTTCTAAAAACATTCTTCTTTTGACATAATCTTTTCCGTGTGCATCGACTCAACTCATTCAAAGTGCTACATCAAAAGGTTCGTATTATTTTATATTCAATATATTTTAATGTTTATTTTTTCCCACTTGATAAATTTTAAAATAATATATTATTTTCTAAATATTTTCTTGTAGGAATAATAATGAGCTTTTGGAGAGCTCTAATGGCTCACAAATGGAAATTTTCACACTATTCCCTAAAGAGAATGTGATTAATAACCTATGTGATAAATTTTGTGAAAAACATCATACATAAAATAAAAGAATGAAACAACACCACCCGAATTAGTTGAATGATGAACATTGCGTACCTTCCATATGTCAATTTGAAGTTTGGTGATTAGTGATTGACATAGCTTATATGTCGTACGTTGAGCCAAATTACTCTAATAATGTCATGAACCATGAAATTTCATCTCACATATTCCTCTATTCACCCTAAAAGTGTCAAGATTGATTATGATCTATAAAGTCTCATAATGAAGATGATATTTATTTCAAATATTTGTAAGTAATTTATTGTATTAATTATTTTCTATTTCGTTTATTTCTTATAAAATGTTTTAGAGAAATTAAAAGTTCTTGATGAATAATCATAAATATATTATATATATTCTAATCCCAAAAAGTGGTTAAAATTGATGAAATTGCTGAATTTAATATTCATGTAATTTTCTTGAAGATTCTATAAAACTCCAAAAAATAATTTTATTTTGTTCCATAGAGTGATTGAGAATATTTATTGAAAATGATTTATTTCATTCCCTAAATTGAATGCAAATATACATGATTTTATTATAAATCATCTTCGAGTTGAGTATGATGTTTTGAGAATGATCATTGTGTTGTATATGATTATAACAAAAAATAATAATATAACCACTAGAAGTGGTTTGATGATAGTAAATATTTATAGAGAACGATGAATTTTATTAATATTTATAAAATAATGCATCCCTAAAGGATGTGATGGACTCCTCGTGTTTTAATAATGTTTTTATGATCACAAATATGGTTACTCCTATTTAATCTATTTCAAATCATTTGTAGAGGTGGTTGTCTTATCTTTACTTTAAATAAACTTTAAAAAATCCTAATTCCTAAAATCATATTGGATTATTTTAAACTATATTTAATTTTTGTTCTATAATGATTTATTTTGTGAATGATTGATTCTTTTTCATTCTATGAATATTACTTCTTAAGACTATTTACAGATATTCTGCTATATCTGAGAAGCTGTGAGTCTGCCACTAGTTTTGTTTTTCTAGAAAAGGACCCAGACACCGTGACCCAGACATTGTGACCCAGACACTATGACCAGTTCAAGATATCATGAACTCTTTGACACCAGTTCCTTTCTACCATCACATAGACATCGTTCAGTGTTTGTCAAAGGACCAGACAATGTGATCCTAACACCACATCTGTTCTACTGGTTACTAATATCAATTAAACTGTAGCATCATGATTGTCTCACCGCTCAAAGGAATAGAAGAAGACATATTTTGTGTCAACACTATTTAAAATTGATATCGTTTGAAGATATACTGTGACACCATTCTTCACTCTATTTTGTCATTTTCAATTTAATTTTTAACAGTCATATTTGAGTCATTTAAAGGAACTGACATAATTACTATTTCTTTGTAGAAATGTCACCTCAAATTATGAAGTATAAGGTCAAAATAAAATAATCTTATCAGTTCCAACATGTGCACTAACAATTTAAAATGAAGATAAGCCGGGATAAAAACATACACAGACATACGAGTAGAAGATAGAGTGTTTTCAAAAGTGAACTGATGCATGAAACAAGATACAAATGAAGACCACACGAAGCACTCACTCCTGATTAAAAAAGGCTAGACTACCATAGATCAGAATCATCTTCACAGTACCAATTTCATGAATAACATGACATAGATTTAACTAGAAACTAGAGCACCAGACTTGCGATACTCTATTTTTACAAGAAGACTAGATACCTACATCTGCTTCAACCTAGAAGTCTAGAGCATCATTTTATATCACTCGTAGCAATTATAACTCTTTCTCCTCATATTTTTTCTATTGTGTACTATTTTCAGCTTTCGAACATTGTGTGTGTGCTTGTATAAAAAACACACACTATCTCCTGTATTAAACTAAAGGATGCAAGATATCCTTCCTATCATCACTTCTTAAATATATTTTCTCCCATAGATAAGTGTAGAAGAGGTCCTTGTGTGACCTGGTAGTTTATACCCAGGAAGAATTGTAGAAAAGGTTGTGTGACCTAAATAGTCATATGCACATTTGTTTACCACGATTCGGGGTGTGGATCAAGTTTATTTATATAAACTGCATGGTTGCAGGTTATCACCATGTGGAGTGGATTAGGTCCCATCTTGATAACCAACAACCTTTTTTCCCACTGTGTTTCTTAATTTAGTTTTCCTCTACTTTACTGTACATTTCAGAAAACACTAGATTTTTCTTTGATAGTTATTCTTGGATAGAATTTGTAACTATTTTTCCGTATTATAATATCTTCAAAATTAGTATCAATAAATCATATTGATATTTATGAGAATTAATTAATATTCTGATGATTTTTTGAACAATAAAACTATTATAACCGTATTTCCTTAATTAAATAGGCTATATTCATTATTATTTGGGAAGATTTTTTAAGTAAACTTATGAATAAAAATTTTTGTAGATACTTAATTCACCCCCTATTGAGTAATATAATTTGACTAACATTTTCTTTTAGAGGATTTTATTCTTATTAAAACTCTATTTTCAAAATTTGTTCAACTGTGATTTTAGTTGTACTTTAATGATCTGCAAATTTCAATTAATTCTGAATTTCTATCTATTTAAAAGTATTTCTGTATTTTTGATAATATATTCAATGTTTCTTCAAAAAAAATAGAACTCCATTCTTTAATGGAACTAATTATTCACAAATGAAAACTAAAATGAAAATGCATTTAGAAAGTATGGGTTTTGAAATTTGTTTTTCAATTATTGATGACTATAAGATTTCCGCTGCTGATAGAATTACTTGGGATAACCCAACAAAGACTACATAGAAAAATAATTTCAAAGCCATGAATGCATTATAGTTCACTTTAGGAGGTGAGGAATTTAACAGAATATATTCATGTTAAACTTCCCATGAAATTTAGGACACTTTGTCTATTTCACATGAAGGAACTACTAGTGTGAATGAAATGAGACTCAATACATATACTATTTAATATGATAACTTTTAAATAAAGCTGGATGAGCCTATTTCTCACAAGTATCTTAGGTTCAACAAAATTGTTGACACCATGATTTCCCTAGGAAGAGAAGTTACATCAAAAGAACAAATCATGAGGATTCTAAGATGCCTACATGATAGATGGACATGAATCTCTGTCTCTATTAGAGAGTCATGTGACATGAGAAAATTAACTGTAAAAGAACTAATAGGGAAACTAATGATGTATGAAGAGGAGATGAATATCAACAAGGAAGAGGAGGATGAACCCAGAAGAAGATATGTGGCATTAAAGACCACTAACTCTAAACACAATGAAAATGAGAAATTAGCAGTATCTGTAGAAAGTTCTAGCATTGAACAATCATCACCTAAGAGTGATGGTGAGATGACTCAATTATCTATAAGGTTTATGAAATTTTACAAAAGAAATAATTTTTTTAAAAATCCTCACTTCAAATTAATATATGATAAAAAGGGAAGTGGTAAGCAGGATTCAAAAAGAAATTAAAAGTCTGATGAGATAGTATGTCATGAATGGGAGCTAAAAGGAAATGTAATGGCTGACTGTCCTAAACTCAAGTATAAGAATAAATATGAGAACAAAGATAGAAAGTATTAAAATGCAATGAAAGAAACTTGGAGTTCTTCTAATGATAGTTCAAGTTAATCAAAGTCTTCACATGATGAACATTTTAACAAAGCTACTATGTGTTTCATGACAAATACATTTAAGGAAACCCTGGAATCTTTATTTCAAGATTCCTATTATTCTAGAGATAAAAGTGATTCTGAAAATATGTATAAAGAAGAAATGTTTTAGTATTTCAATATTCTTTAAGAGACATGTAATTAACTAAAATATAAATACAAGTCTTTAAAGAAAAAATATGCTCTTACCTTAATAGTTAAATCATAACATCATGTTAAATGAGAGAAAAACTTCAATTACTCAAAGAAAACAATGAATTAAAGATTTCTCATGATCAATAAAAAATTCCTTGAATGGTTTAATAATGGTAAAGATACCTTGGTAAGAACTCTATGTAAAAGGTTTCCCCCGATGTATACTACCGGTATTTGATATCAACCTGGTAAATGAAATTTTGGAAAAACCAGTATTGTTTCCAAATCTAAACATACAGTTTTACTCATAGTTCAGGAATACATTCTACTAGTTCAAATTATCATACACTCTCTACTGTTTCGAGTTTTTCTAGGAAAAATAGTGTTTATTTCATAAATACTTTATATAATTCTTATAGGAAACCTATGAGGAAGATGTGGGATCCTAAATCACTAGTCACTAATATTACTGGACATAAACAAATATGGGAACCAATGTCTATTTTTATTTGACTATTTTGTTCAAAATTTATTTAAAGGGCTCCTGTAAAAGCTTATGGAGCTTTGAAAGTGGGTGTTCAAGACACATGATAGGAGACTATTCATGTTTGGAGAACCTAATAATGTTTTATGGTGGAATTTTCACCTTTGGTGAAAATTCCAAATGAAAAATCCTTGGCCTTTTCCAAATTGGTAACTCTAACTTAGTTTTAATTTCCAAAGTACTTTTTGTTGATGGACTGAAATATAACATGCATAGTATGTCACAACTATTTGATTATGGATTTCATGTAAAATAATAAAATGATGCATGTAGTGTTTTAAATTCAAAAAATTAATTTTTATTTTCTACATTACGAAATCAAAATGTATATTCTGTTAACATAGATTCATTAGTTTCTCAAAATGCCTCATGTTTAATCATATTTCAGAAATAATCTTGTATTTGGCATAGAAGACTAGGATATTATAATATTCAATATCTTATATAGTTAACTAGAAAAATATTAGTCAATGATCTACCAAAACTAAAGTTTCCAAATGATAATGTGTGTGATCCTTGTCAAAAGGGAAAGCGACACAAAATTTCATTCAAACCAAAGAAATAATTGTGAACTTATCAACCTCTTGACTTGGTTCACATGGATTTGTTTTGACCATCTATAGTTTCTAGTTTAAATAGGAAACACTATGTTTATGTTCTTGTAGATGAATTTTCTAGATATACTTGGACCTTCTTTTTCAATCACAAAAGTGAATCCTACTCTCATTTCAACAAATAAGCTAAAACTGTAGAAAATATTAGTGTACATAGAATTAAATATTTAAGAAGGGATCATTGTCGTCAGTTTGAAAGTCAATAGTTTGAATCCTTTTACCCATAAGATGGATATAGTCATAATTTCTCTACCCTTAGAACAGCTCAACAAAATGGAGTTGTAGAAAGAAGAAATCAAACCTTACAAGAAAATGCTATAACCATGCTTAGTGAAGATGGATTACCTATTTACTTTTGGGTTGATGTAGTAAATAAAACATTCCATATTATTAATAGAGTATTTATTAGAAATATTCTTAAAATAAATAAATATGAATCTTGGAATTATAGAAAACCCAAAGTGGACTACTTCAAAGTCTTTGGTTGAAATGTTTTTATCCTTAATACTAAGGAAAATCTTGAAAAGTTTGAATCGAAGAGTGATAAAGGAATATTTATAGGATACTCAATCTCTAGTAAAGTCTAAAACGTTTTTAACAAAAGAACTAAATTTTTGGAAGTATCTTTCCATATCAAGTTTGATTGGACAGATCCACATGAGCCTAAGAGCTCTCTAGAAAATATTGATGATGATATGTCAAATCGGGACATCAATGATAAATCCTCCAACTATCCGGGAAAGGAATCTCTAAAATCTTCTAGTTTTGGAAATTCTCCAGATTCAAGTCATAATGAACTCAAACCTGTTGAAGAACATGAAATAACGAGCCCCTCTTTTTCTAGATCTATTAGAACCCTTATGAACCATCCTTTAAACATTGTTGTAGGAGATTTAGATAAAGGAACTAATACTAGAGCTTCTCTTAGAAATCAGGTTGAACATCAAGTATCCATGTCAAAACATGAACCTAAAATCATTTATGATCTTATCAATGATTAATTTTGGGTGATGGGTATAAAATAATAAAATAATAATTTTGAAATGAAAAATGGTTGTAAACTTGTTGATAGACCCAGAGACATATTTTCCATAGGCACTAAGTGGGTATTTAGAAATAAGGTAGATGAAGATGGTAACATAGTTTGAAAAAAAAGATAGACTGGTTGCACAAGGTTATAGTCAAGAAGAAGGAATTTACTATGTGTAGACCATTGCACCTATTGCTAGACTTGAAACCATAAGAATCTAGATTGCTTATGATGCCCATTTGAATTTCAAACTATATAAAATAGATTTCAAAAGTGCATTCCTAAATGGTTATATAGCTAAGGATGTTATTGTTGAACAACCCCATAGTTTCACAAATCCTCACTTTCAAAATTATGATTTCAAATTATCATTATCATTGTTTTGTTTAAAACAAGGTCCAAGAGAATGGTGTGATAGATATAGTTCTTTTCCTATTTATAAAGGTTTTACAAAGGTATAGTTGATCATAACCTTTTTATAAAACTAATATTCAATGATGATTTAGTAGTTCAAATTTATGTAGATGATATTATTTTTGGATCTTCAAAAAATTATATATGTATTGAGTTTTCAAAAATAATGCAAAATGGATTTGAAATGAGTTTAATGGGTGATCTAAAGATGTTTCTTAGATTTCAAATCATTCAAAATAATGATGGTATTATTCTAAATCAAAAGAAATACACTATATATATTCTAAAACATTTTGCCTTGGATAGTACTAAAAGTAGTGATACTCCAATGAGTACTACTTGTAATTTGGATCATGATAAAGATGTGAAATTTGTTGATCAAACCAATTATAGAGAATGATTGAAGCTTACTATGCTTAACTACTAGCCAATTTTACATTTTTTTAGTATATGTATGTGTGCTTATTTTCAATAAAACCCAATGTATTCTCATTTAAATGAAGTTAAAAGGATTTTTAAATACCTAAAAAATAGTCCAAATCTAAAACTTTTCTGTCCTATAGAATAATCATTTGATTTAATTAGCTATTCTGATGCAGATTTCGATGGCTGTATGTTAGATATAAAATGAACCAATGGAACATGTCACCTTTTTAGGAACGTCTCTAGTATCATGGTGTAGTAAGAAACAAAACTCTGTTGCATTTTCTACTACCGAAGCTGAATATATAGCTGATGGTAGTTGTTGTGCACAAATTTTGTTAATGAAACACACATTACTAAATTATGGATATCACTTAGGGAATGTACCCATGAATTGTGAAAATAAAAGTGCTATTAAAATTTCAAAGAATCATATTTCACATTCCAGGAAAAAATATATTAATGTAAGACATCACTTTTTGAGAGATTATTATCAAAAAGATTATATCACTTTGGAATTCATTGGAACTGAATATCATATTTCTAATATATTCAACAAACCATTAAATTCTGAAAGGATTGATTATACCATACATGGATTAGGAGTGATAAATCTCATGTAGAAAGCGTACTATTTCAAAGACTCACTGTTTCACAGTTTATTATTTCATGATTTAAAGTTTCACAAGTCACTGTCATAAAATTACATTCACACTCTCATAGTTCTACAAGTTACTGTATTGAAGTTACTGTTTCATGTTTGTGGTCTCACACATATTGTATCTCGGTTACTATCTTGCACTTGTTGTTTTAAATTATGCTGCCAAACAATTTGAAGACACACTGTACATATTTCCCCGTGAAAATCTATTTTGGTCTCACCGTGAAAATTTATTTTGGTCTCATCGTGAAAATTAGTTTTGACCTCATAGTGAAAATCTATTTCGGTCTCACCGTGAGAATTTATTCCAGTCTCACCAAGACAATTTGTTCTAGTCTCACCGTAATGACACATTTTCTTTTTATTTATATATTATGAAATGTATAGTTTTGTTGATTATTTTACTATATTTAGCCTACACATTTGAATTTGCAATGCCTGATATCCCTAAATGATAAAAAAAATAACATTCTCTCTTTTCTTCACTGGAGATCTCTTCTCTCGAAACCAAAACCCTTTCTTTCAAACCATAAGTCCTATTTCATCCCTTCAAATACCTCTCTCTCTCTTGAACCCTCATTGAGTGCCCAGAATGAAGTTCCCATCATCATCAACTCTATAGAAGAATATAACTCAGAAGAATAAAGTAAAAAATATCACCAAAGGTAGCACTTGAAAGATAGTTGAACCCGAATCTTTTTTATAGAATATTAGTTTCAGAAATGGAAATATATCCTAATTGGTTTCTGACAAGTAATTCCTTTGTTTTAAAAATAATAAAACATTAGATATGGCTGAACAAGTTTACAAAAGAGGAAAGGCTGATTTATCCAAAACTTGTTGCTCAATTTTATCAGTTTGTCCAATTTTCATTCAATGTGGAAGATGGTTTTGTTGTTAGAAGTTGTAGTAATGGAAAAAAGATACACTTTTTCCTCGAGGTTATGGGATGAATGACTATTGATACCACATGAAGGAATTTTTGGGGACTACCAGAGAGGTCCTCCTCTTCGAAGTGATATTTTTTTATTTGAAGAGGCCTCGTGAAGCTTGACTAGAAATATGAAGAAGAGAAGTGAAACTATTGCAGATTCAGATGGTGAATCAAGGTTTCTATTTAAGTTCATTTAAAATATTTTTAGTCCATGAAAAGGAGAATTTTCTACCCTCAAGTATCAATATTTATTAACGATACATCTAATGAAAAATGGAAACAAGATCAATCTCTCTATGTATATTATACTTCACATGTGTGAGTTGATTAAGACAACATTAATGTATACCTCCTCTTTCTATTAAAGGTTAATCTCTTCTATGTTGTCTTCCAAAGGGTTTGTTGGACCGAATGACGAATTCATCAAAGACTTTGAGTTCTATATCTCAAAAGATATGGTCAAAAGGATGAAAATATGTTGGTGGGTAGAGGATAATGAAAAGATATATGAAATGTTTAATCTGGTAGAGAATCCTTCAAGACCTAATAACATATATGATCCTTGTTTTGAACCAGATGAAATTGCTGACTATCTTGATGAAAAAGATGAAGGGGAAAATATTGCACAGATGGAAGGAACTGTCTTGGATAAGGAAGACAGTGGTCCACATATTCCACAAATTATAGTTGTGAAGGAATAACTTGTTACTGAAGAAAATTCTAATTTAGAAGAATAGCCTGCTTCTAGAAAAGAATATTCTTTAAGTGTAAAAGAAAGAGTTATACATGAGTAGCATCTAGAAGAAGGGATAATTATTGAGGAATAGGATACTGTTGAGGAACATTGTGAGGAACATGCTAATCCTGAACTTATCCAATCTGCTAAGGAGATAATGGATTAATCATTCCAGTTGTATAGAATATAAATGGGTTAGGCTATTGGAGATTAAATTTTATAAACAATACAAGGGACTGAATCTCTTGGTCATGTGAGAGATACACATGTTAAGGGGGAGCATCATCCCAGTCTAGAAAGGATTTATGTTCTTAATCCTATTGATCAAAGCACTGTGGATACCTTGTACAAGTTCCCTAGATACATTGATGTAGATAATGCCCAGGAGGCCTCGGTTAAAGTCATAGACCTTTCTAATGTGTATCATTTGAAATCTGTTTCTCCTTTAGAAGTAATCTCTAATAAGGAAGCTGAGCCTGTTTTAGTTCATGTTCCTGAACATTCTCAAGAACCTTCTTCTTCGGTGAGTCACGGTGATTTCAATTCCATTGGAGCTACTTTATTAGCTATATTTGAATAGATCATGAACACACAACCTACTCTTCTAACAAATCATAGTGAAATAGATGATTCCTTGTAATTAGAGAAAATCGTATGGCAGATTCAACCAAAAATTCATCATGAAATAAAAGTGGTTAAAATTGAAAACGAGCTGTTGAGTAATGAGGCGAAGTCTCTCAGGGATATGGTTGAAGATATGAAAAAAGTGGTGCAACCAGGACAAGCTCTTCTTACTTATCTTGTTGAGGATTCTAGTGGTCAAATTCCACATATATTTTCTTCAATGATTCGACTGAACTTGACATAAATATTGGAAAAAATGGCTGAGAGAAACATCTAGATAGTCAAGGAGATGTGTGAGCTTGTTGTTGGTCTCATGAAACTGATTGATGAGGACAAGGGGTGTCTACAGAAAGTTCACAATGACCTCATGTACCTCAATTCAGCAGTTACTAACACCAGTTCTGTGTTTTTGTTTGGAAAAGGACTTAGACACCATGACCCAGACACCATGACCTATTCCAGATATCATGAAGTCTGTGACACTGGTTCCTTGCTACCACCACAAATACACTGTTCAAAGTTTAGAAAAGGACCAAACACCATGATCCAAACACTACATCTGTGCTACCGGTTACTGAGGTCAATGAAACTGTAGCATCCTAACTATCTCAACACTCAATGGAAATGAAGAGAACATCATTTCGTGGTGACACCGTTTCTAAGTGATACCATTTCAGGACATACTGTGACACAATTATGTAATCTATTTTGTCTTTTTCAATTTAATTTATAATGGTCATATTTGATTCATTTAAAAGAACTAAAATAATTAATGTATCCTTCAAGACATGTCACCTGCCAGAACGTGGTAAGAGGTACAGAATACATTCATCATGTCAGTTCCAACGTCTACACCATAAATTTAAAAAGAAGATAAGTCGGTATGAAAATATACACAGATGTAAGAGCAGAAGAGATAACATTTTGAAAAGTGAACTGATGCATGAAATAAAATAAAATTGAAGAACACAGGAAGCACTCACTCTCGATTCATAAAGGATGGAATAACATAGATCAGAATCATCTTAGTAGTAACAAATCCATGAATAACATGAGCTTGATCTAACTGGAAACCAGAGCACCAGACTATCGATACTCTATTTTTCACAAGAAGGCTCGATACTCACATCTGTTTCATCCTACAAGTACAGAGTTGTATATCATTACACTTAGAGAAATTATAACCCTTTCTCATCATCTTTTCTCTATTGTGTGATGTTTTTAGCTCTCGAGTAGTGAGTGTGTGTCTGTCTGTCTGTATAAAAATCACACATTGTCTCCTTTATGAAACTAAAGGATACAAGATATCCTTCCTCTCATCACTTCTTACATCTGTTTACTCCAATGGATATGTGTGGAAGATTTCCTTGTGTGACCTGGTATTTTATACCCACGAAGAACAGCGTAATAGGTCGTGTGACCTAGAAATTGATGTGCTCTGTTGTTTACCCTGATTCAGGGTGTGAATCAAGTTTATTAAAATAAACTACTTGGTGGCAAGTGATCACCAATTGGAGTAGATTAGGTCTCCTCTTGAGATTGAACCACTTGTTTTATCTGATGTGTTGCGTAATTTAGTTTTCTCTGCATTACTATACTTTTCTAAAAACACTAGATTTTACTTTGACAGTTTGTATTGGGTAGATTTTGTAACTATTTTTCCTTATTAGAATAGCTTCAAAAGTAGTATCAACAACTCATATTGATAATACTAAAAATTAATCAATCTTCTGAGAAGTTATTTGAATAGTCAAACTATTACAACCGTATTTCCTTGATTAACTAGGTTGTATTCATTTTTATTTGGGGAGATTTTTTAAGTAAACTTTTTAACAGAAATTTTTTTATATACTCAATTCACCCCCCACTTTAGTAATCTACTTCTTCCAAAAGGATGATATTAAAATAATATCCTTCGATAATATATTGAAGAATATATTCATTTATCGATTATTTTTTATGAAATAGTAATATCATGGGAAAAATTATTATTCATCATATTCATTTAAATTATCAATATCAACTCATAGGATTAATTTATCTCATAAATTTGTGGTTTCTATTCATATTGTCAATAAATGAAGTGATTGAATTACATAGTTTTGATAATCTGATAAATTTTATGAAAATGATTTTACCACCTGAAGTGGTTAAAACAATGATCACCATAATCATTAAAATTTATATTTTATGGAATATGATAATTATTGATAAATAACTAATTATCATTCATGTATCATGAAATCCGAGGAATGATTGAATTCCCCAATGTGAATGTTTTTTTGATTACTATGTCTCATTCCTTGAAGTGAATTAAATTATTCATGAAACTGTTTATATGATATGTGCTATAATGAATATTTTACAGTTGATGATGTTTTATTGAACGATTTATCCTTCATTTGATGATGTTAATGTTGTTTATTAATTATAATTATCGATAGTGATAAGGTGTTTGTTATGGATATAGAATATTCTTCCACATTTATTCTTGGTACCACATTTACCAGCTTGAGAAGATGTGGGGGACCCTATCCCAGGTAGATATATTGTAAAATATTTTTTGGTCATGAAGTTCCAAAATATTTGGGAAGCTCTAAAATTAGAAATAATCCTCTTGCTGATAGGCCTAACCTGTTATGATTATATTATAAAATTTTCAACCACCGTAAATGAATATTATAATAACAAATATGAGCCTTCACAATAAATGATCCCAGATATCTTTAATGCATTGATATTGATGAAAAATAATTATAACTATTATTTTGATTAAATGCTTCAAAATATCTCATATATGAGTTAGTATATACTCGTATAAGTACATTTATCAGAAGAGAAAATTAATTAATGACTCTAGAAGAGTGAATATATTCCTACTTATTGGTACAAGTTCTTATTAATTTTTTATATTTAAAGACTTCATGAGATATAGGAATGGTATTCATTAGAATGAATATCATATAGATAGATTAGATAAAATGGGTACCATGATATGTAACAAGTATTCGTAAATTGTGATTACAAATAATTTGTTTTGTACAATCGAATCAGTAATGGTAAACCAGAAGTTTACCAATCCTGCACTTAAAATATATGGCATGATGATTTAGTCTGTCCAGGATCAATTATAATGAAAAATATTGATTCTTGTATACACGAGCATTGATTTTTTGATACCATAGCATACATCCATCATGGGAAGAATGGTGAACTTATTTAATTGATGTATGGCCACAAATTTTCAATAAATTATTTCTCTTTAAGTTATTATAAATACACCCTATGTAATAATTTACCCTAAGATACCCATTTTAGAGGTAAATTATTTATATCATTAGCAACTATTATGGAAATAAATTTCCTATATACTTATGAAGAATTACATATGGGCGCGCCCGCCTACCATGTAATCCATCTATACAAAAATTCGTCCACTAAATGATCTTGTATGTTATTTATTTCTTGTGTGTATACATTAAATTATATGCATGTTGATTACAGTATATTTTAAGCATCACACACAATATATAATATGGTCCCGCAGAACCGTTTACAAGAATCTCACAACACCTACATGAATGTAAAGTGTTGGAAATCCATAGTTTGATTATACACACTCGAAGTGTGGTTGAAATGATTATATAAAATCATTTTTCATCATGAGTAGAATGAAATAAATATATTTTCCCTTGATGAGTAATATGAATATATCGACAACATTATATCTTTTTAGATATTATCCCTAAAGTGACACTAGTAACTGAAAAATTATCATATCTAAATCAAATGTTGTTGATGATATATTTTCTTTGAATGATTTTAAAACCCACAGATGATTATAGATTTTCACAGATTCCAACATCATAATAATTAGAGAAAATTATTAAAGTAATTTATGAATGTTCAACATATGAGGATTTTGATTTCTAATCCAAACTACCAATACTATTGAATAATGAGGATCATATTATATGTTATATTCTTCCTTTTACATTTGGGAATTTATATGAATCCCATAAGGGTTCAAAATTCCTAAATAATATTCAAAATTATGAAAGTTTCACCCCATATGTTAAATAATGGGGTGAACTGAATAATATTCATTTCATGTATCCATATTATGTTAAGGAAGAATATAAATTTAATTTATCATCCCATGGTTTGTGTGAATCATTATATCCATCATATTGTTAAGATGTTTTGAAAAACCTCAAAAAACTAGAAGTGTTTTCTAAAATAAATTACTTATATGGAATTTCCTAGAATTATGAATTAATTATCTTGAAGATGAAATATTAAATTTTGGAGTGGTTTTACCCTTAATAAACAACTAAATTACTTGTTTCCATGATTGATATATAATGGATTGATGAAGAACTTACTTTTCCCAGAAGGATTAAATATAAATTCACGTTTTATTTATCCCTAAAGGATATACATGTACATGTGCATATGTACCTTGAAAATAACAATAAATCATATTATGAAGAAAGGTAATGTTCTTCCCTATTCATTGAAATAAAAAGGGTATGGATTACTCTTATTCTAGAATTCAAAACTAAATGTTTTGGTTATGAATTGATCATGGACATTCTATGAATTAACTGACGATCATTATGAATGGGAGATGTAACTATTGTGATCATTTTCCCATATTCATGTTTCTTCCACTGGGTTTTCTTGATAAGGTTTTTGATGAGGCAACACTCTAGGGACTTAATGTTATTGTACTCTTTTTCACTAATCAACTGTTTTCCCAAGAAGGGTTTTTCCTTGATGAGGTTTTTTAATGAGGCAATCATATATCATAACTGATATCAAAGGGAATGTTATAAATTATTATGGATATCAATAATTAATGTAATTTGTTTTTCTTCCCCATGAGTTGTAATTTTTAATTAAAGAACTCATTATTACCTATGGTCGTCCTCCCATGTCTCGAATACATAATTAAATAATAGTATTAATTGATGTCCTGGAGACACAATTAAATGATATAATCAAGGGGAGTTTGGAACACTATACTCTTTTTTCCTTCATCATGGTTTCCCACTAGGTTTTCCTGATATGTTTTTAATGAGGTAGAATGACATCGAATTCAATTACATTGGCTTCACTTATATTTCCCACAATGTTTTTTAAGTGAAAATTATATAATATTCCATGAAATTTTGAATTCTAATGGGGGGGGGGGGGTTATAAAACATTATTAATGGATGTCATAATTATATTAATAATAATGACACCTCAATTCCTAATTAATTCCCCTCTTAATGGCCAACCTTCCATATTCTCATTTTTGGATCAAATATTATGTACTCTATAAATATAGTGATATTTTAATGAAATTTTGTGGACTTTTGGATCTATATTATGTTATCTACTTCTTGTATTTATCTTGTATTTCTATTACCATCTTTTTTCATCATCATCGTACACAAATTCAATGATCTCTTCATTAATGATGTACTTCTCCAATGATCGGTCTTACATTTCAGGATTTGAAATTATTCACGGTTTTAATCAACGTTCAATTAATTTCACAAAAATATTGTGGTTATTAATGTGATAAGTTTTTTGAGTAATAAGTAAAAAGGAGTAGAATATGTAAATTAAATGAATTTTTTTTTAATTTAATTTAATTTAATTAAATGTTGAAGCCATGCATGAAAAGTGAGGAAGGCACCGAAAAGTCCAACGTGGATATAGGAATTCCATGCACTCCTTTTATCCCTTTATATATAATAATAATAATAATAGTATATCTTAAAGAGATGTGGGGGATGTGAGGTCCTAACCATGTACCCCAAATTCAAAGGAGAAAAATAATTTTAGCATTTCCTTTGAAGAAAAAATTGGTTTAAATAATAATAATATATTAATTATATTTTTATTATTAGTGGTTTCCAAACCCTAAATATGATTGTAAATTCTTTATACGACATTAGATTAATGAACTGTCAATGACAACGTGATCCTGGAATTAATATGATAATTTTAAGGCTAGTGTTGTATACTTTTTTTGGACTCATACCTCGGGTCAATGAAACACCCAATAATAAAAAAATTATAATCATTGGGGTCTTTTATCTAATATATCTCCCTCATTCAGTGTCGGAATGAATAATTTTATGTGATGTTGTGATCCAAAAATTAAGGTGGACGTTTCAAGATCAATTTTAGGTATTTAATATAGACTTGTGGCTTGATCCCATGAAGCACTATTAGTGTATGATGTAGTGAAATTTTACTTTTTCATCGAGTGTCTTATTAAGGCAAGTGAACAGTCTATCCTACGTTTGTTTTGTGAGGATCACAATAATGTGATCCATTTGGCCATTTGGGGTCTTTTGAAGAGGAATATTAGTAAAATTATGGTTTTTCCTCAGACCGACGATGATCCTCATGCATTCATTAAGACTTTGTATAAGACACATTGTGTAGTGTGAATACCCTCATGTAGTGATACATGGCTAGCAAGTCATTTTTGGTCGAGGTCATAGCCAGAAAGCCAAGTAGGACCACACGTCGAGTGGTTCCCTGACATGTTTTATTCCTCTTTTTGATGAAACCTCAATGTTTCATGTCTCCTTCATTTGAACTCATATTTTGAACAATGAGTATCCTATCCATAGTAATTTTATATGTAGAACATGATGGTTCCCTTAGTTGTGGATTTCAATATACAATGTGGACTGTTCCAGGTAAGACGCACTAAGGTGACACCCGAAGATGGCATCGATTATACAGAATCACTAGATCTTTTTAGGCATAACCCTCCAGTATGGTGGGGTAGTGGAGTTACTTAATGATAGTATCAAGATTACCCTCTTACAAGGTTGGTCAGTGAAATTCCCCAATTAACTTTTTGAGTTACCCTATTCTAGGAGGGTAATGGAGTTCCTCGACATTTTGGGCTTACCCTCCAATAGGTGTGGGCAGTGGAGTTCCTTGATGACAGTACCAGGAATACCCTCCAGAAGGGCTGGGAAGTGGAGTTCCCCAACAACCTTATCATGCTTACCCTCTAGCAGGGCTGAGCAGTGGAGTTCCCTAATGATGCCATCCATGCATAATCCTGCAGTAGGGCTAGGAAATGGAGTTCCCTGACGACATTACTAGACTTACTCTCTAGTAGTACTATGTAGTTTCCTTCTTCCGATGACATTCATAAACGTACCCCTCTAGACGAGGCTGGGTATTGGAGTTCCTCAGTGACTATCAGAGTAGGGCACTCCTATTGCATCAGGGCATGGGATCCTTACCTAGAACTTATGGACCCCTCATTGCGTGGCACATTGATGATATGTGGTTTCATATAGCTTGGATTCATAATGAATAGAAACTCATTCCCCACCTAGACATGTTTTTTTGATGCAACGTAAAACTATGTGGGATTGTCAGTGCCTCCAAAAGCTGATAGTATCAATGTGTGGTGATTCAGTTCCTTAGACTTGTGTGTTCAGGGAATATGTGTGGGATGTTGGGAATCCTTGGAGGACTTCTTCTGGAACTGTTGATGACTCATCTTCCTGGCCTAAGCTATGATATATAGATCCCTTTACTCTCTTATTTGTGCTTCATTGATTGAGCATATATATATATACTCACCACTACATAGACATTTCCCAAACGTGTCATGTTTTATGAACACGATATATAAGTTGATCATGACGTTATAGGAGCTCTGGGATATAGGGTTCTTGGACTGCGTACAGTGGTCATAGCATGGGATCCAGGAACAGAGCCCTCTCATCTATTTCACTTTTCTAGTTTTTTATCAGGTTGGGACACATTTTTTGTTGTGTGTGTACTTTTCCCTTTTATATTTAGTTTAAACTACTGTAGTTTTTACTATTTATATGTCCTTTCATGATTGGTTTATTTCTATTAGTGTTGTATCTTTTATTTATTTCCCTGTTTGATTTTTCATTGAGTTAGTTTTGTGTGTTTATGGGTACATAGGCATAGGAATCCCTATGTTTAGTTGTGTCTTCAACACTAGTCACACCCCCTGGCCTATTGAGGTGGGCTTGGGGTAGTCGCCGCTCGAGCCTTGTCTTGGGTCAGGTTGTGAAAAATTTGTATCATAGCAAGTTCATTCCTTGGGATGTTGTTCAGACCTTTTCCATTAAATAGGATTGGTCTGGTTTAGAGAAACAGTGTCAAAGTGTCTCGAGTGAGACTCTCGGGCTAGGGAGTCCAGTGATGGTATGGGCAACGAATGTATCAATTCACTAGGAACTATAAAACCTTCTTGTCGACTAGGTATGTTGAGAAATATGATGCATGGATTAATGGAATATAAATTATATTAGACTGATTCTTTGATTGTCCTTCTAGAGTGAGATACCCATTATTTTGGTAATATATGTGTGTGTATGTTTGAGAGAGAGAGAGTGTGTGTGTTTTATTTGTGCTCATCTGATTGTGTTACTCCTTGATCACATTCAGGATGTCTCCATGATGACACCAAGCTTGCATACAAGCTCAGGTTCATGACGAAAACCCTATGAGTGATGAGTCCTCAATTTAAGAGTAATTATGTGATCCCCTACCTCCAGTTGGGTAGGTAAAAATACCACCCCTGTCAAACAACAAACCATTCCAGTAGAGTTGGTTGAGGAAACGCACAGGCTTAGCGCGCTCTGTGAGTTCCAACATTAGAGACTACTGAGGTTTTGAGGAATTCCAGTTCCTCAGGTAATAGAGGATTGGCTGGAGTTAGTGATATGTATCTTCAGACCTATTCAAAACTCTACAGATTAGGTTGTTGCACTAGCAACCAACATTTTCCACAGAGATTCTATGTGTTGGTGGATCCTCATTACGTACTTTCATAATGAGTCGATACTCTAATGGGACGACTTCCAATGACAGTTCTATGTCATGTATTACCCCTCCTGTTTATGCTTAGTCCTAATCCATGAGTTTAGGGAGCTTTAGGGGGGATGGATGATGGTGGAAGAGTTCTCATCTAGGTTGATAGATCTTATGTGGTACTCTCTCAAAAAGATCTGAGATGGATAATTTCGAGTAGAGAAGTTTGAGCACGGACTTCCTAGAGAGACCTAAACCTAAGACAATAACACTGATTGGAGTTCCGATCAGAATACAACTTCAAGATATTATATACTCTAGGGAAGGGAAATTTTCTAATATATTCCCTTAGAAATAATTCTTAGACTCGATTAGTGAAAGAAACATTAGAATAGTTAGATTCCTGGTATCTAACCCTAGTTGAATTGGAGAGGACAAATTTTCTTCAATTGATTGTGTAGAATCCTTCTCTTCTCGAGCGTGTGTGAGAGTCCCAGCCAAGATACATCTACTATGATGTTTTTATTGATCATATTTCCACAATCAAATCACCAGATGGATATTATTAATGATGGAATCACCATATCATGTTCAGGGGACGAACAGTGATTCTAGTCACGATGCGGGAGGAGGTGATGCCGGATTTCCACACTTCTTCCATAAATGTACATCCCGGTGTGGAAATTATGTATAGAATCCTATAATGGTAGTTTTGGGAGTCCGGTAAGAGATTAAGAATAATTGAGTTCATCTCACGATGCCCCACCAGTCCCCAAGTGAAAGCTGAGCACCATGTTCCGACAAGTTTGTTGCAGCCTCTTGAGATCCTAAAGTAAAAATAGGTTGACATATCCATGGACTTCTTCACTAGGCTTCTATGAACAGTGAAGGACCATGAAGCCATTTCAGTGATATTATACCGACTCAAGTTTTTAGCGCACTTCCTTACTATTTGGGAGCAGTGTTTGGTGGAGAGTTTAGGGTAGTTTTATATACTAGTGATCAAGATCCTCCACAGGGTACCCTCGACAATTGTCTCTTATCATGACGCAGTATTTACATCACGATTGTGGAGAGGCCTATAAGAGTCATTTGGTGTCCATATAAATATGAGTACAACCTTTCACCCCCAGACCGATAATCAGAATGAGTGCACTATCCAGGTGTTGGAAGATATTATGAGGGCTTGCATGTTGGATTTTGGATGGAGCTAGGATGATCACCTTCCTTTGGTAAAGTTTTCATACAACAACAATTATCACTCTACCATCATCATGGAACATTTTGAGGCCCTGTATGGGAGACTCGATATGTCACCCTTGTGTTGGAGAGAGATTGATGATTCATGTCTTGTGGTACTAGATTTGGTTTAGGAAACAACAGAGAAAGTGATGGTCATCCGTGAGCGGAAGAAGACGGTCCAGAGCTGATAGAAATCCTATGTAGATAGAAATCATAGGCCATTGAAGTTTGACCAGAGAGAAAATGTTTTCTTATGAGTCTCTCTGTGATGAGGAATGCAAACGTTCTTCCATGGAGGCAAGCTATCCCCAAGGTTCATTTGGATATTCGATATTGCGTAGAGAGTTGGAGGGCTTACCTAACACCTCGCCCTACCCCCACAACTGGAGTAGGTGCACCATGTCTTCCATGTGTCACAACTGAGATGATACCTGCCTGACCCTATGCACGTCATCGACTGAGGCAAGCTATACATCAATTTTAGAACCACCTTTGCAGAACACCTGATGGGGATCTAGGACTGATAGGAGCAGACCTTGTGTGGCTGGACCATCCCTTTGGTTCATGTGTTGTGGCCACACAGAAATGTAGAGGAGAGTTCATGTCAGCGGGAGATCCATATATTGGATCAGTATCCCAAATTTTTTCCTAGTTTTTATTTTCAGTGATAAAAATCATGAAGGAGGGAATGATGTAGAGACTCTATTTTTTCCTGGCAAGACATTGAAATATATAAATATATATATATATCCAGATCTAGGCACTGAGAGAGTGTGTGATTCTGAAGACTGATGTGCCCGTAAGTAATTTTATAAAAATATATTAACTAAATATTATATTTCTTATGTGAAATTAATTAAAGAAAACAAAATAACTCTTAAATGTTTGATCGAATCAGAAATATAAGACCATAGTTTGGTTTAGAATGTGGTGTTTACCATAAGTGCAACATAAAATGGGTCGGCACAGGACGTTCAAACCCCATGCTCGTTAGTGGTGTTTTTAAGTGGATTAATTAATTAGTTAATTAAATTCATTTAACTGAAATAAAAAATATATAATTATTTCATTAGGGATAATTCACTAGGTTTGAACCATATTTCTCCCACTATCGGTGAAGCTCCCCTCCCACTTTCCATTGGTAAATCAAATCGAATGACAATGAAACTCCATGATCGAGCCGATCAAGATGTAGCGAACGCAAAGGATCCTTCCAAATCATTGGAGAATGCATTCTTAATTTTTGATCGATTAATTTTTGATTGATCCAAAATAATGTTAGGAATCATTATATGTTGTTATACACCATTATAATTAAAAAATTCAGCATGATCAATTCTCTCTCTTTGATCTTCATTGATTTGATCCATTGCATGAGCCCATTTATCGAAAAAAATTATCCATTTAGTTAATTTTTTATTATTTCATGCTTCTCACCTTGATCCCCTCACTATGAAATCATTGGCCAATGAATTTTGGCCAAAAATTCTTATCACCTTTGTTATTGTTGCTTTTCACCCACTGTTCTTCGTGTTCTTCATCGTTAGACCATGGGGTGACGATTCGACATTGACGAGGCAAGTTCGAGTGCGATTGAACCCCCCGATTCATTTTGGTAGAAAGAAAGACATATGGAATGACGGTTTGGGGATAGAATGATAAACGAGCAAGATGAGGTTCAGTGAACAGATCGAATCGGCGCCACAGGTGAGGGGTTGTGATCATAGGTGGTTTTGGATTGGGTTGATAATCCTCATTTTCCAAGTTGGCACGAGGCAACAACTTGTGTTGTGATGGGGTTGGTATTAAGAGAAGGTCGTGCATAAGATCTCATGACAGAGGTTGTTTTGTTTGGACATGACGATGGCCAGACTCAGACCTCTGACGAGGTGCATGGTTGTGGTCAACACAACGATCATAATAATAATTAATATTATTATTATTAATGGTGATGAGATAAAAAATTAAACACAGATTTTTTATTATGATTATATTAAAAAATAATAGTAATGGTTCCATAAAATGATTATGGTGTTATGAAACATTATTAATGGATGTAATAATAATGATAATAATGATGACTCCTTAATTCCCAATTAATTTCCCTCTGAGTGACCAACCTTACATATTATCAAACCATTGGTATTCTAGCCGTTGGATTAAATATTATAGGGATTAATCTCAACCATTAGATCAGATTACATGTAGTCTATAAATTAGGTGATGTGTTAATGAAATGTGATGGACTTTTGGTTCAACATTCTGTACTTTAATTTTTGTATTTCTCTTGAATTGTTATTTACATTTTTCATTATCATCGTCATACACAAATTCGATGCTCACTTTCTCAATGATGCACTTCACTTACAATCGATATTACATTTCCAGTTTCGAATTACATTGTGGTTTAAATAGGCTTTCGATCAATTTCAAAAAACATTATCTGCAAGATTACCTTCTCTGGATTTCGTATCGTGACGACACTACCTTCATCCCCATCATTAGCATAATAAAAATCTCGTAAGAAAAATGTATGTCACATGTTTTTATAAACATTATTATTTTTACATACTCTTTCACATGTGCATCAACTTCACTCATTCGGTGAGATACATCAAAAGATGATTCATATTTTACATATAAGATATTGTTACATTTATTTCTCCCCTTTTAATAAATATTAAAATAATATATTATTTTCTTAATCTTTTGTTGCGGGAAAATAATGAGCTCTTAAAGAGATGTAATGACTCACAATTGACAAATTTCACTCCATTCCTAGAAGAGAATGTGTTTGATTAATAATTGATGTGGTAAATGTTGAGACAAAAATCATTCATCAGTGGAATAAAAAAATTACAGCACCATAAGTCCTTGAATGATGCACATCGTGTACCTGTCGTACGTCGAGCGGAAATTTTGTAATTAACAATGAACATCGTGTACCTATCGTACGTTGAGCCGAAATTAGTTAATCAATGATGAACATCACATACCTATCATATGTTGAGTCAAGATTCATTGATCATTCCATCAACAATGAAATTTCTTCTCTTATTCATTTGTTCACCCTAAACGTTACAAGTTTGACTATGATGTATAAAGGTTCATGAATGAGATGATATTTACTTTGAATGTTTTTTTATTATTGTATTGTTTTATTTATTTTCCCTTTCATTTTATTTCTTATAAAATATTCTAGAGAAATAAAATATTCATGATGAATAAGTGAAAATATATTTTATATATAACCATCCCCCAAAGTAGATGAAATTGATGAAATTGTTGAGTTGAATATCCATTCTATTATCTTGAAGAGACTATAAAATCCATCCCCCATAGTAGATGAAATTAATTTTAATATGCATCAAATTGTCTTCAAGACACTATAAAACTAAAAAAATAACATTATTTCATTCCTTGAAGTGAATGAGAATATTTTTTAATTATTATTTACTTCATTTCCCAATGTGAATGCAAATATAAATGATTTTATTTTAAATCACGATCAAAGATTTACGAATGATCATTGTGTTGTATTTGTTTATAAAAAATAAAAATAATATAACCATCAGAAGTGGTATATGAAAATAAATATATACAAATCACATTTAATTTTATTAATATTTAAAAAATAATTCATCACTAAAAGATGATATGAAAATAATGTCCTTTGACAATATATTTACGAATATCTTCATTTATCAATTATTTTTCCTACAGCAGCAATATAAAGGAAAAAAAATATTATTTATCATGTTCTTATGGATTGTCAATATCATATTATGTACTTCATTTATAGCCTAATGTGGATGTTGTTATCCATATAGTTTATAAATGATATGACTGGATTACATAGTTTTGATAATCCAAAATATTTTATGATAACTATTTTACCACCTGATGTGGCTAAAACAATGATCATCATAGTCAATAAAATATATATTTTATACAAAATTATCCTTATTTATAAATGATAAATTTTCATTCACGGATCATGAAATCCAATGAATGAATTCATTCCCCGATATTAATGTAGTTTTCATTACTATATCTCATTCCTTGAAGTGGATGAAATTTTTCATGAAATAATTGATATATGATTTGTGTTATCATGAATATTTGATAGTTGATGAGGTTTTATTAAATGATTTATCCTTCATTTGATTAAGTGAATGATGTTTATGAATTATAATTTTGGAAGGCGATAAGGTTTGTGTTGTGAATCCTAAAGATTATTCCACATTGATTCTCGCTACCACATTCACCAGCTTCAAATGTCATGGGGGCTCCTTTCTCTTGTTGATGTATGGTAAAATAATATTTGGGACCAATGTTCCAAAATATTTGGGTCATAAGATATAAATTAGGCAATAATCCTCCAGGTGATGGGACTTACCTGTTATGATTATATTTTGAATTCATCAACCACCATAAGTGTAAATTATAACAACAAATATGAGTTTGCATAATGAATGTTATTGGAGATCTTATATGAATCAATATTGATGAAAAAATTTATAAATATTATTTTAATTATATGGTTCTAAAGAACTCATATATACTTTAGTATATGCTCATATAAGTATATTTACTGGTAGAAAAAATTAATTAATAACTCCATAAGAGATAATATATTCCTACCTGCTAGTAAAAATTCTTAATGCTTTGTTGTGTCTAAAGTCTCAATGAGATATATGAATGGTATTCTTGAAAATGAATATCATATGGAGACATTTGATAAAGGAGATGCCTAGATATTTAATAAGCATTCATAAAAGTGATTGTAATGAATTTGTTATGTACAATAGAATCAATAATGGTAAACTAGAATTTCCGATCCTAACACTACAAATATATGACATGATGATTTAGGCAATTCGGGATCAATTATAATGAAATATACTTATTCATGTATATATGAGCATCGATTTTTTGGTAACATAGTTGATATCGATCAGGGGGAGAATGATGAATTTATTTAATGGATACATGTCTACTAAATTATCAATGAACTCATTCTCATTAAGTTATTATGAATGCCCCCCTATATAATAATTTACCATGAGGTAAATATTTTTGAGTTAAATTGTTTATATCATTAGCAGCTACTACAAAAATAAATTTCTCATATACGTATGAAGAATTATTTATGAGCACACCCACCTACCATGTGATCCATCTATATGAAAGATGCATCCACTAAATGATCACATGTGTAATTTTTTACAGGTGGGTATATATTTCATGCTATGCATGTTGATTAAAATAATTATTGAGTATAATATAATATATGATCCTGCAGAACCATTAACATGATGCTCATAACACTTACAAGAAGGTAAAGTCTTGGAAATCAATAATATGATTATACAAACATGAAGCATGGTTGGGTTGATTATATAAAATCATTGTTCATCATGAGTAGAAATCAATAAGTATATTTTCCCTTAAAGAAGAAAATTGATATATCTACAACATTATATCTTTTTAGATATTTTTTCTGAAGTGACACTGGTACCATAAAAATTATGAGATCTCTATCAAATATTTTTGATGATATATTTTTCATTGAATTATTTTATAACTCATTGATGATAATGGATTTTTACAGAAGTCGACATCATAATAATTATCCAAAATTATTAAAGGATCATATGAAATGTTCAACATATAATGTTCTAGATTGATTGTCCTAAATATCAGGACAATTTAATATCGATGATCTTATAATAAGAAATAACATTCCTTGTATATTTGGATATTTATATGAATCCCATAAGGGTTTGAAATTCCTGAATCATTTTAAAAAAATTATTAATGTTTCACACAATATGATAAATTATGGGGTAAAATGAATAAGATATATTTTATGTATCAATATTATGTTAAGGAAGAATATAAATTGAATTTATCATCTCATGTTTCTTATAAATCATTGTATTTGTCATATTCTAAAGTTGTTTTGAAATACATCTAAACTCTCAAAGAGTTTTCTAAAATTAATTTCTTACAAGGAAGGTCCTTGTATTTCAAACTAATCGTCCTGAAGATGAAATATTAAATTTTGGAATGGTTTTACCCTTAAAGAATAATTAAATCACTTGTTACCAAGAGTGGTATATTTCATATTTAAGGGGATTATGGAGAACATACTTATCCAAAAAGGATTAAATATGAATGCTTGTTTTTTTATCCCAGAAGTATATACATGTACATGTGCATATGTACCTTTAAAATAATAATAAATCATATTATGATGCAAGGTAATGTTCTTCACTATTCAGTGAAAATTAAAGGATATGAATTATTATTATTCCAAAACTTGAAACTGAATGTTTTGGATATGAATTGATCATGGACATTCTATGAGTTAAATGATGATCATTATTAATATTAGATGTAACTTTTGTACTCTACTTCCCTTAGTTATTTTTTTTCCATTGGGTTTTCATGATAAGGTTTTCATTGAGGAAACACTCCCGGGACATGATGTTATTGTACTCTTTTTACCAAATCAAGATTTTTCCCTTGAAGTATTTTTCCATGATGAGTTTTTCATTGAGTAAATCATTCATCATAATAGATATCCAAGGGAATATTAAAAATTATTATGGATATCTATAATTAATAGAAATTGTTGGTCTTCCCAGTGAGTTGTAATTTTTAATGATGCCATTCATTATTACCTGTGCTATTCCTCCCATGTATAGAAGACATAATTAAATAATAATATTAATTGATGTCTTGAAGACGTAACTAAATGATATAATTAGGGGGATTTTAGAATTCTACACTCTTTTACCCTACATTAGGTTTTTTCCAATGGGTTTTCTTGATAAGGTTTTTAATTAGGTAGTATGACATGTAATTATTTTATTGTGGATTCACTTATTTTTCCCACACGTTTTTTTTAATTTAAGATTAAATAATGTTCCATGAAATTAGGACATCCAAGGGGGAGTGTAATGAAAAATTATTAATCAATGTCATAATAATGACAATAATGTTGACTCCTCAGTCCCCAATTAATTTCCCTCTTGAGGAAAAATCTTATATATTCTCAAACCATTGGTATTCTAGCCATTGGATTAAATATTATAAGGATTATTCTCAACTATTGGATCAGATCACATGTACTATATAAATATAGTGATATGTTAATGAAATGTGATGGACATTTGGCTCTACATTGTGGTCTTTACTTTTTGTATTTCTCTTGAATTTAGATTTCCACATATCATTATCATCGTCATACCTAGATTCGACACTCACTTTCTCAACGATGCACTTCACATAAGATCGATCTTACATTTCCGGTTTCGAAATGCTTCGCGGTTTCGATTGGCGTTCGATCAATTTCCCAATAGTGGTAAATTAAATTAAATTGGAGTGGGAGTTATGTTTATTTATCATAATCACTACTGATAATAATAATTTGATTATTGAGAGATGGTTTGGAGTAATATAAATGAAAAGGAGATGAATATTTATATTAAATGAAACAAAAAATTTCACAGAATTTAATTAAATTAAATGTTGAACCGATGTGCGAAAAGGGAGGAAGGTTCCTATGTGTCCATCATGGAAATATGAATTCCATGCACTCCTTTTATCCCTTAATATAATCTTATAATAATAATTTTATATCTTGATGAGAGGTGGTGGAGGTGAGGCCGCATACACCAAACTCAAATGAGGAAAATCCTTTGAGTGTTTCCTTTGAGGAAAAAATTGTTTAAAATATATATATATATATAAATAATTATTTTTGGTTTTCAAGCCCAAAATTTGCCTATAAGTTCTTAATACTGTATCACATTGACAAACCGTCAGTGACAACGTGATCCTAGAATTTAGACAGTCGATGTTGGATTATTATTTTCTGAGCTTCTGCCTAGGGTAAATTAAACACCCAATAATAATAAAATTATTATTACTGTGGGATACTGTATCTGACATATCTACCTCATGGAGTGTTGAAATGATGAACTGTTTGAACATTAAGACTCTAAACTTAAGGTATAGGTTTCAAGACCAATTTCAGGTATTTAATTTAGATTCATGTCTTAGTCCCACAAATCACCATTTGTGCATGATTCAGTGAAATGTTACTTTTTCACTAGGTTTCTAGTTAAACCCACATGAATTGTTTTTCCCCATAATTTTTCCATGAGGATTACAATAGTGTGATCTGTTTGGCCATCTGGGGCCATTTAAAGTGGCATATTAGTGAAATTACATATTTTCCCTCAGACCGGCAACAATCTGCTTGCATTTGTCTGAACATTGTCTGAGACACATTGTATAATACTCTTACCCACCATGTAGTGCTACATGGCCAACTAGTTGTGTTCTAAAGAGGACATGGCTAGACAGTAAAGTAGAACCACACATTGTGTGGGTCCCCGACATGCCTTGTACATGTTTTTATGGAAACATTAAAGTTATGTATCTCCATCATTTAAACTCAATGATGTTAGTGATTATACAAAATCATTAGAGCTTTTCATGTGTAACCCTCCAATGAGATTGGTAAGTGGAGTTCCACAATTAAAGAATCGGTTTTACCCTCCAATAGTCTTAGGAATTTGTGTTCCCCAATAATCATTTTGAGTTACCATCATGTAGGATTGGGTATTGGAGTTCCTCGATGTTCTGGGTTTACCCTATAGCAGGGCTGAGTAGTGGAGTTCCCTGATGACAGTATCATACTTACCATCTAGTAGGGTTGGGCAGTGGAGTTCTCTAATGACCTTACCATATCTACCCTCCAGTATGGATGGGAAGTGGAGTTCCCTGATGACATCTTCCAGGCATAACCCTCTAGCAGGGCTGGGCAGTGGAGTTCCCTAAAGACTTTATCAGGCTTACCCTCTAGTAGGACTGATCATTGGTGTTCCCCGATGATATTTCTGAGTGTAACCTTCTTGCCAGACTAGGTAGTGGAGTTATTTAGTGACTATTATAGTAGGACCCTCCTTTCATACCAAAGCATGAGATCTTTACCTAGAATTTGTGTCCCCTCCACTATGTGATACAGAGAAGAGATGTGGTTTGATGTAACCTTTGATTCATAAGGGAGACGAATGTTTTCCCCACCGAGATTCATTTTTGTGACATGAATGAAAACTGTGCGTATTAGCCAATGTCACCCAAATAGGATAGTATCAAGGTTTAATTGTTGAGTTCCATAGAGTTTAGTGTTCAGGGAAAATCTGTGAGATGTTGGGCGTCGTTGATGGACTTCTTTTGGAACTATTGTATAGTATTTTTCTTGGGCAAAGAAATGAGATGGAGATCCCCTTACACTCTCATTTTGGGATTTTTTTCTGAGAATATATATACAGATCCATCTTTAATACCCACTCCTTGGGTTTTTGTTACTCTCCTACCCGGAGGGATTAAGATGCACAGGGTATGCCACATGATTTTAGTGTCTTGGTTCTCATGGTTGGACGAGTCTACTCTCTTGAAATAGGTAGTGAATACTCAAAAAGAAATTCATCTTCTCATTGTGTCGAGCTCATTGTGTTTGGATGTGTTTAATTTCTCTCTCTTATTGGGTTGAGTTGTAATCTTTCACTTTACATTATTCTATCTATGGTTTTCCTCTCCAGTTTTATCTCATACTACCCCCCCTTCACTTTTGAAAGGCATTATACTGGGTATGTCTATACTCACCCCTTTAATGAATTTTCCCACACATGTCATGTATCATACATATGGTAGAAATTTTTACTGTGACCTCAGAGGAGCTTAAAGATATGGGGATCTTGGACCACGTACGGTGGTCATAGCTTGGGATCTAGGAGCTGGGCTCTCTCAATAGTTTTACTTTTCTAGTTTTCTATTAGGTTGGGACACATTTATGGGTAGGCATGTATTTTCCCCCTTTTATTAGTTTATAATAATCTACTTCATACTGTTTAGAGTTCCATGCATATTTTTTTTATTTATAGCAGCATTGCAACTTTTATTTCCTTCCTATGTAATTTTTCATTGAGTTGTTTGTGTGTACGTATAGGTAATTAGGAAAAGTCCTCCCTGATTTTAGTTATGCCTTTAGTGCTAGTTTCCACCACATGGTCTATGGAGGTGGGATTGGGGTAGTTGTAGCTCGAGCCCAGGTTTGGGTCTAGTTGTGACACTATTCCTCCATAACCTTTAATTTCCCCTCAATCATGTTAAGTTTCCAATTCTCTTTATGTTCTTCCAAGCATTGAGAACCTGCAAAGGATGAGTTATTATAATCTATGTCTACATGGTGAATATTCATTCCTTCTTGTCTAATAGGTCCCAAAGAGCTCCCTAAAGCTAGATCCAATAAAAAGTCCTTTTACATATCCAAAAATAAAAAAAATAAAGGTTAGTTAAAAACTTTGATTTCCCTCGTAATGAAGCTTACCCATGTAAAGCCCTATACCAGACTCTCCCTGTTTATAAGGATTGTAATCCACCACTAAGTCTTTCCTTCTAGTCTAGTTATCTGATGACTCAGAAGAGGCTAAATAGATCATTATAAGAGGTCCAACATTCTGAGAAAACCGAAAACCTTCTCTTCCTCAGGAAGAGACTCCATTAAATGAAACTAAATTTCTTTGAAATGTATACTTCCCAAGCCTAACCTACTCATTTTCTAACTCTTTTACATGTTTATGAATGGAGGAGACAACTCTTAATAACACTCCAACAGTAGATGAATCAACTATTGAGTGAAATGACGTATTAGAAGACTATTGTGGATCTGATTTTTTAGCTTGAGCTCCAACATACTCACCTTTTGTGTTCACTATGAGAGCTTGACTAACTTGGACATCAACCAAGATAATATTTAACTAAGGATGTCTATACTCTCCAGCAAGAGTATCACCAGGTCCTCTTTTAGTTTTCTTATTGTAGTGAGCCTCATTATTCTCAGAGAATGAACAAAAATAGAAATAAATTTCCCTCCTATAGTTAGAAATAGAATGACCAATATTGTTTCAAGCAAAACAAAATTCAGGCACCTTCCACTACAAAAAAATTGACTATATAACGACGGCTTCATCCATTTAGTGATGGTTTATAGAAAGTGTCATAGAAGAAATATGTAACAGTGGTTTTTTGGGCAGTAGTTTATAATTAAAAAAATAACTAGGATTTAGTAGCGTTTTTGAACCGGCGCTAAATTCTATCCTTTTTGTGGAAAAGAATCTCCACTAATACAGATAAAACTGCAGCTAAGAAAAAAAATTGATATTTAGTGGAGGTTTTAACCAGTGGACATAGAAAAATACCATAACATATTTATGGTATAAACCACTATGAAAAAAATTATCTCTAGTGGTGATTTAAACTTTCATTATATCATGAATTAAAAAAAAGATGCAGATTTTGTGGCCCAAGAACCTGCAGCCAGAACAACAAAATAATGACACCGAAAATTTTACTAGATCATCAAATATATCATCAATGTACAAGGAAAACAGAATTCTAAAACCAAATAATAAACATATGTTGATTCACACAAAAATATAAAGAATCAACACATTGACCAAGGAAAACAACACATTGAAAGAAATATTGCATTTCCTAGTACATTAATAGAATCAAACAAAACACAACACATTAAAAGAATCAACCTATATGTAAAAGAGAGAAAATAAAATAAACAACATATATGATCATATATAAATTTTAATATCCATTTGTAGTTAAAACAAAAAATATATACACACGGTTATACAACACATACATAGAGCACCTATTATCCCAATCCCATAAAAAATATAAGAAAAAGATAAAAAAAATTACCTACATTGGACGTACTGATACATGAAAAAACACTATCCATTAATCAATTCCAAATGATGAACACTTCTGATTACCCTCTTCATCTCCATCTCTACTTCATGCTACCAGCACATGTAAGACAATTATATTGAAAATTAAATAATGTTGTATTATTATATTTAAACATAAATCCATAAATGTTTGTGAACAAAATGATTTTTCAGTTGTTTAATTTAAATTCCCACCACCAATCATCACTTGAAATCCCTAATTTTCTTCCAAATACCACAAATTGTAATAGTCCAAAACACATCCACGTACTCGACCAGGATTCTCCTTCCCAAGGACATTAACAACAAGGTCGTCATGGCAGACTGAGTAGGACTTTGTGTGATTTACATCCCATAGTTTTTTAATTTTTAACTATAAATAATATATAATTCATATTATAATTAATATATATTAATATAGTGACAGCTGATAATAATTTATTATAATATAAAACTAATTCATACCCCAAATTCTTTGGTAATTTCATTAACATAACTCCCATCAGATTTTATTATGAACATTCAACCACACTTCTTTTTAGGATGCTTCGTGGCCAAAACTCGGTAAATACATTAAACAAAGATAAATCAATAATTTAATATATTAATCATATAAAATTTTACAATAAATATTTAAACTAATTAAAATATTACCAGAGTCGGTCGGCTTCTATAAAAACTATTTGACCCCATAGTGTGAGTATAATGCTTCCTCGACATTATTGTCATTTAATCAAATAAAATTAAATTCAGAACATATATTTTTTAAAATTCATGCACAAAAAAATATAAATGATAATATATGCACAGTAATAACAAACAAAATATACATAATAATGATAATGAATGAATGCACAAATGACATAAGTGGTTGATAAATGAAGGGATAAATTCACATACAATCATTTTCTCCTTCAATCGTGTCAGTTTCATGCTCCATCATTACTTCATCTACTTAATCCATTCATGAAAGGCTTATATTTTCAATATCATGAAGGAAAAATAAGTCCGCTTCTTGATGTTTACAGGATTCAATGTTAGAGGCCATATCTTCCACTTTATCGCCCATATCATACAAGTCATTTTGTTTTATCTGAGAAACTACACTCAATACATCATCCATGACATCTTTCACAATATATACCATTTTCTCTTGCAATGATCAGATATATGGATCATGTAGTTCATGGTCACCAACATCCATCAAGAGAGATAAGTTCACAGAAGTAAATTGCATGGAATCTCTTTTAACATGCCTAATAATATCCATCAAATTAAATTTGAATAAAAAACTGAAAAATGTTCGTGGTAGTTTAATTCTATAATATCAGTTAATTTTCTATAGTATTTCACTTCAAAAAACATAAATATTCCACTATTTTCTATTTTCAAACCATCTACCTGATCAACTATACGTAATCTAAATCCATTCACATTGTAAGTGTTTAACTTTTTAGCTAGTTTTAGAGGACCTCGAGCAAGAAACTTCAAATGTTATGAAAAATATTCTAAAGTATCAATATTCATGATCTGAAAAAATTAATATATATTACTATATTAACAAAATATATGTATCAACCTAATATCCATATTCATTGCAATATTTATGAACTTAAAGTCATGAAAACTATTCTACAAGCTTTTTATTAACAACTTTTGTTATATATTTCTCATTTCATGTTCTTCCTCTCTTTCATCTATTTTTTTGTATCCTCAGCCCTTCAATAAATGGGTCTTCAATTTCACTATTCAACAACACATATCTATGTGCCAGGAATAATTCCATTTCTGTTACTGTAACATTTGAGCTCCTCCTAACTGATCGGCCAATAACAGGAATGATTTTTGATTTCCCATGTATTTCATATTGATTTGATGTGTTTTTAACATGTGCAACTTGATTGAATCTTGTCTCAATATCATCCAAGTATCTATAAAAAATGTTTATACAGTCCTCTTTAAAATGGCCTTCTAAAATAGAGACTTCAGGGTGAGCTTTATTTTTCACGTATGATTTATAATTCAAAAGATATATGTGAATTAAAATAAAAAAACATAATTATGTATTTAATTATTTGAAAATAATTGTTTACTGAAATGAAAAATATATAAATGAAGTACCATTAAATTGGATACATCCATCTATAATGTATAGGGCCTCCTAATTTAGTGTCCTCAACCAAATTCATTGTTAAATGCATCATGACAGTAAAACATTTTGATGAAAGATCATATTTATTGCACAAAGTATTAATAAAATTCTCTCCCAAAGGATGTCAAGATGAAATGGATGTTGAGTTTTCTCACATAGTTTTCTGAAAAATTTGTAGAATTGAAGTACAACAGCAGTAAATGTTTTAGGTAATAATGTACACAATTCCAATGGAAGTATCTAATGTATCAAGATATGTGATTCGTGGGTTTTCAATCCATGTAACCTACAATTATTTAAGCCAACACATCTTGAGATGTTACTCAATAACCATAATATATCTTCACATGTTTTAAAATTCGAATGAATATATCTATATCCCTATTTGTCATTTTAAAATTTATCGAAGCATGCTTTTCATTCTCATCTGGCCAGAGATCATTCTTTATATTCATTGCTTGTATGTATTTCCAAGAATTGAGATGATCCTTTGGCCTTCCATGACCACAAGCCATGATAAGGTCAAATTTTCACAAACATTCTTCTCAATATGCATCACATAATGATTATTCTACAACAAATTCAATTCCCAATATGGAAGTTTGTAGAATATACTTTTTTTCTTCCATTGTTGTGTTTCGATTTCACATGATGATGTACTTAGAACTCATTTCCTGTTATCATTGAAATAATTCTCCTTCCCCAATTATGTTTCAACATTTCCAAGTTCTGTCAATATTTCAGATTCTGTTAAAAACATTGGAGGTGGTATATGATCAATGAAACCATTGAATTTTGACTTGTTCAGTCGAAATCTATGATATGCATCGAGAAATATTTAATGACATAAGAAGCACCATTTTATACTGTGAGGTAGCAACATGGCACAAAATCAATGTTACAAATAGGATAATCCAAACCCATGTAAGTATTCCAACCTGATAAATTCCCAAGTCCAGGTAGGTCACTAATTGTCCACATTAGAGCAGCTTGAATTTTGAACATTGTTTTAGAAGATGCATCATATGTCTCAACACCATTGCTCCTAAAGTCATATAATTCTTCAATTAAAGGCTGAAATTATACATCAATATCATTTACAAGAATTATTTTCTTGGAATAATCAAATAAATAATAAATGATGTTCGTTTCATACAAATCTACGGAGGCAGATTGTAAGGGATCAAAACAACTGGCCAAATGCTGAAACTGGTACTCAAAGTCCCAAATGGGTTGAATCCATCAGCAGCAAATCCCAATTGGACATTCCAAATATTAGATGAGAAATATAGATGTAATGAATCAAATGTATTCTATAATTTTTAATCTCTTAGATGTCTCATTATCCCATCATTGTTATTATCTACAGAATTCAACTTCATGTGTTTGGTGGTTTTTGATGCCATGAATAATCTTTTCAGTCGAGGAATTATAGGAAAGTAATGAAAAATCTTTTAATGTGTGTTTATATTCTTCTTCTTCATGGTATTATTTTTGATTCACACTTCCAACATTACCAATATACTGCTATCTAGAGGAAGAACATTTCTTGCAATCCTGTCTACTTGAATCCTCTCCCCAATAAAGCATACAATCAATGGGACTCACATGAATATTTTTATAATTCAGACCATGCTTATTAACAAATTTTTCAATATCATAAAAAGGCACAGTGATATTTTCTTCAAGAAATAAATCATGAAAATATTTCAATATCATAGACATCGCCTTATTTGAAATTCTACATAGGCATTTGATATGGTAAAACTTTAGTAGAAAATAATGTTTTGAATATTTCAAACATCCATTATATAACTATTGATTTCCATCATTAACTAAACAATGAAACACATTTGTCTTCTTAGTGATGTTTTATCTTACATTAGTATCCATATAATCAATAGTAGGATCCAATGATATGTTACAATCTTGATCTTGTTATCTTATGGTATCAAAAACATCACTTGTCACATTGCTATTTGTAACACACTCAACTAGTAGTTTTAATATCTTATGATGTTGATGTTGGTGTCTTGCAATGCCAAATGCATCTTTTATAAGGTTTTTCATTTCATTTTTCATTGTCGTTGAAATTGGGAGATCATTCTTTGGATTGATATCGGTGCTCAAAATTTATGTAACATTAGATTCTATGTTGCAAATCCAACAGAAATAATGAGCTGGTAATTTCTTCAATATCAAGTGTTCATAAACTTAATCTCTTTTCAACCATCTTCAAAATTTACATTTCAAACATGGAAATTTTATTCTACCATCAATAGATTGATTGGAAATTTCAAAATCCAAAAAATACTCCAAAACCTTAGAATATTGTGGTGTGTTTCTCAGTAATGTGATAAAACGTTTTCAATATTTATAACAATTTTCCGACACATTATGAAAAGAAATTAAAATAGATAAATTTTACTAAATAGGAAAAGAGATTCGTATGTACTAGTTGAAAAAAATATGAAAATGTTAAATAACCATACACTACCTTTTAAAAGTATGTAAAACCATATGTGAAATAATAATTAGAGACACTTCTAAAAAATAATACAGCTATTTGAACTATTAGAATACATCGATGAAGAAACTAGTGTAGGGTAGTGAACTTCAACCCTTATTTAATTGATATAGAACATAGAAATATAGGACAACTAAAAATGCCTCAACAAATCAGTATACTGATTTCATGAAGTTCTAAATTTCATTATTATTCATTATCCACTTCTTTCCATAGCTTCTATTTATAGACAAAACACAAATGGATAATGTTATTTAGAAATCCATTGAATCCTCTGCACATAGTTGTTACCTAATTCTTCATCATACATTTAAAACCCAAAAAATGTGAAATCCAAATAATATAAAATAAATATATAATTAAAATCATAATCAATATATAAGGTTATTAATACATTTCAACAAACCAAGTACATCTTTTTAAGGTAAGGAAAATGCTTGATCAATGGAGTACCCACCATTATTAATCAATTTAGTTGAAAATATAAAGTGTAATTCATTTATTTTAGAGAACCCCCTCATTGTAATTTTATCAATCTTGAAGCATTCATATAATTACATTTGAAATTGAAATACCTTATAATTATAAATTCCTTTGATTTTTCTATAAGGAAAAATGGGAAAGCAGTGTTTTTCCTTGATAAAACCATTACAAGTATACTAAAAATTATTTTTCTAGTCACTAAAAGGAAATTTATAAAGGAAATCATTAAAATAACTCCCAAATAAAAGCAAATTTGTGGAGACATCTAGTTCAAGGAAAAAAATCACATCACCTTTAACGAATAATAGAATATGAGGTCATAGGAGGAACTTCACAATACCTAGAAAACAAAAACACCAATTTAAGACATCCATAGACAAGAGGATTAAACTCCTTGTCTAGTAGAGTTAGATAAGAGGTGAAAAACAAGGAATAAATAAAGAAAATAAGGAAGGATAAGAGTGAAAAGGCCATCACCTTATGATTTGAATGAGAAACCACTAATAAATCACATGGTTTACACTATGGAAGATATGAGAGGGGGAGAGTTAGTAGCGGTAGGTATATTGAACTTCTAGATGAAAGTGGGGAAGGAAATTAAGGAGAAATATTTTAAAAAATAAAAAATAAAAATAAAAACAATAAAAACAATCCCCCTTTTTAAACAGGTTTTATTATTTACCTACCCAGTTTACTTTCATCGTTTACAAAACCATTTTGAAACCTTAAATCTTGGAAAAGTATAAAATTGCTTATATTTTTCATCCAAAAACACTTTAAACTTAAGATAATATATAATATAATAAATTTATACACATAAAAGTGTGAATATGTTGTTACAACATCTAGTGTAATAATATGGGGTTTGTTATAATCATGCCCTATAGCCACCTTTATGTTGTATATAGATTTTGTATTATTTTTATGATTTAAAGGAAAGGATATTCTATGAGGTAGTGGGTTTATTGTATCTTTTTTTGGGGTTTTGGAGGAGCTGGATAGCTGGTAGATACCCCTTATTCACATAGTGATGAGTTACAATGGTTCATGTTTTGGTTATTTTTGGTCATTTAGTTTGGTATGTCATGTATATTCAGCCTAATAGGTTTACCATAACATTGTTTCCTTTATTTTAGAATTATTTATGTACACGTTGTTTTATATTTGAATTCGCCTTGTTGATTACATTTGGTTTTGAGTTGCTACTCCAGGATTGGTTATATGTTATTTCGAAACATCTTATCATGTATATATGACCCACAAATTTAATGGAAGGCTATACTGAGTTTTGGGGTAGAACCCACTTGTCTTGTATTATATTTTATTAGGTTAAATCTTTCACAATAGAGTATCTTTGATTCTGAAGAACTAATTTCTATCTCATGGTGGTCAAGAATTCAGTTCAGGTCTTCTAGTGGGATGAATCAAGTATTTGGAGGGGGATGCTTGGGTTGGTTTTTTACATGTAGGATACTGAAACTTCTTCCTTTATCCCTCTCTATAAAATGAAATTTTAGTATGGTTATCCACTTTAATATTATTATCAAATACTCCAAGATCATTGAATATCGTATAACTATATTTAAATCTTTCCAGTACAACATAAAATTCCTTTATAAATATTGACCTCCTAGATTTCTGAAGTATTATAAAGACATGGATTTAATCCATTATAAAATCTATCAATACTGTTTTCCAGATCAATTTAAAATCCAAAATCATACCTTTCTAACTGAGTAAATTTTACTTCATATATCATAGTGGATACATTATTCTTCTACTTTGGTTCAAGGAATTTTCATTTCATTTTGATTTTCACATTTTGAGGGAAGCATTTTCCAAAGAACAACCTCATGAAATCACACCATAACATAGATTAAATTCCTTCTTCATTATTTTTATTATTTATTAATGCACACCATTGATAAAAATTTACTTCAAGATGATAATTTTTTTAAAAAACATTCTATTTTTATAGTGTTCCACTATATTAAATATCTTTTCCAATGATCATACCCACCATTAAACTATAAATGGATCCATGGGCCCACTATGTAAAATTTGTCATTTCCACAGGTCAATGCCATGATGAAGTAGGAATTTCCATATAGTTATGGTTATTATCCATAACATGATTCAATATGTTAATACAACCATAATTTATTCAATATTAGCACCCATGATGTTTTTTAAACATATAGATAATAATCGAATTGACTATTGTGTCTACCACATGGGTCATTCCTATTAGTGCATATATTTCCTCCATCCATCATATAAATTTTATAAAAATTAATTTGGATGTAATTAATAAAATTAAATTTGAGTATAATATTATATCCCCATTCACTTATTCTAGCTCTATAGAAATAAGGGTTTTCTCCAAGGGTTTCCATCCCAATTACAAAATGTTCCTCAGTGATCTGATATGTAATACTATGAAGTAGATTGCATTAATATTACTATGTATTTATAATCTCCTTTCAAAATAACCATATTTAACTAGTTAAAGTCCATAACCCCTTAACATTAGAATCTATCACTTACCCTTTTTCAAAAAAAAACATGAAAACAAAGCACACATGTTTTTTACAAGGTTCACCCCCGATTTGAGTGTCTTTTTCATTTCTATGACCATGATAATTTTAGGACATAGATGTATCAATTGTGTAATAAAGTGATTACAGTAGGGTTTGTATCATCCTTAACCTAAATCCATTCCTCAATAAAAAATTCCCCTCCCTTTCATGATATTGGATCCATCTGGTTTAAAATGGTATCAATATTAGAAATTAATATACCTTTCATGCTCTCTAGCATAATTCAACCCAAAATATAAATCTTTTATTTGAGCCTTCATAATATTCAAAATAAATTCATGCTCCATCTTGATTTAAGAACATGATGTACAGATGATTTAATAATCAATTTTAAATTTCTTGTCTAACTTCATTCCTCATAAAACACTATTCATAAAATCATTTCCTCCTATTTAAATCTCAAAAGACCATGATGATATTTTCCAATATATAAAATTATAAATTCTATGAAAATCAATAACAAAATGACCTCTATATTTGAAACTATTCAAAATTATAATCTTGAAATCATATAGTTTGGTCATCGTAATTAGAGTACAAATATTTCTTTTTTGAATCTCTAGAACTATCACACAAAGATCATAAAATATAGTCATTGAATATATATTTAAATAACCTCAAAAATCATCTTCAATAATCCAAAAATCTTACAACAGAGGGGCAGTGAGGCTTAGGATAGGCGGTGAGAAGTGGCGAGGCTCGAGACTAGTGGAAAGGTGCGGTGAAGGGAGGAAATGCTTGGGACTGGTGGTGAGTCATGGTCAGGGTAGGGATACAGGGTTTCGGGGGTCACATGGGTTAGGGGAATGTGGGGTTTGTTGAGTCAATAAGGTTTTCCTTATGACTTTTCCATTCCTTCTTGTTTTGAAAATCACAAACACATTATCTATATGGAAAATTTCTTTTATAAGGAAAATTGCTTTTATAAGGAAAATCGCTTTTATAAGGAAAATTGCTTTTATAAGGAAAATCGCTTTTCTAAGGAAAATCGCATTTATAAGGAAAATTTATTTTATAAGGAAACTCTCTTTTATAAGGAAAATTGCTTTTATAAGGAAAATCGATTTTATAAAGAAAAATTATTCTTATCATATTTTCATCCATATTTTTCTTAAGTATAAGAATCAGATTCATTTCCATATTCTCGGAATCATTTGAACCCTTGATATGAAGCATTCTGTTTTAGGCTCTGAATTCTGGATAAGAACTGTAATGAAGTTTCATTCCGAATTCTGGATACGAACTCTGATAATGTTCTAGTCTGAATTTCGGATACGAACTCTGATAAAGTACTACTCCGAATTCTGGATACGAATTCTCATAAAGTTTGACATTGAATTCTCATTACGAATTCTGATGAGGAATTCTCATTACAAATTCTGATGATGAATTCTCATTACAAATTCTGATAACGAATTCTCATTATGAATTCTGATGATGGATTCTCATTCCGAATTCTCATTCCGAAATCACCTATTAAACTGAATCTGATCATCTTTGCTTTATACACTCCGAATTTATTTAGACTCCGAAAAATATTTTTGGTTAGACTCTAAACTATCATTTTGCTTACACTTTTATAATTTGTCTACTCTTTGTTATTTTTTTTACACTCTGAACCTTCACTCCGAACATTTTAGTTAGACTTAAAACGATGTTGTACTTTCTGTTACACTTGTATTTTTATAAAACGATGTCGTCTATTCTGTTATAAACTAACCGTTGGTTAAGTTACACGTGTATAGGTCCCTCCGATTTTTAAGGAAAATAAGACCGTTGGAAAGGAGGCCAACCTTGCATATAAATAGGAGCTCATTTGAAAGAGCTCATAATAACATAGAAGTTGATCGATCTAGAGACCACACGCTGCTAAGGTGATTTCTGGAGGGAGAATGCTTTTTCATGCCTTGTGCGTTCTGAACCAATCATTCAGTTTTTGCTTCATGCGACTCCGAATGTTGGTGATTACATTCGAGGACTTACGGGGATAGGAAGACAGAGGTGCCGACTACCTTGAAGTTTGAGGGCTTCCTTGCAGAGGAAGACAGAGGTTGCCAACTACATTGAAGTTGAGGGCTTGCGGGGATAGAAAGACAGAGACTCCGATCATTGTATCGAGGGCTTACCCCGGTGTGGGTAAAATAGACTTGCTTGAAAGTATAAATTAAGGGACCTTTATCCATGGTTGTTGGATACCCTTCTCTTTGGGTTAAAAGACTTATATCTTGTTACTTGTAGTTTTACTACTTGTTTGTTTCCGCTGCATTTTTTATTGTAAGGAAAGTATAACTTTCTTATACTTCATTACTTATACTCTGTTTCATTTAGATTCTATACGCTTTAAGGTAGAATCGCATAAATTAATCGTTAGTTAAGTTAACATTTCCGGATCCATATTTCCAGAACCTTCTTTCGGAATCTCTTTCCAATTTTAAGCAAGTATATAGGACTTGAAGTTTATAACATCATTCCTTTTTCCAATCATTCATTTGGTATTAGAGGTGTTGTGAATCTGGTTAGTTTAACTTTGTTAAACTTATCTCTTTCTTTTGTTTAAGAAAACATAGTTATTCGTAACTATCTTTAAAGGTTCCAAAGGAATTTTTAAAGTATACAATTCGCCCCCCCTTGTATATTGAGCATCTACATCATTATTTCGATCCTACAATTGGTATTAGAGGAGGTCTCTGATATACTTGTACTCATGTATATGTTTTTCTTGCTCACTTTGTCATTCTGAACTTTTTCATTCCGAACATTGTCATTCCGAACTCTGTTATTACGAACTTTTTCTACTAACAAGTTTGTGTGCCAAAGGTTATTTTAAGTATGACACGAATTAATGTTGGTTCCATTGATAATATAAATCCTACAAGACAACAAATCTTTGATGGTAATCATTATGAGTACTGGAGAGATCGAATGAAGACTTTTGTTATCAATACTGGAGTGGACAACATTTTTATGCTTACTGGAGATTAAAAAATTCCTGATAAGGATGTTAGAACTTTTACTAACTAGGAAAAGCAAGAGTATCAACTCAGTTATAAGGTACACAATACTTTACTTTGTTCAATGACTAGAAATATATATATAGCCAAATTTCTTCTTGTGAAGCAGCTAATTGTATCTAGAAGAAGTTAGAGGTTACACACTTTGGATCTTCTAAAGTGATTGAAACTAGGATAGCTATGCTTAGAGCTGAATACCATGGCTTCAATTTTCCTTATGGTGAACCAATTTGTAAAGTTCAACAGAGATTTATGACTATCGTCAACAGTTTACAGTCTATGGGAGAGAAAGGGTTAGACGATGAAGCACTTGTGGATAAGATAATTGATATTATGCCTAATGAGTGGGAATCCAAAAGAAATGCTATATATGAGAACAGGAAGGTCACTCAAATTTCTCTTGATGAGATTTTTGGAACTCTTCTCCAACATGAAACAAGAATGAAGAGAGATGTTGACAGAATCAAAAAGAAAAATGGGAATGGTACTGTTGCTTTTACAAAAACATCATATCAGATAAAAGTTAAGACTCCTGAGAGAGTAACCAGATCCAAGTCTAAGAAAGTTATTTTCCAATCAGAATCTAGTGAGAGTGAAGTCTCTAAAAATGAGTTAGCAAATTTTTCTCGAAGGATGAACAATGTAGCCATCCAGAGAAGCTTCCAATACAAGTATAAGAAAAAGGAAAGGAAAGATAAGAAAGATGGAGAAGTTACTTGTTATGAATGCAAGAGAGCTGGACAATTTAGACTAGATTCCCCTTTTCTCAAAAAGAATGAAAGGAAAGAAAAGCATTCAGACAGGAACAGAAAGAAGTATTATAAAGCCAAAGCTAAGAAGGTTCTGAAATCTAATGACACGTGGAGTGCCAGTGGTGGTGACTCTTTAGATGAATCTTCTGATTATGAATCTTCAGGACAGAAGAATCTTGGTCTTATAGCTAGACTACCTATTGACAATAATTGTTTTATGGATAAGTAATGAAATGCTGAATAATTGACCAATGTTTCTTTAAATTCTAATAATAGTAAGTATTATAACTCTTCTGATGAAGAATCCTCTTCTAATGAAGAAAATACTTTACCTCCTTATGAAGAAGTTTCTAGGTTTGCTGAACTTCATCAGATTGAGAACTCCAAACTCAATAAGAAAGTTTATAAGGAAAACGCTAGGAATTCTATTCTTACATCAGAGATATAAGATCTTTCTAAAGATCTTGATAAAAAAAATGTTGATTTTGAAAGAATTTCAAAAAATCTTGAGGAAGTATGTTCTGAGAAGAACAAACTTTCTAAAGAGATAGAAAAAGTAATTTCTAAGAAAAATGTTTTCGAGCCTAGCTCTAGTTCTAAATCTAATGATTTAGAGGATAAAAAATGGTTATAAAACTCACGTCCGAAATTTTTTCCTTAAAGAAGTGTTTATCAAACATTACCCATGGTATGAAAAATTTTGGTAAAATGTATTCCCAAATACGACCTTTAATAAATAAATCCAGATTTGGTTATACCCATGCAAAACCAATTTTTAGTAACAATTAATTTTGTTCCTCAACGTTCCCCATTTTGTACCAAGTGTCAATGTGGTTGTCACTGGGAAAATAATTTTTCCTTAAACAAAACCGAATCTCTAAGATTTCACAAAGCTTATTTTTCTAAGAACATGTGGGTACCTAAAATTTTGTTATATAGAAATCTCGGATCCAAAAAAGTTTGGATTCCGAAAGTCTAATTATCTTCTTGATTTCAGGAAAATAAAGAGAGTAACAGCAACAACACATGGTACATGGATAGTGGATGTTCCCGGCACATGACTGGTAACAAAATCTATTTTGAAAATATTATCAAAACTAAAGGAGGAAAGGTAACGTTCAGAGACAATGCTAAGGGAGAGATTTTTGGTATTGGTAGTATTGTTCTTCTTGGTAAAACTTTGATTTCAAATGTTCTTTTTGTTAAGGGTCTTAAGCACAACCTCATTAGCATAAGTCAGTTATGTGATGAAGGATACCTTGTGAATTTTAGGAATGATAAGTGCTTAGTTCACAATTACAAGGAAGAATTTATTCTCCCAGCCAATAGGCAGGAGAATGTTTACAACTTAAATTTAGAAGACCTTAGGAGCCAAGATTTACCTTTCTTAAGTGCAATGGAAGATCATTCCTGGTTATGGCGTAGAAGACAAGGTCACTATAATCTTAGGAACTTATGAAAACTCTCTAAGAAGAAACTAGTTAAGGATCTATCGAAGTATAGATTTGATTCTTCTAAAGTTTGTGATCCTTGTCAATATGGAAAGCAACATAAATCTAGTTTTAAATTAATCAGTGAAGTCTCAACAACTGATGCATTACAGTTAGTGCACATGGATCTTTTTTTCCAACACAAACTGGAAGTATTGGAGGCAAATACTATGTGTTTGTTCTAGTTGATGATTACACTAGATTTACATGGGATTATTTTCTAGCAAAGAAGTCTGATGCTTTTTCTTAATTCAAAAGGTTTAGAGCTCAAGTTAAAAATGAGAAAAACCTTCCATTGAAAACTATTCATAGTGATCATGGAAGAGAATTTCAAAATTCTGATTTTGAAACTTTTTGTAGTAGAAAAGGTATTACTCACAATTTTTCAGCACCCTGAACTCCTCATCGGAATGGTGTAGTTGAAAGAAGAAATAGAATTCATCAAGAGATAACTAGAACCTTGTTGAGTGAATACTCCATAGCTAGACATTTCTGGGTGGAAGCTGTAAGCACTGCTTGTTATACTATAAATCGAGTTTTGATTAGTCCTTTTCTTAATAAAGCACCTTATGAGTTATGGAATGGTAAAAAACCAAGACTATCCTACTTAATGGTTATTGGTTGCAAAGTATTCATTTTGAATACTAAAGATAACCTACATAAATTCGCACCAAAATCTGATGAAGGAATTTTCATAGGTTATTCCACAACTTCCAAGGCTTATAGAGTTTTTAATAAAAATACTTTTACTGTTGAAGAAACAGTGCATGTAAAATTTAATGAGTCTGATCCTTTTGTTTTTAAACCATCCCAGCCAACATACTCGGATGTGTTTTCAAAAACTGATTATCAACCTTTGATAGAAGATCCTTCTGATAAGGAAAATGTTCAAGAAGATACTTCTGAAACATTTACCACATAAGACTTTCTACCCTATGTTGATGAACAGGCTTTTCAAAATCCAAATCAGGTGTTTCTTAAGAATCATCCCAGTGATAGTATCATTGGTGATGTAAATCAACCAGTAAGGACTAGAAGTTCATTAATAAATGAAGTATAACATCTAGCATTTCTTTCCATATTAGAACCAAAAAGAACTGATGAAGCTTTAGTTGATGATGATTGGATCAAAGCCATGCAAGATGAACTAAATGAATTTGAATGGATTAAAGTCTGGACTTTGTTTTAAAGAAATAAGGAAACTTCTGTTATTGGAGTAAAGTGGGTCTTCAGAAACAAATGTGATGAAAATGGAGTCATAGTAAGAAATAAAGCTATACTCGTTGCTAAAGGCTATAATCAGCAAGGGGGAGTAGACTATGAAGAAACCTATGCTCCAGTAGCTAGACTTGAATCTATCCGTATTCTACTTGCCTTTGCAGCATTCTTTAATTTTTAAATGTTTTCAAATGGATGTTAAATGTGATTTTCTTAACGGTTATGTTCAAGAGGATGTTTCTGTCGAATAGCCTACTAGCTTTGAAGATACAAAACATCATGATTATGTTTTTAGACTTACCAAAGCTCTGTATGGTCTTAAACAAGCCCCACGAGCATGGTATGATAGACTCACTGGATTTTTGTTTCAAAATAACTATGTTAAGGGAAACGCAGATCCACACTTTTTTATAAAGAAAGATAAGAAAAATGTTTTGATTGTTCAAATTTATGTTGATGACATTATATTTGGTTCAACTCTGCAATCTTTAACCGACTCTTTTGCAAGTCTAATGAAATATGAGTTTGAAATGAGTATGATGGGTGAGTTAACTTTTTTCCTTGGTTTTCAAATTTCTCAAAAACCAGAAATAACCTATATATCTCAACATAAGTATATTAAAGATCTTCTCAAAAAGTATGGTTATGACAACACTAATTGTATAAGTACTCCCATTGGTACCTCAAACTCTTTAGATCTTGATGAAGCTGGGAAAACAGTATATCAAACATCTTTTAGAGGTATGATAGGTAGTTTAATTTACTTAACAGCAAGTCGACCAGACTTAATGTTCTCAGTATTCTTATGTGCAAGATATCAATCCAAACCTAAGGAATCTCACTTAAAGGTAGTAAAAAGAATTTTTCGCTACCTTAAGGGAACCATGGATCTAGGATTATTTTATACTTCTGGAAATGATTTTGTTCTAAAAAGATTTTCTAATGCTGACTTTGGTGGATGTAGAATGGATACAAAGAGTATATCCGGAACTTGTCATTTCATAGGAGATTTGTTAGTTTCTTGGTCTTGCAAGAAGCAACATTCTATAGCACTTTCAACTGTTGAAGCCAAATATATAGCAGCTGGAAGTTGTTGTGCTCATGTGTTGTGGATGCAACACACACTCACAGACTATGGCATGAGTTTTACTAAAACTCAAATTTTGTGTGATAACACAAGTTCCATTGCCCTATGTAAGAACCTTGCACATCACTCTCGTGCAAAACAAATAGATATTACGTATCACTTTCTTAGGGATCACACACTAAAAGAAGATATTATTCTTCAGTTTATCGGAACGCAAGATCAACTTGCTGATATCTTCACAAAATCTTTTCCTTATGATAGATTTGAATACATTAAACAGAAGTTAGAAATGATAACCATAAGGTAATATTTCTTAATTAACTTTCTGTTGAAAAAGTCTCCTTACAGTAATAAACTCCTTTTCATAGGGGGAGTACAATTGATTGTTAGAGTAACTAAGTTTTTCAAAGTTTGTTTTCAAATTTTTCGGAACTAAATTCCGGAATGGAAATTTCTTGAATTAACATTTTCTGGAATGGATATGTTCGTATAGAAGACTTCTTGGAATCAAAATTTTCATATTGAACACTTTCGAAATGGACAATTTAGTACTGGTATTTCCATAACGAGATTTTCGTACTGAGTCTTTTATAATGAGCTTTTCGAATTCAAACTTTTTTAATGAAATTTTCGTGCTGAAATCTTTATAAGTTTTTTTTTGTTTTTTTTCGTATTGACTTTTCCATACTGAATTTATTTTTCATAGTGAGTTTGGCGAACTATGTCTTTTCGTAAAAATGATTTTTCGTAGTCATTTTTTTAGAATGTTACACATTACGAAGAATCCTCCTAAGCCAATCCGAAAGGTATGATTTTCTTACTCAAATTTTTCATAATCATACATTACTTGTTGGTATTTTCTTATATTTTGTTTTCAGAATATAGTTTTCTTAAATCATTTTTTTAATAAAAACCTCAAAAGATCGGATTCAAGTTTTCTTGGGAATTAGTTTTCAACCGTCAGATCTGATCTCAGCTTATCACAACTGTTCGATCAACTGAGGGAGTTGAACCATTTTCTCGTTGTCTATATAAAGGGGACCCTAAATGGTTGTCCCACATCGGTTTTCAATCTCCAGCATCCCGAAGCTCTCCCTCTCTGTTTTAAAGCCGTTCTGAACTTCAATGTTCTCTATTCTGAACTTCTCAGAGGTTTTCAGATCCGAATGTCTGTGGAAGTAGTTTCTCAAAAGATGTCTTCCTCTAAGCTCATTTGAAAGTGGTTAGTATATAGAGAAAGGTTGGTTCATACTGATTTCTTCAACAAGTATGAATCCCTTATATCCAAGAATATTAATCTTAATGGATGGGAAGATGTTGTTGTGTCGAAACCTGGGAATCAAGATGAAGTGTATTCAGATTTGCTTATAGAGTTCTATGAGACAGTCTCCTTCCTTAAAGAAGATGGAAGGAAGAAGTTGTCTTTTAAGTCTTATGGTAAGACTTATAAGCTTTCATATGCCAAGGCAACGAGCTTGGTAGGGCTGAACAATGAAGGAGCAGCCGAATTCATATCTCATGTGTTGCCGGATTCAAAGGGAAGCTTCGACATGGAAAATTCATTGGTGACTCTCGGACTGTCAGATGACAAGGCTCTGAAGATTGCTAGTCCGTCTACAAATTTTCAGATTCTAGAATTATGTGTACAAGGCCTTATTGTACTGAGAAAAGGTGACAAAGATAGTCTGAATAAAAGTGAGATTTATATTCTAGATTTTCTGATAAATCTGAGGATGTTTAATCTAATGAAACACATTCTTATTACAATTGAGAATGTTAAGAAAGGGAATCTGAGAGCTCAGATCATAATGTTTCCAGCAATCATCTCGAAGCTAATAGTTCGGTGCCTTGAGTCTTTCATGGAGGCTTGTAAGTCTAAGCCTAGATCTTGAAAAATTATGTTGGTGAGTGATGGTACCCTCAAAAGGATGGATGTAACCTTCGACAAGAAGACTGGTCAGTTTGTTGATTTACCTGCTCAACAAGAAGCGGTTCCGAAAGTTGCTGAACCTGAATCTTCTAAGCCAGTGAAGAAGAGAAAGTTGAATGAAGTTGAATGAGAAGTAGAGAATCCCAAATCTAAGGAAGTTCATTTCGCACCTCAAAAACCAAAGGAGAAGAATGCTTACCCAGATTAGGTAGTTTCTAAGTGGAGGGAAATCGAAGAGAATAGAGTGCAAGGGGAGCCTCAGTTTGGCTTGGATCCTACCGAGGCTAGGGCCTTGAAAGAAAAAACTGCGGATGAGCTAGAAAAAAAAGCGAAAGAAAAGAAGCTTAGAAGAAGATGTCTGAATCGGAGATAGTTCAGACATTATTAATGTTTATTGAGATGGCCTCCGGAAACATTCCCGTTTCGAGATCTTTTTCTTTGGAATCTCTACCTGAGACTCCAGGAAGAAACTTTGTCACTCTGGAAGAGGGAGTTGCTAAGGATGTTGAGGAAGTAGAGCAGATTGAGCAAGTGGAAGAAGAAGAAGCAGTTTCTGAAGGTAGTGGTGAGACCAGAGATGTTTTGAAGCAAGTAAATGATTATAAGGGAACACCTTCGGAACATTTGTCACTCCTAACTTTAGAAGCTGAATCATCATAGTTAGTCACTCTAGGGAAGGATGAGGAGGAAGGAGAACAAGATGTAGCCTATCATGTAGAGGAAGAACAACTTCTACATGATGTTGGTCAAATGGAGAACATAGAGGATGGTGCTCAAAAAGTTGCTGATGATGACGACAATGTTGTTCAAGTTTCTGATAGTGAACAGAAGACTCTGGAACAACAATCCATTCTGAAAAAGAACACGGGAAAGCAACTTGTTGTTGATACCCCGAGCTCAGTTGTTGTAAAGAGAATGGAAGTTGGTGATTCTTCTAAAAAGAAGGATGAGATAATTGAACATGGAAAATCTCCAAGCAAAGTCTCGGATTCAGATTCATCTTTTTTGGGGCATGACTTTGTTGTTCAGTCATTAAAGAAGTTGGTAGGTACTATTCCGACTTTCTCAAGTATTGATTCAAGATTCCGGATGCTCCAACATGCTTTGAATCATAAAACAGACTCTGTATCCATGGTTATCGAAAAATGTGTTGAGATAGAGGCTCAGTTCAAAACTTTTTTTATCGGCTATGAAGCCCACAAAAGATCTTGCAAGAGGATGACTAGTTGGCCAAGGAAGACTATAGAATAGATGAGGCTCTTTGATGAATTCAAAGATAATGTTAAAGATGCTTTTGAGACAGAAGACAGGAAGATAAATGAACTTACTTCATCCTTTGAAGAAAAGTTGACAGATGAAAAGAATTTCCGGATTCAAGAAGTCAGAGATCTAAATGGGAAGATGAATTCTGTTTCTCAAAACTAGAATTATGAAAGGGATCATCAGATTGAGTTTGAAGAGGTGTTGTTAAAGCAAGAACAAGTCTTGAAGGCTCAGGAAGAAAAGCTTCAAGCCCAGGAAGAAAAGATTGAAGCTCAAAGTGCAAGAAAAGTTGTCGTACAGAAGAAATCTGAGGAAGACCATAAATACTTGAAAATATAAAGACTATTCTTAAGGGTCTCATGGCGAAGGAAAAAATATCCAAAATAGGCAAATACGATCTTTTGTTGTATCTTAACATTCTTGTTGTTGAACATTCAAACTTAATGAAAATTGTTCTTGCTCATTTATTTTGTTGTTGTTACTAACTTTTCTGGTACTTTGTAATATTTTCAATTCCCTCGAATTCTTTTTGAAAATCACAAAGGGGGAGAAGGAAATGAACCCTAATAAAGAGGGAAAAGGAAAAATAATGTTAACTAAGGGCGAGAAAGAAAATTAACTCTAATAGAGTTTATCTTAGGGGGAGTTATTCATTAAAGAAGACATTATTATTCTTAATGAAATATCATTCTGGAAATCTAGAATACGATCCTTAGTGTTTCAAAGCCGAAGGGGGAGTTAGTCGTATTCATCAACATTCATAAGTAAAGGGAGATAAGCCTTAATGTTTTCTTTCTTCATAGAATTTCTTTTTCGTAAGGATGTTTGTGCTTTCCAAAAAGGAGGATATTGTTGAGTCAATAAGGTTTTCCTTATGACTTTTCCATTCCTTCTTGTTTTGAAAATCACAAACACCTTATCTATAAGAAAAATTGCTTTTATAAGGAAAATTTCTTTTATAAGGAAAAATTCTTTTATAAGGAAAATTGCTTTTATAAGGAAAATCGCTTTTATAAGGAAAATCGCTTTTATAAGGAAAATTTCTTCTATAAGGAAAATCGCTTTTATAAGGAAAATAACTTTTATAAGGATAATCTCTTTTATAAGGAAAATTGCTTTTATAAGGAAAATCGCTTTTATAAGGAAAATTGCTTTTATAAGGAAAATCGCTTTTATAAGGAAAATTATTCTTATCATATTTTCCTCCATATTTTTCTTAAGTATAAGAATCGGATTCATTTCCATATTCATGGAATCATTTGAATCCTTAAGATGAAGCATTCTGATTTAGGCTCCGAATTCTGGATAAGAACTGTAATGATGTTTCATTCCGAATTCTGGATATGAACTCTGATAAAGTTATACTCCGAATTCTGGATACGAACTCTGATAAAGTACTACTCTGAATTCTGGATACAAATTCTCATGAAGTTTGACATCGAATTTTCATTATGAATTCTGATGAAGAATTCTCATTACAAATTCTGATGACGATTCTCATTCCGAATTATCATTCCGAATTCACCTATTAAACAGAATCTGATCATATTTTCTTTATACACTCCGAATTTTTTTAGACTCCGAATTTTGTTTTGGTTAGACTCTAATCATTCATTTTTCTTACTCTTTTATAATTTGTCTACTCTTTGATATTTTTTTACACTCCTAACTTTTTAGTTAGACATAAAATGAAGTCGTACTTTCTGTTACACTTGTTTTTTTATAAAACGATGTCATCTATTCTGTTATAAACTAACCGTTGGTTAAGTTACACATGTACAGGTCCCTTAGATTTTTAAGGAAAATATGACCATTGGAAAGGAGGCCGACCTTTCCTATAAATAGGAGCTTATTTGAAAGAGCTCATAATAACATAGAAGTTGATCGATCTAGAGACCACACGCTACTAAGGTGATTTCTAGAGAGTGGAATCTTTTTCATGCCTTGTGCGTACTGAACTGCTCGTTCAGTTTTTGCTTCGTGTGACTCTGAATGTTGGTGATTACATTCGAGGACTTCCGGGGATAGGAAGACAGAGGTTCCGACTACCTTGAAGTTCGAGGGCTTTCTTGCTGAGGAAGATAGAGGTTGCCAACTACCTTGAAGTTGAGGGCTTGCAGGGATAGCAAGACAGAGACTCCAATCTTCATATCGAGGGATTACCCTGGTGTGGGTAAGACAGACTTGCTTGAAAGTATACATCAAGGGACATTTATCCAAGGTTGTTGGATACCCTTCTCTTTGGGTTAAAAGACTTATATCTTGTTACTTGTAGTTTTACTACTTGTTTGTTTCCGCTGCATTTTTTATAGTAAGGAAAGTATAACTTTCTTATACTTCCTTACTTATACTCTGTTTCATTTAGATTCTATGCGCTTTAAGGTAGAATCTCATATTTAATCATTAGTTAAGTGTACATTTCCAAATCCATATTTCCGGAACCTTTTTTCGGAATCTCTTTCCAATTTTAAGCAAGTATATAGGACTTGAAGTTTATAACTTCATTCCTTTTTCCAATCTTTCATTTGGTATTAGAGGTGTTGTGAATTTGATTAGTTTAACTTTGTTAAACTTAGATCTTTCCTTTGTTTATGAAAACATAGTTATTCGTTACTAACTTTATGGGTTCCAAAGGAATTTTTAATGTATACAATCCACCCCCCTCTGGTATATTGAGCATCTACATAATTATTTTGATCCTACAGGGTTTTGGGGATAATTGTACGGGTTTTGAAAAGAAATGAAAATTTTAGTGGAGGTTTGTTAAAAATTTCCAGTAAATTATTTTAAAAAGTTAGATGTGGTTTAATAAACCACTGCTAAAAAGTGATTTTGGTTTAGTGTTCTGATAAACAATCCTGATAATTAATTCATCATCCTGAGTGGCCAAAACAACTTTTTTAGGAAGTGGAAAATTCAGATCCACCTCAAATAACACCCTGGAAAAATTCCCATACCTTGCTTGTTTGGTATCCCTATACATTTTTTTAGGGATAACAATCGAATAAGAAATGTCATATAATATTTGAAGATTCTACAAGATCCAATTTAATCTATGGATTTTTACCTAAACTTAAGAAACAGATTGTTTGATTTCAAACGTATTGAAACTAAAACTTTACTCATGAATACATAGCATACATGGTTTAAGATACACCAATCCATAGCCCCATGCTCTTATCTTGAGTTCCTCGGAAGGATAGAAGAAGTGAAAAAATCCACGACCAATGGGAACACATTTCCAGCAAGAAGATCCCCAGATTGAGGATAAATGGTGAAAAATATCATAAAATTTCCATTGATTCTCACCTCTTGGAAGAATGACATGACCAATAATGGAAAACATACACTGCTCTAGCCTTTCATCAATTGCAAATTGTCTCACATATACATGAGTGATTGGTCCCTTTTTAAGAACCTTACCATAACCTGCATCTAAAAGGGATGTGAATAACCTTTGATTCATTGGATCCTTAATGCCTTGAATCACACCCCCATGATGAATAGAGCCTCGAGCCTTGGAATTTTTCTCAAAAAACACATACTTTGATGTCGTCCATGAGATATTTGAACGTATGAATGGAGATTCACTCTCCTCAGATGAAAATCACTTAGATGATGGGTTACAGGGTGGGTCACTTATTGATTAAGGTTGTTTTCAACACGGGCTGATTCATGAAACTTATGGGACTTTGGTCCTGTTTTTGTGAAAAAAAATTAGGAATTGTTTAGGTGTTTAATATTCTGTTGGTAAATTTTTCCTTCATGTGGATGGACATGCAGTTGTAGGGAGACCTGCGGTGGTAAGAGAAACTATTGGGGTGATGATCTTGGGTAACATGAGTTGTCGATGGTATGGGAAACCAACAATGAGTGTCTCCCACTAATGATGTGCTAATACTGATACCTCTGGTGATGGGCATCGGGGACGACCTTGATCGTGTGATTGATGATTTTGATGGGAACAACAACGTCTTCAGGGTGAACGATCCAACATCCAAGATGATGACCTCAGGTGGTGTGATGTTAGTAAAACTCATTGATGCGTTCGGGAACACGGTAATTTCAAGGTTGGGAACTTTCGGCCGGATCATGGCTGCTTCTGACAGTGATGCTGTTTATGGGCCTTTTGGCCATTTTATGTGGGACTTAGTGGCTTTTATATGGATCTTGAGACTTTATTTTTTGTTTTGAGTGGTGAGTTGGGCACTTTCATGTTTCCGTGACATTTTATGTTTTACATTCTGTTTATTTTATGTCCTTTTATTTTATTTAATAATTTTTTAGTGTCGAGCATGCTCAGTACCTGAAAATTCTTGGTATATACAAGAATTTTTTGATTAATGTATATAAATAAATATTAATTTTTGAATATAAATATGATAATTATATATATATATATATTATTAATATTTTTTTTCATATTTTTATCATCGCTATGAATAGAACTCATAAAGATCAACATTTAATATTGCTTTTAACTAGCACTAATAAATGTTAAGCCTTTATCATCTTTTTATTTTTAGTGCTAATAAAACTCAACACTGGCTATGGTGTGATCATTGGTAGGGGTAGACCATTGTATAATTTCTCAGAGAACTCCATATCCCATCCAAAAACCCCAGAACTCAAATCACCACTACAAAAAATTTAAAATTAGACTATACTGAAACTTGGAGGGCATCACACACTACCATGTAGTCATATCCATCCGAGCAATGGAAGTTAGACTTCTAGAATCAATCCTTTTGAAAGATCAAATTCCTTAGAAGGAAAATTGTTTTCATAGATGAACCTAACAATTACTACTAGGAAAAAATGAATTTAGGGAATTTATGTTCAAACATACATTTCTTAACCATAAAAACGATTATAGAACCACTTTTCCTAGAAAAGTCATTTGATATGTAATATAATTTTGTTTGTGTGTGTGCGCCCATAATCATGTATATTTATATAAATCATTTTACTTTTGAATTTAGTTATTTATTTACACTTGTATTAACACACACACAGGTGTGTGTGTGTCCTATTATTCCAAAAATAATATTTATATTCTAATTAATATATTATTTTCCTAAATTATATTTATATATTCTATATATTAATTTTTATTAATATAATTTGTATATTTATTTCTATTTATATATATATATTCAATTATTTTTTCAATTTTAATTTTCATTATAAATATAATTTTCCTTAATATATATATATATATATTGACTTAAAATTATATGATAATATATATATACACATTTTTTATTAAAATAGATACGCATTATGTTGATATATTTAAATAATCTATAAATATATATCTATTAAATATATTATAAATTATAAAAATATAAATTATATTTACATAAATAAAAGAATAAAACATATATTTACTCTTATAAATTTATTATAAATTATATTTAAATATAAAAACTATTTATAATTAAATTTATAAATTAAAATTAAAATTTTATTATATTTATATATAATATCAATGTTGTTAAATTAAATTTTTGCTACTAAATATTTTATTTTCATAAATTTTATTTATATATTTTATAATTTTAGTTCAATATGTACATTTAATATATTTCTTTTTATTTATATATATATATCATAACTTTTTCACATTTAATTATCATTTTATATTTCATTTTCAGAAAAATATTTATTTAATATTCAAATTATATTTTGATATTGATATATATATATACATTTTATTTATATACATACATTTTTTTAAAATGTAAATAATAAATATATTATAAATTTGATACATATAAAAAAATATTATTGTCCAGAAGATTATAAGTAATGGAAAAACTACACACCAATAGAATAGTAATGATAGGTCACAACCCTTCCAAGGGTTGACTCACTTCATAGACAACTCATTAAAATTTTTATAACCAAAAGGACTCGCATTTGATTTCCGAAAGGAACCTGCTTCTTGATCATCATACCTCTCACGTTGTGCTGTAATGTTTCCTCATCCCTACTAGGGCCCTCAAATTCTTTCCATAAATGGACTATAAATCCCTCCGAAAGGGGCTTCTCAAATTTGAACGCTATTTGAATCTAGAATTATGTGACTACATTACCAATTATGCAAGCCTCTGACTGCCAATGGAGTATGGGTTAGAAGGGTTTTCATAGATGCCACACCACACCTTTTCTAGTCCTTACCTTATACGATGGGTAATAATCATTTGTATCTAACTCTATATTGTTGTGTTGATGAATGTGTAATTAATTAAATTCCATTTCAATATATAAGTATATAATGTAGATAAATACATCACTGCCACAGATCTGGGCAAGGGATGCGCCAGATTTTATCAGCACTAAGTAGAAAACACTGATAAAAGTCACACCTTTATCAGCACTAGCTAAAAGCTTTGATAAAGGTGTACCCTTTATTAGTTCTTTTTTAGCACCGATAGAGGATATATTTATTAGCACTGATAAAAGATTTTAAGAAAAAATATTATTATTTTATATAAAATAATTATATTTATATTCAAAAATAATTTTTATTTATATACATTATTTAAAAAACAGATTTTTATAATTAATATAAATATTATATATTATAATATATATTTTTAAATAATTAAAAAAAATATATATTTTTTTAAAAAGTATTTATATGTTAATAAATAAATAGATATATATTTAAATAATTATAAATTTACAATAACTTTTTAAATGATAAATATATTTATTATATTTATATTTATATATAAATTCATTTAAAATATAATTATTTATAATTATAATTATAAATAAATATATGTATATAGTGAATATATATATATATATATATCATTAAATAATGATGATATTAATTTTCATTATTTATGTTTATATATTGATGTGTGAATATAATTGATCCTATATGATCATAATGTCTATTTGTGGATGTGATTGTGACTTAAGTTCTAAATGTCAATATTACCTATATTATGATGACACGCACATGCATATGTTATGGATTCATCATTACAAATGTTCATTTATAAATTGACACTCGTATGATTCAATCATGTTATACCCATGAGCTTATGATGTTCATAAATACTTATAAAATTAAAATAAATATATTAAATTAGTAAATTTATTTATTAAATTTCTAATTATAATTTTTGATTAAATAGAAATACTTCATAAATTTACTTATTTATAATAATAATTATAACTATATATATATATATATATCTGTGTGTGTCTATTTAAATAATTACAAAATTACAATAAATACATTTATTATAATTTTAGAAATATATATGTATATTTATATATTAATAGAAACACGCACATATATATAAATATATTTATAGTTATATAAAAATATTTATAATTATAGTTATAAATAAATATATTTATTTAAATAATTGTAGAATTATAATAAATTTATTTATAATAATTATAATTTTATAAATATGTATAATTATAGAAATATATTTATAAATATATACAAATATTTATACATATATAAAAATATTTACAATTACAATTATAAATAATATATTTATTTAAATATTTATAAAATTATAATCAATATATTTATTATAGTTTTATAATTATAAAAAAAATTATTAATATTTGGTCTTTTTCAGTGCTAAAAAAAGCACTAATAAAGGTCTTTTTTCTCAGTGATTTATATTTTAGCACTGATAAAAACATCCTTTATCATTGCTTTTTGAAAATCACTATTAAAAGCCTTTAGAAATTTTATAAAAAGAACCCTAACAAATCCACTTGTTTCTTGAGCATTAAGATTTCGCGGAAGTCAAGCTCAGCCTCTGCCACAGACTCCCCGCCACCTCCTCCACCCCCACCCTTGCCTCCACCTCCGCTCCCCCTTTTTGGTTTACCCGCTTCCTCTACCTCCATTGCCCCCGCCTCTACCTCTGATGTCCCTACTACCCTCGCCCCCATCATCGTCGTCACTGCCACCTCAGATTCCCCCACCGTCCTTACAACCAAAATGTATGTTTCAAACGATCTAAATTATTTGTGGAGAAAGATATAAATTGTGCATATAAATTTATATTATTCTTGGATGCACTGAGATTAAGGGATATATAATCTGAGGTTTTTAGGAAAGTACATGTATTTGATCCATATTTTAGGTTTACATTGCAATATTGATTAATTCCCTTTTTTCCTAAACTTAGAATTTTCTCATACATGATTAGAGGTTAATTAAATACTACTCACTATGATTTATGGTATTTTTCAATATTTAACTTGAAGAATATTCTTTGTGGTCATATGATTGGACCCTTTAAAATATTGCATCCAAATGTGTATAATGGTGAAAAAAATATTATGATTTAGAGGATCATAGATTATGAATGAAAGGGGGATAAATTATATCTATCCCTTATGGTTGTTGATTTTTATGGATGTAAGCATTGTGAAAAAAACAATTGGATAAAATTACTTTTCTATTGGGTTGTATATGACATTTTTTGACAATCATTGATGATGTTTGATATTATTAAATGATATTGAAGAATAATTGATAATAAATGATTTTATTGGATACTGAATGATTTATCAAAAGATGAACTTTAATTGAAAGATGATTCTTTTCAATGAAAATGTTTCCCAGAGGTTTCTATATTTTTGCGATGATTTAGTTTTTTAAAGATTTGAAGCGGTTTTAGAATGAGTTGGATATTTCTAAGAAACATAATTGTGATCTCCATGTCATGGTGGATTTAAACACCCTATATAACTCCCAATGAGGTGAAATTACCTATGTATTTAGATCATCCTGGATAAGATATTCGAAATAACTGGTCATCTTGTGAACTTGAACCTTCATATTCCCCTTGTGTTTGTTCTCAATATATGTATGTGTTCAGTTTCAAAGAACTATATGTGGCCAGATTCATGTTCATATGGGATATATATTGATTACATGATTTTATATATTTTCCATGACCTTAAATTTCACATTATATTGTTTTCCCCAATCATTTGGACTTTAATAGTGAATTATATACCAATTCATGTAAATTTTTCTATAATATCCTATTCTATTAATTAAAATAATTTTTTTATTTGGAAAAGAATATTTTTGAATGGAAAAGGATATTTTATTGAGTGAGTTGGTTTTAAAAACAAATTTGTGAGGGAATGAAAATTATTTTAATAGTTGTGAACTATTTATATTTGGTTTCTCTTCTATTTTCATTTTTACATGGAATTTTTAGTATTAAAATTAAAAGGGGATTTTGAGAAATGCATTAATTTTTGAAACCATTTGTGAATATTTCTTTATAAGAAGGAATTTATTTAATTTGAAATGCTTGTGATGTGGTTGATTTAATTATGAATAATTAGGGAATATTTTTGGAAGTTTTGGAAATGACTTAACAAGAAAAATATAGATCCCATTTTAAATAATTTGGATTGTTTTCACTGTGTGCATGTATTTGTGAAATGGTATTTTGAACTGATTGGTTTATTTTAAAAAGTTTGTATTATTTTAAAGAGAAATTTTTATAAATGAATTTTTTAATGGGATTTCAATTGTGATTTTATAATAGATTTAAAAGGACATATAAAATTTATTTTTTCCATAATATCTTAATTTTAGATTTTTATAGAATTAGGAAAACCATTACATTATATAGGTAAGACATGTACATTTATAATAACACCATGGAAAGGGCATGTAACTAACTATATCCAACCCATAGGATATCTATCACGAACACACTCCCGCAAAAGGTGGATTAATGTTTATTCCCATTGCAACTCTAAAACCTACATTGAATCCAACATCACCTGCATGGTTTAAATTAGGAGAGTCGAATACAATTACATCTTTTTTTTGGTTGGGTGTTAGCTTCTAAGGGGATGAGTCTTAGGAAAAAAATGAAATAATAACTATTATTCAAATATTGATTTCCCCTTATTTAAAAGGACCATTTTGTATATTTATTTTGTTAAATATTAATATTAGTGAATCAAATAGGATGGATATGAATAAATAATGGATGGATGCCAATCGTATGACAAAATAGTATGAATATGGAGTGAAATAAGTCATCATGTTTGCAAAAGATCATGCATATGACCCTTCTCAACTAGTTTTTTCATGATTAATCTATTGTTATTTAATACTAATTACTCCAAAGGAGTTTGTTTAACACTTCATTTAACATGAAATAGATAAAATTCTTAAATGTTAGAATAAATACGGGGAAAATTCAATGTAGCTAGTAGCTGGGATAACACTACATTTTATGGATCTTCAGATATGATTACAATTATGGATAATGAAGAAGACTATATCGAGGATGTGACTAAAAATGTGAATGATGATGAACATAATAATGAGGAAATGAAAATCACAGTTGAAGATAGACTTTGTGACTGCCCAAAACTGTTTGAAAAGTTGATGTGTTTTGAAAATATGCCCTTACATGCTGGTTATACTAAATATAAAACATGTTCATCCATACTGAAGTTGTATAATTTGAAAGTAAGGAACATATGGAGTGACACTAGTTTTATAGGACTTCTTGCTCTCTTGAATGACATGTGATGAAAAGATAATGAGCTCCCAAGCTGAACATATGACTCCAAACGAATACTACGGTCGATGAGTATAATATTTGAAAGAATACACACCTTCATAAATGACGGTATACTATTTATCAAGGACTTAAAATCAATTATAGAATGCCCATGGGGTGGTGATTCTAGATATAAGAAAGATGAATCTGGTCCTATTAATTTTGTATGATATTTTCCAATCATTCCAAGGATTAGGCATCTATGTGGAAGTAAGGAGACTGCAGGGTATTTGACGTGGAACATATATACAATAATTAAATAGGGGAAACTATGTCACTTGGTATAATCTCCATAGTGGAACAGAATTGATCATGAGTATCCTAAATATGGAAATGAGATGAGAAACCTTCATCTTGTGTTAAATACAGATAGAGTGAATCCTTTTGGTTTTCAAAGAATCACTCATAGTACATTTCCAGTTATGTGGGTAAATTATAACTTACCATCATGGTTATTCATGAAATGAAAATACATCATGTTTTATATGGTTATATCAGGACCAAAAAACTGGGTAATGATATTGATGTTTATTTGGCTCCATTGATCGAGGATTTGAAATTATTATGGGATTCAAGTGTTATGTTATATGATGCTTACAGAAATGAAGATTTCTAATTGAAATCCATGTTGTATGGGATGATAAATCATTATTATGGAAGTTTAAAAAAATGTATAACAAAGCCTCCACTAATAGGTGATCAACTGTTTGTGAAAGTAAAAGATGTGGACACTGCTTTTGGTAAAAAAAATTGAAAAAATAATAGGGAAACCGATTGGAAAAAAATATCATATTTTTTAGAATTACCTTACATGAATTGTCTGTATGTCAAACATTTTCTTGATTTTATTCTTGTTGAAAAAAAATGTGATAGTGTCATAAGCACATTTCTAAATGAACCCAATAAAACAAAGGATATAACTATGTCTAGGATTGAATTAGTTGACATGGGTATATGAGAATATTTGGTGATAGTAAAGGTTTATAAATGAACTATTCTTCCTCCATCTGCTTAGACTTTTTCCAAGAAGAAGAGCTATCAGTTTTGTAACTTCTTGAATGGAGTGAAGGTTCCAAAGTGGTATCCATCGATGTCAAGAACATCATTTAAATGACTAATTTAAAGTTAAAGGGTATGAAATAACATTACTTCCATGTTTTGATACATGATATAATTCTTATAGTTTTATGTTATATTTTTTCCAAGAATTTCCATCATACATTAACCAAGAACTGTATCTTCTTCAAATCTATTGGAAGCAATGTTATAGACCTGCCAAAATTTCCGACATTGGAAAGAGAAATTGCTTTCATATTATGTGAATGGAAAATTTTCTTCCCACCAACATTCTTTGATATCAATGTTTATTTTCTGGTTCACTTGGTGAGATAGATTGATCTATGTAACGCCCAGACCCCAGTTATCCAGAGTCGGTGCATTATTACATAACATTGGCAAGTTCATAAGAAATATCAAGTCTTGAAATACCGATTAGCTTAGTAGCCTTGTAATAACTAGATACATTAATAAAGTTTACATTACATCATAAAATGAAAACTACAACAATATAGTCTCCATAGTCCACACTCGTATCCCCTCATACTATCCCTGTAGGTCATTCATAAATTACTTCTTCACATCCTCGAAAAAATAAAAAATAGAAAAGGGGTGAGCTCAAATTCCTAGTAAGGATAACAATATAGCGGAAAAATTCATAAATAAGAATAAACATTTAAGGCAATGTATAACTAAAAAAAAGCCTTTTAAACATGAACATCAACATAGAATGGAAAAAATAAAATGAAATAATTCCATTTACATATTCACATAGATATTCTACTAATCGAATAATCACATGCAATATCAATAACCACATTCATAATGATGGAATGCATAATGCCAGACTATCATAACCACATAGCTAAGGCCTCGTGACAAGACTACAAATAAGATTTTGTCAAGGCCTTGTTCCAAGAAACTATTTTGTCTCATGATACCTACTAATGCATCGAGGAGCTATAGCAGGCTCCACCCATCACATATTAAGTCCTATTCAGTCCTCATATGAACAGGTTTAAACATAACATAAACATTCGTATTAAAACTAGCATATGAAATGTCAATACTTTCTCAATAAACCATCAATGGTATAAAAATAACACATCCATAGTCAAACAAATCACAAAATAATCAATACAATAAGGATGTTTTTTATCATAATAAATCAACTTCAAATAAACTTAAAATCCATCAATGGATATTGACATAGATGAAATCAAAACTATTTGAGAGAAATATCCCATTTTTTGAAATCATTTAAAAGTCAAGTAATTATAAAATAAAACATTTACTTTGAAAATTTTCTTATAAGATTGTAAGGGAAGCTTCGAAGATTTTATAACAGTGGAAAATATCCACACCCACTGTATAAGTTAAAAAAACATTCTTACCTTAATTCTGTCGAAAATGTTAAAAAGGACCTTGTTTGGAAAACGATGGGAAGATTCCTTTATAAAACTCTTATAAAAGTCAACAAGGGTATAAATGACTTTAACCCGTATTCTAGTAAATAGTAAAATGTTTTGAAATGAATTTTTAAGAAACATGGATGTGTATGATAAAGAAGTCCCAGTAGATTATTACGTATAAACAACCTCGGATAATGAATAGATTGCGAAATAAACCATTACCTTGTACTTTTCCTTGGTTGAGGGTAGGTTAACCTCCTGTATAATGGTGAAATAATTGTTATTAAATTATACAAGAATAATATACATTAATATGATATAATATATGATCTTTTAACATTGATTTGTTACTAATATCTTAGAATTATCGTCGTTTCGGTTGTTAACTTACTCATTTTCTTTTATATGTTTTTTTACATAAGTCATGTTTGTTATAGATTGGTTGTATCTTATTCATATCCAGAATTATATCATGTACTTAAACATTATTTTAAATCATCAAATGAGAATTATACTTGAATGGATATGATGGAGAATGAATCACATCGCGTTCATGGAGACGGTAGTCCGTACGTATGCACGAGCGACAATATCACTCTTTTGATATTAAAATAATATATAATTGGATAGAATATCATATATACAGAATCATTATCATGTTATATTTATTATTTACATTAATTACACATAATTAGTATACCCATCCAAATAATAATTTATTGAATAACAAAGACACCACGACGTGGAGACGGTAAGTCGTACGTACGTACGTATGGTGACATGCCATTCAATGGATGGATAGAATACTGAATTTGGTTGTAACATATTTATAATAACATCAATGTATATATAAGATATTGGAGATATTAATTTAGAATGGAAATAACAAAGATAAAAGAAGTGGAAGAAGAAAGGAACTTGAAAAGGGGTGGTGAAATCATTACATTATCTTCGGGTTCTTCCTTTTGATTTGATCAAAAGTGCTCCATAGGTAGAATTTACGACTAAAGGAAGGCCTCTAGGATTAAGTGAGGGAAGTTCAGAGAGTATTTGGTCAGGGTTTGTCTGACGAAAAATGCATCGAAGTTGTGAATTAATGAGAACGGTAAGTGCCCATTTATAAGAGGGGTGAGGGGCACCTTTGGAAAAGCTAGAAATATTATTTTATAATAAATTCATATTCGGTTTATAATGGCTCAAAAGTGAATTATTTAATGTTTAAGGTGGGGATGGGTCTAAAACCACTCAACCAATAGAATTTAGACAGGTTTTGGTCATTATATTACCCTTATATTTTAGTTTTAACTCTTAGTTAATTAGTTTGACACTTACCATGTCACTTTGTATTTTTATATTATATAATTAATAACCATACTATATACCTCCAAGATACACCCATTTGGTCCATTAATGATACACCTATCATGATATAAGTCTCTTGGACGAAACTTAGTTTTTTAGGAATTGAATATCAATTAATAATATAATATTTGTTTCAAAAACTCATTTATGGCAATTTTGACACTATTTGGAAAATTGATTTTTGTGAAAATCATAACAGAATGATTACTTCAAAAAATGGTAATTAAATCAATACTAACATTTCATATTAACCAATAAAATTATTTTAATTCATAAAAAGTCTCAAATTATATTTATTTGGGTATTTATAATATCAATTATCATAATTTTTCACTATTATGGTAATTACTGCATCATCATTGTGTCATACATAAATTAAATTATTTAATGTCTAGAAAATTATAAATAAAATATAATTATGTAGGAAATATTTTTATATTTCTAATGAATATTTATAATCGAATTTATCTTATGTGTAATCCTATATTAAAATTTTATTAGTAAATAAAATTTGATTTTAACTCTTTTAACTATTGTTTGAATTAAATAATAATAAATGTCCTAATCTAATCAAAGTGGTCCTAAATGATAAGATTTTATTCCTAAAGTTGTTTTTGGTCGAGATACACTTTTCCAATAGAATTAGGACATGTGTTAGGGTAATAATAATATCATTTTTACCCTTAATTACCGTATTTACTTTTAAAGGTGGTAAATAAAAGTAAAAAGTTACTATTCACCAAAAATTATTTTCATCTCATGGAACCACATTTTATTCCTTGATATTAATCGTTTCTCTCGGATTTTTGAAATTTCACTGACAGAAGTGGTAAAATTATGTTTTATGAAAAATTTGATTATTTAAACTACTACTTAGTGGTTTCACTATTCATAAAAAAATGAGGTTTTTTAGAAAAATACCAAAAATTCACCCTAGGACAATTTTTATATTCCGAATCCAAAAATGAAGTCCATTTTGAAAAATAAAATTTATAAATATCAAAACGTGGGTATTACTGTTCATAACAGCTAGTTTGATTGGTTGTGGTGTGTTAGAACTCGATGTTGCGTACAACACACGGTATCACATTATTCAAAGAGAAGCATACCGTAGAAGCTTGGGGTGTTACATTCTCCCCTACTACAATAAATTGTGTCCTCACAATTTGAAAAAAAAATTCGAAAATAAAAGGTTGAAAATAGAAAATACGTTTGTGGAAAACCCATATCGGAAATAGGGTTATTAAAGTTTAGATTTAATAAGGGGGAAAGGGAAATGAGAATGTCACCACCAAATTAGGGTTTCGAATAAGAGAATATTGGTGGAAATTATAGACATGTAATTATAGAGAAAACATAAATATTTATAGGGAGTGATTAAGGTCATCAATCACAAACAAGTGTAAATTTGAGGGCCACAAAGCCATCAATCTATGATGATTTAATATATCATCAGTTCAACAAAACATAAGTTATTAGGATAACACAATTTTTATTTTAGTCTACCATCCCTAAAGTTTAAGAATTAATTTCTTCATAGAATAAGTGATATATATATATATATATACTTGACCAGTAGAGTTTCATACTTCAACTAATTTCTACCACAAACTCATCTTTCACTCCAAAAGATAACCGAACTCAAAAATATTATATATATCCTAATCATATAAGGTTCTAAATGATAACACACATGCCATTATAATGATGAAAAATATTTTTTAATAACCAGGGACTTCCTATAGGCTAGTGGTAGGTAATAAAGGAATGCCGCAATTTGGTTGTGGGTTCGATTCCTACAGCTTTGTCCGACGCGACGGGTTACCACCTAACCTATAGGTTTTCCATTTCCTAAAACTATAGTATCATAATATTACAAAAATAATCATAAGAAATGTTTTAAAATTAAACAATGCTATCCAATGTTCAACTTAATCCATTCCAAACATTATAGTTATCCAATGTACCTCCCTTAAGACTCTCTGTAAAAGATATATAAATACCAAAATCAATTGTAACATCAGATTCCCCCAAAGTAAAGTTTCTCGTATTATCGCATACTGAAAATATTATTACCTTAGTCATATTAAAACCTTAATTAAAACAACAAGTACTGCAGTACAATCCTTATATATATCACATTATTCTGTCTCATAACCAGAATATAATCCTTATGTCCAAAAATACAAATACATTAATTATCCCTCTTCAACTGTAGTAACAGCGTAAGCTTGGCCTTGATCCCTTGGCCTTTTCTGAGGTAAGTTCCCTCGGAACTTAGGGCATTCATTTTCATAATTCCCCATTTATCTACAATTGTAGCATTCAACATCGACAGCCTCTTTCTTTCCCTTGCAATCACGAGCCCGGTGACCTTTTTCTCCACATTTATAACAAACTCCCATTCCTTTTAGGCATGTACCATGGTGTTTCTTCCCACAATTTTCACATAATGGAAAATCCTTCATTCCCTTTTTCCCCTTATCTGTCTCTTTATCCATCGTTCTCTTCTTCTCTTGCTTTACTTAATTGTCATAAGATTTAGAGAATTCCTTTTCTGTCTTAATAGCACATTAGACTATATCTTCATATGACGAGAAGTTTTGTGAGATTAATGCTTGACGAAGAAATGGTTTTAGCCCATCAAAGAAACGATAAATCTTACTTATTGGGTTATGTATATAATCTCTAGTATACCTTGCTAACCTTGTAATGTTAGCCTCATACTTTGTGACATTCTCATCCCCCTTTTGTCTCAGACTCAGAAATTGCCTTTCCATATCAGCTCGATGGTCACGAGTAAATTATTTTTCTAAAAACAGATCTTTGAACTCCCTCCATTCCATATTTGATACTTCATCATCTTCCATCGTGTTTTGAATCAATGACCACCATTGATCAACATCTCCGGTGAGGCAGTAAATTGCCATGATAACTTTTTCCCTTTCACTACATCCCAATGCCTGAAATATTTTCTCTAGGGAACTTATCCATTGCTCAGCTACCAATGGATTTGTACTCCCATTGAACATTGGTGGTTGTTGCCTCATGAAGCGATCTAACATTGGTCCTCCACGCTGTGGATTGGGGTGCTATATACGGGTAAGGTTATTATTCATAACCTAAGTGATTTGTCCCAGTATGGGGATTAGTTGATCAGCACCAGTTGCATCACTAGCTCCACTATAATTATCTTGAGTAGGAGGGAAATCCCTACATTGAGTACGTGCATTGATACGGTTTCCATTTCTTCCACTAGGCACCATTTCTAAACAATGGCTTAAGCTAGATCAGTTTATGAATCAAAATACATAATTCCATACTTATAAAACACTTAACATAAATTGAACTATTTATGGATATAATCCATAATCATAAAAATGTTTTCTTTGAGTAAGTATATACTCATAAACCCTTCATAATTATTTGTAAAGAAAATGAGATTTATCCTAAGATAATCCCCCTGGAGTGTCGTAACCAAGAGTGCAGTAAGGCCCGTTGTTGTGCACCAGTTCTCGTTTGAGTCCAGCTCAAAGCAATGTTTTCAGGTTTTACCCCTAGGTACATCTGTGCCAGAGCCGCCTCGACCTGCTCGTATCCAGACAGGGATGTATTTCTCGGAAAACTCACAAAATCTCTACAATACCAAAATTCTAGGAAGTTATTCTATACTAATTTTCAATGTCTATCTTTGGTCTATGTGCTCTAATCAGAGTTTATCTAAATCTAGCTTCCAAGTTTGTACTAAACTTTCTCTGATACCAACTGTAATGCTCCGACCCCAGTTACCCAGAGTCAGTGCATTATTACACAATATTAGCATGATCACAAGAAAGATCAAGTCTCAAAAGACCGATTAGTTTAGTAGCCTTGGAATAACTAGATACATTAATAATGTTTACATTAAATGATAAAATGAAAAATACAACAATATAGTCTCCATAGTCCACACTCTTATCCCCTCATACTATCCCTACAGGTGATTCATAAATTACTTCTTCACATCCTAGGAAAAATAAATCATAGAAAAGGGGTGAGCTCAAATGCCCAGTAAGGATAACAATATAGAGGAAACTTTTATAAATAAGAATAAACATTTAAGGCAATGTATAACTAAGAAAAGACTTTTATAATTGAACTTAAACATAGAATGGAAAAAATAAAATGAAAAAATTCCATTTACTTATTCACATGGATATTCTACTAATCGAATAATCACATGCAATATCAATAACCACTTTCATAATGATGGAATGCATAATGCCAGACTATCATAACCACATAGCCAAGGCCTCGTGCCAAGACTACAAATAATATTTTTTCAAGGCCTTGTGCCAAGAAACTAGTTTGTCTCATGAGACCTACCAATGCATCGAGGAGCTATAGCGGGCTCCACCCATCACATATTAAGTCTAATGCATTCCTTATATGAACAGGTTTAAACATAACATAATCATTCGTATTAAAACAAGCATACGAAATGTCAATACGTTCTCCAAAAACAATGAATTGAATAAAAATAACACATCCACATTCAAACAAATCACAAAATATTCAATATAATGTGGAAGTTTTGTATCATAATAAATCAACTTCAAATAAGCTTAAATTCCATCAAAGGATGTTGACATAGATGAAATCAAAACTATTTGAGAGAAATATCCGGTTTTTTGAAATCATTTAAAAGTCACATAATTATAAAATAAAACATTTACTTTTAAAATTTTCTTATAAGCTTGTAAGGGATGCTTCGAAGATTTTATAACGGCAAAAAATAGCTGCACCCGCCGTATAAGTTAAAAAAACATTCTTACCTTAATTCTGTCAAAAAAGTTAAAAAGGACCTTGTTTGGAAAATGATGGAAATATTCCATTATAAACCACTTATAAAAGTCAAAAAGGGTATATATGACTTTAACCCATATTCTAGTAAATAGTAAAAATGTTTTGAAGTACATTTTTAAGAAACATGGATGTGGATGATAAAGAAGTCCTAGTAGATTATTACGTATAAACAACCTTGGATAATGAAGTGATTGCGAAATAAACCCATACCTTGTAATTTTCCTTGGTTGAGGGTAGGTTAAACTCCTATATAATGGTGAAATAATTTATATTAAATTAAAAAAGAATTATATACATTAATATGATATCATATATGATCTTTTAACATTGATTTGTTACTAATATCTTAGAATTATCGTCGTTTCGGGTGTTAAATTACTCGTTTGCTTTTATATATTTTGTTACATAAGCTGTGTATGTTAAGGATAGGTTGTAAATTATTCATATCCAAAATTATATCAAGTTCTTAAACATTATTTTTAATCATCAAATGAGAATTATACTTGAATGGATACGATGGAGAATGAATCTCATCGCGTTCGTGGAGACGGTAGTCCGTACGTACGCATGAGCGACAATATCATTCTTTTGATATTAAAATAATATATAATTGGATGGTATATAATATATACAGAATCATTATCATGTTATATTTATTATTTACATGAATTACACATCATTATTATACCCATACAAATAATAATTTATTGAATAACAATTACACCATGATGTGGAGATGGTAGGCCGTACGTATGCACGTATGGTGACATGTCATTCAATGGATGGATAGAATAATGAATTTGGTTGTACCATATTAATAATAACATCAATGTATATATAATATATTGGAGTTATTATTTTATACTGGTAATAAAAAAGATAGAAAACATGGAAGAAGAAATGGACTTGACAAGGTGTGGTGAAATCATTACCTCTCCTTCGGGTTCTTCCTTTTGATTTGATCAAAAGGGATCTTTAGGTTGGATTTCTGACTAAAGTAAGGCCTCTAGGATGAAGTGAGGAAAGTTGAGAGAGTATTTGGGCAGGGGTTGGCCGAAACAGAAGGCTTTTAAGGTGTGAATTAATGAGAAGGGGGAGTTCCCTTTTATAAGAGGGGTGAGGGGCTCCTTTGGAAAAGCTAGAAATATTATTTTATAATAAATTTATATTCGGTTTCTAATGGCTCCAAAGAATATTATTTAAAGGTTAAGGTGGGGATTGGTCAACAACCGCTAAAAAAATAGAATTTATACAGGTTTGGGTCATTATATTAACCTTATCTTTTAGTTTTAACTCTTAGTTAATTAGTTTGACACTTACCATGTCACTTTTTATTTTTATATTATATAGTTAATAAACTTACAATATACATCCAAACGACCCCAAGTGGTCCATTAATTATACACCTATCATGATATATGTCTCTTGGACGAACCTTAGATTTTTTAGGAATTGAATATCAATCAATAATATAATATTGTTTTTAAAAACTCTTATGTCAATTTTGACAATATTTGGAAAATTGATTTTTTTGAAAATCATAACAGAATGATTACTTAAAAAAAAGTTTATTAAATCAATCCTAACATGTCCTATTAACCTATAAAATTAGTTTAATTCATAAAAAGTCTTAAATTATATTTATTTGGGTATTTATAAAATCAGTTATTTTAATTTTTCACTATTATGGTAATTACTGCATCATCATTGTGACATAAATAAATTAAATTATTTAATGTCTAAAAAATTGTAAATAAAATATCATTATGTAGGAAATCTTTTCATATTTCTAATGAATATTTATAATCAAGCCAATCTTATGTGTAACCCTATATTAAAAATGATTTAGTAAATAAACTTTGATTTTAACTCTTTTAACTCTTCTTTGAATTAAATAATAATAAATGTCCTAATCAAATCCAAGTGGACCTAAATGATAATATTTTATTCCTAAGATTGTTTTTGGTCCAGATACACTCGTCCAATAAAATTTGGACATGTGTTAGGGTAATATTGATATCATTTTTACCCTTAATTACCCTATTTACTTTTAACCGTGGTAATAAAAGTAAAAGTTACTATTCACCAAAAATTATTTTCATCTCATTAAACCACATTTTAATTCTTGATATTAACCGTGTCTCTAAGATTTTTGAAATTGCACTCACAGAAGCGGTAAAATTATGTTTTATGAAAAATTCAGTTTTTTAACTACCACTTAGTGGTTCCACTATTCATCAAAAAATAATGTTTTTCAGAAAAATACCAAAAATTCACCCTAGGATAATTTCGATATTCCGAATCCAAAAATAAATTCCATTTCAAAAAATAAAATTTATAAATTTCAAAAAGTGGGTATTACAATTAATAGCGGCTAGTTTGATTGGTTGTGGTCTGTTAGAACTAGATGTTGCGTACAACACACGCTATCACATTATTCAAAAAGATGCGTACCGTAGAAGCTTGGGGTGTTACATCTATGTTGTTCTGTATTCTATAGATGGATGTACCTCAATGAATAATATAAGAAGATTTTTAAAGGGTGTGTCAAAAATCAATGTCAACCAGAGGGTTGTATTGTGAAGTGAAATATTGTAGAAAAAGTCATTGAATTATGTACCGAATACATGTCCGGTGTGGATATTATTAGTCTAACAAAATCTCATCACACTGGGTGGCTTGTGGGTGAAGGAAGTTTTGGAAGAGATGTTGTCACAATCAATATTATAGATCAAGAGTAGGCCCACCTTTACGTTTTTCGTAAAACATTGGAGGTTTCATCATATGTTGAAACCCACATAGAAATTGGTAGGCATTTTAATCTATCAGGGGATGAAATATAGATATAAAATACATATAATCAATATTTCATAGGATGGTTTTCAGACCATATTTATAAGGAGTCAGATGAAAATCCAGATTGAATTTCAGAACGACTTCAATTGCTAGCTTAAGGACCAAGTGTGTATGTACTATCTTATAATGGTTATGTAATTAATGGTTATACATTCTATACAAATGACATGATTTTTAAGTACCATGCAAAATAGAGGAGTTACACTTATGGCTAAAGCGATGCATGTTTTTGGTTATAAGGATAGACATCCAATTTATGTGAATATGTCATACTTTGGCATCACCAAAGAAATATGGGAGTTGGATTATACAATATTCCAAGTGCTGATTATTCATTTCAAGTGGATTGATAAAATGAGTGATGTTAAAATAGAAAAATTGGTTTTTTTGAAAGTTGATTTTAATAAGGAAGGGTGAAAAGATGGACCATTTATAGTGGCATCACATTAAATGCAAGTATTTTATGTTTTAGATACTACTAACCAAAAGTGTTCAATTGTTTTGTTATCAACCAAAATCACTGAAGGGTCATGTGAAAATTCAACTGAGGATAACCCATTCATTGGGACATTTCTAACATTTCACAGTGGTCCCATTGTAGATGTAATTTTTTATTTCATAGGATACCACAATAATGTTATTTGGATAGTCGATAGTGGGGTCAAATTCCTTCATGATTTTATGAAATAGTGTTCAATAATCAGGTTATATTTTTGGTAATCTAAATCCAGTTACCTTGTGTTATTATCCATTCACTACTACATTTATGTACTCTAAATTAAAAGTTAAACCACTTTTGAAGTTAATGAATTATGCATGTTCTGGTGGTCCCAATCCTAAGGAATAATAGGTCTCTCAACCTATTGCTGCTCGTAGTGGAGATGAACAATGACCTTCTGCATGTGTTAGTTCTCCCAATCCTAAGGAACCACAGGTTTCTTAACCTGTTCCTACTCCTAGTATAGAGGTATAATGAACATATTCAAATGTTTATGATACCGCTCTAGTGGAACAATATATTGAAAATGTTGACTCTAAGGAAATGGTAGGCGATGAAGGACCGACGACACAAAAAAAACATGAGCTCCATAGTTTGACGGTGTTAGAAAAATTCATTAAGGGTAAAATCAAAGGCATCAAATAAATGTTCAGATGGAATGCACAAGGTTGGAATTTTAACCCCAACAAGACCATGTTAAGTAGTTACATTGGAATCGTCACTCGACAATGCATACCGATTGGTGTAGATTGGTGGCACCATTCTGTGTTCAGAATCAAGACACTGATGTGGGAAGTGATTATGGTAACATTATGATATCATTTCATTATTTTACTAAAAAATAAAAAAATGAAACGATGTCTTACACTTCATCATCTTTTGTAGAGTAAACTAATAGTAGATGACTCCCACAAAAGTATGTATTAATGCATGCTAGAAGGATTTAGAGAGGCTTTCACACAATTAAAATGATACATCATCTTAGAGATAATGAATCAAAAATAAGCATGCACCCACAGCTTATCTACGCACACCTCATAACCCTAGAAGCATGGGATGGGTTTACTGGACATCGTGGGGATGTGTCTTATTAGGTATATTATGGCTAGTAATATGTTGTTTGAAGATACATGTATTCATCACTTTGATTAAAAAAAATTATGAAATATAAACTGAGTGCTGAAAATAAGAAATAGGAAGAAAAACCAATGTAACACTACCATAAAGCAAGGATGGGGTACTTTTGCACATGAAAAAATGGTACACATTTTAAATCTACCATAATATTTTTAGTTGACATGAAATAACAACATAATTATGTTCCTCTCTTTATATGTGTATTGATGACTCCAAATCCAAGGACACATCCATCCCCTTCCATGTGCTATAGAAAGAAGTTCCTGTAAATAAATATTGGATGAGAATAGATGAAAACACTCTAAAACTGTGGGAAACATGTGTAAGTATGTCATAATAAAAATAAAATTTTCTCTAAAATTATTTCATAACAATGATTACTTATTTTCCTATATTTTCTATCTGACATTGTCTCAAGAATCAGAAACACATATACTGGATTAACACATACTATTGATTGCCATGAAGAGGCCACAACTATATGCTCGTGTCAAAGTTAAGGGGTTTGGGGTGACACCCCGAACACATTTTGAGAAAAATAAAAGTGCATCAATGTAAAGAAATGAAAAAGATGATATAAACACTAGCTAACCTTGATGAAAAATTCAAATGGTAGAGAGAGATGCTAGCAAATGTTACGGGTGAAGAAAAGAGAATAAACAACTCAAGAACAACCATTTCCTGACGATCCCCCCACCCAACCCACACCATCCCACCCCCCAACAACTTTGAGTCAAGCCATTCCACTCAAAATGCTATCTTGGTCGAGGTAATCAGTGTTCTAATAATTGATTTAGTGAAATTTGAATTAGACATAAACTGATACCTTTCTTGTACTGATATTATGTTGGGTGATAATGAATGTGATTTATATCTATCAACACCCAACCATCACGTTGTAGTGAGGGATATGGTTTTCAATATCCAAAACGACATGCTACACAACAGACCACTTACAATAGGTCATGTGAGAGTATCGATTCACATAGCCCATGATCCGATCACTGAGATACCTGTTCCAATTGATGTGGAAGATATTCATAATGTTGAACAAGGTGTTATAACATTCATCACATGGTTGTAAAATATTGTAAAAAACATGTTGGTATTCATTTCCAATTTATTTTTCAAGCTAAACCATTAACAAATGAAGAAAAAAGGTTTAAACTAATGAATTTTATTATATGTAGACACAAAAAAGGGGTGAAATGAAAGACCCACTCAAAACAATCTAAACGATCGACCTACCGATAAAAAAGACCTACCAAGGAAAAATTTTCCCCACCTATTCTATATTTTCATTTACTATCATTGAAGGTTCATGTGTATACAAAGTTAAAAAATAAATGTATTCACATAGTTGATTTTGAATAAAATATGTATAGAGAGGACTTTCAAGACTTCATTAGTGTTGAGAATGTAAGTGAAATAATCAACTCTAATTGGCTAGGCACCTTAGTTGTAATTGTATTCAAGAGGTATGTTTTCGTGATTTGATTTTCAAAAAGATTATATTCTATGTTAATTATGACTAAATACATTTCATATTTTTTGAAGGCATATATATCAAAAAAATAAAATGATTTCCCCATGATTTTTTGGACTCATTATTCCTCACACCACCTCTACAGAATAACTAAAAATAGAATAAAAAAGATGATGAAATAATGGAAGAGATACTTGAATCATTTTAAAGAAAACTTACAGATGGCAGACTCTTCTTAATACCAATGATGTGGGGGAAAAACTCTACATTTTAATCATATCCAATATATATATATATTTATTTAATTACATAAAACCTTTTGTGTTTTTAAGAAGCCTTGGATGATCATTGTTGTCAATTTGGATTCTCCAAAGATTTATTTCGTAGATTCAATGCAAGGATACCCAAAAAACTGACCACAGATGATGGTGATTTTTAATTTGTAATACACTACATCCCTCATTTTAGAACTAAACATCATGTTATATTATTTATATTATCTTTTAATGTGGATTCTATTATGATAGTTTGGTGCATCAATATCTTCAAAAACTAGGAATGAGGCTAGGGGATAAGTATGAGGACCCTGACTAATTCTATGACTGTAAAAGTAACCGTGTATATATAATAAGATTTCACTATCCAAATAGATATAAAAACAAATTACTTGTTTTTTATAATTTATCTATAGTGTCTAAAACAAACAAATGGAAAAGATTGTGGTTATTATGTTTATAAATTTATGAGAGAGATCATATTCCATGAACAAACTAGAATCCTTTAAGAATTATTTTCAATTATAATTACTATTTCATTTAAAATATTTATTAATACTTTGGGTGTTTATATTTTTTCATTACTATTGTGACTGTCAAAAGGACTCGTATTGACAAGATGATATAGATTTGTTTAGAAATGAATGGAAAACATTTGTGATGGAACAATGAACACAAATAGCATAAATATGTTACTTTTATGGAAGTAGTGGATTTTTTTATATTTATGTTTAATTTAATTCTATTCGGTATTTATCACATAAGAATTGTTTTCTTATACATGTGGATTCCATTATTCGAGTTCTAGTGGTTTTTTCTAAGATGCTCATGCTCATGAGAGATAGGACATTAGGGCTGCAACTCATAATTCAATGGGAAGGTAATGGTTTTTTCAATATACTATGTTTTTTCATAATATTATTTATTCTTTACTCCATTAAAATAATATAAATTTAATGTTTGACAACTCATGTAGACAAAACCTTCCAAATACTTCCTCACCCTCAAAATCTTGTCACTCCTAAAGTGTCAGCATTTATGATTTTCTTTCAAAATTTAATGGATCTAACATGAAGGAAAGTGATAATTGGTGGCACTGAAATGTTTCCAGTTTGACAAAAAAATATAATGGAAACTGTTGTAACATTGGCATTTATTATTTTTTAAAGACTTTGGGATGTATAAGAATTAGTCATACCTCAATAATTTGTGATGTGTAGGAATTAGTCTCATTTCAAATGGATACACGATGTTACTAGTATGACTCAAAGTATCTCTTTTTATTTAAAATTTAATTTAATTTAGGTGAAAAGAACAAGTGACATACTGAAAATAGAGAAAATGAATTCAGATTGTTTTTCTACATTAGGAAAATAATCTATAATTCATTTTTGATGTGTATGAATCAAAATAACCTCAATATGATGAACGTTATGAATGGTATAACTCATAGTGTATCTTTTTATATAAAATTGACATTAATTTATGTAAAATGAAGATGTGACATACTAAAAACTGAGAAAATGAATTTAGCTTATTTTGAAACTTTAGGAAAAAAATCCATGATTTATTTATGAGATGTAGAAATTAACCACACCTCAATTCAACACACGGTGTGACCAGTATGACTAAAAGTGTATGTTATCAGTTTTAAATTGACATTCTAGTTTAAAATGTTTCACTCATTAAAAACCAAGAAAACATTCTATAGTTGTCTTTATAATGTAGTAAAATGATTCAAAAGCCATTTGAGATGTGTATGAAGTAGTCTCACATCAAACTAACACATGATGTGACTGGTATGACTCAAAATGCATGTTTTCAGTTTGAAATGAAACTTTAATAAAAAATACATGTGACATAATAAAAACTAAGAAAGCATATTGAGATTTTTTTGATACTTTAGGAAAATTATCTATAAGTCATTTTTCACGTGTAGGAATAAACTGCACCTCAATATGATACACAGTGAGACCGATATAACTGAAAGTGGATATTTTTATTTAAAAATGACATGAATTTTAGTAAAAGGGACACGTTACAAACTTAAAACTAGAATAATGATTTTAGCTTATTTTGAGCATTTAAGAAAACAATCCATGAGTCATTTTTGATGTGTAGGAGTCAACCACACCTTAATACAATTCACAGTGTGGCCTGTAAGACTCAAAGTGTCTCTTTATATTTAAAATTGACATTAATTGAAGTAAAAAGAACAACAGGCCTACTAAAAAATGATAAAACACATTTTTATTCTTTTGAATATTTTTGAAAATAATCAATAATTAATTTTTGATATGTAAGAATAAAAAAACTACAATCTAAATCATGGTGTCACCGATGTGACTAAAAGTGGTTGTAATTAGTTTTAAATTGACATTTTTTCTCAAAACGTGTCACTCACTGAAAAATAATAAAATGTTCCCAGATTGTATTGATAATTTTGGAGAGAGTTTTATAAAAGATTTTTTATGTGTATGAAGTAGTCTCACATCAACTCGATGCACGATGCGACTGTTATGACACAAAATGTGTGTTTCTAGTTTTTAATGCCATTTTAGTAAAAAAATGGCAAAATAAAAACTTAAAAAAATGAATTTGGATTGTTTTGATTATTTAGGAAACTATATATAAGTCATTTGTGTTTGCCATTAATCATCCACACCTCATTAGTATGCATGGTGTGGCTGGTATAACTCAAAGTGTCTCTTTTTATTAAAAATTTACATTAATTTTAGTAAAAAGAATGAGTGAAATACCAAAAACCGAGAAAACATGTTCAGTTTATTTTGATAATTTAGGAAAATGATCTATGGATAATTTGTGACATATAAGAATCAATTCCACCTCAATAAGACGAACAATGTGACCGATATAACTCCAAATGTGTCCTTCTATTTAAAATTGTCATTAATTTAGGTAAAAAAGAACATGTGACATGCTAAAAACAAAGAAAACACATTTGGATTGTTTTGATACTTTAGGAAAATGATCCATAAGTAATTTATGATGTATAGTAATAAACAATATCCAAATTCGATTCATGGTTTGACTGATATGACTAAAATTGTGCACTATCAGTTTAAAATTGACATTTTAGCTCAAAATGTGTTACTCAATAAAAACCAAGAAAACACACTATGATTATCTTGATAATTTAGGAAAATGATTCATAAGTCATTTCTAATTTCATTGAATTAGTCTTATGTCAAACCAATTCATGATGCATCCATTATGAATAAAAATGATTATTTCAAATTTAAAATGACATTTAGAAAAAAAAACGGACATACTAAACACCAAGAAAATACATTCAGATTATTTTGACACATTAGGAAAACGATATCAGTAATTTTTGACAGCTAGGAATCAACAACACCTGAATCTGACTCACAGTGTGACCAGTATAACTCCAAATGTTTCATTATTTAAATATTATGTTAATTTTAGTAATAGAATAAGTGACATACTCAAAAACAAGAAAACACATACATATTGTTTTCATAATTTGTAAAAACGATCCATAACTCATTTATGACAAGTAGAAATCATCTCCACCTCAATACAATGCATGGTGTGACTGGTATAACCGAAAATGCTTCTTTTTTATTAAAAATTATCATCTTATTATTGTATTATTTCATGTTAATGTTTAATTTATTTCTTAATTGTATTAGTAACGTAATATTTGTTTTATTATTGAGGCAGAATCTTTTTCCTGAGTTTGGATTATTTATTAGACAATTGATACTATGAGTGGAGATTTTCTAGAGGGGATCATGGGTATCCAAAGATGATATATTAATGTTTTTAACTTTTTTTTTGGATATTTGTAAATTTAATTATATAAATCATTGTTTGAAATGAATATAACAATGTTTTTTATATGCTATGGATGAATATTTTTGTATTCATGATGTCAATTAAATGTATATTCCATTATTTGAAATTACAAGTTTTTGTTAGGTGTGTTGTTATTTTAACAGTACATTGCAGCCATCTAGGCCTTTATTAGCATTATTTCGAGTGCTGATAAAGGTTGTTCATTATCCGTGCTAAAATATGGCTAATAAAGGAGGTATTTATCAGCGCTTTTTTAATTGTAGTAGTGAATGAAAATATATATTCATACATATTCATATGATTATTATAAATATCTTAATATTAATTTAAATAATATATTTCCATCTATATGTAGTTGTTTAAATATTAAATATACATTTATATAAATAGATGAATATTTTAATTTATATTTTTAATGTAAATAAAATTTTGATATCACTAAAAATGGGTATTGAGATGGAACTATTGTTTGACTCATATGTTTCTAGAAGAAATTGTCTAATATAAACTATATGTGAGAAGATGGTTATCTTCATTATCAATATATTATTATTTTATCATATTTACCACCATCTCCATTTGAGGGGAGTAAATCATATGGGATGCATGGTGAAATATACATTTTATTGGTAGGATAAAATAAACATGTCCTCACATATTTAGCAACTAAATGAGAGGTTTCATTTGATATTATAAAATATTTTTCATTTTTATTTTTCAAATATGCATTAGTAATTATGTTAAAAAATGATTTACATAGATGAGGGAAAACAATAAATTATAAAAAATATATGTCCCAATAAATTAATTTTAAAAAAATAATAAAAAAGAATATTTTTATCCAAAAAATATATCAATTTCATTTTAATCATTTGAAATAAATTACCATTTATATAATTCAACACATTTTAATTATATTACTAAAAAATAAAAACAAAAAATAATTTATCAAGCAATATATAAATTTAGTTTTCTAAGTATGTCTTTTTACATTTAGAAACATATGTATCTATGTTTTAAGACTTTAATCCAACCACGTTTTGTGACATTAATCAAGTTCGGGACACCACCAAGAAATGCTATGTGAGTCAGAAAAGGCTGAAACCCTAACCCAATTCCAACGCCCCAAAATCAGCCACTTATAATGATGATCTATTCCAAAAAAACATTAGAAATCAAAATAATGAAATATTCAAGGAAAAAAAATTTTAATTAAAATAAATAGCGGGTATGAATGGGTCAGCACACATGGAATCATATTGTGCAGTAAAAAAAGAAAAAATAGATGGGCATTGGGGAAGACATAGCAGATCCATGACAGGAGGGAGTGAGCTACATGTGATCACATTGGAGGCCGACGTCGTCGCGGCGCTGGGTTGTCCAGGAAGAACCAATGAAAGAGCATGCTTAGGGTGGGTTCGGAAGAGGCCATTACTCTACGATTGATCCTGTGGAACACCATGTATGGGAGCATTAGGAGGATGGAGAGGGGAAACTGCGAAGGATGAATATCATGGCGTGGAAGAAAAGGTCTAGGAGTAGGTTCGTGGGAGTCGGGTGGGACACGAAATGGGACACCGTCTACCCTTGGTACTTTACTTGAATAATGCCTTTGAGAACCTTGAGAAGGTTCATGAAATATATTAATTGAGAGGCTTGAGACCAACACCGCACATGACACTTATATAGCCTTATCATTCTCTACGTATTTTCTTAGTGTTCCCTGGCTGATGATGTCTTTACTCCTTCTCCTCCTATACACGGTGTTCCAAACGATCAATCGTAGATTAATGGCCACCATCGGACCTATAGTATCGAGGCTCCTTCATTGGTTCCTCACAAAGCCGTGAGGACGTGGGCTACCAGTTTGATTGCACCAACCCTGAGAAGGTTCGCAAAATATATGGCCTTCTCATTCTATACATTTTCTCATTGTTCCCAAGATGATGATGTCTTTACTGAGCCTTTTCTAGGTTCTAATAGGGATTCTTTAGGATAAGTATCAGGGGAATCACCTTTGGACACCCACCCCACTTCCATGAATCTCCTCGTCCTCGCCAGTTAATTCCGCTCCATGCTCTACATCCTTCACAATTTATTACCACACTCTCCCCTCTATACCAAAGCCCTAAACATTACTACTCATCCATTTATTTCACATCCTCAGGTGTTTTGGGGTGTTACAATTGTAATAAAAAATGTAAAAACATTAATATGAATGGTTCATTTGAGTGTCTTTAATATACACCATAAAGACATAGAATAATCTAATAAATATGATGTGGATGAAAAAAACGTTTATTTGAAAAAAAGACATAAAAAAATGGTGATGTTATTTTTTGTGGTATTTAGGGGAGTTATACATATTAAAAAAATGTTAAACAATAAATATGAATGGTGTTTGAGTGTATTTAATATTCACCATTATAAGACATAAAAATGTAAAAAAGTGATGGGAATGAAACAAAAAAAAAATTGAAAAAAAGGATTGTATGAAAAAAAAATTGTGGAAGAAAACATTGATGGCAATAGATAAAAATTATAAAGAAAGTAAAACATTACAAAAGAAATATACATTATACATTTGAAAATATAAATATATATATATGGGAGAAATAAATATGTTTAGATATTAGGATAATTATAATTATAAAATAAATTGAATTTATAAATAATAATAATAAACGTTATTTAGTTAATATAGTTGCAAGATCCTCGTTCTTTCCATCAATGTTCGATTAATCATTTCAACCATGTAAGGCATTTCAGGAACTATTTTTTTATATCGTAGGCATTTGTGTCTCTCGTAGTACCCGAAATTCCAACTACAAGAAAAACTTGGTCTAAAAATGGTTTTTTAGTATTTAGTGTCTATTTAAACCAGTGATAAATATTGTGTGATGATTTCTAATAGTTTCATGAATTTGGGTGTTTGGAATATTTTTTCAAATGGAATTTAGAAACAGTTTAAACCACCACAAAATATTTAGTGGAAACTTTTTATTTTATTTTTTTTCTTAAATTTATTATTCATTATATATTTACAAATATATATATATATATATATATATTAATGTATATAAATATTCATAAATATATAACCATATCTATAAATATATATTTTCATCAATAAATATTCATTAAAAATAATATATATATATATATATATTGTAAAATATAATAGTCTATATATATATATACCTAGATAATATATATAAATAAATATAAATACATATAAATATAAATTAACATAAATAGATAGATATAATTATCTATAAAGATATAAAAATATAAATACATTAACATAACTATATATAAAGACATATATATTAATAATGACAGATAAATATACCTAAATTTATATAAATACACAAACAAACACAAATATGTATATATATATTTGTAAAATTAAAGATAATTATATATAAATATAAAAATAAATAAAAATAAAAACCCATATAAAGATACAAAAATACACACACATAATGATATATATGTATTCACACATAATATATATAAATATATACAAATAAATAATAAATAATAAATAATATATAAACACACACACAAACACACATATATATAATTATATATATATACCCACATAACATATATAAATATATATAAATATCGAAAAAAATAAATAAATATTTTTAAAAAAGATTTCAAATTAATAATTAATAAGAAATAATTAGAAAATCATTAAAATTTAAAATTTTAAAAATAAAAAATATCAATTAATCATTATTAATTATTATAAATTTTAAATAAATAATAACAAGTTCATATTAAATAATAAATAAGAACAAATAATACATAATGCATTATAATAATCATCATAAAATAATAATAATAATAACAACAATAAATAAATAATAAACAATATATAATTATAAATTAAAAGTAAAAACATTTTTTAAAATAAAACAAAAAAATTAAATAAAAAATTAAATACTACCACTTGTTTTTTTAGTGGAGGTTTAAACCGCTGCAAAATGAACAACCACTAAATAATAAATAAACATCATGAATTAGCTATGGTTTTATAATTCTTCCGCTAAATAAATAACAACTATAAATCATTGGTTTTGAAAACCACCACTAAATAAAATGTCGCTAAACACCATTTGTTTTTGCAGTGTCCTTCCAACACACTCACCACAATTTTCTATCACAGACACTTCACCTTATACCCTATTTCCTGACCACTAAATCTTTTCCTTGAAAGAAAAACTACAAACATTTCTAACTTGTTTTTCATGAAGTATGGCCACATCGTTTGAACATATTTGTGCACATTAATCACTACCTATTATCAGTGATAAAATAAAAGAATTGATAAAGAGGGTTCTTTTATTAGCACTAATGATAAGAATTGATAAATGATGTCTTTATGAATGACACACAAGCACTGATAGGAGCTAAATTTTATTAGTGTTTTTTTAGTGTTGATAAAGACCGGTTTTATAACTATTTTCTTAGCCATTATCTTTTATTTTTTACCACTGATAAAAGATTCATTTATCATCATTTTTCATTGCACTATTAAAATGGGCCCTTCATAAAAAATATAAGTTATAAAAAATCACATATTAGAATATAAATATATTTTTATTGATATATATGAAATATATTTTCATAAATATGATTTATGTGATACTAAATATGTATTTACACTTAATATATAATTTATTTAGTAAAAATTGTTTAAAAAATAATTATAAATAATTATTAATTATTAATTTGTAAATTAGTATTATGTAATAGTTATTTAACAACAATTTGGTGATAGAAAAAATTAATGAATTAATTAATATTTTAAAATAAGTTGAATACATGACATGAACTTTAAACAATGATAACTTTTGATCCATATGCCTGTTTTGGATCCATGTGATATGAAATCAAATATATGGAAGATCTCATTATTTTTAATACCCAAGGGAACCCCAATCTCTATATTTTCTAGACTTCTATCAGTACTTTTTTTTAGCAATGATAAAAGTCAAAAAAAAAATGAAAAAAACCTATTAATCATAGGGCAGACTCACCAATCTTTTAACAGCGCTTAACCCCCTTTCAACGGCGCTAAGAAGCACCATGTTGGACAGTGCTAGATGCACACCCCCACCCTTTGACAGAACTAGTACCCCCTGCACCGACCTTCACACCCCTACCTTTGCTCTTATATTTGTACCGAAGACCTCTCCCTTGCACACCCAAACCTTTACCACTCATCTATCTTGTTTCATTCCCCCTTTAATGATATATCAATTTATTTATATTTATTCGTATATTAATATAGATTTATATTAATATAAATATATTTAGTTATATTAATATATATATAGTTGTATTTATATATTTATATTTATATCTATTTATTTATATTTTTATATATATAGTTATATTTTTTATCTGTATATTAATTCATATATTTATATATATTTATAAGATTAGTTTTAAATACAATTATAAAATATATTTTCTTTATGTGCTTATAAATAAATAAATTCATATATACGACATTCATACACATGTATATATATTATTAATATGTGTATCTATAAGTATAATGATAAATATTTATATATATTTATATATATTTACATATATTATACATTAATATGTATCTTCATATGTTAGAATATATAGATAATATACATCAGTTTTTTAATATAGACATGCTAATATATTTATATATACACACGCAAACATGTTATATAGGTATATAAATATTCATATATTTTTATTTTAATTAAATAAATATTATTTTTTATTTAGATACGGCTTATATATTGAGAAATTCTTGTTATATGTAAATATGATTAAATATTTATTTATAAAAATAAATTTTTATGTGTGAATATATAACAAAATATGTATATATTGTCATATATCTGATTATAAATAATAGTACATTGTGAAAAATGATAAAATTTCAAAGTCATAATATCAATATGAATGTAATCTCTAGGAATAAATTTAGTCTCCACTAAAAAAGGGAAAATCTTCCCTCTTAAACGATGCTGAAATTCCATCGAATGTTAAAAAATCTGGATATCCCGACTAAAAGCTAAGTTTTAGAGGTCTTCTAGCCCTTTTGGTATTGAAAATTGTGATGAATAGTTTTCCTTGATGAATTGTGCATAGATATTATCGCAGGCTTTGATTTGATATGTGGAAGACCTCATAGGGACATCCGGATCAAAAGTTATGGTCGTTTGAAGTTTGAGTTATGTTTTCAACTTATTTTAGATCTTTTATTAATTTTTTCATTTTTTGTTACTTTCAATTGTTATTAAATTATTATTACTCTATAGTAATTAGAAAAATTATTAATTTATATTGTTTTTATAAATATTTTATATGTCATTTTCAATAAAAATCTTATATATCATGTGTAAATGTTTATTTATAATATCTAAAAAATTAAATAAATATAGATTATATTTATATCAATATAAATACATTTATATATTAATATATTATTTTTAATGATTTTTTTTGAAATATGCCCTTTATTAGAGCTAGTAAAAAATCATTGATAAAGACCCCTTTAATCAGCGCTACTAAAAAAGCACTGATAAATGAGGTCCCTTTAACAATTCTAATAAATGAATTGATAAAAGGGTGTCTTTATCAGTGTTAATAAAAGTGCTAATAAAGGGGTAGTTTTAACTGTTCTTTTTAGCACTGTTAAAAGTATAGTTTAACATCACTTTTTTTTGCACTGTAAAACGGTGGCGCTGTGAAAACCCATTATTGGTAGTTTTTTATAAAGGTTGTGGTCGAAGCCTCATTATATTATTTATTGTTCTTTAAAATTAAATTTATACATATATATTGTGGAAAACATATTATAGCCAAATTATCGTTAATGATTTAGATTGAGGTGAAGGGGCTCTTTTTGTTTTTTGGATCTACTATAGAAAACCCTCACACATGGCATCTAAGCTATAATATGGCGAGTTTCTCTCTGTTGGTATAGAAGGTAATCACGTTACCCATTTACTTCCCTCTGTTGTGTAATGTTTCTTTGGCTAATCTTTTAATATAAGGCCTACATTTCCTTAAAATATATAAATATATAGTCATATATATATATATATAATTTTCAATATAAATTTAATTATATAAATAATCATTTAAACACATGTTTTTATAAAATTTATTTTCAAATATATGTACATATATATATTATGTAAATAAAAATTTATCTATTTTATTTTCTATATAAAAATATATGAATATATATATACCAACAAAAATGTATATACATGTGTGAGTAATGATGCTCTTTAAAATTTACATGAAAAAAGTAAATTTAAATTATTATTTGAATGATTATTGACTGATTTGACCGAATAATGAATGGTTTTATCAAATTGTGGTTAATTTACATTTGAATAGTTAATATGGATAAAAATAAATAAAAACGTTAAATTTAAAATTTTGATTTTTCTTATGAATTTTTGGTTGAAAATTTATTAAGTGGCCAGCACGTGGATAGTCCTCAACCGCAACAAAAAGACACCTAGAATTTCCGAGTTCCTAGAGAGGAGAGCCATCTTGAGAGGGGAATAGGAGGCAAATCCCGTACATAGAGCATGGGGAGGGAATAGAAGACTGCTTTGATGTGCATGCCTCCATAACATGTCACTATGAAGTGTTGCGGGGACAAGACACCATGATGTTCTGGAATATTCGTGGGTGGTGTGCCACCGTCAAGCTCTACCACCGCAGACCGCCACTACCACCTCCGACCAATGTCTCTTACTGTCATGTTGTATCAATCTTTCTACATCTAGGGGTGCACTGCTATCATCTGCTATAGGTAAGTCATACCGTCATGTTCTACTATCACCTGCGACTGTCGATTCCTCCCATCGTCACATCCTAACACTAGGGGTGAATCACCGCTTGTTAATAACACTAGCTGTAATGACCCGAAATTTTGAATAAATTTTGCTTCCTAATTTTTTGCGTTATTTTATTTTATACTCAACAAAACTATTTCATTTAATAAAATGGGTGTAATTAAAATGAGATCGTTGGGTTGCGACTGTTATATGACCATTGGTCAGTATGACCGCTGGAAACTAAATGTTGCGATCATTATCACTAAATACAAGTGATATTGTTTAATTAATATAGAAAGAATATTTGATGGCCTCATCCAGTAGTCTGGGGCCGATCGAAGCCCATCTAACAGAACATGGGTAGGAGATAGAACCACTGGGCTTTTCTCTGGAGCAATCCCAAGCTAAACTTCATCGTGTGAAGCTAGAACAGAATCACCTTTATGAGAAGTTCTAGCTGATAGAAATTACTACTCCTGCAATGTTGGCCGAGCCGCCCTCAGATTCGCTCACCATAGCACACCTTACACTTAGGTCCTATACTGGGGTTATTAGGGGCTATGTATGGAGACCGTAACTTCTTTGTGTAATCCTTTGAGATAAATAAAATTTTGATTTCTTCTTATGGTGAAGTTTGAGAGTTTTCAAATGTCCGGATAATTTTAGGATGTATATTATTGATTAATTTTGGAAAAATGATATTTTAAAATATTTTTGTAAACCTTAAATAATTAATTATGTGTAATGATTTTGAAAAAATAGTCTTCTACAAATGTGTTCAGTAAGAAATTTAGAGTGTAATAAGATCAACCCTATTTTTGGGGAATATTAATTTATGAATAGTGATTTTACGCTTAGGTTTAGTAATCTGACCAAATGGATTAGTAATCTCACTTAAAAAAGTATTAATATAATTTAGGAAACTTGATTAAGTAATGTGATTCAATAAAATAGGTAAATAACTGTTTCAGAAATTAATAGTCCAGTAATAGTTTTTCTGGTTAATAGTGTTTTTAAATTAATAATTAAATTAAAATTATTTAGAAAATTATTTTTATAAAATGGATTTCATTTTTGAATTTAGAGCATCGATATTATGTTAAGGTAATTTTTGGGAATTTTTCTGAAAAAAATGAATTTTCGGTGATTAGTGTTTTTATTTAAAAATTAAATTGAAAAATATTCAGAAAATTATTTTCATAAAATAGTTTTTATTTTTGAATTTATAGCATCGATATTATGTTAAGGTGTGTTTTTGGGATTTTTCTGAAAAAGTTGAATTTTCAGTGAATAGTGAAAAATACAGTTTTAGGGTTTCGGTATGTTTAATGACATCATAAATGTGTCATGATGATGTCATGAGATATTTTAAGGGATGGATGAACAAAGGTGAGGAATTATTGTATGGGGGCCCCATGTGGCCTAACACCATGGGAAATACCACGGGAGAGCCCATGGTTTTGAGAAAACCACTTGTGAGGTGTCCCTTGAAATTATTAAAGTATCACCTCCCTTTCCCTATAAATACCCACCCATTACTCCTTTATTTTACACACCCAACTCTCTTCTAACAAAGCTCTGGTCTCATTACCTCCCAAAGAGTCCTCCCAAGGTTCCCCCAAGCCCTCAAGTTCCCAACATTTGAGTTTTAAAAGTTACGTTTTAAGGTAAGGGATCCTACCTCTCTCTTTCATTCCAAGTACTCTCTTTTATGTCATTTCATTTATTCACCATGTTATTATGTTGGGGATGTTCTTTTATATTCATCCTACTGTCCTTTTCATGTTAATATGATGAGATACCCCCTCTTTCTCTCATCATTTCATTTGATTAATGATTAAGTGGTGCCGTTAGGCTGCTCAATTTTTAAGGGATTCTTTCACCCTTGTCATTTTTTTAAAGTTCTACTTTCATGTAAAGTCTTTCAAGTTCTTTTTTATTATGTTGGGGTATTATCTCTATATCTATCATACTGATTGTTTATGTTCATATTATGAGTGACCCTATTTGATATCGTCAATTTGTTTTTTTGATGTTTTAAGTGATGCCGTTAGGCTGCCGAATTTTCATAAGAGAAATCTTATTTTTGTCTTCCTATCAAGATTCTCATTTCATATGGTATGACTTTCAAATTTCATTACCTTGTTATTATATCCATTATATTATGACCCTCCACTGTTTTTTATCATTTATGAGTGGGTGACCCATGTCCCTCTCTTTTCAAAGTTTTCTAAAACCCTGCAACATAGCTGTTATGCTGCCGAATTTTCGTCTCAAAATGTCTCTCTCTTTTTCTAAAATTCTTTTATTTTATTAAGTGAATACTAAAAACTATTTATTATACAGGGGTATTCACATATATATATATATCAAAATTTTCTGTTTTAAATTCTGGTATTTACATATGTGGGACCCTCTTTCCTTTTTCATGGGCTTAAAGTGACATAAAGATCACGCCTTTAAAGAAGTTTTTAAAATGTTATGATTATGAAATGAAACCCATTTATTTTATGCTATATGGGTTATTTATGAAATGTTTGATGATGATATATGTGGATCACATGATAATAATTACAAATTTAAGGGTGCACCCGGATAGTGCTCCAATGCATTAGGTAATGATGTAAACAATAGAGATTACAATTTTATCGATACCTTAGTGAATAACCTTGGTAATTTCAAATGAAACCTTGGGGATGGACCTTGGTGACATGTTCATGATTTTCTAAGTTAAAAGGTGCAGACACATCTTCATGTTATGAAACACGTTAGTTTTATTATGATATTCCTCATGATCTCTTTATCATGCCTTAAAGTTAAATATCATGACCTTATTGATGTATCTCAAGTTCACATGTAAAATGTTTCTCTTGTTTCCCTTACTGGGCCTTCTGCTCACCCTCTCCTTTGATGTATGCTCCTAGGTTATGAGATGTTGTAATGAACTTATGATGAACAATTAATAAGCCTTTCATGTGTTTAAGAAGAATTTTTATGTTGTTTTCATGTATTAATTTTATAGTTTCCAAGACAATAAACCTTAAAGATCCTCAGTTTTGTAAAATGTAATGGAATGGTATGTTATAAAAAGGTGGGATGTTATAGTTGATATCAATGGATGGTTTAGTTATTTGTGGAAATTAGGATATGAATACTTTAGGAATAGCCCTATAAAAAAGTTTAAATATAAGAAATATTCCTGGTATTTTGGTGAGTACTGAGTAATTGGTGTATCAAGCAAATACGTCCCTATCTGGATACAAGCATGTAGAGGTGGATCTGGCACAGATGTACATAGGGTTCAAACCCAAAAACACCTTTTTGACCTAGACTCAAATGGGAACTAGTACACGACAACAAGCCCTGATGCACTCTTGGTTACACCCATCCCGTGGGATATGCTTTAGTAAATTCATAAGCTTTGTATGAACCATTATTAAAGGAATAAAAATAAAATAAAATAAATATTCACATAAGAATATTTGATCATGGATAACCTAGATTGGAACCTATGGGATCACAAGTTAGGATATAATTTTCTTCTACAATTTTATCCTTCTATGCTTAAAGTTTCCTTTTCATGATTATTGGATAAGTATTTAAGCCCCCTAATTATACGTTCTTTCTTGGTTAATGGTGCAAAATAGAAGAACATGTACCAAAAACCAATGTGATAGGAAATGTGATGATTTACCTATCAATATGACAAAGACGATGAGAGATCAAGTTGAATATATTGTTATTATGCCAAACCAGCTATCAAAAATCACAATTTATAATTGGTACCCAGTTGCGTTCCCAAATTCATCCAGGAAGAGGAAGATGAAGTCTCAAGGATGTTCATCTGATAAAGTTGATAAGGGAAAGAAGACCCAATTTCCTTTGTGCAAAAAGTGTGGAATGAGGCACCAAGGAAAATGTCACAATGGAACCAGGAAATGTTTTAAGTGTGGGTGATAGGGCATAAAGTATCTAATCGCTTTAAAAAATAGACAATGCCATGAATGGAGATAAGGTTCAATCTAATGTACCTTATACTATTCAATGTCATAAACGTGGAGAAGTAGGACATAATCCAAGGAAATTCTCTCTTGAAAGGGATGAGAAGCATGATGAGCATCAACAATATTGAAGGACAAGGGAACAATGCAAGTCATGTGCTGAGATGGATCATGATGACTGAAGTGCATGTAACATCCTCTCAATAATTGTCTATGTCATGTTGTATTTTAGTTCGTGCACTATGAGCATATCATTAATGTTTTCTAAGAACATCGAGTCACTACCTAATATGGTTTTATATCATTAAGGAAAACATCTATTGTTATGTATCACATGTTGATGTTGTGAAGCTCTTCTTCTTGAAAAAATTGTTTAGTGGATTAAAAGATGAATATTATTTTGGAAGACTTTAACTAATTTGGGGACCCTATATGATCAAGGTAAATAGATTACTATGGTATTTACTTTGAGAAGTAAAGGTTGACTTATATTTTGAAGAATTGATTAATTTATGGTGAACTTATGGTAATTAGGTTACTTATGGAAATGATTAACCTATCTTGGGGAAAATGTGATTAGGTTAGTTAATTTTCTTATAAGACGTTAAGAGTGGTTGATATTGTTTGGATATGAAAGATAATGTTTATCTTGGAAGATTATGTTATCAAATCCTTCTTATATTTGGGTTTCAATCTTAGTTTGGTTTATTTTGTGGAATTTTAAGTACATTTATTTATGGAATGGTCTATGATGAACTTTGGGTAGTACCGTGGAATTTTGAAAATTAAAAGTCATTTCCCTTACTACGGGGTTCTTTCTTTTTGAAGAGTTATTTTATCTTACCCTTTTTTGTTTTTGGGATAATGTTTAATGATATAAAAAATAGATAGTTAATCTTTTGTGGATTATGTGATTCTCTAGAAGATGATTCTTGTGATTTTTATGTGACCAAGTCCTTTTGAATACTCATTGTTTGGAGAAAAGATTAGTCTTGGTAGAAACTTTTTAAAGGATGAAACTCTACGTGAAGGTAAGTATATTTCTTGTGTTTTATTCTTTGTAGTAAATTAATTCTAAAAAATTATGAAAAGGAATGTAAAACATAAAGGTTTTCTGTTAACGTTTTCTACTGGGAAATCAAATACCGTTTAACCCATCACAAGTTTGTGATTTTCTGGTGGTTAACTTTCTCCTAATCATGTTTTCTATCACTCCCCATCAGAACATGACCCTTTGTTTTCTCTTCCAAATCCATATTTTCCTTCATGGAATCCTAGTATGGGTTAACTTGAGTGACCTTTGTACTTCCCTTCCATTCTTTTAAATTAATAGTTTCACTGAATATTTTTCCGATGTGGGACGTTCAATGATATTTCCAAATCAAAATTTTAAAAAACAAATTGTGAGGATGCAATTTCTTAAGGGGGGAATAATGTAACGACCTGAATTTTTGAATATTTTTTTTTACTAATTTTTTTTGTTAATTTATTTTATAATAAAAAAATTTATTTAGTTTAATAAAATGGGAATAATTAAAATGAGACTGTTGGGTTTCGACTGTTATATGACCATTGGTCAGTATGACTGCTGGAAACTAAATGTTGCGATCATTGTCTCTAAATACAAGTGATTTTGGTTAATTAATATATAAAGAAGATTCGATGGCCTCATCCAGTAGTCTTGGGCCGATCAAAGCCCATCTAACAGAACTTGGGAAGGAGATAGCACCAACAGGATTTGCTCTGGACCAAACCCAAGCCGATCTTTATCATGTGAAGCAAGAACGAAATCGCCTTCTCGAGAACTTCAAGCTGATAGAAATTACTACTCGTGCAATGTTGGCGGAGCCGCCCTCAGATTCTCTCACCTTAGCACACCTTACAATTAGGTCCTATGTTGGGGTTATAAGGGGCTATGTAAGGAGACTGTAACTTCTTTGTGTAATCCATTGAGATAAATAAATTTTTGATTTCTTCTTCTGATGAAGTTTGTAAATTTTCAAATGTCCGGATAATTTTAGGATGTATATTATAGATGAATTTTTCAAAAAGGATATTTTAAAATATTTTTTTGAACCTTAAATAATTAATGATGTGTAATGATTTTCAAAAAAGGGTCTTCTGCAAATGTTTTCAGTAAGAAATTTATAGTCTAATAAGATCAACATGATTTTTAGTGAATAGTAATTTATGAATAGTGATTTTACGCTTAGGATTAGTAATGTGACCAAATGGATTAGTAATCTCACTTAAAGAAAGTATTAATATAATTTAGACACCATGATTAAGTAATGTGATTCAATAAAATATGTAAATTACTGTTTCAGAAATTACTAGTCAAGTATTAGTTTTTTGGGGTGAATAGTGTATTAAAATTAATAATTAAATTAAAATTATTTAGAAAATTATTTTTATAAAATGGAGTTCTTTTTTGAATTCAGATGATTGATATTATGTTAAGGTAATATTTGGGGATTTTTCTGAAAAAAATGAATTTTCGGTGAATAGTGTTTTTATTTAAAAATGAAATTAAAAAATACATAGAAAATTATTTTTATAAAATAGAGTTTATTTTTGAAATTAGAGCATAGATATTATGTTAAGGTGAATTTTTGGGTTTTTTCTCAAAAAGTTGAATTTTTAGTGAATAGTAAAAAAATATAGTTTTAGGGGTTATATATGTTTAATGACATAATAACTGTGTCATGATGATGTCATGAGATATTTTACAGTTTGGCCATCAAAAGGTGATAAATTATTGAATGGGGGCCCATGTGGCCTACACCATGGGAAATACCATGGGAGAGCCCATGGTTTTGAGAAAACCACTTGTGAGGTGTCCCTTGAAATTATTAAAGTATCACCTCCCTTTCCCTATAAATACTCACCCTTTCCTCCTTTAGTTTTCCCTCCCAACTCTCCCCCAACAATTATCTGGTATCATTACCTCCCAAAGTGTCCTCCCAATGTGCCCCCAAGACCTCATGGTCCCAATCATCGAGTTTTAAGAGTTACGTTTTAAAGTAAGGGATCCTACCTCTCTCTTTCTTTCAAAGTACTCTCTTTTATGTAATTTCTTTTATGCACCATGTTCTTATGTAGGGGATGATATTTTATATTCATACTATTGGGTTTTTAATTTTTATATGATTAGAGACCCCCTCTTTCTCTCATTATTTCATTTGATGAATGTTTAAGTGGCGCCTTTAGGCTGCCGAATTTTTAAGGGATTCTTTCACCTTTCTCATTTTTTTCAAAGTTCTACATTCATGTCAAGTATTTTAAGTTCCTTTTTGTTATATGGGGGTATGATTTCTATATAAATAATACTGATATTTTATGTTCATATTATGAGAGACCCTATTTGATCTTGTCAATTCATTTTTTTGATGTATTAAGTGACGCCGTTAGGCTGCCGAATTTTCATATGAGAAATCTTATTTTTGTATTCCTTTCATGATTTTCATTTCATAGGGTATGTCTTTCAAATTTAATTAACATGTTATTATATCCATTATATTCTGTCCCTCTACTGTTTTTTATCATTTATGAGTGGGTGACCCATGTCCCCTCTCTTTTCAAAGTTTTCTAAAACCCTACAACATAGCTACTATGCTGCCGAATTTTCGTCTAAAAATGTCTCTCTATTTTTCTCAAGTTCATTTATTTTATTAAGTTAACACTCAAAACTAATTATTATACAAGTTTATTCACATATATATATATCAAAATGTTCTATTTTAAATTCTAGGATTTACATACATGAGACCTGCTTTCCTTTTCCGTGGGTTTAAAGTGACATAAAGATCACGTCTTTAAAGCAGTTTTTAAAATGTTATGATTATGAAATGAAACCCATTTCTTTTATGCTATATGGATTATTAATGAAATTTTTGATGATTATATATGTGGATCACATGATAATAAAGACAAATTTAAGGGTGGGCCCTGATATCACTCCAATGCATTAGGTAATGATGTAACCACTAGAGATTACAATTTTAACGATACCTTAGTGAATAACCATGGTAATTTAAATTAACACATTGGGGATGGACCTTGGTGATATGGTCATGATTGTCTATGTAAAATGTTACAGCCATATCTTGAAGTTATGAAACATGTTATTTTTATTATGATATGCCTCATGATCACTTTCTCATGCCTTAATGTTATGTATCATGACGTTTTTCATAGATCTCAAGTTCACATGTAAAATGTTTCTCTTGTTTCCCTTACTGGGCCTTCTGCTCACCCTTTCTGTTGATGTATGGCCCTAGTTAATGAGATTCTTTAGTGAACTTATCATGAAAAATGAATAATCCTTTCAATTGTTTAAGAAGAATGTTTTATGTTGTTTTCATGTATTATGTTCCTGGTTTCCAAGACACTAAACCTTAAAGATCCTTAATTTTGTAAAATGTAATGGAAAGTTATGTTATAAAAGGGTGGTATGTTATACTTGACATTGCTGATTCCTACTACCATTTCATGCCTCTATTACCACCAGTCTATGTTCCCTGCTACCATGGAGTTTTCACTAATAGCTGCAACTGTTGGCTTCTACCACTAGTTGCGGTCGTTGTCTCCTACTACCAAGTATATATCTGCTACTGCCTAAAAATTTCATCCACAACCATAACCCATACCACCACCTATAAGTTTCATGGAATCCATGAATCATCATTGGAGATCAGGGTCCTTTAAAACTCAATAGTCTCCATCGATGGGTCTTGATCAAACCACTATGAAGGTCTGATAATGATGATAATGTAAACTACCACTTAAACCACCATGTAAAATGAGTTGAAATCGAAACATCTTGAACCCCATGTTGATATCCCATAGAATAAATGAATGCATGAACAAGTATTATATGAAATGGGAAACTACCAATCCCTATGCGTGGTTGGAATAAGGATTCCAAAACCTAAAATGTTAGACGCATTCATACACAAAAGGGGAATAAAACACGAGATGATAATTTTTACATAGGATGTAATAGATATGAATTTAATATGCATATGATATATATTAAATTGGTGGAACCTTAAAATAAATCCACACAAATACTACATGTGAGATTCCTTTCATGAGAACCCTGTTAAGACCTCGATCATCCAACTTGGTAGTTCAAGCTAAAGCTGGGTGACTATGGGTTATCCTGTGTGTGGTAAGAAAGTAATTAGTGACTCAACTATTCTTTGGGTGAGTTACACTAATGTTGGTTGTAATTTCTAGATATTTAATATATATATATATATATAATATGATATTATATATAAATTTTATATTTAATTAAATGCATCTGATGCATGTAATTTATGTATTATGTACATGTGATAATATATATATATATATGTGTGTGTGTGTGTGATATATGTTTATTTCTCCCAAATGGTTCAATTGTCAGTTATAATCCACTATGAATTTTTTAATTGGCTTGCCTGATCATTCAATACGATTCAATGAATTATGAGAATAAATGTATATGGATACATTAATATGGAATAAAACGTTTTTATTTAATTAAATGTTACATGGATGGCTACATAAAGGGATGTGATCCCTCATGTAAATATAAACAATTGCGAGCAAGCATCAAATTTCTCTCTTCTACACACAATGTTGTTCATTATATCAGATGAAGGCGCTAAAACCCCTTCAACATTTGGGTATTCTCGTTATACAATCACAAATACATTGGTCAATGTACCCCCCTCGGAGGAAGGTTTGTTTCTCTTACAACTACATGATCTTGATCAAGCATTCTCATTCACGGAGAAAGAATGAAACTGAAGTTGTTGATGATTTTGAGGTACACAATTTATACAATTTATTAACGTGTAGATTCTTTGAGATAGATCTCCCTGTGTTGGGGTTTTCTTCTGCTGAACATGGTCATGTGATGATCATACATACCGAAATGGTGGTATCATAGGAAAATGCTTCATTAACAAATCAACTTGTTTATTATTTTATAAAAAAATAGTTTTAATAGTAAAAATGGATTTTTCTGAATTATCGAATTTAATTTGAAATGTTCATATTTATTACTCTTATTTATTTGAAAACAAATGAAATATATATATTAATCAAGATGATTCAATTTTGAATTAAATTATGTTATTTATAAATAGTTTATAAATAATGACAAAGGTATGATGAAATATTTATATATAAAATTTTAAAATTGTTTAATACATTAATTAACTCTAAAATGTTTATGGTTAATTATTAGATTTTAAAAAAAAATTACCTTCGAAAAAATAAATGGCATGATTTATGATATAGAAATAAATGGTTTATTTAGAAATTATTAAATACAATTTATAAATAGTTTAGAAATTCAAACATATATGGTATTTTGATTATATAAAAATGTTTATATAATAGATATTGAATTATAAAATGTTTATAATTCATGAAATATCATATAGACTAGATTTAATATAAAATTTGAAGGGATCATATTGATAAGAATATAAAATGTTTATATTCTTTATAATTTATAAAATGTTTATAATTACCATCAATTTATGAATAGTTCATAAATGTCTTATATTTTTGAAAATAAATAAATTTTCCATTTATTAAATTTCCATAATATTCATGTTTAGTTCACAATTAATAAAATTTAAATTGATCAAATTAAAGGGGTTGTATTTGGATATTATTATTTTTCCACATCAAAAGGTGTTTAGATAATTGATAAGAACAATGTTTAAATAATAATTAAGTATATGATATTAAGATTATATAAAAGGTTTACGTTATATAAATTGAATTAAAAATACTTTATAATTCATATTATATTATATAATTAAAAAATAAGTGCCTTATTATGAAAAATATGAAAGAATTAAAATTGGAAAGAATATAAAGAGTTTATATTCAAAATTATGGAATTTCCATAATGTTAAAGGATAAATTATAAAAGTGTTTATAAATAGATTTTATTTATTAAATTTTCATAAATATTTATCTCATAATTAAATATTTGAATTGTTCATTTATTTAAATATTATTCCATATTATATTAATAGTTATAAATAATTTATATTATAAATAACTATACCTCAAAATTTATATGATGAATTACTTCTAAGATATAGCCTTTCACATTATTCTAGGTTTTATATAATAAAATTTAGTTTCCATCTACCGTGAACTCGGTTTTTAATTTTAGTTATGATCTTGAGAGTTGTTGTTGGTAATAGCATTTGCATATTAGGTGTTAGATTTTTCATGAATTGAATTCTTTCTATAGTAAAGTATTTCCAAGTAGAGGGACTTGGGGTCAGACCGCGTACTTTCCTGGAGGTTCACCTTGGTTGGGAAAGTGAATGGAGTTTGCTACCTATTGCTCTGGGCTTACTCATGTTGAGTTTTCCAATCTCATATAACTTTATGCCATTACTTGAAGTGTTCATAAACATTATGTATATGATGAATATGTATATGTATGAATATATTTGACTTCTATTTTGTGTGATTAACACAAACATATGGGTTGTGTAAAGAGTAACACATTAATGTGGTGCGAACAAGTTAATTTGGTTGTTGGAGTATAGATTCCAAAACTAAATCCCTAAAAGAATGCATAAAAAGAATGGGAATAAGATGTGAGAACACAATGATTACATATGATGTATTAGTTATGAATTTAATATTCATATGATGTAAAATAAATTGGTGAGACCTTAAAATAAAAAATCCCATAAATACTAAGCATTAGATTCCTTCCAAAGAGACGCTTTTTATGACCCCAATCATCCAACTAGGTAGGTAATTATAAAGCTAAGTGCCTTTGGGTTATCTTGTGTATGGAATGAAATTAATTCATGATTATGGATTATTCTATATATGGGTCATTCTAAAGTTGGGTGCCCTTAGATCGCCTTTTTTATCATGTTTTTGGTGTTTTATTTGGGTTACACTAGCCAGAAGACCCTAATTGGATTATGTTACTTGAGGAATAGAGTTAAGTAAATCAATGTATGGATTTGGATAATGGGTTATCCACTCAACTCTCTAAGATTCACAATTGTTGTGATTGGGATGATTACCAACCTAAATAGCTATGTAATTAGAGAAATTCTAAATTAACCATGTGTTTAGCGAAATATGGATCTTCGATCACTAAATAGATATTATGTCTAGGGTCATCAATGTTAGTGTGAAAATATCATTAAAATGGATTAATGAAAAGATAAATGACATGATTTACATCTGATAAAAAGTTTTGCTGTACATAAATGCATCATCATCATCATGAAACTAAACATCATATTAATCATTGAAATACATAGATTAATGTAAGAAACTCCTAACACTGGTAGCTTAAGAAAAGATGTCGAGGAAGAGAGATATTCTATGTGTCTGAACAATTTATTCCTGAGTAACCAAGTGTTTATGTTGTTCAATAACTGAATTATTTTCTTATGCAATCATGAAATTATTTATTTATGGTTTAAAATGAATTTAATGAAGAATTGACCTTGGGAATTCTAGTCTCATACACTTAATATTATTTGGTATGTCCATGATATTAAATAAGACAGAATATGTTTGGAATGAATGAATAATTCCTAAAATGGTTTTTTTTGTTAGAAAATTAATAGTATTTTCATTTATGTAAATGTTTTGACAATATGAATGAATTCAATAAAAAATTACCTGATATACTGAATGTGTTGAGAATGGATGGACTGGGCATATGATGTCTGGATTCCAAAACTGTATAGAAAGTATAATTGGGTAAAATATCCAACTAGAAGAAGAAAAGTTAGTTGAAAAGTTCAGAAATGTTTCTTCAAGAAGAAAATACAAATCATTGAAACCTAGGGATTTCATTAAGGAATAGTTATAAATCAATAAGATTGGATTATCCAAAATATACATGAATTGGTATGGGAACTCCATTGAATATCCATGATAGGTACGAATGTTATGTAAAATAATTATTTGATTTTGAATAGTTTTTTATACCGAGTGTATGTTTTAAAAGTGTTTTAAATATATTGGAGTTAAAAATCAAAGGAATAATTGATTGTGCTGGTATATTGCATTCAAATGATGAAGTGAACAGCTACTACATCATGAATTTCAATTTAAATGAATGTATCATACATGGATGAATCTAAATAATAGACAGGTATCTTTATATCACTTCACTTTTTGGATAAGAGAGGGTGTTAAATAACAAATAGTTTTTTTGAGAAAAGTAAATGTATGCACATGGTTTATTATTAATTAATTTATATAAAATGTTTTTGAGAAGAATATTTGGAAAAAAGTGTTAATCAAAGATAAAATATTTATCCAAATATTTGTTAAAATATATGGTAATGTGTTCCTTCCACTCATAGGAGGGATATTTTAATAAAGTCCTCTTTTCAGAAAATAATTTTCTAAACACATTAAATAACATATATGATATGAAAACAATAATTTATTTATTTAATATTCAAAATAAAAGGAAATAAATGTTATTTCTTAAAACAAAAAGTATTTTGTGTTGTCTAAAAAAGATATTCTTAAAATAATATAGTATCTAAGAAGCTAGTGGGAATATCTTTGAACATAGAGAACATAAAAATTAACAAATAAAAGATTAAACCACCTTTAGATTCAGTGATTCTTTAAATTATATCATAAATAGTTAGGATATTTGAAAATAAAGAAAAAATTTAATTGTTACATTAAGTTACTGTGAGAAAGTAAATTTTAATATTAACTAAATGATTATACCAGTGTAACATTATAGTGATTCTTCACTTAATGTACAAAATAATTTAGGATATATGAAAATAAAAAAATATATAAACAGTTAAATTTAGTTACCATAACAAGTCCACATCAATATTCCATAAATAATTATACTAGATAATACTCAAAGTATTTCACATTATATCCCAAAATATTTTTGGTCATAAATTTAAACAAAAATATAAATAGTTATATTAGTTACCATAAATAATTTGATACCAATTTATCCTAAAATTGTTTAAGATATGATTGTAAAGTGATAAAGTAAAAAATTACATTATTTATAAAATATTTCAAAGAAAAAGTTTGATGGAAATGGTTCCATAGATATTATGGTGTACTTAGATATAGTTTTCCGTTGAAAAAGAAATATAACCTTAAAACATTTTATGTTATGAATTTAGGATGTTTCAATTAAAGTTAAAAGAGTTGAAATGAGGTAATATAATTCCTACGTCTCACCATTATTCAAACTATCTTACTTCGTAAATGTTTATCACTGAGAGGTTAGTGGGATTACATTATCAGATGGTCACATTTGGATGGGACATGAATTAGATTTGGATGTAATGTTTAAAATTCATTACTGCGTTAACTGTAATAGGTTCATGCTATATATTTATGTGTTCAAAACATAAGATATTGGTTTTAATGGTTGTAAGTGTATCATGTTTTTATAATAAAGAAAATATCCATTTATCATTCATTCATGTGTTCTTCAATTTATTTTACAAGAATGGTAAAATGATAGATATCCCCTAAAAGTAAAAACATTGAGTTCTTCCAAACTAATAGTCATCATTGAGTTTAATGTGTTGTGAAGAAATGTAAATTTTAGCCTTATTAGATTCTTATTTCTTTTAGAAAGGGTTGTATATGAGATATTGAAGAATATATTCTTGAAGTTACAATTAAGGACTTATTACTTGGACTAATCTAATAAATTATATCTCATGGAATTTATACAGTCATAGATATACTTAGGAGTGTATGCTTATTATCAATCCTTCTTATGTGAGGTTGGTGAGATACTTATCATGAGAACATTCATACATTTATTCCCTGCTTAGGAAAGTCACTATATAAACATAGCTAATCAAGGGTGTTTGGGTATGTTGTTGATCATGTTGTCAGTTGGAGTGAAACCAATAAGGGATTTATCCACATGTATGACAAGGAATGAAATATAGACCTTGATTTAATTAGTATGAGGAAATTCTTGTCCATACTTATTTGTTTCACATATGAGGTCCTTATCTACCTGGATAAGTGAAATGTGATATTCTTATCAGATAAATGAATAACATGTGATATATTCGTCCACTTGTTCAGTATTTTTTAGAGAATCAATAAAATTATGAGAGGAATTTACGAGATTGGAATGTTCCATGTCTAGTGGTCGCTTAATATCATAGACAAAGGGATTATAATATATATATATATTGTGTATATGATTCATCTTTTGGTGGGAATGTTCAAATAGAGATATGATTACATTTGATGGAGATCACACCCAACCCCTTTGTAGCTTGAGTAGCACTGATTCTTTTCTATAGGTTGCACTTTTCTTATATATATAAAATAGAGATTTCATAGGTTTTTTCAATGATGATAATTCCAGAAGGGTCACAAAATTAGGCCCTTGGAACTGGTTAAAATTTTAGAAAAAGTTTTTTTGTTAAATGAACAAACTTGGATGACAAACTATATCCATAAAATTTTGGATGGATTCATAAAGAGTTGTGATGTAATGAATAAATTTCTTATGAGATTTTAGTTCAAGTGGGACATTATTAGATATGCATGAAAATATATATAATATATGATGTTATATATATATATATAATTTATATTTAATTACATGAAATTGATTCATGTAATGCATGTATTAAATACATGTGATAATATATATATATACATGATGTATATTTATTTCTCCAAAGTGGTTTAATGAACAATTAAAAATTGTTATAAACATATTAATTTGATTGACTAATCATTGAATAAGATTAAATGAATTATATGAATAAATTTATATGGATACAAAAATATGGTCGAAACGTTTTCATTTAAGTAAATGCTTCAGGGATGGATATATAAAGGGATGTGATCCCTCATGTAGATATAATCTATTTTGAGTAAGCCTCTCATTTATCTATTCTTCCTACACTGCTTTTCATCTTTTTATGTGAAGGCATTAGAACCCTTTAAACATTAGATTATCCTCATGATATTATCGCTGATCCATTGGCTGGTGTACCCCCCTTGGAGGTAGGGTGATTTTGTTCACTGCTATGTGATCTTCATCAAGCATTATCCTTCACCGTTAAATAATAAAACTGATGTCATTTATGATTTCATAGAATACTATTTATAAAATTTATTTACATGATGATTCTCAAAGATATATCTGTAAATTTTGGGGTTGTCTTCTATTTCACATCATCAAGTGATGGTCATACAAAACCCAAAAAACTACCATGTAAAAACGAGATGAAATCAAATAATCACGAACCTTGTATTGATATCCCATGGCCGACATGAATGCATGATAAAAGAGGCGATAAAATGAGAAACATCTAGTCACTATGATTGGTAATGATCATGTTTTACATACATGAATCTAGAAGAAAACACAAGGGTTCACTCCACCCTTTTGAGGTATAATATGGTTATCAGTGGAAGAATAATTAGAAACATGCATACCTTTCCTTGTAGTCAAGTATGGAAGCCCAAGATCAAAATGCCCACTAATTTATACCATGTTGAAATCCCAAAAGAGGCGTTTTTTTGGGGAACCTCATCCCTTTCACATGTGATCTAGGGTTTACAAACAGAGGTTACTTTGGTTAGGACACCTCATTCCATGCACATGCGATTCGAGGATAGTGATGAGTGAAATGCCACATGGGAAAATGAATTTATCTAAAATGGAGGATGAAGTCTAATTAAATCTTGATATGGACATGGGTGAAGATAATGAAATATGGTAAAGTCAAAGCCATGTTATCTCTGTCATGGATAACTAAAGCATCATTTAATAATGATATTTTCATTTAATTAAAAGAGGATAAATTTGACAACTCAATGGGAAACAAACTTGGTAAATTTAAAGTTGATAATTTGAGATTCGAAGACCATATTATTAAGGTTTTGATGCTTATAAATACTGTGATTCTATTTAGGTAAAGGTGGATCAACAACATCACTATGAAATTAGAATGAATCTACTATTTTCTTTTATATAATAGTATTTAGTTTCAATTTTTTTTCATGAATCTTCATGTGCATATTCAAATAAAGTGCTACTTTATTATCTCTCTCTATCCCTCTCTTCTATTATCATCTTTGGACTCTTATACTCATGATTATGATTTAAGTGGAATGAGGAATATCTCGGGGGAGTAATCCAGTGTTGAACTCAAGTCTATGATTTATATTCTCTTTATGATAATCCAAGGATAATTTTTAGTGGATGTAATCCTCACTACGGACATCTAAAGATTATCTTCATATTCTAAACCCATTCCCCATCAATCGATGAGGTGGATGTATGATGTCCATGGTGATTTTTCCGTGCACTATACATTCAAAACTAGGGTATAAGGTGTTAACACATATGACATAGGGAATTAATTAAGTATATATAAATCAAAATTATGAAGTTTCTATATGGATGTATCTCTTGGGAGAATTTACTTTCTACTCTAACATCATTCATTCTGTTTTCTATGGACTTTTAATGTTATTTTTAGTTTTTCATTGTATTATCATTCCCCCCATTTTTACATTTTTTCCATAATCTAAGAACAACATAAAAAAGACAATATTTGAACTAGGAATCGGTGAGTGATCGACTATGAAGCTCCTCAAGTGAGAAAACCCTAGTCAACCACTATGCTACACTTGGAAAATAATTGTAGCTTTTTAGGCACCCTACGATAGGTGTCTCATGTAATAATAAAACATATATTTATATATATATTGATGTATATATTTTAATATATGTAGATAAATATTAATATATATATATTAAAATAAGTATATATATTGAAAAATATACATACATAAATATATAAATATATTAATATATAGAATGTAAAATAATGTAGTCTTGTGTTAACTGTGATTATTGGTGATTCTATAAATGTATTTATCTTTATAAATTACAAAAATATATATATTAAAATAAATACACAACCATATATGTGGACACACACACATGTAAAAATAAATAAGAAAACACACACACAAATCGATAAATATATATAAATACACACACACAAACATAAATGTTTTTTAAATAAAAAAAGATAGAGAAGTTATAAGGGCCTTCTCTTTAAAGGAGTGGGTTCTAGAATAGAATATAGGTGTGTGTGGCTAAGGAGGGGTTGAGAGGAGTGCAGATTGGTGGGGTGGTCAAGCACTGATAAAAGGGGGAATGGGGGGAAATCTCATTTGAATAGAAGGCTGGGCTTTGGTGCTTGACCACTGATAAAAGTGGGGCTCGATCCCTGATAAAAGGGGGTGTGAGTAGTTAAAGAAGAAAAAATTTATATATTGATTATTTTAAGGAAGTATATCAAACTGAGAAGATAAAACGGAGGAGAGAACCAAATGGTTGTTCAAAAGAATTCAATGTTTTCATTATATTGATTATTTTAAGAAAACTAAATCATTTTACAGCCTTTAGAAATATTCAACTTGAAAAAGAACAATTGTGGGTTCCTCAGATAGGGGAAAGTTTATATATTCACCAAGCATATGAGTTTTTTAGAAAAATTTCACTAGATGAATAATGAGAACAGAGAGATAAAAAATAGGTTTTAGAGTGAGTTCACCAAGAATATAAAAGGTTGTTAGTCCATTTTATGAACATTTGAAATGCCCTCAGATAGAGGGTTACAATAAAAGTAATCATAAACATATTTCTAAGATAATTCTATCCTGAATATTAAATGGTAGTCATATGATAAAGGAAACAAATAAGGAACTACATGATAGTGAAGTTCCTACTCTAGTGTATCAAACCGAACATTACCAGGTGGAGTAGGTCCTATAGAGGAGTTATGCGTAAAGGATTAAGGGTATTTACAAATTGTTTACGAAGACAATATTAGTGATGATGCTGATATGGAAGTTCAGTGACTCAATAATCACGAAAGTAATATCGTTATTCCTTCAATGATTCAAGGAGGTTTGAAGAATGAATGAAGCCTAGATTTGAGTAAAGTCCTGATGAAGTTGGTTGACCCCAATATTTTTGGAAGTTTGAATGAATTCAAATGAATAATTTTTCATAGGTATATTCAAATTTTTAGTAATAATTTTTAGTTTAAAGTTTACATTCAACCATTAATTCTTAGACATATTCTTCCCATATAAAGGGGAGAAGGTGCACTATGAAGAAGTTGCTTAAGTTGTTTCATCCATGTTAATTGTTAAATATGTGAGGTGTCAAAAGAAGTACTTGAGAGACATTGTTGTGAAAATTGAGGTTACGAGGTAGAGAATATATTACATAGATAGGTTTAGGAATATATGTTCAACTATCTAGTTCTCACTCAATGTTGTGAAATTAATAGATGAGGAAGAAGATGAACTTTCTGTTGGATTTGGTGTTGTAGGACTAATTTTTTGTTCTTCATATTACATGTTTAATAAAATAAGTGAATATTAATTTAAATATATTCTTATATACAATTTATATTTCATAATGACTTTAATGTAATAATGTTATAGAGTATCTCTTACATTACAAAGGAATAGTAGATCCCTCCAATGATGAGACACTTGAAATACCATGATGATATTTTTAAAACCTTGTTATATGGTTGGATAAAATTTAATGATATAGAACATAGAATATTTAAAATAAAGTCTGAGTACTCTTTAGAATATGAGGCTTTATCTCATGAATTTCATGCATAGTATTCTCTAAGATGGGAGATTACGAGAATATATCTTCCAAAAGGAATCCACACGTCTATGTGTTATTGGATATTCATATTTCTAATCATGTGTAATGGTACATAATCATTAATATTAATATTAATCCATGTGTTAGACCCATAATGGACTTTATATAGATATTCCCTAAGAGTTGGGTGAATCATGGTATCAAACTCGTTCTCGTTTCCCCACGTGCATGTGAAACTCTCACTGTCCAAACCAATATTGACCTCAACTATTAGAAGGTTCACACTTCTGTTCCCCTATTATGTGATGAATATATTAGCTGGAGAACTTATCATATCCTTATTTAGATAATATCCAAGATCAATAAATCCACATTCACTAATTATCATTTGCAGAATATAGGAAAAGAAGGAACATAATACAGATGAATTTTACTTGGTTTACCCATAGTGGGGTATGTCTAAGGATCACACACTGACATTGTGTTGATGTACTAAAATCTAGTAATCCTTACTTGTCTGGTGTATATATTGTTTCAATTTTGGTCACCCCACGCAAGGCTCACTGCCTTTACATAATTTAGCATTTGGTTCACTACAACCCATGGGTAACTCATTTTGTCCTCTCCCTTTTCTCACTACTTTATGTGATAATGATTTATGGATCATAGGAAAATACATGAATTCAATGTTAGATAGTTGATGAACAGATTAGTTCACATTGAACTTCACTCTGCTCTATTACAACTAGTTTCAACAATATTAATGAAATATCTTCTACTTACATGTTGAAATAGTGTTCATGGAATATCTCATTTGTTATGGTCCTCACCATGTTCCAATAACATTTTGTATCACAAAACATAATTAATTCAAAAAACATTTACACCAATTTTGCAAACATTATTATTTTTCATGAAACTTTTCACTTCTGAAAAAATCACAGTCTTTCATGAATCTCACAACCTTTCATGAATCATTATAAACATTCATGAAACCCCTTGGTTAGACTTAACCAATTCCTTTATTAATGGAATATATGCTCTTATGAATCATTTTTCATGAAATAGAGATATTTGAAAAAAATATTATGACATGAGTTCATTAAAACATAATTAAGCACTTGAAAAATGTAAGAGAAAGTTCCTGAAGGTGTTTCTCATGAATAATTGAGTATTTTTATTTATATTAACATAGATTCATATCATGAGGTAATTTAATATATTATAGTTTCTCAAAAATATAAACAGCATAAAATTATAATTTTTATTAGTGTTTATATTTTTTCAATAGTTATCTAAAAAGATATTGTGAATCATTGGAAACAATTCATTCCTCATACTAATTGGTCTTAGAGTTTTTCAAGAAAAATAACAATATCTGTCATATTATATCTATTATTATTTATATTATTTTAATATAAGTTAAGGATTTTTTCTATATAATAAATATATTTTTTATAAAATCTAATTAATCAGGTCACTCTATTGGTTGGATAGATATGTTTATAAACATTCATAGAAAACTTGACAACATATTTGTGAATAAACCTGCTGGAGACGTTGGAGTAAGTGATTTTCATTACTATTTAATATTATTTCATTTCTATAGAAACATAATAATGAGTTTTTTTAAAAAAAGTATTAAACTTAGTTAAATGGGGTTGAATACATGGATCAAAAAGTTCTAATTGCGTATATTAATGTCATTTGATTCATATAGTCGACCATAATTAATTGCTTTTATGTCATGTTTTTTATTGGGAATTTTTTTAAATTTTTATGCCTTTCCTATAATGAAATAACATTTAATAGTAAGGAAATTCTTTTGAATAGAAAATATCATGATGTTTATATAATTTTAGGAATCATAGTTAATATTAGTGTACTAATGGGATAAAATTCAAGAATCCTGGGATGTGAACCCTTCACAATCATCATCGGTTTCCCAAAATTATGCAGTTGTAATCATTTTAAAGATGGATCATCTACAGAGTGTATGGGGGATAGGTTCTGGGATTACTCCATCAATTTTATTTGGTAGGGAATTGTCATTATTTTTTTCTACACCCAGTGGGGGTTTCACAAATTCCATTGACCAGGAAGCACAAAGAGAAATTTGAAGGTAGAATGTAAAATTATAAGAACATCACTCTTATAGGAAAACATAGGATCGATGGTAGTAAACATTCGAAAATTATTTAGTGTCTATTTTTCAGAGGACGACAGGCCTGATCCCTAAGGAAATTTCTAGTCTTATAGGTCATCCTTCCATGTGATATCTAAAATCTATAGATCGTTAACACATCTTTAAAGAACACATATAGTATCCCAGAACTCTCAGTGATTATTTATTTCAGTTCTCATCTCAAAGATCATCCCTTAAAAATAATACCGACTGGGTAATTTAGTCAATAATATTTATAAATTGGAGGACTCTATTGATAAAATCAAATATTTTGAATTATATCAATAGAAACCATATGATTTTTCCATCTGACATGTGGTGTTCCCAGAATGACTAAATAAACAGTTTTAAAATATACCAAAGTTGTTAAAAATATATATTAGGTAGTAAAAGACAAATAAACAGGGTTGAATGTCTTTGAAATCATAGGAAAACAAATATATATTGATTATTGAAATGTAGGAACCGACACCAAGTCAATATGAGATACATTTTTATGAAGATTCCTGTAAATATGTTTTTCGTGTTTTAAAACACTAATACGTACATATAATAGTCAAATCCAATGAAAAATATCTCATATTGTTGTGAAATCATGGGAAAAAAACTTTTGAATTATTTTTGATGTGTATCCATAGACACCATATCCATCCGACATGTGGTGTGCTTGAAATGACTCAATATGCATTTTTAAAATATACCAAAGCCTTTAAAAATATATGTCAGAGGTTAAAAACCAAGAAAATGATGTAGATGACTATGAAATTATAATAAAACTATGGATTATCGATTTTTTGAAATTTGGTAACTGGATCTACATCAATCCATGTTATGATATGGTTGTGATTCTCATAAATGCATTTTTAGTGTTTTGAAATACTAAAATGTGTGTGTAGTGGTCCAAACCATATAAAAAATGTCAAATTGATATTAAATCATGGGAAAATGGCCATTTAATTATCTAGGGTGTGTAATAGTATACAACATTTCCAACCTACATGTGGTGTTCTTGGAAGGACTCAATAAACAGTTTTAAAAGATACGAAAGCCTTTAGAAACATCTTTTATGGGGTCAAAACCAACTAATTATTGTTAAATGTATTTGAAATCCTATGAAAATGGTTGTATATTTATTTTTGAAATGTATTTACCAAATAAATTTCAATTCAAGTTATGGGTTGGTTGATATGCCCATAACCACATCTTTAGTGTTTTAATACACTAAAATGTGGGTACATTTTTCAATACCATAGAGAACGACATCATATTAATATAAAATCATGGTAAAACAACCATTAAATTATTTTTGATGTATAATAGTAGAGGAAACATCTAATTAATGTGGGGTGTTCTCGGAATGACTCAATAAGTATTTTTAAAAGACACTAAAGCCTTTAAAAACAAGTTCCTGATGGGTGTGGGTAGAAACCAAGGAAACAACATCAGATAGTCGTAATATCATAGAAAAATGGTTGTAGATTTATTTCTAAAATATAGAACCAATGCCACGTGAATTTGAGTAACTATTTTACTAGAATGTCCATAAATGTGTTTTAGTGTTTGAAAACACTATTATGTATGTGTAATAGTGAAAAATAAAAAAAACATCAAATTAACATGAAATCATGGGGAAATAACCATTTAAATATTTTTGATGTGTAAGACCACATAACACATCTCTATGACATGATGTGTGCTCTGAATGTCTCAATAGGTTGTTTTAAAAGATACCAAATCCTCTAAAAATGTGTGTTAGGGGGTCCAAACCAATTAAAAGGTTTCTTATGGATATAATATAATATGACAACAACCCCTGATTGAATTAAGAAATTTAAGATCCGATTCAATATCAATTAGAGTTACTTTTTTCTGAGATGCTTGTAAATGTGTTTTTAGTGTTTTAGACACTAGAACGTGCATGTAACGGTCAAAACCATAGCTTCCATCCTAGGATGAGAATTATTTCTTTGGAAAACCACCATATGATTTTTGTTGTTGTTTATGAATAGAAAAAATGTTCTTCCAATGTGTGGTGTGCTCAAAATGACTCAATTAGCATTTTTAAAAGTTATTAATCACTTGTAAAACATGTGTCAGGGGGTCAAACCCATACAAACAGTGTATGATGGCTATGAAATCATATTAAAAAACATAGATTGATTTTAAAAATGTAAGAACTGAAATCATGTTAATTCGAGTTATAGTTTGGATGGGATACCTGTAAACACGTTTTAGTGTTATAAAACACTAAAATGTGTGCATAATAGTCAAACCCATTTAAAACGATCACAGATTAAGATGAAATAATGGGAACCAACCGTTGAATTATTCTTTACATGTATGAGAATAAAACACATCCATTGAACATGTCGTCTGCTCAAAATGAATCATTAAGCTATTTTAAAAGGCACTAAATTCTATAAAAACAAGTTCAAGTGGGTAAAAATCAAGTAAAAAAATCTTTAGAAAATGAAATCATAGGAAAACGACTTTATATTGATTTTTGAAATATATGAACCAACACCCTGTCAATCTGACTAACAGTTTGGTTGATATGGCTATAAACAAATTTTTAGTGTTTTAAAACTCTAAAACATGGGTATGATAGTAAGATCCATAGAAAACAACCTCATATTGGTATAAAATCATGGTAAAACAACTATTTAATAATTTATGATTTGTATGGATATAAAAAAATCTATCTGATGTGTGGTGTGCTCAAAATGACTTAATAAACAAATTTTAAAAGATACTAAAGCCTTTAAAAACATGTTTCATGGGGCCAAAATGAAGGCAACAACATAAGAAGACCTTAAATAATTGGTAAATCACTATAGAATTATTTTTGTAATGTAGTAGCCAAATCCATATCAATTTGAGTTACGGGTTGTCCAAGATTCCCGTAATTGTGTTTTTTGTGTTTTGAAAAAATAAAACATGATTGTAATGGTCAAAACCCTATAAAATGATCTTAGGATGATGTAAAATCATGGTAAAACAACCAATTAATTATTTTTGATGTGTACGAGGATTCAACATGTCTATTCGATGTGCGGTGTGCTCGAATAGAATTAATATGTTTTTTTAAAAGATATTAAAACTTTTAAAAACTTGTGTGGGGGGGTCAAAACCAAAGAAACAACGTCATATTATCATGAAATAATAGGGTAATTAATGCAGAATAATTTTTTAAATTACTAACCAAATACTTTTTAATCCATGATACAGTTTTCCTGGGATGCTTATAAATACATGTTTGGTTTTTTAATACACTAAAATGTGTGTGTAATAGTCAAAACCATAAGAAACAACCTTAGATTGATGTGAAATCATGAGACAGACACCATTGAATTATTTTTGTAATATAGGAAATTTTTTCGTATAAATGTTGTTAAAATTTGATTATTGAGTAATTTTAGGCACATCACATGTTGTTTTAAAAATTGATTATATTTTAATATATTTATCCCCTTTTAGTTTCAAATGTTGAATCATATCATAAATAGTAAAGTTTATGTTTTTAAAGTGTTAGTAATGATATATTTTATTTGTTTAAATTTATTATGTTCTATTAACAAAATAAAAATTGTTATGTGAAAAATTCTACATATATTATGCTTATGTTCTCTTTCATATTTCTTTTCTTAAATGTTTTATATGTACTGTATGTGACAAATGCCAGTTATAGGAAGGAGTTTTATCATTTTGATCCACACAATTATTTATAATGAATTCATGATAGTTCTTAGTTTCTATGGTATTGTTAAATATTATCAACAATTCTACTATAATATGGATTTATTATGTTTAGTCCTGATTTCTATTTTATCTTTTTAACAATTGAATAGATGATGTGGTCAGTTTTTCATATGATGGTGATGGATATAGAGGTATATGGGTGTGGTTGAGGTCATGGGATGGATGTATTAGCCATGTTTTTCTAGTCATAGTATCTCTAGGTTCTCATTATAGGTGGTAAATTCTATGACCAATTGATATGATAAATAATCTAAGGACATTACAATGTAGATTGTGGATGTATAATTGTTGAAACTATTATGGAAAGTATTCATCATGCATAACTCTGTATATATGATTCGGTATTTAAACATTAATTTTCAATTTTGGTCTAGGGGACCAAATTTTACAACACTCCCACTTTCATTAGAGAAAACTTGTTAATGGTCAAATTGTTAGTTCCCACATGATAAGATCATGATTATGCTGCCTTATGGATTTAGTCGTTAGTCCCATTACATTTTCCTACATGGTTACTCTATTATCTATGAATTCAGGTCCTTAAGTGAATCTTACCATGAGTTGATGTCATAGAGTATAACCTTTTTATCCTTTTTTATAATCTCGACATCTTAGTTTGTTTTAAAATTACAATTCCATGAACTGGAAGAAATAATTAATTGTATTATACTTCTTTTGTTGCATCAAAAGTCAAAAAGTACTTGATATTTGTAGATATGGATACCACTTTCTTGAATTATCTTCTCTTTCTCATTACCATATCATATTTATAATATTGGTTCATTTTTTGATATCCCCTATATCAATGTGTTGGTTTTTTTATATTATTTTATGAGGTTAAGTTTTGATTGGACTTTCCAAGTGGGTTTTCCTCAAAAACTAGGAAATTCTCATTAGTTAACATCTATGCATGGTTAAAGTGAATGATTATAGGGAAACTATGTGGCATCCATTCATGAGAAGCCCCCTCATTTAATTTTTAACCATCCACGACTTTTTAATATGGATATGCATGGTTTGGCCTAAAATATGTTATCCATAAGGAGAAACCATACATGATCCCTTTTGTGTCTGGCATGTGCTACATGACTTTATTACAGTTTTGTAGATTGTGTAGAAAGAATGAAAAGTGGATTTAGTTTTTGATAGTGATAAATAGCATGGTGGGATCATTGTTTTTCCAAATTTTCAGTACCCAAGGTTGACCATGCGAGGGGTGTCTATCCTAGGTTGTGTCCAATAAAAAATTAGTGCAAAGTTTGGAAATCCATGTGGACAAAACAAGCTACTTCAATAGGTATTTATTTATTTTTTGGAATTTTCCTTTTTCCCTCTTTAAATTACTAGGTGTTTCACCCATCTTCTCTTCCATTCTTGTAATACGACTATTGGGAGCCCTTTTAGGTTCTCCAAACTATTCCCCCTTTGATCCTTTCTTTATCTTTGCTGATTTCTATGAAATGTTATGTTATTTATTCCTCTCTTTCTTTATTTGTCCCTTACCTTTGTCTCCTCTCTTTTCTATGTTTTCACATATGAATTATAGATATATAGTGGATTATTTCATTTTTTTAGTTGATCTAATTTTGGTGTTTTTGGTGTCTTGGGTATATAGACTCTATTCATATCCCAGTGTGTGTGCTCTTTGATTATAGTGGCATGTTTTTGTCTTGGTTTTCACTTATTCCTAGTAGTTGTTTCCATGGAATTGTTTCATTTTAGAATTCAATGTGTTCTTGTTCGTTCTAAATGATTGTTTATTGAATTTATGATAATATTTGATACCCTTATGATGTTCTAAAAATAGTTTTGTTATGTTTTGAGCTTAACGCATTTTGTTTTTCTTTTAAATTCTATTTTTTCTTGTTTGAAATGGAATATTTATATGTGGTGAGATTCTATGAAGTCCATGAGGGGCATTTTGAACTATTTTTCATGATGTGAGTTAGATTTTGATTTAGTTTTGGTTTTCAATGAGTGAGACTATATTTAAAGTGGGTTTTTATGGACCTCAATGTGATTTATAAATTGGTTCTTTAATAGATTTAAAATGGTGATGTGAAATGTGTATGTGGTTTAATCCCTATGAAAAATGATTAAATAGCTCTTTTAAAATGTATATGATAGAAATAAACGTCTTAGTCCATGTTTTGTATTTTCAAGAAGAAGACCCATTTTAGAGGGATGAATTTAAATGTCTTGTGATTACCATCATTTTTAAAGAGTGTTTGGAATTTTATTTTATGAAATGTGAAAGGGCATGGAATCCTAAGACATGTGTTGGTGGTAAAGGACCAGTTTTCACTTTATTTTTTAAAAAAATTAATGTGAATGGAACCCCTTGGTTTCCCCTTGACATGATTACACATTTTGTGTATTCTTTATCACTATGTGTGGATTTTTGTTTCCCTTGTATGGGTTAGTAAAATCTATAAGATTCTTGTTGCTACCATTATGTGGGAATGTTCTTGATTGTACCATGGTTCCATTTTTTATATAGGGTTATTCATTAGTGGATTTTAGGTGTGGGAGTAGATATGGTTATTTATTTTGAGTTATACTTGGCTTGTATTATCTTATGGATCACTTCATTTCTAGTCAAGGGAACATGGGTACTAAGTGGGTGATCTATTCTATTATTCTAGTTAGTTCACACACCACTAGTGGACCTCTATTTGTTCTAGGTAAAAGGGCTAGGAGGGGTTTTCCATCGCAATGAGGCTCATGTGGACTAGTTACAAATCTTTTGGTTTGAATATTAGTACATGCTAGTTTCTTGTTAGTGAGTAGGTATGCTTTTATATGGTTAGGTGATTCATATGATAAGAGTCCAAATGGTAGATCCCATGGAATAATCAATTACTTAGTTGGATACTGATTGAGGGAATTTTGATCTAGTATTTATTTGTATCATTTCCCCAACATTAATTAATATAGAAACTATTTTTTTTATTTTATATATGCCTTGTTTTATGGATGGTACTTATTTTATTATGATTGACCTGTTTGTGTGTTTTTGTCATTTACTTTGTAAAAATGAGATTTAAATGATATTTGGAAAAACTGTTTTAAAATTAAATACTCTTTTTTGGTTCTTAAACAAGATTTCAAAGTGGGTGTTTTGTTTTTGATATGGAATTTACTTCTTTGATGTTTTAAATTAACTATTTTCATTTAAATAAATAAAATTATTCATTTTCTTGAGAAATGTCAATTATTTTTTGGATTTTAAATGTCTTGGGATAGTGGGAAACTTTTCAATGAAGTGAATTTAGTTTTGGAAAACCATGAGAATATTTTTGATATAGAATTATAGAATTGTTTTTGTTTCCATAAAAGTTATTTATGAAAAATTTACATTCTATTTTTTTTAAACTAGCATTTTTTAATTTCTATATGAAACATATTTCATAGATTCATTGGGTTTTGGTGACCTAATAAGATTTTTATTTCACACCTATATATTCCATATTCTAGGTTCCTAGTTTGATTTTTTCTCCATTCTTTGATTCAAATGTGGGTGAGTTGGGTGGTAGTGATCATATGGTTGTTTCATAGAGATTTTCCCAAGATTGGATTGAGTTGGATTGTTGTTTTATTATTTTTTGACCGTTTTGTATCTATTATTCTTTATCATATCCTCTAATTTATAGAAAGTTTTTTTGTTTAATTTTATGCAAATGGGTTGGATTTGTTCAGTTCATTATGACCTATATGGAATGCTTCCTTATTTTGTCTATTTATTTTTTCCACACTATTTTATATATAGATTGGGAACAATAATTTCCCAAGGGATTACCATGATTCCTAGGAAATTGTTTCTAGCCCATGGGGATCGATAATTCCCTTCAAACCTTGTGGTGGGATATGTTGGGTGTCGGGTTGGATGGAAGCTCTGTTTGGTTTGTCACAAAATGGTATCCGAGAGGGTTTTCAGATTCCTGTATAATTTTCCTAATATTAGTGAGTATCCGTTGTTATTTGGTGTTGTCTTTGTAAATAGGTGATTAATTTTGTCAAATCTTGAGAGGTAATGGTGGGGATAATCTAAATTGCTCTTTCTCATCCAGAGCCTCAAGCTTCTATGGGATGTTTGAGTTTCGAATTAATAATTTTAATTTTTTTTCAGTTGTTGCTATGGATATTAATTAGAATTGCTTTTTTGATCCCCATTGAGTATATAATTGATATTGTTGGTAATTGCATAGTTTTTTGGATAGAAATAGAGGATCATATAAGTTGCATAGTTGGAATGCAGAACTTGGGAAACTATATGATTTACCATGTAGTTAGGTTTTCCTCTTTTATAGAGTGTGTAGTATGGTTGGATCCCAATTTCCCAATCTGTGTGACCAAACTATAAACACAGCATTTTATTCCCTTGTTGATTTTTTTTACTCCTGATGATTTTGGGCTTCTCCTAATGTGATTTTTTACATAAATGAGGTGGATGGAGGACTGTATTATTTCCCTTTTTGGAAGTGATTTCTATGAAACCTGTTTGAAGGGTTGTGTGGTGCCTTGAGTGAGATTGGTTTTAAAACCTCGTTTTAGAAAATGAAGGGTTTTTGTGAAATATTTATGGTGAAAAATAGGTTTTATAAATAAATGGGATTAGTGAATTCCCTTAGTCTTATAAAATGTTTTATAAAGCATTTTTTTCTTTTGGAATTTAGAATATATGATGTTTCAAACTTGATTACTCTCATAGTCTTGAAATCAATTAACTTAAAAAGGGTGTTTTAAAATTTTTATGGGATCAAAAAGAGAGATTTTATTTGAGAAAAATTAGGAAAGTGTTTTGAAAATGGAAATTAATTTTAATGATCATTCTCTAAACCCCATCATCAATAATTTATACAAAGCTCATTTCATTGAATATTTCCTTTTCCGAATTCAAGGTTCATCTATACATGCATCAGTTTTTACATCATTTCAAAATGTTTTCAATGAGTCCATTATAATAGAATCTGATTAGAATAGGAATCCATTGGTGGGAGATACCTTAGTTCTATACAATGGGTGTAAGGATAACCTATAAATTAAGGATAAAAAGTATGATGATCTAGAGATAGAAGAAATGGTTCCTTCTCATAATAAGTTTTGATCTCTCATGTGCTTCAAATGTGGGAATCCATGGCATAATAAGACCTATTATCTTATGTATCATACGGTTTTCCGCTATCATGGTCATTTGGGTCATCTTAAAAAGTTTTTTAAGATGGGTTTTTTGAAGCGGTATCATGTTTAATCCTTTGAGGATTGTTTTCTAGTACTGAGACCTTTACATTGATTGTTGTGATCGTGGTTTTCCATTTTTGGATATTGTTATTATAATATTATGGATGGTTCCTCTTTGGAGATGTTTCTTATGAATGGTTTTGATTGTTTTTTATTGAATATTTTGTTCCATTTGTGGAATGTTCCCCCTCCCTCTATTGTGGTTGTCTTTGGAGGTTATTATGTAGGTTGCCTCACTTTTATTTGGTTGGTTGTGGGTGCCATTTCATTAATCCTCATTATTTTGGTGAACCAATCTTATGATTAGTTGTTTGTTACCATTATTGTGTTGATCCTATTAGGTGCTCATCATTTGGATATGAGAAAGCTCTAGAGTGCATGATTGGGTAACTATATAGATTTTTATACCAGTTGAGTTGGTATACTAAATGGTGTTTGGCCTATGAAATTTTGGGATGCAACTTGTGAGGGTGATCTAGGTCTTAACCCTAGGTTATCTATGTGTATCGTGACCTGAGATGAGATCTTAAGTCATTATTTTTGAGGATATTTGTTTTTTCTTTAAAATCATTAGGGTTGTTAGTGATTTTGGTCTCCCATGGTTTCTTGGTTGTTTGAGGGTGAATTTATTGGTAGTTATTACTTGGTTCAACCATGTTAGAGGAATTATAAATGGAGGGGACACTGTGTTAGGTCTCCCATTATTCATAGGAATTATTATTTGAAGTTATTTTTTAATTTGTTCTTGTTTTTGTTGTGTAACCTTGTGGTTGGTCAGTTTTATAATTATTAAAGATATTGGTTGTAGGTTTTGATGTTAAACCATGTTGAGTGGTTCTTTTGGTTAGTTATTATTGTTATATTCTGTTTAATCTTTCTATTCATCTCAAATATAGTCTTTTTGGGGTAAAAGTTAGAGTGGTGGTGAGTTTGTGACACCCCTAATGTCATTGTTTTGTTTATTTTGTAATATTTTATGAATTTGAGGTTTGGTTTGGTTTTCCATGTGGTTTTGGCTCAGAACTTTGAAATTATCAAATGTTTTCTTCTATATATAGTCAAGGTACATGGATAGATGTAAATGGTGTGGCATCCCTTCATGAGGAACCCCACCATTTCATTTTTAACAACACATGGATTTTTATCATGGGTTGTGCATGGTTAAGCCTATAGCATGTAATCCCCCAGAAGAAATTATGTAGTTCCTTGATGTGTTTGGGTTGTGAAACATAACTTATGCATGATTAGTTAAATTTAGAGGAAATTATGTGGTTTTGGTCTTGATTATTAGTTTGTATAATGGTATGTATGGAGAACAATTATCTAACCATGTAGTGCCCAAGGTGAACTATGCAAGGGGTTTTTTTGCCTAAGTAGTGGCCATCACATGGGTGGCACATTTTTTGGAAAACGTGTGACCAAACTATGCGACCATCCTAGGTTTCTAATTTTTTAGGCATATTCGATTAATACATCTGTGAATCAAGAGGGGTTTCACTCATATTCTCTTTCATTCATGTCGGATGACTCTTGGGATCATGTGGAGGACTTCCGACCTCCCCCATCATTGTTCCTTCCCTTCTCTTTGGTGGTTTCCAAGAGGGTTTGATGCATTTTTTCCTCTCATTCCCTCTTCTTACTTTCCCTCTCTATCCTCTCTTGGATTTGGTTTCCCCCATGAACCGTATAATGTTTTTTGATGGTTTTAGGGTTACAAGTGGATATAATGTTGGTGTTTTTGGTGATGGGGTTTTTAGATTATATTTCTATCCTTACGGGTGTTCTCATCATCAAAGGTTATGTGTTTTGACATGGTTTTCACTAATTTAAAGTAGGTGTCTCTATGAAACTCATTAATTTTGGGATTCATAGTGTGATCAAGTTTTATAAATTCCTTATAACTGAAATTATGATTATATTTCATACCTTTATGATGTTTTAAAAAATATTTCATTTTGTTTTTATCTGATTATAATTGGGTTCTCTTTGAAATTCGATTTTTTCATGATTGAAATGGAATATAAATATGTGTTGATATTTTTTGGAATTCCTGAGGGGATTTTTGAAATGGATTTAATGATGTGTGTCATATGTTGATCTGCTTAAGGTTTTCAATGAGGTAAAATTATATATTAAAGTCCTTTTTGACTTAAAGTGTGGATTGAGCTCAAAGTAATTTATAAAGGGGTTCTTTAATAGATTTAAAATTGTTGTTTGAAATTTTTTGTGTGGTTTACCCTTTGTGAAAATTTCCATAATATATCTTTTGAAATATATTTGATCAAAATTAAGGTCTTAAAACAAATTTTTTATTTCATTGAAAAGGAAACATGTGGGAGGGTGGCTTTTAAATAATTTTAAACGGTGTGTTACTTCCATCATTTTACAAAGAGTGTTTGGAATGTCATTTTCTGTAATGGAATAGATAATTGCATACTATGCATTGTTTTGGTGTAAAAGACCCAATTAGAACTTTGGTTTTAAAATATTTATTATGAATTGAACCTTTTTATTTCCCCTTTAGTTGATTACCCATTGTGTGGGTTCTTTATCACTATGTGATTCTTGTCATTTACCTTATGTGGGTTATCGATCTATTTGAGATGATTGTTGTCACCCTTGTGTGGGAATGTGTTTTATTATTCCATGGGGGAATATATTATATTGGGTTATTCATTTCTATGTATTTGGGGTGAGGGTTATTTATGGTTATGCCTTACGTCTTAGAGATGGATTGCATATTATTATGTATTATATCCTTTTTGGTCATGGGAACCCTGGTACTAGGAGGGATATGTTTTCTATTATTCAAGTTGGATCACACACCACCAGTGGGCCTCAATTCATGTAATTTACAGGGGTTAGGAGGAGTTTTTCATTTCAAAAAATCTTGTGTGGGATAGTTAGATGACATTTTTTTCATATTCAATGTGCTTCAGTAGCTGGTTTATGAGTTGGTATAGTTTTATGTGCCCAAGTTATATTTCTGTTAAGAATCTATAAGATATATACCATGATAAATTCAATTTCATGATTTTTTATTGGTTTTTGGTAGTTTTATCTAGTGATTATTTGTATAATTTTCCTCATATCCATTGATATGGAACATATTCTTGTATATATTGGATATATGTATTGTTTCGTTGATGGTACAAGTATTGTTTTACTTGACCCATGTGTGTGTTAGGTCATTTCCATTGAATAATGATATTTCAAATATGTTTGGAACTTTGTTTTTCAAATTGATGATTATTGTGTAATTCATAATGTGGATTTCAAAATGGGTGTTTTGGTTTTTAGATGGAAATAACTGGTTAGATGTTTTAATGTGATGGTATTTATAAAAAATTGAGTTTTTTAGAAATTTGAATGGTTGTGTGGATTTAAAATAGCATAGTATTCAAGGAATGTTTTCAAAACATTGAATTCAGTTTTTTAAAATAATGAGAAATGTTTTGAAAGAGAATTATGAAATTGTTTTCGTTTCTATAAAAGTTATATATGAAAAAGAAAAAGCTTATAGTTTACATTAAAACTATAATTTATGTATTTTCTAATGAAACATATTTCATATATTTGGTAGGTTTTGATAACCAATATATCTTTTTATCTCATGTCTATATATTTTATGTTATAGGTTCCCAGTTGGATATGTTCTTCATTTTTTGAGGCTGATGTGGGGTGAGTTAGGTTGCTGTGAGAAATAGGTGGTAGCATTGAGATGGTATCATGATTATCTTTTCTCTTTTAATAGCTATTTTATTTTTTATTAGTTCTATATATTCTCTTATATATTTTATCCTATTGTTTATTGATAATGATTGTGATTAATTTTATGCAAATTGGTTTCATTAGTTTAGTTGGTTATGACCTATTTGGCATGCTTCTTTATTTTGGATCATTATTTATTACACTATAATTTGTCACTAGTTTGGGATAAGTCATTCTGAAAGTAATTCCTATGATTCCTGGACACTATTTTCTATCTCATCGGGGTTATGAATTCCCTTTAGACATGGGGAAGGCCAGGGTCGGTTCCATGATGGATGGCAGCCCAGTTTGGTTTGTTTCAAAATGTTATCAGATCTGTTGTTGGGTTTTCTTTAGTAGGATCCCAAGTTAATTGAGTATCCCTTGTTATTTTGGGGATGTATTCATAGAGAGGATACTATGATTGTTGGAGATTGAGAGGTAAGTGTAGGGAGAGTATGGCTAGCTATTTCTCATTCTGAGCCTTATGATACCATGAAAGTATGGTTTTTGAATTGATAATTTGAGTTTTTATTAGTTATTGAAATTGATACTCATCTAAATTGTTTTTGTTTTGATCTTATTTGAGTATGTATGTTATAGTTATGGGAATTCCATTATTTTGATAAGGAAATAGAGGATCACATGAGATTTATGGTTAAAATTAAAAGATTGGAAAACCATGCAGTTCCAATGAGATTAGGTTTACCTCTTTTAAAGAGTGTGTTTCATTGTTAGATTATGGTTTCTCTATCCATGAGTTCAAATGTACACATCACTTTTTCTTCCTTGGTTGAGTTTTCTAGACTCTTTATGATTCCAGATATCTCCTAAAGTGATTTTCAGTTGTTTGTGGTTGTTCAAGGAGTGTTTTCATACCCTTTTTGGATGTGGCTTTTGTGAACCATGTTTGAAGGGTTGTGTAGTTCCATCAGTTTTCTTTCTTTTAAGACAATATTTGTGAAAATAAAGGGTTTTTTTGAATTTTTTATTATCAAAAAATTATTTTATGAATAAACTGGATGATTAAATACCCTTAGTTTTAGGAATTGTTTTATAATGTGATTAATTTCTTTATGGTATTTTCAAGATTAGATGCATCAAAATATCTTCCTAGGGTATTCCTGAATGAAATTGATACAAAAATAAGGATTTGAAATCATTTCATGATCATAAAATAATTATTTGTAAAAAAATTGGAATGTGTTTTTAAAAATGGAAATAAATTTTAATAATCCATAATTTGAACCGTGGTTTTTAAACAAAGTGGGATTTTGAAATGAATTTTTTGTAACTTTCCTTATTGGGGAAATGTGTGTGTGTTCCATCAAGGCTATTTTGTTTTGAAAATTTTTTAGTTTGGTTTTTGAGCAACACTATTCTAGAAGAATATTTTATTATCAATATTTGGAAATGCTGGTTTCAAAAGAAATTTGGGTTATGTATTGATAATTGTGCCTCATTGCAGGGTTTGTTGGTTGTTTCTTAATTACTACCCTAAAGTGGAATTTTTGGGTTAATTTATTGAGTCCTGAATTGATATTTTTTGTTTATTACTTATTTTTTTCTATGGGAAAAGAAGAAATGGTTTCTCGTATTTTGGCGCCTACCTAGAATACAAGTGGATTTGTGGATGTGGGGCATTCCTTGAGCTCAGACCCCATCTTGCACTTCATGAATCAACATTCTCCTTTTTATGTGGTGATTAAGGGTTAGTGGAAGCAGTGTGGTTATTGGAAGATATTGAGATGATAAAATTTTTTCCCATAATGCCTAAGGATTCATGGGTGATAGACATCAATTGATTTATTTTCATTTTCAATCAATTGTTGATGGAGTTGTTGGTACCTCTGTATCATCATGAATGTATGTAATGGGGGATTTTCATAGGGGAATATTTCCAGTTGTTCTTTCAAAATATTGTGAAAGTGCAGAAATCTCTTTATCTCTTGGGTATTCTTTAGGGTTGACAATCGGTGCGGGAGAACATCAATCAATTTTTTGAATTTCTTACTCTTTTCTCCAAATATATTCATCATTTATTCTAATAATTTTCATTTAATTGAAGGTGTCCATAAAATATATCTTGGTTTAATGGCTCGCCCTCCTCTCTGTGCTCTCCCGACAATGCCCTAGGAATCAATGACCGAGATCTCAGATCCCCCCTCCTCTATAAAGGTGGGAGTTTCCCTCCTTCTATTCACCTCAAAGGAACAACTTATGTCCTTTCTTTCTTTTTCAAATCTAGATTTTCTTACAAGATTTCTAGAGATCTTGGTTTTCCCAAAATTCCCAGCTCTCTATAGAGGTGCGCCTGATCTTTCAATCTCAATGTTGAAGTTCACAAATGCTTCAGATCTCTTCAACCTGACCTTAGTGGATCAATTCCATCATCACCAACATTCAGTAGATGTGTCAGAACAATCTTTTTTTTTGGATCCTAGGGTTTACAAGAATGAGATGTTTTGGGGATTCTAAACAGGAGGCATAATATTACCATATTTGTGTTGATGGATGATATGATTATTTCGTGGTCCAAAGCTAATAACAAATCAAAAAAATGTTTCTTATATATTTTCCAATGCACCTTCTATTTTCACATAGTGCGATATGCTCTAGTGAAATCGATTTGGGTATGATTCCCTAATCTACCACTTCCCTTTCAAAACCCTCCCATCTTGTGGTTTCCCATAAACATGGTTGGTCACTTTTTTGTCTCTTATAGTCTAACAGATGTTGTGATACATCCTCTCTCCCCATGCATTTTTTTGATGTTGTTGTCTCAATGACGCCAGTGGAATGGGTGTGGATAATAGTTGGTTGGGAATTACAGTGGAAACAAGCAATTTTCATTGAATCATAGAAATATCACTGTGAATTTGGTGGTCAACTAGGTCATCTTGCTTTAGTCTACCATAGTGGACATAGAGACAGATAGGTGTTAGACCTGAAGGAAAGAAGTTTTCAAGTCATAATATCCATGAAGATATATAGTTTATGCCTTCTCGGAAGGAGAATTATGAATCCACATTGAAAGAGGTAAGAATGGGTATTGATCAGCCCTCCAAGATACATTTTGGGTTAGAATAGGATGTGTCCACTCAGTATGAGGCAAGAATGATGGTCAATAATCCTATGTTAGAAGAAGTTTTTTAACATCTGAAATAGGAAATGGGTTCTATTAGGTCAATGTAGGACACATTTTGGTTAGGATGAGATAAGGAGTTGTGTGAAACAACTTCTTTGGAACCTGACTCAGAGGCTTCTTACCTCGATAATTGATTCAATCATAAAGAGAATGTTTATGAGGTTTCTAAAGGTGCTTCACAATGTGATAAGGTCCAAGAAAAAATCCTTTTGACTTCATAGGGGGGAAAGGAGAGGCCCCTTAGCATAATCCCATGTATAAATTGGAGAAACCATTTGACAAGGCTGTTTGAGGAAGAACCGGGTCTGGAGGAGAGAGATTTAGCTCGATCTAAATACTTATGCCCAAATCAGGATTGTCATATTGGTCTGGGTAAGCACTCAACTTCACCAATTGAAAATCGTATAGGAGATCATGATCTTTGCAAGGACGTTCATGAAGAATTTATATCTAGTAAACTCTTAATTGATAGTATGGAAGGAATATGTGATAAAGGAATATATAGCTTAAGTAATAATAAGAGGTCAAAAAGGAATCAATATGTGGGGGTGTATTGTGGCTAAAGGGAAAATAACTAAAGGTTGGATGGATTACTCTTAGCTAATGAAGCTGATGGAAATAGGGTTTTCTAGTAGATCTATAGTGAAGAATCCTGGTTCATTGGTCTACGTTCCGGAAATCTAGAAGATCTGGACCCAACCAAATGGAATGAGTGGAGATCATATAATAGGGAAGGGCAGTACAAAGGGAAATTTGGAGGGGACTAAAGAAGTAGAGGATGGAAAAGGAAAAGGAAAACAAGTAGTTCTTATATTACATTCTAACATTGAATTGAAAAGTGATCCAATCCAGATCAAGGCCTCTAATTATGAGGTGGATAAAATCATCAAAAAATAACTGTGTGTTAAAACTAACGATGAACAATGGGACATGATCAGAAATCAAGACAAAATTTTATCATATGGTGTCAATTATAGAATGATTAATAAAGAAGAATACATTCAAACATGGGACAAGATGGATACCCGTTTTAAATATTTACTCTATAAAGACCCAGACATAAAAGTACTCGCTCTTCACTATAGGCTATTTAAGGTAAGAAAATCTAATAATTTTAGTCATGTTTTAATCAATTTCAATATTTTTACCAATTTTAACACTACTTAACTATATTGATATGGTTTTACACTTTATTAATAATAGTGTTTGAATAAAAAATTTAATTTTCAGTCAGTCTGACATCATTCTAAGAGGCTATAATTGAGACCATTCAAATGGAAGACGACTAGTATAGGTATCTAGTGGAGGGTACTAACTTAGTTTCAGCCAATGGGTGTAAGGATAACCCATAAATTAAGGAGAAGATATAGAATGATCCAGAGCTAGTAGTAAAGGGCCCTTATAATTAGAAGAGGAGTTATCTAATGTACTTCCAGTGTGGGGATCTAGGGAATGCTAACCCATCATGTCTTAAGTCACCTAGGGTTATGCTCCATCGTGGTCACTTGGTCCATCTATAGAAGTTTTGTATGATCATATTTTAGAAGTAGTATTTTGTTTAATCTTTTGAGTATGGGTTATTTCTTTTGGGAAATTTCTTTTAATGGTCATGATCATGGTTGTGAATCTTTGGATATTATTATTGGAATCTTTTGGATGGTTCCCCATTTGATATATTTCTTATAGATTGTTTTTATTTTCATTTTATTGCATGATTTGATTCATTTGTGGAATAATCCCCCTCCCTCCCTTGTGGATGGATTTTGAAGTTGTTCTCTAGGTTTCCTCGCTTGTATTGGTCACTTGTGGGTGTCATTTCATTGAACCTTATTGTTTAGGAGAATCTTTATTGATAGTAGTAGTTTTTCCAGTTATTCTATTAAGAAATTAAGGAGCTCATTATTTGGAGATGAGAAAGGTATTTAGTGAACGATTGGGAAACTAGGGTGTTTGTTCTACTAGTTGAGTTGACATACAAACTTGTAATAGGATTATATAATTTTGGGATGTACCTTGTGATGGGGTTCTAGTTATTGACCCTATGTTCCCAATGTGTATCTTGACCCGAAATGAGAACGCATGTCATTCTTTTATGGATGTTTCTAGGGTTTTTTCATTCATTGGGTTTGAATGTGATTTTGTTTTGAGTGTGAGTTTCCCTCGTGGTATTTCAATTATTCGATAACGTATTTATTTTTAGTTATTAAATGGTATCTCTCTTTCCATAGTCATGAGAACCCTTGATCATAAGATAAGATTAAAATCTATCTGTCTATCCCCAAAATACCTCAATCAAACCCGATTAATCATAATGATTTCAAAAGAAAAATGATAAGACGAATTTACAATCCCCAATCAGATTCCTTATAATTAAAACCCTCTAAATATTTACAAAGACCTTGTAATAATATGCTACAACTCAATAAACTTTAGATGCATTGATTGGAAAAAATTTCTACTTCCTTCTCCTTTAATGAACCTCTTTCTATAGGCAAAACACTAGTGGTAATATTCTGTGATTCTTAGATTAGGTTTAAAAGGATGGGGATGAACTCCTTCACTTAGATATTTAGTAAATATTTTATCCTATGGTCATTATGACAAAATCATCAAAATGATGTAAAGTTATCTATTTGGTAGATTAAACTGTGTTTGTCCATTTATAATTATTATAATCATCTGATTAGAAATCTTTTGTCATCCAATTAAAAAGTTTCAATCATCAAATTATAAAGTTTTTATCTTTTAAATAGAATGTTTTTTCATATGATTAAAAATATATTTAAAAATGAAAAAAGGGTCTCAAAATCTTGTAAATATATATCTTCTACAATAAATTTCTAAAACCTTGGGAATGTATAAAATTATTAAATCTTGTTATTTAAGAAACTGTGTTCTGATTTTCAAAATAAAGAATAGAAAGTGTTAAAATTAGAACTTTAAACTGAAAAAATTATTATTTCAGCTATTCTTAGAGATTTTGTGTAACCTTTTTTTTGATCAGTTTATTCATTATTGAAAATCTTAGTTGATGGTTTTGAGGATAAATGGTGGTGAGTGGTGCATTTGGTCAGTTCCACTTTTGATCTTCCATTTTCTCTTAACGTTATGTTTAATTGTGGAATTATTTGTGGAAAAAGTTTCATGGTGGGGAGTTCTTCACAACCCCATGTCATTATGTTGTTTATTTAATTTTATTTTATGAGTTTGATGTTTAGTTTGATTTTCCATGGGTTTTTGTCATGGAAATTGTAAATTCTCTGTGGTTTCCTTCTATGCATGGTTAAGGTTCATGGATAGAGGGAACGTGTGTGGACTCCCTTTATAAGGATCCTATTTATTTTGTTTTTAATTATTAATGGCTTGTCAGCATGGAATATACATGGTTAAGTCCAAACTATGTGATCCCCTAGGAGAAACTATTCACATTCTCTGTTGTGTCTGGTGTGTGGCACACAACTTGCTCACGGTTTGAAAAACTATTTGGTAAGCTTCTGGTGGGGCTCTAATTTTTTTATTATACCAAATTTCACAATTATACTATAGTTTCTAAAACCATTCAGTGTAGAAGGTGAACCATTCAAGGGGTTTCTATCATAGGTAGTGTCCAGTGAATAGTTTCCAAATAGTTTGAAAAACAATGTGGCTTGCTAAAGTGTTTAATTTTTGGGAATTTATTATTTTTACCACTTCTCCCCCATACACATTCGCATACTCTGGAGAGATCCAATAGGAGATTCAAACTCCTATATCTCTAATACGTTCTTTCTATTTGGAAATTTTCATGTGGTTTTGTTTCATTTCTTTCTCTCTTTCCCTCTTCTTCCATTACATCCCTCTCCATTAGTGGGTTTGGTTTCCCCCCATCAACTCTAGAAATCATATGGATAATTTTAGGGTTATGAATGGATCTAATTTTGGGATTTTTGGAGTCTAGGGTTTTTATATATTATTTCAATCCCCATGGTTTTGATCTCTATTGAAGGAGATTTTTATCAGCTAACTTAACCTCCATCCAAGTAGATGTTTCTATGTAATTGTATAATTTTTGAATTAAAATCATGCTTAGTCTTTCTAAATGAATTTTTATTAAAATTATTATTATATGTGATACCATTATAAAGTTTTAAATATAATTTCATTGTTTCTTGAGATTAGAATAAAAGGATTATCTTTGAAGTTCCATGTTTTCATATTTGAAGTGGAATATTTTCATGTGCTAAGATTTTGTGAAATTTCTGTGGGTATATTTGAAATGGTTTTCATGATGTGCAATTGAAATTGATTTGTTTTTTGTTTTTAATGAGTAATAACTCTATTTTAATGTTTTATCTTTCTTAAAGTTAGGTGGTGACCTCAAATTGATTTATAAAGGGTTCATTTAAGGGAAATCAAATTGTGATTAAAGATGTGACTGTTTTTACCCCATGTGAAAAATGCGTTAATAGGGATTTTGAAATCTGTTTGATGGAATTGAAGGTCTTAGAACCTCTTTTTTAATTCAATTAAGAAGACCCATATGGGTGGGTATTTTTGAAATGTTTTTAAATGGTTGATGATTTCCATTTTTTTTCAAAGAGTGGTGGGAATTTCATTTTATTAAATGTGAAAGGGCTTGGATTCTTGATCCATTTTTCAGTGTTAATGACCCAGTTTATTAATGTTTTTAAAATTGGTAATGTGAAAGGAACCCTTTAATTTACCCTTTATTTTATTACCCCTTGCGTGGTGGTTTTTATCACCATGTGATTCTTATCGCTTCCATTATGTGGGTTATCAATCCCTAAGAGATACTTGTTTCCCCCATTGTTTGGGAGGGGGATTTATTATAATGTGGTTTCATTTTTTAAAAGGGGATATTCATTGTTGGGTGTCATATTTGAGGGTTATAAATAGTTACACCTTATGTGCTAGACTTGTCTTGCATGTTCTTATGACTCACGTCCTTTTTGGCCATGGGAACCTAGATACTAAGTGGGTTATCTTGACTATTAATAATGTTGGTACGTGTTCCACTAGTGGCCCTATATTCATTATAGGAATAATGTTGAGGAGTTTTTTTATTATAATGAGGATTTCTGGGCTATTTGGTTGACATAGGTTAATTATCAATGCATGACGGCAGCTGGTTAATAAGTTGGTATACCCTTATATAACTAATTACTCCGCAAGTTAGGATTACCTGGGGTAGATCCCATGAAACATTCAATTTATTAGTTTTTTATTTATTGAGGTTAGTTTTATATAATGTTCATTTGTATCATTTCCCCTACTTTCATTGATGTTTAACCTATTCTTGTTGATATTTGATATATTCCTTGTGATAGGGATGGTTGTTGTTTTGTTGTCGTTGACCTGTCTATGTTATGGGTCATTTCCTTTAGAAAAAATGTTTTCAAAGATATTTGAAAACGATTTTGATATTAAATAATCATATGTAGCTTTTAAAGTGGATTTCAAAATGGTTGTTTTGGTTTTGAGATGGAATCATTCAATTAGAGGTTTTTTAGTATCCATTTTCAATTTAAATAAATGATTTTTTGATAAATATAAAGGGGTGTGTGGATTTAAAATGGATTAGGCTGCAAGGAATTTGTTCAAATCATTGTATTCAGTTTTGGAAAAAAGGGGAAATTTTTAGAAATAAAATTATTTATTTCTTTTGGATTTAATAAAATATTATATATGAAAAATATTACCTTCTAGTTTATTTCCAAACAAGAATTTATTAATTTCCTTAAGAAATATATTGTATATATTTGGTGGGTTGTGGTTACCTACTAGTATTTTTAGCTTATGACTATAGGTTTAAGGTTTCAGGTCCCCAGTTGGACATGTTCTTCATTATTTATGTATGATGTAGGGTTGGTTGGGTATTGGTGAGAAATTGGTGGTTTCAGGGATATGTTCTCAGGCTCTTATAGAGATCATTTTTAGTTGTTTTATTTTTGGTTGTTGTTGTATCTATTATTTATTTTTTTACCCTACTATTTGTGGATAGTGTTTGTGTTTATATTTATTCAAATGGTTTGAATTAGTTTAGTTGGTTATGACCTGCATGGAATGATTCATTAAATTATATATTTATTTATTCTTCTACCTTTTATCTATTATGGGATAAAAATCATTCCCAAATATGTTATTTTGATAACAAGTCAGTACTAACTAGCATGTAGGGATCAAGAATGCACTTCAGGACTTGTGGTAGGTTGGGTTGGGTGCTTAGTCAGATGGAAGCTTGGTTTAGTTCAATAAAAATGGTATCATAATAGGTTTAAGGTTTCCTAAATTAGGATCCACTATTCTTGACTTACCCCTTTTGTTTTTGGATTTCATGGTATAGTGGAAACTAAGGTTGTCGAATCATGAGAGGTAATGGAGAGGAGAGTTTAGCTATCTCATTCTCTTCCTGAGCCTCAATCTTATAGGTGAAGTTTAGGATTTGAATTATGAATTTGAGTTTGTTTTAGTTGTTGTGATTTATTTTGATGATAATTTATGTATTTTGATCCCCATTGAGTATTTATGTGATATTGGGAGTTATTCTTTGGTTATGGGATGGAAATGAAGGAGCACCTAAGTTGAACAGTTAGAATACATGGCATGGGAAAACATGTGGTACGTATGTGGTTGGGTCTGCCTCATTTATAGAGTGTGTTTAATGGTTAGAGCACGTTTTCCCAATCCATGTGGAAAAAAGTGGACATAAAAGTTTCTTCCATGGATAGTTATTTGGACTCCTCGTGATTCTAGACGTCATCTAGAGTGATTTTCTCAAATATGAGGTGCATTGATGATTGTTTTGATACTGATGTTTGATGTGATTTTTGTGAACCTTATTTGAAGGTTTGGGTGGTGATTTAAGTGAACTTGGTTTTAAAACCTAGTTTTAGAAAATCAAGTGTTTTGAAAAAAATTATTATAAAAAAAGGATTTTGTGAATAAATAGGAAGATTAAATTCACTTAGTTTTAAAAATTATATTATAAAAATGTTTTTTTATTATATTATTTTAAAAATGGGATGTGTCAAACTTTTTTTCTTTTGTATTATAGAAATTAATTTATTTCAAAATGGGTTATTTAAAAATATTTTTGATATAAAAAATGATATTTTTTTGGAAATGAATTTTGAAAGTGTTTTGAAAAAATAGAAATTAATTTTAACAAGATTTCTTTTTATGCATGGATTTTAAATGATGTGGGATTTTGAAAGGAATTTTTTATGAATTACTTTATTTGGGAAGTTTTTTTGTGTTCTAATGAGGTTTTTTAATTTTAAAATGTAGGTTGGATTTTCATTTTTGTGATAAATTTTTATAATATGATTAATAAATTATTTGGTGGAAATGGTTGTTTCAAAAGAAATATTTATTTAGTGTACATTTTTGTTCCTTGTTTGAGGGTTTTTTGTTTTGTTTTTGATTCCTAACATATGGTGGAATAGTGTTTTTTGTTTTTTATTCATGAATTTGATTTTTTTCATGTATTTCCTTCTCCTAGAATGACTGAAAATGTTTCTCCAGTTCTGGTGCACCTAGACTCCATGTGAAGTTGTGATATAGAATCTTCTATGAGATCAGACCCCATTTTAGACATGTTGAATATATATATTCCCTATTTAATTAGTGATTAGGGGTCAATATAATTGGTGACATGGTTTGAATAGATTTAGATGATCCAAAATTCTCATGGAACTCTTGTAGAATCATGGATAAAATCTATATAAATAATTCTTGTCAGATTCAATCAATTTCAGTGGGAGTCGATGGTACCTAACCAAATGCATGAAGGTATATATTAGGAGATTTTAAAGTTCGGGGTTTTATAGTATTTCATTATTGAGGTTGTGAAATATGAGAAAAATTTTGATCTCATTGGGTTTCATCTTGGTGACCGATCGGTGAGGAAGTACTTCAATAACTTTTTGAAATTGGTATAATTTTCTCCAAAGATTGTTATAAAAAATTCTAATAAAGGTCATTTGTTAAAGGTTTTCCTTAACCAATATCATGGTTATACTATACTTGTGTCAGGTCAGACATATTTTCAAGATGTTTTTAAAGTGTCCATTTTAATTGAAATTGAATATTCTAGGCCTCCAGTGGTGTGTGATTCCTTAGTTCCATCAAATGGGCATAGTTATAAACCAAAAAGTAAGGAGAATAAACATTATTATCTTGATATATAACCAAAGGTTCCATATGTTTGTAATATAATATCCCTCATATTATTCTAGGGTAGGGATCTAGGGTATACTAATCCCTCATGTCTTATGTACCCTAGGGTTTTCATCTGTTGTGTGTTTTTGGTTCATCATCAGAAGTTTTTTAAGATGCGTTATCAGAAGTGGTATTGGGTTTAACACTTTGAGTTTGGGTTTTTGGTTTTGGTACCTTTCCTTTGATGTTTTTGATCTCGGTTTTGGATATTTAATTGTTTTTTTCACAATCTTATGGATGGTTCCCTATTGTAGATGTTTCATATGGATATTTTTTATTTCCATTTTATAGAATTCTTTAATTATTTTGTGGAATTCTCCCCCTCCCTTATGAGTGGATATTGAGTTTTTTTCACTTGGTTTCCTCTCGTTAAATGGTTGGGTTTGGGTTTTTTTCAATAAGAATCATTATTTTTGAGATATTTTCTTGAGAGTAGTGAGCTTTGCCCATTTCTATGTTCAGACATTGAGGTGCTCATAGTATAAACATGAGAATGGTCTTGGGTGCATGATTGGGTAACTAAGGTTTTTTTACCAGTTGAGTTGGTATACCAAATGGTGTTTGGATTATTCCATTTTGGAATATTCCATGTGAGGTTCTCTAGATCATGACTATAGGTTATATGTGTGTATCATGAATTGATATGAGATTCCATGTCATTATTTTGAGGATATTTGTGGGTTCTTTTAATTTTATGTCTTTGTATGTTATTTTGGTTTTACAGTGAGTTTCCCCAATGTTTTATTGGTTATATTAAGACACATTTTATATTATTTAATCAAAAGTGTCGCCATGTTAGAGGAATTATAAATGGTATGGAGACTATTTTAGTTCTCTCATTCTTAATATGACTTCTTGTTTGAATCTTTTATTTCAGTTGTACTTGGAGATGTTGGGTAGGATTTTTGTCAATCAATTTCATAGTTTTTGAATATATTTGTTTTTTGTTTTGAGGTTAGACTGTGTTGACTTGATCTTTTGTTTTGGTCCACTTGGGATCCTCTATTTAATCTTTCCCTTTTTTCAACTATGGACTTTCTGGGGGAAAAATGTGGCATTGTAGGTAGTTTGTGACACCCCCTATTCACTATGTTCTTTGTTTTTAATTATTTTATATGGTTGGGTTTTGGTTTTATTTTTGATGGGGTTCCTTATTGTAATATAGAAATTATTATAGTCTTCCTTCTGTATATGGATAAGGAAAGCGGTTAGAGGGAAACTATGTGACCTCCCATCACAAGGAGCCTCGTCAGTTTATTTTAAACTATGCACAAATTGTCGTCATGGGAAATTCAATTTTATGTCCAACCCATTGGATACCCTAGTGGAGTCAATGTGGGTTTAATCATGCGTATGGGGTGTGATGCATGACATACACAAGATTTGGTAAATTTTATGGAAAGCATTTATGTTGATCTAGTTTTTTATCATACCTAATGGAATCGTTAGCACATTTTTTGTCTAAAAATGTAGTTCTAATGTTGAACCATGTGAGGATTGTTTGGACTAGGTAGTGGACAACATGATGTTGGTTCATGTTTTGACAAACCATGTAACTAAATCATTTAGACTTCCCAGGTGTTTAATTTTTTGGAAATTTCCATTTTTCCACCTTGAATTTAGAGGGGTTTCACACCTCCTCTCCCTTATTCATATTGAATAACTCTTGGGATCCCTTTTAGGTGCTCCAAAATAGACCACCATTGATCCTTACCTTCTATATAGAAATTTCTGAGATATCTTAATCTATTTCTTCCAGTCTTTCCCTTTCTTCATTTACCTCTCTCTACTCTCTTGTCTTTTTATTATCTTATAAACCTTTGACATATGTTTGACTATTTTAGTGTTCTAGGATTCTATAATGTTGATATTTTTGGTTTAAAGGGTTTTTATATGTGTTTTTTATCCCTGTGGGTGTGCTAATCGATGAAGGTGACATATTTCATCTTGGTTTTTTTGCTTCATCCAAGTAGGTGTTTCTATGAAATTCTTTCATTTTAGAATTCATAGATTTTATATCCTTTATAAATTACATTTTATTAAAATTTTGATTATATGTTGACCTCAAAGTGATTTATAAAGGGATTGATTAATATATTTCAAATAGTTATTTGGAGTGTGTTTGTGGTTTACCCCTTATGAAAAATGACTCAATGGTTCTAATTAAATTTTTTTATGGAAATAAATGTCTTGTGCTATTTTTTTTATTACAAAGAAGAAGAGCATTATAGGAGGGTGGATTTAAAAAATTTTAAATAGTGTATGATTTCCATTATTTTTTAAAAATTTCTTGGAATGTTATTATAAAAAATATGAAAGGGATTATAATCTTGATCAATGTTTTGATGTTAATGATTCTATTGTCATTTTGGTTTTTAAATGGTTAATTTTAAAGGTACCACTTGATTTCCCCTTGATTTGATTACCCCTTTTGTGAGTTCTTTATCACTATGTGATGCTTTTCATTTCCCTTATGATAGTTATTGATCTATATGATATTCTTATTTATTCCCTTGTGTGGGAATGTGATTGATTATGACAAAGGTGCATTTGTTATATGGGGTAATTCATTGTTGACTAGTGAGGGTGAGGCTTAGATAGGGTTATGACTTTTTTTAGACTTGGTATACATCACTCATCCCTGAACATCTTGAGAATCACTTCCAAAAGGATTCGTATTGATCTCACTAAAATTATGAGGATTAGTGGATGAGGATATCTCTCCATTCTAGAGATTATTTTAGAGAGATTATCTCTAGGCCTTTATAAAATTATCCATGATTCAATGGACATAGATATAAAGAATAAAATGAAACCCATTAGGTTAGTAATAATATAATTTTTCTTACGTAGTGTTGGGGTTATAAAATAATAATCTCACTAGTTTCCTTATTGTATACTTAATACCAGCAGTGGCCCATTTCAAAAACTAAAAATAATATTATTATTTATTAACTTTTGAAAACCCATTGAATTAAATAAATATTAATTATGGAATATTTTTTAAAAAAAATTATTCAAATAGTAATTAATCTTTATTATTTCTCACCAGACCATTAAAATTGGTATGTTATTTCTCCACAAAATTTATCAGGACATCAATAAAAACTATTTATTTAATAAATAAATATCACTTATTTATTTTCTAATAAATAAATAAATATTATATTCGCTAAATACAAAATAAAAATTTATTAAATATTTTTCTCACAAAATATTCGCTCGACTAACATGTGGTGGAATATATGTAACCTAGAAAAAGATAAATAATTATTAAACCATATTAGAGAATAATAGTTATTCAAAATGTTAAATAATATATTTTATTATTATTTTACTAAAGTTCTAGATACACTTAGCATGTGACCCTTTAGGCCACTATATCTGTGGCATTTGGCAGGGCCACCCAAAATCCGAGGTTAGTATCTAGTAACATGTCAAGGTACACATAGTTTCACAATGACATACAACCTTATATAGAAACATATTATGTAATATAATCCACTTTAATGATATCTCTAATCAATCATGTTTCATGTTGGTATCATCAACTTATGTACTTGATGTATCTTTCTTTATCATTCTACAATTGGACCTTCCTACATAACACCATGACCATAGATTTAGTTGGGATTTCTAATTTACTTTTGTGGTTCTGAGATATAAACATCTATTAAATAATATATTGGAAAAATCCTTTCATAAATTATTTATTAATTCAACATTACTCATGATGAACCCAATGTATCATACCTCATTGCAACAATATTTCATCATGGTTTCCATCAACACATCAAATTGTGCAACTAGTGATAGTCATTAATAATACTATTATTAACTTTTATAGATCTATACACATGTAAATAGATAGGAAAATCCATTGACACATATAAATTTGGATTTCCTACTTGTGGGTAAGGTTCTCAAAATCTTCTACAATAAAAAATACCAAGGGTGAACATCATGTGAAAGTTCTTAAAGGTCATTTGAGTCTCCACCCCTAATAGCATATATCATTTGTGTCTAGTAAAATCATACCATCTGAATATAGAACATATATTTTAGAATAATATAATGGAACTTCTAGGCTCTCATCATAGTAGGGAAAAATTATATCCTTTTAGTACGAAAACTACTCTTAGGTCATTATCACATACTATGTCAAGAAGAATAATAATCATGATGTGATAAAAGGTTTATTAATATTAAAAAAAATTAATAAATGATACTATAATGTAAACATAAGTTGGTTCTAGGGATCAAACTCCAACAAACTCCCACTTCCTATATAGATAATTACAACAACCTTCAATATGATATATCTCATATGATACACATGATTATATTGAGATAAGGCATTAGGAAAGGGTACCACCATATCTTAATCTATGGAAACTCTTCTTACAATAAACTCACCCCTCTAATAAAATTATCTCAAGTGGTGTTACATACGAATTCTATGATTTTTTCACTTGTGTGCCCTTGATTCTTTTTCAAGAGCCTCTACTGTATTATTATCAAAATATAATGTGATAGGGTATTTACAATTAGGCACCACATCATGATCTTAGACAAATATGGGTATCCAAATAGATTATTTAGCTACATAAAAAGACTCTATATATTATAAATATATTTTAGAATAAATGGAAATAGCTATTTTGAAATCATCATGCTCCCAAATCCTTCATTATGACTAAATACATAACTTGAATAAAATATCAAATTGTTCTGATATGTTTAAAAGCTTGCATGAGTATAACCAATTATAAGTAGAACCTCACCTCCTCTATAGAAAAAGAACATATCCATAGTTCTTCTTAGATACTTAAGAATAAACATAATAGAAAACTAATGGTGTTCACCTTGGTTAACTTGATGTATTCTTACAATATTAAATTCATAGGAAAAATTAATCCTAATACATAACATGAAAAACATGATTGAACCTATCGTGGAAGTGTTTGAGATACTACTCATTCACTATTTCTCCTCTAGTGTATAAGGAAATATTTTCATTGAAATATGTATACCATGTGACACTAGAAGCAATCTTATCTTGGATTGTTCGATTCTAAATCGCATTAGTATCTATTCAATGTTTGTGACTTAAAATATTCCAAGAAGCATTTCAGATATATCGCAATTGATCTTAATCCCTAGAATATTTTCTACTTCACCTAAGTCTATCATTGAGAACTGTATATTTGACCACTCCTTAAGTGACTCTAAGACTAGTAATTCATTTCCAATAACTAATATTTCATAAAAATATAATAATTACCACACTCCCACTAAACCTCTTGTAAACACAAGGATCATATTTGTTCTTAATGAAACCAAATCCTTTTACAGCTTCATAAAAATGAATATTCCATGAATTGGATGCTTTCATAAATCCATAATTGAATCTATACAACTTGAAAACCTTTTTAGAATTAGTTGGAATAAAAAACCATCTATTTTTTCCATATAGACATCTTCATGAAGGTTCCTATTAAGGAATACTATTTTGACATTCATATTCCAAATTTTAAATTCACAGCAAGAAATTGTAGCAATTATAATTCTAATGTATTTAAAAATGTAAAGTATGGAAAATGTTCCATCATAGTTAATTCCTTGACACTATTTAAAACTTATAGAAACAAGCCTTTCATTATAGGTACATTAACATCATTGACTAGTTTTCTCTTGAATACCTATTTTCATAAAAATATGATTTACATCAACTAGAAGATTGACCAACACCAAAACATGGTTCTGATACTTATAATCCGTATAAAAATTAATGGATTCCTTCAATTTTTTATCTTATGATCTCTCTTCTATCTCATTTTAGGAGAGAGGTTCATTATTATCAACTAATAATTTGTCACTGTCATTGGTGACTAGCGGATATTATCTTCTAAGAATAAATTATTCCTTGGGGACATATGTAATTTACTCCAGTACCAACTCTTATATATCTTGGGCATCAACCTCACCAAAATAAATCACGCTCAAATTATCCTTCTGGAAGATGATGTTGGACCCAATGCTATTTGTTGATTGTAATAGATTATTGTTTGTGTTTGTTTTCAATATGCACATGGAAAATGGTTCATGGAAGGTTTTCAGTATGTAGGAGAGCTCATCATTTATCAAAATGATATGGTTATTTGATCCTCCATGAAGGAAGACTGGCGGTATGTGGACCGCATTGGGAAACTGGTTTGTGGGTGATGTGGTATGTGGTGAGGCTGTACTGAATCAAAGATTTAGGAAATCATGGGTTAGTGATATTTCTGGATATATTTTCCTATATAAGGAGTGTTAATCCCTTGTTTAGAGTGACTGATTCTTATTAGAAATTTTGGAAGAATTTGGAGAACCCTAGAGTGGTTCACGGGAAGAAAAATCCACGAAGGAATAAGTGGTTAGTGGAGGAGTAAAACGGTCTGTGGAAAGAGTGGTGGTTTACAGAGGAGAAAATAGTCTATAGAAGAAAGAGTGGTTCAAGGAGGAAGCTCTCACAGTACACAGAGCTGGGAAGTATGTGGAAGAGTAGGGAAGTACATAGAAAAAGCTATCACAGAATGAAAAGTAGGGCAGTATGCAGAGGAAGCACTCGCGGTATGTGGTGCAGTATTGTTCGTGGAGGAAGGAGACTAGTTTGCGGAGGAACAATCTTCAAACTAAATATTGCACAAAAAAGTGGATTATATATACAGGGTAAAACAAGACTTCAACAAAGTATACATTTATATTTGAGGATGCATTATTTAATTTCAATCCATTGAATCAACCTTCAAGTCGATAAATTGAGTCCAAATCCTCCCTAATGCAGTGAGTATGGCAGAGTCAATGGAAGTGTTCTGAGGGACGCAACATGTTATCCATGAATTCTTGTAAAGATAGTGTTCCTAGAAAAAACTGACTATGTTTAAACTTATGTACTCCATATCTAGTTATGAATAGTTTATTTTGGTATGAAAGAAAAACTTTCGGCATATTCTCCTTCGAAGTAGCCCTTAGTGGTAAACCAAGTAAAATTGTTGCGTGTTATCTCTTTGCATGTGAATTCTTGATTTCTGATCATATCCATCATATAGGTTTAATGAGTTCCTTACTACATGGAAACAAGATCCATCATATTAAAATAAAAAGTCGACACCTTGATTCACCTTTCCCCTATCAGGGTGTTTTGGTGTCCTTCAAGTGGTATCAGAGCCTATATGTTACTAGTGTTAAATCTCTCATTTTCTATCATGGATAATTCAGTCAATCATAGGGGAGTCCCACTATTTGATGGAAGTAACTTTTAGATATGGAATAAAATAATGACATATCATCTGATATCTCTTGGAATGGAAGTCCTTTTTGCTACTACACAAGGAGTACATGTCACTAATCCAAAGGGGTTATCTATGACTGATGCAGATAGGAAAATGATTGATGCAGATGCTAAAGCACATATTTCCTTCACTACAGCCCTTTCTAACTGGATCTATCTAATGGTGTTGATTTTCACACCATTAAAGTCAATGTGGTACAAACTGAGGAATATATATGAATGATAAATCAAAGTAAATGGGGAAAAAATAATTTTTTCACAATAGTTTTGATGATCTGAAGATGAATCCTGACAAAAATATAGATACATTTTTCAATCAACTTAGTAAAGTTGGTGGAAAAATACAAGGTCTTGGTGAAGAAATCAAATACATTGATATTGTAAAGAAACTTTTGAGAATAATTTAATCTCTTTATAATGAAAATGTTTCATCTCTTAAAGAAAAGGGATCTTTTCAAACATTCGCTCAATGATCTATTGAGCAGCCTAGTAGCATATGATATGAGAGTCAAACCAGAAGACGACACGACTCGGGTAACAAAAGAAATGTAATTCAAACTCATGGAAGAAAATTAAATTTTAAGAGATATTATTGATGAATATAATGAGAAAAAATAACCTATTTCCCTCATTTCCATGAAATTAATGAAGGGAGAAGGGAAATTTGAAGAAAATTTTCCTATGGATTATTTTCATTGTGGATGATTGGGGAACATTGCCTCTCGGTGCACAAGAAAGTTTGAGGATGAAGAAAGTGAAGTTGGTGACATGCATAAGCCTCAAGGTTTTTCAAAAAGGGAGACTTCAAGTCTGGTAAGAAATTTTAGAGAGAGTTTTTTTCTTTAAAGAAGATGATTATAATAGTGAATACTTTGAGGAATAAAAATTGGAATTTAGATCTAGAACTTATGCCTCAATGATGGCTACTATTGAAAAGACAGATCCATCAAGAGTGAAAGGTAGATATAGTTAGTTGACCACTGATGTTGATATCAAATTAAAACTTAAGGATTATTTTCATAGGCTTGATAATCAATTAAAGAGATGAAAAGTGTAGAATAGTTTTGGAAGATTCATCAGAATATGTTGATATACTGGATGTTGAAATTGATCAACATGAGGGAGTGGTAAAAGACCAGTCAACAACCTTTAAAATCACAATAGATGTAGTGGAACTAATGATTGAAATTGAAGAATAGGAAATGGTCATCAATGACCTTACATCTATACTAGAGGAGAAGTCCAAGACTATTGATGGACTCAAAGAAGAATTTTTTTAATCTTAGGAGTAAACTCGAAAGTGAATCAAATTCAAAATAAGAAAATAAGATAATATAGTTTGAAAAATTCTCATGTTCTGAGTTGGTAGAGAGAGAAAGTGTGGTTATTATGGAGTTGAAAACATTTTGAATGATCAAATACCCATATGCATGGGAAATATTGGTATTGGTTTTTATGTCGAAACATCAAATGCTATAAATAAAATGGGTCAAAATAAAGGCAAGCTAAATGTTATACATGTTAATTATAACTTGAAGTGCTGAAAAAGATACCCTCAATTCAAACTAAAAGGATAACTGAAAACTATCTTAAGTATCCAGAAATTATAGGCAACTAATCATTTTTCCTTCGGAATGAGACATGAGGAGGAATAGAAATGAGAAGACATTTCCACTTATGAAATGTCAATTCTATGGCTATCTAGGCCATACAATGTCATAATTCGAGGAGGCAAGGATCTATTTGAATGGGGAAGAGCTCGGAGGTCAATAAAGGAGAAAAAATTTATATCATACTTCTTATGGAAAGAATAATTTCTATGGATATTGTTTCAATTTTTATAACATTTTCTATAAATCTATTCAATGTATGTGGAGGAGAATCATTAATAATTCATACAGAACTCAAGGACAAGTCAATACTCATCAACAAGATGGTGTTGCTCTTACAAATAGGTTTTCTCCTCTAGAAGAATATTATGAGTTTGAAGAACCTACTTATGCCGATCTCTTAAACTCAATCCAGTATTTCATAGAACTAAAAGAAGAAAACTTGGAAATCCGACCTTATAGAAGTATCTCTCAAAGTAATAAAGAGTAGAATCACCTAGATTCTTGATAGAAGATGTTCCTCTCATATGATGGGAAATGTGGACCAAGTAAATAATATTAAGAAAAGGGTTGATGGAATGGTAAGTTTTGGTAATGATTGTGCTTTATATATTAAAGGATGTGGAAGCACTGAAATGGATATTGGGGAGCTGAAGAAAACTGAAGTTCATTATGTGGATAGTTTTAATCACAATATCCTTAGTGTAATTTAAATCTATGACTCATAACTTATAATGACTTTTAATAAAAAAGGTTTTAATATAAAATAAAATATAGGGAATTCTCTTATGAAATGTTATATAACAACTGGAAACCTATATCAAGTTGATAGCACAGAGAACATTTTCTACATGATAGTTGAAGAAGAAAAAAACTTATGGCATCGAATATTGGAGAACATTAATCAACAAGACATGGAAACGATATATAAACTGAATATTGTCATGAATATCCCAAATCTAAAGTGTGAATAGTAAAATGTTTGTGATTGTAACACCCCATGCTTCCATGGTGTGTTGTTCTTTGAACAATAGAGCAGCGTGTGTTATATGCAACCTTTAGTTCTAACACACAGCAAAACCAATCAAAGTAGCCATTATGGATAGTAATACCCAGTTTTTGAAATTATATAAATTTCATATTTCAAAATGGACTTAATTTTTTTATTCGGAATATCGAAATTATCCTAAGTTGAATTTTTTGTGATTTTCTGAGAACTTCCAATTTTCTATGAATAGAAAAATACTTAAAAACAACTGTTTAAATCAAAATAATTTATAGTAATAAATTATACTATTTAGTTGTTTTAATTTATAATTAGAATATATTTTTACCATTTTATCCAATGGTGGTTATTAGAATTAATTTCACTTTGAAATTTGACATAAACAATTGTCAATCTTTTGATAGATATTGTTTCTTAAAAACACGCTATTTGTTGTGACAGCGGGAATTAATTATTAAATTAATTAATTCAACATAAATGTTTTGAATTTTGTAAAATAGACACCATTTTTTAATTCATAATATCAATTATAGCTTAGGGTGAATTTTTGGTATTTTTCTGAAAAACTTCAATTTTTGATGAATAGTGAAACCACTAAGTGGTAGTTTAAAAACTAATTTTTCGTATAAATGAAACATTACACTTCTGTGATTTGATTTTCAAAAATCCGACATAAATGGTTGTCATTAGTAAGTGAAATGTGGTTCAATGGGATTAAAATAATTTTTTGGTGAATAGTAACTTTTAAGTTTTATTAATCGTGATTAAAGTTAATTAGTGAAATTTAAGTTAAAAATGATATTATAAAAATATGAAAATATCTTGACACTTTTCCTACCCTTATTGGATGATTCATGGCTAACCAAGACAATCAATGGGTCAACTTGGGGACCCCATGGAGCTACTTCGGTAAGAAAATGACATTAAAAACTTTTTATTTAAAGTAAAAATAAAATTGTCACAAACATGTGATGTTTTACTAAAACAATTATTACATGGGGTTATATAAGTTAAATTTTCAACTATAAATATTAATTGGAAAGATAAAAAGATTTAATACATCATGGTAATTTTTTTATAATTTTTAGACATTAAATAAATTAAAATTGTTATGACACCATGATGATGCAGTGATTACCTCATTAATTAACGATTTAAATAAAATGAAAAGATAATGTAAAATCTAACACTTAAACTTGTAAAAAACCTATTAAATGGGTATATTTAGAACCCTTATCACCTTAGCCTCGAAATATATAATTTTGGGACCTTTGAAATCCGAAAATCACTTCATAATAATGTAACATTTCAATACTTTCCAAGAGTACCCCTCCTCTCCTCTTACAAAAGGCCCCCAACTCTACCACCTTATTCAAACCATCAAAGCCATTTGACTCGGCCAACCTCTGCACAAATACTCTCTAAACTTCCCTATATTACTCCAAGATGCCTCACTTTTGGCAGAAGTCTTCCTATGGAAGCCTTTGACTCAAATCAAAAAGAGTTACCCGATTTTAAGGTAATGTCTTCTCTTATGTTCATTTGTTTTATTTTGCTTCTCCAACTCGTTAAACACTTTTTATTCCTTTGTTTTGTGAAAACACCAGTATCTTCAATATACTAGGATGTTTTTATGATAATTATTTGATTTACACTTACACACACCTTCATCTAACGGTTAAATAACATATTGTTTCTGTGGGTGGCGAATTACAGTCTCACAAAACGATGATTGTTCAATATTATTTTAGCACCTCTCATGGTGGCCATTATTATGACACTATTTTCGTATAAGATATATGTATTATGTTTATGTTTTCATTATGCTTCTTTATTTCTCATTTATGGAATACCTTTATGATTTTCATTATGGGTAAACACGATAATTTCATTTTAGGAAGTACGGATTACCGCCCCCTCAAAGTGATTTGAATCATTAATGCCATATGTGGGATGTATAAAGGATAGAGTAAATGATATTATATATTATATTATACTATAATTATAATAAAAATTTATATCATTATGATTTCATTCCATTAAATAGGAAATAGAAATGAAAGTAGTGTTCATTCATACATACAACGTACCGTCTCCATGAACGGTGCATTTCATTTCTTACCTCTAAATGTTACGTAATATTATGAATGAATGTATATACAATATATATATGATATATATGATATCTAAATCCTGAATATAATTCTGGATATAATGGATATTTTACCACATGAACAACTTGTAATTATAAGAAGTTTATTTTTGACTCAAGTACCAAAGATCGACAAAACGATCGTTATTAACTTAAATAATTACATAATGTTAATAACATGGTAATAAGTGATATAAAAGGAATAATGAACTTGCAAAAGGTTCTTAAGCAATTAGAAATTAACTCTAGTTTATTATTCAAGATGTTAAAGAATGATCAAGTCAAGTCGGACACAAGGTAAGGGAACTTCTTAACCCAATCTCCGTTCTTTGGGTTAATCTCCTACTTTCAAATTATGTCATGATATTATTTTGTCCTATCTTGTATTTGTACTTTTTTATTTGTACTTATTGTGAATACACATAATAGAGCTATTTTATTTAAAAAAAATGATCTTTGTAAGGGACTTTGTCTCAATCTCCTTTCTTTGAGGCATATTTTGTTTTATACACAAATTTCATTTATATGGTGTATAAACCCCTTTGACTTTTACGTTTATTCAAAAGGAATCTTTTTATACGAAGCATTTTACAAAACGACAAAAAGGAATGTTTTTTTTGTCGTATGTATGCGGAGACAATGACTTCTCCTCCGTCATGACCATTATTTGAGTTTTGGCTTCCTCTACAAGCCATAACGTTTTTTAAATGAAAAATAAATACAAAGTTATAATTTTCTTTTATTTTGGTATTGAAAATGGTTTTGAAAGTGTTTTTTTATATCAATGTGTTGTATTGATATCTTGTGATTGAAATGTGGAAATGTTATGTTTCATTTATGCATGTTTTATGTGATATGATTATGTTATGGTTTATGATATGATTAAACCTGTTCATATAAGGAATCCATTGGGATTAATAAGTGACGAGTGGTGCCCGCTATAGCTCCTCGATGAATCGGTAAGTCTCATGAGACAAACTAGTTTCTTGGAATGAGGCTTTGATAAAATATTATTTGTAGTCTTGGCACGAGGCCTTGGCTATGTTGTTAAGATATTCTGGAATTATGCATTCCATAATTATGAATGTGGTTATTGATATTGCATGTGATTATTCAACTATTAGAATATCAATGTGAATAAGTAAATGGAATTAATTCATTTTATTTTTTCCATATTATGATGAAGTTCAAGTTTAAAAGGATTTTGTTTTTGTTATACATTTCCTAAAATGTTTATGTTTATTTATGACAGTTTCTGCTGTATTGTTATCCTTACTTAGTATCTGAGCTCACCCATTTAAATGTTTTAATTTTTCAACGATGTGATGATGTATATTATGAATGACCTGCAGGGATAGTATGAGGGGATATGAAGAAAAGATGTTTTTTATTTTTGTTTTACTTTATGATGTATTGTAAGACTTATGAATGTATCTAGTGTTTCCAAGGCTACTAAACTAATCAGTATTTTGAGACTTGGTCTTTTGTGATCATGCCAATGTTACGCAATAATGCACCAACTCTAGGTAACTGGGTTTGGGGCATTACAGTTGGTATCAGAGGCAGTTTATTACTAACCTTGGAAGCTAGATTTAGATAAAATCTGATTTGAGCACATAGCCCTAAGATATACTTGGAGGATTAGTATAGAAGAACTTCCTAGAATTTTGGTATTATAGAGATTTTGTGAGTTTTCCAAGTAATACATCCACATCTGGATATGAGGAGGTAGAGGTGGCTCTGGCGTAGATGTACCTAGGGGTAAAACCCAAAAACACCTCTTTGAGCTAGACTCGAACGGAAACTGGTGCACGACAACGGGTCTTGCTGCACTCTTGGCTATGCCACTCCCGGGGGATATGGTTAGGATAATTCTCATTTTCTTTACAATCCATTATGAAGGGTTTCTGAGTATATACTTCCTCAAAGAAATTTTTTTTATGATTCTGGATTATATCCATAAATGTAACACCCCGACCCCAGCTACCCAGAGTCGGTGCATTAATTACATAACATTGGCATGATCACAAGAAAGATCAAATCTCGAAAGACCGATTGGTTTAGTAGCCTTGGAAACACTAGATATATTCATAAGTTTTACATTACATCATAAAATGAAAAACTAATACAACAACATAATGTTTCCACAATCCACACTATTAACCCCTCATAAAATCCCTGTAGGTCATTCATAACTTACTTCTTCACATCCTGGGAAAAATAAAACATAGAAAAGGGGTGAGCTCAAATGCCCAGTAAGGATAACAATATAGCGGAAACTTTCATAAATAAGAATAAACTTTTAAGGCAATGTATAACTAAAACAAAAGCCTTTCAAACATGAACTTTCAACATGCTATGGCATAAATAAAATGAAATAATGCCATTTACTTATTCACATGGATATTCTACTAATCGAATAATCACATGCAAAAATCAATAACCACTTTCATAATGTTGGAATGCATAATGCCAGACTATCATAACCACATAGCCAAGGCCTCGTGCCAAGACTACAAATAAGATTTTTTCAAGGCCTTGTGCCAAGACACTAGTTTGTCTCATGAGACCTACCGATGCATCGAGGAGCTATAGCGGGCTCCACCCGTCACTTATTAAGTCCAATGCATTCCCATATGAAAAGGTTTAAACATAACATAAACATTCGTATTAAAACTAGCATACGAAATGTCAATAATTTCACCATAAACTATGAATGATATAAAAATAGCACATCCATAGTCAAACATATGACAAAACCTTCAATACAATATAGAAGTTTTGTATCATAATAAATCAACTTCAAATAATCTTAAAATCCATCAAAGGATGTTGACATAGATGAAATCAAAATTCTTTTTAAAGAAATATCTCCTTTTATTTTGAAATCATTTAAGATCCATATAAAATAAAACATTTTCTTTGAAAATATTCTTATAATCTTGTAAGGAAAGCTTTGAAGATTTTATAACGGCGGAAAATAACCGCACCCGCCGTATAAGTTAAAAAAACATTCTTACCTCAATTCTGTCGAAAAGGTTAAAAAGGACCTTGTTTTGAAAACGACTGAAAGATTCCTTTATAAACCTCTTATAAAAAGTCAAACAAGGGTATAAATGACTTTAACCCATATTCTTGTAAATAGTAAAAATGTTTTAAAATACATTTCGAAGAAACATGGATGTGGATGATAAAGAGATCCCAGTAGATTATTACGTATAATACAACCTCGGATAATGAAGAGATTGTGAAATAACCCTTACCTTGTACTTTTCCTTGGTTGGGGTAGGTTAACCTCCTGTATAATGGTGAAATAATTGTTATTAAATTATACAAGAATCATATATATTAATATGATATCATATATGATCTTTTAACATTGATTTGTTAATAATATCTTAGAATTATCGTCGTTTCGGGTGTTAACTTACTCATTTTCTTTTATATGTTTTGTTACATAAGTCATGTTTGTTGTATCTTATTCATATCCAAAATGATATCAAGTCCTTAAACATCATTTTTAAATCATTAAATGATAATTATACTTGAATGGATACGATGGAGAATGAATCTCATCGCGTTCGTGGAGACGGTAGTCCGTACGTACGCACGAACGCTACTTCCATTTAATTTTTATTTTAAAAGAATCGAATCCAAATGATACATAGGTATATTACTATTCCAGTATAATATAATATTTTCTATATGTTACTTAATTTCATTAACACCATCCTTTATACGTTCCATGTGTGGTATGAACGAGTCATATCATTTTAAGGGGGCGGTAGTCCGCACTTCCTCAAATGAAATTATCGTATGTATATACAACATGAAACGAATAATGGTATGAAATAAAATGGAATTACAGAAGCTTATATATAAAATATATATCATTAATATCATATTTAATTACAGTGCCATCATAATGGCCACCATGAGAGGCGGTAAGATGTTTTTGAACAATCATCGTTTCGTGAGGCGTTAGTTTGCCATCCACAGAAACATTATGTTCATCATCCATTAGATGGAGTTGTGTGTATGTGTAGTTTGAATCCTTCTTATAACAACATCCTAGTATATTGTGGATACTGGTGTTGTTACAAAAGAAAGGAAATAAAAAGAGTTTGGGGGTTGAAGAAGCAAAATAAATGAAAATAATTTAAGAGAAATCGTTACCTTTAATTTAGGTAACTCACTTTGGTTGGAACCAAAGGACTTCTTGAAATGCTTTCTGCCTAAGGGGAAGCTTCAAGGAGGAGGATAGGGATGTGGGGAGCTTAGTTGGGCAGAGTTTGGACGAGCCAAGTGGCTTGAGAGGTGTGAGGAATGAGTAGAAGTGGTCTCCTTTTATAAGGGAGAGGAGGGGCTCTTTAGGAAAGTGTGAAAGTATTACTTTATAATATATTTTTATTCGGTTTATAATGGTCCAAAAATCATTGAGGTCGAAGATAAGATGACTCATATTCTAAATAACATCAACCAATAAGAATTGGACAGGTTTTAGATAATATTTTAATCATTATAATCTTATTTATTTAAATGATTTATTAATGAGGTAAACATTGCATCATTATTGTGTCATTAATAATTTAACTTATTTGATGTCTAAAAATTATAAATAAAATATCATCATGTAGGAAATCTTTTTAGCTTTCTAATGAATATTTATAATCGAAAATCCAACATGTATAACCCTATGTAACAATTGTTCTTCTAAAAGATGTAAGCTTATGCCATTTTTATTTTTATTTTAACTTTATTAATATAATGTGTCATTATCACTTACAAGTGGATCCATGGGGTCCCAAAATAGACCCAAAGATGCCCATGGTCGACCATGTATCAACCAATAGGGGTGAGACACGTTTTAGGGTAATTTAGTATTATTATAATATTATTCGTTTAACCCTTATTTACCGGATTTACCCTTAACCATGGTAAATAAAATATTTACCGCAGTAATTATTCAAAATGTCTAAAAATAAAAGTTACCTATTTACACAATTTGAACATCCTGATTCCAAATATGGAATCCATTTTTCTAAATTCAAAAAACAGAAGTGGCAGAAATTAATTTAAAATTAATTCCCGCTGTCAAAACAAAAAGCGTGTTTTTAAGAGATAATAACTATCAAAAGATTGACACTTGTTTATGTTCGGTTTAATTGTAAAATTATGTCCAATGACCAAGATTATATTAAATGGTAAAAATATATTCTAAATATACTTTAAAACCACTCAAATTCACAATTTATCACTATTAATTATTTTGATTAAAAAAGTTGTTTTTAATTAAAATTTAGTAATTTTCACTATTCATCAAAATATGAAAGTTATCCGAAATGTACCAAAATTTCACCCTAGGATAATTTTGATATTATGAATCCAAAAATAAAGTCCATTTTGAAATATAGAATATATATATGATTTCAAAAAGTAGGTATTACTATTCACAACAGCTAGTTTAATTAGTTGTGGTGTGTGTTAGAACTCGAGGTTGCGTACAACACACGCTATCGCATTATTCGAAGGGAAACGTACCATAGAAGCTTGGGGTGTTACATTCTCCCCTCTTTCAAATAATTGCGTCCTCGCAATTTCTAGGGTATTACTGCATAAAAAGACTCGGGTGGTTCTTCATCATAAGTTCCTCGGGTTCCCACGTTGCCTCTTACATCTTATGGTTTCTCCACAAAACTTTTACCAGACGCGTCGTCCGGTTTCTCAGCACTTGTTCTCTTGTATCAAGAATCCTGACGGGCTCTTCGCAATAAGACAGATCGGGTTCCAGTTCTAATTCCTCATAGGTGAGTACATGCGTTGGGTCAGGCATGTATTTTCTCAACAGAGATACGTGGAACACATCGTGAACTTTGGAGAGACTTGGCGGCATTGCCAATCGGTAAGCTACAGCCCCAATTCGTTCTAGAATTTCGAAAGGTCCGATGTACCTGGGACTCAATTTACCTTTCTTACCAAAACGTATGACTCCCTTCCACGGAGATACCTTCAGGAAAACATGATCACCGACTTGAAATTCCAAATCCATCCTTCTATTATCGGCATAGCTCTTCTGCCTACTTTGAGCTGTTTTGATGTGATTTTGGATTACCTTCACCTTTTCCACCGTTTCCTCCACCAGTTCTGGGCCTACAAGTTTTCTTTCACCAACGTCATCCCAACAGGTTGGTGTACGACATCTCTTTCCGTATAACGCTTCATATGGTGCCATCTGAATACTCGAATGGAAGCTATTGTTATAGGAAAATTCTACTAGTGGTAAATATTGATCCCACATACCCTGAAAATCTAGTGAGCAAGATCTCAACATGTCTTCTAAGGTCTGAATAGTCCGTTCTGATTGTCCGTCTGTCTGAGGGTGGTAAGCAGTGCTCAAATGAAGTTCAGTATCCAGGGATTTCTGAAGACTTTTCCAAAATCTTGAAGTAAAACGGGGATCACGATCAGAAACAATCGATAGGGGAACTCCATGAAGTCTCACAACTTCATTAATGTATAGTCTTGCTAGAAGTTCCAGGGGTAGATCTTCTCTTATAGCAAGAAAATGTGCTGACTTGGTAAGACGATCAACAATAACCCATATTGCATCGTTCCTTCTAGGAGTCTTTGGTAGCCCCATGACAAAGTCCATCGTAATATTGTCCCATTTCCACTCCGGTATGGGAAGAGGTTGCATGACTCCTCCAGGCTGTTGCCTTCCAGCTTTCACTTGTTGACAAACCATACATCTTGACACAAAATCAGCAATCTCCCTCTTCATGTTGTCCCACCAAAAATGTTCCTTCAAATCTCTATACATTTTGGTGCTCCCAGGGTGTATAGAGAAATTGGAACTATGAGCATCATCCAGCAATTCCCTTTTTAGATCAGGTAAATCGGGAACACAAAGTCTCTTCCCGAATTTCAAAATTCCATCTTCATACACAAAGTCTCTCAATCTCCCATCATTCACAGCTTTAATCTTCTTCTGAAATTCTTCATCATCGGTCTGAGAACTCTTAATCCTTTCTAGTAAAGATGGTTTGGCAACCATTTGAAAAAGCATTGGTGTTTCACCTTCCCTGGTTATTCCCATGTCCATCTTCACTAGATCCATGAAAATTGGATCCCTTTCAATTCTCATCATGTTCAAAACACCATGGTGTTTTCTGCTCAAAGCATCTGCCACCTTGTTTGCCTTCCCTGGGTGGTAGTGTATCGTACAATCATAATCCTTGAGTAATTCAAGCCATCTCCTTTTCCTCATGTTGAGTTCTTTTTGTGAGAAAATATACTTCAAACTCTTGTGATCAGTATAAATCTCACATTTTTCACCATAGAGGTAGTGCCTCCATATCTTCAAAGCAAAGATCACTGCTGCTAACTCGAGATCATGAGTAGGATAGTTTTGTTCATGAATTTTCAACTGTCGTGATGCATAGGCAATAACTCTATCATTCTGCATAAGGACACAACCATGTCCTTTCTTTGATGCATCACTATAAATAACGAACCCATCATTCCCCGATGGTAGAGTCAATATAGGAGCATTGACTAATCTTCTCTTCAGTTCTTCGAAACATTCTTCACACTCTTTTGTCCAAACAAATTTAACCCCTTTACGTGTGAGCTTCGTTAATGGGTTAGTCAATCGGGCAAAATTCTGGACGAAACGTCGATAATAACCTGCCAAACCAATAAAACTACGTACCTCAGTTATACTCGTAGGTGCTGGCCATTCTTGGATTGCCTTGGTCTTAGAAGGATCAACAGAGATTCCATCTTTAGAGACAATATGGCCAAGAAAAGAAATCTCCTGAAGCCAAAATTCACACTTGCTAAACTTCCCATATAATTCATGCCTCCTCAGAGTCTTCAAGATAATGCGCAAGTGATTTTCATGATCTTCGTAGGTTTTGGAGTATACCAGAATATCATCAATAAATACCACAAAAAATTCATCGAGATACTCCTTGAAAACTCTATTCATCATATCCATGAATACAGAGGGTGCATTAGTCAATCCAAACGGCATCACAGTAAACTCGTAATGCCCGTACCTGGTTCGAAATGCTGTCTTCGGAATGTCTTCCTTCTTTACACACAACTGATGGTATCCAGATCGAAGGTCAATCTTTGAAAAGTATTGAGCTCCATGCAGTTGGTCAAATAAATCATCAATACGAGGTAGGGGATACTTGTTCTTTATCGTTATAGCATTGATCTCCCTGTAGTCGATACATAACCTCATAGATCCATCTTTCTTTTTAACAAAAAGAACAGGGGCTCCCCATGGAGAAACACTAGGGCGAATAAATCCCTTATTACTCAATTCCACTAGTTGTTTCTTTAGTTCGACTAATTCTACAGTGGCCATTCTATAAGGGGTCTTCGATATAGGCCTTGATCCAGGAATCAAATCAATGGAAAACTCAACTTCTCGTTCTGGAGGATGTCCAGGTAAATCTTCTGGAAATACATCTACAAATTCTTTCACAACAGGTACATCGTCTATTTGAACATTCCTTTCCTCACCGACAGTTATTTCATTCTCTTCCTCCCTAATAATTGAATTAAGTTGAGCTACTGGGGGTGGATCTAAATAAGAATTAGGTGGTGACGATTCTGCTCTAAAAATAAGGTGTTCCTTATCATTATCATCAAGAATCGTAACCTCTTTCTTCTTACAATAAATATTCGCATCATAGTCTGAAAGCCAGTCCATACCGAGGATTATATCAAACTCAATCATAGGTATGACGATGAGATCAGCAGATAAAGAAAATTTATGTGCTCTAATGGGGACTGATTCACAAAACTTTGTTGCAACGATACTTCCCTTAGGAGTTTTGACTGACAACTCCCTTATTAAATCAAATTGGAAATATCTAATTTTCTTAGCAAACTGGGAAGATATGAAACAATGCGATGATCCAGAATCAAATAATGCATTTGCTAAACTTGAGGAAACCATTAAATTACCTGCCACCACGTCTTTCGGAGCTTCTACCTCAGCAGTAGTGATAGCATAAGCCTGGCCTTGATCCCTTGGCCTTTTCTGAGGTAAGTTCTCCTGACGCTTAGGGCATGCATTCGCATAATGCCCCATTTCCCTGCAATTGTAGCACTGAATGTTGGTAGCTTCCTTCTTCCCCTTGCAATCATGAGCTTGGTGGCCTTTTTCACCACACTTGTAACAGACTCCCATTCCCTTCAAGCAAGTACCGGGGTGTTTTTTCCCACATTTACCACATGATGGATATTCAACCTTTCCTTTCTTCCCCTTATTTCCATTCCCAGATTGATCAGCAGGTCTCTTCTTCTCTTGCTTTGCTTTAAAGTCATAAGACTTAGAGAATTCCTTTTCGGTCTTGATAGCACATGAGACAATGTCTTCGTACGATTAAAAGGATTGTGAAACTAATGCTCGATGGAGAAATGGTTTTAACCCATCAAAGAAACGATCAATCTTACTTCTTGGGTTGCGAATATAATCTCCAGCATATCTTGCTAACCTTGTAAAGTTAGCCTCATACTTTGTGACATTCTCATCCTCCTTTTGTCTTAGACTCAGAAATTGTCATTCCATATCTGCTCGATGGTCGCGAGGAAAGTATTTTTCTAAAAACAGATCTTTAAACTCCCTCCATTCCATGTTTGATACTTCATCATCTTCCTTCATGTTTTGAATCAATGACCACCATTGATCAGCATCTCCAGTGAGGCGGTAAACTGCCATGGTAACTTTTTCCCTTTCACTACTCCCCAAAGCCTGAAATATTTTCTCTAGGGAAAATATCCATTGCTCAGCTACTAAGGGATTTGTACTCCCATTGAACGTTGGTGGTTGTTGTCTCATGAATCGATCTAACATTGATCCTCCACGCTGCGGATAAGGGTGCTCCATACGGGTAAGGTTATTATTCATAACCTGAGTAAGTTGTCCCAGTATGGTGATTAGCTGATCAGCACCAGTTGCATCACCAGCCCCACTATAATTATCTTGAGCAGGAGGGCAATCCCTACATGGAGTGCGTGCATTGATACGGTTTCCATTTCTTCCACTAGGCGCCATTTCTAAACAATGGCATAAACTAGATCAGTTTATGAATCAAAATACATAATCCCATACTTATAAAACACTTAACATAAATTGAACTATTTATGGATATAATCCATAATCATAAAAATGTTTTCTTTGAGGAAGTATATACTCATAAACCCTTCATAATGATTTGTAAAGAAAATGAGAGTTATCCTAAGCATATCCCCCGGGAGTGTCGTAACCAAGAGTGCAGCAAGGCCCGTTGTCGTGCACCAGTTCCCGTTCGAGTCTAGCTCAAAGCGGTGTTTTCGGGTTTTACCCCTAGGTACATCTGTGCCAGAGCCGCCTCTACCTGCTCGTATCCAGACAGGGATGTATTGCTCGGAAAACTCACAAAGTCTCTACAATACCAAAATTCTAGGAAGTTCTTCTATACTAATCCTCAAAGTTCATCTTAGGTCTACGTGCTCTAATCAGAGTTTATCTAAATCTAGCTTCCAAGGTTTGTACTAAACTTCCTCTGATACCAACTGTAACACCCCGACCCCAGCTACCCAGAGTCGGTGCATTAATTACGTAACATTGGCATGATCACAAGAAAGATCAAATCTCGAAAGACCGATTGGTTTAGTAGCCTTGGAAACACTAGATATATTCATAAGTTTTACATTACATCATAAAATGAAAAACTAATACAACAACATAATGTTTCCACAATCCACACTATTAACCCCTCATAAAATCCCTGCAGGTCATTCATAACTTACTTCTTCACATCCTGGGAAAAATAAAACATAGAAAAGGGGTGAGCTCAAATGCCCAGTAAGGATAACAATATAGCGGAAACTTTCATAAATAAGAATAAACTTTTAAGGCAATGTATAACTAAAACAAAAGCCTTTCAAACATGAACTTTCAACATGGTATGGCATAAATAAAATGAAATAATGCCATTTACTTATTCACATGGATATTCTACTAATCGAATAATCACATGCAAAAATCAATAACCACTTTCATAATGTTGGAATGCATAATGCCAGACTATCATAACCACATAGCCAAGGCCTCGTGCCAAGACTACAAATAAGATTTTGTCAAGGCCTTGTGCCAAGACACTAGTTTGTCTCATGAGACCTACCGATGCATCGAGGAGCTATAGCGGGCTCCACCCGTCACTTATTAAGTCCAATGCATTCCCATATGAAAAGGTTTAAACATAACATAAACATTCGTATTAAAACTAGCATACGAAATGTCAATAATTTCACCATAAACTATGAATGATATAAAAATAGCACATCCATAGTCAAACATATCACAAAACCTTCAATACAATATAGAAGTTTTGTATCATAATAAATCAACTTCAAATAATCTTAAAATCCATCAAAGGATGTTGACATAGATGAAATCAAAATTCTTTTTAAAGAAATATCTCCTTTTATTTTGAAATCATTTAAGATCCATATAAAATAAAACATTTTCTTTGAAAATGTTCTTATAAGCTTGTAAGGAAAGCTTTGAAGATTTTATAACGGCGGAAAATAACCGCACCCGCCGTATAAGTTAAAAAAACATTCTTACCTCAATTCTGTCGAAAAGGTTAAAAAGGACCTTGTTTTGAAAACGACTGAAAGATTCCTTTATAAACCTCTTATAAAAAGTCAAACAAGGGTATAAATGACTTTAACCCATATTCTTGTAAATAGTAAAAATGTTTTAAAATACATTTCGAAGAAACATGGATGTGGATGATAAAGAGATCCCAGTAGATTATTACGTATAATACAACCTCGGATAATGAAGAGATTGTGAAATAACCCTTACCTTGTACTTTTCCTTGGTTAGGGTAGGTTAACCTCCTGTATAATGGTTAAATAATTGTTATTAAATTATACAAGAATCATATATATTAATATGATATCATATATGATCTTTTAACATTGATTTGTTAATAATATCTTAGAATTATCGTCGTTTCGGGTGTTAACTTACTCATTTTCTTTTATATGTTTTGTTACATAAGTCATGTTTGTTGTATCTTATTCATATCCAGAATGATATCAAGTCCTTAAAAATCATTTTTAAATCATTAAATGATAATTATACTTGAATGGATACGATGGAGAATGAATCTCATCGCGTTCGTGGAGACGGTAGTCCGTACGTACGCACGAACGCTACTTCCATTTAATTTTTATTTTAAAAGAATCGAATCCAAATGATACATAGGTATATTACTATTCCAGTATAATATAATATTTTCTATATGTTACTTAAGTTCATTAACACCATCCTTTATACGTTCCATGTGTGGTATGAACGAGTCATATCATTTTAAGGGGGCGGTAGTCCGCACTTCCTCAAATGAAATTATCGTATGTATATACAACATGAAACGAATAATGGTATGAAATAAAATGGAATTACAGAAGCTTATATATAAAATATATATCATTAATATCATATTTAATTACAGTGCCATCATAATGGCCACCATGAGAGGCGGTAAGATGTTTTTGAACAATCATCGTTTCGTGAGGCGTTAGTTTGCCATCCACAGAAACATTATGTTCATCATCCATTAGATGGAGTTGTGTGTATGTGTAGTTTGAATCCTTCTTATAACAACATCCTAGTATATTGTGGATACTGGTGTTGTTACAAAAGAAAGGAAATAAAAAGAGTTTGGGGGTTGAAGAAGCAAAATAAATGAAAATAATTTAAGAGAAATCGTTACCTTTAATTTAGGTAACTCACTTTGGTTGGAACCAAAGGACTTCTTGAAATGCTTTCTGCCTAAGGGGAAGCTTCAAGGAGGAGGAGAGGGATGTGGGGAGCTTAGTTGGGCAGAGTTTGGACGAGCCAAGTGGCTTGAGAGGTGTGAGGAATGAGTAGAAGTGGTCTCCTTTTATAAGGGAGAGGAGGGGCTCTTTAGGAAAGTGTGAAAGTATTACTTTATAATATATTTGTATTCGGTTTATAATGGTCCAAAAATCATTGAGGTCGAAGATAAGATGACTCATATTCTAAATAACATCAACCAATAAGAATTGGACAGGTTTTAGATAATATTTTAATCATTATAATTTTATTTATTTAAATGATTTATTAATGAGGTAAACATTGCATCATTATTGTGTCATTAATAATTTAACTTATTTGATGTCTAAAAATTATAAATAAAATATCATCATGTATGAAATCTTTTTAGCTTTCTAATGAATATTTATAATCGAAAATCCAACATGTATAACCCTATGTAACAATTGTTCTTCTAAAAGATGTAAGCTTATGCCATTTTTATTTTTATTTTAACTTTATTAATATAATGTGTCATTATCACTTACAAGTGGATCCATGGGGTCCCAAAATAGACCCAAAGATGCCCATGGTCGACCATGTATCAACCAATAGGGTTGAGACACGTTTTAGGGTAATTTAGTATTATTATAATATTATTTTTTTAACCCTTATTTACCGGATTTACCCTTAACCATGGTAAATAAAATATTTACCGCAGTAATTATTCAAAATGTCTAAAAATAAAAGTTACCTATTTACACAATTTTAACATCCTGATTCCAAATATGGAATCCATTTTTCTAAATTCAAAACACATAAGTGGCAGAAATTAATTTAAAATTAATTCCCGCTGTCAAAACAAAAAGCGTGTTTTTAAGAGATAATAACTATCAAAAGATTGACACTTGTTTATGTTCGGTTTAATTGTAAAATTATGTCCAATGACCAAGATTATATTAAATGGTAAAAATATATTCTAAATATACTTTAAAACCACTCAAATTCACAACTTATCACTATTAATTATTTTGATTAAAAAAGTTGTTTTTAATTAAAATTTAGTAATTTTCACTATTCATCAAAATATGAAAGTTATCCGAAATGTACCAAAATTTCACCCTAGGATAATTTTGATATTCTGAATCCAAAAATAAAGTCCATTTTGAAATATAGAATATATATATGATTTCAAAAAGTAGGTATTACTATTCACAACGGCTAGTTTAATTAGTTGTGGTGTGTGTTAGAACTCGAGGTTGCGTACAACACACGCTATCGCATTATTCGAAGGGAAACGTACCATAGAAGCTTGGGGTGTTACAATAAATAGTTCAATTTATGTTGAGTGTTTTGAAAGTTTGTTATTATTCATTTCAATTCATAAAATAATCTAGTTTATGACATTGTTTAGAAATGGTGCCTAGTGGGAGGAATGAAAACCTTATCAATGCACGCACTCCATGTAGGGATTGCCCTCCTGCTCATGATAATTATAGTGGAGCTGCAGATACAACTGGTGCCGATCTACTTATCACCATTCTGGGACAACTGACTCAGGTTATGAATAATAACCTTACTTGTATGGAGCACCCTGATCAGCAATATGGATGATCAATGATAGACCGCTTCATGAGGTAGAACCGCCGAAATTTAATGGCGGTACAAATCCATTAGTTTTTGAGCAATGGATAGACTCCTTAGAGAAAATATACCATGCCTTCTAGAGTAGCGAAAGGGAGAAGGTTTTCAAGGCAGTTTATCACCTCACTAAAGATGTCGATCAATGATGTTCGTTGATTCAAAACACAAATGAAGATGAAGAAGTATCAAGTATGGAATGGAGGTGGTTTAAGGAAATTTTCTTAGAAAAATACATTCCACATGACCATTGAGAAGATATGGAAAGGCAATTTATGAGTCTGAGGCAGAAGGAGGATGAGAATGTCGCAAAGTATGAGGCTAACTTTACAAGGTTAGCGAGGCATGCAGTAGATTATATACGTAACCCAAGAAGTAATATTGATCATTTCTTTGATTGGTTAAAACCATTTCTCCGTTGAGCATTATTCTCACATACCTTCTCGTCGTACGAAGATACTGTCTCGTGTGCTATCAAGATAGAAAAGGAATTCTCTATATTTATGACAATAAAGTAAAGCAAGAGAGGAAGAGAATGGTGGAACAAGAGATAGATAAATGAAAAAATTGAAAGAATGATTTTACATTATGCGATAATTGTGGGAAGAATCATCCCGGTACTTTCCTAAAAGGAATGGGAGTTTGTTATAAATGTAGAGAAAAAGGTCACTAGGCTCGTGATTGCAAGGGAAAGAAAGAGGCTATCAATGTTGAATGCTATAATTTTAGGGAAATGGGGAATTATGCAAATGAATGTCCTAAGCGTCATGGAAACTTACCTTAGAAAAGGCCAAGGGATCAAGGCCAATCTTATGTTGTTACTGTAGTTGAAGTGGAATAATTAATGTATTGGTGCTTTTGGGACTCAACGATTATATTTTGGTTATAAGAATAATGTGATATATATAAGTATTTTACTACAATAATTTTTTTTTTTCATTAAGGGTTTATTATGATGAAGGTAATCATATTTTTAGTATGTGACAATAAGAGAAACATTACTTTGTTTGTGGAATCTGATGTTAAAATTGATTTTGGAATTTAGAGACCTTTTAGAGAAAGTCTGCATAGAGGTATTTTGGATAAATATAAAAGTTGGAATGGATTAAGTTGAACTTTTGATAGTATTGTTTAAGGTTAAAACATTGCTGAAGATTATTTTTGGAATATTATAATACTATAGTTTTAGGAAAAGGACAACCTGTAGGTCGGGGGATAACCCGTCGTGTCGGACAAAGCTGTAGGAATCGAACCCGCTACCATAGTGTGACATGCCTTTATTACCTACCACTAGCCTACAAAAAAGTCCCTAGTTATTAAAAAATAGTTTTCCTAATCTAAATGGTATGTGTTAATATTTTTATCCTTGTACGATTTGGATTAATATATTTATTTGAGTTCTATTATCTTATTGAGTGAAAGATGAGTTTGTGGTAGAAAGAAGTTGAAGGTTGAAACTCTACTTTTCAAGCATATATATACCTATCTCTTATTCTATGAATAAATTAATTATTAATCTTTATGAAAGGGATATTAAAATAAAAATGTGTTATCCTAATACATTATGTTTTGTTGAACTGATGATATTTTAAATCAACATATATTGAAGGCTTTTAGGCCCTAAATTTTTCACTTGTTCGTGATAGATGAACTCAAAAACACCCTACAAATATTTACGTTTCTCCTCCAATTATATGTCATTAGTTTCCACCAATGTTCTTCTAACAGAGATCATAATTTGGTGGTGACTTTTTCATTTCCCTTTCCCTCTTATTAAGGCTAAATTTTATTAACCTTATTTCTGATGTGGGTTTTCCACCGAGGTATTTTCTATTTTCAAAAATTTTATTTTCTAAGAACAATTTCAAATTTCTAGGACACAATTTATTGAAATAGGGGAGAATGTAACACCCCAAGCTTCCAATGGTATGCTTCTCGTTGAATAATAGAGCAGTGTGTGTTTTACGCAACCTTGAGTTCTAACACACACCACAACCAATCAAAGTAGCCATTATGAATATTAATAACCACCTTTTGAAATTATCTAAATGTTATATTTCAAAATGGAATTCATTTTTGTATTCAGAACATCGAAATTATCCTAAGTTGAATTTTTTGTGATTTTCTGAGAACTTCTAATTTTCTATGAATAAAAAATACTTAAAAACAACTTTTTTAATCAAAATAATTTATAGTGATAAATTATAATATTTAGTGGTTTTAAAGAATAATTAGAATATATTTTTACCATTTTATCTAATAGTGGTCATTAGATTTAATTTCACTTTTAAATTTGACATAAACAACTGTCAATCTTTGGATTGATATTGTTTCATTAAAACACGCTATTTGTTGTGACAGCGGGAATTAATTATTAAATTAATTAATTAAACTTATATGTTTTGAATTTTTTAAAATAGACAACATTCTTTAATTCAGCATATCAATTATAGATTCGGGTGAATTCTTGGTATTTTTCTGAAAAACTTGAATTTTTTTATGAATAGTGAAACCACTAAGTGGTAGTTTAAAAACAAATTTTTCGTGTAAATGAAACATTACCACTTCTTTGATTTGATTTTCTAAAATCTGACATACATGGTTGTCATTAGGAAGTAAAATTTGGTTCAATGGGATTAAAATATTGTTTTGGTTAATAGTAACTTTTAAGTTTTATTAATCGCGATTAAAGGTAATTAGTGAAATTTAAGGTTAAAATGATATTATAAAAATATGAAAATATCTTGACACTTGTCCTACCCCTATTGGATGAGTCTTGGCTGACCAAGAAAATATATGGGTCAACTTGGGGACCCCATGGAGCCACATTGGTAAGAAAATGACATTAATAACGTTTTATTTAAAATAAAAATAAAATTGTCACAAACATGTGTTGTTTTACTAAAAAAATTATTAAATGGGGTTATATAAGTTAACATTTCGACTATAAATATTAATTGGAAAGATAAAAAGATTTACTACATCATGGTAATTGTTTTATAATTTTTAGACATTAAATAAATTAAATTTTTATGACACCATGATGATGTAGAGATTACCTTATTAATTAACGATTTAAATAAAATGAAAAGATAATGTAAAATCTAAGACATAAACTTTTCAAAAACCTATTGTATTGGTAGAGTTTGAACCCTTATCACCATTTCCTCTAAATATAGAATTGTGGGACCCTTGAAATCCAAAAATCACTTCATAATAATGTAACATTTCATTACATTCCAAGAGTGTCCCTCCTCTCCTCTTATAAAAGGCCCCACCTCTACCACCTTATTCACACCATCAAAGACATTTGGCTCAGCAAAACTCTACCCAAATACTCTCCCAACTTCTCTATCTTACTCCAAGAAGCCTCACTTTGGGCAGAAGTCTTCCCAAGGAAACCTTTGGCTCAAATCAAAAGTAGTTACCCGATTTTAAGGTAATGTCTTCTCTTATGTTCTTTTGTTTTATTTTTCATATCCAACCCCTTAAACTATTTTTATTACTTTATTTTGTTACAACACCAATATATTCAATATAATAGGATCTTTTTATGATAATTATTCGATTTACACTTACACACACCATCATTTAATGGTTAAAGAACATACTGTTTCTGTGGGTGGTGAATTACTGCCTCACGAAACGATGATTGTTCAATATTCTTTTAACACCTCTCATGGTGGCCATTATGATGACACTATTTTCGTATATGATAGATATACTATGTTTATGTCTTCATTATGCTTCTTTATTTCTCATTTATGGAATACCTTTATGATTTTCATTATGGGTAAACACGATAATTTCATTTTAGGAAGTGCGGATTACCGCCCCCTCAAAGTGATTTGAATCGTTAATTCCATATGTGGGATGTATAAAGGATAGAGTAAATGATATTATATATTATATTATACTATAATTATAATAAACATTTATATCATTATGATTTCATTCCATTAAATATGAAATAGAAATGAAAGTAGTGTTCATTCATACATACAGCATACCGTCTCCATGAACGGTGCATTTCATTTCTTACCTCTAAAATGTTACGTAATATTATGAATGAATGTATATACTGTATATATATGATATATATGATATCTAAATCCTGAATATAATTCTGTATATAATGGATATTTTACCACATGAACAACTTGTAATTATATGAAGTTTATTTTTGACTCAAGTACCAAAGATCGACAAAACGATCGTTATTAACTTAAATAATTACATAATGTTAATAACATGGTAATAAGTGATATAAAAGGAATAATGAACTTGAAAAAGGTTATTATGCATTTAGAAATTAACTCTAGTTTATTATTCAAGATGTTAAAGAATGATCGAGTCATGTCGGACACGAGGTAAGGGAACTTCTTAACCCAATTTCCGTTCTTTGGGTTAATCTCCTACTTTCAAATTATGTCATGATATTATTATGTCCTGTCTTGTATTTGTACATTGTTTATGTGTACTTATTGTGAATACACATAATAGATCTATTTTATTTAAAAAAATGATCTTTGTAAGGGACTTTGTCTCAATCTCCTTTCATTGAGGCATATTTTGTTTTATACACAAATTTCATTTATATGGTGTATAAACCCATTTGACTTTTACATTTATTCAAAAGGAATCTTTTTATACAAATCATTTTACAAAATGACAAAAAGGAATGTTTTTTTTGTCGTATGAATGCGTAGACAATGACTTCTCTGCCGTCATGACCATTATTTGAGTTTTGGCTTCCTCTACAAGTCATAACTTTTTTTAAATGAAAAATAAATACAAAGTTATAATTTTCTTTTATTTTTGCATTGAAAATGGTTTTGAAAGTGTTTTTTTATATCAATGTGTTGTATTGATATCTTGTGATTGAAATGTGGAAATGTTATGTTTCCTTTATGCATGTTTTATGTGATATGATTATGTTATGGTTTATGAAATGATTAAACCTGTTCATATGAGGAATGCATTGGTCTTAATAAGTGACGAGTGGTGCCCTCTATAGCTACTCGATGAATCGGTAAGTCTCATGAGACAAACTAGTTTCTTGGAATGAGGCTTTGACAAAATATTATTTGTAGTCTTGGCACGAGGCCTTGGCTATGTTGTTATGATAGTCTGGCATTATGCATTCCATCATTATGAATGTGGTTATTGATATTGAATGTGATTATTCAACTATTAGAATATCAATGTGAATAAGTAAATGGAATTATTTCATTTTATTTTTGCCATATTATGATGAAGTTCAAGTTTAAAAGGATTTTGTTTTAGTTATACATTTCCTAAAATGTTTGTGTTTATTTATGAAAGTCTCTGCTATATTGTTATCCTTACTTAGTATCTGAGCTCACCCATTTTAGTGTTTTAATTTTTCCAGGATGTGATGATGTATATTATGAATGACCTGCAGGGATAGTATGAGGGGATCTGAAGAAAGGAAGTTTTTTATTTTTGTTTTACTTAATGATGTATTGTAAGACTTATGAATGTATCTAGTGTTTCCAAGGCTACTAAACTAATCAATCTTTTGAGAACTGGTCTTTTGTGATCATGCCAATGTTACGCAATAATGCACCAACTCTAGGTAACAGGGTTCGGGGCATTACAGTTGGTATCAGAGGTAGTTTATTACTAACCTTGGAAGCTAGATTTAGATAAAATCTGATTAGAGCACATAGCCCTATGATATACTTGGAGGATTAGTATAGAAGAACTTCCTAGAATTTTGGTATTATAGAGATTTTGTGAGTTTTCCAAGTAATACATCCATGTATGGATATGAGAAGGTAGAGGTGGCTCTGGCGTAGATGTACGTAGGGGTAAAACACAAAAACACCTCTTTGAGCTAGACTCGAACGGAAACTGGTGCACGACAACGGGTCTTGCTGCACTCTTGGCTATGCCACTCTCGGGGGATATGGTTAGGATTATTCTAGTTTTCTTTACAATCCATTATGAAGGGTTTATGAGTATATACTTCCTCAAAGAAATTTTTTTATGATTCTGGATTATATCCATAAATAGTTCAATTTATGTTGAGTGTTTTGTAAGTTTGTTATTATGTATTTCAATTCATAAAATAATCTAGTTTATGACATTGTTTAGAAATGGTGCCTAGTGGGAGGAATGGAAACTGTATCAATGCACGCACTCCATGTAGGGATTTCCCTCCTGCTCAAGATAATTATAGTGGAGCTACAGATACAACTGGTGTCGTTCAACTTATCACCATTCTGGGACAACTGACTCAGGTTATGAATAATAACCTTACTTGTATGGAGCACCCTGATCAACAATATAGATGATCAATGTTAGACCGCTTCATGAGGTAGAAACAGCCAAAATTTAATGGCGGTAAAAATCCATTAGTTTTTGAGCAATGGATAGACTACTTAGAGAAAATATACCATGCCTTCTAGAGTAGCGAAAGGGAGAAGGTTTTCAAGGTAGTTTATCGCCTCACTAAAGATGTCGATCAATGATGTTCGCTGATTCAAAACACAAATGAAGATGAAGAAGTATCATGTATGGAATGGAGGGGGTTTAAGGAAATTTTCTTAGAAAAATACTTTCCACATGACCATCGAGAAGATATGGAAAGGCAATTTATGAGTCTGAGTCAGAAGGAGGATGAGAATTTCGCAAAGTATGAGGCTAACTTTACAAGGTTAGTGAGGCATGCAGCAGATTATATACGTAACCCAAGAAGTAATATTTATCATTTCTTTGATGGGTTAAAACCATTTCTCCGTTGAGCATTATTCTCACAAACCTTCTCGTCGTATGAAGATACTGTCTCGTGTGCTATCAAGATAGAAAAGGAATTCTCTAAATCTTATGACAATAAAGTAAAGCAAGAGAGGAAGAGAATGGTGGAACAAGAGATAGATAATTGAAAAAAATGGAAAGAAGGATTTTCCATTATGCGATAATTGTGGGAAGAATCATCCCGGTACATTCCTAAAAAGAATGGGAGTTTGTTATAAATGTAGAGAAAAAGGTCACTAGGCTCGTGATTGCAAGGGAAAGAAAGAGGCTATCAATGTTGAATGCTACAATTTTAGGGAAATGGGGAATTATGAAAATGAATGTCCTAAGCATCATGGAAACGTACCTTAGAAAAGGCCAAGGGATCAAGGCCAATCTTATGTTGTTACTACAGTTGAAGTGGAATAATTAATGTATTGGTGCTTTTGGGACTCAACGATTATATTCTGGTTATAAGAATAATGTGATATATATAAGTATTTTACTACAATACTTTTTTTTCATTAAGGTTTTATTATGATGAAGGTAATCATAGTTTTAGTATGTGACAATAAGAGAAACATTACTTTGATTGTGGAATCTGATGTTAAAATTGATTTTGGAATTTAGAGACCTTTTAGAGAAAGTCTGCATAGAGGTATTTTGGATAACTATAAAGGTTGGAATGGATTAAGTTCAACTTTTGATAGTATTGTTTAAGGATAAAACATTGATGAATATTATTTTTGTAATATTATAATACTATAGTTTTAGGAAAAGGACAACCTGCAGGTTGGGGGATAACCTGTCGTGTCGAACAAAGCTGTAGGAATCGAACCCGCTACCATAGTGCGACAGGCCTTTATTTCCTACCACTAGCCTACAGGAAGTCCCTAGTTATTAAAAAATAGTTTTCCTAATCTAAATGGTATGTGTTAATATTTTTATCCTTGTACGATTTGGATTAATATATTTATTTGAGTTCTATTATCTTTTTGAGTGAAAGATGAGTTTGTTGTAGAAATAAGCTGAAGGTTGAAACTCTACTTTTCAAGCATATATATACCTATCTCTTATTCTATGAATAAATTAATTCTTAATCTTTATGAAAGGGATATTAAAACAAAAAATGTGTTATCCTAATACATTATGTTTTGTTGAACTGATGATATTTTAAATCAACATATATTGAAGGCTTTGAGGCCCTAAATTTTTCACTTGTTCGTGATAGATGAACTCAAGAACACCCTACAAATATTTACGTTTTTCCTCCAATTATATGTCTCTAATTTCCACTAATGTTCTTCTTAATAGAGATCATAATTTGGTGGTGACTTTTTCATTTCCATTTCCCTCTTATTAAGGATAAAATTTATTAACCTTATTTCCGATGTGGGTTTTCCACCAAGGTATTTTCTATTTTCAAACATTTAATTTTCTAAGAACAATTTCAAATTTCTAGGACACAATTTATTGAAATAGGGGAGAATGTAACACCCCAAGCTTCCAATGGTACACTTCTCTTTGAATAATAGAGCAGTGTTTGTTTTACGCAACCTTGAGTTCTAACACACACCACAACCAATCAAAGTAGCCATTATGAATATTAATAACCACTTTTTGAAATTATCTAAATGTTATATTTCAAAATGGACTTCATTTTTGTATTCAGAATATCGAAATTATCCTAAGTTGAATTTTTTGTGATTTTCTGAGAACTTCCAATTTCCTATGAATAATAAATACCTTAAAACAACTTTTTTAATCAAAATAATTTATAGTGATAAATTATAATATTTAGTGGTTTTAAAGCATAATTAGAATATATTTTTACCATTTTATCTAATAGTGGTCATTAGAGTTAATTTCACTTTTAAATTTGACATAAACAACTGTCAATCTTTGGATTGATATTGTTTCTTAAAAACACGCTATTTGTTCTGACAGCGGGAATTAATTATTAAATTAATTAATTCAACTTATATGTTTTGAATTTTTTAAAATAGACAACATTTTTTAATTTAGAATATCAATTATAGATTCGGGTGAATTCTTGGTATTTTTCGGAAAAACTTGAATTTGTTTATGAATAGTGAAACCACTAAGTGGTAGTTTAAAAACTAATTTTTCGTGTAAATGAAACATTACCACTTCTGTGATTTGATTTTCTAAAATATGACATACATGGTTGTCATTAGGAAGTAAAATGTGGTTCAATGGGATTAAAATATTGTTTTGGTGAATAGTAACGTTTAAGTTTTATTAATCGCGATTAAAGGTAATTAGTGAAATTTAAGGTTAAAATGATATTATAAAAATATGAAAATATCTTGACACTTTTCCTACCCCTATTGGATGAGTCATGGCCGACCAAGAAAATATATGGGTCAACTTGGGGACCCCATGGAGCCACATTGGTAAGAAAATGACATTAATAACGTTTTCTTTAAAATAAAAATAAAATTGTCACAAACATGTGTTGTTTTACTAAAACAATTTTTAAATGGGGTTATATAAGTTAACATTTAGACTATAAATATTAATTGGAAAGATAAAAAGATTTACTACATCATGGTAATTTTTTTATAATTTTTAGACATTAAATAAATTATATTTTTATGACATCATGATGATGCAGTGATTACCTTATTAATTAACGATTTAAATAAAATGAAACGATAATGTAAAATCTAAGACTTAAACTTTTCAAAAACCTATTGTATTGGTATATTTTGAACCCTTATCACCATTTACTCTAAATATATAATTGTGGGACCCTTGAAATCCGAAAAGCACTTCATAATAATGTAACATTTCATTACTTTCAAAGATTGTCCCTCCTCTCCTCTTATAAAAGGCCCCCACCTCTACCACCTTATTCACACCATAAAAGACATTTGGCTCATCCAACCTCTGCCCAAATACTCTCCCAACTTCTCTATATTACTGCAAGAAGCCTCACTTTAGGCAGGTGTCTTCCCAAGGAAACCTTTGGCTCAAATCAAAAGTAGTTACCCGATTTTAAGGTAATGTCTTCTCTTATGTTCTTTTGTTTTATTTTTCATATCCAAACCCTTAAACTATTTTTATTCATTTATTTTGTTACAACACCAGTATATTCAATATACTAGGATCTTTTTATGATAATTATTCGATTTACACCTACACACACCATCATTTAATGGTTAACGAACATATTGTTTCTGTGGGTGACGAATTACTGCCTCACGAAACGATGATTGTTCAATCTTCTTTTAACACCTATCATGGTGGCCATTATGATGACACTATTTTCATATATGATATATATATTATTTTTCTGTTTTCGTTATTCTGCTTTTATTTCTCATTTATGGCATACCTTTATGATTTCCATTATGGGTAAACGCGATAATTTTATTTTAGGAAGTGTGGACTACCGCCCCCTCAAAGTGATTTGAATCATTTATGCCATATGTGGGATGTATAAAGGATGGAGTAAATGATATTATATATTATATTATACTGGAATTATAATACACCTTTATATAATTATGATTTAATTCCATTAAATATGAAATAAAAATGAAATTAGCGTTCACGCATACATACGACTCACCGTCTCCATGAATGGTGCATTTCATTTCTTAACCCAAAATGTTATGTAATATTATGAATCAATGTATATAATGTATATATATGATATATATGATATCTAGATCATGAATATAATTCTGTATATAATGGATATTTTACAACATGAACAACTTGTAATTATAAGAAGTTTATTTTTGACTCAAGTACCAAATATCGACAAAACAACCGTTATTAACTTAAAAAATTACATAATGTTCATAACATGGTAATAAGTGATATAAAAGGAATAATTAACATTAAAAAGGTTCTTAATCAAGTAGAAATTAACTCTATTTTATTATTCAGGTGGTTAAATAACGATCGAGTCAAGTCTGACATGGGGTAAGGGAACTTCTTAACCCAATTTCTGTTCCTTGCGTTAATCTCCTACTTTCATATTATGTCATGATATTTTTATGTTCTATCTTGTATTTGTAATTTTTTTATATGTACTTATTGTGAATACACATAATAGATCTATTTTATTTAAAAAATGATCTTTTTGAGGGACTTCGTCCCAATCTTCTTTCATTGAGGCATATTTTGTTTTATACACAAATTTCTTTTATACGGTGTATAAACCTCTTTGACTTTTACATTTATTAAAAAGGAATATTTTTATACGAAGCATTTTACTAAATGATAAAAAATAATGTTTTTTTCATATGTATCTGGAAAAAACGACTTCTCCGCCGTCATGACCATTATTTTAGTTTCAGCTTCCTCTTAGCCATAACATTGTTTAAATGAGAAATAAATACAAAGTTTTAATTTTCGTTTATTTTGGAATTGAAAATGGTTTTGAATGTGTTTTTTATAGCAATGTGTTGTATTGATATCTTGTGATTGAAATGTGGAAATGTTATGTTTCTTTTATGGATGTTTTATGTGATACGATTGTGTTATGGTTTATGATATGCTTAAACCTGTTCATATGAGGAACACATTGGACTTAATAAGTGACGGATGGAGCCCGCTATAACTCCCCGATGCATCGGTAGGTCTCATGAGACAAACTAGTGTCTTGGCACGGGGCCTTGACAAAATCGTATTTTTAGTCTTGGCACAAGGCCTTGGCTACGTGGTTACGATAGTCTGGCATTATGAATTCAATCATTATGAAAGTGGTTATTGATATTGCATGTGATTGTTCAACTAGTAGAATATCCATGTGAATAAGTAAATGGAATTATTTCATTTTATTTTTTCCATATTATGCTGAAGTTCAAGTTTAAAAGGCTTTTCTTTTAGTTATACATTGTCTTAAATGTTTATGTTTATTTATGAAAGTTTCTGCTGTACTGTTATCCTTACTGAGCATTTGAGCTCACCCCTTTCAATGTTTTAATTTTTCCAGGATGTGATGAAGTATATGATGAATGACCTACTGGGATAGTATGAGGGGATAGGAAGACAGGACGTTTTTTAGTTTTGGTTTACTTTATAATGTAATGTAAGACTTATGAATGTATCTAGTGTTTCCAAGGCTACTAAACTAAACGGTCTTTCGAGACTTGATCTTTTGTGATCATGCCAATGTTACGCAATAATGCACCGACTCTGGGTAACTGGGGCCGGGGAGTTACAGTGATGATTTAATGCAAGGATGTTTGGTGTGCAGTTCATATCATCCAACGAAGAAAAGAGCATCAAATCTTCTTGATCTCATCCACACAGATGTATGTGGTCAGATAAATGTTTCTAGAACTCATGAAAAAAGGTACTTTGTCCTTTTCATAGAATATTTTAGTAGAATGTATTGTGTTATGGTCATACACAAGAAACCACAAGTTCTTTATTGCATGAAAACTTATCACTGAATCCTCAAGAATGATACTGGATGAAAAATCAACGTTTTTCAGTCTAAAAATGGAGGATAATATAAATCCATTGAGTTTGAAAATTACCTAGAGAAACATGGAATACAACATGAGGTGGCTTCTTTGAGAACTTCCTAGAAAAATGGAGTTGTTGAGTGCCATAATCAATAAGTGAGAAGTATGGCCAGAAATATACAGATTGTGAGTCATATCTCTCACCATAACTGGAAAGAGGTTGTTCAAGCTTTAGTTTATATTCAAAACCAAACATTTCTTTATATGGGGGGAAACAAGATACCTTATGAGTTATGTCATGGATGTAATACCTCTTTGAAGTATTATTTTGTTTTTGGAAGTAAATGTTTTATCTGAAACAAATATGGAAATCATGGAAAGTATGTTGATGTAGTAGATGAAGGAATATTCCTCATATATTCAATAAATATAAAAACATACAAATGTTTCAATAAAAATATTAAAAAAATTATGTAATGCAATGATGTAAAGATAATTGATGAAAAAACCAAAAAAACTCTAATAATATTTTTTCTAATGTGATAGAAGATGAGGAAGAATGTGGACATTGAATAGATCCAAATACAGAAGTGTAGGAAGGAATGAAAAAAATCCAGGATTCACGTAATGATGTTGACATAGAAGACGAATCAGAAGAGGAAACCATGGCTAATGAAAATTCTTCTGAACCTCACAAGAGAAATTGAAGAGAATAAAGTGATTGATCCAACATCATTGGGGATTGGATAGATCCTATGTAGATAAGGAGAATGAGGAATAATGCGCAATTTTCATTCCTTTCAGTTATGAAACCATCCTCATTTGAAGAAGCTACAAATGATGAATCATGGGTTAAGGCCATGAATGAAGAGTTGGATCATATCGATAAGAACCAAACATGTGATCTAGTGAAGAGACCCGATAACCACAATGTTATTATTACGAAGTGAATTTTTTAAAATAAATTTGAAAAGCATGAAAATTTGGTTAGAAATAATGAATTACTGGTGTGTAAGGGATATTCACATACTGAAGGTGTTGATGTTGAAGACACATTTTCTCTAGTGGCTGGATTGGAGTCAATCAGACATCTTCTTGCTAGGGAAATTCAAATAGGATAAAAAGTGTATCAAATGGATATCAAGACATCTTTTTTAAATGGTGTTCCTGAAGAAGAAGTCTACATTGAATAACCAGTGGGTTTTTTTTGGTAATGATGAATTAAAAGTTTTCATATTAAAGAAGGCACCACAGGCATGGTACTCTCAGTTGGATTCTTATCTAAAGAAACTCAAATTTAAAATAGGAGGAGTGGATCATAATATCTATGTAAATAATTCTCATAAATATCAATTCATGGTACTGGTGTATGTTGATGATATTATCTTTGGTGGAATCAAGGAAGGATCAATAGATAAATTTTACAATCACATGAAATGAAAATTTTAAATTTCTATGATTGGCGAACTCACATACTTCTCAGGGCTGCAGGTAATTCAAAGGAAAAAACTAAATTTTTATTTCTTAGGAATGGTATGCAAGAGAGATTCTGAAGAACATAAATATTCATGAATCCAAACAAATGTAAACTCTAATAGCAGTTGTAACTAAACTAGTAAATCCTGATGATGGGATTTCTATGGATCTCACCATGTACAAGAGAATCATTGGAATCCAATTGTACTTAAATTAAACATAGATAGGTATTGTATATGAAACATGATTAGTGGCCCTCTATCAAAGTAATCAAAAGGGATAACATATTGAGGAAGTTAAATGAATCCTAAGGTACATTCAATGTACTCAAAATTATGGTTTATACTTTTCTGTAGGGAATAATGAGGAACCTTTGGCTTTTTATGACGCAGATTGGATTGGATATGGGATTGATAAAAAGTGCACAAGTTGTGGAGGATTGTTTATTCGAAAGAAATGTGTGTTTTGGTTGATTAATAAATTTGAATGTACGTCTCTTATTACTACTGAAGTTGAATATATACTTCTAAAAAGTCATGCACGTAGTTACTTTAGATGAAGAAACAACTGATCGATATTGATGATTAGGTGAAACAACCAACGGTGATTCAATATGATAACAAGATCATAATTGATCTTACAAAGATTCATGTTCATAATTCTATTATGAAACACATTGAAATAAGATATAACTTTATCATGGAAAAAGTTGAATAGGGCATGATTAAAATGGATCATGTTGGAACTTATGATCAAGTTGCTGACATACTGACCAAGCTATTGTCAGCATAGGTGGTCGAGAAACTTTGGTTGAAAATTGGTGTTCAAATACCTCCCAGTGCATGAGGAGTTACTCAAAATCCCCTCTACCCACTTATTTTAACATTTTAAATCTATTTTTGGAAGTGGTGTAGGCTTATGGGGGAGGTATGATCTTGGGGGTGTGTTTTTGTGCTCTATAAGTCAAAATCCAGCTCTATGGGTTTATTGACAATGGGGGAGACAAGAGAAATTCAATGGTAAAAAGGAGGAGAATACGATGTTTTATTGTTTTAGGAATTATGGAGAAAAAGTATTATGAAAATATTACAATGGGGAGAATAATGAGTAAAAAGGGGAAAATGTTTGGAGAAAATGAGAATAGAGAAAACAATTTGAACAATACAGTGTTTGGAATCATGAGAATACAATTCATTATTCTCTTTTTGTTTTCTATATTGATAATTATTCATGTAAGATTAGAGAGTTGGCTGAGTTTGGTCTTGCGTATTAGGTATTGACAATGTCAAATGCTTTATTGAATTTATCTATAGATTTATAACAAGCCCAAAGGGAGAGATTGTTGGACCGAAGTCTGTTTATTGATTGTAATGGAGAATGGTTTGTGTTTGTTGTCAATCCTCACATGGAAGACAAGGGACTTTGTAGGAAATTTGGTTTCCAGGTAGTATTTTATAGTATATGGACAAAAAAGACGGTGTGTCGAATGAGATTTCATGGAATAGTTTGCGGACCGCGAATGATGGTACGCAGAATGACACGAAAAATCAAAAAAGGATGTTAGTTGTGAACCATATAGTGGGAACTGTTCACAAAATGAGAAATGATTCATGGTGAAGACTTGTATTTTATGGGAAGAAAATGGTTTGAAAAAGGTTTGTGATACATGGGAGAGATCATCATTTTTGGAAACGAGATAGTGATTTGAGCTGCTTTGAAGGAAGACTAGAGGTACGTGGACCGCATAGGGAAAACAGTTCATGTGTGATGTAGTACACGGTGAGGCTGTATCGAATCCAAGATTTGGGAAATCTATGATTATCAAGATTATTGGATCTATTTTCCTATATAAGGAGCACTAATCACTTATTTAGATTGAGTGATTTTGAGTATAAATTTTAGATGAATTAAGAGAATCCTAGAGTGGATTACAAGGAGAAAAATCTGTGAATGAAGAAGTGGTTCCTAGGGCAGGAAAATGATCTGTAGAGAGATTGGTGGTCCGTAGAGGAGAAAGTAGTCTGCAGAAGAGAGTACTATTTAAGGAGGAATATCTCACAGTATGTGGATAAGGACAGTATGCATCAGAGGAGGGAAGTACATAGAGGAAGCTCCCATAGTACGTAGAGAAAGGCAGTATGCGGAGGAAGCACTCACATTACGTGGTCTAGTACAATTTTTAGAGGAAGGAGGTCATTTCAAGTAGGAATAGTCTACAAAATAAAAAAAATCATGCAAAAGTTGATTACATATAAAGGGGGAAATAGGACTTCAATAGAGCATCCATTTATTGTTTTTTATGAATGATTTAATGCCAATACATTGAAGAAACCTTTATGTCGATAAACTGAGTCTGGATCATTCCTGGCGCAGTGAGAAAGGGGGAGTCAATGAAATTGTTATGAGGTACATAGTATGCTATCCTTGAATTCATTTAAAGGTAGTGTGTCTAGAAAAAAGTGACAATGCTTAAACTTGTTTACTCCACATATCAGAATATCCAATGACATATGAATGTGGATTTCCCACTGGAAGTTCATGTTCTTATTACCTCTAGTATGATAAATTACCAAAGGAAATCACCATGATAAAGTGTATAAAATTTCTATGATTCTCTACACCTAATAGCCTATATCATTTTCATCCCATCAAATGATATCATCCAGCTATAGAACATATATTTAAGAATATTGTCATGGAACTTTTTGGATCACATAATTACCATAAATTTCTCTGATCTTTCAATGTGATAGTTGCTCTTAGAACTTTATCAAATACTATATCATGAAGAAGAACAATTATTATGTGATAAAAGGATTATTAGTGTTCAAAACAATGAATATAGGTAACCATAAAGTATATAGAATTTTATTCAATGGAACTAACTCCAAAATTCTCTTTTTTCATTCATTTTCATCTGTTGAACCATTCTATGCTATGATGGTTGATCTCCTACAATCAAATGGATTTATTTCAGTGTTTAGGGTAACATTCATAGTTGGGATCCAATAGGGAATCCAGGTTACTTATGGGAGATAGGTGATTTGAGATCTACACTATTGTTCCATTCTCATTCGAAGAACATTGAAAGCCTTATGGTATGTGATTCGTTGATTTTTAATGTTTAAGTGAAATTTCAATGTTATCATGATTTTTCTCATTGGTTGGTAGTTGAATAAACCATAATTATTATTAAACTAGAATTAAATAAAGAATTGGTTTTTAGTAATAATGACTACATGGTGTTCCATCTTTTGTTTATGCTATGGTTTATCATGTCTTTTATGATTGGAAATTAGATAAAGAACATAATGATAGAAATGATTTATGTCTAAAATAATTATGGTTTTATATTTACTAGAAATCATACTTATAATTTTTTGAAATGGATTTTATGCTTGAATAATGTTTAAATAATTTTTATTTAATGATAGTTGGTGCCTTAGGTTTCTGGTGGTTTTAACATGTGATAAATGAATTGGTTATTTCATGTTTGTAATAAATTGTTTGTTTGATAAATATATTTTTTGGGGGATGAGTGAGATGGTTTTATTAAGAAGGTTGGATGCCTTGGTTCAGGGGCCTAGATGCCTTGTAAACTGCATTTTGTTTTCTTGCTTCCTTATATTTTTTCTAAATACATGATCCTCACTATGTAACATGTTGTGAGACTATGATGGTAGATGGTTTGGAGACAAATGGGTATGGGATCCCAAGCATGTGGAAGCAGTTCATGCATGAGATGGCAGGATGGATAGTGATACTCATAGTAGTTTTGGGGAATCCATCGAGACTAATAGAGAGAGTTAAATCTGGGATTTTCCATTGATTGTTAAGAAACAATTTGGGATGATTACATGTTATGAATGTTATTTAAATGTTGAATGGATAAGTTCCTAATTTCTACATTCTTTTCCACACTGGTTAATGTAACTAGATGTGACAAGTCCTAGAGTACCTAGAATAATGGAATGGAATGAATAATAAATTCTTAACCCATGATAATGAGAGATCAATGGTTGAGTTATAATAACTAGACAATAAATAATATATTTTTGAAATAATTAATGGAAATATTAATTTATGATCTCTTGAAATAATTTTGTTATTATATGATGTCTTGTCATTCTTGTTCAAAGTGATTTTTCTAATTGATGATAGTCTCTGTCAAGGTTAATGCCAGGTAGTTGTTCAATGTGTGGTTTTTGAGATATATATATATGTGTGTGTGTGTGTTTGTGTGTGTGTGTTCTATCTATTTTTTTATTTCATATGCAACCCCCACACATTTTGGATGGGTGACTAAAACCATATAAATAATAGAGTGTGTTCTCCCCAATATATATGTTGGCGAGGAACATATGGCTTACTACCCCCTCTCTCCACTCTATTCACCTAGTAGTATTATCGGTGAGTGTGAACAATGTCTAATTTCCTATATATGTGTGAAGATGGATATGATGTCATATGGTTTTTTTCACACACATATATCTCAAGATATTGTATCCTAAGGATTACTATAGGTAATTGTGTACATGCTTTAATGGATTAATGTATAATACATGGTGTAGAGGTTATAGTGGATGTCAGAAAACTAATATATTACTATCTAGGGGTGGTTATGTTTAGGATATTATGAGATACATGAGGTGTGGGTGATTATACATTCTTCTTTGATGCATGGAGATTATAAATAGAGTGATGGATTAAGACGTGTGATGTTGGGGTAGATATATAAACCAATGTGTAAGTGGTAGTGGGGTACCTTAACTTTTATATTATATTGTATATTATATTATAACTTATATTTGATACTTTTTGAGGGATCGTCATGAGGCTGAGAACTTATCAAACATCATTAGGTGACATGTTAGTTTCACTACTTATTCATCGGTCCTTAGTATAATCTCTTAATATTTTGTGTGAGAGGCTCTATGGAGGATCCAACTGTGTATACCAGTTATTTTCACCATACATATAAGTAAAATATTTTTCATGTATGGAAATATTAGTTATTGATTGGGATGGACATTACAAACACATGGAGTTTTCCAGGAGCTGTTTGATCATTAGAGCCACTATTGGGGATTTTTCTTTTGATAATTGTAGTTTTCTTATAGTTGTTCATATATTATGACATTACATTCATGTATTGCGATATTTTTTTTCAATTATAGGAATATTTTAGTGGTTGTTTCTATCTTATATCGCATTAATTATTATTTTTAGAGGGTAGTGGCTCCCATTTTTCTGTATAGTGTACCCTCAATGATAGTTTCCAACTCGTGGCCTATTGGAGGAAGGCTCTAGACATCGTTATCTCTCTCCTCTCGTTGTCATTCCATGAGGAATACCTTTAGATTGGAGGGGTTCATTACATATCTTCTTTGAAAAAACTATTTTTCTTATCTACAATCTTGTATTCTTTTGAATAACAAATTTTATTCAAAATTATAGATAGAAAAAGTCATTTTTTCAAAGAAGACAAGTTGCGCTTTTCATCAGTGTACTAAATTGAAATGAACCACTAGGCTCAAACCAATTTTCCAAATGACCTCATGCACACCTCCCCATTTGAAAGGGGTTTCTGACTAGTAGTAATGGTCTAAGCCTGTGTGCGGGGAGACTATACCCTTAGTATAATGTCATATCACAAATAATAATTAAAAAAATATAATAAATAATATAATGATAATATTAACAATAATGAACTAAATAATAAAAATGAAAATAATACATAAAGGTAATAAATATCCCCCCATAGTGTAAAAGCAAATAGAAGTATAAAAGTGAAGCAGGTAAATAAATAAATGAAAAATTGTGCAATCCAACGAAGTCTATCATCGTTTTCCACCAGCTCCATGCTTCACTACTCACCCATCAGCCACATACCCCTTTACATTATTCAACTCCCTATATATGAATTCTATTTTTTCCTCGAGATGCTCCTGTTGGTTGTGAGAAACAGAATCCAGTTGTACACCACTAATTTTTCCTTAACTAGTGTACACATGTACAATAGGTATGTTCTATGATATTAATTAATGTTAATGAAATTATAATAAAAATTGATCATATAAAAAGTGTTTGTGTGCTAAAAAATCTTCTACAAACCCCTATTATAAATTACATTGGATCCTTGCCATAATGATGATCAAGATTCATCTAAAATGATAATAAAAATGTCCTAAATTCATTATCATGCTGCATAGAATCCAATGGAATGAGTGGGAATGCTACTCGAAATCCATATAGCATCGAGTTGACATACTACTTAGAATCCAAAAAGAATTGAGTTTCAGAATTTTTCTAAGAATCCTCAATCCATTAAGTTATGTATGATCCATAGGGATATCATTATCTTTCATCATTATAATTTCAAATCATACACTCTCTACCTTTAAGGGGGAATCATACCATTTTGGTCACCTATCATGTGTACCAAGCACCAGGAATCCATTGAAATTTAATACACAACAAGGTATAGTATGATAAAGAAACATATCATGGAATCGTGAGATATAAATTAGAATCACAAACATCTAGTGAATCCACATCAATAATGGAAAATGCTACCCAAAAAATCTCATTCAATAAGGATCATATATGGGTAACTGGGAAACATACATACCCATAAGAAATCAACATTAATGGAGAGCACAAATCATGTTTACACATCAATAATATCATGTAAATAAGTGAATATGAGAGCCTTTAATGTTAAGTAACTTCCTACCACAAATTAATTCATGGAGAACTTCATGTTGTGTTAAGGGATCATCACCTGAATATAATCGATGTATTATTCAGTTCCAACCAATCACCAAGGATTACTTGAACTAGGTCCAACTATTTTATTTATAAAAATAAATAAAACACCACATGATATAATATTCTCTCCATCCTAGATAATTTAAAAAATTATAAAATTATGCCAACACAAGAGTTAACAATTCCTTCCTTAAATAATAATTGTAAAACAACGTGCGATAATACACTATCTCTCTAGAATAATCCAAGATAAACATGTTTTATTTAGCAATTATTATTATTAGATAATTTTGGGTTATTATAATTTAAATAATTATTTATAAAAGTTTATAAATTTTAGGAGGCTTTAATTGAAAAATATATCATAAACTGATATATGGAAATTATTCTCACCGAATACTAAACCAAACATTAGAAGTAGAGATAACTCTTCCACACATGGACACTAGAAGAAGGTCTAGAATTACATGAATAGAACTTTAAAGATATTTTATAAAGGGTCTTTACGATTATTGAATTCATAATAGTATCCAAAATATGATGGTAGAAAGGGTTTTTATATTTTCAATAAGGAAAATTGTATACTAATCCGCAACATTAAGAACCATAGATTAAATTCACAATTAAGATTTTTTTAAAGAATCCTGGATGAAAAGTTTTTAATTTAATCCATTAATGGAATTGTAATCTTAAATTAGACAATAGAATAGATTCCTCATGATTTTAGGAATTTAAATTCATCAAAAGGGGTTATAGGAGCATCTTGGGGAGGAAGAAATGAGAAAATATGCTAAAAAACTATTTTCCAAGAAAGGGAAGTGTGTAAGGGTAACATGGTTTTAAAATTATGAAGATATTATTAATAACATGTGGGTTAGGATTTTTACCCTTAAAAAGAGACTAAATTTTAGGCCACCCTTATACAACTCTATATTTACCCTTATATAGCCATTAAAAAGTACGAGTTACCCCTTGGAACAAGCAAGGCTACTATTACACAATGAAATGAACATTCCTCTTACCCATACATAGAATATAGAACTGGAGAGTTGCCTTTATAAATCATTTATAAATACCAAAATACTCTTATAAATAACATATTTTACACTTATTTAGTCTTTGGAAACATTTTTCTACCTTTCCCCATCAACTAAAAGAAACATACTGCCCTTACATAACATTTTTTTCCATTATGTAACCCTTGAAAATTAAGGGTTATATTTATTTAACACCCAAAAAGATAAATTTTGAATTGGTTGAAGCCTTTTGACTTAAAGTTGGTCCTATTACATAAATAAGGGTAAAAAAGTTGAAAATTATTAATTTTCCACAAAATGAACATATAAAATAAAAAATGGGGGTATGGAGCATTTAAAAACTGTGAACAACTCAATTAATCCCCTACGAAGAATTCTCATAATCATGAAGTGTATCTAGATATCTAGATTGAACAATTGAGGAATCAAAGCTCATATATTTTAATGTTTCCACATCTCCTCTTAAATATATCCATACTGTCATAAGATTTGAACAAGTGGAACCATCTTCCCCAAAAAAGAACATTCTCATACTAGTCTATAATATGCACTGGATTCTCCTCATAAGATGAATCTGGATCCAAAACAACATCCTTATAGTCTAAAACATCCATAGTAACAGGCATATACTTATGAATCTAAGATTCTTGAAACTCATCATGTATACCTCTGCAGTGTGAAGGAAGATACAGGCATTAATCCATTTACCCAACCTGCTAGGTGATCTCACTGAGAGGAATCCAATAAGAAAAATAGTGGTCTGATTAGAGTCTTAACAAGGGAGATACTACAAATACTCTCTTGATAATCTTGAGGATCTTTAATGAGAGAGGAGGGTTGTTCATGGAAGAGGAAAGATAAATAGGTGGGTGAGTTATAATGGAAGAGTGTTAAAAATCTCATTTTACCCAACATTAAGAGGTCGCACGATTTGGCCTCATGGTTGGCCAAACAATTCACGAACTATGTGAGAGTCACTATCCAAGGGAACCCCTCACAAGGAAATCCCACGAAGCTTTAAAAAACTGTGGTCCGACCATGCGAGGTCACTACCTAAGTGGAACTAAGGGTGTATTCTAGACACATAATTTTCCGAACCATGCGCAACCAATGTGAATTGCCCCTAAAACATGTCTATAGTTTTTATCACAGTCATAAGACATCCCCCGCATGGGTTTTCATACCATTATACCTTATATATGGGATGCACAGTTGCACCACATAGTTATTACTAACCATTAACCAATCATGTGGCTCATACAACATCTCCAAAAAAAATATCTCTTATCTTTAAATATATCTTGGAAACTCTTGGACCCTGCCTTAAACTCTAAGAAACATGTGTAAGGTTAAAATAGAAAATAAATTGTTTCACAACTCAAAAAAACTAGGCTATTACAGATACTCTGGGTGCTAGTGTCCTAGGACCAAACCCCTTTCCTTGTTCCAAATTCATCATAAAAAAGAATAATTTTAGTGTTATAAGATTTACTCTTTTTAATTAATATTGTGAGGAATGTGGAGGGTGATTGTATTTCATTCTGAAGATAATTTTAGGGAAAATATCATTTTTCACAACAATTTTCTCTATCTACCTAAAATTGTTATACATTAGGTAATATATATAGGTTGGGAGATTTAGTGATTGTACAAATTCCCTTAAACTAATTTTTATGTGTAAACCCTCATGTCAAATAAAAAAAATCATTATATTCCATTACTTGTGTTAAATAATTAATATTCGAAAAAAGTTCTTAAATAAATAAATCAATACTGATATAAATGATATTAAAGAAAATATATCATTTCATATGGACCCTTAACTCAATCCATCAATCCACCTCATCATTTATCAAACCATAAATAATAAATTTTTATTTCAATCAATAAATGTCACTATAATAATAATTCAGAAAATAAATAATTATTATATTCACTAATTGGTGAATTTATATTTATTTAATATTCTCATAACCAAATAAATAATAGTTTCTTGTCTTCATAATATATAGGAGACAAATAAATATTAAATATTTTATTTCTAGAAAATAATATTTGTTTTATATTCAACTCACATATATTATTTACAATAATATGTGATTTAATTTATGCAATAAACCATACTAGAATACTTATTAAACCATAAGACAAGAATAATTGTTATTCAATGAATTAAATTCAAATAGAATTTAGCTGAGATTATGGATACACTTAGTGTGTGGACATCTAGGAAATTTTCTCGATAGCATTAGTTGACCAGAACTAAAGTCAAATATTAGAATATAGAAACATGCCAAGTAACCCATAGAGGAAGAAGTTAAGGATACAATGAAAAAAACGTCTTATATATTCTCATTGTGTAATGTTATCTCTTTGTCTCGTTGTCACATCAAGCAAGTTACATTCTTATGTTATCAACTAATATGTCTGATATATATTTCTTCTACTTACTAAAATGAACTCATTATGAAACCACCATTTAAATGGAATTAATTCTATATTTTTATTTCAATAAAAGGTCCAATTATGTCTACCATCATTAAAATGGAAGGTACAAATCATTTCTTGTCTTATTTATTAATGTCATGTTACTTATGATGCACCCAATTCATGCTACTTCACTGGGAGTATATGTTGTCAAAGTTTAGTCTAATATATTAAATTACACAATTCCTGATATAAATTAATAACAATATAAAATATGAGGTCCAATGCACATATTTCTATATGGTAATATCCGATGATATATAAAACATATGGAATTCATATTAGTAGGTCTATTATCATAACCACGTCTCTTAGAGATTACCAAGTGACAACATTTTGAGAATATTTCTAAATGTATTATGACATCATAGAACCTGATAGTGAGAAATCATATGTGTCCAATCAGCTAAATTTGATCCAAACATAGGATTTATGATTAAGAATAATTCCATAACACTTGGAGGTCACCATCATAGAGGAGAACTACTTTGACCATTCAATGGAAAAAATACTCAAAAGGCTTTATCACATTAATCTTATGTATAATAATAGTAATCTTGTGATAAGATATTTAATAATGTTTATGTATTTGAATATATTGATAATTGGAAAGTCAAATATGTGAATTTCAGGGGTAATTACTCCAATGCCTAATTTTGTACTCCCTACTATTTTCCGAACTCAAACACTTATGTTTTCATCCAGTATTTCTCCACCATGGTTCCCTATCAGCTGAAGGTTTCAAAAACTATGGAGTTTTTCTTGATAAATAAAGTTCACACCTTCTATATCAAATCATTGATGATTGTATCATAATGAAATTATAATTTATGAGAATTAACTAGAGATAGTCCCCATACATCTATCTAAATCAACTCTAACGTCTGGTTCTTTAGTGCTTTAACTTTTATCTATAATGAAACATTTCCTTGATTTAGAAGGATATTAAATTTTCATGTTCCATACTCTAATACTATGATATTTATAATTCCCTTAGAATATAAAATTTTCATCACATTCCCACTCAAGTGACCTAGACTATCATTCCGTAACATTGTAGATGTTACTTTTCTAGCATGGATTGCACCTTCTAATGCTCAAATATGGTACAAAGTTCCATCCTTAACTCATTTGGCCACCACCAAAAAACCATATATAAATTTATATACCCCATAAAAAAAGTTTAAAATAAATAAACATCATCTAGATATATAATATAAATTATGTTCTTCCTTATTCCTAGTATATTCCACACTCCTTGTAACTCCAACGAGACTCTGTTCCTAGTTCAGATGGAGACATCACCCATTTATAAAATCTTGAGAGAATTATCAAATGAATATGAACCCTAAAAAACATTAAAATGTATAATTCTTCATACTCCCACTCTCGTAAATTAAGTGAAATGAATCTCTATATTTTTTCACCCAAGACTCAAGTGAGGTAGTAGCACTTAGTAGAATACCACTCATATATTTCGATGTTGTATTTTTATATCCACATTTAAAATCATATCATCCATATTTTAATCTTTATTCATTAGAATATTTCTTCAAGTGACATTTCTTCCCATAATTCCAACACATGGGACCACCTTCTGCCAATATACTCTTACTCTGACTTCTTCTTCCTTTTCCATTCTTATGTATTTTCCATGTTATGGGATGTACCCTTCCTTACACACTATACGAATTTCTGGTAGATGACTCTATCACCTAAAAATGAATTTACTCATTCATAATTAGATTAATAACATACATAAATTCCAATCCAACCTTACCACAAAAATTTATCATCCCGGTAACTATAAAAACCCTAGACTCTGAGACTATTGAATATAGATGTAGAGACCACTATGGAAATCTGAAGTTCACAATCACCAAATCTTACTAACACCAACAAATTTTGAAATAATTTAGTTGATTAGTATTCAACTTACTATATGACATCCTCATGTGGAAAAGACTCTGAAAGTGGACCACATTTTTTATTCGGGAAAAATTATCATATATATAAGTGAGAGTTTTCATATGTTTTGAAGAATTATTCACCTCCTGGATGTTATAATCTGAATTAATGTCTATAGACATCTAGATCATGTTGAGTTCTTTCTTATCCATCAGTTCCCATTCTTCCTTTTTCATCACTTATAGTTTGGTATCCATCAATAGAAGATCCAGATCCCTCTTTGTTACACAATCCTTTACCTAAATATTCTAATATCATAAATCCTTCCTATCAAAATCCTCCACTGGAACCTTACCCACATCTAATTCCATTAGTTATTAATATAGTGAAATAATAGTAATTTTTTAAAAAATTAGAGGTATTTAGAACTACTTATAATAATTATTGTATAAGGAAGAGGGAATAATAATGCTTCTAAAATTAGTTTTGAATCACCTTCACTAGGGTTTAGCCATCGGAATCTCTATAAAAAATGATTTTATTATACTTATTTGGTTTGATGAAAATTATGTTAAAAACATTGGATTTTATGCCTCTAAAACATACAAGGTGGAAACCTTATAAATAAAATGAACTCGTGAAGTCAATACACCAAATCATGGAAGTCTATATCTCCCATGCAAATTTACTAATTGAAATACTCATATATGAACTTTTGAAATACAATGATTGAAATAAATAAAGAAAAAAACAACAACAAAAGTATTTATGTGTTTATGAAATGAGCCTTAATCCACTAGGGTAACATTTTAATCATGTTTATTAATGAATTGGAATATGATTTCAATTAATAAGTGTATCAAAAAAAATGCTCCAGCCTATGAGTTATAGTAGAATCCATCTTATGCAACCGGCCACCACCACCTTTTGATTTGAATGGGGGGAATGAGTCGACCATAGTATAATCTTCAGGGGTATCCCTCCACATGAAAAAATAACTCTCCTACCTTAAGCTCCACTTCTTGTATATAGTTCATGCCTCTGAAACTCTCATGATCTTACCCTTATGTATTCTTCCCTTACAACAACCCAACTTGGAAAAGACTCTTACACAAGTCTTTTGGGCCTATAGACCCCACCTTCATCCTATAAATGGGTATAATCTAGTCACCTATCGTTTAATTCTATAAACTAATCTATAGATTTATGACTTCTAGAATTAGGTTTTTATGCAATGAACTAAACGAGTTCATCTAGGAAAGTAACCCAATAAGGTCCACCACATGGTAAGGTGTATAAAAAACACAAGTCTCATATATTACCAAATAATGGAAAGAGTTAAAAGTGGATGAAATATATTATACCATGATACATAAAACATTAAGACCAAGGGGATAAACCATAAAATAAAACATGACAATCCAAATTATGAGATCCATGTGACCATTCATCACCACAAAATTGTCCCATTATAAAGGGGATGAAACCCAAGAGAATCTAGTGAATGACACGATTAAATTCCCATTACCTAAGTCTTAAAAAACCACATCTACAAACACACAATGAAAAATTTAGGGTATGAACACAATTCTCAGTAGGATTTCACTGAAGAATATATAAAATTTCTAATACCATGATAATGATAGAACCTCCTTTAAAACAAAACCAGTTTATAAATAATTTTCTAGAGGAAAAATTTTTGTAAAACCTACTTTTTTATTTCAAAAAATCCATTTATATTTACATAGACACAGAATATGGAAAATATATGTGATAAATCATGTAATCATAAGAAATATCATCCATGCATACACTATATGATAAGAAATTGAGAAATCGACCATGAAATACCCCATCATGTGTAAAACTAAGTATAAATGAATGAATAACACCATTTGAGATATAACATATGGGAATATGTATTGGGACATAAAATAAATTACTAAACATAGAATCATGTGAATCTGACCAATATTGAGTCATATCACAAATATTGACGATATTAATCCTCTAGTGGTATAACACACACTAAGAGTGACTAGCCCATTTCCCAATGCACCCAAGGTTTCCAATGTTACATGATTTTAAAAACCATTTGAAAATAATTCATAAAATTTATAAAAAAAATTCATGGTGAATCCTTACTTCTTCCTTGCTTGAAAACCCATTTTACAATCAAAACAATCTTAAAGGAATTTCATCAATGCATAGTGTTTCAGAAACCCATTTTAAAGGAAACCGCCTTTAAAAACATATAACTATTTACATAAAAGAACTTTGATATTAGATCCATCAATTTCATAAAACAACCCAATGTAATTTACAAGAGCATAAAATAATTCATAAGTTAGAACCTTATAAAATAGACACCTACCTCATTAATTGGGATAAAAAGTGAAGAATTAATCTCTCGAAGATCAGAGTTTGATTCATTAAAATGGGACATTAAGGAATTTAAAAACCTATCTTGGGAACCTAATGTTCAAGAACGGAAATTATAATATTAACTGGTTTGGGGGGAATTTTTTTATACCGTATCTAGAAAATATAAGACCACATCATAGAACCCCCATCACAGCACTATTATCGGGTTTTTACTTAAGACTATATTTCCACACATTGTGTTACACCACAATCAAACTTGGTCAAACTGGCCTCCAAAAACCATTATAAATACCTCACCAAAATCTTATTATCCCAGAATAAGACCACAGCACAATCCATGCACCACGCCACATCTACCCCACAAAGGCATAATTTCCAAAATCACCCCAATGAAACTCCATGTTATAGTTTTTGCCTCCTTTCCACATAGATCAACCAAATAGAAGTCTTATACCATTGTCCCTTCACCACAGTTCATCCTGGTCAAAATTGGTAGTGGCACCAACATTCTGCCTCTAGGACATCATGTTGAAGTTATCTTTTCCATACCAAAACTAGTATCTCTATGGTTCATTCACTCCCATCCATGAAACATACCCCTATATAATTCTAGGAGAACTATTATCACCTCCAAAAACACTAGAAATATAATAATCACTCAAAAAAATTTAATATCGTAGTGTGCTAAAACCCGGAGTGCATCACAATTCTTCCCACCATACAAGATTTTTATCCCCATAAATCACTCATGATGTTGGACATAGAAAGATAGAGGCCAGTGCTTCCACACCAATGACTCCTTTTCTAACATCTCATGGTTATCCCATCAGCACTACTATAGTTCACATACCAAAGTAATAATTTTACTACATAGCACCTTATCCTCGTGATCTATAATCCGAACCAGTTTCTCAACCAGAGTAGTGATGGGATCAATATTGATATCTTCCCATTCAATCTCATGGGAATGTTCCATTTGATACCTCCTTAATTGAGAAACATGAAACACATCATGTATCAATATCAAATGATATGGTAAGTCAATCTAATAGTACACCATTCTAATACATTCAACGATCTCAAAGTGGATAGCAAACCATTATGACAACATAGCCAACATACCCAACTAAGGTGTCCTAGGTGTGTTGAAACTTGAAGAAAGGCATGATCACCAAAATAAAACTGAAGAGGCTGATGAAGATGGTGTATGTATGATTTATAATGACTTTTTTCCATGACCAATCTCTTCCAGACCAATAGAACCATTTCTGTTGTCTTCTAAATAAGGCTTGGTCCAACAGAAGACCGATCCCACAAATCTACCCACATAAGGGAGATCTACATGGATACCCATATAATGATTTATTGGGAACCATATTGATAAATTATTAATAAGTATTATTATAGGAAAATATATCATGAGGTAGATTCTTTTCCCAATAACCACCAAAATCAATAATGCATACCATGAGCATATCCTTAAGAACTTGAATATAATTCTTTGTCTACACATCTATTTATAGATGATATGTCATTATTAATTTAAATTAGGGAACCATACCCTCTTTAACAACATTCCAAAAACTATATGTAAACCATGGGTCTGTATAAGAAACAATCGTAGATGAAACCCCATGAAGCCTTACAACCTCTCAGACATACAAATACCTGATCTGCTCCACCATCGTCATCTTTTCGATAGGTAAAAAATATGATGATTTAATAATCCAATCAGTGATCACCCAAATTTCATCCTTCCCACTAGTGGTATTTAGTAAACTAATAATTAAGTCCATGGAAATATCATCCCACTTCCATACTGGAATTGGTAAGGGCTATAACAGACCAACATGAGTGTTCTTCTTTAATTATCTGGTAAGGCATCGTGATGCGAAATATGAAGTCGACCACCTCATCCCAAACCATTAATACTGATATCTCATTTCATGGTACAACATGGCATTCCATGGTTCGATAGACAAATAGGATCGGTTTCCACTATCCCTCAACTCCTGCCTTAGAGAAATCAGAATGACCAACCTTCTTTAGAAATGCAAATCCCTGGTAGGGGAGTAAGACCAATCACCTGAGGTCTCCCCAACATTTATGATTTTACTAAAACACTATAAATAATTATTTATTACCTATTTGAGCTAAACCCACTAATCAAATTATGATTCATCCTTCATAGAATCCAATAACACCTTCCCACCAATATCTTCCTCTCCTAAACTCATCTTAGAAAACAAACTCATTGAATACCATTCTTCCACTGATTTCTTCGAGGATTGAATTTTTAATTCCCAATTCAATGAATTAGAGATCACATTCCCTTTACAAGGGTTATAATTAATATCAAAATTGAAATTCTTAGGATACACTAACCATTATCACTATCTCAATTTTAAATCCCTCTGAGTAAAAAATATACTTCAATCTATTATGATTATAATATACCATATCCTTATCCCCAAAGATATAATGATTCAACATTTTAATTTAATGAATAACCATTTAAAACTCTAGATCATGGGTAGGGTAGTTCTTCTTATGAGGGGATAAATATAAAGATCCATAGGCCACCATATGCTTCCCATGAATCAACACACTCCCCAAACCCATTCTTGATGAATCATAGAAAACATCATAACCTAATCCTAGTTTGGGAAGAATTAAAATGTGAGTTGAATTCAACCTTTCCTTAATATTCTCAAAGGATATTTGAAATTTTTCATTCCATTCAATATTAACACCTTTACATGTCAAATCATTCATTGGAAATGCAATCATGGAGAATTATTATACAGACCACCTATAGTAACCAGTCAATCCTAAGAATCTCCACATCTCAAACACATTTATAGGATGCTCCTAGGACAATACTACCATTATAGTTTTAAGATCTACTAAGATTCCACTCTCATATATAATATTCCCTAGAAATATTAATTCCTAGATCAAAAAATTCACACTTGGAAATCATAAAGTATTGAAAATTTCTTTCAATACTCTAAAGATATTACCAAAATGATCTATGTGATCATTATTTGACTTTGGGTTTACAAAAATGTCAACCAAAAACATGACTACAAATGAGTCAAAGAACTAATGAATGATCTAGTTTGTAATTTCTATAAATACCATAGGAGTGTCAGTGAGACTTAATGGCATAATTAGAAACTCAAAAAATACATACCATCTCTTAAACATTGCATTATGTATATCCTCTTCTCAGACACTCAGCTGGTGGTACCCTAGATTATGGTTAATATTTGAAAATCAATGGTCCCCTATGAGTTGATAAAAAATATCATCAATTCGTGACAAGGGATACTTATTCTTAATGTTCATCTGATTTAACTTTTGGAAATCAATACAATGTATGAGGATTCTATATTCTTTCTTGGAAAATAGAACTGTTAGATCCAAGGTGACATGCTAGAAAAAATAAATCCATTGGCCTAAAGGTCTTCATGTTTAACCTTAAGTTCCTATTATATAGCAGGTTTCATATGATAAGGTGGCATGGAAATGGTAATCATTCCTAGGAGTTGTTCAATAGAAAACTCAACCTCTATCCATAGTGGTAAACTAGAAAAATAATTGAGAAATACCTCAGGGTATGCATTCACCACTTTTGGGAGTGAACTACTCAAGAAAGATTCAATAGAATCAAAGAATATCTCCAATAACTGGCATGTGATCACTTTATCAGTAGAAATGATAGGCCCTGCCCTCTTAGATCTAGATTCCACTCACCCTAAAAGAAATAAGAGACTCCATCAGGAGATACAAACTAAAATAAACTACGATTATATTCGATATGGGACCTCTATTCCAGGACAATAATTTGGTAAAAGATTTCATGATCAAGAACCACAAAATCCAACACCACTTCAATGTTGGCTATCAACACATGACATGCGGAAAATCTGAAACCTTATTCAGACCTCTTTACTAAAGGCATGGAAATATCAAAAAAATAATGACATATGATCAACAAAAAATGCGAAAATATCAACGAACATTTATGTCAAAAAAGAATGAGTAGTACTGGTATCAGATATAACTAGTACCATAGATGGTGAAATAAACACTGTACCTATAACAGTATCCAACCCTACCTTAGAATCCTATAGTACATACTCTAATATATAGATACATTAATTTCCAGCTTCTACTTTAGCTTTAGTATCCACATAAACACCCCCATGGCCTAAAGGTAAAATACACCAACCTTGGAAGCATCAAAATGAACCTAAGAACCCTCAGTAAGAGTGGATCCATCCTTACTTCCTTAGTACATCCTTCTACAAAAAATTCATAATATGTACAAATTATCCACAATGAAAAAATGTTCTGGGTTCTTCTAAGATGCTCTGGATCAACACTTCTAGATTTGGTTCTAAACGTGCGTACATTTTAAATAAATCACATGAATTGCAACAAACTCCTATGATCAAAAGTTTTGTGTCTTTGGTAACTATGTACATTTAAAATTAAATAGTACAAAACACATTTCTTCCATGACGATTCTCCACATATGTAATTCCATTATATGTATCCCAGTCTTTGTAATTCCAGTGGAAATGATGAAATGTAAGAAAATAGTGATCTATAAATCCTAGTAAGGGATAACAAATGAAAACCTATTATAAAATAAAATCATGGGTGAGAAATGATGCATTATATAAGAACATGAACATTAGGACAAGAGGCATAACATGATCATGGGTACAAAATGCATAACATTATATTAAGTACATGAGGCATGACATGATCGCCAGTGCATGAGGCGTAATAAGAAAATTTTGATACAACATAACATGAGAAATTCATATGCATATCACCAAGGTTCATTTCCAAGGTGTCACTAATCATTATCTGGGAATAGTTCCATGGTATCATAAACATGTCATCTCTTGATATTAATCATCTACCCAATTAATTAGAGATCTATCAGGATGAACCCTTTATATATCTTAATTCATGTGAGATTTATAGGAAATACACGCATAAATCCATCAATAATCATATAATGATAAACCCATTGGAAATTAAGTGGGTATCTAATGAAATTTTGTAACTTTCTAGGTAAATAACCATCATTAGAAATAATAAAGTCTAAGGAATTTACACCATATAGACAAAGGGTATAAGATTTAGTTAATAATTTCCCCAATCAATCGATTTATGGCTATCTAGGTGAATAAACATCAATCAAAACAAGTATTAATGTATTTTCACAAGGAAATAAATGATTATGCATAACTGATGGTAAGGAAAGACAAAGGAAGTGATGGATATTTCTGTAAGGAGATCATATTTTGGATATATAACATGTACATAGAAACGTGTACATGTATAATGAAGGTAAAATACATTATAAAGATGGTGAGTGAAAGGGAACATGAACATTGATTACAAATTGGGTGGGAATAATACCTGTTTAATGGATTAATTCATTTATCTTGGTGAATAAGAAACATGTTGGATTTGGTCACCTAGAACCAAATTCTATGTACTTTATAATAAACTTGAATTAATTGTTTTTAATATTAATAAACTACTTATCACATCATGATTGTTCTTCTGTGTGACATACTATGTGATAATGTCCAAAGAGTAGTTGTCGCACTAAAAGGATATAGTAGTTCCCCACTATGATGATAACCTAGGGGGGATACAGAACTATTGTTGAATAAATATTTTATAGATTAATGATGTCATTTTAGGTAGAAAAATTATATGGGATATCAAAGGTGGAGAATTATAGAACATTGAGTCACCTCTTCATGGTGTACGCCATTGGTAATTTCCATTAGAATATTATGAGACTGAGGTCCTCTTGTAAAGAATTCACATTTATATGTGTCATTGGATGTTCCAATATTCATACGTGTGTATTTTACATTATACTTTAAGATTATTATTAATGATTATTATGATTTGTGCACTTAGATGTATTGATGAAAACTGTGACGACAGATGTTCGTGGTGAGGTAGGATATGTTGGGTGCATCATGAGTAATATTGTATTATTGAATAATGTGAGAAATGATTTATCCCTTTTGATCTTTTACGGAAGTTAATATCTAACTAAATTTGATAGAAATTAATATCCTAAATAAATCCATATCCATGATGTTCTATTGGAAATTTATATTTCCAATAAGTCAAAGAATGTGATATTGAGTATATAGGTCGATGGCACTGACATGAAACATTATCAATTAGAGATATTGTGACAAATGGATTACATTACAGAGTAAGTGTTCATATTTGGTAACATGTCATTATGAAATTAACTTATTTATGTATTAGTGACTTGGCGTATTTCTAGATGCTAACCTTGGACTTTTGGCTGCTTCACCTAATGCCACTGAGAAAGAGGCCTAGATGTACACACACTAAGTGTATCGACAATCTCGGTTAAATTATATATTATTATTTATTATTTAACAAGTTGCATTTATATTATTCCCACACATAGTTTAATAATTATTCATGTATTATTGATCACATTTATTCTTTCTCTGGTTATTTAGGAGAATATATTATGAGTGGAATATTTAATAAATATTTATGTGCTACTTATTGAATATAATATTCATTTATTTATCGTTGAATAATGCAGTGATATTTATTTAATAAATAAATCACCATTATTCACGGTCTGATAAATAATGTGGAGGAATGGAGAACCATGTTTAATGGTATAGTGAGAAATGGAAACAATGAATATTATTTGATTAAATAATATTTAATTATAATTCACAAGTTAACCACATTTCGAGAAATAATAATATTACTATTATGATTTGACATGGGTTTTTTCTGGGATTAAAAAAATAAGGAAGGGAACATGGGAAATTATATTATTTTAACCCTAGTAATATAAATACCTAGTTATTTTATTTTCTCAATAGCTAATTCAGTTGTGCACAACAATCTTGGAAAATTATCTCAAGCCTAGAGAGCTCCCATATTTAAAATACTTCCAAGAATGATGAGAAATCTTCCTCCACCAGATCATGGAGAATACTTTGGAAGTGATTCTCCAGGTGATCAAGGAGGATGCCGCAAGCACAATGATCTTCCATGCTATCACCCGGAGACTCCTTTGGAGATGTCTGGAGATTCTTGGAACACATGTGGATCACTGCTAGAGGAAATATACACTTTGTTTCTTCAATGCAATTATGGTGCACCATAGATCTTCTGGAAAATTCATCAATGAAGAAATAATTACATAGAGCTAATTCTTTATCCAATTAAACCAATTATGAAAAAATGTGTTGGAATCCTCTCTAGTTCTGACATGATTACTCTTGTCTGATCTCATTGATCCATTTCATAGATCATAGCATTTACCACCATGGATGTCATAATTGTCATCAATCCTGACAAAAAGAAATGTTGGAAACATCCCTTCCCGTGATTCCACGGTACCTGGAACCTACGAGTGGTATTAGAGAAGGAAGATAATTTTTTATAATTAATTAAAAATCATTGGTAATTTTTTCATTTGTAATTTATTTTTTTCAATTGTTATTTAATCTCCCTTTTAATATGAATTGCACTATCAGTTTCTTCCTCCTTATTTTATTATAGATCTAATCAAGACGTTTAATTTTATGATTAAACTAATATAAAAGAACTCATCTGGTGGTGCTAATGTTTCTGGATAGACAACACCAGACTACACAATGTGTAACTAAAGTTACATGGCATGTAATAATGTTCAACATATCATGATTTGATTAAGAAATAAATTCAAGATTATTCATTGATTATTGCATTAATTATGTAACGACCCGAATCCAGAGCCCTTCCACTGGTGCCCCACACCCAGTTCGCCACATGACCTCAAGCGTGTTTCCCAAAACACCAGAGGCTGCCGACTAGAAGCAAGGGCCTTGGTGAGTCAGTGGGGAAACTATGCCCTCATTTGGTAAAGTATACAGCAGAAGAATAAGCATAAAAAATAGTGGAAGCAGTAAATAACATGCAAAAATTGAACTAAAAGTAAAAGCAATGTCTGATATAATAATGATGCATAATGGTACATGTATCTATGAAACGAAATAAGCAAAACAATGAGCTGAAATACAACTCAAACCAAAGTACTAAATGTAAACAACAACTCCAGTAGCATCGTGGGCCAAGGCCCTGTCCCATGATCTCCAGCACCAACTAGCAATCAAGTACCTGAGGTAGAAAGGCCACAATCCATACCTATACCTGCAACTATATAATCTGTTTGTGCTGAAAAACAAGACCCAAAGAAGGTGTGAGACTAATCCTAGTAGGCAACCACCACAAGATTTGGGCCCTACTGTCAGTGAGTGATATAGAAAAAGTAAATCTAAATAAAAGCAGTAAACAATTCTACCAATTACCATTCACATTCATTTAATTGCACAACTAGGGAAAACCATTAAATTTTTCTATTCCACGATAAGCATGTAACACAACAGGTATCTAAAAAAAAGACTACCAAACACAACCAGTACCAAACTCCAGCTTGTTCTTTGGCTTGGTGGACTCGTTTCAACCAACCATCAAGAACACACACACTGACTTTCTAAGGGGCTAAAACCAACAGACCCCTATAGTCCAATCAACAAACAAGGCAAAGACACTATGGGAATCTCTTGCATCAATTCCCCTATGGTCTTGCAATGATAGCTACAGACTCTCTGAGGAAGCACATATGTCTAATTCCTCTTGTGGTCTCGATGCGTGGGTAAACATAGAAAACTCTTGGGAAGCACAGAGTCTTATTCCCGTAGGTCCTGCGTAAGAAACTAAAACCAAAAGACCCTCTAGGGAATCACTTAATCTTCTATTCCCTCTTTGATATCCCGCACCAGGTTCTCACAGCCTTGAGCAGTCCAGTCATTCATAATCAAGTGTTTGGAGCCCTAAGTAAGTTAAACTACTACTTAGCTAATAGATACCATACTTCAAAAGCATTCCAATAGCAGGAAACACATGAAATCAGTGAAAACAAGTAAACTAACAATTACAATGGGGTTGCCTCACAGGTAATGGTGCCAAACGGCGATAAATAGCCAAACAGGGGAGGAAAACACCCATGGGGTGATCCTCAAACAGGAAAACAAGCATAAATTAGCAGCAATTCATCATAATCTAATAATCAATCTAGGAAGATAAACAATAGAATCAAAATCCTAAACCTCGGATACACGATACATGGGTATCCGACACTTTTGCAACCAAAACTCAAAGATCTTCAACGTAGGGAAACAAAACACATACCTCGATCCACGATGATCGGTATACTTGAACCTCGGCCTGTGAATCCGCCTAGAATGGAGTGGATCTGCAAAAATGTCTAAAACGTTCATCCTAAGATAACTCACACGAGAGAAAGAATCAGAAAACGAGGCTAAAGAAGAACCAAGAACTCATCGCTGCAATTCTTTTGCAACTGACAATGTTTGATTCGGAAAATCTGTGAAGTATCGGTGGCTCAGAGAAGACACGACCTCCTCAAAAGTTCTATACAGAATTAGGTGGAGAAGAAGTTATTTCCCATCATTAGGCGTAACCCTGGGTTGATTAATGAAATAAAAAAAAGTACACAGCATGTACTCTTAAAGTACACGGCGCGTAGTGGGTTTTTCCGTACTCTGCCAATATCGGCCACCACGTCACCCCTACACATTGTGGGTGTCGCCCGGACAAGGCCAATCACACTGCTTCGAGAGGCAGATAAGTACACGGCATGTACTCATAAAGTACACGACGTGTACTATGAAAATTTCTAGATTCTACATTTTTCCTTAAAAGCCCGTAAAATAGATTCGTACCTGAAACTGAAGCTCTGGGTTCTTACAAACTTCCCCCTTAAAGAAATTTGTCCCCGAATTTCCCTAGCAAGGCGTAGAAGAAGAAACCTCGAACAACTCTAGCCACTGTGATCGCATATTAGCCTCCCTCTCCCAGGTCTCGTCCTGAATACGGCTGTGCTGCCATAGCACCCGTACTAGAGGAATAGACCTGCCACAGAGTACTTTTGCACTACGATCAACAATCCAGATAGGATGCTCCTTGAAAGATGCATCCTGCTCCAACTCAACCTCCTCGGGTGGAAAAACATGAGATGGGTCTATGAAATATCGTCAAAGCTGAGAAACATGAAAGACGTCATGCATATCCTGATATCTCTGAGGTAACTGAAACCTGTAAGTAATCAGCCCGACTCTCTCGAGAACCTCAAATGCCTCGACGTATCTCGGTGAAAGCTTACCCTTTCTCTGAATCCTCTTGTGTCCCAACCTCAGTGCGACATGCAGGAAAACATGATCCTCGACCTCAAACTCCATATGTCATCTCTGATGATCCGCATAAGACTTCTGCCGAGACTGTGCTGTTGCCATCCTCTTATGAATCAACTCTATCTGTTCTAAGGTCTCTTGAACAAGAAAAGGTCCCAGCAAAGCTTTCTCTCCTTCCTCTAGCCAGCATAAAGGTGATAGGCATGGCCTACTGTACAAAGCCTCATAAGGTGCCATCTGAATAGTCTCCTAAAAACTGTTGTTGTAGGAGAACTCCACTAGAGGAATATTCTTCTCCCAAGAACCGCCAATTTCTAGAATGCAAGCCTGAAGCATATCCTAATGAACATGGATTGTACGCTTGGACTGGCCATCAGTCTGGGGATGGTATGACGTACTGAAAAGTACCTGTGTGAACAATTCCCTCAGTAGCCCCTTCCAGAAGTGCGAAGTAAAATGTGCATCCCTGTTTGAAACAATGGAGTGCGAAACTCCATGCAGACGTACAATCTCTCGGATGTACAACCGTCCCAACTCATCCACACTAATGGTCTCCTTGATCGGCAAGAAGTGTGCAACCTTCGTGAGTCTGTCCACTACAATCCAAACCGCATCATTTCCTCGAGGCGATCTCGGTAAACCTGTCACGAAGTCCATCTTAACATCATTCCATTTCCACTCAGGAATGGGTAACTACTGCAAAATCCATGTTGGTCACTGATGCTCTACCTTCACCTGTTGACAGGAGGAACACCACATAACAAAACTAGCCACATCCTTCTTTATACCTCGCCACCAATACTGACGGTGCAAGTCTCGATACATTTTGGTGACACCATGATGAACTGCCCAAGATGAAGCATGAAACTCCCGCATCAGCTATTCACATATGTCCGCTGAAACCCATACTCGGCCATGAAAACGTAGCACCTCATCATCACCCATTATCCTCCCCGAAGTAGGGTCTCCATCTAACACACCCTCCCGTAGGACTAGGCCTTCAGGGTCTGATAGTTGCCTCATTCAAACTCGGTCAAAAAGGGTAGAGGTATAGCTACAGAAGAAAGAACCGTCTGACCCTATCTATAGTGCACCTCAAAATGCATCTCAGAGAATAGAGCCATGAGCTGCTACTCACTGTTGGCCTCCTGAACTGCCTGCAACTGAGTCCTCCTACTCAGTGTGTCTGCCACATCATTTCCTTTCTAAGTCATATAAGCATGCTCGAAGTCGAAAGACTGTAGGTACTCGACCCACCTCTATTGTCTCAGATTCATGTCATGCTGTGTAAAGATACACATGAGGCTCTTGTGGTCATTATATACCATGAAATGATCTCCCATGAGATAGTGCCTCCAATAATGCATGTCATGAACAATAGTAGCCAACTCCAGGTCATGCATAGGATAGTTCTTCTCATGTGGCCTCAACTACCGATATCCATACGCGACAATACGATCTTCCTGCATAAGCACTACTCCATGACCGATGCCAGATGCATCACATAAAATTGTATAACTTTTTCCCAGCTTTGGCATAACTAGAATCAGTGCTGAAGTCAATCTTCCCTTCTGCTCCTGGAAGGCAGAGTCGCAAGCTTCTGACCAAACTTACTTCACACCATTCTTAGTCAAGCCCGTCAATGGCGCTGTTAAGTGTGAGAAGTCCTGTATAAACAACCTGTAGTAACCATCCATCTCCAAGAAGCTTTATACCTTGAAGACATTCTTCAGCTGCTCCCAGGTGACTACTGCTCTCACCATTTATGGGTCTACTAATACTCATGTCTTTGAGATGACATGGACAAGGATGGGAATCTCATCCTTGCAAAAGTGGCACTTTGAGAGTTTAGCATATAACTGATGCTCCCCCAGTGTACTCAAAACGATCTCAAGATGGTTTTCTTGGTTGTGTAATGTTCCAGACTACACAGTGTGTTGTCCACAAAACATGGCATGTACTTGGACTCCACTCCCCTGCCTGAGTCTCCTTGCATGGCTAACCTACATAGTCCTCCAAAATCTAGACTACACGGTGTGTGCGCTAAGGTCACGGCGTGTACAAGCCAGGCTTTGGCGGCCCGTGTAGCAGGTTACAGGGTCGGCCACACGGCTAACCCCTTATATGGCGTGTTCCGAACAAACACGGCGTGTATATGAATAGATCACATTGAACCGTGTTGTTCGTGACACGGCTGGGTACCAAGGAGAAAACTACACGGTGTGCTCTTATAACACACGACGTGTACTAGATAGGATCGGCGACCCGTGTAGCAGGTTACATGGCCGGCTACATGACTGACCCCTGCATGGAATGTTCCGAACAAACACGGCGTGTATAAGGATGGATAACACCGACCCGTGTTTTTTGTGTCATGGCCGGGTACCCAGAAGAAACCTACACAGCGTGTTCCTAAAACACATGGTGTGTACTACATGAGTTTCCCCGACTCGTGTTGTTAGTGACATGGCCGGGTATTCGGTTGCTACTACACAGTGTGAACTTATAGTACACGGAGTGTCCCCAAAGACTTTCTGACACCCCATGTTTTTGTTTACACAGATAGTAACACAGTTTAATAACAACACAGCGTGTATGAATAAAGTACATGCCGTGTATTTAGGTTTTTTCTGGGCAGTAGCTCTGAAACTGCTCTGAACGCCAGAAACACTGAAAAACAACAAGCTATGTGCCAAATTCCGATCCGTGGGGGCCCATACTCCCCGCAAATCAAATATTGGCATCATAACAATGCATACAACAAGTAAAAATCATAACAAACAATGATCCACAAAATTTTGATCCTCGAGGGCCCATAACACCTCCAAGACCAGAGCTTGGCGCCCATGCTAAATAGGCTGTAAAAGAAGTAATACTCTCTCAGCGCAATAAGTATTTATATCACAGCAACTAACACAATGGCATGCATAATCTATCATAGCATTTATCACAATAGCATGAAATTCTAATTCACCCTAGATGGCATGGTAAAATGCATGACAAGTGATTTCCTACCCAGTGAATATATGATGCATGAGATGGAACACCCTCATCTCATCGGGTTGCAACCAAATAGAACCGTAATCATATAAACTGTAACAACACAAAACATGTGCATCACCCAATGGTGAAATATAATAAATTGTAACTCTTGCAAAAACTGAAAATTGCAATTACGGGGTAATATAGATTTTCCCTATACACTGGTTAATTACTCCCGCGCATAGTTAAGTACTAAATACCCTTTTTTCCTATCCCTGGCTATTGTCACAAAATAGTAAGCAATTGTAAAGAAAGAAAACCTCCTTTGATACCACTTTGTAATGACCTAAATCTGGAGCCCTTCTACTGGTGCCCCATACCATGTTCACCACATGACCTCAAGCGCATTTCCCCAAATGCTAGAGGCTTCCGACTAGTACTGAGGGCCTTGGTGAGCCAGTGCGGAAAAAATTCCTTCACTTTGTAAAGTATATAGCGGAAGAATAAGCATAAACAATGGCGGAAGTAGTAAATACCATGCAACAACTAAACTGAAAGTAAAAAGCAATGTATGATATAATAATGATGCAGAACGGTACATGTATCTATGAAAATCAATAAGCAAAACAATGTGTTAAAATACAACTGAAACCAATGTACTAAATATAAACAGCAACTCCAGCAGCATCGCAGGCCAAGGCCCTATACCAATAACCATATAATCTGTTTGGGACGAAAAACAGGACCCAAACAGGGTTTGAGACTAATCCCAATAGGCAACCACCACAAGATTTGTGCCCTACTGTCAGTGAGTGATATAGAAAAAGTAAAGTTAAATAAAATAAGTAAACAATTCTACCAATTACCATTCACATTCATTTAATTTCACAACCAGTGAAAACTAGCAAAGTTTTCTATTCCATGATAAACATGTAACACAACAGGTATCTAAAAAAAGACTACCTAACACAAGCAGTAAAAAACCCAAGCTTGTTCTTTGTCTTGGTGGACTCGTCACAACCAACCATCAAGAATACACACACTGACTCTCTGTGTGGCTAAAAATAGAAGACCCCTATAGTCTAGTCAACAAACAAGGTACATACACTCTAGGAAGCTCTTACGTCAATTCCCCTATGGTCTTGCAACGATAGCTATAGACTCTCTGATGAAGCACTTACGTCTAATTCCTCTTGTGGTCTCGATGCGTGGGTAAACTAAGAACACTCTTGGGAAGCACAAAGTCCTATTCCCGTAGGTCCTGTGTATGAAACTAAAACCAAAAGACCCTCTAGGGAAGCACTTAATCATCTATTCCCTCTTTGATCTCCCACACCAGGTTCTCACCGCCCTGAACAGTCAAGTCGTGCTTAATCGACTGTTAGCAGCCCTAACTAAGTTAAACAACTACTTGTCTAATAGCTACCATACATCAAAAGAATTCCAACAGCAGGCAACACATGCAATCATTGATAACATGTAAACTAACAATTGCAATGGGGTTGCCTCATAGGCAATGGTGCCAAATGGCGATAAACAGTCAAATAGGGGAGGAAAACACGCATGGGGTGATCATAAAACATGAAATCCAGCATAAATTAGCAGAAATTCATCATAAGATAACAAGAAATCTAGGCAGATAAACAATAGGATCAAAATCCAAAACCCGGGATACCCGATACATGGGTATCCGGCACTTTTGCAACCAAAACTCAAAGATCTTCAACGTAGGGCAACAAACCACCTACCTCGATCCTCGATGATCGATATACTTGAACCTCGGCCTATGAATCGGCCTAGAATGGAGTAGATCTGCAAAAACGTCTAAAACGTTCATCCACAGATAACTCACACAAGAGAAAGAATTAGAAAATGAGGCTAAAGAAGAACCAAGAACTCACCGCTACAATTCTTCTGCAACCGAAGGAGTTTGATTTGGAAAACCGGTGACGGATTGGTGGCTTGAAGAAGATACGGCCTTCTCGGACGTTCTGGACAGAATTGGGCAGAGAAGAAGATGTTTCTTGTCATTAGGCGTGACCCCGAGTCGACTAATTAAATAAAAAAAATTACATGGTGTATACTCTTAAAGTACACGAGGTGTAGTGGGGTTTTCTGTACTCTTCCAAAATCGGCCTCCACGTCACACCTATACACCGTGTGTGTGGCCCGGACATGGCCAATCACACGGCTTCAAGCGGCAGAGGAGTACACGCCGTGTACTCATAAAGTACAGGTCGTGTACTCTGAAAATTTTCAGATTCTCCATTTTTCCTTAAAAAGCCCGTAAAAGAGATCTGCACCTGAAACCGAAGCTCTGGGTTCTTACAAATTACACCATTTAATACATTGTGTGTTGAAAATAATTAAAAGGCGCATGGTTAGTCATACTACATGCTATGTAGCCCACATACATGGCGTATAGTGCCTTTAGGTCAGAGACGATCTTTTTATTCCATAAATGACCTACTTGATTGGTGACCATGTTACACAGAGTCAACATAGTGTGTGGCAAATTTGATATTCCATGTACCCCAAATTTTGTGAGCTGCATTTTACATGTCGAGTCTCTAGACGTGTACCTCGAATAGAAGTTGAAAGGTGTAAATTCCAGGTAGAACAGATCTACACGCCATGTAATTTTACCAAATTACATATATTAAAATTTATTTATTTTACAATATAAACCTTGACACATTGACTTCTATGTGGTCATACAGATAGGACATGTCATGTTATCAGTTTTAATATACATAAATATTTAAATGTTAATTAATATCTATTTAATTTTCAGATATTCTTACCATGAATGAGTCATGTTATATATTGGAACTCTACATGCATTGAAACATAACACACGACTGAAAAATCATGTAATTTTTGTAATCATATGTGATGTACATGTTGTGAAATTACGTGATAAGTCATGTCTTCCATTTGTCACAAGAGTAAAACAATATAGGAGTATAATCCATGTTGGGTAGATTTGGACGAGTATTCATCGTGTTCCCTCCATGGTAGATTAATTACGATGTTAATTTTAATTGAATTTATTTAATTTTTTTAAAATTATAATGGTTGAGAATCCCAAGGAAATTCAGATTAGGATAAATCTTAAAGTATTGATTAATTAAAGATAATAATTAATCGATTTGGGTAATACTTATCTTAAATATGAATGATTAAGAATTGAATATTAGTTTTATTAAATGTGTAATTCATTTCATTCATGTGAATAATCATGATCTAGACTAACCCTTTTATATGTGATTGGTTTCATTTAAATTATTATTAAATTAAATTGCTGGCATGCATAGCTTCTCTCCTTTCATTATGTAGGTCTCGTGTGCCCATGGTTTCTTTTATGTAAACCCCTCTTCCCCCTCACATACATTTCAGTAAAAGGCATATGAAATGGATGGAGCTCCCAAGTTAGTGGAGCTAGTTTAATTTGAAAGTCGAGGTGAAACCAATCCAAGTAGATACAAAGGTGAACAAGTGGAAAGCTGTAAACAAAAACCACAGTTGGTTCATGACATTTCTTCCCTATGTAAAAAGTAAGTTTATCAACTGTTAGATAAACTAACCTTTAATATAATCTCATGATCATACCATTTATTTCATTTATGTTAGTTTCATGGTTATTTAATTATGTATTCCTTGTTGTGATCGCATAATTATTGAATTAATGTGCATGAAAGATATAACTAAAATAGACCATATTATGTGTAAATATTTTCAAATACTTGGTTAATCACTTAAGTAATCTCACTTAATATTAAAAAGCATGTGATAAAGATAATTATTAAAAATTTATGCATAAAAGGACAAAATCCCTCAATAAAATATTACGTTGGTATAGCATTCCATTACTTCGGTTAGAATCAAACCATAGTTCAAAGTGCATGACCAGCCAAAGATGGGGTGCTTTAAATTATTGGTAAATTCTAACATGAGGTTTTCGATTGACTAAACATTGTTGACATCATGGTTTGACTTCTAAAGAAGTAATTGGTACAAGTGAGAATTTAAGGTTGAGGAAATCCAATTTAAGGATTTCAGGATTGGGGAGTCCAATCAATGGATCAAGGAACTATGAGTTAATGTAGTTAACATTATGAATGCCTATATAAAACCATTAAATTTTCTTTAACAACCAAATTTGTGGTAATAAGAAATGGAATATGGATTATTGACACTAGAATATCCATAAAAATTATATTTTGAATCCAATGGTGACGGATGTTAGGTTTTGATAAAATAGAGGGAGACTAATAAAAATAATATTTATTTATTTGTCTAAAATTTATCATATAAAGTACTAAAATTTTTCTTATCTTATTTTGTATAATCAACAATAAAATGACATCAAATATGTCATTGAAATCCATAATTTATAAGGAAACCTTCTCACTAGCACAAATTTCCAAGAGCGGAAAAGTTTCATATGCATTATCCTTCACCATGAGAGAAAATTGTATGTGTTACAAAAACATTTACGAGTTGCACCTGGAAATGATGAATGTGATGAAGATCTATCACTTTATGAGAAACATATGAATGATGCTAGAGATGTTCAATATTGCATGCTATCATCCATTTCCAATGATCTTCTAAATCAATATGAGGATATGGATTCCTATAGCATGATGTTTCATCTTTGGGATCTCTATCAAGAGAAGGAGAGACAAGGGAGCTACGATATCTCCAATTCATTGTTCACAACTAATCATGGAGAGTCTATGGTGGTTGGGCCTTATGTAGTCAGGCTTATCTGCTTCATTAAACACCTAGACATATTAGGTATTAAATCCCTTGATGAGTTATGTACAGATATAATACCTTCATCACTTCCCAAGACCTTCTACAACTTTATTATTAATTATAGTATATGAAATCATGAAAAGAGTCTTCCAAAACTTCTTAATTTAATTTTCCAAGTGGATAAGGACATGGTGCATAAAAAACCTACAGTCGTTATGCTGAATAAGAAAAGGAAGTACATGGTAATGGTTCCTATGACTTATAAATAGTCTAAATCTCCCGAGAACTATCCTACCAATAAGAGGAAGATCTATATAAAGGTAAAGGAAAATGATATAGCATGTTTCCCATGTGGAAAGTCAATCCACTGGAATAAGTACCGCACCCAAAATTGAGGGGAAGCTAAACTTACGTCTGATATTGAGTTTAATCTATCAATATCTACACATTGGGTATTAGATAAAAATTGTGGGGCTCACATATATATCCAAATATTGGAACCAAGTAGATTTCAAAAGATTACCAATGGAGAGGTGGATCTGAAAGCTACCAATATAGTGAGGCTGGCTACCCTAGCCATTGGTTACTACCCCCATTCATTGACAACAAGAATGAATTTTGTTTTAAAATATTATGTAACTATAGTTGCCAAGAACATAATTTTTGTATCATTCCTAGATATAGATGGGTTTATTTTCAGATTTGATAATAAAATTTGTTTCATTTATAAGGACAACATTAGTTATGGTCTATCACATTTAAATATTAATATTTATGTATTAAATTAAAAAAACCAAGTGCTGTAAATCGATAAGTAATCCTAATCACAAGACTCATATGACACCTAGTTGTGGCATCACTATCTTGGTCATGTAAACGAGAAGCATTTGAAAAATCTCTGTCAAGATGGTTATTTAGACTCTTATCATATAATACCACTTGATAGATGCCATGCTTGTTTACAAGGAAAAATGATCGAACCACCATTCTACAGATAAGGTAAAAGGGCCATATAGATTCTAGGATTGGTATATACTTATGTTTGTAGACTGTTTCTAGTATATGATTGTGGTGGATATTCATACTACATAACTATTACTTGTGACTTGAGTAGATATGGATATATTTACATAATGAGGTATAAGTTTGTGTCCTTTGATAAATTCAAGGAATTAACGAATGAAGTAGAGAATCTTCTTGGTAAGAATAAAATAAGTTTCGATCGGATAGTGGTGGTGAATATTTTAACCAAGAGTTCACTAACTCTCAAGAGTATTTTGGTATTTTATCTCAACTCACTATTCCTTACACACCATAGTGGAATGGAATTACTGAAAGGAGGAACCTTACCTTATTAGATATGGTACAGTTGATGATGAGATGTGCAGATATTTTATTATCCTTTTGGGGATACACATTAAAAACTGCAGCATACACATTAAATCGGGTACCAACTAAAGAAAAAAATGGAATTACCTTCATGTTATGGAGTGGAATGAAACCCATTTTATCTCATACAAATTTATGGGTATGTGAGGAATTAGTTAAGGTCTTCTCAGGAAACAAACCCGCACCCCGAGGCACGAGGTGTATCTTTATAGTGTATCCCAAGGAAACAAAGGGATACTACCAATACAACCACTTGGACAAAAAAGTGACTATAACCATAAAATCCATCATTATTTAGAGGGATCACATCCTCAAAAAGGAAAGAGGGATTAAAATTGACTTTGATGATGTTGATGATCAAGATACACAATAGTTGGTACATGAAAAGATTCCATGGATCCATATGGAACAATTAGCTCCTGAAACACAAGTATTGCATAGGTGTGTAAGAGAGGTAAGAGAACCATAGAGATATGGTTTTATATTCACTGAATATGGTGACTCATTATTGATTAAAAATGATTAACCTATCTCCTACAAAGAGGCAGTTGAGATCTCAAAAGCTACAAGATGGAAATAAGCCATGAATTCTGAAATGGATTCCATGTATTATAACCATGTTTGGGTTTTGGTCGATGCACCAGTTAATGTAAATCCTATTTAATGCAAATCGGTATTCAAGAGGAAACTGGACATAAGAAGGTAAAGTAAAATATTAAAAAGCAAGAATAGTGTATAAAGGTTTTAAAGAATTAATGGAATTGATTATGATGAAACATTTTCACCAATTTACATGTTTAAATCTATAAGAATTCTACTTTCTATAGCATCTTACCCTGACTATGAAATTTGGAAGATGGATTTCAAAACTACATTCCATAATGGGAATCTTAAGGAAGACATCTATATGTCACATCCAAAAGGGTTTGTGAGTCCAGGTGATTCCAAAAATATTTTCAAGTTTCATAGATCCATTTATGGATAGAAGAAACCATCTAGGCCATGGAACATTTGATTTGAGGAATCTATAAAATAATATTCTTTCACGAAGAATGAGTATGAGCAGTGTGTTTACATGTGGTTTAGTGGAAATATAGTCATTTACTTAGTAGTATATGTTGATGACATATTACTTAATGGAAATGACATATCAGTCTTATTGTCTGTTAAGGACTGGTTGAACAAGTTATTATCCATGAAGGAATTAGGTTAGCAGCCTATATTTTAGTGATAAAGATAATTCAGGATAGATCTAAGAGGATACTTGGACTAAGTCAATGTACATATACTGACTATATACTAAATGATTAAGTATGGAAAAATCCAAGAGGGGATTGGTTCCAGTGTCACATGGTTTTCATCTCTATAAGAAAACATGTCCTTAGACACAAAAAGAGAAAGATAGAATGAGTAAGATATCATATACTTCAGTGATAGGATCAATCATGTATGTCTTGTTATGCACTATACTTGATGTTTCCTATGCATTAATCATGGTAGGAAGATATCAAGTAGATCTAGGGGAACAACATTAGACAGCTGTTAAGACTATCTTTAGGTATCTGAAAAGAACTAAGGATATGTTCATGGTGTATGGAGGAGATGAGGATCTGGTCATTAGGGTTTATATTGATAGTGGTTTTTAGATAGATCATAATGATCTAAATTCACAATTAGGATATGTTTTCATCTCAATTGAGGATATGTGAGCAAGTAGAGTTCAAAGAAGCCAGTTTTCATTGATTCTACAGGGGATTCCATGTATATAGAGGCTTCTGATGTAGCCAAATATGCCATTTGGATTTGGAACATTTTCTAGGAGAATGATGTGGTACCTAGAAGTAAAAATTATAACACATTGTATTGTGATAATACTGTAGCAATGCCTCTTTCAAAAGAGACAAGATCACACCAATAGACAAAGTACATACCCAGTAAGTATCACCTCTTGAGGGATTTTTATCAAAGGGGGTTTTTATGAGAAGTGTACTCATGGAAGTGAATGTGTCAGACCCCTTGACTAATGTCTTATCACAAAAGAAGTATGAGTATCATGTGAGATCTACCAGACTCAGCGTTTTTAGATGTTGGATCTAGTGAAAGTGGGGTTCTGTTGGAGTTGGTTCCCTAGAACCAACATCTATGTACTTTATGATAAACATTTATTCATTTTTTTGAATATTAATATACTACATAGAACATCCTGATTATTCTTCTATATGAAATAGTATGTGATAATGCCCTAAAAAATGTTGTCACACTAAAAAATCATAATAGTTCCCCACTATGATGATAACTTGGAGCTGCTACAAAACTATTATTTAATAAATGTTCTATAGCTGGATGATATCAATTTAGGGACACAAATTATATGGGTTACTAGGGTTGGAGACTCATAGGACTTCGAGGCACCCTCTCAAGTTTTACCCCCTTGGTAATATGTAGTAGGATATTATGAGAATGGGACCCGTCAATAGGAAATCCACATTTATATGTGTCATTGGATGTTCCTATCTCCGGACATGTGTATTCATTTGTAGACTTTAAGATTATTATTAATTATTATTATGCGTCATGAACATATATGTTTTGAAAAAAAAACCATGATGATAGATGTTTGTGGAATGGTGTGATATATTGGGTGCGTCAAGAGTAATATTACATTAATGAATAATGTGAGAAAGGATATATCCCTTCTATTCTTTAATAGAAGTTAATATCTAATGTCCTTTGATGGAAATTATATAGCCTAAATAAATCAATTTCCATGGTGTTCTATAGGCATGTTCTATTTTGAGAAAATCAAATAAAGAGATATCGAGCATATAGGTTGATGCCACTGGCATGAAACATGATCAATTACTGATATTGTGATAAAGGGATTATATTACACATTAAGCATTCATATGTGATAATATTTCATTGTGACATTAACTTATTTATCTTTGTGTTTCTTGACTAGTTTCGAGACGCTAACCTTGGACTTTAGGCTACTTCACCTAATGCCACTCAAAAAGAGGCCTAGAGGGACACAGACTAATTGTATCCAAAATCTCAATTAAATAATATATTATTATTTATTATTTCATAGGTTGAATAAATATTATTCCCGCTTATGGTCTATTAATTATTCATGTATTCTTGATCACATTTATTCTATCACTAGTTTTTTCGAGAGAATATATTGTGAGTGGAACATTTAATAAATAGTTATTTTCAATTTAGTGAATATTATATTTATTTATTTATAAGTGAATTTTGAATTGATATTTATTTAACTAATAAATATCCATTATTAAGGGTCTGATAAATATTTTGGATTAATGGAAGACCAAGTTTAATGGTCTGATGAGAAATAATAATATTGAATATTATTTGATTAAATAATATTTATTTATAATCCACAAGTTAAGTTCATGTCATGAAATATAATTATTATTATTATTTGACATAGGGTTTTTCTAGGATTAAATAATATAACCAAGGGAACTTGTACAATTATTCTATTTTCACCCTAGCAATATAATACATAGTTGTACTATTTTCTCGATAGCCAATTCAGTTTTGTACAAAAATCATAGAGAATCCTATCATGCCTAGAGAGATCCCTTCTTTAAGAACATTTCCAAGAACATTGAGAAATCCTCATCCACCAGATCAAGGAGAACACTTTGAAACCGATTCTTGAGGTGATCAAGGAAGATGATGCATGCATAAGGATCTTCTATGTTAGTACACAGAAACACCTTTTAATACATCTCGAGATTCCTGGAACATGTATGGATCTTCGCTAGAGGAAATATACACTTGGTTTCTACAATGAACCATGGTGCATCACATATTTTTTTTTCAGATTCATCAATGAAGAAAGAATTCCATATATGTAATTCTTTATCAAATTAATCTAATTATAAAAATTATTTGTCGATATTTTCTCCCACTCTAGTACCAGTGTGATTACCCTTGTCTAATATCCTTGATATATTCTGTAGACCACAGCGTTAATAGTCGTAGATCTCAGATTGGTCAACAATCATGACAGAAAAGAATAGTTGGGAACCTCCCTTCTCATGCTTCCACTGCACCCGAAACCTACAAAACAATCATCTTAGGAACAATAGGATATTCACATTGAAAAGATAAGTAACCCAATTTTGGTAATGATGATGAAATTTAGTTAAGGATACATTCATGGCATAGGGATATCAATTGAATATAAATATCAATCAAAATATTTTAATCTTTTATTATGGTGCATAAAGTGTATGTGAACTATCCAATGAAAATCCCACAAGAGTGTTAAACTATGTGCGTATTATAGGCACACTCATCGTGAACCAAAATGATGGTCGATATATACCTAACCATCTATTTTTTGGTTTTTTAATCACTAGATGCATCTGATCCAAAACCATTTCCACTTGTAGAATTCAAATAGGTATTTCAATGCTAGAAAAACCATACACAGTTTTCTTTAAAAATTTTACGATGGTTTGTTGACATGGGAAACCATGATCATTACAATTAATTATAAATTTAGTATAATGAGTTTTAATGGTGATATATCATTGATAAAATAGTAATTAAAATATAATAATGACATATAATAATATTTCATATTGAAACAAGAAGTAATTTCAAATTTCATGCAATGGTTGTTGTAAAAGAGGGGTGAGGAACCCTTATTTTGGTAGAGTAGTGACATTGGAAAAAGATATTATTTTTGGAAAATTAAGTCTCTCATTTAAAAGACATAGTATTTACAGTAATATGGTTATTAAAAATCACTTTAAAACATAATAAATTAATAATAAAAGGCTAAAACAAAGTAATAACGTGAATCGAAAGAAGTGGAAGAAAAGATCCCTTACCTTGAGGGGATAATTTTGAAATCTAAATACGGAGTCTTGAGAACCTTGGAACCACCTTGGAGGGAATATTTAGAGGGTTATTTAGAGAAAAATAATTATCAAATTCTTTGGTGAGGAAAGTTAGGAGGGAAAGGGAGTATTTATACTTGAGGAGGGGTGGTTTTAAGGGTTAAAACAAAGGTTATTTTATTATATAAGTCATCCACTAGTCGGTTCAATCACTACCAACAAAATTGCTATCTTATTTATCTGTGTTAGAGAGTATTTGTATGTTAAGATGATCTCTAATTTGAAATTTACCTTCCATCCAAACTAATTAATGCACATAATCCAAAAATTAATTTTTCTCTTAAAATTCCAATTTTTGGTTCCAAAATATAATATATAAATTTACAAATTAATATTAATATTTTTAAGTTATTATTTATAAATATTTAAATAGTTTTTTATTAAATAAATCATTTCATAAAATAGTCATGTTGACATAATAATAAATATCCTTATATATTTATAGTTAGCAATTTCATTGAAAAATAGACATCACGGCCATTAAAAAAAATATAAAGGAGTTAGTGAAAATATATTATCATTTTATAAGCTGTTTCATAATATTATTTCATAAAAAGAATTTTTTTTAAAAAATTTACATTTATCCTAAAATACATTTTTAATAGAATATTTTTATAGTCTCTAAAAAGTAATACAATTTTTATTATATCATTAAATAATCAATTTACTCTTCATAGTTGTACTTTTCCATAATGTTTAATGTTATTATGAAATGTAAATGTATTTATATATTATCATAATAAAAAAATTCACTATAAAATAAGAGTTTTATTAATAACATAATGAAATTTTTGGGGCGTTACATTCTTCCCCACATAAAGAAATTGTGTCCTCCTAATTTTACTCATTTAATAACACCTAGTAAATCCAAATGTTCTCTTAAATGTTATCTATACAAAGGAAAAATTATGAACACCTAGGAGATGTTAATCATATGTGGTCATAATTTTTATACTTAACCATGTATTCTAAATATAACATGTATCTAGCTAAGGCTATGTACCCAAATATTTTAAATCCAAATTACCGAAAATAACTAAACTAAGATCTAATCCCAAATGAGACGCCCCAGACCAGTGCTTTCGGGTCTAGTTCTAAAATAAGATTATTTATCCACGATTATTGTAATATTTGTGATTAGGGAGATCCAATGGTCATGGTAACCCCTCCTTAAAGTAGTAATCCCCTATTTCCCTTAGTTGATTTTGGGTTTCACTGAGTCAAGTTTCTTTTGTTACCATATTTTAACATGATTCCCCTAAATTTTAAAATGGTCATTACACCTTTTATAGTTTTCATTTTCACAATTTTAAATTTCTTTTCAGATTCAAATACTATTGGTCATGTAAAAAGTAAAATAAAGGGATTGAAAATTGATTGGAAAATTACATAAAACTAAATAGACGAATAAAGAAAAAAATAGCCAACATAAACTTCCCCAATTATATTACATAACCACATCACAAGGAGAGTTTGACCCCTTATCCTAGTGATGAGATAATAAGAGGGAAGTAATAAATAAGTAGAAATAATAACAAAAATGGAGATCAAACTGGGCAGTACCCTACACATCCAACTTCTTGATCCAAGATTTAGTCTCGAGGATCTTTTTCATAGTAGCAGCATAGACCTCACTTTAAAGAGTCCATATGGGCTCATGTAAAATTTAATTTCATTAAATATTTGTTAAAATTGGTTATGGGTTGGTCCCAGGTCTTAAAACAGTTCAAAAATTGAAAATACATCGTATTTGTCCATTTTTATCCCATCTAGACCTTTTACATGTCGTGTAGTGATTACACAACATAGAAATCATGCACCATTTGTTCCATATTCATGAAATGAAATATTTATATGAATCATTACTTGTGTCAAAGCATGAAACATATCAACTTCTCTTTTGGCCATATTCCTCTACTTTATGACTTGAGGTTCTTTCATGAATTCCACCTATACATGAAGTGTAATTATTCTATAATGTTTAGTGTCATTTTTCTGCTTTAGGGGCCTTTTTATTCCTCATTTCCTCAGTTATGTTCCTTGGAAGTTCTCCATGATTATCAAATTTTTTAGAAGACCTTCATTTGATGGATTCTTTCTTATTTAGCTTATTTTACTCAATTTAAATAACCTATTTCATCATGAAAAATATGAGAAAAAATAAAAAGATATATGCTTGTATTAACAATGGAATCATAAAAATCACTACATTTTATTATCAAAAATATAAATATTAAATGCACTAATCAAACCCCCCACATATTAATTCATTCTTGTTCTCAATGATAGAATAGGAACATACTACAACAAACTCTTACTCTAAGATGATTTAAATTCTATTTCAACAAAAAAATTGATCAAATAGAAAAGTAAATGTTTGAGCATCATTGGTTGAAAAATTATTAATGCCACATGTTTTCAGAGAATATGAATTGAATATGTATTATAATTTTCCTCTTTCAAAATATCCATGTCTTTTTATTCATCCATTTTCATTTTTCAATTAATTATTAATATGAATACCCTTTGTAATTTACTTCATGTTAATTTTTACTCTCATCATCAAGGTATGAATGAATAAAGTGATTCATATACCTTAATTAATATCTCTTGCCATAGGATTTAAAGGAATATAGAATCACCACTACATAAATACATAATCTCAATTAATCATGAGGGATTCACTATTTATGATCCAAAGACCCTGAGGCTTACGGCAGGTAGAAAAATGCCATAAATCAAGTAAGACTCTAAAAAAGTGGTCTGTATCTATTTTAATTTACATGATAATCAAAAAATAATCTCAATAAAAATATCCCTTCATATATGTCATTTCTCTCTCCCCCTAAAAATCTCAAAGTTGACCGGTGATACATGTAATCACAATGAATGAATCAAACTCTCTTTCTTTTTCTTTTTTTTCTCTTTTTTAAGGTTGTGCTTAATAAAAATCTCACATCAATCACCTAAAAACATTCAATAAATATGTATTCAATATAGAAAATAGTTATTTTTTATCCTCCTAAGTTACAACCCTTTTTTATTTTTTTTCAACTTTCTTTTTATCAAGAGAATTGAATAATGAATTATAATGAAAAATACATGGCCACTCCATAAATCACAATGGATAATCACCCAAAAAAATATCCTAGATAAATTATATCTCGTTATAACCTATGAAATAGCTCCCTCACACATATTCTTTTGAATATAATTCAAATTATTTAGAGGATGGTAGGAATGGATAAGATAGGATTGTAACTTGACTCATTTCCCAATAATGATGTTCATGGATTATACATCGTAAAAAAGGATTAATGAAAAGTGGGACATATAATAAGGGATAAAAAATATTCACCAATCATATTAAAAGTGATTTTGTTCATTCATGTATTTGATAAGATGTAAATAATGTTTTATAAGACGTCATTCCAGAGTTTCCGATGAAATATACCATAGAAAGAATGGAAAATATTTTCTTATAGGATATCTCGGGAATGATATGAATGGTTGGGGAAACTAATCCTATAAAATAATATGAATAATTATATCAATTAATGAAAATAACATAAATTCATATCATGGTCAAATCTAAGTGAAATTTCTTCTACTAGTATTAACATCCTCTTTAATTCATGATTTTTCAACTCTTAATCGAGAGGATTATCCATAAAAATTATTTTCCTCATTTTTCTCATTCAAATTTATTGAAAAGGAAATATAAATTCATTGCATGGTAATTTTACTGGGAATTTTACATCTCCTAGTTTGGATGAAAAAATAATGAATCAAATGTGGGGCATGCAATTGGAACTTAAAAACTCTAATTAAACGTGGGTAAAAATTATGAACTAAAACACTTACTCCCCTTTTTAGTGTTTCTTTGAAGTTAGTTTCATATGTTTTTTCTATAACAATTCATGACATGTAACTTTATTTCAATGTGTAGTTTTCATGTAGGATACTCTTGTGTTTACTACTTCTAGCTTCCGGTTTGGGTCCTGATGGTCTTACAAATTAAAAATAAAAATGTGCAATCACAGGCCACTATTAATGAATTTTGAAATATTTTTTGTGATAGCATGAACTCCTAAAAATCAAATAAAGAAAAAATAAAAAAATAAAATAGGTTTAACTCCTAAAATTGATTTTTTTACCATAATTTTATCAAACTTACCTCTTATAGATTCAACTCACATGACAACTAATTGGAAATTTTGAACTTGGTCAGGGTCTAAAAATAGTCTCAGTTGTGTCATTTCCATTTAGGTTGGTCCCTATTCGTCCTCTCTAAATAGCTTAATTCTTCATGATGTTAGTATTTTTTTTAATCCATGTAGTATTGATCCATCATTTATTTCTTAATCTTGATGAACTAAGTAGAAGTTCATGTACCATCCATACATGTTGTCCTCTATCAAATGTAACTGAGTAGGATTATACTCCAATTTTAGTGATCTTGGTACTCATATTATCTTTCTTATTTTTTTAAGAATCATGTTCACAATAGTAGCTAACTCATTCATCTAATTACCTTCAACAACAACCTCAACTTCACGCGTATTGTATTCTCCAAACTCATTTTATCTTTCACATCATAGTTCTTCATTTCCCAGTGGATGTTTAAACTTAATTGATCATAGATAACTCTTAAAAAAAGTTCTCTTCTATATACATCGATCGGTTCGGGCCTAGTGGATAAAAATAGCCTCCCAATAATTAGTGGATTTTTCTATTCTTCTATATCCAGCACTATGATGTTGACAGGAAAGATAAACTTTTCAATTTTTATTCGGATAACATTGGTGAATCCTTAGGGGTACTTCACTATTAAGTTTTCTTGTTGAAGTGAACCTCTTGTGGGATTCATGACTTCTAGTTAAAAACTATTAAATGTCATGTATGACATTATATTGAAACTAACACATATTTCACAAATAGATTTTCCACATTTTCTGGATCTAATAAATGTGGAAATTGAAAAGCTATTTGGATCATTTTTCTTATAAGGTAGGTCACTTGATACAAAAGTCAAACATTCTCATGTGGGTGGAATGGTTCGAATTTACTTCATCTTCAACTTACTGGTTACACGATCTTTTATTAATTTATTATATGTCTACATGTTTGAGAGAGCCTTTAAAAAAAGAAATATTAATATGAAATTTTTTAAAGTGTTTCAAAAATTTATTTTTTCCCACATTTATCTTCACTTGTGAGATTCATTCTATAAAAGATTTTCTCAATTTTTACTATAGTGGTTTTCTTCAGCTTCTTCAGCTATTTTTTCATTGATATTATCAATTTATTTTTCACATTATTTCATTGGTTGTTATTTATTACATTCTATAAATTCAATAACACATCTCTTTTTTTATACCCATTTATATGTAGTCAAGATTTAAAATATTTATGTGGGCATACTTTAGGGCATCTTGGTAGTGCTCCTATGGGTCTCTCTATGATCTGATCAGAAATTTGGCTAAGTTGGCGCTCTAAATTACAAAATTCCGGATTTTGGATCATTGATTATTCATTAATTCCATTGAGTACAACCCTAATTTTGGTCATGAATATAACCAACATATCTTCCAATGTCTGGACCGGATCATCAGTGTGGTCTCATGGGTTGTTTGTTGTTGGTACCCCTATGACCTTGGTTGATATCCTTTTCCTTTATGGGGATTCCAACCTAGAAATTGAATACCATTATTATAATAAGCATAATTTATATCTTCTATATACATACCTTAGAAGTTTTTCTATTATCCCATCATGATTTGAATCTTCTTGGTTAATAATTCTAGTTGTTCCAGCATCCAGTCATTATTTTTAATTGTGTGATCCCCTTTTTCAATTTTTTCATTATCCTGACCATTGGAAACTATTTCTCCCAATTTCATCCAACAAGTAATAGATCACTTTAGGTGACTTCTTCATCAGTGATCCTCCAGCTTCAATGTCTAGAATTTTCCTATTTCCCTATAAAAAACATTATAGAAAGTTTTTATTAGAATCCAATGATCTATACTATGATGGGAGAATTTTCTAGTCATATCTCCATATCCTTTTCATTAATAATACATTGATTCATATTACAATTGAATTTTTTTTTGAATATTTACCTGTATGTCCACTGATTTGAAAGGTTTGAAGAATTGGGTGAGAATGTTTCATGAAAGATCATCCCATCTAGTGATGGAAATTAAAGGCAGGATTTGGATCCAATCTCAATCTCTCTCATGTAATGAAATTGAAAAAATATTGTGTCTTACCGCATTGCATGAAACATTCTAGAATTGGAATGATTCATAGAGATTGAATAATTTTTCTAGATGTGTGTTCGAATCATCATGTGGTAGTCCAGTGAATTAAATGTTGTTTGAGATTATCTAGATGATTTCTGGTTTAATCACAAAGTGGTTTGAAGCCAAATGAGGTGCCAAGATGCTTGATTTAAATCTTGTGTTTGATGGCTTCCAATAGTCAATGAGATGCCACAACCCTAGATGTCTTTTAAGAACTCCTTCGATAACTAGATGTTTCTATGGTCCAGCCATGATTGTATCTTCCTTCTTATTCCTTAAGATTTTCTATAGTTTGAGATTGAATACAAAAACAAATTTTCATTTTTCTCATGTGTTTTGGTCATTCATTTAAAAATTAAAAACTAAAATCCATAGAATGAATACACAAAGTTTTAATAGAGAAATGAAAATAAAAAAAAGTAAAATTAAAGGAAACCTTAAAACTAACATGTAACCGTCCCCGAAAATGGCACAAGTTTTTATTGGATTGAAGGGAATAATTATTTCCCTATGGGTCTAATCAAAATAAAAAAATTATAAAAACACAAATTATGCTTCTTAATTAATTAAAATGTAGTATTAGGAAAGTTTGAGGTCGAACCCAATGAGATGGTGAATTAGCTTATCTAGGTTTTAAAAATAGTTTATTTGATTGAAATGGAGAAAGAGGTGAAAAATGAGATTGGGGTTTTGGAAATTCTTCGAATGAAGGATAGTGAAGATGAAGTAGATTGATTATTTTTTTTGAAATCAGACTTGAATGCTGTGTCTAGATTTTTTATTTTAAGGGTTCATGTGTAATTGGATTTTTTGAAAATAAGTTTATCAATCCATGATTGGTTTCAGAGTCAAGATGAGGGGTATCCAATGGTCATAGTTTCCCCTCCTTGACACGGTAATCCCCTATTTCCATTTGTCCGGAAATTTAGGGTTTCACTGAATCATGTTTGTTTCCATACAGTATTTAAACCTGATAACCCTAAATTTTACAATGATTATGCCTCATTTTAGGGTTTTTAGTTGTGAAATTTAGGCGTTCCATTTAGATTCAAATACCTATGGTTGTGATAAAAGTAAAATAAATGGATTGGAAATTGATTAAATAATTATGAAAAACCAAATACATGAATAAAGAAAATTAAACCAATCAAATAAAACCTTCCCCATTCTATTACATAAACCTATCACAAGGTGGATTTACTCCCTTTTCCAAGTGATGATAGAATAATAGGGAAGAAATAAATAAAAAGAAAGAATAATGAAAATGGGGAAGAAACATGGGAGGACCCTATTCAATGTATCTTCTTAGTCTAAGATTTAATCTCATGGATCTCTTTCACATCATTATCCTAGACATATATTTATAGAGTCTATATAGGATTAAGAAACATTGAATTATATTAAGGATTGGTCAAATAGTGTTCATGGGAAGGTCCCAATTCTTAAAACATGTCAAAAATCGAAGATACTTTGAATATTTATATTTTTTTCCCTTCCGACTTATGAAATGATATGTGGTGATTACACCATGTGTAAATAATACACCACATGTATCATATTCATGAAATGTATCATTTTTGGTAATCATCACTTGTGTCATGATGTGACACATATGTGTCGTACGGTGAAACATATCAACTTATTTAGTGGATTCCTTCCTCCACTTCATGAACCATAGTTCATTAATTACTTTCACAGGTACACTATATGGCGAGTAATGTAATTTTTCTACTCTGGGAGACTCTTTTTGACTAAGTTCTTAAGTTATGTTCCTTGGATGTTCTCCTTGATCATAATATTTAGTGAAGACCTTCATTTGATGGAATTTTTGGTCATTTAACTCCTTTTACTCAATTTCCATAACCTGTTGAATCCTGAAAAATATAAAAAACACTAGGGATATATGCATTCATTAAAATTTAAATCATTAAAATCACATTATTTTAATATAAAAAATCTATATAAAAAATGCACTTATTAGTAGTTGTAAAAGAGGGGTGAGGAACCCTTATTTCTGTAGAGTAACGACTTAAGAAAAAGATATAATGAGAGGGAAACAATAAATAAATTTTACAATAATGAAGGTATTTAAAATCCCTTGATAACATAATAAATTATGAATCAAAGACCGAGGCAAAAGAAGAGCATGAATTGAGAGAAGTGGAGTAAAATACCCTCTACCTTGGAAGGAGGCTTCTTAAAGCCATATAAAGAATCATTGGAACCTTAGAACAACCTTGTATGGAAGCTTGACAAGGATATTAAGAGTTGAATCATACCCAAAATCTTTGGTGTGGAATGTGATGATGGAAAGGGGGATATTTATGCCTGAGTTGGGGTGGTTTAAAGGGTTAAAATATAGATTATTTTATTATATAATCAAACCACTTATGGATGAAATAAGTTCCAACCAATTTTTTGGATTATTAATGAGTGGGAGAGATTTTTTGGACATTCAAAGGAACCCTAATTCCAAACTTAATTTCTATCCAACCCAATTAATGCGAAAAATACAAAAAATATTTTTAACTTAAAATTCATATTTTAGGTTCCAAATAGTAAGTTATAAATTTCTAAATTAAAATTAATATTTTTCAATTCATTTTTATACTTAATAGATTATATTTTGATTAAATAAAATGTTTCAAAAAAATTTATTCATGCTGAAATAATATTGATGTCATAAAATCACAGTGCTTTATAAAACAATGGTTTTCACTTTTTCACCAAAACATAAACTTTGTCAGAAAATTCCCAAAAAAATCACCCTAAGATACTTTTGGTGTTATATATCCAAAATTTTAGTTTATTTTATCAAAATAATTATATGAATATTAGAATTGTAAATTTTAAATAAATATATTTATTTATTGAAATTTAAAAATTTCATTGAAAAATAAACTTTTTCGCCTTTATAAAATTATTTAGGACTTTATTAAAATATATTATAATTTTAAAAATATTTTTATAAGATTATTTCACGTAAATAAATTTAATTTAAAACTTATACATTTATCATAAAATATTTTTTTAATATAATATGTTTATAGTCTCCAAAAAAATATTCATTTTTGATTATATCATTAAATAATCCATTTATTATGTTTGGTTATAGTTATACATGATGTGTAAAGTTGTTATGAAATGTAAAGGTATTTATATGTGATTATAATAATAAAATAATTATGAGAAAAATATTTCTATTAATAACATAATAGAATTTTCATGGCGTTATAGCATTCATATAGTTATGCATGATATGACCAGACCTTTCACACTAATAGAAAACAACTTGATGTTTTCTTAATGAAGCCCTTGAAAATACTCCCAAAGAAAACTAAGAACCCTTGAATTTTATTTTCTGGAAAGAAGACACACCATGTATAATAAATACACCAACCAAAGCTCCATCAAAACTAGTTCTCCTAGCTATGTATGCCTCATTCATATCTACTTTTTCAACCGTATCCACAAAGGTCCGAATGTATAAGAGAATCAACATCGGTTGAATGACATCCTTCAAACCAATCTTAAAACATCTATCCTTTTGGTAACCATTTCTTAGAAGCTCGGGTTCTTCATTTACTAACTCAGTGAAATAGGAGGGAAACTCCAAAACAATACACACACATTTCTGTAAGGTTAGAAATTCCCAAGAATTTTCCACATGCAATATTTCAGTATAAAACTATCGATTTAAGGTTTTTTTGAATGAAGACCGAGTAAAATTCTCATGCAACTTAACTTGAACTATGGAATCCCACCATTTCCTTCCTATTTCTTCAATAATATATGTGGAAGAACCCACTGTAGAGTCCTAATTTTTTTTAGAAAATAGAAGATCCTTTCAATCCATTCAAGACATTCCTCAGATTCTTGGGGTCCTTTATAACCATGGAATATGGGTGGATTCTTCTTAGTGAATTATAATCCATGATCCATCATTCATCTATATTATCTAATATCCACCTAAACTAGAGTCTGAATATTTTGGATTACATCTTCCACTAATGAAGGGTCCACTTGAGGATTTTTTGGTGGATCTTTTCTTGTAGTTTCCTCACTCAGATTCTGAGGAGATCTTCTTGGAGTAATTGTATAATAAAAAATATAATAACCAAAAATCATAAGAGAAAATTCCCAAATAATAAGAACAACTTCCAAAATCCATATTAATTCCTTTAAATAACAATAATTTAAAGCAATTATAGATTCTATGAATGGAAAAAAACAAAAAAAGTAATTGGTCCATCTAAATAAACCCCATATCTAGTTTATTCAAATAACTACAACCACCAATCTCATAATTGGAAAAAATCCTTGACCACCCATGATAACTCAAGTTCATACAATGATGTGATCTAGTTAGGTACCCCCGCACACTTACTAACTGAATTCTGATAGTCCTAACTCATGTCTACCAAGGACATCTAACTAAACCCAAGTAGTGTCATAACACTTTAGGTTGGGTAAACCCCACTGATACCATTTTTGTAAATAACCAACTCAGGTCAACTAGGAATGTCTCCCAAGAATGTCTTCCACATGGTGAGATGATAAATAACACAAGTCTCATGTATAACTGAAGAAAAAATAGATTTCAAATCATAAGAAAAACATTAGACCATGAGACATAAAATTTCAAGCCCAATTGGCTATACCAGATTATAAAACAAGAAACACCAAAAGCTAAGTTCCATGTAACCTTCCATCACCAAAAAACCACTATCAAGGTGAAAACAACCAAGAGAATATGGATAACTACATAGTTCCCCTCCCTTTACCTAAGTCCTACAAAACCACATCTACAAATTCCCAAATGAAAAAAAGTAGGGTGTAAGCCTAATTCCTAGTCAGATTTCTCTAATGAATCTAAAAATAGTCTAATACCAAGAAAATGGTATCTCTCTCTTTAAAATAAAAAAAATTATATAGAATTTTTAAAAGATAGTAATTATGTAAATTAACCATTATTTTATCCTAAAATCCCTTCATATTTACATAGTCATTAAATATGATAAGTATTGGTGAGAAAGAATGTAAGCATATGAAAAACCATCCATGGTATTCCATGTTATAAACAATTGATCAACCAACCCTTAATTATATCATCATGTGTAAAACCAGTAATTAAGGAAAAAGTAGACAATTTAGGCTCTAACTGACGGAAATAAGTACTCATACATAAAATAAATCACTAATACATACATCAAATGAATCCAAAAAAATATTGATTCCTAACACATAGTCTCTCGATATCAAACCTCTAGTGTTATAGCGCAGACTAAGTGTGAAAAGTCTATTTCTTGATGCACCACAGGTTCCCAATATTCTATACTTGTCAACATCATTTGAAAACCATTATCACATTTAATAAAAAAACATATTCATAGTGAATATTTATTTATTTCATGCTTGAAACCCCATTTTAGAATCAAACTCACCTTAAGGTAATTTTATCATCCAATATTGTGTCTAAAGACATTTTTAAATAAAAACCCCTTTAAAAACATGTACCTCTTTTCCAAAACCCCCCATTGATATCAAATACGTACATTTAATAAAACAAATCAATGGAATTTACAATAACATTATTTAATTCGTGATTTATAACCTTTTTACAGAGACACCTACCTCACGAATAGTGATAAAACACCAAGAATTGGTCTCCTAAGGCCTGGGGTTGAATATGATCAAAAGGAGGCTTAAAGGCCTTAGAACCCCACTCATAGGTGCTTAAGTATTAGAAGTTCAAATTGGAATAATAACTAATTTGGAGGGATGTTGGGTTTTTGTACACAATCTGAAAAATATAAGACCACAATGCAGAACCCTCATCCACATCATAGTCAGCAGGTTTTTAGCTAAGATTACAACACAACCCATTACACTACATCGCATAACCCATGATCAAATTGGCCTCTAGAAACAATGGTGAAAACCACCCCCAAATTATATTATTCCACTCAATTACATGGTGAAACCCATGCACCATGACACAGCTACCCAAAAAATGGATAACCACTAAACACACCTCATTGGAACTCCACCCAACAACCTCTACCTCCACACCATAGAGCTCTTCCAAATAGAAGGTTTATACCGCAGACCCTTCACCATGGTGTAGCCTAGTCAAAATGGGCAGTGGTCCCAATATTCCACCTCCAGTACCCCAGGTCACAACTGTCTTTTACAAGCCATAGAAGTAATATCTACGGTGTAGCCACTATCATCCCTAGTTCACACTACTAGAGAAAAATATTTTAACAGCACTAGAAAATTCCATCAACAGTGCTAAAATGAATTCTTGATCTAAGCGTCATTAAAAGGTGGCCCTTTTTAATAGTGCTAGTGAAGAAATGATAAAGGGGGAATTTATATGTGCCAAAAAGTGATGATAATGATGGTACATTATCAATGATAGTCTAGCACAGATGAGGGTGTCCATTTATCTGCGCTGCTTCTAGCACTGATAATGGTCATGCTACTACATTGTGTTGTTAAAATTATAGTACTCTATAGCGCTACATACTATCCCCAAATACAGAAAGAAGAAAAAAAATTAAGTATGTTGACAATTAATAATTTAATTGAAGTAAAAAATACAAAAAAAATACAAAAAAACTATATTATAGATATTTTAATATTTTTTGTACAATTTCATTAGAAAGTAAAATTTATCACAGACATTCAAACACATCAATAGTTTCATTGTCTTTGGCACTAGACCCCCTCTCAAAAAGCTCGATCATGGTATCAGTTTCTAGAAAAACGACCCCAACTCGAGAAATAGAGTCTAACTATATTATAAAACAATTATTATTTTATTGATATTATAAATAAATAAATTATACATAAATGTGAAACAATACATTAATAAAATGTCAATTTTAAACTCATAACAGACATTTTGTGCCATACTGGTCACACTGTGTATCAGATTGATTTGAGGACAATTCCTACATGTCAAAAATGATATATGGGTCAGTTTCCTATAGTATCAAAACAATTTGAAAGTGTTTTCTCAGTTTTGAAAATATTACTTTTGGTTTTTACTAAAATGTCATTTTAAACTATAAACATGTACTTTGAGTCAGACCACACACATAGAGTATCATTTTGAGATGAGAATGATTCTTACAAATAAAAAAATGTCTTATGAATGGTTTTCAAAAATTATCAATACAATCCAATCACGGTTTCTTGGTTTTCATTGAGTGACACATGTTTCGAACTAAAATGTCAATTTTAGGATGATAAGAGACACTTTGTGTTATACCAGTCACACCATGAGTCTGATTGAGGTGATGTTAATTAGAAAATGTCACAAATGTCTTATGGATACTTTTCCTAAAGTATCATGATATTAAAAATGGGTTTGCTCAGTTTTGAGTACATTAATTGTCTTTTTTACTAAAATATCAGTTTTAAATAAAAAGAAACCCTTGGATTCATACTTATCATATTGTGAATCATATTGAGGTGCAGCTAATTACTACAAATAAAAAATGAATTATGAATATTTTTCTTAAATGAATTTACTCAATTTTGAGCATGATAGTTGTTTTTTTACTAAAATTTCATTTTAAACTGAAAACATTCACTTTGAGTCATACCAGTCACATCATGTGTTTTCTTGACGTGATACTAATTCCTACACGTCACGAATGACTTATGAATAGTTTTCCAAAATTATTAGGAAAATATGATTATATTCTATTAGTATTCAGTGTGTAACACTAACTTTGAACTAAATTGTCTATTTTAAACTAATAAAGGACACTTTTAGTTATATCAACAACATTATGAATCATATTGAGGTTCAGTTGATTCATATACATCAAAAATTACTTATGGGTCATTTTACTAATGTATCAAAATGATCTGAAAATCTTTTCCTGGTTTAGAGTATGTGACATGTGTTTTCAAATAAAATGTCAACCTTAAACTGAAAACATGCAATTTGAGTCGTACTGGATGCACTATGCGTCAGATTGAGGTGCGGCTAATTCCTACACATGAAAAAATTACTTATGGGTCATTTTACTAAGGTTTCAAAAAAAATGAAAGTATTTAGAAAGTAACTATTATCTTTTACTAAAATATCAATTTTAAATAGAAAGAAACACTTTGATTCATAATGATCACACCGTGTATCAGATTGAGGTGCGGATGATTCCGACATGTCACAAATTATTTATGGATAGTTTTCATAAATTTTTAAAAAATGAAAATAATTTTTCGTGGATTTGAACTTATCACTTGTGTCTTCTACTAAAATTTCATTTTAATTAAAAAAAACAAATTGAGTCATATCAGTCATAATAGGTGTTGGTTTAGTGTGAGACTGATTCATACATGTTAAAAAATAATTATGAATTATTTTCTTAAATTATCAAGATAATCCAAGTGTGTTTTCATATATTTTAGTGAGTGGCACACTTTTTGAATTAAATTGTCAATTTTAAACAAGACATGGACACTTTTAGTTATACTAGGCACGCCATGTATCAGATTGAGGTTTGAATTATTCCTACACATTAAAAATGACTTAGGGGTCTTTTTCATATTGTATAGAAACAATATGAATTCATTTTCTCATTTTTGAGTATGTGACATGTGTTTTCAAATGAAATACTAAATTTAAATTGAAATTATGCACTTTGAGTCATACTAGACACGCCATTTGTTGGGTTGTGGTGTGGTTAATTTCTAAACATAAAAAATAACTTATGGTTCATTTTTTTAATGTATCAAAATAATCCTAATTCATTTTTTTAGTTTTGAGTACGCCACTTATCGTTTTTACTAAAATGTCACTCGGAGTTATATTAGTCCCAATCTACATTGGATTGAGGTGAGGCTAATTTATACACATAACAAATGACTTATGGATCATTTTCCTAGTGTATCAAAATAATCCAAAGTGTTCTCCTCGTATTGAGTACGTCACTCGTGTTTTTTTACTAAAATGTCATTTTAAAATATAAACATTCACTTTGATTCATAATAGTCACATCATGTGTCAGCTTGATTTGAGAATAATTAAAAAATGTCACAAATGACTTATGAATCATTTTAATAAATTATAAAGACAATATGAGAATGTGTTCTTGCTTTTTGATGAGTGAAACATGTTTTGAACTAAATGTTTAATTTTAAAATAATAACGTATACAATGAATAATATCGAGAACCCCATGTGTCAGATTAAGGTAAGTATGATTATTACATGTCAAAATGACTTATGGATCATTTTAATAAAGTATTAAAATAGTATTAATGTGTTTTATTGGTTTCAATCATGTCACTTGTCATTTACTAAAATGAAAATTTTAAATAAAAAGACACACATGGAGTCATACTGGTCACACCGAGTGTCATATTGAGGTGAATCTAATACTACACATAAAAAATGACTTATGGATAATTTTATTAATGTATTAAAATATTACAAATTTTTTTTTATCATTTTTAAGTATTTCACTTGTGTTTTTTACAAAAATTTTATTTGAAACGGAAAACACGCATTTCTATCATATTTGTCACATCGAGTGTCAGTTTGATGTGAGACTAATTAATACACATAAAAAATGATTTATGAATCATTGTAATAAATTTTCATGATAATATGATCATGTTTTATTAGATTTTAGTTATTGACACATGTTTTGAACAATATTTTTACTTTTAAATTGATAACAGGTACTTCGGTGTCTTACAGGGCACACCATTTATAAAACTGAAGTTTCTCTAATTCCTAAACATAAAAATGACTTTTGGGTAATTTTACCAATGTTTCATAACAAAAAAATGGTTTATCAGTTTTGAGTATATCACTTGTTTTTTTACTATAATGCCAATTTTAAATAAAAAGACACACTTTGAGTTATACCGGTCACACCGTTTGTCTCATTGAGGTGAGGCTAATCCCTAGACATCAAAAATTAATTATGCATTCTTTTACTAATGTATCAAAAAAATAAAAATGAATTTTCTCATTTTTGATAATTTAACCTGGATGTCTTACTAAAATGTCATTTTAAACTAAGAACACAAACATTGTTCTTACTGGCCATATCATGTGTCAATTTCACACTGAACTAATTAGTAAACAACACAAATAAATAAGGAATATTTTTCCGAAATTATCAATAAAATCCAAGTTTTTTTATATATTTTTAGTTTGTGACATATATTTTGAACGAAATTGTTAATTTTAAATTGATAACTGACACTTTGAGTATATCGGGAACAACGTGTATCAGATTGAGGTGAGGAAAATTTTTACACATCACATGTGACTTATGGATTATTTTCCTACAATATCAAAACAATATGAATTTGTTTTATTGGTTTTGAGTATGTGATTTGTGTTTTCAACTAAAATTTGAATTTTAAATCAAAGACATTCACTTTGAATCATATTGGACACACCATGTATCAAATTAAGGATTGGCTGATTCCTACATGTCAATAATGACTTATGCATCATTTTAATAATGTATTAGATAAAATTATAAGTAAATTAACTAAACAAGTAGATAAAATGATGAGAAAATAAACATAATAAGTAGTGGGAAGTCACTTTTTCATGATGTAGGTATACATTCTAACACCAGTTATACTTTCCATTCATTTATAAAAAAATATATTTCCTCCTGTAAATATGAGGAATTTCTACAGTTTAGGTTTTACTAGAAAAAATATAAATGAATAAAGGGTTAATTTTTTAAATTAAATTTTAATTATCTTCGAAACTTACTCTTTGGGGAGCTAGTTTTTTTATGGAATGTGATATCTTTCATAAATTTTCACGCATAATAACCACAATAGTTTCCATTGGTTTTTTAGAACACTATAAAATGATTGGTAACAATAAATAATTTTCTTTGATATATTTCTTTATAGTGAAATATTATTTTATATACCCTAATATTTATCCAATTATAGAAGTTGATAAGATCCTTCTTTTCTTGGACTATCATCATGCCATGATTTTGAAAATATCTAAACGCCACCGTATCATAATATGATTTTCATTAAGAAATAATATAATTGTATAAATTGAATATCAGTTGTAAAACATTGAATGCAGTGTATTACAAATTGATAAAAATCATCGCATGTGGTCATATTTTTGGGTATCCATGCATTGAATTTATAAAATAGATATTTGGACTATCCAAATTGAATATAATGAGTAACCAATGCTACCTAAAAAAAGTAATAAGTAATTAAATTAATTACAATATATTTTATATGATTAAATTGTAGAGTTTTACCCTTTATCATGGGTATTAATAAGAGTTTGTCACATATAAGTTTGCTTTCAATCATTTTAACCAGTATATCCTCTGTTACTTCAATTTTCATTGGTTCCAATTTGTATTCATATATAATTGACCTGAGGAATAATGATTCCAATTTTTTTCATAGTATTTTTTCTTTGAATAGTATTCATATATAAGCTTGCAAAAAATATTAATATAATTCATTCATAATTATCATAGTATATCGGTTATTGGATAGAGAAGCCATAATAACACACCTCATGTATACCTTTACAACTGATACTCCTAGCCATTAATATGTGAGTATTTTATTTACATTATCAAGACCAATATATTCTATAATAGACCGTATATTCATTTTTTCTTCACAGTCATTTGTGGTCATAGCACCATTTTCTAACATTGAATCTACATAAACCTTTAATGTTAGTAAATGCAGAAGTTGAATATGTAGGGTAAATGTACTTTATAAAGATATTTTTTGATTAGTTTTTTGATCATTTAGCTTGTTTTGATTCAAACTTCCATTTTAGTCTCTTCCCTTTGTTCATCTGTAATAAAATTCATCAGTTCAAACCTTTTTTCATTAATTGTTAAATATTTTTCATGAAAAATAAATTGGAAATGAATACCCCCTTATCGATTTGTTTTTTTAAAGATATTATGGATGTGATATGAATGTTCCAATAGATTTCTTGACCATATTAATATATGCATCATCAAGTGGAATAGGTAGCTTGGTGCTCGGATCATGAGCTATGTTAATCCCCACTCTCACATGACCTATTGGAAGATGTCTGCTTTAAAAAATATCTTCTTGTATATTGAACATGGTGTCCCTATCAAAAAGGTGATGGGTGTGTGTAGATATATATAAATCATAATAATATTCACCCTATAGAATATTATAATTGTAAAGGCATCCGTGTCTACCTGATTCACATTTCACAGAAACAATTATGAAAAATATTGATTACCTCTTCTAGGACAGCTCTTTGAGGTGAAGGGATTGCCTCAAAGATGGTGGGGGTGGGGGTTCTTCACATAGTTTTTGTTCTTGAGTTGTTTCTTCTCTTCTATTTCTATTAGAGACTTGTATTATTCCTTGTAAAACATTCAAATATCTCTATATATATTTACAGAGTTAGGCAGTGAGATGGAATGTGATTCTAATACCCGATGTACCCGAAATTTATTTTATAAAAATAATAAATATATTTTATATTATGCAAGAAAAGATTCAAAGACTATATGATACCTCTTAAACGTACGATTGAATCATAAATCCACAACCATGGTCGTAACTACCCAAATATTCATGACTAAAATAAATTTTATTTTATTTAATTAAATGTCTTATGGATATAGAAAACACATGAACTCTTTTTTTATTACTAGGTTTAAATTATTGTTTTATATCTTTACCAATGATAATATATCCATTTAATAGTGATTACATAACTGATATGAATTTAAGGTTTTCAAAAAGAATCCTTTTGACATAGACAAAGGAGAGGATGGCCTCATCTAGTAGACATGAGCCATACGAATCTCATTTGTCAGAGATCAGAAAGTAGGTAGTATCATAAGGCTTTGCTAATGACCCAGACCAAGCTGATATTCAACACGTTATTCTTGAAAAGAATCACCTATAAGAGATATGGAAGTTAATAGAGATTACAACTCGAGCGATGTTATCTGAGCAGCCCCAAGAGTCTGTTATCATCACAAACCATACCCTTAGGTCTTATAGAGGTGTTATAAGGGGTTATGTGAAAAGGAATTAGTTACTTTTTTGTAATCACTTTTATAAATAAAAATCTTATTCCATAAATTCTTGTATGTGAATAGATTCTCTTTAAAATATAATTAATTATATAAATTGATTTTTCGTGTAAAATAGTACTTTTTAGAAATATATAAATTATTATATTAAACTGAAGTTTTGTTAATATTGTCATTACAATAGTGTTATAATAACACTCCTTTTAATTATAACTGTGTATTATATTCTTTATTTTTTTACTCTATAAATGATTAAGTATTCAGTATGATAAGAATTATATTTTCATAGGATAAAACTGAAATTTATGTTTTAATTAAATAATTTATTTTGATGAATTAATGAATTTTTGAAATATATAATATGTTAATAAAATATTATTATTATATAATTTTCAAATATAAATGATCATATAAATTTTATGAAGTCCAATGTAATTTTTATTATGTTTTGGAAACTGTTTTAGTCAAAACCTGTTAATTTGAAATAAGAGACGGTTCTTATTTTAAATGTGAAAATTCACATATTTAGAAACTTATTTAGATAAAATGAATATTATTTTTTCAATCCAGATTCTGAAATTATCCAACAATGAATTTTTCATAATTTTCTGTGACATTCGAATTTTTGGGTTAAAATTAAATACCGTATAAATATATAATAGGTTATATGACAAAATAATGACCCAATAGTGATGTAATAAAATACTATAAAAGGGAGATTCGACCAATATATTTTTTTTCTTTAACATAATTCGATTTTATATTTGTTTGATTAATTTTATAATGCCTTAGTGGACCCTCCAAGACTTATAAAATATTTAAACATTTTAAAATGATTTCCTTGAGAGTGTGACTCACCTCCACAAAAGCAAGCCTAATATTTTAATAAGCTCTAATATTGGCATTATAAAATAATTTTTTACACTCCCCTTTGTAAAATACCATTGGATGGTTTTTGGTTTTGAATATTTAGTTATATAGGTTCCAAAACCTAAGATTGTGAAATAATAAAGAATTCCCCTCTCATTTCCTATATAAAACCACCCAATCAACCACGTATCTCCAGTAAAATCCTCTCAGAACGCCCCTACTCTTCTATCATCTCTCTATAATCCTCCCATGGTGCCCCAATCTCTCAAGAATCCCCTACTCAAGCTTTTGAAGTCACACACTCAAGTAAGGGATTTCTTTATTTCCCATTTATGTCCAAGTTTCTTTATGTTGTAATACCCTTTTACATCAAATTAGAAATGTTGGGGGTATAATTTTGAACCTCACACATACGTCCCTCTATATTTTTGAATGATGATAGACCTTTTTCTCTCTCATTAATCCCTCCCATGTTCACATGTTACCATGCTGAAATTTCGTAAGAGTTATTTCCATTTCTCCTATTTCTTTAAGTTTTTTATTATGTTACACCCTCTATTTCCAAATTACTTATGTTGGGAAATGTATATATATTACCCCCTTACTTTCCATTTCATGTAAATATTATGAGATACCCATTTCTATCTCATCAAACATTTTTTATGAATTTTTATGTCACATCATTATGCTACCGAAATTGCACCGCAATTTTCCAAGTCAAAATAATTATGTAATGAATACCATACCCATTTCTCTATCAAGGGTATTCACCTTTATTCACATATACATATTTCGTGGTACTTAAAATTATCTATTATACATTCCTTAATCATGTAATAACTTATGATGTTGAATGATTCCATGTTATATGATCCATGTGGCACACTTATACATGAAATGAAATGTTTATAAAGGGTTAACCCTGATAGTGCTCCAATGCATTGGGTAATGTTTAGTATCATGATACAACATGTGAAATTATGGATTAATTATTATAATTCAATTTCAAGGAGGGTTTACTCATTCAAATTCAAGTGAAATGAGGGTTTACTCATTCTAATTCAAGTGCAATGAGGGTTTACTCATGCCAATCCATGTGTATTGAGACTTAGAACATGCTAATATCATGTTTTATATCATTTCATTCCATGAATATAACTCCTGCCCTATCAAATTTTTGGATTTAATTTCCTAAATAACCTTGTCATACTCCTTTTGGTGTAATTTTATGCTATTCTTTGAATGGATTGAATTTCCCTATATAGATCTAACCAAAATTTCCATGATAGGGAAATCACTCTCCATATGGTGAATTGACACCAGATTCTATACAGGTGCAAAGAGTAGGATGAATCTTCTCTAGCACCATCATCTCAAGCATGGATATTAATTCCCTATGAGAACACATATTTTTCCCAGATGATTGAGTTTATGGAATCAAGTATCCTTGAAGACATGCCTATTGTGAGGGAAATCGGTGAAGAGTTTCCTGAGGAATTGTCTGATCTTCCTCCTATAAGAGATGTTTAATTCTCGATTGATCTTATACATGGGGTGTTTCCAATATCAAAGAATCTATATAGAATGGATGTTGTGGAGCTTTAGGAGCTAAATAAAAAACTATAGGATAATCAAGATAAAGGGTTTATACTCCCAAGTGCTTCACCATGGGGTGCACCAGTCCTCTTCATCAAGAAGAAGGATGGTTCAATATGACTTTTCATTGATTATCATGAGATCAAAAAACCACAATAATGAACAATTATCCTCTACCAAAAACTGGTTACTTGTTCGATTAGCTTCATAGAGCGCAATACTTCTCCAAGGTGTATCTGTGGTCAGGATATTTCCAATTAAGGGTGAAGAATGAGGATATCCCCAAGACTGATTTTTGTACGAAGTACTCGCACTATGAATTCATAACAATGCCTTTCAGACTCTCTAATTCTCAAGAAATTATCATAGACTTTATGAAAATGTTCTTTAGAGGTTACCTAAACAAATATGCGTTAGTATTTATAGATGATATTCTAATATACTAAAAAACCAAGGAGTATCATGGGGAGCATCTATGAACTATACTAGAGACCTTGTGAAAGAAGAAGCTCTATGAAAAGTAAAAAAAGTGCGAGTTATGGTTGAAGGAAGTCTCACTCTTAGGTCATATCATCACATGAAATGTGATATATATGGATCCCTCCAAGACAAATGCAATTGAGGGATGGCCGAGCCCAACATCAATGATGTATATCCATAGCTTCCTTGGGTTAGCTGGATATTATCACGAATTTGTGAGAAATTTCTCACGATTTTAAAACCCTCTTACCATGATAACTCAGAAGGGAGTCAAGTTTTATTGGAGTGATGAATGTGAAGAGAGCTTCAAGGAGTTTAAAATGAGTCTTATCATTGTGTTCGTTCTCACACTACCCAAAAGTGGAGAACTTTTCTTGGTATTCATTGATGCTTTGAAGAAGAGAATGGGCTATGTGTTGATGAAAAATTAAAAATTCATTGCATATGCTTCAAGGAGGTTGAATGTTCATTAATAGAACTATCCAACACCTGATCTAGAGTTGGCTATAGTAATATTCTCTTTGAAAATTTGCATCATTACTACATTGGAGAGAAGTATGAAATATATATAGATCACAAAAGCCTCAAGTATATATTCACATAGAAAGAGCTAAATATGCGCCAATGAAGATGGTTAGAGCTGATCAAAGACTATGACTTCTCAATCCATTACCACCCTACAAAAGAGAACAAGGTGGAAAGCTCTCTAAGTAGAAAGGACCCAGTAATTCTACCATTGATGGGAATTTAAAAAGATCCAATCTTCTTAGATTTAATGAAGATGGAAATGGGAATCATAAACAAGGGAACACAATTAATCCTTTCACAAATGTTTTCTCAAACGTCTCTTTTGGAAAGGATAAAGGCTGTTAAAAGGGATGATGTGGGAATTAATAAGAAAGTGGAAACTATTAGAAAAGGGAAATCCTCACAGTTCAATTATAATTGAGAAGGAATTGTGAGTTTTGGGTCAAGACTATGTGTTCCATCATGTCTGGAGTTAAATAAAGAACTTTTATATGATTCACATAGTTCGAAGTTATCTATTCACCTAGGAAACACAAATACGTATCGAGATATCAGAGAGAATTATTGGTGGGATTACATGGAGAATGGGATCTTTGATTTTACATCAAAGTTACTGGTATATTAGTAAGTGAAGGATGAGAGGCAGAAGTCTAAAAGGATGAAGCAACCATTACTAATACCAACATGGAAATTTGAAAATATCACCATTGACTTTGTCACCAGAATTCTGAAGGCATCCAAAGGAAACAATGATATCTGTGTTGTTGTGGATCATTTTATATTGACTGCACACTTCATTTCAATTCATATGGATTTCTCATTGGATCAATTGGCATGGATATACATCAGAGAAGTGGTAAGGTAGTATGGATTACCACTATCGATTTTATCTAATTGAGATCCAAGAGTCACCTCTATGTTCTGGAAGAGTCTCTAGCATACATTGAATATGGAGCTAAACATCATTACGGCTTATCATCCTCAAATTGACAGCCAATCTAAGAAGACTATCCAAACACTTGAGGACATGTTGAGAGCATGATTAATGGACTTAAAATGAGGATGGTATCAACATCTGCCTCTAGATAAGTTGTCTTACAATAACTGTTTCCACTCAAGCATCCAAATGGCTCATTTTGAAACCCTTTATGAGAAGAGGTGCAGAACACTTACATGTTGGCATGATGTTGGGAAGAGAAAACTCCTAGGTCCATAAATGGTTGATGAAATAGTGGATAAGGTTAAGACCATCCCACATCACATTAAAGATGCTCAGAGTCAACAAAAGATCTATGTTGATAATCATTGAAGAGACCTAGAGTTTGATATTAGATACATGGTATTCCTCCTCATAGCATTATAGAAGAGTGTTATGAGATTTTGAAATAAGGGAAATCTTAGTACAAGGTATATATGTCCTTTTGATATCCTTAATCACATTGTAGTACTGGCCTATCAACTATCACTCCCACCGAACCTGTCTCAAGTACATGATATATTCCATGTATCACTCTTGCGAAAGTACATACCTGACCCATCGCATGTACTCAATCCTGAGGTGGTACCATTGGAGAATGACCTCTCCTGTGAAGAGAATCTACTGAAGATCGTGGGTTGTAGGGAAAAAATTTTACGAAATAAGAAAATTCCCCTTTTCAAATTGTTGTGGAGAAACCAAAAGTTTGATGAAGTAACGTGGGAACTAGTGGAAGTGATGAGGTGGAGTTACCCACATCTATTTTAGTGTTGGAAAAGAAAATTTTGAGGGAGGAATTTCTTAAGGGGGGAAGGTTATAATGACCCAAACATTCATGAATAAAATTCCATTTACTTTATTTAATTAAATGTATTATGGATATAGAAATTACCTGCACTCTTTCTTCTATTATTAGGTTTAAATGACCATTTCGTATCTTTGTCATTGGTAATATAGATGTTGAACAGAAATCACACGACTGATATAAACTTAAGGTTTTTAAAACGAATCCTTTTAACACAGAAAAATGAGATGATGACATCATTCAACATACTTGAGTCTTATGAAGCTCATTTTTTGAAGCTCAGAAAGTAGGTAGCATCACTTTGATTCTCTCTCTACCAAGACAAAGTTGAGCTTCAACAAATTAATCTTGAACGGAATCTCTAATGGGAGAAGTGGAAGTTAATAGAGATTATCTCCTGAGCGATTTTATTTAAGATTCCCCAAGAGTATGTCACCATCGAACACCTTACCCTTAGGTATTATGAGGGTTTTATAAAGGGTTATTTAACAAGTAATTAGTTAATTTTATTTTAATACCCTTAATAAATAAAATTCATATTCCATCCATTCCTGTATGAGAATAGTTTCTCATAAAAATATAATGAATTAGATAAATCGATTTTTCATGTAAAATGGTACTTTTTAGAAATATATAAATTATTATATTAAACTAAGTTTTTATTAATATTAATATTATTATGTTATCATAACACTAATTTTAATTATATGTTGTGATTATATTCCTTATTGTTTTTACTCTATTAATGATTAAGTATTCAGTTTGATAAGAATTATATTTTCATATGATAAAATTGAAATTTTATTTTTAATTAAAGAATTTATTTTTATGAACTAATGAATTTTTGGATTAAATAATATTTTAAAAAAATGTTATTCTTATATAATTTTTAAATATAAATTATCAAATAATTTTTATGAAGTCAAATGTAATTTTTATAATGGTTTGGAAACTGTTTTTGTCAAAACCCGTTAATTTAAAATAAACAACAGTTTATATTTTAGAAAAGAAAATTCACATATTTATAAAATTATTTAGAGAAATTGAATATTATTTTTGGAATCAGGATGTCAAAATTATCCAATGATGAATTTTTCATAATTTTCTGAGATAATCAAAATTTCAGATAAAAATTAAATACCGTATAAATATATAATGTGTTTTATGACATCAAAATGACCCAATAGTGATGTAATAAAATACTATAAAAGGGATATTCAAACAATATATGTTTTCCATTAAAATATTGTGATTTTATATCTATTTAATTAATTTTATAATGACTTAGTGGACCCTCCATGACTTATAAAATATTTTAACATTTTAAAATGATTTCCTTGAGAGTGTGACTCACGTCAACATAAGAAAGAAAAATATTTTAATAATTTTGGAAATTGGACATATAAAATAATTTTTTACACTCTCCTTTTGAAAAACTCTTGGGGAAAACCATGGGATGGTTTTTGGCTTCGAATATTTAATTATATAGGTTCCAAAACCTATGTTTGGGAAATATTAAAGAATTCCCCTCTCATTTCCTATATAAACCCACCCATGCACCCACTTATCTTCACTAAAAATCCTTTGAGAACGTCCTTAATCTTTCCTCCTCTATCTATAATCCTCCCAAGGCACCCCAATGTCTCAAGAATCTCCTCCTCAAGCTCTTGAAGTTACACACTCAAGTAAGGTATTTCTTCAATTCTCATTTTTTTCCATGTTTCTTTATGTTTTTATACCCTTTTACATCAATTATAAATGTTGGGGTGTGATTTATTGTCTCCCCCATAATTCCTTACTTATGTTTTAATGATTATATACCACTTTATCTCTAATTAATCCCTCCCATGTACACCTGTTACCATGTCGAAATTTCGTAATAGTTATTTCCATTTCTCCTCTTTCTTCAAGTTTATTTATTATGATACACCCTATATTTACAAATTTAATGTGTGGGGATATGTATCTATATGACCCAATTATTATCCATTTAAATTAAATATAATGAGATACCCCTTTATCTCTCATCAACCATTTTTTATGAATTTTTATATCACGTTGTTATGCTGCCGAAATTGCATCGCAACTTTCCAAGCCAAAATAATTGTGTAGTGAATACCATACCCATTTCTCCATCAAGGGTATTCACCTTTATGAACATATTCATATTGAATAGTACTTACATGTATGTATTCCACATTCCTTAATCATTGAATAACTTATTATGTTGACTGATTCCATGTTATATGATCTATGTGGCACACTTATGCATGAAATGAAATGTTTATAAAGGGTTCTCCCTAATAGTGCTCCAATGCATTGGGTAATGTTTAGTATCATGATACTCCATGTGCAATAAGGGTTTACTCATGCTAATTCATGTTCAATGAGGGTTTACTCAATCTAATTCAAGTGCAATGAGTGTTTACACATGCTAATTCAAGTGCAATGAGGGTTTACTTATGCTAATCCTTGTGCAATGAGCCTTGGATCATGCTAATATCTTGTTGAATATCATTTCCAAAATTCCATGTTATGATAATCATTCTCTATCATGCCATTAGGTTCATTTTTCTCTTATTCTCCATTAATATGCCTATTGCCTAACATGTATTTTATTCTTCATTTTAGGCTTTGTTTACTCCCTTACTGGGATTTATAGCTCACCATCTCTTATGTATGTCCTCAGGTTATCCCATGCAATTCTAAGTACAAATGAATTTTGTGGTCATGTAAAAGAAGTTTTCAATAATAATGTTTTATTTTATGTCTTAAGTTGTCTTCTAATGTTTTTAATTTCCCAAGACACTAGACATATCGATCCTTAAAGTTGTCTTAAGTTAATGTTTATGTAATAAATAATGTTTTAATATGTAATAAAGAAAAGGTTTGTTATAATGGTTGAGTCTCTAACATGTTGTACCCTAGGAATGTCCTAAAATATGTCAGAATAGGGCATTCAAACATATCACATGTTGGTGGTATGTTCAGTGGATTAATTAATTAATTAATTTAAATGATTTATTTATTAAACCTAACTGAAATATCTATAATATACTACCATAGTGAATTTACTAGGGTTAGACTCATAATCTTGGGATCTCAAAGAGATTATCATTCCTCCTTCCATTGAAAAATCACATTGTATGATGATGAAACTCAGGATTGGAGAATATTGGGAGGCAGTGAATGCAATAAATTCCTTAGATCATTTTTAAGAACATTATTTCAAGATGAATGATAAAATATCTAGGTAGGACTCTTAAATTCGAGTTTTATGATCTTTTGATTAAATGGATTGATCATATCAATCCCTTCTATTGATCTGTACTAATTGCGGATCCTTGAAATTCTCTTATATACCGATTAAATTAGTTTTCATGTTTTTCTAACCCAGTATTCTCTGTTATTGATCATTGATCAAGAATAGTTAGATAGTGATGGTTAAAAATCTATTCTTGCTATTTTCCACCATTTTTCTTTCTGTTATTAACTGGTAGGACCCTGCGTTCACAGTTCAACATTTTCAGGAAGTAACGAGCCCAATCAGACCCATGGAATCATGACGAATTGATGAATGAGGCATGGATCCATGAAACAAGGACATATCTAGGGTGTTTTCAAGTTGTGGAATAATATTTGTATGATCATAGATTGAATTATCATTGAAGGAAGAATTCATAGCATCTATGGTGAGAGGTAATGCGTGTGGGGCTTTGGGAATTTGGTTTCCAGCAACTAGAGGGACGAAATCTTCTGTCTGATGCTAGATCTACTAATCTCGAGCAGTTGTTGGGCTAAAATCATAGTGGGGACGATATATTTGAAGCATGGATCATGGATATGGATTTTTGGATAAAAAACTACTACACACCATATATTGTGATGAATACATGGCATGTAGCCCCTTATCTATGGAAGCTAGGGTTTCGATAATTCATAAGGATGGAACCTCATGCATCCTTCCTAGAAAGTATGTATCTCATCCCCATGTGGACTAACCATGTGCTGGAACACACATGTTGGACCACATGTTGCAGTACATGGATAGACACATGTACATGTACTAAAGTACACAGACACTGGGTAATGTACACAGACATAGGGTGGATACACAGACATGACCAATCACATGGGAAGGACACCAAGTGGAATGGACACACCTTTTATATCCCCAAAACACCATGTATACTTACATGGTTTGCAATCTGTGTAACTCCAGGGACAAAACCAGGGGAAGGTGCAGGACCACACACAGTGTGGGTCCCCTCACATGCCATGTACCCCTTGGCTCATTATAAGGAAACATCATCCTTATGTATCTCCGTCATTTGAACATGGGTTTTGTCCCATGAGTAGCCTAACCTGAGTATTGTTTTCATTTATAATTAGATTGTTCCCTCAGTTGTGGATTTCTTGATAGGATTTGGAATGTTTTGGGAATATCTCACGGTTAGGTGCTGCTTAGCAATGGTAGTGATCAGGCGTGATCACTAGAGGCTTCCTGTACAGTGCAACCCCCCCCCCCCATTATCCTGAGAGAAGATCCTCTTCAGCTAATAACTGAGTGGAACACCCCTACAGATAAGGTGTAGGTCCTCGATGACTTGAGTGGAACCCCCATGGCACACTAGAGTACAGTTTCTCTACCTATAGAGTGGAACCCCCATCAGCATGGGTACATGTCCTTTATAGATACTTATCGTATGAACCCACTATTAGATAGGGTGTGTGTCCTTGATGACTGGAGTGGAAATCCACTCTCACACCAGGGCACATGTCCTTGACCTATAGAGTCAAACCCCCATCATCATGGGTGTGGTTCCTCTACCACTACTTACCAAGTGGATCCTCCTTATTAGATATGGTGTCGGTCCTCGATGACCAGAGTGGAACCCCCTTGTCTCACCAGTGTATGGGTACATGAACTATTGAGTGGAACCCCCCATTATGTGGGACTTCATTGACATGATATGGGATGGCTACCTCCGAGCACATAAGTTTGATCATGGACTCCATAGAGAGATCCATGTCAGTGTGGTGCACTTGTGCATCCCCACCTATGACGTGGTACTATAGCAAGTACTTGTGATAGTGATATTTCTATTAGAGGTATTCTAGACAGAATGAGCTGGCAGTAGGTGTCACATGGTTGATTCATCAATAGAAACTATAAAATATTAGACGACCTGATCTTAATGTATGAGACCTCCCTATCATCAGACTCGGGCATGTGGTTAGGGTAATCGTAGAGAACTAGGGTATCTTGAAGAGGTTTGGTGCTATTCTTGTGTTGGCTGAGGTTCTATGGCTCGAGACTACATGACCGGACGTGTCGATCAGCATAGGAAAATAGCCAACAGACTGCCATAGAAAAGGCATCAACTTGATGAGGGATCTCCCAGGTGAGGGAAGGGTGGTACCCAGGGAGGAAGAGTTGGAATTAGTGCATGAGGATCTATGGGTGGTAGAAGATTCTATGATATCCTTCCACCACATTCCCTAGGTAGCACGTGTCATGATCAGGGAGCTGGCAGTCAGGTTCACAGATACCTGCATGCTTTGGAGGATTATGACCCCATAGCACATGAGATGATTCGAGGTATGATCTTCATTTTTTCTGCTATTTCCTCAGTATTACTAGATAGAGGTTCCAATCATTACTTCATCTCTATACTACTAGTTTGAGGGCTAGATCTCCCAATTGAGGTGTTATCCCATCATCGTCGTCTTGATGTTCCTAAAGGGAATGATTCTTCTGTATCTTTTATCTACCAGTTATGTGAGTAATTTCTTGGTAGAGAGAGGTTCACATGGGAACTTTCAGTCATCATGATGGAACCCTATGACAACATCTTAGGTATGTATTTATTTTCCATGGTATGAGCTCAAATTGTCTTTCACTACAGATGATTCAAATTCCACCGCATTGATGAGATGAGATTCACCTTTATGGGAAAGAAAGATCTCATGGCGGGACAAGTGAGTTCTACGAGAAGGAAGCTACAACCCATCACCTATCATTTGGTGAGTATAGACCTTGGTGTAGAAGTCTCTTCAGGCATCTAGATTCCTTTGGTTATGGATGATTATAAGGATGTCTTCCCTGAGGATATTCTGATACTACCTTCAAGGTGGGGGTGGATTTTTTCGTCATCTTTCATCCCAGGACCGCTCTGATATCTTCTACAGCGTATCGAATGGCCCATACCAAGCTTCGGGAACAGTGGTTGTAGTTAGAGGACCTTTGAGAGAAGGGTTTCATCATACCCAGTGTGTCCCCCCAGGAATATCTAGTGTTTTTTGTGAAAAATGTGGACAGGATCTTGCAGGTATGCATGGATGATCATCATCCAAACAAGACCATGATTAATAAAAAGTACCTATTTCCAAGGATTAATGAACTCTTTGAATAGTTTGGAGGTATTAGATGTTTCTCAAAGATATTTCTCTAGTCCAGATACAACCAGTTGAGAGTTAGAAAGGATTATATTCCAAAGATATCATTATGGTACTACTACGGACACTATGAGTTCCTGGTGATTCCCCTTGATGAGACGAATTCCCCCAAAGTGTTTATGGATTTGATGAACCGGGTATTTCAGTCATACTTGGACTAGTTTTTGGTTTTCGACATTGACAACATAATAATATACTCTTTATCATAAAAGGGAACATGTATAGAACTTTAGTTTGTTTTGAGATTTTCTCTAAGAGATCTAGATTTATGGGAAGATCTCAAAATGCTAGTTCTAGATTCATGAGGTTCACTATTTGGGAAATTTCATCTCTTATAATGGTTTAGCCATGGACTCAGTAAATAACTCTGTAGTGCTTTCTTGGGATCCACCCAAGATCATGTCACGGGTGCGGTGATTTCTTGGTTTGGCAGGTTACTGCAGGAGGTTTGTGGAAAACATCTCTAGGATCACATCCCCATTAACTAACTTGATTTGAAAGGGGTAATCATTTACCTAGTCTGAGTAGTGATAGAGGTCCTTCTAGGAGTTGAGGATTAGGCTGATGAGTGCTCTTATGTTGAGACTACTGGAGGAGGGCATGGAGTACAAAGTGTATTGTGATTCCTTAAGAGATGGTCTCATTTGTGTGTTGCTGAAGTGGTAGGAAGTTACCACATATGGGTCGAGGTAGTTGAAACCCCATGAGCATAACATCACAACTCATGACATAAAGATGGAAGTGGTAGTCTTAACCTTGAGAATGTGGAGGCACTACCTTATGTGAGATCACATTGTGGTTTTCTCATACCATTAGAGTGTTAGGTATGTCTTCACACAGAGAGACTTGAACCTGAGACAATTATGCTAGATGGAGTTCCTATATGACTATGACTTTCATATATTCTATACTCCATGGAAGATAAATTTTATAGCAGATTACATTAGATGGAAGTCTGAGGATCGCCTAATGCAAGAGGATTTAGAGCCGCTCGCCTCCCTGTAGTTGACCATAGTATAGGAGGAGGATAAAACTCTACTATAGTCTATGGCATTGACTCCTTAACATCTCGGTCATGTGAGAGAGTCCTAGTTGGGATACATCGAGTGTGAGGTATTAAGTGACCAAATATCCATGGGGGATTCGCTAGATGGATATTCTAGAGGAGGGAATCACATCAAATATTTCAAGGGATGGATGGAATTTCTAGTCATGCTATGGAATTAAGTGATGCGGGAGTTCCACACTTCTCCCCTAACTATACATCACGGTGTGGTGAAGATGTATAGAGACCTTAAATAGTATCTTTAGTGGTTTGGCATGAGACAGAGTGTTGTCAAGTTTGTCTCTCGATGCCTCACCTTTCAGTAGTTGAAGACGGAGCACCTAGTTCAGAAAGGTTGGTTACATTCCCTTGAGATCTCATAGTGGAAGTGGGATGACATATCCATATAATATTTTATAGATATTCCACACACAACTCAGGTCCATTATGCTATATGGGTGATAGTTGAGTGACTCGTGAAGTCGGCAAACTTCCTTGATATTAAGGAGCAGAGTTGGGTGGAGTCTTTGGGGAAATGTACATATGGGAGATCATTTTCCTTCATGGGGTTCCCTCGATATTTATATCCAATCATGACCCACGGTTTATCTAACAATTGTGGATAGGCCTACTGGAGGCATTCGAGACCCAAATAAGGATGATTTCCACCATTCACCCCCATATGGATGGGTATACTGAGCACATTATCCATGTGTTGGAGTATATGATTAGGAATTTCATGTTAGACTTTATCCAGAGGTTATAGGATCATTTTCCCTTGTGAGAGTTTTCCCACAAAAATATCTACCACTTTACAATTGGCATGGAACCTTTTGGGAACCTATATGAGAGACCTTGAATGTCACCCTTGTCCTAGAAAGAGATCACAGAGACATATCTTATGGGTCCATAGTTGGTGCAGGAAATGGTGGAGAAGTTCTAGGTCATCTGAGAGCAGATAAGGACAGCTCAGATCATGCAGAAATCATACACATCTCATCATCGTAGTACCTTGGAGTTCAAGAAGGGATACCACATTTTCCCGAGAATCTCCCCATGATTAGGATTGCAGAGGATTTTCCAGCAATAAAATCTATCCCTATGGTTTATCAGGTCATTCAAGATCATGTAGAGGTTTGGAGAGGTTGCTTACCTCCGTTCCCTACCCCCACAGTGGGAGTGGGTGCATGGTTTCTTCCATGTGTCGTAGTTATGGAGATACGTGCATGACCCTACACACATCATTGACTAGGGTGAAATAGACATCAAGGATGGAGCCACCTTTGTGGAGAACCCAATGGAGATCGAGGATTGGTAGGAGATGACCCTATATGTATGAACCATCTCCTTGGTCCATGTGTTGTGGCAGCACAAGAATGTGTAGGGGAGTTTCAAAGAGAGGGAGAGCTAGTTGTGGGCTTAGTATCCCATGTTTTTTTGTCTTCTTTCTTTTATAGGATGAAAAAAATAAATGAGGTAATGATATAGAGACCAATTTTTTATTTTTAAGACTTTGAAATTTATATATATTTTTTTCTAGAGCTAGCTGCTAATACGCCATGTGATTATGTGGCCCAATGTGGCTAGAATTAATTTTTTAAAAATATTAAATATATTTTATATTGTGAACACACAATTTCTTAATGAAAATGTGATAACTCTTAAATATAAGATTGAATTGGAAATTTGATATCATTATTGAGTCCTAAATGTGTTATTTACCCTAGATGCAACCAAAAATAGGTTGGCGTGGGGAGTTTGGACATATCACCCCTTGGCAGTATGTTCAATGGATAAATGAATGAAGTAATTTGATTAATTGATTTATTTAGAATATGTGAAATATATAAAAGTATTATTACATGGATAACTTATTATGGTTATCCTCATAATCCTAGGATCACTGAGAGCTTCTCCTTCCTTATTCTGTGGGATAATCACATCAAATGATGATAAAACTTTGGATTAGAGGAGATCAGGATGTAGAAAATTCTATAACATCCTTAGATCATTGAAGAGGGTGTTATTCAATGATGAATGATACAATATATAGAAATGAATCTTCAATTTTATGTGTACTCCCTTTTTGATTAAATTACTTGATCATATCAATCCCTTCTATTAATCTGTACTAATTTCGGATCCTTTGCATACTCTTATGTTCCAATTAAATTGGTTTTCATGTTTTTTTAACTTAGTTTTCCCCATTATTTATCAATTGAAAAGAATAATGGTTCAATGATTATTAACCATCTATTCTTGTTATTTTCTCCCCTTTTTCCCTCACATTCTTCACTGGTAGGACCCTGCGTTCTCAGTTCGATGTTGTCGAACAGTACCGAGCCCGATCAGACCCTTGAAATCATGATGAATCGATGAACGACACATGAATAAATGAAACAAAGATATATTTGGGATGTTTTTGGGATATGGAAGATTTTTTGTACAATTAGAGATCAAATCATCATTGAAAGAAGAATCTCGAGTGTGTGCGGCGTGAGACGATGCGTACGGGAATTCGGGAATTGGTTTTTTAGCCACCAGAGGTCCGAAATCTTACGAACAATGATAGATCCACTAATCTTGATTGCAGATAGGTCCAAAATCAAAGTGGGAAGTCCATATTTGAAGTGTTAATTGTGACTCAGGATTTCTATAAAAAAACTGGAATGCACATCGTGCACTGTGATGAACACACGATGTGTAGCCTCTTGGCTATGACAACTAGGGTTTTGGGATTTTATAATGATGAACTGATGTGAAGATATCCTACATGTCATGTAAGTCATTCTTAGGTGGATTATCCACATGGAGGAACACATGGGAAGAACTCTCTATGTGATTACACGGCCAGGCACATGTTTATGTACTAAAGTACATGGATACAGGGTGGATTCACCACCAAGCACATGGTGGGGACCCTAAATGGTATGGGCACACAAAGTATATCTCATACACACCTTGTATACCTACATGATTGATGAACTGTGTACCTATGAAGACTTTTAGAGATGAGGGAGTGGGACCACACCCCATATAGTTCCCCTCACACTCTTTGTACCCCTTGTCTCCTTTTGAGGAAATTTCAACCATTCATATCTTTTTTATTTGGAATTGAATTTTGGCCCACGAGAAGCCTATCCTGAGTTTTTTGGTGTAGAACGCAATGGTTCCCTAGATTTTGGTTTTTGGGGTATGATGTGGAATTTTCCATGCATGGATCTTGGTTAGGCGATGCTTTATGATATCAGTAGTCGGGCGGGATCACCAGAGGCTTCCTATAGACTGGGACACCACATCATCTTAGGTATAGGTCCTCTATAGCTACTTACTGAGTGGGAAATCATATTGGATAGGGTGTGGTCCATCAACAACTATAGGGGAACCCCCTATCACACTAGGGTGTGGGTCCTCGGCCTATACAGTTTAACCCCCCATCATATTGGGTATAGGTCCTCTACAGCTACATACCGAGGGGAACCCCCTATAGGATAGGGCATAGATCCTCAATTAATAGAGTGGAACCCCCCTGTCACACTATGGTGCGGGTCCTCAAGCTATAGAGTGGAACCCACCATCCACATGTTTGTGGATCCTCTAGAGCTACTTACTTAGTGGAACCCATATCAGATAGGTCTCGGGTCCTCGATGACCGGAGTGGAACTCCCTATCACACTAGGGATCGGTTCCCTAGCCTATAGAGTGGAACCCCACACCATATTGGTCATGGTGCCTCCAACTACCAAGTGGAAACCTCTATCAGTATGGGAAAGGATCCTTTTGATACTAGATTGTAAACCACTATCATCATTTAGTACAGGTCCTCTATATATATTTATAGAGTGTATCCACCCTTATGAACTAGGGTGTGGGTCCTCTGCTTATAGATTGTGGCCCCTCGACTGTGAGTCATAGTGATGAGGTGTGGGTCTTCACATAATTACTACTGGGAAGATGTGTGAGATGTTGGGAATAATTGATGTGATTTTGGAATTGTTGGTTATTCTTCTTCTTGGATTGTTCTTTGAGATGGATATCCCCTTACTCTCTTTTTTGGGCTTCTTTGACAGTGCAAATATATATATACATTCTGTATCCAAAACATTGTATTTGATTACTATATTTCCATAAGATGAGAAGACTCATGGGGTATTCCACCTGCTTTTTGTGTTTATCTTATCATGGTTGGATGATTTTACTCTCCTACTATTGATGGAAAAGACTCAATGTACCGTTCATCTACACACTATTTTGAACCCCTTGTGTTTAGACGAGGTTACCTCCACTCTCGGTTTGGGTTGAGCTATTCTATTTCACTATATCCTTCTTTTTATTTTTTATCTAAAGTTTTTATTCCTATGGTACCTCTTACTACTCCACCTTCATCTTTTTGGTTGTCCGACTAGGTAGTTATATACTCACCCCTACATGGGATTTGTTCATACGTGTTGTTTCTTATGTTAACTATAGATTTTTCAGAAATGACTTTAGAGGATCTTAGGGATACATGGTACGTTGGACCTCATATGGTGGTCGCAACTTGGAGATCAGGAGCTGGGCTCTCTTAGTGTTTTACGTTCCATTTTTTCATGTTGGGACATATTTCTAGTTGGGTGTGTATTTTTTCTCCTTTAATTTTCAGTTTAAACTACTGTACTTTTGTAATTTCTAGAGGTTTAACATGCATTGTTGTTTCCCTAGTATTTTTCATCATTTAATTTTACACCCTATTCACTTCAACATTGAGATGGATGTGTATTGGTGACAGAGCAAATTTACGTGCATATTTCTGACAAAATAATGAGTATTTTTTTACTTTTATTCAATGATAAAACCCATATATTTCATTGTATTATTAAAATAATGGGTAATTTGAATTTTATAATGAAAATGGTCATAATTGAAGAAAAGTGCATAATTCTGGATTTTGGACTGATTTTGACCACAAGGGTATTTTTGACATTTAGCAGAAAATATATGTCCAAATTTTGGGATTAAAATTTTGTTATAATCCTTATTTTATTTCCTTCATTGTTGTCTTCTGGACCAGGAGCTGATTCGGTCATATAGAGGGCTTGAAAATTCATTGAAGTTGGATAATTGTTTCGGGCGGACAGCGTGGACACCAGCAAAGTAACGGAACCAAAACGCGGCCTACACACATCCAACATAGGTGTTTCCACCTGGGATGTGACGAGGACATCTAGAGACGACTATAAAATAAATTTGGTGGATGTTGGAGGTCATTAAGGAGGCCATTGAATGACATACGTTTGGAGGAACCTTCCTGGAAGCTTCGTCCAGAAACAGAATCCTTCAATGAAAAATTCATAACTTCTACATCCGGAGTCCAAAGGTGATGAAATTGTTTTGGGAGACAGATAACACATTTATGAACATATTTTATGAAGGAGGAAACGCGATAAAATGTAAATTAATGGGCCTTACACGCGCAAACATCCGGAGGACAGAATTCTGCCTATAAAAGGAGAGGAGCTCCTACCTCTCAATTCATTCCTTCACCTCCCATTCCAGCCAGCGGAAAGCATCCAAGAGGAGGAGAACCTCCTATTAATTGTTCTTCATTTTTAACTACTTCCTCCATGTTTATTTTTCATTTGAATTCGATGACCCCACCTTGCATGAAGGGGTAGAATCTTTTGTGATTGGGTGAAGGGAAGGGGACCCCATTTTGTGATGTTTGAGTTTCTGAAGTTTAATTCAACGGGATTATTTTCTTTTAATTGAATGATTATCAATTTTATTTATTTTTGAATTTAAATTAAATACGATTTTATTTTGATTTATTATTAAATATTAAATTGCTCTGATTTAAATATTATTCTACCCTTCCTTGATCTATTCATTTTTACACTGATTGGTTAATCTATGAAGAAAATCAACTAAGGGAGTGATTTGGTGATTGATAAATCACGTGGAGAAATTAAGATAGATTTATTTAATTATTTAGGGAAGTAAATACCAGATTTTGTATTTCCTAAGTAATTAATATTAGTCAATTAAGATTTCTACGCTTTGATAAATAATTAAATCAAAGGTGAAACGAAGAAACAATTGTTATTCATTTCACTTAATTATCTTCTCTAAAACCAAACGATTCATATTTTTATAAAAACTATGATGACATCACAAATGGGAAAACCTGACCTAAATCCAATTACTTCTCTCTCATATTAAATTCACAACCCTTTTTAAGAAAACCTCTTACTTTCTTTAATTTTTCAAACTTGTTATTTTTAAGTGACACCAAGATTAAAACACTGCTCCTTGGAGAACGACATTCTGGTTAGCATTCATACTACACCCTTAGGGGGATTTAATTGTTTTTTGCACACCTCACGACAAGCGTTTGTCAAAACTGGCACCGTTGCCGGGGAGTAAGTGTAAATCTGCATGACCAGGACCTCTAACGAGGAACTACTTGATTTCGACCCTGAGATAGAAAGAACATTGTTTAATAGGCGTAGGAATCTCAATATCGAAATCCATTTTGAAGAAATACGTTTAGAAGACTCTAGTATCCAATTAGAACCACCAATAATGGCACAAAACCCACGAAAAACATTGAGGGACCTCTATGCCTCACAATTTGCTAACCAGCAGAATCGGTTAAACATGCATGAACAACCACATGATTTTGAATTAAGAGTAAACATGATTCCCGTGCAACCTAAATTTCATGGCCTTGCAGGTGAGGATCCCAATAGACACATTCAAGAATTTAGCCATGTGTGTTCAAGCTTCAAACCAAGAGGAGTAGCGGAGGAGAAAATGAAGTGGAAATCATTCCCTTTTTCACTTGAGGGAGCAGTGAAGGAGTGGTTGTATACCTTACAACCTGGAGAAATCCAAGACTGGGATGATCTTCAACAATGTTTCATGCAAAGGTTCTTCCCAGCCTCCCGGAGTACAGCAATCAGGAAGGAGATATACGCCATTCGACAAGCTACCGGTGAGACTCTTTACGAGTATTGGGAATGTTTCAAGAAGCATAGCGCAAGTTGCCCCCACCAAGCTATAGAGGAGCACCACTTCCTTGTCTTTTTCTACCAAGGACTCCTAGACAGCGATAGGAACCTTTTGGATGCATCCTCTGGAGGAGCATTGATTGAAAAATTACCTGGAGAAGCCCGAAGCCTGATTGAGAAGATCGCCCAGAATTCACAACAATTCGGGACAAGAAGCACCGGTACAAGGGGGATGCATGAGGTAAGAACTTCTGACTCATCTCCTCTTCATACAACACAAATTCAAGAACTAACATGCCTTGTGAGGGAAATGGCCATCAAGCAGGTGAATGAGAATCCATCTCCACCTCAGGTATGTGGGTTATGTTCATCACCAAATCATTATACTGATCAATGTGCTAAGATACAGGATACAGAAAGTTGTGCAGCTGTATTCCAACAAAGGCAATTCCCACAAAATCAACAATGGAGAGAAGGTCAAACCCAACAAGGATACGGAGGACAACAAAACCAGGCCAGGCCACCATTTCAACAGCAATTTTAGAACCATACACCATACAAGCAGTCCTTCCAGGGACAACAATCATTTCAACCACAACCTTTCCAACGAAAGAATTTTGAACAGCCACCATCAAGTTCTGAAAAGTTCCACCAAGAAAAAGAGATTGAAGAGTTGAAGAAGACTGTGAAAAATTTGGACAACAAGTTTGATAACCTTATGGATTTTTAACCAGGAATCAAGGCAAAATCCCATCCCAAACTATCCCAAATCCAAAGGAGAATATTAGTGAAATTATGACTCGAAGCGGAAAGGAACTTCCACCACCTGAGCCAAGTAAGTTTGATGATTCCAAACAAAAACATGATGAAAAACTCATCCACCCCAAGAAGAAGGCAGAAACAAAAATTCAAAGGCAACAAAAAGAGAAAGGAGGAAACAAGGTACCATTCCCTTCTGCATTAACTCGATCATCGAAGGCTGAAGAAGAACAAATTCAAAGGGAAATCCATGAAACCTTCCCAAAAGTAGAAATCAACATTCCCTTATTGGAGGCAATCCGCCAAATACCCAAATATGCAACGTTTCGAAAGGAAATATGCACCAAGAAAAAGAAGCATGATGAGGATGGAAAAATCAGTTTTGGAAAGAGTGTCTCAGCCGTTTCCACCCCACCATTACCCAAAAAATGTCAAGATCTAGGGACATTCTCTATTCCCTGTACAGTGGATTCTTTAGATTTTTCTGATGCTTTGTGTGACCTTGGTGCATCCATAAATGTAATGTCTAATTCTGTTTTCTCTTCTTTAAAAATAGGTGAGTTGAAGCCCACAAGAGTGGTGATCCAACTCTCAAATGGATCCACTGTTTATCTAGCCGGAGTTGTGGAAGACGTGCTGGTAAGAGTTAGAGAACTCATTTTTCCAGCATATTTTTACGTACTCACCATGGAGGAGGACAATACGCCGAGGCATTCACCCATAATTTTGGGAAGACCATTCCTGAAAACGGAAAAAATAGTCATCAATGTAAATGAAGGAACTCTGACCATCGTGCTAGGAGATAGCAAGGTCAAATTCAATGTACTTGACTCAAAAAGAATCCCACCAAGCAACCATTCCCTCTTTGCGGTTTCCCATGAAGAAGGCAGCGACTCCATTGATGATTCAGAAATCAGGAGAAAATCTTTTGAAAATCAAGAATTTATAAAGAAAGAACCAGGGTGGCACATGACAAACTGATTCAACCGAAGACCTTTCAACCAGGAGACCATGTTCTACTCTACAATTCAAGATTGAAGTTAATGCCTGGTAAGATTCGTTCTAGGTGGGAAGGTCCTTTTATTGTTACTAATGTATATCCTTTTGGTGCCATTCAGGTTGAGAAACAAGGAGGAAATCCATTCACTGTCAATGGTCAAAGGCTCAAGAAGTTCTATAGAAGTTTACCTCAAGAACCAGTTGAGGAGGTCAATCTTCTCCAACCCATATACTGATTTCTTTTCATGAGGTAAGGTCGAGCCAACGACATTAAACAAAGGTGCTTTCGGGAGGCAACCCGAGTTTCATTGTTTTCCTGGGATTTACTAGTCTACTACCTCTTACACCACCCAATTGATCTATAATGGAATGGTTCTTACACTAGTATGGGTGGTTTTAATTTTTTTTCAAGAACCATCATGGAAGGAAGCAACAAGGCAGACCCAAGAGCAAGAGGAAGAGGAACAAAAGCATTATGTCAAAAGGGAGTTCACTTATCATGATGATCATTTAAACTCCCTTCATTTTTTTCCCTCATCAAAATCATGTTTTGAGATTTAAAAGTTGAAATTGCATACCCAAACTTGAATTCATGTTTTACTTGACTTGTCTAGGAGACATGAGTTGCTTAGGAACCCAATGATGCCATGTTTTAGATTTCAAGGTTGATATGATTAAATGATTGAAATGCAGAATTGAATTTTTAAATATGAAGCATAGACATTGAAATTATGACTCATGATTCGAAGGAACTAATTAATTCATGTAAATAAAATTTACCAACCATCTTTCATGCATTGAATTTCTGAAATTTATGTGAATTGATTTATTATTATTAGTCATGCCATGAGTGATTGTCCAATGTTATATTTCTTATTCCCGAGAGGATTTCTAGACCAAGTACTTCCTATTTATTCTTGAGCATATTTCTTGAGTGATCTTGGGACATGTAACTGACCAGAACTTGTATTGAAACTTTTCAAAGCTATGACTGTACAAGAACACATTTAAAATGATTGAGGCATCCTTTGAAAATCCACTTATCCTTAAAATACCACCTTTACATGAATCCTTCTTTTAGCCCATAGAGACCATGAATGACCTTTATAGGGATGAACCATGTTTCAAGCCATTTTTATCCATTCCTACCCTACTCTTGGTATTTGCATGATATTTAAATTTGAAGTGTGGGGGTAAAGGAAATCATGGTGGACGGGATGATACACATTGTAAGGAATAATTGTGGGGGTGTTATTGTGGAAATTAGAAAAGGTTGTGAAATCATTCATGATACTCTATTTTTTGCCCCTCTTGAATAAAAAAAATGACAAAAATGAAAAAAAAATCCAAAAAAATAGAAAAATGGGTTGTGATTTGGGAAAACCAAAAATCACCATTTTCCAGACCAATAATCTTCTGATCATATGTGGTTAGGTGATGGATGTGAGGATTGATCAAATAATAATTTTCGGAAAAAAATGAAAAAAAAAGTACAAAAGTAAAAAAAAATATTCAAGATGGTGCACAAATCATTCATTATGCATAATTTGATCACAACCTTTACTTTGAGTTTTGGGAAGTGGGTGTTGCTACTTTGAAGGGGAGAAGTTCATTACAGTTTTACTTTTGATATCATGCATTGTACTTAAGAGATTATCCTCCTCCTTGAGCCTTAATTTTTAATGCATCAAATCCCACCAACCATAAGCCTCAGAGTCATTTGAACCTTAATTGCAAGTCCTCATGATTTTATGTGTCTTTTGTCTTTACAAAGTGGAGAAAGTAGTTCATTTACAAGCCTATGGATAAGAAGCATGTTTTCATGATATGAGCATAACTCTACTTGAATTATATCATGAGTGATGAGAGAAAAAAATCAAAAATGAGGTTAATCATGACATGGCATGTTTAATAATGATGAATCAAGGAGCTTGAATGAATGAAATGAAAAGTTCCATCAATTTTCAAAGGGGAAAAGTAAAATATGTGAATTTTTTGTTTCATTGAAAAATGGGAAATTAAATTGATATTTTATGCAGATTATTGAATGTTTGATTTTACATGGAAAATTGTTTGATTTTATTGCATTGAAATTTGAATATTGGTAACATTGGTGTCCTCTGATTTCCATGTTGAGATTTTATGCTTGAGGACAAGCATGGTTTAAGTGTGGGGGTATTTGACAGAGCAAATTTACGTGCATATATCTGACCAAATAATGAGTATTTTTACTGTTTTTCTATGATAAAACCCATAAATTTCATTGTTTTATTAAAATAATGGGTAATTTGAATTTTATAATGAAAATGGTCATAATTGAAGAAAAGTGCATAATTCTGGATTTTGGACAGATTTTGACCACAAGGGTATTTTTGTCATTTAGCATAAAATATTTTTCCAAATTTTGTGATTAAATTTTTTTATAATCCTTATTTTATTTCCTTCATTTTTGTCTTCTTGACTAGGAGCTGATTCGGTCATATAGAGGGCTTGAAAATTCATTGAAGTTGGACAATTGTTTCGGGCGGACAGCGTGGACACCAGCAAAGTAACGGAACCACAACGCGGCCTACACACATCCAACTGAGGTGTTTCCACCTGGGATGTGACGAGGAAATCTAGATCCGACTATAACATAACTTTGGTGGATGTTGGAGGTCATTAAGGAGGCCATTGAATGACATAATTTTGGAGGAACATTCCTGGAAGCTTCGTCCAGAAACAGAAGGCTTCAATGAAAAATTCATAACGTCTATATACGGAGTCCAAATGTGCTGAAATTTTGAGGGGAGACAGATAACACATTTATGAACATATATTTTGAAGGAGGAAACGCGAAAAAATGTAAATTAATGGGCCTTCCACGTGAAAACATCCGGAGGACAGAATTCTGCCTATAAAAGGAGAGGAGCTCCTACCTCTCAATTCATTCCTTCACCTCCCATTCCAGCCAGAGGAAAACATCTAAGAGTAGGATAACCTCCTCTTACTTATTCTTCATTTTTAATTACTTCCTCCATGTTTATTTTTCATTTGAATTCGATGACCCCACCTTGCATGAAGGGGTAGAATCTTTTGTGATTGGGTGAAGGGAAGGGGACCCCATTTTGTGATGTTTGAGTTTCTGAAGTTTAATTCAAAGGGATTCTTTTCTTTTAATTGAATGATTATCAATTTAATTTATTTTTGAATTTAAATTAAATATGATTTTATTTTTATTTATTTTTAAATATTAAATTTCTTTGATTTAAATATTATTCTACCCTTGCTTGATCTATTCATTTTTACACCGATTGGTTAATCTATGAAGAAAATCAACTAAGGGAGTGATTTGGTGATTGCTAAATCACGTGGAGAAATTAAGATAGATTAATTTAATTATTTAGGGAAGTAAATACCAGATTTTGTATTTCCTAAGTAATTAATATTAGTCCATTATGATTTCTACGCTTTGATAAATAATTAAATCAAAGGTGAAACGAAGAAACAATTGTTATTTATTTCACTTAATTATCTTTTCTAAAACCAAAGGATTCATATTTTTATAAAAACAATGATGACATCACAAATGGGAAAACCCGACCTAAATCCAATCACTTCTCTCTCATATTAAATTCACAAACCTTTTTAAGAAAACCACTTACTTTCTTTAATTTTTCAATCTTGTTATTTTTAAGTGACACCATGATTAAAACACTGCTCCTTGGAGAACGACATTCTAGTTACCATTCATACTACACCCTTACGAGGATTTAATTGTTTTTTCACACCTCACGACAAGCGTGTTTCAATTGGCATACATGAACTTAGGGTAATGCCTCCCTATTTTAATTATGCCTTTGGTGCTGGTCACCATCCCCTAGCCTATAGAGGTGGGATTGGGGAAGTTGTGGCTCGACCCCACCTTGGGTCGGGTCATGACATTCCTTCCCATAACATTTTCTAATAACTCTATATTCTAATTAAATTTTTCTTCTAAGGAATCTTATCATGCCTATGAAACTTCCATTTTCTTATATTTATCCCCCTATTCATTTTTTTCTCAAAATCTGTTTGGGGTGAAACCCCAAAACCCACACTCCTGACACAACCATACTATTCGGGCCACTTAAAGTACACAAATAGAAGCTATTCATTGGGCACATATAATGATGATTCTTATGTCTATTTCAGATAAAAAATATAGTAAAATATGTAATCATTATTATGTAATATATATTTAAGGAAAAACAAATTTTTTTAATCATAATTACGCATATTTCCCACACTTTTTCTATGTTTTCATCTATTAGTATCCCCTATTTACTTACACATGTATCCTTCCATAACATGTGATGTGGGATGGAAGTGGCTTTGGATCTCGATTCATCAATAACCATATAAATAAATGAACATAATTATGTTTTTATTTCATTTTACAAAGAAGTATTACCATAGATTCAAAATATGTTCCAATTTATTTCAAGTAAAGCATACCCTATCCTTGATTTATGGAAGGGATACATTGGTTTGGATTCCCATTGCTTATTTTCCACAATAAATCTGCATTGAATAAATTACCAATTCTTAATCAATGTGATTAATACATGTGCTGCAAAGAAATGTATCACCAATCACAATGTACTTGAAAATATTCATCCTTAAAATATCTAATAAATGCATCGCAAAATTTTTGGTTTATCATTTGTTCATACATTTGTGGTGGGTGTGGGTTTATTTTCCCTTAAACATATTTGATATGAAAATTTGATAGAATTTTGGGAAATCATGTGTGAGCCTTTTTATAGACCATTAATACAAACTTAATTTGGGATTTTCCTACTATAAATACACTCTAAAAGTGATAATGAAGAGTAAGTAAATGTTCCATTATTTTTTTAGTAAAATAAATAAAGTATATCATAATGTTACCCTAATCTCTTCCCATATCGGTATCTTAAGTGCAGGCGTAATAGTGTGCCACAAAACTATATCAATTGGCATGCATATGTTAGTGGTGAGCCCAATGAAACTACTGAACATGACCTTGTTGGGGTTAACAGGCTAGATGCATTCATTCCATACATCCTAGAATTCTATTCCTTTGTTTCTCACATTAATAATTTTTTCTAGAATCATCATGATATGGTGCTCCTTTTTTTAGGACTCCGGTTTTCCACCTTCTACCATATCCCCAACTTCAACATTGTCAATATTTTTTTCCTCTAGATTGGTAGTATCTGCATTTGTAGATGGTTGTTGTTCCTCTATATTGGGACAACCAACATTTTGAGAAACTTGTAGTTCCTCATGATTGGGAGCATCGGTATTTTCCAAAATCATTATCTACAGAAGTGGTTGAATATTTAATTTAGATTATGTTAATGTGGTAGTGAATAGATAATAATATGAGGTAACATAATGTATATTACAAAAATATATAACTAGATTATTGAACTCTTTTTTTACACTTTAAGGGATTTTAACCCCTATATCAAGTATCCAAATCCCTTAATTGTGTTATCCTCTGACATACATGACCTCATCTACATTGGGACCAAATAAAAATGATTATGATTTTCTAAGGAAAGGGTAACCCTTAGTTGAATTGATATATAAATCTTTAGTGGTTTTGGTCGATAACAAAATAATTGATCTCTTTCTGTTTTTAGGATCTATAACATAAAATACTTTTACTTCATTTGATTTCATTATAAACTGTTCATCCTAGTACCCTTCCTTACTGAAATTCACTTTCACAAATCCCAATTCATCTATTTAAATAGAAATCATATTATCAACAAAATTTCATTGAAAAATTAGTACTTTTAATATTGTGTAATAAAACTCTTATATTTGTTTGATGATTCCAATGTATGAAATATTCTCATAAATTTGATTTCCTTCCATTGTACCAGATATATACATTGCTTCATCCACAAGTGTAAATATGCTATTTTTCATGGTACTATGTTCATAATGTTAATTTATATATAATATATAACCATTAAATACATAACCATTATAACAAAATTCTTACACACTTGGTCCTCTAGCTAGATATTGAAGTCGTTCTAAATATGAGTCTAGATATTTAAAGGACTCCATAAAAATATCGTCTCAAAACCATCCTATAAATAGTTGGTAATGTGTATTTGAATCTAACCTCCATCCCTTAATGAATTCAAATGCACAATAATTTCTGTCTGGGTTTCAATATTTGGGTAAACATCTAAAACGTTATAAAAAACATAAAGGTGGGTCTTCTCCCAATCTGTAATAGTGATTGAGATAGCATCTAGTCAATAAATTATGTCACCCAAACCCAACCCTAAGTGAAGGGATTTTGATAGAATAATGCTTTCCACACTATAATTGTAGTCATTACAGAATTAAACATCTTCCTTAACAAAATATCGCTATGTTGTACAACTTTCGGTCTGAATTTGATTTTTGGAACACCCTTTTAGAATCTACTTATACCATTCATTGGGGTACATCCATATATAATGTACACGACCACATAGTAAAATCTCTCTTAAAATGTGAACCATCAATTTAACTATAATATCAATGAATTATTGTGGGAATAACATCTCCAATTCACATAATATGAAAACAATTTCATTTTCCATAGTTGGTAATTTAATCAGTTCTACAACTTTGTTTCATATAACATTGAAAAAGATACATAGATTGGTTAATATATGATAGAAATTCTTGGATAAAATAAAACATAAATCTAAATGAATTATATCTTACCAAAAAACATGAAATTCATATGATTTTAGACCCTTTAACATTAAATCAATTATTGACATGAGATTCTTGATATTTGATTAATTCCACTATAGAACCTTTACATCATTCAAGAATTTGAAAAACTAATATCTCTACTATCTGGAATGAGTGTAAACAGCTATAGGAAGAATAGTTTGTTTTTATCCCTTCACTAGAGGCAAATCTTCACATATTCACATTTCAATCATGTCCAGACTAGCCTTAATTCCATCCTTCGTTTTTAGGGGAACATTTAGTAATGTGCTAATGAAACTATAACATAAGTTTTTTCCACATACATGACCTCATGAAAAATCACGAGGTGCAAACAATTCCAATATGGTAATTAAAAAAATATGATCTCGTTTTTCAACATGATTTCCAAAAGATTTTTGAACAAGGTTTACCAAAATCAGTGTCTATATATTTTAATTTCTCAAATAGTTGACCACCTATTAGTGAAGATTGTGTATTGTGTTCTTGTAAACTCCCATCGAATGATGTCATCCAATATTGGTACTTATGTTATCAGGGTAGAAATATACAATGTCCTAGAAACAGAGTCTTCAATGAATGTTTCAACTTAATTAACTAAATATCTTGTTCATAAATGGGACACCCTTGAGTTACTTTAACGCTACATCATAAAAAAATCCCATAAGAAGGAATGTCATTTATAATCATATACAATAATTCACTCAATGTGAAATCTTTATCTCTACAAGAATCATACAACATAACACCTGAATCCCACAACAGTTTCAAATCTTCTATCAATAGATCAAAATAAATATCAATATCATTACCTGATTATTTTGGTCCTTATATAAGCAAATATAACATAATATATTTTCATTTAATGCATAACCATGGTGGAAAGTTATAATTTAGGAACATAGATGGCCATGTACTGTGAGTGTTTCATTAAAAACAAAAATAATTTACACCATATATAGATAGAACAAGATGAAAGTTTATTGTCTCATTTCCAAATTCAGGATACTTGTGATCAATTCTCTTCCACTGAGGTGAGTCTTCTAGGTGACAAAGTTTCCTATCTTTATTTCTTGTATCTGTATGTAACATCAATTATCTTAAAATCTCCTCACTTCCATATAGATTCCTAAATTGTGGAATTATTGATAAGTACCATGTAACCTTTGTAGGACCTGATTCATCATTCTTGTATCAAGAAGCGCCACACTTTGGGAAATGTTTAAGTGATTTTTGGTCACTATGAAATAGTATACATAAATTTGGAAAGAAATGTATTCATTTAGAGAGTATACCCATTAAACATATCATTTTTTTGCATTATATTTTTCAAAAGTAAGATCATTATCTTCTGGGATCATATCATTTAAGATAGCAAGTAGTTCAGTAAAACTGGTGTCACTTCATCTATTTCGGGATTTTAAATTATACAACTTCAGTATGGCTGACAATGCTGTTTATTTAGTATAACCAGCATACAATGGAGTCTTTGAACAAATCCATAACTACTCAAACAATTTTCAACATTTACAAAGTTCATCTTAAACTATCATAGACATTTCCTCAATATGATCTTCATCATTGTTCACACCTATAATCGCATCCTTAACACGATCATCATTACTGTCCACACTTGTAATCGTATCAGTTCTTCCATAAAATGCAATCTTATCTCAATCACTAGATACATTCAATTATAACCCATATTTAGTGCAACATTTATAACTTCAATCTATTCTGTGACAGTTCAAGTGTTCTTCTAACTTCTCTTAATTAATTAGTCTTGAATAACAACTGTGTAAACCTAAAAAAAGATTTTAGAAGGGTCATATGCATGATCTTTTGAAAACATGATAAACTCTTTCACCCCATCCTCATACTCTTTTTTTATACGATTGAAATCCATCCATTTTTTATTCATATCCATCATATTTGATTCGGTAATATTAATATTTAACAAAATAAATAATGCATAAAAAACATTTCATAGAAAAATTCCATATTGTTATTAAAATATTAGTGTAAGGTAAGATTATTAATGGTTGTGATTTTAAAGACATAAATTGGTTTATTGATGGTTATGATTTTACTAATGTGGGTTATCATTAATCTTTTCTATATTATATGATCCCAATATACCATCTCTTACACTAATTCAGGTCCCAAGAGAGACTGATCCCCTGTCTAAAACCAACGTAGAGGTGATCAACATATGGCCTTTAGAAGAAAATATGTTCAAGGGGGAGCAAAAGCTCATAAGTGATCACATACCTTGATTTTAAAGTATCATAAAATTTTCAAGACAGCCAATTTTGATAAACATTAATCTTAGAAAAATATATTAATACAAATTTTAATGTATAAAAAATTGTTCAAACAAAAGTGATTTCACATATTCATTAAAATCATTTACATAATCCAAATATTTATTTACATGAAAAATATAAATTTATAATTATTTTTCACAATATGTTATAAATTACAAACCTATAAAATTAAATGGAAGAATTTTAATAAATATATTTATATTGATTTAAAATTTCTAATATAAATATATAAATATATATATAAAAATTATTTATAATTATAGATGTATAAATTGCATTTCGTTTATAAAAAAAGATTAATAAATAATAATTTCATTAAAAATATTATTTTTAATAGAAATTAATAAATATTTTTTAAATTATATCAATAATTATATTAATCTATAATTATATACATAAATAATTATATTTATCTATAAAAAAGATTTTAAATATACATTACTTAATAAATATTAATTAATAATTTAAATATTATAATAATATTAATTATTTATAAAAATTATATTACCAAAATTATCAATATAAGTTCATTTTATAAATTCATTTAAATATTTAAAGTATCATTTTTTTCCAATTACATATTTTTATATATGATAATCTTTATTCACATATATATATGTGTGTGTGTGTGTCTAAAGAAACCAATGACACGTGTGTGTGTGTGTGTTTGTGTGTGTGATAAATTAATTCAACATGTACATATATATATATATATCCAATTATATACAGTTTCTGTAATATTAATTTTATTGTAATTTCTATATAAAATAAACATAAATTAATTAACACTATCTAAAAATTATTATATTAATTAATATTGTTAAATAAATATTAATAATTTCTAATTATATATTAATATATATGATATTAGTTATATTATACACACAAATTTTCACATATATGTGTGTGCACATCTGAAGAATCAAAGGACATGGATGTTTATGTGTTTAATAAGTGAAATCAAGATATACATGTCTATAATATTAATTTTATTCTAATTTATATGTAAAATAAAATAATTTTAGTTTCTAATATATAAAAAATCATATATTAATTATTATTATTATTTTTAGGATCCACAAGGGATTCAAAGAAAACATACCATAAGTGGGGGTGAATTAAGGTATGTAACTTTTCCAACATAAACACTTTTCCTTAAACTCTCACTACCCAATATGATTTTAAAATCATTATTTGTACCCTTTAGTTCCTTTTTTGATGATGATGATTTTAGAATTAATGATCTCCAGTATTTATCCATTTTAACAGATGATTCAATGATCATTATCCCACACACACCTATTATGTCAGACAGAATATAAGCAAGGAGGTAAACATAATAAAATGATTTTTGTTTGGTTCACCTGCACTAGCCTAATTCAAGGAGCATGCATACAATCGACAATGTGATGATGTATCAAAATTAACTAACATAAAAATAATATATATATATATATATATATATATATAATTATATATTAAAAACATAAGTTGCATCAGATGTTCCCAAAATGTTGTATATGGTGGGTGAAAATTTTGGGAGACCGATAATTATCGGTGGTGAAAAGTCAAGTATGACAAGTGTCAATCACTTGAATTTTCACACTCCTTCCAAAGGCATGAGGGAAGTGACACAATGATCAAATAATTTCGTAAAAAATTAAAAACACCCAAATAAAAAATAAAAATGTCAATACCTTTCATATTGAATGTCAATTTGTCTGAGAGAGAGTGGGGGAGAGTGAGAGAGAGCGCGCGGTGGCGAGAGAGAGTGGCAGCGTGCACGGCAGAAAGGAGGTAGAGCGGAGGTGATGACAATAGGGAGGGAGAGAAGTAACAAAGGATATATAGAGGGAGAGAGGTGGTTCTCAAGGGAGGGATATCGGTGAGGGAGGGAGGGAGAGAAAGGGATGGAGAGAGGCGATGGAACGTGGTGGTAGGGAGGGATAGAGGTAGAGAGAGATAGTTGTCATGAGGTTTCACCGCCACATGTGCTTGAAGGAATGGATGAATCATGATCGATTAGGGTTAAATTTATAAATCATCATAAGGTTTTTGTCAACACTTCCAAAAAAAGTGATGTTAAATAGGGATTTTATCAACTCTTTGAAAATGCACTGATAAACAGGTCTTTTATCAGTGTTAAAATAAAAAACGTTGATAAAATCACCCTTTATGAGTTTTAGAAAAGAACTGATAAATATTTAATTATATAGTCAATATAATTAAAAAAAATAAATGCCTATATTTATAAATAAATATAACAACATATAAGTTTATAATCAGAGATGAGCACAATTTAGGAGCTTCTCTTTATACCCCCTCGTGAAATCCAAATCTAAATCATGATGGTCTTTACTGACGAATGCTATTTTGATCCAAGGGATGTGTTTGTATGTAATACAAAGTAAAATGAAGATTCATTTTTTTAATATGGAGGATCTAATTTTTGGAAACCCTTCTTTGAAAGTTACTCACCTAAGAGAGGAAGCCTAAACCATGAATGGGAATGCTGAGAATGGTTGATTATTCCCTGATATCAAAAATTATTCAAGAAAGCTTAATAAAAATGGATCTCTTTCATTCGTTGAGGCTGACCATGTGATTTTAAAATATCAAATAAGGTAATTTCAACACTTGATCATCACTCAGGTAATGTTTTTTCTTTATAACAGACCATGGAAGATTCATGGGATTCACAGTCATCTCTATTAAATCTGTGGTTTTGAATATTGAAGCATAACCTACATAGGTAAGCGGTTATTTGATATCATTTTCCCTTAAGAAAATATAAAATCCATGGAATGGGGGTGTGGAATTGTGTCTCCCAGTCCTATAACTCCTAGGATCTAGGATTGGGATCCATTCTTCAACCCCTCAAATATCATGAATAGAATTTCTCAAGCCTAGTTCTGGATAAAAGGTCTAAACTGGTTCTTATGGCACTGAATGTTCCTTTTGGAAATTACCTCAATTGTTGGAATCTGCATCAAGTTTGACAAAGAGACTTGGAAATAAAGGTTTGGTCACTTTGTTAGGGTACTCATTGAGGTTGATATTATTACTCCCATTACTGAAATGGTTATTTTGGTGTCTTGTGAGTTTAGAATTGAAATCTTAATTACTTTGTATAGTCTTCTTGAATTTTTATATAGTTGTGAAAAATTTGGTCATATTGTTGGAAATTATCAAAGGAATCTGATGTTCAAAAATTGTAATAAGATGGGTCACTCGATTAACCATTGTAAATTCAAGAAACCACTCCATGTAGTAGGCTATTATTTGAAGGATGGGTTATAAGACTCGGGAGCCATGGATTATGGGAGTTCACTTGCTGGAACTAGTTAGGACCCTGGGGATCGTAGTTTTGGTATACAACCTTCCATTACTACAATTGTAGTTGGTGGTTTGTCGAATATTGTGGCAGCCCATGCTGGTCATATTCCACTACAAGGTGTCAATCCATTTACTATTGTTTACAAAGGTAGGTTCTCTCCTGGATAGGGGATGATATTCCCTTTGATGACTAGGGTATGGGTTTGATTCCTTCTACACATCATGGAATGTTAAATTTTGGATTTATTCCTCTTCAGCAATCCCATGTTGGATCTTGGTAAGGTATTGTTCATGAGGAAGAAAGGAAGTTTTCATGGAACTTGTTGCATCCTAAAGGATATGTACTTATCAAGAAGATTTCCAACTCTAGGGGAGAAAACACATGGAATGAAGGCTTGATTCCTGTTGTAAGTAGTGATGAATATAACCTATAGGTTTTTTATCCTTACAAGTAGGATCCACATGTGGTTTTATCAAATTGTGGGTAGTCATCTAATGGTGATACAGATGTAGCTGATTTGTTAGAAGATGCCTACTTCAATGAGGGTGGCAACAAGGGTTAAAGGGGATATATTGGGGCGATCTCTTCTCTGCAAATAAAAAAACACAAAAAGGGATGTGGGGGAATGTCCACATCTTTTAAGGCAGTGTCAGAATCATTTATGACTAATGATACTATCAATACATTTAAAAGAAAAGGGGTGAAATCTGGTTAAGTTGTGGGTGCATCCAGTATGGAAGCCTCTGACCCCCACCCCTCCATCTGTGAAGGCAGAGTCTTCCTTGATCCAAGAACAACTGAAGGTTAACTATCCAATTACCAATTCCTCAAGTAGGAGTGCTAATGGTTTTTAGAATGTGGAGTGATATTAGCCATCCCATTTTATTGACCAAATGAATAATTCATATGTATCTTTTAGAAAGTCCTCATTTGAGGAATGTGATGTTGCATATGAAAAAACACTAGTATCATACTTCCATTGGACCATGAGGGTAAAGTCCAACTGAATACCTCAGTAAAGAAGTAGTGAAATATTTTTTTTGACAACTTGAAGTAATTTTTTCTATGATGGAGCTGGATGTATTTTATTTTAATGAATATTTAACTATTCGGAAATTTTTATCAATAAACATTGAATATGGATTCAGATCCAATTATAATATGGACATTAGGGATCTATCTTGATAAGTCAGGATTTTATACACTCCAGAGGACTTCTATAAATTTTCATCAAATGTAGAATATGAGGCCCCACAATGGTCCAAGACATGGTTGAATAGTCGAAATCCAAAGGGAAAAGGAAGATATCCTAGGAATTTGGGATCTAGAGTGACTTTTAGGGATTGAGTTACAATATTAGGCTTCTTTTTCCAGATTTCACTTGTAAACATATGTCCTTTAATATCACTAATAAAATGGTTATTAGAGCTATAGAAGCACTGATAAAAGGGTTCCTTTATCACCACTTTTTCATAGCATTGATAAAAGGGGCCTTTATCAGTGTTTTTTAGTACTGTTAAAGGCGGCCTTTAATAGTGTTTAAAAAGCGCTGATAAAGGCCCCGATGATAAAGGGGGTAATTTTTTTGTTCGAACCCGTCGCACCTTTTATTAGCGCTCCCCCCCTTATCTGCACTTATGGGTGCTCCCCCTATCAGCACTTTAGATAATTCCACTCCCCCACATGCACCCTTGCCTCCAGCGACTTTCAAACCTTAGACCTCCAGCACCTAAGCATGTTCCTTTTCTACTCCCCTATATTGTTTAATTTTCCATTTTATGATATATATATATATATTGTTACATTTGTTATTCATATATTTATTTATTTATTTGTATATTTTTTAATACATATATAGAATATGTTTTTCTGTGTTTATTAATACATATTTGTATATATATATTGTATGTGTGCACATCTATAAATATAATTATACATATTTATATTTATTTATATATATTAGAATATATATCTCTTTCTCAATACACACACAAATATATACACACACACAAACTATATATACATTAATTTTATAGGTATATAAATTTTCAAACATTTTTTATTTTAAATAAAATCAATATTAGTTTTTATTTAGATAAGGATTATATATTTGGAAATATATTTTATATGTTAATATGTTTAAATATTTATTTAAAAAAATTATTTTTTTATGTTGTGGATATATTAAAAATATGTATACTTTATTATATATATGGTTATAAATAACAGTAAAATATGAAAAATGATAAGACTTCATAACCAAAATATTAATATGAATGTAATATGTAGGAATAAATTCATTCTCTACTAAAAAAAGACAAAAAGGCCCCCTTAAACGAGGCTGAAAATCCATCGAAAGTTAAAAAAATGTGGTACCCCAACTAAAAACTCAGTTTTAAAGGCCTTTTAGGCCTTTTTTGGCCTCAAAAGATGTGATCGGGATTCCCCCAAGTTAATAGGGCATGGATATCATCATAAGATTTGGTTTTATATGTGGTAGAGCTCAAATGGACACCCAGATCAAAAATTATGCATGTATGAAGTTCAACTTCTGTTTTGAACTTTTTTAGAACTTTTATTAAATTTTTGATTTTTTTATCATTAAATCGTTATTAAATTACTATTACTCGATAATAATTAGAAAATTATTAATTAATAATATTTTTTAAATAAATTTATAATCCTTTTCCACTATATATTATATATATTAAATATAAATGCCTATTTAGTTTTATCAAAAACATATTTTAAAAATATATATTATATTTATATCAATATGTATATTTATATATTTATATATTATTTTTAATGAAATATATATATTTTTTAAATACACCCATTATCAACTCTTTTTTATTAATGCTGATAAAGGGAATCTGATGACCCGAAAATCTAACGTAGGAACTTTATATTTGATAGTGTGTATGACACGCGACACTAAGTGAGTAAGGGGAAATATTACCATGATACATTAAAATATATTTACTTTTTTAAATAGATTTTATATATTCTATATTTAAAAATTCAAGAAACATCGTGTTAGATTGTGTTATACGGAAGAGCGATTCTTTTGGAAAGCTTACATTACACACAAGATCGAGTTTCCTGAAAAATAATATATTATTAAAATATTATTATAATAAGATATAACATAGCCATTAAATTAGAATTTATGAATTGTAATAACTAAAATTTGAAAATTATGATTTACAAAAATATTGAATGAATCAACTGGTTACAAATTAATTTGAAGTGAATATAATAAGCAATTGAATATAAAGTGATTAGTTTTATAGAAAACTATTTTTATGCTCAAAAAGTTGCTTTACTATAATAGATTAAATTAATTACAATTAGTGAGTTATATTAATGTAATATATATATATATATGATATTTTCAATCATATATTTTTTATATTCATCCAATATATTTTATAGGCATAATATAAGAACAAACCCAATTTCACAGATAAAACCCCATATTTTTACAAAGGTAATTTTACCACCTTTTAATAGAGAGCCCATTTGAAATATGGATTTTGACACATGAATTGATTTTATATGTCATAATGAACTTCATCTTTGAAATTGATACATAAAAATTAGGTTAGGGTAAGTTTTTGGTATTTTTCTATTAAGATTCATTTTCTAATGAATAGTGACAAATACTGAATTTTAGTTCAAAACTAATTTTTAATCTAATTTATTTATAAGGTTAAATTATGTGTTATATTAGTTCTAATTTTTAATTAGATACTATTTTTATTAATTAATTCAATTTATGTAATTGGAATAAATTTCACTTTGAAATTAACTATAAAAATGTAGTAAAAGTTTGGACGTTTTTACTTTAAAACCCTACATTGCCATCCCGTTTGAGGTGTTAAATTTAAATTTAATTTTTAAAATTTTTTAATTAGAATTTGGAAAAAAAGGATTCCATATTTGTAATCATCATAATTTATAATTTCCAATAAGGTCAACTTAGTTTTTGACCAAAAATATTAGTGAATGTAATTAAAATTAATTATAATTATTAAGTCAAAATTAAGCTTAATAATGGAATAAACCTTTAACATAAGTGATCAAATGACCTATATACTTTTCCAACTCACATTTTATAGACATAATTCATCCATTCACTTTCCATTATTTATTTTGGATGGTTTTTTATTACTTTTGTTAGTTAAAAACGTGGGTTCAACTAACGTGTTTTAAAAAATACCAAGTGAGTCCTTGTCCTCCCTTATAAAAGGTCACCACATCTCCCCCTTCCTGAAACCTCTCAAGAAACTTTGGCTCAACCAAGATCTGCAAAAATATATTCTAAACATCCCTCCCCACCACCTAGAATACTTCCTTTAGGTTGGAATCCACCTAAAGAAGCCTTTTGGTACAAACCAAAAGGAGTTACTGGATTTTGAAGGTAACATTTTCCAACGATCTCTTTTCTTTCATTAACTTCTACAGCCACTCAAATATCCTTATTATATTATTTTATAACAACACAAGTATCCTAAATATACTATGATGTTGTTATGATAGGTGTTCGATGTAAAAATACACAGACTTCCATCTAATGGGTAACTATCATATTTTTTCTATGTACAAAGAATTACTGCCTTAAGAAATGATGATGTAAACAAACACACACTTCTATCTAATGGGTAACGAACATACTGTTTTTGTGTACGGTGAACTACTATCTCATGAAACAATGTTTGTTTATTTTTCATTTACCACCTCTCATAGTGGCCTTAATAATCAAAACTCTACATATATATGAAATATAATATATTTATACTATCTTTATGCTTTTATAATTCCTTTATAACACATACCTATATGCATTTCATTTTGCGTAAATACGATAATATTGCTTATAGAAGTGTGGACTGCATCCCCCTCAATGGGATGTGATTCATTCATGTTGTACATCGAACATACTAAAGACGATATTAATAAACATATATTACATATATATGATACTGAATTTATAATTTTCATTAGTATATATTTAATTTACATTTCATTATTTTCAAATACGATAATGAAATGAAAGTAGCGTTCATGCATACGTACCACCTATCATCTCCATGAACGATGCATTCTATTTCCGATATCCAATTATTATAGATTATTCTGAACACATATATACTTATTATATGTTATAGTTAAGTTACATTATAGAGATTATGAAACCTTGATATAATTAATGAGAACAACAAGTAACAAGTTAAAACTTACTCAAGAAAACAAGGCAATTAACACCCAAAATAATGAAATTAATCAAACTTTGTCGACAAATGAGTAATGAGATATTGTAACAATTTAAAGGTATTATAAACATGAGTATGGTTATGATATTATTTAGTATCATATTTTAAACTGCTATACAGTAGGCTAAAGACCACACAACAAAAAGGAAGGATAAGGTAATGAATTCTTGTCTTACATTTCTTTCTGTGAGTCATATTCCATATACATCACTTACTTATTTTGTGTAGTGTATCTTATGAACATTTTGATACATTATATCATGAATCCATTTCATCATGGTATGAAAAACTTTCATTCATGTGAATTATGATTTAAAAGTTTCATGTGGTATAGGACACTTTAGGATATTTAATGTTTATTTTCCTCAAAAACATTCTTTATGATTACCTTTGAAATATCACTTCTTTTTGTGATTGTTAAATTTATCATGAAATAATAACATTATTGTAATTGTTTTTCATTATAAATTACCTTGAATATTCATGTTCAAACACAATATATATTACTATTATTACCTAAACCATATATCATTTTACATACGGTGTGCACTTTGACAGCTATTTGATTAACTGGATAATTATTGATAAATATATATCTTCAATTCAATACAGATACATTTTTATAAGGCACATTGTTTATTAAATATATAATTAATTATTTTTACTAGAATTATATGGGTGGTGCTCAGTTATATATATCCCCACGATGCATTATTAGTCTCATAAGACGAAACATTTGGCCAAATCAGATTTGTTTTTACCCAATATGTTGTAAACCATCTTGTGAAAGGTTTTGACGGTAAAGGTACTTGTACCTAGGAAACATATGATACAATAATAAAGAATTTACCTCATTTATATTTAGTTATTAATAGTCCATGATATTTTGCATCGACATATCTATGGATGCATTTCATTTTCATTATTTAGTTAATATTTATCCAAGATATTTTTCACTGAAATAATTATCGATTCAATTCATTAGACGTTTATTTATTAAATGGAATGTGTTTTCATTATTATCCTTTCCATATTGATTTTTCCTTATCTAATTTTTTGGAAATAATTTGCTAATAGTTATTTACCTTTCCATGTTCATTATTCTCATAAATTAATTATTTCCTCCACTTTACATACCCTTACTGATTATTTGAGCTCACCCTTGTTATGTTTCATTTCCCAATGTAATAATAAATAAATCTTTGAATGAGAGTTCAAGGTTGTAGATTATTTAATTTTATTATATATCATATTTTATTTTATTTTCACAATGTATTATGGGAATCATTTAGGTTATGTATTTTTCCAAAACTACTAAACTAATCAATCCATCATGATTTACTTCCTTGTAATCATTCCAATGTAATAAAATAATGCACCAGCTCCAGGCTTCTTGGGTCAAGGTACTACAGTTGCTATCAAATTAAGTTTAGTAGTAACCTTGGGAACTAAATTTATTAAAAAATAGTTTAGGTAACATAACCGTAAGTTATAATTTTAGGATAATTATATAATAATACCCTAAAATTTTGGTATGGTAGACATTATGTGGGTCTTCCTAGAAATACTTCCATATATGGATACTACAACTGGGCGTGGTTCCAAAATAGATGTACCTGGGAGTGATAACTCTGTCAAGTTGTTCCATGCCTGACTCAGGGTAACCTAGTACATAACAACGAGCCATACTGCACACCTAGTTTGACACCATCAGGGGGATATACATAAGAAAATTCACATTTTATTTAAAGACTATTGCAAGTGATCTGAATAGATAATGACAATGAATAACCTTGGTTAAACCTGATGTGTTTTAGATTGAAAATAAGTTTTCATGATTGAAAAATCCTACAAATGATATTATTAATAAACACTAGACCAAGGAAGTAAGTTTTTAGAAATAAATAGATAAAGTATTTATTTATTATGTTTGTATTGAAAACTTTAGTTAAAAGGATATTTAGTTATTAACCTTTTTTTAAGGATGTCTATCATATTTATTGTAAAAATTATTTTAATTTGGTTTTAGAAAAGGACAACATGTATGATAGGTGACGACCAATCAAGTTCGACAAGGCTGTGATACTTGTACCGATGACCAAATGATGATAAGGGATCCACGCCAACCACGGACCTATGCAATCTCTTAGTTAATAAGTCACTATTTTATTTAAACAATTTGATGAATAAATATTTATGATGAACCAGTAATGTTCCATTCTAGGTTTATATATTAATTTATTAACCATATTGATTTTGGAGAATAGTTAGATAAAAATATTTAGACTTATCACTCTTGGATAGACCATATGATCCTTTAAAATATTCTTTTAGTGCTTCAGGCATAAAATATTCTTATTGGTAAATAATTATTGGGAGTAAAGGGGTGAATTAGAATTAGATTGAAGCACAAAAAAATTTGGGATTGTTCATATGAAATTTAAACCTATCAAGTAATAACATTTCCTTATATTCATGGTCAGTAAAATAATTACTTGACATTAGGAAAGTGACGTAGAAAAAAAATATTTTCCTAATAACATAATTTTTGGTTGAACTGATGGTCCTCTAAATCAACCTAGATTTATCGATATGAGGCCCTCATTTTTCCATTGATCATTCAATTTTTTTGATTGATGACATTATTAAATCCCTATAAATATTTATGCTTTTTCTCAAAGTACCTATTTTTAATTTTCATTAATGTTATCCTACTTAGAGACCTAGTTACATGGTAGTCCATGTGACCATGGTACTTCCCATTCTTTCTTTTCTAGAGGATTTCTTACAAACCCTTCTAATGATGTGAATTTTCAAACATTATAAATATAAAAAAATCAATCACCAAGATCAGGTTATAAATTAAGAGGACACAATTAAATTAAGGTGGGGAGAATGTAACAACCCAAAAATCTAAACTAGGAACGTTATATTCGATAGCATGTATGACACATGACCACAATCACGTAAGGGGATATAATACCCTGATAATGTAAAATATATTTACAATTTTAAATAGACTTGATATATTATAAGCTTCACAATTCAAACAACATTGAGTTAGCTTATGTTACACACAAGAGAAACTCTTTCTAAAAGCTTTCATTATATGCAATACCGAGTTTCACTGAACAATAATATATTATTATAATATTATTTTTATAAGATATAACATAGCTGTTAAATTAGTTGTTATGAATAGTAATAACTAACTTATGAAAATAATGGTTTAAACAAATATAAAATGAATTAATTGGTTAAAATTTAATTATAAATGAATATTAGAAGCAATTGAATGTAAAGTGAATATTTTTATAGAAAACTATTTTTATGCTAAAAAAGTTGTTTTACTCTATCAAATTAAATTAATTATAATTAGTTAGTGATATTAATGATATATATATATATATATATATATATATTATTTTTTCAATAAAATATTTTTAATATTCATCGAATATATTTTATATGCATAATATAACAACAAACCCAATTTCACACATAAAAACCTATATTTTTTATAAAGGTAATTTTAAAGCCTTTTAATGGAGAAACCATTTTAAATATAAATTTTGACACATTAATTGATTCAATATGTAAAAATAAACTTCATATTTTAAATAAAAACATAAAAATTATGTTATTTTAATTTTTTGATATTTTTCTGTAAAGATTCATTTTCCAATCATTAGTGAAAATACTGAATTTTAGTTAAAAACTGATTTTCATCTAATTTATTTATTATGTAAAATTATGTTTTAGATTGGTTTTAAAGTTTAATTACATAATATTTTTATAAATTAATACAATTTATTTCATTGGAATAAATTTCACTTTGAAATTGACTACAAATACATTTTAGAATATTGGACTTTTTTACTTTAAAACCCTATATTGTCGTCATGTTTTCATTATTAAATTTAAATTAATTTTTTCCACTTATGTGATTAGAATTTGTAAAAATGGATTCCACATTTAGAATCAGAATAATTTATAATTTATAATTAGGTCAAATAAGTTTTTTACCAAAACTATTAGTGAAATTAATTATAATTAATTACAATTATTAAGGCAAAATTAACCTTAATAAAGAACTAAACCATTAACTTAAGGGCCCAAATGACATATAAACTTATCCAAAACCAATTTTATGGAAATAATTCATCAATGAACCTTCCATTATTCATTTTTTGGTTTTTGAATACATTTTTTATGTAAAAACATGGGTATACTTAACTTCTTTTCAAAAATACCAAGTACGAACTTTTCCTCCCTTATAAAAGGCCGCCACCTCTCCCCATACTAACACCTCTCAAGATACTTTGAATTGACCAAGATCGTCCCAAATAGATCCTAAAAATCCATACCATATACATATATTCCTCTTTTTGGGTAGCAATCCCCCAAAGGATTCCTTTTGGTACAAACTAAAAAGGAGTTACTCGATTTTTAATGTAACATTTTCCAACAATCTATTTTCCTTAATTTACTTCTCCATCCACTCAAATATCCTTATTATATTCTTGTATAAAAACACCAGTATCATAAATATACTAGTATGTTTTTATGATAATGGTTCAATCTACAATTACAGACACATTCATCTAATGGGAAACGAACATATTATTTTTGTGTACGGCGAACTGCTGCCTCACGAAATGATGATTGTTCATTTTTCTTTTACCATATGTCATGGTGTCCATTATTATGGAAACTATACATATATATATTAAATGTATTATATTTATAATATCTTTATCCTTATTTAATTCTTTTATAACATATACCTCTATACATTTTATTTTGTGTAAATATGATAACATCACTTGTGGAAGTGTGGACTTCATCCCCCTCAATGCGACATGATTTGTTCACATTCTACATGGAACATATTAAGGATGATATTAACAAAAATATATTAAATCTATTATATATATATGTGTGTGTGCTACTTTAAATATAATATACATGATTATTTATATCATTTACTTTTAATTGTTTTAAAATACGATAATGAAATGAAAGTAGTGTTCATGCGTACGTACGACCTGCCATCTCATAAATGGTGCATTCTGTTTCCTATCTACAATTATTATAGATTATTATAAATACATATATAATGATTATATGTGATAATTAAGTCATGGTTTAAATTCTATACATGATGAAACATTGATATAATTAATGAGAAAAATAAGTAACAACATAAAACTTACTCGAGAGAACTGGTCAATTAACACCCGAAATAATGAAATTAATGAATGTTTTTAAACATATGAGTAATGAAATATTATAATAATTTAATGGTATTATAAACATGAGAATTTTTATGATATTATTTAGTAACATATTTTAAACCACTATACATGAGGCTAAAGACATCGCAACAAAAAATAAGGATAAGGTAAGGAATGTTTGTCTTACTTTTCTTTCCATGTGGCATATGCCATATCCACCACTTACTTATTTTTTGTAGTGTATCTTATAAAACATTTCATATATTATATCATGAATCCTTTACTTCTTGGTATAGAAAACTTTCCTTCATGGTAATTATGATTTAAATGTTTCAAGTGGTACATGACACTTTGGGATGTTTAATGATTATTTTTCTCAAAACAATTCTTAATGATTATCTTTGAAATATAACTTCCTTTTTTAATAGTTAACTTTATCTTGAAACAATTACATTACTTTATTAATTTTTCTTTAGAAATTACCTTGAATATCCATGCTTTCACACAATGGATATTATAATTATTACATAAACCGTATATAATTTTATATACAGTGTTAACTTTGACAGTTATTTGATTAACTGAGGATTTATTGATAAATTCATAACATCTATTTTATATGGATACATTTTTAAAACGCAAATTTTTATTCAATATATGAGGAATGATTTGGACTAGTACTACACGGGTGGGGACCTATTTTAGATAGCCCCTTGATGCATCCATAGTCTCATGAGGTGAAACATTTGGCCAAATCAGATGTGTTTTTACCCCATATGTCTTAAACCGTCTTATAAAAGGACTTGATTGTAAAGGTACCATATACCTAGGAAACATGGTGTACAATAAAATTGAATTTCCCTATTTTATAATCAAAAAATATTTGTCAATGAGATTTTTTGTCGACACATCTATGGATTTATTTCCTTTTCAGGCTTCAATTATATTTTATCCATGACATTTTGTGTCGACAAGTATATGGATTCATATAATTCTCAGTTTATTTATTAAATGCAATGTGTTTCAGTTCTTCACCTTATCATATTGATTTTTCCATATCGAGTTATTTGAATGGCATGAGTTAATAGTTATTTATCATCCCATGTTCATTATTCTCATCAATTAATTATTTATTCCACTTTATATATATTTACAAAGCATTTGAGATCACCCTTATTTTGTTTCCTTTACTTGGGTTATGAAGAAGAAACATTTGTATGAACGTTCAAGGATTCAGTTTATTTCATTTTATTATATATAATGTTTTATTTTATTTTTCCAATGTATTATGGGAATCATTTATGTAATCTGGATTTCCAAAACTGCCAAACTGATTGGTCCTTCAAGATTTATTACCTTGTAATCATGGCAATGTAATAAAACAATGCACTAGGTCCTAGATTCTAGGTTCGTAATGTTATATCCACCCCCCCCCCCTTTATGAGCACCTTTTAAATAATTCTGATAAAGCTTGGGCATTTATCAGTGCTTTTTTACAAGTACTGATAAAGGGGTCCATTTTACAGCACTATTTTTACCATTATTAAAGACCACCTTTAACTACGCTAAAAAATGTCATCAAAGACCCACTATAATAGCACTTTTTCTAGCCCTAACTAAGGTGATATTTAACAATGCTTTTAAAGCCCTACTATTGGATAAACCTAGTTTTGTAGTAGTGTGTGGGCATTTTATGCCTTGTTGGATCTGCCTTCTTCCTTGTACGTTTTCCTTTTATTAATAAATTTTGGCTCATGAATTTGTTTTCCAAATTCATGACTAAGTCGTCTGTGTATATATATTTTTAAATAAATATATTTAAAAATATTTTAATATAATTATAATTATATTTTTATATTTAAATATATTTATATAATTATATATATTTATATAAATATATATATTCATATAATTATATATATTTATATAAATATGTATAATTATATAATTATATAATAAATATATTTTTTACAAATTTTTATTTATTTTAATACATAATTACTTATAATTATAAATATATATATAATTATAATAATAATTAAAAAAATATACATTTATTTAAAAATATTTTTACATAATTATAAATAATTTTATGTAATTATATATATTTATATAATTATACATATAATAAATTTATTTATTATTTTACTGATAATTGTAAATCTATTTTGATTGTTAACAAATGCCCTGTACAGTATGGTAAGCACAGAGGGGATGATAATCATAAACTTGGTGTGGCAATGCATGAGTCTGAAAATGAGGTTCTTGTCTAGTGTAAAGCACCATAGGACTCTCATTCATAGCTTAAAGATCAAGGTTTCATTATGAAGCCAGTGATAGTGGTCTTCTCAGGACATGATCCACATGAGGATGGGTTCAGGTAATCTGATGATCAATAAAAAATTAATTATTATCCAGATATTCGCAATGCTTTCAGTATTTCAGAAATTTTTGGTAAATGGGATAATATCTCAAATGATGGAAGTGACAATGATAAATGTATGGTTTTATTGGGCATCGATCATCTGAGGCTTCTATGTAGTAGTAACATTCTTTCTTTTAAGGATGTTTTCATAAATGGCAAGGGAATCATGATCAATAGTGAAGGCTTATCTCTGGTCCCACCAAAAAGATGGTTGTGGAAGGATTATTCCAATCTGCCAAGGAATGTGTCTACTAGAACATATTCGAAGGCCTCAAAGATCCAGATCACATCAAAGAAGGAAAGGTCCAATGTAATGATCCTTAGCATTCTTAACCAAGGTAATTCACAGTTGAAGCGGGAAACTGCAAATGAATCAGACCATGACTATGAAAACGATCCTTCATCTTATAGTCATTAAACTTATTTCTCGAATGAGGGACATCCTATTTGTTTAACCTCGTATTTTCTCCTGTAATCTTTTTCAGTCATCTATTAATAAAAAGTCAAGAGATTTGATTCTGACTAGACATGTTTTTCATATTTATTATTTAAATATATTTATTATAATTTTATAATTATTTATATATATATATTTATTTATTTATTTTTAATTATAAAATTATATTCAATATATTTATAAATATTTGTATATACTTATAAATATTTGTATTTTTTTAATGGAAGGTCATGCTCAATGCATCATTGTGAAAAGAGAAGAAAAACAATAGCACAAATTGGATGAGGAAGAGTTAGACATGAAAACTCTTCCCTCTTTAAAACATCAAAAAGATAGAGAAAACATCAACGATCATATTCCAAATGATTACAATCACCAAATTCCTCATCCCCATGAGATTCATAAACCAATGAACTGAATTAGCTAGCCTAATAATTCCACCCAACTCTATGAGTTGTTGATGTGGTTCTCATGGGGTGCTTAATATGGGATTAATCTTCTGTGGTCTTGATTTCTTCATTGAGGACGATGAGAAACTTTCATCCTCATTCACCTTACCTTCAATAGTAATGTCTCTAAAAGATCTCTACAGAGATGGGTCATCTTCATCCATATCCTTCTATTTTCTCTCAATATTTTTATGTTTCCAATTATCTTTAAGTTCTTACAAGGATTGAGAACCTACAAAGGATGAGTCATTAAAATCTACATCCATAAGGTGAACATTAATTCTTCATATCTAATAGGTCCCAAAGAGATCCCTAAAGCTAGAGCCATCATAGAGTCTTTTATTGGTCCAAAATTAGAAATAGAGGTTAGTTGAACACTTTGATTTCCCCCATAATGATGCTTCCACAGGCCATGCCCTATACCATACTCTCCCTACTAACAAGGATTGTAATCCACCACTGCGGCATTCCTTCCAGTATAGTTATTTAAAGACTCATAAGATACTCATTTAATCTGTATAGTAGGTCCAGCAGTCTAAGAAAACTGTAAGCCTAATCTTCCCAGGGAAGATCCACCTTTAAATGAAACTGAATTTCTTTCCATTAGAGACTTCCCAAGCCTGACCTCGTCACTATCCAATACTTGTACCTATTTCTAAATGGAGAATACAAGTCCATATAATACACCTGTAGTAGCTGCATCATATGTTAAGTGAACTGCCAAATTAGATTGTTATTGTGGGATAATGGTTTTAGCTTGAGTTCTGAAATCCTCACCTTTTGAGTTTACTCAAAGAGATTGACTCACTTGGACATCAGACTCACCAATATTTGACTGAGGATGTCCAGACTCTCCAGCAATAGTTGAACCAGGTCCTCTTTTAAGTTTCTTCTTGAAGTGAGCCACATCATGCCTATAGAATGAACAAAAAGATCAATAAATTCCACTCCAACAATTATAATTAGAATGAACAATATTGTTGTAAACAGAACAAAATTCAGGTAGCTTCTCATCAACAAGCGCCAGAATTAATACATCATCATGATTGGCAAAAATAACATTTTCAGTAAGCATCGAATTCAGATCCACTTCAACTAACACCTGGGAGAAATACACATACCGAGATTGGTTTGGTCTCCCTATCCATTTTTATAGGGACACCAATTGAAGAAGAAGTGTCGCATAAGATTTTAGGATTCCATAAGATTCAATTTAATCCATATATTTTTACACAAACATGAGAAAATGAGTTTTTGATTTCAAACGGATTGAAACTAAATCTCTACTCCTGGACACATAGCATGCCTAGATTAAGAGACACCAATCCCTAGCCCCATGCTCTTCCCTTGAGTTCATCAAAATGAAATCGAAAGTTACACAACCAAAAAATGGTGTTTTATCACCGTTAAAAAAATCATTCAACGGCACCAAAAAAGTGTTGATAATTGAGGTGCTATTAAAAGGGGTCCCTTTTATCAGTGTTAAAAAATGCAGATAAAGGGGTATTTTATCAACTCTAAAAGACATTAATAAAACGGTCCTTTATCAGCACTTTTTTAAAAGTACTGATAAAATTTTAAAAAAAAATTAAAAAAACTTTCAAGTCTGAGGGTTTTAATAGAGCTTGACCCCCCTCCCCCCCCCCCATCAATAGCTCATATACTCCCCATCCACGCCCTCACACTACTACATGCCCCAAAACCACACCCTCACCCTTCAATACCGCTATCCCCCCCTATCACCCTCACGCACCCCTACTTCTTCTTGGTTTTGAACCCAAGACCTCTCCTCCTGCGCATCAGCACCTTTACCACTAACCCATCTTGTTAACTTATCCATTTAATGATATATCAATTTATTTATATATATTTAGTCATATTTATTCGTATATTATATATTTATATTTATATTTATTTTAGTTTTATTACTATATATAGATATATGTATTTCATACAATATATATATATATACATATATATTTATATTTATATATTTATATATTTATATATTTATTAATATATTAATATTTATTAATATATATTTATTTTTATATATTTATTTTTATCTATTTATTTATATTTATTTATTTATATATATTTAGTTATATTTTTTTATCTATATATTTATTCATATATTAATATATATTTCTACGATCGGTTTTAAATACAATTAGAAAATATATTTTTTGGGTGTTTAAAAAGAAATAAATACATATATATATATAACATATGTACACACACAGAGATATATATATATATATATATATTATATATGTGTGAATGTAAGTATAATTATACATATTTATATATATTTATATAATTTTCCATAGATTATATATTAATATGTATATACATATCTTAGAATAAATAGATAATATATATCAGTTTGTTAATATAGATACACACAAATACACACACACACACACACTATATAGGTATATAAGTACAAATATATTTGTATTTTAAATAAAATTGATATTAGTTTTTATTTAGATAATGTTTATAGATTGAGAAATATATTTTATAAGTAAATATATTTAATTAATTATTTATAAAATTAAATTTTTATTTGTGAGTATACAAAAAATATGTATATAGTGTCATATATTTGAATAAAAATATTAATACATTGTGACAAATGGCAAAATTACAAATCCATAATATCAATATTAATTTAATGCCTAGGAGTAAATTCATTCCCCACTGATAAAGGGAAAAAATACCCCCTTAAATGAGGCTGAAATTCCATTGAATGTTAAAAAATTTGGGTATCCTGACTAAAATGTCAGTTTTCGAGGCCCTCAGTGAATGTTTGGGTATCAAAATAAGTGTTAGAGGTTTACTTATGTTACCAGGGGAATATATCTTGTCACAAGGATCGATTTTATATGTGGTAGAGCTCAAACGGGCACTCGGATCAAAAGTTATCGTCATTTCATGTTCGAGTTATGTTTTCTACTTATTTTAGATATTTTTTTAATTTTTTGATTTTTTTGCCTTAAAATTGTTATTAAATGACTATTACTCAATAATAATTAGCAAATTATAAATTAATAATATTTTTTAATTATTTTATAAGCCATTTTCTCTAAATATCTTTGATGTTAAGTGTGAATCTCTATTTATACTTATCTAAAACATATTTATAAAATATATATTATATTTATATCAATATATTTATATTTATATATTAATATATTAATATATTATTTATAATGAAATGTAATGTTTTTTGAAATATAACCTTTACCAGCACTAGTAAAAAAATGCTGATAAAGACCCCCTTTATCAGCACTTTTTTAGTGCTGTAAATGGTGGCACTGTGAAATCCATGTATTGTGGTAGTGTGAAAAAATCCATGACCAACGAGAACACATCTCTAGTTAGAAAATCAATATATTTAGGATAAACGGTGAAAAAAATCATCAAATTTCTATGGATTCTCACCTCTCAGATGAATGACTCAACCAATAATGGAAAACATACACTGACCTAGCCTTTTGACACTTGTGTCTGGTCTCACATATACCTGGGGGATGGATCATTTTTTGATAACCATAATAGATCCTGCATCATGAAGGGATGTGAAGAACCTTTGATTCTGTAGATTCTAAATGCCTTGAATCGCACCACTAGGATGAAGAGATCCTTGAGCCTCAGATTACTTCTCAAGAAAAGGAATACATTGATGTTTTCCATGAGTGATATGATTGTTTTAATGGAGATTCACACTCCTCGGATGAAAATCACTAAGATGATGGGTAGTAGGGTGGGGAGCTGCTTGATTGAGGCTGTTATCACCATGGGCAGATTCATGACACTTTTGGGCCATTTGGCTTTTTTTTATGGGGCATTTTTTTTCCATTTTCTAGGTGTTCCTTTTTCTGTTGGTGGGGTTTTAAATCATGTGGATGGGAAAGCAGTTGTGAAGGGACCTACAGTGGTATGATACATTGTTGGGGAGATGATAACGGGTACCAGGAGTTACCAATGGTATGGGACACCGACAGGTGGCATCTCCCACTAATTACGTGATAACACTGACACCTCTGACGACGTGCATCAAGGATGACCTCAATCATGTTAGCAATGATGTTCATGGGAACTACAATGTCCTCAATGTGAATGATTTGGAATCCAAGATAATAGCCTTAGGTGTTGCACTGTTGTTCAGCCTCATTGATGCGGTCGGGTGCACGAGATTTTTGGGGTTGATAATTGTCGGCTGTATCGTGACTGCTTCAAATAGTGATGGTGTTTATGATCCTTTAGGCCATTTTATGTGGGTCTTCGTGGATTTTAAATGGGTCTTCAGACTTTCTTTTTTGTTTTGAGTGGTGATTTGGTAACTTTCATGTTTTGTGACATTTTATGTGTCACATTCCATGTATTTGTTGTACTTTTATTTTATTTAATAATTTTTTAGGGTTGGGCATGCTCAGCACCTATACATTCCTAGTATATATATGCATTTCTTTATTAATGTATATAAATAAAAATTAATTTTTGAGTACAAATATGATATTTATATATATATTAATAATAAAATTATTAAATATTTTTATCACCGCTATAAATAGAGCTGGTAAAGATCCACATTTATCAGCGTTCTTTTATCTAGTAGTGATAAATATTATCCTTTTATCAGTGCTTTATGTTTAGCACTGATAAAACTCAGGGTTGGATAATGGGTGATCTTTGGTAGTGTCAGATCCCTGTATAATTCTCGAAGAACTCCATATCCCATCTGAAAACATGAGCACTTGAAACACCACTCCAAAACATTTAAAATTAGACTATATCGAAACCTAGAGGGTGTCACATTTTTTCACTTAGCCATATCCATCAATGAAATTGATGTTAGAAATCTAGAATTACTCCTTTTAAAAGATCAAATTCCTTATCTCGAGAATTGTTTTCAAAACTGAACCAAACAATTATTAATATAAAAAAAGAACATTAGTCCATTTATGATCGAACATAAATTGATCATCCCTAACAATGATTATAGAACTACTTAACCAAAAAAATTTGTTTGATATGTAATATATTTTTGTGTCTGCGCGAGCACCCATAATCATATATATTTATATAAATCAATTTACTTTTCAATTTAGTTATTTATTTATTATTATATTAATACACCCACACCCACACACATATGTATGTGTGTGTGTATAATATTATTCCAAAAATAATATTTTTATTCTAATAAATATATTATTTTTCTAAATTATATTAATATATTTTATATATTTATTTCTATTTATATATTTTATATATTTATTCCTACATATATATATATTCAATTATTTTTTCAATTTTAATTATCATTATAAATTTCATTTTCCTCAAAATATATATTTTTTGATTTCAATTTATATTATAACATATATATACATAAATTTATTTTTTCATTTCTTAAAGTATATACACATTATATTTATGTATTTAAATACCCTATATATATAGAGTAAATTTATTATAAATCAGATAAATATAAATTATATTTATCTAAATAAAAAAATTTAAAAAATATATTTACTCATATAAATGTATTATTAATTATATTTAAATATAAAAATTATTTATACATAAATATATAAATTATAAATTTTAATTGTATAAAATTTATATATAATATCGTTTCCATTAATATAAATTTTTTTCTACTAAATATATTATTTTCTTATATTTTATTTAAATATTTTTTACTTTTAGTTCAATATGTTCCTTTTATATATTTATTTTTATTTATTTATATATTTTGTAATTTTTTCACATTTAATTATCATTTTATATTTCTTTTTCAAAAAAATATTTATTTCATATACAAATTATATTTTAATATTGATATATATATATATGTATATTATTTATATACATACATTATTTTTATATATGTAAATACTAAATATATTATAAATTTGATAAAATAAATAATTTATTAATGTCCTGTAGATTATAAGTAAAGGAAACAAGGCACACAGTCACAGACTAGTAATGACATGTCACACTCCTTCAAAGGGTTGACACACTCTATAGACGACAAAAGGAGACTTATGGGATTTGAGCTCTGGTTGAATCTAGAATTATCGGATGACTTTACCACTCATGCATGCCTCTAATGGAGTAAGGGTTATGAGGGTATTGGCAGATACCACACTACACATTTCCTAGTCCATAACTTACACACTGGGTACCATCTTCCCCCAGCTAAATTTATATTGTTGTGTGTATGTGAATGTGTAATTAAATAAATTCTATTTCAGTATATAAATTTATAATGTAGATAGATACATATATATATATATATATATATTCATACACTTTCGTAGGATTATTATTAATATCTTAACATTAATATAAATAATAGTGGGAGAGGATGGAGAGAGCTTCCAGGTGCCGCAACAAAGACTCTTGGGAAAATCTCTGATCCATGAAGGCTCTCGATGGCTACTTTGATCCAAAAGATGTCTTCATCCCCCTTGTAAACAAGGGGTCCAACAGTGACAATGATGTACAGGCACACGTCTTACCTTGGAAAGAAGTGATGCATACTGTGAGTCCGCCTTGTTCTTCGAAACCTAAAACCTCGAATAGATACTTCTCCGAGTAAAATTTGGATTTGTTACGTAAAAGAATCACTCGGAATGGGTCTTTTTCTTTTTTTGAGGCCAACCCTAAATTACATGAAGATCATATCATAATATATCGACATTCTCTGTTGGATAGAGTCTCGGGGACATAGAAATAAGCTCCCTGGAAACTTGAAGACATCAAGTATCAGCTTCAGCAGCATTGGGTGTTTGAAGAATGGTGACTATTTTCAATAGGTAAGAGCATGTATCATGTTGTCTTCTCATCAGAAGAATATAAATCCCTGGCTTGGGGTTTTGGTCGAATTCATTTGAAGCCAGGTTACCAATCGCTATAATAATGGGATCCTCTTTCTGATCCTTACTTCTCAAGGAATACCATTTTTCAAGCATGGATTCAGATAAATGGACTCAATTAGTTCTTATGGCACCCTAAAATCCCGTGTGATGTTGTCGCTGCTATTGGAAGACCGATCAAACTGGACAAGGAAACTGAGAGAGCACAGTATGGTCACTATACCAGAGCACTAGTTGAAATTGATCTCTCACAAGATCTGATTGATACAATTTTTTGATTATTGGGGAATTCAAACTAGAAGTAAAAATCTATTTTGAATGGATTCCAGAATTCTCTTCTTGCAATTTTAGAATTGGTCACTCCTTTGAAATCTGTCAAAAGAATTCGCAATGCACTATTTTTTTGAAATATGAACATGTTACTGGTGGGTGCAGATCGTCTAGTGTAGACCAATCAAGATAGCATGGTCCTGTGAAGGAAAAACAATAATACCAGCGCAAATTCACTGCTGATAATACCCAAAACATTTGGAATGTCTCTTTTGCAGATATTGTCAAACAAGGGACTGATAATGGGGTTCCAACAATCCTTGGTATGTCATCTTCTCACGCAAATAGAACTAATAGTGATGTCTCCAATTTTATTCATGGAAATGAGGTTATAAATAAACCTCCGAGTGATCATGGCATAGAATAGAACATTGAAGTAGGGGCTATTAACCCTGCTTCATGGAAAGACATTGATTTCGAGGAAGAGAAGAAACATTCAGATATTGAGGTAAATGTTCAACAAGGGGTGAATTTTGTTTTGAGGAAGGAACCGACTATCAACACTCAAAGAAAATGTAAGAAAAAGATGGTTGATAATGATGGTTTTTAGTTGGTTGTTCCCAAAAAAAATCCAAGGACCTCATCCACAATGATGTTGTGCATTCCATTGTTGTGCAATTTGATATGAGTGAATCTAGTAAAATTGAGTTGTCTTCACGTTGTAGTGACACAGACTTCTACTGCGACATTGATGAGAATGACACTATAAAGGTAATGCATACACATATTTTATCTTCTGTCCAATCCCTCAACAAGTATCTATCGGAACCTACCATACTGGTTTCCACTTTAAATGCTTCTCCCGTTTGCATTGGGAACCATCAGTTATCTCCTCCCTCCCCATTGGATGTGCTGGCTTTACCCCAAGGCACATCTAATGGTGGTGTCCTCCCCACCTTCATGAGGATGCTAGAAAATTTGTAGATGTGTTTTCCCTTGATGATCAAGGAGTTGACACATTGAGGGACAATGTGATGCATAATTGCACGGCGAATTATTCCTCTGTGTGTGATGTCTTTGACTCAGGAAAGGAATTACCGGATGGCTCCCAGCAACAAACTAAAACTTGTAAGTGAGTTCGTCATCCATGATGTCATGGCTGGGGGCATGGAAGTGCAGATTGGGCTGCTCTAAAGGATGATTTGAAACCATTGATTGAATCTGACCCTAATGAAACAGACATAGAAATACTCCTACAACAGGCAAGAATATTAGAAGAGATCTATTCTAGAGGTCAGGGTCGCGGGTGTGGATGATGTATAAAATGGAATGACCTTCGAGAAGAAGAGAAAAAAATTGGCTCTAAGAATAGGAAAAAAATTGGTCTTTAATATCTTTGATGAAGGCAGTGACTCTGTCTGACCCCATCCTCTAACTTCCTTTGTAAAGATTTTTATTTTATTCTATGAGATTTGACCCTACCCTTTAATAAAAAAATATAAATAATAGATGCTCATCTATATGTGTAGTTGTTTAAATATTCAATATATATTTATATAAATATAATTATAATTAAATATAATTTTTTTAACGTAAATAAACTTTTTATATCGCTAAAAATGGGATTTGAGATAGAACCATTTCTTGACTCATGTGTTTCCAGAAGAAAAACTCTAAAATAAGCTACATGTGAGAATAAAGTTATCTTCATTATCAATATATTCTTATTTTATCTTATGTGCCACCATCTTCATTTGAGGGGAATAAATGATATGGGGGGCATGGTGAAATATACATTTTAGTGGTAGGATAAAATAAACACATCCTCCCGTATTTAGAATCAAAAAGATAGGTTGCATTTGATATTGTAAAATATTGTGTATTTTTATTTTTCAAATATGCATTATAATATGTGTTAGAAATTTTTTTACAATGTTGAGGGAAAAACATATGGGCGTTGGGGAAGATGGAGCGGATCAATGATAGTAGGGAGTGAGCCTCGTGTGATCACACCATTAGCCGACGTCCCCGCGACTATCGGTAGTCCCAAAAGAACTGGTGTATGAGCATGGTTAGGGCGGGTTCGACCGTGTTGAGTGACAGGATCATAAGGAGGACGGATAGGAGGATGACGAGCGGTGCGGGCATGAATGGAGAAATGGTGGGTGCAACAACATCCATCGAACAACAAATAGAGAAAATTGGTGCCATTGACTCGCGAAAGAATAGAAAACAAAAGAACAGAAAAAATATGCATGAATTAAAAGGACAAGTAGTATTTACGTGCTTCAGACCCTTTGGGTCCTACTGCATGGAAAGAACACCCCATACGCACACATTTATTAACTCTCTAAAAACAATACAAGGGAAAAAGTTAGTTGTCTCAAACAGCAATATAATAGAACCAATACAGAAATGAAGCGCAAATGATTTGGCATACAGTGCCGGAGTTAAACTCCGGCGGTCCTGTTCTCTTCGTGCTGGGATGCAAGGAGGCACGTCATCTTGATCTGGTCACCGGATCTTCCTCATCTGGATCGGGTGGTTCTTCAACAAGAACAGGCATCGCACGTCCTCCACTAGGGAGGGGAGATCGTATCCTTCAAGAATCGGCAAGGCTGTGTTGCTAGGAGATCTACAGGAGTAGAACACTCCAACGGTGATGTCCAGAGTAGGCGATAAAGAGTTTTGCCACAGGAGCCGAGAGCCAGTACAAGGAAGAACTTTTTTGAAAAAAACCGATCATAAATCAAGCATCACCCCCTGTGGAAGGAGCAGAGTCAGGGGTGATTAATTCCCCTGCGAGAGGCCGTTCGAGTAACCGATTAACCTAACTAGGGTGTGGCATGAAGAAAAGGGAAACAGAATGCCGCTATACCATTATAATGTCACTGCACAGATGGAAAACCAAAACAATTTGGGTCGTGATCGTAATCAGAGGTCGAGAAGCAAAGGGTGGATGGATAGGGATTGCCAGCATGGCACCTCTTGTATGCAGGAGAGAGAAAGAAATATAGTGCACATAAAAAAATGGAAATAGGTAGAGTTAAAAGAAAATGAATTTAAATAAAAACAATACATGAATTAATTCATTAATTCACAAAACTCCACCATTTTTAATTAAATTCAGGGATGTTCTTGGACCTAGGATTACGGAACAAGAACCAAGTTCAAACTATCTAGGTAATATTTGATCTTAGATAAAATGACAGCTTTAGTCAAACTATCAGCTGGATTTTTATCAGTGTGTATCTTATTGACACACACGGTTCCTTGTTATATAATATCTCTAATAAAATGTAATCTAATGTCTATGTGCTTTGATTTACCATGGAAAACTAAATTTTTAGACAAATGTAATACAGATTGACTATCAGAGAAAATATTAATAGCTGAATCATAATGCTTGAGTTCAGAAGACAAGCCTTTGATCCATAAGGCTTCCTTTACCGCCTCGGTGAGTGCAATGTACTCGGACTCAGTGGTGGAGAGGGCAACAACGGACTGCATGTTGCACTTCCATGAAATAGCCCCACCGTAGTCAGTGAACACATATCGAGTCAGTGATTTTCTGGTATCAATGTTACCTGCATAATCAGCATCTGCAAAGCCTACCAAAATGTTTGAAGCATCAACATTTTTTACCAAATCATAAAGATAAATTAGATGAACATGATAAATATCTGAGAAGCCATTTGAGGGCATGCCAATGGGGCTTCCCAGGAGTGGCCATAAATCTACTCAAGGTGCAGATAGCAAAAGCAATGTCAGGCCTGGTGCAAATCATAGAGTACATTATACTACCAACAATGCTAGTGTAACACCCCAAGCTTCTATGGTACGTTTCCCTTCGAATAATGCGATAGCGTGTGTTGTACGCAACCTCGAGTTCTAACACACACCACAACTAATTAAACTAGCCGTTGTGAATAGTAATACCTACTTTTTGAAATCATATATATATTCTATATTTCAAAATGGACTTTATTTTTGGATTCAGAATATCAAAATTATCCTAGGGTGAAATTTTGGTACATTTCTGATAACTTTCATATTTTGATGAATAGTGAAAATTACTAAATTTTAATTAAAAACAACTTTTTTAATCAAAATAATTAATAGTGATAAATTGTGAATTTGAGTGGTTTTAAAGTATATTTAGAATATATTTTTACCATTTAATATAATCTTGGTCATTGGACATAATTTTACAATTAAACCGAACATAAACAAGTGTCAATCTTTTGATAGTTATTATCTCTTAAAAACACGCTTTTTGTTTTGACAGCGGGAATTAATTTTAAATTAATTTCTGCCACTTCTGTGTTTTGAATTTAGAAAAATGGATTCCATATTTGGAATCAGGATGTTCAAATTGTGTAAATAGGTAACTTTTATTTTTAGACATTTTGAATAATTACTGCGGTAAATATTTTATTTACCATGGTTAAGGGTAAATCCGGTAAATAAGGGTTAAAAAAATAATATTATAATAATACTAAATTACCCTAATACGTGTCTCAACCCTATTGGTTGATAAATGGTCGACCATGGGCATCTTTGGGTCTATTGTGGGACCCCATGGATCCACTTGTAAGTGATAATGACACATTATATTAATAAAGTTAAAATAAAAATAAAAATGGCATAAGCTTACATCTTTTAGAAGAACAATTGTTACATAGGGTTATACATGTTGGATTTTCGATTATAAATATTCATTATAAAGCTAAAACGATTTCCTACATGATGATATTTTATTTATAATTTTTAGACATCAAATAAGTTAAATTATTAATGACACAATAATGATGCAATGTTTACCTCATTAATAAATCATTTAAATAAATAAAATTATAATGATTAAAATATTATCTAAAACCTGTCCAATTCTTATTGGTTGATGTTATTTAGAATATGAGTCATCTTATCTTCGACCTCAATGATTTTTGGACCATTATAAACCGAATACAAATATATTATAAAGTAATACTTTCACACTTTCCTAAAGAGCCCCTCCTCTCCCTTATAAAAGGAGACCACTTCTACTCATTCCTCACACCTCTCAAGCCACTTGGCTCGTCCAAACTCTGCCCAAATACTCTCCCAACATCCCTCACTACAACCTAGAGGCCTTAGTTTGATCAGAAAGCCAACCTAAGGAGCCCTTTTGATCAAATCAAAAGGAAGAACCCGAAGAAGAGGTAATGATTTCACCACCCTTTTCTAAGTTCCTTTCTTCTTCCACTTCCTCTTTCTTTGTTCTTACCATTCTAAAATAATAACTCCAGTATCTTACATATACTGTGATGTTATTATAAATATGGTACAACCATATTCAGTATTCTATCCACCCTTTGAATAACATGTCACCATACGTGCGTACGTACGGCTTACCGTCTCCACGTCGTGGTGTAATTGTTATTCAATATATTATTATTTGGATGGGTATAATAATGATGTGTAACTCATGTAAATAATAAATATAACATGTTAATGATTCTGTATATATAATATACCATCCATTTATATATTATTTTAATATCAAAAAAATGATATTGTCGCTCGTGCGTACGTACGGACTACCGTCTCCACGAACGCGATGAGATTCATTCTCCATCGTATCCATTCAAGTATAATTATCATTTGATGATTTAAAAATGATGTTTAAGGACTTGATATCATTCTGGATATGAATAATATACAACCTATCCTTTACAAACATGTCTTACGTAACAAAACATATAAAAGAAAACAAGTATGTTAACACCCGATATAATGATAATACTAAGATATTCTTATCAAATCAATATTAAAAGATCATATATGATATCATATTAATGTATATGACTCTTGTATAATTTAATAACAATTATTTCACCATTATACAGGAGGTTAACCTACCACAACCAAGGAAAAGTACAAGGTAAGGGTTATTTCACAATCTCTTCATTATTCGAGGTTGTTTATACGTAATAATCTACTGGGATCTCTTTATCATCCACATCCATGTTTCTTCGAAATGTATTTCAAAACATTTTTACTATTTACAAGAATATGGGTTAAAGTCATTTATACCCTTGTTTGACTTTTTATAAGAGGTTTATAAAGGAATCTTTCCGTCGTTTTCAAAACAAGGTCCTTTTTAACCTTTTCGACAGAATTGAGGTAAGAATGTTTTTTTTTAACTTATACAGCGGGTGCGGTTATTTTCCGCCGTTATAAAATCGTCGAAGATTTCCATACAAGCTTATAAGAATATTTTCAAAGAAAATGTTTTATTTTATATGGATCTTAAATGATTTCAAAATAAAAGGAGATATTTCTTTAAAAAGAATTTTGATTTCATCTATGTCAACATCCTTTGATGGATTTTAAGATTATTTGAAGTTGATTTATTATGATACAAAAATTCTATATTGTATTGAAGGTTTTGTGATATGTTTGACTATGGATGTGCTATTTTTATATCATTCATAGTTTATGGTGAAATTATTGACATCTCGTATGCTAGTTTTAATACGAATGTTTATGTTATGTTTAAACCTTTTCATATGGGAATGCATTGGACTTAATAAGTGACGGGTGGAGCCCGCTATAGCTCCTCGATGCATCGGTAGGTCTCATGAGACAAACTAGTGTCTTGGCACAAGGCCTTGACAAAATCTTATTTGTAGTCTTGGCACGAGGCCTTGGCTATGTGGTTATGATAGTCTGGCATTATGCATTCCAACATTATGAAAGTGGTTATTGATTTTTCCATGTGATTATTCGATTAGTAGAATATACATGTGAATAAGTAAATGGAATTATTTCATTTTATTTATGCCATACTATGTTAAATGTTCAAGTTTAAAAGGCTTTTGTTTTAGTTATACATTGCCTTAAATGTTTATTTTTATTTATGAAAGTTTCCGCTATATTGTTATCCTTACTGGGCATTTGAGCTCACCCCTTTTCTATGTTTTATTTTTCCCAGGAAGTGAAGAAGTAAGTTATGAATGACCTGCAGGGATATTATGTGGAGATATGAGTGTGGATTATGGAGACATTATGTTGTTGTAGTAGTTTTTCATTTTATGATGTAATGTAAAACTTATGAATATATCTAGTGTTTCCAAGGCTACTAAACCAATCGGTCTTTCGAGATTTGATCTTTCTTGTGATCATTCCAATGTTACGAAGTAATGCACCGACTCTGGGTAGCTGGGGTCGGGGCGTTACAGTTGGTATCAGAGGAAGTTTAGTACAAACCTTGGAAGCTAGATTTAGATAAACTCTGATTAGAGCACGTAGACCTAAGATGAACTTTGAGGATTAGTATAGAAGAACTTCCTAGAATTTTGGTATTGTAGAGATTTTGTGAGTTTTCCGAGCAATACATCCCTGTCTGGATACGAGCAGGTAGAGGCGGCTCTGGCACAGATGTACCTAGGGGTAAAACCCGAAAACACCGCTTTGAGCTAGACTCGAACGGGAACTGGTGCACGACAACGGGCCTTGCTGCACTCTTGGTTATGACACTCCCGGGGGATATGCTTAGGATAACTCTCACTATCTTTACAAATCATTATGAAGGGTTTATGAGTATATACTTCCTCAAAGAAAACATTTTTATGATTATGGATTATATCCATAAATAGTTCAATTTATGTTAAGTGTTTTATAAGTATGGGATTATGTATTTTGATTCATAAACTGATCTAGTTTATGCCATTGTTTAGAAATGGCGCCTAGTGGAAGAAATGGAAACCGTATCAATGCACGCACTCCATGTAGGGATTGCCCTCCTGCTCAAGATAATTATAGTGGGGCTGGTGATGCAACTGGTGCTGATCAGCTAATCACCGTACTGGGACAACTTACTCAGGTTATGAATAATAACCTTACCCGTATGGAGCACCCTGATCCGCAGCGTGGAGGATCAATGTTAGATCGATTCATGAGACAACAACCACCAACGTTCAATGGGAGTACAAATCCCTTAGTAGCTGAGCAATGGATATTTTCCCTAGAGAAAATATTTCAGGCTTTGGGGAGTAGTGAAAGGGAAAAAGTAATCATGACAGTTTACCGCCTCACTGGAGATGCTGATCAATGGTGGTCATTGATTCAAAACATGAAGGAAGATGATGAAGTAACAAACATGGAATGGAGGGAGTTTAAAGATCTGTTTTTAGAAAAATACTTTCCTCGCGACCATCGAGCAGATATGGAAAGACAATTTCTGAGTCTAAGACAAAAGGAGGATGAGAATGTCACAAAGTATGAGGCTAACTTTATAAGGTTAGCGAGGTACGCTGGTGATTATATTCGCAACCCAAGAAGTAAGATTGATCGTTTCTTTGGTGGGTTAAAACCATTTCTCCGTCGAGCATTAGTCTCACAATCCTTTTCATCGTACGAAGACATTGTCTCATGTGCTATCAAGACCGAAAAGGAATTCTCTAAGTCTTATAACTTTAAAGCAAAGCAAGAGAAGAAGAGACATGCTGATCAATCTGGGAATGGAAATAAGGGGAAGAAAGGAAAGGTTGAATATCCATCATGTGGTAAATGTGGGAAAAAACACCCCGGTACTTGCTTGAAGGGAATGGGAGTCTGTTACAAGTGCGGTGAAAAAGGCCACCAAGCTCATGATTGCAAGGGGAAGAAGGAAGCTACTACAATTGTAGGGAAATGGGGCATTATGCGAATGCATGCCCTAAGCGTCAGGAGAACTTACCTCAGAAAAGGCCAAGGGATCAAGGCCAGGCTTATGCTATCACTACTGCTGAGGTAGAAGCTCCGAAAGACGTGGTGGCAGGTAATTTAATGGTTTCCTCAAGTTTAGCAAATGCATTATTTGATTCTGGATCATCGCATTGTTTCATATCTTCCCAGTTTGCTAAGAAAATTAGATATTTCCAATTTGATTTAATAAGGGAGTTGTCAGTCAAAACTCCTAAGGGAAGTATCATTGCAACAAAGTTTTGTGAATCAGTTCCCATTAGAGCACATAAATTTTCTTTATCTGCTGATCTCATCGTCATACCTATGATTGAGTTTGATATAATCCTCGGTATGGACTGGCTTTCGGACTATGATGCGAAGATTTATTGTAAGAAGAAATAGGTTACGATTCTTGATGATAATGATAAGGAACACCTTATTTTTAGAGCAGAATCGTCACCACCTAATTCTTATTTAGATCCACCCCCAGTAGCTCAACTTAATTCAATTATTGGAGAGGAAGAGAATGAAATAACTGTCGGTGAGGAATGGAATGTTCAAATAGAGGACGTACCTGTTGTGAAAGAATTTGTAGATGTATTTCCGGAAGATTTACCTGGACATCCTCCAGAACGAGAAGTTGAGTTTTCCATTGATTTGATTCCTGGATCAAGGCCTATATCGAAGACCCCTTATAGAATGGCCACTGTAGAGTTAGTCGAACTAAAGAAACAACTAGAGGAATTGAGTAATAAGGGATTTATTCACCCTAGTGTTTCTCCATGGGGAGCCCCTGTTCTTTTTGTTAAAAAGAAAGATGGATCTATGAGGTTATGTATCGACTACAGGGAGATCAATGCTATAACGATAAATAACAATTATCCCCTACCTCGTATTGATGATTTATTTGACCAACTGCATGGAGCTCAATACTTTTCAAAGATTGACCTTCGATCTGGATACCATCAGTTGTGTGTACAGAAGGAAGACATTCCGAAGACAGCATTTCGAACCAGGTACGGGCATTACGAGTTTACTGTGATGCCGTTTGGATTGACTAATGCACCCTCTGTATTCATGGATCTGATGAATAGAGTTTTCAAGGAGTATCTCGATGAATTTGTTGTGGTATTTATTGATGATATTCTGGTATACTCCAAAACCTACGAAGATCGTGAAAATCACTTGCGCATTATCTTGAAGACTCTGAGGAGGCATGAATTATATGGGAAGTTTAGCAAGTGTGAATTCTGGCTTCAGGAGATTTCTTTTCTTGGCCATATTGTCTCTAAAGATGGAATCTCTGTTGATCCTTCTAAGACCAAGGCAATCCAAGAATGGCCAGCACCTACGAGTATAACTGAGGTACGTAGTTTTATTGGTTTGGCAGGTTATTATCGACGTTTCGTCCAGAATTTTGCCCGATTGGCTAACCCATTAATGAAGCTCACACGTAAAGGGGTTAAATTTGTTTGGACAAAAGAGTGTGAAGAATGTTTCGAAGAACTGAAGAGAAGATTAGTCAATGCTCCTATATTGACTCTACCATCGGGGAATTATGGGTTCGTTATTTATAGTGATGCATCGAAGAAAGGACTTGGTTGTGTCCTTATGCAGAATGATAGAGTTATTGCCTATGCATCACGACAGTTGAAAATTCATGAACAAAACTATCCTACTCATGATCTCGAGTTAGCAGTAGTGATCTTTGCTTTGAAGATATGGAGGCACTACCTCTATGGTGAAAAATGTGAGATTTATACTGATCACAGGAGTTTGAAGTATATTTTCTCACAAAAAGAACTCAACATGAGGCAAAGGAGATGGCTTGAATTACTCAAGGATTATGATTGTATGATACACTACCACCCAGGGAAGGCAAACAAGGTGGCAGATGCTTTGAGCAGAAAAGACCATGGTGTTTTGAACATGATGAGAATTGAAAGGGATCCAATTTTCATGGATCTAGTGAAGATGGACATGGGAATAACCAGGGAAGGTGAAACATCAATGCTTTTTCAAATGGTTGCCAAACCATCTTTACTAGAAAGGATTAAGAGTTCTCAGACCGATGATGAAGAATTTCAGAAGAAGATTAAAGCTGTGAGTGATGGGAGATTAAGAGACTTTGTGTATGAAGATGGAATTTTGAAATTCGGGAAGAGACTTTGTGTTCCCGATTTACCTGATCTAAAAAGGGAATTGCTGGATGATGCTCATAGTTCCAATTTCTCTATACACCCTGGGAGCACCAAAATGTATAGAGATTTGAAGGAACATTTTTGGTGGGACAACATGAAGAGGGAGATTGCTGATTTTGTGTCAAGATGTATGGTTTGTCAACAAGTGAAAGCTGGAAGGCAACAGCCTGGAGGAGTCATGCAACCTCTTCCCATACCGGAGTGGAAATGGGACAATATTACGATGGACTTTGTCATGGGGCTACCAAAGACTCCTAGAAGGAACGATGCAATATGGGTTATTGTTGATCGTCTTACCAAGTCAGCACATTTTCTTGCTATAAGAGAAGATCTACCCCTGGAACGTCTAGCAAGACTATACATTAATGAAGTTGTAAGACTTCATGGAGTTCCCCTATCGATTTTTTCTGATCGTGATCCCCGTTTTACTTCAAGATTTTGGAAAAGTCTTCAGAAATCCCTGGATACTGAACTTCATTTGAGCACTGCTTACCACCCTCAGACAGACGGACAATCAGAACGGACTATTCAGACCTTAGAAGACATGTTGAGATCTTGCTCACTAGATTTTCAGGGTATGTGGGATCAATATTTACCACTAGTAGAATTTTCCTATAACAATAGCTTCCATTCGAGTATTCAGATGGCACCATATGAAGCGTTATACGGAAAGAGATGTCGTACACCAACCTGTTGGGATGACGTTGGTGAAAGAAAACTTGTAGGCCCAGAACTGGTGGAGGAAACGGTGGAAAAGGTGAAGGTAATCCAAAATCACATCAAAACAGCTCAAAGTAGGCAGAAGAGCTATGCCGATAATAGAAGGAAGGATTTGGAATTTCAAGTCGGTGATCATGTTTTCCTGAAGGTATCTCCGTGGAAGGGAGTCATACGTTTTGGTAAGAAAGGTAAATTGAGTCTCAGGTACATCGGACCTTTCGAAATTCTAGAACGAATTGGGGCTGTAGCTTACCGATTGGCAATGCCGCCAAGTCTCTCCAAAGTTCACGATGTGTTCCACGTATCTCTGTTGAGAAAATACATGCCTGACCCAACGCATGTACTCACCTATGAAGAATTAGAACTGGAACCCGATCTGTCTTATTGCGAAGAGCCCGTCAGGATTCTTGATACAAGAGAACAAGTGCTGAGAAACCGGACGACGCGTCTGGTAAAAGTTTTGTGGAGAAACCATAAGATGGAAGAGGCAACGTGGGAACCCGAGGAACTTATGATGAAGAACCACCCGAGTCTTTTTATGCAGTAATACCCTAGAAATTGCGAGGACGCAATTATTTGAAGGAGGGGAGAATGTAACACCCCAAGCTTCTATGGTACGTTTCCCTTCGAATAATGCGATAGCGTGTGTTGTACGCAACCTCGAGTTCTAACACACACCACAACTAATTAAACTAGCCGTTGTGAATAGTAATACCTACTTTTTGAAATCATATATATATTCTATATTTCAAAATGGACTTTATTTTTGGATTCAGAATATCAAAATTATCCTAGGGTGAAATTTTGGTACATTTCGGATAACTTTCATATTTTGATGAATAGTGAAAATTACTAAATTTTAATTAAAAACAACTTTTTTAATCAAAATAATTAATAGTGATAAATTGTGAATTTGAGTGGTTTTAAAGTATATTTAGAATATATTTTTACCATTTAATATAATCTTGGTCATTGGACATAATTTTACAATTAAACCGAACATAAACAAGTGTCAATCTTTTGATAGTTATTATCTCTTAAAAACACGCTTTTTGTTTTGACAGCGGGAATTAATTTTAAATTAATTTCTGCCACTTCTGTGTTTTGAATTTAGAAAAATGGATTCCATATTTGGAATCAGGATGTTAAAATTGTGTAAATAGGTAACTTTTATTTTTAGACATTTTGAATAATTACTGCGGTAAATATTTTATTTACCATGGTTAAGGGTAAATCCGGTAAATAAGGGTTAAAAAAATAATATTATAATAATACTAAATTACCCTAAAACGTGTCTCAACCCTATTGGTTGATACATGGTCGACCATGGGCATCTTTGGGTCTATTTTGGGACCCCATGGATCCACTTGTAAGTGATAATGACACATTATATTAATAAAGTTAAAATAAAAATAAAAATGGCATAAGCTTACATCTTTTAGAAGAACAATTGTTACATAGGGTTATACATGTTGGATTTTCGATTATAAATATTCATTAGAAAGCTAAAAAGATTTCCTACATGATGATATTTTATTTATAATTTTTAGACATCAAATAAGTTAAATTATTAATGACACAATAATGATGCAATGTTTACCTCATTAATAAATCATTTAAATAAATAAGATTATAATGATTAAAATATTATCTAAAACCTGTCCAATTCTTATTGGTTGATGTTATTTAGAATATGAGTCATCTTATCTTCGACCTCAATGATTTTTGGACCATTATAAACCGAATACAAATATATTATAAAGTAATACTTTCACACTTTCCTAAAGAGCCCCTCCTCTCCCTTATAAAAGGAGACCACTTCTACTCATTCCTCACACCTCTCAAGCCACTTGGCTCGTCCAAACTCTGCCCAAATACTCTCCCAACATCCCTCAATACAACCTAGAGGCCTTAGTTTGATCAGAAAGTCAACCTAAGGAGCCCTTTTGATCAAATCAAAAGGAAGAACCCGAAGAAGAGGTAATGATTTCACCACCCTTTTCTAAGTCCCTTTCTTCTTCCAATTCCTCTTTCTTTGTTCTTACCATTCTAAAATAATAACTCCAGTATCTTACATATACTGTGATGTTATTATAAATATGGTACAACCATATTCAGTATTCTATCCACCCTTTGAATAACATGTCACCATACGTGCGTACGTACGGCTTACCGTCTCCACGTCGTGGTGTAATTGTTATTCAATATATTATTATTTGGATGGGTATAATAATGATGTGTAACTCATGTAAATAATAAATATAACATGTTAATGATTCTGTATATATAATATACCATCCATTTATATATTATTTTAATATCAAAAGAATGATATTGTCGCTCGTGCGTACGTACGGACTACCGTCTCCACGAACGCGATGAGATTCATTCTCCATCGTATCCATTCAAGTATAATTATCATTTGATGATTTAAAAATGATGTTTAAGGACTTGATATCATTCTGGATATTAATAATATACAACCTATCCTTTACAAACATGTCTTACGTAACAAAACATATAAAAGAAAACAAGTATGTTAACACCCGATATAATGATAATACTAAGATATTATTATCAAATCAATATTAAAAGATCATATATGATATCATATTAATGTATATGACTCTTGTATAATTTAATAACAATTATTTCACCATTATACAGGAGGTTAACCTACCACAACCAAGGAAAAGTACAAGGTAAGGGTTATTTCACAATCTCTTCATTATTCGAGGTTGTTTATACGTAATAATCTACTGGGATCTCTTTATCATCCACATCCATGTTTCTTCGAAATGTATTTCAAAAATTTTTTACTATTTACAAGAATATGGGTTAAAGTCATTTATACCCTTGTTTGACTTTTTATAAGAGGTTTATAAAGGAATCTTTCCGTCGTTTTCAAAACAAGGTCCTTTTTAACCTTTTCGACAGAATTGAGGTAAGAATGTTTTTTTTAACTTATACGGCGGGTACGGTTATTTTCCGCCGTTATAAAATCATCGAAGATTTCCATACAAGCTTATAAGAATATTTTCAAAGAAAATGTTTTATTTTATATGGATCTTAAATGATTTCAAAATAAAAGGAGATATTTCTTTAAAAAGAATTTTGATTTCATCTATGTCAACATCCTTTGATGGATTTTAAGATTATTTGAAGTTGATTTATTATGATACAAAACTTCTATATTGTATTGAAGGTTTTGTGATATGTTTGACTATGGATGTGCTATTTTTATATCATTCATAGTTTATGGTGAAATTATTGACATTTCCTATGCTAGTTTTAATACGAATGTTTATGTTATGTTTAAACCTTTTCATATGGGAATGCATTGGACTTAATAAGTGACGGGTGGAGCCCGCTATAGCTCCTCGATGCATCGGTAGGTCTCATGAGACAAACTAGTGTCTTGGCACAAGGCCTTGACAAAATATTATTTGTAGTCTTGGCACGAGGCCTTGGCTATGTGGTTATGATAGTCTGGCATTATGCATTCCAACATTATGAAAGTGGTTATTGATTTTTGCATGTGATTATTCGATTAATAGAATATACATGTGAATAAGTAAATGGCATTATTTCATTTTATTTATGCCATACTATGTTAAATGTTCAAGTTTAAAAGGATTTTGTTTTAGTTATACATTGCCTTAAATGTTTATTTTTATTTATGAAAGTTTCCGCTATATTGTTATCCTTACTGGGCATTTGAGCTCACCCCTTTTCTATGTTTTATTTTTCCCAGGAAGTGAAGAAGTAAGTAATGAATGACCTGCAGGGATATTATGTGGAGATATGAGTGTGGATTATGGAGACATTATGTTGTTGTAGTAGTTTTTCATTTTATGATGTAATGTAAAACTTATGAATATATCTAGTGTTTCCAAGGCTACTAAACCAATCGGTCTTTCGAGATTTGATCTTTCTTGTGATCATGCCAATGTTACGAAGTAATGCACCGACTCTGGGTAGCTGGGGTCGGGGCGTTACAGCTAGCATATAGAATTTTAGACATAAATTGCACGTCATCATCAACAGTGGGTGCTTGTGTTAAAGACAACTTAAAGTGAAGAGAAAGAGGTACATTCACAGGTTTTAGAGATTCAAACATGTATCTCTTTAAAATCTTTAAAATATAAGCATGTCGAGATAAGTAGAGCAATTTGTTAGGTCTATCTCTAATGATTTCAACACCTAAAATCTTCTTAGCTGCACCTAAGTCTTTCACTTCAAAATTGACTTTCAGTTGGGATTTAATAGAAGTGATAAAACTCATATTCTTACTTATGATCAGCATGTCATCTACGTAAAGCGAAAGGTAAATCATGAAACCTTGAATTGACTTGAAGTAGACGCATGCATCATATTGGCTCCTGGTAAATTGGTTATTTAACATAAAGGAAATGAATTTATTATACCATTGCCTTGATGCCTATTTTAAACCATACAGGGACTTATTAAAAGGAAAACTTGGTTGGATTTGAATTCCATTGAATAACCTTCAGGAGGTTTCATATAGAGTTTTTCATTCAAATCCCCATGCAAGAAGGCAGTTTTAACATCAAGTTGCTCGATGTGCAGATCGAGATAGGCAGTGAAGGCTAACAGGAGCTGAATGGAAGAGTGTTTGAGAACATGGGAAAATATTTCAGGATAGTCAATTCCCTCTCTCTGAAGAAATCCTTTGGTGATTAGCCTAGCTTTGAACCTTAATTTATTTCCCTCTGTTTTGTCTTCCATTCTCTTATAAATCCACTTGGACCAAATCACATTAGCATTCACAGGCTTGTGAACAACGGTCCAGGTGTGATTTTTCTTTAGAGATTGAATCTCTTCATTCATGGATATGATCCAATGCTTTGAATCCTTATCCATTAAATCTTGCCTATACGATTGAGGATCATCGTTGATGAGATCTTGGGCCACATGAATAGCATATGATGTCATATCATACTGGCTCAACCGAGCAGGAGGTCTAGAGACCCTCCTTTGTCTATCTCGGGTTAATTGATAATCTTGATGATCGGTGGAAGGTCCAAAGTCTGAGTCTAAACCAGAACTCGTCTCAGAATCAGCCACATCAGTGGGCAGAGGAGGAGGAGGAATATACTGAACATCAGTCTCAACATGAGTAAATGGCTCATGTTCATCAGACTTATGAAAGTCTGGATCAGAACTGCCAGGTGTATCAATCCTAGTCTTAGAAGCAGAGGACTCATGGAAGACAACGCCTCTATTAAAAATGAACCGTTGGTATCCCGCTTTATCCACCCATAGTTTATATCCTTCAACTCCATCGGGGTAACCAACAAAGATTCACTTGAGGGATCTAGGCTCAAGTTTGTCAGTCTTGATATGGGCATAGGTTGTACACCTGAAGACCCTTATGTAGGAATATGATGGGGTCTTGCTGGTCTATAGTTCTTCTGGAGTAATCAATTGATTCACAGAAGAGGGACACATGTTAATCAGGTACACTACAGTTCTTGTGGCCTCATCCCAAAAAGATGTAGGGAGCCCCGAGCGAGAAAGCATGATGAGGAATCTTTCAAGGATAGTTTGATTCATCCTCTCTGCTAGGACATTCTGTTGGGGAGTTTCCCTAATAGTTTTTTGCCTCTTAATACCTTCATAATCACAGTATTGAATGAACTTAGTGGACAGGTATGCAAGGCCATTGTCAGATCTCATTGTCTTGACTTTCTTCCCAGTCTGATTCTCGACTGAGGCTTTCCAGGTTTTAAATGTTTGGAAAACATATAATTTTTTTTGAGGATGTATACCCAAACCTTCCTGGAGTAATCATCGATAAAGGTGATGAAATAGAAACCTCCACCATGAGAGGAGGTCCTGTCCGGCCCCCACAAATCCGAATGGATGTAACAAGTGGGGCTGCTTCCTTGAAGGACGATCTATTGAAGGTCGCTCTTTTATCCTTTCCCAACACACAATATTCACAAAATGGGAGATTCGTAGGTGTGATGTCATTCAAAACTCCTTTCTTGCTGAGTTCTTCAAGCCCTTTGGAGCTTACATGCCCCAGCCTTCTATGCCAGAGCATAGTGTTGTCAGTGTTCGTAGTATAAACACTACCCAACTATCTTGAATGGGTCCTGCCATTCAAGACATACAAACCATTCACAAGGGATCCTTTGATGATGGTTTTTGATCCTTTTAAGACTTTGATAGTACCAGATTCAGATACAAAAGTATATCCCTTTTGATCTAGGACTCCTAGGGAGATCATGTTTTGTTGCAAGTTGGGGACCCACCTTACATCAAGTAAGGTGATTATGGAATGGTCATCCAATTCTATCAGGGTAGATCCTCTGCCCTCAACCTTGAATTTCTTATTATTTCCTAATAGGACGTCCCCTTCCACTTTCTCGACCAGATCTAAGAAAGACTCTCTATGGGGACACATATGGAAGGAGCAGCCATAATCAAGGACCCACTCACGGTCGAGTGTATGGCTGGACACATTTAGGACTTCGGCCATGTCATAACCAGAGTCAACAATAAGATACTGGTCAGTGGTCTGTGCGTGCTATTACTCTCTCTTAAGCTTCCTACACTCGAGCTTAATATGCCCAAGCTTCCCACAATGGAAGCAAGTAACTTTTCTGTCTTTATTATCATTATTCTTTGACTTTTTTTCATGCCTTGGTTCTTTACTATTCCTACTTTTATCTCTGCTAACATGTTTCTTTTTGCTTTTAACCTGAGGTCTACCCCTAGTGAACAAACTCTCAGCCTAACCTTTCGCCTTAGGTTTTGAGTGAAGGCCCTAAGTTAGAAGGGCGGACATGACTTCTTCTATAGTCAAGGAGTCATGACCATACATCATGGTCTCAACCAAAGTACTATAACTATGGTCTAGGGAGATCAGGAGAATAATAGCCTGGTCCTCATCATCTATCGTGACATCTATATTGGCTATGTCTAGCATGATTTTATTGAACTCATCAAGATGGGATTTCAAGGAAGATCCTGGTCTCATCCTAAAAGTGAACATGCGGTGCTTCTTACAGAGCCTACCAACTTGGGAGGCAGTCATGTAGAGCTTCTCTAACTTGAGCCAGATGCCGACAGCAGTGGACTCAAAGGCCACTTCTCTAAGGACTTTATCTCATAAGGACAATAAGAGGGAACTATGGGCTTTAACTAGAATGTCATTGGGGACCGGTTGGTGTTCAGTTATGGTATGACCAGCTTTATTAATAGTTGTTATGGGTTTAGTAGGCCCAGACAGGGCATCAATAAGACCTTGTTGGACTAATAATTCCCTCATTCTTATGCGGCATAAATTGAAGTCATTGTCTCCATCAAATTTTATGATTTCATACCTCATTGTAGACATATTTATATACACTGAGTTGATGCCATGTAATTGGGGACAATGAGAGAGTACGCCCCCAAAAGACTGGCCAATACTCACTGGGAATAAATTTGTACAATGTGTAATAAAAAACAAAAAGAATATTTAGTGAAGGCAATAATTTCAGTCTTAATAAATAACTAAAGACAACAAAGTATTGGCAGAATTAAACAAATACAGTGCGGAAAACAGAAAAACCCAATCTATTAACACAATTAGTGATAGGCTGGATAGTGAACCGAAAATAGTAAACCGGATTTTAATAAGGCTAGATCAAAATACAGAAAATGGCAGATTCAACAGGTTTGTAAGCAGTAACAGATATGGTTCGGGCAAGATTATAAAAAAAAATTGAACATGCAAACTACAGAAGACAATAAATAGCATACATAATCATATAGAAACAAAGGAATACGACTGTAATTACAAGCTAATTGTGCAGATATAACCAGCAAGTAAAGAATACAGCAGGCCATTGAAAACAAACAGCAATGTAAAACTAAACCGAAACCAAAGAGTGGCTCTGATACCACTTGTTACGATGGTGAATGGAGAAATGGTGGGTGCAACAACATCCAGCGAACAACAAATAGAGCAAATTGGTGCCAGTGACTCACAAAAGAACAGAAAACAAAAGAATAGAAAACAATATGCAAGAATTAAAAGGACATGCAATATTTATGTGCTTCGGACCCTTTGGGTCCTACTGCTCAGCAAGAACACCCCATACGCACGCATTTATTAACTCCCTAAAGAGAAAACGATAGCTGTCGCAAACAGCAATATAACAGAACCAATACAGAAATGAAGCACAAATGATTTGGCTTACAATGCCGGAGTTAAACTCCGGCGGTCCTGTTCTCTTCGTGCTGGGATGCAAGGAGACACGTCATCTTGATCCAGTCACCCGATCTTCCTCTTCTGGATCGAGTGGTTCTTCCACAAGAACAGGCGTCGCACGTCCTCCACCAGGGAAGGTAGATCGTCTCCTTCAAGAATCGGCAAGGCTATGTTGCCAGGAGATCGACAGGCGCAGAACACTCTGAAGGTGTTGTCCGGAGTAGGCGATAAAGAGTGTCGCCGCAGGAGCCGAGAGCCAGTATAGGGAAGAACTTCTTTGAAAAAAACTGATCAGAAATCAAGCGTCACCCCCTGTGGAAGGAGCTGAGGCAGGGGTGATTAATTCCGCTGTGAGAGGCCGTTCGAGTAACCGATTGCCCTAACCAGGGTGTGCCACAAAGCAAAGGGAAACAGAACGCCGCTAAACCATTCGAATGTCACTGCACAGATGGACGACCAAAACAATTTGGGCGGTGATCGTAATCAGAGGTCGAGAAGCAAAGGGCGGCTGGATAGGGATTGTCAGCATGGAACCTCTTGTATGCGGGAGAGCAAAAGAAATATAGTGCACATAAAAAAATGGAAACAGGTAGAGTTAAAAGAAAATGAATTTAAATAAAAACAATAAATGAATTAATTCATTAATTCACCGTCGGTAGTCCCAAAAGAACCGGTGTCTGAGCATGGTTAGGGCGGGTTCGACCATGTTGAGTGACAGGATCATGAGGAGGACGGAGAGGAGAATGATGAGCGGTGCAGGCATGAGCTCTGGTACATTACCTGAAGAAGCCCGATGATAATGTAGAGATGGTTCAGGAAATCCATCTTCCGCCCACATACTCGCGGCGTTGGACAGTCCCAGAACAACCGGTGAAGGCGCATGGATACACCGGGTCTGAAGGACAGGAGCAGCCCGAGGACTGAGAGGAAAAAGGCTCCCACTGAAATGGATTTCAATGCTCCAGAGGAGAGGGAGGAGCGTGGTAAATTGCCAAGGATGAATACCATGGCTTAGTTGCGATTTAAATCACCGAAGGATGAAGAGCGTGGTAAATTACACTCACATTATAAAACTGTCAAACTATAAATGGTGTTTGAGGGTATTTAATATACACATTAAAAAGCCTTAAAACAATGCAAAAAAATTGATCCGAATGAAAACATAATAAGTAAAAAAAATAAAAACGTTTGTATGAAAATAATTGGGGGAAAAACATTGATGGGAATAGGATAAAAATAGAAAGAAAGAAAGACGTTTCAAAAGAATATACATTATACATTAGTAATAATATATAAATGGAATAAACAAATAAATAAATTTGTTTAGATATTAGGATAATTAAAATTATAAAATAAATTGAATTCATAAAAAATAATAAAAAATGTTATATAGTTAATGTCGTTGCATGGTCGGCATTCTTTTAATCAATGTTCAATTCATCCTTTTAACCATGTCATGCAATTCAAGGACAATTTTTTCCTATCGTAGTCCTTTGTGATTACAATAGTACTAAAAATTCCAAATACAAGAAAGACCTAAGACTTTAATTGTGGTTTATTAGCATTTCTTTTGTGATTTAAACCACCGATAAATGATGTTTGATGCTTTCTAATAGCGTCATATATTTTCATGTTGATAATCTTTTTGTAGTGGATTTTTCTGCAACACTTTTTTTATTTAATAACAATTTAAACAACAACTAAATAATTAACGACCTTTTTATGTATTATTTTTTAAAATTTATAATTTATTATATATTGTCAAATAAATGTATGACTATATATATATCAACATAATATATATCAATGTATATAAATATTCAAAAACGGATTTAAATATCTATAAATATATATTAACATAATTTTTTTTTCAAAAATATAATATATATATATATAAATATATTATTAAATATAACAGTATATATACCCACATAATATATAAAAATAAATTGATATATATATATACACATTAATACATTTACATATCTATAAATATATAAAAATATAAATTGATTAACATAAATATATCTAAAGACATATATATATATATAATTATTAATAAAGGCAAAGAATTATACATAAATACATATATATACATATAGATACATATAACTTTATATATCCACATAATACCTATAAATATATATAAATATAAATGCATATGAATATATATATATATATAACTGTATATAAATACAATAAATATGCATAAATATATATAAACACACACAGACACACACACACACACATATATATATATATAATTAATGATAATTATATATATATAACCATATAAAGGTACATAAATACACACACATAAAGATATATATACATATATATATATATATAAGGCATTTGAGGGTAAAATTAAATTTAAGTTTTCTGTTTTAAATGAAGAGGTCAGGAGACACACTTAGGAGAAATAGTTTTTAGAGATTTTAGTCACAGAGAACAGGGGGAGAAGCCAGGACCAGGGGAAGAGCAGTCGAGGAACGAGCAGAGGCATAAGCAAATCTAGACCAAAGCAGAGAGATTTTGAATGTCATCATAGTGGTAAGAAGGGGCATGTTAAGACGTTTTATTATTAGCTTAAAAGAGAGAACCAGAATCGTTTGATGAGGCAATGGAGAGTGAATAGAAAGATAGATGAGTTGCACAAATGGGTGATGAGATGACATCATTGCATGACAACCACACTTTTGAGCTGGTGAGGTTACCGACTGGGAAGTGAACTTTACAAAATCTGTGGATTTATCAGATTAAAAATGAAGAATCCAGTTCGGTTCCACGATACAATGCATGGTTAGTTTTCATAGTCTTCCATCAGAAGAAAGATATTGTCATTGATGAAATTTTCTCACATGTGGTCAAAATTTCTTCTATTAGGGTTGTTCTCGGTTTAGCTGCTATTTTGGATTTGCAGATTGAACTTATGGATATAATGACAACTTTCCTGCATGGAGATTTAGAGGGGGATATTTATATAGAGCAGCCAGTGGGTTTTGTTGAAACATGTAAAGAAAATCATGTCTGCAAGTTGAAGAAGAGTTTGTATTATTTGAAAAATACTCTGAGGTAGTGTTATAAAAAGTTTGAATCTGTTATTTCTCATCCGGGTTTCAGGGAGACATCTTCTGATCATTGTGTTTTTGTTCAAAGATTTACTGATGATGTTTTTATTATAATGTTTCTTTATGTTGGTGATATGCTAATTGTTGGCCATGATACTTCTAGAATTGAATGATTGAAGAAGGATCTTTGTTATTCTTCGGTGATGAAATCCTTGGGGCCAGCACGAATGATTCTTGGCATGACGATCTCCCATGAGAGGAAGTCCAAGAAATTGTGATTATCTCAGGCGAGATACATTGAGAAGGTTCCTCGGAGATTTTATATGGATAGAGATAAAGTGGTTAGTACTCTTTATTTACATTTTGAGCTCAGCACCAGTCAATCACCTTCTACTGATGAAGATAGAGAGGAGATTCATCACATATATTATTCATCTGTCGTTGGTTGATTGATGTATGCTATGGTATGTTCTTAACCTAATAAAGCTCATGCAGTTGGTGTGGTCATTAGTTTTCTATCAAATCCAGTTAGATCACATTGAAGAGAAGTGAGGTACATTTTTCGTTATCTTCGTGGTACTTCTGATTTGAGATTATATTTTGGAAAAGTGGAACCTATGCTTTGTGGCTTTATAGATTCAGATCTGGGAGGAGATATCGATTTGAGGAAGTCTACTTCATTCTATTTGATCACTTTTGTAGGGGGAGTTGTATCTTGGTAGTCTAGATCGTAGAGATGTGTTGTTTTATCTACCACAGAGTCAGAGTTTATTGCAGCTACTGAGGTGTGCAAAGAATTGTTTTGGATGAAAATGTTTATATTCAAAAGCTTAATTTAAATCAAGACATGTTTATGTTATATTGTGATAGTCAAAGTGCAATTTTTTTGGGAATAAATTCCACTTTTCATGGTAGGTAGAAATATATCGATGTCCGATATCAATGGATCCGCAACGTCCTTGATTCAAGACAATTAGTGCTTGAGAAGATCCACACTGATGACAACAGGTCAAACATGTTGACTAAAAGCTTACCTAGAGGGAAATTTGAGACTTTCTGACTAATTGATGGGTTGGTGATGATCCCCACATGAGTCAGAGTGGGAATTTTTTTGGGCGCCTTCAATGTTGAAAAACTATGTAACACCTCCTCAATTAGAGCACCACATAGTTTCTCTTTTAATGGGGTGTTTTAATACGGGCCAACACCGCGTGATTTAATTCATGCGGTGACACTCTTTTGATGTGACGACATTATTTGACATGGATTCCTTTTCCTATATAAGGAGGCAAAGGTAAGGATTTTTGTAACACCCCGAGCTTCCACGATACGCTTCTCATTCAATAATGCAATAGCTTCCATTATACGCAACTTCGAGTTCTAAAACACTGCAACTAATCAAAGTAGCCGTTATGAATAGTAACAACCACTTTTTAAATTTATAGAAATTTTATATTTCAAAATGGACTTCATTTTTGGATTCGGAATATCGAAATTAGCCTATGTTGAATATTTGGTATTTTTCTAAGAACTTCTAATTTTTTATGAATAGTGAAAAATACTTAAAAACAACTTTTTTAATCAAAATAATCTATAGTGGTAAATTATACTATTTAGTGGTTTTAAAGTATAATTAGAATATATTTTTACCATTTTATCCAATGGTGGTCATTAGAATTAATTTAACATTGAAATTGGACATAAACAATTGCCAATCTTTTGATATAAATTGTTTCTTAAAAACACGCTATTAGTTGTAACAACGGGAATTAATAATAAAATTAATTAATGCAACTTATATTTTTGGAATTTTGTAAAATAGACATCATTTTTGAATTTGGAATATCAATTATATCTTAGGGTGAAATTTTGGCATTGTTCTGAAAAACTTCAATTTTTGATGAATAGTGAAACCCCTAAGTGGTAGTTAAATAACTGATTTTTCGTTTAAATGAAATATTACCACTTCTGTGATTTGATTTTCAAAAATCCGACATACATGGTTGTCATTAAGAAGTAAAATGTGGTTCAATGAGATTAAAATAATTTTTTTGGTGAATAGTAACTTTTAAGTTCTTAATCGCGATTAGAGGTAATTAGTGTAGTTTAAGGTACAAATAATGTCTTAATAATATGAGATGAGCATGACACTTGTCCTACTCCTATTGGATGAGTCATGGCCGACCAAGACAACCCATGGGTCAACTTGGGGACCCCATGGAGCCACTTTAGTTGGAAAATGACATAAATATATATTTATTTAATGTTAAAATTAAATTGACACAAACATGAGTTATTTTACTAAAACAGTTTTTAAGTGGGGTTACACAAGTACATATTTTGACTATAAATATTCATTAGAAATCTAAAAAGATTTACTACATCATAGTATTTTTTTTATAATTTTTAGACATTAAATAAATTAAATTATTTATGACATCATTATGATGCAGCGATGACCTCATTATTTAACGATTTTAATAAAATGGGAAGATAATGCAAAATCCAAGGCTTACACTTGTCCAAAGCCAATTGGATGAGGAGATTTCGAACCCTTATCACCTTATCCTCGAATTATATAAGTGTGGGACCTTTGGAATCCGAAAATCATTGTGTAATAATGTAACAATTCAATCTTTCCAAAAGAGCCCCTCCTCTCCTCTTATAAAAGGCCCCCACCTCTCCCACCTCATTTACACTTTCAAGCCATTTGGCTTGGCGAAACTCTACCCAAATACTCTCCCAACTTCCCCCTCTTACTCCTAGAAGCCTCACTTTGGGCAAAACTCTTCCCAAGGAAGCCTTTGGCTCAGATCAAAAAGAGTTACCCGATTTTGAGGTAATGTCTTCTCTAATGTTGTTTTGTTTTATTTTTCTTCTCCAACCCCCTAAACTCTTTTTATTCATTTCTTTTGTAACAAAACCAGTATCCTCAATATACAAGTATGTTGTTATAATAAGTATTCGAGCTACACTTACACACACCTACATCTAATGGTTAAAGAACATACGGTTTCTGTGGATGGCGAATTTCTGCCTCACGAAACGATGATTGTTCAACACTCATATAACACCTTCAAAGGCGGCCATTAAGATGTCAATATTTTTATATATGATATATAATATGTTTATGTTTTACTTATGCTTCTGTATTTCTCATTTATGGCATACTTTATGATTTCCATTATGGGTAAAACGCGATAATTTCATTTTAGGAAGTGCGGACTACCGCCCCCTCAAAGTGATTTGAATCGTTAATGCCATATGTGGGACGTATAAAGGATGGAGTAAATGGTATTATACACTATATTATACTTGAATTATATTATACATTTATATCATTATGATTTAGTTCCATTAAATATGAAATTTAAATGAAAGTAGCGTTCATGCGTACGTACGGCTTACCGTCTCCATGAACGGTGCATTTCATTTCTTACCTCTAAATGTTACGTAATATTAAAAATGAATGTATATACTGGATATATATGATATATATGACATCTAAATCATGAATATAATTCTGGAGATAATGGATATTCTACCACATAAACAACTTGTAATTATAAGAAGTTTATTGTTGACTCAAGTACCAAAGATCGACAAAACGACCGTTATTAACTTAAATAATTACATGATGTTCATAACATTGTAATAAGTGATATAAAAAGGATAATGAAATTGAAAATGGTTCTTAATAAGGTAGATATTAACTCTAGTTTATTATTCAGGAGGTTAAAGAACGGTTGAGTCAAGTCGGACACAAGGTAAGGGAACTTCCTAACCCAATTTCTATTCTTTGGGTTAATCTCCTACTTTCAAATTATGTCATGATATTATTATGTCGTATATTGTATTTATACTTTCATTATGTGTAAATATAGTGAATACACATAATAGATATATTTTATTTAAAAATGATCTTTTTAAGGACTTCGTCCCAATCCCCTCTCATTGAGGCATATTTGGTTTTATGCACAACATTCTTTTATACGGGGTATAAACCCCTTTGACTTTTACGTTTATTCAAAAGGAATGTTTTTCATATGAAGCGTTTTACTAAACGAAAAAAATGGAATGTTTTTCTTTCCATACTTATGTGGCGACAATGACTTCTCCGCCGCCGTGACCATTATTTGAGTTTCGGCTTCCTCTACAAGCCATCATTTTTTTTAATGAAAAATAAATACAAAGTTTTAAACATTCTTTTATTTTGGTATTGAAAATGGTTTTGAAAGTGTTTTTATTATATCAATGTGTTGTATTGATATCTTGTGATTGAAATATGGAAATGTTATGTTTCCTTTATGCATGTTTTATGTGATATGATTATGTTATGGTTTATGATATGTTTAAACCCATTCATATGAGGAATGCATTGGACTTATTAAGTGACGGGTGGAGCCCGCTATAGCTCCTCGATGCATCGATAGGTCTCATGAGACAACTAGACGTGGAATTGGCCGAGGTCCTTTCCCAATTTGATTTATGGTTTTGGCCGAGGCCTTAATCATTTTAGACGTCTTGGCCGAGGCCTTGACAAAATGTTTCAGAATGTCTGGCATTATGCATTCCATCATTATGAAAGTGGTTATTGATATTGCATGTGATTATTCGACCAGTAGAATATCCATGTGAAGAAGTGAATGGCATTATCTCATTTTACTTTTTCCATATTATGTTGATGTTCAAGTTTAAAAGGCTTTTGTTTTAGTTATACATTGCCTTAAATTTTTATGTTTATTTATGAAAGCTTCCGCAATATTGTTATCCTTACTGAGCATCTGAGCTCACCCCTTTCAATGTTTTAATATTTTCCAGGATGTGAAGAAGTATTTTATGAATGACCTGCAGGGATAGTCAGAAGAGGATATGAGTGTGGACTATGAAGTCTTTGTTATTAGTTTTTCACTTTATGATGTAATGTAAGACTTATGAATGTATCTAGTGTTTCCAAGGCTACTAAACTAATCGGTCTTTCGAGACTTGATCTTTTGTGATCATGCCAATGTTACGAAGTAACGCACCGACTCTGGGTAGCTGGGGTCGGGGCGTTACAGTTGGTATCAGAGGCAGTTTAGTACTAACCTTGGAATCTAGATTTAGATAAACTCTGATTAGAGCACGTAGCCCAAAGATAGACTTTGAGGATTAGTATAGAAGAACTTCCAAGAATTTTGGTATTATAGAGATGTTATGAGTTTTCTGAGCAATACATCCCTGTCTAGATACGAGCAGGTAGAGGCGGCTCTGGCACAGATGTACCTAGGGGTAAAACCCGAAAACACCACTTTGAGCTAGACTCGAACGGGAACTGGTGCACGACAACAGGCCTTGCTGCACTCTTGGTTACGACACTCCCGAGGGATATGCTTAGGATAATTCTCATTTTATTTACAAACCACTATGAAGGGTTATGAGTATATACTTCCTCAAAGAAAACATTTCTTTTTATGATTATGGATTATATCCATAAATAGTTCAATTTATGTAAAGTATTTTACAAATATGGAATTATGTATTTTGATTCATAAACTAATCTAGTTTATGCCATTGTTTAGAAATGGCGCCTAGTGGAAGGAATTGAAACCGTATCAATGCACGCACTCCATGTAGGGATTTCCCTCCTGCTCAAGATAATTATTGTGGATCTAGAGATACAACTGGTGCTGATCAACTTACTACCATACTGGGACAACTCACTCAGGTTATGAATAATAACCTTACTCGTATGGATCACCCTAATACGCAAAGTGGAGGATCAATATTAGACCACTTGATGAGGCAACAACCACCAAACTTCAATGGGAGTACAAATCCTATAGTAGCTGAGCAATGGATAAATTCCTTAGAGAAAATATTCCATGCCTTGGGGAGTAGTGAAAGGGAGAAGGTTGTCATGGCAGTTTACCGCCTCACTGGAGATGCCGATCAGTGGTGGTCGCTGATTCAAAACACAAAGAAAGATGATGACATATCGAATATGGAATGGAGGGAGTTCAAAGAGCTTTTCTTAGAAAAATACTTTCCTCGTGACCATCGAGCAGATATGGAAAGGCAATTTCTGAGTCTGAGGCAGAAGGAGGATGAGAATGTCGCAAAGTATGAGGCTAACTTTACAAGGTTAGCGAGGCATGCTGCCGATTATATACGTAACCCAAGGAGTAAGATTGATCGTTTCTTTGATGGGTTAAAACCATTTCTCCGTCGATCTTTAGTATCACAATCCTTCTCATCATACGAAGATATTGTCTCGTGTGCTATCAAGACAGAAAAGGAATTCTCTAAGTCTTATGACAACAAAGTAAAACAAGAGAAGAAGAGAACGGTGGAACAAGAGACAGATAAAGGGAAAAAGGGAAAGAAGGATTCTCTATTATGTGATAATTGTGGGAAGAATCACCCTGGTACTTGTCTAAAAGGAATGAGAGTTTGTTATAAATGTGGAGAAAAGGGTCACCAGGCTCGTGATTGCAAGGGAAAGAAAGAGGCTATCAAAGTTGAACACTATAATTGTATAGAAATGGGTCATTATGAAAATGAATGTCCTAAGCGTCAGGGAAACTTACCTCAGAAAAGGCCAAGGGATCAAGGGCAATCTTATGCTGTTACTACAATTGAAGCAGAATAACTAATGTATTGGTGCTTTTGGACTGATGGATTATATTTCGGTTATTAGAATAATGTGATATATATATATAAGGATTGTACTACAGTACTTTTTGATTTCAGTAAGGTTTTAATATGATTAAGGTAATCATATTTTTAGTATGTGACAATAAGAGAAACTTTTCTTGTTTGTGGAATCTGATGTTACAATTGATTTTGGAATTTAGAGACCTTTTAGAGAAAGTCTGGATGGAGGTATTTTGGATAACTATTAAGGTTGGAATGGATTAAGTTGAACCATGGATAGTATTGTTTAAGGATCAAGCATTTATGAAGATTATTTTTGAAATATTATAATACTATAGTTTTAGGAAAAAGGACAACCTGCAGGGTGGGGCATAACCTGTCGCGTCGGACAAAGCTGCAGGAATCGAACCCACAATCATAGTGCGACAGGCCTTTATTTCCTACCACTATCCTACAGGAAGTCCCCAGTTATTACAAAAGAATTTTACTAATCTAAATGGTATGTGTTAACATTTGGAACCTTATACAATTAGGATAAGTATAATATTTTTGAGTTCTATTATCTTTTTGAGTGAAAGATGAGTTGGAGGTTGAAACTCTAATTGTCAAGCATAAATATATATACCTATCTCTTATTCAATGAATAAATTAATTCTTAAACTTTAGTAAAGGTATATTAAAAAAAATGTTTTATCCTAATACCTTATATCTTGTTGAACTGATGATATTTTAAATCAACATAGATTGAAGGCTTTGAGGCCCTCTATTTGACAGTTGATTGTGATTGATGACCTCAATCACTCCCTATAAATATTTACGTTTTTCCTCCAATTATATGTCTCTAATTGCCACCAATGTTCTCCTAATCGAGATCATAATTGGGTGGTGACTTTTTCATTTCCCTTTCCCTATTATTAAGGCTAAATTTTATTAATCTTATTTCCGATTTGGGTTTTCCACAAAGGTATTTTCTATTTTCAACCTTTTATTTTCAAAGAAAAATATCAAATTGCGAGGATGCAATTTATTGAAGGAGGGGAGAATGTAACACCCCGAGCTTCCACGATAGGCTTCTCATTCAATAACGCAATAGCTTCCATTGTACGCAACTTCGAGTTCTAAAACACCGCGACTAATCAAAGTAGCCGTTATGAATAGTAACAACCACTTTTTAAATTTATAGAAATTTTATATTTCAAAATGGACTTCATTTTTGGATTCGGAATATCGAAATTAGCCTATGTTGAATTTTTGGTATTTTTCTAAGAACTTCTAATTTTTTATGAATAGTGAAAAATACTTAAAAACAACTTTTTTAATCAAAATAATCTATAGTGGTAAATTATACTATTTAGTGGTTTTAAAGTATAATTAGAATATATTTTTACCATTTTATCCAATGGTGGTCATTAGAATTAATTTAACATTGAAATTGGACATAAACAATTGCCAATCTTTTGATATAAATTGTTTCTTAAAAACACGCTCTTTGTTGTAACAGCGGGAATTAATAATAAAATTAATTAATGCAACTTATATTTTTGGAATTTTGTAAAATAGACATCATTTTTGAATTTGGAATATCAATTATATCTTAGGGTGAAATTTTGGCATTGTTCTGAAAAACTTCAATTTTTGATGAATAGTGAAACCACTAAGTGGTAGTTAAATAACTGATTTTTCGTTTAAATGAAATATTACCACTTCTGTGATTTTATTTTCAAAAATCTGACATACATGGTTGTCATTAAGAAGTAAATGTGGTTCAATGAGATTAAAACAATTTTTTGGTGAATAGTAACTTTTAAGTTCTTAATCGCGATTAGAGGTAATTAGTGTAGTTTAAGGTACAAATAATGTCTTAATAATATGACATGAGAATGACACTTGTCCTACTCCTATTGGATGAGTCATGGCCGACCAAGACAACCCATGGGTCAACATGGGGACCCCATGGAGCCACTTTAGTTGGAAAATGACATAAATATATATTTATTTAATGTTAAAATTAAATTGACACAAACATGAGGTATTTTACTAAAATAGTTTTTAAGTGGGGTTACACAAGTCCAAATTTTGACTATAAATATTCATTAGAAAGATAAAAAGATTTCCTACATCATAGTAGTTTTTTTATAATTTTTAGACATTAAATAAATTAAATTATATATGACATCATTATGATGCAGCGATGACCTCATTATTTAACGATTTTAATAAAATGTGAAGATAATGCAAACTCCAAGGCATACACTTGTCCAAAGCCAATTGGATGAGGAGATTTAGAACCCTTATCACCTTAGACTCGAATTATATAAGTGTGGGACCTTTGGAATCCGAAAATCATTGTGTAATAATGTAACATTTCAATCTTTCCAAAAGAGCCCCTCCTCTCCTCTTATAAAAGGCCCCCACCTATCCCACCTCATTTACACTTTAAAGCCATTTGGCTCGGCCAAACTCTGCCCAAATACTCTCCCAACGTCCCCCTCTTACTCCTAGAATCCTAACTTTGGGAAAAACTCTTCCCAAGGAAGCCTTTGGCTCAGATCAAAAAGAGTTACCCGATTTTGAGGTAATGTCTTCTCTAATGTTGTTTTGTTTTATTTTTCTTCTCCAACCCCCTAAACTCTTTTTATTCATTTCTTTTGTAACAACACCAGTATCCTCAATATACTAGGATGTTGTTATAAGAAGGATTCGAGCTACACTTACACACACCTACATCTAATGGTTAAAGAACATACGGTTTCTGTGGATGGTGAATTTCTGCCTCACGAAACGATGATTGTTCAACACTCATATAACACCTTCAAAGGTGGCCATTAAGATGTCACTATTTTTACATATGATATATAATATGTTTATGTTTTACTTATGCTTCTGTATATCTCATTTATGGCATAATTTATGATTTCCATTATGGGTAAAACGCGATAATTTCATTTTAGGAAGTGCGGACTACCGCCCCCTCAAAGTGATTTGAATCGTTAATGCCATATGTGGGATGTATAAAGGATGGAGTAAATGGTATTATACACTATATTATACTTGAATTATATTATAAATTTATATCATTATGATTTAGTTCCATTAAATATGAAATTTAAATGAAAGTAGCGTTCATGCGTACGTACGACTTACCGTCTCCATGAACGGTGCATTTCATTTCTTACCTCTAAATGTTATGTAATATTACAAATGAATGTATATACTGGATATATATGATATATATGACATCTAAATCATGAATATAATTCTGGAGATAATGGATATTCTTCCACATAAACAACTTGTAATTATAAGAAGTTTATTGTTGACTCAAGTACCAAAGATCGACAAAACGACCGTTATTAACTTAAATAATTACATAATGTTCATAACATTGTAATAAGTGATATAAAAAGGATAATGAAATTGAAAATGGTTCTTAATAAGGTAGATATTAACTCTAGTTTATTATTCAGGAGGTTAAAGAACGGTTGAGTCAAGTCGGACACAAGGTAAGGGAACTTCTTAACCCAATTTCTATTCTTTGGGTTAATCTCCTACTTTCAAATTATGTCATGATATTATTATGTCGTATATTGTATTTATACTTTCTTTATGTGTAAATATAGTGAATACACATAATAGATATATTTTATTTAAAAATGATCTTTTTAAGGACTTCGTCCCAATCCCCTCTCATTGAGACATATTTGGTTTTATACACAACATTCTTTTATACGGGGTATAAACCCCTTTGACTTTTACGTTTATTCAAAAGGAATCTTTTTCATATGAAGTGTTTTACTAAACGACAAAAAGGGAATGTTTTTCTTTCCGTACTTATGCGGCGACAATGACTTCTCCACCGCCGTGACCATTATTTGAGTTTCGGCTTCCTCTACAAGCCATCATTTTTTTAATGAAAAATAAATACAAAGTTTTAAACATTCTTTTATTTTGGTATTGAAAATGGTATTGAAAGTGTTTTTATTATATCAATGTGTTGTATTGATATCTTGTGATTGAAATATGGAAATGTTATGTTTCCTTTATGCATGTTTTATGTGATACGATTATGTTATGGTTTATGATATGTTTAAACCCATTCATATGAGGAATGCATTGGACTTAGTAAGTGACGGGTGGAGCCCGCTATAGATCCTCGATGCATCGGTAGGTCTCATGAGACAACTAGACGTGGAATTGGACGAGGTCCTTTCCCAATTTGATTTATGGTTTTTGCCGAGGCCTTAATCATTTTAGACGTCTTGGCCGGGGCCTTGACAAAATGTTTCAGAATGTCTGGCATTATGCATTCCATCATTATGAAAGTGGTTATTGATATTGCATGTGATTATTCGACCAGTAGAATATCCATGTGAAGAAGTGAATGGAATTATCTCATTTTACTTTTGCCATATTATGTTGATGTTCAAGTTTAAAAGGCTTTTGTTTTAGTTATACATTGCCTTAAAGTTTTATGTTTATTTATGAAAGCTTCCGCAATATTGTTATCCTTTCTGAGCATCTGAGCTCACCCCTTTCAATGTTTTAATATTTTCCAGGATGTGAAGAAGTATTTTATGAATGACCTACAGGGATAGTCAGAAGAGGATATGAGTGTGGACTATAAAGTCTTTGTTATTAGTTTTTCACTTTATGATGTAATGTAAGACTTATGAATGTATCTAGTGTTTCCAAGGCTACTAAACTAATCGGTCTTTAGAGACTTGATCTTTTGTGATCATGCCAATGTTACGAAGTAACGCACCGACTCTAGGTAGCTGGGGTCGGTGCGTTACACTTTTCAACATCACTGTAATCAACAACACTGAGTGAAAATCCCATTTGGTGATCGCCTTTCTTCGATGATTATTTTTTTTCTCTTTGTCTTTCATTCACTACTTTTATTCTTGATTATTACTTTTTAGGTCCCTTCCATTTTTGGGAGTCTCTACCATGTACCTCTAAATTTTAGTGGATCCCTCTTTCTAGACTAGGTCCCATGGTTTTTCCCTTTTGGGGTTTTCCACGTAAAAATTCTGCTGTCCACTTTAGTTTTTTGCACTTAATTTTTCTGATGTGCATCCTCTTTAATTTGGGGGGCGGGGCATATTTTATTTCTGATGCAAGTTTTCCTTTTCTATTGTTCCCATGTTCGTCACTTTCCCATATTTCTCAAAAGATATATACATATATATATATATAAGGTGTTTGAGGTACAATTACATTCAAACACTCACACCCACCGCAAACACACCAAACTGAAAGATAGTTCATAGGCCCTCCAAGGAATAACTCATACAATTTCCCCTATTTATTCTTATATTAAAGGCCCATAGGCCCAAAATTGGATGACTCGAATTCCCCATTTTTTTATCACCCAATGGCCCTACTTGCATTAGTATATACATGGGTCTTCAGGCCTTTCCTACATCATGTCTGGTCACCACCTGCCCGCATCATACCTGCATCACTACCACCTATGTCAATTCCTCTATCATAAATTAATAAGTAATAATTAATAGTTTGAATATGATTAAAATTTAGAATTTAGAAATTATTAGTTAATCATTCTTAATTATTTAAAATGTTAAATAAATAATAATAAATTATTACTAAATAATAAATAATAATAAATAATAGATAATATATAATGAATTATAACAACAAAAAAACAACAATAACAATAACAATAGTAAATAATTACTAAAAAATATGTAATTATATATTAAGAAATTAAAAAGAAAATTAAAAAAATTTAAAAAAACTGAAAAAAATTACAAACTCCCACTTATTATTTAGCAGGGGTTTAAACCGTTGCAAAATGAACCACCACTAAATAAAAAACTGTCGTGAATTAGTGACATTTTTCTAAAACTATTGCTAATTAAATAAAAATTTAATAAATTATCATTGGTTTTGAAAGCCGCCGGTAAATAAAATATCACAAAACACTATTTATTTACAGTTTCCTTCCATAACACTCAACATTGTTTCTGAACTCTAACACGTAACATTATACCTTGTTTATCTCACCACCATATTATTCCCCTAGAAAAAACTCCAAACACTTCTAACTTGTGTTTCATGCACATTAAGCGCTACCTTTTATCAGTGCTAAAAGAAAATCACTAATAAAGGGGGTATTTTTAACCACATGAAATAAAAGCGCCAACAAACGAGGTCTATATGAGCTCTAAAATAGTGATGATAAAGGCTGAGATTTATTATTGTTTTTTAGTGTTGAAAAAGACCTCCTTTATAAGTTTTTTTCATAACCTTTATCAGTGATTTTTTTATACTGACAAAGCAGCCCTCTATAAGTTTTTTTCTTTATTCTGATAAAAGATGTTCATCAAAAAAAAATTATTAAAAATAAAATTTGAATATATAAAAAAAATTATTAATATATATAATATATTTTCATAAATATGAATTATATAATAATAAATATTTATTTACACATAACATATAATATATTTTGAAAATATAGTTTAAAAAAATTATAAACTAATACTAATTATTAATTTGTAAAAATAATTAATTAATTAATAAATATCTTAAGATAAGTTAAAAACATGACCTGAACTTCAATATTACATTAATATGGATCCAACTATCAGTTTGGGATCCATTAGATATAAAACTAAATCTTTCCAAGATCTCTACATTTTCAAGACCCAGGGGAACCCCCATTAGTGTTATTCTTAGTAAAAAGGGCCCATAAAGGCCTCCAAAACTGATTTTTTTGTTGGGATTCCAAGAGTTTTCATCATTTTATGGAATTTATGCTTCATTTAAGAGGATATTATTTCCCTTTTACAGTGAAGAGTTTATTTGGTTTGAGGGAATACGTTCATATATATGTTATAGTGTTCAAATATTAATATTTTTCATTTTTTATGGTTATTTATAATTAAATATACACATATATATTTCAGACAACATCTGATTTCCAAATTCTCATTAATGCTTCGGACCATGTTGAATGGGTTATTCATGTTTTTTTGATCTATTGTGGAAAAAATCTAGGTTATGGAATTTAAGCTATCACCTTGTGAGTTTTTTTATTGGGAATGAAGGTAATTGTATTGCCGATTTTATTACCACTATATGGGGTGGTCGAGACCCCTTTTGCTGGTTTTCTTTATTTCCTCCAAAGTTTTGTAATGTCATACTGGCTAATATTTTAATATAAGGCATACCATTCCTTTCAATATATATATATATTTGTATATAATTACATATAAAAATTTAATTGTATAAATAAATATTTAATCATATTTATATTTAAAAAACATTTTAAATATGTAAATCACATGTAAATAAAATTTAATCATCAATTTTATTTAAAATAAAAATCTATCTATTTTATTTTCAATATAAAAATATATTATTATGTCTATACCGAAAAAAATGTATATATGTGTGTGAGTATGGAAGCTCATTTATTTTATGTGAAAAAATATTAAAGTGGTGGGTTGGATTTTGAGTTTGTCATATATTCCCCATATTATCCCACCTTTGATACATATACATTAGATATGGAAGGTGAATGCACAAACACAAAACCCGAATGAAATTTTGTCCCTTTCTTCGAGAAAGCAAAATAAATCAGATGGGAAACACATGTGTTTTTTTACACCAAAAATATGAGATTTTTTTGACACAAAAAATATAGGTTAAACCCTAGCCGTAAGAAATAACATAAGAAATAGAGAAATCCTCACAAATTGAAGGAAAAAAAGATCAGGTTTTCTTAATATTTGAATCACGAAAAATAAAAAAAATTATATACATGAAATATTTGGTGATTTTCTTAAATAATGGAATATGAAAGGTAAAATAAGGATTTTATTAAAAATAAGGAGTACATATGCATGTCTCAACACACTTGGAATCATATTGTTCAGTGAAAAAAGGAAAAATATATCAGTGTTGAGGAATAATAATAATGAGAAGGCTATACACTTTAGCCTCCTACTCTAGAAAAATAAAAAATACTGTACGCGGTATGTGCACTATGGCACTCAAAAAAATTATCTAGCTTTATGTTTATTCTAAAGAGGTAATAAATTTAATTTTTAAAATACCAACACTTCATCCCCAAATTACATAACAGATTTCCATTTTTTTCTTACACACATACATGTATCTTTTAATTACATATATATATATTACTATAAATATTTACAAATTCATATCTATTCGTACATGTAACTATATGTATGTACAAGTATGTACCTTGAAAATATATAAGAATTTTCAAATATACACAAACATATATATAATTATACATATGAATTAAATCTTATTATATAAATTATATAATGTTTTTTTGTACACACTTTGTATAGTAATTAGATGTTTTATACCAACGTATCAATAAATATATCTATAAATTAATGATCACCTTCAAGCACACACACAGACACAGACACACATATATATGTATCAATGAATACATGTATATATATATATATGTAAAGTAATCTCACATAATTGTGTACACAAATATAAATAAATATATATACAAATTAAGTGATATATGTACCGTATAAAAAAATACACTTAAAATACAGTTATATTATTTGTATATACTTACATAGATGTATAATTGAAAGTAATTACACTAATTTATTTATATGTATGCATGTTTATATCTATGATTCTGTATGTACGTGCACTACTATAGATATGTCTTTTAAAATCGTGTAAAAACACATTTAACAACGCTAAAAAATCATTCTTTTCCTCCACACTGTTAAAGGGGGGTCCCATTTATTGTTGTTAGAAATAGCACTGATAAAGGCCCGACTTGGTGCATTGTACTTCTTGTATAATAACACATTACAACAACTATCTATAACTGATATGAAAAATATATAATTTAATTGAAATAAATTTTACATCATTATATAAAATAAAACACTACTATATGCATTTCATACAATGTTTTGTATAATTATATTTAGAATTACTATCCACAAGTATTTAAAAATATTAATGTTTCACTTCCTTTGGAACATGTGATCCCCTCTAAAAGATGTCTTCCCATGGTATCAGGTGTCGAACAATTCACCTCAACCTGAGAAAAATTATCCGCCTTTATAAGAAAACAAATCTTATGTTAGTGTTGTATTTTTCACCTATATTGCTTCATTTAACACTACAATAATTTTGTATTTATTTACTGAGGAAGTGGGAGACTGCCATTGTCGGTCTCTAATGATTGTATTAGTGGCCGCACATAGTGGTCGCTAGTATGGAAATGTAAATTTGATGGATTTGTTCTGCCCTCGTCATTGTCTTCCCAGATGTCACATACTACAAAAGGCGTTGATGCAACTTTCCACCCCCAACATTGCGCCGCCACCCTCGGTTACCCCTATCGCCACCCCCCCGTCGCCTACCATCACCCCCACCACAACCGCCAATGAACCTGTCACCCCCAACATTTGACCGTCACCGCTCAATCCCACATCTTATTCCTAGATGCTCCCTCTATCCATTGTACATCTACCATATCTAGTAGTCCAAGCTAAATTACCTCCTCTTGTTACCTCCAGTACACCCTGCATTCCCCAATGAATGATCGAAACCAAAACGCAGGTGGTTTAAAGGGTAGTTTTAGTGGCCGCCTGTAGCGGTCGATGTTGAATAATATCAACAGAGCAACATCGAATACCAAAAGCGGTCATAGGGTGGTCTGTAAAGGACTTTAGAGGCCGCTTATAGCAGTTGGTTAAATCCATGTTTCTAGTAATGTTTATTCCTTTAATATAGTTTTATATGATTTATTCATAATGCATTAAGGGTGCTCAATTTTCATGGGGTATATGCATGCATGGAACTGGTCGCGTGTGTTTTATTTTTCTTTGTTCCGAATATTTTTTCATTAGAATATTAGTTTTCCTTACTTATAAAGATTTTTTACCTGGACCATTTATTAGATTACATCCACCGATCATGTTTCATCTAGGATTTGTTTCTTTCACTCGATATCGATCTTGGGTGCCACCGCCCTACCAATATCCCGGCTCTATTTTTCTCGTGCACTGTCCTACCTTCAGTTATGTGAACTGTCGACCTAATCTGGGCTATCCACATGGATTTGATCTCAGGTTTCTACCTATGTCACCTAATTCTCCCTACCATTCCATGATTACCTCTCTGGTCACTTGGATTCAATCGATCCATTCTATCAATGTATCACCTTTTATCTGGTTCAGTCGGTGAGTTCTCAATGAGTAGCACCATCACTGTGCAGAGGGGTTCTTAGAGAAGAAGAAGGATACCAAAGATTATCTGGCCACCCACACTCCCCACCCTTGAGTTCATTTCCCATCCTAGAACCAGAGTACTTATCTGATTGAGACTTAGTGGATATCATCACATTCTTAGGTCTACCATGACTACACATCAAGAAGGTTCCCCATATTGACTTCCTTTTTTATCATAACCATGTTTATGTTTATTTTCTTAGATTTTTATTGATCTTTTCTTTTCTTTGATGTATAAATATGAATAATTTTTTGGGTGGGTGTGTGAGTCCGTCTAGGAGTGGACGACATTGACTCTACGTGGCAGGCTTCACTGCTGCCACCTAGATCAACAAGGATGACCTCTTGAGATAGTTAATCTCGTTCTTATTTGATTTTCTTTCAGTTTTTACTTTATTTTCTTACTTATTTCTTCGTAATAAAAGTATTACTTGGGTGGTTTTCTCGCCAAGCACATTAGATCACGCTGTTCCGAAGAACGTTATATCCTGTGTTATTTCCTTTCTGTACTTTCTATTTTTGTTCTTCCAGCAACTTGATTGTTGAAGAAACTAATTATGGTTCATTGTCTCCAATTGATCAATTGAAAATATCAAATAATCAACCTAATAATATTCAAAATTGGATCTTGGATGTTTTATGGTTTAACCCCGAACAAGTAGTATCAGAGCCTACTGTAATGTTAATAATGGGTTTTACTAAATCTGATATTGATAAATTTTATGGTGAAAAATATTTCAATCCTTGGAGAATTAAAATGATAGCCTTACTAGACCTTAAATATTTAATTGATTCCATTGTTGGTTCTAGAAATAAATTAACAACCCCTACCTAGATGGGCAGACTAGCACCACTTATATTGATGTCCCAAAAGAAACTCTTAGTAAAGTCTATTTTTGATCATTTTATCATTAGGAGATAAATTCCTTAGAGAAGTTTCATATGAATCTTCTGCTGTTGATATATAGTCTAGACATGAATCCTGTTATATAACTAAGCCTCTTGATGGTAGATTATAAAATAAAATTAGATTTTATACATTAAAAATGCCCCCAATAACTATAGTTAGGATGAAAATTGATGAATTTAATAATGTCTTGTTAAATCAAGCCAACATAGACATTAAATTGGATGATGAAGACTATACCATTATATTGTGGACTTCATTATATGATTCCTTTAATTCTGTTAAAGTCTCTATGACGTATGGTAAAGATACACTACTCTTGAAGAAGGTAAAAATTCTTTACATTCCAAAGAACATCAAATAAATGGTAGTGTTAAGATTGAGGTTGAGGGTTTAAGTATTAGGGATAGAAGTGAGTCTAGAGGCATATGTGAGTCTAGGGGAAGGAGAAAGGAAAAAGGTCATTCTAAGAAGAAATAATATAAGTCTAAGAGAAAAGTAATCAAGTGTTTTCAAAGTAAACAACCTAGATAAATTAAGAGGAATTTCCCTAATAAAAAAGCTGACGATTGAGATTATAGTAATGACCATTCCATATTGTTTGAATAGGAATTTGACACAGGTGATGTGTTGAATGTCTATGAAATTTGTATCTTTGATGAATGGATCCTAGATTTAGGATTTCATTCAACATGTTTCCTAGGAAGAAATTATTTACTATGTTGAGGAATATTAAATATGGTGAGGTATTTCTGGGGAAAAAAAGAAGCTATCACATTCTGGGAATATGCTCAGTTTCATTAGAGCTTCGTGATGGGATTGTTAAGACTCTTGAGGAACTTATGTGGGTACCCGAATTAAAAATAAACTGAATCTCCCATATCATTATTGACTATAAAGGGGTATAGTTTTATGTGAGACTCTGGAAGCCTTAGAGATTCCCAAGAATCCCACATAGTTATGATAGGAATCCTTCACAATGGTCATTATGTGTTAGATAGTAAGGTTCATAGAAGTAAATTGAATAACTCTTGTAGTTCAGAACATGATTCCACCACCCTTTGGCATATATGGTTAGGGATAGTTAGTTCCAAGGGCCTTAGAGAACTCAAATAACAATGGATTTTGAGTAACATCACTCCTAAAAGTCTCCCATTCAGTGAGTATTGTGTATATGGTAAATACAAAAGATTCATCTTCAGTAGGTCAATGTATAAGGCTAAAGAACCCCTTGGGTGTGTTTATTCAGATCTATGGGGTCCTTCTAGGGTCACCTCCCATGGTGGAGTCTCATATTGTGTGACATACATTGATGAATTCTCTAGGAAATTTTGGATTCATATACTCAATCATAAGTCTAATTCATTTAAGAACTTTAGGAAATGGAAAGAAGGGGTGGAAAGTGAGTCTAATAGGAAACTCAAATCCATAAGAACTGATAAAGATTTAGAGTATATATCCATAAAATTCATTGAATTCTATAAATCAATGAGAATAAAGAGATAACAAAAATTTTGGGATACCCCACAACAAAATGTGTTTGTAGAGGGAACAAATAGAATTATCCTTGAGAGGGTGAGGTACATTCTATTTCATTCAAAACTCCCTAGGTCCTTCTGGTATGAGGCTGCCTCAATAGAAGTCTATCTTATTAATTTTTTCACATGTTCTAGTAATTCATTTAAGACACCCGAAGAACTCTGGAAAGGTTCACCTTCAAGACTTGAACACCTTATGACCATTGGATCCATAGCTTATGATCATACACATAATGATAAGATAGCTCTTAGGGATGTGAAGTACATATTCAAGGGATATCCAGTGGGTTAAGGGGTATTTTATATGGGTAGACGAACTAGGTTATCAAAAATGTATAGTTTTCCGAGATGTCATGTTTCATGAGTCAGGTATCTCCAATTTTAAGTGATATGAACCTCTAGAGTCATCTGATGACAATGCAAAACCCTCTAGAGTCCCAACACCCTTAGGTGTTGAAGTCCCTTTTGAATCCAGTGACCACTCCCAGTCCATGACAGGTCCTGCTCCCCCCATTGTCTAGACCCAAGTTGAATATAATTCTAATTCTGATTCTGAACCTAAAATAGAGGAACCAAATGATCTGTTCAATTATCAGCTAACTTAAGAAAGAGAGAGAACAGTCATCAGGACTATATCCTATTTTAATCAGATAGACATTTCATACAATGGGTTTAATGTAGCACATGATTTGTTTAATAATATACCAAAAACTTATAATCAATCACTTAAGTCCAAAGAGGCCACAAAATGGTAAGGTTCAATGCAAGAAGAGATGAATTCACTTCTCATGAACAACACTTGGGTTGTTGTTTACAGGCCTAATAATCAAAAGTTCATAGGTTATAAATGGATATATAAGATGAAAGAGAACAATGTTGGAGAAATTAAATCAAATTCAAAGCCCAAATGGTTGCAAAAGGATTTATTAAATATGAGGGAATTGATTATATTTATATATTCTCCCCAGTTGTTAGACATTCATCAATTATAATTATTCTTGCTTTTACTACCATGTTTTATTTTCATGTTGAATAATTAGGTGTAAAAAATTTCTTTTTACATGGTACCTTTATGGAACAATTTATATGATCCCTCCTGACTGATTTTTAAAACTGTTCAAACCTAATCCAGTTTTTCTTTTTAAAATATATCTGTATGGGCTTAAAAAATATTCATATAAATGGTATAAAATATTTGATTATTTTTTTTATTGAAATTGAGTTTTCTAGAAGTAAATTTTATGCATGTGTATACTATAATACTATTAACCATGGATCTTTTTACCTGTAATTATATATTGATGAAATGGTTTTAATCTATAAGAACATAAGGATTATAAATTATCTCAAGAATAAATTGAACTATGTATTTCAAATTAAAGACTTAGGAAATGCTAATAAAATAATAGGTATGAACATAATAAGAGATAGGAATGGTATAACCTTTTACTTATCCCAATCCACATATGTTGAGAAGGTATTAAGAAGATATCCATTTGATAATGTTATACATATTAGTATTAATCTAGAAAACAATTTTAAATTGTATTTTTATTAATCCCCTTAAAATGATCTTGAGACTTCCATAATGAATAATATTCTATTTTATAATGTAGTAGGAAGTCTTATATATTATATGTTTTGTTCTAGTTCAGACATTGCATTTTCTATTTGTACTTTGAGAGGGTTCATGGGTAATCATGGTAAGCCTCATTGGCATGCATTAAAATGGCTAGTCGAGATCGGTCTCCTAGAAGTGCAACATGCAGTCACTAGTTTCACTCACCACTTCTGAGGAAGAGTATATTTCCTTGTAAGAATCCATAAAGAGGCTATATATGGATGAAATGTTTTATTTCTATGTTATCTTTATCTGCTGATAGCGTAGTTGTCCACTGTGATGTACTATTTGAATTTAATTTATCTAAGAACATTATATTCCATGTTAGAATAAAGAAAATTGACATTATACTTTATTTTGTTGGGTATATTATAGAATATGGGATGGTGAGTGTCACTAAGGTACCCACTAGGGACAATCCACCTGATAGTTTGACTAAGGTCATGCCATTTTCCAAATTAATACATTTCCTTAAATTAATGACTTTAGTCCCAATTTTATAACATAGGTTGTGAGAAAATCATCCTCAAATTCAAATTAATTACAAGGTGGAGATTTTTTGTATTTTCCCTAGAGTTGTTTCATTTAAATTACTTTAATATAGTTTTATATGATTTATTTATAATGCATTAAGGGTTTTCAATTTGCATGGGGTATATTCATGCATGGAACTAGTCATGTGAGTTTTAGTTTGATTTCATCTAATTATTTGTTTACTGGAATATTTTTTCCCTTACTTATATTCATTGTTTACCAGGACCATTGAATTCTTAAAATCCAAAAGTCCTTCTTTATCCTAAGTGTGTTTCTTTTTCTCAGCTTCGATCCGAGGTGCCACCGCCACACCAATCCCAGGGAACTACTTGTCTCGTGCATTGTCCCACCTTTAGTTATGTGAAGTGTCGGCTTTATCTGGGTCGTCCATATGGTTTTGATCCTAGGTTTCTCTATATTCCTCTTATTGATCTCTAGCATGCCATAATTTCCTCATTTGTTTCTTGAATTTGATCGATCCATTCTATCAAAGTATCACCTTTCATATGTTTCATTTGTTGAGTTCCTAGAGAGTAGCTCCTTCACTCTATAGAGGGGTTCTCAGAGAAGAAGAGGGTTATTGAGGTTATTCGGCCACATTCACTCGCCATATTTGAGTTCGCTTTGCCTCCTAGAACTGGATTACTTCTCCGGTGGAGACTCAGTGAATATCGGCTCATTCATAAGTATAGGAAGACTATACATAAAGAAGGTTCCCAATCTTGACATACTTCTTGATCGTAAACTGGTTTCTATTTAGTGTCTTGGCTCTGTAGAAATCTCTTATTTCTTTCATGTATAGATCTGTATCCTTTTTGGGTCTATTAATGAGTCTGTCTAAGAGTTATAGATTTTGACTCTATGGGCCAGGATTCACCACTGCCACCAAGTTCAACAAGGCCAACCTCATCAAGTATTTTTTCCAATTATTATTTTTGTTTCTTCGCGTCTGTATTTGATTTTCTTACATTATTTGTTCATAAGAAAAGGATTACCTCGGTGGTGATCACACCATGCATGTAGGATCACAGTCATCCAAAGTAAGTTATATCCTAGGTTATTTCCTTTCTGTACATTCTATTTTTTTCATCCAGTAGCTTGATTATTGAAGAATCATATTCTAATTCTTTGTCTCCAATTGATCAATTTAACATATCAAATAATCAACCCAATAATACACAACAGTGGATCTTAGATGTCTTACAATTTAAAGGTTTATCCCCAATGGGTAGTAATAAAATAAAGAAATAAATTAAACATTAACATGATAGAATACTTTAATAAAATGCCAATTTAAAATAAAAAGACACACATGGAGCTATACTAGTCACAACGTGCATCATATTTAGTTGTGGTTGATTTTTACACATCACAAATGAGTTATGGATCATTTAACTAAAGTATCAAAATAATTTTATTGTGTTTTATTGGTTTTGAGTTTGTAACTTTTTCTTTTAACTAAAATTAATGTCAATTTTAAATAAATACACACATAGAGTTATACCAGTCACATCGTGCATCAGTTTTAGGTGTGGCTAATTTCTACATAGCAAAAATTACATATGGATCATTTCCTTAAAGTATCAAAAAAATCCAGATTCATTTTCTCAATTTTCAGTATGTCACTTTTATTTTTTACTAATATTTCATTTCCAACATGAAACATTTATATTAAGCCATGCTGGTCACATAATGTGTCTGTTTGACATGAGACTACTTTCTACATGTCAAAAATGAATTATGAATCACTTTCCTAAATTATTAAGACAATTGGAGTGAATTTTCTTGGTTTTTTGTGAGTGACAACCATTTTGAACTAAAATATCAATTTTAAACTGATAATATACTATTTGACTCATACCAGTCACATTGTGCATCAGATTGAGGTGTGGATGATTCCTACATGTAAAAAATGACTCATAGTTCATTGTCCTAAAGTATCAAAATAATATGAATGTGTTAGCTCACATTTGAGTATGTCACTATTTATTTCTACTAAAATTAATCTCAATTTTAAATAAAAAAAAGACTCACTTAGAGTCATATCGGTCACATGATGTGTCAGATTGATATGAGGTTTATTACTATATGTCAAAAATGACTTTTGGGTCATTATACTAAATTATAAAAGATAATCTGAAAACATTTTATTTATTTTTAGTATGCCTCATGTTCGTTTTACAAAAAATAAAGTAAATTTTAAATAAAAAGACACACTTGGAGTTATACCTGTCTAATCATGCATCATATTGAGGTACGGTCGATTCCTACATGTTAAAAATGACTTATGTATCATTTTACTATAGTATCAAAATAATCCTAATGAATTGCTCAGTTTTCAATATGTTACTTGTTATTTTTACTAAAATTAATGTCAATTTTAAATAAATAGACACACTGGGAATTACACCAGTCACACCATGCATCAAATTGAGGTGTGGATACTTCCTACACATCAAAAATGATGTATGGACCATTTGTTTAATGCATAAAAACAATATTAATTCATTTTCTCAGTTTTTAGAATGTCACATTCTTTTATTATTAAAATTTCCTTTTGAAATTGGAAACACAAACATTGAGTCATATCTGTCTCATCAGGTGTCGGTTTGACATGTGAATGATTCCTATACATCACCACTGAATTATGCTTTTTTTAAATTATCAAAACAATTGGAGAAATTTTTCCTGGTTTTCAATGAGTGACACGTTATGAACTAAAATGTAAATTTTAAACTGATAATGGACATTTTGAGACATATCGGTCACATCGTGTGTCAGATTGAGATGTGGTTGATTCTTGAATGTCAAAAATGACTTATGTATTGTGTTCCTGATGTATTGAAACAATTGGAATGTAGGTTCATGTTTTTTCATATATCACTTTTTATTTATACTAAAATTAATTTCAATTTTAAAAAAAAAGACACACTTAGAGTTGTACTTTTCACACCATTAATAGGATTATGGTGGGGTTAATTACTACATGTTATAAATGACTTATGAATTTGTTTACAATAGTATCAAAACAATATAAAAGTGTTTTCTCAATTTTTAGTATGTCACTTGTTCGTTTTACTAAAATTAATGTAAACTTTTAATAAATTGACACACTTGGAATTATACTGGTTATATAATATATGATATTAAGGTCTAAATGATTCCTACACGTCACAAATTAATTATGGATCATTTTACTAAAGTATAAAAAAATGGGTTTTCTCAGTTTTGAGTATATCACATATAGTTTTTATTAAAATGTAATTTGAATATGGAAACACGCACTTTGAGTCCTATCAACCACATCATGTATCAGTTTTACATGAAACTACATTATACACATCACAACTAACTTATGAATAATTTTCTTATATGATAAAAATATTTGGAGCATATTTTTTAGGTTTTCAGTGAGTGACACATTTTGAACTAAAATGTAAATTTTAAATTGATAGCAGACATTTTGAGTCATAATGATCACACTGTGCATCGGATTAAGGTGTAATTGATTCCTAAACATCACTAATGTTGTATGGATCATTTTACTAATGTATAAAAACAATAAGAGTACATTTATTTGGTTTTCAGTATCTCACTTTTTCTTTTTATAAAAATGATTGTCAATTTTAAATAAAAATACACACTTAGAATTATACTAGCCACACCATATGTCATATTGAGGTAGAGTTGATTCCTACATGTCAAAAATAAATTATGAATATTTTTCCTAATGTATCAAAACAATCCTAATTTGTTTGCTCAGTTTTCAATATGTTAGTTTTTCATTTTACTAGAATGTAATTTGAAACTGGAAACGCGCACTTTGAGTCATATCGGCCACATTGTGTGTCAGTTTGATATGATACCACTTCCCCTAAGTCACAACAGACTTATGAATCATTTTGATAAATTATCAGGATAATAAGAGCATGTTGGGTATTTTTTGTGAGTGACACATATTTTGAACAAAAATCACCATTTTAAACTGATAATAGACACTATGTGTCATACCGGTCGCATTGTGAATCATATTGAGGTGCGGTTGATTATTACTCATCAATAATTACGTATGAATCATTTTTCATTAAAACAATCTAAATTCATTTTATTAGTTTCTGGTATATCACTTGTTCATTTTACCAAAATTAATGCCAATTTTAAATAAAAAGACACACTTTCAGTCATACCAGTCACACTATACATCATATTGAGGTGCGGTTGATTCCTATACATAAACATTGACTTATGGATCATTTTCATAAAGTATAAAAACAATATAAATGTGTTTTCACAGTTTTCATTATGTTATTGTATCATTTTACTAAAATTAATGTCAATTTTAAATAAAAATATTCATTTAGAGTCATACCAGTCAGACCGTGCATCAAATTGAGGTGTTTTAGATTCATCTATGTAAAAAATTACTTCTAGATTATTTTACTAATGTAACAATTTAATCTTAATGTGTTTGATTTATTTTGAGTATTTCACTTTTCCTTTTTACTAAAACAATTATCAATTTTAAATAAAAATACACACTTGGAGTCATATTGGTCACATCGTGCATCAGATTGAGATGTGGTTGCTTCCGACATATTAAAATTAATTATGGATTATTTCCCTAAGGTATCAAAACAACATAAATGCATTTTTTATTTTTTGAATATGTCAGTTGACTTTTTATGAAAAATAATGTCAATTTTAAATAAAAAGATGCAACTGAAGTCATACCGGTATCACCATCCCATTTCCTTTATTTGTCAAACTACCAACACATCAAATTGAGTTGGTGTTCTTAGATGAAAAACATTCTTATACTCTTCTGGTTTTAAACAATGAGAATTCTTTTTTAGCTAAGAACATCAACTCAATATGTAGTGTTAGAAATTTTACAAAGAAAGTCAATGGAAAACATGGTAACATTGGAAGAAAAGAACATGTTATCTATTTTGTTGCTTGTTGCAGATAGTTGAAATAAAAATATGAATTCCTAAAATATCTATGAAAAAACTAAATAAGTATTAGATAAAAATGATAAGGAAATTAACCTCAAAATACTGGATAAAATGATGAAAAAATTAATTAAAGTAGTAATATAAATTATCCTTTTCATGATAGTTGTATACATTCATGAATCATTTCCTTGTTCTCATTATCTCAATTGAGACCTCAAAGTATAATCTCTCATTAGCATTAACAGCTTCGAACATACCACCCCAACTCAAGTAAAAGAATCCACCTGTCTAAGAAAGAAAAATCTTATATGATTAATTTTAAAAAGAAATAAATTAAACATAAATATTAAAAAACCCATTACTTAAATATAAGTCACATATTCATGATATATGTGGACATTGTTTCATCAGGTATGCTACCCATTCATTTATAAACAAATCTATGTCGTCTTATGAATTCTATAATTTTTTACTTCCATAGTAGTACTTGAAAAATATAAATACAGAATGGATTAATAAATATTTTAAATTAAATAGTAATTATCTTTGAAAATTCCTCTTTATGGATTCTAGTTTATTGTTGGAATATGATCTCTCTCATAAATTTAGAATCATATTTACCAAAATATTTTCCATTTATTTTTTTCTATACTATGAAAATATTGAGAAAAACAAGTAATTTGTTTTGGTATGTGTTTGGATAGTGAAATTTTATCATATATACCCTAATACTTGTCCACTTGTAGAACGTACCAGGCTCCGTGTGAGAATGGTTTGTCCTCATGCCATGATTTTCATGATTTTTATACACCACCCTATCATAATATAATTCTCATTAAGACATAATAAAAAATATATAACATGAGTTTTAGTTCTAAAATTTTTTATGTAGTGTATTAAAAATTGAAAAATGTCATCATGTGTAGTATGTTTGTTGGGTATCCCTTCATTGAATACATAAAATAAATCTTTGGAGTATCCAAATCAACCACAATGAACATACATTGTTGTTTAAAAACACCAAAAGGAATAAGTAATTAAAGTAATGAAAATATATTTGATATGAATAAATTGTAGAGTTTTACCCCTGCGTCATTAGTATTAAGAAGAGTTTTTCATCCATATGTTTTCATTCAAATGATCTGGCCATTTTTTACATGACTTCATTCATTTTTTTATTCTATTTCTTTTTTTATGTAGAAGTGACATGAGGGCTAATGACTCCAAATTTTTATTCAGGGGGTAATCCCTTGAATTGGTATTCATATAAATTCCCACAAGAAATACGAAATGTTTTAGTCATAATTTACATAATATATTATCTATTGGAAAAACAAATCATGAAAACACACCTCATGTATACATTTACAATTGAGACTCCCAACAATTCATAGTGGTATATTTCATTCAAATTCTCTATAAAAATGTACTCTGTAACATCCTCTCTATACAATTGTTCTTTAAAATCATCTATGTGATTACTATAACTTTGTAGCTTTTTATTCTCATGAACCTTAAATGTTAAAAAATTCAGATATTGAACGGGTGGGGTAAAGGTACTTTCTGAAGATCTTTTTGATTAGTTGGGTTGTCCTTTAGATGGTTTTGATTCGATCTTTCATGTCACCCTTCCATTTTTTCATCTATAATAACTTTCATCAACTCAGACCTTTTTCATTAATTGTTAAAAAAAATTTATGAAAAATAAATTAGAAATGAATAGAACCTTATGGACATGTTTTTTACAAGATTTAATAGACATGCTATGAATGTTCTAATGTCTTGGTCGATCATATGAATATCTAATCCATAAAATGGAATACATATCTCAACCCTCAACTCATGGGATACATTAATAACCACTCTCACATGACCTATTAGAAGTTGTATCTTCTGTAGAGTGTCTTCTTGGATATTGAACACAATATCCCTCACTAAAAGGTGATGGGTGGATGTTTATAGATATTAATCAGAGTCATTTTATCCTGGTAGAATATCAGTACAGGAAAGCTATCAATGTCTCTTGATTCACATTTCATAGAAACAATTATGAGGAAATTATTTACATCATCTAAGATAGATCTTTGATGAGAATGTCTCACCTCAAAGCTAGTGGGTGTGGGTGGGATCTTCATGGAGAGGTTGTTCTTGAGTTATTTCTTCTCATTTGTTACCCCATATAATTTTCTAGAATCTTAGTCTACCAATGAATTTTTTCATCAAGGGTAGATATTATTTCATTCATCTCTTTCATTTCTTTATCATTATCCTCGTGTTATTTTATTTTCTCAAAAAATGTTTGGGGTGTCTACCCAAAAACCCCGCCTCTGACACGGCCACACTGTTCTGGCTACTTCAAGGCCACCGATAATAAGTGTTAATTTGGTACAAGTGTTGATGATTCTTGTGACTAAGTCAGATAGAATATAAAGAAAAAAATATTCATTTTTATATAATAGGTATTTCAAGAAAAATAAATTTTTATTATGTCATACTTACACATGCATCTCAAATGTTTTGTGTGTTTTCATATATTAGTATCATATCTTTATTTACTTGTGCATCCATCTATATCACATTATGTGGTATAGAAGTGGATTTGGATTTGGATTCATAAATATTCATATAATAAGATGAACATAATTATATTGTTGCTTCATGCCACATAAAATTGTTATGGGATATTTAAAATATGTACCAATTTTTCTTCATATAATTGTACCCCATCCCCGATTTATGGTAGAGGTACATTGGGTTTTATACCCATTCTATATTTTTTACACTCAGTTTTTGTTTAATAAATAAAACATTCTCAATCAAAGTGATGAATACACTTATTTTCAAATAATTTATTACCATCCACAATGTACCTAAAAATATATCTCTCCATGACTGCCTATAAATGCATCCCACGCTATATAAATTATTAGGCCTACATTCATATGTTTTGGGTGGATGCTTATTTTTCCCTTCAGAAACATTAATATGACATATCATTAGAATTGTGTGAAAGCCTCTATGAATCCTTCCATAAGGAATTAATACATATTTCATTTGGGAGTCATCAAATACAAATTTACTTTTCAAGGGATTATTAAGAGTAAGTAAATGTTTCATTATTTTAAAATTAGTAAAATAAATAAATGATATCATAATGTTATTGTAATCTCTTCTCAAAGCAGTATCATAACTATGAGCATAAAAAATTACATGAATCTATATCAATCATCATGCACTGCTGAGTGATGAGCCCAATCTAACTACTAAACATGGACTTGTTTGGGTTAACTGGCTGGCCACGTGCATTCCTTCCAACCATGAATTTTAGGTCTTTGGTTTTAACCATAATAATTTTTTCTAACACTATAACGTCATGATGCTACTATTTTTTATATGACATTAGTTATTCATAATATACTATTTTATCAGGATCAACATCATTAATAGGTTGTTCCTCTAGATTCGTATAATTAGAATGTGCATAAGGTTAATGTTCATCACCATGAGGTGTAGTAGTAGGTTAGGAAACCTATTATTCCATAGTCTTGGGAGCATCAACACATGCAGGAGTCATTATCTATAGAAGTGGTTTAACATTTAATTTAGATTAAATAAATGTAGTGGAAAAGAGATAATAACATGAGGTAACACAATGTATATTACAAATATATATAACATGATTATTGAAAAAAAAATTTAAAATGTTGAAGGGATTTGACCCCCCTATCAAGTATCTAAATCCCTTTATTGTGGTCTTATCTGACATACCAAAATCCATCTACATTGTGACTACTATGAAATTAATGTGATAACCCAATGAAATGGTCACCCTCTGTTAAATTTTCAGCTGACACTTCAGTGGTTTTGGTAGATAACAAAACAATTGACAACTTTTAGTTTGTGGTATCTCAAAAATAAAATACGTGTATTGCCTATGATTCCATTACAAATGATTCTTCTTTTTACACTTAATTTCTGAAATCCACTTTCATGAATCCCAGTTCATATATTCTAATAGTAATCTTATTATCAACTCACATGCATTGATAAAATGGCACATAGAATGTTGTATAATCCAACTCCCATATTTATTTGATGATACTGAAGTATAAAATATTCATATAAGTTAGATTTACTTCCTTATTACCAAAAACATGCATCACATCAACCACAAGTGTCACTCCACTATTTTTCATGGTATTGTCTTCGTCATGTTTATTTTTATAGAACGTATAACCATTAATTACATAACCATTGAAATTTAATATATACACACTTGGTCATTTGGCTATACATCAAAGTCATTTTGAAATTGAATTCATATTTTTATCTGACTCCTTAAAAACATGGTTTCAAAACAATTCTATAGACTGTTGATAATGTGTATTTGATATCCATATTTCAGCCATTGAGGTATTAAAATGCCTAAGATTTTCATTGTGGGTTTCAATATATGGTAAAAACAACAAACTATTATGAAAAACATAAAGGTGGACCTTCTCCCGATCTATAATATTAATTGAGACCTCGTATCATCCAAAAACTCATTCAACCACAAGTCTCCCTGTACGATGAGATTTCATTAGACAAATTCATTCAACAATGTATAGGTAGTTAGTATAGAATTCAATGGCTTCTTCAATAAAAAATTTCTCTACAATAAATCATTATGGATGCCTTTGATTTTTGATATACATTTTTAAAATATTCATATAACATTCAATGGGGTACATCCATATATAATGTAAAATACCACATAGTCAAATCTCTCTCACCAAGTGAACCATTAAGTGAACAGTCATATAAAAGAATGCTAGTTGGAAGAAAATTTCCATTTCACATAATATGACAAAAATTTCGTTGTCCCTATTTTGAAATTTCTCTGAGTCTATAACTTTGCTTCATATGGATTTGAAAAATAAATAGATCATGGTTAATTTATGATAGAAATTCATAGAAAAAATTCAACTTAAACCTAGAGGAATTAGATCATTCATCAAAACATGACAATCAATTGATTTCAGACTCTTTAAATTTAAATCATTCATTGAAATGATATTATTTTAATTTGATGAATACCCCATTAGAAACTTTACACTATTCAAGATGTCACAAAATAGATATCTCTCTTTCCTGGAAAGAGTGTAAAAAACAAGAGAATGAAAATCTACTTTCACCCATCATTGGTTCCAACTCTTCACGTGTTATCATTTCAAACCTATCCTTAAGTCCATATTTTTTTTGGGTTCATTTTGTAATGTACTAATGACACTATTACATATATTTGTTCAACACGCATAACATCAATAAAATTTCTGACATACAAAAAATTCTAGTATGCTAATTAAAGCAACTGATCACTTTTTTCAATCGGTTTTCGTAAGGTTTTTCTAAAAAGGTTTACTAAAAAAAGTGTATGTATATTATAATTTCTCAAATAGTTGATCACTTGTTAGTGGAGATGTTGTTGTATGCTCTTCAAAAATCCCACTGAATGATGTCATCCAAGATCAACACTTATTTCATCAGGGTAGAAATCTATTATGTCCTAGAAACACAATCTTTGATGAATGTTTCAACTTAATTGACTATGGACCTTATAGAAAAATGGAAATACATTGAGTTAATTTAATTCAATATCCTAAAAAATTTCCATATGTATGAAAGTATTTTATTTTCCTGTACAACATGGATCTCATTGTGAAATCTTCATATCTATAAGCATCATACAATGTAACACCTGAATCATGCAATAATTTCAAATCTTTGATTACTGGAGACAAAAAAACATCAATATCATTACTTTGTGGTTTTGGTCCTGATATAAGCATATATTACATAATGTATTTCCATTTCATGCATAACCATGGTGTAAGGATATAATTTACCAATGTTACCAGCCATTTATTGTGAGTTATTCTTTGAAAAAAAAGGATTGACTCTATCTGTAGATAATAAAAGACGAAGGTTACACCACACATTTCTAAATTTAGGATAATCATGATTAATTCTCTTCCACTGAGGAGAGTCTATTGGGTGAAAAGGTTTCCCATATCTATTTCATGTATCGTTGTTCTATGTCAATTGAATTTGTGTCTACTTGTTTCCATATAGGCACCTAAGCCATAGAATGATTGGAAAGTACCATAAAACTTTTTTAGGACCCAATTCATCTTTCCTATATCAAGAATCCCCACACTTTATCCATTATTTAACTGATTTGTGGTCCTCATGAAATATTATATAGTCAATTGGATATATTTTATTCTTTCAAAAATCATACCCATAGAAATTATCATTTTTTTAGATTCATATGTTTGGAAATAGAGCTCATTATCTTCTGGAAGCATATCCTTCAAGAGATAATGTGGTTCAGTAAAACTGGAGTCACTGCATATGTTTCTGGAATTTAAATTATACAGCTTTAGTGTTGCTAACAATGTTGTGTATTTAGTGAAACCAATATATAATGGTTCCTTTTCACAACTCTTTAACTTCTCAAAAAAATTTATAAAATAATGAAGTTCATATTCAATTATCATTTTAATTTCCTCAATATGATATGTATAATAATTAACACCTATAATCACACCCTTGATGTCGTCTTATTCATTTTCCTCAATTATAATTATATTAGATGATGCACAAAACACAGTTCTATCACATTCCCTAGCTAAATTTTCTTTTTACCAATTTTTATTTCAACATTTATAACTTTAATATTTTTCATGACAAATCAAGTGTTCTTCCAACTCATCTGGACTAACTAGTCTTGAATAACAATAATGTAAACATAGAAAAATATTTGAGATGATATGTATGTATGATCTTTTGTATACTTGATGATGTAATACCCCATGATTTCATAGTATGTTATCCCTTCAAATTAATTCAATAACTTGCGCAACACACAACACCAAGTTCGAGCACACAATGACTTACCAAACTAGCTATTATGAATAGTAATACCAACTTTTTGAAATTATATATATTCTATCCTTCAAATTAGACATAATTTTTTGATTCATTATATCAAAATTATCTTAAGATAAATTTTTGGTACTTTTCAGATAACTTTAATATTTTCATGAATAGTGAAAAATACTAAAATTTAATTAAAAACAACTTTTTTAATAAAAATAATATATACTATTAAATTATAGATTTGAATGGTTTTATGTATCATTAGATTATATTTTTATCATTTAATATTATGTAGGTAATCAGATGTAATTTCACATTTAAACTAGACATAAACAAATGTAAATCTTTTGATAGTTATTATTTCTTAAAAAATGCTTTTTGTTTTGATAGCGGAAATTAATTTGAATTTAATTTTTTCCACTTATATGTTTTGAATTTGGAAAAATGGATTCCATATTTGGAATTAGGATTTCCAAATTGTGTAAATAGGTAACTTTTATTTTCAGACATTATGAATAATAACTTCGGTAAATATTTTATTTACCATTGTTAAAAGGTAAATCCGGTAAATAAAGGTTAAAAAATAATATTATAATAATATTAAATTACCCTAAAACGTGTCCTAACCCTATTTGATGATACATTTCCTACCATGGGAATCCCTGGGTTGATTTGGGGACCATATGGAGCTACTTGTAAGTGATAATGGCACTTTATATTAATTAAGTTAAAGTAAATACAAAAATGACATAGGTATATATCTTTTAGTAGTAAAATTTTTACATAGGTTTATATATGTTATATCTTCAACTAAAAATATTAATTAGAAAGATAAAAATATTTCCTACATAATAGTATTTTATTTTTAATTTTTATACTTTGAATAATTAAATTTATTTATGACATAATAATGATGCAGTATTTTCCTTATTAATGGAAGAATCAAATAAATGGTATTATAAATGTTAAAATAAATATAATTTTAATGTTTTGATGCCATACCAGAATTCTATAGGTTAATATGACATGATATGATTGATTAAGTGAATTTATTTTGAATTAATAATGTTTTTAGGACTTTAACAAAAATAAATTATTAAATTGTGTCTAAATCGATGTAAAATAGTTTTTAAAACAAATATTATATTATTAATTGATATAATATTCCTAAAAATATAAGATTCGGCAAAATGATTTATATAATGATATTTATATCATTAATGATCCACTTGAGGTTCATTGGGTAGTTTATAGTATGTTTATTCACCATATAATATAAAAATACAAAGAGACATGGTAAATGTCAAACCATTTAACTAAGAGATTAATCTAAAAGATAAGGTTAAAATAGTAACCTAAACTTGTCTAAAACATATTGGTTGAAATTATTTCGACCCATAACCACCTAATAATAGAAATAAATTCATTGGGAGCCATTATAAACTGAATATGATTATATAATAAATTAATATTTTAATCTTTTCATAATGTGACCCACGCCCCTCTTATAAAAGGGCACATTCCCTTCTCTGAAATTCACACCTCCAAATCCAATTGGCTCGGCCAAAACCTACCCAAATCTCCTCCCAACTTCCCTCACTTTATCTTATAGTCCTTCCCTTGAGAAATACGCCAATCTAAGGAGCCATTTTGATCAACTCAAACAGAAACACCCGAAGAAGAGGTAAATATTTTATCACCTCTTTCAAGTTGTTTTCTTCTTCCACTTCCTCTTTCTTTGTTGTTTCTATTCTAAAATAATAACTCTATTATCTTCTATATACTATGATTTTATTATAAATACGGAAAAACCATATTCATTATTCTATCCATCCTATGAATGATAATGTAACAAAACATGCGTGCGAGCGACTTACTGTCTCAACGGAGTGGTGTACTTCGTTATTCGACACTATGTTATTTGGATGGATATAATGAAGTGTAATATGTATATAAATAATAAAAATAACATTATAGTTTCTCTGTAAAATTAATATACCATCCAATTCCACACATTTTAATCATTAAGGAAATGATATTGTCGCTCGTTCGTCCGTACGGATTACCGTCTCCACCACATAATGAGATTCATTTCCACGTTCACCATTAAACGATGATTATAAAAATATATATAATTGATAAATGTGTAATCTATGAAATAAAAATTCCACTGGATATATATATATATATATTTATGTTCTTACATATATCTTATTCACTTACTTCTGTTCAATACGACATGAAAACGGAAACAACGTTTATGCGTACGTACGACCTACCATCTCCATAAACAGTTCCTTCCATTTAATATAACTATCTATTAAAAAAATTTATATTCTAAAAATATATGATATATATAAATAATGTTTTATATTCTGGAAGTATTTAAATCATGATCTAAATGATACGATCAAAGAACAACAAGTTAAAACACGTACGATAACGAAAGCAATTATTACCTGAAATGTAAATTTAACATGGAAGTCATTATTAAATGTGTAGTATAAAGTCATAAATGAATCGTGTATGATATAATAAATATCAATATGGTTATAGTATAATTTAATAACATACTATGGTAAATATAGAGGAGATTAAACATACCCACGACCAAAGGAAAGTGCAAGGTAATGTTTAATTTCACAATCTCTTTATTATCTGAGGTTGTTTTTACGTGAGTTTATACTGGGATATATTTATTATCCATATGCATGTTCTATAATATTGTTTTCAAAGGTACTATTTTAAGGGACTCATTTACTAAAACCTCATTTTATGTGTTTTAAAGATTTATTCTTATAAACCTTTATCATTAATGTCCATTTTTATAAATGATTCTAAGGATTTATTTATATGGACATGAATGTTTTAAAATGTTATTTCCTTTAAAAAGTTGCAATGTGGTATGAGACACTTTGATTCAAAACAGTATCTTAAATGAATTAATTTATAAATTATGTTACTTTTAAATGATTTCATGAAAAAGGGATATTTCTGTCAATGATTTTTACTGATCATTTTCAACTATGCCAACATAATTTATGAAATATTATTCATGATTAAGGTAGATTTATTATGATACAAATCTTCCATATTTTATTGAAGGTTTTGTGATATATTTTTCTATGGATGTGTTATTTTTACTCCATTTATGGGTTTTGGGTAAAGTATTGACATTTCATATGTTAGTTTTAATATGAATGTTTATGTTATGTTTCAAACGTTCATATGAAGAATATATTGGACAAAGTAAGTGAAGGGTGGAGCCCGCTATAGCTCCTCGATGCATCGGTATGTATCATGAGACAAATAGATGTGGAATTGGCTGAGGCCTTTCCCATTTTGATATTTTTTTTTCTCTAAGGCCTTAATCATTTTTATATGTCTTGGTCAAGGAATTGACAAACAATTTAAAATTGTTTGGAACTATACATTCCATCATTATGAAAATAATATTGATGGGTCATGCGGTTATTCTATTAGAAGAATACCCATGACTATGTTTTATGATGGCATTATTTACTCATATCATATTCCTTCCATAAATTGTTGATGTTTATTATATGTAAATGAATTTGTTTTCAATTATTCACAATGCCTAATGTTTATGTAATCTTCTGTTAAATTATTTACCCTTACTGAGCATCTGAGCTCACCCCTATCTTATGTTTTATTTTCCCAGGATCCGAAGAAATGTTTTATGATTGAGATGCATGGTAAATATAAGGGAATAATTTCATTCTCAAAGGATTATTTATGCTATGTTGTCTGTTAGAAAGTGTAATGTAACGTTGAAGTATGTAATCTATTTTCCAAGAATGCTAAACTGATCTGTCCTTTGGGACTTCATTCCTTATAATCATGCCAATGTATTAAAATAAGGCACCGACTTTGGTTAACTAGGGTCAGTGTGTTACAGTTGGTATCATAGGAAGTTTAGCAACAAACTTGGAAATAGATTTAGATAAACTCTGATTAAATTACATTACCCTAAGATTGACATTGAGGATTAGTATAGAAGATCTTCCTAGAATTTTTGTAATGTAGAGATTTTGTGAGTTTTCCCTGCAGTACATCCCTATCTGGATACGAGCAGGTAGAGGCGGCTCTGGAACAGATGTACATAGGGGTAAAAACCAAAAACACCTCTTTGAGCTAGACTTGAATGGGAACTAGTGCATGACAAAGGACCTTACTGTACTATTGGTTACGACACTCTTGGGGGATATGGTTAGGATAATTCACAATTTCATTACAAACCATTGTGAAGGATTTAAGAGTAATACTTCCTCAAAGAAAATGTTTTTATGATTATGGATTATATCCGTTAACTTTTCAATTTACGTGAGGTATTTTACAAATATTGGAATTATGTATTGTGATTCATAAACTAACCTAGTGTATTCCGTTGTTTAGAAATGGCACCCAGTAGAATGAATGAGAACTCCAGCAATACATATGATCCAAAGAGTATGAAGGATCACATATTTCATGGTAATAATCCAGCATTTAGAACAGAAATAGTCTCCTTCATATTTTCAACATATGAAGAAATAGTATCACGTGTTAATTAGAAAAGTAAAGAATTCTTTGAGTCCTATGTCTTTGACAGGAATCCAGAGAATAAATGGATGGTAGAGAGAAATATGGATAAAGGGGGGAAGGGAAAGATGGGTTTTCCCATATGTGCTAACTGTGGAAAGAATCCCCTCGGTAAATTCTTTAATGGAATGGGAGTTTGTTATAACTGTGGTGAAAAAGCACACAAAGTACGTGATTTCAAGGGTAAGAAAAAGGATTAAAGTGTATAATGCTTCATCTACAAGGAGTTGGGTCACTATGCGAATCAATGTCCAAATCATCAGAGTATGCCCCAAATGATGCTATTGGATAATAATCATGTTATGATACTACCATAGATAAAGAGGAATGATTAGTGTTCTTATGTTGTTATTAAAAAATCATGTCATTTTAGTGTTGTATCAATGATGTACCAGTTATATGAATTATGGAAATGAATAAGGATTATACTATAGTACTATTTCATTGAGGATTTGAGATTATATAGAACTATGAAAAGTAACTCAATAGCAATTTAAACATTTTTTTTTGAAAATAAATAGTTGAGATAAGGATAAACAATAATATTGTTTTGATACTGAGGTTGTGATTTTGGAATAAGAGATGGTTGATTTGGATAAATTATATTGGATATTATTGACTACCTTGGAACTAATTAATGGTTTGGTTATCTCATCAATGTTGGAGTATTCAATGTTTTTGGATATAAGGAATATATCTAGTATTCAATAAGGAATAATGGAGAATGAATGTAATAAATAAGGTTTTATGGTAATTTAGCGTGTTACCATTTTAAAAAAAATACAAGATGAATATATTCACATGTTCTTACGTGAAAAAATGAGATCTTCATTATTTTTACCTTCCTTATAAATTTTGGACTGTGAGTTTAGACAGTAGTATTTTGGATAATTCTAAAGATTGGAATGTATTATATTTGACATAGGATACGATTGTTAAGGTTAAATCATTTCTGAAGATTATTTTTGGATTGTTACAAAAAGGACAACTCGGAGGTCGGGCGACAACCCATCGTGTCCGGAAATTCCGTGAGACTTGAACCCACAATTGAATGGTGAAAATGGTGCATCACCTACTACTGGCGTATGTGATGTCCTAATTTGTATAATTTATTTTTTTTATGTTTTGATAGATGAATTATAAATTCAATATTTTTGGAACCCTATACGATTAAAATAAATAGAATATTTTGGAATTCTATTATCTTTTGGAGAAAAGATGAGTTAGTGGGAGAAATTTATTAAATGATGAATCTATACATAAAAAGTGAGTATATCTCTTTACGTTCTTAGTCAATCTCATAAATAAATTCCTCATCTTTATTAAAAGGAACACAAAACAAAAACGTTGTCCGTTTATTTTTCCTACATGGGAATCAAATACAGTTTAATCCATCCCAAATTTATGGTTTTGAGATCGTTTACTTTCTCATAATAATATTCTCTATCACCCTCCATCAGAACAAGATGGTTAATTTTCTCTTACATATCCATGTTTTCTTACATGGAACCCTAGTATGTGATATTTCCAGTAACCCTCATACTTGCCTTTCTTTATTTTAAAATAGAGCCCTATCAATCCATTTTTCGATGTGGGATTTCAACTAAGATATTTTGAAATGTCAATCCCCTAGTTTTCAATCACAATTATAAATTGCGAGGATACAATTTATTAAAGGGGAGAATAATGTAACACCCCAAGATTTCATAGTATGTTATCTCTTCAAAGTAATTAAATAAATTGCGCAACACACCACATCGAGTTTGAGCGCACCACGACCTACTAAATTATCTGTTATGAATAGTAATCCCACATTTAAAAAATTTATATATTTTATCATTCAAAACAGAATTCATTTTTGGATTCATAATATCAAAATTAAATTCGGATAAATTTTTGTTTCTTTTCTGATAACTTTAATATTTTGATGAATAGTGAAAAATACTAAAATTTAATTTAAAACAACTTTTTTAATCAAAATAATTTATATTGTTAAATTATAGATTTGAATGGTTTTTATGTATCATTAAATTACATTTTTATCATTACATATAATTATGGTCGTTGGATGTAATTTCACATTTAAACTAGACATAAATAAATGTAAATCCTTTGATAGTTATTATTTCTTAAAAACATGTCTTTTGTTTTGATAGCGGGAATTAATTTTTAATTAATTTCTACCCCTTCTGTGTTTTGAATTTGGAAAAATGGTTTCAATATTTGGAATTAGGATGTCCAAATTGTGTAAATAGGTAACTTTAATTTTCATAAATTATGAATACTTATTTCGGTAAATATTTTATTTATCATGGTTAAAGGTTAAATCCGGTAAATAAAGGTAAAGATATAATATTATAATAATATTAAATTACCCTAACACGTATCCTAACCCTATTGACTGATACATGTACGACCATGGGAATCCTTTGGTCGATTTTGGGACCCAATTGAGCCACTTGTAAGTGATAATGACACTTTATATTAATTAAGTTAAAGTAAATACAAAAATGACATAAGCATATATCTTTTAGTATAACAATTTTTACATAGGGTTATATATGTTATATAGTCAACTATAAATATTCATTATAATTATAAAAATATTTCTTACATAATAGTATTTTATTTATAATTTTTAGACATTGAATAATTAAATTTATTTATGACCCAATGATGATGCAGTATTTTCCATATTAATGAAAGAATCAAATAAATGGTATTATAAATGTTAAAATAAATTTAATTTGAATGTTTTGATGCCATACACGAATTTTCTAGGTTAATATGACATGTTCGGATTTATTAAATGAATTTATTGTGATTTAATAATGTTTTTAGGACTTTAACAAAAATAAATTATTAAATAGTGTCAAAATTGACATGAAGGATTTTTTAAAACAAATATTATATTATTAATTGATATAATATACCTAAAATTATAATGTTTGGCCAAAGGACTTATATAATGATAGGTATATAATTAATGAACCACTTGGGGTTCTATTTTTATTTTATAATATTTTTGTTAACCATATAATATAAAAATACAAAGAGATATGGTAAATGTCAAACTATTTAGCTTAGAGTTAAATTTAAAGGATATGGTTTAAATAGTAACCTAAACATGAATAAAACCTATTGGTTGACATCATTTCGCCCCATAACCACCTAAGAGTCAACATAAATTCATTTTAATACATTATAAACTGAATATGATTGTATAATAAATTAATATTTTGATCTTTTATTAAAGTGACCCTCACCCCTCTTATAAAAGGGCACATTCCCTTCTATCAAATTAACACCTCCAAACCCATTTGGCTCAGCCAAACCTGACCCAAATCTCCTCCAAAATTCCATTACTTCATCCTAAAATACTTACATTGAGCAGAAAGCCAACCAAAGGATCCCTTTTGACCAACTCAAAAGGAAACACCCGAAGAAATGTTAAATGTGTCATCACCTCTTTCAAGTTATTTTCTTCTTCCACTTCCTCTTTCTTTGTTGTCTCTATTCTAAAACAATACCTCCAGTATATTAAATATAATTATATGTTGTTATAAATATGTCACAAGCATATTCATTATTCTATCCATCCTATGAATGATAGTACCACCATGTGTGCGTACGTATGGCTTACCGTCTCCACGTCGTGGTGTAGTTCATTATTCGACACTATGTTATTTGGATGGATATAATGATGCGTAATATGTATATAGATAATGAAACTAACATGATAATGTCTCTGTAAAATTAATATATCATCCAATTCCACACATTTTAATCATTAAGGAAATGATATTGTCACTCATGCGTACGTACGGATTACCGTCAGCACAACGTGATGAGATTCATTACCACGTTCACCATTCAACGATGATTATAAAAATATATATAATTAATAAGTGTCTAATATATTACATAAAAATTGTTCTGGATCTATATATATATCTGTGTGTTTGTATGTGCTTACATATATCTTATTCACTTACTTCAATTTAGTACGATATGAAAACGGAAACGACATTTATTTGTATGTACGGCCTACCGTCTCCATAAGCGGTGCCTTATATTTCCTATAACTATCTATTATAAATATTTATATTTTAAATATATATGATATATATAAATCAAGGATTATATTCTGGAAGTATTTAAACCATGATCTAAATGATACGATCAATGAACAATAAGTTAAAACATGTAGGATAAAGAAAGCAATTATTACCAAAAATGTTAATTTAATATGGAAATCATTATTAAATGGGTAGTATAAAGTCATAAATGAATCATGTATGATATAATAAATATAAATATGGTTATGGTATAATTTAATAACATACTATGGTCATTATACATGATGTTAAACGTACCCTCGAACAAAGGAAAGTGCAAGGTAAGGGGTAATTTCAAAATATCATTATTATCCGAGCATGTTTTTATGTGAGTATCTACTAGGAAATATTTATTATCCATTTCCATGTTTCATAAAATTTTTTTCAAAGGTATTCTTTTTACGGGACCCTTTTACTGAAACATCATTTTAGATGTTTTAAATATTTATTCATCTAACCCTTTGTCCTTAATGTCCATATTTTCCAAATGATTTTAAGGATTTATTTATATGGACATGAATGTTTTAAAATGTTAATTCATTTAAAAATTTTCAAAGTGGTATGGGAAAATTTGATTCAAAACTATATCTTAAATGAATTCCTTTATAAATTATGTGACTTTTAAATGATTTCATGAAAAATGGACATTTCTCTCAATGATTTTTACTGGTCATTTTCAACTATGCCAACACCTTTACGGGATATTAATCTTGATTTAGGTTGTTTTATTATGGTACAAATCTTTCATATTATATTGAAGGTTTTATGATATATTTTATTGTGGATGTGTTATTTTTATACCATTTATGATTTATGGGTAAAGTATTGACATTTCGTATTCTAGTTCTAATACGAATGTTTATGTTTTGTTTCAACCTTTCATATGAGGAATGTATTGAAAAAAGTAAGTGATGGGTGGAGCCCGCTATAGATCCTCGATGCAGAGGTAGGTATCATGAGACAAATAGTCATGGAATTGGCCGATGCCTTTCCCATTTTGTTATATTGTTTTGGTTGAACCATTAATCATTTTTAGACATCTTGGTTGAGGCCTTGATAAAATGTTTCTGAATGTCTGGCATTATACATTCCCCCATTATGAAAATAATATTGATGGTTCATGCGGTTATTTGATTAGTTGAATACACACGACTATGTTTTATTATGGAATTATTTACTCAGCTCATATTTCTACCATAAAGTGTTTATGTTTATTTTTTGTAAAGGCATGTCTTTTCAATTATTCAACAGGCCTAATGTTTATGTTATCTTCTGCTAAATTATTTACCCTTACAGAGCATATGATCTCACCTATTTCTTATGTTTTATTTTCCCATGATCCAATGAAGTGTTTTATTATTGATATGTGGGGTTAATCTAATGGAACAATGGAATTATCAAAGGATTTTTTATGCTATATTGTATGTTAGAAAGTTTAATGTAACGTACATGTTTGTAATCTATTTTCCAAGACTACTAAACTCATTTGTCCTTAAAAACTTCATTCCTTTTAATCATGCCAAAGTATTAAAATAATGCACCAACTTTGGGTATCTGGGGTTGGGGAGTTACATTTGGTATTAGAAAATGTTTAACAAAAACCTTGGAAATAGATTTTGATAAGCTCTGATTAGAGAACATTACCCTAATATAAACTTTGAGGATTATTATAGAAGAACTTCCTAGAATTTTGGTAATGTAGCGATTTTGTGAGTTTTCCAAGAAATACATTCCTATCTGGATACAAGCAGGTAGAGGCATCTCTGGTCCAGATATACCTAGGGGTAAAACCTGAAAACACCACTTAGATCTAGACTCAAATGAGAACTGGTGCATGACAAAGGGCCTTACTGCACTCTTGGTAATGACACTCCTGGGGGATATTCTTGAGATAATTCATAATTTCATTACAAACCATTATGAAGGATTAAAATTAAATACTTCTTAAAATAAATCATTTTTATTATTATGTATTATATCGATAAATTTTTCAATTTACGTTAGGTATTTTACAAGATTGGAATTATGCATTGTGATATATAAACTGACCTCGTGCATTCCATGGTTTAGAAATGGAACCCAGTAGATGGAATGAGATCTCCAGCAATACATATGATCCAAAGAGTATGAAGGATCATATCATTCATGGTATTAATCCAACATTTAGAAGGGAAATAGTCTCCCACTTATACTCAACATATGAAGAAATAGTATCATGTGTTAACAAGATAAGTAAAGAATTATCTGAGTCCTATGTCTTTGAAGGGAAACCAGAGAAGAAAAGTATGGTAGAGAGAAATATGGATAAAGGGAAGAAGGGAAAGAAGGATTTTTCCCATATGTGATAACTATGGAAAGAACCAAATTGGTAAATGATTGAAGGTAATGGGAGTTTTTATAAGTGTGTTCAAAAAGGACACCAATTATGTGATTGCAAATGTAAGAAAAAGGTTTCAAGTGTTCAATGCTACATCTACAAGGAGTTGGGTCACTATGCAAATCAATGTCCAAATCATGAGAGTATTCCCCAAATGATTCTATTGGATAATAATAAAGTTATGATACTACCACATATGAAGAGGAATGTTTAGGGTTCTTATGCTATTATTAAATAATTATGTCATTTTAGTGTTGTATCGATGATGTACCAGTTATATGATTTATGGAAATAAATAAGGATTGTGCTATAGTATTATTTCATTGATGATTTGAGATTATATGGTACTATGAAAAGTGACTCAACAGAATGTTAATTTTTTTTGGAAAATACATGGTTGAGATAAATATAAACAACAATATGGTTTTGATACTGAGGTAGTGATTTTGGAATAAGAGAGGGTTGATTTGGATAAATTATATTGGATATTATTGACTACCTTGGAACTAATTAATGGTTTGGTTATTTCATCATTGTTGGAGTATTAATTGTTTTCAGATATAAGGAATATATCTAGTATTATATAAGGATTAAGGGAGAATAAATGTAATCAATAATGTTTTATGGTAATTCAGGGTGTTATCGTCAACTAAAATAATACATGATGAAAGTATTCACACGTTCTTACGTGGTAAAAAGAGATCTTCATTATGTTTACCTTCATTATAATTTTTGGACTGTGAGTTTGGACAATAGTATTTTGGATATGTCTAAATACTGGAATGGATTATATTTGACATTGGATACGATTTTTAGGGTTAAATCATTTTTGAAGATTATTTTTGGATTGTTATAAAAAGGACAACTCAGAGGATGGACGACAACATGTCGTGTCCGGAAAGGCCGCGAGACTTGAACACGCAACTAAAGCGTGACAAGGGTGCATCACCTACCACTGTCGTATGTGATGTACTAGTTTGAATAATGTAGTTTTTTATGTTCTTATAGTTGAATTATAAATTCATTATTTTTGCAACCCTATATGATTACGATAAATAGAATATTTTGGAATTCTATTATCTTTTGGAGGAAAGATGAGTTAGTGGTGGAAATTTACTAAAGGATGAATTTATACATAAAAAGTGAGTATATATCTTTATTTTCTTAGTCAATATCATAAATAAATTCCTCAACATTAGGAAAAGGAACTCAAAAGAAATGTTTTCCTTTTATTTTTTCTACTCGGGAATCAAATACTGTTTAACCCATCACAAGTTTATGGTTTTCATATCGTTTACTTTCTCCTAATAATATTATCTATCACTCTCCATCCGAACATGATAGTTAGTTCTCACTTAAATATCCATGTTTTCCTACATGGAACCCTAGTATGTGTTATTTCTAGTATCCATCTTACTTACATTTCTTTATTTTAAAATAGATCCACATTAATCCATATTTCGATGTGGGGTTTCAATTAAGATATTTTGAAATGTCAATCCTCCAGTTTTCAATCCTGAGTTTAAATTTCAAGGATGAAATTTATTTAAGGGGGGAATAATGTAACACCCCTATATATCATAGTACTTTATCTCTTCAATGTAATTAAATAACTTGGGCAACCGGCAACACCGAGTTCGAGCGCACCACGACTTACCAAACTAGCCATTATGAATAGTAATAACCACTTTTTGAATTTTTATACATTTTAACTTTAAAAATTGACTTTATTTTTGGATTCAGAATAATTTAATTATCTAAGGATAAATTTTTTATACTTTTCTGATAACTTTCATATTTAGTTGAATAGTGAAAAATACTAATATTTAATTAAAAAATCATTTTTAATCAAAAATATTCATAGTGTTAAATTATATATTTGAATGGGTTTTAAGATTAATTAGATTATATTTTTATCATTTAATATAATTTAGGTCATTTTATGTAATTTCACATTTAAACTAGACATAAACAAATGTAAATCTTTTGATATTTATTATTTCTTAAAAACACGTTTTTTGTTTTGACAGCGGATTAATTTTAAATTAATTTCTGTCACTTATATGTTTTGACTTTCTAAAAATGGATTCAAAATTTTGAATCAGGATATCCAAATTGTGTAAATAGGTAACTTTTATTTTTAGACATTATGAATTATTACATCGGTAAATATTTTATTTACAATGTTTAAAGGGTAAATCCGGTAAATAAAGTTAAAAAAATAATATCATAATAATATTAAATTACCCTAACACATATTCTAACCCTATTTTATGATACATGTCCGACCATGGGAATCCTTGGGTCTATTTTGGGACCCCATGGAGCCACTTGTAAGTGATAATGACACTTTATATTAATTAGGTTAAAAGAAATACAAAAATGACATAAGCATATATCTTTTAGTAAGAAATTTTTTACATAGGGTTATATATGTTATCTCTTAGACTATAAATATTCATTAGAAAGATAAAAATATATTATATATAATAGTATTTTATTTATAATTTTTATACATTGAATAATTAAATTTATTTATGACACAATGATGATGCGGTATTTTCCTTTTTAATGAACGTATCAAATAAATGGTATTATAAATGTTAAAATAAATATAATTTGAATTTTTTGATTCCATCCACCAATTTTATAGGTTAATATGACACATTATTATTGATTAAATGAATTTATTTAGAATTAATAATGTTTTTACGACTTTAACAAAAATCAATTCTTAAATAGTATCAAAATTGACATCAAAGAGTTTTTAAAACAAATATTATATTATTAATTGATATAATATTCCTAAAAAAATAAGGTTCAGCCAAAGGACTTATATAATGATAGGTATATCATTAATTGACCACTTGGGGGTTTCTTGGCAGTTTATGGTATGTTTATTAACCATATAATATAAAAATACAAAGAGACATGGTAAATGTAAAACTATTTAACTAAGAGTTAAATCTAAAAGATATGGTTAAAATAGTAACCTAAAATTGTCTTAAATCTATTATTTGAAAGGATATCGACCCATAACCACCTAATACTCAAAATAAATTCATTTGGATCCATTATAAACTGAATATGATTTTAAAATAAATTAATATTTTAATCTTTTCCTAAAGTGACCCTCACCCCTCTTATAAAAGGGCATTTTCCCTTCTATCAAATTCACACCACCAAAGCCATTTGGCATGGCCAAACCATGACCAAATATCCTCCAATATTCCCTTAATTCATCCTAAAGGCCTTACCATGAACATAAAGATAACCTATGGAGCCGTTTTTATTAACTCAAAAGGAAACACCCAAAGAAGAGGTAAATATTTCATCAACTCTTTCAAGTTCTTTTCTTTTTCCACTTCCTCTTTCATTGTTGTATCTATTATAAAATAATAAATCCAGTATCTTCTATATATTATGATTTTATTATAAATATGTCACAACCATATTAATTGTTCTATCCATCATATGAATGATAATGTCACCATGTGTGCGTACGTACGACTTACTGTCTGCACATCGTGGTGTAATTCATTATTCGACACTATGTTATTTGGATGGATATAATGTGTAGAGACCCGAATCCTGACTTACATGGACTTTACATTACTTTTTCGGAATACTTAGTACATAACAAAAACACACACACAAGGATCGTAATAGTTTAGTGTCTTTGGAAACTCGGAATAATATCTTCTAATCGTGGTGAATGATCTTCAACATCTCCCATAAATATCTTCCTTTTTTTTACCTAAAACCTTTCTTTATATCCTGGGGAAAAGAAAACATAAAAGGGTGAGCTCAAATGCTCAGTAAGGGTAAACGGAAGAAATATCAATCACATCGTATTCATAAGAACATAACATTTTGGAAATCATAACCTGCAAAAGAGAGCATAATTTCATAACATGGGATAAATCATGGTAGTGAAATGTAATCACAATAATCATAACATAAAACATGAAACTTTGTGGCATTCACACATAATCATAGAGAATCATTTCTTGTTAGTCAAGACTCATTGCCAAGACTATCTTAGTGAACAAAGTCCCTTTCTGAATCGAGTAACCCTCGTTTCAGTCCTGTTTCACTGAACCGGTATAACCTACCATTCCAGCCATGTCTATCTCATGAGATATAAAATCTTTACCCAATGCATTGGAGGGAGATATAGGTCCCACCCATCTTATAATGAATCCTTTCTTATGTGTGCCACATAATCATAAATCATACATCATTGCATAACCCATGTAATACAAATTGGAATCTTAAACATCATGACATCATAAAACAATTCATACAACATAAAGGAATTCATAAAAATAATTCAATCACAACATGATCAAATCAATGTAATAATAGGGATAAAAACAGAACCCTTTATTATCTTAGATGGAAAATAATTTTGATAAAACACTTGAACTCCATTCTTGAGGAAAATATCATTTCTTCTTCAAAAAAAACATTTTTCCTTTCATAACATGTCATACGACTTTAAAATAAAAGAAGTTGATTAAAAATAAACTTGAAAACTTGTAAAGGAATATTCTTGGAAATAATGTTTTAAAAATCCATACATGCCGTATAAGTTAAAAAAAACATTCTTCGTACCTTTGTCGGAAAAGTCAAAAAGTACCTCGTACGAAAAAAAACGACAAAAGATTCCTAAAAACTCACCGAAGGGTAAAATTGTATTTAAACTATTGTAAGTGGATGGAAACAATATTACATATTGAGGGAACATGGATGTGGATGATAAAATACACCCCAGTAAATTCCAAAGTATAAACAATCTCGGATAAAGATGAGATTGTGATATTTCCCTTACCTTAGGTTCGATTTGCTTCGTAAGTGTCCGAACCTCCTGTATAATGATTTAAATAATGTCATTTACTTATTACAGAATCATATTCATTGTTATGATATCATATATGGTTCACTTATGACTTTATATTACCCGTTCTTTTGTAAATTCAATGTTAACGAGCGTTTTGGGTAAAATTGTTTCATTTGTCGTCCGTGTTTTGACTTGTAATTATTCATATGATTACATAGATCATGATTACTTAATTCCAGAACATAAAACATGATTTATATATATATATATTCAGGATATACATATATATAATAAATCATTTAATGGAATGAAATACACCGTTCATGGAGACGGTAGTCCGTACGTACGCATGAACGCTGTTTTCGTTTTTCTTATTGAATTTAATGGAATTAAGTACATGACATACATATAAATATATAAATAAATCCAGTACCATTTTTTTGTCATATATTTAATTAGTAATTATTATATATATTTTATAATCATTCATTAATGGTTAATCATTGAGAATGAATCTCATCGCGTCGTGGAGACGATAGTCCGTACGTACGCACGAGCGATGATATCGTTCCCATGGTCATGGAATTGTGTTGAAGTGTATGTATACTATTTCAGTATAAATATCACTTTATAATAATAATATATAGTTACTAATTAAACCATTATACCCATCCAATTAAGGTGGTGACGGAAAATATATTACACCACGGCGTGGAGACGGTATTCCGTACGTACGCACGCACGGTGATTTCATTTTTCCGTAGGATGGATAGAAGGTGAATTAGAGTTGTTTCATATTTATAATAACATATCAGTATGTAATTAATACTGATGTTATTACTTTATCATGAAACAAATAAATAATAATAAGTTGAAGAAGAAAGAAATTGAAAAGATCGGTAATGGATATTACCTCTTCTTTGGAACGCCTCTTTGAATCCTCCACTTAGGAAGTAAGATTGGTCTTTTAAGAAGACCAGGACCTCTAGGATTATTCTAGGGAAGTGGAGAAGGGATTTTGGCAGGGGTTGTCTGAGCTTGAGTGCTCAAATTGGTGTGAGGAGGAGGGGGAGGAGGTGTCCTTTTATAAGGGAGGAGAGGGGCACTTTAGGAATATCTCAAAATATTATTTTATATTAAAGTCAAAATCGGTTTGTAATGGTTCCAAAGGGTCTTATTTCGAAGCTAAAGTGAGGATGGGTCGAAATCCTATCAACCAATAGGATTTAGACAAGTTTAGGGTATTATTTTAACCTTATCAATTAGATTTAACTCTAAGTTAAATAATTTAACTTTTACCGTGTCTTTTTGTTTGCTTACACTATATGATTAATAAACTTACTATAACATGCCAAACTAACCCCAAATTGTTTATTATTAGTATATATATCCTTATCTAAGTCATGTGGCGGAACCTTAGATTTTTAGGAATAAAATAACAATTAATAATATAATATTTGATTTAAAAACTATTTTGTGTCAATTTTGACACTATTTGATATATGATTTTTGTGAAAGTCATAACAGAATTATATGTTCGAACCAAGTTGATTAAATCAAAACTAATATATCATAGTAACCGATAAAATTAGTGGAATTCATAAAAACTCTCAAATTACATTTATTTTGGTGTTTATAACATCAATTATGTCAATATTTCATTAATAAGATAATTACTGCATCATCATTGTGTCATAATTAAATTAAACTATTTAATGTCTAAAAATTACAAATAAAATACCATTATGTAGGAAATTTTGTTAGCTTTCTAATGAATATTTAGAGTATAATTTATCTTATGTATAACCCCATATTAAAAATGATTTACTTATTAAACTTTGATATTGACTATTTTAACCCTTCTTTAAATAAATTAATAATAAATTTCCTAATCTAATCCAAGTGGGCCTAAATGATAATATTTTACACTTAAGGTTGTTTTTGGTCGAGATACACTTGTCCAATAGAATTAGGACATGTGTTAGGGTAATATTAATATCATTTTTACCCTTAATTACCCTATTTACTTTTAACCGTGGTAAATAAAAGTAAAAAGTTACTATTCACCAAAAATTATTTTCATCTCATTGAACCACATTTTACTTACTGACATCAACCGTGTCTCTCGGATTTTTGAAATTCCATTCACAGAAGCGGTAAAATTATGTTTTATGAAAAATTTAGTTTTTTTAACTACCACTTAGTAGTTTCACTATTCATCAAAAATTGATGTTTTTCAGAACAATGCCAAAATTTCATCTTAATCTATATTTCATATTCCGAATTCAAAAATGAAGTCTATTTTACCAAATTCATAACATAGAAGTTGCATTAATTAATTTTATAATTAAATCCCGCTGTTAAAACAAATAGCGTGTTTTAAGAAACAATATCTATCAAAAGATTGACACTTGATTATGTCTGGTTTAAATGTGAAATTACAACCAATGACCAACATTGTATTAAATTGTAAAAATATATTCTAAATATACTTTAAAACCACTCAAATTAATAATTTATCACTATTAATTGTTTCGATTAAAAAAGTTATTTTTAATTATAATTTAGTAATTTTCACTATTCATCAGAATATGAAAGTTATTCGAAAAGTACCAAAATTTCACCTTAGGCTAAATTCGATACTCCGAATCCAAAAATGAAGTCCATTTTGAGAGCTAAATTTTCTAAAATTTAAAAAGTGGTTATTACCATTCATAACGGCTAGTTTTAATAACATTTTAATAGCATATCGTTGTTTCGTGAAACTCAGTATTGCGTAATACACACGCTATCGAGGAAGGTTGTGATTGCGTGTGATGCAAGGCAAGTCAAGGATGTGTGTTGTGCAAGCTCCTTTTGGTGTAGCGTACAACACAAGACATTAATAAAATTAAAAAGAATATTTTTCATAAAATCTCGGGCTGTTACATTCTACCCCCCATAAAATGAATTTCGCCCTCGAAATTCGTCGGGGTTATAAATGGTTTACTATTCGAAAGTTTCTTTAATAGAAACCCACATCGTAAAAAGGAATATCAAAACCTATCTTTAAAAACAAAAGTATGAAACGTAACGGTTACCCAAATAAACTAATCACTAGGTTTCCACATAGGTGAAAATATGGATATGGAAGAGAAATCTAACCATCGTGTTCTGATGGAGAGTGGTAGAGAACATGGCTATGGAAAAGCGAGCAATCACAAATCCATATATTTGTGACGATCTAAGGTACCATCTGATTCATCAGATATAAGATCACTTGGACAACATTTTTGGTTTTCAAGATCGTTTCCCTAAAGTTAAAGAATTTGAATTAGAATAAATACTTACTTTATTTTGGTACAATCTCACTGTTGTTCGTGCCTTTAACAATTTCCACTTCATCTCTTAAATAAATGAAGTTGAATTTGTTATTCGTGAAGTGTTAGCAGATCATGTGATAGAATGATAGGTCATTCCATCTGTCTCAAACAAAAGGTTAGCAAAAATTATATACATAAGTTGATCTATAGTGAGATTAATCATATATGGTTCCTAAAATGGACTTATACATCATATATCATACTGCTTAATATAATAAAACTAGTTTCTAATAAACAGGGACTTCCTGTAGGCCAGTGGTAGGCGATAAAGGGCGATAAAGGCCAGTCGCACTTCAGTTGTGGGTTCGATTCCCACATCCTTGTCCGATGCGATGGGCTGTCGCCCGTCCTGTAGGTTGTCCTTTTTCTACTATAACATCCCATCAATAATATCGAAAAAAACTTCTATCCTTAAACAATACTCACTTATGTCCAACATAATCCATTTCAATCTTTAGGCTTATCCATAATACTGCAGTCCACTCTCATAACATAGTGAAAACGATTACCAGAGATTTAATACCATCGTTGATCCCCATATATCATAAGATATGTTTTTTTGTCACATTCCAAACATTCAAAGTCCTTAATCATGTATTCTCTTGAATACCTTAGTGAAAACATGAATGCAGTTTAAAGTTAACACTTTCCACATACCAAAATCCTCAAAATTCTATATACTCAAACCATGATATCACTTAGTCCTTATATCAATCATGAGCTCATGAATACTATTAAACATTTCATTTTCTCATTTTCCCTTCATTATGCGCATATCATCTTATTTCCAAAAAATATCTCCATCACTTTGAATACCACATCAATAAATTTTGCAATACTCAATGATACAACATTATTTTGGAATCCCATTACATAAACACTTAATCATTCCATCACATCATTGTCATATTCAACATTGCAAATAGTGATCGCATGTGACTTCCCATTGTCCTTTGCCTTCAGTGGTTGCTCATGTTGATCATCACTAACCCTTGGATTAGGGCATTTATTAGCATAATGCCCCATTTCCTTGCACTTGAATCATTGAAGTGTTGGTGGTGCGTTCTCTGCAGTGTTTTCTTTATTCACATCATTAGAAACCCTTTTTCCATTACTTCGACACTCAGCTGCTCGATGACCTTCTTTTCCACACTTTAAACATTTTCTAGTCCCTTTAAGACAATCTCCACCATGCTTCTTTCCACACTTTGTGCATAAGGAAACATTCATCTTCTTTTCACCATTATTTTGAGATTTCTCCTTGAACTCCATCTTTCGTTTCTTGTCAAAACCATGAGATGGATATGTAACACCAACTTCCATTTCTACCTTGATAGCACAGCGCACAATTTATTCATAGCTACTGAAGTCTCTTATAGCTAATGCCCTTTGAAGACTTGGTTTTAAGCCACTGAAAAATCGATCAACTTTACTTTCAGGTTGGATGATAATGCCAGATGCATACCTTTCATGTCTTGTAAAATTCTCTTCGTATATACCAACAGATTCATCATCCTTTTGCTTTAGTTCAAGAAACTCCTTCTCCATCTTTGTTCGAAGAATACGAGGGAAGTACTTATTGAAAAATAAGTTCTTGAACTCGTCCCATTCCATGGACTCAATTTCATCTCTTTTCCTTGTATTCTTGATAAGATTCCACCATTGATCAGCTTCAACTTCCAAACGATATACTGCTAAGATGACTTTATCATGTTCAGAACATTGAAGAACTGAAAATATCCTTTCAGTGGTACTGATCCATTGTTCAGCAACAAGTGGATCAGAAGACCCAATGAAAGAAGGTGGACGTTGCCTCATGAAGGACTCAATAGATTATTGTTCCCTTCTCTGCTCATTTGGAAGTCCAGAATGATTCATAGCTTGTGTAAGTATAGCAATAAGAATTTGCACTCCATCTCCCATAACATTTGTTTGTTCAGGAGGACAATCATTTCATTGTCCATTGCATTGATCAACACGGTTCCTTCTGGTTCCAGCCATCGTCTAAAACCCAAAAAGAATAGTGTGAGAGGCAAAAATCATAATAAAGGGGGAGTAACTTCAATATCTAACATCTTTGGTCTAATCTAATATTGTTACCATAGTTCTAGGACTATATCCTATACGTATACTTATCCTTAGGGACATCCCTAGACATACCTTAGAAATATCTCTAGGGATCTCACTAACGTTTTCGCATCCTCGTTTCAAAAGGTTGACTAAACCTTTCCTCTGATACTAACTGTAGAGACCCTAAGCCTAACTTACATGGACTTTACATTACTTTTGCAGAATACTTAGTACATAACAAAAACACACACACAAGGATCGTAATAGTTTAGTGTCTTTGGAAACTCAGAATAATATCTTCTAATCGTGGTGAAAGATCTTCAACATCTCCCATAAATATCTTCCTTTTTTTACCTAAAACCTTTCTTTATATCCTGGGGAAAAGAAAACATAAAAGGGTGCGCTCAAATTCTCAGTAAGGGTAAACGAAAGAAATATCAATCACATCGTATTCATAAGAACATAACATTTTGGAAATCATAACCTGCAAAAGAGAGAGTAATTTCATAACATGGGATAAATCATGGTAGTGAAATGTGATCACAATAATCATAACTTAAAACATGAAACTTTGTGGCATTCACACATAATCATAGAGAATCATTTCTTGTTAGTCAAGACTCATTGCCAAGACTATCTTAGTGGACAAAGTCCCTTTCTGAATCGAGTAACCCTCGTTTCAGTCCTGTTTCACTGAACCGGTATAACCTACCATTCCAGCCATGTCTATCTCATGAGATATAAAATCTTTACCCAATGCATTGGAGGGAGATATAGGTCCCACCCATCTTATAATGAATCCTTTCTTATGTGTGCCACATAATCATAAATCATACATCATTGCATAACCCATGTAATACAAATTGGAATCTTAAACATCATGACATCATAAAACAATTCATACAACATAAAGGAATTCATAAAAATAATTCAATCACAACATGATCAAATCAATGTAATAATAGGGATAAAAACAGAACCCTTTATTATCATAGATGGAAAATAATTTTGATAAAACACTTGAACTCCATTCTTGAGGAAAATATCCTTTCTTCTTCAAAAAATCATTTTTCCTTTCATAACATGTCATACGACTTTAAAATAAAAGAAGTTGATTAAAAATAAACTTGAAAACTTGTAAAGGAATCTTCTTGGAAATAATGTTTTAAAAATCCATACATGTCGTATAAGTTAAAAAAAACATTCTTCGTACCTTTGTCGGAAAGGTCAAAAAGTACCTCGTACGAAAAAAAACGACAAAAGATTCCTAAAAACTCACTGAAGGGTAAAATTGGATTTAAACTATTGTAAGTGGATAGAAACAATATTACATATTGAGGGAACATGGATGTGGATGATAAAATACACCCCAGTAAATTCCAAAGTATAAACAATCTCGGATAAAGATGAGATTGTGATATTTCCCTTACCATAGGTCCGATTTGCTTCGTAAGTGTCCGAACCTCCTGTATAATGATTTAAATAATGTCATTTACTTATTAAAGAATCATATTCATTGTTATGATATCATATATGGTTCACTTATGACTTTATATTACCCGTTCTTTTGTAAATTCCATGTTAACGGGCGTTTTGGGTAAAATTGTTTCATTTGTCGTCCGTGTTTTGACTTGTAATTATTCATATGATTACTTAGATCATGATTACTTAATTCCAGAACATAAAACATGATTTATATATATATATATATTCAGGATATACATATATATAATAAATCATTAAATGGAATGAAATACACCGTTCATGGAGACGGTAGTCCGTACGTACGCATGAACGCTGTTTTCGTTTCCTTATTGAATTTAATGGAATTAAGTACATGACATACATATAAATATATAAATAAATCTAGTATCATTATTATGTCATATATTTAATTAGTAATTATTATATATACTTTATAATCATTCATGAATGGTTAATCATTGAGAATGAATCTCATCACGTCGTGGAGACGGTAGTCCGTACGTACGCACGAGCGATGATATCGTTCCCATGGTCGTGGAATTGTGTTGAAGTGTATTTATAATATTTCAGTATCAATATCACTTTATAATAATCATATATAGTTACTAATTAAACCATTATACCCATCCAATTAAGGTGGTGACGGAAAATATATTACACCACGGCGTGGAGACGGTATTCCGTACGTACGCACGCGCGGTGATTTCATTTTTCCGTAGGATGGATAGAAGGTGAATTAGAGTTGTTTCATATTTATAATAACATATCAGTATGTAAGTAATACTGATGTTATTACTTTATCATGAAACAACTAAAGAAGAAGAAGTTGAAGAAGAAAGAAATTGAAAAGATCGGTAATGGATATTACCTTTTCTTTGGAACGCCTCTTTGAATCCTCCACTTAGGGAACTAAGATTGGTCTTTGAAGAAGACCAGGACCTCTAGGATTATTCTAGGGAAGTGGAGAAGGGATTTTGGCAGGGGTTGTCCGAGCATGAGTGCTCAAATTGGTGTGAGGAGGAGGGGGAGGTGGTGTCCGTTTATAAGGGAGGAGAGGGGCACTTTAGGAATATCTCAAAATATTATTTTATATTAAAGTCAAAATCGGTTTATAATGGTTCCAAAGGGTCTTATTTCGAAGATAAAGTGGGGATGGGTCGAAATCCTATCAACCAATAGGATTTAGACAAGTTTAGGGTATTATTTTAACCTTATCAATTAGATTTAACTCTAAGTTAAATAATTTAACTTTTACCGTGTCTTTTTGATTTCTTACACTATATGGTTAATACACTTACTATAACATGCCGAAATAACCCCAAATTGTTTATTATTAGTATATATATCTTTATTTAAGTCATTTGGCCGAACCTTAGTTTTTTAGGAATAAAATAACAATTAATAATATAATATTTGATTTAAAAACTATTTTGTGTCAATTTTGACACTATTTGATATTTGATTTTTGTGAAAGTCATAACAGAATTATATGTTCGAAAAAAGTTGATTAAATAAACACTAATATATCATAGTAACCTAGAAAATTAGTGGAGTTCATAAAAAGTCTCAAATTACATTTATTGTGGTGTTTATAACATCAATTATGTCATTATTTCATTAATAAGATAATTACTGCATCATCATTGTGTTATAACTAAATTAAATTATATAATGTCTAAAAATTACAAATAAAATACCATTATGTAGGAAATCGTTTTATCTTTCTAATGAATATTTATAGTCTAATTTATCTTATGTATAACCCCATATTAAAAATGATTTACTTATTAAACCTTGATTTTAACTATTTTAACCCTTCTTTAAATAAATTAATAATAAATGTCCTAATCTAATCCAAGTGGGCCTAAATGATAATATTTTACACTTAAGGTTGTTTTTGGTCGAGATACACTTGTCCAATAGAATTAGGACATGTGTTAGGGTAATATTAATATCATTTTTACCCTTAATTACCCTATTTACTTTTAACCGTGGTAAATAAAAGTAAAAAGTTACTATTCACCAAAAATTATTTTCATCTCATTGAACCACATTTTACTTACTGACATCAACCGTGTCTCTCGGATTTTTGAAATTCCATTCACAGAAGCGGTAAAATTAAGTTTTATGACAAATTCAGTTTTTCTAACTACCACTTAGTAGTTTCACTATTCATCAAAAATTGATGTTTTTCAGAACAATGCCAAAATTTCATCCTAATCTATATTTCATATTCCGAATTCAAAAATGAAGTCTATTTTACCAAATTCATAACATAGAAGTTGCATTAATTAATTTTATAATTAAATCCCGTTGTTAAAACAAATAGCGTGTTTTAAGAAACAATATCTATCAAAAGATTGACACTTGATTATGTCTGGTTTAAATGTGAAATTACAACCAATGACCAACATTGTATGAAATTGTAAAAATATATTCTAAATAAACTTTAAAACCACTAAAATTAATAATTTATCACTATTAATTATTTCTATTAAAAAAGTTGTTTTTAATTATAATTTAGTAATTTTCACTATTCATCAGAATATGAAAGTTCTTCGAAAAGTACCAAAATTTCACCTTAGGCTAAATTCGATACTCCGGATCCAAAAATGAAGTCCATTTTGAGAGCTAAATTTTCTAAAATTTAAAAAGTGGTTATTACCATTCATAACGGCTAGTTTTAATAATATTTTAATAGCATATCGTTGTTTCGTGAAACTCAATATTGCGTACTACACACGCTATCGAGGAAGGTTGAGATTGCGTGTAATGAAAGGCATGTCAAGGATGTGTGTTGTGCAAGCTCCTTTTGGTGTAGCGTACAACACAAGACATTAATAAAATTAAAAAGAATATTTTTCATAAAATCTCAGGCTGTTACATAATGATAAGTAATATGTATATAAATAATTAAAAAAACATGCTAATGTCTCTATAAAATTAATATACCATCCAATTCCAAACATTTTAATCATTAACGAAATGATATTGTCCCTCATGCATACGTAGGGATTACAATCTCCATGACGTGATGAGATTCATTTTCACGTTAACCATTCAACGATGATTATAAAAATATATATAATTAATAATTGTGTTATTTATTACATAACAATGATACTGAATATATATATATATATATATATGTATGTATGTATGTGCTTACATATATCTTAGTCACTTACTTCCGTTCAATGCAATATGAAAACGGAAACAACGTTTATGCATATGTACGACCTACCATCTCCATAAATGGTGCCTTCCATTTCATATAACTATCTATTATAAATATTTATATTCTATATGTATATGATATATATAAATTCAGGATTATATTCTCGAATTATTTAAATCATGATCTAAATGATACGATCAAATAACAACAAGTCAAAACACGTACGATAAAGAAATAAATTATTACCTGAAATGTTAAATTAACATGAAAATCATTAATAAATGGGTAGTATAAAGTCATAAATGAATCATGTATGATATAATAATTATTAATATGGTTCTGGTATAATTTAATAATATACTATAGTCATTATACATGTGGTTAAACGTTCCCTCGACCAAATTAAAGTGCAAGGTAATGGTTAATTTCAAAATCTCTTTATTATTCGAGGTTGTTTTTACGTGAGTATATATTGGGACATATTTATTATCCATGTCCTTGTTTCATAAAATATTTTTCAAAGGTATTCTTTTTAAGGGAATATTTTACTAAAAAATCATTTTAAATGTTTTAAATATTTATTACTATAAACTTTTATCATTAATGTCCATGTCTTCCAAATGATTTTAATGATTAATTTATAGGGACTTGAATACATTAAAATGTTAATTCTATAAAAAAGTTTCAAAGTGGAATGAGACAATTTGATTTAAAACTGTATCTTAAATGACTTCCTTTATAAATTATGTGTCTTTTAAATGATTTCATGAAAAATGGATATTTCTCTCAAAGATTTTTACTGATCATTTTCAACTATGCCAACATACTTTATGGGATATTATTCATGATTGAGGTTGATTTATTATGATAAAAATCTTCCATATTGTATTTCAGGTTTTGTGATATATTTTACTATGGATGTGTTATTTTTATACCATTTATGGTTTATTGGTAAAGTATTGACATTTCGTATGCTAGTTCTAATATGAATGTTTTTGTTATGTTTCAACCTTTCATATGAGGAATGTATTGGACATAGTAAGTGACAGGTGGAGCCCGCTCTATCACCTTGATGAATCGGTAGGTCTCATGCGACAAATTGATGTGGAATTTCCCAAGGCCTTTCCTATTTTGAAATATGGTTTTGGCCGAGGCCTTAGTAATTTTTAGACGTCTTGGCCAAGGCCTTGACAAAATATTTCAGAATGTCTGGCATTATACATTCCTTAATTATGAAAATAATATTGATAATTCATGTGGTTATTCGATTACTAGAATACCCATTACTATGTTTAATTATGGAATTATTTACTCAGCTCATATTCCTTCTATAAAGTGTGCACGTTTATTATTTGTAAAGGAATGTGTTTTTAATTATTCAACATGCATAATGTTTATATTATCTTCCGCTAAATTATTTACCCTTACTGAGCATCTGAGCTCAACCCTTTCTTATGTTTTATTGTACCAGGATCTGAAGAAGTGTTTTATGATTGAGATGTATGGTTAATCTAAGGGAACAATGGAATTCTCAAAGTATTATTTATTATATGTTTTATGTTAGAGAGTGTAATGTAGCATTCATGTATGTAATTTATTTTCTAGGACTTTTAAACTGATTGGTCCTTCGGGACTTGATTCCTTGTAATCATGCCAATGTATTAAAATAAGGCACCGACTTTGGGTAACTAGGGTCAGGGTGTTACATATGATATATTTCACCCCTTCTTCATACTCTTTTTTCATACGATTGACATCAATCTGTTCTCTATTCATATCCATCCTATTTGATTTGGAAATATTAATAATTTAAAAAACAAATACACAAAATGGGCCTTTAAAATAAGGGTAACCCAAAAATTTAATGTTTCAAATAACTTCATTATGTTCTTAAAGAAATTTTTAATTGAATTTAAATAATAATAATTACTCCACAGGTGGTAGGTGTTATCCTTTGAATTCCTCTAGAAGTGATGGTGCATGAGTATGATTTAATAAAATGAAATAATAACTATTTGGGAGTTGAAGCTGATGAGGATGGTAGTTATAATTTCATTTTGTTGCATGTGACTCATCCCCTTAGAAGCTAACACCAAATAAGAGAGAAGATGCGGTTTTGGAGGACTGCCCTAATTTGATCCATACAGGTGATGTAGGATGCAATGTTGGTTTAGAAGTTCCAATGAGGTTAAACATTAATTCACCCTTTATAGAAGTGATTTCGTGATGGATATCCTGTGGGTCGAATATATTTAGTGAAATACCCATTCCATGGTGTTATTTTATATATATATATATATATTATATAAGAGGTGAAGATTGTTCTATGTGAAGGCTATGGATTCCATTGTTCGGTTATGATCGCCTGAGACAGATCATTTTAATAAGGTATTTTCACGAGTCTGATGAATCACGAGGAATGAAAAAAATTCCTAGTGTTTTTAATGGTTTGTGATTTTAGGGAGGATGGATAATCAAGTAAACATGTCTTTATACAAAAAATTGAGAACGTTTTTTGGACTATAAATGATTTTTAGTGAAGGATGATGTAGATAATTTTTCTGTATGTTGAAACTGGAAATAGATGAAAGAAAGTCAATAGACTGACACATGGATTTTAGAAATCTGTAATTCAAATACATTAAAAAAATATACTAAAAACTAAAATAGAGGCCATTTTGAAGGAAATAGGAATCCACTTGAAGGATTAATTAAAACTACATATGTGTTTACCTTATTTTTTGGAGACGACACCAGTGCACATGGTAGTAGTTAAAATTCTCAAATTTGATTGGATTTGAGGAAGTAGATTTGATTCGATGGAGGCTTCTTTAAAATAAGGAGTTAGTAGACATAAAACAACTCATTCCTCATATTCTCTTAGGTTTGACCCTACTCTATCACTATAATAGTGTGTTGTAGAACTATAAATAAATAATTTTTCAGTCCAATGAACTATTAATAATTTGAAATTTAAATGTTTATGATGAAAATTATAATTATATCAGAATAAAATTTTGAGTATTCTATAGAACTTGAAATAGGGTGGTAACCTTGGAATCGAAATTTAGAATAGTATTTGGCTTAAGAATAATTTATGAGCATGATTTTCAAACCCTGTATGGTTATGTAATGGGTCATGAACCTTTATATAATACAAACCATGATTAGATATCCATGTTTGTAAACAATACGAGCCTATTTTTATTTAATACATAAAAACAATACTGATATGTTTTTGTTATGTGGTATCAATTTAAAACCGCATTTTTAATCCTTAAACATGTAAATATTACCCTAAAACATCATTGACTATGTTTTACATTTTTTATAGGGAAAATTTAAGGGTTTTACATCATTATTCAATAATTTTCTCTCATTATATATTGAGATAAATCATCATGATATTAAAGGAAAGAAATCCAATATCTCCTTCATTCATTGACCTCTCCCTTTTTTATAAAACAATATGAATGTTCAAATAATTTATAAAAGTATACATAAATTATATAAGTAAATAGTTTTAAAATTTTATAAAGGCATAAAATTATAAAATATACAAGTAAAATTTATGAAATTATAAAAGTATAATAATTTATAAGGAATGAAACTATAATTATATATTAATTTATAAATTTAAAAAACTATAAAATTATAAATAATTTATAAAATTTTGTATTTAAACTATATATGTAAATATTATAAACTAATCAATTTAAAATTTATATAAATTTATAAAAGAATAAAACTATAAAAGTATAATATAAATTTTAATTGTATAAAAATATAAAATTATAAAACTTGAAACACTTTGAATATGTAAGAATACATTTTTATAACAAGAATTTTTTAAACAAAAATAAACTTGAATCACTTTATCATCACTTTTAATTTCAATTATTACATGAAATTAAAAGTAAAAATTAAGAACCAACTTAAAATTACTTTTTAAGATGAGAACACATTTTCGAATTACACAATTCCTTCATCCTAGATTTTTTCCTATAGCATTTGTATCATGCGGAATACAAGAGAAGGAGATGACAGAGAAGGAGGAGTGACTGCTTATCGGGCACAAAAAGTCATCAATTTATAAAATAAAACAGTAAGAATAATTCACATATCACCACTTATACTCTTGTAAACAGTACCCCGAAAGAGATCCATCACTTAATCTCTATGTACATAAAGAAACAACTATAAAGGGATATAATAAAAGGAGCATCTTGACGATCTCAAAAACCCACTTGTCATAAAATCATAAAAGGTGCCAAATTTGGCTTCTAAAAAATTTAGCTTGGGATGATAAGACACTCTAGAAAATTTTATATTGAAATCACAGTTTAAATGACTCTTTAATCACAGTCCACATAAAAACCAAAAATAGAAAAAATAAAATAAAAACTTAGTTGATTCCAGTGAGCTAAGACATTTTAAAAGGAAAACTACACTTTCACATAGTTAATGACACAAATAGGGGAAAGAGCATTAAAATACCCTTTACACTTAAACAACATGACTCTTAGTTATTTAAAAAAACTTTTCATTAAAATTTATATTTATAACCTTAGTAAAACCATTTAAAATCTTTAGGAGAAGTGATGGCACGTTTTAAAAAATTACCGAATCCACCAAAAATATTACATATAGGCTTATGAAATCAAAATAATGAATTTAAACCAGACTGAATTCAATGATATGAAATTTAAATGGAAATAACAATGCACATGCCTTAAATTAGGCAGATATATTTCAAAAACATTTTAAAACCACATCCAAAATAATCACATATAGTGGTGAATGAAGATATAGGAAAGAACATTTTCTAGGTTAGAAATAGAAAATAAAACCCATCATTTGAACCAACCCCAATCCATAGAAAGAGATAAAAACCATATTAGGGTTTGTCGGAGAAATATAATTATGTATAAAAGTTAGGTAGACAAATGAGGATGGAAGAATAAGAAAGATGAGGTCTTACTAGATGGAAAATGTAATGACCCAAAATTTTATCATGGAATTTATCAATTATTATAGTAATGTCATATAGTATAAATCAAATAATATCAATTAGGTACCATAATAAAAACTTTATAAATAAATTATTATTGAAATAAGATGTATTGTTTGATGTTAAGGAAATAATACTAACAAAATAGTAACCTGACCGTAGGAATAGTAATACAAACCTTATGAATAGTAGACCTATCTAATGAATAGTAACCTCACCCGTGAGAGTATAAATAAAATTCATGCATCCTATAAATTAAATTATGATATAATTATATCATAATGTAAGTAAATAAATGATTGAAAAATTATTAATTAATTGTTGGTATTTTTGTAAGTCATTAATATTTAATTAAAATTTTATGATTAATTTATTTATTTAAAATGAAATGAAATTTCATAAAATATCTTCATAAATTAATATTTTAATGTCTTATTATTTTCAAATAATTTTATGAGACATCAAGTAATTTTTTAAAGTTTTACAAAATCAGTTATAATTTTAAAATCTCTATTTTCCATCTAAATGATGACTTTAATTAAAAATTATGTTTCTCATATTTATAAAATTATTTTCATAAAATGGAGTTTATTTTTTAAATAAGCACATTAAAAAATGGTCTGGGTGAATTCATGGGATTTTTCTAAAATACTTTAATTTTTGGTGAGTAGTAAAATATTATACTTTATGATAAAAGCTAAATACATGAATTATGGAGACATAGATGATGTATAGATTTTGTAAGCCCAAAATCTCGAAAATTACTTCATTATTTTAATATAATTAGCCACAAGGCTGAATCTATTAATTGTATTGAGCCAAAATAAAAAACTAATAAATATAATAATGAGAAAACACCGCTCTCCCCCTATAAATACCATCACTCACCACCTCTTCTCCTCACACATCTCAAGAATTGATCCTTTTCAAAATTATACTCAAGTGACTTTAAAAGAACTCCCACCATGTCCAGGATCCATTGGTCTCATAAAAATACCATGACCATTACCCTAAGGGGGTTCTGAAGGAGGATGGATTTAAGAGCTATAATCATCTTCCTTTTTCTTTTAAATTCATTTAATATTTTTCTTTTCTTATCCTTTCTCCACCATATCTATCCAAATGTTCATGATAACTATAGTATCTTTTATATACTGTAATTATATAATGTTAATGTAATATCCATCAATAAACTCCTTTCTCTTTCTCCCCTTCTCTTTTATTCTAAAAATGAAATCATTTCCCTTGATGTGTCAACTTATCGACATCATGGATAATGCATTTTAAGTTTCTTTTAATACCTTAAATTATGTTCATAAAAACACTATAATGGTTGGAATATACTTTAAAATACTTGTCATAACCCTTTTTATGCTTTTGAACTAAAATATTTCCATAATACTAATTGATAAAACAAATAGATTTTGTTGTGACAAAAAACAACCAAAATTAACTTAATGATTATCATTAACTATTTATTAATGATTCATAATCATTACATTTAACCAAATGATATATATAACCATTTAAACCCTTTTATGTATATTAATAACATATATTTTCAATTCTATAGAATTATACCCATTCTACATAAACTTCCATACTCATATTCAAGTAAACTAGTGACGAAAACCAATAGAACGAACACTCACGTACAATTAAGTTAAACTATATAACTCATCTAAAAGACCATAAATGAACTTAATAAAACAATAATGAATAAAATTTATAAAAGTTTTTGTAATTTTTATTTAATTTATTTAATTTTATTGTCTAGGATTCTAAAGAGAAGAGAGCGTTCAGACGTAAGGTAAAGGGAATTCTCGAACCCAACTCTCTTTCTTTGGGTTTCCCCTCTTTCACCCGATTTTTAGTATGGATAATACTTTTATATCATTTATTAATCATTATAGTATATTTTCTAGGATAAAAATGTTTCCAATTAGGTATTATGATAATTTCAATGATTTTTTCAAAAGAACTCTTCTTTCTAAAAACACATCTTTTACTTCTCTTGAGATTATTTCTTGTTCACACAGAATGGATGATTCTTACACCAAGTATGTTATTCCCTATATATTTTGGGAACCATAAATTTTATTTTGTAATGTATTCTTTATTAAATGAAAACCAATTCTTTCCATGGGCTACTTTATGTACAATATTGATAAACATTCTTTGTGGAATGCATGATAATGTAAATGTTATGATGTGATGAGTGCGCCTGGAATTATATAGTGCATGTAATTGATATGATGTGATCGGTGAACCTGGAATTATATAGTGTTCTAACTCATTGGGTAATGTGGTGTGTCTCATGATATAATGTTAAGTATGTGTGGTAGTTGACCATGAAGACATGATGTTTCATTTTTATTCATTACCACATGCCAATACATTATTTAATTCCTTCTCTCGTGATTATGATCCTATTCCTATGTTGTGATAATAATTATTTTTATAACCCTGTGTTATATTGATTATGGTTCTTATCTATCCTCTTACTAGGATTTTATCTCACCCATTTATTTAATGTATTTCCTCAAGTGATTACTTGTTCTAAGGAGAACATAAGGGCCAATAAGAATCTAGAGGAGAAGGAATTAAACACATGTTAATGTTTTACATGGTAAAGGTTATTTATGCTCCAAATTTTCCCGAAACACTAAAACATTGGATCCTGAACGTGTAATGATTTTATTTAATTTTTATTTAAAATTATTTAATAAGTCATGTCAAAAACGTATGGTCCCTATAGTTTGTATCAGATCACAGTTTAGTTAATTTGGGAATTAGGATTAGAGAACCTTAATGAAAACTCTTAGTACAAGACTAAGTATAAGAAATCACCCAAGAAGCATTGTTATAGAAAATAATAAACATAGGGATCCCACTATATATGCCTTTATACATAATTTCCCAATGGAATAAATAATTTATTTATTACTTTTTGACTTGTGTATTGTTCTAGGCTTTCCTATTTTATAAAATTGTGTGAACCTCGAGAAACCATGCCAAACATATATGTGATGGAAAATGCAACAATTTCCCGAACAACATCCCCAATTACTTGGGAGGTGGATTTCAAAATTTGATTGTGATTTTTACCCAGAAAGCTCAGGTTATGATCAATAACCTAAATAATGTGTAACTTCTTCCTTCACCTAAGAGGGGGAAACTATCTATCGAGTGTTTTATACGACAATGACTACTGAAATTTAGTGGATCTTCTGATTTAGTAGTCATAGAAAAATGAGTCAAATCATTGGATAATATCATTTATGTGCTTCACTATTCTGAGATGGAGAATGTGAATCTAACTGTTTACCGTTTCGAGGGAGAGGTTAAGCAATACTGGGATTTGATTAAGAACACCAAACCATAGGAATAAGATGAAGAGATTGAGTGGGAAGACTTTAAACTAATGTTTATTAACAAGTATTTCCCACAAACTCTTCATTCAAATATATAGAGAGAATTCAAAGATATGAAGCAAAAGGAATGTGATTCAATCACAACCTACAAAAAATATTCCTCATGTATTCCATGGTATGCTTGAATTTTGGTTATCAACAATGATAGAAAAACTGATAGATTATTTACTGGTTTAAAACCACTCCTTTGAAAGCCTATTGAAATTCGAGGCTTTCTGAGTTATGAATAAGTTGTTCGATATGCTCTCAAATTGCAGATGGAGTTTAGATAATGGTCCCCTGGCTATGGTGATAACGTTCTATGCAACAAGAAAACCTACCTTGTCAATGTGTTGTGGAGGAACCATAAGTATGAAGATGCAACTTAGGAACCATAGGAGGCGATGAAGGAGAAATACTCTCACCTATTTATATAAAATGAGATTTCAAGGGTGAATTTTCAATAGGGGGGAAGAATGTAATGACCCAAAAAAATTTGAATGGAATTTCTCCTTTCTTATAGTAATGTAATATAGTATAAATCACATAAATTCACTTAGACACCATCTTTATAAATGAAAAATTAATGAAATAATAAGTATTTATAGAAGTTAAGGAATCAACACTAATGAAATAGTAACATGACCTTATGGATACCTAGTTCTTTGGACCGTATAAGGTGGTTGCATCTTGGAGATCAGGAGTTGGGCTCTCTTAGAGTTTTACATTCCTTTTCTATTATGTTGGGAAATATTTTTTGGTTGGGTGTGTATTTTTCCCCTGTAATTTTTAGGTTACACTATAGTACTCCGGTATTATCTAGAGGGTTTACATGAATGGTTGCTTCCCTAGTATATTTCATCTTTTAATTTTAATCCATATGCACTAAATAATTGATGTGGATGTGTATTGGAATACATGAACTTAGTAAAAGGACTCCCTATTTTAGTTATTTCTTCATCGTTAGTGGCCAGCCCCTGGCCAATAGAGGCGGGCAGGGGGTAGTTGTGGCTCGAGCCCCAGCTTGGGTCGGTTCGTGAAATTCCTTCCCATAACATTTTATAACAACTATATATTCTAATTATGTTTTTATTATATAGAATATATTCATGCATGTGACTCTTCCATTTTCTTATCTTTAACCCTTGTTCATTATTGTTATCAAAATATGTTCAGGGTGACACCCCAAAACCCACACCTCTGATGCGGCCATAATGTCCTGGCGACTACAAGGCCACTAATAGATGTTGTTCACTGAGTAAATATAATGATGATTTTTGGGTATAAGTGGGATAAAAATACAGTAAAGTAAGTAATCATTATTATGTAATAAAATTTAACTAAAAAAATTTATTATTCCATACTTAAACATGTTTCCCACACTGTTTCTTTTTTTTCATCTATTAGTATCCCTTATTTATTTACAAGTGACTCCTTCCATAACACGCGATGTGGGATGGAACTGTATTTTGATTTTGATTCATCAATCTGCACAAAAAAATTTGAACATAATTATGTTGTTATTTCGTATCACTAAAAAGTATTACGGTAGATTTAAAATATGTTCCAATTTTTTTTCAAGTGAAGCATACAACATCCTTTCTTTATGGTAGAATTATGTTGGTTTTTATTCCTTTTTCTTATTTTCGGAACTCATATGTTATTTCATAAGTTAAAAATTCTTAATTAAAGTTGTTAATACATGTATTGTCAATAAATGTATTACCAATCATAATTTCCTTGAAAATAAGTCTCTAATTATGACTAATAAATGCATCACATGATTGTTGGTTTAATCAAGTGTTTATACAATTTTGGTGGGTGTGGGTTTATTTTCTATTCAACATATTTGATATAAAAATTTGGAATAATTGTGTGATAGATAAAGTGGGCCATTACCGCGAGAATTAATATAAATTTAATTTGGGGATCATCTACTCTAAATACACTCTGAAAGGGGTAATTTAGAGCAAGTCAATGTTTCATTATTTTATTTTTGTAATGAAATAATGAAATTAGTTCATAATGTCACCCTAATGTATTACCAAATCAATGTCTTAAGTGTGGTAAAAACATTGTACCATGAATCTACATCAATTGGAACATTCATGCGAGTGGTGAGCCCAATGTATCTACTAAACATGGAAATGTTGGAGTTAAAAGCCTAGCCATATGCATTCCATCCAACCTCAAATTTAATACCCCTTCTTCCCACCTTAATAATTTTTTCTAACACCATCATGATATGAAAATCCTATTTTTGACACCAGTTTTGCACCTTCTACCATTTCATGAGCTTCAACATTTCCAAGTTGTTGTTCCTACGGATTGCAAACATCTGCATGTGTATAAGGTTGTTGTTCCTTTGCATTGGGAGCACCACCATTTAGAGAAACATGTTGTTCCTCATGATTGGGAGCATCGATATTTGATGAATTATTTATCTACAGAAGTGGTTGAACATTAAATTTAGATTATGTAAATGAAGAAATGAATAAATAATAATATGAGGTGACACAATGTATATTAAAAAAATATAACAGGTTAGTGAACACTCTTTTTTTAAAGGATGAAGGGATTTGATCCCTCTAACAAGTATCCATATCCCTTCATTATAGTCTCCTCTGACATTCGGTACCTCATCTATATTGGGACCACTGGGAAATGATTTCGATGTCCCAATGAAAGGGTAATCTTCAGATGAATTGACATATAATCATTTAGTGGTTTTGGTCGATAATAGAACAATTGACCCCTTTTAGTTTGAGTGATCTAGAATAGAAAATACTTGTAATTCCTATGATTCCATTATAAATAGTTCATATTTATACCCTTAATTACTTAAATACAATTTCACGAATCACAATTCATCTATTTTAATAGCACTCCTATTATCGACCTACTTGCATTTAAAAATTTGTACTTTGAATATTGTGTAAACCAACTCCCATATTTGTTTTGATGATACCAAATTATGAAATATTCAGATAAAGTGGATTTCATTCCTTGATACCAGATACATGCATCAGTTCATCCACAACTGTAACCTCACTATTTTTCATGGTACTATGTTCATCATGTTCATTTGTATAAAACATATAACTAATGGTGTAATTTTTCCCTGAATGCCTAAGTTCCCTGGCCTAAAATCCCGATCGGCCTAACCCAGCAAAGCACAAATCGGGTAGGGCTCAGTCTGTAGGTTCGTCGGGCTGAGACTAGCCTAATTCAATAAATCCTGTGGGCCGAGCCAGCCCACTGACCCATACAAAGCCCAACTCTTAAAATCTAATCTTTTATAAAAAAATAATTGGGAAACTGCTGGTAGAATGATTCAAACCCCTTACTGTTGGCTTCCAAGGCTATGCTTGGACCAACTGGTCCACATGGTGTTCTTGTTTAATAATTACCAAACATTATATATATATCAACGATTTAACATTATATATATATAATTATATATCAATGATTTGACATAATATATATATATAACTCATCATATATTGACAAAAAAATAATATATTTAATTATATACCAATCATTTAACATAATATATAAAAATATATTTATATTAACAAAAAATTAAAATATCCACCCATTATTTCACACCCCCAACCCCTCATTAATTGTTTTTTACAAATTTCACATATTATTATAATTGATATTTATTTTGGCATAGAAAACACTAAAGATTTTTTTAATAGAATTTTTTCAAATAAATTATTTGGGATTTAATTGTTTTCTAAATTGGTCTATATTTTATATTTTTATTAAATAAAATTACATATTATAATTATAATAGTCATGTGATGTTGGGGTAGATGGTTATTATGAAAATCATGAAGAGAGTAATATAAAACATGTAAAATGATTGAAAATTAAATGAACAACATTTCAACCATAAAATGTAAATAAAAAAGAAAAATAAATAAATGATTTAACATTATAAATAAATATATATATATATATATTAAAAAAATAACACTCATTCAGTAATTTTCACGCAAGTTACCCAACCAAATAATTTTTTATGAATATTTGTTTATATTATATATATTTTATATACCTATATACATATATAAATCTATTTAGAAATAAATTTAACCCACCCAATACTGGACACCCCTTAGCCCCTCATTATAATCTTTAGAAATTCAATATAATATATATAGATAAACATGTATAAATATTTTTAGAATGAAATTAGCATATCCACCCACTATTGTGCACCCCCAACCCCTCATTAATTTTTTTTTTAAATCTTCCAGTAATTATTATTAATTTTATTGTTTACAATGATTGATATTTATTTGTACATGACAAAAACTATAGATTCCATTTTTTTAATCGAACATTTTTAAATAAATCATTTTACCTTTACTTATCTTTTGAATTGGTCTTTATTTTAGTTTTTTATTAAATTAGAATAAATATTATAATTATAATAGTTTGTGACATTGGGGTTTAGGGTTTATTATGAAACGTATAAATTGAGAAATTTAAAACATTTAAAATGATTGAAAATAAAATGGAAAACATTTCAATTAAAATATAAAATGTAAATAAAAAATAAAAATAGAATGAAGATTTTTACAAAAAAAGTTAAACGTTTAAAAAAATTGCATTTAAAAATCATAATTTAAAAAATAATTAAAAAATGTTTAAGAAGAAGTTAAAAATTATTTTAAAAACAAGGTTTAAAAAAATTACAAATTTTTATTAACAAATTTTTTTAAAAAGTAAATTTTTTTTACAAAAATCTTTTTAAGAAAAAATTTTAAAAAATTGTTTAAACATTTTTTAAAAAAAAATTAAAAAAAAACTTTTAAAATTAATGTATTAATTTTTTTTAAAGTAACATTATAAAAAAATGTTACAAAAATATTTTAAAATAAATATTTAAAAAATAATTATAAAAATATGTTTGAAACCCATTTTAAAATCAATGTTTAAATAAAATATTAAAAAAATTAACTCTATATATAATTTTATTTTGAAAATAATAAAAGCCTGCAAGGGTCGGACTGTGGCCTTGCCTAACCCGATGGTTTGGGCAAGCCCAAGACCGGGCTTGGCCTGCCACATGGAGTTGTTCAAGCTGGCCGAACCCAGCCTGGATAGTGGTTCATGGCATCATTTTTTTATGGGTAGGCCCAGCTAGGACCGGTTTGGGCCGTGTCGGGCAGGAATTACACCCTTACAAATAACCATTATAAGATAATGCATGCACAATTGGTCCTCTATCTTTTCATAGATGTCATTCCAAAATTGAATATGGATTTTTAGCTTACTCCTAAAAAATATATTCTTGAAACCTTCCTATAAACTATTAAATTTGTGTATTTGATATCCAATATTTTTCCCTTGATTAATTCAAGTGCCTAAGAATTTATTTAGGGGTTTCAACATATGGGTAAACCTCTATACTATTATGTAAAACATAAAGGTGGGCCTACTCCTAATCTATAATAATGATTGTGACAACATCTATTCCAGAAATGCCTTCACCCACAACCTTTTTAGAGTTAAGATATTTCAATACACCAGTGAATTCCACATGAGAAAGGTGTTAGTTACATAATTCAACAGCCTCCTCAACAGCATATCACTTTGTAGTACAACCTTCTATTCGAATGTGATTTTTTGCGTACCCATTCAAAATATTCTTATGCCGTTTAATGGGGCACATCTATATATAATGTATAGGACCACATAGTAGAAAATCTGTTACTAAGTGCACCATTATGTGAACCATAATATCCAAGAATTCTATAGGGACGATCCCCTCTAATTCACATAATATGAAAGAAATTTCATTTTCAGTAGTTGGAATTTTTGTTGGGTCTTTAACATTGTTGCATATATATTTGAAAAAGAAACACAGACTCGTTAATGTATGATGGAAATTATTTGAAAAAATATGACATAAAGCTGTAAGCATTATATCGTACATCAATACATGGAATTCATATGATTTCTTTCCCTTTAAATTTAAATTAGTTTTTGACATTATATTCCCAGTATTTGAAAAATACCCCAATGGAACCTTTAAATCATTGAAGATGTTTCAAAACTAATATCCCTCCTTTTTTGAAAAGAGTCTAAGTAGTTGGAGGAAGAAAAGTGTGTTTTTATCCATTCATTGGAAGAAAATCTTCACATATTCCTATGTTAATAATGTCTAACCTAGCCTTAATTCCATCCTTCATTTTTCTGGGTGCATTTATTAATGTGCCAATGATACTGTAACATATATTTTTTACCACACTCATGACATCATGAAAATTTCTAACCTAAAAATAATTATAGTATGGTAATTAAAAAATGATCTCTTTTTTAAATTGGATATTTAAATATTTCTTGGACAAAGGTTTACCAAAATGAGTTTCTATATATTTTACTTTCTTAAAAATTTGATCTCCTTTTAGTGGAGATGGTGTAGTGTGTTCTTCTGAACTCCAATTGAATGATTCCATCCAATAGTATTACTAATGTCATCAAGGTATAAATCTACGATGACCTATAAACACAGTCTTCAATGAATGTTTCAACCTAATTTACTTGGTATCTTGTTCATAAATGGGACACCCTTGAGATCCATTAATGTTATATCCTGAGAAATTTACATAAGAATTAATTTCATTTATCATCCTATACAACATGGATCTCAACATGAAATCTTCATTTCTGTAAGCATCATACAATGTACCACCTAAATGCCACAATAGTTTCAAATCTTTGATAAATAGAGAAAAATAAGCATCAATATAATTACTTGATTATTTTGGTCCAAATATAAGAAGAGATAATATAATTTATATTCAATTCACACATAACCATGGTGGAAAGTTATAATTTAGAATATTAGTCAGTCATGTATTTTGAGTATTTATTTGAAAACCAAAACTATTCACTGAATTTGTAGATAGTGCAAGAAAAAGGTTTCTCATATTGTCTCCAAATTCAGGGTACTCATGATCAATTATCTTCCATTGAGGATAGTCTTCTAGGTGTTGAAGTATCCCAATTTAATTTATTATATATACATTCCATGTTAATTATCTTATAGTCTCCTCACATTAATATAGGTTCCTAAACCATGGAATTATTGGGAAGTACCATAATGATTTTATAGGACCTGGTTCATCATTCTTGTATCAAGAAGAACAATACTTTGGGAATTTTTTAGGTGACTTCTGGTACTTATGAAATAGTATACATACATTTGGATATACATGTATTATTTTTTAGAACATACCCATTGAACATTGAATTATTTTATCATCATAAGTTCAAAAATGAAGCTCATTATCATTTGGGATCATATCATTCAAGAGAGGAGGTAGTTTAGTAAAATGGGTGTGAATCCATCCATTTCTAGCTTTTTAATTATACATATTTTGTATGGCTAACAATGCTATATATATAGTACAACCAGAATACAATGGTGTCTTTTCACAACTCTTTAACTACTCAAACAATTTTTTACTACCAAACATTTCATCTTCAACTACCAATGGAATTTCACTAGTATGATCTTCATTATCATTCTCACCTATAATCACATCCTTGATGTGTTATTCATCATTGTCCACACTTTTAATCATATTAGTTCATCTATAAAATTCAATATTATCACAGCCACTAGATACATATAGTTTTTCCACTTGTTTAGTCCAATATTTATCAATTCAATCAATTACATGGTAGATCAAGTATTCTTACAACTCTTCTAGAATAATTTATCTTGAATGAAAACTGCATAAACACAGAAAAAGGATTTGAGAAGGGTCATATGCATGATCTTTCGCAAACTTGATGAACTCTTTCACCCCATCCTCAAACTATTTTTTCATAATATTGGTATCCATCCATTTTTTATTCATATCTAAAATATTTGATTTAACAATATTAATATTTAACAAAATAAATAAATTGTAAAAACAATTTCATAAAAAAAAGTTCATCTTATGATTAAAATATTACTGTAAGGTAAGATTATTAATAGTTTAGATTTTAAAGTCATAAATTGGTTTATTGATGGTTATAATTTTACTAATGTGAGTTATAATTAATATTTTATATATTATATGAACCTAATATTCCATCTTTTACCCTAATTAAGGTCCAAAGAGAGACTTCTTCCCTTTCATAACCCAACATAGAGTTGATCTACGCATGACCATTAAAAACAAAGATGTTTGAGGGGGAGAAACAGATCATAAGTGATCACATAACATGATATTAAAATATCATTAAATTTTAAATACAAAAAAATTAGATGAACTTTAAACTAGAAAAAATATATTAATAAAAAATTTAAAATTTAAGTGGATATGGTCATGTTGAGTGGGATTCCAAAGAGGAGGAAACACATTCGGAGGCTGACTCTAATGGCTCTGACATTGAAAGTCCCCTTTATCAAAAAGAAAGAGTTAAAGAGTATTACACTGAGGAATGAGGATGTGAGAGTGGATGAGATTTTAATTAGAATTCATAGGGAGATGAAGAACCCAAGATTGCAACTAATATTAGAAAAAGTCTTGGTATGTAAATGGCCTTGATGAGGGTAGGTTTGCCTTATCTGACCCCATATTTCCTTTCTTGTTGTTCTCCTATTTTTTTATTCTAATAAAGTGAACTCTATATCTGGAATTTTTTCAAAAATAGATGTATATATTGTATTATTTAATAAAAATATATTATTAATTAACAATTATAATTAGAAATATTATTTTTAAATATAAATTAATCATTATTTTTTAAAGTATATCATTAATTATGTCAATCTATAATTATATTGATAAATAATTATATCCATACCAAAAATGATTTAAAATATTCATTAGTTAAAAAATATTAATTAACAATCTAAGTATTATAATAATATATATTATTTTTAATATTAAATTACCAAAATTATCAATATAGGTTCATTTTATAAATTCATTTAAATATTTAAAGGTTCATTTTTTCAATTACCAATTTATATATATGATCATCCTTAATCACATATAGATGTGTCTGTGAGTGTCTATGTAAAGAACCTAATGACATGTGTGTGTTTGTGTATGTGTATGATAAATTAATTCAACCCATACATGTGTATATCCAATTATATACAATGCATGTAATATAGATTTTAAAGAAATTTCTATATAAAATAAACTGAAATTAGTTACTAATATATAAAAATTCTTATATTGATTAGTATTGTTAAATAAATATTAGTAATTATATATTATATATTAATATATGTGATATTAGTTGTATTATACATAAATTTTTTCATGTGTGTGTGTGCATGTCTGAAGAACCAAATGGCATGGATGTGTATGTGTGTAATAAGTGAACTCAAAACATACATGTCTATAATATTAATTTTTTTTATAATTTATATATAAAATAAACCAAAATTAATTTATAATATATAAAAATTCTTATATCAATTAATATTTTTATTTTTAGGCTCCACAAGGGATTCAATGAAATGATACCATAAGTAGGGGTGAATTAATGTGTTGCACTTTTCGAACTTAAAAACTTTTTCATTAAACTCTCACGATCTAAGATGATTTTAAATTTATTATTAGTACCTCTAAGTTGTTTTTTAGATGATGATGATTTTATCATTAATCTTCTATAGTAATTATCTATTTAAATAAATGATTTAATGATCCTTAACCCACACACACCGATTATTTCAGTAAAATCTAAACAAGGAGGAAAACAAAATAGAATTATTTTTGTTTCATTCACATGAACTAGGCTAATTCAAGTAGAATGGAATCAGAAATGTGATGATGCACCAAAATTTACTAACAAAAAATTAAAATATACATATAATTATGTACTAAAAATTTAGGTCACAATAGATGTTCTTAGTCATTTTGTTGAAGGATTGGAAAATTTGGGGTGACCAACAATTTTTCGTGGTGAAATGTCATGTATGGAAAGTTTGAATCACCTAAATTTTCACAATCATTCCTAATACATGATTCAAGTGACACGACTTTAAAATAATTTCTTAAAATATTAAAAAACCCAAATAAATACTAAAAATGTTAGAACATTTAATATCAAATGTCAATTTTTCTGAGAGAGAGAAAAGGAGAGAAGGAGAGATAGAGAGAGAGGGTGTGAGGCGGTGGTAGAGAGTGGTAGTGTGCATTACAGGAAGGAGTGAGTGTATAAGTCATAGTTTTAGGGAGGGATATAGGTGGAACTCAAGGGAGGGAGATCCACGATAGAGGTATGGAGAATAGTGAGGGAGGGAGGGAGGTGATGGAGTGTGGTAGTAAGGAGGGAGATCGGTAGATAGAGTTAGTGGTGGTGAGGTTTCACTTCTGTAAGAGCATAAAGGAATAGTTGAATCACAGTTAGTTGGGGTTGAATTTATAAAGTGAAATATGGTTTTTATCAGTGCTTCAAAAAAATCACAAATAATTACAGCATTTACCAGTGCTAAAATTAAAAAGTGTTGATATAATACCTCTTTATTAGTTCTATAAAAGAACTACTAAATTTGTCATAATAGAGTTAATATAATTAAAATTCTAATTTCATATAATTATATATAAATATAACTATATATTTTTTGAATTGGAGATGGGTGAAATTTAGGATCTTCACTCTCCATCTCCTCATAGAGTCTTGATCTGAATCATGACGGTCTTCTCTAGGAAATTATATTTTTATCTGAGGGATGTGTTTGTCTGTAATATGAAGTATAAATAAGATGAAATTGTTTTGAATAGGTATGATACTATTTCTGGAAACCCTGATTTGAAAATCACATGCCTGAGAGAGGTATCCTAAAACATTACTAGGAAAGATGAGAAGGGTTGATTCTTCTTTGAGGTTAATAATTCTTCAATAAAGGTTACCAAAAATGACACACTGTTCTCTAGTTCTTATGGAACTCAAATATCCTTTGGGACATTTCCCTGTTTGTGGGAATCCACATCAAATTTGACAAATAGAATATGAAAGTAAGGTTTGGCCACTTTGTCAGGGTATTCGTTGAGGCTGATATTATAGATCCCATTATGGAAATAGTTATTTTATTGGTTGGTGAATTTAGAATAGAAATATAAATTTATATATAGAAGATTATTGGATTTTACTCTATGTGTGAAAACATTGAGAATATTTTTTGAAATTATCATAGGAGTCTGAAGTTCACAAATTGTAAGAAGATGGTTCACTCGATTGACCATTGTAAATTAAATAAATCACCCCAACTAGTGGACAATTATTTAAAAGATTGTAAATCAAACATGGGATCCTTGGATTCTGGGAGTGTACCTGCTAGAACTGGCCAGGACCCTGGGGCTAATAGTGTTCTGATACAACATTCCTTTGCTACAATTGTAGCTATAAGTTTTTATGATCTTGTGGCATCCCAGACTAAACGTTGTCATGTACAAGGTGTCAATCCAAGTACTGAAGTGTACAAAGGCAGGTTCTCTCTAATGCAGGGGTGATTCTGCCTCTAAGGACTTGGTTGTGGGTTTGAGTCATTCTGCACATCATGGGATGTTGAGTTCTAGACTACTTCCCATTTAGCGAGTCCATGCTGGATATTGAGTAGGTAATATTGATGTGGAAATGAAGAAGTTTGTAGGGAACATGCTGCAGCCTAAAGGATAATTACTATTCTAGTAGATATCAAATTATAGGGGAGAAATCACATGCAATGAAGGCCTTATTTTTGTTGTAAGCGGTGTTGGATAGAACCTATAGGTATTTGAGACTACCATGGTGGAACCACATCTGGCTGTCTCAAAATATTGGTATTCCTCTAATGATGATCTGTATTATACTGATTTGTTAGAATTTTCTTACATCAAGGAGGGAGGTAGGAAGGGGAAAAAGGGCATTGTTGGGACAATCTCTTCTCTACAGATAAAAAAAGAAAAAGAGAGGTGGGATCATGTTTGTTTCTTTTTAGTCATTTCCAGAAGCATTTATGACTAATGAGACAATGCCGATAGGTGAAAGGCAAGGGGTGAAATCAAGTGAACTTTTGGGTGTTTATGGAATAGAAGCCTCTAGCCCCCCCCCCCTTATTTTAATGGTGAGTCTTCCTTTATCCAAGACCAAAAAAAGGATGATCATCCAACTACCAATCCCTCAAGAAGAAGTGCTAATGGAGTTGAGAATGCGGAGTGGTCTTATCCACCCCATTTTATGAGCCCGATGAAAAAATAATATGTACTATTTGGAAAGGTCTCATATGAGGAATGTGATATTTCATAAGAAAAAAACTCAAGTATCATACCACTAGAGGACCAGGAAGGTGAAATGCCAACTGAAGACCTCAGAAAGGAAGTGGGAGAATGGTATTTTTTGTAACTTGATGTCATTTTTCTATGATGGAGCCAAATTTATTTGGTTTCAATGACTATTTAATATTTTATAAGTTTTTATTAATAAACATTGAAGAGAAATTTTGATCCAATCTAGATATGGACTTTCGAGGTCTATCTTGGAAATTGAATATTTTCTCTACTCCAGATGACTTCTCTTAATTATCACCAAATGAAGAATATGAAACCCCACAAAGGGACAAGGCATAGCGGAGAGGTCCACATCCAAAGGTAAAAGGAAGATATCATAGGAATTTGGGATCTATAGTGACTTGTATTGATTGACTTACTATATTAGGCTTCTTTACTTCTGATGTCACTAGTTCAAATCCATCATTTGACAGCACTTGTAAAAGGGATTTATCAGTGCTTTAGAGTCACTAAAAATGCGAGTGATGTTAAAGGGTTATCTTTAACAGTTCTTGAAAAAAGAACCAATAATGGGGGCCTTTATTAATGATTTTTCTTAGTTCCTATAAAGGGCACCTTTATCTGTGATCATTTAGCACTATTAAAGGTGGCATTTAATAGAACTAAGAAAAGCATTGATAATTTCCCTAATAAAGGGGGATAATTGTTTTTCAAACATACTGCACCCTTTATCAGTGCTCCCCACCCCCTTATATCATCACTTTTAGATGATCCCCCTATCGACGCTTTTGATAAATCCACTCTACTGCATGTGCCCCTACCTCCGGTGAGTTTTGATCCTAAGACCTCCAGCTCCTATGACCGAACCTTTTCCACTCCCCTATATTTTTTTTCCTTTTTTATGATATATCTATATATTTATATATATTTATATATATCATTACATTTTTTATCCATATATATATAAATATATTTTAAAAATTAGTAATATATATATTTTTAAATTCATATATAAAATATGTTTTTTGTGTTTATGAATACATACATACACACATATATATATATGCACCTATAAATATAATTATACATATATATATTTATTTTCTTATATTATAAATTATTATTTATATACATATATTAGAATTCATATCTATTTTTCAATACACACACATAAATAAATATATATATATATTATAAATTAATTGTATAATTATATATATATATTTTAACATTTTATTTTAAATAAAATTGATACTAGTTTTTAAAGGTTTTGGGATCAATGGGAGCGTGTGTTGGGAGTTCCCAACTTTACAATTTACCACAAATGATCATTAATCTGAGATCTATTTGATGATGAATTAATTGATCCATGCAATTTAATCGAAGACATAGACAATGGATAATAACACCAGAACCGAGATGGAGGAGATCAACACATATTGTTTATAATTAGTTTAATTAGATACATAATTACCTTGAAAGAATTATTTCTCTGTTGATTAGTTTGGTGACAGTTATGTGGTGCACCTTTATTGCATTGTTGAAACCAATTGTATATTTCATATAGTGGGGATCTACACATGTTCTAGGAATCTCCAGATATCACCAAAGGAGTCTCCTAATGCTAGCATGGAAGACCCTTGTGCATCTGTATCCCACCTTTGATCGCCTTGAGAAACACTTCCTAAGCATCGTCCTTGATCTGGTAGAGGAGGATTGATGTACATTCTTGAGAGTGTTCTTGGGGTTGAGAGCTCTCCAAGCTTGAATGGATTCTCCAAGATTTTTGAGCACAACTGAATTTATTAATGAAGAAAACAACATAATTGAGTATTTATATTTCTAGGGTTAAAATAGTATAATTTCATAAGTGCCCTTGATTATTTATTTTATCCTAGAAAAACCCCATGTCAATTATTATTATTATTATTATTATTATTTTACTACATCTTCTTAACTTGAGAATTAAAATTAAATATTATTTAATTAAATAATATTCAATATTTTTTATTTCTCACAAAACCACTAAACTTGGTCTGGCTTTCCTGTACAATATTTATTGGGGATTGAATAATGTCTATTTATTTATTAAAGAAATATCACCACATTATTCTCTAATAAATAAATAAATATTATATTCACTAAATAGAAAATAAATATTTATCAAATATTCCACTCATATTATATTCTCTCAAATAACTAGTGATGGAATAAATGTGATCAATCATACATGAATAATTATTAAATCATGCATGGGAGAAATATTTATTCAAACTATTAAATAATAAATAATAATATATTATTTAACTGAGATTCTAGATAAACTTAGTGTGTGGGTCTCTAGGCCTCTTTCTCGGTGGCATTAGGAAAAGTAGCCTAATGACCAATGTTAGCATCTAGGAACACACCAAAGATCTCATAGAGAATGAATTTAATAACACAATGAAATGTCACCTCATACGGGTGATTACTATGTAATAAAATCCCTTTATCACAATATCTCTAATCGAGTAGGTTTCATACTACTGCCATCAACCTATATGCTCAATGTCATTTTCTATGACTTTCCAGAAATAAAACATGCCTCTAGAACACCATGTCCATGGATCTATTTAAGCTATATCATTTCCATAAAGGGGCCTAAGTTATTAAATTTTTTTAATGAATAGAAGGGATAAATACCCACTCTCATTTTTCATTAATGCAATATTACTCGTGAATCAACCAACATATCCTACCTCACCATGAACATATGTAATCACAGTTTTCCTCAATACATTAAATTACATGACTCAAAATATTCATTAATAATAATCTTAAATTATAAAGAAAAATACACACATCTGTATATAGGAACATCCAATGATACATAGAAATGTGGATTTCCATCTGGCATGTCCCGTTCTCATAATATCCTGATGGATATTTCCAAGGGCATACACCCTGAGAAGGTGCCTCAAAGTCCTGTGAGTATCCACCAATAATATCATGTATCATTTTTTCCCTCAACTGATATCATCCAGCTATAGAAAATTTATTCAATAATAGTGTTGCAACACTTTCAGGTTCTTATCATGGTGGGGAACTACTATAACCTTTTAGTGTGATAGATACTCTTAGGAGAACATCACATAATATTTCAGACATAAGAATGATCATTATGTGATAAGTAGTTTTTAATATTCAAAATAAATAATACATGTTTATCATAAAGTTCAAAGAAGTTGGTTCTTTGGAACTAACTCCAACAGTATCCAACTTGCACCAGAGCCAACTCCTAAAAACCTTTAGTCCTCTAACTCTCACATTATACTCATGCTTCTATTTATTTTGGCCTTTATTCATGGGGTATACCACGTTCTCTACTGTGGGTACTCTGCTCACAACAAATCCACCCCATTGATAAAAATACCTCAAGTGGTGATACATCCAATGTATGTTCTTTGTCTATTGGTGTGAAATTGGATCTTTTGTAAGAGACACCACTATAGTGTTATCCAAATAAAATGTGATAGGGTATTTACTGATGAGTACAACATTAACCTCCTATAAATTTTTTTGATCCCAAACAGCTTCCTTGGTTGCATAAAAATCTGCTATAAACTTAGGCTCTACTATTGAATCAATGAAAACTAGCTACTTTGAACATTTACAACTCACAGCTCATCCATTAAGACAAAAACAATATCCTAATTGCCACATCGGTCATTCTGATCTATCTGAAAAGTAGCATCAGTTTAACCTTTGATGAATAGCTCGTCATCTTTTATATACACCAGGAATACATACTTGGTTCTTCTTAGATACTTAAGGATAACCTTAATAGCAGTCAAATAATGTTATCTTGAATCTTCTTGATATCTTCCTACTATTCTCAATGAATATGAGACATCAATTCCTAAACATGACATGCCATACACAATTGATCCTATCATTGAAGTGTATGAGATCTTACTCATTATATCATTCTATTATTCTGTCTTGGGACACATTTGCATAGAAAGATGTAATCCATGTGAAATAGGAACCAATCCTCTCTTGGATTGTTCCATAAAAAATTTCTTCAGTATCTAGTCAACATATGTATTTTGAATTAGTCCAAGGACACTCTTAGATCTATCATGAATGGTCTTGATCCCAAGAATGTAGGTTGCTTCAACTAAGTCCTTCATAGAGAAGCACTTGTTTAACCATTCCTTAACTGACTGTAATACCGGTATGTCACTTCGCATAAGTAAAGTTTCATCAACATATACTACTAAGATAACAACCAAATTTCCATTAAACCTATGGTAAACACACAAATCACATTCATTCTCAGTGAAATCAAAATCTTCTGTAGATTCATCGAATTGAATGTTCCATGACCTAGTTTATTGCTTTAATCCATAAATGGATCTCCACATCCTTCAAATCTTTTTTGGCACCACCTAGAGTCACAAACCCTTCTGGTTGTGTCATATAGAAATATTCATGAAGGTTCCCATTAAGAAATGAAGTTTTTACATCCATATACCAAATATCATAGTCACGGTAAGCTGCTATAGCAAATAGAATTTTTATTGATTTAAACATGGAAACTGATGAAAAGGTTTCATCGTAGACAATTACTTGATGTCATTTAAACCCTTTATCCACTATCCTTTATTTATAGGTAATTACTTTACCTTCCATGTCCAGTTTCATCTTCAATACCCATTTTCATCCAATTAGATTTACATCAATTGACACATCGACCAGATCCCAAACATGGTTTTGATACATGGAATCCATATCATATTTCATGGATTCTTGTTGTCTTCTAGCTTCTGATCTCTATACATCCTCCTTATAAGTGAGAGGTTCATTATGATCAACTAATATTGAGTCACCATCCTCGATGAATAGAAAACCACATCTCTCTAGTTCCCTTACATCTATTGAGCTCCTATGCAGTACTTGTGTTTCAAGAACTACTTCTTCCATGGGGACTTGTGGAGTCTTTTCCTCTACCAACTATAGTGTATCTTGTGCATAAAATTTATCTAAGTCAATCATTCTATAACTATTATTTTTATTATATTCTCACACTCAATAAATAATTCTTGTCTAGCGACATTCACTTTCTTATTTGAGTGGCTGTAGAGGTAGTATCCCTTTGTTTCCTTGCGATACCCTATAAAGATACATCTTGTTCCCTAGTGTGCTAGTTATTTTCCTAATAAAGCCTTAAAAATGTCTCACAACCCCATAAACAAGTATGCGATAAAATGGGATTCTTTCAACTCCATAACTTGAAGGGAATTCAATTTTTCACATTATTTAGTACTGTATTTAAAGTGTATGCCTTATATTGTAATGATTGTCCCTAAAAGGATAATATAATATCTACCTGAATTATCATCTACCTTAACTTGTCCAACTAGGTAAGATTCCTCTTTTCACCAACACCAATCCATTGTGGTGTTTAAGGTGGAGTGAATTGTGATATTATCCCAAACTCCCATGAAATGTTGGTGAACTCTTGGTTATGATATTAACCACCTATATCTGATTGTAGATTCTCTATTTTATTACCAAGATTACTATCTACATCATTATTTAATTCCTTAAATTTTTCAAAGGACTCAGACTTATACCTAATCATGTAAATATAAACATATCTACTAAAGTCATTAGTAAAAGTTATGAAGAAAGAATATCCACATATAGATTCTAATAGAAATGGTCCACACACATCATTGTATACCAATTCTATAATCTCTATGGCCCTTTCACCCTATCCACCAAATGGTGGTTTTTTCATTTAACCTTGTAAACAAGCATGAAATCTATCAAGTTTTTTTAGCTTAGAAGATTCAAAATAACCATCTTAAAAGTTATTTGATAGGTTCTTCTTGTTTACATGAGAAAAGAAGTGATTTTAATGCTGGGTGTTATAAGAGTTGTGTGAACTTGGTTCATTATCAATTGAAAACACTTGGTTTTAGTTATTTAATACATAAATATAACTATTTAAATTTTCCATACAATAACATATGTTTTCCTTAAAAAATAAACAATTTTATTTCCAAATTTGAAAATGAACCCATCTGTATCTAGGAATGATACAAAAATTATGTTCTTGGTAACTATAAGAACATAATAAAAAAATTCATAAAACCAAAATCATTTCCATTGGCAACGAAAGGTGGTAGTCACCAATGTCTAGGGAAGCCAGCAATGTTCCATTAGAAACTCTGAGATCCACCTCTCCTCTAGAAATCTTTTGAAATCTACTCGGTTCCTATATTTGGATACAGATGGGAGCACCAAAGGTTGAATCTAATACCCAATGCGTATAAATGGAAATATTACACTCAATAATGAATTTACCTTTAGGTTACCCTTTCTTTCGGGGGTAGTTCCTCTACCAGTGCCCTGACTTTCATCATGAAAAAACATACTACCTCCTCTTCCTTTCCTTGCCTATATATATTCTTATTCTAGGTAGGATAGTGCTTAGGGGCCGTACACTATTTATAAGTCATGGGCCCCTTCTCATTGACATTCCTTTTCTTATTCATTATAAGGAATGTGGGTTTGTTACTCCCCATGTCCAAATCCACTTGGAAAATTAATGTATGATGTTCTAAAATAATGTTCTCATTATTTATCATTTTTTTATAAACAATAAAGATAGAGAAGGTCTTGGGCAGTGATGAAAGTATTAGATCTGTACACAAATCTTCTAGTAATTCAATCCCTAATACGTACATGTGTTTAATGTAGCCGATTTTCTAGAGTAAATGAGTCACAACTGGCATAGATACTCTAGGATTAGTTGTGAAAAAATCATTGGATATCTCATACCTATCTTGTATCACCTTCTCTTGATAGAGATCCTGAAGGTGAGTCATCATTCTATTGGCATCCATATCCCCATTTTTCTTTAAAAACTCATTAGACATGGATGATAGAATGAATAAATGAAATTTTTTTGAATCATTTATATATTTATCATAGAGATATATCTCTTCATCACTTTCCTTATTTCTAGGCACAACTATTAAAGGTTCTTCCAGTACATACCATTTCATTTCATGGAAAAGGATAACACATATGCACCTTTTCCACTCTTGGAAATTTGTGCTAGTGATAATGTTTTTCTTCTCTAGAATGTATTAAAATGGTATATTTGATTTCATTTTATTATTTTTTCTACAAAATAGGATTAGTATAATTTTAGTACTTTATCTGATAAATTTAGACAACTAAATAAATTTTATATTTTTTAGTATCCCACTATTTTATCAAAACCTAATTGCCCTTAAAATTGGATTTGGAATATCCTTTTTCTTGGAAATTCTAGTGTCAAGGATCCAAATTCCCATTATCATTAGCCAATTTTTGTTGGTCAAGTAACTTGATTGGTTTTAGGTAGGAATTCCAAATTCAAACTACATAAACTCACAGTTCCTTAATCCGTTGAGTGGACTCCCTAATACTAAAATCCTGTATTTGGATTTCTTCAACTATTTCCTCTTAGTTACACTAATTCCTAATTTATGAGTCAAAATTTGATGTAAAATAAGTTTAGTCAACCCAAAATCTCATGTTAGAATTCCACGATAATTGAAATCACCCCATAATTGGCTAGTCAATCACATTAAACTATGATTTAATTCTAACCCAAGTAATGGAAGGCTATACCAACTTAATATTTTATTGAGGGATTTTATCCTTTTTAGTATTAATTCCCAATAATTATCTTTATCACATGTTTTTTAATATTAAGTGTTATTTACTTAGGTGATTAACCATGTCATAGATGATATTTATGCCTAATTTGGTTTATTTTAGTTCTATCATGCAAGCTTGTAAATTAATTAAGTATGTGATCGTGACAAGAAATCCATAATGAAATAACCATTAAACTGACAGATTTAAAATAATGAAGTGGTATGATCATGATATCTTAATAGTTCTCAGTTTATCTTGCAGTGGATAAACAAACCATTGACCTATGGGAAAAACACCTTGAACCAATTATGGTTCATGTTGAATCTATCCACCTGACCACCTATGTATCTCTTCAAATTAGTTTTTCCTTGGATCCGAACATGAACCACATCTACATTCTTGGGAGCTCCATCCATTTCATATTCCTTTTACTCACATGTAGGTGAGTGGAAAATGGGGTTTAAATAAAAAAACCATGGGCACGTGGGCTCAACATAATGAAATGAGAGAAGGTATGTAGGCCAACAATTTAGTTCAATAATAAATTAACTGAATCCAATCCCCTAAAAAATGTATGATCTAGCTCATGATCATCCAAGTGCATTCTAATAATTACACATTTAATTAAAATAGCATTCAGTTTTTAATCGTTCTTATTAAGAAAAATCATGTCTAAATTGATTAATTATTATCTTTAATTAATAAATCCCTTTATCGTAATCTTTGTTGGAATTTCATTGAGATTCTCATCTGTTATAATTTTTTAAAAAAATTAAATAATTTAATTTAAAACTAACCATGTACATAAATTTACCTTGGAGGAAACGCGGTGAATACCCATCAAAATTTACACAACATGTATTATACTCATATATAAGTTATTCTCTGTGACATTTAACATACTTGATTTATCACATACTTTCATGACTTTTAGTATCAAGTTAATGATTACATGAATTTTATATATCGTTTCATGCTTTAATTCATGTAGAGAAAACATTTTAATACAACTCATACAAGATATGTAGATCTTTAACATTACACACATATTAATTAATCATTTATATATTAAATTATTAAAACCTATCACATGGAATGTCCTATCAACTTAATGACCACATGTAAAAACATATATCGAGGGTTACAAAATATAACGAAGAAATTTTAAATCTGTGTAATTGGTATAAGTACACCTCATGTAGATCTGATCTATGTGGAATGTATATATCTTACCGTCTATCTGAGGTACACCTCTAGGGACATGACGTCTGAATCGAACCTCATAAAATTTGGAGTACACAATGTGTCTTATAGGCCACTCATTGTGTGTACTCTCAGTTACATGGACACTAGTCTAGTATGCCATGTATGGAATACATGGCCTATCTGTGACTCAGAGGGACTACACATTGTGTACGTGTTCTACACAGCATGTAGTCTGAATGACCATGTGCCATTGAATTATAGTCAACACGCAGTGTAATTTAATGCATTTATTCAATGCATTCTACTAGAATTAATTTCAAAAATAATTCCGGATGCATTGAACTATATTACACATCGTGTAACTCCGATTACAAGGCATGTAGTCCTATATTGTCTAGCTAGAAACCATGGCACCTCCAGATGAGTTCCTTTATTTTATTTAAATCTAAAAATTAAGCGTCTTGATTAGATCTACGAGAAACAAGGGTGGAATAAATATATTAATAAATTCAGATTAAAAGAACAATCAAAGATGAATTTAAAAAATAAATTAAATATGCATAAATCACAAATGATTTTTAAAAAATAATAAAAAAATTATGTGCCCACTCTAAAAAAAAGTTGATGGTTTTGAGCACAAAAGAAGCATGCGTTGGGAAGCTCCCAACTTTTTTTTCATAATCGATGATCATTCTATGTTCTATGTGATTATGAACACTATGATCCATATAATGGAATAAAAGAAATAGAAAATGGATAATAATACCAGAACCAAGAGAGAGGAGATCAAAACATATTGTTAATAATTAATTTAATTGTACAATGAATTACCTATAAGGAATTCTCTCTTCGTTGATGATTTCGGTGATAGATCATTGGTACACCATCATTGTATTGTATAATCCAACTGTAGATTTCCTCTAGCAGTGGTCCACATGTGTTCCAAGAATCTCCACACATCGCCAAAGGAGTCTCTGAGTTCTAGCACAAAAGATCTTTAGGCTTGCATCGTATACCTTTAATCATCTCAAGATCCAATTACAAAGAATTTTCCTTGATCTGGTGTAGAAGGATTTCTATTTGTTCTTAAGATAATTCTTGGAGATGAGATCTCTCTAGACTTGAGAGGATTCTACAAGATTTTTGTGCACAATTGAATTGGCTAATGAGGAAAAGATCATAATTGGGTATTTATATTGCTGGGGTTAAAATAAAATAATTTCAAAAATGCCCTTAAATATTTATTTAATCGAATAAAAACCCCATGTCAACTAATAATAACAATTCTTCTATTTCTCAACATGCACTTAACTTGCGAATTAAAATTAAATATTATGTAATTAAATAATATTAAATATTTTTTAGTTCTCATCGGACCATTAAACTCAATCAGACTTTCCTCCAAAATATTTATTGGGCCTTGAATAATGTCTATTTATTTATTAAAAAAATATCACTACATTATTCAACAATGAATAAATAAATATTATATTCACTAAATAAAAAATAAATATTTATTAAATATTCCTTTCAAAATATATTTTATCAAAAAAATAGTGTTGGAAGAAATGCGAACTAGCATACATGAATAATTATTAAACCATGTGATAGAATACTATTTAATCAACCTATTATATAATAAATGACAATATATTATTTCACATAAACTCTGGATAGACTTAGTGTGTGACCCTCATGGCCACATTCTCAGTGGAATTAGACGAAACTACTTAAAGTCCAAGGTTATCATCTAGAAATATGCCAAGGCCTTCGGGCCATAGGGCCTTCGGGCCACAAAGACCATGGAGTAGCCCAGTTCACACAGAGTATACCCTAGAAGAGTATCAGAGCAACAGTAGCAGTCACCATACGCAGAGCTAACCGGATTGTCAGAATGAGAGGGTATGACAACCACCATCGGGACCAAGCACCATGCAGATTTGTACGGGGCAATGCTAGCCGATCAATAATGGAAGGTGGGGTGCTAAGGAGATTAATGATACAGATGCTGGGGGGTTCAAGTAGTCTTGGCCTACGGGTCATGTATTGGGCATGGTATGCCTCTGGGCCTTCGGGTTATGTATTGTGGTTCATGTCGGGCCTTGTTCCTTGGGACCATGGGTCATATACGGGTTCCCATTCAACCCTTAAAAGATGGATTATCTATAATAAAATAAAAAAGAATTCCTTCGGGCCATTCAAGAATTATATTCATTAATAATAATCTTAATTTCTATGGACTAATACACACGTCTTCAGATAGGAACATTCAATGACACATATATATGTGGATTTACTACTGGAAGGTCCTATTCTTATAATATCATACCGGATATTACCAAGGGTGTACATCATAAGAAGGTTGCTCAAAGTCATATGAGTCTCCACCCCTGATAGACTGTATCAATTTTTTCACTCAAATGATATCATTTTGCTATATAACATTTATTCAAGAATAGTGTCCTAGCACATCTGAAATATCATCCTAGAGGGGAACTGTTATGACCTTTATTGTGATAGCTACTCTTAGGACATTGTCACATACAATATCATACAAAAGAAAAATCATAATGTGATAAGTAGTTTATTAATATGAAAAACAATGAATACATGTTTATCATAAAGTACAAAGTAGTTGGTTCTGGGGTACCAACATCAACCATTTTTATTTTTACATGGTTTATATACTGCGAAATATTTTTTATATGTAAATATGTTTAAATATTTATTTATAAAATTATATTTTAAAGTCTGAATATATAAAAAAAATTATATATTTTATTATAAATAAAATTATAATATGAAAAGTGATAAATCATAAAAACCATAATATAAATTTGAATGTAAATCATAGGAATTAATTCAGTTTCCACTAAAAAATGAAAATAAGGTCCTCGAAAATGAGGATGAAAATCCATCAAATTTTAAAAAATTAGGGTACCCCGAGTAAAAACATCGTTTTTAAGGACATATGGGCATCTTTTTTCCTCAAAAAGTGTGACTAGGTTGACCAGGGTTAATGGGACATAGATCTCATTAAAAGATTATATTTGATATGTGTTATAGCTCAAACGGAAACTCATATGAAAAATTATGTTAGTTTGAAGTTTGAGTTATGTTTTCAACTTATTTTCAATCGTTTATTAATTTTTTGATTTTTTTATCTTCAAATTGTTATTAAATGATTATTACTTGATAATAATTACCAAATTAATAATTATTAATATTTTTTAATTAATTTATAATCCATTTTCACTAAATATCTTAAATATTTAGTGTAAATGCCTTTTTATCCTATCTAAAACATAATTATAAAAATTTTATTTAAATAAATATAAATATATTTATATCAATATAAATATATTTATATATTTATATATTATTTTTGATGAAATATATATTTATTGAAATATCCCATTTATCAATGATTTTTTACTAATATTGATAAAGGGCTTCCCTTTATCAGCACTTTTTAATAGCACTAATAGAGGGGGGATTGTTTCAAATCTTTTTTAAAAATACTGATAAAGGGATCCATTTAACTAAACTTTTTTTAGAACTATTAAAGACCACCTTTATCTATGCTAAAAAGGCATCGTTGAAGATTCCCTTTAACATAAATTTTTCTTTCCCTGACAAAGGGGGTATTTAATTGTGCTTTTAAATCCTTAACTCTGGATAAACCCAGTTTTTAGCAGTGTTTGGGAATATTATGTCTTTCTTGACCCAATTCCTTCCTTATACATTTTACTTTTATTAATAAATTTGGGGTAATGGGTTTGGTTTCCAAATCCATTACTAAGCCGTATTGGTATATATAATTTTAAATAAATATATTTAAAAATATTTGAATAAAATTATAAATATTTTTATATAATTATATATAATTATATAATTATATATATTTATATAATTATAAATATAATAAATATATTTATTCTAATTTTATAAATATTTTTATATATATTAAATATATTTTTATGTAATTATGAATAAATTTATGTAATTATATATATTTATACAATAATATATATTTATATAAACAATTTACTTATTGTTTTATTTATAATTGTAAATCTATATTAATTATTAATCAATGCCCTAGAAAAGATGGGAAGCATACCAGGGATGATAATAGGCAACCTAATCAGTCACTAAATGAGTCTGGAAATGAGGTTCTTGTCCATTGTGTTGCCCTAGAGGACTCTCTTTCACATCCTGAATGGTAAGGTTATATTATGCAGCCACTGACATTGGACTTCTCAATACAAGTTCCATAGGAGGATGTGTCCTTGAAATTTGATAATCCATAAAAATGAATTTTTCTCAAGATATTTATAATGCTTTTAGTTCTTTGGGAGTTTATGGTAAATGGGGTAATATCTCAGATGATGGAAGTGATACTGAGTAATGAATAGTTTCATTGGACACCACTCATATCGGGCCTCCATGTAGTGGTGGTGATGTTTCTTTTAAGGATGTTGTCATAAAAGAAAAGGGAAAGATGAACAACAATAAAGGTCTAACTCTAGTCCCACCAATAAGAAGGTTAGTGCAGGATTATTCCAATCTACCAAGGAATGTTTCTACCAGAACATCTTCAAGGCATCGAAGATCAAGCTCACTTAGAAGTAGGAAAGGTCAAATGTAGTTATCCTTATTAGTCTTAAAAGGGTAATTCACAATTGGAGTGGGAAACTATGAATGAATCTGACCATGACTATAAAAATGATCCTTCATCTTATGGTCATTAAACTGGTTTTTCGGATGTTGGAAAGGCTCTTTGGTTGAGTTCGTTTGTTCTCTTGTTATCCTTTTCTTTCATATTTTAATAAAATTTCAAGATCATTACTTCTTGCTAGACCTTTTTCATATATTTATTATTTAATTTTATTTATTATAATTTTATAATAATTTAAATAAATATATTTATAATAATATTAGTAAATAAATCTATTTATAAATATTTGTATTTTTTTACTGGAAGGTCAAGGTAAAATAGTCATTATTAAAAGAGAACAAAAAAATAGTAACACGAAGTGGATGAGGAAGAGTCATGAATAAAAACTCTTCCCTCATTCAAATAGAAAAAATATTGAGAAAACATCAAAGATCATATTCCAAAACGATTATAATCTCACAATTATTCATCCCAGTCAGAGTCATCAACCAATGAACTGATGTAGCTAGCATGCACATTCCACCCATCTATAAGAGATGTCGATCTGGTTCTCATGGTGGGATTAATATGGGAGTAATCATTATGTGGTATTGATTTATTCATTAAGGCTGATAAGAAAACATCATCCTCCTTCACCTTACCTACAGGAACCTAGTTATTCCTTTAAAATATGCATCATTCCTTTCCATTTTATACATAAGAAAATAGGGGGAATAGGTCAAGGGCTAGCTGTAGGCCTATTAAACGACGTGAATACGGACTACACGTCGTGTACTTTTATGTACACACTATATATGTAGGTCTACATTCCATGTATTCCTAGTATACGACCATGTAATGGTCTAGCTAGAAATTGTACAAACACGGTGTGTAGTTTCAAGTAAACATCATGTGCTTTTTTTGATTAAATCAGGAAGTAGAATCATTTTTGGTAGACATACAGAAATGACCCATTTTGACGAGTAGTGTGCCCAAGAAAAATCAAAATGGGAATTATTCTCCTATTTTTTCATCCAGAACCCAATTCGAACACCATTGAATCCATCGAAAACCTCTTGGTGAGTGATCAATTCCTCTTGAGACTTTCTTTACGATTTCTTATCTAGACCTACTTAGTGAGGGCTGAGTATTTTTACTCATTTTATAGATATAGTTTGATATAGTTCAAATGGAAGATCAACACTAGATTAGGAGACTCATACTAACATGAGGTATGGGGTCTTGTCCCTTTCATTGATTGTTATGTTTACTATTTATGTCGAAGAATAGTTCCCATATTTAGGGTGTCACTTAATTGAAAAATAAACCCTGTTACTATCTATTGGTGATAAGTTAATTAATTTGATGATTTGGGAGCGTGTTTAGGGTTGGTAACCTTGATTTGGGTCCACCCCATGGATGTGTTTCCCTAAAACGGCCATTTGGATGAGAATTCCTTTGATTGATGACTTTAATTACAATTCTTTGGTTATTAAAATTAATTTATTATGTTATATGATTCCCCACGTGAGATGATTAAATTCTTAATCCATGTAATAGTATAATTTTCATGTGATACTAGTTATGTGAACTATTCCCATGTGAGTTGTTTAAATGATAAGCCATGTGATAATTTAAATCACATGTGTTGCTTTTGTTATGGAATTGAATTATGAAAAAGTGGGGTAATTATCAATGGGAGAGCAATAATCTCATTTAAAAGATAAGGTCAGTATCATGTGACTAATTTCACCTTATATATACCTTGGGTGAATGAGGGTCTTAGTAAAAAGACCATGGGTGAGGTCAAGAGGTAATTATGTAAGGGCCATGAGTGAGCTATGATAGGGTGGTTAGGCTCATTAAGGCTTTTTTTTAAATTCCGACTGAACCTAGGATCCATTAAAGGATTCCCATGAAGCGCTCCATTAGAAAATAATTAAATGACTATTATGTAATGAGTTGATTATTACTTTTATACAGGGGTTTGTTGGGACTAGGATGGACCTCAAGACCTATATAAAATTCAGGAAACTTGAACATTGAAATGGATGACTTATTACTCATCTTCCAAGAAAAAGAACAAGCTAGAATTCAGCCATAACTTGTACTTGTTCTCATTGTCTTTTGAGACATTTGTTCTTTTTGCTTTTGAGTACCCATAGATTACTACTTTTAATATTTTACACTACTTGTTATATATATCCACTGATGGATTTTCATATAACATGGCTAGTTTCATGATGGAATGTAATCTCGCACTTTTTTTGGGTCATACTTTTAGGCCCAAACAAATTATATGATTGTAGGTGTTGATCAGGGCAAGTGCCTTGCAACAAGTACTTGATGTGCTGCTTATGAGTAGGAGAGAATGGGAATAGACAGTGGCTTGTTATGCCTCCTAGTCTCTTTTTTTTCTTTTGTGCTTCTGAGACATATATTATTTATTACAATAGTGTACTTATTTTGGCTATTTTCTTAGAACATGTGACATACGGTATCATGTTTTGTGTCGAATGATGCTTAACTACTTCTAATATTGGTTTTCCATAGTTTACTTCAGTTGTATATTATTCACAATTTCCACTATTGTATTATTATTTATTCTGATGTGTTACACTCTACCAGTGAGGGAATAGTTTTTTAACTATCACACCCTAGTACATCACTACTGGTCAGCAACCTCTGGCATTTTGGGAGATGCGCTTGAGGACGTGTGGAAAAATGGGTACGGGGTACCAGTTGAGTGGTATCTGGATCCGGGACATTACAAAGTGGTATCAGAACATTTCATTTCTAGTTTTCTATATTGTTTGGTGACAATATGAAGGGATATAAATTCAATTGGATTTGGTGTAAATATGTGCTCAGGAGTAGCTACCCCACAAATAGGGAAAACCAAATTGCCTCGAATTGACTTGTGTTTTTTGGATTTTGAGTTGTTACAATTCATTAGATTTCACCATTGGGTGACACACTTATTTTGTTCTTCTATTATTGATATTATATTCATTTTATCTTATTTCAACCCAATGAGATGAGGGTATTTAATCTCATGCATCATATAAGAACATATTAAAAACCACATGCCATGCATTCTTTCCATGCCATCTAAGAGAATTGATGATCAAACGTTGTTGTGATAGATTCCGTGATAGATATTCATGAAGGTGTGATAGGTACCATGACTGATATACCTACAATTCTAATAGGCTTATTGATATGTGTTATGGTTCAAATTGGATGCATGCAAAGCATTGATCCCTGAGGTGTATGGGCCCTCTTGGATCAGAATTTGGTGGATCATGTATCAGACTTGAGATGAAATTTTGTTATTATGTGCTATATGTGATTCCAAACTTTGATTCTAAAGGAGTATGGGCCCCCATAGATCATATTTTTTCATGTCGTTTCTTTAGTTTTCAAAAAAGGGTTTCCTAGGTAGTTTTAGAGGCTTACTGTCCAAAAACCTAGAAAAAACGGCATCTGGGTCCATAAACACATGCCATGTGATCTTATATTCGAGAAGAAAAGAAAATCTATAAGTAAAAACCATGTACTCTGATTATATTCTGTGTGGTAGATGACCGTGTGTCTGACCGTGTGAGAGAGAACACAGAACATTGGGCTTTGAGTAGAACACACCATGTGCATTAGGTACACCTAATATAGTTTGACATATGCAAACACTGTGTTTCTTTGAACATGTAAATGTACATGGAAAGGAGGAGAAACTTTATTACACATGATGTGTCATTCTTACATGTTGTGTACCATAGATTTTTACATGGAAAGGCAGGCGGAGGTACACACCCATGTGATAGATTAAGTGTACATGTTGGGTAAGGGTTCTATACACTATGTTCTGCAACGCATCATGTATCAGACTGGGAGTAGTTCTTAGGAAGGGGAATCATGTTATTGCATATAGATCTAATTAGATAAGGGATCTTGAGGAGAATTACACGACTCATGATATTGAGTAATATGTGGTTCTTCATGCTTTACGCTACTGGAGATGTTACTTACTAGGAGAGCATTGTGTGGTGTACACATACAACGAAAGACTCTAGTAAATATTTACTCAGTGTGATCTTATTATGAGTCAACAAAGGTCAGTGAAATACCGTCAGTCCATTAACTTTGAGCTTGCCTACATGACAAAGGGGAATGCAGTAGCTGATTCTATGAGCAGGAGGACTCAGATATACGTAGTGTTGTATTCCAATAGTGATTGGAAGATTATGGATTTGTACTCTGAGATGCACATAGAGGTGCATGATAGTCAGTGAAGGAAGTTTTTTCATCCTTAGCTTTTACCTAAACCCTACTGGACAGAGTAAGGATTGGGCATTTTTTGGAATATGAAGGCCTAGTTCTATAAGAGAGTGTGGTAGGCGAGGACCCTCCTCCTAGTTGGACCATAGGTGAGGATGAGGTTCTAAGGTTACATGGTCATGTAAGGGTGTTAGTAGACATGTGTGATGAGTTAATGTTGGATTGGCATGCCTTTGTCTGGGTAGTGCATCCTGGTATCACCAAGATGTATTGGGATTTACATGGTTAATAATGGTGGACAGGTATGAAAAGGAATGTAGATGATTTTATCATGAGATTTTACAACATCAAAGGGTTCCTCATTCTATCATTTCAGATAGGGAAGCCCATTTTACTTCTCATTTCTAGAAAGTGATACAGAGGGTGCTGGGTACACAAGTGCTTCTACACGTGGCATATCACCCTCATACAGATGGAAAATCATAGCGAACGATTCAGGTGATAGAGGACATGCTTCGGACATGCATCCAAGATTTTAGGGGTTCTTGGGAGAGACACATACTCTTGGTTGAGTTATCATATAAAAATAACTTTCAAGCTACTATTTAGATGGATATATATGAGGATTTTTATGATATACCATACCGATCACCCCTATGTTGGATGGAGGTAGGAGAGGCAGCAATGATGGGACCTCGTCTTGTCCAGGAGACCACTGAGAAGGTGTAGTTGATTTAAAATTTGATGGATACTACACAATATCATCAGAAATAATACGCTAATTTTTGTAGATGAATTTTAGAGTTTCGGGTCAGCGACCATGTTTTCATATGTGTCACACCGAGGATAGGACACAAGAGGATCAGGAGATAGGGTAAGATTTCACTGAAATAAATCGTTCCTTTTTAGGATCATCCCATTCATATTGTGGATTGTAGAACAAAGGTTCTCCATGTACGGTCTATTCCACTGGTACGGGTGCTATGGTAGCATGGCCGAGTGCAGGACGAGACTTGGGAGAGCAAGGCCGATGTACGATCGTAGTGGACAGATTTATTCTCAGATAGTTCTTCATCACCCTTGGAAGGCAAATTTGGGAATGAATTTCTTTAAGGGGGGTATTTCTAAGAACCCGGTTCTTCCTTTAAGGTACAAATCCTTCCTTTCTGTTTTAAACTTAAGAAAAAGGTGGGAAATAGGTCAAGGGATGGTTGTAGACCTATTACATGAAGTGATTGGGGCCTACACACCATGTACATTTGTGTACATGCCGTGTATGTAGGGCTACACACCATGAAATGATAGTACATGAACATGTAATGGTCTACCCACAAATTGTATGGAAAAAGTGTGTAGTTTCACATAATCACCATGTAACATTCTTTTTTTTATTAAATCAAGTAGTAGTGTCATTTTTGGAAGACAGATAGAAATGATCCATTTCAACAAGTAGCGCACCCAGGAAAAATAAGAATGGGAATTCTTCTCCAATTTCATTGTCCAGAACCTGATTCAACCACTGTCAAATCCATTGAAACCCTCTTGATGAGTGATTTATTCCACTTGATAATTTCTTTTTGATTTCTACTCTCAACCTAGTTACCAAGGGTTGAGTGTTTTTACTCATTTTATTGATCTACTCTAATTTAGGTCGAATTAAAGATCGAAAATGGACGAGGAGAGTGATAATAACACAAGGTAGGTGGTCTTGTGCCTTTCGTCGATTGTTGAATTGATTATATATGCCAGCATGTTGCATGCCCACAATTTGGGTGTCACTTGATTGAATAATAAACCTGTTTATTTACTATTAATGATTACGTAATTAATTAGATGATTTGGGAGAATGTTTAGGGTTTTGAACCTTGATTTACAGCCACCCCATGGGTGCATTTACCATGGATGGTCATTTTCCCAACAATTCCTAATAGGATTGAATTGAACTCTATTCTTGGGTTGTTAAAATGAACTGCTTATTTGATATGAATTCCCCACGTGAGATAATTAAATGATCAATCAATTTAATAGTTTAATTTTCATGTGATACTTGTTATGTAAACTATTCCAATGTGAGTTGTTTAAATGATAATCCATTTGATAGATTAATTCACACATTTTGTTTTTATTATGGAATTGAATTATGATAAAGAGGGGTAATTAGCCATGGGCCCTCTCAGCTATTTCAACTTTCTAGTTTTCTATCATGATGGGACACATTTCTATTTGGGTGGGTATTTTCCCCCTTTCAATTCAGTTTACACTACCGTACATCACACTATTTAGAGGTCCATGCATGTTTGATTTATTTATATCAGTGTTTCATATTTTATTTCTTTCCCTCTTAGCTTTTTCATTGAGTTGGTTGTGTATGTGTATTGGTACATAGGAAAAGGCCTCCCCAAGTTTAGTTGTGCCTTAATCACTAGTCACCACTATTGGCCAATGGAGGCAGGAATGGGGTAGTTGCAGCTCGAGCCCTAGATTGGGTCAGGTCATGAAAAATTGGAATCATAGAAATTTTATTCCTTGGGAAATTTTTCGGATGTTTCCCATCAATGTGTATTGGTTGGGTTTAGGGAAATGGTGTCAAAGTGTCTCGACTGAGGCTTTAAGGCTAGGGATTCTAATGATGGTATGAGAGACCAATATATCCATTCACTGAGACCTTGACTACCTGCTTGTTGACTAGATACACCGATGCATTTATTGTAGGGATTAATAGTACATACATTGTATAGGAATGATTCTTTGACTATCCTTCTTGAGTCATCTCCCCATTTTTTGTAATATGTGTGTGTTTGGTTGTGTGTGTGTGTGTCTGTGTGCTCATTTGACCGTGGTACTCCTTGATAACATTCAGGATGCCTCTGCGATGACAACCAGTCTGGATACAAGCTATGGTTCATGACGACAACCCTACGAGCGATGAGGCCTCAATTCACGATTCTAATTCTGATCCCCTAACTCCAAGTGTGAAGGTATAAGTACCACTCCCAATAAACCAACACACCATTCCAGTAGAGTAGGTTAAGGACATGCATAGGCTTAGCACACTCTGTGAGTTACAATGTCAGAGACTGCGGAGGATATTCGGCAATCCAAATCCTTAGCCAATAGAGTATTGGATAGAGTTAATGGTTTGTATCATCATACATATTCAGACCTCAATGGATAATATGGTGGAATTGGAATTCAACCTTTTCTATAGATCAGTTAGTTGTTGGTGGAGCCTTGTTACACAGATGCACAATGATTCGACACTATCATGGGAAAACATCCAAAACTTTTCTTTGAGAAGTACTACTACCCCTCCAACTTACACTCAGTCCTAAACTAGGAGCTTATGGATAATAAATGGGGAGGGATAAAGATGGAAGATTACACAGATAAGTTCATAGAACTTTTGCAGTACTCTCTCGGTATGATCTGATATGGATACTTTCATGAAGAGAAGTTTGAGAAAGGACTTCAGAGAGAGACCTTAACTGGAGACAACAACACTGATTGGAGTTCCTTCCAGACTACAACTTCAAGATAGTATATACTCTAGGGAAGGGAAATATTGTATTATATTTCCTTAGTAAGAAGTCTCAAGATTGGATAGTGCATGAAACATTAGAGTAGTTATCATCCCTATAGAAAACCCTGGTAGAGTATGAGGGTAAACCATTTCTTTAGTGGATGGTGTTTACTCCTCTTCTCGATCATGTGAGAGAGTCCTAGATAAGTAACATCAAATTTGAGGTTATTCATGATCAGATATACACAATTGATTCACCAGATAGATATTATGAAGGATGGAATCACAATATCATGTTCAGGGGGAGATCAGTGGTTCCAGTCACGATGTGGGAGGAGGTGATGCGGGATTCCCACACTTCTCCCCTAAATGTACAACCTTGTGTAGAAAAGATATAAAGAGACCTACAGTGGTAGTTTTGGGGGTCTGGTATGAGATGAATCATATCTAATTTCATCTCATGATGCCTCACCTATCAGCAGGTGAAATCTTAGCACCAAGTTCCGATGAGTTTGTTGCAGCCTCTTGAGATCCCGAAGTATTAATAGGATGACATATCCATTGACTTATTCATAAGGATTTTTCACACTATTGTGATAATGAGGTTTTATATTGAGCTCTAGTATCCTCACCTTGTGAGTTCACTATGAGACCATGACTCACATGCACGTCATCCTAGATAATATTCGATTGAGGATGTCCAGACTCTCCAATACGAGTAGCACCATGTCCTATTTTAGTTTTCTTCTTACAGTGAGCCTCATCTTGCCCATAGAATGAAAAAAAGGGAAACAAATTCCCCTCCTATAGTTATAAATATAATTACAAATATTGTTGCCAAAAAAACAGGGATCTTCTAATAATAAATCCTGAGAATTAATAAGTTATCAGGAATGGGAAAAACGAAATTTTTAGTAAGCAGTGAATTCAGATCCACATCAAATAACACCTAGGGGAAATACCCATAACTATATTGTTAGTTAACCCTAGCAAATTTTTATAGGGACAAAAATTTAAGAACCAATGTCATATAAGATTTGAGGATTCCACATGATCCAATTTAATCCATAAAAGTTTACCCAAACATAAGAAAATGTTTTTTTGATTTCAAATGGATTGAGACTAAAACATCACTCCTGAATACAAAGCATACATGGTTTAAAAGAAACCAATACATAGACCCATTCACTTATCTTGATTCTCTAGGAGGGATATTAAAAGTGAATAAAGCCATGAACCATAGGAACACATCGCCAGTTAGAAAATCCCTAGATTGAGGATAAACAGCGAACAAGATCATCAAATTTCTATGGATTATCACCTCTCGGAAGAATGACTCAACCAAAAATGGATAACATACATAGACATAGCCTTTCAAAAATTGCATCTCAACTCACATATACCTGGTTTATGGATCCTTTTTTGACAACCTTACAATAACTTGCATCTTGAAGGGATGTGAATAACCTTGGATTCACTGGATTCCTAATGCCTAGAATTGTACCCCCATGATGAACAGAGCCTTGAGACTTGGATTGATTGCCAAGAAAACACATACATTGATGAATTACATGACAGATTTGATCATAAGAAGGAATATTCACACTCCTCAGATGACAATCGCTGAGACACTGGGTTGCAGGGTGGGTCACGGTATGATTAAAGTTGTTGTTGGCATGGGCCAATTCATGAAAATTTTGGGCTTTGGGCAGGTTTTTTTTGCAACATTTTAGGTCATTTTCAGGTGTTTCTTTTCTTGTAGTTGGGTTTTTATATACATGTGGATGTTCATGAAGTTGCGGGGGACCTGCAGTGGTATGACACATTGTTGGGGAGATGATCTCGGGTACAATGAGTTGTCGATGGTATGAGACACCAATAGTGAGTGTCTCCTTCTAGTGACGTGCTAACAATGACACCTAAGGAGTTGAGCATCAGGGACAACCTCGATCGCCTAAGCGATGATGATGATGGGAAAACCAATGTCTTCTGGGTAAACGATCTGGAATCCAAGATGATTACCTAAGGTGGTGTTCTGTTGGAGAACCTTATTGATGAGGTCAGATGAGCTATATTTTTAGGGTTCACAACTGTCATCCGGATCATCGATGCTTCTGACAGTGATGGTGTTTTTGGACCTGTGGGACATTTGATGTGGGTGTTCGTGTCTTTTATATGAGTCTTGAGACTTTATTTTTTGCTTTCAGTGATGAGTTGCTAACTTTCCTATTTTAGTGACATTTTTCTGTCACATTATATGTATTTGATGTACTTTTTTTTATTTAATAATTTTTTAGGGTCGATAATGCTTGGTAGGTAAATATTCTTGGTATATACATGAATTTTTTGATTAATGTATATAAATAAACATTAAGTTTTTAATATAAATATTATAATTTTATATATAGTAATAATATTTTTTATTACAAAATTTTATCACTGCTATGAATAGTTCTCATAAAGATCCACATTTAACAGTTCTTTTAACTAGCATTGATAAATGTTAACCTTTTAATAGTGCTTTATGTTTAGTGACAATATAACTTCATACTGGCTATGGTGTGATCTATGGTAGGGGAAGACCCTTGAATAATCCCCAGAGAACTCTATATCTAATCCAAAACCCTAGAACTCGAAACACCACTCCAAAACATTTCAATGTCGAGTGCACTGAAACCTTGTGAGTGTCACATGCTGTCACTTAGTCATCTCCATCCGAGCAATGGATGTTACTCTTCTAGAATCACTCCTCCTGAAAGATCAAATTCCTTTGCTGGAAATTTATTTTCATAGCAGAACCTAACAGTTACTACTAGAAAAAAAGGAAATTTAAGCCATTTATGTCCAAACTTACATTTCTCAACCATAAAAATGATTATAAAACCACTTATCCTAGAAAAATAATTTGATATTTAAAATATTTTTGTGTGTACGCATGTTACCATTGTCAAAAATATTTATATAAATCAATTTACTTTTGATTTTAATTTTTTATTTACACTTATATTAATACACACACATATGTGTGTGTGTAATATAATTCTGAAAATAATATTCATATTCTAATAATTATATTATTTTCATAAATTATAATTATATATTTTATATTTTATATTTTTATTTGTATATTTTATATATTTATTTTTATTTATATATATATATTCAATAATTTTATCAATTTTAATTATCATTATAAATTTCATTTTCCTTAATATATATATATATAAATATATAGATTTTAGATTAATTTATAATATATATACATAATTTATTTTCTTATAATAAAGACACATTATATTTATATATTTATGTACTCCATATATATATGGTAAATATATTATAAATTAGAGAAATATAAATTATATTTACATAAATAAAAAATTTTAAAAAATATTTACACATATAAATATATTATAAATTATTTTTAAATATAAAAATTATTTATACATAAATATATAAATTTAAAGTTTTATTTAAATAAAATTTATATATACATCATTTGTGTTAATATAAATTTTTTTCTACTAATTTTTTTATTAAATTGTATTTATATATTTTATAATATTAGTTCAATATATACATTTAATATATTTATTACTATTTATTTATATATTTCATAATTTTTTCACATTTATTTATCATTTTATATTTTATTTTCATAAAAATATTTATTTATTATTAAAATTATATTTTAATATTGATATATATATATACATTATATATATACATATATTATTTCTATATATGTAAATACTAAATATATTATAAATTTGATACATATAAATAATTTATTAATGTCCTGAAGATTATAAGTGAAGGAATCAATGCACACACTCATAGACCAGTAATGATAGGTCGTGCCCCTTCCAAGGGATGACTCACTCCGCAGCTGACTCATTACAATTTTTATAACCCGAAAGACCCAAATTTGATGGGCTAAAGGCACCTCATGTATGCCCACCATACTGCTTGCATTGTGTTTTAATGTTCCCCTATCCCTACTAGGGCCCTCAAATTCTTTCCAAAAATGGCCCATAAATCCCCCCTAAAGGGGATTCTCGGATTTGAACTCTGGTTGAATCTAGAATTATGGGATGACTTTACGACTCATGCAAGCCTTTGATTGCTAATGGAGTATGGGTTACGAGGGTTTTGATAGATGTCACACCACACCTTTCCTAATCCTTAGCTTACACCCTAGGTACCATCCTCCCCTAGCGAAATTTATATTGTTGTGTGTGTGAATGTGTAATAAATTAAATGTTATTTCAATATATAAATATATAATGTAGATAAATACATCCCTACCACAGATCTGGGCAACAGTTGTGCCAACATTTATCAGCGCTAAACATAAAGCGCTGATAAAAGCCACACCTTTATCAGTGCTATATAAAATCACGGATAATAGTGTACCCTTTATCAGCTCGTCTTTTAGAACTGATAAAGGATAGATTTATCAGCGCTCATTTTAGCATTGATATATTTTTTTAAGAAAAAAATATTATTAATTTATATAAACTAATTATATATATATATTAAAAAATAATGTTTATTTATATCGATTAATTAAAAAAAATTATAATTAATATAAATATGTTATATTATAATATATATTTTTTAATAATTCAAATTCTATATAATGTTTTTAAAAAAATTTATAACTTTATAAATATATGGATATATATTTAAATAATTATATAATTATAATAATTTTTTTAAATGATAAATATATTTATTATATTTATAATTATATATAAATACATTTTAAATATATTTATTTATAATTATAAATATAAATAAATAAATGTTTTTAATGAATATATATATATATATATATTATTAGATAATGATGATATTAATTGTCGTTATTTATGTTTATATGTTGATGCATGAGTATAATTGATCCTATATGATCCTAAATTTTTCTTGTGGACGTGATTGGGACTTATGTTCTAAATGTTATGATTACTTGTATTCTGATGATGCGCACATGCATATGTTAGGTATTCATCATTATGATTGTTCATTTATAAATTGACACTTATATGATTCATTCATGTTATACCCATGAGCTTATGATATTTATAAAAACTTATAAAATTAAAATAAATATATCTAAATATTAAATTTATGTATTAAATTTCTAATTATAATTTTAAATTATATAGAAATAATTTTTAAATTAATTAATTTATAATTATTATTATTACTATATATATGTGTGTGTGTGTGTAATTAAATAATTATAAAATTTCAACAAATATATTTATTTTAATTTTAGAAATATATATATATTAATACACAAACAAATATATATAAATATATTTATAATTATATACAAATATTTATATATTTTTTTATTTATAATTATAATTATAAATATATATATATATTTAAATAATTATAAAATTATAATAAACATATTTATAATAATTATAATTTGAAAAATATATATAATTGTAGAAATATGTAAATAAATATTTACAACTATTTATTCATATATAAACATATTTATAATTAAAATTATTAATGATATATATATATAATTATGAAGTTATAATATGTATATATATATATTTATTATTATTTTATGATAATAAATAATTTATTAATATTAGGACTTTATCTGTGCTAAAAAAAGTGTCGATAATGGTCTTTTTTATCAGTGCTTTATATTTTAGAACTGATAAAAACATCCTTAAATAACCCTTTCCAAAAAGCACTGATAAAACCCTTTCATGTTTTTATAAATGGAACCCTAGCATATCCACTTGCCACTCGAGCCTCAAGATTTTGCGGAAGTCGAGCTCTGCCTTCTCTGCCTCTGTCGCTGCCTCCCCCTCCGCCTCCACCACTACCTCTGACTCCTTCACCCCGCCCCCGCCTCTGTATTTTCTGCCCCCTTCTTTGGTGCCCCCGCCTCTACTTCACCCACCTCCGCTGCCCCCACCTCCACTGTCCCCGCCTCCACCTCCACCTTCGGCTCTATGTCCACCTCCTCCACCTCTTCCCATGCCTCTATTACCCCTACCTCAGCCTCTACTACCCCCACCTCCAATATCCCCTCTGCCCATACCCCCGTCGTCATCGTCACCACCACCTCTGATACCCCTACCTTCCCTGCCACTGAACAGTAAGTTTCAAACTGTCTAACTTATTTGTGTGTATATATATTATTTGTGCATATAGATTTATCTACTTCTCAGAAGAAAAAAGATTGAGAGACATATAATCCATGGTTTTTTTGGAAAATATAGGTATTTGATCAAGATTTTAGGATGACATTTCCAGATTGATTAATTCCCTTTTTCCCAAGACATATAATTTTCTCATATAAGATTAGTGGTTAATTAAATACTCCTCTCTATGATTTATGGTAGTGTTCAATTTTTCACTACAAAAAGATTCTATGTGGACATATGATTAGACCCATTAAAATTTTTCATCCAAATGTGATGAAGGTGAAAAAAACCATAAGATTTGGAGGATCATAGACTATGAATGAAAGGGGGATAAATTATATCTATCTCTTATGGTTGTTAATTTTTATGGATGTATACATTGTGAAAAAATCCAATTTGATAAAATTATTTTTGTATGGGGTTACATATGACAATTTTGACAATCATTGATGATGTTTGATATTATTGAACATTTTTGGTGAATAATTGATGATAAATGATTTTATTGGATATCAAATGATTTATGCAAAGATATTCATTCATTGAAAGAGGATACTTTTCAATGAAAATTTAAATGAGAGGATTCTATATTTTGTTCTATGATTTGGTTTTTAAAGAGTTAAAGTGGTTCTAGAATGAGTTGGAGATATCAGATAAACACAATAGTGACCTCCAAATCATGGTGTATTTAAACACTCTGTATAACACCCAATAAAGTTTGATTACCTGAGTATTTTGATCATCCTTGAAAAGACCATACAAATAATTGGCCATCCTATGAACATGAACCATTATACTCCCCTTGTTTATGATCCCAATCTATGTATGTGTTCCATTTCTTAGAACTATATGTGCCTTGATTCATGTTTATATGGGATATATATTGATTCCTTGATTTCCAATATTTGGCATGACCTCAAACATCACTTTTTTAATTTTTTCCCCAATCATTTAAAATTTAATAGTGAATTATATACAAATTCATTTATGTTTTTCTATAATATTATCTTTTAGAAATTAAAATGTTATTTTGTGTCTAGAAAAGAATATTTTTGAATGTAAAAGGAGATTTTTTTTTGAGATAGTTGATTTTAATACAAAATTTGTGAGGGAATAAAAATTATTTTAATGGTTTTGAAATGTTTTATATATGGTTTCCCTTCTATTTTTATTTTTACAGATAATTTTTTGTATTTAAATTAAAAGAGGATTGTGATAAATGCATTAATTTTTGAAACAATGTGTGAATATTTCCTTTTAAGAAGGAATTTATTTAATTTTAAACATTTGATATGTGGTTGATTTAATTATGAAAAATTGGAAAATATTTTTGGAATTTTTGGAAATGATTTAGCATGAAAAAGATGGATTTTATTTTTAATAATTTGGATTTTTTTCAAAGTGTGCATGTATTTGTGAAAGATTATTTTGAACAAATTGATTTATTTTAAACAAGGAATATTATTTTAAAGATGAATTAATATAAATGGTTTTTTAATGGGATTTCAAGTGCGATTATATAAATAGTTTTCAAAGGACATCTGAAATGTTGGTTTTCAATAATATTTTAAGTTTAGATATTTATATAATTAGGAAAACCATTAAATTATATAGGGATGAAAAGTATATTGATAATATCACCATGGAATGGGCATGTCTCTAACTCTACCCAAACCATAATATATCCAGTATGAACTCACTCTATCAAAAGGTGAATTAATTTTTAACCCCATTACAACTTTGAATCCTACATTTCATCCAACATCACATGCATGGATTTAATTAGGGGAGTCCTCTATAATTACATCTTATTTCTAGGTTGGTGTTAGCTTCTATGGGGATGAGTATCATGGAATGAAATTCAATAATAACTATCATTAAAATGTTGAGTTCCCCTTATTTTAACAACCCCATTTGTGTATTTATTTTGTTAAATATTAATATTATCGAATCAAATAAGATGGATATGAATAAAGAAGGGATAGATGTCAATCGCTTGAAAAAATAGTATGAATATGGATTGAAAGGGTCCATCATGTTTTCAAAACATCATGTATATGACCCTTCTCAAATCCATTTTTCATGTTTAAGCTATTTTTATCCAAGAATAATTATTCCAAAGGTGTTGGTTTAACACTTAATCTATCATGAAATATATCAATGTTATAAATATTAGAATAAATATGGGGTAAATAGAATGTTGTTAGTGGTTGGGATAACATAGTGTTTTATGGATCATCGGATATGTGTACAATTGTGGACAATGAAGAAGTATGTATCAATTATGTGATTATAAATGCGAATGAGGATGAAGATTGTATTGAGGAAACTAAAATGATTTTTGAAGATGAACTTTGTGATTGCCCAAAATTGTTTGAGAAGTTAAAGAGATGTGAAAAGATTCCATTGCATGCTGGTTGCATTAAATATACAGTATTTTCAGCCATAATGAAGTTGTATAATTTGAAATCCAGGAATAGATGGAGCGATGATAGTTTTTTGAAACTACTTTCTCTCTTGAATGACATGCTCCGAGATGATAATGAGCTCCCAAGAATAACATACGATGCCAAATGAATACTACACTCGATTTTTGTGATCTCTGAAAGAATACATGCAAGCCCAAATGACTGTATACTATTTCACAAGGACATCAAATCACTAACAGAATTCCCAAAGTGTGCTGCATCTCTATACAAGAAAGATGAATCCAGTACTATGAATGTTTTATGGTACCTTAGATTCATTCCATGGTTTTGGTGCCTATATGAAAGTGAGGAGACTGTATGGAAATTGATGTGGAACATAGATACAAGAATTAAGGATGGGAAACTATGTCACCCAGTAGACTCTCCTTAGTGGTAGGGAATTGATCATGAGTATCCTAAATTTTGAAATGATCTGAGAAACCTTCACCTTGTGTTAAATACAGATGGAGTGAATCCTTTTTGTTTTCAAAGTAGAACTCACAGTACATGGCTAGTTATGTTGGTAAATTATAACATACCATAATGGATATGCATGAAATGAAAATACATCATTTTTTATATATACTTATATCAGGAAAAAAAATTTACAATGATTTTGATGTTTATTTGGATCCATTACTCAAGGATTTGAAATTTTTGGGGGATTCAGGTGCTACTTTATATGATGCTTATAGAAATGATGATTTCAAATTGAGAGTCATGTTGTACGGGATAATAAATGACTATCTTAATTATGGAAATCTATTAGGATGTATCACTGAAGGAAATCATAGGTTTCCCATTTGTGAACAGGGTACACTATCAATTTGGTTGAAACATTTATTAAAAATTGTGTTTCTTTGACATCATAGATTTCTACCCCAACGAAAAAAGTACTAATATTGGATGACATCATTCAATGGAAGTCCAGAAGAATGTACAAAATGGTCTCCACTAATAGGTGATGAAATATTTGTGAATGTAAATTATGTGGACACTTCTTTTGGTGAACCATTTTCGAAAAACCTTACAAAAACTAGGTTGAAAAAGAGATTAGTTTTTTTGCATTACCATACTTGAATTTTCTGTAAGTCAGACATTTTCTTGACGTTATGCATGTCAAAAAATATATATGTGATAGTTTCATCATCATGTTCCTAAATTAACCTAAAAAAATATAGGATATAATTAAATCTAGGGTGGAAATGTTTGACATGGGAATACGAGAAGATTTGGCACCACTGAAGAGTGAAAAAATGAACATTTATTCCTCCAACTACTTATACTATTTCAAAAAATGAGAGATATCATATTTGTAATTTCTAGAATGACATGAAGGATCCAAAGGGGAATCCATCAAATTTAACAAACATAATTTCAAAGATTGACTTAAAGTTAAAGGGTCTAAAATAACACAACTTCTATGTTTTTATGCAAGATCTAATTATTATATTTTTACATTTAATATTTCCTAAGAATTTTTGTCACACATTAACCCAGAACTATTTCTTTTTCAAAGATATATGCAGAAAAGTTATAAACCTGGCGAAATTTCTGACTACAGAAATATAATTTACTATCATATTATGTGAATTGGAAATATTCCTCCCCCCAACATTCTTCGATATGGTGGTTAGTTTGATGGTTCACTTAGTGAGAGTGATTCAACTTTGTTTTCCTATATATTGTAGATGGATTCACCTCACTGAACAATATATGAATATTTTGAAAGTGTATGTCAAAAATCAATGATGTCCAGATGGTTGTATTGAGAAGTGATATATTGTTGAGGAATCCATTGAATTATGTACCGAATACCTATCTGGTGTGTCAAATGTTTGTCTACCAAAATCTCACCACACTATTTAGCTTGAATGAAAAGGAATTTCTAGAAGAGATGTTGTCAAAATCAATATTACAAATCAGGATGAGGCCTAAAATTACATTTTTAATAATAATTTAGAGGTTTCCCTATATGTTGAAACCTACAAAGAAATTATTTAGAATTTGAATACATCAAGGAATGAAATATGGATATCATATAGACATAATAAATAATTTATAGGATGGGTTTAGGACTATCATTTTATGGATTCCGATGAAAATATAGATTAAATTTAAGAATGACTTCTATGGACAATTGAAGGATAAAGTGTGTATGTATTATCTTACAATGGTTATGTAATTAGTTGTTATATATTCTATACAAACGAACATGATTAATATAGTACCATGAAAAAATTTAGAGTTACAATTGTGACTGAAGTGATGCATGATTCTTGTACTAAGGATAGAAATCCAATTTATGTGAATATGTCATACTTTAGCATCATAAAAAGAAATTTGGGAGTTGGATTATAAAATAATCTAAGTGACGATTTTTCAATGCAAGTAGATATATAATAGGAGTGATGTTCAAATAGATGAATTGGGATTCTTAAAAGTTGATTTCAGTAATGAAGGGTAAAAAAACCATTTATAGTGGAATCACATGCAATTCATGTATTTTATGTTTTATATCCAGAAAACCAAAAGTGGACAATTGTTCTGTAATTGACCAAAACCACTGAAGGGTCAGATGAAAATTCAATTGTGGATGACCATTTAGTTGGGATGTTGTTATCATTTCAGAGTGGTCCCAATGTAGATCGTGTTTTCTTTGTAATAGGAGACCAGAATGAAGGGATTCAGATAGTATATAAAGGGTTAAAATCCCTTTAACCATTTTAATAAAAGAGAGGTCAATAATCAGGTTATATTTTTTTTTGTAATATACATCATGTTACCTTCTGCTATTATTCATTCAATGTTGCATTTATGTACTCTAAATTAAATGATAATGAAATTATATAGAGAATGAATTTTTCACGTGGTGGTTCTCCGAATACTATGGAATAATAGGTCTCTCAACCTGTTTCTGCTCACATTTCAGGGGAACATTGACCTTTTTCAGGTGTTGTAGCTCCCAATCCTAGGGAACAACATGTTCCTCAACCTATTGATACTCCTAGTGTAGAGTTATAATGGCCATATTCACATGATGAAGCTACAACTCTAGTGTAATAACTTATTGATGATGTTGACTCTGAGGAAATGGTAGGTGATGAAGGACTGATGACACAGAAAAAAAAGGAGCTACATAGTTTGACGGTGTTAGTAAAAATAATTAAGGGTAAGATCAAAGGCATAAAATATGAGGTCAAATGGAATGTATGGGTCCAACATGTTAACCACAACAAGGACATGTTCAGTAGTTACATTGGAATCATCACTCGACAATGCATTCTAATTGATGTATATTGGTGGCACTATGCTCTGTATAGGCTTAATACACTAATGTGGGAAGATATTATGATAACATTGTGATATTATTTCATTGTTTTAATAAAAAATAAAATAATGAAACATTGAACAAATCATCATCATCCCTTCTTTAGTGCATTTATAGTAGATAACTACCACTAGAAATAAGTATTAATTCTTGTTGGAAGGATTAAGAAAGGATTTCTCACAATTCTAATGATACATCATCTTAGAGATGTTGAAGGGAAAATAAACTTACACCCAATGCTTATCTATTCACACTTGATAACCCAAGAAGCATGGGATATGTTTACTATCCATTGTGTGGATCTGTCTTTTCAGGTACATTGTGTTTAGTAATACAGTTCTTGATGATATGTGTATTCATCACATTGATTGAATTTTTTTTTATGAATCCTTAACAAAGTGATGAAAATAATGAATGGGAAGTGAAACCAACAAACCCCTACCGTAAATAAAGGATAGGGTACTCTTCACTTGAAAAATAGTATGAATTTTAAATATATTATAATATTTTTATGTGATATGAAATAACAACATAATTATGTTCCTCTATTTATATGTAGATTGATGACTCAAAATCCAAAGACACTTTCATCCCCATCCATGTGTTATAGAACATGTTATTTGTAAATAAATATGGGATACTAATAGATAAAAACACACAAAAAGTGTGGGAAACATGTTTACATATGACATAATTATAAAAAATTCCTCTAAATCAATATTACATAACAATGATTACTTATTTTCTTATATTTTCTATCTAAAATAGTGATAAGAATCAGAACTACCTATACTAAATGAACACATACAATCAGTGGACTTGAAGAGGCTAGAACAATATGGTCGTGTCAGAGGTGTGGGTTTTGGGGTGACACCCCAAACATATTTTGAGAAAAAAACAAGAGGATCAGGGTGAAGAAATGAAACAGATGAGAGAAATAACAGCTACCCATGAATAACAATTCCAATGGTATAGAAAGATATGAGTAACTTTTATGGTGAGGAATAAAAGAGAAGAAATATCTCAAGAAAACCCATTGTGCAACAATCCCCCCACCCCACCAGCTTTGAGGTGATCCCTTCCCCTCAAAGAGATGACTTGGCCGATGTAATCAATGTTCTAATAATTTTTTTTGAGAAGTGTGAATCAGACCTACACAGATACCATTCCTATATTGATATTATATAGGGTGATAATGATTGTGATTTATTTCTCTCAACACCCACCATTTTCCTTGTAGCAAGGGATATGATGTTCAATATCTAAAAATACATGCTACAAAATAGACCACTTCCAATAGGTCATGTGAGGGTGTTGATTAACATAGCCCCTGATCCGACCACCAATCTACCTATTCTAATTTATGAGTAATATATTCATAAGGTCGAACAATCTATTGTAACATTCATCACATGGATGTAACATCTTGTAAAAAACATGTCGGTATTAATTTCCAATTTATTTTTCAAGCTAAAACATTAAAAATTAATTAAAAAAGGTCTGAACTAATGAATGTTATTACTGAAGGACAAAGGGAAGGGGTGAAATGAAAGACCCACTCAAAACCATCTAAAGGATCGACCAACCAATCAAAAATATCTTCCTAATGAACCTATACCATGCATGTTCTATATCTATATTTACTATCATTTAAGGTTCATGTTGATCAAAGTTAAAAAATGGTTCTAGTCACATAGTTGTTTTTGAAGAAAATGTATATGGAGAGGAATTCCAAGACTTCATTGTTGTTGAGAATGTAAGTGAAATCCTCAACTCTTGTTGCCTATGTTCCTCAGCTGTAAATGTATACATTGTAACACCCCGAGCTTCCACGATACGCCTCTCTTTCAATAATGCAATAGCTTGCATTGTATGCAAGTTCGAGTTCTAAAACACCGCGACTAATCAAAGTAGCCGTTATGAATAGTAATAACCACCTTTTAAAATTATAGAAATTTTATATTTCAAAATGGACTTCATTTTTGTATTCTTAATATTGAAATTAGCCTATGTTGAATTTTTGGTATTTTTCTGAGAACTTCTAATTTTTTATGAATAGTGAAAAATACTTAAAAACAACTTTTTTAATCAAAATAATTTATAGTGATAAGTTATACTATTTAGTGGTTTTAAAGTATAATTAGAATATATTTTTACCATTTTATCCAATGTTGGTCATTAGAATTATTTTAACATTGAAATTGGACATAAACAATTGCCAATCTTTTGATATAAATTGTTTCATAAAAACACGCTATTTGTTGTGATAGCGGGAATTAATTATAAAATTAATTAATGAAACTTATATGTTTGGAATTCTGTAAAATAGACATCGTTTTTGAAATCAGAATATCAATTATAGCTTAGGGTGAAATTTTGGCCTTATTCTGAAAAACTTCAATTTTTGATGAATAGTGAAACCACTAAGTGGTTGTTAAAAACTGATTTTTCGTTAAAATAAAATATGACCACTTCTGTGATTTGATTTTCATAAATCCGACATACATGGTTGTCATTAAGAAGTAAAATGTGGTTAAATGAGATTAAAATAATTTTTTGGTGAATAGTAACTTTTAAACTCTTAATCGCGATTAGAGGTAATTAGTGTAGTTTAAGGTAAAAATAATGTTTTAATAATATAAGATAAGCTTGACACTTGTCCTAATCCTATTGGATGAGTCATGGCCGACCAAGACAACCCATGGGTCAACTTGGGGACCCCATGGAGCCACTTTGGTTGGAAAATGACATTAATATATATTTATTTAATGTTAAAATTAAATTGACACAAACATGAGTTGTTTTACTAAAACAGTTTTTAAGTGGGGTTACACAAGTCCAAATTTTGATTATAAATATTCATTAGAAAGCTAAAAAGATTTCCTACATCATAGTATTTTTGTATAATTTTTAGACATTAAATAAATTAAATTATTTATGACATCATGATGATGCAGTGATGACCTTATTATTTAACGATTTAAATAAAATGGGAAGATAATGCAAACTCCAAGGCAGAAACTTGTCCAAATCCAATTGGATGAGGAGATTTCGAACCCTTATCACCTTAGCCTCTAATTATATAAGTGTGGGACCTTTAGAATCCGAAAAATATTGTGTAATAATGTAACATTTCAATATTTCCAAAAGAGCCCCTCCTCTCCACTTATAAAAGGCCCCCACCTCTTCCACCTCATTTACACTTTCAAGCCATTTGGGTCGGCCAAACTCTGCCCAAATACTCTCCCAACGTCCCCCTATTACTCCTAGAAGCCTCACTTTGGGCAGAACTCTTCCCAAGGAAGCCTTTGGCTCAAATCAAATAGAGTTACCCAATTTTGAGGTAATGTCTTCTCTAATGTTGTTTTGTTTTATTTATCTTCTCCAACCCCCTAAAATCTTTTTTATTCATTTCTTTTGTAACAACACCAGTATCCTCAATATACTAGGATGTTGTTATAAGAAGGATTCGAGCTACACTTACACACACCTACATCTAATGGTTAAAGAACATACGGTTTCTGTGGATGGCAAATTTCTGCCTCACGAAACGATGATTGTTCAACACTCATATAACACCTCCAAAGGTGGCCATTAAGATGTCACTATTTTTATATATGATATATAATATGTTTATGTTTTACTTATGCTTCTGTATTTCTCATTTATGGTATACTTTATGATTTCCATTATGGGTAAAACGCGATAATTTCATTTTAGGAAGTGCGGACTACCGCCCCCTCAAAGTGATTTGAATCGTTAATGCCATATGTGGGATGTATAAAGGATTGAGTAAATGGTATTATACACTATATTATACTGGAATTATATTATACATTTATATCATTATGATTTCGTTCCATTAAATATGAAATTGAAATGAAAGTAGCCTTCATGCTTACGTACGGCTTAGCGTCTCCATGAACGGTGCATTTCATTTCGTACCTCTAAATGTTACGTAATATTATAAATGAATGTATATACTGGATATATATGATATATATGAGATCTAAATCATGAATATAATTCTGGAGGTAATGGATATTCTACCACATAAACAACTTGTAATTATAAGAATTTTATTGTTGACTCAAGTACCAAAGATCGACAAAACGACCGTTATTAACTTAAATAATTACATAATGTTCATAACATTGTAATAAGTGATATAAAAAGGATAATGAAATTAAAAATGGTTCTTAATAAGGTATATATTAACTCTAGTTTATTATTCAGGAGGTTAAAGAACGGTTGAGTCAAGTCAGACACGAGGTAAGGGAACTTCTTAACCCAATTTCTATTCTTTGGGTTAATCTCCTACTTTCAAATTATTTCATGATATTATTATGTCCTATCTTGTATTTTTACATTATTTATGTGTAATTATAGTGAATACACATAATATACCTACTTTATAAAAAATGATCTTTTTAAGGACTTCGTCTCAATCCCCTTTCATTGAGGCATATTTGGTTTTATACACAACTTTCTTTTATACGGTGTATAAACCCCTTTGACTTTTACGGTTATTAAAAAGGAATCTTTTTATACGAAGTGTTTTGCTAAACGACAAAAGGGAATGTTTTTCCTTCCATAATTATGCGGCGACAACGAATTCTCCACCACCATGACCACTATTTGAGTTTCGGCTTCCTCTACAAGCCATACCCTTTTTTTAATGAAAAATAAATACCGTGTTATAATTTTCATTTATTTTGGTATTGAAAATGGTTTTGAAAGCGTTTTTATTATATCAATGTGTTGTATTGATATCTTGTTATTGAAATGTGGAAATGTTATGTTTCCTTTATGCATGTTTTACATGATACGATTATGTTATGGTTTATGAGATGTTTAAACCTGTTCATATGAGGAATGTATTGGACTTAATAAGTGACGGGTGGAGCCCGCTATAGCTCCTCGATGCATCGGTAGGTCTCATGAGACAACTAGATGTGTAATTGGCCGAGGCCCTTTCCCAATTTGATTTATGGTTTTGGCCGAGGCCTTAATCATTTTAGACGTCTTGGCCGAGGCCTTGACAAAGTGTTTCAGAATGTCTGGCATTATAATTCCCTCATTATGAAAGTGGTTATTGATATTGCGTGTGATTATTCGACCAGTAGAATATCCATGTGAAGAAGTGAATGGAATTATCTCATTTTACTTTTGCCATATTATGTTGATGTTCAAGTTTAAAAGGCTTTTGTTTTAGTTATACATTGCCTAAAATTTTTATGTTTATTTATGAAAGCTTCCGCAATATTGTAATCCTTACTGAGCATCTGATCTCACTCCTTTCAATGTTTTAATATTTTCCAGGATGTGAAGAAGTATTTTATGAATGACCTGCAGGGATAGTCAGAAGAGGATATGAGTGTGGACTATGGACACTTTGTTATTGTAGTTTTTCACCTTCTGATGTAATGTAACATTTATGAATGTATCTAGTGTTTCCAAGGCTACTAAACTAATCGGTCTTTCGAGACTTGATCTTTTGTGATCATTCCAATGTTACGAAGTAATGCACCAACTCTGGGTAGCTGGGGTCGGGGCGTTACAGTTGGTATCAGAGGCAGTTTAGTACTAACCTTGGAAGCTAGATTTAGATAAACTCTGATTAGAGCACATATCCCGAAGATAGACTTTGAGGATTAGTATAGAAGAACTTCCTAGAATTTTGGTATTGTAGAGATGTTGTGAGTTTTCCGAGCAATACATCCCTGTCTAGATACGAGCAGGTAGAGGCGGCTCTGGCACAGATGTACCTAGGGGTAAAACCCGAAAACAACGCTTTGAGCTAGACTCGAACGGGAACTGGTGCACGACAACGGGCCTTGCTGCACTCTTGGTTACGACACTCCCGGGGGATATGCCTAGGATAACTCTCATTTTCTTTACAAATCATTATGAAGGGTTTATGAGTATATACTTCCTCAAAGAAAACATTTTTATGATTATGGATTATATCCATAAATAGTTTAATTTATGTTAATTGATTTATGAGTATGGGATTATGTATTTTGATTCATAAACTGATCTAGTTTATGCCATTGTTTAGAAATGGCACCTAGTGGAAGAAATGGAAACCATATCAATGCACGCACTCCATGTAGGGATTACCCTCCTGCTCAAGATAATTATAGTGGGGCTGGTGATGCAACTGGTGCCGATCAGCTTCTCACCGTACTGGGACAACTCACGCAGGTTATGAATAACAACCTTACTCGTATGGAGAACCCTGATCCGCAACGTGGAGGATCAATGTTAGACCACTTCATGAGGCAACAACAACCAAACTTCAATGGGAGTACAAATCCTATAGTAGCCGAGCAATGGATAAACTCCTTAGAGAAAATATTCCATCCCTTGGGGTGTAGCGAAAGGGAGAAGGTTGTCATGGCAGTTTACCGCCTCACTGGAGATGTTGATCAGTGGTGGTCGCTGATTCAAAACACAGAGGAAGATGATGACGTATCGAATATGGAATGGAGGGAGTTCAAAGAGCTTTTCATAGAAAAATACTTTCCTCGTGACCATCGAGCAGATATGGAAAGGCAATTTCTGAGTCTGAGGCAGAAGGAGGATGAGAATGTCGCAAAGTATGAGGCTAACATTACAAGGTTAGCGAGGCATGCTTCCGATTATATACGTAACCCAAGGAGTAAGATTGATCGTTTCTTTGATGGGTTAAAACCATTTCTCCGCCGAGCTTTAGTATCACAATCCTTCTCATCATACGACGATATTGTCTCGTGTGCTATCAAGACAGAAAATGAATTCTCTAAGTCTTATGACAACAAAGTAAAGCAAGAGAATAAGAGAATGGTGGAACAAGAGACAGATAAAGGGAAAAAGGGAAAGAAGGAATTTCCATTATGTGATAATTGTGGGAAGAATCACCCTGGTACATGCCTAAAAGGAATGGGAGTTTGTTATAAATGTGGAGAAAAGGGTCACCAGGCTCGTGATTGCAAGGGAAAGAAAGAGGCTATCAAAGTTGAATGCTACAATTGTAGGGAAATGGGTAATTATGCAAATGAATGTCCTAAGTGTCAAGGAAACTTACCTCAGAAAAGGCCAAGGGATCAAGGCCAATCTTATGCTGTGACTACAGTTGAAGCGGAATAATTAATGTATTGGTGCTTTTGGACTGATGGATTATATTTTGGTTATTAGAATAATGTGATATATATATATAAGGATTGTACTGCAGTACTTGTTGATTTCAGTAAGGTTTTAATATGATTAAGGTAATCATATTTTTAGTATGTGACAATAAGAGAAACTTTACTTTGTTTGGGGAATCTGATAAATTGATTTTGGAATTAAGAGACCTTTTAGAGAAAGTCTGGACAGAGGTATTTTGGATAACTATAAAGGTTGGAGTGGATTAAGTTGATCTTTGGATAGTATTGTTTAAGGTTAAAACATTTATGAAGATTATTTTTGGAATAGTATAGTACTATATTTTTAGGAAAAGGACAACCTGCAGGGTGGGGCATAACCCATCGCGTCGGACAAAGCTGCAGGAATCGAACCCACAACCATAGTGCGACAGGCCTTTATTTCCTACCACTAGCCTACAAGAAGTCCCTAGTTATTAGAAAATAATTTTACTAATCTAAATTGTATGTGTTAACATTTGGAACCTTATACAATTAGGAAAAGTATAATATTTTTGGGTTCTGTTATCTCTTTGAGTGAAAGGTGAGTTGAGGGTTGAAACTCTAATTGTCAGGCATAAATATATATATACCTATCTGTTATTCAATGAATAAACTAATTCTTAAACTTTAGTAAAGGGATATTAAAACAAAAAATGCGTTATCCTAATACCTTATGTCTTGTTGAACTGATTATATTTTAAATCAACATAGATTGAAGGCTTTGAGGCCCTCAATTTGACAGTTGATTGTGATTGATGACCTCAATCACTCACTACAAATATTAACGTTTTCCCTCCAATTATATGTCTCTAATTGCCACCAATGTTCTCCTAATCGAGATCATAATTGGGTGGTGACTTTTTCATTTCCCTTTCCCTCTTATTAAGGCTAAATTTTATTAACCTTATTTCCGATGTGGGTTTTCCACAAAGGTATTATCTATTTTCAGCCTTTTATTTTCAAAGAAAAATATCAAATTGCGAGGACACAATTTATTGAAGGAGGGGAGAATGTAACACCTCGAGCTTCCACGATACGCCTCTCTTTCAATAATGCAATAGCTTGCATTGTACGCAAGTTCGAGTTCTAAAACACCGCGACTAATCAAAGTAGCCGTTATGAATAGTAATAACCACCTTTTAAAATTATAGAAATTTTGTATTTCAAAATTGACTTCATTTTTGTATTCGTAATATCGAAATTAGCCTATGTTGAATTTTTGGTATTTTTCTGAGAACTTCTAATTTTTTATGAATAGTGAAAAATACTTAAAAACAACTTTTTTAATCAAAATAATTTATAGTGATAAGTTATACTATTTAGTGGTTTTAAAGTATAATTAGAATATATTTTTACCATTTTATCCAATGGTGGTCATTAGAATTATTTTAACATTGAAATTGGACATAAACAATTGCCAATCTTTTGATATAAATTGTTTCTTAAAAACACGCTATTTGTTGTGATAGCGGGAATTAATTATAAAATTAATTAATGAAACTTATATGTTTGGAATTTTGTAAAATAGACATCATTTTTGAAATCAGAATATCAATTATAGCTTAGGGTGAAATTTTGGCCTTATTCTGAAAAACTTCAATTTTTGATTAATAGTGAAACCACTAAGTGGTTGTTAAAAACTGATTTTTCGTTAAAATAAAATATTACCACTTCTGTGATTTGGTTTTCAAAAATCCAACATACATGGTTGTCATTAATAAGTAAAATTTGGTTCAATGAGATTAAAATAATTTTTTGGTGAATAGTAACTTTTAAGCTCTTAATCGCGATTAGAGGTAATTAGTGTAGTTTAAGGTAAAAATAATGTTTTAATAATATAAGATGAGCTTGAAACTTGTCCTACTCCTATTGGATGAGTCATGGCCGACCAAGACAACCCATGGGTCAACTTGGGGACCCCATGGAGCCACTTTGGTTGGAAAATGACATTAATATATATTTATTTAATGTTAAAATTAAATTGACACAAACATGAGTTGTTTTACTAAAACAGTTTTTAATTGGGGTTACACAAGTCCAAATTTTGATTATAAATATTCATTAGAAAGGTAAAAAGATTTCCTACATCATTGTATTTTTTTTATAATTTTTAGACATTAAATAAATTAAATTATTTTTGACATCATGATGATGCAGTGATGACCTCATTATTTAACGATTTAAATAAAATGGGAAGATAATGCAAACTCCAAGGCTTACACTTGTCCAAATCCAATTGGATAAGGATATTTAGAACCCTTATCACCTTATCCTCGAAATATATAAGTGTGGGACCTTTAGAATCCGAAAATCATTGTGTAATAATGTAACATTTCAATATTTCCAAAAGAGCCCCTCCTCTCCACTTATAAAAGGCCCCCACCTCTTCCACCTCATTTACACTTTCAAGCCATTTGGCTCGCCCAACCTCTGCCCAAATACTCTCCCAACTTCCCCCTCTTACTCCTAGAAGCCTCACTTTGGGCAGAACTCTTCCCAAGGAAGCCTTTGGCTCAAATCAAAAAGAGTTACCCGATTTTGAGGTAATGTCTTCTCTAATGTTGTTTTGTTTTATTTATCTTCTCCAACCCCATAAAATCTTTTTATTCATTTCTTTTGTAACAACACCAGTATCCTCAATATACTAGGATGTTGTTATAAGAAGTATTCTAGCTACACTTACACACACCTACATCTAATGGTTAAAAAACATACGGTTTCTGTGGATGGCGAATTTCTGCCTCACGAAACGATGATTGTTCAACACTCATATAACACCTCCAAAGGTGGCCATTAAGATGTCACTATTTTTATATATGATATATAATATGTTTATGTTTTACTTATGCTTCGGTATTTCTCATTTATGGCATACTTTATGATTTCCATTATCGGTAAAACGCGATAATTTCATTTTAGGAAGTGCGGACTACCGCCCCCTCAAAGTGATTTGAATCGTTAATGCCATATGTGGGATGTATAAAGGATGGAGTAAATGGTATTATACACTATATTATACTGGAATTATATTATACATTTATATCATTATGATTTAGTTCCATTAAATATGAAATTGAAATGAAAGTAGCGTTCATGCGTACGTACGGCTTACCGTCTCCATGAACGGTGCATTTCATTTCTTACCTCTAAATGTTACGTAATATTATAAATGAATGTATATACTGGATATATATGATATATATGACATATAAATCATGAATATAATTCTGTAGATAATGGATATTCTACCACATAAACAACTTGTAATTATAAGAATTTTATTGTTGACTCAAGTACCAAAGATCGACAAAACGACCGTTATTAACTTAAATAATTACGTAATGTTTATAACATTGTAATAAGTGATATAAAAAGGATAATGAAATTAAAAATGGTTCTTAATAAGGTATATATTATCTCTAGTTTATTATTCAGGAGCTTAAAGAACGGTTGAGTCAAGTCAGACACGAGGTAAGGGAACTTATTAACCCAATTTCTATTCTTTGGGTTAATCTCCTACTTTCAAATTATTTCATGATATTATTATGTCCTATCTTGTATTTTTACATTATTTATGTGTAATTATAGTGAATACACATAATATACCTACTTTATAAAAAATTATCTTTTTAAGGAATTCGTCTCAATCCCCTTTCATTGAGGCATATTTGGTTTTATACACAACTTTCTTTTATATGGTGTATAAACCCCTTTGACTTTTAGGGTTATTAAAAAGGAATCTTTTTATACGAAGTGTTTTTCTAAACGAAAAAAGGGAATGTTTTTCCTTCCGTACTTATGCGGCAACAACGAATTCTCTGCCGCCATGACCACTATTTGAGTTTCGGCTTCCTCTACAAGCCATACCCTTTTTTTTAATGAAAAATAAATACCGTGTTGTACTTTTCTTTTATTTTGGTATTGAAAATGGTTTTGAAAGCGTTTTTATTATATCAATGTGTTGTATTGATATCTTGTGATTGAAATGTGGAAATGTTATGTTTCCTTTATGCATGTTTTACGTGATACGATTATGTTATGGTTTATGAGATGTTTAAACCTGTTCATATGAGGAATGTATTGGACTTAATAAATGACGGGTGGAGCCCGCTATAGCTCCTCGATGCATCGGTAGGTCTCATGAGAAAACTAGACGTGGAATTGGCCGAGGCCCTTTCCCAATTTGATTTATGGTTTTGGCCGAGTCCTTAATCATTTTAGACGTCTTGGCCGAGGCCTTGACAAAGTGTTTCAGAATGTCTGGCATTATACATTCCCTCATTATGAAAGTGGTTATTGATATTGCATGTGATTATTCGACCAGTATAATATCCATGTGAAGAAGTGAATGGCATTATCTCATTTTACTTTTTCCATATTATGTTGATGTTCAAGTTTAAAAGTCTTTTGTTTTAGTTATACATTGCCTTAAATTTTTATGTTTATTTATGAAAGATTCCGCAATATTGTAATCCTTACTGAGCATCTGAGCTCACTCCTTTCAATGTTTTAATATTTTCCAGGATGTGAAGAAGTATTTTATGAATGACCTGCAGGGATAGTCAGAAGAGGATATGAGTGTGGACTATGGAGACTTTGTTATTTTAGTTTTTCACCTTCTAATGTAATGTAACATTTATGAATGTATCTAGTGTTTCCAAGGCTACTAAACGAATCGGTCTTTCGAGACTTGATCTTTTGTGATCATGCCAATGTTACAAAGTAATGCACCGACTCTGGGTAGCTGGGGTCGGGGCGTTACATACATGAGGTATATTTTCATGATTTAATTTTCCAAAATCTGATATACTATGTTAATTGTGACTAAAAAATTTTCATATTTTGGTAGGCGTATATATTAAAAACAATTCAAGGTATTTCCCCACGAAACAATTTGTACTCATTAGTCCTCACACCACCTCTATAGAACAACCAAAAACAGAATTAAAAAAGAGGATGAAATAGTGGCAGACCAACTTGAATCATTTAAAAGAAAACTTATGAATTATAGACTCCTCTCAAAAGCAACATTGTAGGGGTAAATCACTAAAATTTAATCATATCAAATATATTTTCATCTCTTTCATTACTTATTACTTTTTTTTGTTTTTAGACCATATTGTATTCTCATTTTAGTCAATTTGGATACTTCAAATATTTATTTTCTAGATTCAATGCATTGATACCCAACAAACTGACCACACATGAAAGCATTTGTCAAATTTTAATACACTATATCCAAAATTTCAGAATGAAACATCAAGTTATATAATTTATATTGTCTTCTAATGAGGATTCTGTTATGATAGAACAATGCATCAATATCATCAAAAAAATGAATGAGGCCAGGTGCTAAGCATGAGGACCCTGACAAGTTCTACGAATGGACAAGTATCAGGGTATATATAATAAGATTTCACTATACAAACACATATCAAAACAAATTACTTATTTTTATAAATGTTTTCAAAGTGTACAAAATAAAAAAATAGAAAAAATTGTGGTTATTATGTTTGTAAATTTATGAGAGAGATCATATTACATGAACAAACTAGCATCCATGAAGAGGTATTTTCGAAGATAATTACTATTTGAGTTAAAATATTTATTAATCCTTTGTGTATTTATATTTTTTCATTACTATTATGACTGTCAAAAATACTCATTTTCACAAGATGATATAGATTGGTTTAGAAATAAATGGACACAATGCCTGATGGAAGAATGTACACAAATTAAAAAAATATGTGACTTCCCTAGAAGTAGTGGATTGTTTCATAATTATGTTTAATTTATATCTTTTTAGTATTACTCACATAAGAATTGTTTTCTTATACATGTGGATTCCATTGTTCGAGATGGGGTGGTTTGTTCGAAGATACTCATGCTCATGAGAGATAGGACTTTAAGGCTGCAACTCATAATTCAATGAGAATGTAATGTTTTTTTAATTAAATATGTTTTTCCTTATAATATTATCTATTCTCTACTGCATTAACATAATCTAAATTAAATGTTTGACAACTCATGCAGAAAATGTCTTCCACATAATTCTTTACCCTCAAAACCATTTCACCCCTACAATGTTATCATTTATCATTTTCCTTCAATGTTTGTTGAGAGAACTTGTAGTAAAGTGATAAATGCTGGAACTATAGTGTTTCCAGTTCAACAAATAAATCTAATTGAAAGTGTGATGACATTAGAAATTAGGATTGTTTTTAGACTTTGGGATGTGTGGGAATCATATGTACCTTAATCATTTGTGATGTGTATGAATTATTCTAATTTAAAACTGATACATGATGTGGTAGGTGTGACTCAAAGTGTCTTTTTATTTAAAATTGACATTAATTTAAGTAAAAAAGAACAAGTGACATACTGAAAACAAATCCGATGATTTCAGATTGTTTTGATACTTTAGGAAAATAATCTATAAGTCATTTTTTATGTGTAGGAATCAACTTCACCACAATATGATGCATGGTGTGACCGGTATAACTCAAAGTGTCTCTTTTTATTTAAAATTAAAATTAATTTAAATAAAAAAGAACAAGTGACACATTGAAAACTGATAAAACACATTAAGATTGATTTGAATCATTAGGAAAATGAATCATGAGTCGTTTTTTACATTTAGGAATCAACCACACCACAATTAAACGTATGGTTTGACGAGTATAAAAAAAGTGACTATTATCCGTTTAAAATTGACATTTTATTTAAAAAAAATTAACTCATTGAAAACAAAAAAAACACACTCTTATTGTCTTGGTAATTTTGGAAAATGATTCAAAAGATAATTGGGATGGGTATGAAGTATTCTCATATAAAAGTGATGCACGATGTGATTGGTATGACTCAAAATCCCTGTTTCCAATTTCGAATGACACATTAGTAAAAAAAATAAAGGTGTCATACTGAAAACAAAGAATAAACATTCAAATTGATTTTATAATTTATGAAAATGATCTATAAGACATTTTTGACGTGTAAGAATCATCCACACATCAATATGATGCATGGTGTGACTGATATAACTCTAAGTGACTCATTTTATTTAAAATGGACTTTAATTTTATTAAAAGGGACAAGTGACAAAATAAAAACTATGAAAAACAATTCAGATTGTTTTGATAATTTAGGAAAATGATACATGAGTCATTTTTGATGTCTATGATTCAACAATACATCAATAGGATGCAATGTGTGGCTTGTATGACTCAAATTGTTTCTTTTTATTTAAAATTGACATTAATTTAAGTAAAAATAAAAAGTGACAAACTGAAAACTGATATTTTTTTTTGATTGTTTTGATAAATTATGAAATTGATCCATGAGTTATTTGAGATGTGTAGTAATCAATCACACTTTAATCCAACACACAGTGTGATCGACATGACTAAAAGTGGCCATAATAAATTTTAAATTGACATTTTTGCCCAAAACGTGTCACTCACTAAAAACCCAAAAAAACATGCTCTGATTTTCCTCATAATTTAGGAAATAAATTTATAAGAAATTTTTGATGTGTATGAAGTAGTCTCACATAAATCTGATGCATTATTCGATAAATATGAGTCAAAATGCACGTTTCCAGTTTGAAATGACATTTTTGTAAAAAAACAAAACTGACATACTGAAAACCGAGAAAATATATTTGTATTGTTTTGGTACTTTAGGAAATGATCTATATGTCATTTTTGATGTCTAAGAATCATCCAAACCTCATTATGATGCACTATGTGGCCGGTATAACTCAAAGTGTCTCTTTATTAAAAATCGACATTAATTTTAGTAAAAAGAATGAGTGACATAATGATAGGTGAGAAAATGTGTTCGGTTTTTTTTGATAACATAGGAAAGTGGTATATGAGTCATTTTTTGATATGTATGAATCAACTCCACATCAATATGATGCACGGTGTGACTGACATAACTCCAATTGTGTATTTTTATTTAAAATTTACAATAATTTATGTAAAAAAGAACAAGTGTCACACTGAAAACTAAGAAGACACATTTGTGTTGATTTGATTCTTTAGTAAAATGATACTTAATTCATTTGTCACTATAATGAACCAAAGACACCTCAATCTGATACACAGTGTGATCTGTATTACTAAAAGTGTCTGTTATTGGTTTAAAATTGACATTTTAGCTCAAAATGTGTCACTAACTGAAAACCAAGTAAACACACTCAATTTTTATTTAAAATTTAGGACAATGGTTTTTAATTCATTTTTAACTTGTATGAACTATTTTCATATCAAACCGACACACAATGAGACCTGTATGACTCAAAATCCATGTTTCCAGTTTGAAATGACATTTTAGAAAAAAACAAAACTGCCATACTGAAAACCAAGAAGAAACATTCAGATTGTTTTGATACTTTAGGAAAATGATCCATCAGAAATATTTGACATGTAGGAATCAACCGCAGCTCAATATGACTCCCGATGTGACTAGTATAACTGCAAATGTTTCATTATTTAAAATTGGTATTAATATTAGTAATAGAACAATTTACATACTGAAAACCATGTAAAGACATTTGGATTATTTTGATATTTTAGTAAAATGATCCATAACTCATTTATGAAGTGTAGGAATCAACTCTGCCTCAATACGACACATAGTATGATCGGTTTAACTCAAAATTTGTATTTTTTTATTAAAAATTAACATTTTATTACTGTATTATTTCATATAAATGTTTAATTTATTTCTTTATAGTATTATAAACATAATATATTTTTTTCTTATAGAGGTGGTATCTTTTGCTCGAGTTGAGATTATTTGTTCGGCAACTGATACCATGAGCAGACATTTTTTTGAACGGATCACATGAACCAAAAGATAAAACATTAATATTTTTAACTGTATGCTTGATAATTTTAATTGTAATTATATAAAACATTATTTGAAATCTATATAGAATTTTTTTTGTATTTACCATGGGTTCATGTTTTTTGTATTCATTATGTCAATTAAATGTATATAAAACTATTTGAAATTACATATTTCTTTGGGTGTGATATTATATTAACAGGACATTTCAGCCATCTAGGCATTTATCAACACTATTTCGAGTGCTGATAAAGGGTGACCTTTATCTGTGCTAAAATAGTGCTAATAAAGAGGGGACTTTTTCAGTACTTTTTTAAGGAGGATAAAGGACCCCCTTTATCATCATTGCGATTAACATGTCATTTTTAGTGCTGTTAAGTTGCCTTTCGTGCACTGTTAAAGAGAACGTGTAGTAGTTCCAGCAAATATATATTCCTACACTTTCATACATTTATTATTTATATCTTAATATTAATATAAAAAATAGACACTAATTTATATGAGTAGTTATTTAAATATTAAATATATATTTATATAAATATTTGTATTCTTAAATATGATTTTTCTAATGTAAATAAACTTTTTATATCCCTAAAAATGGTTGTTGAGATGGAAATATTGTTTGACACATATGTTTCTAGAAGAAATTGTCTAATATAAGCCACATGTGAGAATAAGGATACCTATATTATCAATATATTATTATTCTATATTATTTACCACCATCTCCATTTGAGGGGAGTAAATTATATTGGATTCATGGTGGTAGGAAAATTAAACATGTCCTCACATATTTAGCATTTAAAATTTAGGTTGCATTTGATATTGTGAAATATTTTATATTTTTATGTTTCAAATATTCATTAGAAATTACGTTGAAAATGTTTTATAAATTTTATGGAAAATAATAAATTATACAAAATATATTTCCCAATAAATTCATTTTTTAGAAAATAATATAAAAGATGTTTTTTTTCAAATAATCTATCAATTTCATATTTATGATTTGTAAAATGTTTTCCATTTATATAATTCAACACATTTTAAATAAATTTCAAATAAATGAAAACATAAAATATTTTATCAAACTATATATAAATTTCTTTTTTAAGTATGTATTTATAGTTAGAAAAATATTCAGTAGTGTTCTGATACTTCAATCCTATGTGGGAAACCACCGAGAAATGTTTTCTGATCACACTAGTAGATCCATGACATGAGGGATTGAGCTGCGTCTGATCACACCAGTAGCCGACGTCCTGACGGTGCTAGGCAGTCCCTGAAGAATTGTCAGGGCAGGGGATGAATAAGTACACCATCACTCCTTGGTACTTTACTGGAATAATCCATATGAGAACCCCAAGAAGGTTTAGGAAAGACATCTTCAGCCTGTGAACAATGATCAAATATTGTCTCATTATTCCCAGGCTGAAGATGTCTTACCTGAACCTGCTCTAAATTCTCATAGGGCTTCTTAATGTCAAGTATCAAGGGCACACGGTGTTCCCTATCGACTCTTACCCCCACTCTAATGAATCTCTTCTTCCTCGCCATTTTATCCCGCTCTATGCCCTACATATTTCCCAATTTTTTACCCTACTCCCCCTCTCCACCAGTGCCCTGAAATTTACACCTCCTCCATTTCATTAATATCCCCGATGTTATTTATAATGGCATTTTGGGGTGTTACACTTGAATTAAAAAAATGTAAAACAATTAATATGAATGGTTCATTTGAGTGTCTTTAATATACACCATAACAACATAGAATAATGCAACAAAAATGATGTAGATAAAGAAAACGTTTATTTGAAAAAAATACATAAAACAATGTGGGTTATATTTATAGAGGAATTTGGGTGTATTACACATATTAAAAAAATGTTAAACCATAAATATGAATGGTGTTTGAGTGTATTTAATATTCACATTTAGAAGAGATAAAAAAGGAAAAAATTATGGGTATGAAATGAAAAGAAAAAAAAAAGAAAAAAAAAATTATATGAAAAAATTTGGGGAAGAAATAATTGATGGGAATAGGTTAAAATAATAATGAAAGAAAATCCTTTCAAAAGAAATATACATTATACATTTTCTAATATATATATAAAGGATAAATAAATAAATAAATATTTTTTATATTAGGATATTTAAAATTATAAAATAAATTGAATTTATAAATAATAATAATAAAATTTTATATAGTTAATACAGTTGAAAGCTCCATGTTCATTCCTTCAATATTTGATTCATCATTTCAACCATGTCAGGCATTCCATGAACTTGTAGACGCCGGAAAAGTCCGTTGTTCCCAAACGAAGCTCCGGATGCGGAAAGTGAAGTGATATTTGGAGTCGGAAGAACGTTTCGGAGGGCCCGGAGGCCTTGCGCGGAATTTCAGAGGCCCGCGCGCAAAGGTGATGTTCCGCGCGCAAACCCCCCGGGATGCGCGCAATGCGCCGGTCCGGCGCGCAATTTTGCGCGCCGCGGGTCCGCGCGACTCCCTTGCGCGCCGCGCCCGATTCCGCGCCCGCGGGGGGAATTTCGCGCTCGCACCCTGGATTCCGCGCCCGGGGTTGCCTATAAATACAAGGCGACCCCCACCGTTTCAAAGGTTGCTGGAAGTCGAAACGTCTCCCGTGCGCGCAATTCAACCCCTTCCGCGCGCAATGACGAACTTCAGGTAACCTCCTTTCTTTCGCGCAAGAAAGCCTCGGGGTCCGCCTTCGCGCGCAATCCCCGCTGGCTCCTTTCATTTGACTAAACATTCACCCTAAGGCCTTTGCGCGCAAAAGAACCCGCTTGCGCGCAATTGCCCCCGGGGTGCGCGCAATCCGGCCTGATTGCGCGCACCCCCCCTTCTTTCAAGTGGCCATTCATTAGAGAATGAGCCGTTGCCCCCGCGCGCTATCCGAAGCCCGGTGTGAGCAATCTCAAGCATCCGCGCGCAAGGCGCTGGCCCAATTGCGCGCCAGCCGCCCCGATTGCGCGCCAGCCCGCAGTATTGCGCGCAAAGCTTCCTTTTTGCGCGCAATCTGCCAGGGTCGTCCCCGTTGACCTCCTAAGGGTACCCGCCTGTGTGGCACCCGATGATTCTCATCCCGGGTGCCCGCACCGTGCGTTGTCTTCCCGTGCGGCCCTCCAGGCTTGCGCGAAGTGACACGCACCTATGTCCAGCATGACGTTAAACTGCATACTCGTCCAGCATGACGTTAAACTGCATATACGTCCTGCACGACGTTAAACTGTACATCGTCCGCGCTGCAAGACGTTAAACTGCCAAGTGCTTCGTCCGGCAACCTATGCCCAGCATGACGTTAAACTGCACACCCGTCCAAGCTGCACGACATTAAACTGCCTAGCCCCCATCGTCCGTGCTGCAAGACGTTAAACTGCCAAGTGCCTCGTCCTCAACACATGACGTTAAACTGTACTTCGTCCGGCAAGACGTTAAACCGTCCGCTTCGTCCTCAACACATGACGTTAAACTGTACTTCGTCTGGCAAGACGCTAAACCGTCCGCAACCTGATCCCGTGCTCCGCACGCAGGGTCTCCCCCGGTTTGGACGTGGCCCCCACCCGCTCGTCTCTGCAGGGATGTCGGGATTGTCCCCCTTTTGGGACGATTTAATGGGAGTGGCTTTTCCCTACGGGGGCAGGGTATTACAAACCCCTAGTTTCTCGTGGGAGGCTGCACATGTGTATCTCCATTGCACCTCCCCACTGCCGAAGCCAGTAGAGGGTCTGACTGGGATCGAGGTGTCTTTTGCTTTCGGTCCAAGTCCCTTCCAACTGAGTTTTGCAGTATCCGGGCTGCCCCAAGTGCGTAAGTCCTGACAGAATGAACTACGTGGACTTTGATCCCTGTCTTCTATACAGGGTACGTAGGAAGCCTCCCTGAGGCCCAAGCCCACCACCTGGTCGTTCCGGTCGTATTTACGTCCGTTCGTCCATCAGTGGACCCCTCCAGGGTTCACGCTTGCGTTGATTCACCTATGAATCCGCCCCTGTGGAAGACTGCCCGTGTGTATCTCCACGGTGCCTCCCCACAGCCCCCCTTTTCCATTTCCCCTTTTATCGTCCAGCATGACGTGAAACTGTGATCCACCCGGCCGTTCCATCCCCCCTCCGTGCGAGGTGGTTCGGTTCAATCCTCCGCCCGGCGGCCTCGACCTCTTCGTGAGTCGGCTTGCCGACGTCCAGCATGACGTTAAACTGTATGCCCGAACTACGTTGACTTTGATCCGTGTTAACGCGCGGTACGTAGGAAGCCCCTCTGGGGTCCAAGATCTTTACTCCATCATCCACCCTGATCCTTACCCGGGCCGCCACATCCCGGTGGGGTCATGCCACTTCACTCCACTCCACGTTACTTGGGAAGACGCCCATGTGCTGGCCCCAGCGTCGGAGGTTCCCCGCAAAGGGGTTCCGTCATCTGATCCACTTTTCGTGTTGATCGGTCCGATGCCGTCCCCGCTGGACGTTAAACTCGCGGCATACCCCGTGTTAAACACGGGAAGCTGAGGAAAACCTCAGGTGACACAGTTCCCTGCACCTAGTACGGGATGCCTCAGGCCATCGTGCCTTCGAGAAGCCCTATTAGGGACGGAAGACAGACGTGCAGAGCCGCAGTGTTACGACACGCCCCCAGCACCCAGAGCCACCCGGCCTTCTCACCGCAGGTTGTTGCCCCGCCCAGACTCCTTGGAACGTCCGGGCGGAAGCAGCGTAATTAACCGGTGTCCATGAAGATATGGCGCCGGGAACGAGATTCACGAACATTCTTAAGTCTATGAGGGAGACCCGGATTAGGAGACAAGTTCCGAGGAGACGTCCAAGGAAGGAGAAGCCGACATCCCATCATCCCGGTTTCGATCAAGGAGCAGACGCCCCTGAATAAGGGACGGATGCCGCCCGCCCTTGGAAAGCGGGACTGCGGGACCACAAGCCGCGCGCCCATCCCCTCGGGTTGACGGGTGCACGCGCGAACGCGTCCTGGCGGAACAGCGTAACCCGACGCACATCCGCACCGAAACAGAAAAATGGTGAACCCGACGTGAATCTCTTCTCCTCGATACGAAGACCGATGGCTTTCAGAGGTGTTGGAAGACCGGCGTGTTGCCCGGCCAAGCATTCAGTCTTACCCGCCAGGGGCTGGGGAAGGGACATCGGGCACCCCGTCTCGCAACGTCGAGGGCCTGGGTTCCCCCCACGGAAGGCGTCGTGGCGCTAATGGTTGGTTGTCGATTCCTTTTTCCTGTCAGTATTAATGGGTCATTCTCCCTGCTTGCAGAAATCAGGTCGCCCGATCTAGTGCCCGAACGCCACCCGCCCACTGGCGCAGGGACAGGGGAGACACCGACGCGGCTGCTCCGCGCGGTCCCGCCCGTTCCGCAGCCGTCCCAGCAGCCGCAATTGCGGGACGACCACGCCCTCTCTCCCCCTCGGAGGTCATCCAGAGAAGGGTGATCAACACCCTGGTGCGGAGATACGAGGAAGAGGGAGTCATCCCCACTAGGGAAATGGCTCGCCTGGACCTTGAGGAGGCTGCGCCTCGCCACCACCGCCGCCCCCGAGGGCCGCGCAGGGAGGCACCGCCGCCTACCTCAACGTCCAACCGCTTCGGGAGCTTATCCCCGGAGCGCTCTGACAGTTCCCTTCCCTACGCAGATGAGGTGGGAGATGCCCGGGATCACCCTATCCGAGGTCCGCTCCAGGGATCCACGATAAGGGCTCCCGCCAGGCCACGGCGACACCGCCGCCAGGCCTCTCCAGTCGAAGAGCAGGCTCTCCACCTGCCCGCGCCGCTCATCCCGGCTCGTCTGTCTCGACGCCAACGTCGGGCACGAGCGGAAGAGGATGCCCACCTTGGGGCTCTAGCAACAGCGGCCGCATTGGCCCAAGCCACTGCTGGCTCCAGTCGCCAGGCCTCTGTGCATCCTGAGCGGGGGAACTCCTATGCCCGACCCGGATCGAGGCCCCGACCGCCCCAAAGGCAGGTTGGGTTGACTCTCCCGGTTGCTGGCACTGGCAGTAGCCACCGCGGACCACCTCGCGGTAGCGCTATTCACCGGCAGGATCTACTCTGTGTGGCCGATCCAGGAGGCGTGGGTCATCCCACCTTCCGATCCCGGCCCGGAGGCCTGCCCGGAATCATCTCTCCCCGCGTCCCCTTTGATATCTGTCCCGTTGCCCCTCGCACCTTGGTTCCCAGTCCTCTCGGCCCCAGCACCAGTGCGGCCGGAGGACGCCAGGACAGAGATCAGCCCTGCCCCGAAGAACCACCCAGGGGCAGGAAGGCAAGGCGTCGACGCCGAGGGAAGAATGTTGCGGAGTTCCGGACAGAGATCCGACCGGTTTGCTTCTCTGACTCAGAGGCAGAGTACGATTCGGCGACAGAGCCCCTTCCCCAATCCCGCCAGTCAAGGGCAGGGGTAGGAATGCGGCACGTCAGCCTCGTGCTCCCCGAGAGCGAGATCGATGTGATCCCCGCGTCTCTCCGAAGGTATATCCGGAGTAACGAGGGCCTGGTAGACCCCCAAGGATCAAACTTGCGGTTGGTACCGGCCCCTCCGGAAGTGCCTTCCGTCTCGATCAGAGAAGCCGGAGACTTTTTCTGGGGACCGACGGTCGAACCACGATCTGGTGCGCCCTCGGCGAGCACCGATGCTACGGCAGGATGTTCGCTCGCCGGCCCGTCCTATCGTGATGTGGTAGCTGGGGCACCGCCACCCTCAGGGGGAGGCCCGGGATATGGAGGCCAATCGGCCTGCTCGCCGTATTCACCGCCGGCCAGCCCGTCGGCCCGACGGCCCGCCTCGGCACCACTACCAGTTCCCCGTCCGTTCCCAGTCATGGAAGAGGACCGAGGAGATCTGGGTCCCGAGTTTGAGTCGTGGAGCTTCTGGACCGTCCTTGCAGAGGGCCACTTCCCTGAGAAGTTTTGGCCAGTCGCAGGACCGGGCTTTGATGCACCCGAATCGCTCACCCCGGATGAGTTCGAGTGCTTCCGCCGAACTCTCCGGGAGACTCACTCCCGTCTTCACTGCCTACAAATGCCATACCCCGGGAGTCAACTACACCTCGAGGATATTGGTGAGCAGTGCCGTCAAATTGACCTGGCCATGCTCCCCGCGGTCCGGCACCCCGGGTCATTTGGGCACCACGAGGCCCTCCAACAACGATGCGTTGAGTGCTTTCAAGTACTCCGCAAAGTTATCGAGGAAGCCACTCCCCACGTGTATATCCGTGGATGGGGGCAGTACGCTGCCCTACGCTTCAGTGTGATCCGCCGACAGCCCGATTCGCTGGGTGGCCCTGAGGGTATATCCCCAGGGACAGGAACGGTCAATATGGCTGACCTGTCGGGAGAGGGGAACGACTTGGAACTTCTCGACGGGGGCTTCCCCCCCGAAGACAAGCCGTCGTCAGATCCATCAGTGAGAGTTACTCGTCATCAGAGGAACCTCCTGGGGCTCCCCGCACCCACTGAAGCACTGACGTTAAGCCGAAACGTCAGCAAAGGAAAAGAGCACAGCGAGGCTATAAAGCCCGCCGACCCATCTGCCTCCATGCAGAGGGCAGAGGAGGATCCCGAGAAGGCTACGCTACGTCAGCAGCTCGCCGAACAGAAGAGGCTGGTTGACCAGCTCCTCGCCGAGCGCGCTGCAGAACGGCGGCCTGACTATGGTGATCCCAGGCCAGGACAGCAGGGACCGGAACAACCACCCCTCGATGAGACTCTCCCGGGCAACCGTGATTACGCCGTGTTCGCCGACAGGAGAGAGGCCATTGCCTACGGCAAGAGGGCGCGGTATGTTTCGCCACACCCTCCCGAGCGGCGTGACTACCCGAGAGATCCTGCTCGGATTCCTCCCGCTGCCCCAAGGGCCGCTCCGCCAGCCATCCCACGAGCTGCCGAGTTCGACGATCCGGTCGACGACCCGATTGAAGGGCCATGCAATGCGCTCGTGGTTAGAGATCCTCGCCAGGACTGGAACCCATGTCCGGACGATCCGATGGCGGCACTCATTGCCCGCTTGGAAGCCTTGGAGACTCGGCAGGTGGCGATCCCACCGGACGGCAAGCCATACCCAGCATGGGTGGATGACATGTCGGCGCCTCCGGGATTCGGGAATCCCACTTTCGCCCCCTTCAACGGGACCGGAGATCCGCCACAACATTTGGCCCATTTCAACTCGAGGTGCGGGCCTATGTTGGGGACTCCGGCGCAGCAAGAGGCCGCTAAGCTTCGCTGCTTTGTCCAGACACTGGAAGGGCCAGCATTTGTCTGGTACAGCCAGCTCCCCGTCGGGTTGGTAACCAGCTGGGAGGACCTCCGTAGACAGTTCCTCTACCAGTTCAGTTCCACGACCCGGAAGACGAGTATCGCAGACCTCTTCAAGTGCAAGCAGAGGCCTGATGAGCGAGTCGCGGACTTCGTCGCCCGATGGAAGGGTCTCACGTATTCCCTTGACATGCCATTGACTCAGGAGCAGTTGCTGACAATGTGCATCGGGAACGTCAAGACCGAGCTGGTCCCTTCCCTGATTACTCAGAATTACCCCGGAGGGTTCAGGGACTTCTCAGACAAAGCTCAACGTCTTGAGGAAGCCCTGCAACAGGCCAGCCAGGCACACCCGCTGCCTCCTATGATTCCTGCAAGGAGAGCCAGCAGGGCTGAGCCCGCTGCTGTGGCCCAGATAGAGGCTCCCAGGCCGTTGGAGCTGCTGCCGGTGAGGCCAGCTCCGCAGCCTCACAGGAATCCGCCTCCACGGGCTCAGTTCCCGGCCCAGCAACGGCAGCCTCAGAACCGGCCGGCCCCTCCGCGTAATGTACCGCCGCAACCCAGGCGAGATAATCAGGGTCCACCTCCTCGGCAGGCCCCTCCAGCCCCTCGTCAAGACCGCGCTCCCAGGGGCCCGCGACACCTGACGTACTCATTCCATGAGGATCAGGTCCCCGGTTATTTCCGGAGCGCCCTGGAGCAGAGGATTGTGCGATTGCCTGAGTGCTGGAGGCCAGAGGAGGCACATCTCACGGATAACCCCCGCTACTGCCCCTACCATCGGGCCCTGGGGCACACCATCCAGCGGTGCTATGTGTTTAAGGACTGGCTCCAAGACCAGATTAACAACAATGTAATCAGGTTGGGCCCAGCTCCAGCACAGGTAGCGGGCGTGTTCGTGGGATCAGATGACGATAGTGGCAACGAGGACGAATGGCAGCTGGTCTCCGACCGCGGGTCCCAGAAGTATAATAACTGGATGGCCCGCAAGACGACCATTCGCGCCCAGGGAATCATCCGTGCGCGCTTGAATCAGCCTGAGCCCCCAGAACCTGCGGGTGCTGCTTCGGCATCGTCGTCCCAGTCTGCCTCCTCCAAGAGGAGAAAACGGCGGCAGCGCAAGAAGGAAGAGCGCGCCCCGCCAGTTCCGCCACTATCCCGTACTCTCGGCGATTTCATGCCCCCGGAGATGGGGGTCCCTCCTCGGATCCGCCCGGTGATGGATGATTCGTCCGATGACGGTATTGGGTACGCTTCGGTTAACACCGTCGAGCTGGTAAATCCCTTTTCGGTTCCCGACGTTGAAGAACACCAGGTGGACCTCCCTAGTGTCCCCGGTCGTCGCCACCGTCGGAAGAACCGCAGCAGCAGGAGTCGCCGGGGCACAGCCGTCGGTACCTCCGGCCAGGCCGTGCACGCCACTGAGACTAGGCGGCAGGCTCAAGATCGAGCTCAACGTGCGCAGGCTCCCCATCCGGGGATGACGGATTCGCCTCCGCCACTGTTTGTGGTATGGGACCGGGCAGAACCGCCTCAGCCGCGTCGCGACCAGCTCCGCCCTGCCACAAGTCCATCCCGGCCTCCTGACTCCAGTACGGTGACCATTTCCCGGACTGCGACCAGTGAACAGCGAGATGCGCCAAGTACCAGTCGGCCGCCGATCCAACCGGTAAGGCCCGTCATGCCACCAACCGCAGAGCAATCTCCTGCAACCAGGAGCTCGCGCTTGGCCAAAAAGTATGATGTCCTGAAGCACTTGGCCGACATCCCAGCAAGGCTCTCCATCCTTGAGGCTCTGCGCATGTCATCTGAGATGCGCGAGGCACTCGCTGAAGCCCTGAAGAGCCCCCTCCAGTTCGAGACAGAGGTTGCGGCTGCAGAGGCCTTCCACGCCGAAACGATCGAGGACGCCGAATGTCAGGCAGTTATCTCGTTCTCTGGTAAGGATGAGGACCCTCCTATACAGGGACACATCCGTCCGCTGTATGTCACTGGCCAGTTCAATGGCCTTGAAGTCCGGCGTTGTCTTGTCGACACGGGGTCCGGGATTAATCTGATTCCAACTCGGACGCTCCGGAGATTGGGGTTGTCTGAGGATGACTTGATTCCCTCCGACCTCAGGATCCAGGGGTACGACCGCACCGAGCAAACCCCGGTCGGCAAGATACGTTTGAAGACCCAGTTCGGTGACTTGGTTGCCAACACCGAATTCATGGTAGTCTCTCAGGACACTGCATATAACGCATTGATGGGCAGGCCATGGCTTCACCTTCATGCGGCGGTTCCCTCGTCATACCACCAATGCCTCAAATACTCCCTTAATGGTCGAGTAGGCGTGCTTCAAGGAGATGCCTCTCCTTTTGCCTCATGTGAAGCCCGCTATCTGGACGCGGACTATTACAAGAGCAAGGATAAGCAGATCCTGGCAGGTGAGGTTGAGCCTGTCGCTGTTGCAAGCGATCCCTGGGCAAGTCTGGATGACGCTTACGTCCTCCCGATTCACCGGTTGGACGTCGCCATGGTCTTGACGGTCCGCGAGTCTCCTGATGAGACGGCCGCGACCGCCCGCGCCAGCACCAGTGGCCCAGCAGGATCTGGTAGCCCCAATGCAGTTTCCAACGCAGTCTCTCCCGTGGATGATCCCTCCCCGAGTGGAGAGGGTATGGAAGACGCACCCCCAGCCTTTGAGGAGGGCGTCCCCGCCACGGTCGATGAGTTAATACAGGTGAACCTTGGAACCGAGGCCGATCCAAGACCCACGTTGGTTAGTGCCGCCATGCCCTCTGAGGAGCGGCAGCAGTACGTGGACTTTCTCAGGCAGCACCGTGATGTGTTCGCTTGGGGCTATGACGAGATGCCGGGGCTAGATCCTCAGGTAGCCGTCCACCGCCTTGGTCTCCCGGCGAACCATCGCGGGTTCAAGCAGCCTCCCATGAAAATGCACCCATCCCATGGTGCCATGGTTGAGGCCGAAGTTGACAAGCTTATCAAAGCCAACTTCGTGAGGGAAGTTCAGTACCCCAAATGGCTGGCCAACATTGTGCCGGTCAGGAAGAAGAACGGGCAGATTAGAGTCTGCATCGACTTCCGCGATCTCAACCGCCACTGTCCGAAGGATGATTTTCCCCTTCCAGTGACAGAGCTGTTGATTGATGCCACAGCAGGGTTCCAAGCCCTCTCCTTCATGGATGGATACTCCGGATACAACCAAATTCGGATGGCCCCTGAGGATGAGGAGTTCACTGCCTTCAGGGCCCCCCAAGGTACCTTTTGCTACCGGGTCATGCCCTTCGGCCTGAAGAATGCAGGTGCCACCTACCAACGGGCGATGCACCGCATATTCAAGCCAATCCTCGGCACACTGGTGGAATGCTACGTCGACGACTTGGTTGTCAAATCGCGCCAGCGTCAGGACCATCTCAAAGATCTTGAGAAAGTGTTCAGCTTCCTCCGGTCTCGCTGCCTGAAGATGAACCCGTTGAAGTGTGCCTTTGGGGTCACCTCCGGAAAGTTCCTTGGATTTGTGGTAAGATACCGGGGTATTGAGATCGACCCAGAGAAAATCAGGGCGATTAGCCAGATGCCTCCCCCGGGTACCGTCCGGGAACTGCAAGGGTTCCAAGGCCACTTAGCCTATATACGCCGATTCATCGCGAATCTGGCCGGCAAGTGTAAGCCCTTTTCTCGGCTTATGAAGAAGGGTGCCACCTATGTATGGGATAAAGAGTGTCAGACTGCTTTCGAGGAAATCAAGCAGTACCTGCTTCAACCTCCGGTCCTGATGCCGCCCGTATCCGGAAAGCCGCTGGTCCTTTATGTGACCGCCCTGGAACGGTCCCTGGGTGCCCTTCTCGCCCAGAAGAACAACGAGGGAACAGAGAATAGCCTCTATTACCTCAGTCGCATGCTCCTCGATGCGGAGGTTAGGTATTCCCCCATCGAGAAGAGCTGCCTGGCGCTCGTATTTGCCGTACAGAAATTACGGCACTACTTGCAGCACCATGAGGTACAGTTGGTTTCTCGGGTAGACCCGTTGAAATATATCCTGAGCCGACCTATGTTGACTGGCCGTCTAGCGCGGTGGGCTGTGATTCTCCAGCAGTTCGACATCAGGTATGTGTCTCCGAAGGCCATCAAAGGGCAAGCGTTGGCAGACTTTCTGGCCGCTCACCCGACCTCCGCGGATCAGCCGCTGGATCTAGGCTTTCCTGATGAGACCATTCTCTCGGTTGATCGAGCCGATCCATGCTGGCAGATGCACTTTGACGGTGCCTCCCGGAGCCCCACCGGTAGAAGACTCGATAATCCTAAGCTCAATAGAGTGGGCTTGGGCATCGTCTTCATTACCCCGGAGCGAGCCGTGCTGCCATACTCTTTCCTGTTGTCAGAGGGCTGTACCAACAATGAGGCGGAATACCATGCCCTCATCACCGGCCTCGAGTTAGCTCTCGAGATCGACGTGCCCCGTCTGTGCGTGAAAGGGGACTCCGAACTGGTCGTTAAGCAGATCAATGGCGACTATGTTGTCAGGAAGCCGGAACTTGTGCCATTGTTGGAGTGCACCCTCCTTCTGATGGCCCGGTTCCCTTCTCGGCCAGAAATTGTCCATATTCCCCGGTCGCAGAACGGTCGAGCAGATGCTTTGGCCAGCCTGGCTGCGTCACTTGCGGAACCTGAACAGGACAACCTGATCGTCCGCGTGACGCGCCGCAGGCTCATCGCTCCCGTTATCCCGGAAGAAGATCGCGGCCCGTTGGTAAGTAATCTCACCACGGTTGCCCCTATGCCCGGAGCCCCGAGTACCCCAGATATAGCAGTCGGATCAGCCCCTGATTGGAGGACGCCTTTGGTTGAGTACCTCCAACATGGCATTCTTCCGTCAGATCGGGCCGAGCGCGAGCGAGTTCGACGCCGCGCATCGCAGTTCGTCCTCCAGAGCAGTCCCGGCCTGGAGCAGATCCTCTACAAACGCGGATTTGATGGTGTTCTCCTCCGTTGCCTTCAGGGAGTTGAGATCCCACGAGTCATGCAAGAGGTTCATGCTGGTTCATGCGGCGCCCACCAGACTGGGCCGAAGCTGTCCCACCAGATTCGGAGGTTGGGATACTTCTGGCCCTCTATGATCCATGACTGCATCGAGTACGCCAGGAGGTGCCATGCGTGCCAGGTTCATGCGAACTTTGTGCATCGGCCGCCGGAGACTCTCCATACCACAAGGTATTCCTGGCCCTTTGCAGTCTGGGGACTGGACGTTGTGGGACCTTACCCGCCGGCGACAGCTCGCCAGTGCCGGTTCATTCTGACCGCCACGGACTTCTTCTCCAAATGGGAAGAAGCGATTCCGCTCAGAGAGGTCAAATCCTGTTCGATCGCTGACTTCGTGACCTCCAACATCATCTATCGATTTGGAGTGCCTCACGCTATCCTCACGGATAACGGAACCAATTTCCGAGCAGCCGAGTTGAAGAAGTTGTACGCCAAGTATAACATCCGCTCGAACCATACATCTCGCTATCATGCGCAGGCGAATGGACAGATCGAGGCGTTTAACAAAACCCTCTCTAACATTCTGCAAAAGATGGTTGGTCAGAACAAGAAGAGTTGGCCGGACAAGCTCCCCAACGCCCTCTGGGCTTATCGGACGACGACTCGCAATTCCACCCAGATGACCCCTTATTCCCTGGTGTATGGAGCTGAGGCCGTCCTGCCCATCGAGATCCAGTTACCGTCCTTGCGCACTGCGGTCTACGACCAGCAAGCGCCGGGCAGAGTTGCTGAAGCCCGTCTAGTCGAGTTGGAAGCACTGGATGAGAATAGACTTCGCGCTTTGCACAACTTGGAGAGGCATCAAAGCAGGATGGCTCGAGCTTTCAACAAGAAGGTTCGCCTCCGCTCCTTCCTGCAGGGTGATCTAGTGCTAGCCCTAAGAGCACCGATGATCCCCGGCAGGAAGCCGCCCAAGTTGGAGCCCAAATGGGAGGGACCTTTTGTTGTCCACAAGGTCTATCCCAATGGCGCGTACTCCCTAGCGACTATGGATGGTGAGCGTGTCACTCCTCCCACCAACGCTAGGTTCCTCAAGCAATACTTTGCCTGAGTGTCACCACGTCCTGCACGACGTTAAACTGCATTCGTCCAGGCTACAAGACATTAAACTGTTCAGCATTCGTCCGCGCTGCAAGACGTTAAACTGCCAAGTGCTTTGTCCCGCATGACGCTAAACTGCACTACGTCCGAGCTACAAGACGTTAAACTGTTCAGCATTCGTCCTGCATGACGTAAAACTGCCACTCGAGAACTACGTGCGGCTTGATTCCCATCCTTATGGGATACGTAGGACCGCCTGAACCCTCGTGTTTCAGGCCCAGCCCCATCCTTCGGGAATTTCCATCCCATCTCGGGCCCTTGGCCCAGTTGCCCCGGGGTGTGCGGCGTATGGTGTGAGTGCGGGGCTATGCCCTCATTCACGTCGGTTTGTTCGTCACGCTGTACGCCCCCCCCCCCCCACGTTTGGGGATGCCTTCTGCTCCCCCCTTCTTTTTTCCTCATCGTCCTGCATGACGTTAAACTGCACTTCAAGAACTACGTATGGCTTGATTCCCATCCTTGTGGGATACGTAGGACCGCCTGGACATTCATGTTTCAGGCCCAGCCCCATTTCCCGGGAATCTCTATCCCGCGCTGGGCCTCTGGCCCCAGTTCCCCTCCTTTTTGTGCGAGGCGTATCGCGTGAGCAGGGGATTATGTCCTCATTCACGTCGGTCTACTGGCCGCGCCGTACGCCTCCCCCGTGTGTGGGACTACCTCACACCCCTCATCGTCCTGCATGACGTTAAACTGCACTTCAAGAACTACGTATGGCTTGATTCCCATCCTTATGGGATACGTAGGACCGCCTGGACGCTTGTGTCTCAGGTCCAGCCCCGTCTCTTGGTTGATTGCGGGGATCTGCCCCCCTTCGGTTGCTCTCGGGGTGAGTCCTCCGACCCTTTCCGGAGATCTGTTAACATGTTTTGGGTGCTTCGGTCTATGACTTGTAGTGTCAGATTCAATCCCGACAAGTCCTGTGTTGCTTGTCAGGCCTCGCGCTTCCTCTTGTTCGAGCCTTCACTCAAAGGGATCCTCGTTAGCGGTTTGGGTACGATGCCTCAGTGCTCTCCCACCGCTCCGGGTCGATTTACCGGTGGGTCTTGGGCCGCAAATCGATATGAATCCTGTGATTGAGCGGTTGATGCTCGTTTTCTTGCCCCGTCTTAGGCTGACGCGATCGGATGTTGTGTTGCGAATGCGTCAGCAACGTCCTTGATCGCCATGTCAGCTCTCTCGGGCTCTGAACATTGGTTGCGCAGTCCTCATCACACTCCGCCTTTGTGCGTTGTAGTGGGATCTTGACACTCTCTTCATACCGACCTCCGGTACGCCTCTACACGTTAGGCAGACCAACCAGGGTAATGATGTCGTTCGAGGCTCCCATGATCTGAGCACCAAGGATATATGCAGATATCCTCCCTAAGGGCCATGCGTAGCTGGACCCTCGTCCCCATAAGGAGGAGGGAGTCGCCCGAACAATTGCGTTCTGGGCCCAGTATATCTGGAGGCTAGCGTCTCTGCCCCTCGGGTGATGGACATACGCAGACCCCTATCCCAAGACTCTTTTCCTGGAATCGTGCGTGACCGCAGGGCTGGGTATGTTCCCACCTCCGCCGTGTCCGCCGTACCGCGATAAGCGGGTTCCTCCATGGTCCGAACCACACGACCTTAAACTGTGTTGTCTGGTCCTACCACACGACCGTAAACTGTGATCGTCTTGGCCGCCCGACGAGAAACGGCACTGCATCGTGATGTCCTCCTCAGGGGACACTCATGTTGGGCGCTGGTTAATGACCACGCCATTCATCAATGCCTTCCATGGCTTGATTATTGTGGCGACGCCAGAGATTTCTCAATCACGGGCATGTCGCCGCACAAAGAAAAACCATTCATCTTTAAGGACAAACAAGAAATATCAAATGCCGCTCCTTTTGTGTGCGAGGGTCAGACCCGCATTCTTCCCCGCGCTGGTGCCCGATTGTGTTGCACCGCGCTTCAAGAACTACGTGCGGCTTGATTCCCATCCTTATGGGATACGTAGGAACGCCCGGATGTTTGAAACTTCGGGTCCAGCCCCCCACCTCTTAGAGATTCCCCCTTCTCTGGGGAATCCGCCGCCTTCAGGTCACCCTCAAGGCGTGTTCCCCGACCCCTTGCCGTGGTCCACCGGTGTCAAGAGTACTCTGGTTTATTGCCAGGAGGGTCAGGATCCGCTTGGTCAGGTTTCCTCCACTTTTCAGGCTTCGTGCTCCCTTTCATTCGGACCCATCGTCTACGCCCTGGGTGGAGCCCCCGTGAACGGTTCGGACACAATGCCTCAGTGCTCTCCCACCGACTCGGGCCGGTACCCCCAATGGCCTCGGGCAGCAAATCGATATAAATCCTGCGATTGAGCGGTCGATGCTCGTTTGCTGCCTCATTCCACCAACGGTTGATGCGATGTTGATGCTGCTTTTCCGCCACGGTCGGCAGTATTCTCATATCGTCACGCCGGTGCTCCCGGTCCTCGAGTGAATGGCCGCATGATTCACATTTTCCACCTCCCATTCTGACCAGACGAAACCTCGACACTCTTGACACTATCCCTCAGTGCATCTTCGCATATCCAGGGGATATGACCACGATGTGGCGTGCTTTGAGCCCTTATGGTCCGAGCTCTAAGACCTTAAACTAAGATCCCCCCTTTATGGTCCGAGCTCTAAGACCTTAAACTAAGATCTCCCCTTTATGGTCCGAGCTCTAAGACCTTAAACTAAGATCCCCCCCTTTATGGTCCGAGCTCTAAGACCTTAAACTAAGATCTCCCCTTCTGGTCCGAGCTCTAAGACCTTAAACTAAGATCTAGCCCTTATGGTCCGAGCTCTAAGACCTTAAACTAAGATCCTCTAGCCCTTATGGTCCGAGCTCTAAGACCTTAAACTAAGATCCTCTAGCCCTTATGGTCCAAGCTCTAAGACCTTAAACTAAGATCCTCTAGCCCTATGGTCCGAGCTCTAAGACCTTAAACTAAGATCCTCCACCTTTATGGTCCGAGCTCTAAGACCTTAAACTAAGATCCAGCCCTTATGGTCCGATCTCTAAGACCCTAAACTAAGATCTACCCCAAATGGGGTCCTACGTCCTGCATGACGTTAAACTGCACTCACAGAACTACGTGTGGCTTGATCTCCAGCCTGATGGAGTACGTAGGAACGCCCGGGCATTTCGACTCGGGTCCAGCCTCAGGGATCGATAAGTCCCGCCCCTCCTCGTCGCCGGCCGTCTGGCCTGACTTCGGGTAGAGTGGTGCAGTTGTGATATTCTCCCCGATTCAGCTCGGGATGCCCCATCGCAATGATGGGAAGCGACAGTTTCCTCGTCAGAGAGGTGCTGTCTGAGAATTGAGGTGACTCACGGCCAGATTAGTGCATCCGCCCAATACGCTTTCCCCACGGTGGCGCAATTTTGAGAGCGTTGGATTCTGTCCGAACAAATCGTCACTTCGCCCCACGCTTCGCATGCCCTGTTGATCTGGATTTTCCACCCTTGTGTCTGAAGGAACCCCAAAGCGGTATTCATGATGACATGTGGTCCGCCTCCTGCAATATGAATGATGGCCTTTTTCGGTCCGTCTATTGCAGTTGTTATGGTCGATCCACTGTCCGCCTACCGTCTTGGGCATTTCCTGGAAGGCCGATCGTTGTGGATGTCTGGATTCGGGACACGCGATTCACCTTTTCTCATTTCCCTATATTCGGATAAAATCTCAACGCCCCTAGCGTTGTCCCGCTCGTGTGTTGGAACAAGTTGGGGGATGATACATTGGTTAGGTCTGAGGTCTCCTTTCCTAGGAATGACCTCCCTCTTTTCTCCAGAAACCCAGGCCCAATTATGGATGCCTGATGCTTGGTTAACGCTCCCGCGAGACAATTTGTGGTTGAGCATGTTAAACCAAAAGACGCAGATAAATATGGCGATTCATACAAGTGGATCAAAATATTAAGTAGCGGAAGCAAATGTTCTGGGAATGGCAAAAAACAGCCCTTAGGGATTAGCGTGCTGAATGAGTCTTTCTAATGCCGCTACCCTTTGGCTGGCGGCCTCCAGGGCTGCTTCTCGTTCTCTGCGTGCCCTCTCCTCGTCGGCGGTCGCAGCACGCAGTTCGTCAATCCTGGCCTGTGCACGCTCCCGCTCGACTTGGAGTGTGACCATCTGTTGGCCCGCCTCCGTCAGCTGTACCTGAGCGTCGATCAGTTGTGCCGATAGTTGCTCCACAAGCTCGGTACATGCTGCGACGAAGGCCTCCTTCTCTGCCGCCTGCCCTTCGAGGCGCCGGACTTCCTGCTCTGCCGCGATGAGCGCCTGCGTGCTCTCCGACATGTCCCGACTTTGTGCGACGTCGGCACACCGGCGGCTCTCGCGCATCTTCTCGGCCATGAAATCACGGACCGTCAGATGGAGGCGTTGAGCATCAGCTCCCCCGGCACACAGGAAGCGCAGCCAGGTCTGAAGTGATCCCATGCGCCCCAGCCATTCCGATGGGTCTCGCTTGAGGAAGCGCTGGATGCACTTCCACCCCCTGCGTCGTGTTACCCGGCTATCCTCGACCGCCTCCGCGTCCGAGTCATCCATCTCCTCTGGGTCGGCAGGCCGGTAGGCAGGGAAGGCAGCCAGCAGGTCTGCTGCAGGGTCCGCCCCTGGGAGGTCCTCACGAGGGATAGGTTCCCCAACATCCGGGCAACCTTCTTCTCTCTCCCCAGCGGCGCTGACACCCTCGTCAGCCCCCAACCTCTCTCCGATGTCAGCACCGCCGATGTCCGCAGCCCCTTGATCAGCAGTTGGTGGGGCCGGCTCGGTTTGGGAAGCCTGTTCCGGAGCAAGCGGCATGTCCACCACTGGTCCACTCGTAGATGGCCCGGGTTCGGCAACCCGACGAGCCTCCGATGTTGAGATCACTGCGCAGGGCATGCCATGGTTAGTCACGGATCGTCAATGGCAAGCACCAGCAGTAAAGTAGGGAGACTTACGGGAGTTCGGAGCGTCATCTTCCGCTACCCCGGTCGCCGCAGGAACAGTTGCAGCAGGGGACCCCTTAGCGCTTGTCAATTCGATAATGGGTGCCTGGCCCCCGCCTTGTCCTGCTGGCGCCTCTCCTACTCCTGTTGAGGACGCCTGACCGACGTCCATGTGCTCCTGAGAAGGATGGAGAAACGGGTTAGAAGCTGCATAAGAGAATGGATGAAGCAAGTTGAGTAGGGATAGAAGCGGACCTCGAGGAGCTCAGTGACATCAACGTTGTCAGAGCCGGCCACCTCGCCGCTCTCCCGTGGGCTCCCCCGATGGGACCTTCCCTCGGAGCCTTCATCCTCCCCCGTCTCCTCCTCCTCCTCGGAGTCGTTACTGTCATCTTCTTCCGGCGGCATCTGTTCCGGAGCGGGCTCGAGACCGAGCATCACCTTCACCAGAAGGGATGGCTCCGCATGCTGACCACGTTGGCGCGCGTACTCGTCCATGGCCGTCAGATATGCATATTGCCGGTTGAAGTCCACCCTGTCGGTGATCTGGAGGCGCCCGACCTCTGGCAGATAGATTCCTTCTCTGAGTATCTTTCGCCAGATGACGTCGGTCCCCAGTGACTGCCGCAGGGTCATCCAGGCCGACCACAGCGCCGGGAAGACTGCATCGTGGGAGGGTTCGAGCAGACGTCTCACCTGCTTCCCGGGCCGCTCCTCGACCGCCGCATGTGCCCCCTCTCTGGGCGCCGAGGTCGTAGCGGCAGCCTGCGATGCGCCCGCCGCCGAAGTCCCTGCTCGCGCCGGCCCCGCTGCTTGGCGCGCCTCCGTTCTCCCCCGTGTGGCGGCGCCTCGCCTCCTTCCTTGACGCCCGGTCTCCGCACGGGTAGCCTCGAGCCGCCGAACTAGCTTCCGCAAGAGCCCCTCAGGGTACGCGATGGCCCAGTGTTCGGCGTACTCGGTTGCCAAGCCTGCGTTAACTCCGGTAGGAGGGAGGGTGATGACGTCGCCAGAGCCGAAGGCGACGAACATCAGCCACATCTGGCGAAGGACGCAAGGGTTCGTCTCCTCCCGAACAGCAGTGAATACCCTCTTCGGCATCCGTTGAAGGCACCCGAACTGCCTGGCGAACCGGGTCGGCACGTAAGGCTCGCAGATCACCTTCCCGTCGATCCGAGTCACGAGCACCCCGCCCCGCATGTTCAGGAAGTATTCATGCTGCTCCAGCGGGCCCTGTCCGTTGTCGATCATCTGGCCGACGGGAGTGGGGAACGGACTGAAGTTGAAGTTGGCATGATTGCCAATCCGGATCCGCACGCCCTCCTCACTAAGGGTCATCGGAGCGACCCCCGCGATGTTCAGCAGGGAGGGTCGCAGGCCGTTTCCCGGAGGAATGATGGCGTTCGGAAACGTGTACCCACCGAGGTGAGCAGCCACCCAGCCGTGGAAGAACTGAAAGGGCCCACAGATCCTTCGTGGCGACCCCCCTCGTGAGATGCGTCCCAGGATGGCATACAGCCTCGCCAACACTGGGACCCCGAGGTTGTATCTCTTGTTGGCGGCCATAGCGCCCGCCATCGCCAGTGTCGCCGGGCGAACGCCCATTCTCGCGTCCCGCACTGGCAGGAGCCACCCGCTCAGAAAGGCGGCCAGGAACGCCGCGTACCGGACGTTCGGGTCCCGGGCCTCGATGACGCGGTACCCCCATGAGCGGTAATCGCCCGTCTCCAGGACCCGCCAGTACGACCCGTTCCGGCTCCTCTGAGCTGCGGTTGGGCACCGCTTCCCCCTGCCTGGCATCTTGACCGCCGGGTCATGCTCCAGGAACTGGCCGAACCAATCCTTGTAGGCTATGTCCTTCTGGAAGTCTTGGATCCCGAGCCGCTGCGTAGCCAGGTCAAGGAGATGCCAGGTCAGAATGGGAGTCCGTGACCTGTCCTCCCAGATGTTCTTCGGTGGCAGGAACTCATCGTACTGGTAGCCCTCCAGCGGGATACCTCTGATGCAGTGGATGTCCCAGAGACTGATGCCGACCTCCCCATGGTGAAGATGGAAGGTGTTGGTATCCGGGGACCAGCGAGTGAACAGCTCCGGCCCGAGCTCAGACTGCTGGTAGAAGTGGAACTGCGACGTCCACACCGCCTCGAACAGGCCGATGTACCGCAGCTCCTCTGCGAAGTGATCGCAAGTGTGGCGTACCCAGAACGCCCAGGCCCATTCACTGGTAAAGTTGCCCCCGGATCGCAAGTCCCAGTCCTTCAGCCAGCCCTTGGTGTCGTCCGTGACGCTCTGGCGATATATGCTCGAGTAGAGGGCTGGAGAATTCTCCGCAGTAGGCTCACCCCCATCAATGGTTCGCGTCCTCGGGTTCAGGACATAGACATCCAAGTGTCTGGTCTCCCTGGCAGGATGCCCATTGTTGGTGATGTTATAGCGGAGAAGCTCGTCCTCCCGGGTCACCCAGGTCCGCGGCGCATCAACCTCGAACCCTGGCACTGGAACCTCATCCAGGATGCCGAAGTTCCAGAGCGGCAGGTTGTCTGACAATGGGTATGTCTTATGGGCCGGCGTTAGTAAGTCGAACAAGGATTGATTGTTGGAAACAATCTCCTTGGCTCCGTAAACCTCCTCGTTCGTCGCCATCTCGGCTCTGCGGGTGGCGGCATCCCCTTCATTTCCTCTGTGCGCGGCCATCTCGGAAGATTCGGGAGTCGTGCGGGTTAAGGGATGAAGCGTGCGGGATCGGACGAGGCTGGTGGAAAAATTTGAAGGTTGGCGCGCAATCCAAGTGGACGGCGCGCAATTGGGAAGACTGTCGCGCAAAGTTCCGGGGTTTCGCGCAAAAACAGGCGAAATCCGGACGGTTTTGCGCGCCGATCGGGCGAATTTCGCGACCGGAAGAGGCAATTTCGCGCACGAGAGCTTTGGAGCTTATCGCGCGGAAGGCCAGAGTACGGAACGCGGGACCCAGCGCCCCTATTTATAGGCGAGGCCGGGCCCGCGCTGCGCGGAAAGCGCTTTGCGCGACCGCAGCGGCGAATTTCGCGACCGGCGCCCCTTTTTGCGCGCCTAAGTCCCGCGCCGCCCAGGACTTCGGCATTCCGGAGTCTCCCTCGGAACCCGATCGTTGCGACCTCTCGCCGATCAGATTCCAAGGGGGGGCTTTTGTAGACGCCGGAAAAGTCCGTTGTTCCCAAACGAAGCTCCGGATGCGGAAAGTGAAGTGATATTTGGAGTCGGAAGAACGTTTCGGAGGGCCCGGAGGCCTTGCGCGGAATTTCAGAGGCCCGCGCGCAAAGGTGATGTTCCGCGCGCAAACCCCCCGGGATGCGCGCAATGCGCCGGTCCGGCGCGCAATTTTGCGCGCCGCGGGTCCGCGCGACTCCCTTGCGCGCCGCGCCCGATTCCGCGCCCGCGGGGGGAATTTCGCGCTCGCACCCTGGATTCCGCGCCCGGGGTTGCCTATAAATACAAGGCGACCCCCACCGTTTCAAAGGTTGCTGGAAGTCGAAACGTCTCCCGTGCGCGCAATTCAACCCCTTCCGCGCGCAATGACGAACTTCAGGTAACCTCCTTTCTTTCGCGCAAGAAAGCCTCGGGGTCCGCCTTCGCGCGCAATCCCCGCTGGCTCCTTTCATTTGACTAAACATTCACCCTAAGGCCTTTGCGCGCAAAAGAACCCGCTTGCGCGCAATTGCCCCCGGGGTGCGCGCAATCCGGCCTGATTGCGCGCACCCCCCCTTCTTTCAAGTGGCCATTCATTAGAGAATGAGCTGTTGCCCCCGCGCGCTATCCGAAGCCCGGTGTGAGCAATCTCAAGCATCCGCGCGCAAGGCGCTGGCCCAATTGCGCGCCAGCCGCCCCGATTGCGCGCCAGCCCGCAGTATTGCGCGCAAAGCTTCCTTTTTGCGCGCAATCTGCCAGGGTCGTCCCCGTTGACCTCCTAAGGGTACCCGCCTGTGTGGCACCCGATGATTCTCATCCCGGGTGCCCGCACCGTGCGTTGTCTTCCCGTGCGGCCCTCCAGGCTTGCGCGAAGTGACACGCACCTATGTCCAGCATGACGTTAAACTGCATACTCGTCCAGCATGACGTTAAACTGCATATACGTCCTGCACGACGTTAAACTGTACATCGTCCGCGCTGCAAGACGTTAAACTGCCAAGTGCTTCGTCCGGCAACCTATGCCCAGCATGACGTTAAACTGCACACCCGTCCAAGCTGCACGACATTAAACTGCCTAGCCCCCATCGTCCGTGCTGCAAGACGTTAAACTGCCAAGTGCCTCGTCCTCAACACATGACGTTAAACTGTACTTCGTCCGGCAAGACGTTAAACCGTCCGCTTCGTCCTCAACACATGACGTTAAACTGTACTTCGTCTGGCAAGACGCTAAACCGTCCGCAACCTGATCCCGTGCTCCGCACGCAGGGTCTCCCCCGGTTTGGACGTGGCCCCCACCCGCTCGTCTCTGCAGGGATGTCGGGATTGTCCCCCTTTTGGGACGATTTAATGGGAGTGGCTTTTCCCTACGGGGGCAGGGTATTACAAACCCCTAGTTTCTCGTGGGAGGCTGCACATGTGTATCTCCATTGCACCTCCCCACTGCCGAAGCCAGTAGAGGGTCTGACTGGGATCGAGGTGTCTTTTGCTTTCGGTCCAAGTCCCTTCCAACTGAGTTTTGCAGTATCCGGGCTGCCCCAAGTGCGTAAGTCCTGACAGAATGAACTACGTGGACTTTGATCCCTGTCTTCTATACAGGGTACGTAGGAAGCCTCCCTGAGGCCCAAGCCCACCACCTGGTCGTTCCGGTCGTATTTACGTCCGTTCGTCCATCAGTGGACCCCTCCAGGGTTCACGCTTGCGTTGATTCACCTATGAATCCGCCCCTGTGGAAGACTGCCCGTGTGTATCTCCACGGTGTCTCCCCACAGCCCCCCTTTTCCATTTCCCCTTTTATCGTCCAGCATGACGTGAAACTGTGATCCACCCGGCCGTTCCATCCCCCCTCCGTGCGAGGTGGTTCGGTTCAATCCTCCGCCCGGCGGCCTCGACCTCTTCGTGAGTCGGCTTGCCGACGTCCAGCATGACGTTAAACTGTATGCCCGAACTACGTTGACTTTGATCCGTGTTAACGCGCGGTACGTAGGAAGCCCCTCTGGGGTCCAAGCTCTTTACTCCATCATCCACCCTGATCCTTACCCGGGCCGCCACATCCCGGTGGGGTCATGCCACTTCACTCCACTCCACGTTACTTGGGAAGCCGCCCATGTGCTGGCCCCAGCGTCGGAGGTTCCCCGCAAAGGGGTTCCGTCATCTGATCCACTTTTCGTGTTGATCGGTCCGATGCCGTCCCCGCTGGACGTTAAACTCGCGGCATACCCCGTGTTAAACACGGGAAGCTGAGGAAAACCTCAGGTGACACAGTTCCCCGCACCTAGTACGGGATGCCTCAGGCCATCGTGCCTTCGAGAAGCCCTATTAGGGACGGAAGACAGACGTGCAGAGCCGCAGTGTTACGACACGCCCCCAGCACCCAGAGCCACCCGGCCTTCTCACCGCAGGTTGCTGCCCCGCCCAGACTCCTTGGAACGTCCGGGCGGAAGCAGCGTAATTAACCGGTGTCCATGAAGATATGGCGCCGGGAACGAGATTCACGAACATTCTTAAGTCTATGAGGGAGACCCGGATTAGGCGACAAGTTCCGAGGAGACGTCCAAGGAAGGAGAAGCCGACATCCCATCATCCCGGTTTCGATCAAGGAGCAGACGCCCCTGAATAAGGGACGGATGCCGCCCGCCCTTGGAAAGCGGGACTGCGGGACCACAAGCCGCGCGCCCATCCCCTCGGGTTGACGGGTGCACGCGCGAACGCGTCCTGGCGGAACAGCGTAACCCGACGCACATCCGCACCGAAACAGAACTGTTTTTTCATATCATAGTCATTTGTGTCTCATGTAGTACTTGAAATTCCAACTACATGAAAAAACAGGTTTAACAACAGTTTTTATCATTTAGTGGCGATTTAAACCACCGATAAATGTTGTGTGATGATTTGTAATAGTGTCATGTATTTGGGTGTTGGGAATCTTTTCGCAAACCGTATTTAACAATAATTTTAACCACCACAAAATATTTAGAGATAGTTTTTTATTTTCTTAAATTTATTATTTATTATAAATTTAAAATTAAATATATGTATATATATATATTAATATATATAAATATCCATAAATATATATCAATATTTATATATATATATTTACGTAAATAAGTTTTCATTAAATATATAATATATTCATTTATATCTATATATATTATTAAGTATAACAATATCTATATATACCTACCTGATATATATAAATATATTTTAATATATATTAACATAACTAAATACGTATAATTATCTATAAATATATAAAAATATAAATAAATTTACCTAAATATATATAAAGACATATATATGTTAATAATGAAAAATAGATATACATAAATATATATATATACACAAATATATATATATATAATTAAAGATAATCATATATAAATATTAATATAAATAAAAACCCATATAAAGATAAATAAATACACGCACACATAAAGATATATATGTATTCCCACATAATATATATAAATATATACAAATAAATAATAAATAATATATTATATATAATATATAATATATAATATATAATATATAATATATAATATATAATATACAAATATGCACACAGACATATATATACATATAATTATATATTTATATACCCGCATAACATATATAAATATAGAAAAATATATTTCAATATATTTAAAAAATATTTAAAATTAATAATTAATAAGAAATGATTAGACAATAATTAAAATTTAAAATTTTAAAAATAAAGAATATTAATTAATAATTATTAAATATTTAAAATTTTAAATAAATTATAATAAGTTCTTATTAAATATTCAATAATAACAAATAATACATAATCCCTATTAATAATAATAATAACATAATAATAATAACAACAATAACAATAATCTTAATAATAACAAATAAACAATAAAAAATATATAATTTTCATTTTAAAAAGTAAAAACATTTAAAAAAATCATGACAGTTATTACTTAGAGGAGGTTTAAATTGCTACGAAATGAACAACCACTAAATAAAAACCATCATGAATTAGCTATGGTTTTCTAAAACATCTGCTAAATAAATAACAACTAAAAATTTAGCATTGGTTTTGAAAACGGGTGCTAAATAAAATTCTACTAAACACTGTATCTTTTTGTAGTGTCCGTCCAACATACTCACCACTATTTCTTATCATTGACACTACACCTTATACCTATTTCCTTGACCACCAAATCTTTTCCTTGAACGAAAACTCTGAACTCTTCGAACTTGTGTTTCAGGAAGTATACCCACATCACTACAACAAATTAATGCACATTAAGCACTAAATTTTTTCAGTGCTAAAAGAAAAGCACTGATAAAGGACGTACTTTTATCAGTCCTAACTAAAAGAACTGAAAAATTAGGTCTTTATGAATTCTATAAAAGCGCTAATAAAGTCTGGTTTTTATTGGTGTTTTATAGCATTGACAAAGACCGGCTTTATAAGTGTTTTATTAGCCTTTATCTTTGATTTTTTAGCACAAATAAAGGATCCCTTTATCATAATTTGTCCTTGCTATATTGAAATGTGACCTTCATAGGAAATATAAATAATAAAAAATCACATATTAGTATATAAATATATTTTTATTAATATATATTAAATACATTTTCCTAAATTTGATTTATATGATACTAAATATGTATTTACACATAATATATAATTTATTTACTGAAAATTGATTAAAAATAATTAGAAATTACTATTAGTTATTAATTTTTAAATTAAAATTATGTAATAGTTATTTAATAATAATTTACTGATAGAAAAAATTAATGAATTAATTAATATTATAAGATAAGTTGAAAAAATGACTTGAAATTCAAACATCCATAAATTTTGATCCAGATGTCCACTTAGGATCCATGAGATATGAAATTAAATCTATTGGAGATATCATTATTTTCAAGACCCAAGGGACACCCAATCTATGTATTTTCTAAGTAAAAAAGGCATGGTATGTCTACAAAACAGAGTTTCTAGTTGGGATATCCAGATTTTTCCACATTCGATGAAATTTATTATTTTTTTAGAGGTACTTATTTTCCTTTTTCTATGAAGACATAATTTATATCTAGGGATTAGTTTCATATTGATATTATGCTGTTCAAATATTAACATTTTTTATATTTCAGTACTACAAAATAGGGTTTTATCTTCACTTAAAAAGCATTTATCAGTGCTAAAAAGTGCCAAATATCGAGGTGATATTAAAAGGGGGTACCTATTATAAGTTTTCAAAAAGGCCCTAATTAATTCCCCTTTTATCAGAGCTAACACAGGGTTGATAAAAGGTTCATTTTATCAGCACTGATAAAAGGCCTGGAAGGCCTCTTATTGATCCTAAATGGACACTACCACAAATGCGGGCAAGGGAAGCACTCAGGTTTTATAAGCACTAATAAAAAAGCACACATAAAAGGGGGACTTTTATTGGTGATAGAAAAAAGAGATGAGAAATCTACCCTTTATCAGTGATAATGTTAGCGTTGAGAAAGTTCCCCTTTATCAGTGCTAACAAAAAGAGATGATAAAAATGTTACTTTATCAGCGCTAACCAAAAGCGATGATAAAAAAGGATTCATTATCAGTGCTAATAATAGCACTGATTAATTTTTTTAATAGAAAATATTAACAATTTATATAAAAATAATTTAATTATATTCAAAAATAATGTTTATATGCATACATTAAATAAAAAACAACTGTTTATTATGTTTATAATGTTTATGATTTATTTATTTTTATCATGTTTATTAGTTTTAGTTATATAATTACTACATATATATTATACCATATATTTATAGTAATATATATAATTAATTTTAAATATATATATAAATACTTATTAAATATATATATATATATATAAATTTATGCTTCCAAATGAATGTGTCAATTGATGTGTGTATGTTCTTCTCATGAATATATGTTCATTGTTTACCCTAATGTTGGCCTTATATACTATAGTACTATATATACGTGGTGTATTCATTTATTTCCTATATATATGAAGCTTTATCTTCTCACAATACTTAAAATCATGATAAATATATTTAAATAAACAATAAAAGTATTTATAATATTTAAAATATAAATATTTAACTTATTTACGTTTTTAATATATTATATATAATTTTAATTATATATAACTAATTAAATTTACATATGTTTAAATAAATATAAAACTACAAAATATTTTTTAAATGATAAATATATATTTAGGAATACCTTTTGAATATGTTTATTTATAAATATATGTATTTAATGAAATATATACACAGACACAGACATATATATATATATATTTAAATACATATAAAATTGAAATTAAAAATAATATATAAATTTATATTTATATATATTTAATTATATATATTTATAAATTTATAAATGTAATAAATATGTTGGTTATAATTTAATAATTATGAATAAATGACATGCTTTATAAGCACTGATTAAATAGTGCTGATAAAACATCCATTTATCAGCGCTTTTATAGCTCTGATAAAGATCAGCCTTTATCAGTGCTATCAATTGTTGCCCTCTTAAAACATTACTTTATGAGATCTTATTTAGCGCTGATAAAGATGTCCCTTTATCAGCACTAAAAAAGCACTGATAAAGGCATGTTTGATCAGTGCTTTCAATTTTAGCGCTTCCAAAACATACTTTTATCAGCACTATTTATCTAGTGCTAATAAATCTATTGTTGGGTTTTATAAATTAACCCTATCTTTCTCCTCCTTCCTTGAACCCTCATGCTCTCGCAAAATCTGATCCCTATCGCCTGAATATTCGTTGTTGTCTCTGATTCCGTCGTCGTCACTACCACCATTGATTCCTCCCCCTCTAATCCTCCCCCCTCCTCCTCCTCAGACATTGTCGCCACTGTCTTTGCTAACCCCACTGCCTCCTACTCTCCTCCCTCCTATCCTCCCTCCTATCTTACCTCCTCCTCCTCCTCAGCCTCCAACTCCTCCACCTTCATGAATCAAGCTTGGCTGTGCGGCTCTCCGACACCACGAACCGAGCATCACCACTGACTCCTCCAACATTGACTCTCCTACTCTGTCCCTCTCTAGTAGGAGGTATGTTAATATTTCATTCCCTATACTAGAAGTTTATTGGTTTTGGATTTTATTTTGGGATGTTATGTATTAGCCCTGTCGACCAAGATTTCCCTTTTAATTCTTATTTTATATGTGGTATTGTTTATCGATTTATATTCAAATGGTATGTTGCTGTTATTTTTGAGTTAGTTTTTCGTCCATGATGTGTTTACTCTGGTTGGGTGTTTCTTTTTATTTTAATTATTTCCTTATATTCATGCACATTCTTTATATGGATGGGTCATGTCGGAATTTTTGGTGGAATCCTTGTTTTGTTTATTTTGATTCTAAGGGTGAAATAATTTCCAATGGTTATGTTTTTATACCCTAGAACTAGCTTCCAGTTGGGTGATTAGGAATTCGCCTTGTGTATTTACATGGACCAGATCGGGTTCTCAATTTAGGGGTGGCATGTGTTGGTCCATGATAAAATGGTATTAGAGAACCCTCTTACTATTTAGGGTGTGTTATATTTGAAAGGAGGAATAGGGAGGTCAAATCTCAAGAGGTAAAAATCATTATTAGGTTCTTAATCACCCCTTTCTTGAGGAAAATTGATTTTCCATGTGTATGTGGATCTTGAGTAATGATTTTGAATTCCTTATATGATTTTTTTATGGATTTTTATTTGATATGATGATGCTTTGATCCCCAATGACTACATTAATGATTTCAGGGGTCTCAATGAGATTTGGGATGGAATTAGAGAAAGGTCTAGAGCTATATGGTTTGCTCTTCAGATTTAGAACACCACATGGGGCTTAAACTATTGGATCTATAAACCATCTCATACTATAATTCACAATTGGAACGTAGTTTTCCATCTTGAGAAAATAAATTGTTCCCAACACTGTTCTTCTCCCATCATGGTTGTTTTTCCTCCCTTTCTTTCCAAGTTGTCTCAATAGTATTTTTCATTGGTATGGGGTTAATTTTTAATGACCTGGACCCTCATAGTCTATCCCTTCGCCAAATTTATAGTGTTTGGCTCGCTCTGGACCCATCGGGTCCAGATCCTATGGGTGGTGTCTTATTAGCGGGATGCGATCGCAGTGTCAACCATCAGTGACACCGATCCGTGCGTCACCGATCGGTGTGACATGATCGGTGTGTCACCGGTCTGTGTGATGTGATCGGTGTGTCACTGATCAGTTTGATGTGATCGGTGTGTCACCGATCAGTATGATGTGATCGATGTGTCACTGATCGGTGCCACATGGCCTTATCGGGGTTTTCTTCCACAGTTTTCCCCGTAACACCACGTTTATCCCTTTTTATCCTTTCCGAAAATGGACCAAAGCCATTTTTAGCCCCATAAACAATGTTTTAAATTCCTAAAAGTGCGGTGACCATCAATAGACCCAGACTGTGTGTCCGTGAAATGTTTTCCTCCGTTTAAATAATATCTTTTAAATTCACAGATATTACGACCACCTCCCAAGAGGAGTTATTAAATAACAATTAATCCCATCATGTGTAACCACCCAACCGTGTGGAGAAACCACAATCCTCCTTTAAATTCATCCCAGATCATCATAACCCATAACTATATGATCTCATCTTTATTCCGCACTAGAATTCATCTCTTCTTCTTCTTGGCTAGGTTCATTCTTCCCCTTGGTGACTTTGGAGTCCCTTTTTCCGAGGTGAGTGGTGCGCCTATGACAAAACCTGTCCTACTCATCCCTGGAGTCCCCGAAGTTCCTCCCCAGCATGTTGCGCATCCCCAGTTCTTGGTGTGTAGAGAAAAATGTCGATCTTTTATCATCCAAGAAGGGATCTTCCTTCGTCTCTCTTTACTGTGTATCCTGCAGGGTGGGTATGTTATTGTTTCTATGGGGATGGATGAAACCAAACTTTAATGAAGAAAATAAATGAACTTTTAAAGAATTAAGGTGGTGTGATTGATGTTTTTGATGTATTCCTTATTATTGATTATGTGTTGTGAATTGTACGGGCTTATGCCCGCTGAAAATCATGGTTGTTGGTGGTATTTTATTGTGCACTAATGATCCTCTGTTTTTCTAAAATATTCACTTGATTGAATTGGTGTGACATGGAAGCTGGTTAATCACATAAACTTGGTTGTTTAAATGGATGCCCAGTGAATAATAATCCTTGTGTGAACACTCGGGTTAACCAAAAGGAAAGACAGAACTTAATAAATGGAATTTTCAAATTTTAAAACTCCCTTTCTCTGTTCTGGTGATGTTGACTATTGATGCTTCGGAAGTAACATATGTAGGTTCTGGGTGCAGTGGAAGCATGCTGGTGGGTTATCCCAACATTAATTTTAGCAATAACAATGATCAATCCGAGATCCGTCACGATATAAAACGTTGGATCATCGGAATATAAAGAAGAACAAAAAACAAAAGAGGTAATCCTGTAACCATAGAGACAAGATCATCATATGTTGGTTATCATTAATTTAATTAATTCACAAGAATTACCTTGGTCGAATTATTTCTTTATTGATGTCTCTGGTCATGATCATATGATTCGAAGTTGTGTCATAGAGTCCATGTGTAGGATTCCTCTAGTGTTGATCCACACATGTTCCACGTATCTCTAGATGTCGCCGAAAGGATCTCTGGGTGCTAGTGTGGAAGAACCATTTCTTGCGATGTCTGCCTTTGATCGCTTTGATCCGGTAGATCTCTCTCAGTCTTGAGAGCATTCCTGGAGGAAGGAGTTCTTTCAGACATGAAAGAATTATCCATAATTGTTATGCACAACCAAAAAAATGGCTAGCTTCAATGATAATAATGTAATTTGTATTTATAACACATAGAATAATAATATTAATTAATTACCTAATTGAATTTAATCATTTAATTTAATTCATAGGAATACCCTATGTCTTAATAATAATAGTTGACTATTATTATTACTTGAAATGCCCCTAGTGAATTACGCCTAATATTTTTTAATTAAATAAATAATATTATTTCTCGCATATCATGGAAAAATAAAATACACGGAGTGTATGTATAAACATACACAGCGTGTACTTTCAATTTTTCTGTTTAATTTATTTCCTCTACCATATTTATTAGACCTTGAGTAATGGATATTTATTTCTTAAATAAATGTCACCGCATTACTCACTAATAAATTTATATTATTTCTCCCACAATATATTCTCTCGGATAACTAGTGTCAAAATAAATGCGATCATGCATCCTTGAATAATTATTAGACCACAGTCGGGAATAATCTTTATTCAACTTGTTAAACTAATATTTAACTGAGATACATGGTCACACTTTATGTGTGACCCTCTTGGCCTCTTTCTTAGTGGCATTTGGAAGAGCCTGCCTAAATTCCAAGGTTAGCGTCTAGCAACATGCCAAGGCAACCGTAGAGAAAGAAGTTGATGTCGCATTGATGTGTCACCTCATACGAACGCTTACTGTGTAATGTAATCCCTTTGTCTTGATATCTCTAATCAAGCGGGTTGCATGCTAGTGCCATCAACCCATGTGCTCGATTATTCTTTATATGACTTCTCGAAATTGAACTTTCCCATACCTAACCATGGACATGGATTTATGTAGGCTAAATCGGTTCCATCAAAGGGCATGAGATATCTACTTCTATTGTGGAATAGAAGGGAAAAATCCATTCTCACATTATCTATTAATGCATTATTACTCGTGATGCACCCAATGTATCCTTCCTCACTGTAAACAGTGTATCGTCATAGTTTTCGTCAATACATCTAAGTGCCTGAGTTTTAATACCCATCAATAATAATCTTAAATTCTAAGGTCCAATACACACGTTCCGTAGATAGGAACATCCAATGACACTATGAAATGTCGATTTCCTATTGGCGGGTATTGTTCTCATAATATCCTCCTGGATATTACCAAGATCGCACACCATGAGAAGGTAACTCAATGTTTTATGAGTCCTCAACCCTAATGACCTGTATTATTTGTTCCCCTCAAATAATATCAGTCGTCCATATAACATATATTCAAGAACAGTATTATGGTACTTCTGGGTTCTCATCATAGCAGGGATCTGCTATGACCCTTTAATGCAACAATTTTCCTTAGGACATTATCACATGCATTTTTATGCAGAAGAACAATCAAGATGTGATAAGGTATTTATTAATGAATAAAGTACAAAGTAGTTGGTTCTAGGCCACCAACTCCAACAGACACCCACTTGGACTAGAGCCAACTACTAACAACATTTACCTTGCTAGCTCTCACATGATATTCATGATTCTGCAAAGATAGGCCTTTAGTCATGGGGTCCACCACGTTCTCTTCCATGGACACTCTACTCACTGCAACTTCACCCCTTTGATAGAAATCCCTCAAGAGGTGATACTTCCGGAGTATGTGTTTTTTCCGTTGATGTGACCTTGGTTATTTTCCAAGAGTCGCCGCTGCAATATTATCATAATACAATGTGATGGGTTCTTTACTGCTAGGCACCACATTAAGCTCCTGGACAAATTTCCGAATCCAGATGGCTTCCTTGGCTGCATCAGAAGCCGCTATATATTCGGACTCCGCTGTAGAATCAGCGATAAATAGATGCTTTGAACTCTTCCAGCTCACAGCTCCTCCATTGAGACAGAAAACATATCCAGATTGTGACTTCAGATCGTTCTAATCTGTCTGAAAACCATCATTAGCATACCCTCTGATGAAAATTTCCTCATCTCCTCCATATACCAGGATCATATCCTTTGTTCTTCTTAGATACTTAAGGATAGTCTTAACATTAGTACAATGTTGTTCTCCTGGATCTTCTTGATATTTTCCTACCATGCTCAGTGCATAGGTAACATCAAGCGTGGTACATAACATGGAATACATAATGGATCTTATAGCTGAAGAGTATGGGATCATACTCATTCTATCTTTCAATTGTTGTGTTTTAGGAAACATTTTATTATAAAGATGTTAGCCATGTGAAACTGGAACCAATCCCCTCTTGGATTGTTCCATACAAAATCTCCTTAGTATCTGGTCAATATGTGTACCCTGAATTAGGCCATGTAGCCTCCTGGATCTATCATGAATGATCTTGATCCCTAGAATGTAGGCAACATGACCCAAGTCTTTCATGGAGAAACACTTTTTTCAACCAGTCCTTAACTGAATGTAAGGCTGGTACGTCATTTCCAATAAGAAATATGTCGTCAACATATACTACTAGGATAATGACCGCATTCCCATTAAACCACTTATAAACACATGTCTCACATTCGTTCTTAAAGAAACCAAATTCTTTTATGGCTTCATCAAATCGAATGTTCCTAGGAATAGATGCTTGATTTAATCCGTAAATTGATTTCTGAAACTTTAAAACCCATTTGGCTTCACCTCGTGTCACAAACCCTTATGGTTGTGTCATATAGACATCTTACTGAAGGTTCCTGTTAAGGAATGATATTTTGACATCCATTTTCCAAATCTCATAGTCATGGTAAGATGCTATGGAAAGTATGATTCTTATGGATTTAAACATGGAAACTGGTGAGAAGGTTTCATCATAGTCAATTCCTTGACATTGTCTGAATCCTTTAGCCGCTAGCCTTTCTTTATAGGTTCTAACGTGACCCTCCATGTCCATTTTTCCCTTGAATACGCATTTTATTCCAATAGTCTTTACATCAACAGGCTCATCGACCAGAACCCAGACTTGGTTTTGATATATGGAATCCATCTTAGAATTCATAGCTTCTAGCCATTTTGCATCTTCTGAGCTTTCTACTACTTCCTTGTAGGAGAGGGTTTTATCATTTTCCAACAATATTGATTCACCATCCTCAGTCACTAGTAAACCAAATCTCTCTGGTTCCCTTACCTCTATTGAGCTCCTACGTGGTACTTGTGTTTCTGGAACCTCTTCCATGAGTACCTGTGGAACTTGTTCCTGTACCAACTCCTGTGTATCTTGAGCATCAACATCGTCGAAGTCAATCTTTCCCCCACTATCGATTTTGAGGATGTGCTCCCTCTCAATAAATACATCTTGTCTTGCGACAGTCACTTTCATGTCTTGAGGGTTATATACGTAATATCCTTTTGTTTCCTTGGGATATCCTATAAAGATACACTTCGTGCCCTGGGGTGCTAGTTTGTTTCTTGAGAAGGACGTAACAAACACCTCACATCCCCATACATGTGTATGCGACAAAATGGGTTTTTTTCCATTCTATAGCTCATAGGGAATTCCATTTTCCGCCTTAGTTGGTACTCAGCTTAATGTGTATGCTGCAGTTTGTAATTCATATCCTCACAAGGATGATGGAAGATCTGCATAACTCATCATTGACCTCACCATATCCAACAAGGTGTGGTTCCTACTTTCACTAACACCATTCCACTATGGTGTATAAGGATGAGTGAGCTAAGATAGAATCATAGACTCTCGTAGAAGATCAATGAACTCTTGGATCAGATATTCTCCACCTCGATCTGATCGAAGTTTCTTTGTCTTCTAAACAAGATGATTCTCCACTTCATTCCTGAATTCCTTAAATTTCTCTAAAGACTTTGACTTATACCTCATTAAGTAGACATATCCATATCTACTCAAATCATCGGTAAAAGTAATGAAGTAAGAATATCCACCACTAGCTTCTACTAGAAATGGTCCACAAACATCTGTGTGCACCAATCCTAGAAGCTTTGTGGCTCTTTCACCCTATCCACTGAAAGGCGGCTTGCCATTTTACCTTGTAAACAAGCGTTTCATCTATCAAGTGGTTTTAGATCAGTAGTGTCTAAATAGACATCTTGGAAGAGCTTTGTCAAGCTCTTCTCGTTTACATGATCAAGGCGGTGATGCCAAAACTGGGTGACGTATGAGTCATGTGTCTTTGTCTCATTATCAATTGCCAACACTTGGATTTAGTAATTTAATATGTACAAACCATTATTTAAATGTTCCATACCATAACATACGTTGTTCTTATAATAGATACAACCCTTATTTCTAAACTTGAAAATAAATCCATCCATATCCAAACAAGATACTGAAATTATGTTCTTGGTAACACTAGGCACATAATAACAGTTTTGTAAAACCAAAATCATGCAAGTCGTCAATGAGATGTGGTAGTTCCCAATAGCCAATGAAGCCATCCTTGCACCATTGGCTGCTCGAAGATCCACCTCTTCTCTGGTGATCTTTCTAAATCTACTTGGTTCCTGCATTTGAATACAGATGTGAACCACACAGCCTTTATCTAATACCCAATGTGTAGAAATAGAAAGATTACACTCGATACCAAATGCACCTTTAGCGTCCCCACGCTTCTGGGTGTAGTTCCTCTTCCTGTGGCCTTGCATGCCACATGAAAAACACACCGCCTCCTATTCCTTTCCCTGCCTCAAGATCTTCCCCTTCATGGAGGGATGGTGTTCGAGGGCTTCAGACTGTTTATCAGTCTTTGGCCCCTTTGCCTTGTCCTTCCTTTTCTTATTCACCATAAGGATTGCGGGTTTGTCACGCCCCATGTCCTTATCTACCTGGAGAATCAAGGTTAGAAGTTCCCATATACTCTTCTCATTTCCTCTCATGTCATAATTGACAATGAAGCTACATAAGGTCTTGGGCAGTGATGATAGGATGAGATCTGTACACAACTCATCCGGGAATTTAATCCATAAGATGTTCAAGCGTTCAATGTTTCCAATAAGCTTGACTACATGAGGCCTAGGTGGCACAGACTCTCAAAGCTTAGTTGTAAACAATGAATTGGAGATATGATACCTCTCTTGCCTCGCCTTCTATTCGTAGAGATAGTTAAGGTGAAACATCATGCTATACACATCCATGTTTTCATGTTTTTTCAATAGAACATTAGAAATGGTTGATATCTTGAAACACTGGACATCTATGGAATCATCCATGTGTTTCACGTAGATATATATTAACTCATCACTAGCCTCTTTTCCATGCACAACTAGATTTGGCTCTTCCAGCACATATAATTTCCTTTTGTGGCGAAGGATGATGCATAAATGCCTTTGCAAATCTTGGAAATTGATTCCAGTGAGAAGGTTTTCCTTCTTGAGTATGGTTCACAATGAAATGTTTGAAGTCATTTTCATGTCGTTTCTACAAAATAATATGAGAAAAAGTTTAGTTATTTATTACAAAACTGAGAGAAATAAATAAATTTATACTTATTAGTCTCCCACTACTTTATCGAAATCCAATAGCCCTTACCATTGACATTGGAATATTCTATTGCTTGAATATTCTAGTGGCAAGGATCCATATTTTCCTTCGTATTACCCCAACTAGGGTTGGTCAAGCCACTTGAAGGGTTTTAGGTAGGCATTCCAAATGCCAACTGCATTAACTCGTAGCTCCTTGATCCACTGAGTGGACTCCCCAATCCTGAAATCCTTTTATTTTGGATTTCCTCAACCTTTACCTCTTGGTCACACCATGTCCTACTGTGGCAATCAACCCTTGATGAAAACCAAGTCAAGTCAACCCAAAACCATGAATTATAATTCCGCAATAATTGAAAGCACCCCAACTTGGGTTGGTCATTCACTTAGAACTATGGTTCGATTCTAACCAAGATTATGGAAGGATATACCGACTTAATATTTCATTGAGGGATTTTATCCTTATATGTAAATTTTGATTTTATTATCTTTTATTACATGATTTTTAATATTAAGTGGGATGTACATAAGTGATTAACCATGTTTAAGATAATATTTACGCATAAGCCAGTCTTATTTTTGTTTCATCTTGCATACTTGTTATATTCAATAATTGTGTGATCATGAAAACACACCAATAATAAATAAATCATGCAGCTGACAGAAAAAAAAGGTATGATCCTAAGATTTTTCAATTTGTTAGTTTATATAGCTGTTGATAAACTAACCCAAGACCTAGGGGAGAAAAAACCTTGAACCTTTTGGGTTCTTGTTTACATCTATCCACCTATCCAACATTGTATCTTGTTGGATTGGATTCACCTTGGCTCTTGACTTGAGCCGCCTCCACTAGCTTGGGAGCTCCATCCATTGCATATGCATTTATCTCACACGCATTTGATGGGTAAAAAGGTGTTTTTACATAAAAGAATCCTTGGGTGCGCAGGCCTTACATATTGAGGAGGAGAAGACTCGCAGACCAACAAATTTAATTTAAATAAATAAATTAAAAAAAACCATCACATACAAATGTCTTGGTCTAGTTCATGATCATCCATAAAAGCAATGATATTAACACATAAATAAAACTAACATTCAATTCGTTAATTGTTCTTGTTTAAGATAAATCACGCTCGAATCAATTAATTATCTTTAATTAATTAATCCTTTTATCTTAAATTATTTTCTAAATTTTCTTTGAGATTGTCATCCATTATAATTTTAAACAAATGAATTCGTTTAAAATTTTCTTTGTAGGTAACTTGTACCTTGGAGGTAACCCGATGAACTCCCAAATGAATTCATTTAAAATCACGCTCGAATTAATTAATTAGAAAAAAACATCAAGTTATATAATTTATATTATCTTCTAATGAGGATTCTGTTATGATAAAGTTGTGCATCAATATCATCAAAAATAAGGAATGAGGCCAGAGGCTAAGCATGAGGACCCGAAAATGTTCTACGAATGGACAAGTATTAGGGTATATATAATAAGATTTCACTATCCAAACACATATAAAAACAAATTACTTATTTTTATCAATGTTTTAGAATTGTACAAAATAAACAAATGGAAAAGATTTTGGTTATTATTTTTGTAAATTTATGAGAGAGATCATATTCCATGAACAAACTAGCATCCATGAAGAGGTATTTTATAAGATAATTAATATTTGAGTTAAAATATTTATTAATCCTTTTTGTATATTTATTTTTTCACTACTACTATGACTATCAAAAATACTCATATTCACAAGATGATATAGATTTGTTTAGAAATGAATGGAAAACATACCTGATGGAAGAATATACACAAATTACATAAAGATGTGAATTCCATAGAAGTAGTGGATTGTTTCATAATTATGTTTAATTTACTTATTTTTAGTATTACTCACATAAGAATTGTTTTCTTATACAAGTGGATTTCATTGATCGAGATGGGGTGGTTTGTTCGAAGATGCTCATGCTCGTGAGAGATAAGACTTTAAGGATGCAACTCATAATTCAATGAGAAGGTAATTTTTTTTAATATACTATGTTTTTTCTCATAATATTATCTATTCTCTAATGGATTAACATAATCTAAATTAAATATTTGAAAACTCATGCAGACAATGTCTTCCATATAATTCTTCACCCTCAAAACCATTTCACCCCTAGAGTGTCATCATTTATCATTTTCCTTCAATTTTTGTGGAGAGAACTTGTAGTAAAGTGATAAATGCTGGAACTGTAGTGTTTCTATTTTAACAAATAAATCTGATTGAAAGTGTGGTGACATTGGAAATTGGGATTATTTTGAGACTTTGGGATGTGTGGGAATCAGATGTACCTTAATAATTTGTGATGTGTAGGAATTAGCCTAATTTCAAACTGATACATGATGTGATAGGTATGAATCAAAGTGTCTTTTTATTTAAAATTGAAATTAATTTAAGTAAAAAAGGAAAAGTGACATACTGAAAACTAATTTGATGAATTCATATTGTTTTGATACTTTAGGAGAATAATCAATAAGTCATTTTTTATGTGTAGGAATCAACTTCACATCAATATGATGCATGGTGTCACTGGTCTAACTCAAAGTGTCTCTTTTTATTAATAATGGAAATTAAGTTAAGTAAAATGAAAAAGTGACACATTGAAAATAGAGAAAACACATTCAGATTGTTTTGAAACATTGGGACAATGAACCATGAGTCATTTTTGACATGTAGGAATCAACCACACCACAATTCGATGTATGTTGTGACCAATATGACTAAAAGTGACTGTTATCAATTTAAAATTGACTTTTTAGTTAAAAACATGTCACTCATTGAAAACAAAGAAAACACTCTCTTATTGTATTGATATTTTTGGAAAATGATTCATAAAATAATTGGTATGGGTTTGAAGTAGTCTCATATAAAACTGATGCACGATGTGACTGGTAGGACTCAAAATGCATGTTTCCAATTTGAAATGACACATTAGTAAATAAATATAGTGTCATACTAAAAACTAAGAAAACACATTCAAATTGCACTTATAATTTAGGAAAATAATCTATATGTCATTTTTGATGTGTAAGAATCATCCACACATCAATATGATGCACGGTGTGACTGATATAACTCTAAGTGACTCATTTTATTAAAAATGGACATTAATTTTAGTAAAAGGGACATGTGACATAATAAAAACTAGGAAAAAAATTCAGATTTTTTTTGATAATTTAGTAAAATGATACATGATTCAGTTTTTAGGTGTAGGAGTCAACCATACATCCATAGAATGCACAGTGTGGCCGGTTTGATTCAAAGTGTTTCTTTTTATTTAAAATCGACTTTAATTTAAGTAAAAAAAAGTGAAAAACTCAAAACTGAGAATTTTTTTTGATTGTTTTGATACATTATGAAATTGATCCATGAGTTATTTGTGATGTGTAGTAATTAATCACACAAAAATCTGATGCATGGTGTGATCGACATGACTAAAAGTGGCCATAATCAGTTTTAAATTGGCATTTTTGCTCAAAACGTGTCACTCACTAAAAACCCAAAATCCATGCTCCAATTTTCCTGATAATTTAAGAAATATATTTATAATAAATTTGTGATGTTTTTGAAGTAGTCTCACATAAATCCAATGCATGAGTGGATAAATATGACTCAAAATGCACATTTCCAGTTTGAAATGACAGTTTAGTAAATAAACAAAACTGGCATACTGAAAACTGAAAAAATGTATTTGTATTGTTTTGATATTTTAGGAAATTATCTATATGTAATTTTTGACATTTAGGAATCATCCAAACCTCATTATGATGCACTGTGTGGCCGGTATAACTCAAAGTTTCTCTTTATTTAAAATTGACATTAATTTTAGTAAAAAGAATGAGTGGCATAATGAAAGGTGAGAAAATGCGTTCGGTTTGATTTGATAACATAGGAAAGTGTTCTATGATTCATGTTTGATATTTATGAATCAAATCCACCTCAATATGATGCACGGTGTGACTGACATAACTCCAATTATGTCTTTTTATTTAATGTTGACAATAATTTATGTAAAGAAGAACAAGTGACATTCTGAAAACTAAGCAGACACATTTGTATTATTTTGATTCTTTAGTAAAATGATCCTCAATTCATTTTTTACTATAATGAATCAATGAAACATCAATCTGATACACGGTGTGATTGGTATTACAAAAAGTGTCAGTTATCAGTTTAAAATAGACATTTTAGCTCAAAATGTGTCACTAACAGAAAACCAAGTAAACACACTCAAATTTTCTTGAAAATGTTGGAAAGTGTTTTTTATGTCCTTTTTAACTTGTATGAACTATTTTCACATCAAACCGACACACAATGAGACCGATATGACTCAAAATCCATGTTTCCGGTTTGAAATGACATTTTAGAAAAAAAAAACAAAACTGCCATACTGAAAACCCAGAAGAAACATTCAGATTGTTTTGATACTTTAGGAAAATGATCCATTGGTAATTTTCACATGTAGGAATCAACCACAGCTCAATTTGACGCACAGTGTGACTGGTATAACTCCAAATGTGTCATTATTTAAAAATGATATTAAAATTAGTAATAGAACAAGTTATATACTGAAAACCAAGTAAATACATTTTTATTGTTTTGATATTTTAGTACAATGATCTATGACTCATTTATGACGTCTAGAAATTTACTATGCCTCAATACGATGCATGGTATAATCGGTATAACTCAAAATGAGTATTTTTTATTAAAAATTAAAATTTTATTAATGTATTATTTCATATTAATGTTTAATTTATTTCTTTTAGTATTATTAACATAATATATATTTTTTCTTATAAAGGTGGTATCTTTTTCTCGAGTTGAGGTGATTTGTTCGGCAACTGATACCATGAGCATACATTTTTTAGTGGGGATCACAGGCACCAAAAGATAAAACATTAATATTTTTAACTATATATTTTATAATTGTAATTTTAATTATATAAAACATTGTTTGAAATGTATATAGTAGTTTTTTTGTGTATACCATGGGTCCATGTTTTTGTATTCATGATGTCAATTAAATGTATATAGAACTGTTTGAAATTACGTATTTTTTTTGTTGTGATGTTATATTAACAGGACATTGCAGCTATCTAGGCATTTATCAATGCTATTTCGAGTACTGATAAAGGGTGACCTTTATTATTGCCAAAATAGTGCTAATAAAGAGTGGTCTTTATCAGCACTTTTTTAAGGAGGATAAAGGACCCTATTTATCAGCGTTGCAATTAACACATCTTTTTTAGTGATGTTAAGTTGCCTTTCGTGCACTGTTAAAGAGAACGTGTAGTAGTGCAAGAAAATATATATTCCTACACTTTCATACGGTTATTATTTATATATTAATATTAATATAAATAATATACACTAATGTATATGTGTATTTATTTAAATATTCAATATATATTTATATAAATAGTTGTATTCTTAAATATGTTTTTTTAATGTAAATACACTTTTTATATCACTAAAAATGGGTGTTGAGATGGAACCATTGTTTGACACATATGTTTCTAGAAGAAATTTTCTAATATAAGCCACATGTGAGAAGAAGGCTACCTACATTATCAATATATTATTACTCTATCTTATTTACCACCATCTCAATTTTAGGGGAGTAAATTATATAGGATGCTTGGACGTAGAAAAAATAAACATGTCCTCACATATTTAGCATTTAAAATTTAGGTTTCATTTGATATTGTGAAATACTTTATATTTCTATATTTCAAATATTCATTAGAAATTATGTTGAAAATGTTTTATAAATTTTATGGAAAACAAGTGATTATAGAAAATATATGTCCCAATATATTCATTTTTAAAAAAAGAATATAAAAGAAGTTTTTTCCCGAAAAATCTATCAATTTCATTTTTATCATTTGTAAAATGTTTTCCATTTATATAATTCAACACATTTTTAATAAATTTCTAATAAATGAAAATATAAAATATTTTATCAAAATATATATAAGTTTAGTTTTTAAGTATGTCTTTATAGTTAGAAAAATATTTAGTAGTTTTTTTAGACTATAATCCTGTGTGGGACACCACCGAGAAAGGTCGTCTGATCTCACTCGTAGATCCATGACATGAGGGATTGAGCTGCGTCTGATCACACCAGTAGCCGACGTCTTGACGGTGCTAGGTAGTCCCTGAAGAATGGTTAGGGCGGGGGATGAAAGAGGACACCATCTCTCCTTGGTACATTACTGTAATAATCCCTATGAGAACCCCGAGAAGGTTTAGGAAAGACATGTTTAGCCTGTGAACAATGATTAAATATTTTCTCATTATTCCCAGGCTGAGGATGTCTTACCTGAACCTGCTCTGAATTTTCATAGGGATTATTAATGTCAAGTATCAAGGGTAGACGGTGTCCCCTATCGACACCCACCACACACTAATGAATCTCCTCCTCCTCGCCATTTTATTCCGCTCTATGCCCTACATATTTCCCAATTTGTTACCTTGTTCCCCCTCTACACTGATGCCCTGAACATTACTCCTCCTCTGTATCATTAATACCCCCAATGATATTTATAATGTCATTTTGGGGTGTTACACTTGTATTAAAAAACGTAAAACAATTAATATGAATGGTTCGTTTGAGTGTCTTTAATATACACCATAAAGAAATAGAATAAGGCAATAAAACTGATGTGGATGAAGAAAACGTTTATTTGAAATAAAGACATAAAACAATGTGGGTTCTATTTATAGAGGAATTTGGGGGTGTTACACATATTAAAAAAAAGTAAAACCATAAATATGAATGGTGTTTGAGTGTATTTAATATTCAGATTTGGAAGAGATAAAAAATAGAAAAAATGATGGGGGTGAAACAAAAAAAAGAAAAAATGTTTTATATGAAAAAATTTTGGGATCAAAAAATTCATGGGAATAGGTCAAAATTATAAAGAATGAAAAACCTTTCCAAATAAATCTACATTATGCATTTTCAAATATACATATAAGGGATAAATAAATAAATAAATATGTTTATATATTAGGATATTTAAAATTATATAATAAATTGAATTTATAAATAATAATAATAATAGAATTTTATATAGTTAATACAGTTGAAAGCTCTACATTATTTCCTTCAATGTTTGATTAATCATTTCAACCATGTCAGGCATTCCATGAACTGTTTATTCATATCATAGACATTTGTGTCTCATGTGGTACTTGAAATTCCCACTACATGAAAAAATAGGTTTAACAACAGTTTTTATCATTTAGTGGCAATTTAAACAACCGATAAATGTTGTGTGATGATTTGTAATAGTTACTTGTATTTTAGTGTTGGGAATATTTTCGCAAACGATATTTAACAACAATTTTAACCACCGCAAAATATTTAGTGATATTTTTTTATTTACTTAAATTTAGTATTTTTTATATATTTAAAAATAAATATATGTATATATATATATATATATAAATATTCGTAAATATATATCAATATTTATAAATATATATTTACGTAAATAAATTTTCATTAAATATATAATATATATGTATATATCTATATATATTATTAAGTATAACAATATCTATATATACCTACATGATATATATAAATATATATAAATATTTATTAACATAAGTAAATACTTAAAATTATCTATAAATATATAAAAATATAAATACATTTACATAAATATATATAAAGACATATATAGATTAATAATGACAAATAAATATACATAAATATATATATAAATACACACACAAATATATATATATAATTAAAGATAATCATATATAAATATAAATATAAATAAAAACCCATATAAAGATACATAAACACACACACACATAATGATATATATGTATTCCCGCATAATATATATAAATATATACAAATAAATAATAAATAATATATAATATATAATATATAATATATAATATATAAATTTGCACACACACATATATATACATATAATTATATATTGATATACCCACATAACATATATAAATATAGAAAAATATATTTCAATATATTTAAAAAATATTTAGAATTAATAATTAATAAGCAGTGATTAGACAATAATTAAAATTTAAAATTTAAAAAATAAAGAATATTATTTAATCATTATTAAATATTTAAAATTTTAAATAAATAATAATATGTTCTTATTAAATATTGAATAATAAAAATTAATACATAATCCATAATAATAATAATCAGAACATAATAATAACAATAACAATAATATTAATAATAACAAATAACAAATAAACAATAAATAATATATAATTATAAATTTAAAAAGTAAAAAAAATTAAAAAAAACAAATCATGCATGTTATTATTTAGTGGTGGTTTAAATTGCTACGAAATGAACAACCACTAATAAAAAACCATCGTGAATTAGCTATGGTTTTCTAAAACTTCTGCTAAAAAAATAACAACTAAAAATTTAGCATTGGTTTTGAAAACTGCCGCTAAATAAAATGTTACTAAACACTGTATCTTTTTGTAGTTTCCTTTCAACATACTCACCACCATTTCTTATCATAGACACTTGACCTTATACCTATTTACTTGACCACCAAATCATTTCCTTGAACGAAAACTCTAAACTCTTCTAACTTGTGTTTCAGGAAGTATACCCACATCACCACAACATATTCATGCACATTAAGCACTACATTTTATCAGTGCTAAATGAATAGCACTGATAAATGTGGTACATTAATCAGTACTAACTAAAAGAACTGATAAATAAGGTCTTTATGAATTCTACAAAAGCACTAATAATGTTTGGTTTTTATTAGTGTTTTTTATCATTGACAAAGACCGAATTTATACGTGTTTTATTAGCCTTTATCTTTGATTTTTTTTAGCCCAAATAAAGGATCCTTTTATCATAATTTTTCATTGCTATATTGAAATGTGACCTTCATAGGAAATATAAATATTAAAAAATCACATATTAGTATATAAATATATTTTTATTATTATATATTAAATATATTTTCCTAAAATTGATTTATATGATACTAAATATGTATTTACACTTAATATATAATTTATTTACTGAAAATTGATTAAAAATAATTAGAAATTAATATTAATTATTAATTTTTAAATTAAAATTAAGTAATAGTTATTTAATAATAATTTAGTGATAGAAAAAATTAACAAATTAATTAATATTGTAAGATAAGTTGAATACATGACTTGAACTTCAAACAACCATAAATTTTGATCCATATGTCCACATAAAATCCATGAGATATGTAATTAAATCTATTGAAGATCTCTTCATTTTCAATACCCAAGGGACCCCCAATCAATGTATTTTCTAAGTAAAAAAGGCATGGTAGGTCTACAAAACTGAGTTTTTAGTTAGGATATCCAGATTTTTCAACATTCGATGAAATTTATTATTTTTGAGAGGTACTTATTATCCTTTTTCTATGAAGATATAATTTATATCTAAGGATCAGTTTCATATTGATATTGTGGTGTTCAAATGTTAACATTTTTAATATTTCAGTACTACAAAATAGGGTTTTATCTGCACTAAAAACATTTATCAGTGCTAAAAAAGTGCTAATAATTGAGGTGATATTAAAAGGGGGTCCCTATTATAAGTTTTCAAAAGGGCCCTAATAAATTTCCCTTTTATCAGAGCTAACATAGGGCTGATAAAAGATTTATTTTATCAGCACTGATAAAAGGCCTGTAAGGCCTCTAATTGATCCTAAATGGACACTACCAAAAATTAGGGCAAGGGAAGCAATCAGGTTTTATCAGAACTAATAAAAAAGAACTCATAAAATGGGTACTTTTATCAGTTCTAGAAAAAAGAGATGAGAAATATACCCTTTATCAGTGCTAATGTTAGAGCTGATAAAGTTCCCCCTTTATCAGCGCTAACAAAAAGAGATGATAAAAATGTTTCTTTATCAGCGCTAACAAAAAGAGATGATAAAAAAGGATTCTCTATCAGCGCTAATAATAGTGCTGATAAATGTTTTTAGTATAAAATATTATTAATTTGTTTAAAAATATTTTAATTATATTCAAAAGTAATGTTTATATTCATATATTAAATAAAAAACACCTATTTATTATGTTTATTATGTTTGTAATCTATTTAATTTTATCATCTTTATTAGTTTTAGTTATATCATTATTACATATTTATTATACTATATATTTATAAAAATATATATAATTAATTTTAAAGAAATATATATATATACTTATTAAATATATATATATATATATATATATATTCTTCCAAATGAATGTGTCAATTGATGTGTGTATGTTCTTCTCATGAATATATGTTCATTGTTTACCCAAATGTTGGCCATATATACTATAGTACTATATATACTTGGTGTATTCATTTATTTCCTATATATACAAAGCTTTATCTTCTCAAAATACTTAAAATCATGATAAATATATTTAAATAAACAATAAAAGTATTTATAATATTTAAAATATAAATATTTAGCTTATTTACTTTTTTAATATATTATATATAATTATTATTATATAAAACTAATTAAATATAAATATGTTTAAATAAATATAAAACTACAAAATATTTTTTAAATGATAAATATATATTTAGGAACACCTTTTGAATATGTTTATTTATAAATATATGTATTTAATGAAATATATACATAGACACAGACATATATATATATATTTAAATACATATGAAATTGAAATTAAAAATAATATATCAATTTATATTTAGATATATTTAATTATATATATTTATAAATTTATAAATGTAATAAATATATTGGTTATAATTTAATAATTATGAATAAATGGTATGTTTTATAAGCGCTAATTAAATAGTGCTGAAAAAACACCCATTTATCAGCGCTTTTATAGCTCTAATAAAGATCAGCCTTTATCAGTGCTTTCAATTGTAGCCCTCAAAAAACATTCCTTTATGAGATCTTATTTAGTGATGATAAATATTTCCCTTTATCAGCGCTAAAATAGAACTGATTAAGGCATGTTTTATCAGTGCTTTCAATTTTAGCGCTTCTGAAACATACTTTTATCAGCGCTTTTTATCTAGTGATGATAAAACTATTGTTGGGTTTTATAAATTAACCCTAACTTTCTCCTCCTTCCTTGAACCCTCATGCTCTCACGAAAGTCTATCCTTACTGCCCGAACATTCGTTGTTGTCTTTGATGCCATCATCGTCACTGCCACCGTTGCCACCGCCCCCTCCTATCTTCCCCCCTCCTCCTCCTCATTCGTTTTCTTCACTTTCATTGCTAACTCCACCACCTCCTACTCTCCTCCCTCCTCTCCTCCCTCCTCTCTTACCTCCTCCTCCTCCTCAGCCTCCGACTCCTCCGCGTCACGAATCAAGCTTGGTTGTGCGACTCTCCTTCACCATGAACCGAGCTTCACCACTGACTCCTCAACCAGTGACTCTCCTACTCCGCTCCTCTCTAGTAGGAGGTATGTTAATATTTCATTCCCTATACTAGCACTTTATTGGTTTTGGATTTTATTTTGGGATGTTATGTATTTTCCTTGTCGACCAAGATTTCACTTTTAATTATTATTTTATATGTGGTATTGGTTATCGATTTATATTCAAATGGTATGTTGCTGTTATTTTTTAGTTAGTTTTTTGTCCATGATGTGTTTACTCTGGCTGGGTGTTTCTTTTTATTTTAACTATTTCCTTATGTTCATGCAAATTCGTTATATGGATGGGTCATGTCGGAATTTTTGGTGGAATCCTTATTTTGTTTATTTAGATTATGAGATTGAAAAAATTCCCAATGGTTATGTTTTTATACCCTAGAACTAGTTTCCTATTGGGTGATCAAGAATTCACCTTGGGTCATTTCATGGACCAGATCGGGTTCTCAATTTAGTGGTGGCATGTGTTGGTTCATGATAAAATGGTATTAGAGAACCATCTTACTATTTAGGGTGTTTCATATTAGAAAGGAGGAATAGGGAGGTCAAAACTCATGAGGCAAAAATCATGAGTAGGTTCCTAATCACCCCTTTCATGAGAAAACATGATTTTCCATGGGTATGTGGAACATGAGTCATTATTTTGAATTCCTTATATGATTATTTTTATGGATTTTTATTTGATATGATGATGCTTTGATCCCCAATGAGTACATAAATGATTTCAGGGTTCTCAATGAGATTTGGGATGGAATTAGAGAATGGTCCAGATCTATTTGGTTTTCTCTACAGATTTAGAACACCACATATGTCTTAAACTATTGGATCTATAAACCATCTCATATGATAATTAACAATTGGAACATAGTTTTCCAACTTGAGAAAATAAACTGTTCCCAACACTATTCTTCTCCCATCATGGTTGTTTTACCTCCCTTGCTTTCCAAATTGATCTCAATAGTATTTTTCATTGGTATGGGGTTAATTGTAATGACCTGAACCCTCCTAGTCCATCCCTTCACCAAATTTCTAGTGTCTGGCTCACTCTAGACCCATCGGGTCTGGATCCTAAGGGCGGTGTCTTATTAGCGGGATACCATCGCATTTTCAACCATCAGTGACATCGATCGGTGCGTCACCGATCGATGTGATGTGATCAGTGTGTCACCAATCGGTGTCACACGATCGGTGTGTCATTGATCGGTGTGACACGATCGGTGTGTCACTGATTGGTGGCATAGGGCCTTGTCGGGTTTTTCATCCATAGTTTTCCCCGTAACACCACTTTTATGCCTTTTTATCCTTTTGAAAATGGTTTAAGGCCATTTTTAGCCCCATAAACAATGTTTTAAATTCCTAAGAGTGGGGTGACCATCAAAGAACCCAGACTGTGGGTCCGTGAAACATTTCCCACTGTTTAAATAAAATCATTTAAAGTCACAGATGTTACGACCACCTCCCAATGAGAGTTATTAAATAATAATTCATCCCATCGTGTATAACCACCCAACCGTTTGGTGAAACCACAATCCGCCTTTAAATTCGGTCCATATCTTCATATCCTGTTACTAGATGATCTCATATTTATTTCACACTAAAATTCCTCTCTTCTTCTTCTTGGCTGGGTTCATTCTTCCCCTTGGTGCATTTGGGGTCCCTTTTTCTGAGGCAAGTGGTTCGCCTATGACAGAACCTATCCTACTCGTCCTTGGAGTCCCTGAACTTCCTCCCCTGCATGTTGTGCATCCTCAGTACTTGGCGCGCAAATAAAAACATCGAACATTGATCATCCAAGTAGAGATCTTCCTTCGTCTCTCTTTACTGTGTATTTTGCAGTGTGGGTATGTTATTGTTGTTGTGGGTATGGATGAAACCAAACATTAATGATGAAAATAAACGAACTTTTAAAGAATAAAGGGGGTTTGATCGATGTTTTTGATGTATTACTTATTCTTGATTATGTGTTGTGGATTCTACGGGATTATGCCCTCTAAAAATCAAGTTCATTGGTGGTCTTTTATTATGCACTAATGAACCTCTATTTTTCTAGAATATTTACTTGATTGAATTGTTGTGACATGGATGCTGGCTAATCATATAAACTCGGCTGTTTAAATGGATGACCAGTGAATAATAATCCTTGTGTGAACACCCTGGTTAACCAAAAGGAAAGACTGAACTGAATAAATGGAATTTTCATATTTTAAAACTCCCTTTCTTTGTTCTGGTGATGTTGATTGTTGATTCTTGGAAAGTAACATATGTAGGTTCCGGGTGTAGTGGAAGTGCATTGGTGGGTTATCCCAACATGAATTTTAGCGTTAAAAACGATCAATCTGAGATCCATCATGATATAAAATTCTAGATCTTTGGAATATAACGAAGAACGAAAAACAAAGGAGGGAATCCAGGAACCATAGAGATAGGATCATCATATGTTGGTTATAATTAATTTAATTAATTCACAAGAATTACCTAGGTGGAATTCATTCTTCGTTGATGTCTCCATTCAAGATCCTAAGATTCATAGTTGTGTCTTATAGTACAAGTGTTGGATTCCTCTAGCGGTGATCCACACGTGTGCCACGTTTCTATGGATGTCGACGAAGGGATCTTCATGTGCTAGCATGGAAGAGCCTTCGCTTGCGATGTCTGCCTTTGATCATCATGATCTGGTAGATCTCTTTTGGTCTTGAGAGCATTCTTGGAGGAAGGAGTTCTTTCGGTCTTGAAAGAATTCTCCAGAATTGTTGTGCACAACCAAAACAATGGCTAGCTTCAATGAGAATAATGTAATTTGGATTTATAACAATTAGAATAATAAAATTAATTAATTACCTGATAGCATTTAATCATTTCATTTAATTCTAAGGAATACCCCATGTCTTAATAATAACAGTTGACTATTATTATTACTTGACATGCCCCCAGTGAATTACGCCTAATATTATTTAAATAAATAAATAATATTATTTCTCACATATCCCAGAATAATAAACTACACAGCCTATATGTATAAACATACAAAGTGTGTAATTTTAATTTTTCATTTTAATTTATTTCCTCCACCAAATGTATTAGACCTTAAGTAATGGCTTTTTATTTCTTAAATAAACGTAACCGAAGTACTCACTAATAAATATATATTATTCCTCCCACAATATATTCTCTCGGATAATTAGTGTCAAAATAAATGTGATTATAAGTCCTTGAATAATCATCAAACCATAGTTGGGAATAATCTTTATTCAACTTCTTAAACTAATATTTAACTGAGATACATGGAAAAACTTTGTGTGTGACTCTCTAGGCCTCTTTCTCAGTGGCATTAGGCAGAGCCTACCTAAAGTCCAAGCTTAGCGTCTTGAAACACACCAAGGCACCCATAGAGAAAGAAGTCGACATTGCATTGACGTGTCACCTCATACGAACGCTTACTATGTAATGTAATCCCTTTGTATCGATATCTCTCATCAAGCGGGTTGCATGCTAGTTCCATCAACCCATTTGCTCGATTATTCTTTCTTTGACTTCCCAGAATTGAACTTTCCCATACCTAACCATGGACATGGATTTATGTAGGCTATATCAATTCCATCAAAGGGCCTGAGATATCTACTTCCGTTGTAGAACAGAAGGGAAAAATCCTTCCTCGCATTATCTATTAATGCATTATTACTCGTGACGCACCCAATGTATCCTACCTCGCTGCGAACAGTGTGTCGTTACAGTTTTTTTCAATACATCTAAGTGCACGAGTTTTAATACCCGTCAATAATAATCTTAATGTCTAAGGACCAATACACACGTCCGTAGATAAGAACATCCAATGACACTATGAAATGTGGATTTCATATTGGCGGGTCTTGTTCTCATAATATCCCCCTGGATATTACCAAGAGTGCACACCATGAGAAGGTACCTCAATGTTTTATGAGTCCTCACCCCTAATGACCTGTATTATTTGTGCCCCTCAAATAATATCATCCAGACATATAACATATATTCAAGAGCGGTGTTATGGTACTTCTAGGTTCTCATCATAGCAGGGATCTTCTATGACCCTTTAATGCAACAGTAGTCCTTAGGAAATTATCACATGCATTATCACACATAAGAACAGTCAAGATGTGATAAGGTATTTATTAATGAATAAAGTACAAAGTAGTTGGTTCTAGGCCACCAACTCCAACAGACACCCACTTGGACTAGAGCCAACTGCTACCAATATTTAACCCGTTATCTCTCACATGATATTCATGCTTCTGCTAAGATTGGCTTTTAGTCATGGGGTCCACCACATACTCTTTCGTGGACACTCTACTCACTACAACTTCACACCTTTGATTGAAATCCCTCAAGAGGTGATACATCCAGAGTATGTGTTTTTTCCGTTGATGTGACCTTGGTTCTTTTGCAAGAGCCGCCGCTATAGTATTATCATAATACAATGTGATGGGATCTTTACTGCAAGGCACCACATCAAGCTCCTAGAAAAATTTCGGAATCTAGATGGATTCCTTGGCTGCATCAGAAGCCACTATATATTCAGACTCCACTATAGAATCAGTGATAACTGGATGCTTAGAACTCTTCCAGCTTACAGCTCCTCCATTGAGACAAAAAACATATCCAGATTGCGACTTCAGATCGCTCTGATCTCTCTGAAAACCAGCATCAGTATACCCTATGATGACAAGCTCCTCGTCTCCTCCATATACCAGGATCATATCCTTAGTTCTTCTCAGATACTTAAGGATAGTCTTAACAGTAGTCCAATTTTGTTCTCTTGGATCTGCTTGATATCTTCCTACCATGCCCAGTGCATAGGCAAAATCATGCCTGGTACATAACATGGCATACATGATGGATCCTATAGCTGAAGCGTATGGGATCTTACTCATTCTATCTTTCTATTGTTGTGTTTGAGGAAACATTTTCTTATAAATATGTAAGCCATGTGAAAATAGAACCAATCCCCTCTCCGATTGTGCCATACAAAATCTCTTTATTATCTGGTCAATATATGTACCATGAATTAGGCCAAGTAGCCTCTTGGATGTATCATGAATGCTCTCAATCCCTAGAATGTAGGCTACTTTACCCAAGTCTTTCATGGAGAAACACTTTTTCAACCAATCCTTAACTGATTGTAAGGCTGGTACGTCCTTTCCAATAAGCAATATGTCGTCAAAATATACTACTAGGATAATGACCACATTCCCATTAAACCAATTATAAACACATGGCTCACATTCGTTCTTCATGAAACCAAATTCTTTTATGGCTTCATCAAATCGAATGTTCCCTGATTTGGATGCTTTCTTTAATCCATAAATGGATTTTTGCAACTTGAAAACTTGTTTGGATTCACCTCGTGTCACAAACCCTTATGGTTGTGTCATATATACATCTTCACGAAGGTTCCTATTAAGGAATTCAATTTTGACATCCATTTTCCAAATCTCATAGTCATGGTAAGCTACTATGGAAAGTATGATTCTTATGGATTTAAACATGGAAACTGGCGATAAGGTTTCATCATATTCAATTCCTTGACGTTGTCTGAATCCTTTACCCACTATCCTTTCTTTATAGGTGCTAACTTGACCCTCCATGTAAAGTTTTCCCTTGAATACCCATTTTTTATCCAAAAGTCTTTACATCATCTGGCTCATCGACCAGAACCCAGACTTGTTTTTGATATATGGTATCCATCTCAGAATTCATAGCTTCTAGCCATCTTGCAGATTCTGGGCTTTCTACTACTTCCTTGTAGGATAGAGGTTCATCATTGTCCAACAATAATGATTCATCATCCTCGGTGACTAGTAAACCAAATCTCTCTAGTTTCCTTACCTCTCTTGAGCTCTTACGCTTACTTGTGTTTCTATAACCTCTTCCACATGTGCCTATGGAACTTTTTCCTGTACCAACTCATGTGTATCATGAGAATCAACTTCATCGAAGTCAATCTTGCTCCCATTATAAATTTTTAGGACGCGCTCCCTCTCAATAAAGACATCTTGTCTTGCGACAGTCACTTTCTTTTCATGAAGGTTATATATGTAATATCCTTTTTTTCCTTGGGATATCCTATAAAGATACACTTCGTGCCCCGGGGAGCTAGTTTGTTTCCTGAGAAGGCCTTAACAAATGTCTCACATCCCCATACACATGTATGCAACAAAATGGGTTTCATTCCATTCCATAGCTCGGAGGGAATTCCATTTTCCACCTTAGTTGGTACTCGGTTTAATGTGTATGCTGCTATTTGTAATGCATATCCCCAAAAGGATAATGGATGATCTGCATAACTCATCATCAACCTCACCATATCCAACAAGGTTTGGTTCATCCATTCACTAACACCATTACATTGTGGTGTATAAGGAGGAGTGAGTTGAGATAGAATCCTAGACTCCCGTAGAAGATCGATGAACTCTTAGATCAGATATTCTCCACCTCGATCGGATCAAAGTTTCTTTATCTTCCTAACGAGCTGATTCTCTACTTCATTCTTGAATTCCTTAAATTTCTCTAAGGACTCTGACTTATACCTCATTAAGTAGACATAGCCATATCTATTCAAATCATCGATAAAAGTAATGAAGTAAGAAAATCCACCACTAGATTCTATTGGAAATGGTCCACAAACATCCATGTGTGCCAATCCTAGAAGCTATGTGGCTCTTTCACCCTATCCATCGAAACATAGCTTGGCCATTTCACCGTTTAAACAAGAGTTACATCTATCATGTGGTTTTAGATCAGTAGAGTCTAAATAGCCATCTTGGAAGAGCATTGTCAAGCTCTTCTCGTTTACACGACCAATGTGGTGATGCCACAACTAGGTGATGTATGAGTCATGTGAGTTTGTTTCATTTTTGATTGCCAACACTTGGTTTTCATAATTTAATATGTACAATCCATTATTTAAATTTTCCATACCAAAACTCAAATTGTTCTTATAAAAGATACAACCCTTATTTCCGAACATGAAAATAAATCCATCCATATCCAAACAAGATATGAGAATTATGTTCTTGGTAACACTAAGGACATAATAACAGTTTTGTAAAACCAAAATTATGCCAGTCGGCAATGAGAGGTTGTAGTCACCAATATCCAATGAAGCCATCCTTGCGCCATTGGCAGCTCGAAGATCTGCCTCTCCTCTGGTGATCTTTCTAATTCTACATGTTTAATGGATTTGAATACGGATGTGATCCCCACAACCTTTATCTAATACCCAATGTGTAGAAATAGAAAGATTACACTCGATAACAAATGCACCTTTAGCATCCCCACACTTCTGGGTGCAGTTCCTCTTCCAGTGGCCTTGCTTGACACATGAAAAACATGTCGCATTTCGTTCCTTTCCCTGCCTCTAGATCTTCCCCTTCTTGGAGGGATGGTGCTCGGGGGCTTCAGACTGTTTATATGTTTTGGACCCTTTTCCTTGTCCTTCCTTTTCTTATTCACCATAAGGAATGTGGGGTTGTCACCCCCCATGTCCTTATCTACCTGGAGAATAAAGGTCAGAAGTTCTGATAGACACTTCTCATTTCCTCTCAAGTCATAATTAACAATGATTCTACAGAAGGTCTTGGGTAGTGATGATAGGATAAGATCTGTACACAACTCATCCAGTAATTTAATCCAGAAGATGTCCAAGCGTTCAATGTATCCAATAAGCTTGACTAAATGAGGCCCAGCTGGAGCAGACTCTCCAACCTTAGTTGTAAACAAAGAATTGGAGATCTCATACCTCTCATGTCTCGCCTTCTCTTGGTAGAGATCCTTAGGGTGATACATCATTCTATACATGTCCATATTTTCATGTTGCTTCAATAGCTCATTAGACATGGTCAATAACATGAAACACTGGACATATATTGCATCATCCATGTGTTTCGCATAGAGAGATATTTCCTCGTCACTATCCTCTTTTCCATACGAAACTACAATAGGCTCTTCTAGTACATATAATTTCCTTTCGTGGTGAAGGATGACGTGTAAACACCTCTTCCACTCTTGGAAATTGATTCTGGTGAGAAGGTTTTCCTCCTTGAGTATGGTTCACAATGAAAGGTTTGAAGTCATTTTCTTGTCGTTTCTACAAATTAATATGAGCAAGGGTTTAGTAATTTATTACAAAACTGAGACAAATAAATAAATTAATACTTATTAGTCTCCCTCTATTTTATCGAAATCCAATAGCCCTCACCATTGACTTGGGAATATTCTGTTTCCTGAATATTCTAGTGGCAGGGATCCATATTTCCCCTTGTATTACCCCAACTAGGGTTTGTTAAGAAACTTGAAGGGTTTTAATTAGGCATTCCAAATGACAATCGTATTAACCCGCAACTCCTTGATCTACTGAGTGGACTCCCCAATACTGAAATCCTTTTATTTCGGATTTCCTTAACCTTTGCCTCTTGGTCAAACCATGTCTTATTGTGGAAGTCAACCCTTGATGCAAACCAAGTCAAGTAAACCCAAAACCTTGAATTATAATTCCCCGATAATTGAAATCACCCCAACTAGGGTTGGTCAAGCACTTTGAACTATGGTTCGATTCTAACCAAGATTATGGAAGGTTATACCGAATTAATATTTCTTTGAGAGATTTCATCCTTATACGTAAATTTCCATTTTATTATCTTTGATTACTTGATTTTTAATATTAAGTGGGTGGTACTTAAGTGATTAACCATGTTTAAGATAATATTTGTGTATAATCCAGTCTTATTTTTGTTCTATCTTGCATACTTGTTATACTGAATAATTGTGTGATCGTGAAAACACACCAACAATAAATAAACCATGAAACTGATAGAAAAAAAATAAATGGTATGATTTTGAGCTTGTTCTATTGGTTAGTTTATCTAGCTGTTGATAAAATAACCCAAGACCTAGGGGATAAAACACTTTGAACCTTTTGGTTTCGTGTTTACATATATCCACCTGTCCAACTTTGTATCTCCTTGGATTGGTTTCACCTTGGCTCTTGACTTGTTCCGCCTCCACTAGCTTGGGAGCTCCATCAATTGTATATGAATTTATCTCACATGTAGGTGAGGGGTAAAAAGGGGTTTTTACATAACATAATCCTTGGGTGTGCAGGCCCTACATATTAAGGAGGAGAAGGCTCACAGGCCAACAAATTTAATTTAAATAAATAAATTAAAACAAACCATTCACATACAAAGGTCTTGGTCTAGTTCATGATCATCCATAAAATCAATGATATTAACACAAAAATAAAACTATCATTCAATTCTTTAATTGTTCTTGTTTAAGATAAATTGCTCTCGAATCAATTATTTATCTTTAATTAACCAATTCTTTTATCTTAAATCCTTTTTTGAATTTCCTTGAGATTCTCATCCATTATAATTTTAAACAAATGAATTCATTTAAAATTATCTTTGTATGTAACTTGTACCTTTGAGGCAACCCGATGAATTCCCATTCATTACACAGATGTTAAATTAAACACATATATATAAAAAACCTATCACGTGTTGTGCCTCAGCTTTACGCTTGCACTATGGTACATATTTTGAGGGTTTTTATAATTTAAATAATAATTTTTAATAAATATGCATAACTTTGATGAGTACACGGTGTGTAGTTCTAACTACACGACGTGTACTTTTATTCACCGTCCCTCCGAAGTACACGCCCGGGGACATGGCGTGTTAATCTACATCAGAAATTTTCAGAGTACATGATGTGTTCAATAAGACACACACCGTGTAGTTTCCATGTTACATGGTTTCCAGTTAGGAAATCCGTTTACATGGTACATGGTCTAACCCTGACCCGAAGGGACTACACACCAGGTCCAGTTGGACCACATGACGTGTAATCTGGAAACCGTGTGACATCTATTTCTGGTCAATACACGGTGTCATAAATGACTTCAATACACGACCTAATTTGGCGGACCAGCCCGATGCATGAACCTAGACTACACGACATGTACTTCCAAATACACACCGTGTATTCTTGTGTTGTACGGCCAGAAATGTTTGGCTCCTCTGGATGAGATCCTCTATTTTATTTTAATCAAAATATAAATAAAAATTCATTTCTGTATGGTGAACGAGAAACAATAGAGGAGGAATAGATATCGATATTCCGATTTAAAGAATGATTAATCTTGAATTGAAACAACTAAATTTTTAAATGTGTAAATCACAAACAAAAAACTGAATAACTATAATCAATGATATGACCCCTCTGAGACCACTTTTAGGTTCCGGACACAAAGTAAGTGTGTTGGTGGGTTATCCCAACTTGAATTTTAGAGTTAACAATGATCAATCTGAGATCTGTCACGATATAAAACGCCGGATCTTTGAAATAGAACGAAGAACGAAAAACAGAAGAGGGAATCCCGAAACCATAGAGATAAGATCATCATATGTTGGTTATAATTAATTTAATTAATTCACTAGAATTACGTTGCTTGAATTATTTCTTCGTTGATGTCTCTGGTCATGATCCTGTGATCCGTCTTTGCATTGTAGAATCCATGTGTAGGATTCCTCTTATAGTGATCCCCACATTTTCCACGTATCTATGGACGTCGCTAAAGGGATATCCAGGTGCTAGTGCGAAAGAACCTTTGCTTGTGATGTCTGCCTTTGATCGCCTTGATTCAGTAGTTCTCGCTCGGTCTTGAGAGCATTCTTGGAGGAAGGAGTTCTTTCCGTCATGAAATAATTCTCTAGAATTTTTGTGCACAACCAATATTATGGCTATCTTCATTGAGAGTAATGTAATTTTAATTTATAACACTTAGAATAATAAAATGAATTAATTTACCGAGGTAATTTAATCATTTCATTTAATTCGTAGGAATACCCCATGTCTTAATAATAACAGCTGACGATTATTACTACTTGACATGTGCCCAACGAATTTCACCTAATCTTATTTAATCAAATAAATAATATAATTTCTCACATATCCCCGAAAAATAAACTACACGGTGTGTATGTATAATCATACACGGTGTGTACTTTTAATATTTCAGTTTAATTTATTTCCTCCACCATATTTATTAGACCTTGATTAATGGCTATTTAATTCTTAAATAAATATAACTTCATTACTCGCAAATAAATATATATTATTTATCCCACAATATATTCTCTCAAATAACTAGTGTCGAAATAAATGCGATAAGGAATCCTTGAATAATTATTAAACCAAAATCGGGAATAATCTTTATTCAACTTGTTAATCTAATATTTAACTGAGATACATGGACACACTTTGTGTGTGAACCTCTAGGCCACTTTCTCAGTGACATTTGGTGGATACTACCTAAAGACCAAGGTTAGCATCTAGAAACATGCCATGAAACCCATAGAGAAATAAGTTGATGTCACATTGACGTGTCACCTCATACGAATTCTTACTGTGTTATGTAATCCCTTTGTATCGATATCTCTAATCATGCGGCTTGCATGCTAGTGTCATCAACCCATGTGCTCGATTATTCTTTTTTTTACTTCCTATAATTGAACTTGTCCATACCTAACCATGGCCATGGATTTATGTAGGCTATATCAACTCCATCAAAGGGACTGAGATATCTACTTCTGTTTTGGAATAGAAGGGACAAATTCTTTCTCTCATTATCTATTAATGCAGTATTACTCATGACACACCCAACGTATCCTACCTCACTGCAAATAGTGTGTCGTCACAATTTTCGTCAATACATCTAAGTGCTAAAGTTTTAATACCCATCAATAATAATCTTAATGTCTAAGGACCAATACACACATCCGCAGATAGGAACATCCAATGACACTATGAATTGTGGATTTCCTACTGGCATGTCTTGTTCTCATAATATCCTCATGGATACTACCAAGGGCGCACACCATGAGAAGGTTCCTCAAAGTTTTATGAGTCCTAACCCCTAATGACCTGTATTATTTGTTCCCCTCAAATAATATCATCTGATCATATAACATATATTCAAGAACAGTGTTATGGAACTTCTAGGTTCTCATCATAGCAGGGATCCTCTCTGACCCTTTAAGTGAACAGTTGTCCTTGGGACATTATCACATGCATTGTCACATAGTAGAACAATCAAGATGTGATAAGGTATTTATTAATGAATAATGTACAAAGTAGTTGGTTCTAGGCCACCAACTCCAACAACATAGATGCGGATGGGATCATCTTTTGACATGCGGTAGTTGGTTTGTTGATTTGAGGCCATGTGGGGATGTTTCATAGGGCTTGGTTTTATTCCAGTACATCGAGGGATCTCACGGATCCATTTTGTGGTTGTGAAGTTACAAGAGAACAGGGTGTGAATGCTTAGTTTGTTGTTTGACTGTTTTTTTTCCTTTCCTTGGATTTTGGCTATGCCTATTAGTTTCCTAGTAGTGCATAATTTACATAAATGGAATCACTTGAATATTAAAACAAGAATGTTTTAAATGGAGAATCATTTTATGGGAATGATTTTTGACATGGTTGTGGCTGTGGTGTTTCTTAAGAATGAATAGTAAAGGGGGGTGTTTGTGTTGGGCTAGTTTTAGGAACCCCAGACTAGGATGAGTTCTTATTACCTATATATATAATTATAGTTTTTATGTTTCTAATTCGCGCCCCACCCATGTTGATCACTTCATGCTGAACACCCCCATTTCATGGAGGAGGGTGTTTTTCCCAATACTCCTATGATTTTCTAGTTATTAACTCCTTTTTTTCTCCCTTTCCTGAATATCCCAAGATCCTTCAGGTAGGTTGTGACAGCTTGAGGTCCATTATAGCCCAAGATTATTGGGGCTATGTATTTTTGGTTGTTATCCCAGGTGTGTGTGGGCAGGTTGTTTCCCAACTGTCTTCGGGATGAGGCCCAGGTGTCTTTGGGCATGGCGGTAGTTGATCTGGCCCAGGTGTTTGCAGGCATTGTTACGTGTGGTTGTTGTGGCCAAGGTGTTTTCAAAAGGGATGTTTTGTAGTGATATCCCAAGTGTTTGCGGGTGGGATGTGTGTTTGTGGTAGCCTTGGTGTGTATGGGTGGGGTATGGCAGGGGGACTGCTGTGAGAATGGAAAGAGAGGTCCAATGTGTAGAATGTTTTCAATAACCAGTGGGAAAGTGGCATGGGGTACCCAAACGTCGATGTGTTATTACTATTACATTACTTGACTTGTGTTATTTAGGGAGTGTACCTTGGTGAGGTTTGGGTGGATAGTTTTCCTTTCTGGGTGTTTTTGTTATCTCTTTTCTCACGGGACATTAGAATGCCTCCCCAATTGTCCACAATATTCTTTGGTTTTCCCTTATGAGTATACTTGAATTCTCACCCAATTTATATATAGTTGCTTCAGTTTTCCAAGAGGACTTCAGGAATTGTGCGGGATCATACTAGTTCAGACATTGGGACAGTTGTTGTTGCCGTTTTTCTTTTATTTGGTACATTCTTTTGGAGTTTTCTTGTTCTATTATAGAATTTACTTTTGGACATGCATATGGGAATGGTTTTCTTTTGTATTTACTTTTACCTCCAGTATTGGTGTTGTTGGGATTTACTATCTTATCTCCATATCCTATTAAATAAAAAGTGTAATCCCTTCCATTTTGTGTGAATGTTTATACCCTTGGTACTAGTCCCCACTCCGGGACCTATTGAAGGTGGGTCTTGGGGGACATTATCTCTCCTTCAACTTGAAGAAAGAAGGGTCTGGAAATCTGTTCTCCCTTTTCTCATCCTGGTGAAGCCAGGTCATGACAGCATGGTGTAAGAGGATAGGTTGACAGATACGATGGAGTTCGGGGTTAGGTACAGTGAGGATTGCATGGGATGTTAGGGTGATAGTGCTATGCAATCAAGGTGCATGAAACAGGCCAGGGAAGATAGGCTTGGACATGAGATTTTAGGGGCCCCATATGATCTGATGCAAGGACTCTGGTCCTACCGAATGACCAAGTGAGGCTACACTAATTTCAGGATAGAGACCCTAGGGAAGTTACATGCATCATAATGACTTGTGTTCTTGTTTTTCTTGGGTATTTGGGGATTTAAAATGAATAAGATGTCTAAGAAAATTTCAAAGCATTCTTCTACACTACTCGAGCTTCAACATTCCTTGTTTACATTGCAGCTATGGAAACTGGACGATGACCACGAGTAGTGTGGGAGATCGAGGCCTAGGTGGTTGACTTGACTGATCGGCAGAGGACTAACCGAGAGGAGGAGGATGATCAATGGCAGAGGATGATTTTTTCCTTTCAGCGACAAACCCTCGGGAAGTATAAGGGAAGCACCTCGGACATGGAGACAGAGAGCGAGCTCAAGGAGCTGGTGATATCTTTCATATTGATATAGGATCTGATGAAGTATTGGGTTCCTCTGGCTGTAAGCCAGATGCGGGGAGTAGTGCATCAGTGGTGGATGCTCTACATTGGGGAGAAGAGGGAGGCTGAGGTTATGTGGATAGACTTTGAGAAGGAGTTCCGTGCAATTCCTCTCTTCCCTGATGAAGGCTAAGAAGAGACATAAGCTTCTCTCCCTTCTGTAGGGGAGAATTTCGGTGAGGGAGTTGGGGATAAAGTTCAATGATCTCCTTCGTTTTTCTCTGGACCTTTTTCTGGATGAGGAGTCTCGGGAGAGACGATTATAGGAGGCACTTGGACCTTATCTTCAATATTTTGTTACTCCCTTCACCCTACCGACATAATTGGAGGTCTAGAAGAAGGCTGAAGTGGTAGAAAGGATGCACAGGCTGGGAGGTGTGCCATGAGAGGGAGGCCAGTTGGGATTGTCAAAAGGGAAGGTTGTCAGCAATGGGCCTCCAGTGTCAGGGTCTTCTAGGTTTCGACCAGCGGGGACCAGACCCCAGTAGTTCAAGTTTCAATCTCCCAGTCATCACTCTTTCCATTCAGGCCTAGGACTGAGATGCTTCATCTGTGGCAGCCATGGGAACCTTCAGAATCAATGCCCAGACCGAGCACATTATAGTGGGGGTGGGCATGTTCAGTGCCCACCTCAGCAGTAGCAACTTCTAGCTAGGCCCTTTCAACCAAAGCAGCAGTAGGGATACCGAGATACCGCACATCTGAGAGTAGATGTTGTGGGAGGAGGCCAAACTCAGGGCGCTCCTCAGGGACCTCGACCAGGACGTGGTCGGGGAGGCGGCAGATAGCAGAGGGGTAGAGGATTTGGGCGTGGGAAGTTGCATGCTGTAGAGGTAGCAGTTCCAACAAGTTTGGAATTTGTCTGAGGTACAATTAGCATGTTTAGTACTATTATCTATGCCTTGTTTGATATTGGAGCTTTTCACTACTTTGTTAAACCCATTCTGGCCTGTGCTTTGGGTTTAGACGCAGAGAGACTTCCAGTTCCCTTGGTGTTGAGTACACTAATTGTGGTCATACCGATTTGTTTTATGTTTTTCGAGGGTGTAGATTGATGATAGGGCCACATCAATCCAACATGGATCTTATAATGTTGTAGATACAACCATATGATTACATCATAGGCATCGAATGGCTCTTTTCTGTGCATGCAGTTATCAACTGTTCCCGAAGAAGAGTCATGTTCTCCGATGAGGATGGTCGGTGTGTGCTTTTTGTTGGTGAACAGAGTTGTCAGGTGGGGAAACAGTGTGTGGAGACTCTTCTTTCAATTCCGGATGAGATTTAACTAACATCGGTGGATGCTGAGATGACTGATGTTTCAAGAGTTGTTAGAGAGTTCCTAGACGTTTTCCCGATGAGGTTGTGACTCTACCCCCTCGACGTGACACTGAGTTTGGGATATACTTACAACCTGGTGCCCATCCGTTTTCCATGGATCCTTATCAGATAGTTCCTTCTTAGTTGTGGGAGTTGCGGATCTAGATTGACAATCTGATGTAGAAGGGTTTTATCAGACCCAACGTGTCACAATGGGGTGATACGGTCTTGTTTGCGAAGAAGTCATATTGTGGACTAATGCTATGCATAGACAACCATAGACTGAATCAGGTAATGGTCATGATTCTTTACCCTCTCCCAAGGATAGATGATATCCTGGACATGTTGTTGGGAGAAGGATGGTTCTCTAAGATCGATCTTCGGTCTGGGTATCACCAGTTAAGGGTGATGGAGGGAGATATCTGGAAGACTTCCTTCAAGTGCAGGTATGGGAACTTTGAGTACGTTGTCATGTCATTTGGTGTTACGAATGCACATGTTGTGTTCATTGGGCTCATAAACTATGTTTTATGTGAGTTTCTGGACCATTTATTCATTGTGTTCATCAATGAAATTTTGATCTACTCAAGATCAGAGGAGGAACATACTAAACACCTCAGGATGGTCTTGGAAATCCTTCGACACCACCAGCTCTATGGTATGTTGTCGAAGTGTATCTTTATGACATGAGAAGCGCATTTCCTTGGACACGTGGTGTCTCAGCAAGGGGTAGTGGTTGACCTGTTAAAGGTTGAAGCAGTTGTTTCTTAGGAATCACCCAAGAATGTGACAGATGTTGGTAGTTTTCTAGGTCTGGAAGGCTATTGTCGAAGGTTCATACCCGACTTCTCTCAAGTTGCAACTCCTTTGACAGCATTGACCAAAAATGACCAAGCTTTTGTATGGGGTGAGAAATGTCATGCAGCATTCAGCTATTTGAAGGAAATATTGGTCACCGCTCAGGCACTCCGGTTTCTAGAGGAAGGGGTGTTGTTTGAGGTGTTTTGTGATGCTTCTAGACATGTCCTGGGGTGTGTGATGATGCGGCAATGGGGGGGTGATATCTTATGGGTGTAGGCAGTTACATCCTCATGAGAATAACTACACCTCCCATGATCTAGAGCTTACAGTAGTAGTGTTCGTATTGAAGTTTTGGTGGCATTACCTCATAGGGGAGAAATTTGTGGTATTCACAGATCACGAGAGTTTGAAGCATATCTTCACCCAAAGGGACTTGAACTTGCGACAATGAAGGTGGGTGGAGTTTCTTAAATAATACAACTTTGAGATCTCTTACACTAAAGGTAAGGTGAACATTGTGGCTGATTCCTTGAGCCAGAAGGCATGGAGAGAAGATGTTCAAGAATATGTGGATGTTTGGAAGGCAATGGTGGAGTTGGTTGTGCTACACCACGATGTAAGGGAGGATGGTGGTAGAGGTTGTCTATTTCCGATGACAGTATAGTCCACTCTACTGCGTCAGGTGGAGGAGTCTCAGTGGGGAGACATAGATTGTGAAGTGGTGCATGATCTGGTAAACCAAGGCAATGCTCTCGAAGGGTGGTCGGAGGATGGACAGAATCAGATGCTTTTCGAAGGTAAGTTGTTTGTCCCATAGATGATGTGCGTGGGAGTTCTTTTTGTGTTCCATAACAGACTAGTATTGGTACACCCTGGAGTTTCTATGATGTACTGAGGCCTAAGGGAATAGTTTTGGTGGCCCGGGGTGAAACAGGAAGTGGCAGAGTTCGTGGCAAGGTTCCTGGTGTGTCAGCTGGTGAAGGCTAAACATCATGTCCCCGGAGGATTTTTGTAGCCTTTAGATGTTCCCAAGTAGAAGTGGGATGACATCTTGATGGATTTCATCACAGGACTACCCCGAGATCAGGGAGGTTGTGCTGCCATCTTGGTAGTGGTAGACTGGCTGACGAAATCAGCTCACTTTATGACGATCAAGGAGTCAAGTGCAGTGGATTCCTTGGCACGGGGATACGGGGATGGTGTTGTGAAATTTCAAGTAGTTCCGAGGTCCATAGTCTCAGATAGGGATGCACAATTTACCTCATGAGTCTGGAGGGGATTGCAGCATGCTTTTGGCACCCAGCTACATCTCAGCACTACTTTCCACCCGTAAACAGATGGACAAACTGCACGAACCATCCATACATTGGAGTATATTCTACCAGCATGAGTTTTGGACTTCGGGGGGTCGTGGGAAAAACATTTTTCTTTAGTATAGTTTGATTACAATAGTAGCTATCACCATACTATTGGCATGGAACCTTTTGAATCCTTGTACGGAAGGCCGTGTAGTTCTCTTGTGTGATGGACCGTGGTTGGGGATGAAGGTGTTCTAGGACCATAGGTGGTGTAGAGCACAACTTAGAAAGTTCACCTTGTGTGTGAGAGGATGAAGTCAGCCCAGGACAGGCAGAAGTCATATGCCGATCATAGTAGGAGGACCTTGGAGTTAGAGGTTGGAGACCATGTGTTTTTGAAGGTTTCCCCTCAACGTGGGTAGCGAAGGTTCAGCAAGGGGAGTAAGCTCTCTCCTAGGTTCATCGGGACCTTCAAAGTGTTGGGACGAGTAAGTGAGGTGGCATATCAGCTGGCATTTCCACCTCATATGGGAAGGATCCACGACATTTTCCACGTCTCCCTTCTTCATCAATATCTACATGATGACTACAATGTCATTGACTGGTGAGAGATGGATATAGGGGATGATTATATGCTTGTGGAGAGACCAGTGAGGATCGAGGATTGGAAGGAGAATGTTCTTCATGGATGAACCATCCCTTTGGTTCATGTGTTGTGGAGGCTCGGTGGCCTAAAAGAGAGTATCTGGGAATGGAAGGCACATATGCTCACCCAATTCCCAAAGCTATTTTCAGTTTTGCTCTATTTTGTTTTGTACTTGATTGTGATATAATGCTGACTTTATTGGTTTAGGAGATCTTTTTTTCCTTAGCTTGAGAATGTTATAAAAGGTCTTGATATGTGGGGAATGGAGGACCTGATCCCTAATCAAGACGCATTAAGGAGGATTTGATTAAACCTGTGCGGGTGAGTCAGTGCCACCGAAAGCAGATTGTATCATAATATGGATGAAGGAACTCTCAGATTCATGTGTTGGGAAAATGTGATCCTTGGGTTTCTTTGTGGCTGTTTGGGGTGGTTTGTCCCTGAGAGGTATCTTTTGAGGTGGTTTTTTGGATCCCTCTCTTCTCTTCAGGTTTAGCTTTGATTCTCGAGGAAATAATAGTTTGAGAGGTATCTAATGTAATGACCTGGACCCTCCTGATCCATCCCTTTTCCAAATTTCTAGTGCTTGTCTTGCTCTGGACCCATCGGTTTTGGATCCTATGGGTGGTGTCTCGCTAACGGGATTCCATCACAGTTTCAACCATCAGTGACACCAATAGGTGTGTCACCAATCGGTGGTACACGATCAGTGTCTCCCTAATCGGTGTGTCACCGATCGGTGTGACACGATCAGTGTGCCAAAGATAAGTGTGACATGATCGGTGTTTCACCGATTGGTGAGACACATTCAGTGTGTCACTGATCAGTTCCACAGTGCCTTGTTCGGTTTTTCTTCGACAGTTTTTCCCATAACGCCACTTCTAATCCTTTTTAACCTTTTGAAAGTGGTTCAAATCCATTTTTATCCCCATAAACAATGTTTCAAATTCTTAAGAGTGGGAAGACACTCAATGGACCAAGACTATGTTCCCATGTAATATTTTCCACTTTTTAAATAAATTATTTTAAAGTCACAGCAGTTACGGACACCTCCCCATGAGAGTTATTAAATAACAATTAATCCCATCATGTGTAACCATCAAACTGCATTGTGAAACCACAATCCTCCTTTAAAGTCGGTCTAGATCTTCATATCCCTTAACTATGGGATCTCATCTTTATTTCACACTATAATTCCTCTCTTATTCTTCTTGGATGGGTTTTTTCTTCCCCTTTGTGGGTTTGGAGTCCCTTTTTCTGAGGCGAGTGGTGCGCCTGTGATAGAACCTTTCATACTCATCATTGGAGTCCTCAAAGTTCCTCCCCTGTAAGTTTTGCATCCCCAGTTCTTGGTGCGTGGCTAAAAATGACAATCTTTGATCATCCATGTAGGGATCTTCCTTCGTCTCTCTTTACTGTGTATCATGCGGGGTGGTTACACTATTGTTTCTGTGGGGATGGAGGAAACCAAACATTAATGAAGATAATAAATAGACATTTAATCAATTAAGGGGGTGTGATTGATATTTCTGTTGTATTTATTATTCTTGATTATTTGCTGTGAATTGTACGGGCTTATTCCCACTTAAAATCAAGGTCGTTGGTTTTCTTTTCTTGCGCACTTATGAACCTCTGTTTTTCTGGAATATTTACGTGATAGAATGGGTGTAATATGGAAGTTTCATAATCATGTAAACTCGGTTTTTTAAATGGATGCCCAGTGAATAATAATCCTTGTGTGATCACCGCATTTAACCAGAAAGAAATATGGAACTGAATAAATGTAATTTTTCAAAGTTGAAAACTCCCTTGCTCTGTTCCAATGATGTTGACTATTGATTCTTGGGAAGTAACGTGGATGAGGATGGGAACCTGTTTTGTCATTTGGTTGTTGGTTTGTTGATTTTCGGTCGTGTGGGGTCGTATGTTGTGGCATGGTTTGGTTCCAATACTTTTAGGGATCTCACGTATCCCTTTTGTGATTGTGACGTTACAAGAGAACCGGGTGTGAATGCTTAGTTTGTTGTTTGGCTATTTTTTTCATTCCTTGACTTGTGGCTATTCCTGTTAGTTTCCCAGTAGTGCAGAATTTACGTAAATGGAATCACTTGAATACGAAAACAAGAATGGGTTCAATGGGGGATTTTTCTTTGGGAATGAGTTTTGATATGGTTTTGGCTATGGTGTTTCTTATGAATGAATAGTAACGAGGGTGTTTGTGTTGGGACGGTTTTGGGATCCCTAGGATGGGATGAGTGCTTGTTGCATATTTATATAATTTTAGTTTTTATGTTTCTTACTCGTGCCCCACTCATGTAGAGAACATTGTACCGAACACCACCATTTCATGGGGGAGGGTGTTTTTCCCAACACTCCTCTGAGTGGCTCGTTATTAGCCCCTTTTTTTCTCCCTTTCATGAATATCCTAAGATCCTTCAGGTAGGATGTGTTGGAATGAGGTCCATTGTAGACCAAGATTCTTTGGCCATGGTAGTTTTTGTGGTTGGCCCAGGTGTGTTCTGGCAGGTTGATTCCCAAGTGTCTTTGAGATGAGACCTGGGTGTATTTGGGCATGGTGATAGTTATTCTGGCCTAGGTGTCTGTGGGAATGGTTACTTGTGGTTGTTTTAGACCATGTGTTTTCAAGCGGGATGGGTGATAGTCATAGCCTATGTGTTTGCGGGTGGGATGTGTGGTAGTGGTATCCTAGGTGTGTGTGGGCGGGGGATGGCAGTGGGACTACGGTGAGAATGGTGGGAGAGGTTTGATGCATAGGTTGTCTTTAATAACCAGTGGGAAAGTGGAGCAGGGTACCCAAACATCAATGTGTTATTACTGTTACATTACTTGTCTTGAGTTATTTGGGGAGTGTGCCTTGGTGAGGTTTGGGTGGATAGTTTTCCTTGTTGGGTGTTTTGGTTATCTATTTTCTCATGGTGCAATAGAATGCCTCCAAAGTTATGCACGAAAGTCTTTGGTTTTTCCTACTGAGTATACTTGTATGCTCACCCTACGTATATAAAATTTCATTCAGGTTTCCTGGAAGACTTCTGGGATTGTGAAGGATCATACTAGTTCAGATGTTGGGATAGTTGTTGTTGTCATTTTTCATTTATTTGGAACTTTATTTTGGAGTTTTCTTGTCCCTTTGTAGCATTTACTTTTGCACGTGCATATGGGAATGGTTTTCTTTTGGATTTACTTTTACCTTCGGTTTTTGTGTTGTCAGGATTTACTATATTATCTCCTGATCCTATTAAATAAAAAGGGTAATGGCTTCTATTTTGTGTAAAATTCTATACCCTTGTTTCTAGTTGCTACTTCAGGACCTATTAAAGGAGGGTCTCGGGGGTCATTATCTCTCCATCAACTTGAAGAAGGAAGGTTCTAGGAATCTTTCTGTCCCTTCTCTCATCATGGTGAAGGCAGGTCATGACATTAATGAAGTATTTTTTATTATATAAATTGTTCTTTTAGGTGTGATTTTTATTGATGTTATTGTTTTTTCATTCGAACTCATGTTTTAAAGGTAAACATTTGTTTTATAAATTGTTTTTGTGTAAGAAAGAAAGAATTTTATGAATTTTTTTTTATATAAAATAGGATTTTTAAGAAATTTTCTTGTTCAAAATATTGGTATTGTGGGTTTTCTATAAAATGATATTAACTTGATATTTTCATTCCAATATCAATTGGTTTGAAGATTATAATTATAGATAATTTTGAAAAAATAGGGGATTTTAAGGAATTTACATGGGATCCTTGTTTTCATGAAGGGTATAATATTTTCAAAACAAGATGAAATGGTTTAAAGTTATGAATTATTTTAAAATTGTGTAAGCTATTGAAAAAGGGGTTCTATATGTTCTTTTACTGGTTGAGTTGTATTTTGGATTGTCTTTGGTTTATAATGAGGTTTTATGGTTTATTCTTTGAAATGTGAATTGATCAAGTTTATGTTTCACATTATTAATAGTGTTCCTCCCATAGATTCTTCAAAGAATAGTGGAATGTTTTTTCATTTGGCAGATATTTAGGGAAATTTATCTAATTTCTTAAAAGTAGTTTCCCTACTTTTTTACTCCACCCAAAATCATGATAAATTGGTGGACCCAAAATACTCCATGTACATAGACCCCATCCAAGTATTTTTAAATCATTAACCATCTTTTTTCAATAATCGTTGAGGTCCTCTTGATGAATTGGAGTGGATGTAGAGAATTTAGGGAGATATAAATTCAATGGAAATTCTTGTGTATTAAAGATTAAGGTCGTTAGTTATTTATTTGAAGGAACTAAATGAGTTTTTTGGGAGTCGATGGTTCATTCTCAACTACATGAGTCCATGTTTTGGGAATTTTTCACAACAACATTTATTCAATGGCACTATCCCAAGGAACTGAAAGTGGATAAGGCCATTGAGATCCTGATACTTCGTCAGGGTGAGCAGTCGATGAAGGAGTATACATATTATTTCTAATACCTTGTATTATTTTCTCATGATCTTGTCATTAATGACACTTTAAAGGCTCTTTTATTAAAAATAGTCATTTTCCCAAACCATTGAGTGGTTGTATTGGAATCTAGAATAGCATATTTTGAGGAAGTAAATATAAGGGTCTTGTTAGTGGAAGCTAATCCAACAAAGAAACATTTGAAAATATATATTTTTTACTTTTATTGATATGAGTGAAGATATTATTTCTGACGAAAAGGCGTGGTTAGATGGGCCTCATTTGGAAGGGTAGGTTAGTGAGGTTCAGACTCACCAATGGATGGTTGCTCAAGAAAGAAGAAGATATCTCTCTTATGGGTTCTTTATACGGGTTCTTCGTGAGATAAAGATTGTTTTATTTTCAAGTGAAAAACAAATTTATGTTTTATGAGAGGGTAGTACCTATATTTCCCACCAATTCAATGGGTAAAAGATTATATATCATGATATATAAATGTTATGTAAATAGGTTAGTAATTCTATAGTTTCCAAAAGGGTGAGTGTGATTGTGTTAAGATCTACTATCAATAATACATGTGTATAAGTGAGAAAGTTTCTATGGTCATGGGTGGGTGTGAAGGTGTTAACATCTAATCGTAAATTTAAATATGAATATGGTTTTGAGTAGCCAGTGGGGGTCCAAACACCATAAAAGGAGTTCACCCACCAGGGATGGGTTGGCCAGCCCATAAGGTTGATGGGAGGAACACTGAAAACCAGTGATCAGAGCTAGATAGGGGGTGTCATGAGACATATAATGTGTGTTTCCATCAATGATTTGAATTTTCTAGATAGAGGGAAGTGACAAAGACATCTAGTGATTTTTTTAGGGGTTCACTCTTAAAACGATTCAAGTGTTTTGAAATGTTTCTTAAAAATATATGTGGGTTCAACATGCCATTTTTGTTTTAAATTTCTTTAAAATGGTTTAAAAAAAGTATTGGTGTTTTGAGAAAGGATGTTTGAAACTAATTGGTTAATTTTAAAATGGTTTTTTTATTTTAAAGTAAAATATTTGTAAATGGTTGGTTTTTTAATGGGATTTCAACTATGATATTATAAATATTTTTTAAAGGAGATTTAATGTCTATAAATTTTTCATCCTTGGTTAATTTTTATATCAAAGTTTTCTCTATTTATTTTGCTAAATATTAATATCACCAATTCAAATAGGATGGATATTAATAAAGAATGGATGGATACCTATCGTCTGAAAAAATAATATGAAGATAGAGTGAAAGAGTTCATCATGTTTTCAAAAGATCATGCTATGATCTTTCTCTAATATTTTTTCCGTGTTTACGCTACTTTTAATCAAAACAAGTTAGTATAGAGGAGTTTGAAGAATGCTTCATATGTCAAGGAATATATTGATGTTATAAATGCTGGAATAAACATGGGGGGAAAAGAGAATATAGCTAGTGACTGGTATAACACTGCGTTTTATGGATAATTTGATATGATTACAAGTGTAGACAATGAAGAAGAACATATCAAGGATGTGATTATAGATGTGCATGATGATGAAGACTGTATTAAGTAATTGATAAGGACAAATGAATGTGAGCTTCATGATTTCCCAAAATTGTTTGACCAGTTAAAGAGTTGTGCAAAGATTCCATTGTATGATGGTTGCACAAAATATACAGACTTGTCAGTTGTACTAAAGCTATATAATTTGAAAGCATACAATAGATGGAGTGATGCCAGTTTTATGGAACTACTTGCTCTCTAAATGGCATGCTCCCAAAAGATAATGAGATATCGACTTGAACATATGATTCCAATTGATTGATACTCTCGATGGGTATGATCTCTGAAAGAATATATGCCTTCTAGAATTATTGTATACTATTTCAAAAGGGCCACAAATCACTTAGAGAATACCCAAAGTGTCGTGCTTCTCAATACATGAAACATGAATCCGGACCTATGAAAGTTTCATGGCACTTTCCAATATTTCTAAGGATTAGGCACCTATATGGAAGTTAGGAGATTATAGAGCAATTGACGTGGCACACATATAGAAGAAATAAAGATGGAAAACTAAATCATCTGGGAGACTCTCAACAGTGGAAGATAATTGATCGGGTGTATCCTGATGTTTGAAAGGAGCTGAGAAACCTTCTTCTCATGTTATCTATTGATAGAGTGAATCCTTTTAGTTTTCAAAGAAGCACTCACAGTACATGGCCAGTTATGTTGGTTAATTATACTTTTCCACCGTGGTTATGCATGAAACGAAAGAACATCATGTTATCTATTCTTATATCATAACCAAAACAACCGGTTAATGATATTGATTTTTATTTGGATCTGTTGATTGAGGATTTGAAATTATTGTAGGATTTAGGTCTTACGATATATGATGCTTACAAAAATGAAAATTTCACAATGACATCCATATTATGTGGGATGAAAAATGAGTTTCTTTCTTATGAAAATTTTATGGATATAGCGTTAAATGAACTCTTGGTTGTCCCATCTATGAACAAGGTACAAAATCAATTAGGTTGAAACATTAATCGAAAACTATGTTTCTAGTACATCACAGATTTATACCCGTACGACATACGTACCGATATTGGACAACATCATTTGATGGAAGTTTAGAAGAACGTACACCACCATCTCCACTAACAGGTGATCAACTATTTAAGAAAGTTAAATATGTGGACAATGCTTTTGGTAAACAATTTTGGAAAAACCTTACGAAAACCGGTTGGAAAATGAAATCAGTTTTTTTGAATTACCATACTTGAATTGTCTATATGTTAGACATTTTCTTAATGTTATGCATTTTGAAAAAACTGAATGTGATAGTGTTATTGACACATTGATAAATTCACCCAGTAAAACGAAGGATGGAATTAAGGCTTGGTTGGACATGGTTGACATGGGAATATGAGAATCGATGTCACCAGTGAATGGTGAAAAATGAACATTTCTTCCTCCCACTGCTTACAATATTTCTAGGTAGGAGAGATATCAGTTTTTCAACTTTGTGAATGATGTAAAGGTTCCAGGGGGTATTTATTGAATATCAAGAACATCATATCAATGCACATTTTAATGTTAAAAGGTCTGAAATCGTAAGACTGCAATGTTTTGATATAAGATCAAATTATTATAGGTTTTCATTTCATTTTTCCCAAGAATGTTTGTTATACATTAATGAAGCTTTGTTTCTTCTTAAAAAATATATGTATAAATGTTATAGACCCAACGAAATTGCTTACTATGGAAAGAGAAATTGTCATCATATTATGTGAATTAAAAATGTTTTCCCACCAACATTCATTGATATTATGGTTCATTTCATGGTTCACTTGGTGAGAGAGATTTTTCTATGTGGTCCTATACATTATAGATGGATGTACCCGACTGAATGGTATATGATGATTTGTAAAGGTTGTGTTAGAAATCGAATTTGGTTAGAGGTTTGTAATACAGAGCGATATATTGTTGATTAAGCCGTTGAATTTTGTACCAAATACCTGTCCGGTGTGAAAATCATTGGTCTAATGAAATATCGTCACACTGGGCGACTTACAGGTGAAGGAATTTCTTGAAAGGAGGTTGTCAGAATCAATATTACAGATTGGGAGTAGGCCTACCTTTACATTTTTCATAACTGTTGGATATTGACCCTTGTGTTGAAACCCAAAAATAAATTCTTAGGAATTCAAATCCTTCAAGGGATGAAAAAGGGATATCAAATAAACATAATCAAAAATTTATAGGATGGTTTTAGGCCAATATTTTTAAGGAGTCAAATAAAAATCCAAACTAAATTTCAGAACAACTTCGATGGCTAGTCAGAGGACCAAGTGTGTACGTATTATCTTACAATGCTTATGTAATAAATGGTTATACATTCTATACTAATTTAAATAATGAAGAAAATCCCACATAGAATATTGGATTTACACTTGTGGCTGAAGTGATTCATGTTTCTAGTGCTATGGACATAAATCCAATTTATGCGAATATGTCATATTTTGGAATAATCAAAAAAATATGGGAGTTGGATTATATGACATTATGAGTGATGATTTTCAATTAATGTGGGTTGATAATAGAAGTTCTATTAAAATAGATGATTTGGGATTTGTGAATGTTAATTTCAATAAGGAAGGGTACAAAGACGAACCGTTTATAATGGAATCATAGGAAGTACAAGTATTTTATGATCCAGATCCTACAAAGAAACTGGTCAATTGTTCTATTATCGACAAAAATCACTGAAGAGTATGATGAAAATTCAACAGAGGATGACCATTTCATTGGGATGTCGTAATCATTTTGTAGATTTCCCAGTGTAGATTGTTTTTTTTATGTCAGAGGATAACATAATTAAGGGATTTGGATAGTTTATAGAGGGGTCAAATCCCTTCAGCATTAAAAAACGTGAGTTCAATAATCAGGTTATATAGTTTTTTCTAATATACATCGTGTTACATTATGTTAGTACCTATTCACTGCTGATTTTATGTTATCTAAATTAAATATTAAACCACTTTTTTGGATAATGACATCTTCACATTATGATGCTCCCAATCCCCAGGCACAATAGGTTTCTCAACTTGCTGCTTCTCGCAGTGAAAACGAACAACAAATTTCTCAACCTGTTGCCTTATGTTAAAATCTATTAGTTTTTACTTTTATGTTACCTAAATTAAATGTTAAAAAACTTTTTCAGATAATAACTTCAACATGTGATGATGCTTCCAATACCCTGGGAAGATAGGTTTCTCCCCCTGCTACTACTCGCAGTGCAGATAAACAATAGGTTTCTCAACCTATTGTTGCTCACAGTACAGAGGTACAACCACCATCCGCACATGTCGATGCTTGTCCTCCAGAGCTAGAGGAACATATTAATGATTATGGATATTAAGAAATGAAAGGTGAAGAAACACCAGTGACACAAAAAAAATGATTGCCATTTTTTGATGGTATTATAAAAAATCATTATGACTAAAGAGAAAGGCATCAAATAAGTGATTGGATGGAATAAGCGGGGCCAACATGTTAACCCCAACAAGGAAATGTTTAGTATTTACATTGTAATTTTCACAATTCAATGTGTGGCGATTGATGTAACTTCATGGAACAATTATGTGGTTGAGATTAAGACACTAGTTTAGGGAGATATTATGGTAACATTTTGATATCATTGTTTTAATTTACCAAAATATCAATAATGAAACATTGTATTAAACTTCATTATCTCTTACATAGTGCATTTATATTAGATGACTCACAAAAAGACTATGTATTAATCATTGTTGGAAGGATTCACAAGGGGTTTTTTCACACTTTTAATGAAATATCATCTTAATGATACTGAAGGGAAAGTAAAACCTCACCCACCTCTTATTTATACACACCTGATAACCCAAGAATCATGGGATGCATTTACTGGTCATCACGCAAAGCATTATTCTCATGTAAATTGTGTCTCGTAATACGTTTTTTGATGGTATGTCTATTCATCACATTGATTGAAAGTGTTTTATTTACGAAACAAAAACTTAGTGCTAAAAAAATCAACGGACATCAATACTAGCGTACCCCTACCATAAAGTAAGGATGAGGTACACAACAATTGAAAAAAAATTGGTAAATATTTTAAATCTACCATAATACTTTTATGTGACATAAAAAACACAAATAACTATATTATTTTGTTTATATATAGCATGAAGAGTCCAAATCCACAACCACTTCCATCCCATTCCATGTGCTATGGAAGGAGTTGTGTGTATCTAAAGATGGAAAAAATAGATGACAATGTAGAAAAGTTGTGGGAAACATGTGTAAGTATGGAATAATAATTTTTTTTGATTTAAATCACTAATACATAAAAATGATTAATTATTTTCCTATATTTTATATCTGACATGGTCATAAGAATCAATAACACCCACACTGAATGCAGACATACTTTCAGTGGCATTAAAGTAGCCAGAAAGGAATGGCCACATCAGAGGTGCATGTTTTGGGGTGACACCCCGAACATATTTTGAGAAAAAAATAAGCAGATGATCAAAATAAATAAATGAAAAATATGAGGGAAAATTTATCTATGTTTCAAGAATAATTACAATACCAGAGAGAGCAGATTGCAAGTTTGATGGGGGGTTGTAAAGAGAAGAAATAACACAAGAACAACTCGCACGTGATGATCCCGCCCCACCCTCCACTAGTTTTGAGGTGATACATTCCCCTCAAAACAATTTCTAACTGAGGTAGTCAATTTTATAAAAATTGTTTCTATGAAATGTGATTCATATAGACACTAGACACCGATACCATTCTTATATCGATATTCTACAGGGTGAAAATGACTGTGATTTATATCTATCAACACCCACCCCCACCTTATAGTGGGGGATACAATGTTCAATATCTATAATGAAATTATACACAATAGACCACATCCTATAGATCATGTCAGAGTGTCAATTACTGTAGCCATAGAGCTGAGCGTTGAGCTACCTGTTCCAATTGATGATGCAGATATTCAAATGATCGAACAGCCTATGGGAACATTCATCCCATAGCCATCAAATCTTGTAAAAAAACATATTGACAATGAGTTATTCATTACCAATTTAATTTTCAAGCTAAACCATAAACATTTAATGAAAAAAGGTCTGAACCGATGCAATTATTACAAATGGACAAAGGGAAAGTGGTGAAATGAAAGACCAGTTCAAAACCATCTCAAGGATCAAACAATTGATCATAACGATATAACCAAATCACGTTAACCCCCCCCCCCCCCCCATTCTATATCCACATTTATTATCATTGAATTCTCTTATGGATATGAAGTTGAAATATAGAGGTAATCACATAATTGATTTTGAAGAAAATATTTATAGAGGCGAAGATTCATTATTCCTTGGTGTTGAGAGTGAAACTAAAATCCATGACTATGATTAGTTAGGAGGCTCAGTTGTAAATGTTTCCATGAGGTATGTTTTCATGATTTGATTTTCCAAAAATGATATACTATAATAATTATGACTAAAAACATTTTATATTTTTTGCAGGTGTATATATGACAAACAATTGAAGGGATTTCCCCATGAAATAAAATTTGGACTCGTTAGTCCTCACATCACATCTACAGAACAAAAAGACATAACTACAAAAAAAAGATGGTGAAATAGTAGCAAGACTTCCCAAATCAGTTAACACCAAAATTATGGATGATACACTCTTCTTAATACCAACGATACAGGGGTAAAAAAATATAATTTTATCTTATCAAATATATTTTAATTTATTTCATTACTTATTCTTTTTTGTGTTTTTAGGTAGCATTGGATGCTCATTACAGTCAATTTGGATACTCCAAACATTTATTTTCTAGATTCAATGCATGTATATCTTGAAACCTGACCACAAATTATGGTTTTTTTCAATTTGTAATACACTACATCCAATATTCTACTAAACATCAAGTTATATAATTTATATCATATTTTAATGAGGATTATATTATGATAGGGCGATGAGTGAATATCGGTGACATCATGTAATGAGCACATGGGAAAAGGACAAGAAACCTCACAAGCACTATGACTGGAAACAAATCAGGGTATATATAATAAAATTTCACTATCCAAACACATAAACAAATTTACCACTTTTTCTCAATGTTTCTGCAGTTCTTGAATCAAATAAATGATAAAGACTATGGTTATTATGTTTGTAAATTTATGAAGGAGATCATATTCCATGAACAAACCAGCATCCCTGAATAGGTATTTTTGAAGATAATTGATATTTCAGTTAAAATACTTATTAATGATTTGCATGTTTATATTTTTTTAGTACTACAATGATTACTGAAAACAGTCATATTCACAAGACAATATAGATAATCTTAGAAACGAATAAGAAACATACCTAATAGAAGAATATACAAATATATAATGAAGATAGTAAACTTCTCAAATAATTTCAACTTTAATAATCCTATATGTCTTATATTTCACTTTGTTTGATGGTATTGTTGTGATTTATAAAGGCTAAACGCCCCACTAAAAGTCATGTCTGTTGGTGGTCCTTGTTTTTGAAATAAATGAATTACATGTCGATTGGTTTTTTAAAAGAAATTGGTAGTCCTCATTTACAGGTTATTTGTTTTGTTGACAGACCATAAAAGATAATGAGTATCTAGAAGGGGTTTCCCCGTCCATTGAGTTTGTTGTGAAATCTTGAGGCATAATGGGAACAGAAGCCCACTCCACTCTTTAGTCAGCCTAGTGAAGAAATAACTCTCATATATTCATTTGTAGGTCCTAAATATTTGAAAGTTGGTCCTTTACTGGGCCAAATAAAGCTATACAGCAGAAGGAGGATGTTATTCTGTGTTAACTGTACTGGGATCAAAGATATCACAACAGAATAAATGGATGGGGAAACCCCTTATGGATACTAATTTATTTTTGTGGTCAATCAACAACACTCATAACCTATAAATGAGGACCACCAATTTCTTTTAAAAACTCAATCAACACACAATTCATTTAGTGAAAAAAAACAACTGACATACTGAAAACTGAGTAAATACATTCAAATTATTTTGATACTTTAATACAATGATCCATCAGTTATTTTTGATGTATAGTAATCATCCACACCTCAATCTGACACACAGTGTCACCAGTATAACTCCAAATGTTTCTTGTTATTTAAAATTGACATTAATTCAAGTAAAAAAACACCACTAACAAACTGAAAATTGAGGAGGTGCATTTGGAATGTTTTGATACTTTAGGACAATGATCCATGAGTCATTTGTGATGTATAGTAATAAACCCCACCTCTATTAGATGAACGGTGTGACCGGTGTGACTAAAAGTGTCTGCTACCAGATTAAAATTAACATTTTAACTAAAAATGTGTCACTGACTAAAAACCATGAAAACATGCTATGATTGTCATCTAAAATACAGATAGTGATTTGTAAGTCCTTTTTTGACATATATGAAGTAGTCTCACATCAAAATGAGGCACTATGCGACCGTTATTACTCAAATTGCATATTTTTATTTTGAAATGACATTTTAATGAAAAAAAACTGACATACTGAAAACCCGAGGAAATGCATTCCAATTTTTTTGATACTTTAGGACAATGATACATCAGTAATTTGTGACATGTAGGAGTCATCATCACCTCAATATGACACATGGTGTCACTGGTATGACTCCAAATGTGTCTTGTTAATTAAAATTGACATTAATTCATGTAAAAAACACAACTGACATACTAAAAACCTAGAAAATGCATTTTTATTGATTTGATACTTTGCAAAAATGATCCATGATTCAGTTTTGACATGTAGAAATCATCCCCACCTCAATTCGATGAATGTTGTGACCGGTGTGACTAAAAGTTCACAGTATCAGTTTAATATTGACATTTTAACAAAAAATGTATCACTCACTGAAAACCAAGAAAACACGCTATAATTTCCATACAAATTAAGGATAGAGATTCAAAAGTCCTTTGTGATGTTTTTGAAGCAGTCTCATATCAAACCAACGCACGATGTGACTGGTACAACTCAAATTGCATGTTTTTGTTTTGAAATATCATTTTAGTGAAAAAACACAACTGACATACTGAAAACTGAGTAAATGAATTCTGATTATTTTGATACTTTAGGAAAATTATCCATCAGTCATTTTTGACTGGAAGGAATCAACCTCATATCAATACGATGCATGATGTCACTGGTGTGACTCCAAATGTGTCTTGTTATTTAAAATTGACAATAATTCAAGTAACAAAACACAACATACATATTGAAAATCAAGAATATGCCTTCAGATTGATTTGATACATTATTAAAATGATCCATTAGTAATTTGTGACATGTAGGAATCAAACCCAGCTCAATACAATGAACAGTGTGAAAAGTGTGACTTAATGTGTCAGTTATCTGTTTAAAATTGACTTTTTAACTCAAAATGTATCACTCACTAAAAACAAAGAAAACATGCTTTGATTGACTTCCAAATTAAGGACAGAGATTCGTAAGTCCCTTGTGACATGTTTGAAGTAGTATCATGTTAAACTGACACACGATGTGACTAGTATGACTCAAATTTCATGTTTTTGGTTTGAAATGACATTTTAGGGAAGAAACACAACTCACAAACTGAAAACTGAGTAAATGTGTTACGATTGTTTTGAGAATTTATTAAAATTATCCATCAGTAATTTGTAATGTGTAGGAATCAACTTAACCTCAATCTGACGCACGAAGTAACCGGTGTGACTCCAAGTGTGTCTTGTTATTTAAAATTGACATTAATTCAAGTAAAAAACACAACTGACATACTGAAAACTGATCAAATGAATTTATATTGTTTAAATACATTTAGACAATGATCCATGAGCCAATTGTGATGTGTAGGAATCAACCACTTCTCAATCTAACGAAAAATGTGACCGGTGTGACTAAAAGTGTTCGCTATCAGTTTAAAATAGGCATTTTATGTCAAAACATGTCACTCATTAAAAACCAAGAAAACACACTTCGATTATCTTCCAAATTATAGACAGTGATTTCTAAATCCTTTGTGATGTGTATGAAGTAGTCTCACATCAAACTGACGCACGATGCGACCGGTCTGACTCAAATTGCATGTTTTCAGTTTGAAATTACATTTTAGTGAAAAAAAACAATAGAAATACTGATAAAATGAGGAAATGCATTCTTATTTTTTTGATACTTTAGTAAAATGAACCATCAATAATTTGTGATGAGTATGAATCAACCAAAGCTCAATACAATGCACGGTGTCACCGGTATGACTCCAAATTTGTGTTGTTATTTAGAATTGACATTAATTCAAGTAAAAAAAATAAAATTGACATATTGAAAACTATGCAAACACATTCATATAGTTTTTATACACTAGGAAAATGTTCCATGTGTCAGTTGTGATGTGTAGGAATTAACCCCACCTCAATATGATGAACGGTGTGACTAAAAGTGTCTGCTATCAGTTTAAAATTGACTTCTTAACTCAAAACATGTCACTCAATGAAAACCAAGAAAACATGCTCTGATTGACTTCCAAATTAAGGAAACTGATTTTTAAGTTGTTTTTGGTGTGTATGATGCAGTCTCACATCAAACTGACACACGATGTGACCAGTATGATTCAAATTGCCTATTTTTGGTTTGAAATGACATTGTAGTGAAAAAACACAACTGACATAATGAAAACCAAGTAAATTCATTTAGATAGATTTTATACTTTATAAAAATAGTCCATCAGTCATTTATGACATGTAGGAATCAAACACACATTAATACGATCCACAATGTCGCCGGTATGACTCCAAATGTGTCATTTTTATTAAAAATTGACATTTTTTAATTTATTCTTCATATTAAGGTTTGATTTATTTATTTATAATATTACTAACATAATATTTTTTTATTATATAGGTGGTACCATTTTCTTGAGTTGGGATGAATTTTTTAGTGACTATTACAATCAGAGGACATTTTTTATAAGGGACCGCAGGCATCAAAATAGAAAACATTAATGTTTGTAAATATTTGTTGGATATTTGTAAATGTAATTTTATAAAACATTGTTCAAAATGTATATACAAGTGTTTTTTGGTAAATAACATGAGTGAATATTTTTTATTCATGATGTCAATTAAATGTGTATAACATTTTTTTCCAAATTTTTGTGTGCGTTTCTTTTTTTTTATCATTTTCATTTTGTATGTGATTATTTTGTGTATATATATATACACTATGAGTGGTTATTTTTTAGAAGGTTTTTCCTAGTTTTTACAGGATATTTTTACTGGTTTGATTATTTTGGCCACATGTTTTTTTTAGGTTGATGGGTGTGCTTTTATATGAACAGCATGCCCAGACAGGGAATCCTTTATTAGCACTAGTTGAAGCGCTGATAAATGGAGACTTTATTAGCACCTTTTAGTGCTTATAAATGGTAACCCCATTTTATAGTGGATCGATTAATATCACTTTTTTAGCACAAATAAATACCTTTTTGAATCGATAAAATCATGTTTTGTGGTAGTGTGACATCTGGATGAAAAGTTATGATCGTTTGAAGTTCAAGTCACATTTTCTACTTATATTAAAATATTAATTAATTCTTTGATCTAGATGTAAATTTAGGATCCATGAGATATGAAATCAAATATATATATGATCTCCTCAATTTCATGACCTAAGGTAACCCCAATCAATATATTTTCAATGTAAAAAATAGAGTGGAAGCCCTCCAAAATTATGATTTTAGTTGGGATTCCCAAATTTTTCGACATTGGATGAAATTTATTCTTTTTTTAAAAGGATATTCTTGTACTTTTTCTATGGAGATATAATTTATATCTAGGTATTAGTTTCATATAGATATTATGTTGTGCAAATATTAATATTTTTCATATTTCACTACTACAAAATAGGGTTTTATCAGTGCTAAAAAGCTTTTATCAACCCTAAAAAATCACTGATAATTGAGGAGATATTAAATGGGGGTCCCTTTTATTAGAGCTCAAAATAATGTTGATAAAAGTCAAAAATAAAATATAGAAAATTCTATAAATCGGAGGAGGACCCACCCCATTTTAACAATGCTTGACCCCCTTTCAACAGTGCTAGGAAGCCACACTGGCGCGCGCCACTACCGCACCTTTAATAGCACTAGGATCACACCACCCCCCCCCCCACCCTTTAATAGTGGTAGCACCCCCTGCACCTGCCCGCACACCCCTACCTCTGCTTGGATTTGGACCTGAGACCTCTCCCTTGTGCGACTCCACCTTTACCACTTGTCTATCTTGTTTTGTTCTCCCCTTGATGTTATATCTATTTATTTATATATATATTTAGTTATATTTAATCATATATTAATATGGATTTATGTTATAATAAATATATTTAGTTATATTAATATATATATATATATTCGTATATATATGGTTAGTTATATTAATATATTTATATATTTATATTTATATTTATTTATATATATAGTTATTTTTTTGTATCCGTATATTTATTTATATATTAATATATATTTATAATATTAGTTTCAAATACATTTATAAATATGTTTTTTTTGTTAATAAATAAATAAATAAATAGGTACATATATACAGCATATATACACATGTATATATATTATACATATGTGTACCTGTAAGTATAATTATACATATTTATATATATTTATATATATTTACATATATTATATATTCATATGTTAGAATATATAGATAATATATGTCAGTTTCTTAATACAGACACACACTAATATATATATATATATAGACACACAGACACATTATATAGAAATATAAATATACAAATATTTGTATTTAAAATAAAATAAATATTAGTTTTTATTTATAAAAGGCATATATGTTGATTAATACATTTTATATGTATATATATTTATTTATTTATTTATAAAATTAAAATTTTATGTGTGAATATATAATATATATATATTATTATATATTTGATTATAAATAATAGTGCATTATGAAAAATGATAAACTTTCAAAGCCATAATACGAATATGAATAAAATACTTATTACTAAATTTATTCTCCACTAAAAAGGGGAAAAGAACCCCTGAAATTCCATCGAATGTTTTAAAATATGGGTATCCCAACTAAAAACTCAATTTTGGAGGGCTTTAGGCCTTTTTTGGCCTCAAAAAAATGTGATATAGTGCCCTTCTTTGTCACTTTTGTGTATATCTCATTGCATGCTTCGATTTGATATGCGGTAGAGCTCAAACGGACACCCGGATTAAAAGTTATGGTCGTTTGATGTTTGAGTTACGTTATCAACTTTTTTTAGATCTTTTATGAGTGTTTCTTGTGTCTCCAAATTGTTAATAAATTATCATTACTATATAATAATTATCACATTACCAATTAATAATATTTTTTAAAATATTTTATAAGTCATTTTCACTAAATAGCTTATATATTAGGTGTAAATGTCTATTTATACATATTTAAAACATATATAAAATATAGATATTATATTCATATCAATATAAATATATTTAAATATTAATGTATTATTTTTAATCAATTTTTTGAAATATACCCTTTATTAGCACTAGTAAAATAATCACTGAAAAGACCTCCCTTTATCAGCGCTACTAAAGAAGCACTGATAACGGGAGTCACTTTAACAGAGCTAGAAAAAGCATTGATAAATGGGGTTCCATTATCAGTGCTAAAAAGAAACTGATACAGGAATACATTTAACAGTGCTTTTTTTGTGGCACTGTGAAAACCAATTTTTGTGGTAGTGTTTTTTATGTTTTTAAAATTCAATATATACATATATATTGTGGAAAACATATGATAACCAAATTATCATTAATTCTTTAGATCAAGGTGAAGGGTCTCTTTATGTTTTTGGATCTATTATGGAAAACCCTAACACATGGTATCTAAGCTATAATATTGCAAGTAACCCTCTATTGGTAATGAAGGTAATCACATTACCCCTTTTTTTACCTCTTTATGGGGTGGTCGGGATCCATTTTACTGGTTTGCTTTTTTTCCCGACTTGTGTAATATTTCTTTGGTTGATATTTTAATATAAGGACTACCTTTACTTAATATATATATATATATATATATAATATAAACAATGTTATATAATTTGGTATATAAATTTAATTGTATAAATAAACATTTAAACATATTTTTACTTAAATTTTATTTTTAAATATATATATATTGAAATGAATATTAATTATCCATTTTATTTAAAATAAAAATTTATCCATTTTAATTACCATATATAAGATACAAATATGTATATACCTACAAAAATTCACCTTGAATTCTTGAGTGCCGAGAGAGGAGAGCCATCTTGGGAATGGAATAGGAGGAGAATCGCACAGACGGAGCATGGGGAGGAAATAGAAGACCGCTTTGACGTGCATGCCGCCAAGACACGTCACTGTGAAGTGTTTCATGGACAAGAAACCATGAAGTTCTCGAATTTCCATGGGTTGTGTGCTACCGTCAAGCTCTGCCACCACCGACCGCCATTATCACCTCCAACTGTTGTCTCTTACCATCGAGTGTTATGATGGAGATTTTTTTTCAGCTACTACCCACCATTGCGGTCAAAGGTGGATGGTGCACCAACCCCACCTAATAGCATGGTAGGTGGAACCAATGAGAGATGTCCATGGTAGGTGGAATCCATGAGAGAAGTCCTAAAGTAGGTGGAGGATTGGTGGGAGTTGTGTCAAACTTGAAACCTCCCACCATTCCTATTTAATAAGGGTCACGGGAGCGTCCTTCATCATTATTTGATCCCATAGAGCTCTTCCATTTAAGATAGCCTTGTGAGATCCATGTGTGAGGAAGAAAGGGAGATGTGGGAGGGTTATATTGTAACATTTTTTTTTTGTTCAATAAAATTCATGTTTTCTCTTTGAATTCATCTCTCTCAGTGGTCTGAAAAACACTAAAAGTGGTATCAGAGGGATTTATGGTGCCACAAAGGTGAGCAGTTGAGTTTTTCTGGTGACTGGAAAATTCATGTTGCTCGAAATCCTATTTTGAAGGCATATTTTGGAAGTTCGTGGCGAGCCAATTTCAACAGCACAAATGGTGTCGCAAATGGAGCTAAAATGAGATACCTAGTAATGACATGTCTAACTCCTTCCAAGGGTTGACTCACTCCGCAACTGACTCATTACAATTTTTATAACCTAAAGGACCAGCATTTGATAGCCTAAAGGCACTTGTTGTGTGCCTTCCATACACCCCATGTTGTACTGCAATGTTTCCCTCTCCCTACTAGTCCCCTCAAATTCTCTCCATAAATGGCCCATAAATCCCCCCTAAAGGAGAATTCTTTGATTTGAACTCCGGTTGATTCTAGAATTATGGGACGACTTTACCACTCATGCAAGCCTTTGACTTCCAATGGAGTAAGTGTTATGAGGGTATTGGAAGATACAACACCACACCTTTCCTAGTCCTTACCTTACACCCTAGGCACCATCTGCCCCTCCTAAATTTATATTGGTGTGTGTGTGAATGTGTAGTTAATTAAATGTCATTTCAATATATAAATATATAATGTAGATAGATACATGCATATATGTATTCATACACTTTCATATGATTATTATTAATAACTTAATATTAATATAAATAATTGAAAACCATCTATATGTGTAGTTTTATAAGTATTCAATATATTTTTATATAAATATATGTATACTTAAATAATAATTTTTTAATGTAAATATAATTTTTATATCTCTAAAAATGGGTGTTGAGATGGAGCCATTGTTTGACACATATATTTCTAGAATAAACTCTCTAAAATAAACTACGTGTGAGCAGAATGTTATCTCCATTATCAATATATTCTTATTTTATCTTATGTGACACCACCTCCATTTGATGGGAATAAATGAAATGTGAGGCATGGTGAAATATACATTTTAGCGGTAGGATAAAATAGAAATGTCCTCGCGTATTTAGCATCAAAAATTTAGGTTGCATTTAATGTTGTAAAATATTTTATATTTTTATTTTTCAAATAAGCGTTAGAATGTATGTTAGAAAATGTTTTACAAAGTTGAGGGAAAAAAATAAATTATATAAAATATATAACCCAATATATTCATTTTGAAAAATTAATATAGGAAGCATTTTTTTTCCAATAAAATCTATCAATTTCTTTTTTATCATTTGAAAAATGGTTCACATTTATATAATTCAACACATTTTCAATAAATTTTAAAAAAATGAAATCATAATGTATTTTTTCAAACCACATATAAATTTTGTTTTTTAAGTATGTCTTTAAAATTATAATAATATTTAGTCGTGTTTTAAAAGTTCAAAATTATTTGAATTAGATGGATCTAATTGCGTGGTATTTGGTTTCCAACAACGGTTTCCGCAAAGGATTGTGGTTCACATATAAGTTTGAAATAGGAATTTCTGCTAACACTCATGGATTTTAGGAAGTAATCCAAGAAAGTCTTATGTGTTGGGCCTGGAAGGACTCGGGTAGGATGAATTGTATCCCAACAGGGTGTTCTTCAACATGATGATCGGCAGACCTCCCATCAACTAGATCATGATAAAGCTCTTCACAAACACCACTCCCCAAATGGTGGAGAACATTCACGCATTGCGCACCAGTGAGAGGTGTGTGGGCCAATCAGCCAAGTTGCTGCACTCTTTTCAATTGGCGATCACCACCGCCTCTAGCGGTGAATCCATATACTGAGCCAATTTTGAACACCACCGCCACCAATTACCGTCGCCATTGACCACCAAATAATTTCATGTATATTTCTCTTTATGTGAAATAGGTCTTGAAATGAATTGAATAACAGCATGTTTGGCATGAGTGATTTTGGGGAGAAAATAAAAGATACGAGGGGATGAATCAATTTCATCTATTTGGCAGTCTTAAATTAAATCGGAAGAAATGATATGTGGTGAAATGCGAAATCGTCTATAGATTTTAAATCATCTCAAAATTTGGTTGATTTGGATAGTAATGATGGTGTAGAAGTATATTATAGAGTAATTTATTTTATTTTATTTTAAAAAATTTAACAACAATATGGAAGATAAATTATAATCATTCCTTTTATCTTACTAAATTATTGGATCTGAACAAAACCAGAGTACTGGTATTTCACCGAAAAGTCTAAGATTCGGATGACAAAAAATAACAAATATTTTTATGTGCATGAAATATTAAGTTATTTTCTTATATAATGAAACATTCAAGGAAAAAATGTTTTTTTAATTAAAATAAAGAGTCCATATACATGGGTGAGTACACTTGGAATCATATTGTGCAGTAAAAAAAGAAAAAATAGATCGGCGTTGGGAGGAGCGTGGTAAAATGTGAAGGATGAAGAGCATGTCTTTGTTGCGATTTAAACCACTGAAGGATGTAGAGCGTGGTAAATTAAACTAATATTATAAAAATGTCAAACCATAAAGATTAAGGGCCTCTTGAATGGTGTTTCACTGTATTTAATATACACATTAAAAATCCATAAAACAATGAAAAAAATTTGATCCAAATGAAACCAAAATAAGTAGATAAAAAAAGAAAAAAGTTTGTAAAAAAATAATTGTGGATAAAACATTAATGGGAAAATGATAAAAATACAAAAAATAAATACATTTTAAAAGATTATATAATATAAATTATTAATTATATATAAATTGAATAAAAGATTAAATAAATATGTTTAGATATTATAATAATTAAAATTATAAAATAAATTGATTTCATAAAAAGCGTTATATAGTTAATGTTGTTGCATGCTCCGCCTTCTTTTCATCAACGTTCAATTCATCCTTTTAACTATGTCATGCATTTCAGGGATAGTTGTTTCCTATCTTAGTCCTTTGTGTCTAAAATAGTACTCGGAATTCCCACTACAAGAAAGACCTACACGTTTAACGACAGTTTTTTAGCATTTAGTTGTGATTTAGACCACTCATAAATGATGTTTGATGTTTTCTAAAAGCATCACATATTTGTGTGTTGAAAATATTTTCATAGTGGGTTTCTTGAAACAGGTTTTTATTTATCAACAGATTAAACTACCACAAAATAATGCAATGATTTTATTTGTTTTAATTTTTAAAATTTATTATTTATTATATATTTACAAATAAATTTACATATATATATATATATCAACATAATATATATTAATGTTTATAGATATTCATAAATAGATTTTAATATCTATAAATATATATTAACATAAATTAATTTTCAAAAATATATAATATATATATATCTATATATCTATATATATTATTAAATATAACAGCATATATATATATAAACGCATATAATATATAAAAATAAATAGAATTACATATATATATATACATTAATACATTTAATTATCTATAAATACATATGAAATATAAATTGATTAACATAAATATATATAAAGATATATATATATATATATATATATTTGTATATATATATAATTATTAATAAAGGAAAATAAGTGTACATTAATACATATAGATACATATAACTTTATATATCCATATAATATCTATAAATATATATAAATATAAATGCATATGAATATTTATAAATATCTATATATAAATATAAATATATGTAAATGTATATAAATACAATGTATATCCAGAAATATATATAAATACACACACACACTACCAGAAAAACAGGTATTTGCGACGGGTCATTTGCGACGGGATCCCGTCGCAAATGGCTTTTTGCGACGGGGGCCCGTCGCAAATGGCCCGTTGTTGAAAACGGTGTCGCAGCAACAATTATTTGCGACGGGCCCGTCGCTAAAGCCTTCTTTTGCGACAGGGATTCTCCTTGTCGTAAATAGTACTCCGTATATTTGTAAAAAACTTTTCGAATAGTAATGGCGATGGGCCCCGTCGCAAATACCTGTTGCGACGGGCCCGCCGCAAATAGTTCTTACGACGGGACCCGTCGCAAAAACTATTTTTCAAAAAAATAAAAAACTATTAATAAATTATTTTAATGCATATAATAATAATACTATTTGCGACGGGCATAGTATCCCGTCGTAAATACTTTAAAAAAAATAAAAAAAAATAAATTATTAATAAATTATTTTAATTATTATAATAATAATCCAATTATAATTCGAAAATAAAAAATAATAAAATATTAATAAATGAATTTAATTAATATAATAATAGAATTATAATTCACAAATAAAAATAATAAATTATTAATAAGATATTTTAATTAATATAATAATAATAGAATTATAATTCAAAAATAAAAAATAATAGAATATTAATAAATGATTTAATTAATATAATAATATTAGAATTATAATTCATAAATAAAAAAAATATTAATAAGTTATTTTAATTAATATAAAAATAATAGAATTATTTTACATTCAAATATTAAAATAATTCAAGTATTGCAAAAAAATATAATTAAATTATAATATTATTAAATTTTAATATATATATATATAATTTAATATTATAAAATATAAATAATATTATTATTCATATTAATATTATTATTTCAAAATATAATATTATTAATATTTTATAATGAGATAGAAACTACGAATAGAAAAAAACTCATATTTTGATTTCACAAATTTTATAACATAAAAACAAACTCTAATTGGAAGGAGGGGGGAGGGGGAGGGGGGATCTGCAAATGGTGGTGGAGGAAACTCCATCCCTAAAGCATGAGTGAGTCGGTGCATGTACTCCATCTGCTCCTGATGCTGCTGCTGCCACCGACTCGTCTGCTCCTTGTACAGCTGTTGTTGGCGTCGATGCTCCTCCTCATGTTGTTGACGCATCTGCTCCTGCTCCTGTCGGAGACTCTCTATCAGTGCAGTCTGAGATCACAACTAATCCTCATACTGTGTAGCAGAAGAAGATGCACGAGCTTCTCTCGAGCTGGACGCAGACATCGCAGCACTTCCATAATAATATCCGGGAGTCAGTCGAGAGCTGATACCAACTACCCGGCCCTTCTCGAAGGTATATTGGGTGGCCTGCATCCATGCCGCCTCATCAAACTGACGGCCAGTGGTCTGATCTGATGACTCGGCCTGACTCTCAGGCCGGGCCTGTGACACTGCGGCCTCATATGACTCATGTAGTTGCAATTTAAAATTAAAATTGTGAATATATTATATACAGTTAATTTTTAAACTTGAAAACAAATAATACTGACCACGATGTGATACTGACGATCACCTCTGAGCTCCCCAGTAGCAGGATCACTATACATCCTCCGATATACGTCGTACTCCGTAATATCGGGGTGCTCGACAGCCTATAAGAATAAAAAATAAACTGTTAATATTTATATTTATATAAAATATTTATAAATAATGTACGTACCAGATGTTGTCTATGAGTACTGAAAGAACGAATTCCAGCTTAATGAGTCACCTCCTGTCTCCCCCGATTCTGCCTCCCCACCGATGATCTCCTCTGAAAGGCACCACTCAACCAGTGCGCACATAATCCATCCCATACATGGGATGAAATGTACTCTGGTCGGTGTGCTCTACGTGACTCATCAAAATCTGACACTCCTGCTTTCTTCATGGAAGCTTTTCTTAAATTGTGCAAAAACTGATGAAGGCGATCACGCATGGCCACCTCCCATGCCTCGTGGATGGCGTCACGCATGGTGTCCTTGATCGGATACCATAAACCCTACAAATAAATCAAAATATCAAGTTAGAAATGAAATAATTTTCAAAATAAAAATTATTTATTTATGTACGTACCAACCAATAGTCAAACATGGCCTGCTGCACATCAATGGGAATCTGCTCCCATGTGGTCCACGGCTGAGAGAAATAGTTGCGCAAAATAGCGCTGCCCTGTCCGACTGCTATATGCGGAAAACTGTAAAAATAATAAACATTTATTATGTGAATAGATTAATGAAATCTTATTCAAATCCACAGGTTATCACACAGGTTATCACACCTCCGTGTGCATGGATTAAACCCAAGACGTGGACGTCGCTCAGGGACGGGGTCAGGAATAATCAATCGTGCAAGACCGCGCCCCCTCCGCATACTCCCTGGAGTGCCTGCAGGCTGACTGTCATCTGCCAGCAACTCATCTGCATCGAAAGACAGGTCAGCATCCGCCAACTCACGAAATGTGGCATCGTCCATCTGAAACAGAAAATGTTATTATTGTTAGAAAATAATTGATAATTACTATTATATATACATATATACATATTATGATTGTATATAAATACCATGGAATTCTATCAGTGTTCATCTTCATCATAATCTTCATATATGTCAATGTCATATTCATATTCCTCCTCAACATCATCGATATCCATTCGAGTTACAGTTGCTTCATCTCTTACCATTTCAAATTCATATGTGACATCATTAACATCATCGTCATCACTGACTCTTAAATGTGGGGTGTCGTCATCGATACTCATGTCTCTTTGTAAAAATATTTATTTTGAGTACTCTCTTGAAAAACTTCAATTATTTTCACATCAGTGAAAGCACATTCACTTTAACTAAACTGATTGTCTCGAATTTTGATTTTTATTACACTCCACCAATCATTCAAGTCTCTTGATGTAGCACAGTACTTTGCATAATAAACATGATGTGCCTGTTGAGCCAATAAGAATGGTTCATTTACTGCGTGAACACTTTTACATTTAATATTGATGATTCCATGAGTCGTATAAACATGCATGCCTCTCTCTGTATCTAACCACCGACATTTGAACATGGTTATGTAATGTTGTCCAAGATAACAGAGTTCAATGATTTCATCAAGTATGCCATAAAAGTCAACTTCATTTTCTCGATGATGAGATCCTTTCAAGCTAACTCCACTGTTCATTGTTTTTTTATTCCCCATATGCATGTGTGTGAAATCGAAATCCATTCACCACATATGCATTATAAGATTTAACAAGTTTGGAAGGTGGGTTACTCAATACACACAGCTGTTTTTCAATTTTATCAGCATGTCGAGACACCTGAAAATTTGTGAAATAATTATCATTATAGTAAACTATACATTGAATGAGTTGCTAAAAGATAAAGAATTTATGTTTCTAGTTTTTGAAACCACTGAGAGAAATTTTTCAGTCGACGTTCTTCGAGAGCAGCTGCTGTAATTTGTGGAATTTGTTTCTTGATATGATTATCATACAACCTATAAAAACCAAAGTTATTTAATGTAACATAAATGATAGAATAAGTGATATAAACACTTACAGTACAACTGATGTCATCTCTTCACAGTTGAGCAGAACATACGTATGAGCTCTATGATGTTCATCATCTGAAAGCCAGCCTTCATAAACTCCGCCAAAACCAAGCTCTGGCTGGTTGAAAAAAGATAATTTATTGTCGATTTCATCAATATTCCTCTCGTTCCGTCCCATTTGGTTGTGTTTTGAAGGATACCCAGATTCAAAATAATGGGAGTAGAAAAAAGATATTTCCTCTTGCAAATAAGCTTCTGCAATAGATCCTTCAACAGATGCTTTGTTACGTACTTTTCTTTTCAATTTTTGCATGCATCTTTCAAATGGGTACATCCATCGAAACTGTACTGGACCTCCACATTTGGCTTCATATGGAAAATGTAACATCAAATGGTCCATTGAGTCGAAGAAATATGGTGGAAATATTTTTTCCAGTTTACATATAATTACAACAACATCTTTTTCAAGTTTTCCTAGAGAATCATAATCTGCATTAGCCGCACAAATTTCCCGAAAAAAATGAGACATGTCTGTTATGGAATCCCAAATCACATAATTCAACAGACCTCTTAATCCAATGGGTAGAAGTCTTTCCATTATAACATGACAATCATGACTTTTAAATCCAGTAATATGACCATTCTTTACACATCTAGCCAAATTGGAAGCACAGCCATCTGAAAGTCTCAAATCTGCAATCCACTGACAAAATAATAAACGGTTTTCTTTAGATAGTGTATAAGGTGCTTTAGGTTTCAGTAACCTTTCTGTTCTGACATTCTCAAACAGTTCCAATTCTGGACGCCTGCAAATTTGGGCAAGATCTAAACGTGCATTTACATTGTCTTTGCTCTTTCCTGTCGTATCCAAAACTGTATGAAACAAATTATCAAAATAGTTCTTCTCAATATGCATGACATCTAACATGTGTCGGACCAACAAATCAGACCAATATGGAAAATCCAAAAATATGCTATGTTTAATCCAATTGTGTTCTTTCCCAAAACCAGAAATTTTCTGTTGGTTTATTGTGGGACAAAAAGTGATGGGAGGTAATGAAAATACAACTAATTTTAACTCCGAACCTGATAGCATTTTTGGAGGTCCATCCCTTTCAACTCTTCCTTTTCTGAAATGAGATCTGTTTCTGCGAAAAGGATGATCAGCTGGAAGAAATCTGTGATGACAGTCAAAATAACAAGGTTTCTTTCCATGAATGAGCATAAATGCTTTGTTCTCTCTCATACAGTAAGGACATGATTTCTGACCATGTGTACTCCAGCCAGATAACATCCCATAAGCCAGGAAGTCACTAATTGTCCACATCAATGCTGCTCTCAGTATGAAATTCTGTTTCTTTGCAACATCATATGTACTGACACCAGTACTCCACAATAAATTTAATTCATCAATCAATGGTTTCAAATAAACATCAATATTTTTCTTCGGATGTCCTAGAATTAGTAAAGTCAAAAAGAAATATGGCTCCTTCGTCAACATCCATGGAGGTAAATTTTACGAAGATAAAAAAACAGGCCAACATGAATATTGACTACCATAAGATCCAAACGGACAGAAACCATCAGTGGAAAGGCCTAGTCGAACATTTCTAGCTTCTAAATAAAAGGAAGGATTCACTCTATCAAAATGTTTCCATGAATCACCATCGGCTGGATTATTCTAGCTTTTATCAGTTGAAATATTCTCTTTATACCATAACATCATTGTCGTTGTATTCTTAGATATGAATAAACGCTGAAGTCTGGATGTAAGTGGAAAATATCTCAACTATTTTACAGGAATCAAACCAGACTTTGCGTGTTGTCCTTCTTTATATCACAGTTACCCACATGTGGGAAAACTATCCAACGACTCATTTTCCCCAGAATATAAAATGCAGTCATTTGAACATGCATGAATCTTCTGACAAGTAAGTCCCAAATTTCGAACCAGCCTCTTACTCTCATAGTAATTTGCAGGTAAAATATTTCCTTCAGGTAACAGTGTTTTAAGAAAAGAAAATATCTGGTCAAAACAGGTGTTTGACATTCCATTATCTGATTTGATATCCATAAATTTGCAACTGCTTCTAATTTGTTCATCTTGCAGCCAGGATATAATGTATCCTTAGCAGACCTCAACAACTTATAAAATTCAGACGGTGCCAACTCAGGATTTGAAGCTATATCAGCCGGAGTTTTTGTATGTTGAACAGTTGAACCTACAACATCATGTACTAAATCTTGAAACTGGGATGGATCTGGAATCAAGTTGGTATCACCTGCTCTGGAACTGCGTTCACCGTGTTGATACCAAAAAACATAATCTGGTTGAAAACCAAAACGCAAGAGATGTTCCCCCACTTTGTCAAACGTGTCAAACATTCTCAATGCACATTTTCTGCATGGACATTTTATTTTGCCTTCTGAAACAAATTCTGGATTTGATGCCGCAAATGATAAAAAAGTCTCCACACCCTCTACATATACTGGATTTAAACCAGAACCGTTTGGATTTCTACGTTGATTTATCCATATGTGGTCACCTAATAATGATTATTGATGACCTCGTTGTTCCATATTTTCCTATAAAATATAAAAGCATTACTGTTTTTGAATAATTTTTAGAAAAAACACTCAAGCTAGGATAATTATAGAGTTTACATCATACACGACTGATGCAAACTTTTTATTGAGATAGACCTAAAAATTGACCCTTTAAGAATTAAATATGTTGAGAATAAAGTAAAACCTGTTACAAATATTGATAATTTTAATATTATATAAATTTTTTATTATTTTCATTGTACAAATATTATTGGTAATTATTACTAATTATTGGTAATTATTATTAATTATTACTAATTATTGGCAATTATTACTAATTATTACTAATTATTGGTAATTTTTCATAATTATTGGTAATTATTCCTAATTATTACTAATTATTACAATGTATTACTAATTATTACTATTTACCAATAATTATTGGTAATTATTGGTAATTATTCCTAATTATTGGTAATTATTACTAATTTTTGTTAATTATTACTAATTATTGGTAATTATTACTAATTAATACTAATTATTGATAATTATTGGTAATTATTGGTAATTATTACTAATTATTGGTAATTATTGGTAATTATTACTAATTATTGGTAATTATTGGTAATTATTACTAATTATTGGTAATTATTCCTTATTATTGATAATTATTTCAAATTATTGGTAATTATTTCTAATTATTGGTAATTATTTCTAATTATTGGTAATTATTACTAATTATTACTAATTACTGGTAATTATGCCTAATTATTGGTAATTATTCCTAATTATTACTAATTATTACTAATTATTACGAATTATTACTATTTACCGGTAATTATTGGTAATTATTGGTAATTATTCCTAATTATTGGTAATTTTTACTAATTATTGTTAATTATTACTAATTATTGGTAATTATAACTAATTATTACTAATTATTGATAATTATTACTAATTATTGGTAATTATTACTAATTATTGGTAATTATTGGTAATTATTACTAATTATTGGTAATTATTTGTAATTAATCCTAATTATTGGTAATTATTTCTAATTATTGGTAATTATTATTAATTATTGTTAATTATTACTAATTATTGTTAATTATTACTAATTATCGTTAATTATTACAAATTATTACTAATTATTACTAATTATTACTAATTAGTACTAATTATTACTAATTATTGGTAATTATTACTAATGATTACTAATTATTACTAATTATTACTAATTATTGGTAATTATTGTTAATTATTACTAATTATTGGTAATTATTACTAATTATTACTAATTATTACTAATTATTAGTAATTATTACTACTTATTACTAATTATTGGTAATTATTGGTAATTATTACTAATGATTACTAATTATTATTAATTATTACTAATTATTACTAATTATTGGTAATTATTACTAATTATTGTTAATTATTACTAATTGTTGGTAATTATTACTAATTATTACTAATTATTAGTAATTATTACTAATTATAGGTAATTATTATTAATTATTGGTAATTATTACTAATTATTTGTAATTATTACTAATTATTGGTAATTATTACTAATTATTGGTAAATTATTACTAATTATTGGCAATTATTACTAATTATTACTAATTATTACTAATTATTGGTAATTATTACTATTTACTGGTAATTATTAGTAATTATTGGTAATTATTCCTAATTATTGGTAATTATTACTAATTATTGTTAATTATTATTAATTATTACTAATTATTGGTAATTATTACCAATTATTACTAATTATTACTAATTATTACTAATTATTGGTAATTATTACAAATTATTGGTAATTATTACTAATTATTACTAATTATTGGTAATTATCGGTAATTATGCTAATTATTCGTAATTATTATTAATTATTATTAATTATTACTAATTATTGGTAATTATTACTAATTATTGGTAATTATTACTAATTATTGGTAATTATTACTAATTATGGTTAATTATTACTAATTATTGGTAATTATTACTAATTATTGCAAATTATTACTAATTAATAGTAATTATTGGTAATTATTACTAATTATTACTAATTATTACTAATTATTGGTAATTATTGGTAATTATTATTAATTATTGATAATTAATACTAATTATTGGTAATTATTATTAATTATTGATAATTAATACTAATTATTGGTAATTATTATTAATTATTGATAATTAATACTAATTATTGGTAATTATTATTAATTATTGATAATTAATACTAATTATTGGTAATTATTATTAATTATTTTTAATTATTGGTAATTATTACTAAATATTGGTAATTATTACCAATTATTACTAATTATTACTAATTATTACTAATTATTGGTAATTATTACTAATTATTACTAATTATTACTAATTATTACTAATTATTACTAATTATTACTAATTATTACTAATTATTACTAATTATTACTAATTATTACTAATTATTACTAATTATTGGTAATTATTCCTAATTATTACTAATTATTGGTAATTATTACTAATTATTACTAATTATTACTATTTACCAGTAATTATTGGTAATTGTTAGTAATTATTCCTAATTATTGGTAATTATTACTAATTATTGTTAAGTATTACTAATTATTGGTCATTATTACTGATTATTACTAATTATTACTAATTATTACTAATTATTACTAATTATTGGTAATTATTACTAATTATTACTAATTATTTGTAATTATTACTAATTATTGGTAATTATTACTAATTATTGGTAATTATTACTAATTATTGGTAATTATTACTAATTATTGATAATTATTGGTAAATATTCTTAATTATTGGTAATTATTCCTAATTATTGGTAATTATCGGTAATTATGGGTAATTATTAGTAATTATTACTAATTATTGGTAATTATTACAAATTATTCCTAATTATTGGTAATTATTCCTAATTATTGGTAATTATTCCTAATTATTGGTAATTATTCCTAATTATTGGTAATTATTCCTAATTGTTGGTAATTATTCCTAATTATTGGTAATTATTCCTAATTATTGGTAATTATTCCTAATTATGGGTAATTATCGGTAATTATTACTAATTATTTGTAATTATTACAAATTATTCCTAATTATTACTAATTATTACTAATTATTGTTAATTATCGGTAATTATTGGTAATAATTGGTAATTATTCCTAATTATTGGTAATTATTGGTAATTATTACTAATTATTGGTAATTATTTATAATTATTGGTAATTATTCCTAATTATTGGTAATTATCGGTAATTATGGGTAATTATTGGTAATTATTACTAATTATTGGTCATTATTACTAATTATTTTTAATTATTTCTAATTATTGTTAATTATCAGTAATTATTACTAATTATCGGTAATTATTGGTAATTATTACTAATTATTGATAATTATTACTAATTATTGGTAATTATTACTAATTATTGGTAATTATTACTAATTATTACTAATTATCGGTAATTATTCCAAATTATTATAATTATTACTAAATATCGGTAATTATTGGTAATTATTGGTAATTATTCCTAATTATTGGTAATTATTCATAATTATTGGTAATTATTACTAATTATTGTTAATTATTACTAATTATTGGTAATTATTACTAATTATTGGTAATTATTACTAATTATTGGTATTTATTACTAATTATTTGTAATTATTACTAATTATTTGTAATTATTACTAATTATTGGTAATTTTTGGTAATTATTACTAATTTTTGGTAATTATTACTAATTATTGGTAATTATTCCTAATTATTGGTAATTATTCCTAATTATTGGTAATTATCGGTAATTATTGATAATTATGGGTAATTATTACTAATTATTGGTAATTATTACTAATTATTCCTAATTATTACTAAGTATTACTAATTATTACTAATTATTACTAATTATTACTAATTATTACAAATTATTACTAATTATTGGTAATTAATCCTAATTATTACTAATTAGTGGAAATTATTAGTAATTATTACTAATTAGTGATAATTATTGATAATTAGTGATAATTATTACTAATTATTACTAATTATAGGTAATTATGACTAATTATTGGTAAGTGTTACTAATTATTGGAAAGTATTACTAATTATTGGTAATTATTACTAATTATTGGTAATTATTACTAATTATTGGTAATTATTACAAATTATTGGTAATTATTACTAATTATTCCTAATTATTCCTAATTATTAGTAATTATATGAATAATTACCAATAATTAGGAATAATTACCAGTAATTATGAATAATTACCAATAATTAGGAATAATAACATTATTAGTATATTTTATTATTAATATTAAAATAATATAATTTTCAATATTATATACAATTCTCCTTTCATCTGTGTGTTTTCTGTCTCCACATACAAATAATACATGTGAAGACAGAAAACACACAGATGAAAAGAAAATTGTATATAATATAAAAAATTATATTATTTTAATATTAATAATAAAATATACTAATAATCTAATAATGTTATTATTCCTAATTATTGGTATTTATTACTAATTATTAATATTTATTCTTAATTATTGAAAATTATTGAAAATTATTACTAATTATTCCTAATTACCATTAACTATGAACAATACTAATAATTTAAATTTATTAAGTAACAAAACAATGTAAACATAATTAAATTACAACTAATTAAGAATAATTGAAACTAATAAAAAATTTAAAATAAATATTAAATTAAAACGAACATAAATACCTTGAAAATGGATCTGAGGTTTATCTCTGATCGTTCTTTAAAACTTCAATATCAACTCTGGAGAAAAAAATTAAACTTGAGAAAACGCTTAACTCTAGAAATAGAATTTTGAGAGAAGAAGAAGATGGAGTTTGAGAATGAATTGAAAAAAATGGATGGGGTTATTTATAGGTTAGATTATTTGCGACGGGTCCATTTGCGACGGGTAGCCCGTCGCAACTAATATTATTTGCGACGGTACCCGTCGCAAATACCTTAGCCATCATTTATTACGGTCAACAGTTAAATAGTTATTTGCGACGGGTCCCGTCGCAAATAACCACCTGCCGACATACTATTTGCGACGGGGGAATATTCCCGTCGCAAATACCTTTTACCGCCGCCGGTTATTTGTGACGGGCAATAACCGCCCGTCGCAAAATATGTTTCCCGCGATTTGGCGCGCAAAGCGCGCCAGTTCTTTTGCGACGGGGAAAGCAATCCCATCGCAAAATGCTGCTTATTTGCGACGGGAAAATACCCCCGTCGCAAATAAGTTTGTAACGGGGCTATTTGCGACGGGATTTATCCCCGTCGCAAATAACCCGTCGCAAATACCAATTTTTCCCGTAGTGACATACATATAATTAAAGATAATTATATATATACACACTCCCATATAAATTGTAATGACCCAAAGTTTTCAATGGAAATCCTCTTCTTAAAAATATGTCATGAAATCACATGAAAACACAACATAATGAACTACTCAGTGCTTGTGACCTTTAAATATAAGTTTGTCTCTTCTGTGTTTGGAATTTTTAAAATATGACATACATGGTTGAGTTCAAGATGTTTTTTGGAGTCTAATGAAACAAAAATAATATTTGATGAATAGTAACATACCCTTGTGAATAGTAACTTACCCTTATGAATAGTAACATACCCTTATGAATAGTAATATGAACCTTATGAATAGAAAATCATCGAACAAAAGAGTGACCTTACCCATGAATAACTAAATAAAATTTAGGCATCTTAGAAAGTGACAATTTGACCGTGGTAAACGTTTTGGTAATTTTGTAAGTCATAAACAATTAATTATAATTTATTAATTTATTTAAAAGAAAAGGTATTTTTGTAAAATGTGTTCATTAATTATAAAATCTATTTATTATAGTTTTTAGATAATTTTATAAGACCCTACATAATTTTTGAAAGCACTATAAATCGGTTTTAATTTTAAAAACTGTTTTATTTAAGTAAATTATGATTTTAATTAAATATTAAATTAATAATATTTAGAAAATTATTTTTGAAAAATTAACTTCATTTTTGGATTCTACACATCGAAAATTGGTTGGGGTAAATTTTTGGGATTTGTCTGAAATACTTGAAATTTTGGTGAATAGTAAAATACATTAATTTACCGTATAAATACATTAGAATTAAAACCCACTATTACTGACATCACAAGTGATGTAAGCACCAAAATCCTGAACTCACATGCCTTATTTACAATTCTTGGTCATGGAGGACTCACTATTCCTTGTCTTAGCGGAAATTAATAAACTACTGAATTTTATATTAAGGAAACCTCTCTCCCCTCCACTATAAAAACCACCCTTCACACCCTCATTACCTCACACCTCTCAAGATCCAAGAATTCTCTAAACTCTAACCAAACATCCTCCCTAGCCCCTATCCCACGTCCAGGAGCTTCTCGTCTCATCAAAATACAAATCCTAGCTCCCTTAAGGAGGATCTCAAGAGGAGGATTTAAGAGGTAATTTCTCCCCCTCTTCTCCTTTAATTTCCTTTCATGTTCAAGTTCATTTCTTGATCTCTCCCCACCTATATTCATCCAAATGATATTTTAACTCCATTATTATACATATACTGTAATTTTATGATTCTAATGGGATATTATATCATCCAACCCCCTTTCCCTCTTCTGTTTATTTTATTAAAGAGAACGTTGTTCGTGAGGTGTTAATTTATCACCTTTAAGAACGACATGCTTTCTTCTTCCATTTCTACCGTCATATATGGTCATGAAACCATTTTTACGGTTTAACCAGAATATTTTCTTTGTATTATGTCCTATTTAAAGTTCTGGAAATAGCTTATGTCCATATTACTAAGTGATAAATTAAAACAAGGTCATTGTGAATGAAAAATAGCTGAAATTAACCCAAAAGATCATCATTTAATTCCTATCTAATGATTCAACCACATGGATCTAATTTAATTAATTGTGTTATCATTAAAACTCCTGTAATATCATTAAGAACATGTAATATCAGTTCTGGATGTGTACCCATGTTCGACCAAAACATCAATTTAAGAATACAAGGGAACCACTCAAGAAAACTGTAAAAACTAACATTCCCGAACAATGTTTTAAACTCTATAACTCTTCAAAAGGAACCTAAAATGACATAATGAAACTATAATGAACCCAATTAATGTATAAATGGTTCTGTAATTTCTAATTAATGAATATAATATCATTATAAAGGACATTAAAGAGAAGGAAGCGTTCAGATACAAGGTTAGGGGAAATTCTTGAACCTAATTTCATCCTTCAGGTTCTCCCTCTTTCACTCCATTTTTGATATGGTTAATCCTTAAAAAACATTTGTTCATAATTTTCATTACTTTTCTAGGATATAAATGTTTGTCACGGGTTTTTTTGTCAAACAAAATGTTTTCCAAAAGAACACTTCTTTTAAGAACACACCTTTTACTTCTCCCTCAAAATGGACAGTTCTTGTAACATGTATGTTATTCCCACTTTCTTTTGGGAACCCAAAGTTTATGAATGTGTTCTTATGAGATAAAATCCATTACTTTTTTTGGGTTATTTATGTTCATTTTGGATATGTTCTATGTGGAAATCATGATAATGATAATGTTATGATGTGACGAGTGTACCCGGAATTATACAGCGCAATATTAATGTGTCAATGTGACGGGTGCGCCCAAAATTATACAGCGCTCCAATGCATTGGGTAAAGTGATTAATATCATGAGTAAATGTGAAATGATTTTTGAACAAGATTCTAGCTTGGTTCACAAGCATGTGTGGTAGCTAACCACTAATACATGATGTTCCATTTGTTATGCATTGCCACATTTCAAGTCTTTTATTTATGCTTACTCTCTTGTTCATGATCTTTTGCCTATGTTTTGATTATGCTCACCCCATGATATATTTTTCTTATACATCCTCTTATTCGGATTTTAGCTCACCCCTTTTGATGTATATCCTCAGGTGGCTACATGTACTAAGGAGAGGACAAGTACCAATAAGAATCTAGAGAAGAAGGAATTAAATAATTTTTTCTGCTTGATATTGTAATTGTTATGTATGGTCATAGTTTTCCCAAGACACTAAACCTTTGGATCCTCCATGTGTAATACTGTTATATTTTTTATCTTTAAAATAATGTAACATTAATGTATGAGGAGGCAGAGTTTCTATAGTTGGTATCAGAGGTAAGGTTTAGTTAATTTGGGAATTAGGATTAGTGAACCCTAGAGAAAACATCTAACATGAGTCTAAGTACAAATATGCACAAAAGAATATTTACATAGGGATCACATATGTTATGTTTTTGGTATTAATTATTTTAATAAATATGTTATTCATGACTTGTTTATTTATGTTTTTTTACCTTTTCTATTTTAGAAAATGGAGGGAACCTAGAGAAATCAGACCAAAAACTCATGCGAGGGCCAATGCAACGATTTCCCGAACGACATCCCCAATGATTTGGGAGGTGGAGTTCAAAACTTCATGGAACTTCTTACCCAATTATCTCAGGTTATGAACAATAACCATAATAATGGGGAATTTACTCCTTCACCAAAGAGGGAGCAAGTGGCTATCTAATGTTTTATGCGGCAATGACCACCAATGTTTAGTGGATCCTCTGATCCACTAGTTGTGAAACTGTGGGTCAACTACATGGTGAAGATCTTTTCTATGCTTCATTGTTCTGATATGGAGAAGGTGACCCTAGCCATTTATTGTCTATATGTAGAAGCCGATCAATGGTGGGATTTGATTAAGAACACCAAGCCATGGGATGAAATTGAAGAGATGGAATGGGAAGACTTTAAGTTAATGTTTATTAATAAGTATTTCCTACGAACTCTTCACAAAAAGATGGAGAGATAATTCATAGAGATCAAGAAAAAATAAGGAGAATCTGTCACAACCTATGATGTGAATTTCACAAGGCTTGCAATGTATGTTTTGGGTTTTGTTATCAACAATGATAGAAAAATTGATAGATTCTTTAGTGGATTAAAACCACACCATCGAAAGGCTCTTGAAATTCATGACATTGGGAGTTATAAAGAAGTTGTTTCGTGTTCTCTCAAAGTGGAGATGGAGTTTGGAGAATGGTCCCATGGCTATGGTGATAAGAAACAAAAGATGGAGTTTCAAGCCGGTGGATCTAATGATAAGGGTGGGAAGAAAACTCAACGTCCCACATGCCAAAAATATGGGAAGTTACACCATGGGAACTGCTCAATGGGATGGTGAAATGATGCAAGTGTGGGAAAGAACGACATCATGCTCAAGAGTGTCGAAAAGACACGAAAAGTAAGGAGAATGTTTCCGAAGAAAGGAGAGAACCACCCATGGTTCAATGCTACAACTGCATGGATTTGGGGCACTATGCAAGACAGTGCACTAAACCATGAGTTCTCGAGGGTTACCTGCATCAGCAGCCACCAAAGCCAAAGGATCAAGGAAAGTCTTATGCCATCACTACTGCGAAAGTGGAGAACGATAATGAAGTCGTACAAGGTACACTTCATATTCACTCAATAATGGAGAAAGTATTATTTTATTCTAGTTCTACGCATTCCATTATATCTTTCATGTTTTCTAGAACTATAGAATCGAAGCCCCAAAAACTTGAAGTAGAGATATCTGTAAAAACACCAAGTGGTGCAATCATTGCAACCTAAGTGTTTGACTCTTCTCCTGTTGGAGTATGTCGGAAGATTCTTCCAGAAAATCTCATAATACTTCCCATGGTGAAATTTGACACTATAATAGGAATGGATTGGATCTCATTATATAGAGCACATATCAACTGTCGGGAAAAGGAAATATATTTTCATATTCCGAACTATCCCATGCTCCTCTACAAATGTAAGGAAGATCATGAACCTCCTATGAAAAATCATTCAATGGAGTGGGTGTTGATCCCCTATGAAGAATCATACCTATCCCAAATTGTTGAGTCGAAGGGAAGTGCCAAACTTGAGGAAATTCCCATCGTGAGGGAATACGGTGATGTATTTCTTGAAGAGTTACCCAGAATTCCCCCAGATCTTGAGGTATATTTCTCAATTGAATTCATACCCGGAGCTACTCCTATCTCAAAGTGTCCCTATTGGATGGCTCCAATTGAACTGTAGGAGTTAAAGAATCAGCTGAAAGAGAATCTGGAAAAAGGGTTCATACGCCCTAGTGTATCACCTTGGGGTGCACTAGTGCTATTTGTGAAGAAGACGGATGGAACAATGAGGCTGTGTATCGATTATCAGGAACTCAACAATATCACCATAAAGAACAAGTATCCTCTTTCATGAATTGACGACTTGTTTGATCAGTTAAGAGGAACCCAATACTTCTCAAAGGTGGATATTCGTTCTGGATATCATCAGGTAAAGGTGAAGAAGGATGATATTTAGAAGACTGCCTTTCGTACAAGGTATAGGCACTATGAGATTTTGGTGATGCCCTTCGGACTTACTAATACCCCTGAAATCTTCATGGATTTGATGAATAGAGTCTTTAACAATTACTTAGACAAATTTGGGGTAGTGTTTATTGATGATATTCGCATCTACTCTAAGATCAAGGAGTAACATGAAGAACATCTAAGACTTGTGTTGGAGATATTAATAAAGGATAAGTTGTACGCCAAGTTTAGCAACTGTGACTTTTGGATGAAGCAAGTCACATTATTGGGACATGTGATCACAAGTGAGGGAATTTTTATGGATCATTCAAAAACAATGGTGATTGAGGAATGGACCAGGCCCTCTAGTGTCACAGAAATCCATAGTTTTCATGGATTAGCTAGGTACTACTGACATTTTGTGAGAAACGTCTCATGATTGTCAAGCCCGCTAACAATGTTAACAAGGAAAGGGGTAAAGTATGTCTAGAAGGAATAATGTGAAGGAAGCTTCAAGGTGCTAAATAGAAGGTTGATCACTACACCTGTACTCACACAACCAAAAAGTCGAGAATGTTTTGTGATATACAGTGATGCTTCAAAGTAATTATTGGGTTGTGTACTCATGCAAAATGATAATGTGATTGCCTACGCCTCACGATAGTTGAAGATCCATGAGCAGAACTACCCGACGCATGATCTAGAGCTGGAAGCCATGATTTTTCCTTGAAAATCTGGCGGCACTTCCTTTATGGAGAGAAGTGTGACATATACACTAACCCAAGATCCTAAAGTATATATTTAAACAAAAGGAGCCCAACAAGCATCAAAGGAGATGGTTAGAGCTAATCGAGGATTATGATTGCTCTATTCACTATCATCCTGGAAAGGCGAACAAGGTAGCCGATTCTCTATGTAGAAAAGAATCTTCTACTCTATCCATGATGCGGATTGAGAAAAACCTGATATTCTTGGATATGCAAATAATGGATTTGGAAATCATAAGGGTAGGGGATACATCCTAAAATTCCCAAATGATTGCACAACCATCCATCCAGGAGAAGATTAAGGAAGAACAAAGGGATTATGTGGAGATAAAAAAGAGGGTGAATATAGTAAATGAAGGGAATCTGCAAGAGTTCCATATCGATGATGATGGTGTAATTTGGTTTGGAACGCGTATATCTGTGCCTTAACCACCTGGGATAAAGAAGGTGCTATTGGACAATGCACATAGCTCAACATTCTCTATCCATCCTCGGATTTCCAAGATGTATCGTGATCTCCGAGAACACTTCTTGTGGGATAACATGAAGAAAGAGATTGCAGAATATATATCAAGGTGCTTGGTATGTCAGCAAGTTAAATATGAGTGACAAAAGTCCAATGGTATAATGAATCCATTTCCTATACCCATGTGGAAATGGGAAAATGTTACTATGGAATTTGTCACGGGGCTCCCGAAGACGTCGAAGGGAAATAATGCGATATGGGTTATGGTTGACCGACTCACCAAGACTGCCAATTTTATCACTATTCAGGAAGATCTCTCGCTTGAACAACTTGCAATGATATACGTGAAGGGAGTGGTGAGACTGCATGGAGTTCCACTCTCGATTTTCTCTGATCGTGATCCAAGGTTCACATCTAAATTCTGGAGGAGCCTTCAACATGCTTTGAGTACTGAATTAAATTTTAGCATGGCCTGTCACCCCCAAACTAATGTCCAGTCTGAAAAAACTATTCAGATGCTTGAAGATATGCTATGATCCTGCTCTCTTGAATTCAATGGTGGTTGGGATCAACATCTCCCATTGGTTGAGTTCTCAAACAACAGTATCTTCCACTCGAGTATTCAAATGTCTCCATATGAAGCTCAGTATGGTAACTGATGTAGAACTCCAACCTATTGGGATGAAGTTTGAGAAAGAAAGATACTTGGTCCCGATCTTGTGTAAGAGATGATAGAGACGGTTGAAGTCATCTAGAGACATATCAATACTGATCAAAGTCAGCAAAAGAGTAATGCTAACAACCATCGAAGGGACTTGGAGTTTGACATTGGGGATAAAGTCTTCTTTCGAATATCACCATGGAAGAGAGTCATGCGATTTGGGAAGAAAGGGATGTTAAGCCCAAGGTACATAAGTATTTTTGAAATCCTTGGCCATATAGGAACCGTGGCCTATCAGATTTCACTTCCACCGAATATGGCCCAAGTTCATGATTTGTTTCATGTATCACTACTGAGGAAGTACATACGAGACCCCTCACATGTACTAAACTCAGAGGTGGTGTAGCTGGAAGATGATCTTCCTATGACGAGAAACCGGTAAATATTCTGGACCGAAGAGATAAGGTTCTACGCAATAGGGAAACTCAGCTGGTCAAAGTGTTGTGGAGAAACCATAAGTTTGAGGAAGCTACTTGGGAACCAGAAGAGGCAATTAAGGAAATGTACCCTCACCTATTTGTGTAAATTTAAAATTTCGAGGGCGAAATTTCATAATGGGGGAAGAATGTAACGACCCAAAGTTTTCAATGAAAATTCCCTTCTTAAAAATATGTCATGAAATCACATGAAAATACAACATAATGAACTACTAAGTGCTAAGTGACCTTTAAACATAATTTTGTCACTTCTGTGTTTGGAATTTTGAAAATCCGACATACACGTTTGTGTTCAATATGTTTTTTGGAGTCTAATGAAACAAAAATAATTTTTGATGAATAGTAACATACCCTTGTGAATAGTAACATACCCTTATGAATAGTAATATGACCCTTATGAATATTAAATCATCCAACATAATAATAACCTTACTAATGAATAACTAAATAATATTTAGGCATCTTAGAAAGTGACAATTTGACCATAGTAAACGTTTTTGTATTTTTGTAAGTCATAAATAATTAATTATAATTAATAAATTGATTTAAAAGAAATTATATTTTTTAAAAAGGTGTTCATTAATTATAAAATCAATGTCTATAGTTTTTAGGTAATTTTATAAGACCATACATAATTTTTGAAAGCACTATAAATCGGTGTTAATTTTAAAAACTGTTTTATTTAAGTAAATTATGATTTTAATTAAATATTAAATTTATAATATTTAGATAATTATTTTTGAAAAATGAACTTCATTTTTGGATTGTACACATCGAAAAATGTTTTTGGTAAATTTTTCGGATTTTTCTGAAATACTTGAAATTTAGGTGAACAGTAAAATACACTAATTTACCATATAAATACATTATAATTAAAACCCACCATTCCTGACATCACAAGTGATGTAAGAACCCAAATCCCGAACTCACATTCCTTATTTACTATTCTTGGTCATGGAGGAGTCACCATTACTTGTCTTAAGGGAAATTAATAAACTAATGAATTTTATATTAAGGAAACCCCTCTCCCCTCAACTATAAAAACCACCATTCACACCCTCATTCCCTCAAACCTATCAAGCTCCAAACCTTCTCCGAAATCTGCCCAATTAGCCTCCCTAGACCCTCTCCCACGTCAAAGTGCTTCTGGTATCATCAAAATACCAATCCTAGCTCCCTTAAGGAGGATCTCAAGAGGATGATTTAAGAGGTAATTTCTCCCCCTCTTCTCATTTAATTTCCTTTCAAGTTCAAGTTCATTTCTTGATCACTCCCCACCTATCTTCATCCAAATTATATTTTAACTCAATAATTATACATATACTGTAATTTTATGATTCTAATGGGATATTATATCATCCAACCCCCTTTCCCTCTTCCTTTTATTTTATTAAAGAGAACGTTGTTCGTGAGGTGTTAATTTATCACCTTCAATAACGACCTGATTTTTTCATCCATTTCTATCTTCAGGTCTGGTCATGATAACATTTTTATGGTTTAACCAGAATATTTTGTATTTATTATGTTTTATTTAAAGTTCTGTAAAAGCTTATGGCCATATTACTAAGTGATAAATTAAAACATGTTCATTGTGATCGAAAAACCGCTCAAATTAACCCAAACGATCATCATTTAATTATTATCTAATGATTCAACCACATTGATCAAATTTAAATAATTGTGTGATCATTAAAACTCTTGTAATATCATTAATAACATGTAATATCAGTTTTTTATGTGTACCCTTGTTCTACCAAAACATCAATTTAAGAATACAAGTGAACCACTCAAGAAAACCTTAAAAACAAACATTCCCGAACAATGTTTTTAAACTCTATAACTCATCCAAAGGAACATAAAATGACATAATGAAACCATAATGAAACCTATTAATATATAAATGGTTCTGGAATTTCTAATTAATGAATATAATGTCATTATACAAGACATTAAAGAGAAGTAAGCATTCAGATACAAGGTGAGGGGAAATTCTTGAACCCAATTTCATCCTTCAGGTTCTCCCTCTTTCACTCTGTTTTTGATATGGTTAATCCTTAAAAATCATTTGTTCATAATTTTCATTCCTTTTTTGGGATATCCATGTTTGTCACTGGTTTTTATGTCTAACAAAATGTTTTCCAAAAGTACTCCTATTTTAAGAACACATCTTTTACTTCTCTCTCAAAATGGACGGTTCTTGTAACATGTGTGTTATTCCCTCTTTCTTTTGGGAACCCAAAGTCTATGAATGTGTTCATATGAGATAAAACCCATTCCATTTCATTTATTATTTATGTTCATTTTTGATATGTTCTATGTGGAAATCATGATAATGATAATTTTATGATGTGATGGGTGCGCTGGGAATTATATACCGCAATATGAATGTTTCAATGTGACAGGTGCATCCGGAATTATACAGCGCTCCAATGCATTGGGTAAAGTGATGAATCTCATGAGTAAATGTGAAACGATGTGTGAAAAAGATGCTATCTTGGTTCACTAGAATGTGTGGTAGCTAACCACTAAGACATGATGTTTCATTTATTATGCATCGCCACATTTCAAGTCATTTATTTATGTTTCCTCTCATGTTCATGATATTTTTCCTATGTTCTGATTATGCTCACCCCATGATATATTGTTATTATACATCCTCTTACTGGGATTTTAGCTCAACCATTTTTATGTATATCCTCAGGTGGCTACTTGTACTAAGGAGAGGACAAGTACCAATAAGAAGCTAGAGAAGAAGGAATTAAATAATTGTTTATGCTTGATGTTGTAATTGTTATGTATGGTCCTAGTTTTCCCAAGACACTAAACCTTTGGATCCTCCATGTGTAATACTATTATAATTTTTATCTTTAAAATAATGTAATAGTAATGTAATAAGAGTCAGGGTCACTATATAAATGTACATAAATACACAAATATATATATATATATATAAGTTCTTCGAGGGTACAATTACATTCAAACACACACACAAAGTGCACACACATCACATAGAAATGCATGTCCTAGACCCGTAAGGGGTAACTCACACATTCCTCCCTATTTATTCATATATTAAAGGTCCGTATACTCAACATTGGATGAATCAAATTTCCCTTCATTTTTTATGGCCCAAAGGCCCTGCTTGCATCAGTATGTCCATGGGTCTTGACGCCTTGCCTGCATCATGTCTAGTCACCACCTTCCCACGTCATACCTGCATTACTGTAACCTATGTCAATGCCTCCATCACAAATTAATAAGTAACAATTAATAGATAAAATACAAATAAAATTAGAAAAATTATTAATTATTAATAAATCATTGTTAGTTATTTAAAATTTTTAATAAATATTAATAAATTCTTAATAAATAATAAATAATAATCATTATAAATAATATATAATTCATTTTAACAACAATAACAACAACAATAAATAAGAAATAAAAAATATAGATTTATAATTTAAAAATTAAAACCATTTTTTACGAAATTTTAAAAAATAAAAAAATTACAAACTGCCACTTATTTTTTAGCGAGGGTTTAAACCATTGCAAAACGAACCACCACTATATAAAAAACCCATCATGAATAAGTGACATTTTCCTAAAACCACTACTAAATAAATAAAAATTAAAAAATTTATCATTCCTTTTGAAAGTCGTCGATAAATAAAATGTCGCTAAACACCATTTTTACATTTTCCTACCAGCATGCTGCCCATTGTTTCTGATCTCAGACACATAACAGGATATCTTGTTTCTCTCACCACCATTGTTTTTCTCTAAAAAACTCCAAACACTTCTAACTTGTGTTTCATGGACATTAAGCGCTACATTTTATCAATGCTAAAAAAAATCACTAATAAAGGGGGTATTTTTATCAACAATAAATAAATGCACTAATAAACAGAGTCTCTGTGATCTCTATAAAGGTGTTGATTAAGTCAGAATTTTTTTAGTGTTTTTTTAACCTTGATAAAGACCTCCTTTATATGTTTTATTCTTAGCTGTTAACAACATTTTTTTGCTGACAAAGGAGCCTTTTATTAGTGTTTTTATTTATGCTGATAAAAGGTGTCCATTATAAAAATAAATAAATTATTAAAAAAAATTAATATCTAAATATATTTTTATTAATATATATAGAATATATTTTCCTAAATATGAATTATATAATACTAAATATGTATTTACACTAAACATATAATATATTTTGTGAAAATGGGTTAAAAAATAATTAAAAACAAAAACTAATTATTAATTTCTAAATTAGTATTAAGTAATAGTTATTTCATTACAATTATGAAGTTGAAAAAAATTAATGAATAAATTAATATCTTAAGATAAGATGAAAACATGACCTGAGCTTCAAACTACCATAAATTTTGATACACCTATCCATTTGGGCTCCATTAGATATCAAACAGAATCTTCTGAAGATCTCTATATTTTCAAGACCCAGGGAACCCCCATTAGTGTTATTCATAGTACAAAAGGCCCTAAAGGCCCCCAAAACTGATTTCTTGGTTGGGATACCTAGATTTGTCATCATTTGACAGATTTTATGCTTCATTTAAGAGGGTATTCTTGTCCTTTTTCTACGAAGAGTTAATTTGTTGAGAGGGATTACTTTCATATATATATATACATATATTATGGTAATCCAATATTAACATTTATCCTATTTTATGGTTATTTATAATTAAATATATACATATATATTGTGGACAACATCTAATTTCCAAATATTCATTAAAGCTTTGGATCAAGGGGAAGGGGCTATTCATGTTTTTGGATCTAAGGTGGACAAAATCTAGCTAACGGAATTTAAGCTATCACCGTGTGAGTTTTCCTTTATTAGGAATGAAGGTAATCATATTGCCCATTTTCTTACCACTTTACTAGGTGGTCGGTATCCATTTTTTTGGTTTGCTTCGTTTCCTCCAAAGTTGTGTAATGTTAAATTTGATAATAATTTAATATAACACATACCTTTCTTTTTAATACACACACAAACACACACACACTCACACACACACATATATATACATTTTTAAATAATTAAATATAAAAATTTAATTGTATAAATAAATATTTATTGATATTTATATATAAAATAACTTTTTAGATATATAAATCACATGTAAATAACAATTACTCATCGATTTTATTTAAAATACAAAACTCTATTTTATTTTCCATATAAAAATATATTAATATGTATATACCTATAAACATGTATATATGTGTGAGTATGGTTGCTCATATATTTTATGTGAAAAAATATTAAAGTGGGGCGTTGGAGATGTCAATTTAATCAAAAAAAATATTGGAGATTTAAAGCGAATGCAGAAACACGATACCCGAATGAAAGTCTGTCCCTTTCTTAGAGAAAGAAAAATAAATCGGATCAGAAGCACATGATATTTTCTTAACAACAAAAATAGGTTAAACCCCAGCCATAATAAATAAAATAATTAAAAAGACAGAGCTGCACAACTTGAAGGAAAAATAGATCGGGTTTTCATAAGATTTGGATAAAAAAATAACAAATATTTTCTTAAATAATGGCATATGTGAGGAAAAATGAGTTTTTTTATTAAAATAAATAGTGCATATGCATGGGTCCGCACACTTGGAATCATATTGTCCAGTAAAAAAATGAAAAAACAGATCGGCGTTGGGGGAGATGGAGAAGATCTGCGAAAGAAGGGAGTGATCTTCGTGTGATCACACCGGTGGCCGACGTCCTTGCTGCGCTCGGTAATCCCGGAAGAACCGGTGAAATACCATGTACAGGAGCACCGGAAGGAAGGAGAGGGGAAATGTGATCAGTGCGACCATGAGCTGCATTATGAATAAAACTGCCAAGGCTTTGACCCAAATGGCCTTCAAGGCTCCCGTGGAGAGGGAGGAGTGTGGTAAACGAAGGATGAAGTGCATGGCATGGAAGAAAAGGGCGAGGGGGAGGAGGTTCATGGTAGTGGGGTGGGAGACGAAAGGGGACACTGTCTCGCCTTGGTACGTTACCTGTAGAAGCCCTATGAGAACCCCAAGAAGGTTCAGGAAATATATTAACTGTGATGCTTCCAAACACAGTTATAAACCCTTCTCATTCTATACATATTTTCCTATTGTTTCGATGTCTTTCTTAAACCTTCTCCAGGTTTTGGTAGGGGTTCTTCAAGTAAATTATCAGTGGAAGTCCTTGTCCCCTTTCGACACCTACTCCATAGCCATGAACCTCCTCCTCCTCTCCATATTATTATGGTGCATGGTATATGTCTTTCCTGACTTATTACCACACTCACTCTGCACCACAGCCTTGAAGGCTATTTCGGTCAGATTCCTAGGGGTTTTATTGATACCAGAGCTCATCCCCACACCAATTGCCTTTCTCCCCTTAAATAATGAGAAAATACATAAAGAATAAAAAGGCTATATAAGTGTCTAGTGTGGTCTTGGCCTCAAGCCTCACAATTAATAGATTTCTTTTCATTTTCTACCCACTCAAATGGATGTAATAATAATAATGAGAAGGCTATAAGCTTGGGTGTCCTACTTAAAAAAATACGAGACTGGATGCGGTATGTGCAACGTGGTACTCCAGTAGATGATCTAGCATTATGTTTATTCTAAAAGGTAAAAAAATTAATTTTGATAATACCGACTCGTCAACCCCTAATTACATAATAAATTTCCGTTTGTTTCTTACACAAGCACACATGTATATTATAATTACATACATATATATTACAATAATTATTTTCAAATATACATTTCAATTAATATTTGTAACTATATGGATGTACATGTATGCAACATGAAAATATATAGGTATTTACAATAATAGATAAACATATATATAATTATACATAAAACTTAAAACTTATTGTATAAAATATAGAATGTATTTTTTTACACTTTGTGTAGTAAATAGATTTTTTATACAATCATATCAATAAATATATCTAAAAATTAATGATCACCAAAACACACATATATATAAATCAATGAATACTTATATATATATACATATATAATGTATTCTTACATAATTGTGTACAGACACACACACACACACACACATATATATATACAAATTAAGTACTATATGTACCGTTTACAAAAAATATACTTTAAAATACACACTATCACAAAATATGATTTTTGCAACGCCACCCTTTAAAAATTCTAAAAAGGATGCCTATAAATGATACTTTTAACAGCGCTAAATACGCACTATTTAAAGTACCCCATTATTAGTGTTTTATAGTGCTGATAAAGGATCCCCCTTTAGTTGCGATAATAAATTAGGGTCTTTAATAGCGGTTTTTTAAATCACTAGCATTGATAAAGGGTATATTTCAAAAAATATATATATTTCAATACTATTTATTACTATTTGTTAGTATTATATTTATATATTTCAATATTTAATTAATATGTATTAATATTTATTTATATTTATTGATATTTAATGGAATTTATTGATATTTAATTAATATTTATTAGTATTTATGAATATTTAAAAATATTTTATTACTTTATGTGAATATTTTATAAATATTTCTTTATATTATTGATATTTATAATAATTTAATAAAAATGTATAAATATTTAATGAATATTTTTTAATATATTTTAATAAATAATAATATTTATTAATATTTTTAGTATTTATGAATAATTATAAATAATTGTCAATATTTATAAATATTTTTTAATATTTAAGTAATATTTATTAGAGTTTTATTATTACTTATTTTTTTATTAATATTCGTTTACATTTGTTTATATCCATTAGTATTTATTAATATTTAATAAATATTTAATCTATATTTATCAATATATATTTATATTATGAATATTTATGAATATTTATTAAATTTTTATTAATATTTTTGATGTTTTTTAATATTTTTTAATATTTATAAACATTAAATTAAGATTTTATAGATATTTTCTTATTATTAAAGAATTTATAATTAATATTTACTAATATTTAATTTGTATTTATTAATATTTAATTTTTTTTATTAATGTATATTTTAATATTTAATTATATATACATATATAAAAATATTTGTTTTTTAAAAAAATCATAAGAAGAGTGAATGGGGTCCACTCTTCAGAAACCTTAGACTATATGTGTCAACCCTGTTCAATCTTATTATTAAGGGAAAATTTCTCAACAAGGTTGTTGCATCTCCAGACCATTTTTTAGAAAAACTACCAACATTATCCCTTTTTGTAAAAAAAAGAAAATTTAATAACTCATTAATTTTATTCCTCCCTTTCAATGAGAAAGAAAAATTAATCAGATGGAACACACATGATATTTTTTTAACTGCAAAAATAGGTTAAACCCGAGCGGTAAGAAATAAGTTAAGAAAAAGAGAGAGCTGCACAACATGAAGGAAAAACAGATCAACATTAGGGAATAATGTAATATAAAGATTGCATATCTATGGGGGAGCACACTTGGAATCATATTATGTAGTAAAAAAATGGAAAACCAAATGGTGATGGGGGATAACGTAAGATAAAAGAGAGTGCCGCACAACATGATGGAAAAACAGAACATTGTTGGGCAATAACATAAGATAAAGAGTGCATATGCATGGGTCCGCACACTTGGAATCATATTGTGCAGTGAAAAAGGGAAAAATAGATCAGCGTTGGGGGAGAAAAAGTATATCTGTGATAAGAGGGAGTGAGCTTCGTGTGATCACACTGGTGACGAACATCCTCGTGGGGATCGGTAGACCTAAAAGAACCGATGAAAGGGCATGGTTAGGGTGGGTCTGGCGGTGGCCAGTAATCTACCATTGTTCTTAGGGAACACCATGTACTGGAGTAGCAAGAGGAAGAAGAGGGGAAAATGATCAGTGCGGCCATGAGCTGCGGTATGAATAAAACCACAATGTTTCTGACTAAAATGGACTTCAATACTCCAGTATAGAGGGAGGAGTGTGGTAAAGGAAGGATGAAGAGCATGGCATGGAAGAAAAGGGTGAGGAGGAGGAGGTTCATGGAAGTGGGGTGGGATACGAAAGGGGACACCATCTCGCCTTGGTAATTTACCTGGAGAAGATTGATGATAACATGGAGAAGGCTCAGGGAATCCATCTCCTGCCTAGAAAAAATGAGCCAATACACTTTGAAAAGTAATTAGGTGTTTTATACCAACATATCAAAAAATATATCTAAAAATTAATGATCACCTACATGAACATATATATAAATCAACGAATAGATGTGTGTGTGTCTATATATAATGTATTCTTACAAAATTGAGTACACACATATAAATAAATATATATACAAATTATGTGATATATGCACCATATACAAAAAATACACTTTAAAATACCCTTATAAGATTTTTATATACTTACATAGATGTATAATTGTAAATAATTACACTAATGTATTTATATGTATGCATGTTTATATCTATGAATCTGTATATACGTGCACTACTATAGATATGTCTTCTAACACTACATAGAAATGCCTTTAACAACGCTAAAAAAGTGATTTTGTCCTCAACACTATTAAAGGGGGTTCCCCTTATCTGCACTGATAAAGGGGGGCCTTTATCTGCGCTGATAAAGGCCCAAACTGATGTAGTGTGCTACTTATATAAGAGCACACTAAAACAAATACCTGTAACTTGTATGAAAAATATATAATTTAATAGACATAAATTTTACATCATGAATAAAAAAACAAAACACTACTATATACATTTCAAACAATGTTTTTTATAATTATATTTACAATGACTATCCATAAACATTTAAAAACGTTAATGTCTCACTGTATTTGGTGCATACGATCCCCTCTAAAAAAATTCCACCCATGGTATCAGCTGCCAAACAAATCACCTCAACCTAAGGAATAGAATCCACCTATATAAGAAAAAAATCTTATGTTAGTGTTGTATTTTGCCCCTGAATTACTGCATTTAAATTCCTTTAATATACATTTATACGATTTATTCATAATGCATTAAGGGTGTTCCATTTTCATGGGGTATATACATGCATGGCACTGGTCACGAGTGTCTTATTTTGCATCCATATGATAATTTTTTTGCTAGAATATTTGTTTTCCATACTTATATAGGTTGTTTACCTAGATCATTGATTAGCCGACATCCAATGGTCATGTTTCATCCTAGGTGTGTTTCTTTCACTCAGCTTCAATCAAGGGTTCCACCGTCGTACCAATGCTATCACTCCACTTGTCTCGTGCACTTTACTACCTTTAGTTATGTGAACCATTGGCCTAATCTGGGCCATCCATGAAGTTGTGATCTTGGATTTCTACTTATGTACCCTAACACTCCCTGACACACCATAATTTTCCCACATTCACTTGGTTTCGATCAATCTATTCTCCCAATGTACCGCCTTTCATCTGGAATCCTTAGAGTTTCACAAATATCCCTCATAGTTATGAAAGGAATCCTTCGCAGTGGTCTTTATGTGCTAGATAGAAATGTTCATAAAAGTCAATTGAATAGCTCTTGTAGTTAAGAACATAATTCCACCACACATTATCATTGATTTTTAGGGAATGTTAGTACCAAGGGACTTAGTGAACTCCAAAAACAAGGGATCATCACTCCTAGAAGTCTCCCATTCTGTGAGGATTCTGTATATGGGAAATCTAGAAGATTTATCTTTAGTAGGTCAATGTATAAGGATAAAGAACCCCTTGGGTGTGTTCATTTGGATCTGTGGGGTCCTTTTAGGGTCACCTCCCATGGTAGAGGTTTATACATCATGACATTCGTTGACGACTTCTCTATGAAATTATGGATTCCTATACTCAAACATTAGCTTGATTCCTTTTAGACCATTAAGAAATGGAATGGTGGGGTAGAATGTGAGTTTAATAGGAAACTAAAATACTTTAGAACTATTAACGATTTAGAGTATCTATACACTAAATTCATTAAATTCAATGAATATAGGGAAATAGAGAGATACCTGACTGTTGTGGAAACTTTACAAAAAAATGGGTTAGTAGAGAGGATGAATTGGATTGTCCTTGAGAGGGTGAGGTGTGTGCTATCCCGCTCAAAACTCCCTAGGTCCATCTCAGATGAGGTTTCCTCAACCATAATTTATCTTATTTACTGTTTCCCATCTTCTAGTAATTAATTTAAAACACTTAAAGAACTCTTTAATGTTTCACCCACAAGCCTTGCACACCTTAGTACCTTTATATCCTTAACATATGCGCATACACATAATGATAAGCTATCTCTTAGGGATGTGAATTGCATATTTGTGGGATATCCAGTGGGTATTAAGGACTATTGTCTGTGGGTAGTCAGACCAGGTTATCAAAAATGTATATATAGTCGAGATGACATGTTTCATGAGTCTGTCCTCTCCAATGATAATAGATATGATCCTCTAGAGTCCTCTAACGACACTGCAAAACCCTCTAGAGTCTCAACACCCTTAGGTGTTGAAGTCCCTTTTGAAAACAATGACTACTCCCACTCCGGGACAAGTCCTCATCCCCCCATTGTCCATACCCAAGTTGAAACCAATTACAATTTGGATTATGAAATTTAAACAGAGGAACCAGATGATCTGAGCAATTATTAGCTCACATTGGATAAAGAGAGAAGAGTTATTAGGCCTCTAGCCTATTTCAATTAGGTAGACATTTTTGCCTATGCGTTTAATGTAGCACATGCTTTGTTTCACAATGAACCTCAAACTTATAATCAGTCCCTTAAGTCCAAAAGAAGCCACTAAATGGTTAGGTGCAATGCAAGAAGAGATGAAATCACTTATTGTGAACAACACATGGATTGTTGTTTATAGACCTAATAACCATAAGTTCATAGGTTCAAAATTGATATATAAGATGAAAGAGAACAATGTTGGAGAAACTAAAATAAAATTAAAAGCCCAAATGGTTTCTAAACTCATTCTTCAACATGAGTGAATTGATTATAGTGAGATATTCTATACAGTTTTTAATCATTCATCTATTAAAATTCATCTTGATTTTTTTCCAATTTTTATTTTCATGTTGAACAATTAGATTTAAAAAACATTTTTTTTACATGGTACCCTTTATGATTCAATTTATATGACCCCTCCTAACAATTTTTTTAAACTATTCAAACCTAATCAAGTTTGTCTTCTTAATAAGTATTTGTATGGGCTTAGAAAATATTCAAGGAGATAGTATAAAATTAATGATTATTTTATGATTGAAAATCAATTTTCTAGAAGTAAATTTTATGCATGTGTATACTATAAGATTTTTAATCATGAATCTTTTTACCTTCTATTATATATTGATGACATGCTTTTAATATGTAAGAACATGTGGATTATAAATTCTATCAAGAATAAAATGAACTATGTATTTGAAATGAATGAATTATGAAATTCTAATCAAATCATAGGTATGGACATAATAACATATAGTAAGGGTAGAATCTTGTACATATTGCAATCTAATAATGTTAAGAAGGTACTAAGAAGATATTTGATTGAGCATATTATTTCTTTTAGTATTACTCTAGGAAAAAAATTTAAATTTTCATTCGATCAATACCATAGAAATGATTTTGATGCTACCATCATGAATAAGATTCCATATGCTAATGTAGTAGGAAGTCTTGTATATGATATGTTATATTCAAGGATAGACATCACATTTTTTTTTATTTTGAGAAGGTTTATGGGGAAAACTAGTCAGCCTCATTGAGATGCATTGAAATGGATACTAGAGACCAGTCTCCTGGAACTGCAATAAGCAGTTAGTGGTTTCACTCTCCACTACCGAGGTAGAGTATATTTCCTTGATAGAAAAAATAAAAGAGGCTATATGGTTTGAGGTTTATCTTTTTGAGTTGTCTTTGTCTGCTGATAGCATAGTAGTTCACTATAATAGCATATCTGCATTGTATTTATCTAAGAACTTTATAATCCATGTTAGATGAAATCACAATGACAATAGACTTCATTTTGTTAGGGATATTATAAAATCAGGGATGGTGAGTGTCACTAAAATACCCACTAGGGTCAAGATGAACGATAGTTTGACTAAGGTCGTTCCATTGTACAAATTAATGCATTTCCTTAAATTAATGAATTTTGTCCCAATTCTATAACTTAGGTTGGGAGAACATCACCATTAATTTACATTTAATTTCATGGTAGAGATTTATTTTATTTTTCCCCTACATTGTTGCATTTAAATTCCTTTAATATAGTTTTATATGGTTTATTAATAATGCATTATGTGTGTTCAATTTGCATGGGGTATATGGAGGCACGGAACTAGTCACGTGGGTTTTAGTTTTATTTCAACTGATTATTTGTTTGTTGGAATATTTTTTTCTTTAATTATATCAGTTTATTACCAAGACCATTGATTGGATGACATCCAATAGTCCTGCTTCATCCCGGGTGTGTTTCTTTTACTCGGCTTCGATTCGTGTTGCCACCGTCCTACCAATCCTATGGCACCACTTTTCCTGTGCATTGTCCTGCATTCATTTATGTTAACTATCAAATTGATCTGGGGCATCCATATAGTTGTGATCCTAGATTTTTATATATACTACATGAATCCCTCTAGCATTCCATAATTTTCTCACTGGTTTCTTGGATTTGACTGATCCATTCTCTTAAAGTGCCTTTTATATGGTATATTCGATGAGTTCCCGGTGAGTATCCCCATCATTATACAGAGGGGTTCTCAGATAAGAAGAAGGATACCAAGGTTATTTGGCCAACTACACTCCCTAAATTTCATTTTTTCTACCTCATAGAGGTAGAGTACTTATCTGGTGGAGACTTAGTGGATATTGGTGCATTCCTAGGTATAGGACGACTACACATAAAGAAGGGTCTTGATATTGACTTCCTTTTTGATCATAACCAGGTTTCTATTTAGTTTCTTGGATCTATAGAAATATATTCTTTTATTTCATGTATATATTTGTATCCTTTTTGGGTGTGCGCATGAGTCCATCTAGGAGTACATGATGTTGAATCTATGTGACATGCTTCACCGCTGCCACATAGTTCAACATGGTCGGCCTCCTCAAATATTTTCTCTAGTTATTATTTTCTTTTGTTCATGTCTATATTTTCTTTGCTTTCTTTCTTGCTTCATAATAAAAGTCTTTCCTAGGTCGTGATCTCACCATGCATGTAGGATCATAGTAATCCAAATCATGTTATACCCTATGTTATTTCATTTCTATACTTTCTTCTTTTGTTCTTCCAATAGAATGATTATTGAAGAATATTGTTCTAGTTATTTGTATCCAATTGATTAATTGAACATATAAAATAATAAATCATATAATATGAGACAATGTATCATGGATGTTTTAGGGGTTAAAGGTTTATCCCCAACAATTAGTAATACTATACAGAAATACATTAAACATTAATAAGAAATAATAATTTAATAAAATGTCAATTTTTAATAATAAGACACCCTTGGAGTTATACCAATCACATTGTGTGTTGCATTGAGGTGTGGTTGATTTCTACACATCACAAATGAGTTAATGATCATTATGTCAGTTTGACATGATACTACTTTTTATATGTCTCAAATGAATTAGGAACAACTTTCCTAAATTATAAAGACAATTGGAGTGCATTTACTTGTTTTTCAGTGAGTGACACACGTTTTGAACTAAAATGTCAATTTTAAACTGATAATTAACTCTTTGAGTCATACCAGTCACACTGTGCATCACATTGAGGTTTTGTTGATTCTAAGACGTCAGAAATGACTCATGGTTCATTTTCCTAAAGTATAAAAATAATACGAATGTGTTAACTCATATTTTAGTATGTCACTTCTTCTTTTTACTAAGATTAATGTCAATTTTAAATAAAAAAAGACACACTTTGAGTCATATCAGTCAGACTATGTGTTAAGTTAATGTCTAGTTTATTCCTACTTGTCAAAAAAATTTATAGATCATTATCTTAAATTATAGAAATAATCTGAATACATTTTATTGGGTTTTAGTAAGTCACATGTTCTTTTTAATAAAATTAATGTTAATTTTAAATAAAAAGGCACACTTGGAGTTATAATAGTCTTATCGTGCATCATATAGATGTGTGGTTGATTCATGTACATTAAAAATTTCTAATGGGTATTTTTCCTAAAGTATCAAAAAACAATCTGAACACGTTTCTCAGTTTTCAGTATGTCACTTGTTCTTTTTACAAAAATTAATGCCAATTTTAAATAAATTGACACAGTTGGAATTATACCAGTCTCACCATGCATTAGATTGAGGTGTGGATGCTTCTTACACATCACAAATAACTTATGAACCATTTTCATAAAGTATAAAAACAATATGAATTCATTTTATTAGTTTTTATAATGCACTTGTATTTTTTTAATAAAATTTAATTTGAAACTGCAAACACAGACTTTGATTCATATCGGTTGTATTGTAACGCCCCGACCCCAGCTACCCAGAGTCGGTGCATTACTTCGTAACATTGGCATGATCACAAAAGATCAAGTCTCGAAAGGCCGATTAGTTTAGTAGCCTTGGAAACACTAGATACATTCATAAGTCTTACATTACATCATAAAGTGAAAAACTACAATAACATGGTCTTCATAGTCCACACTCATATCCCTTTCTGACTACCCCTGCAGGTCATTCATAAAATACTTCTTCACATCCTGGAAAAATATTAAAACATTGAAAGGGGTGAGCTCAGATGCTCAGTAAGGTTAACAATATAGCGGAATCTTTCATAAATTAACATTTAAGGTGATGTATAACTAAAACAAAAGCCTTTTAAACTTGAACTTCAACATAATATGGAAAAAGTAAAATGAGATAATTCCATTCACTTCTTCACATGGATATTCTACTGGTCGAAATAATCACATGCAATATCAATAACCACTTTCATAATGATGGAATGCATAATGCCAGACTATCATAACCACGTAGTCAAGGCCTCGTGCCAAGACCACAAATAAGATTTTGTCAAGGCCTTGTTCCAAGACACTAGTTTGTCTCATGAGACCTTCCGATGCATCGAGGAGCTATAGCGGGCTCCACCCGTCACTTATTAAGTCCAGTGCATTCCTCATATGAATAGGTTTAAAAAATATCATAAACCATAACATAATCGTATCACATAAAACATGCATAAAGGAAACATAAAATTTCCACATTTCAATCACAAGATATCAATACAACACATTGATATGATAAAAATGCTTTCAAAACCATTTTCAATACCAAAATAAAAGAAAGTTAAAAATTTTTATTTATTTTTCATAAAAAAAATGATGGCTTATAGAGGAAGCCGAAACTCAAATAATGGTCACAGCAGCAGAGAAGTCGTTGTCGCCGCATAAGTATGGAAAGAAAAACATTCCCTTTTTGTCGTTTAGTAAAACGCTTCGTATAAAAAATATTCCTTTTGAATAAACGTAAAAGTCAAAGGGGTTTTTACACCGTATAAAAGAAAATTGTGTATAAAACCAAATATGCCTCAATGAAAGGAGATTGAGACGAATTCCTTAAAAAGATCATTTTTAAAATAAAGTAGATATGTTATGTTTATTCTCTATAGGTACACATAAAGAATGTAAAAATACAAAATAGGACATAATAATATCATGACATAATTTGAAAGTAGGAGATTAACCCAAAGAATGGAAGTTGGGTTAAGAAGTTCCCTTACAAAGATCATTTATAAATAAAATAGACTTATTATGTGTATTAACTATAAGTACGCATAAAGAAAGTACAAATACAAGATAATACATAACAATATCATGACATAATTTGAAAGTAGGAGATTAACCCAAAGAACAGAAATTGGGTTAAGAATTTCCCTTACCTTGTGTCCGACTTGACTCAACCGTTCTTTATCCTCCTGACTAATAAACTAGAGTTAATATCTACCTTATTAAGAGCCATTTTCAATTTCATTATTCTTTTTATATCACTTATTAAAATGTTATGAACATTATGTAATTATTTAAGTTAATAACGGTCGTTTTGTCGATCTTTGGTAACTTGAGTCAATAATAAATTTCTTATAATTACAAGTTGTTCATGTGGTAGAATATCCATTATATCCAGAATTATATTCATGATTTAGATGTCATATATATCTTATATATCCAGTATATACATTCATTTATAATATTACGTAACATTTAGAGGTAAGAAATGAAATGCACCGTTCATGGAGACGGTAAGCCGTACGTACGCATGAACGCTACTTTCATTTCAATTTCATATTTAATGGAACTAAATCATAATGATATAAATGTATAATATAATTCAAGTATAATATAGTATATAATACCATTTACGCCATCCTTTATACATCCCACATATGGCATTAACGATTCAAATCACTTTGAGGGGGCGGTAGTCCGCACTTCCTAAAATGAAATTATCGCGTTTTACCCATAATGGAAATCATAAAGTATGCCATAAATGAGAAATACAGAAGCATAAGTAAAACATAAACATATTATATATCATATATAAAAATAGTGACATCTTAATGGCCACCTTTGAAGGTGTTATATGAGTGTTGAACAGTCATCGTTTCGTGAGGCAGAAATTCACCATCCACAGAAACCGTATGTTCTTTAACCATTAGATGTAGGTGTGTGTAAGTTTAGCTCGAATAATTATTATAACAACATCCTAGTATATTGAGGATACTGGTGTTTTTCCAAAAGAAATGATTAAAAAGAGTTTAGGGGGTTGGAGAAGAAAAATAAAACAAAACAACATTAGAGAAGACATTACCTCAAAATCAGGTAACTCTTTTTGATTTGAGCCAAAGGCCTCTTTGGGAAGAGTTATGCCCAATGTGAGGCTTCTAGGAGTAATAGGGGGAATTTTGGAGAGTATTTGGGTAGATGTTGGCCGATCCAAATGGCTTGAAAGTGTAAATAAGGTGGGAGAGGTGGGGGCCTTTTATAAGTGGAGAGGAGGGGAACTTTTGGAAAGATTGAAATGTTACATTATTTCACAATGCTTTTAGGATTCTAAAGGTCCCACACTTATATAATTCGTGGATAAGGTGATAAGGGTTCGAAATCTCTTCATCTAATAGGCTTTGGACAAGTGTAAGCCTTGTAGTTTGCATTATCTTCTCATTTTATTTAAATCGTTAAATAATGAGGTCATCGCTGCATCATCGTGATGTCATAAATAATTTAATTTATTTAATGTATAAAAATTATAAAAAAAATACTATGATGTAGAAAATCTATTTAGCTTTCTAATTAATATTTATAATCAAAATTTGGACTTGTGTAACCCCACATAAAAACTGTTTTAGTAAAACAACTCATGTTTGTGTCAATTTAATTTTAACATTAAATAAATATATATTAATGTCATTTTCCAACTAAAGTGGCTCCATGGGGTCCCCAAGTTGACCCATGGGTTGTCTTGGTTGGTCATGACTCATAAAATAGGAGTAGGACAAGTGTCATGCTCATCTCATATTATTAAAACATTATTTGTACCTTAAACTACACTAATTATCTCTAATCGCGATTAAGAACTTAAAAGTTACTATTCACCAAAAATTTATTTTAACCTCATTGAACCACATTTTACTTCTTAATGACAACCATGTATGTCAGATTTTTGAAAATCAAATCACAGAAGTGGTAATATTTCATTTAAATGAAAAATCAGTTATTTAACTACCACTTAGTGGTTTCACTATTCATCAAAAATTGAAGTTTTTCAGAACAAGGCCAAAATTTCACCCTAAGCTATAATTGATATTCCGAATTCAAAAATGATGTCTATTTTACAAAATTCCAAACATATAAGTTGCATTAATTAATTTTATAATTAATTCCCGCTGTTACGACAAATAGCGTGTTTTTAAGAAACAATTTATATCAAAAGATTGGCAATTGTTTATGTCCAATTTCAATGTTAAATTAATTCTAATGACCACCATTGGATAAAATTGTAAAAATATATTCTAATTATACCTTAAAACCACTCAATAGTATAACTTATCACTATAAATTATTTTGATTAAAAAAGTTGTTTTAAGTATTTTTCACTATTCATAAAAAATTAGAAGTTCTCAGAAAAATACCAAAAATTCAACATAGGATAATTTTGATATTACGAATACAAAAATGAAGTCCATTTTGAAATATAAAATTTATATAATTTAAAAGGTGGTTATTACTATTCATAACGGCTACTTTGATTAGTTGCGGTGTGTTAGAACTCGAACTTGCGTACAATACAAGCTATTGCATTATTGAAAGAGAGACGTATCGTGGAAGCTCGGGGTGTTACATTCTCCCCTCCTTCAATAAATTGCATCCTCGCAATTTGAAATTTTTCTTTGAAAATAAAAGATTGAAAAGAGAAAATACCTTTGAGGAAAACCCACATTGGAAATAAGGTTAATAAAATTTAGTCTTAATAAGAGGGAAATGGAAATAAGAAAGTCACCACCAAATTATGATCTCGATAAGGAGAACATTGGTGGCAATTAGAGATATATAATTGGAGGAAAAACGTAAATATTTGTAGGGAGTTATTGAAGTCATCAATCACAATCAACTGTCAAATTGAGGGCCTCAAAGCCTTCAATCTAAGTTGATTTAAGATATCATCAGTTCAACAAGACATAAGGTATTAGGATAACACATTTTTTGTTTTAATATCCTTTTACTAAAGATTAAGAATTAATTTATTCATTGAATAAGAGATAGGTATATATATATTTATGCTTGACAACTAGAGTTTCAACCTTCAACTCATCTTTCACTCAAAAAGATAATAGAACTCAAAAATATTATACTTATCCTAATTGTATAAGGTTCCAAATGTTAACACATACCATTTAGATTAGTAAATTATTTTGTAATAACCAGGGACTTCCAGTAGGCTAGTGGTAGGAAATAAAGGCCTGTCGCACTATGATTGTGGGTTCAATTCCTACAGCTTTGTCCGACGCGACGGGTTATGCCCCACCCTGCAAGTTGTCCTTTTCCTAAAACTATAGTATCATAATATTCGAAAAATAATCTTCATAAATTTTTTAACCTTAAACAATACTATCCAAATATCAACTTAATCCACTCCAACCTTTATAGTTATCCAAAATACTTATGTCCAACTCACAGTCCAAATTTTATAAGGAAGGTAAACATAATGAAGATCCTTTTTCCCAAGTAACAACATGTGAACACCTTCATCATGTATTCTTTTTAAACATTCTGAATTACCATGATCCCTTATTCCTTATAGTATACTAGATATACTCCTTCTATCCGAAAATGTATACAAAACATCAATCAGTTTCAAGGAAGTTAAGTATATCCAATATAATTTATCCAAATCAATCACGTCTTATTCCAAAATCACAATCTGAGTATCAGAACCATATTATGGTCTATCTTTCTCTCAACCATATATTTTCCAAAAATTTAACCTACTGTGGAGTCACTTTTCTTGGTTCCACACAATCTCAAGTCCTTGATGAAATAGTACTGTAGTATAATCCTTATATACTCCATAATTATTATAACCAGTACATTATTTATACAACACTCAAATTACAAAATTATTTAATAACAACATAAGAACTCTAATCATTACTCCTCATCTGTGGTAGTATCATAACTTGATTATTATCCAATAACATTATTTGGGGAATACTCTGATGATTTGGATATTGGTTTGCGTAGTGTCCCCAATCCTTGCAGAAGAAGCATTGTACATTCGAAACCATTTTCTTACCCTTGAAGTCACGCACTTTGTGTCCTTTTTCTCTACACTTATAACAAACTCCCATTCCCTTTAGGCAAGTTCCATGATGTTTCTTCCCACAATTACCACATATTGGAAAATTCTTCTTTCCCCTCATCCCTTTATCCATCATTCCCTCTTCCATCCCTTTCGTCTCTTGCTTCGCTTCAAAGCCATAGGACTCAGAGAATTCTTTACTTATCTTATTAACACATGATACTATTTCTTCATATGTTGAGAACACATGGGAGACTATTTCCCTTCGAAATGTTGGCTTAATACCGTGAAAGATACGATCCTTCTTACTCTTTGGATCATACATATTGCTAGAGTTCACATTCCTTCTACTGGGCGCCATTTCTATACAATGGCATAAACTATGTTAGTTTATGAATTACAATGAATAATTCCAAACTTTTAAAATACTTAAAGTAAATTGAACGGTTTATGGATATAATCCATAATCATAAGAATGTTTTCTTTGAGGAAGTATATACTCATAAACCCTACATAGTGGTTTGTAAAGAAAATGAGAATTATCCTAAGCATATCCCCCGGGAGTGTCGTAACCAAGAGTACATCAAGGCTCATTGTCGTGCACCAGTTCCTGTTCGAGTCTAGCTCAAAGTGGTGTTTTCGGGTTTTACCCCTAGGTACATCTGTGCCAGAGCCGCCTCTACCTGCTCGTATCCAGATAGGGATGTATTGCTCGGAAAACTCACAAAATCTCTATAATACCAAAATTCTAGGAAGTTCTTCTATACTAATCCTCAAAGTCTATCTACGGGCAATGTGCTCTAATCAGAGATTATCTAAATCTAGCTTCCAAGGTTAGTACTAAACTACCTCTGATACCAACTGTAACACCCCGACCCCATCTACCCAGAGTCGGTGCATTACTTCGTAACATTGGCATGATCACAAAAGATCAAGTCTCGAAAGAACGATTAGTTTAGTAGCCTTGGAAACACTAGATACATTCACAAGTCTTACATTACATCATAAAGTGAAAAACTACAATAACATGGTCTTCATAGTCCACACTCATATCCCTTTCTGACTACCCCTGCAGGTCATTCATAAAATACTTCTTCACATCCTGGAAAAATATTAAAACATTGAAAGGGGTGAGCTCAGATGCTCAGTAAGGTTAACAATATAGCGGAAGCTTTCATAAATTAACATTTAAGGCGATGTATAACTAAAACAAAAGCCTTTTAAACTTGAACATCAACATAATATGGAAAAAGTAAAATGAGATAATTCCATTCACTTCTTCACATGGATATTCTACTGGTCGAAATAATCACATGCAATATCAATAACCACTTTCATAATGATGGAATTCGTAATGCCAGACTATCATAACCACGTAGTCAAGGCCTCGTGCCAAGACCACAAATAAGATTTTGTCAAGGCCTTGTGCCAAGACACTAGTTTCTCTCATGAGACCTGTCGATGCATCGAGGAGCTATAGCGGGCTCCACCCGTCACTTATTAAGTCCAATGCATTCCTCATATGAATAGGTTTAAAAAATATCATAAACCATAACATAATTGTATCACATAAAACATGCATAAAGGAAACATAAAATTTCCACATTTCAATCACAAGATATCAATACAACACATTGATATGATAAAAATGCTTTCAAAACCATTTTCAATACCAAAATAAAAGAAAGTTAAAACTTTTTATTTATTTTTCATTAAAAAAATGATGGCTTATAGAGGAAGTCGAAACTCAAATAATGGTCACAGCGGTGGAGAAGTCGTTGTCGCCGCATAAGTACGGAAAGAAAAACATTCCCTTTTTGTCGTTTAGTAAAACGCTTCGTATAATAAAGATTCCTTTTGAATAAACGTAAAAGTCAAAGGGGTTTATACACCGTATAAAAGAAAATTGTGTATAAAACCAAATATGCCTCAATGAAAGGAGATTGAGACGAAGTCCTTAAAAAGATCATTTTTAAAATAAAGTAGATCTGTTATGTGTATTCACTATAGGTACACATAAATAATGTAAAAATACAAAATAGGACATAATAATATCATGACATAATTTGAAAGTAGGAGATTAACCCAAAGAATGGAAGTTGGGTTAAGAAGTTCCCTTACAAAGATCATTTATAAATAAAATAGATCTATTATGTGTATTAACTATAAGTACACATAAAGAAAGTACAAATACAAGATAATACATAACAATATCATGACATAATTTGAAAGTAGGAGATTAACCCAAAGAACAGAAATTGGGTTAAGAATTTCCCTTACCTTGTGTCCGACTTGACTCAACCGTTCTTTATCCTCCTGAATAATAAACTAGAGTTAATATCTACCTTATTAAGAGCCATTTTCAATTTCATTATCCTTTTTATATCACTTATTACAATGTTATGAACATTATGTAATTATTTAAGTTAATAATGGTCGTTTTGTCGATCTTTGGTAACTTGAGTCAATAATAAACTTCTTATAATTACAAGTTCTTCATGTGGTAGAATATCCATTATATCCAGAATTATATTCATGATTTAGATGTCATATATATCTTATATATCTAGTATATACATTCATTTATAATATTACGTAACATTTAGAGGTAAGAAATGAAATGCACCGTTCATGGAGACGGTATGCCGTACGTACGCATGAACGCTACTTTCATTTCAATTTCATATTTAATGGAACTAAATCATAATGATATAAATTTATAATATAATTCCAGTATAATATAGTATATAATACCATTTACTCCATCCTTTATACATCCCACATATGGCATTAACGATTCAAATCACTTTGAGGGGGCGGTGGTCCGCACTTCCTAAAATGAAATTATCGCGTTTTACCCATAATGGAAATCATAAATTATGCCATAAATGAGAAATACAGAAGCACAAGTAAAACATAAACATATTATATATCATATATAAAAATAGAGACATCTTAATGGCCACCTTTGAAGGTGTTATATGAGTGTTGAACAATCATCGTTTCATGAGGCAGAAATTCTCCATCCACAGAAACTGTATGTTCTTTAACCATTAGATGTAGGTGTGTGTAAGTGTAGATCGAATCCTTCTTATAAAAACATCCTAGTATATTGAGGATACTGGTGTTGTTACAAAAGAAATTATTAAAAAGAGTTTAGGGGGTTGGAGAAGAAAAACAAAACAAAACAACATTAGAGAAGACATTACCTCAAAATCGGGTAACTCTTTTTGATTTGCGCCAAAGGCTTCCTTGGAAAGAGTTCTGCCCAAAGTGAGGCTTCTAGAAGTAAGAGGGGGAAGTTGGGAGAGTATATGGGTAGAGGTTGGCCGAGCCAAATGGCTTGAAAGTGTAAATAAGGTGGGAGAGGTGGGGGCCTTTTATAAGTGGAGAGGAGGGGCACTTTTGGAAAGATTGAAATGTTACATTATTTCACAATGATTTTCGGATTTTAAAGGTCCCACACTTATATAATTCGTGGATAAGGTGATAAGGGTTTGAAATATCTTCATCCAATAGGCTTTGGACAAGTGTAAGCCTTGGATTTTGCATTATCTTCTCATTTTATTTAAATCGTTAAATAATGAGTTCATCGCTGTATCATCGTGATGTCATAAATAATTTAATTTATATAATGTATAAAAATTATAAAAAAAATACCATGATGTAGGAAATCGTTTTATATTTCTAATGAATATTTATAATCCAAATTTGGACTTGTGTAACCCCACATAAAAACTGTTTTAGTAAAACAACTCATGTTTGTGTCAATTTAATTTTAACATTAAATAAATATATATTAATGTCATTTTCCAACTAAAGTGGATCCATGGGTCCCCAAGTTGACCCATGGGTTGTCTTGGTCGGCCATGACTCATCCAATAGGAGTAGGACAAGTGTCATGCTCATCTCATATTATTAAAACATTATTTGTACCTTAAACTACACTAATTATCTCTAATCGCGATTAAGAACTTAAAAGTTACTATTCACCAAAAATTTATTTTAATCTCATTGAACCACATTTTACTTCTTAATGACAACCATGTATGTAGGATTTTTGAAAATCAAATCACAGAAGTGGTAATATTTCATTTAAACGAAAAATCAGTTATTTAACTACCACTTAGTAGTTTCACTATTCATCAAAAATTGAAATTTTCAGAACAAGGCCAAAATTTCACCCTAAGCTATAATTGATATTCCGAATTCAAAAATGATGTATATTTTACAAAATTCCAAACATATAAGTTGCATTAATTAATTTTATAATTAATTCCCGCTGTTACGACAAATAGCGTGTTTTTAAGAAACAATTTATATCAAAAGATTGGCAATTGTTTATGTCCAATTTCAATGTTAAATTAATTCTAATGACCACCATTGGATAAAATGGTAAAAATATATTCTAATTATACCTTAAAACCACTCAATATTATAACTTATCACTATAAATTATTTTGATTAAAAAATTTGTTTTAAGTATTTTTCACTATTCATAAAAAATTAGAAGTTCTCAGAAAAATACCAAAAATTCAACATAGGCTAATTTCGATATTACGAATACAAAGATGAAGTCAATTTTGAAATATAAAATTTCTATAATTTAAAAGGTGGTTATTACTATTCATAACGGCTACTTTGATTAGTTGCGGTGTGTTAGAACTCGAACTTGCGTACAATGCAAGCTATTGCATTATTGAAAGAGAGGCATATCGTGGAAGCTCGGGGTGTTACATTATCCCCTCCTTCAATAAATTGCGTCCTCGCAATTTGAAATTTTTCTTTGAAAATAAAAGATTGAAAAGAGAAAATACCTTTGAGGAAAACCCACATTGGAAATAAGGTTAATTAAATTTACTCTTAATAAGAGGGAAATGGAAATAAGAAAGTCACCACCAAATTATGATCTCGATAAGGAGAACATTGGTGGAAATTAGAGACATATAATTGGAGGAAAAACGTAAATAATTATAGGGAGTGATTGAGGTCATCAATCACAATCAACTGTCAAATTGAGGGCCTCAAAGCCTTCAATCTATGTTGATTTAAAATATCATCAGTTCAACAAGACATAAGGTATTAGGATAACACATTTTTTGTTTTAATATCCTTTTACTAAAGATTAAGAATTAATTTATTCATTGAATAAGAGATAGGTATATATATATTTATGCTTGACAACTAGAGTTTCAACCTTCAACTCATCTTTCACTCCAAAAGATAATAGAACTCACAAATATTATACTTATCCTAATTGTATAAGGTTCCAAATGTTAACACATACCATTTAGATTAGTAAAATTATTTTGTAATAACCAGGGACTTCCTGTAGGATAGTGGTAGGAAATAAAGTCCTGTCGCACTATGATTGTGGGTTCGATTCCTGCAGCTTTGTCCGACGCGACGGGTTATGCCCCACCCTGCAGGTTGTCCTTTTCCTAAAACTATAGTATCATAATATACAAAAAATAATCTTCATAAATTTTTTAACCTTAAACAATACTATCCAAAGATCAACTTAATCCACTCCAACCTTTATAGTTATCCAAAATACTTATGTCCAACTCACAGTCCAAATTTTATTAGGAAGGTAAACATAATGAAGATCCTTTTTCCATGTAACAACATGTGAACACCTTCATCATGTATTATTTTTAAACATACTGAATTACCATGATCCCTTATTCCTTATAGAATACTAGATATACTCCTTCTATCCGAAAATGTATACAAAACATCAATCAGTTTCATGGAAGTTAAGTATATCCAATATAATTTATCCAAATCAATCACGTCTTATTCCAAAATCACAATCTGAGTATCAGAACCATATTATGGTCTATCTTTATCTCAACCATATATTTTCCAAAAATTTAACCTACTGTGGAGTCACTTTTCTTGGTTCCACACAATCTCAAGTCCTTGATGAAATAGTACTGCAGTACAATCCTTATATACTCTATAATTATTATAACCAGTACATCATTGATACAACACTCAAATTACAAAATTATTTGATAACAACATAAGAAATCTAATAATTACTCCTCATCTGTGGTAGTATCATAACATGATTATTATCCAATAACATCATTTGGGGAATACTCTGATGATTTTGACATTGGTTTGCGTAGTGTCCGAAATCCTTGCAGAAGAAGCATTGTACATTTGAAACCATTTTCTTACCCTTGCAGTCACGCACTTTGTGTCCTTTTTCTCTACACTTATAACAAACTCACATTACCTTTAGGCAAGTTACATGATGTTTCTTCCCACAATTACCACATATTGAAAAATTCTTCTTTCCCCTCATCCCTTTATCCATCATTCCCTCTTCCATCCCTTTCGTCTCTTGCTTCGCTTCAAAGCCATAGGACTCAGAGAATTCTTTACTTATCTTATTAACACATGATACTATTTCTTCATATGTTGAGAACACATGGGAGACTATTTCCCTTCGAAATGTTGGCTTAATACCGTGAAAGATACCATCCTTCTTACTCTTTGGATCATACGTATTGCTGGAGTTCACATTCCTTCTACTGGGCGCCATTTCTATACAATGTCATAAACTAGGTTAGTTTATGAATTACAATGACTAATTCCAAACTTTTAAAATACTTAAAGTCAATTGAACGGTTTATGGATATAATCCATAATCATAAGAATGTTTTCTTTGAGGAAGTATATACTCATAAACCTTACATAGTGGTTTGTAAAGAAAATGAGAATTATCCTAAGTATATCCCCTGGGAGTGTCGTAACCAAGAGTACAGCAAGGCCCGTTGTCGTGCACCAGTTCCCGTTCGAGTCTAGCTCAAAGCGGTGTTTTCGGGTTTTACCCCTAGGTACATCTGTGCCAGAGCCGCCTCTACCTGCTCGTATCCAGACAGGGATGTATTGCTTGGAAAACTCACAAAATCTCTATAATACCAAAATTCTAGGAAGTTCTTCTATACTAATCCTCAAAGTCTATCTTCGGGCTATGTGCTCTAATCAGAGATTATCTAAATATAGCTTCCAAGGTTAGTACTAAACTGCCTCTGATACCAACTGTAACGCCCCGACCGCAGCTACCCAGAGTCGGTGCATTACTTCGTAACATTGTCATGATCACAAAAGATCAAGTCTCGAAAGACCGATTAGTTTAGTAGCCTTGGAAACACTAGATACATTCATAAGTCTTACATTACATCATAAAGTGAAAAACTAAAATAACATGGTCTTCATAGTCCACACTCATATCCCTTTCTGACTACCCCTGCAGGTCATTCATAAAATACTTCTTCACATCCTGGAAAAATATTAAAACATTGAAAGGGGTGAGCTCAGATGCTCAGTAAGGTTAACAATATAGCAGAAGCTTTCATAAATTAACATTTAAGGCGATGTATAACTAAAACAAAAGCCTTTTAAATTTGAACTTCAACATAATATGGCAAAAGTAAAATGAGATAATGCCATTCACTTCTTCACATGGATATTCTAATGGTCGAAATAATCACATGCAATATCAATAACCACTTTCATAATGATGGAATGCATAATGCCAGACTATCATAACCACGTAGTCAAGGCCTCGTGCCAAGACCACAAATAAGATTTTGTCAAGGCCTTGTGCCAAGACACTAGTTTGTCTCATGAGACCTGCCGATGCATCGAGGAGCTATAGCGGGCTCCACCCGTCACTTATTATGTCCAATGCATTCCTCATATGAATAGGTTTAAAAAATATCATAAACCATAACATAATCGTATCACATAAAACATGCATAAAGGAAACATAAAATTTCCACATTTCAATCACTAGATATCAATACAATACATTGATATGATAAAAATGCTTTCAAAACCATTTTCAATACTAAAATAAAAGAAAGTTAAAACTTTTTATTTATTTTTCATTAAAAAAATGATGGCTTATAGAGGAAGCCGAAACTCAAATAATGGTCACAGCGGCGGAGAAGTCGTTGTCGCCGCATAAGTACGGAAAGAAAGACATTCCCTTTTTGTCGTTTAGTAAAACGCTTCGTATAAAAAAGATTCCTTTTGAATAAATGTAAAAGTCAAAGGGTTTGTACACCATATAAAAGAAAATTGTGTATAAAACCAAATATGCCTCAATGAAAGGAGATTGAGATGAAGTCCTTAAAAAGATCATTTTTAAAATAAAGTAGATCTGTTATGTGTATTCACTATAGGTACACATAAAGAATGTAAAAATACAAAATAGGACATAATAATATCATGACATAATTTGAAAGTAGGAGATTAACCCAAAGAATGGAAGTTGGGTAAAGAAGTTCCCTTACAAAGATCATTTATAAATAAAATAGATCTATTATGTGTATTAACTATAAGTACACATAAAGAAAGTACAAATACAAGATAATACATAACAATATCATGACATAATTTGAAAGTATGAGATTAACCCAAAGAACAGAAATTGGGTTATGAATTTCCCTTACCTTGTGTCCGACTTGACTCAACCGTTCTTTATCCTCCTAAATAATAAACTAGAGTTAATATCTACCTTATTAAGAGCCATTTTCAATTTCATTATCCTTTTTATATCACTTATTACAATGTTATGAACATTATGTAATTATTTAAGTTAATAACGGTCGTTTTGTCGATCTTTGGTAACTTGAGTCAACAATAAACTTCTTATAATTACAAGTTGTTCATGTGGTAGAATATTCATTATATCCAGAATTATATTCATGATTTAGATGTCATATATATCTTATATATCCAGTATATACATTCATTTATAATATTACGTAACATTTAGAGGTAAGAAATGAAATGCACCATTCATGGAGACGGTAAGCCGTACGTACGCATGAATGCTACTTTCATTTCAATTTCATATTTAATGGAACTAAATAATAATTATATAAATGCATAATATGATTCCAGTATAATATAGTATATAATACCATTTACTCCATCCTTTATACATCCCACATATGGCATTAACGATTCAAATCACTTTGAGGGGGCGGTAGTCCGCACTTCCTAAAATGAAATTATCGCATTTTACCCATAATGGAAATCATAAAGTATGCCATAAATGAGAAATACAGAAGCATAAGTAAAACATAAACATATTATATATCATATATAAAAATAGTGACATCTTAATGGTCACCTTTGAAGGTGTTATATGAGTGTTGAACAATCATCGTTTCGTGAGGCAGAAATTCGCCATCCACAGAAACCGTATGTTCTTTAACCATTAGATGTAGGTGTGTGTAAGTGTAGCTAGAATCCTTCTTATAAAAACATACTAGTATATTTAGGATACTGGTGTTGTTACAAAAGAAATTATTAAAAAGAGTTTAGGGGGTTGGAGAAGAAAAATAATACAAAACAACATTAGAGAAGACATTACCTCAAAATCGGGTACCTCTTTTTGATTTGAGCCAAAGGCTTCCTTGGGAAGAGTTATGCCCCAAGTGAGGCTTCTAGGAGTAAGAGGGGAAAGTTGGGAGAGTATTTGGGCAGAGGTTGGCCGAGCCAAATGGCTTGAAAGTGTAAATAAGGTGGGAGAGGTGGGGGCCTTTTATAAGTGGAGAGGAGGGGCACTTTTGGAAAGATTGAAATGTTACATTATTTCACAATGGTTTTCGGATTCAAAAGGTCCCACACTTATATAATTTGTGTATAAGGTGATAAGGGTTCGAAATAGCTTCATACAATAGTCTTTGGACAAGTGTAAGCCTTGGATTTTGCATTATCTTCTCATTTTATTTAAATCATTAAATAATGAGGTCATCGCTGCATCATCGTGATGTCATAAATAATTTAATTTATTTAATGTCTAAAAATTATAAAAAAAAATACTATGATGTAGGAAATCGTTTTAGATTTCTAATGAATATTTATAATCAAAATTTGGACTTCTGTAACCCCACATAAAAACTGTTTTAGTAAAACAACTCATGTTTGTGTCAATTTAATTTTAACATTAAATAAATATATATTAATGTCATTTTCCAACTGAAGTGGCTCCATGGGGTCCCCAAGTTGACCCATGGGTTGTCTTGGTCGTCTATGACTCATCCAATAGGAGTAGGACAAGTTTCATGCTCATATCATATTATTAAAACATTATTTGTACCTTAAACTACAGTAATTATCTCTAATCGCGATTAAGAACTTAAAAGTTACTATTCACCAAAAATTTATTTTAATCTCATTGAACCACATTTTACTTCTTAATGACAACCATGTATGTCAGATTTTTGAAAATCAAATCATAGAAGTGGTAATATTTCATTTAAACGAAAAATCAGTTATTTAACTACCACTTAGTGGTTTCACTATTCATCAAAAATTGAAGTTTTTCAGAACAAGGCCAAAATTTCACCCTAAGCTATAATTGATATTCCGAATTCAAAAATGATGTATATTTTAAAAAATTCCAAACATATAAGTTGCATTAATTAATTTTATAATTAATTCCCGCTGTTACGACAAATAGCGTGTTTTTAAGAAACAATTTATATCAAAAGATTGGCAATTGTTTATGTCCAATTTCAATGTTAAATTAATTCTAATGACCACCATTGGATAAAATGGTAAAAATATATTATAATTATACCTTAAAACCACTCAATAGTATAACTTATCACTATAAATTATATTGATTAAAAAAGTTGTTTTAAGTATTTTTCACTATTCATAAAAAATTAGAAGTTCTCAGAAAAATACCAAAAATTCAACATAGGATAATTTCGATATTACGAATACAAAAATGAAGTCCATTTTGAAATATAAAATTTCTATAATTTAAAAGGTGGTTATTACTATTCATAATGGCTACTCTGATTAGTTGCGGTGTGTTAGAACTCGAACTTCCGTACAATGCAAGCTATTGCATTATTGAAAGAGAGGCGTATCGTGGAAGCTCGGGGTGTTACATGTATCATATGTCTATTTGACATGAAACTGATTCCTACAAATCACAACTAATTTATGAATTTTTTCCAAAATTATCAAGGCAATCAGAGCATGTTTTCTTGGTTTTTAATGAGTGACACGTTCTAAAATAAAATTTCAATTTTAAACTGATAATGGACATTTCGAGTCATACTAATCACATAATTTATTAGATTGAGGTGAGTTTGTTTCATACATATTAAAATTTTCTTATGGATTGTTTTTCTAAAGTATCAAAATATTCAGAATGTGGTTTTATGGTTTTCTGTATATCACTTGTTATTTTTACTAAAATTAATTTCAATTCTAAATAAAAAGTCACACTTAGAGTTATAAATGTAACACCATTTGTAGGATTTAGGTGGGATTGATTCCTACATGTTATAAATGACTTCTTAATTGGTTTCCTAAATTATCAAAACAATATGAATGTCTTTTCTCAGTTTTCAGTTTGTCACTTGTTCTTTTTACTGAAATTAATGTCAATTTTTAATAAATAGACACACTTGGAATTATACCGGTCATACTGTATATCAAATTTAGGTGTGGATGAATCCTACATGTCATAAATTCCTTATGGGTTGATTTACTAAATTATCAAAAAAAATTAAAGGTGTTTTCTCAGTTTTTATTATGTCACTTGTGTTTTTTATTAAAATGACATTTGAAACTCGAAAAATGCACTTTAAGTCCTATCAGTCACATCGTGTGCCAGTTTGACATGAGACTACTTTTTACATGTTACAAATTAATAATAAATCATTGTAATACATTATCAAAATAATTGGATCATGTTTTTTTTGTTTTTATTGAGTGATATATTTTGAACAAAAATTTCATTTTTAAATTGATAGTAGACATTTTGAGTCATACAGGTCACACCATGCATTCGATTAAGGTGTAGTTGATTATTAAACATCACTAGTGATTTAGGGTTCATTTTACTAAATTATCAAAACAATCGGAGTTAAGTTAGTTGGTTTTCATTATGTCACTTTTTTTCCTACAATTAATGCCAATTTTAAATAAAAGGACACACTTAGAGTTATACTGGTCACACCATACATCGGATTGAGGTGGGGTTGATTCCTACATGTTAGAAATAAATTATGAATCTTTTTCATAATGTATTGAAATAATGTGAATTAATTTTGTTAGTTTTCAGTATGTCACTTGTTCTTTTGACTAAAAAGTCCCATGAAATTGGAAACACACACTTTGAGTCATATCAGTAACATAATGTGTTAGTTTTATATGAGACTAATTCCTATAAGTCACAATTAACTTATGAATCATTTTGATAATGTATCAAGACAATCAGAGAATGTTTGGTAAGTTTTTAGTTATTGATAAACATTTTAAACAAAAATGAAAATTTAAAACTCATAATAGACACTTTGAGTTATATCAGTCACACTGTGCATCTAATTGAGGTGAGGTGGATTCCTAATCATAAAAAATGACTTATGGGTCATTTTCCTAATGTATTAAAACAATATGATTTTTTTCTTAGTTTTTGGTATTTTACTTGTTCATTTTAATAAAATTAATACTAATTTTAAATAAAAAGGCACACTATGAGTCATACAGGTCACACTATGCATCATATTGAGGTGTGGTTGATTCATACACATCAGAAATGACTTATGGATCATTTTCCTAAAGTATCAAAACAATATAAATGTGTGTTTTTGGTTTTTAGTATGTTATTGGTTATTTTTACTAAAATTAATGCCATTTCTAAATAAAAAGATTCACATGGAGTCTTACTGGTCACATCATGCGTCAAATTGATGTTTTGTTGATTTATACATGCCACAAATGACTTCTAGATTTTTTTCCTAAAGTATCGATTCAATCTGAAATCATTTTATTGATTTTGAGTATGTCAATTTTCTTTTTTACAAAAACATAATGTCAATTTTAAATAAAAAACACACTAGGAGTCATAACAGTCACACGATGCATCATATTGAGGTTTGGTTGATTCCTACATATTAAAATGACTTATGGATTATTTTACTAAATTATCAAAATAATCTAATTACATTTACTAAATTTTGAATATGTAAATTGTCTTTTTTACTAAAATTAAGGTCAGTTTTAAATAAAAAGTTTCACTTAAAGTTATACCAGTACCACTATCCAATTAACATTATTTGTCAGACTTCCAACACGACATATTGAGTTGATTTTCGTAGTTGAAAAACCTTCCTCTACTCTTCTATTTTTAAACAACAAGAATTGTTTTTTGGTTAAGAACTGCGACTCAATATGTAGTGTTGTCACTTCGTTAAAGAAAGGAAATTAAAAACATGGTAACATTGGGAAAAAGAAACATGTTATATCTTTTGTGGATTGTTTTTGATAGTTGAAATAAAAATATGACTTCCTGTAAGATCTATGGAAAAAACTAAATAAGTATTAGATAAAAATAATAAGGGAATTAACTTAAAAAAAGTAGATAAAATGATAAAAAAAATTAATTAATTAAGTAGTATAAATTTTCTTTTTTTCATGATGGTCTTATACATTCTTGAACAATTTTCTTGTTTTCATTATCATAGTAATAGCCTCGAAGTCTAATCTATCATGATCATGAGAAGTTTCAAACATACCACACCATCTCAAGAAAAAGAATCAACCTGTATAATAAAAAAAATCTTATGTTTGTAATACTAAAAAGAAATAAATTAAACATAAATATTAAACAACCCATTACTTCTATGTAAGTCACATATTGATGATATATGTTCACATTTATTCCATTGGGTATGCTACCCATTCATTTATAACCAAATCTATGTCTTCTTCTAAATATGAGTATTTTTTACATCCATAGTTATACTAGAAAAATATAAATATTGAAAGAATTAATAAATATTTTAAATGAAATACCATCCATCCATCGGGGCCCTTACCATTACAACCATTATCCCTCCTTCCATTGGTCAGAGGATTGTGAACAGAAATGGAAATACATATCTCTAAAATGGGAAGGCATTGCCTTTAAACCTGGAAACACACATACAAGGTACACTACAAGAGAAAACCACATTGTATAACTAGTGAAAGTAATTTTGTGAACTGAAGAATAATGGGCAAGTATACATACCCAACTAAAAGAAAGTACAACGAAAATGAAAAAACATCTCTTGAGCTCATCCGCCAAGGTTACTACCTAAAGGCTAGGTATGGATCACTACTACGGCTCTCCACATCAACTAGTCACCTCCATACACTGTCTATTACTAGCTCCCAATTCTCCGTCAAAGATGTCCATCATTTGAAAGAGACCCAATAAGGTGTGGGTGAAGCCCGTGCAGGGGTGAGTATAATAATACCTAGTAGGGACCCCAAGTCCCTAGAAGGTCTCCCAAAATTCCACAATGTAAAACCCACAAAGCATGATCTATATCACAAATCATAAAGTAAAAGACACCTCACACATGGTCTATAACATGAAGAACATTAATAATGACGATTAGTCGTAAAGCTAAACCATATTATTCCATTTAGAAGTTATACTACTGAACCATGGGGAGGTCTTTCTATCTCCGATCCACAGAAGGTCATAAGTCACCAATCCACACTGGGTTGTAAGTTGTCGATCCACACAGGGTTTTATGTCCGCGATCCACATAGGGTCGTAAGTCATCAATCCACACAGGTCCGTAAGTCATCGAACCACATAGGGTCATAAGTAATTGATCCACATAGGTTCGTATGCCACTGATCCACCATGATCCACTCTATGGTGGGTCCTTGTTGGTTCGCGCTACTGCTGATCCACATAAGGTCACTCTAATTCTGATCCACAAAGGGCCACACTTCACTTGACAGCCAGCTACAGGATTCTTGCACTTGGTGCGCTTAAGTTCTATATATTCTTCTCTTCAAGACATCGGTCTGACCTAAACGTCCAAGAAGTCCCAAATATAAGTAACTCGAATAACCGCCACATCATAAGTGTTCCAACGCAACTGAAAGAGCGTCAATCAGACCCCCGGTCTATAAGTTATAGGCATTTTAGTGCCGAGGGCTTGGATGGATTTGATTTTGATCCAACCTCGCTATCCTCCTAGTTTCTCCAAAACCCCAAGTGGAGTATCGCAAAAGGACTAACCCATCCTAAGGGTTCTAGCACCACAGACGGTTCATCAAATGGACGCACGATTTAGAAGTTATGGCCCTTTAAGCGAAACTAGGTCAAATTGGGTTTGGGTGTGGCCCCACCTGACCCGAACCGATCCGGGTCAGGTTCAACCTGTCTTGGGCTGACCTGGCCCAACCCGAACCATTTCAGGTCAACCCGACCTAGTTTGGGTTGGCCTGACCCGACCCACGTCCGACCCAGGACGATCCAAACCACTAGGCCCAGCCCTGCCCACCCAGATTGGCATGACTTTCTTGATGGGTGTTGTCCGTGCTTCCCCAAAAAGACATGGTCCGTTCGGGTGCTCCAACAATAGTGCCATCCTGGCACCGCTTAATTAGATCGGTCTACGTGGACTGGTCAATGGCGAGACATGCGGGTGCGGGTCCGTCCACCACCGTCGTCGGAGCTGCGACACCTCCTCTACGGCATACCGATGGCTGCCACGGACTCTATGGTGGTGTATCGCCATGGTGTGATATCATTCGACCGGCATGCGTCTAGTGCCTTCGGACTGACAGACTATTTGTCAGACCACTGAAGGCGCTCTGGTGGTCTGTTCTTCGTCCTCTGTACACCTACAGGCCTCCCGGGATGCCGCCTTCACATTGTGGCCCTCAAAATCACATTGCTAATATGTTTGTTGATCCTCCTTGAAGAGAGCCCCATGAAAATGTTTGGTGGAGAGTCCAGGCCTTGTTTGGTTTTTCTCGTGCCCTCTGCATTAGCATTATAACATTGTAAGAAATCATTCAACAAAAGATTATGATTAAACTCAATTAAATTTTCCGTAATAAACTCTGACAAAGTTGTACGAACCTCAGATCTACCTGTTCGTCAATTGATCCTTGTTCGTCATAATATGTCAAGAACAAGGTATGATGAATCATTAAAAACTTAAAAAATATTAATTATCATACCTTGATTTCATTGAAATCTATTTTAGAAGAAGAAGAAGAAGATCTCTGTGCATTGTCGTTCGATGTTCGTCACAGCTCGTCGACCTCTAGATCAATTCCTCAATGGGAGTCGTCAAAACACCATTCTTTGTTGGAGGAAGTCATCACCAGCACTTCATCAATGATTTCTACCATGGTTGTCAAATCCCCTTCTCCAACAGATTGAATAACTCTTAGTGTTAAAGAGTTTTACTCTCCACTCATTAATGTGGTTCATTAATGAATTAAATAATGAACCCATTAATTACCTGATGAAATAGTTACACAACCAAGTGTAAATATTTATTAAATGACATCATTTAATGACTTGTTAACTCCATGGTCCCATCAATGTCACTCAATGGAGGGAGAAAAATAATAAAATATTTAGTTATTTTATTTTCTAAACGTCCCAAAAATTAACTTTTTCATCCGAACCTTGCCGATCGGTGTTATGATTCCCCGAAGCGAATCCGGGTGCTTCAAATCCAATGTTGCCCTAATAATTTCAATCTGAGCACTGATTCAAATGATATATATTCTTTCACACATGTTTACTGAACGTACCTTAAAAAAGCTAAAAACTCCATTTAGGGCTCTCTGGGCCTCGGAATCACGTGCCGTAAATTTTCATAGTCTCATAATAAATTCACATAATTAAAAAAATTATATAGAAATTATGGGTAATACAATATAGTAATTATTTTTTAAAACAACTCTTTAGGGATGCCTATTTTTTTAATTGTATATGATCTCCCTCATAAATGTAGAAACATAATACCCAAAATCTTTTCTATTTGTTTGATTTAGATAGTACAAAAATATTGAGAAAAATAAGTAATTTTTTTATGTGTTTGGATAGTTAAATATAATTATATATATCCAGAAACTTGTCTTCTTGTAGAAATTATTAGGTTCCTTATGAGAATGGGTTGTCCTCATGCCATGATTTTCATGATTTTTATACCCCACCATATCATAACAGAATTCTCATCAAATAATAATATAAAATATATAACTTGAAGTTTAGTTCTAAAAAATTGGATTTAGTGTATTACAAATTGAAAAACCATATCATGTGTAGTCAATTTGTTGGGTATCCATTTTATGAATATAGGAAATAAATCTTTAGAGTATCCAAATTGACCTTAATGATCATTCAATGTTGTTTAAAAACACAAAATGAAAAAAGTAATGAATTAAATGAAAATACATTTGATATGATTAAATTGTAGAGTTTTTCCCCTACATCATTGGTATTAAGAAGATTTTCTCATCCATAAGTTTTCATTCAAATGATGTGGCTAGTTTTGACATGATTTCAATAATTTATTTTGATTCTATTTCTATTTGTTCCACAGAAGTGATGTGAGGACTAATGAGTCCAAATTTATGTTCATAGGGAAATCCCTTCAATTGGTATTCATATAAATTCTAGAAAAAAATATAAAATGTTTTTAGTCATAATTAACATAGTATATCATCTATTGTAAAAAAATCATGAAAACACAGATCATTTATCCATTTACAATTGAGACTCCCAGCCATTCATAGTTATAGATTTCATTTAAATTCTCAATATAAATGTAGTCTGTAACATCGTCTCTATACATTTTTTTAAAATAAACCTTCTGGTCACTATAACATTGTAACTTTCTATTCTCATGAACCTTAAATTTTGTAAAATGCGAATATTGAATGGGTGCGGGAAAGGTACATTCTGATGATATTTTTGATCAGTTTGTTGATCGTTTGGATGGTTTTGATTCGACATTTCATTTCACCCCTTCCCATTGTCTATATATAATAAAATTCATCATTTAAAACCTTTTTTCATTTATTATGAAACTTTTATTATGAAACATTAATTATAAATGAATACCTCCATATCGATATGTTTTTTACAAGATCTAATGTCCATGTTATGAATGTTCCAATAGATTGGTCAACAATATGAATATCTACATCATTAAGTGGAATAGGTAGCTTAGTGATCGGCTCATGAGCTATGATAATAGTCACTCTCACATGACCTGTTATAATTTTTCTCTTATGTAGATTGTATTCTTGGATATTGAACACAATATCCCTCACTAAAAGGTGCTGGGTAGATATTGATAGATATAAATCACAATCATTTTCACCTAGTATAACATCGATATAAGAAAGGTATTAGTGTCTTCCTGATTCACATTTCATAAAAACAATTATGAGAATATTTTTTTAACTCATCAAATATATCTCTTTGAGGTGAATCGATCACCTCAAAGATTGTGGGGGTGGGGTGGGATCTTCATATCGTGGTTGTTCTTGATTTGTTTCTTTTCTTTGCTTCCCCCATTACATTTTATAGAAACTTAGTCTACCAATGAATTTTTTATTCAATTTTAGCTAATATTTCATTCATCTCATTCATTTATTTATCTTTATCCTCATGTTCATTTATTTTCTCAGAATATGTTTGGGGTGTTACCCCAAAACCTACACCACTAATGTAGCCACACTATTCTGGTCATTTCATGGCCGTTGATATTAAGTGTTCATCTGGTACAAGTGTTGATGATTCTTATTACTAAGTCAAATAGAAAATATAGACAAATAAGTAATCATTTTTATATAACAGTTATTTAAAGAAAATAAATTTTCATTATGTCAGACTTACACATGCATCTCAAACATTTTGTGTGTTTTGGTCTATTTGTATCTGATCATTATTTACATGTACCTCCTTTTATAGTACATAATGTGGGATAGAAGTGGGTTTGGATTTGGATTCATAAATCTTTATATAAATAGAGGAACACAATTATGTTGTTGTTTCATGGCACATAAATTTATTTTGATAGATTTAAAATACGTATCAAACTTTTTCAAATGATTATACCCTATCCTTGATTTACAATATAGGTACATTGGTTTTGATACTCAGTATATATTTTCAACACTCATTTGTTGTTTAATGAATAAAAATTATCAATCAAAGTGATGAATACACATATTTTCAAATAATGTATTACCATCCACAGTGTACCTGAAAAGTTATCTCCCCATAATGGACATTAAATGCATCCCACGCTTCTTGGATTATTAGGTGTACAAACATTAGTGGCAGGTGCATTCATATTTTTCCCTTCAGAAACATTAAGATGAAATGTCATTAGAATTTTTTCAAAACCTTTGTAAATCCTTACAACTATCATTAATACAAATTTCTTATGGGATTCATCAACTATAAATGCACTTTTCAAGAGATTATTAAGAGTAAGTTGATGTTTCATTATTTTAAAATTAGTAAAATAAATAAATGATATCATAATGTTACTGTAATCCCTTCCCAAATCAGTGTCTTAATCATAAGAACAAATGGGTTCCACGAATCTACATCAATCAGCATGCACTGATTGGTATCATTAGAATGTGTAGAAGGTTAATGTTTCTCACCATGAGAAGCAGCAGTGGATTGAGAATCTTATTGTTCCTTAGGATTGGGAGAATCAAGATGTGAAGAAGTCATTATCTATAGAAGTGGATTAAAATTTAATTTATATTATATAAATATAGTAGTGAATTGATAATAACATAAGGTAACACAATGTATATTACTGAAATATGTAACTAGATTATTGAAATATTTTTTAAAATGAGGATGTGATTTGACCCCTCTATCGAGTATCCAAATACCTTCATTGAGGTTTTATCCGACATAAATAACCCCCTCTACATTAAGACAATTATTAAATTAATGCGACAACCCAAGGAAATGGTCATTATTAGTGGAATTATCAGTTGATACTTTGGTGGTTTTGGTCAATAATAGAACAATTGACCACATTTGGTTTACAAGATTTTGAACATAAAATACTTATAATACCTATGATTCTGTTATAAATGGTTCATATTTGTACCCATCCTTACTGAAATACACCTTCATGATTCCCAATTCATATATTTTTATAGTACTCTTGTTATCATCCAACTTACATTAAAAAAATAGAACGTATAATGTTTTATAATACAACTCCCATATTTATTTTGTGATGAAAAAGTATGACATATTCATATAAATTGTATTTATATCATTAGTACCAAAAACATGCAACACTTCAGCCACAAGTATTACTCCACTATTTTCATGGTGTTATATCCATCATGTTCATTTGTATAGAGAATATAACAATTAATTACACAACCATTGTAAGATAATACACACACAATTGGTCCTTTGGCTAGCGAACAATGAAATTTTGAAATTGAATTCATATTTTCATTAGACTCCTTAAAAACATGGTCTTGAAACCATTCTATAAACTATTTATTATGTGTATTTTATATCAATATTTCAACCATGATGGATTAAAATTCCTAATAATTTATTTGTGGGTTCCAACATATGGGAAAACCAATAAATTGTTATGAAAAACATAAAGGTGGGCTTACTACTGATCTATAATATTGACCGTGACATCATATCCTCAAAAAAATTCCTTCAAACATGAGTCTACCAGTGTGAAAATATTTCATTAAACCAATTCATTTCACACTAGATAGGTAGTCAGTACAGAATTCACTGGATTCCCCAACAATATGTTACTATGAAATACAACCCTTTGGATGACTTTTATTTTTGATATACCCTTTTAAAATATTCATATATAATTTAATGGGGTACATCAATCTATAATGTGCAATACCACGTGGTGAAATATCTCTCACCAAGTGAACCATTAAGTGAAAAATCATATCAAATAATGCTGGTGGGAAGAATATTTCCAATTCACATAGTATGATGACAATTTACTTATCCCAATTTAGAAATTTCTTTGAGTCTATAACTTTGTTGAATATAATTTTGAAAAAGAAATAGAGATTTGTTAATTTATGGGAGACATTCTTGGAAAAAATGCAACCTAAATTTTGAGAAATTAGATCTTTCATCAATACATGACAATCATTTGATTTTAGACCCTTTAACATTAAACCATTCATTGAAATGATATTATTGATATTTGATGAATACCACTTTTTAACATTTACATCATTCAAGTTGTTTAAAAATAGATATCCCTCCTACCTGCAAAGAGTGTAAGCATATGGAAAAATAATTTTTTTTACCCTTCACTAGTGCCAACTCTTCCCATATTGTCATGTCAATCATGTCTAGTCTAGCCTTAAATACATCATTTTTTGGGGGGGAGGATTTAGTAATGTACAAATGACACTATCACATACATTTTGTCAACAAACATAACATAAATAATGTTTTTAACATACAAACAATTCCAATTAGGTAATTAAAAAAATTTTCTCCTTTTCCAACTGATTTCCTTAAGGTGTTTTGAAAAACGATTACCAAAAGAAGTGTACATATATTTTAATTTCTCAAATAGTTGATCACCTGTTAGTGGACATGGTGATGTACAATCTTCAAAAATCCCGTCGAATGATGTCATCGAAGATTGACACTTATGTTGTCTGGTTAGAAATATGTGATGTCATAAAAAACGCAGTCTTCGATGAATGTTTCAACATAATTAACTATATACCTTATTCACAAATGAAAATTACCTTGAATTCATTTAATTCTACATCTTAACAAATTTACATACGTAGGAATGTCATTTTTCATTATGTACAACATATCTCTCAGTGTGAAATCTTTATTTTTATAAGCATTATACAATGTAACACCTGAATCCCGGAATAATTTCAAATAATTGATTAATGGATCCAAACAAACATCAATATAATTACTCAATTTTTTTGTTCCCGATATAAGCATAGATTACATAATGTATTTCCATTTTATGCATAACTATGGTGGAATTTCATAATTGACCAACATAACCAGCCATGTATTGTGAGTTATTCTTCGAAAACCAAAAGGATTGGCTCCATCTGTAGACAATGAAAAACAAAGGTCACTTAGACCATTTCTAAATTTAGGATACTCGTGATCAATTCTCAACCACTAGGGAGAGTCCATCTAGGGAAAAAGTTTCCCATAATTTTTTCCTTTATCTGTGTGCCATGTCAATTTCCTTGTAGTCTCCTCATTTCCACAAATTCACCTAGACCTTTTGAATATTGTAATGTACCATAAAACTTTCTTAAGACCCAATTAATCTTTTTTGTATCAAAATTCACCAAACATTTGTCATTATTTAAGTTATTTTTTGTCCTTGTGAAATATTATACAGTCATTTGGATATACGTGTATTCATTCGTAGATCATACCTATAGAACATATCATTCATTTAGATTAATATGTTTGTAAATGGTGCTCATTATCTTTTTGAATCATATCATTCAAGATATCAAGTAGTTAAGTAAAATTGGAGTCACTCCATCTATTGCTAGATTTTAAATTATACAGCTTTGGTATGGAATACAATGTTTTGTATTTAGTGAAACCAACATAAAATGGTGCGTTTTCACAACTATTTAACTTCTAAAACAATTTTTGAAAATCATGAAGTCCATATTAAATTTTCATTTTAATTTCCCAATATGATATTCATTATCATTCACACCTGTAATCATATTATTGATGGGGACTTGTTCGTTTTCCACAGTTGTAATAATATTAGATGATCCAAAAAACACAGTTTATCCCAGTCATTAGCTAAAATTTATTTTTACCCAGTTTTATTACCACATTTTTAATGTAGATCTATGTCTTGATAGATCATGTGTTCTTACAACTCATTTAGAATAACTAGTCTTGAATAAAAATAATTTAAACACAAAAAATAGATTTGATAAGGGTCGTATGTATGATATTTTGCAAACATGATGAACTATTTCACCACAACATCACACTATTTTGTAATACAATTAGAATCCATCCATTCTAAATTCATATCCATCCTATTTTATTTGGTAATATTAATAATTTAAAAATAATATCCAAAAATGATCCTTTCAAATAAGGTGAACCCAATTTATGAATGTTTTAAATAATTTCATCATTATTTGAAAAAAATTTAAAATTGAGTTTAAGAAATGAATTACTCAAATGGTGTTAGGTGTTATCCTCTGAATTCAACTAGAAGAGATGGTGGATGAGTCTGAAGTAACAAAATGCAGTAATAACTATTTGGGAGATGAAGCTAATGATGGTGATAGTTATTATTTCATTTTATTAACTCTGACTCATCCCCTTAGAATCTAACAACAAATCATAGAGAATATTTGGTTTTGGGTGACTCCCATAATTTAAACCGTGCAGGTGATATTGGATGCAAAGTAATTTTAGTATTTGCAATGGGGTTAAACATTAATTCACCTTTTTTAGGATTGAGGTCATGAGGGATATCCTATGGGTTGGATTGATTTAGTGACATGCCCTGTACATGGTGTTATTGAAAATATATATTATATAAGAGGTTAAAGTAGTTATATGTGAAGACAAAGGTTTCCATTGTTGGGTTATGATCACCCGAGACGGAACATTTCAATAAGGGATTTGCGTGAGTCTGATGAATCACAGGGAATGAAAAAAATCCTAGGGTTTTTTGGAATGGATTCTAATTTCAGGGAGGATGGATAATCAAGTAAACATATATTTGTGCCAAAAATTGTGAAGGTTTCTTGGACAATAAATGATATTTGGTGAATGGTGATATAGAGAATTTAACTACAGGTTGAAATTTAAAAGAGTTGAAGGAAGGCAACATACTGACACATGGATTTTAGAAATCTATAATTCAAATACTTAAAAAACATCTACTGAAAAATAAAATAGAGGCTAGTTGGAAGCAACAATAAATCCAATTTAAGGAGGAATTAAAACTATATATTTGTTCACATTATTTTTTATTGGATACGACACCAGTGCACATGGTAGTAGTGGAATTTCTCAAATATATTTGGATTTGAGGCAGTGGATTTGATTTGGTGGAGGAATCTCTAAAATCAACATTTAGCCAACTAACACCAACTCATTCTTCATATTCCATTAGGTTCTACCCTAATCTATCACTATAACTTTAAATAAATATTTTTTTGTCCAATGACCTGTCAATAATTTAAAATTAAAATTTTTAAGATGGAAATTATAATGATATTAAAATACAATTTTGAGTATGTTGCAAAACATGAAATAGGTTGGTTACCTTGGAATATAAATTTGGAATAGTATTTGTCTCAAGAACAATTTATGAGCATGATTTTCAAACCTTGTATGTTTAAGGAATGGGTAATGTGACTTTACATAATCCAAACCTTGATTAGTTATCCATGTGTGTTATCTATAAGATCATATTTTTATTTAATACCTAAAAGCTATACTGATATGTTTTTTATGTGTTATCAATTTAAACCCCCCCTATGTCATCCTTAAACAGCCAAATATTAAACTAAATTATCTTTTACTAAGTTTAAAATTTTTAAAGGGAAATCTTAAGGGTTATCCATCATTATTCAATCATTTTCTCTCAATATATATTGAGAGTAATATATATGACATTAAAGGTAAGAAACTCAATATCTACTTCATTCATTCACCTCTCCACTTTTTTATAAAATAATATAAAAGTAAATATATGTTATAAAAGTATGCATATATTATAGAAGTAAATAATTTTAAAAATTTATAATGGTATAAAATTATAATATATACTAGTAAAATTTATGAACATATAAAATTATAATAATTTATATGGAATAAGACTATAATTATATATTAATTTATAAATCTATAAATATATAAAAGTATATACAATTAATAAAATTTTATATTTAAACTATATAAGTAAATATGATATGTTATAAAATTTAAAAAATAATATAAATTTTAAAAAGAATAAAAGTATAAAAGTATAATTTAAATTTTAAATTGTATAACAATTTAAAACTATCAACTTGAAACACATGGAATATCTCAAAATACATTTTCATACCAAGAATTTTTTATTCAAAACTAACCTTGAATAAATTTATCAACACTTTGAATTTCAATTAATACTTGAAATTCCAAGTAAAAATTAAGAACCAATTGAAAATTATTTTTTAAGATGACAACACTTTTTTAAATTACATAGTTCATTCACCCTATATGTTATCTAATAGCATTTGTATCAAGGGGAAGGCAAGAGAAGGAGATGATAGAGAAGGAGAATGAGTGCCTACAGACCAGATACAACAAATAATCAATTTCCAAGATAAAATAGAAAGAATAAATCTCATATCACCTATTATACTTTGGTAAAAAATGGCCATAATGAGATCCATCACTTAATCGCCACAAACATAAAGCACCAACCATAAAGGGAAACAATAAAAGGAGAATCTTGAGGATCTCACACACCCACTAGTCATAAAATCATAAAAGGTTCCAAATAGGGCTTCTAATTTTTTTTCTTGGGATGCTAAGATACTCCACTCAATATTATATTTGAATAAAATTTTAAATTCTTCTTTAAACACAATCCACATAAAAACCAAAAATATGAAAATAAAATAAAAACTGACCTAATTCAATCGACTTAAGACATTACAAAAGGAAACATACACATTCACCAAATCCAGGACCCAAATGTGGAAAAGCACATTAAAATGCCCTTTACACTTAAACAAAAAAACTATTAGTCATTTAAAAACACTTTTAATTAAAATTTCTATTTAAAGACTAAGTAAAACCATTTAAAACCTTTATGAGAAGTGATCCCAACTTTTAAAAAAGTATTAAATCCATCAAAACTATTACATGCAGTCATAGCCAAACAAAATAATGAATTTAAACAACTTTGAATTCAATGATATTAAATTTAAAGAGATCAAACAAAACACCTACCTTAAATTAGGTAGATCCATTTAAAAAATACTTCTAAAACATACTGAAAATAACCACAAATGGTCATGAATTATGAAATAGGAAAGAACATTCTCTAGGTAAGCACTAGAAAATAAAAGCCGTCATTTTAAGCAACCCCAAACCATTGCAAGAGACAGAAAAACATGTTAGGTTTTTTGGGAGACATATAATCATGTATAAAATATAGGTAGAGAAATGAGGATGGATGAATAAGAAATAATAGGTCTTAATAGATAGAAAATGTAACAACCAAAACTTTTATCAATGGAATTTCTCCTTTCTTATAATAATTTCATATAGTATAAATCACATAAAATCACTTAGAGACCATAATAAAAACATTGTAAATAAATAATTAATTAAATAAGAAGAATTTTTACATATTAATGAACCAATACTAATAAAATAGTAACTTTTCCTTAGGAATAGTAATATGACCCTTGTGAATAGTAAACTAGTAAAATTAATAGTAACCTCACCTGTGAGAGTACAGATAAAATTTATGGATCTTATAAATGAAAAATTGATATAATTATATCATAGTATAAGTAAATAAATGTTTTAAAAATTATTAATTAATTGTTGGTATTGAGGTAAGTCATAAATATTTAATTATTGTTTTTGATTAAATCAATAAATTAAAAGAAAATTTATTTTCATAAAATTTATTTATAAATTAATATTTTTATGTCTTATGATTTTCAGATAGTTTTATGAGACATTAAGTAATTTTTCAAAGTGTTATAAAGTTGGTTATAATTTATAAATCTGTATTTTCCATGTAAATGATGATTTTAATTAAAAATTATATTTCTCATATTTCAAAATTATTTTGATAAGATGGAGTTTATTTTGAAATTATACTCATTTAAAATTGGTTTGGGTGAATTTTTGGTATTTTTCTAAAAAACATGAATTTTTTGTTAATAGTAAAGTACGATAATTTATGATAAAAGAAAAATACATGAATTATGTAGAAATAAATGTTGTATGGATGTTTTAAGACCAAAATCTAGAACATTCATTAATTATTTTAATATATTTAGTCACAAGGATGAAACTATTCATATTATTGATCCCAAATAATCAACGAATGAATATAATAACGAGAAAACACATCTCTCCCCTATAAATATCACCCCTCACCACCTCTTCTCCTCACACCACTCAAGGATAGATAATTTTACAAATTCTTCTCATGTATCATTCCAATCCCATCCCCCATATACAGGAACACATGGTCTCATTAAAATACACTGACCATTTCCCTAAGGAGGTTCTCAAGAAGGAGATACTTATGAGGCAAAATCCACTTCCTATTTCTTTTAAATTCTTTTTCTTTTCTTATCCTCTACCCACATACTCTATCCAATTGTTCATGATAACTCTGGTATATTTTATATACATTAATTATGTCATGTTAATGTATTATCCATCATCAAGATCCTTTCTCTCTCTCTCTCTCGTTTTCTAAAAATGAAATCATCGCCTGTGATGTGTCAACTTACCAACATCGTGGATAATGAATATTCATTTTTCTTTTATATTTTAAATTATGTTCATAAAAATACTATAATGTTTGGTACATAATTTAAAATAAATTCTATAACACTTTTTATGTTTTGAAACTAAAATATTTACTTAATAATAAATGATAAAACAAATCGACTTTGTTGTGATAAAAACTGCCAAAATTAACCTAAACGATTATCATTAACTATTTATCTAATGATTCATCCTAATGACAATTAATCAAATGATATATATATATATATGAATTTAAACCTATCTATTTCTTTTAATAACATATATTTTCAATTCTAGAGAATTATACCCATTCTATATATATTTCCATACTCATATTCAAGTAAACTGATCATGGAAACCAGGAATATGAACACTCTCGAATGATGAAGTTAAACTATATAACTTATCTAAAAGCACATAAATGAAATTAATAATAAATAATGAAAAAATTTATGTATAAATGGTTATTTATTTTTTATTTAATTAATTAAATTTTTATTTTCTAGTTTATAAATGATAAGAGATAGTTCAGACATAAGGTAGGGGAATTATCAAACCCAACTCTCTTTCTTTAGGTTTTCCCCTTTTCACCCCATTTTCAGTATGAATATTATTTTTATTTCATTTATTAACTATTACCATATATTTTCTAGTATATACATGTTACCAATATGGTTTTACAATAAATTAAAATATTTATCCAAAATAACTCTTCTTTCTAAAAACACTTCTTTTACTTTTCATGAGATTGTTTCTTCTTCACTCAAAATTGATGCTTCTTATACTAGGTATGTTATTTCCTCTCTATTTTGGGAACCCTAATGTTTATTCATTAATTTCTGTTTTATGAAATGATACCAATTTCTTTCCATGGGTTATTTCATGTCCAATATTGATATTTGTTCTATGTGGAATGCATGACAATGTAAATGTTATGATGTGACGGGTACACCTGGAATTATATATCTCATGTAAATGATACAATGTGACAGGTGAACCTATAATTATAAAGTTCTCCAATGAATTGGGTAAATTTATTTTACTCGTTAAATAATGTTAAGTATTTTTGGTAGTTTACCACTAAGAAAAGATGTTTCATTTTACGATTTTCCATATTCCAAGCCTTTATTAAATGCTTCCTCTCAGGATTATGATCCTATCCCTATATAACGATAAAATTTATTTTTCTCACCCCATATTATATTGATTCATGCTCTAATATAACCTCTTAAAGGGATTTTATCTCACCCATTTTTTGGTTGTATATCCTCGGGTGATTACTTTTTATAAGGAGAACATGATGACCAATACGAAGCTAGAGAAGAAATAATTAAACAAATTGTTATGTTTTATTTTATAAAAGTTATGCATGGTCCTAATTTTCTCAAAACACTAATCCTTTGGATCCCGTATTTGTAATGGTTTTATATTATTTATCTTTTAAATTATGTAATAAGTTATGTAATAAAAGTAGTGTGTCTATATTTGGTATCATACAACAATTTAGTTAATCTGGGAAATTGGATTAGAGATCCTTAGTGAAAAAAATTATCATGAGACTAAGTATAAGAATGAACCCAAGAAGCATTTTTTTAGAAAATGATAAACATAGGGATCCAATAATATATATCTTTAGACTTAATTTCCAAATTAAATAAATTATTTATTCATTACAGGTTGACTTATGTTTTGTTCTAAGATTTTATATTATAGAAAATGGTGTGAACTATGAGAAACTATTCCAAAAATCTCTGTGAAGGACAATGAAACCATTTCCTGAACAACATCCCCAATGCATTGGGAGGTGGGGTTCAAAACTTCCTAGTGATTCTTACCCATCTATCTCATGTAATGAAAAATAAAATGAATAATGTGGAAATTTCGACTTCACCAAAGAGGGAGAAACTCACAATAAATTGTTTTATGCTATAATGACCATCGATATTTAGTCTATATTCTGATCTACTAGTTGGGGAATAGTTGTTCAAATCAATGGAGAAGATCATTTTTGTGCTTCATAATTCTAAGATGGATATGGTGACTCTAACTATTTACCGTTTAGATAGAGAGGTCGACCAATGTTGGGATTTGATTAAGAACACCAAACCAAAGGACTAAGATGAAGATATGGAGTGGGAATACTTTAATCTAATGTTTCTTAAATATTATTTCACACACACTCTTTATACAAATATTGAGAGAGAGTTCATAGAGCTGATTCAAAAGGAAGGTGAATCTATCACGACCTGCGAAGGAATTTTCACAACGCATTCAATGTAAGCATCCAAATATTTTATCAATAATGATTGAAATATTGATATATTATTTAGTGGTTTAAAATAACACCTTTGAAAGGATATTTCATTTTGAGACTTTGGGAGTTATGAATAAGTTGTTCTATGTTCTCTCAAAGTGGAAATGGAGTTTAGAGAATGGTTGTATGGCTATGGTGATAAAGTTCTATACAACAAGACAACCTACCTTTTCAAAGTGTTGTGGAGGAACCATATGTATGAAGATTAAACTTAGGAACCTGAGGAGGCTATGGTGGAGAAATACCTTCACATATTTATTTAATATGAAATTTTTAAGGAGAAATTTCAAAAGGGGGGAAGAATGTAATGACCCAAAAATTTTATCAATGGAATTTATCCATTATTAAACTAATTTAATATAGTATAAATCACATAAAATGACTTAGTTAACATAATAAAAAACTTCATAAATTAAAAATTAATGAAATAATAAGTATTTCTAGAAGTTGAGGAATCAATAGCAATGATATAGTAACTTAACCTTAGGGATACCAGGTTATTGGGACCACATACGGTGGTTTCATCTTGGCGATCGGGATCTAGGATCTCTCAGAATTTTACATTCCATTTTTTTTTTATTGGGACATATTTTTGGTTAGGAATTTATACTTTTCCCTTTACATTTCATTTTACACTACCGTACTCTTGTATTGTCTAGAAGTTTTACATGCATGGTTGTTTCCTTAGTATTTTTCATCTTTTATTTTTAATACCTCTGCACTTCTGCATCAAGATGGTTTTGTATTGGCATATCGGTACATAGGAAAAGGCCACACTATTTTAGTTATACATAAGTTGTTGGTTTCCAGTCCCATGCCTATGGAGGCCGGGTTGGGGTAGTTGTGGCTCCAGACCTGACTTGGGTCGGGTCATCACCTTCCTTCCCATAAAATTTTCTAACAACACTATCTTCTAATTATGTTTTTATTCTATATAATCTATTCATGCATGAGACTCTTTCAATTTCTTATCTTTAACCCATATTAATTTTTTATCAAAATATGTTTGGGGTGATACCCAAAAACCCTCACCTCTGACGCAACCAAACTATTATTGACACTTCTAGGACACTAATAGCAACAGTTCATTGCATACAACTAATGATGATTCTTGGGTCTAATTTGGATAAAAATATAGGAAAATAAGTAATCATTATTATGTAATATATATTTAAATAAAAAAAAATTATTATGTCATACTTACACATGTTTCCCACAATTTTTATGCCTTTTCATCTATTAGTATCCCTTATTTATTTACACGTGACTCCTTCCATAACAGGTGATGTGGGATGGAAGTGGATTCAGATTTCAGTTCATCAATCTATATATATAAAATTTTACATAATTATGTTGTTATTTCATATGACATAAAATTATTATGATAGATTTAAAATATGTTCCAATTTTTTTCAATTGGTACGTACCCCATCCTTGCTTTATTGTAGTGGTATTTTGGTTTTGTTTCCTGTTTCTTATTTTTAGAACTTAGTTATTGTTTCATAAATTAACATATTTTAATCAAAGTGATTAAAACATGTATTATCAAGAAATGTATTAAAAATCACAATGTACTTGAAAACATGTCTCCTCACGATGACCAATAAATGAATCACACACTTGTTGGTTTAATCAAGTGCTTATACAATTGTGGTGGGTGATGGTTTACTTTACCTTTAACATATTTGATATAATTTTTTTTAATAATTGTGTGAAAGAATATGTGATCCATTACAGCGAGCATAAATACAAATTTAATTCAGGTTTTAACTACTACAAATACACTCTGAAAGGGATAATTTAGAGTAATTCAACATTTCATTATTTTATTTTTTAGTATAATAAATAAATTATTTCAAAATGTCACCCTAATATCTTCCCAAATCAGTGTCTTAAGCGTAGAAAAAACATTGTTCCATAAATCTACATCAATCTGTACATGCATGTGAGTGGTGATCCCAATGTAACTACTGAACATGGAAATAATGGAGTTAACAGGTTTTCCATATTCATTCCATCCAGCAGTGAATTTAATGCCATTATTTCATGCCTTATATTTTTTTTCTATCACCATTTTGATATGGCGCTCATTTTTTTGTGACATCAGTTGTTCAACATCTACAATTTCCTCGACATCAACAATGTAAATATGTTGTTCTAATGTATTTGGAGAATCTAGATTTGCAGAAGGTTGTTGTTCCTTTGCATTTAGAGCACTAACATTTTGAGAAACGTATTGTTCCTTTTGATTGGGACCATCAAAATTTGCAGAAGTCATTATCTGAGGAAGTGGTTGAACATTTAATTTAGATTATGTAAATGTGGAAACGAAAATATTATAATATGAGGTGATATAATTTATATTACAAAAACAAATATAACATGATTATTGAACACTCTTTTTTTAATGTTTCACGGGATTTTACCCCTCTATCGAGTATCCAAGTCCCATTATTGTGGTCTCCTATAACATACAGTATCTCGTCTACATTGGGACCAATGAGAAATGATTAACATGTACCAATGAAAGGGTCATACTTAGTTAAATTGACATCTGAACCTTCAGTGGTTCTGGTCGATAATAGAATAATTGACCACTTTTAGTTATCTGGATCTGAAACATAAAATACTTGTACTTCCTATGATTTCATTAGAAACAGATCATCTTTATACCCTTCCTTACTGAAATCCAATTTCACAAATCAAAATTATTCTTCTTTAATAGAACTCCTATTATCAACCAATTTTCATTGAGAAATTGGTACTTTGAATATTGTGTAATATAACTCCCATATTTGTTTGATGATTCCAAATTATGAAATATTCAAATAAATTTGATTTCATTCCTTGGTACAAGATACATGCATCGCTTCATCCACAGTTGTAACCCCAGTATTATTCATGGTACTATGTCTGTAATGTTATTTTGTATAAAACCTATAACAAAGTGTATAATTTTGGCCTGAGTGGCCCGACCTGAGTGGCGCAACCTAGCAAATCATGAGTCAGTTTGGGCTTGGGCCGTATGTTTGTCTGGCAGGTCCTTGACCAATTCAAGAAATCCTGCTGGCCGAGGTGGCCTGGAAAATCCCATCTCACTGGCCCGTGCGAAGCCCGACTTGTGAAATCCCATCTACTATAAAAAATAACTTTAAAACTGATGGTTGAGAGATTTGAACCCCTTACCACAGGTTTCCAAGGTTGTACCTGAACCAACTGGTCTAGGCAGAATGCCTATTTAAAAATTACCAGAGTGTATATATATATCAACAATTTAACATTATATATACAATTATATATTAATGATTTAACATAATATATATATATATATATATAATACCTCATTATATATTAACACAAAAATAACATTCACTCACTAATGTTCGCACATCCCCCAAACCCATTATTTTATTTATGTCTTCCCCCTAACCTCATTAGTTATTTTAAGTCTAATTGTATATATTATATACATATATATAAATATATTTATAAAACAAAAAAATTAACCTACCTATTAATTTTTTACAACTTGAACATAATATATATAGATTCACATGTATAAATCTATTTAGAAAAAAATTTAACATATCCACCCATATTTGCGCACCCCCCGACCCTCATTAATTTTTTTACAACTTGCACATATTATTATAATTGATATTTTTTTAGACATGGAAAACATTACAGATTCATTTTTCTAATCGAATATTTTCAAATAAATTATTTGGGTTTTAATTTTTTTCTAAATTGGTCAATATTTTAGATTTCAATAATATAAAATAAAATATTATAATTATAATAGTCATGTGACTTTGTGGTTGACTGTGATTATGAAATGAATTAAGTAATAAATTTAAAAAATGTAAAATGTTTGAAAATTAAATGAACAACATTTCAATCATAAAAAGTAAATAAAAAAAGAAAAATAAAATAAATGATTTAACATAATTATATATCAATGTTTTAACATTATATATATTTATATATTAAAAAAATAGCACTCATTCACTGATGTTCGCACAAGCCCCCCAACGTCAATATTTTTTTAAGTCTATTTGCGTATATTTTATATATTATATATACATATATACATACATAAATCTGTTTAGAAAAAAATTAACACACTCACAAATGTGCATCGCCAACCCCTCGTTAATATTTTTTACAAATTGTACATAATTTATATAGCTACAAATATATAAATCTATTTAGAAAAATAATTAGCATATCCACCCACAGTTGCACAACCCCAACACCTCATTATTTTTTTAAATAAATTTCACAAATTATTATTAATGTTATTTATTACAATGATTGATATTTATTTGGACATGAAAAATGGTGAAAATTCATTTTTTTAATAAAATTTTTTCAAATCAATCATTTGGCGAGTAATTATTTTCATAATTGGTCTATATTTTAGTTTTTTATTAAATAAAATAAAATATTATTATTATAACAGTTATGTGACATTGGGGTTGAGGGTTTCTTATGAAACTCACGAAGTGAGAAATTTAAAACATGTGAAATGATTTAAAATTAAATGGAAAACATTTCAATTCAACTATAAAATGTAAATAAAAAATAAAAATAAAATCAACATTTTAACAAGAAAAGATAAACGTTTTTAAAAACGTGTTTTAAAAAATTAATTTAAAAAAAATAAAAACATGTTTAAAATGAGTTAATTTTTAAAAAACAATGTTAATAAAACATTTCAATTTTTTTTTAAATCATTTAATTAAATCAATTAAAATGATTCACAATTTTTTTCTTTAAAAATCGTTTTATAAAATCATTTTAAAAAATTGTTTAAATAAAATTTCAAAAAATAATTTTAAAAAAATTTATAATATTAATGTATTACTTTTAAATAACAATTTAAAAAAAAGGTAAAAAATGTTTTAAAATAAATATTAAAAAAAACATTTTAAAATAAAATTTTAAAAAAAAATTTAAAAAAATGTTTTTAACTCTGTATATTATTTTATTTTGAAAATAATAAAATTCCTCAAGGCCCGACCTATGGCCTGGCTCAACCTTATGGTTTTGGGCCAGCCCAAGGCCAGGCTTGGGTCGCCACATAGAGTTGTTTAGGCTAGCCCAACCCATCTGGAATAGGGGTTCATGGCCTAGTTATTTTATGGACTGGCCTAGCACGGTCTGGGCTAGGCCAGGCTGAAATTACACCTTTATGTATAACCATTAATTATATAATCATTATAAGATAATGCATGCACAATTTCCTCTCAAGCTAACCATTGATTTTATTCAAAAATTGAATCTGGATTTTTAGATTACTCGTTAAAAATATAGTCTTGAAACCATCCTATAAACTATTGAATATGTGTATTTGACATCCAACCATCACCCCTTGATAAATTCAAATTCCTAATAATTTCTTTATGGGTTTCAACATATGGGTAATCCTCTATAATGTTATGAAGAACATAAAGGTGGGCCTACTCCAAATTTGTAATAGTGATTTTGAAAGCATCTATTCCAGAAATGCATTCACCCACAACCCACACAGAGTGAAGAGATTTCAATAGACCAATTATTTTCACATGAGAAAGGTAGTCATTACATAATTCAATGCCTTACTCAACAACATATATCTTCAGATCACAACCTTTTGTCTGAATTTTATTTTTGGTATACCCTTTCAGAATCATCTTATACAATTCAATGGGGTACATCCATATATAATCTATGGGACCACATAGTTGAATCTCTATTACCATGTGAACCATCGGGTGAACCATCATATTAAATAATTCTAGTGGGAAGAACATCTCCAATTCACATAATATGATAACAATTTCATTTTCCATAGTTGGAATTTTTTTGGGTCTTCAGCATTGCTACATATAGATTTGAAAAAGAAACATAAATTTGTAAATGTATGATGAACATTCTTCGGAAAAATAAAACATAAATCTACAAGCATTATATCATACATCAAAACAAGACATTTGTATGATTTCGAAGCCTTTAAATTAAAATTAGTTATTAACATGATATTCTTGGTATTTTATGAACACCCATATAGAACCTTTAAATAATTCATGATGTTTCAAAATTGATATCTATGCATTATAGAAATATTTTATGTAGTTGGATGAAGAAAATTATATATCTAGCCTTTCACTAGAGCCAACACTTCACGTATTCTCATGTCAATCATGCCTAACCTAGCCTTAATTCCACCCTTTATTTTTGTGGCTGCATTTAGTAATGTTCTAATGACACTATAACATATATTATTTCCCAAAAGTAGGACATCAAGAAAATGTCTAACATAAAAAATTTCTAGTATGGTAATTCAAAAAAACTGATCACTTTTTTCATCCATCTTTTGAATGGTTTTTCTGAAAAGGTTTAGCAAAAGAAGTTTTTATAAAATTTACTTTCTCAAAAAATGGATCACTTTTTAGTGGAGATGGTGTATTGTATTCTTTTGAACACCAATCGAATGATGTCATCCAAGATTAGTACTTATGTGATCCAAGTATAATTCTGCAATGTCCTAGAAAAATAGTCTTCAATGAATATTTCAACCTAATTGACTATCTATCTTGTTCACAAATGGGACACCCTTGAGTTCCTTTAATGATATATCATGAAAAATTTCCATAAGAAGTAAATACATTTATCATCCTATAAAACATGGTTCTCAACATGAAATCTTCATTTCTATAAGCATCATACAACATAACACCTGAATCCCATAATAATTTCAAATCTCTGATCAATTGAGAAAAATAAGCATCAATATCATAACCCGGTTGTTTTGGTCCTCAGATAAGAAGAGATAATATAATGTATTTTCATTTCATGCATAACTATGGTGGAAAGTTATAATTTAGCAATTTTTGTCCATGTAATGTGAGTATTTATTTGAAAACAAAAATTATTCACTGAATCTGTAGATATCGCATGAAAAAGGTTTCTTGGCATGTTTCCAAATTCAGGATACTTGTGATCAATTCTCTTCTACTGAGGAGAGTCTTCCGGGTGATGATGTTTCCGATATTTATTTCTTATATCCACATGAGAAATAAATTATCTTAAAGTATCCTCAATTATATATAGGTTCCTAAGCCTTGACGTGATTGGGAAGTACCATACGACTTTTGTAGGACTTGATTCATCATTCTTGTATCGAGAAGCACCACACTTTGGTAATTTGTTTAATTGACTTGTGGTTCATATGAAATAGTATACATACATTTGGATAGACATGTATTATTTTTGAGATCATAACCATTGAAAATAACATTCTTTTATCATCATATGTTTGAAAATTAAGATCATTATATTTTGGGATCATAGCATTCAAGAGAGAATGTAGTTCAGTAAAACTAGTGTGACTCCATCTATTTCAAGCTTTTAAATTATATAGCTTCAGTATTGATGAAAATGCTATATATTTAGTATAACCAGCATAAAATGGCATCTTTTCACAAATCCTTAACTACCCAAAGAATTTTTGACAATCAAAAAGTGAATCTTCAACAATCAATGGCATTTCCTCAATATGATCTTCATATCTTTCACACCTATAATCACATCCTTGATTTGGTATTCATCATTTTCCACACTTGATTTATTTATTTATTTATTTCGTATTTAATTAATTTATTTACTTATTTACTTATTTACTAATTTACTAATTTACTTATTTACTTATTTACTTATTTACTTATTTACTTATTTCTTTTATTTAATTTATCAATGAATGCACATACCCATGCACATGCACATGCACATGCAATATAAAGAAATACTTCATTTGGTGAGATTTGAACCCCTACTCTCTTGCATATTTTCAAAAGACATTACCACTCCAGCAAGCTCGTCATGTGGTTAATAAACAGAATTTAATATACTTATATATACTAATTGAAAAAACAAATAATAGATAACTAATAGATATAAACTCAATAATAATTAAACAACAAGCAATAATCAATAATTAATAATCAATAATTAATAATCAATATATTAATAATTAATAATTATTGATTTATTAGTTATTTAGGGAGTTATTTATTTATTATTATTATTATTTACTGTTTATTATAATAAATAACAAATAAAGTAAAATAATAAATACATAAATTATAAAATTATGAAAATAAAATAATAAAATAATAAAATTACAAAATTAAAATAATAATATAATTGAATAATAATATAATAATATAATAATATAATAAAATAATAATACAATAAATAATAAATAACAAATAGAAAACAATAAACAATAAAAAATAAATAATAAATAATAAATAATAAATAATAAATAATAAACAATAAATATTATTAAATAATAAATAATAAACAGGAATTAATAATAAATAATAAATAATAAATAATAAATAATAAATAATAAATAATAAATAATAAATAATAAATAAATAAATAATAAAATAATAATAAATAATAAGTAATAAATAATAAATAATAAATAAGAAATGACACATAATAAATAAATTGTAATAAATAAATATAAATAATATATAATAAATAATAAATAATAAATAAAAAACAATAAACAATAAATAATAAATGATAAATAATAAATAATAATAATAATAAATAACACATAATAAATAATTATAAATAAATAATAAATAATTATAAATAAATCATAAATCATAAATCATAAATAATAAACAATAATTAATAATATATAATAATAAATATATAATAAATATATAATATTAATAATAAATAATAAATAATAAATAATAAATAATAAATAATAATAATAATAATAATAAATAATAATAAAAATAAATAATAATAAATAATAATAATAATAATAATAAATAAATAATAATAATAATAATGAATAATAAATAATAAATAATAAATAATAAATAATAACTAGTAAACAATAAATAAAAATAAATAAATAATAATAAATAAATAATAATAATAATAATATATAATTTATAATATATAATATATAATATATAATATATAATATATAATATATAATATATAATAAACAAAATATTAATAATAATAATAATAATAAATAATAAATAATAAATAATAAATAAATATTAAATAATAAGTAATAAATAATAAATAATAAATAATAAATAATAAATAATAAATAATAAATAATAAATAATAAATAATAAATAGTAAATAGTAAATAATAAATATTAAATAACCAATAAAAATAATAGATAATAAATAAATTAAAGTATCTTATAAATAATATATAAAAAATGAAAGACATGAAAAAATATGAAAAGGCGTGATAAGGGATGAAAAATCAGGAAAACGCATGAAAACATATGGAGAAGCATGAAGAAGCATTATAATGCATGAGAACGCATGAAAACTCATGACAAATCTGGAAAACCCCTTAAGAATTCAACATAATCAATATAATAACCCCAAAAAAATAAATACATACATATATAAAACACACACACACACAAAGGCACACAAACACATATATATTTACGAATATATATATATATATATGTGTGTGTATTTGAAAAGCCATAGAATGTTAAAATGACCATAACTTCTAGTCCAGAAGCCCGTTTCATCTCCACAACTAGTCAAATCGAAGAAAATGAAACAATATTCGATATGATATGTGGTACAGGCCTAACGGACATCCGGATCAGAAGTTATACTAGTTTGAATGTTAACAAATCGGGGTATCCCGACTAAAAACTCAGTTTTGGAGGCCTTCTATGCCTTTTTGGCCTCGAAAAAAACATGGACGAGTAAACCCTGTCAATAGTGATGTAGAGCTTTTCGCAAGCTTTGATTTGATTTGCTGTAGAGCTCAAACAGACACCCGGATCAAAAGTTATGGCCGTTTGAAGTTTGAGTTGCATTTTCAACTTATTTTAGATCTTTTATTAATTTTTTTGACTTTTTGTGTCTTCAAATTGTTATTAAATTATTATTAATCAATGATGATTCTCAAATTATTAATTAATAATATTTTTTAAAATATTTTAAAACCGTTTTCACTAAATTTCTTATATATTAAATGTAGTAGTTTATTAATACTTATCTAAAACATATTTAATATATATATATATTATTTATAACAATATAAATATATTTATATAACAATATATTATTTTTCGTGATTTTTTTTCATTTCGCGGCGGTTTTAAATTTTGCGGCGGTTTTATTAAAAACTGCCGCTAATCCTTGAAAAAAATAAAAAAAATATAACACATTTAGAGGCTATTTTTAAACCGCCGCTAAAAAATCTCCATGAAACGACCTTTTTCCTGTAGTGTGTCATATGATTGGTATCCATGAATTTTTTATTCATATCCATCCTATTTGATTCGGTAAAATTAATATTTAACAAAAAAATAAAGTATAAAAACAATTTCATAGAAAAAGTTCATCTTATGATTAAAATATTAGTGTAAGGTAAGATTATTAATGGTTGTGATTTTAAAGACATAAATTGTTTTATTAATGGTTAGGATTTTACTAACTTGGGTTATCATTAATATTTTCTATATTATATGAACCAAATATAACATATCTTATAATAATTAATTGTTAAAGAGATACTAATTCTCTATCAAAAACCAACATATAGGTGATCAACAGATGGGCTTTAAAAACAACGAAGTTCAAGGGGGAGAAACAGATCATAAGTGATCGCATAACTCAATTTAAAAATATCATTAAATTCTCAATACAAAAAAATTAGATAAACTTTAAACTAAGATAATTATATTATTACAAATTTTAAATTTTAAGAAATTGTATAAACAAAAGTGATTTCACATATTTATTAAAATTGTTTACATGATCCATATATTATTTACATAAAAAATATAAATGTGTAAATATTTTTCATAATATATTAAAAATTATGAAACTATAAAATTAAAAAGAAGAATATTAGTAATTATATTTTTATAGATGAACAATTTCTAATATATATATATATTATTTATTTATAAATATAGTTGTATAAATTGCATTTATTTAATAAAAATATAATATTAATTAATAATTATAATTAAAAAATAGTTTTTATATAAATTATTAATCATTTATTAAAGTATATCATTAATTATATTAATCTATGATTATATTGATAAATAATTCAATGTATAGAAAAAAATTTTAAAATATACTTTATTTAATATATATTAATTAGTAATTTAAGTATTATAATAATATATATTATTTTTGAAATTAAATTACCAAAATTCTCAATATATGTTCATTTTTTAAATTGATTTGAATATTTAATGTTTCATTTTTCCAATTACTAATTTATATATATTATTATATTTATTCACATATAGATGGGTGTGTGTGTGTCTAAAGAACCCAATGACATGTGTTTGTTTGTGTCTATGTGTGTGTGATAAATGAATTCCACACATACAGGTCTATATCAAATTATATACAATGCATGTAATATTAAATTTATTAAAAATTTTATATAAAATAAATTGAAATTAATTAATAAAATCTAAAAAAATATAATATTGAATAATATTTTTAAATAAATATTAACAATTAGTAATTATATATTAATATATATGATATTAGTTTTATTATACAGAAATATTGTTCACATGTGTGTATGTGTGTGTGCACGTCTGGAGAACCAATGGACAAGGATGTCTATGTGTGTAATAAGTGAACTCAACACATACATGTCTATAATATTAATTTTAGTCTAATTTCTATATAAAATAAACTAAAATAAATTTCAAATATATAAAAATTATTTATTTAATTAATTTTATTATTTTTATGCTCCACAAGGTATTTAATGAAAAGTTACTATAAGTGGGGGTGAATTAAGGTATGGAACTTTTCCAACATAAACACTTTTTCATTAAACTGTCACTGTCTAAGATGATCTTAAATTCATTGTTAGTACCCTTCAGTTCTTTTTTATATGGTGATGATTTTATCATTAATATTGTATAGTATTTATCCATTTAATAAATGATTCAATGATCCTTAAACGACATACAACAATTATTTCAGGCAAGATATAAACAAGGAGTAAAACACAATAAAATGATTTTTGTTTGGTTGAGACGCACTATGCTAATTCAAGGAGAATAAAATTGGAAATGTGATGATGCACAAAAATGTACTAAAATAAAATTAAAATATACAAATAATTGTATATTAAAAACTTAGGTCACATCAGATGTTCTGAGTAATGTCGTATAAGGAGTAGGAAATTTTTGGTGACCAACAATCGTCTGCAGCGAAATGTCACATATTGAAAGTGTTAATCACCTCAATTTTCACACTAATTCCTAATGCACGATGTAAGTGACATGGGCATAAAATCCTAAGGTAAAATATTAAAAACACCCAAATAAAAACTTAAAATGATAAAACCTTTAATATTGAATGTCAATTGTTCTGAGAGAGAGTGAAGGAGAGCAAGGGAGAGTGTGAGGAAGTGATAAAGAGTGGCAGCGTGCATGGAAACATGGAGGGGGTGTGGTAGTGATGGTTTTAGGGAGGGATTGAGATGGAACATTATGAGAGGAAGATCAGTGAGGGAGGGAGAGCTATGAGGGAGTGAGGGAGGCGATGGAGCATGGTGGCATGGAGGGAGAGTGAGAGAGAGAGATAATGGTGGAAAGGTTTCACTTCATCCAGAGCTTGAAGGAATGACTGAATCATGGTTAGTTGCATTTAAATTTATAAATACAGATATGTAATTTCTCAGTGATTCCAAAAAAGAACTATTAAATTGTGAATTTATCAGCACTAAAACAAAATATCATTGATAAAATCCCTCTTCATCAGTGCTTTTAAAAACACTAATAAATATTTATTAATATAGTTAATATAATTAAAAAATTTAAATCCATATTATTATATATAAATATAACTATATATAATTATTGAATTGGAGATGGGTGAAATTCATGAGCTTTTGTTTCTATCTCCTCTTTCATTCCATATATTAATTGTGATGATCTTCTCTAGGGAATCCTATTTTGATATGAGGGATGTGTTTGTCCATAATTTGAAGAAGAAAGAAGAAAAAATTGATTTGAATAGGGAGGATTAGTTTTTTTAGAAAACATGATTTGAAAGTCACTCATCATAGAGAGGAATCCCAAAGTGTGACTAGTAAAGATGAGAAGGGTCAATTATTTTTTGAGGTTAATAATTCATCAAGAAAGGATACCAAAAATGGCATCCTCCCCTTGGTCGAGCCAGGCCATGTGATTTTGAAAGATTGAATAAGGGAATTTACACACTTGATCACCAACCAGGTTACATAATTTCTTCCTAAAGGACCATGGAAGATTGATGGGGTTCATAGTAATCTCTCTCAAATTTGGGGTTTCAAATATTGGATCCTATCCTCCATAGTTAAGGGATTTTTTCATATCATTTTCCATTCATAAAATCTAAAATACATGGAATTAGGGTGTAGAATTATGTCTCTCAAAACTAGAAATCATAGGATCTTGGACTTGGATCCATTATTCAACCCATAAAAGATCAAGAACACAATTTCTCATTTTTGGTTCTGAATAAGGGGTCTATGTTGGTTCATATGGAACTCAAAGTTCCTTTAGGAAATTTCCTAGGTTTTTTGAATCCGCATCATGTTTGAAAAATAGACTAGGAAATAATGGTTTGGTCACTTTGTTTGCGTACTCATTGAGGTTGATATTCTAGCTCCAATTATTGAAACATTTATTTTAGTGTATTGTGAATTTAGAATTGAAATCGTAATTTCTCTGTAGAAGCTTCCAGAATTTTTTCTCTAGGTGTGAAAACATTGGGCATATTGTTGGAAATTATCATAGGAATTTGAAGTGCACAAATTGTAAGATGACGGGTCAGTAGATTGACCATAAAAAAATTCAATAAACTACCCCATCTAGTGAAAAATTCTTTGAAGTATTGTAAATTATACTTGACTGCCATGGATTCTAGGAGTGCACCTGCTAGAACTGGTCAGGACCCTAGGGCTCATAGTGTTGGTATATAGACTTCCTTTGATGAAATTTTAGTTGGTGGGTTGTCAAATCTTATGGTAGCCCATGCTAACCATATTCCTATAAAAGGTTTCAATCCATGAACTATTTTGTACAAAGTTAGGTTCTCTCTAGCAGAGGGTTGATTATCCCTCTGATGGCCAGGGTGTGGGTTTGAGTCCTTCTGCACATCCTGGAATGTTGAGTTTTGGATCGATTCTCCTTTAGCAGGACCATGCTAGATATTGATCAGGTATTATTGATGAGGAAGTGAGGCAATTTTCAGGGAACACACTACAACCTAAAGGAAAATTACTGTTCAAAGAGATGTCTAATTTTAGGGGAGAAACCACATACAATGAAGGCCTGGTTATTATTGTAAATGGTGATGAAAAGAACCTATAGGTTTTTGAGCCTGCCATGGAGGGATGAAATCTCGCTGTATAAAACTACGGGTAGTCCTCTAATGATGATATAGATGAGGCAGATTTATTAGAAATTTATTACTTCAATAATGGTGGCAGAAATATGGGATAAGGAGTTATTGGGGTGATGCCTTCTCTATAGATAAAAAAGAAAAAAGGGAGTTGGGATCATATACCCTTATTTTTAGGAATTATCGGAATCATTTATAACTAATGAGACTCTGAAGACAGATGAAAGGCAAGGGGTGAAATTTTGTGTGAAGTTGTGGGTGTATCTGAAATGTATGCCTCTAACCCCCCCCCCCCCATTTACAAAGGGTGAGTATTCCTTGATCCAAGACCAAAAAAAGGTTGATCATCCAACTACCAATCACTTAAGTAGGATCTCTAATGGTTTTGAGAATGTGGAGTGGTCTCATCCACCCCATTTTATTAACCTAATAAAAATATCATATGTATCATTTGGAAAGGCCTCATATGAGAAATGTGATATTGAATAGGAAAAACCCATAATATCATATCACTAGAGGACCAGGAAGGTGAAAGGACAACTAACGACCTATGTAAAGAAGTGGGAGAATTGTTTTTTCTTTTTCAACATGATGTAATTTTTTCTATGATGGAGACAAATGTATTCAGTTTCAATGACTATTTAACTATTTAGAATATGTTATCAATAAACATTGAAGATGGATTCTGATCTAATCCACATATGGAATTTGTGGATCTATCATGGAAATTTTAGATTTTCTCCACTCTGAAGGACTTATCTTAATGATCATCAGATGAAGAATATGAGTCCCTAGAAATGGAAAAAACACGGCAGAGAGGTTCACATCCAATGGGAAAAGGAAGATATCCTAGGAATTTGGGATCTAGAGTGAATTACAGGTATTGACATACTATATTAGACTTCTTTACTTCTGATTTTTCTAGTAAAAATATGGCCCTTAACAGAACTAGTAAAAGGGATTTGTTAGTTCTATAGAAATGCTGATAATGAAAGCGATGTTAAAGGGTTGTCATTAACAGTGCTTGAAAAAATCACTGATAAAGGCCTCCTTTAACCACACTAAAAATAACTGATAAAGGGGGCCATTATCAATGATTTTCCTTAGCACTGATAAAGGATCCTTTATCAGTGATTTTTTTAGTGCTATTAAAGGTGGCCTTTAATAGCACTAAAAAAGTGTTTATAAAGGCCCTGATAAAGGGGTATAATTATTTTTGTTCAAACCCTTCAAAAACATTTTTCAGTGCTCCCCACCCCATTTTATCAACGTATGTGGTAACTCCCCCTCCCCCTTATCAATCATTTTCATAATTCCACTATCTCGTACATGCCCCTGCCTCTAGTCAGTTTCGAACTTGAGAACTCCAACTCCTACACCCATACCTTTTTTACTTCCCTATTTTTTTCCATTTTATGATATATCTATATATATATATATATATCATTACATTTTTTATCCTTATATTTATATTTATTTATTTATTTTAAAATTTATTAATTTATATATATATATATATATATTTATTTATTTAAATACTTATATATAATATGTTTTTTTGTGTGTTTGTAAATACATACATACATATATATATGTGCATATATAAATATAATTATACATATTTATATTTATTTACATATATTATATATTAATATTTATATACATATATTAGAATATATATCTCTTTTTCAATACAAACACACACACATATATATATATATAAATTATTTATACATTAATTGTATAATTATATAAATATTCATACATTTTTATTTCAAATAAAATGTGTATTAGTTTATGAGGGTTTCGAGCGCAGCAGAATCATGTGTTAGGAGATGCCCAACATGACTTCATTCCATAATTGATTATCAATCTGAGATCTATATGATGATGAATTTTTTGATCCATGGAATTGAATCAAATAAATAGATAATGGATAATAGCGCCAGATCTCATTGAGAGGAGATGAACACATATTGTTTATATTAAATTTTATTAGATAAAAAATTACCTTTAAGGAATTTTTTCTTTATTAATGAATCTGGGGACAGATCTATAGTGCACCATCATTTCATTATAGAATCCAACTGTATATTTCCTCTAGTAGTGATCCACACAGGTTCCAAGAATCTCCAAATGTCGCCAAAGGAGTCTCTGGGTTCTAGTAAGGAATATCATTGCGTTTTTGTCTCCTGCATTTGATTTCCTTGAGAAACGCTTCCAAACCATTCTCCTTGATCTAGTGGAGGAGGATAACTCTCTGTTCTTGAGATCATTCTTGGATATGAGAGCTCTCTAAGCTTGAGATTATTCTCCAAGATTGTTGTGCACAACGAAATTGACTAATGAGGAAAATAACATAATTGAGTATTTATATTTCTATTATTTAAATAAAATAATTGCACAAGTGCCCTTAATTATTTATTTAATCCTAGAAAACCCCCATGTCAAATAATAATAATAATAATATTTCTCTAAATTTGCTTAACTTGAGAATTAATATTAAATATTATTTAATTAAATAATATTCAATATTTGTTATTTCTCACTGGACCATTAAACTCGGTTCATATTTCCCCCACAATATTTATTGGGTCTTGAATGATGCCTATTTATTTATTAAATAAATATAACTGTATTGTTCTCTAATTATTAAAAAAATAAATATTATATTCTCAAAATAGAAAATAAATATTTATTAAATATTCTTCTGACAGAATTTTCTATGCAATAACTAGTGTCGGAATAAATGTGATCTAGCATACATGAATAATTATTAAACCATGTACGAGCATAATATTAAGTCTAACTCTTAAACAGTAAATAAAAATATATTATTTAACTATGATTTTTGATAAACTTAGTGTGTGACCATCTACGCCTCTTTCTCAGTGGCATTAGGAAAAGCAGCCTAAAGTCCAAGGTTAGTGTCTAGCAACACACCATCTCACACATAGAGAAAGAAGTTAATGCCACAGGGACATGTCAACTCATACGGACGCTTACTGTGTAATATAATCCCTTTATCAATTTTTTTTAATTGAGTAGGTTGCATCCTAGTGGCATAAACCTATATTCTCAATGTCTTTTTCATTGAATTTTCAGAAATAAAACATGATTATAGAAACCATGTCCATGAATTTATTTAATCTACATCATTTCCATCAAAGGTAATGAGATATTAACTTCCATTAATGAATAGAAGGGATAAATTCTCTGTCATGTTATTCACTGTTGTAATATTACTCATGATGCATGCAATATATCCTACCTCACCGTGAACATCATTCATCACAGTTGTCATCAATACATTAAATTATGTGACTCATAATATTCATTAATAATAATATTAATATGTAAGGACCAATACACACATCCGTAGATAGGAACATCCAATGACACGTATAAATGTGTATTTCCTTCTAGCATGTCCAGTTATCATAATACCTTACTAGAAATTACCCAGTGTATAAACCATGAGAAGGTAACTCAAATCCCAATAAGTATCCACCCCTGATTGCCTGTATCATTTATTTCCCTCAAATGACTTTATCCAGCTATAGAACATTTATTCAAGAATAGTGTCGTAACACTTATAGGTTCTCATCATAGTGGGGAACTGCTATGACCTTTTAGTACAAAAAATACTCTTTGGATAATCTAACATACTATTTCACAAAGAAGAACAATCGTTATGTGATAATTAGTTTTTTAATATTCAAAATAATGAATACAAGTCTATCATAAAGTTCAAATAATTTGGTTCCAGAGAATCATCACTAACAATATCCCACATTCACTAGATCCCACTACTAACAACCTTCAGTATTCTAACACTCATGGGAAACTCATCCTTTTTCTGAGATATACCTTTATTCATGGGGTCTACCACATTCTCTTCTATGGGTACTTTTTTTACTACAACTACACCCATTTTATAAAAATCCATTAAGAGGTGATACTTGCAAAGTGTGTTCATTGCCTGCTAGTGTGAACTTTTCTATTTTTCAAGGGCCACCACTACAGTATTATCACAATACAATGTGTGAGGGTCTTTACTAATAAGTATCACATCATCCTCCTAGAAAATTTCCTTATCCAAACATCTTCCTTGGATACATCAGAAGCTGCTATATACTCAGGCTCTACTATAGAATCAATGACAACTAGCTGCTTTGAACTCTTTTAGCTCACAGATCCTCCATTAAGACATGAAAAAATATCATGATTACCACTTCAGATCATTCTTATTTTTCTGAAAACTAGCATCAGTATAACCTCTAATGACCAGCTCATTGTCTCCTACGTAAACTAGGAACATATCCTTTAGTTCTTCTCAGATACTGAAGGATAACATTAATAGCAATACAATTTTGTTCTCGAAGATCTTCTTGATATCTTCCTGCCATGCTAAATGCATATGTACCATCACTTATAGTACATAATATGACATACATGATTGACCCTATCATTGAAGTGTATGGGATCTTACTCATTCTCTCTTTCTGTTGTTGTGTCTTGGGACACATTTTCTTATAAATATGTAAACCGTGTTACACAAGAACCAATCACCTCTTGGATTATTTCATACTAAATATCTTTAGTATATAGTAAAAATATGTACTTTTAATTAGTCCAAGGAGCCTATTGGATCTATCATGAGTTATAATTATCCCTATAATGTAGGCTACTTCACCTATGTCCTTCACATAGAAGAACATGTTTAACCAATCCTTGATTGACTATAAGACTGGTATGTCACCTCCAATAAGTAATATTTCATCAACATATACTACTAGGATAACGAACTAATTTCCATTAAACCTCTAGTAAACACAAGACTCAAATTCATTCATAATGAAACCAAAACCAGTTATGGATTCATCGAATTGAATGTTCCATAAACTAGATGCTTTCTTTAATCCATAAACGGATCTTTGTAAAATTAAAATCTTTTTTGGAATCACTGGGAGTAAAAAACCCTTCTGGTTGTATCATATAGGCATCTTCTTGACGGTTCCCATTAGGGAATGTAGATTTGACATCCATCTACAAAATCTCCTTGTCATGGTAAGATTCTATGTCAAGTAGAATTCTGATGGATTTAAACATGGAAAATGGTGAAAAGGATTTATCATATTCAATTACTTGATGCATTTTATACCCTTTAGCCACTAGATTTCCATTATAGGTACTTACATTACCTTCCATGTCCAGTTACCTCCTAAATACCAATTTTCATCAGATAGTATTTACATCAACTAGTGGATCAACTAGAATCCAAAAATGGTTATGATACATCGAATCCATTTCAAAATTCCTAGGTTCTTTCCAGCTCACATATTTTGATATATCTACTAAATTTTTATAGAAGAGAGGTTCATTATCATCTACCAATATTGAGTCACCATCCTTCATGACTAGAAAACCTTATCTTTTTTCTCTCTTACCTATCTTGAGCTCCCATATACTACTTTTGTTTTAGGAACTACTTTTTCCCTGGGGATATGTGGATCCTTTTATTATACCAACTTTTGTGTATCTTGAGCATCAACTTAGTTGAAGTCAATCTTTCTCCCACTATCCTTTTTAAGGATCTGGTGCCTCTAAAGAAATAAATCTTATATAGTACATTTACTTTCTTATTTGAGGGGTTGTATTGGTTGTATCCATTTTTCCCATGGGATACCCTATAAAGATACATCTGGTTCCCTAGGGTTCTAGTTTATTTCACAAGAGGGCCTTAACAACCATTTTACAACCCCATACACATCTAAGGGATAAAATGGGCTTATTTAAACTCCATAACATGAAGGGAATTCCATTTTTTCTTTAGTTGGTACTCGATTTAATTTGTATGTAGTAGTTTTTAATGTATATCCCTAAAATGATAATGGAATATTTTCATGACTCATCATAGACATTACCATGACCAATAAGGTATGGTTCCACCTTTTACTAACACCATTCCACTATGGTGTATACGGTGGAGTTAGTTGTGATAGAATCCCAAACTCCCGTAGAAAGTCAATGAAAGATTAGTTAAGATATTCAACAACTCGATCTGATCGTAGATTCTTTATTTAATTATAAAAATGATTCTAAACATCATTATTGAATTCCTTGAATTTATTAATGGAATTGGAATTATACCTAATCATGTAAATATATCCATATATACTCAAGTCATCAGTAAAAGTTATGATGTAAGAGTATCCACCTCTGGAATCTACTAGAAATGGTCCACACATAATAGTTTATAAAAACCCAAGATGCTTTATAACCCTTTCACACTATCCACTAAATGGTGGTTTTTTCATTTTCTCTTATAAACAAACACAATATCTATCAACTAGTTTTAGCTTAGAAGAGTCTAAATAACCATCTTGAAAGAGCTTTGTTAAGAACTTCTTGGTTACATGAACAAGGCGGTGATGCCACATATAGGTGTTATATGAGTAATGTGAAATTTATTCGTTATTGATTTCCAACACTTGGTTTTAGTAATTTAAAATATAAAGACCATTACTTAAATGTCCCATACCATAACATATGTTTTCCCTATAAAAGAAGTAATATTTATTTAAAATTTTTAAAATAAACCCATCTATATATATGAATTATAAAGAAATTATGTTCTTGGTAACTGTAGGTACCTAATAAAAATATCTTAAAAGAAAAACCATTCTCATTGGAAACAAAAAGTGGTAGTCACCAATGGCTAGGGCAGCCATCCTCACTCTATTGGCATCTCTCAGATCCACATCTCCTCTATAAATATTTCTATGTCTACTTGGTTCATGTATTTAGGTACATATGTGAGCACCACAAATTGTGTCTAATACAAAATGTATAGAAATGGAAATATTGCACTCAATAATGAAGGCACCTTTAGATTTTCCTTTCTTCTAGGGGAAGTTCCTCTTACAATGGCTTGAATTTCCACATGAAAAACATAATACCTCCTTTTCCCTGCCCTACCTTTGGATCTTCTTATTCTTGGTAGGATAGATCTCGATAGCTTTAGAATATTTATATGTCCTGGGTCTATTTTCTTTGTCCATCCTTTTTATATTCACCACAAGGACCGTGGGTTTATCACTCCCCGTGTCCTTATCCACTTGGAAAATTAATGTAAGTTGTTCTAGAGGAATCTTATCACCATTTTACATTTTTTAATTAATAATAATGTTTGAGAAGGTCTTTGGAAGTGATGAAAATATGAGATCTGTATGCAACTCATCTGGGAATTTAATCCCTAAATAGTCTAGATATTAAATTTAGCTAATAATCTTGAGAACATGATTCCCAGATGGAATAGAATATCTAAGACTAGTTGTGAAACATACACTGGAGATCTCATGACTCTCTAATCTCAAATTATCTTGATAGATATCCCTAAGGTGAGATATCATGTGATATAAATCTATATCCTCATGTTGCTTTAAAACCTCATTGGATATGGATGATAGCGTGAAGTAGTAAAAATCTGTATAATCATTTAGATATTTCTCATAGAGAGATAGATCTTCATCAATTTCCTTATTTCTAGGAACAACTAGTAAATGTTCTTCTAGAACATACCATATCATTTCATGGAATAGGATGACACATATTCACATTTTCCACTCTTGGAAATTTGTTATAGTGAGAAGGTATTCCATCTCGAGAATCGATCACAATGATATGTATGATGACATTTTATTATTGTTTGTACAAAATAGGATGATCAGAATTTTTGTACATTATCTGATAAATATATTCAAACAAATAAATTTTATATTTATTAGTCTCCTAGTATTTTATCAAAATCCAATAGTCCTTACCATTGAATTTGGAATATCATATTTATTGGACATTCTAGTGGTAAAGATCAATATTCCCATTATCATTACCCCAACATTGGTTGGTCAGGATACTTAAATGGTTTTAGGTAGGAATTAAAAATTCCAACTTCATTAACTCACAATTCCTTGATCTGTTGAGTGGACTCCCCAATGATGAACTCCTTTAATTGGATTTAATCAACCTTTTACTCGTAGATACACTAATTCCTTATTTTTATCTCAACTATGTAAATTCAACCCAAGATATCATGTTTTAATTCCCCAATAATTGAAATCACCCCCACTTTGGTTGGTCAAGCACTTTGGACTATGGTTTGACTCTAACTGAAGTAATGGAAGGCTATACCGACATAATATTTTATTGAGGTATTTTATTCTTTTATGCATAAACTTATGATTATAATATTTAGAACATGATTTTTAATATTAAGTGGGATTTAATTAAGAGATTAACAATGTTTTAGATAATATTTATGCATAATAAGGTTTATTTTAGTTATATCTTCCATTATTGTTAATTCATTAATTATGTGATCATGAAAAGACATCCCTAATGAAATAACCATGAAACTGATAGAAATAAAATAATGAAGTGGTATGATCACGAGTTCTTACTAGTGGTTATTTTATCTAGCAGTTGATAAACTAAACGTTGACCTATGGGAAAAACACCTTGAACCAATTAAGGTTTGTGTTGTATCTTTTCACCTGACGACCTATGTATCTCCTTATATTGATTTTTCCTCATCATGAAACATGATCTTCCTCCACTAGCTTGGGAGATCTATCTATTACATATACCTTTTAATGACGTGCAGGTGAGGGGGAAAGGGGTTTACATAAAATAAACCATGAACACATAGGCCCTACATAATTAAAGAAGAGAAGGTACGTAGGCCAGCAATTTAATTTAATTTTTAATTATATGAAACCAATCAAATAAAAAATGTATGGTATAGCTCATTATAATCCACATGAATGCAACTAATTACACATTTAATAAAACTAGCATTCAATTATTAAATGTTATTATTAAGAAAAACCATGCTCCAATTGATTAATTATTATATTAGATTAATCAATCCTTTTATCTTAATCCTTATATGAATTTCATTGAGATTATCATCTGTTATAATTTTGAATAAATTAAATAATTTCATTTAAAATTAACCTTGTACATAAAGGTACCTTGGATGAAATACGGTGAATACCCATCAAAATCTACCCAACATATATTATACACATATACAATTTATTCTCTATGACATATAGTATACATGAATTATCACGTACTTTCATGATGTGCACTATCAAATTAATGATTACATGAATTACATAAATTTTCTATAATGTGTCATAATTTAATGCACACAGAGAAACACTATAATAAAACTCATACATTTTATACAGATCTTTAACATTATACAAATAATAATTAAACATTTTTATATATAAATATTAAAACCTATCTCATGGAGAGTCCTATCATCTTGATGACCACACAAAAATACATGTCTCAAGGTTTAGATAATATAACAAATAAATTTTAAATCTTTGTAACTCGTATAAGTACACAACATGTAGATCCGATCTACACAGTGTGTACATCTCTTACCATCTATCTGAGGTACATGCCTAGGGACTCGACATGTGAATCGTACCTTGGAAAATTTTTAGTACATAGTGTATCTAATAGGCCAAACACTTTGTGAACTCTGAGGTACATATTCACCAGTCAGGTACGCAATGTGTTGAATATATGGCCCGTCTGTGACTCTAAGGGATTACATGTCGTGTACATGTTCTACATAGCATGTAGTCTTGTTTACCATCTGTCATTAAATTATGATCAACACGTGGTGTAATTTAATGCATGTATTCAATGCATATGACTGAAATTAATCCCCAAACTAATTCCTGATACATTGAACATGACTACACATTATGTAACTTCATTTACAAGGTGTGTAGTCCTATGTTGTCCAGCCAAAAGCCATGGAACCTCCTGATGAGTTCCTTGATTTTATATTAATCATAAAATTAAACATCTCGATTAGATCTATGAGAAATGAAGGAGGAAGAAATAGATCTAGAAATTATGATCAAACGAAAAATAAAACATGAATTAAAAAACTAAATTTCAAATGAGTAAATCACCAATGATTTTAGAAAAATTATAAAAAATTATCTGATCATTCTGATACCACTTAAAGGATTTGGGCGCAGCGGAAGAATACTTTGGGTGGTGCCTAACTTTGTTTTTTTCCATAATCAATGATCAATCTGAGATCTATATGATGATGAACGTCACAATCCATAGAATTTAATCAAAGAAATAGAAAATGGATAATAACACCAGAACTGATAGAGAGGATTTAAGACCATATTTTTTATAATTAATTTAATTAGATAAAGAATTTCCTCTAACGAATTATTTCTTCATTGATGATTATAGGGACAGATCTGCGGTAAACCATCGTAGTTTTGTAGAAACAATGTGGATATTTCATCTTGAAGTGGTCCAAAAATGTTCTGATAATATCCAAAACACTGCTAAAGGAGTCTTCAGGTGTTAGCATGGATGATCCTTGCGCTTGAATCATCCACCTTTGATCACCTCGAGAACCACTTCCAAAGCTTTCTCCTTGATCTGGTGAAGGAGGATTAATCTCCATTCTTAAGATCAATCTTGGGGATGAGAGATCTCTAGGCTTGAGAGGATTCTCCATGATTTTTGTGCACAACTAAATTGGATAAGGAGGAAAAAAACATAATTGGGTGTTTATATTGATCGGTTTAAAATATAATAATTTCGCAAGTGCCCTTAATAATTTATTTAATCGTAGAAAAAACCCATGTCAAATACTAATAATAATAATATTATTTCTCTAATGTGATTAACTTGTGAATTAAAATTAAATATTATTTAATTAAATGATATTCAATATTTGTTATTTCTCATTGAACCATTAAAGTCGGTCTGCCTTTCCTCCACAATATTTATTGGGCCTTGAAGAATGAATATTTATTTATTAAATAAATATCACTACGTTATTCACCAAAAAATAAATAAATATTATATTAAATAAATATAAAATAAATATTTATTAAATATTCCACTCAAAATATATTCTCCAAAAAAACTAGTGTAATAATAAATTCGAACAAGCATACATCAGTAATAATTAAACCATGTGAGAGAATAATATCTATTCAACTTTTTTAAAAAATAAATAATAATACATTATTTAACTCAAATTCTGGATACACTTAGTGTGTGACCCTCTAGGCCTATTTCTTAGTGGTATTAGGCAAAACAGCCTAAAGTCTAAGGTTAGCGTATAGAAACATGTTAAGGCACTCATAGAGAAATAAGTTAATGATAAAATGACATGTCACCTCGTACAACTACTTATTAGGAAATATAATCCCTTAATCACAATATCTTTAATCGAGTAGGTTTCATTCCAGTGCCACCAACCTATATGCCCAATTTCTTCTTATATGTATTTTTGGTAATAGAACATTACTATAGAATTCCATGACTATGGATTTATTTAGCCTATATCATTTACAACAAAGGGCCTAAGATATTAACTTCCATTCATGAACATAAGGGATAAATCTTTTCTAACATTATTCATTAACTCAATCTTAGTTGTGAGGCATAAAACATGTCGTACCTCTCCGTGAACATTTTTCATCACGGTTTATGTCAATACATTAAAGTACATGACTCATAATATTCATCAATTATAATCTTAAAATTTAAGAACCAATACACAAGTCCTCGGATAGAAACATTCAATGAAATGTATAAATGTGGACTTCCTACTAGTGGGTCCTGTTCTCATAATATCCTAATGGATATTACGAAGGGAGTTCACCATAAGAAGGTTCCTAAAAGTTCTATGACTCTCCACCCCTAATAGTCTGTATCATTACTATCCCTCAATTGATATCATTTTTCTATAAAACATGTATTCAGGAATAGTGTTTTAGTACTTATGAGTTCTCATCATAGAGGGGAACTGCTACGTCCTTTTAGTTTGACAACTTCTCTTAGGACATTATCACGTACTATGTCACAAATAAGAATCCTCATGATGTGATAAGTGGTGTATTAATTTTCAAAACAATTAATACATGTTTATCATAAAGTATAAAGAAGTTGGTTCTAGGGCACCAACTATAACATTTCTTATTTAGATAAGGTTTATATATTGGGAAATATATTTTATATGTAAATATGATTAAATATTTATTTATAAAATTTTATCTCTAGATATATAGAAAATATGTATATTTTTCTATATATTTGATTATAAATAATAGTATAATATGATTTTGAATAAAAAATAAAAACCAAAATATCAATATTAATTTAATACCGTGGAATAAATTTAGTTACCATTAGAAAAACCAATAAGGACCCCTTAAAAAAGGTTAAAAATCCATCGATGTTAAACAATTAGGGTACCCTGAGTAAAAAACTCAGTTTTGAAGGCCTTTTGGGCCTTTTCTGGCCTAAAAAAGAGTGAATGGGGTTCCTCCTGGTTAATAGGGCATAAATCTCATTGCAGGATTCGATTTGATATGTGGGAGAGCCTAAAGAGACACTCAGATTAAAATTCATGGTCATTTGATGTTTGATTTACATCTTCAACTTATTTATGATCTTTTGTTGATTTTTTGTTTTTTTATCTTCAAATATTTATTAAATGATTATTACTTGATAATAAATAACAAATTTTTAAAAAATATTTTTTAAAATTAATTTTTATTTAATTTTCTCTAAATAATTTTTATATTAAGTGTAAATGCCAATTGAGCCTTATCTAAAACATATTTAATAATAATATATTTATATTGATATTAATATATTTATATATTTATATATTTATATATTATTTTAAATGAAATATATATTTTCATGAAATGTCCCTTTTATAAATTATTTTTTTATAATGATGATAAACCCCCACTTTATCAGCACATTTTAATAATGTTGATTGTTGGGGGGGTTATCAGTCCTTTTTTAAAAACACTGAAAAAGGTCCACGTTTAACGACACTGTTTTTAGAACAACTAAATACCCCCTTAACTATGCTGAAATATGTGTCGTTAAAGACCCCCTTTAACAAAACTTTTTCTTGCACTGACAAAGGGGGTCTTTAATAGTGCTTTTAAATCCCTAGTGCAAGATAAAAGTAGCCTGTATTAGTGTGTGGGAATTTTATTCCTTCCTTGACCTTCTTCCTTCTTTATAGATTTTCCTTTTATAAATACATTTGGGGTCATGGTTTTGGTTTCCAAATCCATGACTGATCCATCTTGGTATATATAATTTTAAAAATATATATTTAAAAATATTATAATATTTTTATAAATATTTTTATATAAATATATATATTTATATAATTATATGTATTTATACATATTTATATTTATTTAAATATAATAAATATATTTATAATTATTTTATAATTATTTTAATATATATTCTTTAAAATATTTTTACATAATTAAAAATAATTTTATGAAATTATATATATTATTATATAATAAATTTATTTATTATTTTGTTGATAATTGTAAATCTATTTTTATTGTTTATCAATGCCCTTGATAGGATGTGAAACATATAGGTGATGATAATCAGAAACCTGATGAGGCACTGAATGAGTTTGCAAATGAGGTTCTTGTCCAGTGTGTTGCACTAGAGGACTCTCTTTCACAGCCTGAAGGGCAATATAGCATTGTGCAGCCACTAACAATGGACTTCTAAAGACAAGTTCCATAGAAAGATGGGTCCAGGAAATCTGATTATCGATAGAAAATGAATTATTATCATGATATTTAGAATGCTTTTAGGTCATCAAGACTTTATGGTAAATGGGGTAATATCTCAAATGTTTTTAGTGGCAATGAGCAATGAATATTTTTATTGTACACCACTAATATTAGGCCTATAGATAGTGGTGGTGAAGTTTCATTTAAGGATATTGTCATAAATGGGAATAGAAAGGTAATCAATAGTGAAGGCCTAACTCTGGTCACGCCCAAAAGAAGTTCGCAGAAGTATTATTCCAATCTACCAAGGAATGTGTCTTCCAGAACATCTTCAAGGAATCAAGATCAAGCTCACTTCCGAATAGGAAAGGTCTAATGCAGTGAAACGTAATACTATCAAAAAAAGGTAATTCACAATTGGAGTGGGAAACTATGAATGAATCTGACTTTGACTATGAAAATTATCCTTCATCTTATGGCCATTAAAATACTTTTCTGGATGGGGGAAAACCCCTTTGTTTGACCTTGTCTATTCTCTTGTTATCTTTTTCTTTCATCTTTTAATAAAAGGTCAAGAGCTTTACTTCTAGCTAGACCTTTTCATATATTTATAATTTTCATATATTTATTATAGTTTTATAGTTATTTAAATATATATATATTTATTTATTATAATTATAAATAAAAATATTTATATATATTTATATTTTTTTTACTAGAAGTTCAAGGTAAAAGACACTTTATTAAAAGAGAAACAAATATCAGTAGAAAGTGGATGAGGAAGAGTCAGACATGAATACTCTTGCCTCATTCAAACAACAAAAGGATAGATAAAACATTAAATATCATATTCCAAACAATTAAAATCATTAAATTACTCATTCTATTCATAGTCATCTACCAATGAATTGAATTAGCTACCCTGAGGATTCTACCCATCTATAAAAGATGTTTATTTGGTTCTCAATGTGGGATTAAAATGGGAGTAATCCTTCTGTGGTATTGATTTTTTCATTAGGGCCGATGAGAAACCTTCATCCTCCTTCAACTTATCTTTAACAATAATATCACTAAAGGTTCTCTTTAGGGATGGTTTCTCTTTGTAGAAACTCCGTTTTTTCTTTGCAAAACTTTTAAATATTTCTATATACATTTCTAGAGCTAGGTACTAAGACGACTGCAATTCTAAGGCCCGGTGTGCCCAAAATTAAGTTTTTAAAAAATAAGAAATATATTTTATATTTTGTGTTTGGTTAATTAAATAAAATAATATAACACTTTAACAGTTGATTGGATCAAAAATTTGAGACCATGGTTGGGTTCGGAATGCTGTGTTTACCCTAGGCGTGATACAAAATGAGTCAGTGTGGGACTTTCGAACCCCTCACTCGTTGTCGGTGTGTTTAAGTAGATTAATTAATGAATAAATTTAATTCATTTAAATTAAACCAAATGTCTATAAATATGTAATTATAGAGAATTCACCATGAATGGCTCATAATTCTCCCACCACCAGTGAATCTCCCCTCTTCTTTTTTATTGGCGACTCATATCAAACGATGAAGAAACTCGAAGATCAAGTGGATCAGGACGTAGAAAATGAAACAGCTCCATGAAAATAATTGGAGAACATGTTATTAATTAGTGATGAATGCAAAATAAAGGTAGGACTCATTATATGTGTTTTTTTACCCTTATAATTAAAAGATTGTGCATGATCAATTCCCCCTCTTTGATCTATGTAAATTTGAGCATTTTCACGAGCTCATGTATCGAAATAAATTATCCTTTCAATTTATTTCAAATTATGTCATGTTTATCTCCCTAATTTTCTATCTATGAAATCATTGTTCAAGAGTGATTGGCCAAAAATGCTTATGAAATTTGTTATTGGTATCCTTCCCCAACCATTCTTTGTGTTCTTAATCGTTAGACCATGGGGTCACAATTCGATATTGATGGGGTGGGTTCAAGTGTGATTAACCCCAAGATTCATTGTGGTATCATGAACTACATGAATATTGATATTTTAAAGACAAATTGATAAATGATCGAGATGATGTTTGGGGAATGGGTTTGTGTTTGTGATCATAGGTGGTTTGGGATCAGTTCGATAACTTGTTTTTCTCAGTTGGCATGTGACAACAATGTGCAGTATGATGGAGACGGCTTCAAAAGGAGTTCGGGCATGGGATCTCATAGTGGAGATTGTTTGGCAAGGATGTGATGATGGACAGACTAAGACCTCTAATGAGGTGGTCAGCATGGTCAATGTGGCAAGCATAAATAATAATAATAATAATAATAATAATAATAATAATAATAATGGTGAAGAGTTAATAAAATTAAAGGAATATTTGTTATTATTATTATTATATTAAATAATAATAATGGTGGCCTAAAATGTTTGTGGATAATTAAACTAAATTTGATTTCGGGTAGTGATTAATTATTATAATTATTATTGAAAATCATTGTTATGAATCATTATTAATGGATTTCATAATTGTGAAAATAATAATAACTCTTCAATTACAAATTAATTTCCCTCTTAATGGACAACCTTCCATATTCTCACTATTGGATCGTATCTCATGTACTATATAAATATAGTGATATTTTAAGGAAATTTTTTGTACTTTTGGATCATCATTGTGTTCTCAACATCTTTTATTTATCTTATATTTGTATTTCCATTTGTCATAGTGATCATCTTACAAAAATTGGCACTCTCTTCCTTTACAATGTGTTTCACCAATGATCATTCTTACATTTATGGTTTTGAAATTTTTCATGTTTTCAATCTAAGTTCAATCAATTTCACAACATGTTATCAGCATGATAATCTTCTTCACATTTTGCACAATGAAAATGGTGTCATCATCTGAATAAGATAAGTATCATGGGAAAAAGGTATGTTACAAGTTTTTTATAAACATTATTCTTTCGACATAATCTTTCACATTTGCATTGACTCCACTCATTCAAAGTGTTACATCAAAAGGTGGGTCTTATTTTATATGAAAGATATTATTATATTTATTTTTTCCCACATGATAAATTTAAAACTAATATATTATTTTCATAACCTTTTGTTGTAGGAAAAATAATGAGCTTCTGAAGAGATGTATTGACCCAGGAATGAGAAATTTCACTCTATTTCCTGAAGTGAATGTAATTAATAACCAATGTGGTCAATTTTATGACAAACAAAATTAATCAAATAAAAGAATGAAATAGAACAACCAAAAGTGGTTAAAGGATGAGCATCACATACCCACCATACATTAAGGAGAAGTTTGATAATCAGTGATTGAAATTGCATACATGTTGTACATTGAGACGATGTTTTCTAATAATGTCATTAACCATGAAATTTCATCTCACTTATTCCTTTTTTCACCCTGAAGGTGGAATGTTTGATTATGATATATAAAGGCTCATAATGAAGATGATATTTACTTTAAATATTTGTAAATTACGTATTGTTTTATTTCTTTTCTCTTTATTTTATTTTTTTATAAAACTCTTTAGAGAAATTAAATTTTCTTGATGAACATGCATAAATATATTTTATAAATATTAATCACCTAAAGTGGATGAAATTGATGAAATTTCTAAATTGAATATTCATGAAATTTTCTTGAAGACACTATAAAAATAAAAATAATAATTGTATTCTATTCCCTAGAGTGAATGAGAAAATTTATTGAAAATGATTTATTTTATTCCCCAAAGTGAATGAAAATATACATTATGTTATTATAAATCATGTTCTAGGTGAATATGATGTTTTGGTAATGATCATTGTGCTTTGTTTGTTTATTAATAATAATAATAATATAACCACGAGAAGTGGTTTGATGATATTAAATATTTACAGAGCACAATGACTATTATTAATATTTACCAAATAATGCATCTCTAAAGGATGATATTAAAATAAATTAATATAAAATATACTGAATAATATCTTTATTGATCAATTTTTGTTCCTGCAATAGTAATATAAAGGTAAAAATTATTACTTATCACATTCTTATGGATTATCAATATCATCTCATGTAATTCATTAATCCCCTAAAGTGGATGTTTCTATTCATATTGTTAATAAGGGAAATGATTGAATTACAAAGTTTTGATAATCTGATATATTTTGAGAAAATTATTTTACCGCCTAAAGTGTTTAAAACAATGATCATAATAATCAATAAAATTTATATTTTATGTAAGATGATCATTATTGATAAATAATGAATTATCATTCATGTATCATGAAATCTGATGAATGAATGAATTCTCCGATGTGAATGTATTTTTAATTACTATATCTCATTCCTTGAATAAAATGAAATTATTCATGAAAATTTTGATATGGTTTGTGCTATCATTAATATTTTAGAGTTCGTGATGTTTTATTGAATTATTTCTCCTTTATTTGATAATGTGAATGTTGTTTATGAATTATAATTTTGGATAGCGATAAGGTGTGTTTTGTGAATCTAGAAGGATCTTCCAAATTGATTATTTCTACCAAATTCACTAGCTTCAAAAGACATTGGGGATCCAATACAAGGTAGATTTATTGTAAAATAATATGTGGGATCAAAGTTCCTTAATATTTTAGATGTTCTAAAATATTCAATAATCCTCTTGGTGATGGGCCTAACTTGTTATGATTATATTATGAATTCATCAACCACCATTTGTGGATATTATAACGACATATATGAGTTTTAAAAATGAAAGATCCTTGATATCTTATATGCAATGATCTTGAAGAGAAATAAATATAAGTATAATTTTGATTAAATGATTCAAATGAAATAATATATGAGGAAGTATATGCTCGTATAAGTAAATTAACTGATATAGAAAATTTATTAATGACTCAAGAAGAGTAAATATATTCAAACTTGTAAGAAAAAATTCTTAATTATTTATTATATATAATTTCTTGATGAGATATATGAATGGTATTCTTGAAAATGAACATCATATGTATGCACTAGATAAAAGAGGTACCTCAATATGTAATAAGAATTCATAAAAAAAAGTTATAAAGAATTTGTTATGTACAATCGATAAATAATTGTAAACCATACATTTACCAATCATGTCACATAAAATATATTACATGATGATTTAGTCTATCCAGGATCAATTATATTAGAAAATATTTATTCATGTATACACAAGCATCTAGTTTTTTAATACATAGTAGACATCCATTAGGGGGAGAACGATGAATTTATTCAATGGATTCATGTCTATTAAGATATAAATGAATTTATTATCATTAAGTTATTTTGAATTACCCCAATATAATCATTTACCCTATGGTTCCCATTTTGAGGTAAATTATTTATATCATTAGAAACTATTATGGAAATAAATTTCCCATATACTTATGAAGAAGTATATACGGTAATTCCCACCTACCATGTGATCCATCTATATGAAACATGCATCCACTAAATGTTTATGTGTGTTATTTACTACTGGTGAGGATACATCACAATCTATTCATATTGATGACAATATAAATTAAGAATCACATACAATATGCAATATGGTCTTACAAAACCATTTACAAGAATATCACAACACCTACATAAAAGTAAAGTGTTGGAAATCAATAGTTTTATTATATAAACTCAAAGTGTGGTTTAAATGTTTATATAAAATCATCGTTTATCATGAGTAGAAAGAAATTAATATATTTTCCCTTATTGAGGAAAATTAATATATTGACAAAATTATATATTTTTAGATGTTTTCTCTGAAATGAAACTATTATGAGAAAAATTATGATATATCAATCAAATGTTGTTGATGATATATTTTCATTGAATGCCTTTAAAACTCACTGATGATAATAGATTTTGAAAGATGTTAACATCATAATAATTGACTGAAATTATTAAAGGAAGTTATGATATGATCAACATGTAATGTTTTGGATTGCTAATCTAAACTACCAAGACTTTTGACTAATGATGATCTTATTATAAGAAATATTCTTCCTTGAATATTTTTATATTTATTTGAATCCCAGAAGGGTTTGAAATGCATGATGCATATTCAAATTTATGAAATTTTTACCCAATATGATTAATTTTTAGGTTAACTGAATAAGTTGTATTTCATGTATTCATATTATGTTAAGGAAGAATATAAATTGAATTTATCAACCAATGGTTCTTTTGAATCATTATATTCATCATATTATTAAGAGGTTTTGAAAAACATCTAAACTCTCGAAGAGTTTTCTGAAATCAATGACTTACATGGAATGTCCTTGTATTTTTAATTAATCATCCTAATGTGAAATATTATATTTTTATGGTTTTACCCTTAATAAACAATTCAATTAATTATTTCCCAGATTGATATATAAAGGGTTGATTAAGAACATAATTATCATAGAAGTATTAAATATAAATTCAAATTCTATTTATCCCTAAAGGATATTAATGTACATGTGTATATGTACCTTAAAAAAACAATAAATCATATTATGATCCAAGGTAATGTTCTTCCATATTCATTGAAATCTAATGGGTATGGATTATTCTTATTCCATAATTCAAAACTAAATGTTTTGGTTATGAATTGATAATGGAATTTCAATGAGTCAAATGATGATCATTATGAATGGTAGATGTAACTGTTTTACTCTTTTTCCCATAGACATGTTTTTGCCACTGGGTTTCTTGATAAGATTTTTAACAAGGCAATACTCTGGGGACTTGATGTAATTGTAATATTTTTCATTAATTAAGAGTATTCCCTGGAAAGGTTCTTCCTAAATGATGTTTTTAATGAGGTAATCATACATCATAACAGATATCCAAGGTCTTGTTATAAATTATTATGGATATATATTAATAATGGAAATTTTTTGTCTTCCCCATGAGTTTTAATTTTTAATAAAACCATTCATTATTACTTGTGGTCTTCCTCCGATGTCCCGAAGACATAATTAAATAATAATAATAATTGATGTCCTAGAGACAAAATTAAATTATATAATTAGGGGGATTTGGGAACACTCCACTCTTTTTTCCTTCATCAGGTTTTTCCACTGGGTTTTCCAGATAAGGTTTTTAATTAGGTTGAATGACATGGAAATCAATTACTTTGTCTTTAATTATTTTTCCCCCAAGTTTTTTTATGTTAAGATTATATAAGATTCCATGAAATTATGACATCCAATGGGGTTTTAAGAAACATTATTAATTGATGTAATAATTATGAAAATAATAATGATTCTCAATTCCCAATTAATCTTCCTCTTAAAGGCCAACCTTCCATATTCTCAACATTGGATCAAGTCTCATGTACTCTATAAATACGAAGATATGTTAATGAACTTTTGTGGAATTTTGGATCTACATTGTGTTATATATTTATTTTGTTTCTCTTGTATTTTTATTTTCATTTTTTTCATCATCGTCATACAAAAATTCAATGCTTTCTTAGTCAAAGATGTGCTTTGCCAATAACCGGTCTTACATTCCCAGTTTCAAAATTATTCACGATTTCAATCGGAGTTAGATCGACTTGAAAAAAATAATAAGTTTATTATAGAGAGAAGTTTTTTAGTAAAAAATGAAAATGATTTTACCATGTTGATTAAATCATTTTTTCATTTAATTTAATTAAATTAAATGTTCAAGCCATACGTGAAAAGGGAGGAAGGAGCATACGTGTCTAGTGTGGAAATAAGAATTACATGAACTCCTTTTACTTCATTTTATAATAATAATAATAATAATAGTATATCATGAATAGAGTTTGTGGAGGTGAGTCCGTAGCCACGTACCCTAAATTCAAAGGAGGAAAATCCTTTAAGGGTTGACATTGAAGAAAAAACGGGTTTTAAAAATAATAATAATAATATATTATTATTATTATTATTATTATTATTATTTGTTGTCAAACCCTAAAATCTCCCATAAAATTCTTTATACAACATCATATTGATGAACTGTCAGTGAAAACATGATCCTGTAATTGAGACGGTCATTTTAAGACAAGTGTTGGATTATTTTTTAGACCCGTGCCTCGGGTCAACGAAACACCCAATAATAATAAAATTATTTTTATTTGGGATCTTGTATCCAACATATCTCTATAATGTGGTGTCAGAATGAAGAACTATATGTGATGATATTATCTAAAAAATTAAGGTGGGCATTTCAAGATCAATTTTGAGTATTGAATTTAGACTCGTGGCTCGGGCCCATGAAGTACTTTTCGTGTGTGATGTGATGAAATTTTAATTTTTCATCAAATGTCTAATTGAGGTAGGTGAATAGTCTATCCTAAGTGTTTTATTATGAGGATCACAACAATGTTATCATTTTGGCCATTTGGGGTCATTTAGAGAGGCATATTAGTGAAATTATATTTTTCCCTCATACTGGCAATGAGGCTCATGCATTTATTAGGAATTTGAAAAAGACAAATCATGTAGTACACTTACCCGTAATATAGTGATAAATGGCCAGAAAGATGTGTTCTAGTGAGGTCAGAACTAGACATCAGAGTGGGACCACATGTTGTGTGGTTCCCTGACATGTCATATTCCTATTTTTGAGGAAACTTCAACGTTTCTCATGTCCTTCATTGGAACTCATGTTTTAGCCAATGAGTAGCCTATCCATTGTGATTTTCCATATCGAATGTGATGGATCCCTCAGTTGTGTATTTCAAGAAACAATGTGGAATATTCCAGGCAAGGCGCATAGAGGTGACACCCAATGATGGAATCAATTATACATATCATTAGTACTTTCCATGCATAACCCTCCTGTAATGCGGGGTAGTGGAGTTCCCCGATAACAGTATCGGGCTTACCGTCTACCAAGGTTGGGTGTTGAAATTCCATAATGATATTTTCGAGTTACCCTCTAGTAGGATGGTAGTGGATTTCCTCAGCATTCCGGGATTACCCTCCTGTAGGGAGATTCAATGGAGTTTCCTGATGACAGTATCAGGATTACCCTTCAGCAGGGCTCGATATTGGAGTTCCATGGAAACCTTACCAAGATTAGCCACTAGCAGGGATGACTAGTGGAGTTCTATGATGATATATTCCTTGAATTACCATCCAATAGGGATGGGAAGTGGTATTCCCTGAAGACCTTACTAGGTTTACCTTCTAGTATTATTGGGTAGTGGCATTCGCTGACGACATTCTTGAGTGTACCCCTCCAGATGGGATGGGCAGTGGAGTCCTTTAATGACTATATGAGTAGGACCCTCCTATCTAACCAAGGCATGGGATCCTTACCTATAATTTGTGGCCCCTTGACTGCATGGAATTGTAATGAGATGTGGTTTAATGAAGCCTTGGATTCACAAGGAAGATGAACGATTTCCCCACTGAGACTTGTTTTTGTGAATTGACTTAAAACCATGCATGTGGGTCAGTGCCTCCTAAAGCAGATGGTATTAATAGGTGGTGATTTAGTTCATTATACTTGTGTGTTCACGGTAGATATTTGAGATGATGGGCATCATTGATGGACTTCTACTGGAACTATTGGATACTCTTCTTCTTGACCTATTCTATGAGATGGATATAACTTTACTCTCTCATTTGGGATTCTTTGACTGAGCATATATATATATATATATACATACATACACACACAAACACACAGACACACACACACACACACACACACATATATCTTTTTTTGATACCCACTACTTGGATTTTGATTACTCTCTTTCTAGGAAAGGAAAATACATGCGAGGTATGTCACGTTCTTTCTGTGTCTATTTTCTCATGGTTGGATTAGTCTACTCTCCTTTTATAGGTAGTGAAGAAATGATGAGAAGTTTATCTTATCACCGTGTCGAGCTCCTTGTGTTTGGACAATTTTACTTTCACTCTCTTGTTGGGTTTATCTATATTTTTTCATTGTACCTTATTCTATAACCTATTTTCCTCTTCAAGTGTATATCTCAATACTTCCCCTTCGACATTTTGGGGTGTTCTACTGGGTATGTTTATACTCACCCATAAATGGGCCTTTCCCACATTTGTCATGTTTTATGTTCATGGTAGATAGGTTGATCATGACTTTAGAAATGATTTGGGATATAATGTTCTTGGACCACGTATGGTGGTTTTAGCATGGGTCCAGGAGCTGAGACCTCTCATTTATTTCACTTTTCTAGTTTTCAATTATTTTGGGATAGATTTCTAGTTGGGTGTGTATTTTTTCCCTTTTCATTTCGGTTTACACTACCGTATTTCATACTATTTAGAGATCCATGCATGTTTGGTATATTTATATGAGTGTTGCATATTTTATTTCTTTCCCTCTTTAGTTTTTCATTCAGTTGGTTGTGTGTGTGTATAGGTACATAGTAAAAGGCCTCCCTTAGTTTAGTTGTGCCTTCGGCACAAGTCACCACCACCTGACTTATAGAGGTGGGGTTGGGGTAGTTGAGGCATGAGCCCCAGCTTGGGTCAAATCATGAAAAATTTGTATTTGAGAAAGTTCATTCCTTGGGACGTTATTCAGATGTTTCCCCTTAAAGATTATTGGTTGAGTTTTGGGAAATAGTGTCAAAGTGTCTCGAGTGCGACTCTTAGTCCACGAAGACCAGTGATGGTATGGGCATCCAACATATCCATTCATGAGGACCTTGACTACCTGCTTGTTGACTTGGTATGTTGATACATTTGTCGTAGGGATTAATAGTACATATATTTTATAGGATTGAGTTTTTAAATATCCTTATGGAGTTATATTGCCACTACTTTTGTAATATATATATATATATATATATATATATATATATATATACATATATGTGTGTGTGTGTGTGCTCGTCTGACTGCGGTACTCCTTGATAACATTCAGGATGCCCCTACGATGATAGCCATCCATGATAAAAGCTCCAGTTCATGATGAAAATCCTATGATTGATGAGTCCTCAGATTAGGATTCATCCTACTATACACTACCTCCTGGTGGGAAGGTATCAGTACCACCCCCTGTCAAACATCAGACCACTCCAGCAGAGTAATCTGAGGACACACACAGGCTTAGTGTGCTCTCTGAGTTCCAACATCAGAGACCGATGAGGTTGTGCAGCAATCCAGATCCTTAGGTAGAAGAGTATTGTCTAGAGTTAGTCACTAGTGCAGAAAACGTTATTTACGTGACCATTTTTTACGTCGGTTATATATAACCGACCTGATAATCTATGAAACTTGGTTTTTGAGGTCGGTTATTTTATAACCGACGTCAAAAATGCGGTGAGGAAATTTTTAACGTCGGTTATTTTAATAACCGATGTTAGAAATTGCACACATTCATTTTTTACATCGGTTATAAATTAACCAACCTAAAAACCCAAAACACATGGTTTTTTACATCGGTTATTTAATAACCGATATAAAAAATGAGATATCTACGAGTGTTTTACGTCGGTTATTTTATAACCGATGTAAAAATCGTGGCTTTTGAGTCCTTTTTGACATCGTTTATTTGATAACTGACGTAAAAAAAACAACCTCCATAAGTTTTTTATGTTGGTTATACAATAACCAACATAAAAACTTTTATTTCTGATGTATTTATTACGTCGGTTATTCTATAACTGATGTAAAAAAAAACAACACGCGGAATTTTTTAGGTCGGTTATAAAATAACCGACGTAAAAAAGCCGTATCTGATACATTTATAACATCGGTTATTAAATAACTGATGTTATAAAACATTTAAAAAATTAACAAGCCCCATGGATTGTCATTTACGATTTTTTGAACGATATTCCGGCGACTCAACTCTCTCACGTGGTAAACCCTAATCGTCTCGTCGATCTTGCTGCGTTAAACCCATTTTGCCTTCATTATTTATCATCTTTACTCTCCTCAGATCTATCATCTCAACTCGCAACACTCAAGTAAGCCTTCCACAAATTTGTTTTGTTCATTTTTTTCCTTGATAGTCTATATTTATGTCTTTCAATTTTTGTGTTTATAGTAGGTAAGGTTCTTTGATTTCAAACCCTCTTACCTCTTTTTTCCATCATCATCTTATTTATCAGCCCCAGATCTATTAGATTGACTCACAATATTCACGTAAGCCTCAACTACATCTATTTAGTTTGTTTTTGTTTCGCGAATTCCCGACATTGCTGGTAATTTTTGTTTTTATTGACAACTAATGATCCCATTCACCTATATTACTACATAGAGTTGTTATTGATTAAATGTACAAATTTGGAAATGATATTTCATGTGTTGTTGTTTCTTATGTTTACCATTTTTTATATTAGAATCTATTAGACATAAAATGTAATGGTTGTTGACCTCTATGGACCTTCGATGCATTGTTATGTCTCATGATTCCAAATAAAAATGGGTTTTGCTGAGGCTTACACTGGTATTTTTTGAGTCCTTGGCCAAGGCCTTGACAATATGTTTAAGATTTCTAGAATTATCCATTACCTCATTATGTTATTAGTTATCGAGAAAAATTGTGATCATTTGACTAGTTGAATATAAATGGTTATTTTTAATTATCATACGATCATTTAAGTAGCCATATTTAATAATATTGAATTCCATCTATTTCATTCTAAAGTATATATTAAATTCATTTGTTTTTAGTTGTTCACCATGCCTAGTTTTTATATGTAAACCATTGTTTGGGGGGTTTTCCGGGGGTGGGGGGCTGTCCGGAGGGTTGGGGGTGTCCAGGGGGGTGTCCAAGGGGGTGGGTGGGTGTGGGGGGCTGTCCAATGGGGTGGAGGCCTGTCCAGAGGGTTTGGGGGTTGTCTGGGGGGCTGTCTAGAGGGTTGGGGGGGTGTCCAGGGGGGTGTCCAAGGGGGTCAGGGGTTGGGGTGGTGTCTAGGAGGGGTGGGGGTGCTGTCTGGAGGGGTGGGGTTCTGTCCAGGGGGTGGGGGGCTATCCAAAGGGTTGGGGGTGTCCAGTGGGGTGTCCAAGGGGGTAGGGGGTGGGGGGTGGTGTCCAGGAGGTGTGGGGGTGCTGTCTCAAGGGGTGGGGGCTGTCTAGGGGGAGCTATCCAGAGTGTTGGGGGTGTCCAAGGGGGTGTCCAGGGGGTGGGTGGGTGTGGAGGGCTGTCCAAGGGGGTGGGGGACTGTCCAGAGGGTTTTGGGGTTTGGCCGGGGGTGGGGGTTGTCCAGAGGGTTGGGGGTGTCCGGGGGGTGTCCAAGGGGGTGGGTGTGTGGGGGTGGGGGCTGACCAAGGGGTGGGGGCCTGTCCAGAGGGTTTTGGGGGTTTTCCAGGGTGTGGAGGGCTGTTCAAAGTAAGAATTCTGTATGATAACTGGAGAAGTGTGGATAAAGAGATAATATATCAGTTGTGGGAGACGATTTTGGTAAGATCTTTTTCTATTGTTTAACTATTCTTTAAATTTTTCTAGTATATATAATATGTTTAACCTCTTCTTTATCAGATGACATTTGAAATTCCTAACACTGGAGGAGTCGGGAAGAAATGCATATCGTTGGCTGCCAGGAGATGGAGGGATTTCAAATCAACCCTCTCATCTGATTTCATTTATGGTCATAGGAGTCATGACAATCCATGTCGTATATATCCTTTTATAGATGAAGACACATGGAGATTGTTTTTTGAAAGTAGAAGAAAAGAGTCATTTTAGTAAGGGAAATGTAAACATTTATAAGCTTTCTTATATAAAGGATCTTATTATTGTTTTGTTAATGATTTCTTATTCTTAATATACAGCAAATAAGGAAAGCTCATGAGGAGATCCAATATAAAAATGTATACCCTCATAGTTTATCTCGAGGATGGTATGCATTTTTGGAAGAAGAAATGATGGCGAAAAAATTTCAACAACTAAGAGTTGAGTCTTCAAGCTCTGGAGAGGTGGCCCCTCCATCCCCTCCATCTAGACGTGAAAAATGGAAGAGATCTCGGAAGGGAAAAAAAGGGAAATATCTTTCGGAAGAATCGAGAATCGTAGATGAGATGATTGTAAGATATCTATTTTATTTATTTAAGTTAACTATTTTCTTCATATAATTTCAATCATTACAGAAATGTTCAATTAATTAATACAGGACTCTCTTGAGGAGTAGAGTTCATAGGGGACATTTACAGCTACTGGGAGGGAAGATATTTTATCTGTAGCATTGGGAAGGCCCGAACATCCTGGTTGTGTATGAGGATATCCAGCAGGTGTATCGGTAAGAAAAGTGTTGCCACGTTCTTCAACTTATATCATTGAGGGGGTTTATAAAAAAATAGAATCCTTGAAGGTTAAAGTTCATAATATTAATGTGATGATGGAGGACAAGATTAGAGCGTTGGTGCAGTCTGTGTTTTCAGACATGCAAATAAAATTTCAGACTGCATCTCCCAATCCTCCACCTCCCCCGGCAGACCCCATTATTTATCCTCCACCTCCTCCAGTAGCTCCCACTCCCCCACCTCAGCCTGCGGACCCCATTTTTTATCCTACTCCTCCACTGCAGCTTCGTACATATTTCGAGTTTTATGTTGATGCTTCTCAAAATCATATAGTATCATATGGGTTGGTATATTTTATCGGAGATATAGTTCATCATCAACAATTAGAGGTAGATAATCATAGGGTCACTGTACATGATATTATAGATAGATCAGCTCGGGTACCATTACCTACAGATGAGGTGGCGACAATTGTTCATAGTATCGACCATTTTTTAATTTGGCCATCCAGACTTCTTCGACTCATTACCATAGAGGTATGAATGTTATATCTTTTATTTAATTTTTTATTAAAGTTGTTTTATCATTTTAAAAATAATATATTTTTCAATTTAATTTTATAGGAATACTTCAAAGGTAAAGAAATATTGTATAGACAACAACAAAGACAAATGGCTATGACACTAGATACAAATTCTAGTAGTCCTGACAGATTGCCAAGATATTCACATTTGTTGGTGGGTCATTATGAGTTTCCAATGGAAGCTCAAGTTTGTGGATGTGAAATAAGTGTGTGGATTATGAAAATTGATATCATGGAGCTTGTTATTGGAGATAAGTTCGGCATCATCGTGGTGAAATTTTTTTCCATGTAAGTCTTAGCACCTTTCCCCTGCATTATATTTATTAAAAATTTATACTTATGTTTATTTTGTATTAGGTATCTTTATAAAATTTGTGAGAGGAATGAGCTGACAGATGTATATGGATTCATGGACCCGCAATTGATTTCCCCTTAAGTATGTGCATTGGATGAGGAACAATGAATGCTTTATATTTCTGAAAGACTTGAAAAGAATATAGTCACACAATGTTGGATGATGCCTTTTTGTGAGAGGTATGAATCACATCTCTCTCAAAGAGTTAATTATCTTTTAACATTAAAAACCAATAATGTTAAATTTCCTTTTATCAGTGATCATTGGATGTTAGGGGTTTTTTCCCAAGGGAGAAAACACTTTATTGGATATGCTCTATCCATGATGATGTGCAGGAAAGTTTTAAGAATATATTGGAAAAGTAATTTCCAATTTCTCAATAGTTTTATATATTATAGTTAATTTTAAATTTACCCCATTCGTATTATTTTCTAACAGGGCATGGGCATACTTTCGAAAAAACACTAAGAAAAGGAGTGCAAAGATCAAATATGTAAATGCGAAGGTAAATATCCATTTATAATTTGTAATTTTTGATTTATTACATAAAAATAATATATTTAATTTACACTCATTCAAACAGAATTTTCATGAACAACAAGGCATCATCGAATGCGGATATTATATGTTAGAATTTATATATGAAATAATAACAACTGGGATAGTTGTAAATTTTGACCTTGTAATATTTCCACTTAAACATTGCCATAATATTTCAATTTGATTTATTCATTATACATGTTAACTACTATCCTTTTCATTTGTAGATTTTTGATGACCCTCAACCCTATACTGCTGAAGACATCAAACACTTACAAGTAGAGTGGTCAAATTATTTTACAGGGTTGATTGAATTTTAGTTGTTTGTAATGTAAAATGTAGTTTTGAATATAGTCATTGTAATTGTGTATTTGGTAGTCGTTTAGGTTGGATTTAGTTTTTTTTTGAAGTTGACAGTGTATGTTTTGAATGTTATATATGTGAATGTTTAATTTCTCTCTACTTCTTGTTTTGGTCTACTTATGATGGTTTTTCAACTATGGATCTTGGTCTGGGGGGAGGGGTTCTAAGAGTGTGGGGGTGTTCTGTGGGGTTGGGGGGTGTCCAGGGGTCTGGGAGGGCTGTCCGGTGGGGTGGGGGCAGTCCAGGGGGGTGGGAGGGCTGTCCAGGGGTGTGGGAGGGCTGTCCAGGGGTGTGGAAGTGTTGTCCAAGGGGAGGGGGTATACATGAGGGTGTGGGGTTGTCCAGGGGTGTTTGGGGCTGTCGAGGGGGTCGAGGGGCAGTCCAGGGGTGTGGTGGGGGATCCAATGGGGGTGGGGGAGGGCTGTCCAGGGTGTGGGGGGGGGGGGGGTATACATGAGGGTGGGGGGTTGTCCCGGGGTGTTTGGAGCTGTCCAGGGGGTCGGGGGCGGTCCAGGGGTGTGGTGGGGGCTGTCATGTGGGGTGAGGGGGTGCTGTTCAGGATGGTGGGGGTTGTCGAGGGGTGTTTGGGGCTATGCAGGGGGATTGGGGCAGTCTAGGGGTGTGGTGGGGGCTCCAATGGGGTGGGGGCTGTCAAGTGGGGTGAGGGGGTAAGGGGGTGCTGTTCAAGAGGGTTGGGGGTTGTCGAGGGGTTTGTGGGGATATCCAGGGGGTCGGGGGCAGTCCAGGGGTGTGGTGGGGGCTCTAATGGGGTGGGGGCTGTCAAATGGGGTGAGGGGGTGAGGGGGTGCTATTCAGGAGGTTGGGGCAGTCCATGGGTGTGGTGGGGGGGCTCCAATGGGGTGGGGGAGGGATGTCGATGGTGTGGGGGGTATACATTAAGGTGGGGGGGGGGTGGTTGTCTCGAGGTGTTTGGAGCTGTCCAGGGGGTCGGGGGGGCAGTCCAGGGGTGTGGTGGGGGCTGTCAAGTGGGGTGAGGGGTGAGAGGGTGCTGTTCAAGAGGGTGGGGGTGTTGTCGAGGGGTGTTTGGGGTTTTCTAGGGGGTCGGGGGGTAGTCCGGGGGTGTAGTGGGGCTCCAATGGGGTGGGGGCTGTCAAGTTGGGTGAGGTGGTGAGGGGGTGCAGTTCAGAAGGGTGGGGGTTGTTGAGGGTTGTTTGGGGCTATCCAGGGGGTCGGGGTAGTCAAGGGGTGTGGTGGGGGCTCCAATGGGGTGGGGGAGGGCTCTCCAGGGGGTATACATGAGGGTGGGGGATATCAAGTAGGGTAAGTTTTATATGTTATGAATGTAAATGCTTAAATTTTCTTTAGTTCCTATTTTGATGTCCTTCTATTTTTGTGGTACGAATTCTTGATTTGGTTTCTGGTTGATTCTGGGGGAGAGCAGAAGACTGCATTCGATTTTTTTTTTAAAAAAATTTATCTTCCACGTCGGTTATTTTATAACCGACGTGATAAAGAAATCGGGAAGGGTTTATCATGTCGGTTTTTTATAGCCGATGTGGTAAACACTTTTGGCATGGTTTATCACGTCGGTTATCTAATAACCGACATGATAAAGGACCTGGGAAATAATTTATCATGTCGGTTATTAAATAACCGACTTCATAAAAGGTCTGGAAAATAGTTTATCACGTCGGTTATCAAATAACTGATGTGATAAACCACTTCCCAGGCCTTTATCTCGTCAGTTATTTATTAACCTATGTGATAAACCCCCCTCAGACTAGTTTAGAATGTCGGTTATTACATAACTAACGTGATAAACCATCTCCCAGGAGTTTATCACGTCAGTTATTTAATAACCGACATGATAAACTCCCCCGCACGTGTTTATAATGTCGGCTATTATATAACTGATGTGATAAACCCCCCCTCCCCCCCCGGTTTATCAGGGCGGTTTTATAATAACCGACGTTATAAACCCCCCCCCCCCCCTATTTTTTCACATCGGTTATTAATTAACCGACGTGATAAACACTGCAATTTTATGTTTGTTACGTCGGTTCTTAAATAACCGACGTAAAAACGTTATTTATAACGTTGTCCGTATTAATGTCGGCTAAAAACCGATGTAAAAAATGAAAAATAACCGACTTAAATAACGTTTTCTGCACTAGTGAGTGGTCCATATCATCAAACTTATTCATACCATTATGAGTTATTTGGTGGCACTGGTATCCAAACATTTCCATGGAGAATCTAGGTGTTGGTAGATCCCAGTTATGTAGATGCATAATGAGTTGACACTCTCATGGGACGACATCCAATGATTTTTCTATGAGAAGTACCACCCCTCCTTATTATGCTCAATCCTGATCCACAAGCTTATGGAGCTTCAATGTGGAGGGATGATGGTGGTAGAGTACACAAATAGTTTCATATACCATATGTGGTACTCTCTCAACGTTATCCGGGATGGCTACTTTTGAACAAATAAGTTTGATCAAGGACTCCGTAGAGAGACCTCAATCTGAGACAACAATACTGATTGGAGTTCCTGTTGAACTACAACTTCAAGATAGTATATTCTCTAGGCAAGGAAATTGTTTTAGTATATTCAATTTTCAAGAAGTCTTAGGTTTTCCTAGTGAAGGAAACTTTATAGTAGTTAGCTTCCCTAGAGCTAACCATGGTAGAGTAGGAGGGTACAAATTGCCTTCAGTTGATGGTGTTGACTCCTCTTCTTGAGTTTGTGACAGAGTCCTATCTGAGAGGCATAAACTGTGAGGTTTTTCATGAACATATATGCACAGGTGATGCACCAAATGGATATTATGAATGATGGAATCACAATACCGTGTTCAGGGGGTGAACATCGGTTATAGTGATGATGAAGGAGGGGGTGATGTAGGATTTCCACAATTCTCCCCTATGTATACATCCCTATGTAGAAAAGTTTTACGGACACCTACAATGGTAGTTTTGGGGGATTGGTATGAGATTAAGCATAATAGAGTTCATCTCATGATGCCTCACCTGTCAGTAGGTGAAATATGAGCACCAAGTTTAGATGTGTTTTTTTAGCCTCTTGAGATTCCGAAGTAAAAATTGGATGAAATATATATGGACATCATCATAGGGATTCTGCACACAACGAAAGGACATGACACCATTTTGGTGATAGAAGAAAAACTCATAAAGTCGGTGCACTTCCTTACTATTAGGGAGAAGAGTTCTGTCGAGATTTTAGGTTGGATGTATTTACTAGAGATCATCCTCCTTCATGGGGTACCCTCGACTATTGTCTCCGATCATGACACATGATTTGTGTCATGATTGAGTATAGGTGTGTAGGAGGCATTCAGGGGCCACAAATGGATGAGTGAAACCTTTCAACCCTAGACTGATGGTAAGATCGAGTGCACTATCCATGTGTTGGAGGATATGTTGAGGGCTTGCGTGATGGATTTTGGCTGGATCTGGTAGGATCACCTGCTATTGGTATAGTGTGCATATAATAACATCTTTCACTCTACCATCAACATAGAACCTTTTGATGCCCTATATGGGATAACTGGTAGGTAAACCTTATGTTTTATATAAATTGAAGAGTCATCTATTGTGGGACCAGAGTTGGTGTAGGTGACAATAGAGAAAGTATTGGTCATCTGTGAGATGATGAAGATGAACTAGAGCAGAAAGACATCTTACGCAGATTACCATCATAGGTCCTTAGTGTTCGAGCAGGGTGACCATGTTTTCTTTTGAGTCTCCCCATGATGAGTAATGTGAAGGTTTATTTAGGGAGGAAACCTCTCCCCAAGGATTATTGGGACATTCGAGATTGTGTATAGGGTTGGTGATCATGCCTACACATCACCCTACCCCCACAGTTGGAGCAGGTGCACCTCGTATTCTACATGTTGCAGATGAGATGATATGTTCATGACCCTACAAATGTCATCAACTGAGGAAATTTAGACATCGATAATGGAACCACCTTTTCAGATCACCTGGTGGTAATCAAGGACCGATAGGAGAAGGAATTGCATGGTTGGACCATCCCTTTGGTGCATGTGTTGTGGCAGCACAGAAACATATATGATTGTTCATGTGAGCAGGAGATCCAGATAACGAATCAGTATCATGAGTTTTTTTTCCTAGTTTTTATTTTTTGAGGATGAAAATATTGAAGGAGGGAATGATGTAGACACTCTGTTTTTTCCGTGTAAGACTTTGAAATATTTTAATATATATTTATGGAGATAAGAACAAAGATGATGTACGATTTTTAAGACTGATTTTCCAAGAATTAATTTTATATAATATAAAATAAATTTTATATAGTGTGCATGTGGTTAATTAATGAAAATAGGATAACTCCCAGAAGATTGATTGAATCAGAAATCTAAGACAACAGTTGGGTTCAGAACGTTGGGTTTACCATAAGTGTGATATAAAATGATTCTATATGAGACGTTCAAACCCCTCTCTCATTAGTAGTTTATTTAAGTGGATTAATTAATTAGTTAATTGATTTATTAAATTAATTTAACATAAATCAAATGTCTATAAATATTTCTTTATGGAGCATTCACCAGGGTTGGCTCATAATGCCCCAACCGCTAATGGAGCTCCCCCCTCATTTCTGTTGGCAAATCAAATCGAATGGAAACGAAACTCTAGGATCAAGCAGATCAAGATGCAGTGAATAAAACAGATCCTTCCAAATCATTAGAGAATGTGTTCTTCATCTGTGATTGATCCAAAACTATGGTAGGACTCGTTATATGTGGTTTACCACCCTTATAATTATAATATTGAGCTTGATCAATTCTCTCTCTTTGATTAGTGTTAATTTGAGACTTTTCGTGAGCCCATGTATCGAAATAAATAATCCTTTTAGTTTATTTTTTGTTATGTCATGCTTCGCAACTTGACCCCCCTTCTATGAAATTGTTGGTTAATGGTGTTTGGTCAACGATGCTTATCACCTTTTTATTGATGATTTTAACCCACTGTTCTTCACGTTCTTCATCATTAGAAAATGGGGTCATGATTCAACATTGATGGGGTTGGATCGAGTGAGGTCGAACCCCAAAATTAATTGTGGTAGCACGTACGACATGCAGATCGGTGGTTTGGGGAAAAATTGATAAACAAGTAGGATGACGTTCGTTGAACAGATCGGATCGGCACCGTGGGTACATATTTTAGATCAATGATGGTTCAGGATCGGGTCGATAACCCCCATTTTCCCAGTTCGTGCATGGACGCAACGTGCATTGTAATGGGGTCAGTTTCAAGTGAATGTCGTGTGTGGGATCTCATGACAGAGGTTGTTTGGAATGGACTTGATGATGGCCAAACTCATACCTCTGAGGAGGTGGTTGGTTGTTTTCAATACAATGAGAGAAAATATTATTATTATTAATTATAATAATGTTGAAGAGTTAGTAAAATTAAAGGTGTATTTCTTATTATTATTATATTAAATAATAAGAGTAATGGTGCAAGAAAATTATGTGGCTAATTAAATTAAATCGGAGTAAGAGTTATGTTTAATTAGCATAATTTTATTGATAATAATAAGTTTATTAGAGAGAGATGGTTTTTGAGTAATATAAATGAAAAGGAGTTGAATATGTAAAATAAATGAAACAAAATTTGTTAATTAATTAAATTAAATTAAATGTTGAAGCCATTTCTGAAAAGGGAGGAAGAAGCCTATGTGTCCAGTGTGGAAATAGGAATTCCATGCACTCCATTTATCCCCTAATATATAATAATAATAATAATCGTATATGTTGAAGAGACATGGTGGAGGTGAGGACATGTACACCAAATTCAAAGGGGGAAAATCCATTGGGCGTTTCCTTTGAAGAAAAAATGAAGGGTTTAAAAATATATTATTATTATTATTATTATTCATTTTCAAACCATAAATTCACCTGAAACATCTTCATAAGGTATCAGATTGATGAACCTTCACTAACATTGTGATCCTGGAATTGAGATGTTCATTTTAAGATAGATTTTGGATACCTTTTTTTGAACTTGTTTCTTGAGTAAACTAAACAATGAATAATAATAAAATTATTATTAGTACAGGATCCAGTATCTGATATATATTCCTCATACAATGTTAGAATGATGAACCGTTTGAAATGATGCAACCCTGAAATTAAAACAGACATTTCAAGACCAATTATTAGTATTTAATTCAGATTTGTGGCTCAGGTCCATGAAGCACAATTCGTGTGTGATTCGGTGAAATGCATCCTTTTCACTGGGTGTTCGATTGGTCTAAGTGAACAGTCTATCTTGAGTGTTTTTCATGAGGATCACAACAGTGTGATCCGTTTGTCCATACTAGGCCATTTGATGATATGTATTAGTGAAATTACATATTTTCCCTTAGACCAGGGACGAGCCTGGTGTGTTCACCTAGACTTTGGCCGAGACATATTGTGTAACACGCTTACCCACTGTGTAGTGCTACATGGCCAGAAAGATGTATTTTGATGAAGACACGATCATATAGAAAAGAAAAACCACACACTGTGTGGGTCCCCAACATTCCTTGTACCTCTTTTTAAGAAAACATCCATTTTCCATATATCCTTCATTTTAAATCAAATTTTTTTATGTGAAGAGCCTATCCACAGTGTTTTCCCATGGTTGTGGATTTTGATATTTGATGTGGAAGGTTCCAGGCATAGCGCACTGAGGTGACACCCGATGATGTTAGTGAATATACAGAATCATCAGAGGTTTCTGGGCGTAACCCTCCAATAGGATTGGGGAGTGGAGTTCCCCGATGACAATATCAAGTTTACCCTCTAATAGGCCTGGGATGTGGTGCTCCCCGATAATATTTCTGAGTTACCATCTAGTAGGATTGGGTAGCCAAGTTCCTTGACATTATGGGTTTACCCTCCATCAGGGATGGACAGTGGAGTTCCCCAATGACAGTACCTGGAATACCCCCTTGTAAGGTTGGTCAGTGGCATTCTCTGACGACCTTACCAGGACTACCCTCCAGTAGGTCTAGGCATTGGAGTTCACCGTTAACATCTTTGATGTGTAATCCTCTAGTGGGTCTAGGCAGTGCAGTTCCCTAACAACCTTTCTGGGCTTACCCTTTAGTAGGACTGGGCACTGGTGTTACCCAATAACATTTCTGAGTGTAACCTTCCATTCAGGCTAGGTATTGGAGTTCCTTAGTGACTATTAGAGTAGGAACCTCCAATCATACTAGGGCATGAGATCCTTACCTAGAATTTGTGGGGCCTAGACTATGAGACGCAGTGAAGAGATGTGGTTTGACATAACCTTGGATTCATTAGGAAGAGGAACACTTTTCCAGACGAGATGCATTTTTGTGACACAAATTAAAACCATGAAGATGATTCAATGAAACCCAAAGAGGATAATATCATGTTGTTATGATTGAGTTCCTTAAACGTGTGTATTCTGGGAAAACACATTAGATATTGGACATCATTTATGGACTTCAATTGGAACTATTGGATACACTTTTTCTACGGATGAGTTGTGTTCTAGAGATCCCCTTACTATCTTGTTTTGGTCTTATTTGAATGAGAATATATTTATATATATATATATATCCTTCTTCGGTACCCAATCCTTGGGTTTTGGTTACTCTCCTTCTAGGAGAGACAAAGACTTGCAGGGTATGATACATGCTTTCTGTGTCTAGATTATCATAGTTGTATGAGTATACTATCCTACAATAGGTAGTGAAGACTCAAAAAAATTTTCATATTCTCACTGTTTTGAGATCCCTGTGTTTGTATTTGTTTAATTTCACTCTCTTGTTGGGTGGAGTTATACTCTTTCACTTTTCCTTATTCTATATACTTTTTTCCTCTCTAGTTATATGTCTTACTACTCTCCCTTCACGCTTTTGAGGTGTTCTACTGGGTATGTTTATACTCACTACTATATGAGCATTTCCCACTTGTGTCCTGTCTTATACAGATGATGGAAAAGTTGAACGTGACTTTAGAGGAGCTTAACGATATGGGGTGCTTGGACCACATACGGTGGTCATAGATTGGGATCTAGGAGCTGATCTCTCTCAGCAGTTTTACTTTTTTCATTTTATGTAAGGTTAGGAAACATTTATGGTTGGGCATGTATTTTCCCCCTTTTTCAGTTTACACTATCGTACTTCAAAATTTTTAGAGGTCCATGAATGTTTGGTTTCATTATAGCAGTGTTGCATCTTTTATTTCATTCCCTATGCATGTTTTCATTAATTTGGTTTTTTTACATACAAGTACATATGTAAAGTCCTCCCTAAGATTATATATGCCATCAATGCAAGTTTCTACCCCTTGGTATACGAAGGCGGTCTTGGGGTAGTTGCATCTCGACCCCTGACTTGGGTCGGTTCGTGATACTATTCCTCCATATCCTTCCATTTTTCATTAATATTATTATGTTTCCAATGATCATTATGTTCTTCCAAGAATTTAGAACCTTAAAATGAGGATTCATTAAAATATACATCTATAGGGTGAACATTAAGCCCTTCTTGTCTAATAGGTCCCAAAGAGCTCCCTGAAGCTAGATCAAACACAAAGTACTTTGCCAATCCAAAATCAAAAATAAAGGTCAGTTGAAAACTTTTATTTCCATAATAATGAAGCTTCCCCATGCTAATACCTATACCATACTCTACCTATTTACAAGGACTGATGTCCAGAGATTAGGCTTTTCTTCTAGTCTAGTTATCTGAAGACTGAGAAGAGACTCATTAAATATGTATAGGAGTTCCAACATTTTGAGAAAACCGAATGCCTACTCTTCCCAGGGAAGAAAAACCCTTAAATGAATACAAATTTATTTCCATAGGATAGTTTTCAAGCCTAACCTTCTAATTTTCCAACATGCGTAACTATTTTAGAATATAGGAGATAAGTCTAGATAACAGACCAATAGTAGCTGAATCATCTATTGAGAGAACAGCCACATTAGAAGACTACTATGGAACTGAGGTTTTCACTTGAGATCCAACATCCTCACCTTTTGAGTTCACTGTGAGATCATTACTCACTTGGACATCATCCTATCTAATATTCAGTTGTGGGTGTCCATACTCTACAGCAAGAGTAGCACTATGTCCTCTTTTAATTTTCCTCTTGTAGAGAGCCTCATCATTCCCAGAGAATGAATAAAAATTTAAATAAATTACCATCCTAATGTTATAAATATAATGAAAAATAATGTTGAAAATTGAACATAACTCAGGTATCTTCTCATAATCAATCCTGAGAATTAATTAATCAACATTAGTGGCCAAACAAACTTTTTTAGTAAGCAACAAATTTAGATCCACCTCAAATACCACCTGGGTGAAATACCCATACCTAGATTTTTTGGTCTCCCTATCCATTATTATTGGGATAAGAATTATATAAGCGATGTCTTATAATATTTGAGGATGATACATGATCCATTTTAATCCATAGCTGTTTACCCAACCATAAGAAAATGAGTATCTGATATCAAAGAGATTGAAACTAAAACTCCACTCATGAATAAATAGAATACATGGTTTAAGAGACACTAATCCATGTCCCCATACTCTTCTCTTGAGTTCCTAGGAAGGGTATATGAAGTGAAAAAATCCACGGCCCATGGGAACACATTAACAGCTAGATAATCCCCATATTAAGGATAAACGGAGAACAAGATCATGAAATTTCCTTGGATTATCACCTCTCGGAAGAATGAATTGACCAATAATGGAAAACATAAACTGACCAAGCCTTTAGACAATTTCATATCATCTTGTATATACCTGGGTGATGAATCCATTTTTGAGAACATTATCAGAACCCGCATCTTTAAGGGATGTGAATAACCTTTGATTCACTGGATCCCTAATAACATGAATCACACCCCCAAATATGAACAGATCTTCAAGCCTTGGATTGATTCTCAAGAAAATGAATACGTTAATGTCTTCCAAGTGAGATTTCATCATAATAATAGAGATTCAAACTCCTTGGATGACAATCACTGAGATGATGGGTTGTAGGGTGGGCCGCTACTTGATTAAGGTTGTTGTTGGAATGCGCAAATTCGTGACACTTTTGGGAATTTGGGATTGTTTTTTGTGCGAAATTTTTGGGTATTTATCAGGTGATTCTTTTTTTAGTGGGTTTGTCCCCACATGTGGATGGACATACAGTTGAGGGGAGACATGAGGTGGTATGAGACATCATTGGGGAGATGATATTTGGTACAATGAGTTGTTGATGGTATGAGAAACTAGCATTGAGAATCTACCACTAATGAAGTCCTAAAACTAACTCCTCCAGCGATGGGCATCAGGGACGACCTCGATCACATGAGCGATGATGCTGATGGTAACAACAACATCTTCGGGGTGAAAGATATGGATTCCATGATTATGGCCTTAGGTGGTGTGCTATTGGTGAATCTCATTGATGCGGGCAGGTGAATGATATTTTGGGGGTTGGTAACTATCGCTCGATTCATGGATGCTTTTGACAGTGATGGTGATTCAAGGCCATTGGGTTGTTTGATGTGGGTATTCATGAGTTTTATAAGGGTCGTGAGACTTTATTTTTTGTTTTGAGTGGTGTGTTGGTCAATTTTATGTTTTAGTGACATTTTATGTTTCACATTTTATGTATTTGATGCACTTTTATTTAATTTAATAAATTTTTAAGGTCAAGCATGCTTGGTACATGAACATTCTTGGTATATACATGCATTTTCTTTATTAATGTATATAAATACAAAATATTTTTTGATTGTAAATATGATAATTATATATATTTTAAAATTATTTTTTGTTCAAATTTTATCAACACTATGAACAACGCTCATAAAGATCCATATTTATCAGTGCGTCTAACTTGAACTAATTAATGTTAACCTTTTATTAGAGTTTTATGTTTAGTGGTAATAAAACTCAGTGCTGGCTAAGGCGTGATCTGTGGTAGGGGAATACCCTTATATAATTCCTGGAGAACTCCATATCCCATCAAAAAACCCAAGAACTCAAACCACCACACCAAAACATTTTAAAGTAGAGTGTACTGAAACCTTGAGGGTGTCATACACTGCCACATAGTCATCTCCATATGAGCAATGGAAGTTAGACTTCCAGAATTACTCTTTTTGAACGATCAAATTCCTTAGATGTAAAATATTTTTCATATCCGAACATAACAATTACAACTAGAAAAAAATGACATTTAGGCAATTTATTTTCAGACTTGCATTTCTCAACCATAAAAACTATTATAGAACAACTTATCCAAGAAAACACATTTGATATGTAATATATTATTGTGTGTGTGTGTGGACCCATAATCCTATATGTATATATAAATCAATTTAATTTTTAATTAATTTATTTATATACACTTATATTAACACACACAGACGCATAAGTGTGTGTGTGTGATATTATTCTAAAAATAATATTTATATTCTAATAAATATATTATTTCCTAAATTATATTTATATATTTTATATATTTATTTTTATATATTTATTTATATATATATATATTCATTTTTTTCAATTTTAATTACCATTATAAATTTATTTTTTCTTAATATATATATATATATATTAATTTGAAATTTTATTATAATATATATATACATTTTTTTATATTCTTAAAATAGATACACATTATGTTTATATATTTAAAAACTCTTTGTAAATATATATAGTAAATATATTATAAATTAGATAAATATAAATTATATTTACATAAATAAAAAAATTAAAAAAATATGTACTCATATAAATCTATTTTAAATTATAATTAAATATAAAAACAATTTATACATAAATACATAAATTTTAAATTTTAAATTTATAAAATTTACATATACTATCATTTTTGTAAATATAAATTTTTTCTATAAATATTTTATTTTCTTAAATTGTATTTATATATTTTATAATTTTAGTTCAATATGTACATTTAATATATATTTTTTATTTTTTTATATATTTTTTATTTTTTTTTTCATTTAATTATCATTTTATATTTTGGTATCATAAAAAGATTTATTTAATATTCATATTATATTTTAGTATTGATATATATATATATATATATTATTTATATACATACATTATTTTTATTTGTGTAAATACTAAATATATTATAAATTTGATACATAGAAATATTTTTTTAATTTCGTGATGATTATAAGTAAAGGAAACAACACACACACTGACAAACCAGTAATGATTGGTCACAACCCTTCCAAAGGTTGACTCACTCCGTAGCTGACTCATTATAATTTTTAAAACCTGAAGGACCCACATTTGATTTCCTAAAGGCATCTACTACGTGCCCACCATACCACTCACATTGCACTGAAATGTTTCCATATCCCTATTAGGGCCCTCAAATTCTTACCATAAATGGACCATAAATCCCCCCAAAAGGGATTCTCAGATTTGAACTCTAGTTTAATCTAGAATTATGGGATGACATTACCACTCATTCAATCCTTTGACTTCCAATAGAGTATGGGTTATGAGGGTTTTGATAGATGCCATGCCACACCTTTCCTAGTCCTTACCTTACACCCTAGGTACCATCAGCCCCTAGCTAAATTTGTATAGTTGTGAGTGTGTGAATGTGTAATTAATTAAATGTAATTTCAATATATAAATATTTAATGTGGATAAATACATCACTTCCACAGATCCGAGAACGGGTTTTGCCAACTTTTATTAGTACTATGAAAAAAGTGCTGATAAAAGTCACACCTTTATGAGCATTAGCTAAAAGCGCTGTTAAAGGTGTACCCTTTATTAGCTTTTTTTAGCACCGATAAAGGATATATTTATCAGCGCTAAGTTTAGTACTGATAACAGTTTTGAAGAAAAAATATTATTAATTTATATAAAATGATTATATTTATATTCAAAAATAATGTTTATTTTTATATATTAATTAGAAAAACATTTTTATAATTAATATACATATAATATATTATAATATATATTTTAATAATTCATATATATATATATTTATAATGTGTTAAAAAAAGTATTTATATGTTTATGAATAAATAGATATATATTTAAATAATTATAATTTTATAATTTTTTTAAATGGTAAATATATTAATAATATTTATAATTATATATAAATACTTTTTAAATATATTAATTTATAATTATAATTATAAATAAATATATGCTTAATGAGTATATATATATATAATTAGATAATGATGATATTAATTGTTGTTATTTATGTTTATATATTGATGTGTGAGTATAATTGATCATATATGATCGTAATGTTTATTTGTGGACATGATTGCGACTTATGTTCTAAATGCTAAGATTGCCTATCTTTTGATGACGCGCAAATGCATATGTTTTGTAGTCATCATTATGAATGTTCATTTATAAATTGACATTCTTAAGATTCATTCATATTATACCCATGAGCTTATAATGTTCATAAATACTTATAAAATTACAATAAACATATTCAAATAATAAATTTATTTATTAAATTTTTAATTAAATATAAATAATTTTTAATTTTATTTATTTATAATTATTCTTATAACTATATATATATATATATTTGTGTGTGTGTATTTAAATAATTATAAGAATAAAATAAAAACATTTATTATAATTATATATATATATATTAATACACACATACACAGATATATATATATTTATAATTATATACAAATATTTTTAAATATATTTATTTATAGTTATAATTATAAATAAATATATATATTTAACAAATTGTAAAATTATAATAAATATATTTATAAAAAATATAATTTTATAAATATATATAATTATAGAAATATATTTATAAATATAAACAAATATTTATATATATATACAAATATTTATAATTACAATTATAAATAATATTTATATAAATAATTATTAAATTATAATAAATATATTTATTATAATTTTTAATTACAAATAATTTATTAATATTAGTTCTTTATCAGAGTCAAAAAAAGTGCTAATAAAGGTTGATTTTATCAGTGCTTTATATTTTAGCATTTATAAATACATCCTTTGTTAGCACCTTCCAAAAAGAATGATAAAATCCTTTTGTGTTTTTATAAATAGAACCATAGCAGATCCACCTGTCGCTCAAGCCTCAGGTTTTCGCGGAAGTTAAGCTCTGCCTCTATCATCGCCACCACCGCCACCGTAGTTGCGTCTGCCTCCACCTCCTCCGCCCTGCCCCTGCCTCCACTACCCCCACCTCCACTATCCCTGCCTCTACCTCCACCTCCACCTCTGCGTCTTCCACCTCCGCAACCTCTACCCCTGCCTCTGCCTCTACTGCCCTTGCCTCTACCTCTGATGTCCACTCTACCCCCTCCCCCATCGTCTCTACCCCCCCTTCTGTCCCTACCACCAGACCGTAAGTTTCAAATCGTCTAAATTATTTGTTCATATATAAATTATTTGTGCATAGAGATTTATATTATTCTTTGAAGCACTGAGATTGGGAGAGATATAATCCATGGTTTTTAGGAAAATAGTGGTATTTGATCTAGATTTTAGTTTGGCATTGTAATATTGATTAATTCCATTTTTCCTAGACATAGAAATTTCTCATATATGATTAGTAGTTAATTTAATACTCTTATGTATAATATATGGTAGTTTATAATTTTTAACAAGAAGAAGATTCTATGTGGTCATATGACCAGACCGTTTAAAGTTTTACATCCAAACGTGTAGGAAGGTGAAAAAAATCTTAAGATTTGGAAGATCATAGATTATGAATGAAAGGGGGATAGATCATATCTATCTCTTATGGTTGTATATTTTTATGGATGTAATAATTTTGGAAAAAATACAATTGGAGAAAATTATTTTTCTATTGGGTTGTATATGACATTTTTTCACAATCATTGATGATGTTTGATATTATTGAATGATGTTGAAGAATAATTGATGATAAATGGGTTTATTAGATATCGAATTATTTATGAAAAGATATCTATTCATTAAAAGATGATTATTTTAAATCACAATGTTTCCTAGTGGTTTTTGTATTTTTTTCTATGATTTGGTTTTTCAAAGTGTTGAAGCAATTTTAGAATAGGTTGGAGATTTATGAGAAATACAATAGCGATCTCCATATCTTGGTGGTTTTAAACACCCTATATAACTCTAAATGAAGTGAGATTACCTATGTATTTGGATCATCCTTGATAATATCTTCAAAATAATTGGCCATCCTGTGAACTTGAACTATTATATTCCCCTTGTGTATGATCCCAATCATATGTGTTCCATTTCTTAGAACTATATGTGGACAGATTCATGTACATATGAGAAATATATTGATTCCTTGATTTCCTATCTATGGCATGACTTTAAATTTCACTTTCATACTATTTTCCCAAATCATTTATACTTTAATAGTTAATTATTTACTAATTCATATATGTTTTTCTATAATATCCTCTTTTAGTAATTAAAATATTGTTTTGTTTTTGGAAATGATTATTTTTTAATGGAAAAAGAGAATTTATTGAGTGAGTTGATTTTAAAACCAAATTTATGAGTGATTGAAAATCATTTTAATGGTTGTGAAAATTTTTATATATGTTTTATCTTCTCTTTTCATTTTTACATATAATTTTTAGTATTTAAATTAAAAGAGGATTTTGATAAATGCATTAATTTTTGAAACCATGTGTGAATATTTCGTTAAAATAATGAATTTATTTAATTTTAAATGTTTGAGATGTGGTTCATTTAATTATGAAAAACTAGAGAACATTTTCGGAATTTCTGGATGCAATTTCACATAAAAAATATGGATTTCATTTTTAATAATTTTTATTGTTTTCAAAGAATTCATGTATTTGTGAAAGTGTGTTTTGAACTCGTTGGATTATTTTAAAAAGGGTGTAATATTTTAAAGAGTAATTTGTGTAAATGGTTTTTTAATGGGATTTCATGTGTGATTTTATAAATATTTTTCAAAGGTCATATAAAATGTATTTTTCCCATAATATTTTATGTTTATATTTTTATAGAATTATGAAAACCATTACATTATATAGGGAAGACAAGAAGATTTACAATACCACCATGGAAAGGGAATATCAATAACTCTATCCAACCCATAGGATATCCATCAAAAACTCACTCCCACAAAATGTGAATTAGTGTTTAACCCCATTGAAACTTTGAAACCTACTTTGCATCCAACATCACTTTCGTGGTTTAAATTAGGGGAGTTATCTACAATTACATTTTCTTTCTGGTTTGGGGTTAGCTCTTAAGGGGATGAGTCTCAGGAAAACATATTCAATAATAATTATCATTAAAATATTGAGTTAACCTTATTTGAAATACCACATTTTTGTATTAATTTTTTAAAATATTAATAATATCGAATCAAATAGGATGGATATGAATAATGAATGGATGGATACCAATCATCTAACAAAAGAGTATGAATATGGAGTGAAAGAGTTCATCATGTTCAAAAAAGATCATGCATATGACCCTTCTCAAATCCCTTTTACATGTTTACACTATTGTTATTCAAGACTAATTAGTCAAAAGGAGTTGGTTAAATGCTTCATCTATCATGAAATAGATAAAAGTTATAAATTTTAGGATAAATACAGGGAAAAGTGAATGTAGCTAGTGGCTGGGATGACACTACATTTTATGGATCATCTGATATGATTACAATTGTAGACAATGAAGAAGACTGTATCAAGGATGTGATTACAAATGTAAATGATGATTAAGATTATATTGAGGAAATGAAAAGTATAGTAGAAGATGAGCTTTTTGATTGTCCAAAATTGGTTGAGAAGATAAAGAGTTTTACAAAGATTCCATTACATGATAGTTGCACAAAATATACGAACATTGTTAGTCATACTATAGCTGTATAATATGAAAGAAGGGAACAGATGGTGTAATGCTAGTTTTACGGAACTATATTCTCTCTTGAATGACATGATCCGTGAATATAATGAGCTTCCAAGTTGAACATACGACACCAAATGAATACTACACTCGATGAGTATAATCTATGAAAGACTACACGCCAAACCTAATGATTGTATACTATTTCACAAGGACATCAAATCACTTACATAATTCTCAAAGTGTGGTTCTTCTCAAAACAAGAAAGATGAATCTGGTCCTACGAATGTTGTATGGTACTTTCCAATCATTCCAAGGTTTATGCACCTATATGGAAGTGAGGATACTATAGGGAAATTGATATGAAACATAGATACGAGAATTAAATATCAAAAACAATGTCACCTAGTAGAATCTTCTCAGTGGACTAGAATTGATCATGAGTATACTGAATTTGGAAATGATTCAAGAAACCTTCGTCTTGAATTAAATACAGATTGAGTGAATCCTTTTGGTTTTTAATGAATCACTCACAGTACGTGGCTAGTTATGTTGGTAAATTATAACATACCATCATGGTTATGCATGAAAAACAATTACATAATGCTATCTATAATTATATTTGGACCATAACAATTGGGTAATGATATTGATGTTTATTTGGCTACTTTGATTGAGGATTTGAAATTATTGTGGGATTCAAGTTCTACGTTGTATGATGCTTACAGGAATGAAGATTTAAAATTGAGAGTTGTGTTGTATTGGACGATAAATGACTTTCCTACTTATGGAAATTTGTTGGGATATATCATTAATGGAAATCAAGGGTGTCCCATTTGGTAACAAAGAATGTGGTCAATTAGGTTGAAACATTCATCAAAACCCATGTTTCTAGTATATCATAGATTTCTACCTTGATGGAATATGTACTGATATTGGATGAAATCATTCGATGGAAGTTTAGAATAATGTACAACAGAGTCTCCACTAATAGGTGATCAACTATTTGTGAATGTAAAAGATGTGTACACTGCTTTTGGTAAACCATTTTTTTTAAAACCATAGGAAAACCGTTTGAAAAAAATAGATAATATTTTATTGAATTACCATACTGGAATTGTCTATATGTCAGAAATTTTCTTGATGTTATGTATGTTTAAAAAAATATACGTGATAATGTAATCATCACGCTGCTATATCAACCCAACAAAAAATGAATAGAATTATGTCTAGGTTGGACATGGTTGATATGGGAATACAAGAAGAGTTGGTGCCAGTGAAGGGTGAAAAATAAACATTTCTTCCTCCAGATACATACACTCTTTCCAAGAAGGAGAGATATCAGTTTTGTAACTTCTTCAATGACGTGAAGGTTACAAAGGGGTATCCATTGAATATCAAGAACATTATGTCAATGACCAATTTAAAGTTAAAGTGTTTGAAATAACATAACTTTTATTTTTTGATGCAGGATATAATTATTGTAGTTTTACGTTGCATTTTTTCTATGAATTTTCATCATACATTAACCAAGAACTGATTCTTCTTCAAATATATGTGTATAAAAGTTATAGACCTTGAGAAAATACTGACTATGGAAGGATAAATTGATATCATATTATGTGAAATGGAAATGTTATTCCCACCAACATTATTCTATATGATGGTTCAATTGATGGTTCACTTGGTGAGAGAGAGTCAACTATTTTGTCATGTATACTATAGATGGATGTATGTCATTAAATAGTATATGAAGATTTTGAAAGGGTATATCAAAAATTAAAGTCAGCCAAAGGGTTGTATTTTGAAGAGATATATTGTTGATAAATCTATTGTATTATAAATTGAATACATGTATGGTGTGGAAAGTGTTGGTCTATTGAAATATCGTCACATTGGGCGGCTTGCAGGTGAAGGAATTTCTGGAAGAGATTTTGTCACAATCAATATTATAGATCAGGGGCTATCCAACCATTATGTTTTTCATAACAATTTGGAGGTTTTCCCATATATTAAAACCCACAAAGAAATTATTAGTAATTTTAATTCATTAAAGGATGAAATGTGGATATCAAATACACATAATAAATAGTGTATATGATGGTATTAGGATCATATTTTTAAGGAGTCAGATGAAAATCTGGATTGAATTTTAGAATTACTTCGATGTCTAGCTAAAGGACCATGTTTGTGTTATAATAACCCTAATTTTCCCAAGCCCTTTACCTTGTGAAAATCCATGTTTAGGGTGTTTTAGGAGGAAATGGTGGCTCATTTCAAGAGTTTACCAAATTTCCATTTTTTGGGTTGGCATGTCAGTGCATTGGCATGTCAATGTATCCACATCGGTGAGTCAGGGTCATCAACATCAGTGAGTTAGTGTATCAGAATTGGTGAGTCTGGGGCATTGACATCGGTGAGTCAAGGGTGTTGGCATCAACCAGTCTTTACATCGACATCGGTGAGTCAAAGGGCATCGACATAGGTAGATCGAGGGCATCATTGTCAATGAGTCAAATGCTTCCATGTCGGTAGGTCAGCGTGTTGGTAGTTCATGGTGTCAGTGGTTTTTTGTGTCGGTATCTCATTGTCGGTAGGTCACATAGGTAGTTCAACCTATTGGTAGCTTAGCATCAGTGACTGACCCATCAATGACTCATTTCCATTTTTTCCTAGTTTTCCATTTTCTCCCCTATTACTTGATTGTCTCCATGAAATGGTAACTTATCAACTCATAGCTATGTTCTGTTCTATATCCACTATTTTCAAAGGGAATTATTAATTTCACCATATCTTGTAACATCCCACCAGCCTCGTAACCACTGAATCGTGTGGTCAAACCACAATCCGATTTTCAAGAACAAATAAATCATCTCCCTAATTTTTATGATCGTGCCCTTTCATAAACTGAGATCTCTTCTTTCCTTATTCCTTTTTGTTTCCTATGGTGATCCCAGATACTTCTTCCCTAGATGATTGGTGAACATGTACCACAGATCTTATTCTTGGGTTTCTTGATGATCCTTTCTACGACTCTCATGATCCCCTATTCTTACCGCAAGGAGGAACTTCAATCCTTTGATTATCCAAGTAGGGATTTATTTTGCTTATATTTAATTGTGCCTCATACAGTTTGGGTATTAAAATGAACCCTTGTGATGAATGGTTGATAAATTTTTTAGAAACAAGAAATAAGTAAGAATTGGGTTTGATAAAAAGTAACACGGGTAAATGATATAATTGGAAAGGAGTAGTTGATGTTGATCGTCTATTTTATTTGTTATATTTGATTATGTTATGGTTGTCATGGAAATATTACTTATAAAAATCATGGCCATTGCTATCCTTTGTTTGAACCCGAGTGATGTTATGTTTTGGTGAGATTCCTAAATAATGACTGTAACATTAATTCTTCTTAATCACATATACATGGTTAAATAAACGAATTCCCTAGGATCAAGCTTATTCTGTGATCACCCTAGTTATAGTTAAGTGGAATTAAAGAACCATTGCTGGTTAAATATGAATGTATAGAAATCTTTTTTATAGTTGTGGTTGAGTGCTCTGTTCTATGGAGTTTTACAACCTTGGGTGAGTTGTGTGGTTCTGCTGTTGGGAGCATGGTTGTATGTACAAGGTTGGGCTGAGGAGTTGGTTTTGTGAGAAGGGAGTGGTATGGGTATGTAGTGGGGATGTGGTTAAAAGGATAGAAGTTTCCCTGGGCTTTGTGTCTGGGCCAATACAGGGGGTGTGTTGGTATCCCAGCTTGAGAGATTGATTGATTATGGAATGATGAACTTATAGGCAGCTAAACAACCTTTTCCTTGTGTTATGGTCATGAAGAGTTATCGGACAGTGGGACTGTGGTGTGTTTAGGGAGTGGTTATACAGTGGTACTGCATTAGGGAATTTTTTGGGCAGTGGGGACATGGGGATGGTTTTTGAGAAGATTTTTTTGCGGTATAAAAGATTGATTTTGGGAAAAGGCTAAATATGTGTCTAGGAAGACTGGATGGTTTTGGTAGTGGGGCTGCAGTTTTGGGATTGATCATATCTTGATCTGGTTATGGTTGTTAGTAGCCAGGTAGTGCTATAATAGATTACATTTAACCCCCCTTACTTAATAAATGGAAAGTGGTTAAATAAAAAGGGGTTGGGATCTTGTTCTGTTGTGACTGGTTGTGCATTTAGGGATGACAGTGAAGGTGGTTTGTGTGGGTTGGTTGTTGTTTGGAAACCCATAGGTTGGGTTGAGTGTTTTCTTAACTATATATATACACTTGTATTTTCTTGTGATTTCTATATACACCCCGCCCTTGTTGAAACTATACGGAAAACACCTCCATTTCATTGGGGAGGGTGTCTTTCCCAACATCCCAGTGGGATGATGGATGGATGATTACTGAATTTCTTCCTCACACCCTCTTCAGGGTATTACTGCTTGGGAATATCTGGGTAGGATGTAATGGGTTGAGGCTTACCATAGTCGAGGATTCTTTGGGAAAGGATTTGTTTTGGATGAGGGTATTAGGTGGTTGTGGGCCAGGTTTGTTTTCCCATGTGGGCGAGTGGTGTGGTTGATGTGGCCCTGGTGTATGCGGGTGGGATTTTGTGTGGTTGAGGCCTAGGTGTGTGTAGGTGGATTACTGTAGTGGGACTACGTATGGGAAGAGCTATAGCATCAAGATGTTAGCCATTATGGATAAGTAGTAAACCAGTGGGAAAGTTGTGCGAGGTACCCAAATATCGATGTACTTATACTGTTACTTTACTTGACTTGTGCTATTTGGAAAGTGTGACTTGGTGAGGTTGGGCTAGTTAGTATTCCTTGGTAGGTTCTTATGGCTCTACTATTTTCTCATAGGGGCATTAGTATGTTCCCCCACTTGAGTACGAGTAGATTTAGTTTTCCTACTGATTCTACTTTCATGCTCACACTATGTATATGAACTATTTTCATGTTTTCAAGATGACATTAAGGACTGCATTGGACCTTACTATCTCAAGCATTAAGATTTGTTGTTTTTTCTAATTAGACTCTATTCTTTTCATAATCTACTTTGGATTTTTCATTATACCTTGTATTAGTTTAACTTTTGAATATGCATGTGGGAATGGATTTTAGATTTGCTTTTGTTTTTAGTATTTGGTGTTTTTGGGATTTACCATCTTTTCTCCTGATCTTGTTTAATAAAATGGGTAATGAATTTAATGTTTTTTGTGAGATTCTATACCCTTTTTTCTATTCGCCCCTCCGAGGCCTATTGATGGTCGAACTTAGAGGTCATTATCGCTCCGCCATCTCGAAGAAGGTAGGGTCTGGTAGTTTGTCATCCCTTCTCTCCTCTTGAAGATGGTGGGTCATGATAAAATGGTATCACATATAGATTTTGGGAGTTGAGATATAGAATTTTGTTTGGAGATAGTCATATTAAAGAATTCATTGGATGATAGGGAAATTGTGTTAGGAATCCTTAGTGCGTGATATAGGCTAGGGAGGACCATCTAGGACATGGGATTTTAGCCCCCCCCCCCCCCCCCCCCCCCGTGATCTGATGCAAGGGATCTGGACCAACTGAACAACCAAGTGAAGCTATGCAGATTGTAGGGTAGATACCCTATGAAATGTACATGCATCATAATGACTTGTGTTCTTGTGTGTCTTGGGTGTTTCCATAATTTAAAATAAATAAAGAGTTGAAAAAAATTTGAAATAACTTTTCCACACTACTCAGGATTAGGAGTTCCTTGTTTCCCTTTTTCAGCTATGGCACCCAGATGTCATCCTCATATGGTATGAGGAGTTGAGGCCCGATTGATCAATAGAGGGCCGATCGAGAAGCGAAGGATGACCAGTGGAAGAAGATGCTTTGTGCCTTGCAGCGACAGACTCTAGGAAAGTATGAGGGTAGAATCTCAGACATGGAGACGGAGATTTGGCTCGAGCAGCTGGTGATTGCTTTTAGCTTGATCCAGGCTCCGACAGAGTAATGCATTCCTCTGGTAGTGAGCTCGATATGAGGAGCAGCACGTCATTGGTGGACACTTTACCTTGGAGAGAGGAAGTAAAATGAGATTTCATGGGCTGACTTTGAGAGGGAGTTCCAGGCGGAATTCCTTTCTTCCATGATGAAGGCTGACAAGAGGCAGAAAATACTCTCCCTCTAGTAGGGGAGTATGTTAGAGAGGGAACTAAGGTTCAAGTTTAAGGATCTCCTATTCATCACACTAGGTATTCTCCCAGATGAGGAGTCTCAAGCATGACACATATAGAAGGCACTCTGGCCTTCTCTTTAGTATGTTGTTACTCACTTCACTCTACCAACAAACTTAGTGGTTCAAAAGAAGGATGAAGTAGTGGAAAGGATGAAAATTCTAGGAGGTGTGCCCTAATAGGGGATCGAGCCAAGTTCTTCAAAGGGAAAGGCCATCAGCAGTAGGACTTCATTGTTAGGGCCTTCCAGGTTTTGGTTAGTAGGTCGTAGTCCATAACAATTATAGTTTTGATCTCCTAATCCTCGTTGTTTCCTTATGGTCTCCAGACTAAGGTTATTTATCTATTGAGGCTATGTTCATCATTGGAACCAGTTCCCAGTTTGAGAACCGTATATTGGGGGTGAGTAGGCTCAACACCCACCTCAACAGTAAGAGTTTCCAGTCAAACCCTTCTAGCATTAGGAGAATCATGCTCCCTCTCCACCAAGGGTATAAGGTTCTAGGAGAGGCCGACCTCAGGGTACTCCTCAAGGACCTTGAATAGGCCATGTTCAGGGAGGCAGTCGATAGTAGAGAGGAAGAGGATTTGGGCATGGATAGTTTCATGCCACAAAGGTAGCTGATCCCGTAGATCCAGAGGTTGTTTAATGTATGATCAGTCTATTTAGTACTCTTTGATGTTATTTGATTGATTTAGGAGCCTTGCACTCCTTTGTTGCACTTGTTCTATCCCATGATTTGGAACTAGATGTAGAGTGACATCCCATTCCCATGGTGTTGAGTACTCCAGTTGGAGGTTACATCAGTCTATTTGTTGTTTATAGAGGGTGTAGACTGATGATGGGGCCACATCAGTCCTGTGGGGACCTTCTTCTTCTACAGATGCAGCCATAAGATGCCATCATAGACATTGACTGGTTTTTTTCTATGCACGCTATTATCAAATGCCCCTAGAGGAGGGACATGTTCTCATTTATGGGGAGCCAATTTATAGCTTTTTTTGGTGAGAAGAGTTCTCAAGAGAGCAACTGGAATGTGTATCCTCTTCTTTCCTTATTAGGTGAGCTGTTAGTTGAATCAGTAGATACATAGATGGTGGAAGTTATGGGAGTTTTCAGTGAGTTCTTGGATGTCTTCCCTATAGAGGTTGTGACTATACGACCCTGATGTGATTTTGATTCCGGGATATACTTGCAACCCAGTGCACATCCGATTTTGATGGCTCCCAATTGAATGGCGCCTTCTGAGTTTTGAGAGTTGATAATTACAACTGACAACCTAGTTAATAAGGGTTTTATCTATCCAAGTGTGTCTCCATGGTGTACCCTAGTCTTCTTCCCAAAGAAGGCGGAAAGTTTCCTAAGACTGTACATAGACTACCAGAGACTGAATCAGGTGATGATAAAGAACCATTACCCCATTCTGAGGATCGATGATCATTCCAACAATTTAAAGGGGGAAGGTTGGTTCTCTAAGATCTACCTATGGTTTGGATATCATCCGTTGAGGAAAAAGGATTTTGACATCCCAAAGACTTCTTTTAGGTGCAGGTATGGGCACTTTGAATTCATGGCCATGCCCTTCGGTGCCACTAATGCACCATCCGTGTTCATGGGACTCATGAAATCTATTTTACATGAGTATTTGGACCATTGCATTGTCATGTTCATCAATGACATCATCATATACTCAAGTTCATAGGAGGATCATGCCAGGCATCTGAGGACTGTTTTGCAAGTCCTCCTACACTACCAGCTCTACGGAAAGTTGTCCAAGTGCAAGATATGGATGCAAGAGGTTCACTTACTCGGGCATGTAGTGTCTCATCAAGGGATATTAGTGGACCCTTCAAAGGTCAAAGTTGTTTTTTCTTGGGTAGCACCCAAGAATGTGTCAGAGGTATGTAGTTTCTTGGGTTTGGCATTCTATTACCATATGATCTTACCCAACTTTTCTAAAGTTGCATCTCCATTAATATATTTTAATAGAAAATTCTAGGCTTTCATTTTGAGTGATAATAGCAAAGTAGCTTTCGGCTATCTAAAAGGGAGGCTGGTTAGTTCCCCGGTGCATAGGTTTCCATAGGAAGGGGTGTTGTTTGAGGTGTTCTATGACGCTTTTCGCCTGGGATTGGGTTTTTTACTAATGAATCAATGAGTATTAATCTCTTATGGGACTTGGTAGTTATGTCATCATGAACATAATTATGCCACCCATGATATATAGCTTGTAGTTGTCGTGTTAGCACAAAAATTATAGTGGAATTACCTCATAGGGGAGCGCTTTGTGGTTTTCATGGATCACAAGATCCTGAGGTATATCTTCTCCCAGCGAGACCTGAAAATTTGATAGAACAGTTGGATTGGGTTCCTCTAGGATTATGATTTCGAGATCTTCTACACCCAATGAAAGGGGAATGTGGTGGCCGATGCCTTGAGTAGGAAGTCACAATGAGAAGAAGTTCATGAATCTACAAATTCTAGGAAGGCAATGGAGGATTTTATTACATTGCACTTAGGCACTGGGGAGGGAAAAAAGGGGATATTTGTTTCAGATGACAATGAAGTCTTCCTTGGTGTGGATGGTGGAGGAGTCTCAGTGGGGAGACTTAGAGGCTGAAGTGATGCATGATCGTGTTGTCCTGGGTGATTCTCCAGAGGTATGGTCAGAAGATAGCCAGAATGGAATATTGTTCCATGGGAAGCTATTTCCCTAGTGGAAATATGTGAGGGAGTTCTCTGTGAGTTCCATTATTCACCCCTGGTAGAGAAACCAGGAGCTTCTAAGATGTACCAAGGCTTGAGGGAACAGTTTTGGTGGACCTAGGTGAAGTGGACAATGGCGGAGTTTGTGGTAAGATACCTAGTGTGTCAATAGGTAAAGGCCAAGCACCATGTTAATGGTGGTTTATTTAGTCCCTTAGACATTCCTGAGTGGATGTGGGAAGAAATCTAAATGGGTATTGTCACATGTTTACCTAGAGCATAGGGAGGATTCAATGCTCTCTAGGTAGTTGTGGATCAATTAATGAAATCGGCTCACTTCCTGATGATCCAGGAGTCGGGCACAGTGGATTCTTGGAAAATAGGTATGTGTATGAGGTAATGCAGATACATGGATTTCCAAGATCCATCATCTCAGATAGAGATACACGATTTACCTCATGATTATGGAGGGGATTCCAGCATGCTTTGGGCACCCAGTTATGCCTTAGCACCGCATTACACCCTCAGACAGATGGGCAGACAGAGTGTAACGTCCATATGTTGGAGGACATGCTACAAGAGTGTGTCTTGGACCACGGATTATCCTAGGTACAAAACTTTTATCTCGTGGATTTTTCCTATAATAATAGCTATCACACTAACATTTGCATGGTATCGTTCGAAGCCTTGTACGGAAGGTCGTCTCATTCACCAGTATGTTGGGAAGAGGTTGGGGAAGCATCCCTTCTTAGACCATTGGTAGTGTAGAGCACAATGAAGCAGCTTCAGCTTGTGTTTGAGATGATGAAGGCAGCCTAGGATCTAAAGAAGTCTTATTTCCATCATATGAGGAGGCATTTGGAGTTTGAGGTTGGGTACCATGTGTTCTTAAAGGTATCCACTCGGCATGGATAGTGTAGGTTTGGTATAGGGATCAAGCTTTCTCCATGGTTCGTCAAATATATCAAAGTGTTGGGATGAGTTGGAAATGTGGCATATCAGCTGGCATTGCCACTGCGGTTTGACAAGATCCATGACTTCTTTCATTTCTCTCAACTCCATCTATATCTACACAATGACTCTCAAATCCTTGATCAGGGAGAGTTGGATATCGAGGACGATGTGATTTTCATGGAGTGACCGATATTAATCGAGGTTTGTAAGGAGAAGGTGATGCATGGCACAACCATTCCATTGGTTCGTGTGTTCTGGAGGCATGGGGGCCTCGAGGAGAGTACCTAGGAATGAGAAGGACAGATTCATGCCCAGTACCCGGAGCTGTTTTGAGTTTTTATCTTGTGTTGCTTTGTTCCTTGATTATGATTAAATGTTTGACCCTAATTTATGTGTGATAATTTATTTACTTGTTCTCTAATTTTGTGTTAAAGTATTGAATATGGGGAGGGGAGAACCTGGTCCCTAATCAAAATGAATTAATATGGATGTGATTAAACCTGTGTAGGTGAGTCAGTGCCACCCAAAGAGGATAATATCTTCATATGGAAGAGGTATATCCCTAATCCATATCTCTAAACATCATGACCTTGGTGTATGTGTGATTTTTTGGGTATTTTGGGGCTATAATGTTGCATAGTTTTTCATGAGATATATGTCAAATTGGTTTCCTTGGATGTCAAGGTCTTCTCTCTAGATTTATAACGACACAAGGTGGTTTACTCCTGAGAGGTATCTTAAGGGATGGTTGTTCATACCTCTTTTCTTCTGGGTTAGTTTAAATTCTCAAGGATGAGAATAATTTGAGAGGTACTAATGTAATAAACCAAATTTTCCCTGACCCTTTCCCTTTTTAAAATTCATATTTAGGGTGTTCTAGGAGGAAACAATGTCTCATTTCAAGATTTTTTCAAATTTCTAGTTTTTGGGTCGACATGTCAGTGCGTCGGTATATCAGTGCATCGACATGTCAGTGTGTTGGCATGTCAGTTCATCAGCATTAGCCAGTTAGGGGGATCGACATCAGTGAGTCATGGAAAGAAGCACTAGGGAGTTAGTGAATCGACATTAGTGAGTCAGGGGCATCGAGATCAGTGAGTCAGGGGTATCAGTATTGATGATTCAGCGTGTCAGCATCAGTGAGTCAAAGGGTGTTGACATCAGTAGATCGGGGGCATCGGTGTTAGTGAGTCAAAGGAGTTAGTGTCAGTAGGTTAGGGAATCAGTATGTCGTTGTATCATTGGGTCATTGTGTTGGTAGCTCAGTGTCGGTAGCTCTTTCATCAGTGGCTCAGTGTCAGTGACTCACCCATCGGTGACTCACCCATCGGTGATTCATTTTATATTTTTCTAGGTTTTCCCCTATTACATGTTTTAACTATGAAATGGAAACATATCAAATAAAAGTCATGCATTGGTATATATCCATCCTTTCCAAAGGTAATTATTAATTTCCTCAAATCTTGTAACATCCCACGAGCCTTTTAACTGTCGAACCACATGGTCAAACTACGATCTGATTTTCAGGTAATTTGAAATCATCTCCCTGATTTGTAGGATCCCGCCCATTCATAATGAAAGATATCTTCTTTCCTTATTCTTTTTTGTTTCTAATGGTGTGCCAAGACCCTTCCTCCCTAGATGAGTAGTGAGGCTATATCAGAGCTCTTCTTCTCAGTTTTCTTGATGATCTTTCCCGCGACTCACATGATTCCATGTTCTTGGTGGAAGGAGGAAAGTCAATCCTTTGATCATCCATGTAGGGATTTATTTTTCTTCTCTTTAATTGTGCCTCATGTAGGGTGGGTATGCTGATGAACCCTTATGAGTAAAGGTTGATAACTTTCTTAAAAACAAAAAATGTGTAGTAATTGGATTTGATAAAACGTTATCATAGGTAAATGATATAACGGGCAGGGAGTGGTTGATGTTGATCACCAGTTTTATTTGTTGTCTTCGATTCTATTATAGTTTATGTGGATATATTCCTTCTAAAAATCATGGTCGTTTGTGTCCTTTGTTTTCATACATGTGATTTTCTGTTTTGTTGAGAAGCTTGAACAATGACTGTAACATTAATTATGCTTAATCGCATATACTTGGTTAAATAAATGAATTCCCAATGATATATTATGTTCTGTGATCACGCTAATTATAATTAAGTAGAATTAAATAACCCCTACTGTTTATATATGAATGTATACACATCCTGTTGATAGGTGTTCTTGAGTTATATGTTCTATGGAGTTTTTCAACCGTGGGTGAGTTGTGTGGTGCTGATGTTGGGAGCATGGTTGTAGGTACAAGGTTGGGCAGAGGATTTGGTTTGGTGAGAAGGGAGTGGTATGGGTATGTAGCAAGGATGTGGTTAAAATTATAGTAGTGTTTGTGTGATTTGTGTTTGGGGAAGTATAGGGTGGTTTTGGTATCTTATTCTGAGAGATTGATTGATTTTGGAATGGATGAACTTGTAGGAATTTGAACTCACTCTTTGTTGTGTTATGGTCACAAAGAGACGTCAGGTAGTGGGACTATGGTGTGGTTATGACTCATTATACAGTGGGAATGCAATGGGGAATTGTTTGGGAAATGAGGATGTGGGGATAGGTTGTGAGACGAGGATTGTGCGGTATAAAAGAATGATTTTTGGAAAAGGATAAACATTTGTTTAGGAAGATTTGAGGGTTCGTGTAGTGGGATTGTAGGTTTGGTTTTTATCTCTATTTTGATATAGTTATGTTTGGTAGTTGCTCAGTAGTGCTGGAATAGATTACAGTGAACCCCCTTTACTTAATAAATGGAAATTGGTTAAATAAAAAGGGATCGAGCTTGTGTTCTATTGTGGATGGTTGTGCATTTAGGGGTGGCAGCGAAGGTGGCTTGTGTGGGTTGGTGGTTTTTCAAAAACTCAAAGGTTGGGATGAGTGTTTTCTTACCTATATATATATACACTTGTAGTTTCTTTTGATTTCTATACACACTCCACCCTTTTTGAACACTATGTGTCGAACACCTCTATTTCACGGGGAGGGTATCTTTCCCAACATCTCGGGGGGGATGGAAGGTTAGTTTCTAACTTTATTCCTCGCACCGTCTTCCAGATCATGCCTCTTAGGAGTATCCAGGCAGACTATAATGTCTTGAGGCTTACAATAGTCCATGATTATCCAACAAAGGGTTTGTTTTGGATGAGGGGCCTAGGTTTTTTTGGTTTGGGTTTGTTTTCCCATGTATCTTCGGTATGAGGCCCAGGTGTCTTCAGGGGAGTGGTGTGGTTGTTGTGGCTGAGGTGTATGTGGGTGGGATTTTGTGGGGTTAAGACCAGGTGTGTACGGATGGGTTGTGGAAGTGGGACTGTGTATGGTTAGAATAGTAGTGTCAAGACATTATCAGTTAGGGACAAGCATTCAACCAGTGGGAAAGTGGTGTGGGGTGCCCAAATATTGATGTGCTTATACTATTACTTAACATGACTTGTGCTATTTGTAGTGTGTGCCTTTGTGAGGCTCGGCTAGTTAGTATTCCTTGGTTGGTTCATGTGGTTCTACTATTTTTTCATATAGGAATTAGTATATTCCCCCACTTTTGCATGAGTAACTTTATTTCTACTACTGAGTATACTTGTATTCTCACCCAATGTATATAAACTTTTTTTAGGTTTCTAGTAGGACTTTGAGGACCACAATGGACCTTACTAGCTTGAGAGCCGAGATTTATTACTATTGCTTCTTAGACTCTTTTCTCTTGGTACTTTTCTTTGGATTTTTCATTGTACCTTGTTTTAGTTTCACTTTTGAACATTCATGTGGGAATGGATTTTGGATTTACTTTTTTTTAGTATTTGGAGTTGTTTGGGGTTTACCTTCTTATCTCCCAATATTTTTCTATAAAATGGGTAATTCCTTCCATGTTTTGGGTGGGATTATATACTCTTGGTGCTAGTCACCACTTTGGGGCCTATTGATGGTGGGACTTGGGGGGTCATTATCTATCCTTAATCTTGAAGAATGGTGGGTGTTGTAGTTTGTCATCCCTTTCCCTCCTCTTGAAGAAGGCGGGTTGTTACATGTATGTATTATCTTACAGTGGTTTTGTAATTAATGTTTATATGTTCTTTACAAATGAACATGATCAAGACAGTATCATGCAAAATAGTGGAGCTACACTTGTGGATGAAGTGATCCATATGTATAGTATTAAAGATATAAATCCAATTTATGTTAATATGTCATACTTTGGCATCATCAAACAAAATATGGGAGTTGGATTATACAATATTCCATGTGCCAATTTTTCAATACAAGTGGATTGATAACACGAGTGATGTTAAAATAGATAAATCAGGACTTGTGAATGTTTTTTTCAGTATGGAAGGGTAAAAAGACAATCCATTTATAGTGGCAACACATCCAATGCCAATATTTTCTATTTTAGATCCTATGAACCAAATGTTTTCAATTGTTATCTTATCAACCAAAACCACTGAAGGGTCAGATCAAAATTCAACTGAGGATGACACATTCATTGGGGAATTTCTATCATTTCTTATTGGTCCCAATGTAGATGGTGTTTTTTATTTCTGGGTAGATGATAATTAAGGGATTTGGATAGTCGGTAGAGGTGCCAAATCCCTTCATCCATTAAAAATAGAGTTCAATAACCAGGTTATATCTTTTTTGTAATACACATCATGTTACCTTATGTTATAATCCATTCACTACTATATTTATGTACTCTAAATTAATTGTTAAACCACTTCTGTAGATAATTAATTATGCACGTGTTGGTGCTTCTAATCCTAAGGAGTAATAGGTATCTCTACATGATACCCCTCACAGTGCAGAGGAACAATGACCTTCTGCATGTGTTGGTGCTCCCAATCCTAAGGAAGCGTAGGTTTATCAACGTGGTAGTGCTCCCAGTATAGAGGTATAATTACCATCTTCACATTATAATGGTACTTCTCTAGTGGAACAACATATTTAATTTTTTGACTTTGAGGAAATTGTAGGCGATAAAGGATCATCGACAAAGAAAAATAGGAGCTCTGTAGTTTGAAGGAGTTAGAAAAAACCATTAAGGGAAAATCAAAGGCATCAAATATGAGGTCGGATGGAATGCAATGGGATGGAGTGTTTATCACAACAAGGCCATGTTTAGTAGTAACATTGGAATCCACACTTGACAACGCATTCCAATTGATGTAGATTTGTGGCACCATTCTATGTATATGCTTAAGACACTAATGTGGGAAGTGATTATGGTAACATTATGATATCATTTTTTTATTTTACTAAAAAATTAAATATTGAAATATTGACTTACTCTTTATCATCCCCTGAAGAGTTCATTTATAGTAGATGAATCCCAACAGAAATTTTTATTTATGTTTTTTAGAAGGATTCTAAGAGGATTTCACACAATTATAATTAGACAACATCTTAAAGATGGTCAAGGTAAAATAAACCCACACCCACCACTTATCTAGGCACATATGATAACCCAAGAACCATGTGATGCGTTTACAGGACATTGTGTGGGTGTGTCTTATTAGGTACATTGTGGATAGTAATACATTGTTTGATGATATGTGTATTCATCAGTTTGATTGAAAATTTTTTATTTATGAAATAACAACTGAGTAATGAAAATAAGGAATAAGAATCAAAACCAACTTACTCGTACCGTAAAGCAACGATAGGGTACTCTTCACTAGAAGAAAATGGTACGCATTTTAAATCAACCATAATATCTTTATGTGACATGAAATAATAAGATAATTATGTTCCCATATTTATATGTCGATTTATGATTCCAAATCCAAATACACATCCATACCCCACCATGTTCTATCGAAGGAAGTATGTATAAATAATGATGGGATACTAATAAATCAAAACACACACAAAATGTAGGAAAAATGTTTACGTATGACATAATAAAAATTTGCTTTTATATAAAACTATTACATAAAAATGATTACTTATATTTCTATATATTACATCTGATGTTGTCACCCGAATTGGAAACACCTGTACTAGATGAACACATACTATCAGTGACCTTGAAGGCGCCAGAAGAGTATGGTTGTGTTAGAGGTATGGTTTTTGGGGTGACACCCCAACCATATTTTGAGAAAAAACAAGAGGATCAAGGTGAAGAAATGAAACAGATGATAGAAAGACTAGCTACCCTTGAATAACAATTCCAATGGTGGAGAGATATGTTAGAAACTTTTAGGGGGTTATAAATGAGAAGAATTAACTCAAGAATAAATATTTCCTGATGATCCCCCACCCCACCCCACCCACCAGCTTTGAGGTGAGCCATTCCCCTCAAAGAGCTATCTTGGCCAAGGTAATCAATGTTCTAATAATATTTTCTGTGAAATGTGAATCAAATATACAATTAAATATTTCTTCTACTGATATTATATATAGTGATAATGACTATGATTTATATCTATCAACACCCACCCATCACCTTGTAGAGAGGGCTACAATGTTCAATATCCAAAATGACATGCTACACAACATACCACTTATAATAGGTCATGTGAGAGTGTCAATTAACATAGCCCATGAACCAATCACTGAGCTACTGGTGCCAATTGACGAGGAAGATATTCATAAGTTAAATCAAGATGTTGGAACATTCATCACATAACGGTAACATCTTTTAAAAAACATGTCAGTATTCATTTCCAATTTATTTTTCAAGCTAAACCTTTAACAATTAATGAAAAAGGTCTGAACTGATGAATGTTATTACATACAGAGAATGGGAAGGGGTGAAATGAAAGATGCACTCAAAAACATCTAATGGATCGACCAACTGAATGAAAAGATCTATCAAAAGAACCTTTACCCTTGTTCTATATATTAATTTACTATCATTGAAGGTTCATGTGGATATAAAGCCAAAAAATGGTGGTAGTAAAATAGTTGATTTTAAAGAAAATATGTATGGATAGGATGTCCAAGACTTCATTGGTGTTGATAATGTAAGTAAAATCCTCAACACTAATTTTCTAGGTTCTTTAGTTGTAAATGAATAAATGAGGTATGTTTTCATGATTTGATTTTCCAAAAAATAATCTAATATGTTAATTATTAATTAATACATTTCATATTTTTTGCAGGCATATATATAAAAAAAATTAAGGGATTTCCCAATGAATTCTTTTGTACTAATTAGTACACCACCTCAATAGATCTACCAAAAAAAGAATTAAAAATAGGATGAAATAGTAGCAAACCTGGTTGAATTATTTGAAAGAAAACTTATGGATAACAGAATCTTCTTAATACCAAAAATGTGGGGGGGTAAAATGATACAATTCAATCATATCAAATTTATTTTCATTTCTTTCATTACTTATTACTTTTTGTGTTTTAAGAAACATTGGATGCTCATTCTGGTCAATTCGGATAGTCCAAAGATTTATTTCCTAGATTCAATGCATGGATACCCAAAAAACTGACCATACATGATATCGTTCATCAATTTTTTATACACTACATACAATATTTTAGAACTAATCATCAAGTTATATAATTTATATTATCTTTTAATGATGATTCTGATATGATAGGGTGATTCATCAATATTGTCAAAAACAATGAATGAGGCAAAGGGATAGTCATGAGCACCCTCACATGCAACAACCCAATATTTTATCAATGTAAATTAAATTCTTATAAATATGTCATATAATCACATGAAATCTCAAAACAATGAACTAATAAGTACTATGTGGACTTTAAACATTATTTTGACACTTCTGTGTTTTGAATTTTGAAAATCTGATATACACGGTTGCGATCAGTAAGATGTTTGGAGTTTGATAAGACAAACTCTTTTTTGGTGAATAGTAACCTACCATTATGAATATTAACCTATCCTTATGAATAGTAATATGTCCCTTATGAATAGTCCATCATCCAAAAGAATGTTACCTCTCCCTTTTTTGTATAAATAAAATTTAGGCATCTTATAAGTGATAATATGACCATAATAACAGTATTGGTATTTTTGTAAGTCATAATTAATTAATAACAATTAATTAATTAATTTAAAATAATATTTATTTTCGTATATTTTTTCCATAAATTAAAAATTTTATTTCATCTGGTTTTACGATAATTTTATAAGACCTTATGTAATTTTTGAAAGCATTATAAAATTTGTTATAGTATAAAAATCTATTTTTTTCAAGTAAATTATGATTTTAATTAAACATTAACTTAATAATACTAAAAAATTATTTTTTAAAAATGGATTTCATTGTTGGATTCTACACATCAAAAATTATTATATGGGGAATTTTTAGGATTTTTCTAAAACACTTGAATTTTTTATGAATAGTAAAATACGATCATTCACAATAAATGCTAAAACCTGAATTTATGCATCATCTTTGATTCATGGATAATTTAAATGGACATTTTTGCAAACTCAAATGCACATATTACTAATTTTTTTCACAATAAAATTTACAATTTCTTGTCTTATGAAAAAATAATAATATAATGATTAAAATATTAAGATAACCCTCCTCCCCTATACTATAAAAACCACCCTCACTCCCCTCTTCACTTCACTTATCTCAAGCCTTGTTCCATCCCTAAAATATTCCCAAATATCTCCCCAAACTCCTCAAAATACCAAATTATCTCCCCTTAAGAGGTTCTCAAAGGAGATAAACTCAAGTGGTAAATTCCACTTTCCGATTCATTTATTTTCTTTCAAGTTATTTTCTTTTATTTTTCTTTCTTCACCTCCCTTCACCCAAATGGTATGATAACTATAGTAATATACATGTACAGAAATTTTTTTATGCTAATGGGATAATTCACTATCATCTCTCCATTCACCTTATTTTATATTAAAGAAACAAAATCCCCGCCCGAGATGTGTTGATTTATCACATTCAAGGATGACGATTTATCAAATTATATTACCAAATTTTATTAAGGTCATGAACCCATTTTAATGGTTGAACCACACTTTTAAATATGTAATTTTTTTTTTCTGGAATCCTTTTTCACAATTGATATAAAATAATAATACAAAACAAATTTATTATGAACAAAATCACCAACTTAATCAATGTGTTTTACATTAATGTTTTATATAAGGATTCACCTTCACTCAAAATAACCAAATGAATTTTATAACCATGTAATATTATTTATGATCACTAATTTTATATAACTTAAATTCTAGAAAACCACCTTCATCATACATGTGTGTTCGAACAGAATATAGGTGAACTATTCATGAACACCAAGGTAATAAACGAACCTGAACAATAAAATTGAACCTCATAACCAATAAAAAAGGTTATGAATGAACTCAAAAGTTATACTAAATCATTTAAACAGAAAAGAGTTCTTTAATTATTAATTAATTAACCTAATTTTATTATTCAGGTCATGAATATCAACTGGAGAAAAACATCGGACTCAATGTAAGGGATCCTCTCTATTTCACTTTTATTCAAGAATGTCCTCTATGTTATGCCCCCTTAAGTGTAATTCATAATGATTGGGTATGATTTCGCACCTCCCACATACAACTCTAATTATTTATAAAATATGATAAACCAATTTATCTCATATTAATACCTTATATGTACACCCGATACAACTGGAGAAAAACATCGGACTCAATGTAAGGGATCCTCTCTATTTCACTTTTATTCAAGAATGTCCTCTATGTTATGCCCCCTTAAGTGTAATTCATAATGATTGGGTATGATTTCGCACCTCCCACATACAACTCTAATTATTTATAAAATATGATAAACCAATTTATCTCATATTAATACCTCCTATGTACACCCGATACAATGCCCATATTGCATAAGGGATTCTACCTAAACCTCCTATATTCCTTCAGGTTGCTCTATATTTCTTTTTATCCAAATGAAGTTGTCTTTTACGTTTTCATAAAACTTCTAAATACTATTTATATTCTTCAAACTCATGTTTTAAGATCCACCCCTTATTATATTTTAGGTATATAAATGTTTTTAAGTGATACCATCCTCAATACTTTCTGATAAGCAAACTTGTTTTAAGGGAACTTCCTAAATTCTTACCCAATTTCATGTTCACTCTATAATTTGTTTTAAGTCACAATTTTCTTTATAATATCATTCTTTTTGTTTTTAAAATCTTCATGGTTCACTTCTGTTTTTAATAAAATATTTTTCCCTTTTCTATTTAAAAGGCTCTATAGTATTTTCCTTAAAACCACACAAAAATGTTTTAATGCTAAAATTTCTTAACGACTTTTCTAACATGTTGTCACTTATACATGAAATCACATACCATGTTACATTGATATTTTCCCTGACTAATTTCCATGTATATTTTAGTTCTTTTATTTCAGGGAAACTTTTATGGTAAACACATTTGTTATGCTTTTTGACATGATTGTGGTACCCAATTCTTTCGATGGGTAACCCTTAAGATTATGTATGATTGATCACGTATGATTCTTTATGTGGAAAACATATTCATAAAAACTTAAGATGGGTGCACCCAGATAATGATCCAATGCATTGGATAATGTTGAGTCTCATGAGATGTTATGTGCGACAGTCTTGGCGATTAGCCTTGTCTTGTGCTACCATGTGCGACAGTCTTGGAGGTGAGCCTTGGATTGTGATACCATGTGAAAAAGTCTTGACGATTAGCCATGAATCATTATAAATTCATGTATTATGTCTCTATCACATTATTATGACTCCATTTTTATATTATTCCATGCTTTTATGTTATTATTCCATATGTTCATGCCTTTTTATATCATCATGGCATGCCTTCTTTCCCATGGGATAATGCTTTGTTCAAATGATTATTACTTTACTGGGATATTTGGATCCTCCTTTTATTCATGTGTTTCCCAAGGTAACCTTTATAGATTTTTAAGAACAATGAATGTTAGGATATCAATTTGGATATTAAATAACGAAATGTTTTATTTAGTTCCATGTTTTTAGTTTTATGTACCTAGTCATCCAAGACACTAGAATTTATGATCCTTGACTTCTACTCTGATGTATAGTTATGCCTATGATCTTGTAATGTTATATGTAAAATTCTAGGGTCTCTATATGAAAATTTCTACAACTTGAAAATTATTAGGGTATATATAATAAGATTTCACTATCCAAACACATATAAAAACAAATTACTTATTTTTCTCAATGTTTCTGCAGTGTCTGAAATAAATAAATGGAAAAGGTTGTGGTTATTATGATTATAAATTTATGAGAGAGATCATATTATATGAACAAAATAGAATCCTTGAATAGGTATTTTCAAAGATAATTAATATTTCATTTATAATATTTCTTAATCCTTTGTGTATTTATATTTTTCCAGTACTTCTATGATAGTAAAAAAGTCTCATATTCACAAGACAATATAGATTTGTTTAGAAATGAATGGACAACATACATGATGGAAGAATGTACACTAATTTCATAAAGACATGACTTCTATAGAAGTAGGGGGTCGTTTCATATTTATGTCTAATTTACCTCTTTTTAGTATTACTCACATAATAATTTTTTTCTTATACAGATGGATTACTTTGTTCGAGTTGGGGTGGTTTGTTCAAAGCCACTCATGGTTGTGAGAGATTGTATTTTAATGTTGCAACTCATAATTCAATAAGAAGGTAATGTTTTTTTAATATACTATGTTTTCCCTCATAATATTATCTATTCTTTACTGCATTAACATAATATAAATTAAATGTTTGACTACTCATAAAGATAGTGTCTTCCAAATAATTCTTCACCCTTAAAACATCGTCACCCCTAAAGCGTGTTCATTAATCATTTTCCTTAAATGGTAGTAGTGTGAAATTGAAGGAAAGAGAAAAATGATGACACTACACTATTTTTAGTTCGATAAAGAAATCTAATGGACGGTGTGGTAACATTGGCAGTTGGGATTGTTTTGAAACTTTGGAACGTGTAGGAATTAGTTGTACCTCAATCATTTATGATGTGTAGGAATTAGTCTCATTTCAAACTATTACATGATGTGACCGGTATGACTCAAAGTGTCTCTTTTTATCTAAAATTCACATTGATTTAAGTAAAAAATAACAAGTGACATACTAAAAACCGATCAAATGAATTCAGATAGTTTTGATCCATTAATAAAACAATTTATAAGTCATTTTAAACATGTAGGAATAAAATGGACCTCAATATGATTCATGGTATGACAGGTATACCTCAAAGTGTCTCTTTTTATTCAAAATTGACTTTAATTTAAGTAATAAAGAACAAGTGACATACAGAAAACTAAGTAAGTGAATTCAGATTGTTTTGAAACATTAGGACAATGATCCATGAGTCATTTTTGATATGTAGGTATCAATCATACATCAACCCAATGCACGGTGTGACCAGTATGACTAAAAGTGTCTATAATCAGTTCAAAAATGACATTTTAGTTCAAAACGTGTCACTCACTGAAATACAATAAAATGTGATCTGATTGTCTTGATAATTTAGGAAAATGATTCAGAACTCAGTTGGGACATGTATGAAGCAGTCTCACAGTGAACTAATGCATGATGTGTTTTATTACTTTTTAGTTTTAAAATGAGATTTGTTTTGAATTAATTTCACTCACTGAAAACCAATAAAACACACTTTGATTGTCTCGATAAGTTATTAAAGTGATTCATAAGTCATATTTGATGTGTATAAAGCAGTCTCACATCAAAACGATGCACAATGCGACCAGCCTGACTCAAAATGCATGTTTCTAGTCTAAAATTACATTTTAAAAAAAACTGACATAGTAACAACCAAGAAAACACATTCATATTGTTTTGATACATTAGGAAAATGAATCATCGGTAATTTGTGACAGGTAGGAATCAGCTACACCTTAATATGATGCATGGTGTGACCGGTATATCTCCAAATGTGTCATTATTTAAAATTGATATTAATTTTAGTAATAGAACAAGTGACATACTCAAAACCAAGAAAAAAATTCAGATTTTTTGGATATTTTAGGACAATGATCCATAACTCAATTATGATGTGTAGGAATCAACATCACCTCCAGAAGATGCATGGTATGTCCTATATCACTCAAAATATGTCTTTTTTATTAAAAATTGACATTTTGTTAATGTATTTCTTCACATTAATATTTAATTTATTAATTTATTGTATTACTAACATAATAATTATTTTTACATATATGAGGGATCTTTTGATAGGGTTTGGATGATTTTTTCAGCAATAGATACCATGAGCAGATATTTTTGAGAGGGGGTCAAATTCTTTAAAAGATGAAACATTAGTGTTTTTAACTATTTGTTCGATAATTTGAAATGTAATTATATAAAAAATGGTTGGAAATGTATATAACAGTGTTTTTTATATACCATTGACAAATAATTTTGTATTCATGATGTTAATTAAATATATATATATATATCATTGTATTAAATTAAATGTTTTTTCTGGGTGTGTTGTTATATTAACAGCACATTGCAGCCAGCAATTTCAAGTGCTAATAAATCTTGACCTTTATCGGCACTAAAATAGTGCTGACAAAGGGGGTATTTATTAGCTCTTTTTTATGTGTCGTAGTGCATGAAAATATATATTCATGCACTTTCATATGATTATTATTAATATCTTAATATTAATATAAATAATAGACTCCCATCTATATTTATTTGTTTAAATATTCAATATATATTTATATAAATAGATGTATACTTAAATATGATTATTTTTATGCAAATAAAATTTTTATATCGCTAAAAATGGGCATTGAGATGGAACCATTGTTTGACACATATGCTTCTAGACGAAACTCTCTAATATAACATACATGTGAGAGGATGGTTATCTTCATTATCAACATATTCTTATTTGATCTTATTTACAATCATCTCCATTCGAGGGGGATAATTGATTTGGGATTCATGGTGAAATATACATTTTATTAGTAGGATAAAATAAACACATCCTCACATATTTAGCATTGAAAATTTAGGTTTCATTTGATATTGTAAATTTTTTTATATTTTTATTTTTTAAATACGCATTAGATAATATGTTAAAAAATGTTTTACAAAGTTGAGGGAAAACAATAAATTATACAAAATATATGTCCCAATAAATCCATTTAAAAAAATAATATAAAAGAAAGTTTTTTTCCAAAAAAATATCAATTTAATTTTTATCATTTGAAAAATGTTTTCCATTTATATAATTTAACACATTTTTAATATACTTTTAAAAAATGAAAAAATAAAATACTTTATCAAACTATATATAAATTTAGTTTTTTAAGTATGTATTTATAGTTAGAAAAAACATGTATCTACATTTAGCGACATTAATCCAGCGTGGGACACCACCAAGAAATGTTGTGTGAGTCAGAAAAGGCTGAAACCCTAACCCAAATCCAACAATCCAAAATCACCCACTTATATTGATTATTTTTTTGATACCAATGTGATGTTGGATTTAGAGTTTGTCAATCTGAAATTAAATCAAAAGAGATGATGGTGGATAAACCATAAATTGTTTATAGATTTTGAATCATCTCATAATTAGTCTTATTTAGATAGATATGATGGTGGATAAGTATATTATAAAGTAATTAATTTTTTTATTTTAAACATGTTAACAACAAGATAGATGATAAATTAAAACCATTCCTTTTATTTTACTAAATTATTGTATCCAAACAAAACTAGAGAAATAAAAATAATGGAATATGCATGGAAAAACATGATTTTTAATTAAAATAAAGAGTGGATATGCATGGGTCAGCACAAAGGGAATTGTATTGTGTAGTAAAAAAAGGAAAAATATATGGGAGTTGGGGAAGATGGAGGAGATCCTAGATAGGAAGGAGTGAGCTACGTGTGATCACACCGGTAGCCGATGTCCTCGTGGCGCTGAGTAGTCCAAGAACTCTCTGTGTAGGAGAAGTAGGAGGATGAAGAGGGGAAAGGGAGGCGGTTCCGCCATGAGTTCCCGTATGAATAAAACAACTGAGCTCTAACCAAAATGGCCTTCTAGGCTTCGGTGCAGAGGGAGGAGTGTGGTAAATGAATGATGAAGAGCATGGTGTGGATGAAAAGGAAAGCATGAGGAGTTTCAAGTGAGTGGGGTGTGAGATGAAAGGGGACATCATCTCCCCTTGGTACTTTACCTGAATAAGCCCTATGAGAACCCTGAAAAGGTTTCAGAAATATATTAATTGCGAGGCTTCCAAACACCACACCCCTGAATGTCCCGAAGGCCTTTTTTTTATTTTATTATGGATAATACCCCCTTTTAAGGGATGAAGGGGAACCCATACATGACCCGTTGGCCCAAGGCAGAAGGCCCGACATGACCCGCAATACATGACCCAATAGCCTAGAGGCATACAATGCCCAATACATGACCCATAGGCCCAGCCCACTACAATTTCCCCTCCCCATCTTCTTGCATCATTGATTTCCTTAGCTCCCACCTTGCATTGTTGATCGGCTAGCATTTCCCCATACAATGATGCACGGGTGCCTAGTCCCGATGGAGATTGTCATAGCCTCTCATTCTTCCAATCTGGTTAGCTCTGCTTCTCGTGACTGCTACTTTTGTTGCTCTGATCCTCTTCTAGGGCATGCTCTATGTGAACTGCGCTACTCCATGGTCTCTTATGGCTCGAAGGACTTCAGACCTAAAGGCCTTTGATGACCCAAAGGCCCTTGAGACCTATAGTCCCAAACCAGTGGCCCAAATTCCCAAATTGGTTGAATAGTTCTGGCTACTACAGTACCGAACAGTACCTGCTACAGTTCTACTATAGTAACCTAGAAATTCTCCTCCACCTTGTTTTGAACCTGGGTCTCTTGGATGCCAAGAAGGATCTATTCCATACACCACACATGACACTTATATATCCTTGCATTCAATACATATTTTCTCATTGGTCCCAAGTTGAAGATGTCTTTGCTGAACCTTCTCGAGGTTTTGGTATGGATTTTTCAAGTTAAGTATCAGGGGCAGATGGTGTCCCCATTCGACACCCAAATCACATCTATGAACCTCCTCCTCATCACCATTTTATTACACTGCATGGTATACATCTTTCCTAACTTATTTCCATGATCACTATGCACTGAAACCTTAAAGTCCATACTGGTGGGAGTCCTGGATGTTTTATTGATATCGGAGCTCATCGTGGCACAGATGACCTTTCACCCTAGTCTCATGCTACTCCTTCTCCTGCTATTGTACACGGTGTTCCAAACACACTTATATAGGATTATCATTCTATACATATTTTCTCATTATTCCTAGGCTGAAGATGTCTTTCCTGGACCTTATTCAGGTTCTGGCAGGGTTTCTTTAGGTAAAGTATCAGAGGAAGACGGTGTCACCTTTAAACACCCACCTCATTGTCATGAAGCTCCTCCTCCTCACCATTTTATTGTGCTGCATGCTATATTTTCATTCCATATTTATTACCGTGCACCCCACTCTCTGCTCAAGACCTCATCCTTGCCATTTTATTGCACACCATGATGTAAATGTTTCCTAATTTATTACCACACTTCCTAGTCTGCACCTGATCCCTCCTCTACGCCATTTTATTACGCTGCATGCTATACATTTTTCCAAATTTATTACCAAGCTCCCCACTCTGCACCTGATCCCTCCTCCTCTCCATTTTATTGATCAACATGTAATAAGTTTTTTCAAATTTATTACCATGCTCCCCACTCTACACTCGAGCCCTCTTCCTCGCTATTTTATTATGCAATATGCTATACATTTTTCCAAATTTATTACCACACTCCTCACTTAGTACCAGATCCCTCCTCCTCGCCATTTTATTGTTCTGCATACTATACATTTTTTCGAATTTTTTACCATGCTCCACACTCTGCACACGATCCCTCCTCCTCACAATTTTTTTGCGCAACATTCTATACGTTTTTCCCAATTTATTACCATACTTCCCACTCTGCACCCGAGATCTCCTCCTCACCATTTTATAGAAAATCATTCTATACATTTTTATGAATTTATTACCACACTCCCCACTCTGCACTCGAGCCCTCCTCCTCACCATTTTCATGTGCATCATGCTATATGTTTTTCAGAATTTATAACCATGCTTCCCACTATGCGCCCGAGCTCTCCTAACTATTTTATTACGCTGCATGCTATACATTTTTTCGAATTTATTACCATGCTCTCCATTCTGCACTCGTTCCCTCTTCCTGGCCATTTTATTTCGCAACATGCTATAATTTTTTCCTAATTGATTTTCACGCTCCCCACTATGCACCTGATCCCTCCTCCTCACCATTTTATTACGCTGCATGCTATACGTTTTCCCGAATTTTCTATCACTCTCCCCACTCTCCACCTGAGCCCTCCTCCTTTCCATTTTATTATGCACCATGCTATACACTTTTTTAAATTTATTACGACACTCACCCAAGCCCTCCTCATCATTTTATTGTGATGCTTTCTATACGTTTTTTCCAAATTTATTACCATGCTCCCCACTCTACACCTCATCCCTCCTCCTCCCCATTTTATTGTGCAACATGCTATAAGATTTTCTGAATTTATTACCACGCTCCACACTCTACACCCGAGCCCTCCTCCTTTACATTTTATTACGAAGCATGCTATACATTTTTTGGAATTAATTACCATACTCCTCAGTCTACACTCAAGCCCTCCTCCTCACCATTTTATTGTACTGCATGCTATACATTTTTTCTGAATTTATTACCATGCTCCCCACTCTACATCCCAGACCGAATCCTCACCATTTTATTACGCAACATACTATACATTTTTTCCCAATTTATTACCACACTCTCCACTCTGCACCCCAGTCCTCCTCCTCTCCATTTTATTGCGCTGCATGGTATACATTTTTCTGAATTTATTACCATGCCCTCCACTTTGCACACGATCCCTCTTCCTCTCCATTTTATTACGCAACTTGCTATATGTTTTTCTGAATTTATTACCATGCTCTCCACTCTGAACCCAAGCCCTCCTCCATGCCATTTTATTGGGCTGCATGCTATACGTTTTCCTGAATTTTTTACCATGCTCCCCACTCTGCACATGATCCCTCCTCACTATTTTATTACAAAACACGTTGTATGTTTTTTTCGAATTTATTACCACGCTCCCCACTCTACACCCGATCCATCCTCCTCACCCTTTTATTATGTTGCATGCTACATGTTTTCCCAAATTTATTACCAGGCTCCCTGCTTTGAACCTGATCCCTCCTCCTCGCCATTTTATTGCGCAACATGCTATACATTTTTTTCAATTTATTATCACACTCCCCACTCCGCAATCGAGCCCTTCTCCTCGCAATTTTATTGCGCTATATGCTATACGTTTTTCTGAATTTATTACCACACTCCCCACTCAGCACCTGAGCCCTTCTCCTCAACAATTTATTGCACAACATCATATATGTTTTTCCCAATTTATTACTATGCTCCCCACTTTTCCCCTCATCCCCTTTCCTTGCAATTTCATTGTGTTGCATGCAGTGCTTTTTTCTTAATTTAATACCATGCTCCCAACTCTGCACCTAATCCCTCCTCACCACCATTTTATTGTGCAACATGATATAAATTTATCCCAATTTATTACCACGCTCTCCACTCTGAACCCAAGCCCTCATCCTTTCCATTTTATTGCACTACATGCTTTACATTTTTCATAATTTATTACCATGCTCCCCACTCTGCACTCAAGACGTCCTCATTTCCATTTTATTGCGTTTCATACTATAGGATTTTCCCAATTTATTACCAAGGTACCCAATCTGCACCCGAGCCCTCCTCCCCCCATTTCATTGTGCTTCATGCTATTCGTTTCTCTGAATTTATTACCACGCTCCCCACTCTGAACCCGATCCCTACTCCCCGCCATTTTGTTACACATCATGCTATATGTTTATCCCAATTTATTACCATGATCCTCACTCTACTCCCAAGCCCTCCTCCTCCCCATTTTATTACGTTGCATGCTATATGTTTTTCTAAATTTATTACCACAATCTCTACTCTGCACTCAAGCCCTCCTCCTCGTGATTTTATTAAGCAAAATGTTATACCTTTTCCCAATTTATTACAACCCTCCCAACTATGCACCCAATCCTTCCTCCACACCATTTAAATAGGCGGTATTCTATACATTTTTTCCAATTTATTACCATGATCCCCACTCTGCACCTAATCCCTCCTACATGCCATTTTATTGTGCAGCATGCTATACGTTTTTCCCAATTTATTACCATGATCCCCACTCTGCAGCTGATCCCTCCTCCTCGCCATATTATTGTGAAGCATGGTATACATTTTTCTGAATTTATTACCATGCTCCCAACTCTGCACCCAAGCCCTAAACAATAAAAATCTTCATTTTTTCACATTTTTAGTCCTTTGGGATGATACAATTATAATAAAAAAATGTAAAAACATTAATAATAATGATTCATTGGATTGTCTTTAATATACACCACAATGAAATAGAATAATGCAGAAAAACCAATGTGGATGAAAAAATCGTTTATTTGGAAAAAAGACATAAAACAATGGTGGGCCAATTTATAATCGTCTTTGGGTGTGTTACACATATTTAAAAAATGTAAAACCATTGTATTTAACATATATCTTTTGAAGACATAAAAAATGAAAAAAAGTGGTTTGAATGATTCCAAAAGATAAAAAGATAAAAATATTTATATGAAAAAAATTGGGAAAGAAAACATTGATGGGAATAGGTAAAAATTATAAAGAATGGAAAACCTTTCAAAATAAATATATAGTATACATTTGAAAATATATATATTTAAGGAAAAATTAAATAAATAAATATGTTTATATATTAGGATAATTAAAATTATAAAATAAATTGTATTTATAAATAATAATAATAAAATGTTATATAGTTAATATAGTTGCAAGATCCGCATTCTTTCAATCAATGTTTGATTCATCGTTTCAACCATGTCAGGAATTCCATGAACTGTTTTTTATATTGTAGTCATTTGTATCTCCCGTAGTACCCAAAATTCACAACAAGAAAAAAAAGTTTAATAGTGATTTTTAGTGGAAATTTAAACCACTCATAAATGTTGATTGGTGATTTCTAATAGTGGTGTGTATTTGGGTGTTTGGAATCTTTTCAAAAATGGTATTTAACAATAGTTTAAAACATCATAAAATATTTAGCGTTACTTTTTTTATTTTATTTTTCCTTAAATTTATTATATATTATATATTTTCAAGTAAACATATGAATATATATATTTATATTAATATATATAAACGTTCATAAATATATATCAATATCAATAAATATATATTTATAGAAATAATTTTTCATTAAATTTATAATATATACATATACATATATATATAGATTATTAAATATAACAATATATATATACTTACATAATATGTATAAATCAATAAATATATATAAATATATTAAAATAAATAAATATATAAAAATATAAATACATTTACATAAATATATATATACATACATATATATTGAAAACGACAAATAAATATACATAAATATATATAAATACACACACACAGAAATATATATATATATATATATATATAATTAATGATAATTATTTATAAATATAAAGATAAATATAAATATAAATATAAATGTAAATGCAAATAAAAACCCATATAAATATACATAAATATAATCACGCATAAAGATATATATGTATTCCCAGATAATACATATAAATATATACAAATAAATAACAAATAATATATGATATATAAATATTCAAACACGCATATATATACATATAATTATATATATATATACTCGCATACCATATATAAATATATAAAAATTTATAAAAATTTATAAAAAATATATATTTAAAAAATATTTAAAATTTAAAATTAATAATTAATAAGCAATGATTAGGAAATAATAAAAATAAAAATTCTAAATAATAAAAAATATTAATTAATCAATCATAATTATTTAAAATTTTAAATAAATAATAACAAGTTCTAATTAAATAATTAATAATAAAAAATAATACATAATGCATATTAATAATAATAGGAGCATAAGATTTACAATGACAATAAAGATAATATTAACAAATAAACAATAAACAATATATAATTTAAAATTTAAAAAGTAAAAATATTTTAAAAAAAATAAATGATTCCACTTATTATTTAGTGGAGGTTTAAATCATTGTGAAATGAACAACCACTAAATAAAAATCCTTAATGAATTGTTTATGGTTTTCTAAAACTTCTACTAAATAAATAACAACTAAAATTTTAACATTGGTTTTGAAAACTATTGCTAAATAAAACGTTGCTAAACACAATTTCTTTTTGTACTGTCCTTCCAACTTACACACCACCATTTCTAATCTCATACACTTCACTTTATACCCTATTAACCTAACCACCAAATATTTTCCTCGAATGAAAACTCCAAAGACTTCTAAATTGTGTTTCGAAAAGTATACCCACATTATTACAACATATACATGTGCATTAAGCACTACCTTATATCAGTGCCAAAAGAAAAGCACTGCAAAAAGTGGTACTTTTTTCAGCAGTAACTAAAAGAACTAATAAATGAGGTATTTACGAGTGCTACAAAAGCACTCCTAAAGGCTGGATTTTATTAGTGTTTTTAGCGTTGATAAAGACCAGTTTTATAAGGGTTTTCGTAGCCTTTATCTACACTTTTTTATCACTAATAAAGGATCCTTTTATCATAATTTTTCATTACTCTATTAATATGTGACCTTCATAGAAAATATAAATTATAAAAAATCACATATTAGTATATAAATATATTTTTATTGATATATATGAAATATATTTTCCAAAATATGATTTATATGATACTAAATATGTATTAACACTTAATGTATAATTTATTTACAGAAAATGTTTTAAAAATAATTATAAATTAATATTAACTATTAATTTGTAAATTATAATTATGTCATAGTTATTTAATAACAATTTGGTGATAGAAATAAATAAATAATTAATTAATATTATAAGATAAGTTGAAAATGTGACATGAACTTCAAATGACCATAATTTTTTATCCAGATGTACACTTATGATCCATGAGATAAAAAATAAATTTTTTGGATTATCTCTTCATTTTCAAGACCCAAGGGAACCCCAATCTATGTACTTTCTATGTAAAAAATTCATGGAAGACCTCCAAACTGAGTTTTTAGTTGGGATACCCAGATTTTTCAACATTCGATGAAATTTCTTCTTTTTTTAAGAGGGCATGCTTTTCCTTCTTCAATGGAGACCATAATTTCTGTATAGATATTAGTTTCATATAGATATCATGGTGTTCAAATATTGGCATTTTTCACATTTTTGTACTACAAAACCGGGTTTTATCAGTGCTAAAAAAATTATCACCATTAAAAAAGCATTGATAATCGAGGAAATATTAAAAGGGGATCCCTTTTATTAGTTCTAAAAAATCACTAATAAATTCCCCTTTTTCAGTGAAAAAAAAGGCTGAAAAAAGGTTCATTTTATCAGCACTAAAAAGTGCTCATAAAAGTACAATAAGGCCTCTTATGGATCCTAATTGGACATCTCGATCAAAAGTTATGGTTGTTTGAAGTACATGTAACGTTTTCAATTTTTCGTAAAATATTAATTAATTTTTTGATCTAGATGTCCGTTTAGGATCCATGAGATTTGAAATCGAATATATGGAAGATCTCTTCATTTTCAAGATCTAAGGGAACCCCAATCTCTCTATTTTCTAAGTAAAAAAGGTCTCGAAGGCCTCCAAAACTGAGTTTTTAGTTGGGAAACCCAGGTTTTTCAACATTCAATGAAATTTCTTCTTTTTTAAGAGGGTATTATTGTCCTTTTTTATGGATACAAAATTTATATCTATTGATTAGATTCATATATATATTATGGTGTTCAAATATCAATATTTTTCATATTTCACTACAACAAAACATGGTTTTATTAACGCAAAAAAATATTTTATCAACCCAAAATGTGATTATAATCGAGGTGCTAATAAAAGGGGATCCCTTTTATTAATTCTCAAAATAAAACCGATAAAATTCAAAAAAAAGAATTTATTTTTTTAAATAAGAGGGTAGACACACCCAACTTTTAACAATACTTGACCCCTTTCAACAATTCTAAAATTCCCCACCCACGTACGGCACCGCCACCCCTTTAACAGCCTTATGCACACACCCCCCACCCTATAACAGCATTACTACCCACTACACCTACCAAAACACCCCTACCTCCACTTGGATTTCAACATGAGACCTCTCCCTTGCATGACTGCACCTTCACCACTCGTCCGTCTTGTTTTGTTCTCCCTTTAATGATATATCGATTTATATATATATATATATTTATTCGTATATTAATATAGTTTTATATTAAATTAAATATATTTAGTTAAATTAATATATATATATATATATATTGTTAGATATATATATATATATATATATATATATTCTTGTATTTGTATATTTATTTGTATATTAATATATATTTATAAGAATAGTTTCAAATACATTTATAAAATATGTTTTCTTATGTGCGTTTATAAATAAATATATATATATATATATAACATATGTACACATGTATATATTATATCCTCCGAATGGCCCAAAGGCCTTCTTTTTATTTTATTATAGATAATCCCCCTTTTAAGGGTTGAAGGGGAACCCGCACATGACCCGTAAGCCCAAGGCACTAGGCCTGACATGACCCACAATACATGACCCGAAGGCCCAGAGGCATACCATGCTCATACATAACCCATAGGCCCAACCCACTAGAACTGCCCCTCCCCAGCATCTTGCATCATTGATCGCCTTAGCTCCCCACCTTGCATTGCTGATAGGCTAGCATTGTCCCGTACAAAGCTGCACGGTGCCTGGTCCCGATGGCGGCTGACATACCCTCTCATTCTTCAAATCTGGTTAGCTCTGCATCTGGTGGCTGCTACTCATGGTGCTTTGATCCTCTTCTGGGGCATGTTCTGTGTGAACTAGGCTACTCCATGGTCTATGTGACCCGAATTCCCTGTTTCCTGGAGGCCTTTGATGACCCGAAGGACCTGGAGACCCGTAGGCAAAAATTGGTGGCCCGAAGGCCCAAATCGGGTGAATAGTTCCAGCTGCTACAGTACCGAACAGTAACTGCTACAGTGACTACTACAGTGCTCCAGAAATTCACGTCCACCTGGTTTTGAACATATTTATATATATTTACATATATTATATATTAATATGTATATTAATATGTTAGAATATATAGATAATATATATGAGATTTTTAATACAAACCCACACAAACAAATTATATAGGAATATAAATATTCATATATTTGTATATTAAATACAATAAATATAATTTTTGACTTAGATAAGGCTTATATATTGAGAAATACATTTTATATGTAAATATTATTTATTATATATCTATAAAATTAATTTTTTATTTATGAAAAATATATATATGTATATATTGTTATATATTTGATTATAAATAACAGTACAATATGAAAAATGATAAAATTTCAAAGTCATAATATCAATATGAATTTAATCCCTAGGAATAAATTTACTCAGCACAAAAAAGGCCAAAAGACCCCCTCAAACGAGGCTGAAATTCCATCGAATGTAAAAAAATTGACATCCCAATTAAAAACTCAGTTTTGGAAGCATTTTGTGTCTCTTTTGCCTCAAAAAAGGCGACATTAGGCCCTCCTTTTTCATCCATTTGTAGAAATCATCACAAACTTCATTTTGATATGTGGTAGAGCTCAAAGGGACACTCAGATCAAAAGTTATGATCAGTTGATGTTTGAGTTACGTTTTCAACTTATTTGAGATCTTTTATTAGTTTTTTGATTTTTTTTCTTAAAATTGATATTAAATGATTATTACTCTATAATAATTAGCACATTATCAATTAATAATATTTTTAAAAATATTTTATAAGCTGTTTTCACTAGATATCTTATATATTAGGTGTAAATGTCTATTTATATATATCTAAAACGTTTTTAAAAAATATATATTATATTTATATCAATATAAATATATTTATATATTTATATATTTATATATTATTTTTAATGATTTTTTTGAAATATACCCTTTATTAGCACTAGTAAAAGTAGCACTGAAAATACCCCCATTTATCAGTGCTACTAAAAAAACACAGATAAAGGGAGTCACTTTAACATCTCTAAAAAATATTTGATAAATGGGGTGCCTTAATCATTGATAAAAATAAATCAATGGTAAAGGAATACATTTAATAGTTCTTTTTTATCACTGTTAAAGGGTGACCCTGTGAAAATACATTTTTTGGTAGTGTTTTATGGTTATTTTAAATTAAAATATATACATATATTTTTTGGAAAACATATGATATCCAATTTATCATTAATTATTTAGATCAAGTTAAAGGGGATCTTTATGTTTTTTTATCTACAATGGAAAACCCTGAAAATGGCATCTAATCTATAATATTGTGAGTTTACCTCTATTGGTAATGAAGGTAATCGCATTATCAATTTTCCTACCTCATTATGGGGTAGTCGGGATCCCTTTTACTGGTTTGCTTATTTTTCCTCCCAACTTGTGTAATGTTGCTTTGGATAATCATTTAATATAAAGCCTAAATTTCCATAATATATATATTTATATATTCCTATATATATATTATTTTATATAATTTGATATAGAAATTTAATTGTATAAAAAAAATTAAGCATATTTTTATATAATATTTATTTTTTAATATATATCTATATATAAATGAATATTAATTATCCATATTAATTAAAATAAAAAATTTATCCATTTTATTTACCATATATAAAAAATATGAATATGTACATACCTACAAAAGTTAAACATATTTTTATATAACATTTCCTTTTTAATATATATATATTAATATATATTAATTATACATTTTAATTAAAATAAAAATTTATCCATTTTATTTACCATATAAAAAAATATGAATATGTAAATACCTACAAAATTTCACCTAGCATTCCCGAGTTCCGAGAGAGGACAACCATCATGGGAAGGGAATAAGGGGAAAATCCCGCACACGTCATTGTGAAGTGTGTCGGGGATAGGAAGCCATGATGTTCTGGAATTTCCATGGGTGTTGTACTACTGTCATGTTTTGCCACCACTGACCGCCACTATCACCTTCGACCACTATCTCTTACCATTGAGTGCTATGATAGAGATTTTTTCCAGCTTCTGCACACCATTGTTTTCAATGGGTTATGGTTCACCAACCCCACCTAATAGCATGGTAGGTGGAACCCATGGGAGAACTACATGGTAGTTGGAAGCCATGAGTGAAGTCCTTAGGTAGGTGGCGGATTGGTGGGAGTTTTTTCAAACTTGACACCTCCCACCATTCCAATTTAAGGAGGGATAGGGGATCTTCCTTCATCATCAATTGAGACAAGAGAACTCTTCCATCCCAGAGAACCTTGATAGCTCCATGTGTGAGGATGAAAGGGAGGTGTGGGAGGGGTAAAATGTAACCATTGTTTTTGTGAAATAAAATGCATGCTTTCCCCCTCCATTCATCTCTATTAGTGGTCAACAAAGCACATCAACTGGTATTAGAGGGATTTCTAGTGAAACGACAATTAGCAGTTGAGTTTTTCTAGTGACTAGAAAATTTGAGTTTCTCATAATCCTATTTTGGAGGAATATTTTGAAATTTTGTGGAGATCCAATTTCAATGGTGAAAATGGTGCTGTAAATGGAGTTAAAACAAGATTCATAGGCTTTTTAAAACTTCTATTAAACATTGGGTGCTACAATACCCCCTTGCTGGATAAGAAGGTATTGTTCCGGCGGTAAGATAATTTCCAGAGAAATTCTGGTAGCTGCTCCGGTTTGCCACGCCAGCACCACGTCATCGCCACTTCATCGAACGACCTCAACCATTGATAATATTTTGATCATATCATGATCAATCAGTGTCTGACTTTGATGATACAAGAGTAGATTACATCATTTCTGAGCATTCATGACCCAACAGTGAGCTCCATTTTTTCATATTTTTCATCTATTTTTTCATAATTGAAATTCCTTGGAGGGACCATCCACGGGAGGTGGTTGTGGGTCCGGAAATGGATGCCAAATCCAAATTAGTTCAATAGATAGAAGGATACCATAAAAAATTCTATCATTGTGGAATGACTGGTCACATGCAGAAGAACTATAGAAGGTTTCTACAAGAAAATGCTCAAAGTATCAATAAACAAAAAATAAATGGAGATGCACACATGACACTCTCTCGTAAAATCATGCTTTTCTACATAGAAAAAGTAGAGATATTCCTTCATAAGTTAAGAGAGGACACATAATGGGTGGTCAATAATGCAATATCATACCACATCACTCCGTATTGTGAGTATTTATTGACTTGTCAAGATGGTGAATTTGGTGGAGTCGAGATGGGAATTACTAGTTTGGTGGAGATTGTTTTCATGAGTGATATCCCAATCAAGATGAAAATTGTATACAAAATCACCCTAATGGATGTTCAACATGTTCCTAGACTTTAACTAAACCTGTTATCATGTATAACCTTTATCGTCAGTGGCATGAAAAAATCTTCAACAATAGAGCATGGAAGCTGTTAAAATGATCCATTGTCATTGCTCGAGGACACATATGCAGTACGTTGAAAAAAACTCATGTGAATACATGTACATAAAACCTCAACACAGTGGAAGGAGAGACCTCATCCAATATGTGGCATATGAGACCCGACCACATGAGTGAAAGAGGGTTATCTAGCATAATGGAGAATAAGTACATCAGTATTGATAAAGATTCATCACTTGATCCTTGTAAATACTACTTATATGAGAATTATCATAGAGTATCATTAAATACTTCTTTATGAAGGAAAAATATCTATTGGAACTCGTGCACACTAATGTATGTGTACCCATGGAGGTGGATTCAATGGGAGGTAACAAATATTTCCTATCCTTTATTGATGATTCATCTTGAAGGGTGTAGGTAATATTCATGTGGAGGAAGGACCAAGTAGTGGACTACTTCATGATGTTCCTTTCCATGTTTTAGTGTGAAAAATAGAAGGATGCTGAAGTGTGTTGATTCATAAAATGGAGGACAGTACACATCTAGGGTATTTGATGCCTATTACAGGAGTCAGGGAATCTGACATGAGAGGACGGTCCCACGCACCCCACAACATAACAGAGTTGTAGAAAGGATGACCCGAAACATCATGGATAAAGTTAGAAGCATGATGAGTTTAGTTAATATCCCTAAAATTTTTTGGGAAGAATATATTAAGGTTGCATGATACCTCATCAATAGATCAACATTAGTCCTGCTGAATTTTGAGATCACATAGAAGAGATGGTTTGGTAAACATCACTCTTAATCTAATTTCGGATTATTTGGATGTTTGGTATTTTCACATGTATCCAAGGAGCTCATGAAGAAGCTAGATGTGATATATAATCCATGAATATTCATAGACTATAGAGATGAGGAGTTGAGATAAAAGCTTTGGGACCCGAAGGAGAATAATGTGATCAGAAGAAAAGATGTAGTGTTCCATGAGAACCAGATTATTGAGGACATTAAAAATCATAGAATGAATCAAAGGGAAAGCGTCAAGGACTCAATTCATAATCCAACACCTGTTCCAGGACCACCTGTCAATGAAGATGAGGTGTAATAAGTATGATTGGTAGTGTACTAGGAGCCAATGGAAGAGGATATTGAGTAGGGGAGACTCAATCCTCTCTATAAGAAGTTGCAAAACCATCACATGATCTTGGTGATGTTGTGCCTCCGAAATCTAAAATTTCATAGGTTTGAAGATCTTCATGAGCGAGGATTCCATCAACAAAAGATTTAGAGTAAGATTACCTCTTTCTGACTAATGAGGGGTGGGACAAAAGGACACCAAGAAGCAGTGTCTCATCCTGAAAAACTCAAGTGTTTTCATGAAATGGAGGATAATCTGGAGTCTTTGATTAATAACCAATCATTTGATTTGGTGGAATTACCCAAAGGTAATAATAAACTAATGAAACATTTGGTGTTTGGGCTCAATAAGGACGATAGAAATAAGGAGTTCAAGCACAAAGCTCAGTTTGTGTTCAAGAGATTCCTTCATAATAAAAGGAGTTGACATTGATGAGATTTTTTCACCCATCGTGATGATGTATTCAATCTGAGTTTTTTCTTGAATTGGTAGCCATCTTGGACTTGGAACTTTAATATATGGATGTGAAGATAAATTTTATTCATGGTGACCTCTCCGAGGAGAACTAGATGAGGTATCCAGAAGCTTTGGAGGTTTATAGACGATAAAAACTCGTCTTCAAATTGAAGAAGAGTTTGTACATACTGAAATAGTCTCCCAGATAGTGGTACAAGGAGTTTGGCTCATTTACAGAGAGTCATGGATACAAGAGGAAACATAAGGACTAGTGTTTTCACTTATAGATATTTCAAGATTGTAATTTTTTGGCCTTCTAATCTACGTTGATGACATGTTGATCATTAAGAATGATGCAACGAAGATCAACATGTTGAAGAAGGATTTATCCATGTCTTTTGATATGAACTACTTGGGAGAAGCTCAACATATTTTTTGGTTGAAAATAATTCATGACATAAAGAGGATGTTTTTATTTGTATCTTAGGAGAAGTATGTTGAGCGTGTCATGAAACATTTCAATATGGAAAAAGACAAACCTATGAGCATTCATCTTCTCATCAATTTGAAGTAGAGTAAGAGTTCATGCTCTTCATCCCTGATGCAATCAAGGAGATGGAGATGGCAGTATACTCCTCAGTAGTTGGAAGAATTATGTACATTATGGTGAGTACGAAAACTGAAATTTCTCATACAGTGAAAATCAAGAGCTGTTTTCTCTCCAATCTCTGGAAGCATCACTGGGATGTAGTCAAATGGATTATAAGATATTTTAAATATACTTTAAAGCTACTCTTGTGCTATGGGGGAGCCGAACCTATAAGGTCCCAGCCTTAAAACTTACTTAATATTGAATTAAATAAATAATTCACATTGAGGATATTTTCATGGTTTAGAGTTTTATAGAATTAGGACATAACTATTAAATCTCAAAAGATTACAAAGTAGATACTTCTAATAAGTTTCCATAAAATAAAAACTCTTAAAAAGAAACATGTCTAGTTCCATGTTCTAGATAGCATGACTTACCCTTGATCTCATCCTTGACCCTATTCCACATTAAGTCCTGTGAAAAACATTTCAAACAAACACTTGGGGTGAGCATAAAAAGCTTAGTAAGGGTTACATAAAGCATGAAAACTGTTATTTTTTCAAAACAACAAGTAAACCATGTATACATTATCAAAGTAATACTTTTCACCTTTATGAAGTATTAAAAACTCTTCCCTAAATAAAAGATCATTACTTACCCTTTTGTAACCAAAAGATTTCCATAAAACCCATATAAAGAACACCTAACAAATAAAGGTAACTAGGGACATAAACATACTTAAATGGAATAACCATACAGTCGACTTCCACACATATCACTTAATGGAATAGCCATATGGATGACTTACATACCCAATGCATTTGAGGTTATAACGTAACCACCCGTCCTGGTATTCATAGCACCACCCATCATATGTCCAAGTACCATTACATAAAACAATTATAAAGGAAAGAAAACATTTCCACATTTAAAGCACAATATAACACTTAAATATATTGACATAACAAATCCAATATCAAAATCATTTTCAATACCAAAATACATAAAATAGTATATGGTATTTATTTACTTTTAAAAAAATAACGGCTTGTTGAGGAAGCCAACGATCAAATAATACTCATGGCGGCGGAAAGGTCGTTGTCACCACGTACATTAAAAAGAAACATACTTTTTGTCGTTTAGTAAAGCGCTTCGTATAGAAAATATTCATTTCAAATAAAAGTATAAGTCAAAGGGGTTTATACACCGTATAAAAGAAAGTTGTGTATAAAACAAAATATGCCTCAATGAAAGGAGATTGAGACGAAGTCCCTTACAAAGAAGGTGTCCTTGGATTAAGGATAAATCAATTACATAATTATGTGTGACGAATGAATACACCAAATATAAGTGGATATTAAGTGTAAAACAATCAGAGGTTATTCAGACATATTCATACAATGACATATTCAAGGAGTACAAGCTTATCCCAAAGAATAAAAATTTGGTTAAGAAGTTCCCTTGCAAAAATTCGACAGCCTAATGGTGTCACTTCAAAAATTCAGAAAAAGAGTTGATGAGAGATAAAAAGGGTATCTCATCACTTGGACATAAAATTTAAATCAACAAGGATATATAATAACATATCCCAACATAATAGTATTTGAAATATAATACATAACTAAATAAGTCTTTTAAAAAGTGGAGTGTGAAAGGTTCCCTTACCGAGTTGGGCAACTTTCAAAACATACACCCCATTGAAGAAGGGTCATATAATGAATATGAAAATACCCATAAATGAAATTATATTACACAAAGAGTATAATAATGGTAATTACAAACACCACTCAAAGTAAATTGTGGACAATATAGCATAAATCTCATGGGACTAAAAATGAGATGAAAAATCCCTTACGAAAACTCGGCAGCCTAACGTGGCCACTTAAAACTTACAAAAATGGATTGATGAGATCAAATAGGTCTCTCATCATATTAAAATAAAATGTACAGAAATATGGATATAAAATAACCTCCCAATCATAAGAAATATGAGCTTAAAAGGAATGACATAAAAAGTGTACTTAAAAAGAAAGAGAGAGGTTAGATCTCTTACGAATATTCGGTAACCTAACGGCGCCACTCAAAACTTCCAAAATAGATTGATGAGAGAAAATAGGGTCTCTCATCAAATTAACATAAAAATTAAATTAGGAGTAATATAAAATAACATCTTAATCATAATAAAGATGAGCTTAAACGGAATGACATAAAAGAGTGTACATAAAAAAGAAAGAGAGGGGTAGGATCCCTTACCTCGTATCTGACTTGACTCAATCATTATTTAATATCCTGAATAATAAACATGAGTTAATTTCTACTTGATTAAGAACCTTTTATCAAGTTCATTATTCCTTTTATATCACTTATTACCATGTCATGAACACTATGTAATTATTTAAGTTAATAACGGTCGTTTTAACGATCATTGCTACTTGAGTCAAAAATAAACTCTTTATAATTACAATTTTGTTCATGGGGTAAAATATCTATTATATCTAGAATTATATATTCATTATGTAGATATCATATATATCATATATATCCATTATATACATGCATTTATAATATTACGTAACATTTAGAGGTAAGAAATGAAACGCACCGTTCATGGAGATGGTAAGACGTACGTACGCATGGATGCTACTTCCATTTCTATTTCATATTTAATGGAATTAAAACACAATGATACATAATAGTATTATAATTCCAGTATGTTACCATATATTATATCATTAAAGCTATCCTTTATATGTACCACATATGGTATTAACGAATCAAATCACTTTGAGGGGGCGGTAGTCCGCACTTCCTAAAATGAAGATATCGTGTTTACCCATAATGGAGACCATAAAGTTATTACATAAATGAAAATATACATAAGTTTCAGGAAAACATAAACATATTATATATAATATATAAATATAGTGACATCTTAATTTCCACCTTTGAAGGTGTTAAAAGAATATTGAACAATCATCTTTTCGTGAGTCAGAAATTCACCATCCACAGAAACAGTATGTTCTTTAACCATTAGATGTAGGTGTGTGTAAGTGTAGCTCTAATACTTCTTATAAAAAAAACCTAGTATATGTAATATACTGTTATTGTTACAAAATAAATAAATAAAAAGAGTTTAGGGGGTTGGAGAATCAAAATAAAACAAAAGATCACAAGTGAAGATGTTACCTTAAAATCGGGTAACTCCCTTTGGTTTGAACCAAAAGGGTTTTTTTAAGAGCTTACTTCCTAAGGTAAGGCTTCTAGGATGAGGATAGGGGTGTGGATAGACAAAATGATCAGATATTGGCCGAGCCAAATGCTTGAGAGGTGTGGGTAAGAAGGTATAGGTGGGGGCTTTTATAAGAGGAGAGGAGGGGCACTCTTGGAAAAGTATAAAATGTTACATTATTTTCAAATGTGTTTCAGATTTTAAATGTCCCACATTGATTTATTTCGAGGATAAGGTTATAAGAGTTATAAATACACCCATCCAATAGGATTTTGACATGTTAAGGTCTTAGATTTTACATTATCTTTCCATTTTATTTAAATCGTTAAATAATGAGGTAAGTGTTGTATCATCATTATGTCATAAATATTTTAATTTAGTTAATGTCCGAAAATTATAAAAAAAATACTATGATGTAGATAATATTTTTATATTTCCAATTACTATTTATATTCAAACATATGACTTGTATAACCCCATATAAAAATTGTTTTATTAGAACAATACATGTTTGTGTCATTTTTACTTTTACTTTAAATAAAAGGTATAAATGTCATTATCTTACCCAAGTGGCTCCATGGGGTCCCAAAAATCAACCCATGGTTTTTATTGGTCGTACATGACTCCTCCAATAGGGTTAGGACAAGTGTCAAGATATTTTCAATTTTATTATAATATCATTTTTACTTTAAATCACACTAATTACCTTTAATCGCGATTAATAAAACTTAAAAGTTACTTCTCATCATAAATTATTTTCATCCCATTGAACCACATTTTACTTAATAATGAAAATCATTTATATTGGATTTTTTAAATTCAAATCACAGAAGTGTTAAAGTTCCATTTAAATGAAAACCCAGTTTTTTTAACTACCACTTTGTGGTTTCACTATTCATAAAAATTAAGGTTTTTCAGAAAAAAACCAAAAATTCACCCTAATCTATATTTGATATTCCAAATTAAAAAATTATTTCTACTTTACCAAATTCATAACATAGAAGTTTCATTATTTAATTTTATAATTAAATCCTGATGTCAAATAAAATAGTGTGTTTTTGAGAAACAATATCTATCCAAAGATTGAAACCCGTTTATGTCCAATCTCAAGGTGATATTAATTTCAATTTCCACCATTGGAGTAAATGGTAAAAATATATTCTAATTTCACTTTAAAACCAATTCAAAAGACAATCTAATCATATAAATAAATTATATTAAAAATGGGTTTTGAATTAAAATACAACATTTTTCACTATTCATAAAAAATGAACTTTATCGGAAAAATACAAAAAAATTACACAAAGTAAATTTTGATGTTCTGATTCCAAAGAGTAATTTTTTTTTGTCAAATATAACACATAAAATTTTCAAAAAGTGTATTTAAAAGAGGTTCTCCATCAAAAGGCGGTTAACTGACCTTTTAAAGCATATTAGAATGTTTACGCTTAAAGTTGGATTCATTCGCATTTTTAATCCTCTAACATTTATTGTAAAAAGTAAAATAATTTGACAAACATATATAATCATTTTTTAGTTAGTTCTGTTCATTCCCATCATTACAACTATGTGGTGTTAACTACCATTTAAAATAAAATTATTTTATTATTAGAGTCCAACGTAAGATTTCAAAGGAACTCGTTGTTGCGTATTGGGTAAGACATCGAGCATAGTGTTCCCTTTAAATTAATGTTGACATTTTATTCACAAATAGGGATAAATATAAAAATTTCATATTCTTTATTTACCTGGGGTGTTACATCCTTCCCCCCTTTTGGGAATTGCGTCCTCACAATTTTAAAACAGGGATCAGAAACATCATTAAAAGTCCCACATTAGAACAAGATTCTGTAAAACAATCACTTTAAAATAAAGAAAGAGAAGTACAGAGGTCACCCGAGTTAACCCATACTACGATTACATGTAGGAAAACATGGATATTGAAGAAAAAGGAAAGGGTCATGTTCTGATGGAGAGTGACAGAAAACATGTTTAGGAGAAAGTTAACCACAAGAAAATCACAAACTTGTGGTGGGTTAAACGGTATTTGATTCCCCAGTAGGAAAATTTAATAGAAAACATTTTTGTTTTACGTTACTTTTCACTGGGGAATTTATTTTTGATCTTAATGAAACATACTTACTTGTCATGTTGACTTTCGACTTTAACTAGATTTCTTAAACAAACTCATACTTTTCCAAAATGTTGAGTATTTAGGAAGTCTTATTCACATTAAGAGTACTATAATAAACTTCCAGAGATTCACCTAATCCAAAAAAAAGAACTATATATTTTCCATGTCTTTAGATCTCAACCAAAAGAAAACCAAAATGTTTATTACAAGATCAGATAATACCCAAAAAGGTTATTTTTTTACAAAACGAAAAACTACTCCTAATATCCAAAAATTTTCAAACAAAACCCAAAGTTCAACAAAGACCATTAAATAAACATTTATCCATAAAATTCTTCAATGTAAACCCAACTAATATTGAAACCCAAATATTTTAAGGATTTAGTCACATAGTCTTCCAAGGTACAAATTAACACTTATCCCCAAATAACATCAGTTGCTCTAAAATTCTCATATTGATAAGTAATGAACTTAATCACATATCCTCCATGATAGGTTAATAATTTCCACAGATAACCCCAAATAAACTTACTCCTAATTCATAAAATCATCTAACTAAAAATAATAAGTCATACTAACCAGGGACTTCACATAGTCCAGTGGTAGGAAATAAATACGAGTCACACTTTGGCTGTGGGTTCGATTCCCGCAGCTTTGTCCGACGCGACGGGTTGTCACACGGTCTGCGTGTTGTCCTTTTTATAAAACTCCAAAAATAACCCTAACATGATTTAACCTCAAAAGTTTCCTTATACCTCTCATTTTCATCCATATTCATTATGATCTCATCATCTTAATTCTTGAAGTCTAATTTCACCACCAAAAGATAAAATAAAATGATTCCCAAAATGAATAACAACATACCTTGATCATGGCATCCACTCAGTTTCATCGTCATCTTGTTCACGTAGGTAGAAGTCCCATGCATTAAAAAAATGATTTAGAGACCCTTCAAAATCATTTTCTTCCTCCATCAAAATACACCTTGTACAACATGGGTCATATGGGTGTTCACAGAAAAACAGTTTTGGACAATAATCATGTATGAAATATAATTCCAAAACATCTGATAAAACATGATTTCTATAAAATAGTCAGACAGAATTTGAGTTGAAACCTTCAATTATTGGTCCTTTTAAAATACCATAAGTATGTGCTGAGAGACTATATTTTAAAATCAAATAAAAATAGTTTTCACAAGGTTCTCCTTCCTCGGCACCATTTTTAAAATCATAATATGACTCAAATTATTATGATAAGGTAAAATATTTGAAAATACCTTGATAATATTTACATTTCTTGAAAATATGAGAATATTGTGAAAATAGTATTTGTATAAATACAACCCATGATCCATGATGATAACGAGGTATAGTGGAGGTGTTTGATATCTCAAACAACTGCTTGCAAGTGAGTTGTATGCTAGAAAAAGTTTCACAATCATCCGAACATGACTTTTTAATAATTATTGAAAGCATGTCATGAGGAAGAGATAGGAATGTCATTTGATATCCTCCTCCTTCCATTCGTAACTAACTTTACTTGACCTGAAAAAAGTTATAAAACAAGGATTTAACTAAAATAATCAATATAGGGACAAACAATGTGTCTAACAAAAACTCCTAATCCCTAAATTTGTCTAAACCGACCTTTGATACCAACTATAAGGCCCAGGCCTTAAACCTTACTTAATATTGAATTAAATGAATAATTCACATTGAGGATCTTTTCGTGGTTTAGAGTTTTACAGAATTAGGATATTACTATTACATCTCAAATGATTACAAAGTAGATACTTCTACTATGTTTCCATAAAATAAAAACTCTTTAAAAGAAACATGTCTAGTTCCCTGTTCTAGATAGCATGACTTTCCTTTGATCCCATCCTTGACCCTATTCCACATTAAGTCCTGTGAAAAACATCTCAAAAAAACTTGGGGTGAGTATAAAAAGCTCGGTATGGGATACATAAAGCATAAAAACTGTTAGATTTTCAAAAAAACAAGTAAACCATGTATACTTTATCAAAGTACTACTTTTCACCTTTATGAAGTATTACAAACTCTTCACTGAATAAAATATCATTACTTACCCTTTTGTAACCAAAATATTACCATAAAACCCGTATAAAGAACACCTGACATATAAAGGTAACTTGGGACATAAACATACTTAAATGGAATAACCATACGGTCGACTTCCACACATATCACTTAATTGAATAGCCATACGGCCAACTTCCATACCCAATGCATTGGAGGTTATAACGTAACCACTCGTCCTGGTATTCACGGCACCACCCGTCATATGTCCAAGTACCATTACATAAATCAATTATAAAGGAAAGAAAAATATTTCCACATTTCAAGAACAATATAACACTTAAATATATTGACATAAAAATCCATTATCAAAATCATTTTCAGTACCAAAATACATAAAAGAGTATATGGTATTTCTTTACTTCTAAAAAAATAATGGCTTGTTGAGGAAGCCAAAGATCAAATAATACTTGCAGAGGCGAAAAGGTCGTTGTCAACGCGTACATTAAAAAGAAACATACTTTTTGTCGTTTAGTAAAGCGATTTGTATAGAAAATATTCCTTTCGAATAAAAGTAAAAGTCAAAGGGGTTTATACACCGTATAAAATAAAGTTGTGTATAAAACAAAATATGCCTCAATGAAAGGAGATTGAGACGAAGTCCCTTACAAAGACGGTATCCTTAGATTAAGGATAAATCAATTACATAATTATGTGTGATGAACGAATACACAAAATATAAGAGGATCTTAAGTTTAAAACAATCAGAGGTATTCACACATATTCATAGAATGACATATTCAATGAGTACAAGTTTATCCCAAAGAATCAAAATTGGGTTAAGAAGTTCCCCTGCAAAAATTCGACAGCCTAACGGCGTCACTTCAAAAATTCAGAAAAAGAGTTGATGAGAGATAAAAAGGGAATCTCATCACATGGACATAAAATTTACATCAATAAGGATTTATAAGAACATATCCCAACATAATAGTGTGTGAAATAAAATACATAACAAAATAAGTCTTTTAAAAAGAGGAGTGTGAAAGGTTCCCTTACCGATTTGGGCAACTTTCAAAACATACACCCCATTGAAGAAGGGTCATAAAATGAATATGTAAATACCAATAAATGAAATTATATTAAAAAAAGATTGTAATAATGGGAATTACATACACCAATCAAAGGAAATGGTGTAAAAGGTAGCATAAATCTCACGGGACTAAAAGTGAGATGAAAAATCCCTTATGAAAACTCGGAAGCCTAACTGCGCCACATAATGCTTCTAAAAATTGATTGATGAGATAAAATAGGGTCTCTCATCATATTACAATAAAATATAAGGAAATTGGACTATAATAGAACCTCCAAATCATAAGAAAGATGAGCTTAAAAGGAATGACATAAAAGAGTGTACTTAAAAAGAAAGAGAGAGGTTAGATCTCTTACGAAAATTCGGCAGCCTAACGGCACCACTCAAAACTTCCAAAATGGATTGATGAGAGAAAATAGGGTCTCTCATAATATGAACATAAAAAGTACAGAAGGATTAATATAAAATAACATCCCAATCATAAGAAATATGAGCTTTAAAGGAATGACATAAAAGAGTGTACTTAAAAAGAAAGAGAGGGGTAGGATCCCTTACCTCATATCCGGCTTGACTCGATCGTTCTTTAATCTCCTGAATAATAAATTTGAGATAATTTATACTTTTATTAAGAAAAATTTTTCAATTTCATTATTCCTTTTATATCACTTAATACCATGTCATTAACACTATGTAATTATTTATGTTAATAATGGTCATTTTAACGATCATTGCTACTTGAGTCAAAAATAATCTCTTTATAATTACAATTTTGTTCATGGGGTAAAAGATACATTATATCCATAATTATATTCATTATTTAGATATCATATTTATCATATTTATCCATTATATACATGCATTTATATTATTACATAACATTTAGAGCTAAGAAATGAAATGCACCGTTCATGGAGACGGTAAGCCATACGTATGCATGAACGCTACTTCCATTTCTATTTCATATTTAATGGAATTAAAAAATAATGATACATAATAGTATTATAATTCCAGTATGGTAACATATATAATATCATTAAATCTATCCTTTATACGTACCACATATGGTATTAACGAATCAAATCACTTTGATGGGGCGTAGTCCGCACTTCCTAAAATGAAGATATCATGTTTACCCATAATGGAAAACATAATGGTATGCCATAAATGAAAAAATACAGAATATTAAGGAAAAAATAAACATATTATAAATCATATATAAATGTAGTGACATCTTAATGTCCACCTTTGAAGGTGTTAAAAGAATATTGAACAATCATCATTTCGTGAGACAGAAATTCCCCATCCACAGAAACAGTATGTTCTGTAACCATTAGATGTAGGTGTGTGTAAGTGTAGCTCGAATAATTCTTATAAAAACATCATAGTATATGTAAGATACTGTTTTGGTTACAAAATAAATGAATAAAAAGAGTTTAGGGGGTTGGAGAAGAAAAATAAAACATAAGTGTACAAGTGAAGAAGTTACCTTAAAATTGGGTAACTCCCTTTAGTTTGAACCAAAAGGGTTTATTTAAGAGCTTCCTGCCTAAGGTAAGGCTTCTAGGATGAGGATAGGGATGTGGAGAGACAAAATGTTCCGATATTGGTAGAGCCAAAGCCTTGAGAGGTGTGGGTGAGTAGGTAGAGTTGGGAGCCCTTTATAAGAGGAGAGGAGGGGCACGCTTGGAAATGTATAAAATGTTACATTATTTTCAAATGTGTTTCGGATTTTAAAGGTCCCACATTAATTTATTTCGAGGATATGGTGATAAGAGTTCTAAATCCACCCATACAATATGTTTTTGACATGTTTAGGTCTTATATTTTACATTACCTTTTCATTTTATTTAAATCGTTAAATAATGAGGTAATCGGTGCATCATCATTATCTCATAAATAATTTAATTTATTTAATGTCCAAAAATTATAAAAAAAATACTATGATGTAGGAAATATTTTTAGACTTCCAGTTAATATTTATAGTCAAAACTCGTACCTATATAAACCCATGTAAAAATTGTTTTATTAAAACAATACATGTTTGTGTCATTTTTTACTTTTACTTTAAATAAAAGGCATAAATGTCATTATCTTACCGATGTGGCTCCATGGGGTCCCACAAATCTACCCATGGGTTGTCTTGGTCGGCCATGACTCATCCAATAGGGTTAGGACAAGTTTCCAGAGATTTTCATATTATTATAATATCATTTTTACCTTAAATCACACTAATTACCTTTAATCGCGATTAATAAAACTTAAAAGTTACTTTTCATCAAAAATTATTTTCATCTCATTGACCGAAATTTTACTTAATAATGAAAGTAATTTTTATTTGATTTTTTAAATTCAAATCACATAAGTGGTAAAGTTCCATTTAAACGAAAAAAATCAGTTTTTGTAACTACCACTTTGTGGTTTCACTATTCATCAAAAATTAAGGTTTTTCAGAAAAATACCAAAAATTCACCCTAAGCTATATTTGATATTCCGAATTCAAAAATGATGTCTATTTTACCAAATTCATAACATAGATGTTTCATTAATTAATTTAATAATTAAATCCCGCTGTCAAATCAAATAGCGTTTTTTTAAGAAACAATATCTATTAAAAGATTGACACTCATTTATGTCCAATCTCAAAGTGATATTAATTCCAATGTCCACCATTGGATTAAATGGTAAAAATATATTATAATATCACTTTAAGTCCAATTCAAAAGAAAATCTAATCATATAAATAAATTAGATTAAAAAGAGGTTTTGAATTAAAATACAACATTTTTCACTATTCATAAAATAATGAACTTTATCGGAAAAATACCAAAAATTTACACAAAGTAAATTTTGATGTCCCGATTCAAAAGAGGAATTTTATTTTGTCAAATATAACACATAAAATTGTCAAAAAGTGGATTTAAAATAGGTTCTCCATCAAAAGGAAGTTAATCAACCTTTTAAATAATATTAGAATGTTTACGCTTAAAGTTGGATTCATTCGCATTTTTAATCCTCTAAAATTTATTGTAAAAAGTAAAAATATTTGACAAACATATATAATCATTTTTTAGTTAGTTCTCTTCATTCCCTTCATTACAACAGCGTGGTGCTAACTACCATTTAAAATAAAATTATTTTGTTATTAGAGTGCAACGTAAGATTTAAAAGGAACTCGTTGTTGCGTATTGGGTAAGCCATCAAGCATAGAGTTCCCTTAAAGTTAATATTAACATTTTACTCACAAATAGGGACAAATATAAAAATGCCATATTCTTTATTTACATGGGGTGTTACAAAACCTCTCTTGGAGGGATATACATATTCATATATGGCTAGAGATTATGATATCATGAATTCTACATTAGGATACATCTATAATATTTTAGGAGAATCTATATCATGGTAGTCAATGATGCAGAAGTGTATTGATTTATCCACGAAGAAGCAGAGCACAATGTTTCTTTAGAATATGGAAAAGGGATTTTGTGGCTAAAGCATTTTCTCCATGATATTGGATTCATCCATAATGATTACATGGTTCATTGATATATTCAAATTTATTTGGACTTTAGCAATAACACTAGGTACCATTCCAGGTCAAAGAAGATTGAAATTCTCAATCTTTTTATATGTGAAGTGATGGATCAAAAACGGCTATGACTTGTGAAGATCCACCTAAAGGAGAAAACGAAGGACATGTTTAAAAAGGTGGTTTCTTGAGAGAAGCTATACCTTTACAGATTCTCTAGTAGATTGTAGTTGGAGGGGGAGAATTGATGGATATTTTTTCCAACTTTTTTCCACCATTACTGTCAAAGGTAGATGGTGCACCAACCCCACCTAATAGAATGGTAGGTCGCACCAATGGGAGAATTCCATGTTAGGTGGAAGCCATGAGAGAATTATTTTGATATGTGGGGGACTGGTGGGAGTTGTATGAAACTTGACACCAAACTCCATGCCTATTTATGGAGGGACAGGGGAGAATCCTTCATCATTAGTTGATCCAAGAGAGCTCTTCCATCCAATAGATCATTGATAGCTCCATGTATGAGTAAGAAAGGGAGGTGTGGAAGGGTTACATTGTAACCATTTTTGTGTGCAATAAAATTCATTCCTTCTCCTTACATTCATATATATTAGTGGTTAGATAACCACAACATGATACCAGTCTTTCTATGTCCAGGGGTGCACTGATATTGTTAGCTATAACCAAGCCATACCGTCATTTCCCCCGACCACCTACAACCGTCGATCCCTCCAACCGTCACATGCTATCGCTTGGGATTCCTCACCACTCTTTGATAATAATAGCCACTATTGATTCTTGATACCATTCCATGCCTTTGTTACGACCAGCATCTGTTCCCTGCTAATATTGTAGTTGGTACCAATAACCATAACTATTTCCTTCTATCTCCAGTTGTGACCATTCTCTCATACTACCAAGTATATATCTAACACTATGTGGCACCATTCCACGAAAACTATCACCCTTAGAGCCACCTGAATAGTTCAAGGAATGCATAAATTGTCATTGTATCGTAGTATCCTCTAAAACTCTATACTCTCCATTGATGGGTATCGATAATACCATGGGGAAGACCTATTAATGATGATATTGAAAACCACTACTAAAACCACCATGAAAAAATGAGTTTAAATCAAAACATCTTGAACCCCATGTCGACATCCAATAGACGAAATGAATGAATGAACAAGGGGGAGTTCGAATGAGAAACTACAAATCCCTATGAGTGGTTGGAATAAGGATTCCAAAACCTAAAACATTAGAGGAATTCATACACAAAAGGGGAATAAAACATGAGATAATAATTATTACATAGGATGTAATAGTTATGAATTTAATATGTATATGATGTATATTAAATTGGTGGAGCCATAAAATTAATCCCCATAATACATGGGATATTTTTTCCAAAGAGACACCAATAAAGACCATGATCATATAACTTGGTAGGTCATGCTAAATCTGGGTGACTCTGGGTCATCTTGTGTATGACAAGAAAGTAGTGTGTGACTCTCAATTATTCTACGGGTTTGTCAAGCTAATGTTGGGTGTCATTATTAGATATGTAATATATATATAGTATTATTTTATATATATAGTGTATATTTAATTACATGTATTTGATTCATGTAATGAATGTATTAATTATATGCGATAATATATATATATATATATATATATCTGTGTGTGTGTGTGTATTTCTCCCAAATGGTTTAATTTTCAGTTATAATCTATTATGTAGTAATTAATTGGCATGACCAATCATAGAATAGGATTCAATGAATTAGGAGAGTAAATATATATGGACACATTAATATGGAAAAAATGTTTTCATTTAATGAAATGTTTCATGGATGTCTATATAAAGGGATGTGATCCATCTTTTAAATATAAACTATTGCAGATAGGCCTCCCATTTCTCTCTTCGTCACACAATATTTTTCATTGTCTCAAATGAAGGCACTAAAACCCCTTCAACAATTGGGTATTCTCATGATATGATCATGAATATATTAGTCGATGTACCCCCCTAAGAGGCAAGGTTCTTTTTTTACTACTATGTTATTTTTATCAAGCATTGTCCTTCACCAAGAATGAAGAAAACTGTAGTCGTTGATGATTTCTGAGTAAACTATTTATCCAGTTTATTTACATATTGATTCTCAATGATAGATATTAATGTGTTTGGGTTGTCTTCCACTGAACATGGTCATGTGATGATCATAAAAACCCCAAATACTAGTATCAGAGGTGCATACTTATTTAACAAATCAATGTATTTTTTAATTTATGAAAAATAATGTTTAATAGTAAAATATGAATTTTCTCATGCCTTGAAAATAATTTGAAATGTTCATATATATTACACTTGTTTATATGAAATAAAGTGAAATATATATTTTAATCAAGAGGATTCAATTTTCAATTGAATTATGTTATTTATAAATAGTTTATAAATAATGAAAAAGGTATCATGAAATTTTTATATATAAATTTATAATAGTGTTTTATACATTTGTTAACTATAAAATGTTTATGGTTAATTGTTATATATTTTTTTATGGTGTGATTTATGATATAGAAATAAATAGTTTATTTAGTAATATTAAAAGACAATTTATAAAGAGTTTATAAATTCCAACATATATGATATTTTGATTATATAAAAATTTATATAATAGATATTGAATTATAAAATTATTATAATTCATGAAATATCATATAAATTCCATTTAATATAAAATGTGAAGGGATCATATAGATAAGAATATAAAATTTTTGTCTTCTTACTAATTTATAAAATGTTTATAATTACCATATATTTATGAATAGTTCATAAATGTATTATATTTTGGAAAATAAATAAATTTTTCATTTATTAAACTTCCTTAATATTAATTTTTAGTTGATAATTAGTTAATTTTTATTTGTTCAAATCAAAGGGGATTTATTTGGATGTTATTTTTTTCCACATCAAAATGTTTTTAGATAATTAATACTATCAAATATTAAATAATAATTAAGTATATAATATTATGAGTATATAAATTGTTTACATAATAGAAATTGAATTAAAAAGAGTTTAAAATTCATATAATATTATATATTAAAAATGGAAATTTCTTATTATAAAAAATATGAAGGAATTTCTATTGGAAAGAATATAAAGAGTTTATATTCAAAATTATGGAATTTCTATTATATTAAAGGTGAAATTCTAAAAGTGTTTTTAATTAGATTTTATTTATGATGTTTTTCATAATTGTTAATCTCATGATTAAATATTTGAATTTTTCATTTATTTAAATATTATTCCCTATTTTTTTCATAGTTATAAATAATTTATATTATGAATAACATTATGAAAAAATTTATATGATGAATTGCTTCTAAGATATATCCTTTCATATCATGCTAGGTTTGATATAATAAAGTTTAGTTTCCATCTACCTTGAACTAAGTGTATAATTTTAGTTAGGATCTTGGGATTTTTTGTTGGGAATAGTTTGTGCATATTAGGTGTTAATGTTTTCATGAATTGGATTCTCTCTAGAGGAAATTATCCCCAAGTAGAGCGACTTGGGTTCATACCACATACTTTCTTGGAGTTTCTCCTTGTTTAAGAAATTGAATGAGGTTGACAATATATCACTCTCATCTTACTCATGTGGAGTTTTCCAATCTCATATATCTTTATGCATTTACATGAAGTGTTCATGTACCTTATGCATATGATGAATATGTATATGTATTAATATACATAACTTCTCTTTTTGTGTGATTAACATAAACTTGTGGGTTGCGTAAATAGTTACATATTAATGTGGTGTGATCAAATTAATTTGGTTGTTGTAGTAGAGATTCCAAAACTAAATCACTAAAATCATACAAAAATTGAAATGGGACAAGACAGGAGAACATAATGATTACATATAATGTAGTAGTTATGAATTTAATATGCATATCATGTATAATAAATTTGCGAGTTCTTAAAATAAAAAACCCCCAAAATACTATGTGTTAGATTCCTTCCAAAGAAACACTTTTCAGGACCTTAATCATCCAACTGGGTAGGTCATGCAAAAGTTGAGTGCTTTTGGGTTATTGGGTAAGGAAAGAAAGTAATGCATGACTCTAGATAATTCTATCTACGGTTCATTCGAAATCTGGGTGCCCCTGGGTCGTCCTTTGTTAGCATGTTTATGGAATTATATTTGGGTTACAATACCAGGGGTCCCTAATAGGATTAGGTTACAAGAGGAATAGATTTAATTGAATCCATGTATGTATTTGGATAAAGGTTTATCCATTCAACTATCTAAGAATCAAAACTATTGTAATTGTGATGATGACCAACCTAAATAGCTATGTGATGGAATAAATGATTAATCAACCTAGATTTTAGTAAAATATGGATCTTGGATCACTAAATGTATACGGTGTATGGATTCGTAAATTTTATTGGGAAAACAATCATTAAAATCCCTTAATGAAAAGATAGAAGATATGATTTACATATTATTAAAAGTTCTTTTGTAGATAAATTCATTATCAACATCTAACAAAACATCATATTAATCCTTGAAATAAGGAGCTTAGTGTATGAAAATCCAAAGGTATGTAGCTTAAAAAAATTTCTTGAGAAAGAGAGTTATTCTATGTGTACGAAAAATTCATTCCTGAGTAACCAAGTGTTAAAGTTGTTCAATAAATAAATTTATTTTCTTATGGAATCCTAAAATATTTAATTTATGGTCTCAAAGGAATTTAATTAATAATTTACCTAAGGAATTCTAGTCTCCTACACTCAATATGATTTGGTATGCCCATGATATTAAATAAGATGGAATATGTTTGGAATGAGTGAACAATTCCTAAAATAGATTTTTTTGGTTATGGAATTCATAATATTTTCATTTATAGAAATTTTAGGACAATGTGAATGAGTTAAATTAAAATTTACCAAATATTCTAAAAGTGCTGAGAAATGATGGACTAGGAATATAATTTTTGGATTATAGTTCTATATAGATAGTATAATTGGGTTAAAGTTCAAACCAGAAGAACAAAAGTTAGTTGAAAAGTTCAGCAATGCTTCTTCAAGAAGAAAATCAAGTTCATTGAAACCTATGGATTTCATGAATGAATAGTTATAAATCAATACGATTGTATTATCCAAAATATACCTGAAGAAGTATGGGAAATTCATGGAATGTCCATTATAGGTACAAATGCTATATAAATTAATTCATTGGTTTCGAATAGTTTTTGATACCAATTATATGATTCATAAGTGTTGTAAATATACAAGAATTTAAAATCAAATGAAGAATTGATTGAGCATGTAGATTTCATTCAAATGATGAAGTAAGCAGTCACTACATAGAGAATTTGAATATAAAGGAATGTATAAAACTCGAAGGAATATAAATAATAAACATGTATCTTCATCTCATTTTACTTATATAATAAGAGATGATGTTTAATGAAAAATATTTTTTATGATGTGATTAAATTTATTCACAGGGTTTATGATTCATCAATTTATTTAAAAAAAATTTGAGAAGAATATTTGGATAAAAGTGTTTATCCAGGATAAAAGTTTTTTCCAAATATTTGTTAAAATATATGGCAATGTGTTCTTTCCAGTCATTGGTATGATATTTTAATAACATCCTCTTTTCATAAAATAATTTTCTAAACACATAAAATACCATATATGATACGGAAACAATAATTTGTTTATTTTATATGCCTACTAAAAAGAAATAAATTTTATTTCCTAAAACAAAAACTAGTTTTTGTGGTATTTGAAAGATATTATTACAATAATATAGTTTCTCAGAAGCTAGTGGGAATATATTTGATCTTAGAGAACTTCAAAATTAATAAATAATATATTACACCACATTTAGTTTAATTGATCTTTTACATTATATCATAAAGAGTTAGGATATTTGACAATAAAGAAAATTTTAAATTGATAAATTTAGTTAGTATGAGAAAGTGAATATTATAGTTAACAAAAATATTATAATAGTCTAAGATTATAGTGATTCCTCACTAAATGTACTAAATATTTTAGGATATATGAAAATAAAAAAATGTAAATAGTTGTATTTAGTTACCATAACAATTGAACATCAATATTCCAAAAATAATTATACCAAATAATAATCAAAGTATTACACATTATATCCCAAAAGATTTTAGGGTATAAATTTAAGCAAACATATAAAAAATTATATTAGTTACCATTAAAAAGTTGATATCAATTTATCCTAATAGGGTTTAAGATGTGCTGGTAAAGTGAAAAGTGAACAATTACATTATTTATAAAAGATTTCAAGGAAAAGTTTTATGGAAAGGATTCCTAGGATGATGATGGTGTACATAGATAGAGTTCTACATATAAAAAGATATATATCTTTATAAACATTTATGTTATGAATAAAAGATGTTTCAATTAATGTTAAAAGAGATGAAATTAAGGAATATAATTTCTACATCTCACCATTATTCAAAATCTCTTGCTTCATAAATTTTTCTCACAGATAGGTTAGTGGGATTACATTATAAGATGTTCACATAAGTACGGGAAATTATTTACATTTGGATGTAATATTTAAAATTCATTACTACAACATTTTCATGAGGGTCATGTTATATCTCTACATGTTCGAAACTTAAGAGATTGGTTTTAATTGTTGTAAATGTATCATGTTATTATAATAATGTCAATCACCATTTATCATTCATTCATGTGTGATTAAATTTATTTTACATGACTAGTCGATTGATATATATCCCCTAAAAGTACAAACATTGTGTTGTCCCTAACTGTTGGTCATCGGGGAGTTTAATGTGTTGTGATGAAATGTAAAGTTTAGTATGAATAGATTCTTATTTCTGTTATAAAGGGTAGTATATGAGATATTGAAGAAAAAATTATTGGTGAAATAAGTAGAGACTTATTACTTGGACTGATCCACTAAATTATATCTCATGTAATTTCATATGGTAATAAATATACTTAGGGGTGTATGCTCATTATCAATCCTTATTACATGAGGTTGGCGAGATACTTATCATGAGAAAATTCACACATTGATTTTCTTCTTATTAAAGTCACCATATGAACTTATATAATCAGTGGTTAATGGGTATAATATTGATCATGTCATTTGTTGGAGTGAAACCAATAAGGGATTTATCCACATGCATGATAAGGAATGGAATATAGCCCTTGATTGAATTAGTCTGAGGAAATTACTAGAATTTTTTGTTTTTTCAGATTTGATGTGCCCATCTACTTGGATAATTGACATGTGATATCCTTGTCATATAGATGAATAACATGTGATATATTTATCCACATGGTTAGTATTTTTCAAATTATTAATAATATAATGAGTGGCCTTTACTAAAGTGGCATGTTCCATGTCTAGTGGTCAATCAAAGTCATAGAAAATGGTATTATATAAGATACATATGGTGTATATGATTCATCCTATGGTGGTAATATTCATATAGTGATATGATTATGTTTGATGGAGATCACAACCAACCCCTTAGAAGCTTGATTAACACTGATGCTTTTATAGAGGTCATTATTTTCATACATCTATAAAATAGAGATTTCATAATTTTTGTCAATGTTTCTAAGGCCAGAAGGTTTAAAAAATTAGGCCCTTGGATAAGTTTAAAATTTTGGAAAAATTATTTTTTTCAAAATGAAGGGAATTGGATGAAAAAATATGTCCAAATGTGTTTGGATGGATTAACAAAGATTTGTGATGTTATTCATAAATTACTTATGAGATTTTATTACAAATGGGGCATTATTAGATATAAACTAAATATATATATAATATATGATATTATATAAATACACATTGTATATTTAATTACATGAATTTGATGCATGTAATGCATGTATTAAATACATGCGATAATATATATATATATACACATATCTATTTGATATATATTTATTTTATCCAAATGGTTTAATTACCAGTTGCAATCCACTATAAACATATTAATTATATTGAATGCTAATTGAATAAGATTAAATGAATTATATGAATAAATTTATATGGATACAATAATGCATATGAAATTTCTTTTCATTTAAGGTAATGATTAATGGATGGATATATAAAGGGATCTGATCCCTCCTTTAAATATAATTAATCATGTGTAAGACTCTAATTTATCTATTCTTTCTACACTAATTATCATTGTCAGATATGAAGGCATTACCACCCCTTCATCATTCGAGTATCCTCTTGATATGATCACAAATCCATTGGTTAGTGTACCCCCCTTGGAGGTACGACGATTTTTTTTCATAGCTACGTGATCTTAATCAAGTATTATCCTTCACTGAGAAAGAAGAAAAATGATGTTATTATTGATTTCTATGTACGTTGTTTATAAAATTTATTTACATGATAATTCTAAATGATATATTTTCCTATGTTTGGTTTGTCTTCCACTACACATGGTCTTGTGATGGTCATACAAATCCAAAAAATACCCCCATGAAAGAATGAGATGAAATCAAATATTCATTAACCCTATGTTGACATCTCATGACCGATATGAATGCATTAACACAGAGGAGATAAAATGAGAAAATACCAACCACTCTACGTGGAAGTTATCATGTTGTATAAACATGCATCAGGACAAAAACACACAGGTTCACTCCACACTTTTTTAGGAATACTAAGGCCATCAATGGAACAATAATTAGAAACATTCATTCCGTGCATTGTAGTAGACTGTGGAAGCCCAACATCAGAGAACCGAATGAAATAAATTTTATGCTATGTTGAATCCCAAACAGAGGAAAACGTTTTTTTACGGAAAATAAACCCTTTCACATGTGTTCTAGTGTTTACAAACAGAGAATAATTTGGTCTAGACACCTCATTCCATGCACATGAAATCTTAGGATAGTGATGAGTCAAATGCCACATGGGAAAATGAATTTATCTAAAAAGGTGGATAAATTCGAATTAAATCTTGAGATTGACATGGGTGAAGATAATGAAATATGTAAAAGTTAAATCCATGTTATCTCTATAATGTATAATTAAAGGATAATTTAATAATAATATATTCGTGGAATTACAAGAGGAAAAATTTACCAAAATCAAAGAGAAACAAAGTTTGGGAATTTGAAGATGAGATTTTGATATTTGAATATTATCTCATTTACAGTTTGATAAATATAAATATTGTGGTTCCATGCAGTTGAAGGTGGATCAAAAACATCACTACTAAATTAGGATAAAGCTTTTGTTTTCTTTGATTATATAGTTTTTAGATTTATTTCCCTTTCATGAAACCTCATGCACATATTAAAATAAAGTTTCGCTCTATTCTATCTCTCTATCTATCTCTTCTATTATCCAATGTAAAATCTCATACTCATGATTATGATTATGTGTCATGAGGAATATCATGGGGTAGTAATAAAGTGTTAAACTCAAGTTTGTGATTTATATTCTCTTTATGATAATCCAAGGATACTTTTTTGGGTTTAATCCTTATCGTGGTCATCTAAATTTTATCTTCGTATTCTATAGCCGTTCTCCATCCATTGAGGAGGTTGATGTATTATGTGCATGGTGATTTTTGTGTGTACTATACATTCAAATATGTCGTAGAATGTGTTCACACATATGAAATAGTGTGTCAATTGAGTATATATAAATCAAGATGATGAAGGTTCTAAATGGATGAATCTATTGGGATAATTTTTGTTCTACTCTGACATCATTCATTCTGTCTTCCATTGAATTTTCATTTTATTTTTAGTTTTTCATTATATTATCCGTCCCCCCATTTTAATATTTTTTTCATAACATAATAACAACATAAAAAATACACTAAGTGAACTAGGAATTTGTAAGTGATCAACCGTGATGCTCCTCAAGTGGGAAAACCCTAGTCAGCCAGTATGCTACACTTGGAAAATAACTGTAGCTTTTTAGACACCCTACTACAGGTGTGTCATGTAATAATAATAAAAACACACACACACACACACATATATATATATATATATATATTTATGTATATATTTTAATATATGTAGATAACTATTTATATATATATTAAAACAAGTATATATATTGCAAAATATACATACATATATATAAATATATCAATATATGGAATGTAAAATAATTTATTGTAGTGTTAACTGTGATTGTTTGTGTTTGTATAAATGTATTTACCTTTATAAATTTTAAGAAATATATATTAAAATAAATATAAAATCATATATTTGGACACACACATATGTAAAAATACACAAGAAAAAGAATTCACACACACACACACATATAAATATACACACACACACATTAATCGTTTTTTTCAATAAAAATGATAGAGGAGTTATAAGGGCCTGTTCATTGATGGAGTGGGTTCCATTATTGAATCTAGGTGTGTGTGGCTGAGCAGGGGTTGAGAGTCATGCTGAAAGGCGGGGGGATCAAGAACTGATAAAAGGGGGAATGGGTGGAAATCACATGTAAATAGAAGGCTGGGATTGGGGGTTGACCATTGATAAAAGTGGGCCTCAAGTCAGAATAAAAGGGGGGTTTGAGCAGTGAAATAGGAAAAATTTTATTTTATTTAGTTTTTTCAGTGAAAAAAAGGATGATAAATTAACCCTTTATCAACACTAAAAAAATAATGGATAAAAGGATTCCATTATCAATTATATAAAAAGAACTAATAAAAGGGTTCCTTTATCAATGTTTTGTTTAGAACTCATATAGGGTTCCTTTGTCAGCACTATTTTAGCACTAATAAAGTTGACCCCATTTATTAGTTCTTTGAAAATAAATTCATTTTTATCATTTAAAAATTTAATTTCTAATGATGATAAATTATAATTCTATAGTTTTTCATTTTCCTTATATTGAGACCAAGAGGTTTTTGCATATATTTAAACAATAAAGGACGATTGATTTGTGTTGTATTTTTTTGTCAATATATAAATCCATTGAAAATGTTGGGTATTATTTATAAAGCTTCTGAAAAAAGAATACCAGATTGTAAAATCTGGGATGAATGGACTAAGGTGATCTGAGGAAGTAGATCGAACTGAAAATATCATATGGGGTAGAGAACCAATTGTTTGTTCCAAGGAATTCATTGTTTTCATTGGATTGTGTAATTCCAGAAAAACTAAATCAGTTTATGGCCTTTAGATATATTCCACTTGACAAAGAATAGTTGGGGGTTCATGAGACAGAGGAATGAGTGTATGTTCACTAAACATATGATTTTTTTGAAAATTTTTACTATATTATGAATGAGAATAGAGAAATTAGACATAGGTTTTAGAGTGATTTCACCAGACATATAAAAAGGTTGTGAGTTCAATTTACGACCATTTCAAATGACCTTAGATAGAGCGTTCTAAGAAAAGGAATCAAAAGAAGATTTCTAAACTAAGTATATCAGGAATATTAACTGGAATTAATCTAATAAAGGAAACATATATAGAAATATAGGATGGTGAAGTTCCTACAATGGTGTATCAAAGATAACATTACCAGATGGAGTAGGCCCTACAGAGGAGTTTTGCATAATGGATTAAGGGAATTTATAGATTGTTTGTAAAGACATTAGTAGTGATGATGATGAGATGGATGTCTAGTGACTCAATATTCAAGAAAGGAAGATCATGATTCTTTCCATGATTCAAGGAGTTTTGAAGAATGATTGAAGCCTAGATTTGAGGAACGTCTTGATGATGTTTATTGACCCAAAGATTTTTTGATGTTTGAATAAATTCAAATGATTAATTTTTCAGAGTGATATTAAAATTTTGAGTAAGAATTTTGTGTTTGAAGTTCACGTTCCACCATTAATTATTATACATATGCTTCTTATATAAATGATAGAAGGTGCATTGTGAATAAGTTTCTTAATTTATTTCATCCATGTTAATTTTTGTAGATGTGAGGTATCGAAAGAACAACTTGAGGGACATATTTTGTAATAGAATCAGATATAGTAGAAATAGATAAAGTGGTATCAGAAATATGATACAATAAAAAGTGTTACCAGATTGAGGATACATGATGAAGAACCTATCAGATGAAGTGGTATTAGATTATAGATACCAAAAAAATGGTACTATTTTAAGGAAACCTAATAAAGATGATATCATATGAATACATTATAATATAGAGGGTACTAAATTAAGGTTATGATACCTAGAATCTATCAGATAGATAGGTTCAAGAAATAAGTTTAATCATCTACCTCTCACTCGGTGTTGTGCAAGTAATAGATGATGAAGAAGAAGAACTTGCTATTGGATTTAGTGTAATAGAAATAATTGTTTTTATTTTATATTACATGTATAATCAAATAAGTGAATATTAATTTAAATATATTATTAAATATCATTAATAGTTCTTCATGATTTTAATATAATAATGTTATAAAGTATATGTCACATTAAAATGGAATAATAGTTCCCCACTATGATGAGAAACTTGAAATTCCATGATGATATTTTTAAAACCTTATTATATGGTTGGATAGAATTCCATGACATGGAACATAGTATATTAAAAATAAATTTTGAGTACTCATTAGAATATTAGGCTTTATCTCATGACGTTCATACATAATTGTCTCTATGTTGGGAGATTTTTAGCATATATCGTCTAATAGGAATTCACATGTGCATGTGTCATTGGATACTCCTATCTGTAAGAATTTATAATGGTCCTTAATCATTAAGATTAATATTAACACATGTGTTGGAACCACAATGGAATTCAAAGAGATATTCCCTATGAGGGAGGTGGGTGAATAGGGGTATAAAACTCATTCTAATTTCCCCACGTATATGAAAAACCTTCATTGTCCAAACCAATATTGACTTCACTTATTATAAGGTTCACACTTCTATTCCCCTATTAAGTGATGACTCGATTGACTATACATCTAATCAAATCCTTATTTAGATAATATTAAATATCACTCAATCCACATTCACTAATTATCATTCTGTAGAATATAAGAAAATAAAGAGCATAAGATAGATGAATTTTACATGGTTCATCCACACTAGGCTATGTCTAAGGATCACACACATACTTTTTGTAGAAGTGATAAAATCCAGAAATCGTTACTAATATTGTGGATATATTGTTACGACTGTGATCAATCCATGCAAGACTCACATTCTTTACAAGATTTAGCATTTGGTTTACTTACACCCATGGGCCACTCCCTCTGTCCTCTCCATTTTATCACTACTTTAGGTGAGAATTATTTTTGGACTAGTATTCATGGAATATCCACTTTTTTATGGTTTGCAACAAGATCCAATCACTTTGAGTATCACAAAACATAATTCATTCATAATAATTGTGGAACACTTTTTTGAGACTTTCATCTTGTTCATGAAACATTGCGCTTTAGAAAAAATAAAAGTCTGTCAAAAAACTCACAACCTTTCATGAATGTTGATATACATTCATGAAACCCCTTGGTTAAACTGACATAATTCCTTTCTTCATGGAACAAATGCTCTTATGAATTCTTTTTGCAAGAAATAAAGATATTTGAAATAGATATTATTACATGTGTTTAATGAAACTTCTCTAAGCCCTTGATAAATGTAAGAGAATGTTCCTGAAGGTGTTTCTCATGAATAGTTTAATATATTTATTTATATTATCATAGATTCATATCATGATGTAATTTAATATATTATAGTATATTAATAATATAAACACAATAACATTATAATTTTTTAGTGTATCTATTCTTTTAGGGATTATCTTAAAAAATATTTTGAATCATGAGAAACAAGTCATTACCCATACTGAGGGGTCTTAGAGTTTTTTTAGAAAAGTAAAAACCTTGGTCATATTTTATCTATTATTGTATATATTATTTTTTTATAATTTAATGATTTTTTCATAATTATAAATATATTTTTTATAAAATATAATGAATTAGGTCACTCTATTGGTTGGATAGATAAGTGTCTTAACATTCATAGAAAACCTAAAAATATTTTTGTTAATAAACCTACCAGAGATGTTGGAGTAAGTGATTTTCATTAATTAATATTTAATGTTATTTCATTGTTATAAAAAAATGATTTTTAAAATAAAAATAATTAAACCTCATCAAATGGGGTTGAATACATTGATCAAATAATGTCAATGACCTCTATTAGTGTAATTTGATCCATGTAGTTGGCCATAGTTAATTGGATTTATGTCTTGTTTTTTGTTATAAATTATTTTCATTTTTATGTATTTATTGTAATGAAATAACATTAAATAGTAATGAAATTTTTTTTAAATAGAAAATATCATGAATTTTGAATATTGTTAAGAAGCATAGTTAATATTATTGTACTAATATATTAAAATTGAAAACATCTTGGGATGTGAACCCTTCCCAATCATCATCGGTGTCCCAAAATGGTATAGTTGAAATCGTTCTAAGGAAGGAGAATCCATACTGTGTTTGGGAGATGGGTTTTGGGATTACTCAGTAACTTTTTTTATGTAGGGAGTTGTCATTATTTGTTGATACACCCAGTGGGGATTTCAGTAATGCCATTGATCCGGATGCACAAAGAAAAATTTTAAGGTAGATAGTAAAATTCCAAGAACCTGACTCTTATAGGAAAACATAGGATCAACAGTAGTGGACATTGGAAAATTATTTTGTTTTTATATTTCATAGGATGACATGGATGATCCCAAAGAAAATTTCTAGTCTTGTAGATCATCCTTCCAAGTGAATTTTAAACTCTATAAATCATATCAAATTTTCAATGAACACATATGGTAGCCCGAAACTCTCAAGGCTTATTTATTTCAATACTCACCTCAAAGATCAACCCTTAAAAATAATCTTGACACGGTACTTATGTTAATAATATTTATAAATTGAAGGATTATATTAATAAAATAAAAAATTTATTATTATATTTATAGAAGACGTATGATTTTTACATCTGATATGTGGTGTGCCGAGAATGGCTAAATAAATAGTTTTAAAATATACCAAAGCCTTTAAAAATATCTGTTAGGGGGAAAAGTCCAAGAAAAAGGTTCAAATGGATTTGAAATCATAGGAAACAAATATATATTTATTTTTTAAATGTAGGAACTGATTAGTCACTGAAAGTGGCTAATATTCATTGTTAAGTGCTTAATATTAATGTGTTTAAAAGTTCATAAACATCAATTTTAGTCCAATTCAGAAATTGAACTTCATTTCCCATCATTGTGCAATTCATGCTTAAAATGTCAATTTGGGCCCACTCAATAATTTGCTTGTGGAAATTACAATATTCATCATTTTAATTTGAACTTTTGGGATATGATTGATCACTTTGTTTGGAACATTTTATCTTTTAGGTCCGATGGATGAATCCCAAAGGAAGATGGAGAATTTTGCGCCTGAAGGCAGAAACATTCTGGAAAAAGCACAATGGGCCTAAGGCCCATCAAACAAATGTGGGGCCCATAAACCATGCCCAATGAAGCTCAAATTTATACAGTAGAAAGATAAAAATATGAGTATCATTTTATTCAACTGTGGCCGGAGCTAATTCTGATTTTATCATGATGATAAATGGATCTGAAGTTGAGATTTAAATGGTGGACATGACATTAATGCTCAAAAATCCGCCCCACCATTTCGACTATAACATCCAAACGGATGAGCTAAATTTCCTGAAATATTTTCATCTCATAGAGGACAGATGTATGAAGATATTCCTCTTCTACAGTCCCTCTGGATTAGGCCTTCTTTAATTTCGAATTCACACGTCAATGTGGTGGACGAATCTGGACAGTTTTCCGGGTCAAATTCGAAACATCAATTTCCTTTTGATTATTCACCCTCCATTTGACTCTATTAATTGTTGGGGGGTGAATTAATTGTTGGGGGATGTACCTAAGGCTCCTAATATGCCTATATAAGGAGCTAGTGGTGAAGGTAATGGGGGTGGAAAATTTTCTTATCATCTTGGATGCTTTGTTTCATTGTAATGTTTTGCTTCCAAATTTCCTTGTAATGTTTTCCATTTCCATGTAAGTTTATTTTTTGTATCTTTATGTTCATAATCAAATTCTTCTCTTATATATTTTCCATTTCATTTATTAAAACTTTATAATCACAAAGCACAGTGATATCTCTGTGTTGTTGTGAATTAGTTCACACATAGGTGTGAATTTCATTCACACACACGGAGGAGTGCTCGTTATTTCCGCGGTTTTAATTTCTTCAATCCAATTCTTGTTAGCCATCTTCCGCCCACCATTGATAGTATACCATCAATGGAGGGCTAAAACCTTAATGGGTTGATCTTAGGAGGATGAAAAGGCTGGATTGAATGTTATTTTGTGAACGAATTGTTGTTAAATGGATAATTAATTTAAGACATCCATTCTTCAGTTATTTCTACTCTTCATCTTTACTGTGTTTGAGCAAAATAAATTCAATTACTAAATGACCATATACCTCAGAGAGATCATGAATTTGGTTCTCTAAGTGTATAGGGGATTAGTAATTGTGTTTAGTAAGCACCAAACCAGAAAATGATTAAGGTAGTGTTATTTTTGAAGAATGGATTCATCAAGAATTAATAAAACCAAAATTGTTTAAAGAAGTAAAATTAATTCAATCCACCCCGAGCATAATCCTAGATCAACCCATTTTCATTAAATTGAATTCACGTAGGTGTCTTAGTGTTATTTAAACCATCCAAAATCAAAACCAAAGTTGGCTACTTCATAGCCCATCCTTCACCAAATCATAGCGTCTCAAGGTTACTTCTTCGGTCCCTGTAGACTCGACCCCTACATGTACTACATCGATCGCTTTTACCCGTAGGGTAAATTTGGGTGCAACCAGTAACCGACATCAATTCATTCAATGATACAATTTTCAAAAGATGCACATAAACACATTTTTAGTGTTTCAAAACACCAAAACATGTATCTAAGAGTAAAAACAATGAAAAAGTTCTAATATTGGTTTGAAATTATGGGAAAAGAACTTTTGAAATATTATTTATGCGTATGAGAAGAAACTATATCAATCTGACATGTGGTGAGACTGGAGTCACTCAATATGCAGTTTTAAAAGATACCCAAGCCTTTAAAAATATGTGTTAGAGGGTCAAAATGAAGAAAGATATGTTAGACGACCATGAAAATTTATGAAAATGATGGTATGTTGATTTTTTAAATTTGGGAACTAGCTCCACATAAATACAAGTAATGATTATCTTGAGATACTTGTTAACACATTTTTTGTGTTTTGAAACCCTAAAATGTTAGTATAATTATCCAAACCATATAAAACAACAATAGATTGATTTTAAATCATGGTAAAATAAATATTGAATAATCTAGGATTTGAAAGAGTATAAATCATGTCCAACTGACATGTGTTGTGCTTGGAAGGACTCAATAAGTAGTTTCAAACGATAACATAGCCTTTAGAATCATGTTTTTGGTGGTAAAAACCAACAAAACAGTGTCAAATGGCTATAAAATCCTATGAAAATGACTATATATTTATTTTTGAAATTCAGTTACCAAATACAGGTCAATTAAAGTTATGGGTTGGATAATATACCTGTAAACATGGTTTTAGTGTTTTAAAACACTAAAACGTTGGTGCAATGGTCAAAACCAAAGAAAAAGACATTATATTAATATCAAATCACAGTAAAGCAAACTTTGAATTATTTTTAATTTGAAATAGTAGAGTAAACATCCATCTAATGTGTAGTGTGATCAGAATGACTTAATAATTAGTTTTAATAGACACCAATGCCTTTAAAAATGTGTTCCTGAGGTGGGAGGGTGTAAAAACAAAGGAAACAACATCATATAGCCGTAGAATCATAAAAAATGGTTGTGGATTGATTGATGAAATATAGAACCAACACCACATGAATTTGAGTTACTATTTTATTTGGATGCTCATAAATGTGTTTTTAGTGTTTTAAAACATTAAAATGTATGTGTAATATTTAAAACCATAAAAAATCCTGAAATTAACATGAAATAATTGGAAAACCACCCTGGAATTATTTTTGATCTGTAAGATCACACAACACATCTATATAACATGATATGTGCTCTGAATATCTCAATAAGGAGTTTTAAAATATACCAATGACTTTAGAAATATGTGTAAGGGGTCGAAACCAAGTAAAACATGTCATATGGCTGTGAAATAATAGGCAAACAACCATTGTTTTATTTTTAAAATCTAGGAACCGATTCCATATCAATCTGAGTTACTTTTTTCCCGATATTCTTGTAAATGTATTTTTAGTGTTTTAAAAACTAGAATGTGCTTGTAGGGCTAAAAACCATAGCTAACATCCTAGGATTGGAATGAAATATTCGGAGAACAACCATTAAATATATTTTTTGTTTATGAGTAGAAAAAATTTCGTCATAAGGTGTGGTGTGCTCAAAATGACTCTAATAATTTTTTAAAGTTACTAATGACTTGTAAAACATGTTTCATGGGGTAAAAAACATAGAAACAATGTTATATGCATGTAAAATCTCAATAAAACAATATTATATTGATTTTGAAAATTTAGTAACTAACATTATGTCAATTCGAGTTATAGTTTGGATGGGATTCCTATAAACACATGTTTAGTCTTATAAAACACTAAATTGTGTGTGTAACAGTCAAACCCATAGAAAATGACCTTAGATTAAATTGAAATCATGGTAAAATCACCGTTGAATTATTTATTACACATATGATCAGACAACACATCCATCTAACATGTGGTGTGCTGGAAATGAATCAATAAGTTATTTCAAAAGGAACTAAATTAATTAAAAACATGTGATAATGGGTAAAAATAAATGAAAAAAAATCATAAGACTATGAAATCCTAGAAAAACTTATTTAGATTTATTTTTGAAATACTGAAACCAACACCATGCCAATATGAGTAATAGTTTGGTCAAGATGAAAATAAATGAATTTTTAGTGTTTTAAAACTCAAAAACATGGGTGTAACAGTCAGATCCCTAGAAAAAGACCTCATATTGACATAAAATCATGGTAAAACAACTATAGATTTATTTATGATGTGTATAGATATAAAAAACATCCATCTGATGTGCGATGTGCTCAAAAGGAATCAATAAAAAATTTAAAAGATACAAAAGCCTTTAAAAACACGTTTCATGTGGCCAAAATTATGATAACTAAATCATAAGTCATAGAAATCATTATTAAACCACTATTCATTTTTTAAAATGTAGTAACCGAATTCATATCGATCTATGTTATGGTTTTTCTGAGATTCTCGTAAATGTGTTTTTAATGTTTTGAAAAACTAAAAAATGAGTGTAATGATCAAAACCTTATAAAATGAGCTCAGGTTGATGTTCAATCATGGTAAAACCACCAATGAATTATTTTTGACATGTACAAGGATACAACGTGACCATTTGATGTTTGGTGTGCTCAAATAGACTGAATAAGTTGTTTTAAAATACACCAAAGCTTTTAAAAACTTGTATAAGGGTGTCAAAACAAAAGAAACAAAATCAGATTATTATAAAATCATAGGAAAATGAATGTATAATAATTTTTGAAGTGTAGGAACCAAATCCATGTTAATCCAAGTTACAGTTTTATTAGGATGCTTATTATTACATTTTTAGTATTTTAATACACTAAAACATGTGTGTAATGGTTAAAACCATAGAAAACAATATAAAATTGATGTGAAATCACAAGAAAAGCACCATTGAATTATTTTTAAAATATAGGAAATGTTTTCACATGAAATCCTTTAAAATTTTATTGTTGATTAATTTTAGTCACATCACAAGTTAGTTTAAAAATCATTAGATTTTCATATATTTATCCCTTTTCAGTTCAAAATACTGAATCATATCTTAAATTGGGATATTTATGTTTTTAAATTGTTAGTAATGATATTTTTTTTATGATTAAATTTATTATGTATTATAAAAAAATAACAACTATTATGTGAAAAATTATAAATGTATTTGGTGTATGTTATCTTCTATATTTCTTTTCATAACTGTTCTACTTGTATTTTAGGTGACAGATGGATGCAGTATGAAGGAGGTTTACCATTATGATCTACACAATTCTTTATATGGTAGTCATGATGGTTCTTCGTATCTATGGTATGTTTAAATATTATCAACGATTCTACTATAATTCATATTTATTATGTTCATTCCTGATATCTATTTTCTCTTTGTTCCTTGATGACATGATGTGGTCAGCATTTTCATATAATGGTCATGGATATGGAAGTATATGGATGCGATTTAGGTCATGGGATGGATGTATTGGCCATGAGTTTATAGTCATATTATATCTAGGTTATCATTATAGGTGGGAAATTCTATAACCTATTGATATGATAAATAATCTACAAAAGTTACAATGTAAAATATGGACATAGAATTATTGAAACTAATGAAAAATATATTCATCATGTATAACTTTCTATTTATAATTCATTATTTTAACATTACTTTTGAAGTTTGTTATAGGGAACTGAATTTTAAAAAACTCCCACTTGCATTAGATAGAACTTGTTAACAGTCAAATCATTAGTTCTTACATGATAAAGAAACGATTATGTTGACTTGTGGCTTTAGTCATTGGGACTATTATGTATTCCTACACGGTTACTCTATTATATATGAATTCTGTTCCTTTAGTTTATCTTCCCATGAGTTAATATCATAGAGTATAAATTTTTAATCCTATTTTATAATCCTGACATCTTGGTTAGTTCCAAAAGTATAATTCCATGAAATAGAATAAATCATTAAATATATTATACTTCATTACCAGCATCAGAAGGTGGAAAGTACTTAATATTTGTAGATATGGATACCACTAGATTGAATGATCTTATATTTCTCATTTCCTAAGAATATCTATGATATTAGATCATTTTTTGATAGCCCCTATGTCACTGTGTTGGTTTTTTTATGAGGTTGAGTTTTGATTGGACTTTCCACGGGGTTTTACCTCAAAACTTGTAAATTCTCATAGGTTAAATTTTATGCATGTTTATAGTCAACGATTAGAGGGAAACTATTTAGCCTCCATTCAAGAGAAACCTCCTTAGTTAATTTTAAACTCTGCATGACTTGTCAGAATGGCTATGCATGGTTAGCTCAAAAATGTTGGATCCAAAAAAAGAAACTGTGTAAGTTCCCTTGTGTGTCTGGAGTGTACTGCATGGCTTTCTTACACTTTGGTAAGTTGTATGGAATAAATGAAAAGTGTATTTAGTTTTTTATTGTGCTAAATGGAATGGATGGAATATTTTTTTACAACTTTTCAGTACCCAAGGTGGATTATGAAAGGGGTGTATATCATAGGTATTGTGCAACAAATATTTAGTGTACAGTTAAGAAATCTATTTGTAAAAAATGTGCTACTTGACCAGGTGCTTAATTTTTTTTAATTTTCCATTGTCCCTATTTTATTTAATATGTGTTTCACCCATATTCTCTCCATTCTTATCATATAACTATTGGGATCCCTTTAGGAGCTCTAACCTACTCCACCTTTAATCCTTTCCTTATCATTGATAATTTCTGTATGATTTTATGGTATTTATCCATTTATTTCTCTCTTATTCCCTTCCATCTCTCTCCTATAATTTCTTTGGTTTCCCATGTGAATTATAGAAATATGTAGTCTTATTTCATTGTTTTTAGTGGATATAATGTTGGGACTTTTGGTGTCTCGGGTTTACAGACTCTATTCTTATCACTGTGGGTGCGCTCTTTGTTTAAGGTGACATGTTTCGGCTTGGTTTTCACCTATTTATAGTATGTGATTTCATGTAATTGTTTAATTTTAGAATTCAATGTGTTCTTATTCTTTCTAAATGCATTTATATTGAAGGAATGATTATATTTGATACCATTATGATTTACTAAAAACCATTTTGTTGTGTTTTGAGCTTGGCATAATTGGTTTGTCTTTTAAATTCCATGTTCCATGTTTGAAATGAAATATTTATATGTGTTGAGATTCAATGAAATCCATTAGGGAAATTTTGAACTTTTTTTCATGATGTCAGTTATATTTTGATCCAGTTTTGGTTTTCAATGAGTAAGAACTATATTTTAAAGTGGGTTTTGAAAGACCACAATGTTTTTTATCAAGGGATTCTTTAATGGATTTCAAATGGAGATTTGAAATGTGTATGTGGTTTAACACCTATGAAAAATTAAATAATAGATCCTTTGAAATGTGTTTGGTAAAAATAAAGGTCTTCATCAAAGTTTTGTATTTCCAAGAAGAATACCCATTTTTTGAGGGATTATTTTGAATGTTTTTAAATGGTATGTGATTTCCATCATTTAAAAAAGAGTGTTTGGAATGTCATTTTATGAAATGTGAAAGGGTATGTCATCCTAAGACATGATTTTTTGTTAAAGGACTAGTTTTCAAATTATTTTTAATATTGTTAATGTGAAAGGAACCCCTTGATTTTGCCATGACTTGATTACACCTTGTGTGGGTTCTTTATCTCTATGTGAGGCATTATGTTTCCCTTTTGTGGGTTAATTATATCTATGAGATTCTTGTTGATCCCATTGTGTGGTAATGTTCTTGATTATACCGTGGTTCCATTTTATATATAGGGTTATTCATTATTGTGTGTTTTGGGTGAGGGCTAGATATGGTTATTTATGTTATGTTAGACTTGTCTTGAATTTTCTGATGCCTCACTTCATTTATAGTTAAGGTAACATGGGTAATAAGTGAGTCATATAGTCTATTAATCTAGTTGGTTCACACACCACTAGTGTCCCTCTAGTCATTCTAGGTACAAGGGCTATGAGGGGTTTTTCATCGTAATGTGGCTCATGTGGTCTAGTCAGAAGACTTGTGCTTTGGACATTTGTATATGATCGTCTCTAGTTAGTGAGTTAGTATACTTATATATGGTTATGTTATTAATATTATAAGAATACAAATGGTAGATCCCATTGAGTACTAAACTACATAGATTGTTACTGATTGAGGGAATTTTTTTTGTTTTTATCTGTATCATTTTCCCTACATTCATTAATATAGAAACTATTCTGGTTTACATATTATATATTCCATATTCTTTGGATAGATCCTATTATTTTATGATTTAACCATTTGTGTGTTTGATCATTTCCATTGAAAAAAAAATTTAAGGATGTTTGGAAAACCTATTTTTAAATTAGATACTCTTTTTTAGTTCTTAAACCAGATTTCAAAGTGGGTGTTTTTTTGGGATGGAAATTACCAGTTTGATTGATTAAATTAAATATTTTCATTTAAATAAATAAAATGAGTTGTTTTCTTAAGATATGTGAATGATTTTTTTGGATTTTAAATGGCTTAGGCTATAGGGAAAATTTTCAATGAAGTGTATCCACTTTTAGAAAACCATGAGATTTTTTTAAATATAATTATGGTTTTTTTTGTTTTTATAAAAGTTATTTTTAAAAACATTTACAGTCTAGTTTATTTTCAAACTATCATTTTTTAATTTCCTTATGATACATATTTCATATATTCATTGGGTTTTGGTGACCTAATGATATTTTTAGCTCACACCTACAGATTTCATGTTCCAAGTTCCTATTTTGATATGTTCTTCATTATTTTATTCCAATGTGGGTGAGTTTGGTGGTAGTGATCATATGGTTGTTTCATAGAGATTTTCTTATGCTTGTATTGATTTGGTTTTTTTTTATTTTCAACTCATGTTGTATATATTATTCTTTTCCATATCATCTAGTTTATGGATAGTCTTTTTATTTTCTTTTATTCAAATGGGTTGGATATGTTCAATTTATTGTGACCTATTTTGAATGCTTACATACTTTTTATCTTTATTTATTCTACAATATTTTAAGCCTATTTTGGGAAAAATAATTTCCAAAGGGACTACAATTATTCATAGGAACTATTTCCAGCCCAGGGGGATCATGAATTCCCTTTAATCCTTATTGCTGTCCAAGTTGGGTGTCGGGTTGGATGATGGCTCTGTTTGGTTCATTAAAAAATGGTATCTGAGATGTTTTTGGGTTTCCATTATAATTTTCATAATATTATTGAGTTTCCCTTGTTATTTGGTGATTTCATGGTAAATAGGTGACTAAAGTTATAAAATATTGAGAGGTAAGGGTGGGGATAGTCTAGCTTACTCTTTCTCATCCTCATCCTCAAGCTTCCATGGGATGTTTGTATTTCAAATTAATAATTTGAGGTTTCTTTTAGTTATTGAGATTTTTTTTAATTATAATTGATTTTTCTTTCCCCATTGAGTGTGAAATTGATATTACTAGACATTACTTAGTTTTTGGATTGAAATGGAGGATCAACTGATTTTTATGATTACCCGCAAGACTTGGGAAACGATGTGATGCCCATTTGGTGAGGTATTCGTATTTTACAAAGTGTATTGTATGGTTGGATCCTGGTTTCCCAATTTGTGTGAACAAACTGTGAAAATAACTTTTTATTCCTAGGTATATTTGTTTGTACTCCTAATGATTTTGGACTTCTCCTAATGTGATTTTTTACACACAGGAGGTGGATAGAGGAGTGTATTGTTTCCCTTTTTGGATGTGATTTCTATGAAGACTATTTGAAGGGTTGTGTGGTTCCACAAAAGATATTGGTTTTAAAACCTCTTTTTGGAAAATGAATGGTTTTTGAGAAATATTTATTTTCAAAAACAAGTTTTATAAATAAATGGGATCAGTGAATTCCCTTACTCTTATAAAATGTTTTAAAAAGCATTTTTTGTATTTTGGAATTTGGAAAATATGATGTTTCAAACATGCTTACTCTGGTTTTCCTAAAATAAATTAATTTCAAAAAGTTTTTTTATGGTTTTTTGGGATCAAAAAGATATTTTTTTAAACTAATTTGTAAAGTGTTTTGAAAAATGGAAATGAATTTTTACGATCATTCTCCAGAGCTCGTCATCAATAATTTTGATAAATCTCATTTCTTTGAATATTTACTTTTCTGAATTCAAGGTTAATATATACTTGCATCAGGTTTGACATAATTTTAGAAGGTTTTAAATGAGACCATTCTAATAGAATCTACTCTGAATAGGAATATAGTGGTGGTGATACCTTAGTTATATCCAATTGGTGTAAGGATACCATATAAAGTAAGGAAAGAAATTAGTGTGATCTAGAGCTAAAAGAAAAGGATACTTCTCAAAAGAAGTGCTGATATCTCATGTGCTTTAAATGTGGTAATTTAGGGCATAATAAGATATATAATCTTATGTATCATATGGATTCCCTCTATCATGGTCAATTTGGGTCATCTTTAGGTGTTTTTAATATGGGTTTTTGGAAGTGGTCACAGGTTTAATCCTTTGAGGATGTGTTTTTTGTATTGATACATTTACACTGATTGTTGTGACCTTGGTTTTCTATATTTGGATATTGATCATAGAATCTTATGGATTTTTCCTCTTTGTAGATGTCTCTTATGAATGATTTTGATTTTTTATTTATTTAATGATTTTTTCCATTTGTGGAATATTCTCACCTCCCTCTATTGTGGATTCCTTTGTAGGTTATTATCTGGGTTGCCTCTCTTTTTTAGGTTGGTTGTGGGTACCATTTCATTGAGCCTAATTATTTTGGAGAACCACTCTTAATATTAGTGGGTTATTACCATTTTTGTGTTGGGAAATTAAGGTGATCATCATTTGGATGTGAGAAGGTTCTTTAGTGAATGACTGGGAAACTATAAAGTTTGTTCTACCAGTAGAGTTGGTATACTAAATGGTGTTTGGCCTATGGAATTTTGGGATGCACCTTGTGAGGGTGATCCAGTTCCACACCCCAAGTTATCTATGTGTATCATGTCCAGATATGAGATCTTATGTAATTATTTGGAGGCTATTTGTTGTTTCTTTTACATCATTGGGGTTTTTAGTGATTTTAGTTTTAGAGTGATTTTCTCCCATGGTTTCATGGTGGTTTAAAGATGAATTTATTGGTAGCTATTACATGGTTCCACCATGTTACAACAATTATAAATGGCGGGTATACCTTGTTTGGTATCCCTTCATTCATAGGAATTCTTATTTGAAGTTATTTTTTAATTTGTTCTTGGAGATGTTGGTTAACCATGTGGTTGGTCAGTTTTATAATTATTGAAGATATATGTTGTTGGTTATGATGTTAAACCATGTTGATTTGTTCTTTTCGTTTGGTATTCATGGGATATTCTATTTTCCCTTTCCCTTATTCACGAATGTAGAATTTTAGGGATAAAATGTGGCATGGTGGTGAGTTTGTGACACCCCTTGTGTCACTGTGTGGTTTATTTTGTATTATTTTATGAATTTGAGGTTCAGTTTTATTTTCCAAGTGGATTTAACTCATAACATGAAACTTCTCATAGGTTTCCTCTTATAAACAGTTAAGGTATATTTTTAGATATAAATGGTGAGTCCTCCCTTCATGAAGAGCCTAATCATTTCATTTTCAACAACACATGACTTGTCAGCATGGGTTGTGCATGCATAATTTCATGGAATTAAATCCCGCATGAGAAACCTTGTGGGTTACATAATGTGTTTTGGGGATGACACACAACTTACACATGGTTTGGTAAAATGTGAGTAAACCTCATGCTGTTGGTATTGTTTTTTAATTTTTCTAATGGTATATATGGAGCATAGTTTTTGTAACCAATTAGTTCATAAGGTGAACTATACGAGGGGTTTCTGGCCAAGGTAGTGACCATCACATAGGTGGCACATTGTTTGGAAAACCGTCTTGCCAAACCATATGACCAACCTAGCTTTATGATTTTTAGGAGTTTCCCATTAATCCATCTTTAAATAAAGAGTGGTTTCACTCCTTTTGTCTTCCATTCACATCAAATGACTCTTGGGATCACATGGTGGAGATCCAACATTCAACACCATTATTACATCCATTATTTAAGGAGATTTACATGAGCTTTTGACACATTTCTTTTTTTCATTCCCTCTTCATCCTTTCCCTATCTATTCTTTATTGGATTTGGTTTTGACCATTAATCCCTAAACTTTTATGAATTATTTCCAGGTTCTAAGTGGATATAATGTTAGTGTTTTTGGTGATGGGATTTTTAAATTCGATTTTTATCATCATGGGTGTTCTTATCATTGAAGGTGATGCGTTTTGACTTGGATTTCACTTATTTAAAGTAGGTTCCTCTATTAAAATAATTCATTTTGGTATACAAAGTATGATTGAGTGTTCTAAATGTCTTCTTATTGAAATTATGATTATATTTGATACCCTTATGATGTTTTAAAAACCATTTCACATTGTTTTTATTTTATTATTAATGGTTTCTCTTTGAAATTCCATTTATTAATGTTTAAAATGGAATATTTAGATGTGTTGAGATTTTTTATGGAATTCCTGAGGGGATTTTTGAAATGGATTTTATGATGTGTGTCAGATTTTGATCTAGTAAAAGTATTCAATGACTTAAAAAAATATTTTAAAGTCTTTTTTGACTAAAAGTGAGCATATAACCTCAAAGTGATTTATAGAGGGGTTCATTAAAAGATTTAAAATTGTTATTTTAAATGTGTGTGTGGTTTAACCCTAGTGAAAAATACCACAATAGATATTTTGAAGTATATTTGATCAAAATTAAGGTCTTAAAAAACTTTATGATTTTCAAAGAATAAGACCCATGTGGGAGGGTGGCTTTGAAATATTTGTAAATTGTGTGTTATTTCCATAAATTTACAAAGAATGTTTGGAATTTCATTTTATGAAATAGAATAAGGATTGAAATACTGGGTCATGATTTATGTAAATGGCTAGGTTGGAACTTTGGTTTTAAAATGGTTGCTTTGAATGGAACATTTTTATTTCCCCTTGATATGATTACTGATTGTGTGGGTTCTTTATCACTATGTGATTCTTGTTATTTCCCTTGTGCGTGTTATCTCCCTCTTTGATATGCTTATTGCCACATTTGTGTGGGATTTTGTTTTATTATGCCATAGGGGGGTATATAATATGGGTCTATTCATTGTTATGTATCAAGGGTTAGGGTTAGCTATGTTTATGCCTTATGTATTAGATTTGGATTGCATATTATTATTCCTTACATTATTTTTGGGCATGGGAACCCTTGTACTAAGTTGGAGATGTTTTCTATTTTGCATGTTGGTTCACATGCCACTAGTGGGCCTTAATTTATGTTATTTACAAGTTATAGGAGGATTTTATCCTTGCAAAAATCTTGTACAGGACAATTAGATGACACTATTTTTTGGTATTCAGTGTGCATCAGTACATTTTTATGAGTTTCTATACTTTCATGTGGCTAAGACATTTTTATGTTTGGAATACAAATTATATAGACCATGATACATTTAATTTCATGATTTTTTATTGGTTTGTGGGATTTTTATCTAGTGCCCATTTGTATCATTTTCCTCATATTCAATGATATGGAACATATTCTTGTTTATATTGGATAGATGTCTTATACCATGGATGGTACTAATATTTTTCTGACTGACCCATGTGTGTGTTGGGTCATTTCCATAGGATAATGAGTTTTCAAATATGGTTAGATTTGTTTTTGAAATTAATGAGTATTTTTTAGTTATTAATTGGATTTTAAAATGGATGTTTTGGTTTTTAGATGGAAATAACTATTTATATATTTAAAAGTGAAGATATTTATTAAAAAATGATTTTTTGTAATGTGAATGGGTGTGTGTATTTAAAATTACTTAGTATTGTAGGAATGTTCTCAAACCATCGAATTCAGTTTTGTAAAATAATGAGAAATGATTTTAAATAGAATTATGAAATTTTTTTGGTTTCTATAAAAGATATATGTGAAATATAAAATGTATAGTTTACATTAAAATTGTAATTTATTAATTTCATTATGAAATATAATTCATATATTCTATATGTTTTGGTATGTAATAGATTTTTTATCTCATGTCCATGTATTTTAGGTTACAGGTTCCTAGTTGGATCAATTCTTCATTCTTTGTGGCTGGCGTGGGGTGAGATGGGTGGTGGTGAGAAATTAGTGGTATCATAGAGATGGTATCATGAATAGATTCACTCTTTTTATAGTTGTTTTATTTTTTTTTAGTTTTTTATATTTTATGATATATTTTATCATCTTCTTTATAGACAGAGTTTGTGATTAATTTTATGCAAATGGGTTGCTTTAATTTAGTTAGTTATAACCTATTTTGCATGCTTCTTTATTTTAGATCATTATTTATTACACTACCATTTTAACTAGTTTGGGATAAATCATTCTCAAAGGGATTATGAGTATTCCTAGACACTAGTTTATATCTCTTTGGGATTAGAAATTCCTTTCCGCCCTAGGGTGGGCCATGGTGGGTTCTAGGATGGATTGAAGAGAAGTTTGGTTTGTTACAAAATTTTATCAGAGCTTTTTTTGGGTTTCCATTAGTAGGATCCCAAGATTATTGAGTTTCCCATGTTTTTTTGGGGATGTCCTGGTAGTGAGGAAACTACAATTTTTGGAGCTTTAGAGGTATGGGTAGGGAGATTCTAGCTAGCTCTTACTCATCCTGACCCTTATGATACCATGGAAGTTTGGGTTTTGAATTGAGAATTTGATTTTGTTTTTAGTTATTAGAATATATATTCATCCGAATTTATTTTTTATATTATTTGATTATGTAAGTGATACTTGTGGTATTTCATTGGTTTTTGGAAGGAAATAGAGTATAACATGAGTTTCATGGTTAACATTAAAATATTGGGAAACCATGAGGTTCCTATGTGGTTAGGTCTACCTCTTTTAAAGAGTGGGTTTAATTGTTGGATTATCGTTTCCTAGTCCATGAGTTCAAATATACACATCACCTTTTCTTCCCTGGTTTAGTTTTTTAGACTCTTTACAAATCATGATATCAATTAAAGTGATTTTCACTTATCGTTGGTGGATCATGGAGTTTTTTCATACCCTTTTTGGATGTAACTTTTGAAAAACTATTTTTAAGGGTTATGTAGTTCCTTGAGTTTTTTGGATTTAAGACTATATTTTTGAAAATGAAGGGGTTTTTTTATGTTTCTAATATCCAAAAATGGTTTTATGAATAAATTGGATGATTTAATTCCCTTAGTTTTATGAAATTTATTATAATGTTCTTATTTCTATGGTATTTTAAAGATGAAATTTATCAAAATTTCTTCCTAGGGTATTCCCTACTAAAAATGATTCAAAAAAGAGGATTTTAAAGAATTTATGGATCCAAGGATATTTTTTTGGAATCAAATCTAGAATGTGTTTTTAAAAATGGAAATAAATTTTAATGATCCTTAATTTAAACCATAGTTTTTAAACAAAGTAGGATTTTGAATAGAAATTTTTGTAAATTTCCTTGCTAGGGAAATATATGTGTGTTCCACCCAGGATCTTTTTTTTTGAAATTTTTTTCAGTTTGGTTTTTAATAGACACCTTTCTGGAAGAAGATTTTATAATTCCTTTTTGACGATGGTGGTTTCAAAAGATTTTTTCTGTAGGTGTTAACACTTGTGACTCATTTTAGGGTTTGTTGATTTTCCCTTAATTATTACCATATAGTGGAATTGTTTAGTTCCTTATTGAGGAATGAATGGGTATTGTTCATGTGTTAATTATTTTTGTCTCCTAGAAGAGATGAAATTCTTTCTCCAATTCTGGTGCCAACCCAGAACCTAAGTGGATTTGTGGATGTGCAAAATTCCTTGGTCTCATACCCCATCTTGGACTTCATGAATCAAAATTTTCCTTTTTAAGTGGTGATTAAGGGTTAGTGTAAGTGGTGTGTATATTGGAAGAGATTTAGTTGATCCTAAATTTTATCTTAATGCCTAAAAATTTATGGGTGAAAGACATTGATTGCTTTCTCTTCTATTTCAATCTAGTTTGGCTGGAGTTGTTTTTACCTCCCTAGCTTCAAGAGGGTATATAATGGTGGGTTTTCAGAGGGGAATTTTTTCTATAGGTTCCTTTAAAATATAATGAAAGGGGAGAAATATCATTATATCATGGTTATTATTTAGGGTTACCGATCAGTGAGGGACTACTTTGATCACTTTTTAAATTTGGTACTCTTTTTTCCAAATTTAGTCACCAGCTATTCTAATAATGCTCATTTCATTAGAGGTTACCTTCAAATATATCTTGCATAAATGGAACTACCTCCTCTCTACTCTCTCTCGAAGATGCCCTAGGCATAGATGGATGAGTTCCCAGACCCCCCCCCCCCCCTCTATAGAGGGTTTACATTCCCTCTTTTCGGCTACCTAAAAGGAATTCCTTTGGTCCTGTATCCCTTTTTCGAATCTAGATTTTATTCCAACATTTTCATAGATCTCAGTTTTACCAAGAGTCCTAGATCTCTATTAAGGTGTGCCTTGGATTTCAATCTTGATGTCGGAGTTCAAAAATTCTTTGGATCTCTTCAACCTAGACATAGTGTCTTGATTCCCTCATCACCAACCTTAATTTGATTTGTTCGAATGGTTTTTTTATTCCTTGGGTTTACAAGAACAAGAAGTGGTGGGGATTCTAGAAAAGAGGCATATTATGACCAGATTTACATCGATGGATAATCTGATTATTTATTGGTCCAAATATCCTCACAAATGCAATGAATGTTTCTTCTATATTCTCTAGTGGAGCTTTGATATTTACATGAAGTGGGATGCTTCTGTGGCATTGATTTGTGTATTCTTCCTTGAGCTCCCAATTCCATTTCAAAACCCTTTCATCTTGTGGTTACATAGAAACATGGTTGGTCATTTTTTATGATCTAATAATCGAACATATATTGTGAGACATCTAGTTTTCCCATGCATTTTTATTGAGGATAATGTCTCAAAGATTCTGGTGGAATGGGTGAGGATAACCGTTGGAGAGGAATCTCAATGAAAAAATTTGTTGCCTTTGAATCATAGACAAATCACTATGCATTTAGTAGTCATCTAGTTCATTTGGATTTAGTATTCCGTAGTGGACATAGAAATATATCGGTGTAGGACCCTAAGGAAAGTGAGTTTTCAAGTCACAATTTACTTGAAGTTATAAAATTGAGTCCTTATCAGAAACAGCATTCTAAAATCATACAGAAAGAGGTAAGAATGGGTATTGAGAACCCCTCGGAGATGTAGGCCTGGATAACATAGGATGCATCAACTCAGTATGAGGAAATCACTATAGTTGATAATACTAAGGTGGAGGAAGTTTTTACACATCTTAAACATGACATGAGTACCAATAGGTCAATGTAAGACACATCTGAATTAGGAGGAGCTGAGTTAGGGCATGAAATAGCTTCTATAGAACCACAATTAGACTCTATTTACCTAGATAATGGATTCAATCATAATAAGAAAGTTTATGAGGTTTCTAAATGTTCTTAAAAAGGTGATAAAAGATAGGATAGAGTCATTAAGTCTTAATAAGTGGTAAAGAAGAGTCCGCATAGTAGAAATCCATGTATAAATCTGAGAATTCATTTTGATGTGATGGTTGAGGAAGAACCAGGTCCGAAGGATAGAGATTTAGCACAATCTAAATCCTCATGCCCAATTCAGGGTTGTCAGACTGGTCTGGGTATGCACTCAAAATCAATAGTTGAAAATCCCTGATAAGATCAAGATCTTTCCGAGGCTGATTATGAAGAATAGATATCTAGTCAACTCTTTGTTGAAAGTGTGGAAGGAATATGTGATAGAGGACTATATAGCTTAAGGAATAATAAGGAGCAGAAAGGGAATCAAGATGTGGGGGGATATATTGTGGATAAATATAAAATAACTTAAGGTTTTAAGGATTACTCTCAACTATTGATGCCGATGGAAATAGGGTCTGGAAGAAGATCTAAGGTGAAGAATAGTGGTTCATCAGTCCATGTTTAGGAAATAAAGAAGATCTTAACCCCACAAAATGGAATATTGAAGATCATAAAAGAGGTCATGGTGGTATAGAGGGAAAGGTAGAGGGGAATAAAGAATTTGGGGATAGAAAAGGAAAAAACCATCTTGTTATTATATTACATTATAATGTTTAATTGCAAAGAGATCAAATACAGAGAAAGGCCTCTAAATATGAGGTGGATAGAATCCTTGAAATAGAACTATGTGTTAAAACTAATGGGAAAAAATGGGAATGGATCAAAAATAAAGACAAAATTTAAGCATATGGATTCAATGAGATAATGATTAATGCATAAGAATACATTCAAACATGGGACAAGCTAGATACATGTTTTGAAGATATAATCCATGATAACTGAGACATAAAAGTACATTCTCTTTAATGGAGTCTATATAAGTTAAGAGACTATAATAATTTCATCCTTGTTTTTAACAATTTCATACTTTTTACTATGTTTAACACTACTTGACTATACTGCTATGGTTTTACAGTTTTTTAACCAACATGTTCAAATAAAAAATTTAATTTTTAATTAGTATGACATCATTTTAAGTGTCTATAAATGATCCCATTAAAATAGAAGTTGACTGATATATGTATCCAGTAATGGTTAATTTCTTAGTTCCATCCAATGGTTATAAGGATAAAAATGAAATTAAGGAGAAAATATAGAATCATCTAGAGTTATAAGTAGAGGTTCATTCTCTTAAGAAGAGGAGTTATCTAATATACATCAAGTGTGGGGATCTAGGGCATGATAATCCCTCATGTATTAAGTATCCAAGGGTTGGCCTTCATCATGGTAATTTTTTCCATCTATATAAGTTTTGTATGATCATATTTTAGGAGTAGTATTGTGTTTAATCTTTTGATTATGGGTCATTTCTTCTGGTAAATTTAGATTAATGGTTGTGATCATGGTTTTGGAGTTTAGGATATTGTTATTGTAATATTTTGGATGGTTCACCATTGGATATAATTCTTATATATTGTTTTTAATTTTATTTTATTGTTTTATTTGTTTCATTTTTGGAATAATCCCACCTACATCCCTTGTGGATGTATTTTGAGGTTGTTCTATAGGTTTCCTTACTTTTTTAGGCCAGTTATGTGTGTTAGTTCAGTTAGATTTATTGTTTGGGAGGAACATTCTTGATAGTAGTGGGTTGTTACAATTATTTTTTTAAGCCATTAAGGATCTCATTAGTTGGAAATTAGAAAGGAATTGAATGAACTATTGGAAAACTAGGGTGTTTTTCTAATTGTTGAGTTAATATACTAACTGGTATTTGGATTATACCCTTTTGGAAAGTACCTTCTATGTGGGATCAAGTTATTGACCCTATATTTTCAATGTGTATCATGACCCGAAATGATATCTCATGCCATTATTTTGTGGTTTTTTTTTGGGTTTTTGTGTTTTTTTCAATTCATTAGGTTATAAAGTTATTTTTTTTGAGTGTGAGTTTATATCAAGGTATCTCAGTTTTTTGAGAAAAAATTTATTTGTAATTATTCATTTGTAACTATATTTCCCTATCCTTGAGAACCATTGATCAGAAGACAAGATTAAGATCCATCTTCCTATCCACAAAATACCTCAATCAAACCAGATCTAACATAATTATTACAAAATAAAAATGATCTAAGGAACTTACAATGCTCAATCAGATTCATTAGAATTAAAACTATCTAAATATTTATAAAGAGGTTGTAATAAGATGTTACAACTAGGTAAACATTAGAGGGATTTATTTGAAAAATTGTATAATTCTTACTCCTTTAATGCACCACTTTCTATAGGAAAATCTATAGTGGTCATTTTCTATGATTCTTGGAGTTGGTTGAAATGGATTGGGATGATCTCCTTCTTCACTTGGATGTTTGAAACATATTTTATCTGATGTTCATTGTTTCAGAAGAATTGTAATTATGGTAAGTTATATTTTTGGTAAATTAAACTTAGTTCTTCCATTTATAAATATTGTAATAATCTAATTATGAATTTTCTATCATCCAATTAGAAAGTTTCAATCATCCAATTAGAATGATTTTGTATTTATATTAGGATGATTTTTTTAATATGATTAAAAAATATATTTCAAAATGAAAAAGGTCTCAACATATAATAAATATATGACTTCTAAAAAAATATTCTAAAACCATGGTAATGTATAAAGTTAGTAAAACATGTTATTTAAGAAATGGTGTTCTGATTTTCAGAATAAATATTATAAAGTGTTAAAAGTAGAAATTTATTCTCAATAATTTCTTACTTCATCTATTATTGTAGATTTTTTGTATCCTTGTGTATAATTAGATTAATTGTTATTGAGAATCATATTTTATGGTTTTGAAGTTAAATGGTGTTGAGTGGTGCATTTGGTTAGTTCCTCTTTGAATCTTCCATTTTCTCTTGACCTTATTTTTTACTGTCGATTTTTTGGGGGGGAAATTGGCATGGAGGGGAGATTTTGACACCTACATGTCATTATGTTGATAATTTTATGTTATTTTATGAGTTTGAGGTTCATTTTGAGTTTCCATGGGTTTTTGTCTTGGAAATTGGAAATTCTCAGAGGTTTCCATCTTTATATGGTTAAGGTTCATTATTAGAGGGAATGTGTGTGGAATCCCTTTGTGAGGATCCTATTCATTTCATTTTGAATTATGTATGGAATTTTAGCCCAAACGTCACATGGTTAAGTCCAAACTGTGCGATTCCCTGGGAGAAACTTTGGATGTTCTATGTTCTGTCTGGTGTGTGGTGCACAACATGCTCACGGTTTGGAAAACTATTTGGTATGCTTGTGGTGTGGTGCTGGTTTTTTATTAAACCTAATTTCATAGTTATACAATAGTTTTTAAAACCATTTAGTGCATAAGGTGATCTTGGAAAGGGGTTTCTTGCCTAGGCAATTCCCAACGCACAGTTGGAGCACAGTTTGGTAAACCATGTGTCTTTCCAAAGTGTTTAATTTATGGAAATTTCCTATTTTTTACCACTTCCCCCCCCCCAATACAAATCAGTTGACTCTTGAGAGACCCTTAATGAGATTAAAACTACTCCATATCTAATATATTCATTCTATTTGGTGATTTCCAAGTGGTTTTGTTGCATTTATTCTTCTATTTCCCTCTTCTTACATTACACCTCTCTCTTCTATTGGAATTGGTTTTCCCCACAAACTCTAGAAATATTATATCCAATTTTAGTGTTATGATAGGATATAATGTTGGTATATATGATGTCTAAGGTTTTTATAAACTATTTCTACCCCCATGGTTCTGATCTCTATTGAAGGAGACATGTTTAAAATAGCTTTAGGCATTATCTAAGTATATTTTTCTATATAATTATATCATTTTTGAATTAAAATCTTTCTTATGAATTATAATTATCTTTTAATTAAAATCATGATTATACGTGACACACTTATGAAGTTTTAAAAAAAATCACTCTGATTTGAGATTGGAAAAAATATATTCTCTTTGAAGTTCCATGTTTTCATGTTTTAAATGGAATATTTTAATGTTCTATGCTTTCGTAAAATGTCTGTGGGGATATTTGGAATGGTTTTCCTTATGTGAATTTGAAATTGATCTAATTTTTGATTTCAATGAGTGAAAAATATATTTTAATGTGATACTTTACTTAAAGTGAGGTGGTGACCTCAAATTTACTTATAAAGGGGTAATTTAATTGATATAAAATTGTGATTCAAAATGTGAGGTTTGTTTACCCCTTGTGAAAAATGCCTTAATAGAGCTTTTTGAATCTATTTGATGGAATTAAATGTCTTAGACAATGTTTTGTATTTCAGCAAAGAAGTCCCACGTGGGAGGGTGTTTTTGAAATCTTTTTAAATGGTTTGTGATTTCCATTATTTTCCAAAGTGTGTTGGGAAAGTCATTTTATTAAACGTGAAAGGGTTTGGATTTCTGATCATGTTTTTATTATTAATGACCCAGTTTATTATTTTTCTAAAAAAATGGGTAACGTGAAAGGCACCCCTTGATTTCCCATTGATTTTATTACCCCATTGGGTGGGGTTTTTATCACCATTTGATTCTTTTCATTTTCTGTACTTGGGTTATCAATCTCTAAGAGATTCTTCTTTCCCCCAATGTTTGGGAATTTTTTTTATTATGTTGGGGATCCATTTTTTATATGGGAATATTCATTTATGGGTTTTATAGTTGAGGGTTATCCATAGTTAAACCTTTTTTGCTAGAATTGTCTTGCATGTTCTTATGCCTCATGTCCTTTTTGGTTATGGTAACCTAGATACTAAGTGGGTGATCTTTACTATTATAAATTTCGGTATACATGCCAATAGTTTCCCACCATTCATAATAAGAATAGTGTCTAGGAGGGTTATTTATTATAATGAGGGTTTTCAGATATTTGGATGACTTGGTTTAATTATCAATGCATGAAGGTGGCTGGTTCATAGGTCGGAATAACCTTATACAACTAAGTGCTTTGAATGTTAGGATACTATAGGGTATAACCCATGAAACAATCAATTTATTGGTTTGTTATTGATTGATGGTATTTTTATATAGTGTTTATTTTTATCATTTCCTCTTGTTTCATTGATATTGAACATATTATTTTTTATATTTTATATATGAATTTTTCTTGGGATGGTGGTTGTTTTGTTGTGGTTGACCCATGTATGTGATGGGTCATTTACTTTAAAAAAATGTGTTTTCAAAGTTGTTTGGAAAAATATTTTTGAAATGAAATATACATATGCAGTTCTTAAAGTGGATTTCAAAATGCTTTTTTATGTTATGAGATAGAATTAGTCGGTTAGAGGTTTTTTAGTATGCATTTTCAATTTTAACAAATGATATTTTTTGAGAAGTGTGAAGCAGTGTGTGGATTTGAAATATATTTGGCTTCTAGGAATGTTTCCCAATCATTATATTCAATTTTGGAAAACAAAGAGAAATTTTTTGGAATAAAATTATTGATTGTTTTGGATTCAATAAAATATTATATATAAAAAATTTTAACTTCTATTTTATTTCCAAAATAACATTTATAAATTTCCTTAAGAAACATATAGTATATATTTCATGAGTTTTGATGACCTATTGAGATTTTTAGCTTATGAATATATGTTTTAGGTTTCATGTTCCTAGTTGGACCTGTTCTTCAATATTTATGGATGGCATGGGATGACTTGGGTGGTGGTGAGAAATTAGTGGTTTCATGGATATAGTCTCAATCTATTCTTGAGTTAGTTTTTAGTTGTTTTATTTTTGTTTGGCATTGTATCTATTTTTCATTTTTTTTGTATCCTCCAATTTACGGATAGTGATTGTGTTTATATTTATGAAAATGTTTTAAATTAGTTTAGTTGGTTATGACCTTTTTGGAATGCTTCATTAATTTATCTATTTATTTATTCTTCTACCTTTTACAACTAATTGGGTAAAAATCATTCCCAAATGGGTTCTTATGATAACAAGGTGGTTGTTCCCAGCCTGTGGGGGATTGGGAATTCCCTTCAGGGCTTGTGGTAGGTCGGTTTGGGTGCTTGGTCAGATGGAAGCCTAGTTTAGTTCAACAAAAAGGTATCAGAGTAGGTTTTGGGTTTCCTTAATTAGGATCCATTATTCTTGACATACCCCTTTTATTATGGTATGTCATGGTATAATAGAGATTAAGGATGTCGAAGCATGATAGGTAATTGATAGGATAGTCTATCCATATCTTTATCTTCATGAGCCTCAAGCTAGTATGGGATGTTTAGATTTTGAAATAATAATTTGAGTTTTTTTTAGTTGTTGCGATGGATTTTGATCTCAATTGAATTTTTTTCCCATTCAGTATGTAAGTGATATTTTTGGTTGTTATTTGGTTTTGGGATGGAAATAAAAAAGCACTCGAGCTGAATAGTTAGAATGCATGGATTGGGAAACTATGTGGTACTTGTGCGGTTGGGTCTACCACTTTGGAAGAGTGTGTTTCATGGTTGGAGCATGTTTTCCCAATCCATGTGGAATTTTTTTCACAGAAAATTTCCTTCCATGGATAGTTTTTTTGACTCCTCGTTATTCCATACTTCTTCTAGAGTGATTTTTAAAAATTTGAGGTTCATTGATGAGTCTTTTGATATTGATTTTTGATGTAATTTTTTGAAACATATTTGAAGGGATGTGTGGTGCTTTGAGTGAACATGGTTTTAAAACCTAGTTTTGAAAAATTAAGGGTTTTGTAAAAAAAATTATTATAAAAATAGGATTTTATTAATAAATATGAAGCGTTATTTCCATTAGTTTTACAAATTATTTTATAAAATGGTTTTTTATTATTGTATTTTCAAAATGGGATTTTTAAAACATGCTTCCTTTGTATTATAGAATGTAATTGTTTTCGAAATGGGTTCTTAAGAGTTTTTTGATATCAAAAAGGGTATTTTCTTTTGAATCAAATTTTGAAAGTGTTTCAAATAATGAAAATTAATTTTAATGAGAATTATTTTTATGATTGGTTTTTAAATGAAGTGTGATTTTGAAAGGATTTTTTTAGAAATTACCTAATTGGGGAAATGTGTTTGTGTTCTAATGAGGTTTTTAAATTTTATAATTTGGGTTGTATTGGTATTTTAGTGATAAATGTTTATAATATTATTTAAAAATTTATTGGTGAAAATGGTTGTTTCAAAAGAAATGTTCTTTTAGTGTACTTTTTTGTGCCTTGTATGAGGGTTTGTGGTTTTTCCACTGATTCCTATAATATGGTGTAATAATTTGGTTTTTTAGAAATTAATTGATGTTGTTCATGGTTTTTTTATTTTTTTCCCAAAATTACAGAAAAGGTTTCTCTAGTTCCAGCGCACCTAAAATCCTTGTGAAGTGGTGATGTGGAACCCTCTATGAGATCAAACCCCATTTTAGAATTATTGAATATATATATTCACTATTTCATTTCTGATTAGGGGTCATTATAAGTGGTGAGGTGATTTTAATATATTTATATACCCTAAATTCTATTGGAAATCCTAGAACATCAGGGATGAGAGATACTGAGATTTTTCTTTTTATATTCAATCAATTTTGGTGGGACTTGATGGTAACTCTCCAACTACATGAAGGTATGTATTAATAGATTTTAAAGATGGAGGTTTTAAAGAAGTTATTTATTGAGGTTGTAAAGGGTTATAAATTTATTGATCTCATGGGTTTTAATCTGGGTGATTGGTCAGTGAGGAAGTACTTCAACCACATTTTGAAATTGGTCTTCTTTTCTACAAAGATGGTTATCAACAAATATGATAAAGTTAATTTCTTCATGGTTCCCTTCACCAAAAACTCTATTTAGCTGTACATGTGTTGGGTCAGATATATTTTAAAGAGGTTTTCAATGAGTCCATTCTAATAGAAACTGAATATTATAGGTATCCAATGGTGGGTGATTCATTAGTACCATTAAATGGGCATAAGTATAAACCAAAAAGTTAGGAGAATAAATTGAATTATCTAGAGTTAGAACAAAATTTTCCATCTAGTTGTAATAGAATATATCTCTTATTATTATAGTATGGGGATATAGGGTATACTAATCCCTCCTATCTTAAGTATCCTAGTTTTTTCATCTGTTTTGGTTGTTTGGTTCATTATTATAAGTTTTGTTAGATGAGTTATCTACAGAGGTATTAGGTTTAACACTTTGAGTATGGGTTTTTTTTGGTAACTTTCCTTTGGTGGATGTAATCTTGGTTTTTGAGCCTTAATTTTTTTTTTCTGAATCTTATGGATGATTCCTCATTATAGATGTTTCTTATGGATATTTTTGATTTCTTTTATGGCACGCTTTGATTCTTTTGTAGAATATTACCCCTCCATTTTGAGTGGATATTGAGTTTTTTCACTAGGTTACCTCTCTTTTAATGGTTGGTTGTGGGTTCTATTTCATTGAGAATCAATATTTTTTTGATATTTTCTTGAGAGTAGTAATTTTCCCCCATTTATATGTTGAGACTTTGAGGTTCTCATAATTTAGACATGATAATAGTCATGAGTGCATGATTGGGTAACTTGGGTGTTTGTTCTACCAGTTGAGTTGGTATACTAAATGGTTTTTAGATTATTCCATTTTGGGATATGACATGTTAGGTTGTCTAGTTCTTGAATATTGGTTATCCATGTGTATCATGAATAGAGATGAGATCCCAGTTCATTATATTGAGAATATTTGTGTGTTGTTTTTATTCTCAGTATTTGTATGTTATTTTGGTTTGACAGTTAGTTTCTTCATTGGATTATTGGTTGTACGAGGACACATTTCATAGCAGTTATTCATAGTTTTCGCCATTTTATAGGAATTATAAATGGTAGGGAGACAATTTTAGGTCTCTCATTCTTAATATGAATTCTTTTTTGAAGTTTTTGTTTTAGTTGTACTTTGAGATGTTGGGTAAGATTTTGGTTGATCAATTTCAAATTTTTTGAAGTTATTTGTTTTTTGTTTTGAGTTTAGAATGTTTTGAATAGTTATTTTTGTTAGGTCCTCCTTGCATCTTCCATTTTCTATTTTCATTTTTCCTACTATGTACTTTCTGGGGGAAAATGTGGCATGGTGGGTAGTTTGTGACACCCTCTTTACCTATGTTGATTGTTTTTCATTATTTTATTTGGTTGAGGTTTTGGTTTGATTTTTTATGGGGTTTCATCTTATAATATAGAAATTTTCATAGTCTTCCTTCTATACATGGTTAAGGTATGTGGCTAGAGGTAAACCATGTGACCTCCCATCATGAAGAGCCTCCTCAATTCATTTTTAAATATGAAAAACTTGTTATCATAGTAAATGAAATTTTATGTCCAAACCATTTGATCCCCTATGAGAATCCATGTGGGTTTCCTTGTGTGTTTGGGGTGTGATGCATGACTTACACAATATATGTTAAATTATATGGAAATCATACAATGTGGATCTAGTTTTTCCCAGTGCCAAATGGCATGGTTGGCCAATGGTTTTATTACTGTTTAGTTCCTAGGTTGAACAGTGTGAGGGGTGTCTTGACTAGGTAGTGGCCAATATAAGGTTGGTTCATGGTTTGACAAACTGTGTAACCAAATCATTCAGACTTCCTTGCTGTTAAATCTTTTGGAAATTACCAGTTTTTTCCACTTTCAATTAATAGGGGTTTCAAACCTATTCTCCCTTATTCATATCAAATTACTCATGGGATCCCTTGGAGGATATCAAAAATCATCCACCATTGAACCTTACTTTCTCTTTAGAAATTTAGAAGAGATCTCGATCTATTTCTTCAAATATTTTGCTATCATCATTTACCTCTCTCTCCTCTCTTGTACTTGTCTTCCCCCATGAACCTTATTCATGTTTTGGATTATTTTAGTGTTCTAGGATTAAATTAAGTTGATATTTTTTATTTCTAGGGTTTGTATATGTGTTTTCTATCCCCGTGGGTTTGTTAATCGATGAAGGTGACACATTTCGGCTTGGTTTTCGCTTCTTCCAAGTAGGTGTTTCTATGAAATTGTTTCATTTTGGAATTTAATGTTTGTATATACTTTCTAAATTCCATTTTATTAAAATTATGATTATATGTGATACTATTTTTATGTTTTAAAAACCATTTCATTGTGTTTTGAGCTTGGCATAATTGGTTTCTATTTTAACTCCCATGTTTTGATGTTTAAAATTGATTATTTATAAGTGATATGATTTTGTGAAATGGTTGAGGGTATTTTTGAAATTTGTTTCATGATTTGTGTTGGTTGTTGATCTGATTTTAGTATTTAATGAGTTAAAATTATATTTTAAAATGTGATTTTACATAAGGTAAGTTTTTGACCTCAAAGTGATTTATAAATGGAATCTTAAATATTTTTTAAACAGTTATTTGGAGTGTGTTTGTGGTTTACCCCGTATGAAAAATGACTCAATGGATCTATAGAAATGTGTTTGATTGAAATAAATCCCTTGTGTATTATTTTTTATTAAAAGGTAGAAGACCATTATGGGAGGATTTATATGAAAATTTTTACATAGTGCATGATTTCCGTGATTTTACAAAAAATTCCTTGGAATATAATTATAAGAAATATGTAATGGATTAGAATCTTGAGCCATGTTTTGATGTTAATGGTTTTGTTTTCACTTTGGTTTTAAAATGGTTAATGTGAAAGGTATCACATTATTTCAACTCGATTTCATTACCCCTTATGTGGGTTCATTATTACTATGTGATGATTTTTATTTCCCTTGTGTTCGTTATTGGTCTCTATGAGATTCTTATTTATCCCCTAATGTGGTAATGTTCTTGATTATGAGATAGGTTCATTTTTTATATGGGGATATTCATTTTGACTATTGGGGTGAGGTTTAGCTATGCTTATTCTTGTGTGTTAGAATTGAAATACATCACTCATCTTTGATCGTCATGAGAATCACTTCCAAAAGGACTCTTAATAATATTACTTAAATTTAAAGGGATGGGGTAGGAGGATATATCTCCACTCTAGATAGTGTTCTTAGAGAGATTCTCTCTAGGTCTTAAGATAATTATCCTTGATTCATTGCGCACATATACAAAAAAACCCATTGGGTTAGTAATAATATAATTTTTTTAAATAGGGTTAGGGTAATAAAATAATAATTTCACTAGTTCCTTTATTATATACATAATACCTATATTGCCCCATGTCTATAATAAAAATAATATTATTATTTATTATCCTGTGAAAACCCATTTGAATTAAATAAATATTACATTTAGAATAATTTTTTAAAATTTATTCAAATAGAAATTAATATGTATTATTTCTCACTGGACCGTTAAAATTTGTATGTCATTTCTCCACAATATTTATCAGGACTTCAATAATGAGTATTTATTTAATATATAAATATCTCCTTTTTATTTTCTATTAAATAAATAAATATTATATTCACTTAATATAAAATAAATATTCATAATATATTTTAATCACAAAATATTCTATTGACAAACTAGTGATGGAGTATATGTTATCAAGAAAAGGATTAATAATTATAAAAAATATTAGTGAATAATATTTATTAACCATGTTTAATAATAAATTATATTATTATTATACTAAGGTTCTGAATACACTTAGCATGTTACCCTTTAGGCCTATTTATCTATGGAATTAGGCAAGGCCAGCAAAAATCCAAAGTTAGTATCTAGTAACATACCAAGGTACCAAAAATTTCACAATGATATACAACCTCATACTGAAAACATATTGTGTAATATATCCCCTTATCAGGATATATCTAATCAATCTTGTTTCCTGTTGGTATCATAAACCTATGAACTTGATGTATATTTCTTTGACATTATACAATTGAACCTGCCCACATAACACCACAACCATGGATTTATTTAGGCTGTATAATTTAATTTGATGGTCCTGAGACATAAACATCTGTTAATTAATATAGGGGGAAAATCCTTTCTTATTTTATTTATTAATTCAATATTACTCATGATGAACCTATTGTATCCTACCTCACCGCAAACATATTTTACCATGGTTTCCATCAACACATAAAAGTATGCAACTAGTGATATTCATTAATTATAATATTATTCAATTTTACAGATCAATACACATGTACTTAGATAAGAACATCCATTGACACACATATATTTGGATTTCCTATCAGTGGGTTAGGTTCTCAAAATCTTCTACACTATAAATTACCAAGGGAGAACACCATGATAAAGTGCTTCAAGGTCCTATGAGTCTCCACCCATGATGGTCTATATCATTTTTTTCGGGTCAAATGACACAATTTGACTATAGAATATATATTTTAGAATATTATCATGGAACATCAAGGATCTCATCATAGTAGGGAAAAACTATAACCTTTTAGTATGACAACTACTCCTAGGAAATTATCACATACTATGTCAAGAATAAAAAATTCATTATGTGATAAAAAGTTTATTAATATTCAGAAAATGAATAAAGTTAACCATAAAGTACATATAGGTTGGTTCTAGAACAATCTCCCACTTTATCTTTAGCTAACTACAATAACCATCAATCTTCTAGATCACATATTATAATCATGATTCAATTGAGATAAGGATTTAGGTAATGAGAAAACTTTTTTATTCCATGGATACTCTTATAAAAAAACTTCGCCCCTATAATAAATTTTCTCAAGTGGTGTTACATCTGGAGATTATGATTTTCTTCATTGGTATGCCCTTGTTTCTTTTTCAAGATCCACTGCTTGATTATTATCACTCTATAATGTGTTAGGGTATTTACTGTTGGTTACCCCATAAAGATCATAGTAAAAGTGGAGTATCCAAATAGATTCTTTAGCTACATAAAAAGCCTATATATATTCAAACACTATTTTGGAATCAATGGAATTGGCTATTTTGATGTCTCCAAGCTCACAAATCCTACATTAAGACTAAAGACATAACCTAACTAAAAAATCATGTCATTCTGATATGTTTGAAATCTAGCAAGAGTATAACCAATTATAACTAGCTCATCATCTCCTCAATAGAATAAGAACATATTCATAGTTCATCTTAGAAACAAAAGGATAACCATAATATAAAACATATGGTTTTCACCTTGGTCATCTTGATATATTACTACAATGTTCAATTAATAGGAAAAATCAATCCTAATACATAACAAGGAATACATAATTGACCCTATCGTAGAAGTTTATGAGACCATACTCATTCTATATTTCTCCTCTTGTGTATGAAGACACATTTTCTTGGAAATATGTATACCATGTGACTCTTGAAGAAATCCTATCTTGGATTTTTTAATTCTAAATCACTTTACTATATGGTCAATGTTTGTAACTTGACATAGTCCAAGAAGCCTATCAGATCTATCACAAATGATCTTGATCCCTAAAATATTGACTACTTCACCTAAGTCTACCGTTGAGAAGCGATATTTAACCACTCTTTAACTGACTATAAGACTGGTATGTCATTTCTAATAACTAATATGTCATAAGAATATACCAATGACCACACTCCCACTAAACCTCTTGAAAACAAAAGGATCACATTTTTTAAATGAAAACAAATTATTTTATAGATTTATAAAAATTAATATTCCATGACTTGGATGCTTTCATCAATCCATAAATGAATCTCTAAAACTTGAAAAAAAAATTGAATTAGTTGGATAAAAAACCTTCTATTTGTTCAATACAACATATTTCTAAATGTTTCTATTATGGAATACTATTTTGACATTCATCTTCCAAATTTCATAGTCATGATATGTAGCAATTAAAAGTATAATTATAATGTATTTAAAAATTGAAACTATGGAAAGGTTTCATCATAGTAAATTCCTTGACACCATTTAAACCCCATAGAAACTATCCTTTCATTATAGGAAAATTACCTTCAATTACTAGTTTTCTCTTCAATACCTATTTTCATATAATAGTATTTAATACTACTGGTAGATTGACCAAAACCAAAAGGTGGTTACTATACTTAAAATCCTTATAAAAATAATGTATTCTTTCAATTTTGTAGCTTATGATTTCTCTACTACCTCATTTTAAAAGATAGGATCATTATTGTTAACTAATAATGAGTCACTATCATTGGTGATTAGTAAAATATAACTTTTAGTAAGAAATTATTCCATGGGGACCTAGGTAATTTGTTCCAGTACCAACTCTTATGTATCTTGAGCATCAACTTCAACAAAGTCAATAATGGTTAAATTATCCTTCTTAGAGATGGTGTTGGACCCAAGACTCTTTTTTGATTGTAATGGAGTATGGTTTGTGTTTTTTTCGAGTCCCACATGGAAGACCAAGGTTTTTTCAGGGAATGTGGTGTTATTATTGAAGCTGAAATTAGTATTGATGGTGGTGCATTTTCCGAGTGTTTGTCAATTTTTTCTGCCTCAAAATAGAGGGTTTGTTTTTGGGAAAGGAAGGCTTTATTTGTAGGAGTATACAATATGTGGACTTCAAGGATAGTACATGGAATTTAATTTCTAGGAATATTTCATGGACCATGAATAGTGGTATATGGAACGACATAGAAAACAACAAAGGAAGTGAACCATGAACCACAAAGTGGGAATGATTCGTTGAACGGGAAATGGTTCATGGTTAAGACTTGCGGTTCGTGGGTGGAAAATGGTTTGGGTAAGGTTTTCCATATGCATAAGACCTTTTCATTTATGGAAATGAGAGGGTGATTTGAGCTATCATGAAGGAATAATGGTGGTATGTATACCTCATAGGGAAATGGTTTGTGGGTGAAGTAGAATGTCGTGAGGCTGTACCAAATCAATTTTTTTGGAAATATCAAATTAGAAATATTTTTTGATCTATTTTCCTCTATAAAGTGCAATAATCCCTTTTTTAGAGTTAGTTATTATGATTAGAAATTTAAAAAGAATTTTGAGAAACCCATAGCAGTTCGCGGGAACCAAACTCCGTGAAGGAAAAAGTTGTTTACGGAGGGGGAAAATGGTGCATAGAAAGAGTGGTTGTTCAGAGAGGAGTAAAAAGTCCATAAAAGAGAGTGAGGTTTGAGGAGGAATCTCCCATAGTACATGGAGTAGGGAAGTATGTGGCAGATTAGGGAAGTACATAGAGGAATCTCTCATAGTATGTAGAGTAGGGAAGTACGCGAAGGATGAAGTTGTCATATGCGGTGCAATATAGTTTGTGGAGGAAAGAGGCTAGTTCGAAAAGGAACAGTCTAAATACTAAAAAGTGATTGAAAAATTGGATTACATATACCTGGGAAAACATGACTTCAACAGAGCATCCATTATAGTTGAGGCTGCATGATTTAATTCTAATCTATTGAAGTGACCTTCATGTTGATATTCTAAGTCCAGATCCTTCCTAGCATAGTGAGAAAGGGGGAGTCAACAGAAGTGTTTCGATAGACGTAGTGTTCAATACAAAAATTATATTAAAGGATGTGTACCTATAATAGAGTGACTATGTTTAAACTTGTGTACTCCGCAACTGTTGAATAATAGTGCATTTTGGTATGACCGACACACTTTTGACATATGCTCCTTGGATGTAGCCCAAAATAGTGAACCAGGTAAAATTGTTGTGTGTCATCTCATTCCATGTGAATGTTTGATTAATTATTGTATCCATCATATAGGTTTAATTAGTTCCTCCCAATGTGAAAACAATATCCATCATATTAAATGAAAATTTTGACTCTCTAATTCACCCCTCCCCTCTCAAGGTGTCTTGGGATCCTTTAGATGGGCTCCCTCTAAAGAAATATGGCTTGTCTCACAATATTAACTTTCTTTCCTTATGGGTTATATATTAAATTTACCTTGTTTTCCTTGGGATATCTTATAAATACACATTTCATGCCCCAGGGTTCTAGTTTGTTTCCAAACATGGACTTAAAAAATGTCTCACATCCCCAAACATCTGTATGTAATCGAATAAGTATATTTACACTACATAACATGATGGAAATTCTATTTGACACTTTATTTGGTACTAGATTTAGTGTATATTCCATAGTTTTTGTTACATTTAACTAAAAATATAATGAAAAATCTACAAGAATCACAATTAACCTTACTATGTCTATTAATGTATGATTCCTTATTTCACTAAAATCATTCCACCAAGGTGTATAAAGTTGAATGAGCTAGAAATAATGTCAAAAATCCAATGAAACTTGATAAATGGTTGGTTAATTTATTCACCATCTTGATTATATCAAATGCTCATTATCTTCTTACCAAGTTTATTATTTACTTAATTATAACATTCTTTGAATTTCACAACGTCCTCATACTTGTACCAAATCAAGTAGACAAATCCATATATACTATAGAAATTTTTAAAAGATATAAAGTAATAATATCCACCTCTATCTTACACTAGAAAAGGTACCCACACACATCAATGTGTAACAATATTAGAATATTAGTGACCCTTTCATCATGTCCTCCAAACGGTGGTTTGGTTATTTATACTTTAAAACATGCATGATATCTTTTATGTGGGTTTATCTGATAAGTGTATAAATGTTTCTCTTGATATAACTTTTTTAAATACTTCTTTTTTATATGATCAATATAGTGATACCACATATGGGTGTTATATGAGTAATTAGAACATGATCCATTTTCAATTTTAAATACTTGTTTGTATTAATTTAATACATAAATACCATTATTTAGTTTTGTCATACCACAAAAAATGTTTTCTTTGTAAAATAAGAGTTATTTATTTCCAAATTTTAAAATTAATCCACACATGTCAAGGAATAAAACATATATGACTTTTTTAGTTAAAAAATTCATAAAATAAAAATTCTATTAAACTAAAATCATTTTAGTTGGAAATGAAATGTGTTGGTATCCTATATCCAAGTGATAAAGTTTTACACCATTGGATACTAAAAGATCCACCTTTCATCTACAAATCTCTTGGAATCTACTTGGTTCTTGCATTTGGATATAGATGTGATAACCACAAGCTATATCTAATACCCAATGTTTAGATGATGAAATATTACACTCGATAATGAAGGCATGTTTAACTTCCCCTTTATTTTTCTTGCAGATCCTCTTTTAGTGGACCAAATTACCACATAAAAACAATATTTTATTTTCCTTCATAGGTATTTTGATCATATTATTCTTTGAAGGATGATGATCAAGAGGTTTGGACTTATAGTGTGTTTTGGGCCCATTTTCAATGTTCTTACTATTATTATTCACCATAAATACTACATAATTTTTATTCCCCAAGCCCTTTTCAACATATAAAGTGAAATTAATAAGTTCTAAATGATTATTCTCACCAATATTCATGTTTCAATCCATAATAAAACTGGGGAAGGATTTCAGTAGTGCAAAAATTATGAGATTTTTGTATAGCTCATCAATAAATTTAATGCCGAAGATGAAAGAACAATTGGTATCCAGTCATCTTGACTACATGAGGCCCAAATAGCACTGACCATCCAATCATTCATGCGAATATTACATTATATATATCATATATATCTTGTCTTGACTTCTCTTGATATAGATCATGAAGGTGATACATCATGTTATACACATTCATATCCCCATATTGTTTTAGAAGTTCCTTAGAAAATGAAGATAGAGAATGAAATATTGGACATATGAGGCATCATACAAATATTTACCACATGGAGAAAAATCTTCCTCACATCCCTCTTTTCCATGTGATTCATGAATTTGATTTTCAAACATAGATAATTTCTTTTCATGGTGTAGAATTAAATATAATCACCTTTTCTATTCTTTGAAATTAGTTCTAGTGATAATGTAATCCCTCTAATGTATGAATCATAGTAATATGTATCATTTCATGTTATTTATCATTTCTATAACTAAAATGTTAATAATTGTAGTACTTTTTATTATAGAATTAGATAATAAATATCAAATTTTTTAATCTCCCACTATTTTATTGTAATCTATTAGCTCTCACCATTGGTTCCTAACGTCACGTATCTTGGAAATTCTAGTTGTGAGGGCCTATATTCCACTTATCATAATCTATACATTAGTGTAAGAAGTTTTTTGAAGGGTTTAAAGTTGTCATGAAATTTCTAACTACATTAATACACAATTCCTTGATCTATTGAGTAGACTCTCCAATCCGGATATACCTAAATTTAGATTTCATCAACCCTTTCCTCTCAGTATTACATTGGTAATCAGTTATTCATGTGGACTAATTTATATTGTCCCAAAACCAATGTTATATTTACATATAACCTAAAAGAAAACAAATGTTTTTCCATTAAATAACATTGGTCTATTGTTCAATTATAACTTATGTAGTGGAAGGATAAACCGAATTACTATATATAATTGAGGTATTTTTTATCTTTATTCATAAATTTAGTAATTTTTATATTTTTTAATTGATTGTTAATTTTAGGTGGATTCACATAAGTGATTATCCATGTATTAGATAAATTTTACACATAATCTAATTTATTTTAGTTCTAACTTTCATTATTGATAATTCATTAATTCATGTGATCACAACAAAACATCCATAATGAAAATAATCATGAAAAATTAAATAATTAAAACAATAAGTGTTGTATGATAATTATCTTTTCCGAATGGTTATTTTATCTAGATGGTGGTAAACTAATCATTGACTTAAGGAAAGCCCTTGAACCATGGATTGGTCCATATTAAACTTTCAACCTGTCCACTCTTATGTCTCTTGGGATCATTTTTCCTCATCTCTAAACATGAAACACATCCACTCTCCTATGATCTCTATCAATTAAATAAGATTTTTCTCACACCTAGGTGAGGGGATTCAAAGGATTAGTTAAGGGGGATGACATAAAAGGAATCTATGGCCACATAGGCCATTACATAATGAGATTAGGGATGATTTTTATTCCATTAGTATAATTTAATAATTAATTTAAATGAAACCATCACTTGCAAAGTTTTGGTATATGATTATGGTCATCCACATATATGAAATTAATTGCACATTTATAAAATATAATTTATTCCCAATAAATCTTATTTAAGATAGAACATGCTCAAATGAATTAATTATATTATTCAATAATCAACTATTTTATCTTAATTATCATCCAAACATTCTAGAGATCCTCATTTATAATAATGTTATACATTTTAAATAAATTTATTTAAAATTTACTATGTACAAAACATATACCTTGTAGAAAACACAGCGAGTACCCTTTTGAATGACCAATCATGTGTTATTTTCATATACCTTTTACTCAAGTGACATGTAGTATAAACAACTAATCACATAATTTCATGAAATTTATGAGTAAATTTAATTAAACTTGAAAAAATGTTATTTATATTGTGTGTTATGTTTTAATACACATAAATTAATCATTGTATTACAACTTGTATAAGATATACTATTTTAAATATTAAACAGAATATAACTAGACATTTTTTGTATATAAAAACCTTTACAAAGCATATAAGAGTTGACTGAATAACAAATGCAACACATATTAAAATGTTTTGAATTATATAATAAATTAATATTAAATTTTACATAAGATGGTAATATACATAGTGTGTAATATCCTACTAAATTTCATGTATAGATCCGTGTTTTCTATCCACGGCGCATGATTAGGGTCTAAGAATGTGGTCCTTCAATGGAAATTAATGGAATATAAAACATGTACATGGGATACACACCATGTGGTCTCCGAGTTTCACAATTACTAGTCATGTAGGTATTGTAAGAAAATACATGGTCCATTTTTGAATAATGGGAAACATGTCATGTACTTGAGTTACAAATCATGTAGTTTATCTAACTGTTAGCCAAGATGGATTGGAAAACATATTGAGTATAAAATAAACATCACATTTAATAAATTAACACACTCCAAATTAATACTAATTTAATTCGTGATTCTCCTTGGTGAATTAAAAATTGGTGCATGATGTGTACCAATGGGCTTGACACCATGTAATCATGTTCCATCTAGCAATAATTATTCGCATCACTGAATGATTTCTTTAAATTTTTTTCATTCATAATTAACCTTATTATTGATTATATTAGTGATAATTTAGGGGAAGAAGAGAATATATCCTGATTTTGATTAAATAATAATTAAAACATGATTGCATACTAATAATAAATTCATTAATAAATCAATAATATTTAAATAATTATAAATAATTTTGTGACCCCTTTGATACCACTAGATATCAAGAAGTGTGTTGAGGGAATTCCCAACTAATATTTTAGTCATAATCGATGATTAATCAATGATTTACATAGATAAAGAATTTTGTGACCAATGTAATTATATCAAAGATTAATTTATAAGAAAATATTGGAACCAAACACAAGATCATCATATAATGATTTATAATTAATTTAAACAGTTTAGGAAATACCTTATAATGGATTATTTCTTCGATGATGAATCTAAAAAATTATATTCATGGTATCTTCATTTCATAGTAGGAATCCGGTATAGATTTACTCTAGTGGTGTTTTACATGCAATCCATGAACATTCGATCATCACTATTGGAATTTTTGAGTGCTTGTGTGGTAGATCCTATCTCTTGTGTTATTCATCTATGATCATCATGTGAATTTATTCCAAGAACGATTCCTATAGATATAAATATAATTTAGAGGGATGGGGGTGGTTGTTCTATCTCCATTCTCATGAAAATTCTTGGAGAGGTTCTTTCAAGGGATTGAGAGAATTATCCATGACTTGATGTGAAAAAAAAACAAAAAATTGGCAACCATTAACATTGGAAATAGTATAATTGGGTTTGAATAGTGTAAGGGTTAGAAAATAAATATTTCTCATGAATCCTTATTATTTTCATAATCACCGTAGAAAACCTTGTCTATGATAAAAATATTAACATTATATATAAATATGTGAAAATCCATCAAATTAATTAAATATTATTTCTTGAATAAAGTGTCTACAATTTACTCAAATAATATTAAATATATATTATTTATCAATGGACCATTAAACTAGGTCAATGATTCCTACACAATATTTATCTAGCCTTAAATAATTACTATTTATTTATTAAATAAATACCACAAAATTATTTTCCAATAAATAAATAAATATTATATTCACTGCATAAATAATACATATTTATTAAATGTTATACTCATATAATATTCACTTGAATAACTAGTAAATAAATGAATGAAATAAACTAAAAAATTAATAATTATTAAACCAATAATGGGAGTAATATTCATTACAGTTTTTATATAGTGAATAGTAATAATATTTTAATAAGATACCCTTAGTTTGTGATACTCTAATTATTTCTTTGGGACATTAGGTATGGTCACCCAAATTCCATGGTTATCATCTAGAAACACTCTAAGAAATCCATAGAAAAAAATGTTAATGACACAATGACATAAAAACTCATACGAACTCTTACTGTGTAATATAATTCCATTATCGTGATATCTATAATCAAGTAGGTTGCATGCTGCTGTCATTATCCTATAGACTCAATGTCTCTTTCTTTGAAATTATGAAAATGAACCCACCTAAAGAACTCTAAGTCCATGAATTTATTTGGACTACATCATATCCATAAATGGACCTAAGATATCAAATTCCATTAAGAACATAACATAAAAATTATTTCTCACATTATTCATTAATGAAATATTACTCATGATGCACCTAACATATCCTACCTCACCATGAACATATATTGTTAGAGTTTTCATCAATACATCAATGTAAATGAAAAATAATATTCATTAATATTAATATTAATGTATAAGGCCCAATAAAGACATCCACATATAGGAACGTCCAATGACACTTATGAATGTGGATTTACAAATCGAAGGTAATGTTACTATTACCTCATGTATAATAAATTAGCAATGAAAAACACCATGAGAAAGTGTATCAAAGTTCTATGATTCTCTACACCTAATAGCCTATATCATTTTCATCCCATCAAATGATATCATCCAACTATAGAACATAAATTTAAGAATATTGTGAAGAACTTTTTGGATCACATAATTATAGGAAACTAATCTGATATTTCAGTTTGATAGCCACTATTAGAACATTATCAAATATAATATCATGAAAAATAACAATTATCATATGATAAGAGGTTTATTAGTATTCAAAACAATCAATAAAGGTAACCATAAAGTATATAGAATTTTATTCAATGGAACTAACTCCAAAATTATATATTTGGTTTAATTTTTCTTTGTTGAACCTTTCCACAATATGATGGTTGATATCCTTCAATCATATGGATTTATTTTGGTGTTTAGGGGAACAATCATAGTTGGGATTTTATAGAATATTTAAGTTTCATATGGGAATGCGGTGATCTGAGATCTATACTATTGTTCCCTTATCATTTGAAGAATGTTGAAAGCCTTATGGGATGTGATTCATTGATTTTCCATGTTTGTGTTAAATTGTGATTTTATTAGTATTTTTCTAAATGGGTAGTAGTGGAAATAACCAAAATTAATATTAATCCATAATTAATGAAATAATTGGTTTTGAGTAATAATGAACTCATGGTGTTACATTTATTTTTATTTTATGGTTTATCATGTCTTTGATGTTTGAAAATTAGATAAATAACATAATTATAGATATGATTGATAACTAAAATAATTAAAGTGTAATTTTTAATTGAAATATTACTTCCTTATAATTTATAGAAATGGATGTTATACTTGAATAATGTTTAAATAATTTTTATCTATTGATAGTTGATTCCTTCGGTTTCTTATGGTTTTAAGCTGTATTAAATGAATTGGTTAACTCAAGTTGGTAATAAATTTTTTGTTTGATAAATATATTTTTTTCGGAGATGAGTGAGGTTTTTTTTCTTAAGAAGGTTGGATGCCTTGGTTCAAGGGCCAAGATGACATTTTAAATTCATGTTGTTTTCTTTCTTCATTTTAAATTTTCTAAAGATGTGATCCTTACTCTATAAAATGATGTGAGCCTATGATGGTTAATGGTTTGGAGAGAAATGGGTATGAGTTCCCAATATTGAGGAAGTAGTTTTTTCATGAGATGGAAGGATGGATGGTGATATTCATAGTAGTTTTTGGGATTCCATTGAGACTAATGGAGCGAGTTAAAGCTATTCATTCCCCTTGATTGTTATAAAGAATGTTGGGATGATTACTTATTATGAATTTTATTTAAATCTTGAATGGATAGGTTTATAATTTATGCATTCTTTTCCACACTGACTAATTTAACTAGATGTGCATGGTTTATGAAATTTTTTTGATTCCCTAGGACAAGTCCTAGAGTAACTATAATAATTGAATTGAATAAAAAATAAATTCTTAATCCATTATATTGAGATCTCAATGGATGACTTAGAATAACTAGCCAATAAATAATATATTTTTAAAATCCTTAATGGAAATATTAATTGAGAATATCTGGATATGATTATGCTCTTATTGGATGTATAGTCCTTCATGTTGATAGTCATTTTTCTATGTGATGATAGTTTCTATCAAGGTTAATGCTAGGTAATTTTTCAATGAATGGTTTTTGATATATATATATATATATATATATTAATTAATTTGTTAGTTAATTTGAAACCCAACCAATTTGCGTTTGGTGAAAGACACCCTATCAACTATGGAGGGTGTTCTCCCCAGTATTTTGGCTGGAGAGGAACATATGGCTTACTACCCCCTCATTACAACTCTCTTCACCTGGTATTTTTATTTGTGGAAATACACAATGTTTATTTTCTAATATATGTGTGCAGATGGATTGATGTCTTATGTTTATTTTCGCACACATATATCTCTAGATATTTTATCCCAATGATTAGTATAGGTAAATGTGTACAATCTATAATGGATTAAGGTATAGTACATGGTGTAGAGGTAGTAGTTGATCCCTGATAACTACTCTATTACTATCCAGGGGTGGTGATTTTTAGGATATTATGATATTCATGAGTTTCAGGTGATTATACATTTGTATTTGATGCATGAAAATTATATTTAGATATTTTGATCCAAACATGTTATGTTGGGGTAGAGCTATAAAATAGTGTGAAAGTGGTAGTGGGGTATCTTAACTTTTATATTTTTTTGTATATTATACTATTACTTGTATGTGGTACTTGGTGAGATATCTATAGTGATGCTGAGAAATTATCATACCTCATTAGGTGACCAGTTAGTTTTACAACCTATTCACCTGTCCTTAGTATTCCCTCTGAATATTTTGTGAGAGAGGCTCTATGGAGGATCCAACTATGTATACCAGTTATGACCACCCTATATATAAGTAAAATATTTTTCATGTATGAAAAAATTAGTTATTGATTGGGATATAAATTACAAACTCAAGGAGTTTTCTATGATCTGTTTGGGTATTGAGGCCACTATTGGGGATTTTTCTTTTTATAATTGTAGTTTTCTTATAGTTTTTCATCTTGCATGAAATTACAAGCATGTATTATGATTTTTTTTATTATAAGAATATTTTTTTGGTTTTTATATCTTATATAACATTAATTGTTATTCTTAGATCATAACGCCTCCCATTTGTATGTATGATATACCCTCAGTGATAGTTTCCAACTCGTGGCTTATTGGAGGAAGGATCCAAACATCCTTATATCTTTTCTCTCATTTTAATCCTAGGACTGACACCATTGTATGAGAAGGGGTTGTGTCATCTCTTATTTGAAAAAAATAATTTTTATATCTATAATCTTGTATTTTTGGAATAACTGATTTTATTCAAAATTATAGATAGAAAAAAATAATTTTTTCAAAGAAGAATAGGTGTGCCTTTCATCAATGTAATTACTTTGAACAAACCACTAGGTTTTAACCAATTTTCCCCATGACCTCATGCAAACATATCCATAAGAAAGAGGCTACTGACTAGTAGTGATGGTCTAAGCCCGTCTGTGGGGAGTCTATACCCTTAGAATCATGTCATATCACAAATAATAATTAAAATAATATAATAAATAATACAATGATCAATGTAACAAGAATGAAAAAAATAATAAAAAGGTAAACAATTCATAAAGGTAACAAATATCCCTCCAAAGTGGCAAGCCCGGTGAGAGTATAAAAGTGAACCAGGTAAGTAAATAAATGAAAAACTATGTATCCAAAAAATGTATTTCAATGTTTTCCACCATATGCATGCTTTACTACTCATACATCATCCACATAACCATTTCAATTATTCAAATCCCTGTTGAATAATTCTAATTGTGCATTGAGATTCTTATGCAAGGTGTGGGTTACAAAATACAGTATGAAACCACTAATGGTTCCTTAACTTCTGTACAAATTTACAATAGGTGTGTTCCATGATAGTAAAAAATGTGAAGCAAATCATAATAAAAAATGATCACGTACAAAGCGGTTGTCTTCTAAACAATTTCCCACAAACCCCCACATAACATTCTTTAGATCCATGTTAGAATTATGATCAAGATTCATCTAAAATGATAATAAAGTATCCCTAAGTTCATTATCATGGCATGTAGAATCTACAAGGCATCGAGTGGGCATGCTACTCGGAATCTATAAGGCATTGAGTTGACATGAAACTAGGAATGCACAAGGCACTAAGTTTCAGAAAGCTCCTAAGAATCCTCAATCCATTGAGTTATTTTGAGCCATATGGAAATCATTATCCTCCATCATCATAATTGGAAATCATGCACTCTCAGCCTATAAGGGGGAATCATACCATAATGGTATCCTATCACGTGTGCCAAGCACTAAAACTCTACGGAAATTTAATACACAACTAGGTATAATATGATAAAGAAACATAACAATGAATAATGAGATGTATATTATCATCACCAATATCGAGTGAATCTACATCAAGAATGAAAAATGATACCCTAGGAAATATCATGTAACAAGGATCGTATATGGGTAAGAGGAAAATGTACATATCCATAATAAATCACCATTAATGGAGAGAAAAACTCATGTTAACACATGAATCATGCCATGGAAAAAAGTGAATACAAGATACTCAAATGGTCAGTAACTTCCTACCACAAATTCATTCATGTAGAACTTCATGTTGTGTTAAGGGATCATCACCTTAATATCATCTTTGTATTAGTCAGTTCCAACCACTCTCCAAGGATTCCTAGAACTATGTCCAACTATTTTATTTATAAAAAGAAATAAAACACCACATACAATAATATTTTCTACCCCCTATATAATATAAAAATTTATCAAATTTTTCCAAAACTTCATTTATAAATTCCTTCCATAAAGAATAATTGTAAATCCATGCACAATAATAATCTATCTCTCTAGAATAATCCCAAATAAACGTGTTTTCTATCATAATTATTATTATTCATTTATAATTATAGGTTTTTATCATTTATATAATTATTTATCAAATTTTAGAATGTTTAGGAGTGTTTAATTCACAAATATATCATGAAACAATACATGTAAATTATTCCCATAAAACACTACAACAAACAATGGAAGAGGTAGAGATAACTTCTCCACAACCGGATACTAGAAGAAGGTGTAGAATCACATGAATAAATATTTAAAGATATTTTATAAAGGAACTTTGGTATGCTAGAACTAATTATGGTATCCAAAATATTATGGAATAACGGGTTTTTTTTCATTTTCATAAAGGAAAATTGCGGACTAGTATGCTTCATTAAAATCCAAAAATTAAATTTACCTCTATCTTTTTCATTAAAAAAGTATCATTAATGTAGAGTGTTTAATATCATCCATAAAAGGATTTTTAATCCTAAATGAGACAATGTAATATATTCAGCAATATTTAATGATTTTAAATTCATCAAAAGCGATTACTAGAGCATGTTGGGGAGAATAAAATGAGAAAATATGATAAAACACTTTTTCCCTAAAAAGGTAGTGCATAAGGGTAACATGGTTTTACCCTTATGAAGATCCTATAAATCACATGTGGTTAAGGAGTTTTACCCTTAAAAATAAACTAAATTTTAGACCACCCTTATACAGCTCTATCTTTACCCTTATGTAGCCTTTAGAAAGTAAGAGTTACCCCTATGAACAACCAAGGCTACAATTACACAATGAAATGAAAATTCCTCTTACCCATATATAAAAAATGGAACTGGAGATTTAACTTTATAAATAATTTAGATATGTTATCATACTCTTATTAAGAACATAGTTTTCCCTTATATAGACTTTTGAAACATTCATCTACCTTTCTCCAACAACTAGAAGAAACACCATTACCTTACATAACAACTATTTTACATTATGTAACCCTTGAAATTGAAGGGTTACATTTATGTAAGACCCAAAAAAGACAACCTTTGTATTTAATGAATCTTATTACCTTAATGTAGTCCCTAGACTATACATAAGGGTAAATCAATGTTTAAAATTATTAATTTTCCATAAAATGACCGTATAAAAAAAACAAAAAGGGGGTTTTGAAAAAATTTAAAATTGGGGATAATAAAATTACCCCCTATGATTAATTCTCATCATCAAGAAGTTTCTCTAGTGGTATTGATTAAACAACATAGGAAACTAAGATCAAACATTCGAATGTTTCCACATCTCCTCTTGGATCCATCCATACTATAATAAGATCTAAACAAGTGTAACCATCTTACCTCAAATAGAACCTTCCCTTACTGGTCTATAATATACACTGGATGCTCCTCATAAGATGCATCTGGATCCATCACAACATCCTTATAGTCCATAACATGCACAATAACATACATATACCTTTGGAGATGATATTCTTGAAACACATCATGTATACCTTGGTAGTGTGAAGGAAGATACATAAAATAATCCATTTTCCCAACCCTCTCTATGATATCACTGAGACGGATCCAATAAGAAAAACATTGGTATGATTAGAGTCTAAATAATGGAGATACATTAAATTGTATATTTAAATCCTTGAGGATATTCAATAGGATAGGAGGGTTGTGCATGTTAGAGGAATGAAAAATAGGTGGGCGAGTTATAATGAAAGATGGTAAAAAATATATCATTTTACCCAATTTGAAGATGTTTTACGGTTTGGCCTCGTGATTGGACAAAATATGAACCAACTGTGCGAGAGTGACTATCCAAGGGAACCCCTCACATGGACATCCTGCACAGTTTGAAAAAACCATGATACAACCATTCATGGTCACTACCTAAGTGGAACTAAGGGTGTCGGCTAGGTGCACGATTTTCCAAACCATGCATAGCCAATGAAAATACCCTCTACAACATGTCTATTGTTTTTATCAGAGTCATACATAATCCCCCATATGGTTTTTAAAAACATCATACCTTATATATAGGATGCACGATTGCACCACATGATTACAACTAACCATTATCCAACCATATGCCTCATACAACTTTTAAAAAATTTGGATCTTTGGAATTTAAATAAGTACTAGATGCTCCGAGACCCTCCTTTAAACTAAAAGGAACATTTATGAGATTAAAATAGAAAATAAACTAGTTTATACCTCAAAATAAATACTAGGGTGTTATAGATACTCTAGGTTCTACTGTTCCAGTACAAAACCTCTTTCCTTATTCACCATTGATCACAAAAAGAATAATTTCAGTATTAAAATACACTCACTTTTTTCTCTTAAAATTGATAGGTAGGTGGAGGATGATTTTAGTTCTTTTTGAAGATAATTCATTGAAAAATATCATTATGCACAAAAATTATCTCAATCTATCTAAAATTGTTATAAATTAGGTTATATTTAGTGGTTTAGAGATTTTGTGATTATACAGAGTCCACTAAACAAATTTTTATATTCTATGTAAAAACTATTGTCAAATAATAATAATGTTATCATTATAATCCATTTCATGTGTTAACTCAATGATATTTAATAATAAGTTCTTAAATAGATCAATCAATATTGATATAAATGATGTTAAATAAGTTATATCATTTCATCTAGACCATTAACCCAGTCTATCAATCCCCCTCAATATTTATCAGATCGTAACCAATAAATATTTATTTAAATAAATAAATATCACTATAATATTCATTTACAAAGTAAATAATAATTATATTCACTAATTTTTGAATATTTTTTTTAACATTCTTATAACCAAATAAATAATAATTTATTATCGTGAGAATATATAAATGACAAATAAATATTATATATTTTATAACTATAAAATAATATTAATTTTATATTCAACTCACATATATTATTTACAATAACAGGTGAATGAATTTATGTAATAATCATTACCATAGTACATATTAAACCACAATCCAATAATAATTTTTATTCGACCAATTAAATTCAAAGAGAACATAAATGAGATTAGGAAAACACTTAGTGTGTTTCCCTCTAGGAAATTTTCTTAATACCAATAGTTTTCCTAGATTAAAGTCCAAGATTAGAATCTATAAACATGTTAAGGAACCCATAGAGAAATATTATAATGATACAATGAAAATAACCTCCCCTAGATTTTCATTGTTTCATATAATCTCCTTGTCATGATGTCTCATCAAGAAGGTGACATTCTTTTATTATCAACTTATATTCTTGATATATCATTATTTTACTAACTGAAATGAACTCATAAAAAACCACTATATCAATAGAATTAATTAAATATTTTTATTCCAATAAAATGATTAATGATGTCTACCTTCATTAAAATGGAAGGGACAAATCATTTCTTATCTTATTTATTAATGTCATGTTATTTATGATGCACCCAATGCGTGCTACTTCACCTAGATTATATGTTGTCAAAGTTTATTTTAATTCACAAAAGTATAAAATTCCGGATATAAATTAATAGTAATATAAAATATAATGACTAATAAGCACATTTTTATATGGTTACATCCAATGATATATAAAATATATGGAATTCCTATTAGCGGGAATATTCTCAAAACCACGTCTCTTAGAGATTACCAAGTGAGAACTTTTTTAGAAGAATTATAAATGTATTATGATATCAATGAAAATGATAGTAAGACACCATGTTTTTCTAATCAGATAAATTTCATCCAAACATAGGATTTATATTTATGAATATTGACATAACACTTCATCATCCACATCATATTGGGGGAAAACAATGAACATTAAATGACAAAAATACTACAATGACATTATCACATTAATTTTATGTAGAAGAATAGTCATCATGTTATTATATATTTAATAATATTTATGTCTTTGAATATATTGGTAAATAGAAAGTAAAATATAAGTTGGTTCAGGGTACCAACTTCAATGTCTACTTTTTTATCCCCTATTATTTTCTAAACTCAAACACTTAAGTTTTCATTCAGTATTTTTCCACCATGGTTCTCTACCTGATGAAGGATTTGAAAACAATGTAATTTTTATTGATAAATAAATCCAACAAATTTTATATTAGATAATTGATTATTGTATCATAATGCAATGATAATTGTTGATAATTAACTAGAGCTGGTCCCCATACATCTGTATGAACCATCTCTAACCTATGGTTCTTTGGCGCCTTAGCTTTTATTTATAATGAATTATTTCCATTCTTCACAAGGATATTTAGTTTTCATGTTTCATTTTATAATCCTATGATCATTATAATTCCCATAACATATAATATTTTCATCACATCCCCACTCAAGTGACCTAAATGGTCATTCCATAACTTTGCAAAAGATTCTTTTCTAGAATGTATTTCTCCTTTTAATGCTTCAATCAAGTACAAAGATCCATCATTAAATCCCTTTAGAAAGCACCATGGTACCACATGTAAATTTATATACCCCGTCAACAAATGTTTTATATATATTCACAACATCTAAATATCTAATATAAATTATGTACTTCCTTGATCCTAGTATATTCCACATTCGTTGTAACTCTAGTGGGCCTCTATTCCTTGTTTGGATGGAGACATAACCCATTTATACAATATTGAGAGCATTATCATATGAAATATTCACCCTTCAAAATCCTTAAGATGTATAATTATTCATACTCCCTCTCATGGAAATTAAGTGAAATGGATCTCTCCATTCCAACACACATGTCTTAAGTGAACTAAGAGAACTTAGTTAAAGATCACTCATATGTTTTGATGTAGTATTTTCATTTCCACATCTAGAATCATATCTTCCATTTTTTATAATTTATTCTTTACAATATTTTGTCAGGTGACATTTCTTCCCATAATTCCAACACATGGGATCACCTATTTCCAATATACTCTTGCTCCACCTTCTTCTTCCTTTTCCATTCTTATGTATTTTCTACATTGTGGAATGTACCCTACCATCCACACTATATGGATTTATGGTAGATGACTCTATATCCTTAAAATCAACTTAATCATTAAAAATAAGATCAATAACATACATAAATTCATATCCTACCATATCTCAAAAATTTCTGATCACAGTAACCGTTAGAACCCAATACTCTTAGACTACTAAAAGTATATGTAGCTCCCAATTACGAACTCTAAAGGTCATTATAACTGATTATAATTAATAGAAAAAGATTTTGAATTTGTTTATTTGATTAGTTTTCGTCTTTCCATATGACATCCTCATGTGGAACAGACTTTGAAAATGGACCACTTTGTTCATTTTTTTGAACATCTCATATCTATCAGTGAGAGTATTCAAATGTTTTGAAGTAGTATTAACCTACTAGATGTTATAATCCGAATTCAAGTCTGTAGACATCCAGATCATGCTGAGTTAATTCTTATCCTTCATTTCCCATTCATCCTTATTCATCACTTCTATCTTAGTATCCATCAATATAAGATCATGATCACTCTTTAGTACACAATCCATTAAATAAATCTTATAATATCAGAAATCCTTCCTATCAAACTTCACCACTCGAACCTCACTCGCCTATAATTATATTATTTATTAAGATAGTGATCTAATAGAAATTTTTTAAAACCTTATAGGGATTTATAACTACTTATCAGAATTATAGTATAAGGAAAAGGGAATAATGATACTTCAGAAATGAGTTTTGAATCACCTTCACCAGGGTTTAGTCATCTAAATCTCTACAATTGAATCATTTATTATACTTATTAGGTTGATTAAAATTGTGATAAAACAATTCTATGTTATGCCTCCAAAACATACAAGGTGGAAAACAAAAAACCATAATGAACCTATGAACTCAATATACCAAAATATGGAAGACTATATCTCCCATGTAAATTTACTAATTGAAAAACTCAAATATGAACTTCTAAAAGAAAATTATTGAAATAAATAAAGAATAAATAACAACACAAGTTTTTACATGGTTCTATCATGAGTATTAATCCACTATGAGAACATTGTAATCACTTTTATTAACGAATTTGAAGATGATTGCAACTCACAAGTGTATAAAACAAATGTTCCACCCTATGTTTTATAATAGAATCCATCAAGTTCAAACAGCCACTACTACCTTTTGATATTCATGGGGGGAATGAGTCCACCTTAGTATAATCTTCATGGGTATCCCTCCACATTAAAAGACCTCTCCTTTATTAACCTTCACTTCTAGTTTACAATTCATGATTCTGAAACTTTCATGTTATTACCATTATGTATTCTCCCATTACAATAACCCTACTAGAAAACACTCTTACGCAATTCCTTTGGGACTATAAGACCAAAATTCACCCTATAAAGAGGTATGTTTTGGTCACCTATTTTAATATTTCATCAATTAATATCTAGATTTTAGACATCCAGAGTTAGGTTGATTTATAATGAACTAAACGGGTTCAACAAGTAAAGTCATCCAAGAAGGTTTTCCACATGGTAAGGTATAAAAAACAACACAAGTCTCATATATTACCAATGAATGAACATAGTTCAAAGTGAAAGAAAAATATTAAACCATGATAAATACAACATCAAGACCAAGGGGCTAAACTAAAAATTAAAACAAGAAATTACAAATTAAAAGATCCATGTGACCATTCGTCACCACCAAATTGTCCCACTATGAAGGGGATGAAATCCAAAATAAGTCGATGAATGACACAATTCACTTGCATTACCTAATTCTACAAAACCAGATCAACAAAAACACAAAATAAAATATAGGGTATGAACACAATTCCCAGTAGGATTTCACTGAATAATCTATAAAAATTATAACACTATGAAAAAGTTAGAATTTGATTAAAAAACTGGTTTATAATGAATTTTTGAAAGGTAACCATTTTTTAAACCATCCTTAGGTTTTCCCAAAAATAATTTTATATTTAAAAAAACATGGAATATGAAAAGTATAGGTGATAAAGAATGTAATCATAAGAAAAACCATCCATTCATACACTATATGATAATCAATTGATCAACCGACCAAGAAATATACCTCCTTGTATAAAACCCAATATAAATGAAAGATCACTCCATTTGGGATCTAACCTATTGGAATATGTACTTAGACATAAACTAAGTACAAAACCTAGAATCATGTGAATTAAAACAATATTGAGTCATATCACATAGATTGATGATATTGACCCTCAAGTGGTATAACACACACTAAGAGTGATAAGACCATTTCCCAATTCACCCAAGGTTCTAAATGTGACATGCTTTTCAAAATCATTTGAAAACAATACTAAAATTTTATAAAAAAATTCACAATGAATCCTTACTTTTCCCAAGCATAAAAACCCATTTTAGAATCAAAAAAACATTAAGGGAATTTCATCAACACATAGTGTTTCCAAATCCCATTTTAAAAGAAAACCAAATTTAAAAACATTTATTTATTTACATAACAAAACATTGACATTTGATCCATCCATTTATTAAATAAAACAATTGAATTTACAATAACATCAAATAATTCAAGAGTTGGAACCTTTTTATTGACACACCTACCTCATGAATTGAGATACAATGTGAAGAATTGATCTCCCAAATCTCAGAGTTGAATCCAACAAAAATGGTTCTTCAAGGAATTTAAAAACCTATCTTGGGAACCTATGGTTTAAGAATTAAAATTGGAAGAATAACTAGATTGGAGGAAAGTTCGGGTCTTATACCTTATCTAGAAAATATATGACCACAACATAGAACCCCAATCTACACAACTATCATTAGGTTTTAACTTATGACTATAGTTCCACACATTGTGCAACACCACTATCACACTTGGTCAAACTGGCCTAAAAAATCATAACACAAACCTCACCCAAATTCTATTATCCTGGCATAATACTATAGTGCAATCTAGGAACCATGCCACATCTACCCTGAAAAATGGCAGAACCACCAAACTCACCCCAATGAAACTACACATTTTAGCTTCTTCCACCATGCCACATAGCTCAACCAAATATATGTCTTATACCGCATCCCCTTCACCATGGTGCATCCTGGTGAAAATGTGTAGTGGCACCAACATTCCGCCTCCAAGAACCCATGTTGAAGCTATATTTCCCGTAATGAAACCAGTATCTCTACAATTCAGACACTCCCATCCATGACTCAAACCCCAATATAATTCAAATATAATAATATATCCCCTCTAAAAACCATTTACCTCTACAAACCACTCAAAAAAATTTAATATTATAGTGTATTGAAACCCAAAGAGAATCACATTTCTCCTTACCATACAAGATTTATATCCCCATAAATCACTCATGATTTTATAATTTCTAAGATATAAGTACACTTCTTCCATGCCGATGATTCTTTTTCCAACATATCATAGTTATCCCATCAGCACTACTATATTACATAGAACAAAGTAATAATTTTATTGCATAGTACCTGATCCTAGTGATCCATAATCTGAACCAGTTTCTCAACCACAGTGGCGATAGAATCAAGTTTGACATCTACCCATTAAATATCATGGGAAGGTTCCATTTGATACCTCCTCAATTGGAAAACATGAAATAAATCATGTATTAATTTCAAATTATATGGTAAGTCTAACTGATATTCCAACTTTCTAATTCATTCAATGACATCAAAGGGGCCAACAAACTTTTGTTAAATCATACACTACTTACCAAACCGAGGTGTCCTAGGTGTATTGAAACATTGAGAAAGTCTCGATCACCAACCTCAAAATCAAAAGTCCGATGAATATGTCCCACATAGGATTTATGATGACGTTTTCCCATCACCAATCTCTTCTAGATCAACTAAACCATTTATTTTGTCTCCTGAACAAGGCTTGGTCTAACCAAGGTCTGATCCCCCAATTCTACCCAACACAAGGGAGAACTACATGAATACCCATACAATGATTTATTTCAAAACGTAATAATAAAATAATCATAACTATTATTATAGGAAAATATGACATGAGTAAAATTATTTTCCCAGGAACCACCAAATTAAAAAATGCATTCCCTGAGCATATCCTCAAGAACATGAATATAATAATTTTTCTACACATCTTTTTGTAGATGTTATGTCATTATTAATATAAATTTGGGAACCACAGCCTCTTGAATGAATTTCCAAAAACTATATGTAAACCATAGGTCCTTATCATAAACAATCATATAGGGAACACCATCAAGCCTCATTACCTCTCATACATACAATTAGCTGAGCCGATTCACCTTCGCTATCTTTTTAATAGGTAAAAAATGTGATAATTTAATACTCTGATCAATGATCACCAAAATTTCATCCTTCCCACTAAGAGTATGTGGTAAAATAATAATGACGTCCATGGAAATCTCATCCCACTTCCGTAATGGAATGGGTAAGTTCTACAACAAACCAACATGAGTGTTATTACTTAATTATTTGATAATTAGGGCACCATGATACATAATATGCAGTCGACCACCTCATCCATAGCCACTAATAATGATATCTAATTTCAAGAAACATCTTGGTAGTTCCATGTTCAATAGATCAATAGAATTAATGTCTACTATCCATTAACCCCTGCATCAGAGAAATCAGAATGACCAAACTACTTCAAAAACACAAAGCCCTAGTAGGATACCAATACTAATCACCTGAGGTCTCCCCACCATTTAGTATTTTACTGAAACACTAGAAATAATTATTTATTATCTGTTTGAGATGAACCCACTAAAAAATGATGATTCATACTTCATAGAATCCATTAAAACCTTCCCACCATCATCTTTCTCTCCTATGATCATCTTAGAAAACAAAATCATCGAAGACCATTCTTCCACTGATTTCTTCAAGGATTTAATTTTCCATTTCCTTCTCAAATCGTTAGGGACCACATTCCCATTCCAAGTAGTATAATTAATATTAAAATATAAATTCTTCAGATACTCCACAAATTATCTCTATCACAATTTTAAATCACTATGAGTAAAAATATACTTCAATATATTATGATCATATTATACCATAAACATCTCCCCAATGATATAGTGATTCCATATTATGAGTGCATGAATAAACATTGAAAAATCTAGATCATGGGTAGGGTTGTTATTCTCAGGAGGTAATAAATATAAAAATCCATAGGGCACCACATGGTTCCCTTTCATTAAACCCAACCCAAACCCATACTTGATGCATCACAGAAAACATCATAACCAAAACCTGGCTTGGGATGAATTAAAATCTGAGATGAATTGAACCTTTCCTTAATATTATCAAAGGATCTGTGACATTTTTCATTCCATGAAATCTTAACACCTTTACATGTCAAAGCTGTCATTAGAGATGCAAGCATGGAGAAGTATTGAACAAACCAATTATAGTAACTAGTCAAACTTGATAATATCCAAATCTCAAACACATTTCTAGAATGCTCCTAGGACATTAACACCAGTATATTTTTTGGATATACTAAGATTCCACTCTCAAATATAATATTCATTATAAACATTAATTAATGGATCCAAAATTCACACTTGGAAAGCTTACAATATTACAAATTTTCTTTCAAGATTATAAAGATAATATAAAATAATCCATGTAATCCTCATCTGACTTTGGGATTTAAAAAAATATCATCCACAAACATGACTACAAATGCGTCAAATAACTGATGAAATATCATGTTTATCATCACCATGAATACCAAATTAGTGTTAGTGATACCGAATGGCATAATTAGAAACTCAAAACACACATACTATCTCTTAAACATTGTATTAGGTATATCATCTTATCATAAACTCAACTGGTGGTACCCTGGATAATGGTTAATCTTTGAAAATAAATGATCCCCTCTGAGATGATAAAAAAGATCATAAATTATTTCCAAGGGATACTTATTATTAAAATTCACCTAATTTAAATTTTGGAAATAAATACAATCCATAATGTTTCTATCTTCTTTATTGTAAGAGAGAATATGTAAATCCCAATGTAACATGATAGAACAAATAAATCCATTGGACTAAAGGTCTTAAACTTTTTCCTTAAGTTCCTATTATATAGATTGATCTATATGATAAGGTGGCATGAAAATGGGAATTGTACTAGGGAGTTTTTCAATCGTAAACTAGACATATCTTTATAGTGGTAACCTAGAACAATTATCTACAAATACCTCAGGGTATTAATTCACCACTTGTGGTAGTGGACTGCTCTAGAAAGATTCAATAGCATCATGTAACATCTCCAATAACCAGTATGTGATCACTCTATCATAAGGAACAATAGCCCAGGCTCTCTTAGATCTAGTATCCCACTCACCTTGAAAGACATCAGCGACTCCATGAGGAGATAAAAACTAAAATTGTCTAAGATAATAGTCAATAAGGGACTTAACACTAATCCTCTATTCTAATACAATAATTATGTCAATGATTTCAAGATCAAGAACCATTAAATCCCACACTACTTCAATGTTGCCTATCGACACATGACATGAGGGACACTTGAAACCTTATTCATGCTTCTTTTTTAAAATCATGGAAAGATCAAACAAGAATGAAATATATTCTAAACAATATCCCAAAATATCAATAAATGTTGATGTTATAAAATAATGAGAAGTACTAGTATCAGATATAATTAGTACCATATATTGTGAAACTAACATTTTACCTCTAACAGTAGACAACTCTACCTTAGAATCCTCCAACACATACTCTACTACATATAAACATCCATTCCCAGCTCCTCCCTAAGCCTTAATAGCCACATAAACATCCCCCTTAGTCTAATGGTAAGACTCACTTCCCTTAGAATCATCAAAATGAACCTATTAACCCTCGGTAAGATTGGATCCATCATTACATCCTTCAGAAATCCTTCTACACAAATTCTAGATATTTCAAAATTGTCCATAACAAAAAATGTTTTCAGAGCTTCTGAGATGCTCCAGACCCACACATACAGATTTGGTGCTAAACATGCTAACTTTTTGAATACATAACATGAATTGAAACAAACACCCATGACTAAAAGTTTAGTGTATTAGGTAACTAGGTACATTTAAAATTAAATAGTACAAAACACTTTTCATTAATGGGGATTCTCCACACATGTAATTCCATTATATGTATCCTATTTATTGTAATTAAAGGGGAAATGATGAAATATAATAAAATGGTGATCTATAAAGCCCATTAAGGGATAAAAAATGAAAACATATCATTAAATTACATCATGTAAAAGACATGATACAAGATATAAGAACATGAACATGGGGGAAAGAGGCATAACATGATCATGAGTACAAAAGGAATAACATGATACTAAGAACATGAGAGATGAAGTTATCATCAATGCTTAAGGAATAATTAGGAAATTTTGTTACAACATAACATGATACATTCATATGAATATCAACAAGGTTAATTTCCAAGGTTTCATAAAACATTACCAAGGAATACATCCAAAGTATCAGGAACATGTCACCTCTAGATATTAATTCTATACCCAATTCATTATAGTTCTATCAGGGTGAACCCTTCATATATCTTAATTAATGTGAGATATATAAGTAAAATATGCATAAATGCATCAATAGTCATATAATGATAAACCCATTAGAAATTAAATGGGTATCTAATGAAATTCAGTAAATTTCTAGGTAAATACCTGTAACGACCCAATTTTTTGAGTATTATATTAACTTACTCTTATTGATTTAATAAGATGTTAATGGTTAATGCAGAAAGAGGAGTCGATGGCTTCATCCAGTAGACTCAACCCTTATGAAGCCCACTTATCAGAGCTTGGGAAGGAGGTAGCATCTGTGGGCTTCGCTTTGGACCAAGCCCAAGCCGATCTCCAGCGTGTCAAGCTTGAACGAAAACGCTTGCAGGAGAAGTTCAAGTTAGTGGAGATTGCTACTAGGGCAATGTTATCTGAGCCTCCCTCAGATTCTCTCACCATATCACACCTTACACTTAGGTCTTATGCCAGTGTTATAAGGGGCTATGTGATGAGACCCTAGTTTCCTTGTGTAATACTCTCGGGTGAATAAATTGAGATTTCTTCCTTTAGTGATGTTTGTGAGATTTCAAATGCCTAGATAATTTTAGAATGTATTTTATTGATGAATTTTGAAAAAGGGATATTTTGAAATATTTATGTAAACCCTAAATAACTAATGATGTGTAATGATTTTCAAAAAATGGTCTTCTACAAAAGTGTTCATTAAGGAATTTGGAGTCTAATAAGATCAACTTAATTTTTGATGAATAGTAAATTATGAATAGTGATTTTACGCTTAGGATTAGTAATGTGACCAAATGGATTAGTAATTTTCACTTAAAGAAAGTTTTAATATAATTTAGACACCTTGGTTAAGTAATGTGATTCAATAAAATGGGTAAATAACGGTTTCATAAATTATTAATCAAGTATTAGTTTTTTCGGATGAATAGTGTTTTTTAATTAAAAATTTAATTAAAAATTATTAGAAAATTATTTTTATAAAAATGAATTTATTTTTGAACTCAGAGCATCGATATTATGTTAAGGTAATTTTTGGGGATTTTTCTGAAAAAAATGAATTTTCGATGAATAGTGTTTTTATTTAAAAATTAAATTAAAAATATTTAGAAAATTATTTTTATAAAATGGATTTCATTTTTGAAATCAGAGCATTGATATTTGGTTAAGGTGAAATTTTGGGTTTATTCTGAGAAAGTTGAATTTTCAGTGAATAGTAAAAATACCGTTTTAGGGTTTCGGTATGTTTAATGACATCATAATGATGTCATGATGATGTCATGAGATCTTTTGAGGGTTGGCCGGCCAAGGGTGATGAATTTTTGTTTTGGGGGCCCCATGTGGCCTAACTCCATGATAAATGCCAAGGGAGAGACCATGGGTTTGAGAAAAGCACATGTGAGGTGTCCTTTGGCCATTAATGCTTTGTCCCCTCACTTTCCCTATAAATACCCACCCTTTCCTCCCTTGGTTTTCACTCCCAACTCTTCCCCAACGAAGTTCTGGTCTTCTTACCTTCCAAAGAGTCCTCCCAAGGTGCCCCCAAGCCCTCAAGGTCCAATCCTTTGAGTTTCAAGAGTCACGTTTTAAGGTAAGGGATCCGACCCCTCTCTTTCTTTTCATGTAATCTCTTTTATGTCATTCCTATTATGCTCCATGTTTTTATGGGAGAGGATGTTCTTTTATATTCCTCTTACTTCCCTTTCATGTTTATATGATGAGAGATCCCCTCTTACTCTCATCATTTCATTTTATGAAAGTTTAAGTGACGCCGTTAGGCTGCCGAATGTTTAAGTGATTCTTTCACCCTTCTCATTTTTCAAGTTCGATTTTCATGTCAAGTCTTTCAAGTTCCTTTTTATTATGTTGGGGTATGATCTCTATAACTATCATACTGATCTCTTATGATCATATGATGAGGGACCCTATTTGATCTTGTCAAATCATTTTCTTTTGAAGTTAAGGGACGTCGTAAGGCTGCCGAATTTTCATAGGAGAAATCTAATCTTTTTCCTTCCATGTTTTTCATTTCAAATGGTATGTGCCTCAAATTTCATTACCATGTCCATATGTCCTTCTTACTCTTTCACCCTACTGTTTTATGGATCATTTATGAGTGGGTGACCCATGTCCCCTCTCATTTCAATGTTTTCTAAAACCCCGAAACTTAGCCATTATGCTGCAGAATTTTCCCCTCAAAATGCCTCTCTTTTCTCAAAAATTATTTTATGTTATAAAATGGCGGGATGCTATAGTTGGTATCAAAGGATGGTTTAGTTATTTGTGGAAATTAGGATATAAAAACATTAGGAAGAACCCTATAGAAAAGTTTATGTATAGGAAAACTTCCTGGTATTTTGATAAGTATTGAGTAAGTGGTCTATCAAACAAATACATCCCTGTCTGGATACGAGCAGGTAGAGGCGGCTCTGGCACAGATGTACATAGGGGTAAAACCCGAAAACACCGCTTTGAGCTAGACTCGAACGGGAACTGGTGCACGATAACGGGCCTTGCTGCACTCTTGGTTACGACACTCCCGGGGGATATGTTTGGTTAATCACATGCTTTTTATGAATCATTATGAAGGAATTATAGAGAACTATAATTGTCTAAGCACGAAGTCTTAGTTAAAAGATTCATAAATGAAATAAGTTTCTTACTAAGGTTTTATTCTTTTAGAAAATGGCGGGCAATAGGAGGAACTGTGCCGATGGTGACCGCAATGCACCATGTGCTGACGGCCCTCCGATGGAAGCCGGAATGGAAACATTCATGCGAATGATGAACCAACTGACTCAAGTTATGAGTAATAACTTGAATCAAGCTGAGAGGCCGACCTCACCACGAAGGGAACAACACTCTGTTGAGTCCTTCATGCGTCAACGACCACCAACATTCAGTGGATCTACTAACCCTTTGGTTGCGGAACAATGGATAAGCTCCATTGAAAAGATCTTTTCTGTACTTCATTGTTTGGAACAAGAAAAAGTCACCCTTGCTGTTTACCACCTAGAGAGAGAAGCTGGTCAGTGGTGGTCACTGATCAAAAACACGAAGCCACGAGGAGAGATAGAAGCTTTGGAGTGGGAAGAATTTCGGGGAATTTTCCTTAACAAGTATTTCCCTCGTTCGATGAGAACGAAAATGGAGAAAGAGTTTCTCGAGCTGAAGCAGAAGGAGAACGAATCTGTCGGAAGCTACGAGATGAACTTCACAAGGCTTTCCCGTTATACCTCAAGCTTTGTCATGGACCCTAATGGGAAGGTTGATAGATTCTTTGGCGGACTACGACCTCATCTGCGGAAGAATCTAGCAAACAGGGACTATGATAGCTTTGAAGAAATAGTTCGAAGTGCTATAAAAGTCGAGTTGGAGTTTGGTGAGACACAGTGGTCTCATAAAACAAATGAAAAGAAGAGATCATTGGAGCCCAGTTTAGGGAAGTCTTTTGATCAGGGAAGAGGTGGAAAGCAAATGCAACTTACCACATGCAATAAATGTGGGAAGAATCATCTGGGGAACTGCTTGAACGGAAGTGGCAAGTGCTACAAGTGTGGAAGAGGAGGCCATATTGCTCGGAATTTTCATAGTGAGGTGAAGCCTCAGCTTCCCAACACTAACGATAGAGGAAAGATGGTTCTGGCCCTACCCGAAGTCACATGCTTCAAGTGTGGACAGCTTGGGCACTTTTCTAACCAATGTCCTAATCCGAGGGCGGTGGAGGGGAATCACCACCAACCTCAGCAGAGGCCAAGAGAGCAAGGTCGTGCTTTCGCTATCACAACAGCTGAAGTTGAAGTCCCGAACGATGTGGTAGCAGGTACTCTTGTTGTCCTCTCAAAACTAGCAAGTGCTTTATTTGATTCTGGTTCTACGCATTCCTTTATTTCTTCCAAGTTTGCAAAGAATATAGAATCAATCCCCGAATTGCTTGAGGTAGAGTTGTCAGTCAAGACTCCAAGTGGGATTATCCATGCATCAACAGTGTTTAGAGACTCTAGTGTTTACATTGGTGAGCACAATCTTATCGCAAATCTAGTAGTCATTCCCATGATGGAATTCGACGTTATACTAGGGATGGACTGGCTCTCAAAGTATAATGCTAAGATCAAATGCAGAAGTAAGGAAATCTCAGTAGTCTTGAATGAACGACCTACAGTTATCTTCCGTGGAGAGATATCCCAAACTGATCCCTATCTAGAAGCACCTCCTATAGCTTTCTTTATGGAGTTAATCGGTGATGAGGAAGAAGGGAAAGGGAGCATACAAATTGAAGATGTTCCGATTGTTCAGGAATACATGGATGTATTTCCTGAGGAGTTACCTGGACCTCCCCCAGAAAGAGAGGTTGAGTTCTCCATTGAAATCTTACCTGGGTCTCAACCGATATCAAAGACTCCGTATAGAATGGAAAATGTGGAGCTAGAAGAGCTAAAGAAACAACTCCAAGACTTGTTGGAGAAGGGGTTTATCCGACCGAGTGTGTCTCCTTGGGGAGCACCAGTTCTCTTTGTGAAGAAAAAGGATGGATCAATGCGGCTATGCATCGATTATAGAGAACTGAATGGGATCACGGTGAAGAACAGATATCCTCTTCCAAGAATTGATGATTTATTTGACCAACTTCGTGGGGCACAATTCTTCTCTAAGATTGACCTTCGATCTGGTTATCATCAACTGAGGGTGAAGAAGGAAGATATTCCAAAGACTGCCTTCCGATCAAGATATGGGCATTATGAGTTTACTGTTATGCCCTTAGGCTTGACTAATGCTCCTGCTATTTTCATGGATTTGATGAATAGAGTCTTTAAGGACTACCTTGATAGCTTTGTGGTAGTTTTTATTGATGATATTTTGATATATTCAAAAAGTCGTGAGGAGCATGAAGATCATCTGAGGGTTGTTTTGAAAACTCTACGGAAGGAGAGGCTCTTTGGGAAGTTCAGCAAGTGTGAGTTTTGGTTACAACAAGTGGCTTTCTTGGGGCACATCGTAACCAATGAAGGAATCTCGGTTGACCCTGCAAAGACAATGGTTGTGGAGGAGTGGCCTCAACCCACAACAGTAACTGAGATTCGTAGTTTCCTTGTCTTAGAGGGATATTATAGGAGGTTTGTGAAAAACTTTTCACGGCTTTCTAATCCACTAACTAAGTTGACTCGAAAAGGGGTTAAGTTCATCTGGACAAAGGAATGTGAGGAAAGTTTCCAAGAGCTGAAGAAGAGATTGGTTACTGCACCGGTGTTAACACTACCCTCTATCAGAGAAGGATTCGTTATTTTTAGCGATGCATCTCTGAAAGGGTTTGGGTGCGTCCTCATGAAAAATGACAAAGTAATTGCTTATGCATCTCGACAGTTGAAGATTCATGAGCAGAATTATCCTACGCATGATCTAGAGCTGGCGGCAGTTGTTTTTGCTCTAAAGATATGGAGGCACTATCTTTATGGGGAGAAATTTGATATATACACTGACCACCAAAGTCTAAAGTATATTTTCACTCAGAAAGAATTGAACATGAGACAAAGGAGATGGTTGGAGCTTATTAAAGACTATGATTGTTCAATTCATTATCACCCTGGAAGAGCAAACAAAGTCGCGGATGCGTTAAGCAGGAAAGATCCTGTTGTTCTGGCAACAATGAGGATCCTGGGAGATCCCTTGATTAAAGATCTAGTAAAACTGGACATGGGAATTATAAGGAAAGGGACATCATCAACCCTATTCCAAATGATTTCTCAACCTTCATTACTAGAGAGAATCAAGAAGGCTAAAAAAGAAGATCCTTTGCTACAGGAGAAGTTTGAGGCTGTAAAGGGTGGGAAGTTCCCTGATTTCCATATTGATCAAGAAGGTGTATTGAAATTTCGTACAAGACTATGTGTTCCATCTATTCCGGAGATAAAGAAAGAACTGATGGATGAAGCTCATAGCTCTACTTTCTCTATACATCCAGGAAGCACTAAGATGTATAGAGACCTTCGTGATCATTATTGGTGGGATAACATGAAGAGGGAGATTGCCGATTACACTACAAGGTGCCTGGTGTGTCAGCAAGTAAAGGCAGAAAGGTAACTTCCTAAGGGGGTATTACAACCGCTACCCATACCAGTATGGAAGTGGGATAATATCACCATGGACTTTGTAACTGGTCTCCCGAAAACATCTAAAGGAAACAATGCGATATGGGTTATTGTGGACCGTCTCACCAAGACAGCCCATTTTATCTCTATTCGGGAAGATTTCTCTCTAGATCATCTTGCCAAGATATATGTGAAGGAAGTGGTAAGGCTGCATGGGGTACCACTATCCATCGTATCTGATCGTGACCCAAGATTCACATCAAAATTCTGGAGAAGTCTTCAACATGCTCTGAATACTGAATTGAATTTTAGTACAGCCTATCATCCTCAAACTGATGGCCAATCTGAAAGGACTATTCAGACACTCGAAGACATGTTGAGATTATGCTCAATGGAATTTAAAGGTGGATGGGATCAACACCTCCCATTAGTTGAGTTCTCGTATAACAATAGCTTCCATTCGAGTATTCAGATGGCACCCTATGAAGCTCTATATGGAAAGCGGTGTAGAACACCTACTTGTTGGGATGAAACTGGTGAGAGGAAGCTTCTTGGGCCTGATCTTGTGCAAGAGATGACGGAACAGGTTCATGCCATCCAACAACACATAAAGGCTGCTCAGAGTCGGCAGAAGATCTATGCTGACAATCGTCGAAGGGACTTGGAGTTTGGTGTTGGTGAAAAAGTCTTCCTTCGAATTTCTCCATGGAAGAGAGTCATGCGGTTTGGGAAGAAAGGGAAGCTCAGCCCTAGGTACATTGGCCCCTATGAAATCCTTGATCGCATAGGAGCAGTGGCCTATCGTCTAGCACTTCCACCAAACATAGCTCAAGTTCATGATGTCTTCCATGTATCTCTCTTGAGGAAGTACATACCCGACCCTTCGCATGTACTGAACCCAGAGGTGGTACAACTTGAACATGATCTCTCTTATGAAGAGCAGCCAGTGGAGATCTTGGACCGTAGAGACAAGGTCCTACGAAACAAGACTACCCACCTTGTGAAAGTGTTGTGGAGGAATCATAAATATGAAGAGGTGACTTGGGAGCCGGAGGAAACAATGAAGCAAAAGTACCCTCATCTTTTCGACTAGGCCTCAAGTATAAATTTCGGGGACGAAATTTCTTAAGGGGGGAAAAATGTAACGACCCAATCTTTTTGAGTAGTATATTAACTTACTCTTATTGATTTAATAAGATGTTAATGGTTAATGCAGAAAGAGGAGTCGATGGCTTCATCCAGTAGACTCAACCCTTATGAAGCCCACTTATCAGAGCTTGGGAAGGAGGTAGCATCTGTGGGCTTCGCTTTGGACCAAGCCCAAGCCGATCTCCAGCGTGTCAAGCTTGAACGAAAACGCTTGCAGGAGAAGTTCAAGTTAGTGGAGATTGCTACTAGGGCAATGTTATCTGAGCCTCCCTCAGATTCTCTCACCATATCACACCTTACACTTAGGTCTTATGCCAGTGTTATAAGGGGCTATGTGATGAGACCCTAGTTTCCTTGTGTAATACTCTCGGGTGAATAAATTGAGATTTCTTCCTTTAGTGATGTTTGTGAAATTTCAAATGCCTAGATAATTTTAGAATGTATTTTATTGATGAATTTTGAAAAAGGGATATTTTGAAATATTTATGTAAACCCTAAATAACTAATGATGTGTAATGATTTTCAAAAAATAGTCTTCTACAAAAGTGTTCATTAAGGAATTTGGAGTCTAATAAGATCAACTTAATTTTTGATGAATAGTAAATTATGAATAGTGATTTTACGCTTAGGATTAGTAATGTGACCAAATGGATTAGTAATTTTCACTTAAAGAAAGTTTTAATATAATTTAGACACCTTGGTTAAGTAATGTGATTCAATAAAATGGGTAAATAACGGTTTCATAAATTATTAATCAAGTATTAGTTTTTTCGGATTAATAGTGTTTTTTAATTAAAAATTTAATTAAAAATAATTAGAAAATTATTTTTATAAAAATGAATTTATTTTTGAACTCAGAGCATCGATATTATGTTAAGGTAATTTTTGGGGATTTTTCTGAAAAAAATGAATTTTCGATGAATAGTGTTTTTATTTAAAAATTAAATTAAAAATATTTAGAAAATTATTTTTATAAAATGGATTTCATTTTTGAAATCAGAGCATTGATATTTGGTTAAGGTGAAATTTTGGGTTTATTCTGAGAAAGTTGAATTTTCAGTGAATAGTAAAAATACCGTTTTAGGGTTTCGGTATGTTTAATGACATCATAATGATGTCATGATGATGTCATGAGATCTTTTGAGGGTTGGCCGGCCAAGGGTGATGAATTTTTGTTTTGGGGGCCCCATGTGGCCTAACTCCATGATAAATGCCAAGGGAGAGCCCATGGGTTTGAGAAAAGCACATGTGAGGTGTCCTTTGGCCATTAATGCTTTGTCCCCTCACTTTCCCTATAAATACCCACCCTTTCCTCCCTTGGTTTTCACTCCCAACTCTTCCCCAACGAAGTTCTGGTCTTCTTACCTTCCAAAGAGTCCTCCCAAGGTGCCCCCAAGCCCTCAAGGTCCAATCCTTTGAGTTTCAAGAGTCACGTTTTAAGGTAAGGGATCCGACCCCTCTCTTTCTTTTCATGTAATCTCTTTTATGTCATTCCTATTATGCTCCATGTTTTTATGGGAGAGGATGTTCTTTTATATTCCTCTTACTGCCCTTTCATGTTTATATGATGAGAGATCCCCTCTTACTCTCATCATTTCATTTTATGAAAGTTTAAGTGACGCTGTGAGGCTGCCGAATGTTTAAGTGATTCTTTCACCCTTCTCATTTTTCAAGTTCGATTTTCATGTCAAGTCTTTCAAGTTCCTTTTTATTATGTTGGGGTATGATCTCTATAGCTATCATACTGATCTCTTATGATCATATGATGAGGGACCCTATTTGATCTTGTCAAATCATTTTCTTTTGAAGTTAAGGGACGCCGTAAGGCTGCCGAATTTTCATAGGAGAAATCTAATCTTTTTCCTTCCATGTTTTTCATTTCAAATGGTATGTGCCTCAAATTTCATTACCATGTCCATATTTCCTTCTTACTCTTTCACCCTACTGTTTTATGGATCATTTATGAGTGGGTGACCCATGTCCCCTCTCATTTCAATGTTTTCTAAAACCCCGAAACTTAGCCATTATGCTGCAGAATTTTATCCTCAAAATGCCTCTCTCTTTTCTCAAAAATTATTTTATGTTATAAAATGGCGGGATGCTATAGTTGGTATCAAAGGATGGTTTAGTTATTTGTGGAAATTAGGATATAAAAACATTAGGAAGAACCCTATAGAAAAGTTTATGTATAGGAAAACTTCCTGGTATTTTGATAAGTATTGAGTAAGTGGTCTATCAAACAAATACATCCCTGTCTGGATACGAGCAGGTAGAGCCGGCTCTGGCACAGATGTACATAGGGGTAAAACCCGAAAACACCGCTTTGAGCTAGACTCGAACGGGAACTGGTGCACGATAACGGGCCTTGCTGCACTCTTGGTTACGACACTCCCGGGGGATATGTTTGGTTAATCACATGCTTTTTATGAATCATTATGAAGGAATTATAGAGAACTATAATTGTCTAAGCACGAAGTCTTAGTTAAAAGATTCATAAATGAAATAAGTTTCTTACTAAGGTTTTATTCTTTTAGAAAATGGCGGGCAATAGGAGGAACCGTGCCGATGGTGACCGCAATGCACCATGTGCTGACGGCCCTCCGATGGAAGTCGGAATGGAAACATTCATGCGAATGATGAACCAACTGACTCAAGTTATGAGTAATAACTTGAATCAAGCTGAGAGGCCGACCTCACCACGAAGGGAACAACACTCTGTTGAGTCCTTCATGCGTCAACGACCACCAACATTCAGTGGATCTACTGACCCTTTGGTTGCGGAACAATGGATAAGCTCCATTGAAAAGATCTTTTCTGTACTTCATTGTTTGGAACAAGAAAAAGTCACCCTTGCTGTTTACCGCCTAGAGGGAGAAGCTGATCAGTGGTGGTCACTGATCAAAAACACGAAGCCACGAGGAGAGATAGAAGCTTTGGAGTGGGAAGAATTTCAGGGAATTTTCCTTAACAAGTATTTCCCTCGTTCCATGAGAACGAAAATGGAGAAAGAGTTTCTCGAGCTGAAGCAGAAGGAGAACGAATCTGTCGGAAGCTACGAGATGAACTTCACAAGGCTTTCCCGTTATACCTCAAGCTTTGTCATGGACCCTAATGGGAAGGTTTATAGATTCTTTGGCGGACTACGACCTCATCTGCGGAAGAATCTAGCAAACAGGGACTATGATAGCTATGAAGAAATAGTTCTAAGTGCTATGAAAGTCGAGTTGGAGTTTGGTGAGACACAGTGGTCTCATAAAACAAATGAAAAGAAGAGATCATTGGATCCCAGTTTAGGGAAGTCTTTTGATCAGGGAAGAGGTGGAAAGAAAATGCAACTTACCACATGCAATAAATGTGGGAAGAATCATCTGGGGAACTGCTTGAACGGAAGTGGCAAGTGCTACAAGTGTGGAAGAGGAGGCCATATTGCTCGGAATTGTCATAGTGAGGTGAAGCCTCAGCTTCCCAACACTAACGACAGAGGAAAGATGGTTCTGGCCCTACCCGAAGTCACATGCTTCAAGTGTGGACAGCTTGGGCACTTTGCTAACCAATGTCCTAATCTGAGGGCGGTGGAGGGGAATCACCACCAACCTCAGCAGAGGCCAAGAGAGCAAGGTCGTGCTTTCGCTATCACAACAGCTGAAGTTGAAGTCCCGAACGATGTGGTAGAAGGTACTCTTGTTGTCCTCTCAAAACTAGCAAGTGCTTTATTTGATTCTGGTTCTACGCATTCCTTTATTTCTTCCAAGTTTGCAAAGAATATAGAATCAATCCCCGAATTGCTTGAGGTAGAGTTGTCAGTCAAGACTCCAAGTGGGATTATCCATGCATCAACAGTGTTTAGAGACTCTAGTGTTTACTTTGGTGAGCACAATCTTATCGCAAATCTAGTAGTCATTCCCATGATGGAATTCGACGTTATACTAGGGATGGACTGGCTCTCAAAGTATAATGCTAAGATCAAATGCAGAAGTAAGGAAATCTCAGTAGTCTTGAATGAACGACCTACAGTTATCTTCCGTGGAGAGATATCCCAAACTGATCCCTATCTAGAAGCACCTCCTATAGCTTTCTTTATGGAGTTAATCGGTGATGAGGAAGAAGGGAAAGGGAGCATACAAATTGAAGATGTTCCGATTGTTCAGGAATACATGGATGTATTTCCTGAGGAGTTACCTGGACCTCCCCCAGAAAGAGAGGTTGAGTTCTCCATTGAACTCGTACCTGGGTCTCAACCGATATCAAAGACTCCATATAGAATGGCAAATGTGGAGCTAGAAGAGCTAAAGAAACAACTCCAAGACTTGTTGGAGAAGGGGTTTATCCGACCGAGTGTGTCTCCTTGGGGAGCACCAGTTCTCTTTGTGAAGAAAAAGGATGGATCAATGCGGCTATGCATCGATTATAGAGAACTGAATGGGATCACGGTGAAGAACAGATATCCTCTTCCAAGAATTGATGATTTATTTGACCAACTTCGTGGGGCACAATTCTTCTCTAAGATTGACCTTCGATCTGGTTATCATCAACTGAGGGTGAAGAAGGAAGATATTCCAAAGACTGCCTTCCGATCAAGATATGGGCATTATGAGTTTACTGTTATGCCCTTCGGCTTGACTAATGCTCCTGCTATTTTCATGGATTTGATGAATAGAGTCTTTAAGGACTACCTTGATAACTTTGTGGTAGTTTTTATTGATGATATTTTGATATATTCAAAAAGTCGTGAGGAGCATGAAGATCATCTGAGGGTTGTTTTGAAAACTCTACGGAAGGAGAGGCTCTTTGGGAAGTTCAGCAAGTATGAGTTTTGGTTACAAAAAGTGGCTTTCTTGGGGCACATCGTAACCAATGAAGGAATCTCGGTTGACCCTGCAAAGACAATGGTTGTGGAGGAGTGGCCTCAACCCACAACAGTAACTGATATTCGTAGTTTCCTTGGCTTAGCGGGATATTATAGGAGGTTTGTGAAAAACTTTTCACGGCTTTCTAATCCACTAAATAAGTTGACTCGAAAAGGGGTTAAGTTCATCTGGACAAAGGAATGTGAGGAAAGTTTCCAAGAGCTGAAGAAGAGATTGGTTACTGCACCGGTGTTAACACTACCCTCTATCAGAGAAGGATTCGTTATTTTTAGCGATGCATCTCTGAAAGGGCTTGGGTGCGTCCTCATGCAAAATGACAAAGTAATTGCTTATGCATCTCGACAGTTGAAGATTCATGAGCAGAATTATCCTACGCATGATCTAGAGCTGGCGGCAGTTGTTTTTGCTCTAAAGATATGGAGGCACTATCTTTATGGGGAGAAATGTGATATATACACTGACCACCAAAGTCTAAAGTATATTTTCACTCAGAAAGAATTGAACATGAGACAAAGGAGATGGTTGGAGCTTATTAAAGACTATGATTGTTCAATTCATTATCACCCTGGAAGAGCAAACAAAGTCGCGGATGCGTTAAGCAGGAAAGATCCTGTTGTTCTGGCAACAATGAGGATCCTGGGAGATCCCTTGATTAAAGATCTAGTAAAACTGGACATGGGAATTATAAGGAAAGGGACATCATCAACCCTATTCAAAATTATGATTTCTCAACCTTCATTACTAGAGAGAATCAAGAAGGCTCAAAAAGAAGATCCTTTGCTGCAGGAGAAGTTTGAGGCTGTAAAGGGTGGGAAGTTCCCTGATTTCCATATTGATCAAGAAGGTGTATTGAAATTTCGTACAAGACTATGTGTTCCATCTATTCCGGAGATAAAGAAAGAACTGATGGATGAAGCTCATAGATCTACTTTCTCTATACATCCAGGAAGCACTATGATGTATAGAGACCTTCGTGATCATTATTGGTGGGATAACATGAAGAGGGAGATTGCCGATTACACTACAAGGTGCCTGGTGTGTCAGTAAGTAAAGGCAGAAAGGCAACTTCCTAAGGGGGTATTACAACCGCTACCCATACCAGTATGGAAGTGGGATAATATCACCATGGACTTTGTAACTGGTCTCCCGAAAACATCCAAAGGAAACAATGCGATATGGGTTATTGTGGACCGTCTCACCAAGACAGCCCATTTTATCTCTATTCGGGAAGATTTCTCTCTAGATCAGCTTGCCAAGATATATGTGAAGGAAGTGGTAAGGCTGCATGGGGTACCACTATCCATCGTATCTGATCGTGACCCAAGATTCACATCAAAATTCTGGAGAAGTCTTCAACATGCTCTGAATACTGAATTGAATTTTAGTACAGCCTATCATCCTCAAACTGATGGCCAATCTGAAAGGACTATTCAGACACTCAAAGACATGTTGAGATTATGCTCAATGGAATTTAAAGGTGGATGGGATCAACACCTCCCATTAGTTGAGTTCTCGTATAACAACAGCTTCCATTCGAGTATTCAGATGGCACCCTATGAAGCTCTATATGGAAAGCGGTGTAGAACACCTACTTGTTGGGATGAAACTGGTGAGAGGAAGCTTCTTGGGCCTGATCTCGTGCAAGAGATGACGGAACAGGTTCATGCCATCCAACAACACATAAAGGCTGCTCAGAGTCGGCAGAAGAGCTATGCTGACAATCGTCGAAGGGACTTGGAGTTTGGTGTTGGTGAAAAAGTCTTCCTTCGAATTTCTCCATGGAAGAGAGTCATGCGGTTTGGGAAGAAAGGGAAGCTCAGCCCTAGGTACATTAGCCCCTATGAAATCCTTGATCGCATAGGAGCAGTGGCCTATCGTCTAGCACTTCCACCAAACCTAGCTCATGTTCATGATGTCTTCCATGTATCTCTCTTGAGGAAGTACATACCCGACCCTTCGCATGTACTGAACCCAGAGGTGGTACAACTTGAACATGACCTCTCTTATGAAGAGCAGCCAGTGGAGATCTTGGACCGTAGAGACAAGGTCCTACGAAACAAGACTACCCACCTTGTGAAAGTGTTGTGGAGGAATCATAAATATGAAGAGGCGACTTGGGAGCTGGAGGAAACAATGAAGCAAAAGTACCCTCAACTTTTCGACTAGGCCTCAAGTATAAATTTCGGGGACGAAATTTCTTAAGGGGGGAAGAATGTAACGACCCAATCTTTTTGAGTAGTATATTAACTTACTCTTATTGATTTAATAAGATGTTAATGGTTAATGCAGAAAGAGGAGTCGATGGCTTCATCCAGTAGACTCAACCCTTATGAAGCCCACTTATCAGAGCTTGGGAAGGAGGTAGCATCTGTGGGCTTCGCTTTGGACCAAGCCCAAGCCGATCTCCAGCGTGTCAAGCTTGAACGAAAACGCTTGCAGGAGAAGTTCAAGTTAGTGGAGATTGCTACTAGGGCAATGTTATCTGAGCCTCCCTCAGATTCTCTCACCATATCACACCTTACACTTAGGTCTTATGCCAGTGTTATAAGGGGCTATGTGATGAGACCCTAGTTTCCTTGTGTAATACTCTCGGGTGAATAAATTGAGATTTCTTCCTTTAGTGATGTTTGTGAAATTTCAAATGCCTAGATAATTTTAGAATGTATTTTATTGATGAATTTCGAAAAAGGGATATTTTGAAATATTTATGTAAACCCTAAATAACTAATGATGTGTAATGATTTTCAAAAAATGGTCTTCTACAAAAGTGTTCATTAAGGAATTTGGAGTCTAATAAGATCAACTTAATTTTTGATGAATAGTAAATTATGAATAGTGATTTTACGCTTAGGATTAGTAATGTGACCAAATGGATTAGTAATTTTCACTTAAAGAAAGTTTTAATATAATTTAGACACCTTGGTTAAGTAATGTGATTCAATAAAATGGGTAAATAACGGTTTCATAAATTATTAATCAAGTATTAGTTTTTTCGGATGAATAGTGTTTTTTAATTAAAAATTTAATTAAAAATAATTAGAAAATTATTTTTATAAAAATGAATTTATTTTTGAACTCAGAGCATCGATATTATGTTAAGGTAATTTTTGGGGATTTTTCTGAAAAAAATGAATTTTCGATGAATAGTGTTTTTATTTAAAAATTAAATTAAAAATATTTAGAAAATTATTTTTATAAAATGGATTTCATTTTTGAAATCAGAGCATTGATATTTGGTTAAGGTGAAATTTTGGGTTTATTCTGAGAAAGTTGAATTTTCAGTGAATAGTAAAAATACCGTTTTAGGGTTTCGGTATGTTTAATGACATCATAATGATGTCATGATGATGTCATGAGATCTTTTGAGGGTTGGCCGGCCAAGGGTGATGAATTTTTGTTTTGGGGGCCCCATGTGGCCTAACTCCATGATAAATGCCAAGGGAGAGCCCATGGGTTTGAGAAAAGCACATGTGAGGTGTCCTTTGGCCATTAATGCTTTGTCCCCTCACTTTCCCTATAAATACCCACCCTTTCCTCCCTTGGTTTTCACTCCCAACTCTTCCCCAACGAAGTTCTGGTCTTCTTACCTTCCAAAGAGTCCTCCCATGGTGCCCCCAAGCCCTCAAGGTCCAATCCTTTGAGTTTCAAGAGTCACGTTTTAAGGTAAGGGATCCGACCCCTCTCTTTCTTTTCATGTAATCTCTTTTATGTCATTCCTATTATGCTCCATGTTTTTATGGGAGAGGATGTTCTTTTATATTCCTCTTACTGCCCTTTCATGTTTATATGATGGGAGATCCCCTCTTACTCTCATCATTTCATTTTATGAAAGTTTAAGTGACGCCGTTAGGCTGCCGAATGTTTAAGTGATTCTTTCACCCTTCTCATTTTTCAAGTTCGATTTTCATGTCAAGTCTTTCAAGTTCCTTTTTATTATGTTGGGGTATGATCTCTATAACTATCATACTGATCTCTTATGATCATATGATGAGGGACCCTATTTGATCTTGTCAAATCATTTTCTTTTGAAGTTAAGAGACGCCGTAAGGCTGCCGAATTTTCATAGGAGAAATCTAATCTTTTTCCTTCCATGTTTTTCATTTCAAATGGTATGTGCCTCAAATTTCATTACCATGTCCATATGTCCTTCTCACTCTTTCACCCTACTGTTTTATGGATCATTTATGAGTGGGTGACCCATGTCCCCTCTCATTTCAATGTTTTCTAAAACCCCGAAACTTAGCCATTATGCTGCAGAATTTTCCCCTCAAAATGCCTCTCTCTTTTCTCAAAAATTATTTTATGTTATAAAATGGCGGGATGCTATAATACCCATCAATAGAAATAATGATATCTAAGGTATTTACACCATATCGATAAATGGTATTTGATTTACTCAGTAATTTCCCCAATCAATTGATGTATGGGTATCTAGGTGAATAAAATTAAATTATAAGAAGTATGAATGTATTTTCACAATGAAAAAAATGATTATGCATATCTGATGATAAGGAAAGACAAATGCAGTGATGGATCATTCTGTAAGGAGATCTTGTTTTGATTATCTAACATGTACATAGGAACGTGGACATGTATAAAAAAAGTAAAATACATGAGAAATATTTAAGGTGGAAGAGAACATGAACATTGGTTACAAATTGGGTGGGAATAAAACCCTTTCAATGGATGAATTTGGTTATCTTCGAATATAGACAACATGTTGGAGTTGGTGCCCTAGAACCAACTTATATGTACATTATGATAATCTTGTATTATTTTATTTTAATATTAATAAACTACTTATCACATCATGATTTGTTTTCTGCGTGGCATAGAATTCCATAATATCAAAAGAGTAGTTGTCACACTAAAATGTCCTAGAAGTTCCCTGCTATGATGAGAACATGGATTCCTAAGACAATATTATTGAATAAATGTTATATATCCAAATGATATCATCTTAGGTACACAAATGATACATGCTATTAGGGGGGGAGACTCATAGAAATTTGAGGCACCTCCTCAGGGTGTACGCCCTTGATAATATCCATTAGGATATTATGAGGATGAGACCTGCTAGAAGAAAATCTATATTTATATGTGTCATTAGATGTTCCTATATGTGGATGTGTGTATTGGTACTTATAATTTAAGATTTTTATTAATGACTATTATGATTTTTTCACTTAGATGTATTGAAGAAAACTATGACAAAATATGTTCGCGACGAGGCAGGATATATTGGTTGCGTCATGAGTAATATTGTATTAATGAATAGTGAGAGAAATGATTTATCCCTTCTGTTATTTAACAGAAGTTAATATCTAAGGTCCTTTTATTAAAATGATATATTCTAAATAAATCAATGTCCATGGTGTTTTATAGGATAGTTCTATTTCTAAAAAGTCAAAGAAAGAGATATCCATCATATAGGTTGATGGAACTGGAATGCAACTTTCTTGATTAGAGACATTGTGATAATGGGATTATATTAAATAGTAAGAGTTCATATGTGGTAACATGACATTATGACATTAAATTATTTCTCTATTGGTTCATTGGAATGTTTCTAGATGCTAACCTTGGACTTTAGGCTACTACGCAAAATGTCACTAAGAAAGAGGCCTAGAGGGTCACACACTAAGTGTATCTAGAATCTCAGTTAAATAATATAATATTATTTATTATTTAATAGGTTGAATAAATATTATTACCACATGTGGTATACTAATTATTCATATCTGATTGATCACATTTATTCCATTACTATTTATTTGAGAGAATATATAATGAGCAGAATATTTAATAAATATTTATTTATTTATTAGCGAATAATGTTGGGATATTTATTTCAAAAAAATAACAATTATTCAGGGTCCTATAAATACTGTGGAGGAATGGATAACGAAATTTAATGTTCTAGTGAAAAATAATAACAATTAATATTATATAATTAAATAATATTTAATTATAATTCACTAGTTATGCATTTTTCAAGAATTATTATTATTATTATTATTTGACATGGGTATTTTCAAAGATTAAATAAAATAAGAAATATAACTTGTGAAATTATTTTATTTTAACCATAGAAATATAAATACCTAGTAATTTTATTTTCAAAATATCCAATTATGTTATTTAAAACAATCATGGAGAATTCTATCAATCATAGAGAGCTCCCTTCTCCAAGAACACTTCCTAGAACGATGAGAAATCCTCCTCCGCCATATCAAGGAGAATTCTTTGGAATTGATTATTAAGACGATCAAGGTGGATGACGCAAGTTCAAGGATCTTCTATGATAGCACTTGGAGATTCCTTTGGCGATGTATGGATATTCCTGGAACACATGTGGATCACCACTAAAGGAAATTTGTACTTGGTTTCTACAATGCAATGACGGTGCACCATAGATCTATTTTTGGATTCATCAACAAAGAAATAATTCTTTAGAGGTAATTAATTATCCAATTAAACTAATTATAAACAATATGTGTTAGTTTCCACTCTCTGTAGTTTGGTCATGGTTACCCTTGTTCGATCTCATTGATCAATTTTGTGGATCACATCATTTACTATCATAGATATCAGATTGGTCATCAATCCTGATAAAAAATTAAAGTAGGGAACAAAACGTCCCATGCTTCCATTGCACCGAGAACCTACATGTAGAATTATGGTGGGAACATAATTGTTTATAATTATTTAAAAATCATTGGTGATTTATGAATTTTTATTTTATTTTTTCAATTTTAGTATAGTATTTCTTTTTATCTAAATTGTGATATCTCTTTCCTCCTCCATTTTTTTGTAGATCTAATGAAGACATTGAATTTTATGAGTAAAATAAAATCAAGGAACTCGTCCGAAGGTTATACGGTTTCTATTCATATAACATGAGATTACATGTCGTGTAATGGGAGTTACATGCCATGTAATTACGTTCAATGCATCAATGTTTGATTAAGAAATCAATTCAAGATTATGAATTTATTATTGAATTAATTAAATTGTTTAATAAAAAGTGTATTGACTGGAACTAAATGGTGCACAATCAGCTGGACTACATGCCATGTAGCCCACATACACAACATGTAGTACCTTTCTGTTAGAGATGACTCATGTATTCCATACACAACCTAATTGACTGGTGACTATGTAACACATAGTCATCATGGCATATGGCCCATTGGACATGTCGTGTAGTCCAAATTATCTAAGATAAGTTTTACCAGTTGAGTCCCTAGGTGTCCACCTTGGATAGATGGTGAAAGATGCACACGTCGTGTAGATCAGATCTACACACCGTGTAATTTTACCAAATTACAAATATTTAAAATTTATTTATTTTTCTATATAAACATTGATACATGTACTTGCGTGTGTTCATAAATATAGGGAATTCTATGTGAAAGGTTTTAATATACATAAATATTTAAATGTTTAATTAATATCTGTGTAATGTTCATATCTGCATATCAATTATGAGTCACATTACCAGTTTGTACTCTATGTGCATTGAAGCATAACACATGAATGAAAAGTCATGTAATTCATGTAATCATATGTGAATTACATGTTGTGAAAGTACATGATATGTCATGTATGACATATGTAATTAGAGTAAAATAGTATAAGAGTATAATACATGTTTAGTAGATTTGGATAGGTATTCATCTTGTTTCCCCCAAGGTACATTTATGTACAAAGTTAATTTTAAATGAATTTATATAATTTGTTTAAAATTATAATGGATGAGAATCTCATGGAAATTCAGATAAGGATTAAAATAAAAGGATTGATAAATTATAGATAATAATTAATCGATTTCAACATGATTTATCTTAAATACGAATGATTAAGAATTGAATATTAGTTTTATTAAATGCATAATTTATTGCATGTATGTGGATGATAATGAGCTAGACCATACCTTTTGTATGTGATTGGTTTTAATAAATTTAATATTAAATTAGATTTTTGGGATACATTCCTTCTATCCTTTAATTATATGGGCCGGTGTGCCCATAGTTTCTTTTTTGTAAACCCATTTTCCCCCTCACCTGCATGTGAATAAAATGCACATGTAATGGATGGAGCTCCAAAGCTAGTAGATGCAGTTCATGTTCAGAGATGAGGTGAAACCAATCCAAGGATATATAAGGGTGGTTAGGTGGAAATATATAAACATGAACCTCAATTGATTCAAGGTGTTTCTCCCCTAGGTCAATAGTTAGTTTTTCAACTTCTAGATAAAATAACTATCAATATAAGATCATCATCATACCATTTATTTTATCTCCATTAGTTTCATGGTTATTTTATTGTGGATTTATTGTTGCTATCACATAATTAATGAATTAACGATCATGCAAGATAGAACTAAAATAAACCAGCTTATGGATAAATATTATCTAAGACATGGTTAATCACTTAAGTATTCCCACTTAATATTACCAAGAATGTGATAAAAATAATAATCAGAAATGTTCACATAAAAGTATAAAGGCCCTCAATAAATTATTATGTTGTTATAGTATTCTAGTACATCATTATAATCTAACCATAGTTCGAAGTACTTGAGTATACAAATTTGGGTGCTTTAAATTATCGAGGAATTCTAACTTAATGTTTTGTGATGACTTAACTTATTTCACATCAAGGGTAGACTTCCAAAGCATGACTTGGTGTAATTGAGAGGCAAAGGTTGAGGAAATCCAATTAAAGGATTTTAGGATTGGGGAGTCCACTCAATGGATCAAGGAAATATGAGTTAATTTAGTTGACATTTGGAATGCCTACCTAAAACCATTCATGTTTCTTGACAAACCAATGTTGGGGTAATGAGAAAATGAATATGTATCCTTATCACTATAATATCATAGAAATAATATACTTTTAAGACAATGGTAAGGGATATTATTTTTCAATAAAATAGTGGGAGACTAATAAATATAATATTTATTTGTTTGTTTAAATTTTATCAGATAAAGTACTAAAATTCTTCTTATCTTATTTTGTAGAAACAACAATAAAATGACATCAAACATGAAAATTGAATACATACATGAGAATTAAAACCTTCTCACCATGAAAAATGTCCATGAGTGTCAAAGGCACCTATGTGTCATCATTCACCATGAGAGGAAGTTGTATTCCCTGGATAAACCTTTACTAGTTGTGCCCGGTAGTGACGCAAGTTATGAAAAGCTATCTATCTATGAGAAACATCTGGATGATGATAAAAATGTTCAATGCTTCATGTTTTCATCAATTTCCAATGATATTCTAAATGAACATGAGGATATGGATTCTTATAGTATGATGTATCACCTTTGGGACCTCTATCAAGAGAATGTGAGACAAGATAGGTATGAAATTTCTAATGATTTGTTCATAAATAATCTTGGAGAGTATCTTCTAGTTGGGCCTCATGTAGTCAAGATTATCTGCTACATTGAGCACCTAGACGTCATAGGGATTAAATTCCCCTAAGAGTTTCATATAGATAAAATACATTCATCATTTCCTAAGACATTATCCAAATTTAACATTAATTAAAATATTAAAAATACATAGAAGAGTCTTCCAGAGATTCTTAATTTAATTCCCCAAGTGGATAAGGACATGGGGCATGCAAAATCCATAGTCCTTATGGTGAATAATAAAAGAAAGGATGAGGAAAAGGAGGCCAAGACTTATAAATAGTATAAAGCTCCTAAGCACCATCCTACCTCGAAGAATAAGATCCAGAGGTAGGGAAAGGAAAAGGAGGTAATATGTTTTACATGTGGAAATACAAGCCACTGGAAGGGGGACCACACCTAGAAGAAAGGGTAATATGGATGTGAATTCTATATAAAGTTTAATCTATCAATATCTACCCATTGGGTATTAGATATAGCTTGTGGGGCTCACATCTCTATCCAAATGTAGGAACCAAGTAGATTATTAAAGATTACTGGAGGATAGGTGGATCTGAGAGCTGACAATAGAGCGTGGATAGATACCCTATCCATTATTTACTACCACATTTCATTTCCAATGAGAGTTATTTTGGTTTTAAATGATTGTTACTATGTACCTATATTTACCAAGAACATGATTTTTGTATCATTCCAAGATACAGATGGGTTTATTTTCAAATTTAGAAATAAAATTTGTTTATTTTATGAGGAACCCATATTTTATGGTATGGAACATTTAAATAATGGTATTTATGTATTAAATTATGAAAACCAAGTGTTTGAAATTTATTCATAATCATCTTCACACGACTCATATAACACCTAGTTGTGGGATCACCATCTTGGTCATGTAAATTAGAAGAATTTGACAAATATTTTTCTAGATGGTTATTTAGAAACTTCTGATCTAAAACCGCATGATAGATTTCATTATTTTTTATAATGAAAAATGACTAAACCACCATTCAGTGGACAAGGTGAAAAGGCCATAGAGCTTCTAGGATTATTATATACTGATGTGTATGGACCATTTCTAATAGAAGCTAGAGGTGGATATTCTTACTTAATAACTTTTACTAATTAATTGATTAGAAATTTCTATATATACATAATGTGGTATAAGTCTGATTACTTTGAGAAATTCAAGGAATTAATGAATGAAGTAGAGAATCAGTAAGGTAAGAAAAAAAATCTTTGATCAGATCAAGGTGCTAAATATCTTACCCAAGAGCTCATCAACATTATATATGAGTTTGGGATTTTATCACAACTCACTCCTACTTACAAACCACAGTGTAATGGTGTTAGTGAAAGGAAGAATCATACCTTGTTAGAAATGGTAATGTTGATGATGATTCATGCAGATCTTTCATTATCATTTTGGGTATATGAATTACAAGCTGCAACATACACATTAAACTGAGTACCAAATAAAGTATAAAATGGAATTCCCTTTAATTTTTGGAGTGGAAAGAAATTGATTTTATCACATAAATGTTTAAGGGGTTGTGAGGAATTTATTAAGGTCATCTCGGGAAAATTAAATTAGAACCCTAGGGAATGAGGTGTAACTTTATAGGGTATCCTAAGGAAACAAAGGGATATTACCTATACAACCCCTTGGATAATAATTTAAATGTCACTAAAAAATCCATATTTATGAGAGGGAGAACACCATATAAAAGGATAGTGGGATTAATATTTACTTTTATGAAGTTGACGCTCAAGATACACAAGTGTTGGTATAGGAATGTATTCCATATAACTCCTTGGAAGAAGTAATTCCCAAAACACATGTATTGCGTAGAAGTGCAAGAGAGGTAAGATTCCATAATGATATAGTTTTATTGTCACTGAATAAGTTTATTCATTATTTGTTGACAATGATGAACCTATCTCTGACAAGGATGTAGTAGAGATATTAGAAAATTAAGATGGAAAGAATCCATGAATTATGAAATTGATTCCATGTATCAGAACCATGTTTGGGTTCTGGTTAATTCCCCACTTGAGGTAAATCCTGTTAAATGGAGATGGGTATTCAAGATAAACCTGGACATGTAAGGTAATTTAAGCACATATAAATCAGGGTTAGTGGCCAAAGGGTTTAAGAAGCGTCAAGGAATTGATTATGATGAACCATTTTCACCAGTTTCCATGTTTAAATCCATTAGATTTATAATTTCTATGGAATCTTATGATGACTATGGAATTTGGAAGATGGATGTCAAAACTGAACTCCTTAATGGGAACCTTTAGGAAGATGCCTATATGACACATCCAGAAGGGTTTTTGACTCCAAGTGATTCCAAAAATATTTTCATGTTGTAGAAATCCATTTATGGATTGAAGAAATCATCTAGGTAATGGAACATGTGATTTTATGAATCTATAAAATAATATGACATCATTAAGAATAAGTATGATCAATTTTTTATAGGAGGTTTATTTGAAATGTAGTCACTACCTTAGTAGTATATGTTGATGGAATATTACTTATTGGAAATGACATACCAGTCTTATAGTCTATTAAGGACGAGTTGAACAAGTGCTTCTCCATGAAGGACATAAGTTAAGTAGCATATATTTTAGGGATCAATATCATTCATGATAGATCTAATAGGCTACTTGGACTAATCCAAAGTACATATATTGACTAGATACAAAATATATTTAGTATGGAACAATCCAAGAGGGTATTGGTTCCAGTGTCACATGGTTTACATATTTCAAAGAAAACGTGTCCTTAAACACAATAAGAGAAAGATATAAAGTGTAGGATATCATACACTTCATCCATAGGATCAATCATGTATGCCATGTTATGTATTAGACAATATGTTTCCTATTCATTGATCATGGTAGGAAGATATCAAGAAGATCTAGGAGAACAATATTGGACTACTTTTAAGGCTATCCTTAAGTATCTAATAAAAACTAAGGATATGTTCCTGGTGTATGGAGAAGACGAGGAGGTGGTCATTAGGGGTTATATTGATGTTGGTTTTCCTATAGATCATAATGATATAAAGTTGCAACAATGATATGTTTTCTATCTAAATGGAGGAGATGTGAGGTGGAAGAGTTCAGAGAAGCCATTTGTTGCTAATTCTATAGTAGAGTATGAGTATATAGAGGCTTATGATGTAGCCAAGGAAAGAATTTTTATTTTGAACCTTTTCTAGGAGCTTTATGTGGTACCTAGTATTAAATATCCTATCACATTTTATTGTGATAATACTATATTGGTGGCTCTTTCAAAATAGATAAGGTCACACAAATGAACAAAGTACATACTATGGAAGTATAATCTCTTAAGGTATTTTTATAAAAGGGGTGAAGTTTCAATGAGAAGAGTACCCATGGAGGAGAATGTGGTAGACCCATTGACTTAAGGCCTATCTCAGCAGAAGCATGAGTATCGTATGAGAGCTAGAAAACTAAAGGTTGTTAGTAGTTTTCTCTAGTGCAAGTGAGAGCCTATTAGAGTTGGTTCCCTAGAACCAACTTCTATATAATTTATGATAAACATGTATTCATTGTTTTTTAATATTAATAAACTACTTATCACATCATGATTATTATTTTGCATGACATATTATGTGTTAATTTTCTAAAAATAGTTGTCACAATAAAAGGTCGTAGAAGTTCCCCTCTATGATGATAACTCATAAGTTCTATGAATCTATTCTTGAATAAATTTTCTATAGCTAGATGATATCATTTTAGGGACACAAATGATATAGGCTATCAGGGTTGGATACTCATAGTACTCTGGGGAACCTTCTTGGGGTGTACGCCATTGGTAATATCCTATGGATATAATGAGAATGAGACCCACTGGTAAGAAGTCCACATTTATATGTGTCATTGGATGTTCCTATCTACAGACATGTGTATCGGTCCTTAGACATTTGGATTATTATTAATGAGTATTTTAAGTCATTCAATTATATGTATTTATGAAAACCATGATGATAGATATTCATGGAAAGGTAGGATATGTTGGGTGCATCACGAGTAATATTACATTGATGAATAATGTGAGAAAGGATTTACCCCTTCCATTCTTTAATGAAAGATAATATCTCTGGAAATTTGATGAAAATGATATATCCTAAATAAATCCATGTCCATTGTGTTCTACAAGAATGTTATATTTCTAGAACGTCAATGAAAGAGATATCAAGCATATAGGTTGATGGAACTGGCATGAAACTTGCTCGATTAGAGATATTGTGATAAAGGGATTATATTACACAATAAGAATTCATATGTGGTAACAAGTTGTTGTGACATTACACTTTTTATCTATGGGTTCTTTAGCGTGTTTTTATATGCTAACCTTGGACTTTAGGCTACTTTTCCAATTTCCACTAAGAAAGAGGCCTAGAGGATCACACACTAAGTGTATCAAGAATCTCTGTTAAATAATATATTATTATTTATTATTTAATAGGTTACATAAATATTATTCCCTCAAGTGTTTTAACAAATATTCATGTATGCTAGATGGGATTTATTCCATCACTAGTTATTTGAGGGAATATATTGTGAGTGGACTACGTAATAAATAATTATTTTCTATTTAGTGAACATAATATTTTTAAATTTATTGGCGAGTAATGTAGTGATATTTATTTAATAAATAAATAACTATTATTCAAGGTTTTATAAATATTCTGGAGTAATTTTAAACTGAGTTTAATGGTATGTTGAGAAATAATAATATTGAATATTATATGATTAAATAATATTTAATTATAATTCAAATGTAATGAACATGTAGAGAAATAATAATAACACTATAGTTATTTGACATGGGGTTATGATAGGATTAAATAAAATAATAAAGGGAACTTGTGAAATTATTTTATTTTAACCCTAGCAATATAAATTCCGAGTTATGTTATTTTCATGATGCCCAAATCAGTTGTGCATAATAATCTTGGAGAATACTCTCAAGAATAGAGAGCTCCCTTCTCTAAGAACACTTCTAATAATGATGACCAAGACTCCTCTTCCAGATCAAGGATAAAACTTTGGAATCTATTCTCATGGCGATCAAGGAATACAACACAAGCACAAGTATCTTGCGTGTTAGCACATAGAGAATCCTTTGAAAACATCAGAAGATTCTTGGAACACGTTTTCATCACAGATATAGGAAATATTCACTTGGTTTATACAATTCTATGATGGTGCACCACATATTTTTCTTCAGATTCATCAATGAAGAAATAATTCCTTATAGGTAATTCATTATCCAATTAAAGTAATTATAAAAAAATATGTTTTGATCTCCTATCTCTCTCATTACAGTTTGACTACCCTTGTCTAATCTCAATGATCCATTCCTTAGGTCACAGCTTTTACCAGTGTAGATCTCAGATTAGTAATCAATCATGACAAAAAAGAAAATTTGGGCACCACCCTTCCCGTTCTTCCATAGTTCCCGGAACCTACACAATAATAATCTTAGGGACAATAGGATGTTCACATTGAAAAATAAATTAATACAATTGAGGTAATGATAATAATTATTATTATTTAAGTATAAATTCATGGAGGAGGGATATTAATTGAATATAAATATCAATCCATATATTTTAATCATTTATTATGGCGCATAAATTGCATTTCAATTATCCAAATAAAATCCCCCAAGTGTGTCAAACTAGGTGCACATTAAGGACCCACTCACCTTGAATAAAAATGGTGGTTGAGATATACTGAAACAAATATTTTTGATTTTTAATTACTATATGTATCTGAGCTGAAACCAAGTCCACTTTAACATTCAAATAGGGATTTCATTTCTAGAGAAACTATATGTAACGACCCCAACTTTTTGAATAGTATATTAACTTACTCTTAACGATTTAATAGAAATGTTAATGGTTAATGTAGAAATAGGAGTCGATGGCTTCATCCAGTAGACTCGAACCATATGAAGCCCACCTATCAGAGCTTGGGAAGGAGGTGGTATATTTGGGCTTCACTTTGGACCAAGCCCAAGTCGAACTCCAGCGTGTCAAGATTGAACGGAAACGCCTGTGGGAGAAGTTCAAGTTAGTAGAGATTACTACTAGGGAAATGTTATCTGAGCCTCCCTCAGATTCTCTCACCATAGCACACCTTACATTTAGGTCATATGCTGGTGTTATAAGGGGCTATGTGATGAGACCGTAGCTTCTTTGTGTACCCCTTTGGGATGAATAAATTGAGATTTCTTACTTTAGTGATGTTTGTGAAATTTCAAATGTTCGGATAATTTTAGGATGTATTTTATTGATGAATTTTAAAAAAAAAGGATATTTTAAAATATTTATGTAAAACTTAAATAATTAATGATGTGTAAAGATTTTCAAAAAATGGTCTTCTACAAAAGTGTTCAGTAAGGAATTTTGAGTCTGATAAGATCAACTTAATTTTTGACAAATAGTAAATTATGAATAGTGATTTTACGCTTAGGATTAGTAATGTGACCAAATGGATTAGTAATCTCACTTAAAGAAAGTTTTAATATAATTTAGACACCTTGATTAAGTAATGTGATTCAATTAAATGGGTAAATAATGGTTTCATAAATTATTAGTCAACTATTAGTTTTTTCGGGTGAATAGTGTTTTTTAATTAAAAATTAAATTAAAAATAATTAGAAAATTATTTTTATAAAATGGACTTTATTTTTGAACTCATAGCATCAATATGATGTTATGGTAATTTTTGGGGTTTTTTCTGAAAAAAAATGAATTCCCAGTGAATAGTGTTTTTATTTAAAAATTAAATTAAAAATATTTAGAAAATTATTTTTATAAAATTGAGTTCATATTTTTAATGAGAGAATAAATATTTGGTTAAGGTGAAATTTTGGGGTTTTTCTGAGAAAGATGAATTTTCAGTGAATAGTAAAAATGCAGTTTTAGGGTTTTGGTATGTTTAATGACATCATAACTGTGTCATGATGATGTCATGAGATATTTTAAGGGTTTTCCGACCAAAGGTGATGAATTATTGTATTGGGGGCCCCATTTGGCATAACTCCAAGGAAAATACCATGGGAGAGCCCATGGTTTTGAGAAAACCACTTGTGAGGTGTCCCTTGAAATTATTAAAGTATCACATCACCTTCCCTATAAATACCCACCCTTTCCTCCTTTATTTTTCACTCCCAACTATCCCCCAAAAATTATCTGGTCTCATTACCTCCAAAGGAGTCATCCCAAGGTTCCCCCAAGCCCTCAAGGTCCAAACATTTGAGTTTTAAGAGTTACGTTTTAAGGTAAGGGATCCGACCTCTCTCTTTCTTTTCAAGTAATCTCTTTTATGTCCTTTCTTTTATGCTCCATGTTCTTAGGTTGTAGGATGTTCTTCTATATTCATATTACTTCCCTTTTCATGTTCATATGATGATATACCCCCTCTTTCTATCATCAATTCGTTTTAAGAATGTTTAAGTGGCGTCGTTAGGCTGCAGAATTTTTAAGGGATTCTTTCAACCTTCTCATTTTTCAAAGTTCTACTTTCATGTCAAGTCTTTCAAGTTCCTTTTTATTATGTTGGGGTATGATCTCTATATCAATAATACTAAGCTTATATTTTCATATTATGAGAGACCCTATTTTATCTCGTCAATTCATTTTTATTGAAGTTTAAGTGACGTTGTTAGGCTGCCGAATTTTCATAAGAGAAATCTTATTTTTGTCGTCCTTCCATGTTTTTCATCTCAAATGGTATGTCCTTAAAATTTCATTACCATGTTCTTAAAACCTTTATATTATGTTCCCCTACTGTTTTATGGATCATTTATGAGTGTGTGACCCATTTCCCCTCTCTTTTTAATGTTTTCTAAGACCTCGTAACATAGCCATTATGCTGTAGAATTTCCGTCTCAAAATGTCTCTCCCTTTTTCTAAAGTTATTTTATTTTATTAAGTGAATACTAAAATCTCTCTCTTCTATAGGGGTATTCACATATATACCACGTTTTTCTATTTTAAATTCTGGGATTTACATACATGATACCCACCTTCCTTTTATGTGGGTTTTAAAGTGACACAAAGATCATGCCTTTAAAGCAGTTTTTAAAACGTTATGATTATGAAATGAAACCCATTTCTTATGCTATATGGGTTGTTTATGAAATTATTGACGATGATATATGTGGCTCACATGATGATAAAGACAAATTTAAGGGTGATCCCTGATAGTGCTCCAATGCATTGGGTAATGACTTAATCTCTAGAGATGACCATTTAGACTGATACCGTCGTGAATAACTTTGGTAGTTTTTATTGACACCTTGGGGATGGACCTTGGTGAAATGGAAATGATTATCTTTGTAAAATGTTGTAGCCTCATCTTAAAGTTATGAAAAACATTATTTTTATTATGATATGCCTCATGATTTCTTTCTCATGTTTTAAAGTTCTTTTCATGACCTTATTGAAGTATCTCAAGTTCACATGTAAAATGTTTCTCTTGTTTCCTTTACTCGGCATTCTGCTCACCCTTTCTTTTGATGTATATCCCCAGGTTATGAGATGCAGTAATGAACCTTGGATGAACTTAAGTATAATCCTTTAAAGTGTTTAATAAGAATGTTTTATGTTGTTTTCATGTATTATTTTCCTTTTTTCCAAGACACTGAAACTTAATGATCCTCAGTTTTGTGTAATGTAATGAAAGTTATGTTATAAAAAGGCGGGATGCCACAGTTGGTATCAAAGGATGGTTTAGTTATTTGTGGAAATTATGATATCAAAACTTTAGGAAGGACCCTATAGAAAAGTTTAAATATAGGAAAACTTCCTGGTATTTTGGTAAGTATTGAGTAAGTGGTTTATCAAACAAATACATCATTGTCTAGATACGAGCAGGTAGAGGCGGATCTGGCATAGATGTACATAGGGATAAAACCTGAAAACACCACTTTGAGCTAGACTCGAACGGGAACTGGTGAACGATAATAGGCCTTGCTGCACTCTTGGTTACGACACTCCCGGGGGATATGTTTGGTTAATCACAAGCTTTTTATGAATCATTATGAAGGAATTATAGAGAAATGTAATTGTCTAAGCATGAAGTCTTAGTTAAAAGATTCATAAATGAAATAGGTTTCTCACTAAGATTTTATTCTTTTAGAAAATTGCGGGCAATAGGAGGAACCGTTCAGATGGTGACTGCAATGCACCATGTGTTGACGACCCTCCGATGGAAGCCGGAATGGAAACATTCATGCGAATGATGAAAAAACTGACTCAAGTTATGAGTAATAACTTGAATCAAGATGAGAGGATGATCTCATTATGAAGGGAACAACATTATATTGAGTCCTTCATGCGTCAACAACCACCAACATTTAGTGGATCTATTGACCCATTGGTTTCAGAACAATGGATAAGCTCCATTGAAAAGATCTTTTTTGAACTTCATTGTTCGGAATAAGAAAAAGTCACCCTTGCTATTTACTGCCTAGAGGGAGAATCTGATCAGTGGTGGCCACTGATCAAAAACACGAAGCCACGAGGAGAGATAGAAGCTATGGAGTGGGAAGAGTTCTGGGGAATATTCATTAATAAATATTTCCCTCATTCCATGAGAATGAGAATGGAGAAAGAGTTTCTCGAGCTGAAGTAGAAGGAGAACGAATCTCTCGGAAGCTATGAGATGAACTTCACCTGACTTTCACGATATACCTCTAGCTTTTTCATGGATCCAAGTGGGAAGGTTGACAGATTTTTCTGTGGACTGAGACCTCATCTGCGGAAGAATCTAGCCAACCGGGACTACGATAGCTATGAGGAGATCGTGCGGAGTGCAATGAAATTAGAGCCAGAGTTTGGTGAGACATAGTGGTCTCATAAATCAAATGACAAGAAGAGATCGTTGGAGCGCATTCTAGGGAAGACTTTTGATCAGGGAAGAGGTGGAAAGAAAATGCAACTTACCACATGCAATAAATGTGGGAAGAAGTATCTGGGGAACTGCTTGATCGGAAGTGGTAAGTGGTACAAGTTTGGAAGAGATGTCCATATTTCTCGAAATTGTAAAAGTGAGGTGAAGCCTCAACTTCCCACCACTAACAATAGAGGAAAGATGGTTCCGACCATACCCGAAGTCAAATGCTTCAAGTGTGGATAGCTTGGGCACTTTGCTAATCACTATACAAATCCGAGGGTAGTGGAGGGGAATCACCATCCACCTCAGCAAAGGCCAAGGGAGAAAGGTCGTTCTTTTTCTATCACAACAACTGAAGTTGAAGTTACAAATGACGAAGAAGTAGGTACTCTTGTTGTCCTCTCAAAACTAGCAAGTACTTTGTTTTATTCTGGTTCTATGAATTCCTTTATTTGCTCCATGTTTGCAAAGAATATATAATCAATCCCTGAACTGCTTGAGGTAGAATTGTCAGTCAAGACTCCGGGATTATCCATGCATCAACAGTGTTTAGAGGCTCTAGTGTTTACTTCAGTGAGCAAAATATTATCGCAAATCTAGTAGTCATTCCCATGTTGGAATTCGACGTTATACTAGGGACAGACTGGCTCTCAAAGTATAATGCTAAGATCAAATGCAGAAGTTAGGAAATATCAGTAGACTTGAATGAACGACCCACAATTATCTTCCAAGGAGAGATATCATGAACTGATCCCTATCTAGAAGCACCACCTATAGCTTTCTTTATGGAGTTAATCGGTGATGATGAAGAAGGAAAAGGGAGTATACAAATAGAAGATGTTCCGATTGTTCAGGAATACCTGGATGTATTTCCTGAGGATTTACATGGACCTCCCCCATAAAGAGAGGTAGAGTTCTCTATTAAACTCGTGCCTGGATCTCAACCGATATCAAAGACCCCGTATAGAATGGAAAATGTGGAGCTAGAAGAGTTAAAGAAACAACTCCAAGACTTGTTGGAGAAGGGGTTTATCCGACCGAGTGTGTCTCATTGGGGAGCACCATTTCTCTTTGTGAAGAAGAAGGATGGATCAATGCAACTATGCATTGATTATAGAGAACTGAACGGGATCACAGTGAAGAACAGATACCCTCTTCCAAGAATTGATGATTTATTTGACCAACTTCATGGGGATCAATTCTTCTCGAAGATTGACCTTCGATCTAGTTATCATCAACTAAGGGTGAAGAAGGGAGATATTCCAAAGACTGCCTTCCAATCAAGATATGGGCATTATGAGTTTACTATTATTCCCTTCGTCTTTACTAATTCTACTTCTATTTTCATAGATTTGATGAATAGAGTCTTTAAGAGTTACCTTGATAACATTTTGGTAGTTTTTATTGATGATATTTTGATATATTCAAAAATTCATGAGGAGCATGAAGATCATCTTAGGGTTATTTTGAAAACTCTACGGAAGGAGAGGCTCTATGGAAAGTTCAACAAGTGTGATTTTTGGTGACAAAAAGTGGCTTTCTTGGGGCACATTGTAACCAATGAAGGAATCTCGGCTGACCCTGCAAAGACAATGGTTGTGGAGGAGTGGCCTCAACCCACAACAGTAACTGAGATTCGTATTTTCCTTGGTTTAGCGGGATATTATAGGAGGTTTGTGAAAAACTTTTCACAGATTTCTAATCCTCTAACCAAGTTGACTCGAAGGGGGGTTAAGTTCATCTGGATAAAGGAATGCGAGGAAAGTTTCCAAGAGCTAAAGAAGAGACTGCTTACTGCACCTGTGTTAACACTACCCTCTATCGGAGAAGGATTCGTTATTTTTAGCGATGCATCTCTGAAAGGGATTGGGTGCGTCCTCATACAAAATGACAAGGTAATTTCTTATGCATCTTGACAGTTTAAGATTCCTGAGCAGAATTATCCTACGCATGATCTAGAGATAGCGGCAGTTGTTTTTTCTCTAAAGATATAGAGGCAGTATCTTTATGGGGATAAATGTGATATATACACCGACCACCAAAGTTTAAAGTATATTTTCACACAGAAAGAATTGAACATGAGAGAAAGGATATGGTTGGAGCTTATTAAGGACTATGATTGTTCAATTCATTATCACCCTGGAAGAGCAAACAAAGTTGTGGATGCGTTAAGCAGGAAAGATCATGTTGTTCTGGAAAAAATGAGGATCCCAGGAGATCCCTTGAATAAATATCTAGTAAAACTGGACATGGGAATTATAAGGGAAGGGAAATCATCAACCTTATCCCAAATGATTTTTCAACCTTCATTACTAGAGAAAATCAAGAAGGCTCAAAAAGAAGATCCTTTGCTGTAGGAGAAGTTTGAGGCTGTAAAGGATGGGAAGTTCCCTGATTTCAATATTGATCAAGTTGGTGTATTGAAATTTCGTACAAGACTATGTGTTACATCTATTCCGGAGATAAAGAAAGAACTGATGGATGAAGCTCATAGCTCTACTTTCTCTATACATCCAAGAAGCACTAAAATGTATAGAGACCTTCGTGATCATTATTGGTGGGATAACATGAAGAGGGATATTGCTGATTACACTACAAGGTTCCTGGTGTGTCAACAAGTAAAGACAGAACGACAACTTCCTAAAGGGGTATTACAATCGCTACCCATACCAGTATGGAAGTGGGATAATATCACTATGGAAAATGTAACTGGTCTCCCGAAAACATCCAAAGGAAATAATGAGATATGGGTTATTGTGGACTGTCTCACCAAGACCGCCCATTTTATCTCTATTCGGGAATATTTCTCTCTAGATCAACTTGCCAAGATATATATAGAGGAAGTGGTAAGGCTGAATGGGGTACCACTATCAATCGTGTCTGATCGTGATCCAAGATTCACATCAAAATTCTGGAGAAGTCTTCAACATGCTCTAAATAATGAATTGAATTTTTGTATGGCCTATAATCCTCAAATTGATGGCCAATATGAAAGGACTATTCAGACACTCGAAGAAATTCTGAGATTATGCTCAATGGAATTAAAAGGTGGATGGGATCAACACCTCCCATTAGTTGAGTTCTCCTATAACAACAGCTTCCATTCGAGTATTTTGATGGCACCCTATGAAGCTCTATATGGAAAGCAATGTAGAACTCCTACTTGTTGGGATGAAACTGGTGATAGAAAGCTTCTTGGGCCTGATCTTGTGCAAGAGATGATAGAATAGGTTTATGCCATCAAACAATACATAAAGGCTGCTCAGAGTCAGCAGAAGAGCTATGTTGACAACCGTCGAAGGGACTTGGAGTTTGGTGTTGGAGACAAAGTCTTCCTTCGAATTTATCCATGGAAGAGAGTCATGCGGTTTGGGATGAAAGTGAAGCTCAGCCCTAGGTACATTGGCCCCCATGAAATCCTTGATCGCATTGGAGCAGGGGCCTATCGTCTAGCACTTCCACCAAACCTAGCTCAAGTTCACGATGTCTTCCATGTATCTCTCTTGAGGAAGTACATACCCAACCCTTCGCATGTACTAAACCCAGAGGTTGTACTACTGGAACATGACCTCTCTTATGAGGAGCAGCTAGTGGAGATCTTAGACCGTAGAGACAAGGTTCTACAAAACAAGACTACCCACCTTGTTAAAGAGTTGTGGAGGAATCATAAGTATGAAAAAGCCACTTGGGAGCTTGAGGAAACAATGAAGCAAAAGTACCCTCACCTTTTCTACTAGGCCTCAAGTATAAAATTTCGGGGCTGATATTTCTTAAGGGGGGAAGAATGTAATGACCCAAAATTTTTGAATAGTATATTAACTTACTCTTAACTATTTAATAGAAATGTTAATGGTTAATGTAGAAGGAGGAGTCGATGGCTTCATCCAGTAACCTGAACCTTATGAAGCCCAGTTATCAGAGCTTGGGAAGGTGGTGGCATCTTTGGGCTTCGCTTTGGACCAAGTCCAAGCCGAACTCCAGCGTGTCAAGCTTGAACGGAAACCCCTGCAGGAGAAGTTCAAGTTAGTAGAGATTACTACTAGGGCAATGTTATCTGAGCCTCCCTCAGATTCTCTCACCATAGCACACCTTACACTTAGGACATATGATGGTGTTATAAGGGGCTATGTGATGAGACCGTAGCTTCTTTGTGTACCCCTTTGGGATGAATAAATTGAGATTTCTTCCTTTATTGATGTTTGTGAAATTTCAAATGTCCGGATAATTTTAGGATGTATTTTATTGATGAATTTTGAAAAAAAAGGATATTTTAAAATATTTATGTAAACCTTAAATAATTAATCATGTGTAATGATTTTAAAAATATGGTATTCTGCAAAAGTGTTCAGTAAGGAATTTGGAGTCTAATAAGATCAACTTAATTTTTGATGAATAGTAAATTATGAATTGTGATTTTACGCTTAGGATTAGTAATGTGATTAAGTGGATTAGTAATCTCACTTAAAGAAAGTTTTAATATAATTTAGACACCTTGATTAAGTAATGTGATTCAATAAAATGGGTAAATAATGGTTTCATAAATTATTAGTCAAGTATTAGTTTTTTTAGGAGAATAGTGTTTTTTTAATTAAAAATTAAATTAAAAATAATTAGAAAATTATTTTTAAAAAATGGACTTTATTTTTGAACTCAGAGCATCTATATGATGTTATGGTAATTTTTGGGGTTTTTTCTGAAAAAAATTAATTATCAGTGAATAGTGTTTTTATTTAAAAATTAAATTAAAAATATTTAGAAAATTATTTTTATAAAATGGAGTTCATATTTGTAATCAGAGAATTGATATTTGGTTAAAGTGAAATATTGGGATTTTTCTGAGAAAGATGAATTTTCAGTCAATAGTAAAAATGCAGTTTTAGGGTTTCGGTATGTTTAATGACATCATCACTGTTTAATGATGATGTCATGAGATATTTTAAGGTTTGGCCGACCAAAGGTGATGAAGTATTGTATTGGGGGCCCCATGTGGACTAACACCATGGAAAATACCCTGTGAGGGCCCATGGTTTTGAGAAAACCACTTGTGAGGTGTCCCTTGAAATTATTAAATTATCACCTCACCTTCCCTATAAATACCCATGCTTTCCTCCTTTAGTTTTCACTCCCAACTATCCACCAGCGAAGCTCTGGTCTCATTACTTCCCAAGGAGTCATCCCAAGGTTCCCCCAAGCCCTCAAGCTCCAAACCTTTTAGTTTTAAGAGTTACGTTTTAAGGGAAGGGATCTGAACTCTCTCTTTCTTTTCAAGTAATCTCTTTTATGTCATTTATTTTATGATCCATGTTTTTATGTTGGAGGATGTTCTTATATATTCATCTTACTTACCATTTCATGTTCATGTGATTAGATACCCCCTCTTTCTCTCATCAATTCGTTTTATGAATGTTTAAGTGGCGCCGTTAGGCTGCCGAATGTTTAAGGGATTCTTTCACCCTTCTCATTTTTCAAAGTTCTACTTTCATGTCAAATCTTTAAATTTCCTTTTTACTATGTTGGGGTATGATCTCTATATCTATCATAATGAAATTTTATGTTCATATTATGAGAGACCCTATTTGATCTCGTCAATTCATTTTTGTTGAAGTTTAAGTGACGTCGTTAGGCTTCCGAATTTTCTTAAGAGAAATCTAATTTTTATCTTCCTTCCATGTTTTTCATCTCAAATGGTATGTCCTTCAAATTTCATTACCATGTTCTCAAATACTTTATATTTTGTTCCCCTACTATTTTATGGATCATTTATGAGTGGGTGACCCATGTCCCCTCTCTTTTCAATGTTTTCTAAAACCTCGTAACATAGCCATTATGCTGCAGAATTTCCATCTCAAAATGTCTCTCACTTTTTCTAAAGTTATTTTATTTTATTAAGTGAATACTCAAATATCTCTCTTCAATAGGTTTATTAAAATATATACCATGTTTTTATATTTTAAATTCTAGGATTTACATACATGAGACCCACCTTCCTTTTCGGTGGGTTTTAAAGTGACACAAAGATCATATCTTTAAAGCAGTTTTTAAAACGTTATGATTAGCAAATGAAACCCATTTTTTAATGCTATATGGATTTTTTATGAAATGATTGATGATGATATATGTGGATCACATGATGATAAAGACAAATTTAAGGGTGCGCCCTGATAGCGCTCCAATGCATTGGGTAAACACTTAATCTCTAGAGATGACCATTTAGACTGATACCTTGGTGAATAACCTTGGTAATTGTTATTGACACCTTAGGGAGGGACCTTGGTGAAATGGAAATGATTGTCTTTGTAAAATGTTGTATCCACATCTTAAATTTATGAAAAACGTTATTTTTATTATGATATGCCTCATGATTTCTTTCTCATGCCTTAAAGTTCTTTTCATGACCTTATTGAAGTATCTCAAGTTCACATTTAAAATGTTTCTCTTGTTTCCCTTACTGGGCCTTCTGCTCACCCTTTCTTTTGATGTATGTCCCCAAGTTATGAGATGCATTAATGAACCTAGGATGAACTTAAGTAGAATCCTTTAAAGTGTTTAAGAAGAATGTTTTATGTTGTTTTCATGTATTATGTTCCTTGTTTCCAAGACACTACACCTTATAGATCCTCAGTTTTGTGTAATGTAATGAATGTTATGTTATAAAAAGGTGAGATGTCACACAATACACACTTTACTTTAACAAATTTAGGATGGTTTTATGGACATGGGAAACCATGATCATTAAAATGAATTTTAAAGGTAGTATAAGGAGAGGTAATTACAATCTATCATTGATAAAATAGTAATTAAATTATAATACTTACATATAATAATATTTTATATTTAAACAAGAAGGAATTTCAAATTTCTTGCAAATGTAGTCATAAAAGAGGGGTGAGGAACCCTTATTTTGGTAGAGTAGTGACTTTGTAAAAATATATAATGTTAGGGAAATTAATTATCTCATTAAAAATACATAATATTCATAGTAATAGGGTTATTTAAAATCACATTAAAACATAATAAATTGAGATCTAAAGGATAATGAAAAATAAGAACTTGAATCGAAAGAAGTGGAAGAAAAGATCGCTTACATTGGGAGGATACTTCTTAAATCTAGAGAGGGACTCCATAGAACCATATAAACACCTTGTATTAAATATTGAGAGGTTTATTGAGAGAAAAATAATTATAAAATGCATTTTTATGGAATGTGAGGAGGGAAAGGGGGTATTTATACTAGAGGAGGGGTTGTTTAAGGGTTAAAATAAAGGTTATTTTTTTCATAAGTCAACCACTTTTGTGTTAAATCGATTCCAAAACAATTTTCTATATTATTAATTATTGTTAGAGAGTTTTTGGATGTTTAAAGGTAAACTAATTCAAAACTTACCTTCCATCCAACCTAATAAACGTGCATAATCCAAAAATTATTTTTTCTCCTAAAATTCCAATTTTCGGTTCTAAAATGTAACGTATAAATTTATAAATTAAAATTATTATTTTAAGTTCATATTTATAATTAAAAAAAGATATTTTTTTAAATAATATTTTTCATGAATTTGTAGTCATGCTGTAATAATAATGATGTCATAAAATCATAGAGGTTTATAAAGTATCAATTTTCACTTTTTCACCAAAAAACAATCTTTATTGTAAAATTTTCAAAAAATAGATCTAAGATAAATTTGATGTTTTGAGTAAAAAAATGAAGTTTATTTTTTCAAAATAATGAACTAAATATTATAATTTAAACATTAAATAAATATCCTTATTTATTTAAATTTATCCATTTCATTGAAAAATAAACATCTAGACCATTATAAAAATTATTTAGGACTTAGTTAAAATATATTTTCATTTTATAAAGTGTTTCATAAGAATATTTCATAAAAATAAATTTTAAATAAAACATATAAATTTATCATAAAATATATTTTTAATAGAATAATTTTATTGTCTCTAAAAAATAATACTATTTTGATTATATCATTAAATAATCCCTTTACTTTTCTTAGTTGTCGTTTTTGATGATGTGTAAAGTTATTATGAAATATAAAAGTATATATATATTCTCATAATAAAAAATTCACTACAAAATAAGAGTTCTATTAATTACATAAATGAATTTTTGGGTGTTACATTCTTCCCCACATAATGAAATTGTGTCCTCGCAATTTTACTCATTGAATAACACATAGTAAATCCAAATGCTCACCTAAATATTATCTATATAAAGGAATCATTATGAACACAGAAGAGATGTTAATCCTATGTGGTCATACTGGTATACATAAACAAGTAATCTAAAGAAAATTTTATCTATCTATGGATCTGTAGATAATGATTTAAAATCCTAATTCCCAAAAATTACCAAAGTAAGCTCTAATACCAAATGAGACACCCCAGACCAGCACTTTTAGATCTGGGGAAAAAATAAGTTTATTAATCCCTGATTGGTTTTGTATTTGAGACAAGAGAGATTCAATGGTCATGGTATCCCCTCCTCAACATAGTAATCCCCTATTTCCCTTGGTCTGATAATTTAGGGTTTCACTAAATCAAGTTTCTTTTATTACCATATTTTAACATGATTGCCCTAAATTTGAAAATTTCCATTCCATATTTTATAGCTTTCATTTTCAAAATTTAAAATTTTATTTCGAAATAAAATATCAATGGTCCAGATAAAAGTAAAATAAAGTGATTGTAAATTTATTGAAGAATTACATAAAACCCAATACATGAATAATTAAAAATAATTCAATCTAATAGAACCTTAACCCTTCAATTAAAAAACCACATCACAAGGTCAATTTACCCCCTAATCCTAGTGATGATATAATAAGAGGGCTGGCATAAATAAAAATAAAGCATAACGAAAATAGACATGAAATTGGGGAGGACCCTACACAACAGAACTTATTGCCCCAAGATTTAGTCTCGAGGATCTTTTTCATAGTAGGATCCTAGACCTCTATTTATATAGTCCATATAGGCTCGTGTAAATTTTAATTTCATTAAATATGGCTCAAAATTGGTCATGGGTAGTTTCTAGGTCTTAAAACAGTTTAAAAATAGAAGACACATCGAATCTATCCATTTTAATCCCATCTCGACCTTTTACAAGATGTGTAGTGATTACACATCCTATAAATCTTGCACAATGTGTACCATAATTATGACATGTAGTAATTCTGGAAATCATAACTTATGTCAAATAATTACACATATCAACTTCTCTTCTAGACACATTACTCTACTTCACGACTTGTGGTGCTTTCATGACTTCCACCGGTACACAAAGTGTAATGGTTACACAATGAAAATCATCATTTTTCTGCTTTATGAGCCTTTTTTTACTCATTTCTTCAGTTATGTTCCTTGGAAGTGCTCCATGATCATCACATTTTTTAGAAGACCATCATTTTGTGGATTCTTTATCATTTTATATTATTTTACTCAATTTCCATAACCTGTTGAATCATAAAAAATATGAGAAAAACTTCAAGGATATATACATGCATTAATAATTAAATCATTAAAATCACTACATTTTAATATCAAAAATATATATAATACATGAACTAATCAAACCTCCCCCACACATAAATTCATACTTTTCCTCAAGGATGGAATCACAACATACTACAATAGATTCTTACTCTAGACTGATTTAAATTCAATACAAAAAATAATAATTGATAAAATGGAAAATTAAATGTTAAAACATCACATGAATAAAATTTACTAATGCCTCATTTTTCAAAGAATAAAAATTGACCATGTATTTTAATTTTCTTGTTTCAAATTATCTATGTCTTTTCATTCATTAATTTTATTTCATTTAATTATTAATATGCACACCCTTTGTAATTTACCTCATGTGAATTTTTCCACTCATCATCATGGTACGAATAAATATAGTGATTCACATACCTCAAGAACATATCATTAACCACTGGCTTTCACGGAATATATAATCTCCACTACTTAAATAAAATATCACAATTAATCATGGGGGCGTTACCATTTAAGATCCAATGACTCTGAGGCTTACGAAAGGTAGGAAAATGATAAAAATAAAGTAAGACTCAAAAAGTATGTTTTTCTCAAATTTACATTACATGATATTAAAAAATTATATCATTAAAAATCTCCCTTTATAGATTTCATTTATCTCTCCTCCTAATAATCTCAAAGTTAGAAGGTGGTACATGTAATGAAAATGAATGAATAAAACCCTCTTTCTTTTTATTTTTTTAACATTTTTATTTGAATTTTATTCTTAATACAAATATAAAATCCATCAACTAACAATATTCAATAAAAGAATCATCGATCTGGAAAATAGATATTTTTTATCCTCAAATGTTACAACCCGTTTTTTATGTTTTTCAAAAAAAATCGCATGAGAGTTTAATAATGAATTATAATGAAAAATACAAGGCCACTACCTAAATCACAAAGGATAATCACCCAAAAAAATATCCTTGACAAATTATATATAGTTATAACCTAAGAAATACCTCCCCCACACTTATTCATTTGAATATCATTTAAATTATTTAAGGGATTCTAGGAATGGATAAGATAGACTTGTAACTCAGCCCATTTCCTAACAAGGAAGTTCATGGATTCTAGATACTTAAAAATAATTCATGCAAGGTGAGACACATTATAAGGGATAGAAAAAGATTCCTAAATCATATTAAAAGTGATTTTGTTCATTCATATATTTGATAAGATTCAAAAAATGTTCAATAAGGCATCATTGTTGAGTTTCAAAAGAAATATACTATAGAAAGAATGGAAGATATTTTCTTAGATGATATCTCATGAATGATAAGAATGGTCGGGACAAATGATCATGGAAAAGAATATGATGATTTAATTCATTTAATGAAAATATCAAAAATTTATATCATGGTAAAATATCAGAAAAAAATTCACAATGATTGACATGCTACTCAAATCATGATTTTTCAACTCCTAATCCACAAGCATATCCATACTAGTTATTTTACCAATTTTTCTCTTTCATATTTATTGAAAAATAAAAATAAATTTATGGCATGGTAATTATCCTTAGTATTTTATGTCTCCTAGTTAGGTTTATTAAATAATGAATCAAATTTGTGGAATTCAATTGGAAGTTAAAATTTCTAATTAAATGTCGGTGAAATTATGAATTGAAACACATACTCCCCTTTTTGTGTTGATTTAAAGTTGGTTGTACATTTTTTCCAATAAAAATTCACGATGTTTAATTTTTTATGGATGAGTAATTTTCATGTAGGCTCCTCTTTTTTTTAATACTCATTGCTACAAGTTTGGGTCTTGATCGTACTATAAATTAAAAATAAACTGGTGAAAGAACAATCCATTATCAATGTAGTTCAGTCCCTATTATTCCTCTCTAAATGGATTAATTCTTCATGATGGTAGTACTTTCTTAATATATATTAGACCGATACACCATTTATTTCTTAATCCTGATTAACTAAACATAATTTCATGTGAAATTCATAACTCTTATCCTTTCTCAAATGTAGTGGAGTATGATTCTACTTTGGTGTCAGTGATCTTGGTCCTCATATTATCTTTCTTCATTAGTTAAGAATCCTATTTCACAACATTTGGTAACTTGTTTTCCTCATTACCTTTAGATACACCCTCAACGTTAGGTGAATTGTCTTATCCAAACTCATATCATCTTGCACATCACACTTCTTCATTTCCCTATGGATGTTAAAACTTAATAGATCATAGCCAACTCTTATAAAAAGTTATCTTCTTTGGATTCTGATCACTTTAAGACTAGTGGAGAAAAATGGCCTCTCTAGATGTGGTGGATTTTATCCTCTTCTATGTCCAGTAATAATAATTTGATAGGTAAGATAATCTTTTTAATTTTGATTAGGATAGCCTTGATGAATCCTTGGGGGTACTTCACTATTCAGTCTTCAAATTGATGTGAAAATTTTGTCGGATTCATTCCTTCGAGTTCCAAACTCTTTAATGTCATGTATGGCATGATTTTTAAACTCACACCTAATTCACAAATAGATTTTCCACATATTTTGGCATTGATAAAACTAGAAATTTAAAACCTATCTAGATCATGTTTTTTCTTAGGCAGTTCCCTTGATACAACCATCAAACATTCTCTTTTGAGTGAAATGGTGCCAATTTTCTCCATATTCTTCTTATTGGTTACCTTATCCTTCATGAATTTATTATATGTCTACATGTTTTGGAGAGCCTCTAAGAAATTAATATAAATATGATTTTTAAAGGGTTCAAAAAATTTACCGTTTGTGCATTGATCTTCACTTGCAACATTCATTCTGTAATAGAAGTCACAATTTGTAATATAGTGGTTCTTATTATTTTTCTTCAGCTTCTATTCTCAATTAATTTTTCATGTTGTTTCATTGGTTGTTCTTCATTACATCCTATAAATTCTATACCACTAATGTTTGTTTGATTCCAACTTCTAAGTTATAATGATTTTAAATCTTTATGTGGGAATACTTCAGGGCATCCGGGTAGTGCTCTTATGGGTATATCTATGATCTAATTATAAATTAGGCTAACTTTATTCTCTATATTCCATAATGTATCATTTTGGTTCATTGATTCATCTTCTATTCCCTTGAGTAAAACCCTGCTTGTGGTCATGAATATAGCCATTGTCTCTTCCAATGTATAAACCTGGCTTATCAGTGTGGTCTCATGGGGTTCTTTTTTTTGGTACTGTTGTGACTTTGGTTGATATACTTTTCCTTTTTTGAGGATTCCAAAATTAAATTTATTACCACAATTGTAATCAAAATAATTTATATCTTCTATATACATACCTTGGTGTTTTTTTACTATCCCATAATGATTTTCATCTTCTTGGTTAATAATTTTAATTATGCCACTATCTAGTCATTATTTTTTATTGTGTGAACCCTTTTTGATTTTGTTCCTTCTACATACCATTGGTAACTATTTATCACCATTTCACCCAAAATAAATTAAATCACTTTAGGTGATTTCTTCATCAGTGATCCTCCAGCTTCTGTTTCTAGAATCAACCTATTTCCCTATGAAAACAATTATAGAAAGTTTGGATTATAATCCATAGATCTATACCATGATGGGAAAATTTTCTAGTCATATCTTCATATCATTCCCAAAAAGAATATAGAGAATAATATTCAAATTGAAAAAATAGAATATTTACCCATATGTAAATTGATTTGGAAAGTAGGAAGAATTAGGTGATAAAGTTTCATGAATGATCATCCCATGTAGTGATGGAATGTGAATACGGGCTTTGGATATAATCTGGAACTCTCTCATGTAATGAAATTAGAAAAATATCGAATCTTACCGCATATGTTGAAATTTATTGGAATTGGAATGTGTCACAAAGTTCAAAGAGGTTTCTTAGATGTGTGTTTGAATCTTAATGTGATAGTCCAATGAATTTAATATTGTTTTATATCATCTATATGATTTATGGTTTAATATCAAAGTGTTTTTTAGCCAAAGGAGGTGCTATGATGCTCTATTTAAATCCTATTTTTGATGTCTTCTTGTATTCTATGAGCTTCCATAGCCCCAGATGTGTTTTAATAACTCCTCCGGTAGCTAGATATTTTTCTGGTTGAACTGTGATTGTATCTTCCTTGTTCTTACTTGAGCTTTTCTCTAGTTCAGGATTGAATAAAAAACCACTTTTTATTTTTCTCATGTGTTGTGGTTGTGCATTTATAAATTAAAAAACTAAAATCTAAAGAATGAATACAACCGGTGTAAAAACATAAATTAAAATAAATAAATAAATTTAAAAATTGAAAGAAACCTAAAAACTAACTTGTAACTATCCCTGGAAATGGAAATAGTTTTTAAATGATTGAAGTTCATTGATATTTACCTATGGTTATAATAAAAATACAAAATTTATCTAAACTCAAACTATAAATCGTAATTAATTAAAATGTTATATTAGGAATGTTTGAGGTCGAACCAACAAATATGGTGAATTAGTTTATTTAGGCATTCAAAATATTTTCATTGATTGAAATGAAGAATGTGGTGAAGAATGAGATTGGGATTTTGTAAATAGTATGAATGAAGAACAATGAAGATAAATTAGATTGATTATTTGGTTTCAAATCATATTTGAAAGGTGTGTCTATATTTTTTTAGCTTTAGGGTTCATGTGCAATTGGATTTTTAGAAAATAAGTTTATTAATCCATGATTGGTTTAGATTCATGATGAGGAAAATCCAATGGTCTTAGAATCCTCTCCTTGATGTGGTAATCCCTTATTTCCCCTGGTCTAGTAATTTAGGGTTTCACTAAATTATGTTTGTTTCAATACCATATTTAAACCTGATTCCCCTAAATTTGAAAATTTTCATTCCTCCTTTTAGGGGTTTGAATTTCAAAACATTAAAGTTATTTTAATAATCAAATACCAATGGTCGTGATAAAATTAAAAGCAATGGATTGGAAATTGATTAAATAATTATGAAAAAGAAAATATAAGAATAAATAAAATGAAATCAAAACAATAAAACCACCCTCCTTATATTACATAACCCTAGAGAAAGGTTGGTTTAATCCCTCATACTAGTGATGAGACAATAATAGGGAAGGAATAAATAAAAAGAAAGCATAATGAAAACAAAGATGAAACTTTGGAGGACCCTGCACAATGCAGCTTCTCGCTATGAGATTTGGTCTTCCGGAACTATTTCATAGTAGCAACCTAGACCTCTATTTATAGAGTCCATATAGGCTCGAGCAACATTGAATTCCATTAGTTATTTGTCAAAAAGTGATCATGGGTGGGTCCTAGTTGTTAAAACCGGTAAAAAATTAAAGATACATCGAATCGTGAACTTTTTATCCCCTACCATCCTTTTTCATGACATGTAGTGATTATACCATGTGTAAATCTTGCACCACATGTATCATATTCATGACATGCATCATTTTTGTATATCATCACTTATGTAATGATGGGACACATATGTGCCACATGGTGAAACATATCAACGTATTTGATGGATTCCTTCCTCCACTTCATGAACTACATTTCATTAATAACTTCCACCGGTACACTACATGATGAGTAATGTAATATTTATGCTCTAGGAGCCTCGTTTTGACTTGGTTCTTATGTTATGTTCCTTGGAAGTGATCCATGATCATCGGATTTGGTGGAATTATTTTTTGTTTTATCTCATTTTACTCAATTTCCATAAATTGTTGCATCATGAAAAATATCAACAAAAACACTAGGGATACATGCCTTCATTAATAATTAAATCAAAAAAATCACTTTATCTTAATATCAAAAATATATATAATAAATGCACTTATCAGTAGTTCTAAAAGAGCGGTGAGGAACCCATATTTCGGCAGAGTAATGACTTAGGAAAAAGCTATAATGAGATGTAAATGTAGTCTCTCATTTACAAGACATCAAATTAACAATAATGATGTAACACCCTGACCCTAGTTACACAGAGTCGATTCATTATTTTAATGCATTGGTATGATTACAAGGAATCATGTCCTGAAGGACCGATCAGTTTAGAAGTCTTGGAAAATAGATTAAATACCTGAACGTTACATTACACTTTCTAACATACAACACAACATAAATAATAATTTGAGAATTTCATTGTCCCCTTTAGATTAACCCTATATAAAAATCATAATAAACTTCATAGAAATCTTGGGAAAATAAAACATAAGAAAGGGGGTGAGCTCAGATGCTCAGTAAGGGTAAATTATTTAGCAGAAGTTCTATACTTTTAAGGAAATATGTGAAATAAAAACAATAGCCTTTTTAACATAATCTTGAACATAATATGGTAAAAATAAATCAAACATTTCCATATATACATGCACAAGTATATTCTTCTTGTAGAATAATCCCATGTAATAACTAATTTCATAATGAGGGAATGCATAATGCCAGACTTTCATAACCACATAGTCAAGGCCTCGTTCTAAGACTACAAATAAATTTTTTTCTCCAAGGCCTTGTGCCAAGACACTAGTTTGTATCACGAGACCTATCGATGCATCGAAGAGTTATAGAGGGTTTCACCCATCACTTACTAATTCCAATGCATAGCTAGTATGAAAAATGTTGAAACATAACATAAACATTAGTATTAAAACTACCATATGAAATGTCAATAATTTAACCATAAAAAATGAATGGTATAAAAATAGCACATCCACAGTCAAACATAGCATAAATCATTCAATAAAATATGGAATATTATATTATAAAAAATCAACCTCAATCAAGAATATCTTGCAGTAAAGGATACCGACATAATTGAAAATGGTCAGCAAAATGCTTTGAGAGAAATACCAATTTTTCATGAAATCGTTTGAAAGTCTCACAATTTATAAAGGAATTAATTTAAAATATATTTTTGAATCAAAGTTTCCCATACAACTTTGAAACTTTTGAAAATAATTATCATTTCAAAACATACATTTCCATATAAATAAATCCTTAAATCATTTTGAAAACATGGACATTAATTAAAAGGGTGTAGAAAGATAAATCTTTAAAACATTTAAAATGATGATATAGTTAAATAGACCCTCCCATAAAACCTTAAAATATTCCTTATGAATTTTTTTTACAAAATATGGGTATTCATGATATGTATGTCCCAGAAAATACTTACACAGGAAAAATCTCGGATAATAATGAGATTGAGGAAATAACCCTTACCTTGTACTTTCCTTTGGTCGAGGGTACGTTCAAAATCCTGTATAATGACCATTTTATGTTATTAAATTATAAAAGAACCATATCCATATTTATTATATCATACATGATTTATTTGTGACATTATATTGTCCATTTAATAATGATTTTCATGTTAAATTAACATTTCGGGTAATAATCACTTTCTTTATCGTACGTGTTTTAACTTGTTATTCTCGATCGTATCATGTAGATGAAAATAATTACGGAATATAAAACATGATTTATATATTATATATATTTATAATATAAATATTTATAATATATAGATATATGAAATGGAAAACACCGTTTATGGAGATGGTAGGCAGTACGTAAGCATAAATGTGGTTTCTGTTTTCATATCGTATTGAATGGAAGTAAGTGAATAAGATATAAGTAAGTACATTCATACATATATATATATAGTAGAATTATTATTTCATATATTTCATACTTATTAATAATGTTTATTTTTATAATTATCGATGAATGGTGAATGTGGAAATGAATCGCATCGCATCGTGGTGATGGTAATCCGTACATATGCACGAGCAACAATTTCATTTCCCTAAGGATTAAAAGATGTGGAATTGGATGGTATATTAATTTTACAGAGACATTGTCAAGTTATTTTCATTATTTATATACATATTACTCATTATTATATCCACCCAAATTAATATTGTTGAATAACAATTTGCACCACGGCATGGAGACGGTAAGTCGTACATACGCACACATGGTGACATTATCATTCATAGGATATATATAATAATTAATATGGTTGTTCCATATTTATAATAACATAACAGTATGTATAAGGTACTGGATTTATTATTTTGGTATGGTAATAACAAATAATGTGGATGTGGAAGAAGAAAAATAACATGAAAGAGGGTGGTAAAATTATTACCGATTCTTCGGGTGTTTCCTTTTGAGTTTATCAAAAGGGCTCCATTGGTTGGATTTATGATCAAAATAAGGACTCTTGGTTCAAGTGAGGGAAGTTGGGAGGGTATTTGGTAAGGGGTTGGCATAGCCAAATGGCTTTGGAGGTGTGAATTTGAGAGAATGGAAAGTTCCCTTTTATAAGAGGGGTGATGGTAACTTTAGGAAAAGATTAAAATATTGATTTATTATACAATCATATTCAGTTTATAATGGATCCAAATAAATTTTATCCTGACCCATCCTTGGGGCCCGTGCCATGACTACCCCAAGCCTGCCTTCTATAGGCCAGGGGCTGGCGACTAGCACCAAAGGCGTAAATCCCGATATAAGGGAAGGCATTGCCTTTATGTAAGAAAACAAACACCACAGAGTTAGCAAGATAAAGTAAACACTAAGTAAACTGAGTACAAAAGTAATTGCTGGAAAGTAAATGTGCCAGAATACAAACCCAAATAAAAGTATAGTACAACTGAGAAAAAGGAAGTTGTTTCCGACACTTTTACGCTGGGGCGCGCGCGCATTTCCGTCACGCATGGGATGACACACGGCTCGCAGCCCTACATTTCCGCATTCCAGAGGCGGGCAGCATTCGTTCCTTATTCAGGGACGTATACTCCTTGATCGAAACCGAGATGATGGGATGTTGGTTCTTCCTTCCATGGATTCCTCCTCAGAGCTCATCACCTAATCATGGTCTCCCTCGTAGATTTAAGACGAGTTCATGAAGCTCATTCCCGACGCTTTATCTACATGGATGCTAGTTAATTACGCTGCTTCCATCAAGACGCTCCAAGGGGTCTTGTTAGGGAAGCAACCTTCGGTGAGGAGAAATGTCACATTGGGATGTCGTTGGCATGTCTTGATGCTGGGGATCAGCATGTCTGTCTTATGATCCTTATCATGAGGCTTCTCAAGGGTGCGGAAGCCTGAGGCATCCCACATCAAACGCGGGGAATGTGTACCGTCTGAGGTTTTCCTCAGCTTCCAATGTTCAAAACGGGGTATGTCGTGAGTTTAACGTCTAGCAGAGACGGATCAGACTGATCGAAACACTGAGAGTGGATCAGATTGAAGGACCCCCCTAGGGGGGAACACCGATGTTGGGGCCATCACGTGGGCGGCTTCCCAGATACTATAGAGTGGGGTGGAGTGGAATGATCTCACCGTGATGTGGTGGCCTGGGTAAGGATCAGGATGGATGATGGAGTGAGGCATGGGGATTATGCCCTTAGATGGCCCAAGAGGGGGGATACAGTTTAACGTCATGCGGGACGAGGGAATACAGTTTAACATCATGCGGGACGAGGAATTTGGGGCTTACGCTCTGAGGCGGCCCATGGTGGGTATGTGGGTTACGCTCTGTGGCGGCCCATGGTGGATATGGGGCTTAAGCTCTTAGGTGGCCTATGGTGGATATGGGGCTTACACTCTGAGGCGGCCCATGGTGGATATGGGGCTTATGCTCTGAGGCGGCCCATGGTGGGTATGGGGCTTATGCTTTGAGGCGGCCCATGGTGGATATGGAACCGACGTGGAGAGGTCGGAACAACCGGGTGGTGGGCTTGATCCTCGTGGAGGCTTCCTACGTACCATGCGTTAGCACAAATCAAAGTCCACGTAGTTCGCTGGAATGGGGCTTACGCTCTGAGGCAGCCCATATTGGGTATGGGGGTTACGCTCTGAGGCAGCCCATGGTGGATATAGGGCTTACGCTCTAAGGCGGACCATGGTGGATTTTGGGCTTACGCTCTGAGGCGGCCCATGGTGGATATGGGGCTTACGCTCTGAGGCGGCCCATGGTGGATATGGGGATTATGCTCTGAGGCGGCCCATGGTGGGTATGGGGATTACACTCAGAGGAGGCCCATGGTGGATATGGAACCGACGTGGAGAGGTCGGAACAACCGGGTGGTGGGCTTGAACCTTGTGGAGGCTTCCTACATACCATGTGTTAGCACAGATCAAAGTCCACGTAGTTCGCTAGCATGGGGCTTACGCTCTGAGGCGGCCCATAGGAGGATGTCATGGTCGATGCGCGCTCTAAGCCCACATGAGTCATGCTCGATGTGGGAAACAAGAGGCAGCAAGGACCAGACGATCACGTCGCGAAGGGTGCGTCCGTGAGAAGCGGAATGGGGCTTACGCGTTGAGCGGCCCATAGAGGAAACAGGGGCTTACGTGTGGTTAGCGGCCTTGGGTGTCGGGGCTTACTCCAGGGTGGAGGCCCGAGGTGTGACAAATCACAGTGGGAAAGGGACTCCATTGGCCTTGGCAGGAGTGAAGTATGGAGATGCACGGGTGCAACCTTTCGTAAGAGAGGCTATGGGCTTACGCTCTGAGGCAGCCCTTCCCTCGTGGACAAACACCACTCCAAAAAGGAGGATCTCATTCCATGCGAGGAAGATTCCATTCCCGTGGAGACGAGAGGCGTAAAAAATGTCCGAGCTGGGGGGACCCTACGTGCGAAGCACGGGGTTGGACCACAGTTTAATGTCATGTGTTAATGACAAGGTGCTTAGCAGTTTAACATCCTGCAACTTGGACGAGGTGGGTTCACTCCACACTCCTAGGGCTTACATGGCCAATGCCCTTTACCCCTTGTGGGAGGGAAGGCATCGGCATGGCCGTAGTGAATGGGGGCCGCAGGGCGAACCACTGGGGGGTCCACGTTAGCGTGGCTATGCGAAGAAGCAATAGCTGTTAGCATGCCTATGCGGAGAATCATAAGGCAATGCAACGCAATTGGAAACACCACCCAAGGGACCTTGAGGTTACTTCGCACGAGCCTGGAAAGCCGTACGGAAAAAAAATGCATGGCGCGCATGCCCGGCAGGGGAGACATCAGGTGTCGGCGCGGAAAGGTAGCCAAGGGGTGTCAAGGTGAAGGGTACTGGGTTTTCCGTGCAAAGAGAAGGTTTGTGTGCAAAACACTGAGATGGCGTGCAATTGGAGCCAGGGAATTGTGCGCAGAGAGGGAATGGCGCAGAGGGTATTGCGCGCACGGAAGGGAATTGCGTACACTGGACAGGGATTACGCGCAAGGAAAGAACCCGGAGGAGGGAGTAAATTCACTTAAGCCGGTGATGTTGCACGTAAAGGTGAACCTCGGGGAAAAGTTGCATGAAAAAATGAGATTACCTGGAAGTCATATTGCGCAGGGGGGGGGAGTCGAATTGCACGCCCGAGAGAAGATCCAAATTCCTCAACGCCCAAACCATCGGAGGTCACCTTCTATTTATAGGCCCCAGCTGGCACGGAATCCAGGTGTCACACACAATCTTCCTCACCAGGAGCCGTCGGCGCACAAAATCTCGCCACACGGAATCGGGGCGCGCAAATATTGCACGCCTCATCGGCTCGATTACGCGAATCCTGAGCATACTTTGTGCGCACAACATTATTTCACGCGAATCCTCCTTTATTTTGCACACTGCTTCCCGGGCCTCCAGATCAGGCCTCTGACTCCGAATATGACTTCACTTCGTCACTTCGAAACTTCCTCTGGGAGTTACAGAATTTTTTGGCGTCTAAAAATTCCCTACTTGGAATTGGATTGGCGAGAGGTCGCAATGATCAGATTCCATAGGAAATGCCGAAACGCCGAAGTAGGGCCCCACACGGGCGCGTAGCGCGCAAACTACCGACTCGGCCCACAAAAGGATGGATACATGAAGAATTTTCTCTTCCATGCGGCGCAAAACCATAGCCTCGCCTATAAAAAGGGGTGTGGGGTCGCGAATCCATACCGAAGCTTTTCCGCGTGACAGGAAAATCGCTCTCGTGCACGAAATTGCTCCCACGGCTGGGCGTAAAAACACACTGGCAGCGCGGAATCCCTTCCGAATTTTGGTCGTCTTTTCACGCCTGCTCGGGTTATTCTGTGCCTAGCATGCCGATTGCACGCCCATCACTAGGATTTCGTGCGACTCCTATAGATTTCGCGCATCACTCTTTGATTTCGCGCACTGCATCTTGATTTCGCGCAACTCCCGAAAAATTCGTGATGGCCGCAAACCGAGTTGATGAGGGGGAAGCCACTGCTCGTAGAATAGAAATGGAGGCGAACAAGGAAGTTTATGGCGCCAAGGTGATCGTTTCCAACAATCTAACCTTGTTCAATCTGCTGACCCTAGCCTAGAAGACGTATCCGCTGTCCGACAACCCCCCGCTCTGGAACGTTGGCATCCTTGAGGAGGTGCCCCTGCTGGGCTTCGAGGTAGACACACCGCGGTCATGGGTGACCCGGGAGGACAACCTTCCTCGCTACAATGTTACCAACAATGGACATCCTTCCCGGGAAACCAGACATATGGACATATATGTTTTGAACCCGATGACCAAGACCATTACAAGGGACGAGCCTGTCATAGAGAATTCTCCGGCCCTCTACGCGATCACATTCCGTCAGAGCGTCACGGATGACACGAAGGGCTGGCTGAAGGATTGGGACCTACAGTCTGGGGGAAACTTCACCAGGGAATGGGCCTGGGCGTTCTGGGTTCGCCATACGTCTGACCAGTAGGGGGATGAACTGCGGTATATCGGCCTGGTCGAGGTGGTATGGACATCACAGTTCCACTTCCACCGTCAACCTGAACTTGGGCCGGAGCTATTCACTCGATGGTCTCCTGACACCAACACATTCCACCTTCATCATGGGGAAGTCGGCATCAGTCTCTGGGAATTTCACTGCATCGGGGGTATACCACTGGAGGGCTACCAATACAACGAGTTCGTTCCACCAAATAACACCTGGGAAGACAGGTCATGGACGCCCATGCTGACGTGTCACCTGCTAGATCTAGCCAACCAGAGGCTGGGGGTCAAGGACTTTTTGAAGGACATCGCATAAAAGGGCTGGTTCAGCCTGTTCCTTAAGAAGGATTCGGCCGTCAAGATGCCGGGCCGGGGTAAACGGTGCCCAACCGCGGCTCAAAGGAGCAGGGATGGGTCATACCGAAGGACCCTGGAGGTGGGTCAATACCAATCACGGGGCTATCGCATCATCGAGGCCTGGGACCCAAATGTCTGTTATGCCGGGTTCCTTGCCGCCTTCCTGAGCGGGTGGCTCCTGCCGGTGCGGGACACGAGGATGGGCATCCGTCCAGCAACACTGGTGATGGCAGTCACCATGGCCGCCAACAAACGGTTCAACTTGGGTGTCCCCATACTGGCCAAAGTGTATGCCATCTTGGGACGCATCTCACGAGGGGGGTCGCCTCGGAGAGTATGTGGCCCCTCCCAGATTTTCCATGGCTTGGTGGTGGCTCATCTCGGTGGGTACACTTTCCCAAACGTCGTTCGTCCTCCGGGAAATGGTCTGCGACCATCCTTGATAAACATCGCAGGGGTGGTGCCAATGACGCTCAATGATGAGGGCGTGAGAATCCGCATTGGCAACCATTCCAAATTCAACTTCAGCCCGTTCCCCACCCTATTCGGCCAGATGGTGAACAACGGGTGAGTATCTCTAGAACAACAGGAATATTTCCAGAGCATTATGGGTGGGGTGCTTGTGGCTCGGATCGACGGGAAGGTGATCTGCGAGCCTTACGTGCCATCCCGATTCGTCAGGCAGTTTGGGTGACTCCAAAGAATGCCTAAGAAGGTATTCACGGCTGTCTGGCAGGAGAAGAATCCCTACGCCCTGCGCCAGATGTGGTTGATGTTCACCACCTTCGGCTCTGGAGAAGTCATTACTCTTCCTCCCACCAGGGTTGATGATGGATTAGCAACCGAATATGTCGAGCACTAGACCGTCGCGTACCCTGAGGGGATTTTACGCAAGTGAGTCCGGAAACTCGAGGTTACTTGCGGGGAAACCGGGTGACGGGGGAGAAGGCAAGGGGCTGCTGGAAGAGGGGAACCAGGGGTGCGTCAGGCAGCGAGGCCTGCGAAGGCTGGGACTTCAGTAGAAGGCACATCACGTAGCACCGTCGTGTCCTCGTTACCCATAGGGGGGTCACATGAGGCAGCCAGGGAACTGCCTGGGAAGCAGATAAGATACCTGCTCGAACCTTCCCAAGATGCAATTCTCCCAGTACTGTGTTCGGCTTGGATGGCCCTGCGACAATCGCAGAGCGTTGAAGTCATCTAGCAGAAGATAATGCAAAACAGGATCCAGCTTCCAGAGGTCAGTCTCGTTTGAATTACCGACCGGGTGAACTTCCATCGGTGGCATGCTTATTTGATGGCCATGGACACATACGCACGCCAAAGGGGTCGACGTGCGGAGCCACCCTTCTTAGTGAAAGTGATTCTCGTCCAGGAGCATGATCCGGAAGCAATGCTGCCGGAAGAAGGCGACAGTGACGAGGAGTCGGAGGGGGAGGAGGAGATCGGAGAAGACGAAGGTGAAGGAGAAGATGAAGAAGAAGGAGAACCCAAAGAAGAGGGGTCACAAGGGGCGACCCACCAAGGGAGTCTCCGAGAGAGCGGCGAGATTGTCAACTCTGATCTCGACATAACCGAGATACTCGAGGTCTGTCTCTATCTTCATTCATTTTCCTTATTCATCCATTATCCTTTTCAAATTCTAACCCGTCTCCCTACCTCACTCAGGAGCAACTGAGCGTTGGACAGGCGTCCCCACTAGAGGAGGGAGGAGAGGAACCGGTGGGACATGATGGGCATTCGACACCCATCATTGAGTTAACAAGCGCAGAGGGGCATCCTCTTACGGCAGCTCCTACAGCGGCCGGAACACTGGAGATCGATGCTCTGGATTCTTTTAAGTCTCACGCTTCACTACTGATGCTTGTTATCAAAACATCCCCACTAATCGGTGTACGCCTTGCGCAGTGATCTCAACATTAGAGGCTCATCAGGCTATGGAGCCCGGGCCGTCCGTGAGCGGACTAGTGGTGGACATACCACCTCATTCAAGACATGCTCCCTGTACTAAGTCAACCCTGGAAACTGGTGAGCAGGGGACAGTGGATGTCGGCGGCGTTGTTCCTGAGGCGAGGTCGGAAGCTGTCGAGGGCACCGTCGCTGCTGGGGTGAGAGAGGAAGGTCGCACGGACGTAGAGAATCATATTCCTCACGGTGACATCCCTGGGGCAGATCCTGCTGCCGATCTGCTAGCTGCCTTCCCTACATACCGACCTGCTGACGCTGAGGAGGTAGATGACTCGGACTCAGAGGTAGCCGAGGAGAGCTGGATGACACGGCGCAAAGGGTGGAAGTGTATCCAGTGCTTTCTAAGATAGCCTAGTTGGATTGGCTAAGGTGGATGGGATCACTCCAGACCTGGCTGCGCTTCCTGTGCGCCGGAGGGGTCGATGCTCAGCGCCTTCATCTGACGGTCTGTGATTACAAGGCCGAGAAGATACGTGAGAGCAGTCAGTGCACCGACGTTGTCCAGTGCCAGGAAGGATCGACAAGTGCCCAAACGTTGCTGAGGGCAGAGCAGGAAGTCTGGAAGCTCGAAGGGCAGGCGGCAAATAAAGAGGCCTTTATCGCAACATGCTCTAAGCTTGTGGAGCAACTGACAGCCCAGCTAGTTGACGCGCAGGAACAGCTGATGGAGGCGAGTCACCAGATGACCGGACATCGAACCGAGTGGGTGTAGGCATAAGATAGGGTTGGTGAGCTATGCTCTATGGCGGCTGAAGAGGGGAGAATCTTCAAGGAGTGGGAAGCGGTCCTGGAGGCCACCAGCCAAAGGGTAGCAGCACTGGAATGGTCGATTCAGCGCGCCGATCCTTAAGGGCTTTGTTTTGGCCATCTCATGAACCTCTTGCTTGTACCGCTCACCGTCTCAATCCAATACAGGGCCAAATCCATTTATCTTGGTTTGATATGCTCAACCATAATTCCGAAATGACTAACAACCCATCACTAAGCTCTTGTGGGTCGCACCCAACGCGAGAAGCAAAGGATACTCGGGTCATCATCTTGTCCAACTACGGGGCATTGACCAAGCTTCAGGCATCTGAAATTGGGACTGGATTTCTAAGGAGAAGACTTCAGACTAATTGATATATCACCTTCCCAATGTGCTCTGACACACAAGCTGGGCAATGTCGGGGCATTGAAATCCATCCGAACATAGGGAGATGCAAAGAAAAGGTGAATCAGGATACCTGAATTCGGAACACTTTGGGGCGCGACGATGGAGGATAACTGTTAACCATGGTGGAAACACAACATCCATATTGTGTTGGACTGGAGTGGGGATAATAAATTAGTGCTAACCACTGACCATGTTCGCAACATGGGGCCCAACTCAAATATCGTTGGCTAGTTTCCTGGAACGTTGGCCCAAGACAGCAGGCAGACTATAGGTCTATCATCCATGTTTCTACAATAGGCGGACCAAAGGTCTGTCATCCATATTGTGGCAGCAGGCGGACCAAATTATATCACCCATAATATTAGGGGGTCCCGTCAAACATGACTAGCCCTCCGGAACGTTGGCCCAGGATAGTTGGCAGACCGTAGGTCTGTCATCCATACTGTGAGGGGGTCCCATCAGACATGAAAGAGAATGAGGATCCAAATAAAGGGGAACACAAAGCGTGGAAGGTGGAGTGGTGGTTTGTTCGAACAGAGTCTAACACTCCCAAAATTGCACCACTGTGGCGTAGGTACATCAGGCGGATGTACCAAACTGGTCATGGGTCATCCTAATTTTCAAGAAGGACCCCTCTAGAGAGAGGACTACCGCTTCCCATTACTACCATGGCCAATCCCAAACTTTTCGTGGTGGATGTTACAATTACACCACTTCCCACGAAGTCAGGCCAAGGGGCCGACAATAAGGAGGGACGGGGTTTGATAATCCCTAAGGCTGGACCCAAGACGAAATGTCTGGGCATTCCTACGTATCCCATTAGGATGAGAATCAAGCCACACGTAGTTCTGAAAAGGCAGTTTAACATCATGCTGGAAGAAATACAGTTTAACGTCGTGTGGGATGGGGGACACATCTCATCTGGGGACAGGCATGACACAGTGAGTAACCCGACATGAATGAGGACATAATCCTGCACCACACTGTACAATCCCATAAGAGAGACCGAGTTGTGGAAATCCAAGCAAAGGATCTTAGTTTTATGTCTTAGAATTCGGACCAGAAAAGGTTAGGTTGGGCCTGTGGGGAAGTTCCCAAGTGCTCCTACATATCTCATAAGGATGAGAATCAAGCCATACGTAGTTCCTGAAAAGGCAGCATGGCACGATGGGGCACTTGCGCAAAGGAGTCGTGCGGGTCTAGCCCTCGCACCAAAAGAAGCGTCATTTGATATATCTTGTTTGTTCTTGAAGGTAAATGGTTTTTCTTTTGTGGGGAGACTGGCCTAGGGTAGATGTTTCGGGTGTCTCCACAATAATCAAGCCATAGCGGGCTTTGACAGGCGGCATGGTAATCGACCAATACCTGGGGTGATGCCCCCCATGGGGAGGTCATCACAATGCGGTGCCATTTTTTGTTGTGTAGCCAGGATGATATCATCATAGTTTATGGTCATATGGTTTGGACCAACAGCGCAGTTTAAGGTCATATGGTTTGGAACAGCAACACAGTTTAAGGTCATATGGTTTGGACCGACAACACAGTTTAAGGTCTTAAGGTTTGGACCAACAGCACAGTTTAAGGTCATATGGTTTTCACCAACAGCACAGTTTAAGGTCTTAAGGTTTGGACCAGAAACACAGTTTAAGGTCATATAGTTTGGACCATCAGTATAGTTTAAGGTCATATGGTTTGGACCATCAGCACCATTTAAGGTCGTATGGTTTGGACCGACACCAAGGTTTTAAGGTCGTATGGTTTGGACCGTCAGGAACACGCGCGATGCGATACAGCATACCTGATGTGGGTGAGGGCGTAATCCCATACCATCACCGCGTGTGGTTCTGATAGAGGTGCCACAGGCCAAAGGGGCCTACGAGGGTTCAACAATTAGGGAGGGACAGGAGATGCTAGCTCCCAACTATGCTGGGCCTGAAACGCAATGTCTGGGTGACTGCTCGTTCTCCATGGGGATGAGGGTCAAGCTGCACGCAACCTATAGAGAATAAAACCAAGCACATACTCTGGCACTCAGATTGCGGGAGCCCCGAGAGACACCGTTACGTAGCTCGGCCTGTCTGATGTGTGGGGGTGTACTGAGGGTTAGTACATGGAGTGTCGGGATTCCACCTTGACACGGTGGGGCAGAACACAGTGAGAACCATGCCACTAACATTCAAGGCCCAAGGAAACCGGCGTGACGACCAAGGATTACTGCTGACCATGTTCGTAATACAGCATCCTGTCGTGTTAGCCTATAAGCAGGGGCACACAAATGAGCATCAACCGCTGACCATATTCAAAACACGGGATTTGTATCAATTTTTCTGCCAAAACCCTCAGGGGAGTTGGCCCGTGACGGAAGGAGATCCCTTAGGCGTTGTATCCAAGCCATTCTTGGGGGTCCCTCCGGGTGTGAAGGATGGTGGGGCCTGAATGAAGGGGAACACGAAGCTTGAAAAGTGGACGAAAACATGTCTAAGTCGAATCTGACACTCCCAGTCCTAGGCCAGAGTACTCTGAACACATTAGCAGACCACCGTAAAGGGTCAAAGGGCTCAGTCTGAGAGCGGCCAAAAGACGGCGGGTCCCCGGGAAAAAGAGGGGGGCTTAATGCCAAACAACCTGGAGACCGGGAGATCGTGGGATCTCTTAAGATGTGGGGCTGGACCTAACTTCTAGGTGTTCATGCGGTCCTACATATCCCATAAGAATGGGAATCAAGCCATACGTAGTTCTAGACGTCGCCTTTTAATTTCATGGGGAACATGACATAAGAGGGATAATCCAGAGGACAAGGTGCGTGTGGTGCAGCTATTTCAAACACAACGTGAATGAGGACATAATCCCATACCACACCACACAATCCTGTGGTCATGGTCCCAAAGGCAAGACAGACGTGATAGCGGACCTCAAGCTAGACCCAAAGACGAAAGGTCTGGGCGCTCCTACGTATCCCATAAAGATAGGAATCAAGCTAGATGTAGTTCTTAGAAACACGATTTAACGTCATGTAGGATGAAATACGGATCTTAGTTTTAGGTCTTAGAAATCGAACCCTGAAAAGGATGGAATTTGTTAATTCATGGGGCTGGACCCAAAACGAAATGTCTGGGCATTCTTACGTATCTCATTAGAATGAGAATCAAGCCACACGTAGTTCTGGAAAGGCATTTTAACGTCATACTGGACGAAATATGGATCTTAGTTTTAGGTCTTAGAACTCGGACACAGGAGCCCAGATGTAGGGGAAAATTCAGTTTAAGGTCATGTTGGACCGGGTGCAGTTTAAGGTCATGCAGGACCATACAGTTTAAGGTCATGCTGGACCAGGTGTAGTTTAAGGTCATGCAGGACCATACAGTTTAAGGTCATGTTGGAACAACAGTTTAAGGTCATGCTGGACCTGGTAAAGGCTTAGGAAATGTACTGCATGAGGAAACTGTCATTGGTGGGAGGAGTTACACGCTCACCATCCACAGTCACTAGGGAATACGCGCCATTAATATAGACCTTATGGACAATAAAAGGCCCCTCCCACTTTGGCTCCAACTTGGGTGGTTTCCAGCCAGGAATCATTGGCGCTCGGAGAGCCAGCACCAGATCACCTTGCAGGAAGGAGAGGTGGCGAACCTTCTTATTGAAAGCTCGAGCCATCCTGCTCTGATGCCTTTCCAAGTTATGTAAAGCACGAAGCCTACTTTCATCCATCGCTTCCAATTCATCTAGATGGATTTCAGCAACTATATCTGACGCTTGCTGGTCGTAGACCGCCGTGCGTAATGAGGGCAACTAGATCTAGATGGGCAGAACAGCCTCAGCTCCGTACACTAGGGAATACAGAGTCACCTGGGTGGAGTTATGATTCGTCATCATATAGGCCCAGAGGGCGTTGGGGATCTTGTTCGGCCAACTTTTCTTGTTCTGAACTACCATTTTTTGCCGAATGTTAGAGAGGGTTTTATTAAACGCCTCAATCTATCCATTCGCATGTGCATGATAGCGGGAGGTGTGGTTAGAGAGAATGTTGTACTTGGCTTACAATTTCTTCACCTCGGCTGCTCGGAAGTTGGTTCCGTTATCCGTGAGGATAGAGTAAGGTACTCCAAACTGGTAGATGATATTGGAGCTCACGAAGTCAGTGATAGAACAAGCCTTGACTTCCCTGAGTGGGATTGCCTCTGCCCACTTTGAGATGAAATCTGTAGCGGTCAAGATGAACCGGCATTGGCTGGTTGTCACCGGCAGGTAAGGCCCTACGACATCCAACCACCAGACTGCAAAGGGCCAAGAATACTTGGTAGTATGGAGAGGCTCTGGTGGCCGATGCACAAAGTTAGCATGAACTTGGCTCGCATGACACCTCGTGGCATACTCGATGTAGTCGTGGATCATGGAGGGCCAGAAGTATCCCAGCCTCCGAATCTGGTGGGACAACTTTGACCCAGCCTGGTGGGCGCCACAAGAACCAGCATGAACTTCTTGCATGACCTGTGGGATCTCGACTCCTTGAAGACAACGGAGGAGAACACCGTCAAATCCGCACCTGTAAAGGAGCTGCTCACGGCTGGGACTGCTTTGAAGGGTGAACTGTTGCGCACGACGTCAGATTCGTTCTCGCTCTGATTAGTCCAGTGGAAGATTCTCATGTTGGAGATATTCAACCAAGGGTGTCCTCCAGTCAAGAACTGTCTTGATCACCACGCCTGAATCCCCTGAGGGTCCTGACGTAGGGGTGCCAGTAGTGAGATGGTTCACTCGTGGGCCATGATCTCCCTCTGGAATAACAGGAGCAATGACTCTCTGGTGCGCCATGTGGATGATTAGGTCATCCTGTTCGGGCTCCGCGAGTGATGGGGCCAGGCTGGCCGAAGCATCTGCTCGACTGTTCTGCGACTGGGGAATGTGAACGGCCTCTGTCCGGGAGGGGAACTTAGCCATTAGATGGAGGGTGCACTCCAGAAATGGCACAATCTCTGGCTTCTTGACAGCATAGTCACCATTGAATTGCTTGATGGCTAGCTCAGAGTCCCCTTTTACATAGAGATGGGGTACATTAACCTCTATAGCCAACTTGAGACCAGTGATAAGGGTATGATACTCTACCTCATTGTTGGTGCAGCCTTCTGACAACAAGAATGAATATGGCAGAACGGCTTGCTCTAGGGTGATGAAGACGATACTCAGGCCCATTCTATTAAGCCTAGGATCGTTGAGCCTTCTACCGGTAGGGATTTGGTAGGCGTCGTCAAAGTGCATCTGCCAGCATGGGATGGCGTGATCGACTGAGAGGATTGCCTCATCAGGAAAGCCTAGATCCAGTGGTTGGTCCGCAGAGGTTGGGTGGGAAGCTAAGAAGTCTGCCAACGCCTATCCTTTAATGGCCTTCTGAGGTACGAACCTAATGTTGAAATGCTGGAGGACCACCGCCCAACGTGCCAATCGGCCGGTCAACATAGGTCAGTTCAGGATGTATTTCAACGGGTCTACCCGAGAGACCAGTTGTACCTCGTGGTGCTCCAAGTAGTGCCGAAATTTCTGCATGGCAAATACGAGTGCCAGGCAGCTCTTCTCGATGGGGGAATATTTAATTTCCACATCGAGGAGCATGCGGCTGAGGTAGTAGAGGCTATTCTCTGTTCCCTCGTTGTTCTTCTGGGCGAGAAGTACACCGAGGGATCACTCCAGGGCGGTCACGTAAAGGACCAGCGGCTTTCTGGAAACAGGTGGCATCAAGACCAAAGGGTGAAGCAGATACTTCTTGATTTCCTCAAAAGCAATATGACACCCTTCGTCCCATTCTTAGGCGGCACCCTTCTTCATGAGCCGGGAAAAGGGCTTACACTTGCCAGCCAGATTCGTAATGAATCGGCGTATATAGGCTAAGTGGGCTTGGAGGCCACGAAGCTCCTGAATATTACTTGGGGGAGGCATCTTACTGATGGCCTTGATCTTCTCTAGGTCGATCTCCATGCCTCAATACCTAACAACGAAGCCAAGAAACTTTCCAGAGGTGACCCCGAAGGCACACTTCAATGGGTTTATCTTCAGGTGGCGATAAAGGAGGAAGCCAAACACTTTCTCAAGGTCTTTGAGATGGTCCTAGTGCTGAGGAGATTTAACCACCAGATCATCCACGTCACACTCCACCAGCGTCCCGAGAATCGGCTTGAATATGTCGTGCATGGCCCGTTGATAGGTGGCACCTGCATTCTTCAGACCGAAGGGCATAACCCGGTAGCAGAAAGTACCCTGGGGGGCCCTGAAGGCAGTGAACTCTTCATCCTTGGGGACCATCCGGATCTGGTTGAATCCGGAATACCCATCCATGAAGGAGAGGGCTTGGAACCCAGCCGTTGCACTGATGGTATGATGAGGGAACCGCTACGTAAAGGTGGAGCCACAGCCTTCCCATCAACGCGTTGTAGGCAGTGTCCTAAGAGACAACCATGAATTCGATATTGGCAATTAGGCCGCCGAACTGGGTCTTCAGACGAATCTTTCCGAGTGGGGTTTGCTCGGTCCTGTCATACCCCTGGATCCTGAGGTTGGAGGGAGTTAAAACATCCTCAGACAACCCCAATTTCCGCAGTGTCCGAGTTCGGATCAAGTTAATCCCGGAACCCGTGTCGACAAGACAGTGATAGACTTCCACACCATTGAACTGGACGGTGATGTATAGTGGGCGGATGTGCCCCTGTATGGGAAGGTCTTCATCATCACCAGAAAATGAGATAACCGCCTGACATTCTGTAACAGCCAGAGATTTTATGAAAAATATTCTTTTTAATTTTATTAATGTCTTGTGTTGTACGCTACACCAAAAGGAGCTTGCACAACACACATCCTTGACTTGCCTTGCATTACACGCAATCGCAACCTTCCTCGATAGCGTGTGTAGTACGCAATACTGAGTTTCACGAAACAACGATATGCTATTCAAATATTATTAAAACTAGCCTTTATGAATGGTAATAACCACTTTTTAAATTTTAGCAAATTTAGCTCTCAAAATGGACTTCATTTTTGGATTCGGAGTATCGAATTTAGCCTAAGGTGAAATTTTGGTACTTTTCGAATAACTTTCATATTCTGATGAATAGTGAAAATTACTAAATTATAATTAAAAACAACTTTTTTAATCGAAATAATTAATAGTGATAAATTATTAATTTGAGTGGTTTTAAAGTATATTTTGAATATATTTTTACAATTTAATACAATGTTGGTCATTGGTTGTAATTTCACATTTAAACCAGACATAATCAAGTGTCAATCTTTTGATAGATATTGTTTCTTAAAACATGCTATTTGTTTTAACAGCGGAATTTAATTATAAAATTAATTAATGAAACTTCTATGTTATGAATTTGGTAAAATAGACTTCATTTTTGAATTCGGAATATGAAATATAGATTAGGATGAAATTTTGGCATTGTTCTGAAAAACATCAATTTTTGATGAATAGTGAAACTACTAAGTGGTAGTAAAAAAAATTGAATTTTTCATAAAACAAAATTTTACCGCTTCTGTGAATGGAATTTCAAAGATCCAAGAGACACGGTTGATGTCAGTAAGTAAAATGTGGTTCAATGAGATGAAAATAATTTTTGGTGAATAGTAACTTTTTACTTTTATTTACCACGGTTAAAAGTAAATAGGGTAATTAAGGGTAAAAATGATATTAATATTACCCTAACACATGTCCTAATTCTATTTGACAAGTGTATCTCGACCAAAAACAACCTTAAGTGTAAAATATTATCATTTAGGCCCACTTGGATTAGATTAGGACATTTATTATTAATTTATTTAAAGAAGGGTTAAAATAGTTAAAATAAAAGTTTAATAAGTAAATCATTTTTAATATGGGGTTATACATAATATCAATTCGACTATAAATATTCATTAGAAAGATAAAAAGATTTCCTACATAATGGTATTTTATTTGTAATTTTTAGACATTAAATAATTTAATTTATTTATGACACAATGATGATGCAGTAATTATCTTATTAATGAAATATTGACATAATTGATGTTATAAACACCAAAATAAATATAATTTGAGACTTTTTATGAATTCAACTAATTTTCTAGGTTACTATGATATATTATTGTTGATTTAATCAACTTGTTTCGAACATATAATTCTTTTATGACTTTCACAAAAATCATATATCAAATAGTGTCAAAATTGACACAAAATAGTTTTTAAATCAAATATTATATTATTAATTGTTATTTTATTCCTAAAAATCTAAGGTTAGGCCAAATGACATAGATAAGGATATATATACTAATAATAAACAATTTGGGGTTAGTTTGGCATGTTATAGTAAGTGTATTAACCATATAGTGTAAGAAAACAAAAAGACACAGTAAAAGTTAAATTATTTAACTTAGAGTTAAATCTAATTGATAAGGTTAAAATAATACCCTAAACTTGTCTAAATCCTATTGTTTGATAGGATTTCGACCCATCCCCACTTTAGCTTCGAAATAAGACCCTTTGGAACCATTATAAACCGATTTTGACTTTAATATAAAATAATATTTTGAGATATTCCTAAAGTGCCCCTCTCCTCCCTTATAAAAGGACACCTCTTCCCCCTCCTCCTCAAACCAATTTGAGCACTCAAGATCGTCCAACCCCTGCCAAAATCCCTTATCCACTTCCCTAGAATAATCCTATAGGTCCTGGTCTTCTTCAGAGACCAATCATAGTTCCCTAAGTGGAGGATTCAAAGAGGCGTTCCAAAGAAGAGGTAATATCCATTACCGATCTTTTCAATTTCTTTCTTCTTCAACTTCTTCTTCTTTAGTTGTTTCATGATAAAGTAATAACAGCAGTATTACTTACATACTGATATGTTATTATAAATATGAAACAACTCTAATTCACCTTCTATCCATCCTACGGAAAAATGAAATCACCGCGCGTGCGTACGTACGGAATACCGTCTCCACGCCGTGGTGTAATATATTTTCCGTCACCACCTTAATTGGATGGGTATAATGGTTTAATTAGTAACTATATATGATTATTATAAATTGATATTGATACTGAAATAGTATACATACACTTCAACACAATTCCACGACCATGGGAACGATATCATCACTCGTGCGTACGTACGGACTACCGTCTCCACGACGCGATGAGATTCATTCTCAATGATTAACCATTCATGAATGATTATAAAGTATATATAATAATTAATAATTAAATATATGACATAATAATGATACTGGATTTATTTATATATTTATATGTATGTCATGTACTTAATTCCATTAAATTCAATAAGGAAACGAAAACAGCGTTCATGCGTACGTACGGGCTACCGTCTCCATGAACGGTGTATTTCATTCCATTTAATGATTTATTATATATATGTATATCCTGAATATATATATATATATAAATCATGTTTTATGTTCTGGAATTAAGTAATCATGATCTAAGTAATCATATGAATAATTACAAGTTAAAACACGGACGACAAATGAAACAATTTTACCCAAAACGCTCGTTAACATGGAATTTACAAAAGAACGGGTAATATAAAGTCATAAGTGAACCATATATGATATCATAACAATAAATATGATTCTGTAATAAGTAAATGACATTATTTAAATCATTATACAAGAGGTTCGGATACTTTCGAAGCAAATCGGACCTAAGGTAAGAAAAATATCACAATCTCATCTTTATCCGAGATTGTTTATACTTTGGAATTTACTGGGGTGTATTTTATCATCCACATCCATGTTCCCTCAATATTTAAAATTGTTTCCATCCACTTACAATAGTTTAAATCCAATTTTACCCTTCGGTGAGTTTTTAGTAAAGAATATGAAAGGAATCTTTTGTCGTTTTTTTCGTACGAGGTACTTTTTGACTTTTCCGACAAAGGTACGAAGAATGTTTTTTTTAACTTATACGACATGTATGGATTTTTAAAACATTTTTTCCAAGAAGATTCCTTTACAAGTTTTCAAGTATATTTTTAATCAACTTCTTTTATTTTAAAGTCGTATGACATGTTATGAAAGGAAAAATGTTTTTTTTTGAAGAAAAAAGGATATTTTCCTCAAGAATGGAGTTCAAGTGTTTTATAGAAATTATTTTCCATCTAAGATAATAAAGGGTTCTGTTTTTATCCCTATTATTACATTGATTTTATCATGTTGTGATTGAATTATTTTTATGAATTCCTTTATGTTGTATGAATTGTTTTATGATGTCATGATGTTTAAGATTCCAATTTGTATTACATGGGTTATGCAATGATTTATGATTTATGATTATGTGGCACACATAAGAAAGGATTCATTATAAGATGGGTGGGGCCTATATCTCCATCCAATGCATTGGGTAAAGATTTTATATCTCATGAGATAGACATGGCTGGAATGGTAGGTTATACCGGTTCAGTGAAACAGGACTGAAACGAGGGTTACTCGATTCAGAGAGGGACTTTGTCCACTAAGATAGTCTTGGCAATGAGTCTTGACTAAAAAGAAATGATTCTCTATGATTATGGGTGAATGCCACAAAGTTTCATGTTTTAAGTTATGATTATTGTGATTACATTTCACTACCATGATTTATCCCATGTTATGAAATTATGCTCTCTTTTGCAGGTTATGATTTCCAAAATGTTATGTTCTTATGAATACGATGTGATTGATATTTCTTTCGTTTACCCTTACTGAGCATTTGAGGTCACCCTTTTATGTTTTCTTTTCCCCAGGATATAAAGAAAGGTTTTAGGTAAAAAAAAAGGAAGATATTTATGGGAGATGTTGAAGATCTTTCACCACGATTAGAAGATATTATTCCGAGTTTCCAAAGACACTAAACTATTACGATCCTTGTGTGTGTGTTTTTGTTATGTACTAAGTATTCCGCAAAGGTAATGTAAAGTCCATGTAAGTCAGGCTTCGGGTCTCTACAGTTGGTATCAGAGGAAAGGTTTAGTCAACCGTTGGAAACTAGGATGCGAAAACGTTAGTGAGATCCCTAGAGATATTTCTAAGGTATGTCTAGGGATGTCCCTAAGGATAAGTATACGTATAGGATATAGTCCTAGAACTATGGTAACAATATTAGATTAGACCAAAGATGTCAGATATTGAAGTTACTCTCCCTTTATTATGATTTTTGCCTCTCACACTATTCTTTTTGGGTTTTAGACGATGGCTGGAACCAGAAGGAACCGTGTTGATCAATGCAATGGACAATGCAATGATTGTCCTCCTGAACAAACAAATGTTATGGGAGATGGAGTGCAAAATCTTATTACTATACTTACACAAGCTATGAATCATTCTGGACTTCCAAATGAGCAGAGAAGAGAACAATATTCTATTGAGTCCTTCATGAGGCAACGTCCACCTTCTTTCAGTGGGTCTTCTGATCCACTTGTTGCTGAACAATGGATCAGTACCACTGAAAAGATGTTTTCAGTTCTTCAATGTTCTGAACATGATAAAGTCATCTTAGCAGTATATCGTTTGGAAGGTGAAGCTGATCAATGGTGGAATCTTATCAAGAATACAAGTCAAAGAGATGAAATTGAGTCCATGGAATGGGACGAGTTCAAGAACTTATTTTTCAATAAGTACTTCCCTCGTATTCTTTGAACAAAGATGGAGAAGGAGTTTCTTGAACTAAAGCAAAAGGATGATGAATCTGTTGGTATATACGAAGCGAATTTTACAAGACTTGCAAGGTATGCATCTGGCATTATCATCCAACCTGAAAGTAAATTTGATCGATTTTTCAGTGGCTTAAAACCAAGTCTTCAAAGGGCATTAGCTATAAGAGACTTCAGTAGCTATGAAAAAATTGTGCGTTGTGCTATCAAGGTAGAAATGGAAGTTGGTGTTACATATCCATCTCATGGTTTTGACAAGAAACGAAAGATGGAGTTCAAGGAGAAATCTCAAAATAATGGTGAAAAGAATATGAATGTTTCCTTATGCACAATGTGTGGAAAGAAGCACGGTGGAGATTGTCTTAAAGGGACTAGAAAATGTTTTAAGTGTGGAAAAGAAGGTCATCGAGCAGCTGAGTGTCGAAGTAATGGAAAAAGGGTTTTTAATGATGTGAATAAAGCAAACACTGCAGAGAACGCACCACCAACACTTCAATGCTTCAAGTGCAAGGAAATGGGGCATTATGCTAATAAATGCCCTAATCCAAGGGTTAGTGATGATCAACATGAGCAACCACTGAAGGCAAAGGACAAAGGGAAGTCACATGCGATCACTATTTGCAATGTTGAATATGACAATGATGTGGTGGAATGATTAAGTGTTTATGTAATGGGATTCCAAAATAATGTTGTATCATTGAGTATTGCAATATTTATTGATGTGGTATTCAAAGTGATTGATATTTTTTTTTGGAAATAAGATGATATGTGCATAATGAATGGAAAATGAGAAAATGAAATGTTTAATAGTATTCATGAGCTCATGAATGATATAAGGACTCAGTGATATCATGGTTTGAGTATATAGAATTTTGAGGATTTTGGTATGTGGAAAGTGTTAACTTTAAAATGCATTCATGTTTTCACTAAGGTATTCAAGAGAATACAAGATTAAGGACTTTGAATGTTTGGAATGTGACCAAAAAAACATATCTTATGATATATGGGGATCAACGATGGTATTAAATCTCTGGTAATCGTTTTCACTATGTTATGAGAGTGGACTGCAGTATTATGGATAAGCCTAAAGATTGAAATGGATTATGTTGGACATAAGTGAGTATTGTTTAAGGATAGAAGTTTTTTTCGATATTATTGATGGGATGTTATAGTAGAAAAAGGACAACCTACAGGACGGGCGACAGCCCATCGCGTCGGACAAGGATGTGGGAATCGAACCCACAACTGAAGTGCGACTGGCCTTTATCGCCTACCACTGGCCTACAGGAAGTCCCTGTTTATTAGAAACTAGTTTTATTATATTAAGCAGTATGATATATGATGTATAAGTCCATTTTAGGAACCATATATGATTAATCTCACTATAGATCAACTTATGTATATAATTTTTGCTAACCTTTTGTTTGAGACAGATGGAATGACCTGTCATTCTATCACATGATCTGCTAACACTTCACGAATAACAAATTCAACTTCATTTATTTAAGAGATGAAGTGGAAATTGTTAAAGGCACGAACAACAGTGAGATTGTACCAAAATAAAGTAAGTATTTATTCTAATTCAAATTCTTTAACTTTAGGGAAACGATCTTGAAAACCAAAAATGTTGTCCAAGTGATCTTATATATGATGAATCATATGGTACCTTAGATCGTCACAAATATATGGATTTGTGATTGCTGGCTTTTCCATAGCCATGTTCTCTACCACTCTCCATCAGAACATGATGGTTATATTTCTCTTCCATATCCATATTTTCACCTATGTGGAAACCCAGTGATTAGTTTATTTGGGTAACCGTTACATTTCATACTTTTGTTTTTAAATATTAGTTTTGATATTCCTTTTTACGATGTGGGTTTCTATTAAAGAAACTTTATAATAGTAAACGATTTATAACCCCGACGAATTTCGAGGGCGAAATTCATTTTAAGGGGGGTAGAATGTAACAGCCAGAGATTTTATGAAAAATATTCTTTTTAATTTTATTATTGTCTTGTGTTGTACGCTACACCAAAAGGAGCTTGCACAACACACATCCTTGACTTTCCTTGCATTACACGCAGTCGCAACCTTCCTCGATAACGTGTGTAGTACGCAATACTGAGTTTCACGAAACAACGATATGCTATTAAAATATTATTAAAACTAGCCGTTATGAATGGTAATAACCACTTTTTATATTTTAGAAAATTTAGCTCTCAAAATGGACTTCATTTTTGGATTTGGAGTATCGAATTTAGCCTAAGGTGAAATTTTGGTACTTTTCGAATAACTTTCATATTCTGATGAATAGTGAAAATTACTAAATTATAATTAAAAACAACTTTTTTAATCGAAATAATTAATAGTGATAAATTATTAATTTGAGTGGTTTTAAAGTATATTTAGAATATATTTTTACAATTTAATACAATGTTGGTCATTGGTTGTAATTTCACATTTAAACCAGACATAATCAAGTGTCAATCTTTTGATAGATATTGTTTCTTAAAACACGCTATTTGTTTTAACAGCGGGATTTAATTATAAAATTAATTAATGCAACTTCTATGTTATGAATTTGGTAAAATAGACTTCATTTTTGAATTCGGAATATGAAATATAGATTAGGATAAAATTTTGGCATTGTTCTGAAAAACATCAATTTTTGATGAATAGTGAAACTACTAAGTGGTAGTTAAAAAAATTGAATTTTTCATAAAACATAATTTTACCGCTTCTGTGAATGAAATTTCAAAAATCCGAGAGACACGGTTGATGTCAGTAAGTAAAATGTGGTTCAATGAGATGAAAATAATTTTTGGTGAATAGTAACTTTTTACTTTTATTTACCACGGTTAAAAGAAAATAGGGTAATTAAGGGTAAAAATGATATTAATATTACCCTAACACATGTCCTAATTCTATTGGACAAGTGTATCTCGACCAAAAACAACCTTAAGTGTAAAATATTATCATTTAGGCCCACTTGGATTAGATTAGGACATTTATTATTAATTTATTTAAAGAAGGGTTAAAATAGTTAAAATCAAAGTTTAATAAGTAAATCATTTTTCATATGGGGTTATACATAAGATAAATTCGACTATAAATATTAATTAGAAATCTAAAAAGATTTCCTACATAATGGTAGTTTATTTGTAATTTTTAGACATTAAATAATTTAATTTATTTATGACACAATGATGATGCAGTAATTATCTTATTAATGAAATATTGACATAATTGATGTTATAAACACCAAAATAAATGTAATTTGAGACTTTTTATGAATTACACTAATTTTCTAGGTTACTATGATATATTAGTGTTGATTTAATCAACTTGGTTCGAACATATAATTCTGTTATGACTTTCAAAAAAATCATATATCAAATAGTGTCAAAATTGACACAAAATAGGTTTTAAATAAAATATTATATTATTAATTGTTATTTTATTCCTAAAAATCTAAGGTTCGGCCAAATGACTTAGATACGGATATATATACTAATAATAAACAATTTGGGGTTAGTTTGGCATGTTATAGTAAGTGTATTAACCATATATTGTAAGAAAACAAAAAGACACGGTAAAAGTTAAATTATTTAACTTAGAGTTAAATCTAATTGATAAGGTTAAAATAATACCCTAAACTTGTCTAAATCCTATTGGTTGATAGGATTTCGACCGATCCCCACTTTAGCTTCGAAATAAGACCCTTTGGAACTATTATAAACCGATTTTGACTTTAATATAAAATAATATTTTGAGATATTCCTAAAGTGCCCCTCTCCTCCCTTATAAAAGGACACCTCCTCCCCCTCCTCCTCACACCAATTTGACCACTCAAGCTCGGCCAACCCCTGCCAAAATCCCTTTTCCACTTCCCTAGAATAATCCTAGAGGTCCTGGTCTTCTTCAAAGACCAATCTTAGTTCCCTAAGTGGAGGATTCAAAGAGGCGTTCCAAAGAAGAGGTAATATCCATTACCGATCTTTTCAATTTCTTTCTTCTTCAACTTCTTCTTCTTTAGTTGTTTCATGATAAAGTAATAACATTAGTATTACTTACATACTGATATGTTATTATAAATATGAAACAACTCTAATTCACCTTCTATCCATCCTACGGAAAAATGAAATCACCGTGTGTGCGTACGTACGGAATACCGTCTCCACGCCGTGGTGTAATATATTTTCCGTCACCACCTTAATTGGATGGGTATAATGGTTTAATTAGTAACTATATATGATTATTATAAAGTGATATTTATACTGAAATATTATACATACACTTCAACACAATTCCACGACCATGGGAACGATATCATCGCTCCTGCGTACGTACGGACTACCGTCTCCACGACGCGATGAGATTCAATCTCAATGATTAACCATTCATGAATGATTATAAAGTATATATAATAATTACTAATGAAATATATGAAATAATAATGATACTGGATTTATTTATATATTTATATGTATGTCATGTACTTAATTCCATTAAATTCAATAAGGAAACGAAAACAGCGTTCATGCGTACGTACGGACTGCCGTCTCCATGAACGGTGTATTTCATTCCATTTAATGATTTATTATATATATGTATATCCTTAATATATATATATATAAATCATGTTTTATGTTCTGGAATTAAGTAATCATGATCTAAGTAATCATATGAATAATTACAAGTCAAAACACTGACGACAAATGAAACAATTTTACCCAAAACGCTCGTTAACATGGAATTTACAAATGAACGGGTTATATAAAGTCATAAGTGAACCATATATGATATCATAACAATGAATATGATTCTGTAATAATTAAATGACATTATTTAAATCATTATACATGAGGTTCGGACACTTACGAAGAAAATCGGACCTAAGGTAAGGGAAATATCACAATCTCATCTTTATCTGAGATTGTTTATACTTTGGAATTTACTGGGGTGTATTTTATCATCCACATCCATGTTCCCTCAATATGTAATATTTTTTCCATCCACTTACAATAGTTTAAATCCAATTTTACCCTTCGGTGAGTTTTTAGTAAAGAATATGAAAGGAATCTTTTGTCGTTTCTTTTCGTACGAGATACTTTTTGACTTTTCCGACAAAGGTACGAAGAATGTTTTTTTAACTTATACGACATGTATGGATTTTTAAAACATTATTCCCAAGAAGATTCCTTTAAAAGTTTTCAAGTTTATTTTTAATCAACTTCTTTTATTTTAAAGTCGTATGACATGTTATGAAAGGAAAAATGTTTTTTTTGAAGAAGAAAGGATATTTTCCTCAAGAATGGAGTTCAAGTGTTTTATCAAATTTATTTTCCATCTAAGATAATAAAGGGTTCTGTTTTTATCCCTATTATTACATTGATTTGATCATGTTGTGATTGAATTATTTTTATGAATTCCTTTATGTTGTATGAATTGTTTTATGATGTCATGATGTTTAAGATTCCAATTTGTATTACATGGGTTATGCAATGATGTATGATTCATGATTATGTGGCACACATAAGAAAGGATTCATTATAATATGGGTGGGACCTATATCTCCCTCCAATACATTGGGTAAAGATTTTATATCTCATGAGATAGACATGGCTGGAATGGTAGGTTATACCGGTTCAGTGAAACAGGACTGAAACGAGGGTTACTCGATTCAGAAAGGGACTTTGTCCACTAAGATAGTCTTGGCAATGAGTCTTGACTAACGAGAAATGATTCTCTGTGATTATGTGTGAATGCCACAATGTTTCATGTTTTAAGTTATGATTATTGTGATTACATTTCACTACCATGATTTATCCCATGTTATGAAATTATGCTCTCTTTTGCAGGTTATGATTTCCAAAATTTTATGTTCTTATGAATACGATGTGATTGATATTTCTTGAGTTTACCCTTACTGAGCATTTGAGATCACCCTTTTATGTTTTCTTTTCCCCAGGATATAAAGTAAGGTTTTAGGTAAAAAAAGGAAGATATTTATGGGAGATGTTGAAGATATTTCACCACGATTAGAAGATATTATTCCGAGTTTCCAAAGACACTAAACTATTACGATCCTTGTGTGTGTGTTTTTGTTATGTACTAAGTATTCCGCAAAAGTAATGTAAAGTCCATGTAAGTCAGGCTTCGGGTCTCTACACATTCGACATCCTCAATCACCTCGGTGTGGAAGGATTTTGCGGCCGCTACCTCCGTTTCAAACTGGAGGGGGTACTTAGAGCCTCGACGAGCGCCTCATGCATTTCAGACGACAGGCGAAGGGCCTCAAGGATAGAAATCCTTACTGGAATGCTGGTCAGGTGCTTCAGAACATCATACTTTCGAGCCAAACGCGAGCTTCTACTTACAGGAGGCCACTCTGCGATCAGAGGCATGACGGGTCCCGTCGGCGGGACCGGTGACTGACTGGTACTAGGCACGTCTCGTCGTTCAGTAGTCGAAGCCTGGGAGGTGGCTTCCGCGTTCGTACCGGAAGCCTGTAGCTAGCCGGCGGTAGGGCAGGGTTGGCTATGACACAGACGAGGTGGTCCCGCCTGATCCAGCAACACAAACGGTGGTGGAGATGAACCTGTTGACACCGGGTGAGGGAGCCGCATGTGCTGCTCTCTGTACTGGGCCTGCTGCCTGGTCTTGGTAGCGTGCACGGCCTGACTGGAGGTGACGACTGTCGTGCCCCAGCGATTCACGTAGCCACGGCTCTGCCGATGTTGGTGACGATTGGGGACATTGGGGGAGTCCACCTGGCGTTCCTCATAATCAGGATCCAAAAAGGGATTTACCAACTCTACAGTGTTAACTAAAGCGTACCCCGGGCTTTCTCTCGAGGAGTCATCCACTACCAGATGGGGTCTCAGAGGTATCCCCATTTTTTGGGGCATGAAATCGCCAAGTGTGCGGGGAGATGACGGCACTGGCAGAGCGCGTTCTTTCTTCTTGCACCGCCGCCTGCTCTTCTGGGCAGAGGTAGGCTGGGACGACGATGCCAAAACGGCGCTTGCAGAATTCGAGGGCTCTGGCTGACTCAGGCGGGCACGGATGATTCCATGGGCATGGGCTGCCGTCCTGTGGGCCATCCAGTCATTATACTTCCACGACCCACGGTCGGAAACCTGTTCCCACTCATCCCCGTTGTCACTACTACTATCTGATCTCACGAAGACACCTACCACCTGTGTCGGGGCTGGGCCCAACCTGACTATGTTGTTGTCAATCTGGTCTTGGAGCCAGTCCTTGAACACATAGCATCACTGGATGGTGTGTCCCAGGATCCGGTGATAAGGGCATTAGTTAGGGTGATCAGTGAGACATGCCTCTTCTGGCTTCTGACACTCAGGCAGCTGCACGATCCTCTCATCCAAGGCGCTACAGAAATAACCGGGGACATGGGCCTTGACAAATGAGTATGTTCGATTCCTTCTGTCTGGAAACGGGGCTCTTGGGGGCTGACCATGACCAGGGGTCGGAGGAGCAGGCCGAGGAGGCAGAGCTGGATTATCTTGCATGGGTGGCGGCGGTGCGTTACGTGGATGCGCCTACCGATTTTGAGGCGGTCGCTGTTGCGCCGGAGGCTGTGCCCGTGGGGTGGACACCTATGATCCTGCTGAGCTGGCCTTACTGGCAGCAGCTCCAGCTATCTGGGGGCCTCTATTTGGGCTACAGCAGTGGGCTCGGCCCTAGCGGCTCTCCTTGCAGGGATTAAAGAAGGTAGTGGGCATGCCTGACTGGCCTGTTGCAGGGCTTCTTCGAGGCGTTGAGTCTTGTCCGAGAAATCCTAGAACCCCCCAGGGTAATTCTGAGTGATCAAAGAAGGAACCAGCTCTGTCGTGACGTTCCCTACACACATCGTCAGTAATTGCTCCGGAGTCAGAGGCATGTCAAGGGAGTACGTGAGCCCCTTCCACCGGGCGACGAAGTCCGCGACTTGCTCTTCGGGCCTTTTTTTTGCACCTGAAGAGGTCTGCAATGTTCGTCTTCCAGGTTGTGGAACTGAACCGGTAGATGAATTTCCGACGAAGGTCCTCCCAGCTAGTCAAAGATCCAACAGGGCACTGGATGTACCAGACGAATGCTGGTCCTTCTAGTGTCTGAACGAAGCAACGAGGCTTGGCAGCCTCTTGCTGCGCCAGAGTCCCTAACATAAGCATGCACCTCAAGTTGAAGTGGGCCAAGTGTTGTGGCAGGTCTCCGGTCCCGTTAAAGGGGGAGAAAGTGGGGTTCCCAAATCCCGGCGGGGTCGGCATATCATCCACCCATGCTAGGTATGGCTTGTTGTCCGGTGGGATTGCCACCTGCCGAGTTTCCAGGGCCTCCAAGCGGGCGATCAGTACTTCCATCAGATCATCCAGATGCAGATTCCTGTCCTGACGGGGATCTCTAACCACATGCACATTGTCGGGCTCTCCAATCTGGTAGTCAAGCTCAGTAGTTCATGGGGCGGCTGGCGGAGCGACTCTCGGGGCAGCGGGAGGAAACCGAGCATGGTCCCCCAGGTGATTCCGCCGCTCGGGAGGGTTTGGTGAGACGTATCGCACCCTCTTTACATGGGTTCCAGCCTCTCCCATGTCGACGAACACGACATGGTTGTGGTTTCCCGAGGGAATCTTGATAAGGGGTAGGTTCTCCTGCCCCTACTGTCCTGACCTGGGATTACCATAGTCGGGCCACCACTCTGCAATGCGTTCGGCCAAGAGCTCATCAACCAGCCTCTTTTTCTCTGCAAGCTGTTGGCATAGCGTGGCTTTCTCAAGATCTTCCTCTTCCTTCTGCACCGTGGCAGATGGGTCAGTGGGCTTAACAGACTCGACGGGCTCTTTACCCTTGTCGATGTTTCGGCTCAGTGTCAGTGCATCCGTGGGTACAGGGAGACATAATAGGATCTTCTAGTGGTGAGTGATCCTCCCAGACGGGTCCAGTGGCGGCTTTTCCCCAGGGGGTGAGTCCCCATCGAGGATCTCCACACTATTTCCCTCATCTGAAAGGTCAGCCATGTTGACTGCCACTACTTTTGGAGACATTCCCTCAAGGCCGCCCAGTGAATCGGGCTGTCTTCGGATCGCACAGAAATGAGGAGCAGCGTACTGCCCCCATCCGCGGACGTGCGCTTTGGGGGTGGCTTCCCCAATAACTTTGCGGAGTACATGAAAACTCTGGATGCATTGTTGCTGGAGGGCCCCATGGTGGCCTAATCACTTGGGGTGCCGAACCGCAGGGAGCGCTTCTAGGTCGACCCGATGGCACTGCTCACCGATATCCTCGAGATGCGCTTGGCTCCCGGGATAAGGGGCTAGCTGATGGCGAAGTTGGGAGTGAGCCACTCGAAGAGTCAGGCAGAAGAATTCAAACTCTCCCGGGGTGAGTGCCTCTGGCACATCAAAATCTGGTTCTGCGACCGGCCAAAACATCTCGGGGAAGTGGCATGCTGCAAGAATGGTCCAGAAGCTCCATGACTCTGGTTCGGGGTCTGGACCTTGCTGCCTCTGCTCGTTCACCGAGAATGGTTGGGGAACTGGCAATGGCACCGAGGCAGGCCACCAGGCCGGTGAGCTGGCTGGCGGGGAATCGCTGATCCCTGAGTCATCCTCCAAGGGCTTCAGTGCCCTGGATGCCACATCGCGATAGGATGGGCCAACGAATGGGCCTCCTGTCATAGCGTCTGTGCTCACCGAGGGTGTTTCGTCTTGCGACTCTTCCGTCGGTCCCCAGAAACGTTCCCCACCCTCCCTGACAAGGGCGAAAGGTGCTTCCAGGGAGGCCAGTGGCAACCGCGGGTTTGACCCCTGGCGTTACGCCAAGTCCTCATCCTCCTAGATATACCTTCAGAGGGAGGAGGGAATCATACGAATCTTGCATTCGGAGAGTACGAGACTGATGCGCTGCGTCCCCATCCCAGCGCTCAACTCGAAGGGTTGGGGGATGTTTCCATCGTCGAGTTGTACTCTGTCTATGAATCGGAGAAATGGACTCGTCTAATTTCCGTCCGGACTCCCCTGACATTCCTCTTACGGAAACGATGCCCAGCCTTCCTGCCCCTGGGTGGCTCCTCAGGGTAAGGATGATTTCCGTCAAGGAGTCCCCTGGTCGCAACAGAACTGGGGCAGAGGGGACTGAAGGCCGAGGTGCGAGAAGCACCAGGACAGATGTCTAAAGGGACATGGGGAGGACCTCCATATGAGTGAGCATCTGGATACACAACGCCTCCATACTCATGGTCGGCAGTAGGGGGAGTGACCTCATACCCAATGCAGTGGGTGATGGAAAGAGTCATACCTAGAGCATAGCCATCGCGAAGAAGCCTTCGACTTTCCAGGTCAGTGGCATGGAATGAACCTTCATTATGGGTGTCACTACCGTGGGTTGGTCCACGGCGGCCATTTCCAGTGCCTGTGACCGAGAGATTTGACCCAACTTGCCTACAGGGTGGTCGGGGTTTCGATCCCAGTCGGGCATGTGGCTGCCCCTGCTCAACGTGTGCGGGGATCTGGTAGGAGGCGTCAGCAGTGGCTCAGGCCACAGTGGCTGCTGGGATTGGTGCCCCAGGACGGGCATTCTCTTCCGCTCGCGCCCGACACTGGCGTCGGGTCGGGTGGGCTGGAGTCGGTGGTGCCGGCATAGAGAGTTCCTGGTCCTCAGCCCGGGGAGCTGGGCGATGACATCGACGCAGCCTGGCGGGGGTTCTTGCCATTAACCCCTAGGACAGGTCTCCAATCGGGCAGACCTGGACATCCCCCACCTCACTGGCATAGGGGAGGGATGTGTCAAGGCGCTCAGGGGATAGGCTCTCGAAATGGTTGAACGTCGGAGTGGGGAGCGGTGGCTCCCTGTGCGTCCCTCGGGGGTGGCAACGATAGTGGGGCACAACCGCCTCTAGATCCAAATGGGTCAGGCCCCTAGTGTGGATGATCCCTTCCACATCGTACCTATGAACCAAGTCATGGATCACCCTTCGCTGGATGATTTATGATGGGGAGAGGGGGCGTGAGCGCCCGACAGTCGCGGCAATTGGAGCCAGAGCGACTGTGGAAAAGATGGGACCGCGCGAGGTAACCGTGTCGGTACTGCCCCTGCCCCTACGCTGGTGGGCAGGTGGCAATCGAGCTCTGGATGTAGTGATCTGATTCCTAGAAGCAGGGAGATGAACCTATTAGTTCTAATAGGAAAAGAAATCGACAACCAATAGCCCAGTGTCATTCTATCTTCCGTGGACGACGAGAGGGATCCACACTGACGACATCACAGAACGGAGTGCACAACATCCGGACTGCCTCGACCCCTGGCGGGTTTCACATCCCAGTGATAGGTACCCGGACCAAGTGACATGTTGATCTTCCGACATCCTGAATGCTACCTATCCCCATATTGAGGAGAAGAGCTTCACATCATGTTCACCATTTTCTGTTTCCGATGCTTTTACACCGGGGCATGCGCGCGTGTCCGTCACGCATGGGAGGACGCGTGGCTCGCATCCCTGCATTCCCGCTTTCCAATGTCGGGTGGCATCTATTCCTTATTCAGGGACGTCTGCTCCTTGATCGAAATAGGGATGATGGGATGTTGGTTCTTCCTTCCGTGGATTCCTCTTTGGAGCCCGTAACCTAATCCGAGTCTCCCTCATAGATTTATGACGGGTTGGTGAAGCTCATTCTCGGCGCCATATCTACATGGATGCCAGTTAATTACGCTGCTTCCGTCAAGACCCTCCAAGGGGTCTTGTCGGGGCAGCAACCTTTGGTGAGGAGAAAGGTCACGTTGGGATGTCGTTGGCACATTTTGACGTTGGGGATCAGCATGTCTGTCTTCTGACCCTTATCACGGGGCTTCTCGAGGGCGCGGAAGCCCGAGGAATCCCATATCAAATGCGGGGAATGTGTACCATCTGAGGTTTTCCTCATCTTCCCATGTTTAACACGGGGTATGTCGCGAGTTTAACATCTTGTGGAGATGGATCGGACTGATCGAAACATTGAGAGTGGATTAGATTGAAGGACCCCCCTAGGGGGGGACACTGATGTTGGGGCCAACATGTGGGCAGCTTCCAAGATACTATGGAGTGGGCTGGAGTGGCATGATCTTACCGGGATGTGGCGGCTCGGGTAAGGATTAGGATGGATGATGGAGTGAGGCATGGGGCTTATTCCCTGAGATGGCCCAATAGGGGGAATACATTTTAACGTCATTTGGGATGAGGAATTTGGGGCTTATGCTCTGAGGCGGCCCATGGTGGGTATGGGGGTTACGCTCTGAGGCGGCCCATGGTGGATATGGGGCTTACGCTCTGAGGCGGCCCATGGTGGATATGGGGCTTACACTCTAAGGTGGCCCATGGTGGGTATGGGGCTTACGCTCTGAGGTGGCCCATGCCAGATATGGAACCGATGTGGAGAGGTCGGAACAACCAGGTGGTGGGCTTGAACCTCGTGGAGGCTTCCTATGTACCATGCGTTAGCACGGATCAAAGTCCACGTAGTTCGCTGGCATGGGGATTACGCTCTGAGGCGGCCCATGGTGGGTATGGGGGTTATGCTCTAAGGCGACCCATGGTGGCTATGGGGCTTACACTCTAAGGCGGCCCATGGTTGATATGGGGCTTACGCTCTGAGGCGGCCCATTGTGGATATGGGGCTTACGCTCTGAGGTGACCCATGGTGGAAATGGGGCTTACACTCTGAGGCGGCCCATGGTGGATATGGTGATTACGCTCTGAGGTGGCCCATGGTGGGTATGGGGCTTACGCTCTAAGGCGGCCCATGGTGGATATGGAACTGACGTGGAGAGGTCGGAACAACCGGGTGGTGGGCTTGAACCTCGTGCAGGCTTCCTACGTACCATGCGTTAGCACGGATCAAAGTCCACGTAGTTCGCTAGCATGGGGCTTACGCTCTGAGGCAGACCATAGGAGGATGTCATGGTCGATGCACACTCTAATCCCACGTGATTCATGCTCGGTGTGGGAAACAAGAGGCAGCAGGGACCAGACGATCACGTCGCGAAGGTTGCGTCCATGAGAAGCGGAATGGGGCTTACGCGTTGAGCGGACCAAAGAGGAAACAGGGGCTTACGCGTGGTTAGCGGCCCTGGGTGTCAGGGCTTACTCTAGGTTGGAGGCCCATGGTGCGACAAAGCATAGTGGGAAAGGGACTCCACTGGCCTTGGCAGGAGGGAAGTTCGGAGATGCACAAGTGAAACCTTCCATAAGAGAGGATAGGGGCTTACGCTCTGAGGCAGCCCTTCCCCAGTGGACAAACGCCACTCGGACAAGGAGGATCTCATTCCATGCGAGGAAGAGTCCAATCCTGTGGAGACGAGAGGCATAAAAAATGTCTGAGCTGGGGGGACCCTGCGTGCGAAGTACGGGTTCGGACCACAGTTTAACGTCATGTGTTAAGGATGAGGTGCTTAGTAGTTTAACGTCCTACAGCTTGGATGAGGTGGGTTCGCTCCACACCCCTAGGGCTTACATGCCCAACTCCCTCTACCCCTTGTGGGAGGGAAGGCATCGGTAAGGCTGTAGTGAAGGGGGTCGCAGGGCGAACCACTGGGGGGTCCACGTTAGTGTGGCTATGCGAAAAAGCAATAGCTGTTAGCATGCCTATGCAGAGAAGCATAAGGCAAAGCAACACAATGGGAAACACTGTCCAAGGGACCTTGAGGTTGCTTCACACGAGCCTAGAAGGCCGTACGGGAAAAAAATGCATGGTGCGTATGCCCGGCAGGGGAGACATCAGGTGCCGGCGCGGAAAGGTAGCCAAGGGGTGTCAAGGTGAAGGGTCCTGGGTTTTGCGCGCAAAGAGAAGGTTTGCGTGCAAAACACTGGGATGTCGCGCAATTGGAGCCAGGGAAATGTGCGCGGAGAGGGAATGGCGCACAGGGTATTGCACGCACAGAATGGAATTGCGTGCATTGGACACAGATTGCGTGTAAGGAAGGAACTCGGAGGAGGGGGCAAATTCACTTAAGCCGGTGGAGTTACGCGCAAAGGCGAACCCCGGGGCAAAGTTGCATGAAAAAAGAGATTACATGGAAGTCATATTGCGCATGGGGGGGAGTCGAATTGCGCGCCCGAGAGTATATACAAATTCCTCAACCCCCAAACCGTCATGGGTCGCCTTCTATTTATAGGCCCCAGCCGGCGCGGAACCCAGGCGGTGCGCGCAATCTTTCGCGTCGGGAGCCGTCGGCGCACAAAATCTTGTCGCACGGAACAGGGGCATGCAAATATTGCACGCCTCATCGGATCGATTACGCGAATCCCAGGGATACTTCGCACGCACAACATTATTTCGCAAGGATCCTCCTTTATTTCGCGCACCGCTTCCCGGGCCTCCGGATCGGGCCTCTGACTCCGAATATGACTTCGCTTCGTCACTTCGAAACTTCCTCTGGGAGTTATGGACTTTTTCGACGTCTACAGAAGTACAACAGCTGAAAAGTAAATTAGAAACCACTGAGTCGTCCTACGGAACTCCCACCTGAAGGGTTGGTACGGGTAGTCTCGTCGGCTCCTCGGGTCCAGCCGTCAACTCTGAGTACGTCCCGCCAAGTGGTCCACCTCCAGGTACCGTCCCGCTCCACAAGCCTCAACTACGATTAGCTTTGTCCATCGTCTACAACCAACACAACGTAGTGCAGTCATATCCCATGAAGGGGTGAGTATAAGATACTTAGTAGGGACCCTGAGACCCCCGAAGGTCTCCCAAAATCTACAAAGGATAAACCATAGGAAATATACAAAACACAAAGTATCAACCGTCTCCACTTAGGTATATGCCCATACATAAAACTAAGTCATCAATTCTAGTTCTTCTCTAACTCACGAGCCCATGTGCAACCCATTCTACACAAGAAAGCATAACCCAATCCACATAGGAAAGTACAACCCATTCCACACAGGAAAGTACAACCTAGTCCACACAGGAAAGTACAACCCAGTCCACATAGGAAAGTAAAACCCAGTCCACACAGGAAATAAAGTCAGTCACATCAATGATAATGATTGAAAATCAAGGCTTAGCTAACATAGGTATACATCATTTGTAAGGAAAAAGAGATGATTACATGTAGTTACTGATTCATCTAGCTGGGAACCATGTAGGATACTAGACCAGCTAAGTTGTCGGACCCATGTTGGATACTAGTCCAGCTACTCTGTCGGACCCACGTAGGATACTACGACAGAGGTCAATACTATCGGACCCATGTAGGATACAAGTACAGTAGTCGTCACCGCCGAACCCACGGAGGATTCCAGTACGGTTGTCATCGTCGTCGAACCCACGGAGTATTCCAGTACAAAAGTCTTCCCCATCGAACCCACAGAGGATTCCAGTACGGAACTCGTTGCAGTCGCAGCCAGCTCTAGGGTTCCCGCACGCAACATGCTCGATTTAGGGAGGGTCCACTCCACGAGCCAAGGGGGTCGATACATCTACTGAAATGAAGTCTAGAGTTGATGTATTCCAAAGTTTTATCTCATCAATAGGAACTCAACGCGATAGATGGCACGTCAATCGGACGCCCGATCTGAGAGTTATTGGCTTTTTTGTCCCAGGGGCCCGATTGGTTTTTAATTCAAAACCAACCCGTCCGTACTCCAACTAAGTCTGAACCTCGAGTGTAGTAATCCAAAAGAACCTTCTCACTAAGAGGTATCCAACAAAGTTGACGACACGTCAATCGGACGTCCAGAGCTCAAGTTATAAGTGTTTCCGCTCCGAGGGCCCGGTTGGTTTCGTGTTCGAACCAACCCGGCCATAGCCAATTTTCTCTGAAAACTTTATTTTAATATACTAAAATGAATATCTCGATCCAAGGATCGCTACATAACTGAAGGTGAGTCGATCGGAGGTCCGTAGCCTGTGTTATGGGTGTTTGAAAGGATCTATCCGGAAATAGGGGGTTTAGTCCCAGTCCGACCCGGCCCAATACCCCCTCGGTCTTCTCGAACAGGGTCGACCCGACCCGGGTCTGGGTCTGATCTGGTTGGGCATGGATCGGCCCAACGCGGCCGATCCGGCGCTGGGCGAGCACCCGCGCGCTGAGCGGACGCGGAAGGGTGGGGGGGGCACTGCCCCCTCATTTTGAAACGGTGGCCCCCACGTGGAGGGGTCCTCCCCTGTCTGCCGCCGGGGGTTACAACCCCCGGACATCCCGAACGGCTGACCATGTTGGCCTACAGGTGTGGAGCCGCGGGACCCCCTAGGTCTCGCCTTCCAAAGCGCCGGCGACCGGCGGATCCGGCCGCCCTCTTCTGCACCGCCGCTGCCTTAGGTTGCGGCCCTTGTCCGACCAGCACGGCGCGACGGCACCGTGCCCCTACGTCACAGCCCGACTCCACCCGTAGATTCCTTTGGCTTCACCGGCACGACGTTACGGTGTCGCGCTCCTTCACCGCGGTTTTCCTCATTCCCGCGTGGTGCTGTCGCACCGCGCCGCCTCCGTTCCAAACCATGACGGTGATCAACAATCAAGGGGGGGAGGATCGACCATGTTTGTGCGGTCCGACCTTCTACCATTAAATTGATAATAGGAGGCCAATTAATAATGAAGAACGTCAAAATAATACTTGAACGATGAAATAAACCCTACTTCGAAGAAGTTCGCAGAAGCTTGCGTCGCGGAAGACGGCGTCGCAGGGTGAGGTTCCATATGCATCGTTGGAGAACGTCTGAGGAGGAAGCAGTGTCTCCCTTCTTTGACTCAGAGAGAAGATGGAAGAGCATGTCGGCGTTCTTCATGTTCTTCAAGGAGGAAGATTAAGTTCTTCAAAGCATAGAACTCTCCCTCCCTCAACACAATGAAGAAACCAAAATAAAATAAGGCCTTTGCCTTATTTTATTACCTTTGCCAACAATTTAAAATTTTGAAAAACCTAAACTCACTTAATTAATTATTCTTGAACTGTCTAAATTAATGGTGAGTTTAGTTGGCATGATATAATGTGAAGAGGGTATCCACAACATTTAATACATGGGAGATTTAGATGGGTTAGACAATTTGAAAAGGTGGGGGCTCATGTGGGATCCACCTCACTAATATCCTACCAAGAGTTAGGATTTTAGTGGGACCCATCCCAACTCTCACACATGGGATTTAACCTCTTATAAGTGAAAATTGTAACACAACTTGTTTCACTTAATTCTTAATCCACATTTTTTTAACAACTCTTCATGAGAAAACGCAACTCCAGAAAAGGTCTTCTTAAGCAATTACCGGCACTGCGGTTTCATCGGTGCCCTTAGATTTCAATTCTGAGCACCGGTTCAAAAGTTAGGAAATCCCACTCATTCGTTCACTAAACGTACCTAAGATAAACATCGAAAATTGATTCCAGGCACACCAGGTCTCGGAATCAGGTTCCTTTAGAAACTGTGTACACGTAAAATCCCAAATAATTTAAGAAAAAAAATTCCCTTGAAATTTACGGGTCTTTAAATTACTCCCAACTCATGGATTTATGTCCCCATAAAGATACATCACAAACTAAGGGAAAAAATGAGGGTAGAAAGCATGCATCTGAGCCTCCCGCTCCCAAGTGCTCTTCTGGAGGTTCCCATGCTGCGACATGATGCACACTAGAGAAATAGAATGCCCACATAGGACCTGCTCCTGTCGATCCTCGATCTCCACCAGGACCTCCGAAAAAGTCACCCCGTAATCAATGTCCAGCTCCTCATGGTCGATGATATGCATCGGGTCATGCACATATCTCCTTAGCTGAGATATGTGGAAGACGTCGTGCACCTGGTGCAACTGAAGTGGTAGAGCCAGGCGCAAAGCCACCTCACCTATCCTGCTGAGAACTTGGAATGGTCTGATGAAGTGCGGAGATAACTTACCGCCCCAGCCAAATCTCCGTAATCCACATCGAGGTGATACTCGTAAGAAAACGTGATCGCCATCCTCGAACTCTTGTGGTCTCCACCTCCTGTCAGCATAAGACTTCTGTCGGCTATGATCTGTCCTCATCCGCTCCTGGATGATCAGCACCTTCTCCGTCGTAGCCTGAACCATCTCTAGTTCTACACATAATCACTCCAACACTATCCACAAAGGATATATGAAAATGTGGCCAGATATTATCTCGCCACACCTAATAGTTGAATGCCCGATCTCCTACTAAGAGCATCCGCTGCAACGTTCCCCTTCCCAGGAGTATAAACTGTCTCGATGTCATAGTCATGGAAGAACTCAAGCCATCATCGCTATCTCAAGTTCATGTCCTTCTGAGAAAAGATACATCTGAGACTTTTGAGTTGGTGGGAACCGGAAACCATTCGCTCAACGAACAACTGGTGAGACTAGCCATATGTAAGTACTTAACCCCACCCTTCTTCGTCTACGATCTATAAGAGCTGCTGAGATTCCACCTCTTCCAAAAAGAGAAATCTGGTCTCATCCCCTAGATGAACCACATCCTTTGCCTAATAAAGTCAATCCTGACATGAATGGTACTATTTCATGCCATGGAAGACGTCGTAAGGCCTCGACGCTACTACCAGGAGATCCAACCATTACTCTCGCCTCCAAGGGTCTAGTCACACTGTTGGCAGCAGTGTGTGGTCACTAGGTCTCCTCCAGTAGGAATCTCGAAAGTGAGGGTCAAGTCAACGGTTTTAACTGGAACCTCTCAGTATCAACTACATAAAAAAGAAAAGGAAGAAATCATCACAAGAACAAGTGTATTTTATTACTGCACCTCAGGGTACAAAGACACAAATCATCCACAAGAAAGACATCAAAAAAGCTAGAAGAAACATGAACAAAAGTCACCAATGCTGGAGCTAGTCCCAATCCTATCCATATGCTCCCAGAGCTCCATGGTCATAGTCCTCGGCTACTTGAAGGTGAGCTCACCCCTGTCCACCCGTTCCCTGCGGTCAGTGTGGTCTTCCTGGTGGTGGTGGTGGTAGGGCCTCAAAGCGTCGCCCACCACCCACTACTCGGCCAGCTCCTCTACCTCGTCCCCCTGCACCCTGCAGATCACCACGGTCAAACCTCTTCCTGGGAGGTCCCTCTACCACTTGATGCTTATCTGCAGGGCAGGTCGGGCAGTCGCGAGCCATGTGACCCTGCCCACCGCATGCATAGCACAACCTGCTCCTCGTATAGCTGGCTCTGTTCCGAGTGCCTCGCATAACCGAACCTGTTTCCTGAGATTTCTCATCTGATGGTCTATCCTGCTTGTTCCTCTATATCATATGTCTAATGCCAGCTATAGAATACTCTATTGTGGGTCGTCATGTGGAGGGTCTCACCGCTGGTGACTGCTCAGTGAGAAAACATTCTACTAGAAGGGCCCTCTCTAGCACCTCCGCCTGCGTCGGGATGTTGAGGGAGATCATCGAAGCCCTGATTTCATGCCTCAGTCCCTGTTCGAAGGTCCGGGACCAGAAGAATGGGTCCCGTACCATGTCCGTGGAGTAGAACGAGAGGTTGGTAAACCTCACTAAGTACTGGGCTACCATCATGCTGCCCTGCTGCAGCTGCAGTAACTCTTGAATGCACACCGCACGGAGGGTGGCTGGAACGAACTCCGAGAAGAAGAGTCTCTCAATGTCCGACCAAAGGAGAGATGCCTCTTCGTGCACCTGGAAAATTAGGCTCCACCATCTATCTGCTGCCGCAAGCAGGAGACTCACCGCAAGGATCACCATGAGGTCAGCTGGTGTCCCTACCAATCTGAAGACTCGAACAACAACCTCTAGCCAATCCTAGGCTTCCTGAGGGTCTGTCTCTTCACAGAACCTGGGTGGTATCTGATGCAGAAACTCATGCAGTGTACTAAGGCGATGTTCACTCTCAGCGGCTGGGGCTGGTGTCATTGGTGGCTCGGCTGGTAGAGGTACCGCTGGTGCCTCTGCTGTAATAGGGCCCTGCACCGAGGCCTCCTCACTCGGTGGGTTGTCCTCTCGCACATAGCTCAGAACCCTAGCTGGCTGCCGTCGTGGGGCCATCCTGAAAAGAGACAGGTGTGCCAGGGTCAATACAGTATACCTGGTGAGATGACACAAATTAATCAAAAAGAAAACTTTTGAAACACACATGCAATCAATGTTTTTGTGCACTGAGTTCGAAATCAGAAGTCAGGGTCCTGGTATATGGATACGTCGGCCGCCGCACCAACACTGGACTCCCTGGACTGATAACCACACTCAATACCCTTAACACTATTACTTCACATAGAAGAAAGATCAGAGTCCTGAGTTCTGTGGTAGAATCGAACTCCTCTGAAACCAATTTGTCACAACCCGTCCTCAGGGCCTGTGTCATGACTACCCCGAGCCCGCCTTCCATAGGCCAGGGGCTAGAGACTAGCACCAAAGGCGTAAATCCCGATATAAGGGAAGTCATTGCCTTTATGTAAGAAAACAAACACCACAGAGTTTGCAAGATGAAGTAAACCCTAAGTAAACAGAGTACAAAAGTAAGTGCTGGAAGGTAAATGGGCCAGAATACAAACCCAACTAAAAGTACAGTACAACTAAGAAAAAGGAAGTATAATAGCTGAAAAGTAAATTAGAAACCACCAAGTCGTCCTCCGAAACTCCCACCTAAAGGTTGGGTACAGGTAGTCTCTTTGGATCCTCGGGTCCAGCCGTCAGCTCTGAGTACGTCCCACCATGTGGTCTACCTCCAGGTATCTTCCCACTCCACAGGCCTCAACTACGATCAGCGATGTCCATCATCTGCAACCAACACAACGTAGTGCGGGCATAGCCCATGCAGGGGTGAGTATACGATACTCAGTAGGGACCCTGAGACCCCCGAAGGTCTCCCAAAATCTACAAAGGATAAACCATAGGAAATATACAAAACACGAAGTATCAACTGTCTCCACTTAGGTATATGCCCATACATATACCTAAGTCCTCAATTCTAGTTGTGCTCCAACTCACGAGCCCAAGTGCAACCCATTCCACACAGGAAATCAAAACCCATTCCACATAGGAAATTAAAACCCAGTCCACACTGGAAAGTAAAACCCAGTCCACACAGGAAAGTACAACCCAGTCCACACAGGAAAGTACAACTCAGTCCACACAGGAAATCAAGTCAATCACATCAATGATAATGATTGAAAATCAAGACTCATCTCACACTGGTATACATCATTTGTAAGGAAAAAGAGATGATCAGATGTAGTTACTGATTCATCTAGCTGGGACCCACGTATGATACTAGATCAGCTAAGCTGTCGGACCCACATAGGATACTAGTCCAGCTACTCTGTCGGACCCACGTAGGATACTACGACAGAGGTCAATACTGTCAGAAAAACGTAGGATTCAAGTACACTAGTCATCACCTCCTAACCCACATAGGATTCCAGTACAGTTGTCTTCTTCGTCGAACCCATGGAGGATTCCAATACAAAATTCTTCACTGTCGAACCCACGAAGGATTCTATTACAGAAGTCGTTGCAGTCGCAGCCAGCTCTAGGGTTCCCGCACACAGCATGCTCGATTCCGGGAGGGTCTGCTCGACGAGCCAAGGAGGTCGATACATAAACTGACACGATGTCCGGAGTTTATGTTTCCCAAAGTTCTGTGTCGTTAATAGGAACTCAACGCGACAGACGGCACGTCAATCGGACGCCCGGTCTGAGAGTTATTGGCTTTTTCGTCTGAGGGGCCTGATTGGATTTTAAGTCAAAACAAACCCGAACATACTCTAACTATGTACAAACCATTATTGGAGTAATCCAAAAAACCGTCTCACTGATATTAATCCAACAAAGTCGACGGCACATCAATCGGACGTCCGGAGATCAAGTTATAAGTGTTTCCACTCCGAGGGCCCGGTTGGTTTTGTGTTCGAACCAACCTGGATGTACAAAACGTTCTCCTAAACCATGAGTGTAATATACCGAAACTACCATCTCGATCCAAGGATCTCTACGCAACTGACGGTGCATCGATCAGAGGTACGTAGGCCAAGTTATGGGTGTTTGAACGGATCTGTCCGGAAATAGGGGGTTTGGGCCCGGTCCGACCCGGCCCAATACCCCCTGGGTCCGCACGAACCGGGTTGACCCGACCCAGGTATGGGTCTGGCCCGGTTGGGCGTGGCCCAGCCCGACCCAGCACAGGGGTCCGGCCTGGCCTGACACGGGTGGTCCGGCCCGGCCCAGTGCGGGCGGCCCAGCCCGGCGCGGATGGCCCGGCCCGGCCCTGTGCGGGCACCCGCGTGCTGAGCGGATGCGGAAGGGGGGGGGCATTTCCCCTCGTTTTGAGATGGCGGCCCCCATGTGGAGGGTCCTTACCCTGTCTTCCGTCGGGGGTTACAACCCCCGAACTTCCCGAATGGCCGGCCATGTTGGCTGGCCGGTGTGCTGCAACGGGACCCCCGCCGGTCCCTCCTTCCGAAGCGCCAGCGGCCGGCAGATCCGGCCATCCTCCTCTGCACCACCATGGTCCTTTTCCTACTGGCATGGCGTGACGGCGTGGCGCCCCACCACCGCAGCCCGACTCCAGCCGCGGCTTCACCGGCGCGGCGTGACGGCGCCACGCTCCTTCGCCGCGGTTTTCCTCGTTCCCGCACGGTGTTGTTGCACCACGCCACCTCCATTCCAAACCACGATGGTTATCAGCAACAAAGGGGAGGACCATCAGTCATGTTTTTGCAGTCCGACCTCCTCCCGTTAAATTGATAACAGGCGGCCAATTAATAACGACGAACCTCAAAATAATACTTGAACGACGAAACAAACCCTACTTCAAAGAAGTTCGCGGAAGATTGCATCATGGAAGACAGTGTCACGGGGTGAGGCTCTGTATGCGTCGATCGAGAACGTCCGAGGAGGAAGCGGTGTCTCCCTTCTATGACGTAGAGAGAAGATGGAACGGGGTGTCGGCATTCTTCATGTTTTTCAAGGAGAAAGATGAAGTTTTTCAAAGCATAGAACTCTCCCTCTCTCAACACAACAAAGCAACCAAAATAAAATAAGGCCTTTGCCTTATTTTATTACCTTTTCCAACATTTTAAAATTTTCAAAAACCTAAACTCACTTAATTAATTAGTCTTGAATTGTCTAAATTAATGGAGAGTTTAGTTGTCATGATTTAATGTGGAAGAGGGTAGCCACAACATTTAATACATGGGAGGTTTAAAGGGGTTAAAGACTTTGAAAAGGTGGGGGCTCATGTGGGCCCCACCTCACTAATATCCTACAAAGAGTTAGGATTTTAGTGGGTCCCACCCCAACTCCCACACATGGGATTTAACCTCTTTTAAGTGAAAAATTGTAACACAACTTGTTTCACTAAATTCTTAATCCACATTTTTTTAACAACTCTTCACAAGCAAACACAACTCCAGAAAAGGTCTTCTTAAGAAATTACCGGCGCTGCAGTTTCATCGGTGCCCTCAGATTTCAATTCTGATCACTGGTTCAAAATTTAGGAAAACTTTCTCATTCATTCACTGAATGTACCCGAGCAAAACTTTAGAAATTGATTCTGGGCAAACCGGGCATCGGAATCAGGTGCAGTCAGAAAATGCGTACTCGTAAAATCCCAAAGAATTTAAGAAAAAACATTTCCTTGAAATTTATTGTTATTTACAAATTTATTTAGAGCCTTAGGCTTTTATGGGTCTAAATCCCCTCAACCAATATGTTTTAGACAAGTTTAGGTAACTTTTTAACCTTATCTTTTAGATTTAACTCTTAGTTAAATAGTTTAACTTTTACAGTGTCTTATTGAATTCTTACACTAAATGGTTAATAAACTTAATATAAACTTCCAAGAAAACCTCAAGTGGTTCATTAATGTCATATATAATATTATTTGAGCCCTTTGGAAGAACCTTATATTTTTAAAAATATTATATCAACCAATAATATAGTATTTGTTTTAAAAATTAATTTATGTCAATTTTGACACTATTTGGTATTTTGTTTTTGTGAAAGTCATAAAAACCATATAAAATCGAAAAATATTTATCTAATAAAACCTAACATGTCATATTAACCAATTAATTAGTGGAATTCATCAAAAGTCTCAAATTAAATTTATTTGGATATTTACATCATCAATTATTTTAACCTTTCATTAAAAAGGTAATTACCACATCATCATTGTGTCATAAATAAATTTAATTATATAATGTATAAAAATTAAAAATAAATACAATTATGTATGAAATATTTTTAGATTACTAATTATTATTTATAGTCGAATTTATCTTATGTATAACCATATATTACAAATGTTTTTGTTATGAAAAATTGAATCTAACACTTTTAACTCTTCTTTAAATTAAATAATAATAAATGTCTTAATCTAATCCAAGTGGACCTAAAGGATCATGTTTTATTCCTAAGATTGTTTTCGGTCGAATTACACTTATACTATAGAATTAGGAAATGTGTTAGGGTAATTATAATATCATATTTACCCTTTAATTACCCTATTTACTTTTAACCGTGGTAAATAAAAGTCAAAAGTTATTATTCAGAAAAAATTATTTTCATCTTATTGAACCACATTTTACTTAATGATGTTAACAATGTGTCTCATATTGTTTAAATTCAACTCATTGATGTTGTAAAATAATGTTTTATCCAAATTTTCAAAGGCTCCTTGAAGGTGGGTAAAATAGAGTAAAAAGTTCAATAAAATTTTATATAACTAAGATTATTATAAAATGAATCCAATGAATTACATTGAACATATATAGGTATTATTTATCTACTTTGACATAAAATAAATTTAAATAAAATAATTATTTATTTAAAAAAATTGGTTTTAAACAATAACGTAGTGTTTTCACTATACATCAAAAATTGAATGTTTTCAGAAAAATACAAAAAAATTAATCCTAAGAACATTTTGATATTATGAATTCAAAAATGAATACTATTTTACCAAATTCAAAACATAGAAGTTGAATTTATTAAGGTAAAATTAATTCCCATTGTCAAAACCAAAAGGTGGGTTTTTAAAAAGTAAAAACTATCAAAAGATTGACACTTGTTTATGTCCAATTTCAAAGTGAAATTACTTCCAATGACCAGAATTGTATTGAATGGTAAAATTATAATCTAATTATACTTCAAAACCAATCAAATGTATAATTTAACACTATAAACTATTATGATTAAAAATGTTGTTTTCAATTAAAATTTATTATATATAACTATTCATCAAAATATGCAAGTTATCAGAAAAGAATAAAAAATTAATCCAAACTAAATTTTAATGTCCCCCTTTTAAAGAAGTTTATTTTTTCAAATTTAATATATAAAAGATTCAAATATTGTATTTAAAACAGGTTCTCCATTAAAAGGATGTAAAATTGCATTATATGAAAAATACTTGTTTTATCTGAAGAAATGAATTTGTTCTTATATTATTTCTAAGAAAATAATAATATGGATTCTAAAATTATAAAGACTGAATAAAATTAAAAATTTAGTGAACATTATTCACAATTGATTTTTGAATGGCTAGCTTTGTAAGTTGTGGTGCGCTTGAACTCGGTGTTGTGTGTTATGCAAGTTATTGGATTACATTAAAGAAATAACATAATATGAAATCTTGGGGTGTTAAATTCTCCCCACCTCAATAAATTGTGTCCTCGCAATTTGAAATTGATCTTCGAAAATAAAAGGTTAAAAATACAAAATACCTTTGTGGAAAACCCACATCAGAAATTGGGTTAATAAAATTTAGTCTTAATAAGAGGGAATGGGAAATGAAAAGGTCACCACTAAATTATGATCTCGAATAGGATAACATTGGTGGAAATTATAGACATATGATTGGTGGAAAACGTAAATATTTATGTGGTGTGATTGAGGTCATCAATCACAAACACGTGTAAAATTGAGGGCCTCAAAACCATTAACCTACGATGATTTAAAATATCATCGATTAAACATAAGGTAGTATGAGAAGCCATTTTTGGTTTTATGATCCCTTCCCTAAATTTTAAGAATTAATTTATTCATAGAATAAGATAAATATATATATATATATATACTTGACAAGTATAGTTTCATCCTTCAACTAATTCCTACCACAAACTCATCTTTCCCTCCAAAAGATAATAGAATTCCAATATATTTTATTTATCGTAATCGTATAAGGTTCTAAAAAAATGAATTTATAATTAATTTTTAATACTATTTAAAAAACCTACATTACACAAACCTGGAAATCACGTAGTCCAGTGGTAGTTGATGCACCCTTGTTGCCCTTCGGTTGCGGGTTCAAGTCTCTAGGCCTTGCCGGACACGACGGGTTGTCACCCGACCTCCGGGTTGTCCTTTTTATAACAATATACAAATAATCTTAATAAATGCTTTAAACATAACAATAGTATCCAATTTCAAACTTAATCCATTCAAACCTTTAGACTTATCCAAAATAGTTCTGTCTAAACTTACAGTCCAAAATTTATAAAGAAAGGTAAACACAATGAAGATCTTTTTTTCCAATGTAATAACATGTGAATACCTTCACCATGTATTCTTTTAAAACATGGTGACACCCAGAATTACCATAAAACCTTATTGATTACATTCATTCTCCCTTAATCATTATAGAATACTATATATACTACTTATATCAAAAAAATGTTTTGAACTCCCACAATAATGGAATATACAAATCATTAATCAGTTTCAAGGTAGTCATGAATATCCAATATAATTTATCCAAATCAACCATCTCTTATTCAAATATTACTACCTCAGTATCAGGACCGTATTAAGGTTTAACTTTCTTCCTAACATGTATTTTCCATAAAGTTTAACTTGTTGCTAATACAATTTTCATAGAACCATATAATCTAAAATCATCAATGAAATAGTACTGAAGTACAATTATTAATTATTTACATATTTCATATAACTGGTACATCATCGATACAACACTAAAATGACACAATTCATTAATAGAAACATAAGAACACTAGTCATTACTCTTCATTTGTGGTAGTATCATACCTTGATTATTATCCAATAGCATCATTTGCGGTATACTCTAATGACTGGGACATTGATTCACATAGTGTCCCAACTCATTGTAGATCGTGAATTTTACATTTGAACCATTTTTCTTACCCTTTCAATCACGTACTTTGTTTCCTCTTTCTCCACACTTATAATAAACTCTCATTCCCTTCAAGCTTTTACCAAGGTGATTATTTCCACAGTAATCACATATGGGAAAATCCTTCTCTTCCCTCTTAACTTTATCCATCTTTCCCTCTACAATCCGTTTATTCTCTTACTTCCCTTCAAAGCCATAGGACTCAGATAATTCTTTACTTATATTATTAACACATGATACTATTTATTTACATGTTTAGAATACATGGGAGACTATTTCCCTTATATATTTTGGATTAATATCATGAAATATTTGATCCTTCTTACTCTTTGGATCATACGTATTACTGGAGTTCTCCTTTCATCTACTAGGTTCCATTTCTAAATAATGGCAAACACTAGGTCAGTTTATGAATCACAATTCATAATTACAAACCTTTAAAATACCTAACATAAATTGAATAGTTTATGTATATAATCCATAATCATAAAAATGTTTTCCTTGAGAAATTATTTACTCATAAATACTTAATAATTTCTTGTAATGAAAATGTGAATTATCCTAAGCATATCCCCTAGGAGTGTCATAACCGTGAGATCATCAAGGACTGTTGTCATACACCAGTTCCCATTCGAGTCTAGCTCTAAGTGGTGTTTTTGGGTTTTACCCATAGGTACATCTGTGCCAGAGCCACCTCTACCTGCTCGTATCCGGACAGGGATGTATTTCGTTGAACAATTACAAAATCTCTACATTACCAAAATTCTAGGAAGTTCTTATATACTAATCCTCAAAGACTATCACATGGTAATGTGCTCTAATCAGATTTTATCTAAATCTAGTTTCTAAGGTTTGTACTAAACTTCCTCTGATACCAACTATAATGCCACGACCCCAGTTACCCTAAATCGGTGCATTATTTTAATACATTGGTATGATTACATGGAATCAAGTCATGAAGGAACGATCAGTTTAGAAGTCTTGGAAAATAGATTACATACATGAATGTTACATGACACTTTCTAACATATAACACAACATGAATAATCCTTTGAGAATTAAATTGATCCCTTTAGCATAACCAATTCATTACAATCATAATACACTTCTTGTAAATCCTAGGAAAATAAAACATAAGAAAGGGGGTGAGCTCAAATGCTCAGTAAGGGTAAATATTTTACCAAAAGCAATAAAATTTTAAGGAAAGATGTGAAATAAAAACAAAATCCTTTTAAACATAAAATTGAAAATAATATGGTAAAAATAAATAAAAAATTACCATATAAACATTCACATGAATATTCTACTAGTCGAATAATCAAATGTAATTACTAATTTCATAATGAGGGAACGCATAATGCCAGACTTTCATAACCACATAATCAAGGCCCCGTGCCAAGACTACAAATACAATTTTTTTGCAAGGCCTTATGCCAAGACACTAGTTTGTCTCATTAGACCTACCAATATATCTAGGAGCTATAGTAGGCTCCACCTGTCACTTACTAAATCCAATGCATTCCTCATATAAAAATGATGAAACATAACATAAAAATTTGTATTAAAACAAGCATACAAAATGTCAATAATTTAACTATAAAACATGGATGGTATAAAAATAGCACATCCACAGTCAAACATAGAATAACTCATTCATTTAAATATGGAAGATTTTATTATAATAAATCAACCTCAATCAAGAATAACTTCTAGTAAATGATGCTGATATAATTGAAAATGATCAGTAAAATGCTTTGAGAGAAATAACCCATTTTCATGAAATCACTTAAACATATCACAATTTATAAAAAAAAAAAAATTTAAAAGAGAATTTTGAATCAAAGTGTCCCATAACACTTTTAAACTTTCAAAAAAAATTATCATTTCAAAACATTCATGTCCATATAAATAAATCCATAAAATCATTTTGAAAACATGGATATTAATTAAATGGGTTTAGGAAGATAAATCATTAAAACATTTAAAATGATGATAGAGTTAAATATACCCTCCCATAAAACCTTAAAATAATCCTATTGAATTTTTTATGAAATATGTATAGCGATGATAAGTATGTCCCAGAAAATACTTACACATGAACAATCTCGGATAATAATGAGATTGAAGAAATAACCCTTACCTTGCACTTTCCTTTAGTCGAGGGTATGATTAACCTCATGTATAATGACCATTATATGTTATAAAATCATAACAGAACTGTATTCATATTTATTATATCATACATGATTCATTTATGACTTTATACTATCCATATAATAATTATTTTCACGTTAAATTAACGTTTCGGGTAATAATCGCTTTCTTTATCGTACATGTTTTAACTTATTATTCTTGATCGTATCATTTAGATCTTGATTTAAATAATTCCTGAATAGAAAACTTGATTTATATATCATATATATGTATAATATAAATATTTATAATAGATATATATATGAAATGGAAAACACTGTTTATGGAGACAATACGTAGTACGTACGCATAAACGCTGTTTCTATTTTCAAATCGTATTGAACGGAAGTTAGTGAATAAGATATATGAAAGAATATATATATATATATATATATATCCAGTAGCATTATTATGTCATATATTACATACTTATTAATAATATATATTTTTATAATCATCGATGAATGGTGAACGTGGAAATGAATCTCATCGCGTCGTGGAGACGGTAATCCGTACGTATGCACGAGTGACAATATCATTTCCTTAATGATTAAAAGGTGTGGAATTGGACTGAATATTAATTTTACATAGAATTTATCATGCTATTATCATTATTTATATACATATTACTCATCATTATATCCATCCAAATAACATAGTGTTGAATAACAAATTACACCACGACGTGGAGACAGTATATCGTACATACGCACGCATGGTGACATTATCATTCATCAGATGGATATAATAATTAATATGGTTGTCACATATTTATAATAAAATCACAGTATTTATAAGGTACTGGTGATATTATTTTGGTATATTAATAACAAAGAAAGAAGAAGTGGAAGTAGAAAAGAACTTGAAAGAGGTTGGTGAAATTATTACCACTTCTTTGGGTGTTTCCTTTTGAGTTGATAAAAAGAACCCCATAGGATGGATTTATGATTAAACTAAGGCCTCTAGGTTCAAGTGAGGGACATTGGGAGGATATTTGGGCAGTGTTTGGCAGAGCCAAATGGCTTTGGATATGTGAATTTGAGAGAAGAGAACAATCCCTTTTATAAAAGGGGTGAGGGTCACTTTAGGAAAAGATTAAAATATTAATTTATTATACAATCATATTCGTTTTATAATGGCTCCAAAGGAATTTATTTCGAACCTTAGGTTGTTATGGGTATAAAGCATTTCAACCAATAGATTTTATACAAGTTTAGGTTACTATTTTAACCATAACGTTTAGATTTAACTCTTAGTTAAATAGTTTAACTTTTAACGTGTCTTCTTGTATTCTTAAACTATATGGTTAACAAAATTACTCTAAACTTCCAAGAGAACCTAAATTGGTTCATTAATGACATATATAATATTATTTAATCTCTTTTGATGAACCTTATATTTTTAGGAATTTTATATCAACCAATAATATAGTATTTGGTTTAAAAATTAATTTATGTCAATTTTGATACTATTTGGTATTTTGTTTTTGTAAAAGTCATAACAACCTTATAACATCGAAAAAAATTTCTAATACACCCTAAAATGTAATATTGATCTATAAAATTATTTTAATTTATCAAAAGTCTAAAATTAAATAAATTTGGATATTTACAACATCAATTATTTTAACCTTTCATTAAAAAGGTAATTATCGCATCATCATTGTGACATAAATAAATTTAATTATTTAATGTCTAAAAATTATAAATAAAATACAATGTTTTAGTAAATTTAATTATATTTATAATGATTATTTATAGTGTAATTTATCTTATGTATAACTCTATATTAAAAATGTTTTAGTTATGAAAATGTGAATTTAACACTTTTAACTCTTCTTTATATTAAATAATAATAAATGTCTTAATCTAATCCAAGTGGACCTAAAGGATCATATTTTATTCCTAAGGTTGATTTTGGTCTAATCACACTTATCCAATAGAATTAGGACATGTGTTAGGGTAATTATAATATCATTGTTACCCTTTAATTACCCTACTTACTTTTTATCGTGGGAAATAAAAGTCAAAAGTTACTATTCACCAAAAATTATTTTCATCTTATTGAACCACATTTTACTTACTTATGTTAACCATGTCTCTTGGATTTTTAAAATTCAACTCATAGTAGCGGTAAAATTATGTTTTATGAAAATATTCAAATGCTCCTAGATAGTGGGTAAAAGACGGTAAAAAGTTCAATAAAATTTTATATATCTAAACTTATTATAAAATGACTCCAATGAATTACATTTAACATATATAGGTATTTTTTTACCTATTTTGATCTAAAATAAATTTAAATAAAATAATTAATTATTTAAAGAAAAATTTGGTTTTAAACAATAACGCAGTTGTTTTCACTGTTCATCAAAAATTGAATGTTTTCATAAAAATACAAAAAATTCATCCTAAGCTCATTTTGATATTCTTAATTGAAAAATGTAGTCTATTTCATCAAATTAAAAACATATAAGTTTCAATTATAAATTTAAAATTAATTCTCGTTGTCAAAACAAAAAGCGTGTTTCTAAAAAGTAAAACTTTCAAAAGATTGAAACTTGTTTATGTCCAATTTCAAAGTGAAATTACTTCCAATGACAGACATTGGATTAAATGGTAAAAATATAATCTAATTATACTTCTAAACCATTTATATGTATAATTTAACAATACAATTTATTTTGATTAAAAAATTTGTTTTCAATTAAAATTATTTGTTTTTCACTATTCATCAAAATATGAAAGTTATCGGAAAATGTTAAAAAATTATTCAAAACTAAATTTTTATGTCCGCTTCTAAATAATAGGTATATTTTCTAAAATTGAATATATAACAGTTTCAAATATTGGATTTAAAAAGGGTTCTCTATTAAAAGGTGGTAAAATTGGATTTTATGAAAAATACTTCTTTTACTGGAAAAAATGAATTTGTTCTTATATTATGTCTAAGAAACTCAGAATATGAATTCTAAAATTATAAGTATTATATAAAATTCAATTTTTTTAATACTATTCCTAACTACTTTTTGAACAGCTATCTTGGTAAGTTGTGGTGCACTTGAACTTAGTGTTGTGTGTCATGCAATTTATTGAATTACTTTAAAGAAATAATGTACTATGAAATCTTAGAGTGTTACAAATTAGGGTATTTAAAATCACTTTATAACATAATAATTTGAGAATCAATGACCTAGACAGAAGAAGAGCTTGAATTGAAAGAAATGGAGGAAAATACCCTCTTCCTTGGAAGGATGCTTCTTAATGATATATAAAGACTCCATGAAACCATGGAACTACCTTTAAGGGAATATTTATAATAATATTAAGAGATAAATCATGATCAAAATAATTGGTGTTGAATTTGTTGATGGAAAGGGGGATATTTATACTTGAGGACGGGTGGTTTTATGGGATGAAATACTGGTTATTTTATTATATAATCAAACCACTTCAGGATGAAATCAATTAAAACCAGTTTTTTGGATTATTAATGAGTAGGGGATATTTTTTAGACATTAAAAGGAACCCTGACTCAAAACATACCTTCTATAAAATAAAATTAATGCAAATAATCCAATTAATAATTTTTTTCTTAAAGTTCTAATTTTTTTTTCCAAAATGTGAGGTATAAATATATAAATTAAAAATAATATTTATAAATTCATTTTTATACTTATTAAATTATATTTTTTTAAATAAAATTTTTCTTAGATTTTTATTCTTGCTAAAATAATATTGATGTCATAAAATCATAGTTCTTTATAAATTATCAAATTTCAATTTTCCACCAAAAAATAAAATTTGTCAGAAAATTCCCAAACAATCACCATAAGATAATTTTTGGGTTCTATATCCAAAATTTTAGTTTATTTTATAAAAATAATTCTATAAAAATTATAATTTCATCTTTTAAATAAATATCCTTATTTTTTTAAAATTATAAATTTCCTTGAAAAATAAATATTCTGGACATTATAAAAATTATTTAGGGATTTAATGAAATATATTATAATTTTATAAAATGTTTTATAAGATTATTTCTTGAAAATAAGTTTAATTTAAAAATTATAAATTTTTCATAAAATTTGTTTTAATAGAATATGTATATAGTCTCAAAAAAAATAATACAATTTTATTTATACCATTAAATAATGAATTAATTATTCTTGGTTGTAGTTATACATAATTTGTAGGGTTATTAAGAAATGTAAAAGTATTTATATGTGATCATAATAAAAAAATAATTATAAATTAATATTTCTATTAATAACATAATGGAATTTTTAGGGCATTATTGCTTCCATATTATAAAGACCCTACCTAATTACATAAATAATCTTGAATTTAGTCTATAAAACACTTACTTTTACATTGATGATATTTTAATGTTTAGAGCATTAGAGAATTAGGACAATACATTCATAACATTACACATTGTTACAGAGATGATACCATAAAAATAGTTTCCATTTTTTCCAAAATATAAAACATTAAAACTTAAAAAATACTCCTTGACAATTATTCAACATTTAAAAAGTCTTAATTCATTGTCTTAATCATCCATTAACCTATGAAAATCATTTAAAAACTTTGGATGAGAACAAAATCTCAGAAAGGGATGAAAAAGAAGGAAAGACCACATTTGTCCATGAAAACTTGTAACGTTTGAAATCATTTTCAAAAGACTTACTTATCACTTGTATATATAAATATATTCATATAATTACCTTGTGAAACATGATATTTCCAAAAATACATAGTAACATAAGTAGAACAATAAATGTATCTTAGTGCATTACTTACATAATCTTGTAACCCTCACGGCTACCTTACATTGTGTAACCATCGCAATTACACTTGGAGTAACCATATGGCTGACCTCCAACTTACTCATTCCCAATGCCTTGGAGGGAAATATAGGTCCCACCATTCATCATAAATAATTCCCATGAACCAAAACATAATCATACAACATGAATAATTCCATAAAAACATTACTTTGGTATTTTGTAAATCCGAATTTAGAAAGAGGATTTTTAATGAAAATCCGCTTATAAATATCATACAATTGAAGGGATACATAATAGAGTGGATGTAGTATATATATATAATATAAATACACATAATGAAACATAATATAATTATAACACATCACACAAACAATTTAAATAGAATATAAATAATAAAGTAGAAGGTTATCCCAAAGATTTGAAATCAGGTTAAGAATTCCCTTACCTTAGGCATGTCTTACTTAAAACATGTTTAAAACTCCTGTATAATGGTTAAAAGAGTGTTATTATTATTTTAAAGAAATTTTTTTATCATTATAACATCTTATACGGTCATTTTATTACATCACTTCACCCTTTAATTGTTAGTATTTTGTTCCTTGCACTGTTTTTGGGTGAGTTCTTCACATGATATCCCCGATTGGTTTATGATGGTTGTTCTTGACGATTGGAACTGAAACTCCAGAATTTTACAGGATTATTATTTAAATATTTCTAGTACAATAAATTATTCCATTTATTACATTGATGTTTTATATGAGGATGATTCATTAGTTAAAACATTAATGATGTTCGTTTAGATCATTTTAGTGGTTCTTTGATAATAACAACCTCATTCTGTCATATAAATTAGAACCATTATTAAAAAATAATTCCAGAACCATGGATGAGTCATAAAACATGTATTATAACATGGTTAAACCATATAAATGGTTTCATGATGGTACTTGAAAGAATTGATGAAAATTAAAATTACATTGTCCATGATGTTGGTAATTTGACACATCACGGATAATGTTTTTATTTCCTAAATAAGTGGGAGAGAAGAAGAATATTGATGAGGAATTTTCCATAGACATGAGAACATCCAGAATATACATGATTCTGGATATTTCATGCCTCTTGGATAAGAGGGGGTGAGGAAAGAAGAAAAATGAATCATGAAATAAAAGAAAAACTTGAGAAATTTCTCACGCAAATTCGGCAGCCTAACGATGTCTCTTAAAATTTCATAAAAATAGGATTGATGAGAGGAATGGAATATCTCATCATTCATGCATAATATGGACTGTAAGGGGGAATATTTAAGGAAATATCCCAACACAATCCAAAGGAAATGGAAGAGAATAACATAAAATGAATGAAAAGAAAGAAAATTAAAGAGGTTGTTTACCTCTTGATCTCTTCTCCTTGAGATCCTTCTTAAGGGCTTTGATTTTGGTCGGTTGGTGATACCAGAAGCTCTAGGACGTGGGAAAGAAGATTGGGGAGTGAATTTGTCTGAAATTAGACAATTCTTAAGGCTTAGATGTGTGGGAGGTATAGGAGAGTGAGGGTGGTATTTGTAGTGGAGGAGGGGAGGTATTTTAGATTGTTTTAATCATTATTATAATATTTTTATCAAGACTATGAATAATCTCAAATAAAGTGACCCTAAATAGTAATAATATCATGTGAGTTCGAACCAAGTGGTCTTACATCACTTATTATGTAAAAATAGTTAATTTTACTGATAATTTGATTGTACGATATTTTATCGTATTTCACTATTCACCGAAAATTAATGAATTTCAGAAAATTCCCATAAATTCACCGTTACCATTTTATGATGTGTAGAATAAGAAAATAAAGTCCATTTTTTGAAAATAATTTTTAAATAATTTTAATTTAATTTTTAAATAAAATAATATTTAATGAAAAAATTAATTATTTAAAAACTATAACCACTTTTATATCACATTGAAAAATTAATCAGGATGTTATTAACTTAAATCCATAATCAAATAAAATAATAATACAATTTAATATTCATTAGGGTCATATTACTATTCATTATTGTATGTTTCTATTCACAAAAAAAAACAGGTTGGTCTCAAAAGATTCCAAATAACATACTGAACACAATTGCAGATGACCATTTTTTGAAATTCAAAACGTAGAGGAAATAAAATTATGTTTAAAGGACACTTATAAATATCTCCTTTAAACAAAATTTCAATAATTTCAATTTATTTTTAGAAAACCTTGGGGTGTTACATTATCCCCACCTTCTGGAAACTTCATCCTAACAATTTTATTTACTTATAAAACAAGTGAGGGTTCCTTCCGCTCATAGCATTTTTAGACTCCCATGTTGCTTATTCAAACATGTGGTTTGTCCACAAAACCTTTACCTAGTGGATTACCCCATTCCACAATACATGTTCCCTTCAATCAAGAATCTGAACTGGTTTCTCTTCAAAAGAAGGTTCTCTTCCAGCTGAACTGCTTCTAGGCTCAAGACATGTGATGAATCTGGCACATACTTTCTCAACATAGAATCAGGAAAAACATTGTGTACCGGAAACAAACTCAGAGGCAAGTCTACTCAGTATGAAGTTGTTCCAACTTTCTCCAAGATTTCAAAATGACCGATGAACTATGGACTTAGCTTCCCTTTCTTACCGAAATTCATCACACTTTTCCAAGGAGAGATTTTATGGAAAACATGGTCACCTACCTCGAAAGAGAAGTCTTTCCTTCTGTTATCTGTATAACTTTTCTGCCTGCTTTGAGCTTTCATCGTGTGATTCTGGATCATCCTCACTTTCTCAAGCACTTCTTCTACTAATTATGGCCCCATCAACTTTCATTCACCAACTTCATCCCAAAATGATAGATTCTGACACTGCTTCCCACACAATTCCTAAAAAGTTTCCATCTGAATACTAGAATGAAAACTATTATTATAAGAAAACTCAACTAAAGAAAGATGCAGATCCCAACTTCCCTGATTGTCTATTGAATAAGATCTAAGCATATCCTACAATGTTTGAATCATTCGTTCCGACTTCCCATCTGATTGAGGATGAAAATTTGTACTAAAATTTAACTATGTGCCCAAAGACTTCTGAAGTACCTCCCAAAAGTTATAAGTGAACCTTGGATCTCGGTCAGATACAATGTAAAAAGGAACTCCATGTAACCTGAAAATCTCCTTGAGGTACAATCAAGAAAGTTGATCCAAAGTCATTGTATCTCTAATAGAATGAAAATGTGAAAAATTTGTTAGCTGATCAACAATAACCCAAATTTCATTGTTACATCGAGAAGTCTTTGGTAGTCCCACCACAATGTCCATGGATACATTCTCTCATTTCCACTCTGGCATTGGAAAAGACTGAAGCATTCCCTTCAGTAATTGCCACTCTACTTTAACCTGTTGACATGTCCAACATTTCATTATAAAATCAGAAATATCTCTTTTCATTCCATCCCACCAATAATACTCTTGAAGGTCTCTGTACATCTTAGTACCGCCAGGATGAACTGAAAATGGAGAACAATGGGATTCACACAACAATTCTTTCTTCAACTGGGAATCACAAGGCACACACAACCTTTTACCAAATCTTAAAACACATTATTTATCAAGGATAAATTCTAGAAACTTACCCACTTTAACCAATTCTACCTTTTTCTATAGCTCACGGTCTTCCTTTTATGCTTGCTTAATTCTATCTGATAACGAAGACTGCACTGAAACCTAAAAGAAAATAGATTTATTCCCTACACCAAAAACAACTAAACAAAAATTTGTCAAATCATTAAACATGGGATGATGTTCCAAATGTAACATGGTTAATGATGCATGATTTTTTCAACTCAAGGCATCTTCCACTTTGTTTTCTTTTCTAGGATGGTAATTGATCATGCATTCATAATCCTTTATTAGTTCTAGTCATCTTCTCTATGTCATTTTTAATTCCTTCTAATTGAATATATACTTTAGACTTTTATGGTCAGTATATATTTTACATTTGGATCCTTATAAATAATGCCTCCAATTTTTCAAAGAAAAAAACAACAGCTTCCAACTCATAGTCATGTGTGGGATAATTTAACTCACGAGGTTTTAGTTCTCTTGAAGTGTAATAGATTTCGTGGTCATTATGCATCAAAACATAACCATGTACCTTCAATGAAGCATCACTATAGATGATGAAATCACCATTTCGGGAAGGCAAGGCCAAAACAAGAGCAGTCACCAATCTCTTCTTCAGTTCCGGAAAACAAACATCACATTCTTATGTTCAAACAAATTTAACCCCTTTTCATGTTAACTTAGTTATCGGGATAGATAACTATGCAAAGTTCTTAACAAACCGTTGGTAATAACTTGCTATGCCCAGAAAACTACGAATCTCTGTAACATTTGAGGGTCTTGGTCATTCATCAACAACTTTTTTTTGGAAGGATCAACTGTTATTCCATCCTTATTTACAATGTCCCCAAGAAATGAAATCCTTTGCAACCAATAATCACACTTTTTGAATTTTCCATATAGTTTAATTTCTTTTAAGGTTTGTAAAACAAACCTTAGATGTTTTTCATGCTCCTATTTATTCTTAGAAAAAACTAGAATGTCATCAATAAATACAACCACAAACTTATCTATGAACTCATTAAATACTCAATTCATAAGATTCATGAATACAGTAGGTTCATTAGTTAATCCAAATGGCATAACAAAAAATTCATAATGCCCATATCTAGTACGAAAGGATATTTTTGGTATGTCATCCTCCTTCACCTTCAGCTAATGGTATCTGAATCTCATGTCTATCTTGGTAAAGTACTGAGCTCCCTGGAACTGATCAAACAAGTGGTCGATGTGAGGAAAAGGATACTTGTTTTAAATAGTGATGTTATTCAAAGCTCTATAATCAATGCAAAGTCTCATGGAACCATCTTTCTTTTTAACAAACAAAACATGAGCTCCACATGACGAAGTACTTGGATAAATGAATCCTTTGTCAACAAATCCTACAACTGATTTTTCAATTCATGAAGTTTAATTGGAGCCATACGATAAAGATTTTTTGAAATTGGCTTAGCATCAGGAACTAATTCAATTGTGAATTCGACTTCTCGATCAAGTATGACACCAGGTAACTCATCAATAAAAACATCAAGGTATTAATTTACCACTGTAACATCATTAATTTGAATAGTTCCCTTGTTTTCCACAATATGAGAAAGATAACTTTCATTTCCATCTTTCAATAGTTTCTTATATTCCTAATATTCTATCAATTGTATGGGTTCATTCTTGTATACAAACTGAAACTCTTTTTGAAAAACAACTTCTTAGCTCTACAGTCAATCTTTGCATGATAATCAGAAAGCCAGTCCATTCCCAAATTAACATCAAACTCGACTAAGGGTAAAATAAAAAGGTTTTCAGGTAATGTCTTTCCACATACCATAAAAGAAAGATTCTTATTATTCCCCTTTGCCATAATATTTCCCCCTAGTGTTTTAACAAAAATTTTGGGTCTCGTTTGTTGAGATGATACTTCCAATTTACTAGAAAATTTCTCAAAGATGAAGGAATGTGTAGACCCCGTATCAAACAAAACTTTTGCAAAATCTGAGTTAACAAAAAAATTACCTGATACAACTTCATTTGATGGACCGACATCTACTGACGTAGTCACAAAGGATATCAGTACACCTTTCTATAGTCTGGCTTCTTTTAATCATTCGGATCTCTCTTTGGGAAGGTGTTTTCATAATGACCCATCTCACCACATTTAAAACACTTTACAGTTTTCTTATCAGGATTATTCTTAGGATAATTTTCATTACAGTCTCAAGCCTTATGTACAAACTTACCACACTTAAAACACTTCCCAGTTTTGATAAGACATTCCCCAGGGTGATTCTTCCCACACTTTTCAAAAACTGGAAACTAGATTTTCTTACCATCAGATTTCATTGGCTGATTCTTCCCCATTACATTCCAACTGGACCTCTTCTTCTATTTGTTTCCAAAATGCACGTAATCATCAGCAAACTCCATCTCTACCCTCTCATCACATCAAACTAGTTTCTCATAACTTTTAAATTCACGGGAGGCCAATGCCCTTCGATTCCTTGGCTTCAGTCCTGAGTAAAAGCGGTTTATTTTTCTATCGAGATCCAGAATAAGATTTTGAGCATACCTTGCAAGTCGGGTGAAGTTCACTTCATACACAACCACTGAATCTTCCTCCTTCTGTTTCAATTCAAGTATTTTCTTCTCCATTCTAAGCCACACCACCTTAGGAAAATATTTTTCAAGGAAAAGACTTTTAAATTCATCCCACTCTAAGGCAGCAAAATCCTCTCTACCACTGATATTCCTTACCATTGACCACCACTGATCATCTTCCCATTAAAAATGATAAATGGCAAGACATACCTTTTGATTTTCTGAACATCCCATAACATAGAATATCTTTTCAAGGTGTTTGATCCATCCTTCAGCTGCAACTGGGTCAGAAGATCCGTTGAATGTAGGGGGATGTTGTCTCGTATAATGTTCCACTACTGTCATTTTTCATTGTGCTACCTCTATTGGTTCTATTGCATGTATGTCACCACCATTTATTTCCTATGTTAGCTAAGCCATTACTGTCACAAACTGCTCGGTTCTAATCCCTACCATTTCGGGTTGTAGATTAGGAAGGATGTCGTTCTGTCAGTGCCTCTCCTCTTCAACATCCATGTTCCTTATAAGGACAACCATTCTGAACAAACATGTCTTAGATGACGCAACATTGTAATCTTTAAATGCTATAACATTTCAAATTAAACATCGAGTGAAAATCATTTATGGTATTCTATTAACATCACCCTAACCCCAAAAGTTATCTAAACCATCCTCTGATAGAAACTATAAGGACCCGACCTTATTGCGTATATAATATTGAATTTAGTCAAGAAAACACTTCCTTTTACATTGAGTATCTTTTAAATTTTATATATTTAGAGAATTAGGACAATACATTCATATACATTGCACATTGTTATAGAGTGGATACCATAAAAACAGATTCCATTTCTTCCAAAATATAAAACATTAACACTTAAACAAGACTCTTTAACAATTATTAAAAATTTATCAAGGCTTCCTTATTTGTATTAATAATCCATTAACCTTTGAAAATAATTTAAAAAATTGGGATGAGCACAAAAGCTCAGTTAGGGATGAAAAAGAAGGAAATAACACATTATTCCATGAAAACTTGTAACGTATGAAATCATTTTCAAAAGACTTACTTATCACATGTATATATAAATATATTCATATAATTACCTTTTGAAACATGATATTTTTAAAAATAAATAGGAATATAATTATAACAATGAAGTTATATTGGGGCATTACTTACATAATATTTTAACCATTCTTGGCTACATTAAAATTTGTAACCCGCACGGCTACCTTACTTTGTGTAACCATAGCAGTTACACTTGGAGTAAACATATGGCTTTCCTCCAACTTACTCATACCCAATGAATTGGAGGGAAATATAGGTCCCACCCTTCATCATAAATAATTCTCAAGAACCAAAACATAGTCATACAACATGAATAATTCCATAAAAACATTGCTATGGAATTTTGTAAAACTGAATTTAAAAAGAGGGTTTTTAAAGAAAATCCCCTTATAAATATCATACAATTGAAGACAGACATAATAGAGTGGATGGAGTATGTATATATACTGTAAATAAACATAATAAAATATAATATAAATAGAACCCATCACACAAAAAATTTAAATAGCACATAAATAATGAACTAGAAGCTTAACCCAAAGATTGGAAATCGGGTCAAGAATTCCCTTACCTTAGGATTGTCTTACTTCAAACTTCTTTAAAACTCTTGTATTATGGTTAAAATCGTGTTATTATTATTTTAAAGAAACATGTTCTTATTTATAACATTTTATATGGTCATTTCATTACATCACTTCACCCTTTAATTGTTCGTATTTTGTTCCTTTCACTATTTTTGGGTGAGTTCTTCACATGATTTCCAAGATTGGTTTATGATGGTTGGTCTTGTTGATTAGAAGTGAAACTCCAGAATTGGAGTGGATTAGTATTTAAATATTTTCAGTACCATAAATTATACCATTTATTAATTTGATGTTTTATATAAGGATGATTCATAAGTTAAAACATTAATGATGTTCGTTTAGATCATTTTAGTGGCTCTTTGATAATAACAACCTCATTTTGTCTTATAAATTAGAACCATTAGTACAAAAAATTCCAGAACCATGGATGAGTCATAATACATTTATTGTAACATGGTTCAACCATATAAATGGTTTCATGACCATACTTTAAAGAATCAATGAATGTTAAAATTACATCGTCCACGATGTCGATAATTCGACGCATCACAAACAATGTTTTTATTTCCTAAATAAGTGGGAGAAGAGAAAAATATTGATGAGGAATTTTCAATAGACATGATAAAATACAAAATATAAATGATTCTGGAGATTTCATGCCTATTAGGTAAGAAGGGGTGAGGAAATAATAAAAAGTAATCATGAAATAAAAGAAAAACTTGAGAAATTTCTCACGAAAATTCGGCAGCCTAACGACGTCTCTTAAAATTTCATAAAAACAAGATTGATGAGAGGAATAGAATATCTCATAATTAGTACATAATATGGATAGTAAGGGGGAATATTTAATGAAATATACAAACACAAGCCAAAGCTAAAGGAAGAGAATTACATAAAATGAATGAAAAGAAAGAAAATTAAATAGGTTGTTTACCTCTTGATATCTTCTCCTTGAGATCCTTCTTAAGGGCTTTGATTTTGGTATTTTGGTGTGACCAGAATCTCTAGGACGTGGGGAAGAATATTGGGGAGGGAATTTGGTAGAAATTAGACAATTATCAAGGCTTGATAGGTGAGGGAGGAAGAGGGGAGTGAGGGTGGTATTTATAGTGGAGGAGGGGAGGTATTTTAGATTATTTTAATCATTATTATAATATTTTTATCAAGACTATGAATAATCTCAAAGAAAGTGACCCTAAATAGTAATAATATCATGTGAGTTTTAACCAAGTGGGTTTACATCACTTATCATGTAATAAATAGTGAATTTTGCTTATAATTTTATTATACGGTATTTTATCGTATTTCACTATTCACCGAAAATTATTGAATTTCAGAAATTCCCAAAAACTCACCCTTACCATTTTCCAATATGTAGAATTCAAAAATGAAGTCCATTTTTTGAAAATAATTTTTTAAATATTTTTAATTTAATTTTTAAGTAAAATCATACTTAATTCAAAAATTAATTATTTAAAAACTATGACTGCTTTTATATCACACTGAAAAATTAATCAAGATGTTATTAACATAAATCCATAAGAAAATAAAATAATAATAAAAGTTACTATTCATTAGGGTCATATTACTATTCATATTACAATTCATTAGGGTATGTTACTATTCAAAAAAAACAAGTTGGTCTCAAAAGATTCCAAATAACATACTTAACACAGTTGAAGATGACCATTTTTCGAAATTCAAAACATAGAAGAAATAAAATTATGTTTAAAGGACACTTATAAATATCTACTTTAAACAAAATTTCAAGCATTTCAATTTATTTTTAGAAAACCTTGGGGTGTTACACATATGGTAATGCATGATATGCCCAATCCTTTCACACTGATAGTAAAAAACCTGATGTTTTACTAGTGAAGCCCCTGAAAATACTCCCTAATAAAACATAGCACCCTTGCATTTTCTTTTATATCTAGAATAAACACCATGTCTAATATCCACACCAACTAAAGCTCCACCCAAACTTGTCTCCCCCAACTATATATGTATCATTCATAGACTCTTTTTCTACCTCCTCCAAAAAGGTCAGAAGGAATAAGAGAATCACCATTGATGGAATATCAGCCCTCAAACCCATCTCAATCCTTAGAGAATTAAGGTAATAATTTTTAAGAAGCTTGGGTACTAGGTTGACTAACTCAGTGAAATAAGTGGAATGCTCTAAAAATATACACTCACCTTTCTATAAGGTTAGAAATTCCCAAGTCTTTTCCACATGCAATGTTTCGAGATAAATCTTTTGATTGAAGGGTTTATTGATAGAAGATCAGGTAAAATCCTTATGAAACTTAGATTTCATGATAGAGTCCCACCATCTCCTTCATAGTACCTCAAGAATATACATGGAAGAACCCACCATAGAGTCCTCAATTTTTTAGAAAAGGGAAGATCCTTTAAATCCACTAAACAAATTCCTCAAATTCTTGGTGTCCTTTTTAACCATGGAATATGGGTGGATTTGAATTAGTGAATTCTGATCTATGATCCATCATTAATCTCTGTTATCCAATAGCCACCTGAACTAGAGTCAAGACAGTGTGGATTATATCTTCCACTAATGAAGGGTTCACTGGAGGATTTTTCTACAGATCTTTTCCCATAGCTTCCTCACTCAAATTCTAAAGATCTCTTTTAGGAGGCATTTTCTAATAAATTTAAGATAACAACCAATCAAATTAATAGAAAATTGTCAAATCATTAGACTAACTTACAAAATTTAAATTAATGTATTTAAATAATAATTTAAAGCAATAATAGATTCAATGAATGAACAAAAAAAATGGAATAGGTCCATCTAAAATAAACCAAATATATTTTATTCAAATAACCTCCACCACAAATCTAAAGCATGGAAAAAATCCATGACCACCCATGGGAACTTGAGTTCAGATAGTGAAGTGAGATAGTGAGGCACCCTTTCACACTTACTAAACAAATTATGATAGTCCTAACTATTGTCTACAAAGGACTTCCAACTAATCCCAAGTAGTTTCATAGCACTTTTGGTGGGTTAAACCCCACTCATACCATTTTTTTTAAGAACCATCCCAGGTAAACTAGGCATGTCACCCATGTAGGTCTTCTACAAGGTGAGGTGAAAAAAACAAAAAAAAATTATCAAGTATAACTAAAGAACAAAAATATTTCAAAGTGGAAGAAAAATATGCGACCATGAGACATAAAATTTCAATCCCAACGGGTGAAACAAGATTACAATATATGAAATGTCAAAGGCTAAGCATCAGGTGACCTTATATCACCAAATAACTATCCAACTATAAAGGAATCAATAATCAAGAGAAGATAAATAACTTCATGGTTCCCTTCCCTATACATGAGTCCTAAAAAAACCACATCTATAAATTAGAAAAGGAAAAATTATGGTGTAAGAATAATTCCCAGTAATATTTCGCTAAAGAATTTATAAAAAGTCTAATAACATGTAAATGTTAGCTCTCTCTTAAAAAAAGTTTACAATGAATTTCTAAAAGATAATCATTTTGTAAATAATCCTTTGGTTTTTCATAAAAGACTTTCATATTTATATAGACAAGGAATATGATAAATATTTGTGATAAATCATGTAAGCATATGAGAAACCATCTATGGATATGCCATATGATAACAAGTGATCAACCAACCATAAAATATACCATCACATGTAAAACTGAGAATAAATGAGAAATCACACAATTTAGGCTATAACTAATGGAAATACATACTCATACATAAAATAAATCACTAAAATATGAATCAGGAGAATCCAAAAAATATTTATTTTTAACACACAGTCTCTTGATATCAAACCTCTAGTGGCATAACACAGACTAAGAGTGACAAGTCCATTTCCTGAAGCACCAATGGATTCCAATGTTCTAAACTTATCATCACCAGTTTAAAACCATGATCACATTTTATAAAAACATTTTCATAGTGAATATTTATGTATTTAATACTTGAAAATCTGTTTTTGAATGAAACTCACCTTAAGGGAATTCCATCAACAAATATTTTCTCCAAATACATTTTTAAATGAAAATCCCTTTAAAAACATGCACCTCTTTACATGAAACCCCATTGATATAAAATCCATCTAATTAATAAAACAAAGAAAAGAAAATTAAAATAACTTTAAGTAATTCATGAGTTAGAACATTTTTATAGAGACACCTACCTCTAGAATAGAGATAAAACACTATGAAATGATCTCCCTACTAGAGAAATAGAGTACAACTATATAAGAAAGAAATTATTATGTTAGTGATATTATAAATAAATATATTATACATAAATATGAAACAATACATTAATAAAATGTCAATTTTGAACTCATAAAAAACACTTTGTGTCATACGAGTCACACTATGTGTCAAATTGAGGTGTAGATGATTCCTAGATGTCAAAAATGATATATGGATCATTTTCCTATAGTATCAATACAATCTGAGTGTTTTCTCAGTTTTGAGTATGTCACTTGTGTTTTTTTTACTAAAATGTCATTTTAAACTAAAAACATTCACTTTGAGTCATACTACACATATAGTGTATCATTTTTAGGTGAGAATGACTCATACACATAAAAAATATATTATTAATAGTGTTCCGAAATTATCAAAAAATGTAATCATGTTTTATTGTTTTTCATTGAGTGGCTCATGTTTTTAACTAAAATGTCAATTTTAGACTAATAAGAGACACTTTGAGTTATACCAGTCACACCATGCTTCTGATTGAGGTGACATTGATTCCTAAATGTCAAAAATGTTTTATCGATATTTTTTATAAAGTATCATGATAATAAAAATGAGTTTTCTCAATTTTGAGTACGTCACTTGTCTTTTTTACTAAAATGTAATTTTTAAATAAAAAGAAACACATGGAGTCATACCTATCACATCATGTCTCATATTGAGGTGTAGATAATCATTAAAAATCACAAATGACTTCTGTATCGTTTTTCTAATTTATCAAAACAATATGAAAGAATTTACTTAGTTTTGATCATGTTAGTTGTGTTTTTTATAAAATTTCAATTTAAACTAAAAACATGCATTCTAAGTCATATCAGTCACATCATGTGTTGGTATGAAGTGATACTAATTACTACACATAAAAATGACTTCTGAATCATTTTCCTAAATTATTAGGAAAATATAATAATATTTTATCAGTTTAAAATGAGTGGCCCACATTTTGAACTAAATTTTTAATTTTAAACTAATAACAGACACTTTGAGTTATATCAAAAACACTATGTATAAAATTGAGGTGAGGTTGATTCTTATACATAAAAAATGACTTATGGATCATTTTACTAAGTTATCAAAACAGTTCGAATGTGTTTTCTTGGTTTTGAGTATGTCACATGTTTTCTCAACTAAAATGTCAATTTTAAACTAAAATCACACACTTTGAGTCATACCAGACTCCCCAAGTGTCATATTGAGGTTTGGATAATTCTTACACATAAAAAATTACTAATGGATATTTTTCTAAAGTATCAAAGTAATATGATTGTATTTTATCATTGTTTAGGATGTCACTTTTCCATTTAACTAAAATATCAGTTTTTAAAAAAAGACACACTTGGAGTCATACCAGTGACACCATGCATCAGATTGAGGTGAGGATAATTCCTACATGTTAATAATTATTTATGGATTATTTTCCTAAATTATAAAAACAATACAAATTATTTTTAATGGTTTTGAGTTTTTCACCAGAGTTTTATATTAAAATGTCATTTTAAATTGAGAAGAAACACTTTGAGTCATATCAGTCACATTGGGTGTTGGTTTAACGTGTGACTGATTCACACACATCACAAATTAATTATGAATCATTTTCTTAAATTATAAAGACAATATAAGTGTGTTTTATCAGATTTCTATGAGTGACACACTTTTTGAATTAAAATGTAAATTTTTAACTAATAATATACACTTTTAGTTATACTAGGCTCACTATGTATCAGATTGAGAATTTATTGATTCTTACAAATTAAAAATGGCTTATAGATCATTTTAATAATGTATCAAAACAATTTGAGTACATTTTCTCAGTTTTGAGTATGTAAAATGTGTTTTCAACTAAAATGCTAATGTTAAATTGAAATCATGTAATTTGACTCATACCAGACACACCATGTGCAAGGTTATGGTGAGGTTGATTCATACACAAAAAAATGACTTATAGATCATTTTCCTAAAGTATGAAAATAATCCTCATGCATTTTCTCATTTTTGAGTATTCCACTTCTCTTTTTTACTAAAATGCTAATTTTAAATAAAAAGACACACTTGGAATCATACCAGTCACAATAGGTATTTGATAGGTTTGAGGATAATTGCTACACTTCAAAAATTACATATGGAACATTTTCTTAAAGTATCCAAATAATCCAAAAGTGGTTTCTCGATTTTGAGTATGTCACTTGTGTTTTTTACTAAAATGTCATTTCAAACTAAATACATGCACTTTGAGTCATACCATTCAATCATGTTTCTTTTTTATGTGAGAATAGTTCCAACATTTGACAAATAAATTTTGAATCAATTTATTAAATTATAAAGACTATATGATCATTTTTTCTTGGTTTTTAGTGAGTGAAACATGTTCTGAACTAAATGTTCAATTTTAAACTAATAACGGACTTTGAGTCATATCAGGCATAATATGCATCAGATTAAGTTAGGTATGATTCCTACATGCCAAGAATGACTAATGGAACATTTTCATAAATTATCAAAATAGTATGAATTTTTTCTTGGTTTTGAGTTTGTCACATGTATTTTTTACTAAAATGTCAATTTTAAATAAAAAGGCACACATGGAGTCATACTGGTCAAACCAAGTATCAGATTGACGTGAATATAATTACTACACATCAAAAATGCCATCCAGATTGTTTTACTATATTATAAAAAACAATAAAAATTTGTTTTATATGTTTTGAGTATGTCACTTGTGTTTTTTACTAAAATGTCATTTTAAATGGAAAACACAAACATTAAGTCATACTGGTCATATCGAGTGTCAGTATTATGTGAGACTAATTTATACACATCATAAATGACATATGATTCATTTTAATAAATTATCAAGACAATATGAGCAAGTTTTCTTATTTTTCATTGAATGTAACATGTTTTGAACTAAATTGTCAATTTTAAACTCATAACAAGCACTTTGAGTTGCACTGGGAACACCGTTTATCCAATCGAAGTTTCTCTGATTCATACATATAAAAAATGAATTATGGATCATTTTACCAATTTATCAATACAATACAAATTTGTTTTCTCGGTTTAGAGTATATCACTTGTCTTTTTTACTAAAATTCCAATATTAAATAAAAAGTCACACTTGGAGTTATACCATTTACATTGTTTGTCTCATTGGGGTGAAACTAATCCATAAACATTAAAAAGGACTTATGTACTGTTTTAATAATGTATAATCAAATCCAAAATAATTTTCTCATTTTTTATAATGTCAATTGTGTATTTTTCTAATATATCATTTTAAACTGAGAATACGCACATTGAGTCATACTAGGCACATCATGTGACAATTTTACAGGAGACTAATTCTTACACAACACAAATGAATTATGAATACTTTTCCAAAATTATCAAGACAATCCATGTCTTTTTTCTCAGTTTTCAGTGAGGGAAAAACGTTTTGAAATAAATTGTTAATTTTATATTGATAATAGACACTTTGAGTCATATTAGGCACACCATGTATCAATTTTAGGTGAGGAAAATTCCTACACATCCTAGGTGAATTATAGATTTTTTCCCTAAAGTATCAAAACTATATGAATCCATTTTATTGGTTTTGAGTATTTAATGTACGTTTTCAAATAAAATTTCAATTTTAAACTAAAAACACACAATTTGAGTCATATTGGACACACCATGAATCAAATTGTGGTTTGGTTGATTCTTACAAGTCAAAAATGACTTATGGTTAATTTTCAAAAAGTATAAGATAAAAATTATAAGGAAATTAACTAAAAAGTAGATAAATGATGAGAAAATCAACTAAATAAGTAGTAGGCAGTCACCTATTCATGATTTTCGTATATATTCAAACACCAGGTATGTTTCCCATTTATTTATAAACAAATATATTTCCTCTTTTGAATATGAGTAATTTCTATAGTACTTGTAGTATTGGGAAAATATAAATAAATAAAGGACTACTAAATATTTTAAATGAACTCCAAATTATCTTCAAAAATACACTTTGGGGATGCTAGGTTTTTTATGGATTACGACATATTTTATAAATTTTCAGGCATAATAAACACAATATTTTCCACTTTTTTTCTTATAACACTATAGAAAGATTGATAAAAATAAATAATTTTATTTTATATATGTTTTTGTAGTGAAATAGTATTTTATATTCCCTAATAATTTTCCACTTATAGAAGTTGATAGGATCCTTCTTTTCATGGACTATCCTAATGCCAGGTTTTGATGATATTTAAACACCACTATATCATCACAAGATATTTATTAAAAAATATTATAAAATGTATAAAATTATTTTTAATTATAAAATGTTGAATTCAGTGTATTAAAAATTGATAATCATTAGTGGAATGTGTTGTCATATTTTTGGGTATCCAGACAATGAACGAAGAAAATATTTCTCTATAGTTTCCAAATTTACTACAATGAGTAACCAATTCTACCTAAAAAAATTACTATGTAATGAAATAAATGAAAATATATTTTATATGATTAAATTTTAGATTTTTATCCCTTAATCATGGGAATTAAGAATATTTTTTATCCTATAAGTTTTATTTCAATCATTTTGGCCAGTTTATCCTCTATTACATCAGTTTTCATTGGTTCCAATTTGTATTTTGGTATAGAATTACTATGAGGACTAAAGATTCCAAATTTATTTTCATAGATTTTTCTATTTTTATGGTATTAAAATATAATCTTGTAAAAATATGAGTATTATTCATTCATAATTATCATTGTATATCGGCTATTGGATAGATATATCATGAAAACAAAACTCATGTATACATTTACAACTGTGAATCTTATCCATTCATGCATGAGTATTTCCATTACATTATCAAGACCAATATATTATGTAATGGACTATATATTCCTTTTTTCTTCCCAATAATTTGTGGTCATAGCACCATTTTTTAATGTTGAATCTACATGAACCTTCAATGGTATTAAATGAGGAAGTTGAATAGGTAGGGTAAATGTACTTTATGCAGATATTTTTTAATTCATTGGTTGATCCTTTAGTTTTTTTATTCAATATTCCATTTCACCCCATTCCCTTTGTCAATCTGTAATAAAATTCATCAGTTCAAACCTTTTTAATTAATTAATAAATGTTTTTCATGAAAAATAAATTTGAAATGAATACCTCCTTTTCGATATGTTTTTTACAATACCTAATAGATATGCTATGAATGTCACAATATCTTGCTCGACCAAATGAATATATGCATCATCAAGTGGAATAGGTTGATCTGTGCTCGGCTCATGATCTATGTTAATCCCCACTCTCACATGACCTTTTGGAAGTCATATTTTTTATAGAATATCTCATTGGATATTGAATACTGTGTCCCTCTCAAAAAGGCAATGGATGGGTGTATATAAACATAAATCACAATCATTTTCACCATATAGAATATCAGTATAGGAAATGAATCATTGTCTTCTTGGTTAACATTTCATAGAAAAAATTATGAAAAATAATGATTACCAATTTTCTGAAATCTCTTTGAGGGGAATGGATCACCTCAAAGATGTTGGGGGTGGGGGGTCTTCACATAGTGGTTGTTGTTATGTTATTTATTATCTTTTATTTCTTTTAAAAACTCGTATTATGCCTTATAAAACTTTTAAATTTTTCTATATATATTTCTAGAACTAGGTGGTGAGACAGAGTGTGATTCTGAGGCTCGATGTACCTGGAAATAATTTTATAAAAATATTAAATATTTTTTATATTACTCACATTGAATTTCTTAAATAAAACATTATACCTCTTAAGTGGAAGCTTAGATCATAAATATAATACCATGTATGAGTATGGAACATGATTTTAACCCTAGGAATGACCTAAAATAAGTTAGCATGGGACGTTCAGACATCTTGACAGTTGGCGTAATGTTCAGTGGATAAATTAAATAATTAATTTAATTTAATTATTTATTTAACCTAACTAAAATATTTATAATATATTTCCATGGTTAATTTCCCAAGATTAGCCTCATAATCCTAGGATATCTGAGAGCTTATCCTTCCTCCTTCTATTGGAAAATTGCATCGGATGATGATGAAACTCTGGATCAAAGTAGATTGGGATGCAGTGAATGCAATGACTTCCTTCAATCATGGGTGAGAACATTATTTGAAGAAGAACAATAAAATCTATATGTAGGACCCATCAATTTCAGTTTTATGCCATTTTGATTAAATGGTTTGAGAAAATAAATCCCTTCTATTGACTTGCATTAATTGTGGATCATTGTCATTCTTCTATATACCAATTAAATTAGTTTTCATGTTTTTATAACCCATTTTTCTCCATTCTTGATCATTTTCCAAGAACAGTTGGAAATGATTGTTGAAAATCTATTGTTGTTCTTTTCTCCCACTTTTTCTTCACGTTATTCAACAGTAGGACCATATGATCTCGGTTTGACATTTTCAAGCATTACCAAGTCCAATAAAACCTCTAAAATCACAATGAATTGATGAATAAGGCATGGATCCATGAAACAAGGATAGATCTATGGTGTTTTCAGGTTGTGAAAGATCATTTTGATGATCAAAGATCAAATCATCATCAATGAAAGAAGCTGGATCATACACGATGTGAGGCGATGTGTTTTGGGATTTTTGAATTGGGTTTCCAACAACTAGAGGGATGAAATCATCCGGATGACACTAGATCGACTAATATCGAGTAGATATTGGACCAAAATTGAAGTGGAGAGGCTATATTTGAAGCATGGATCATGGATTTGGATTTATGAGCAAACCTACTACACGGTGTGTAATATGATAAACACATGGACTATAGTCCCTTGGCTATGGCAGCAGGGTTTTTAATAATTCGTAAGGATGGAACTGTGTGTTTCCCTCTTATACACTATGCACCTCATCCCCAAGTGGAAAAACCATGTGGTGGAACACATGGGAAGGAACCCGTGTGGGAGTACATGGCCAGGCTCATGGCCATGTAACAAAATACACAGACACGAGGTAAAGTACATAGACACAAGGTGGATACATGGACATGACCAAGAACATGGGAGGGACCCCAGGTTGCATGGTCACACCATGTATATCCCAAAAATGACATGTATACTTATATGGTTCTAGAACTGTGTTCCTCCAAGGAAATAACTAGGTGATGGAGCAGGACCATACACTTTGTGGGTCCCCTCACACGCCATGTACCCTTTAGATCATTATGATTAAACATCAACATTATGTATCTCCTACATTTGAACATAGATTTTGTCTTGTTTTTATCCAACCCTGAGTGTTTTTTCATGTATAATGATATGGTTCTCTCATTTTTGGATTGTGTGACATGATGTGTAATGTTTAAGGAATGGATCTTGGTTAGGTGATGCTCGATGATGGGAGTGATCAAGCGGGGTCACTAGAGGCTTACTGTATAGTGGAACACCCAATCAACTTGGGAATGGATCCTCTAAAACTAATTACCATGTGGAAAACCCCAATTAGATAGGGAATAGGTCCACCATGACTTGAGTGGAACCCCCATGTCATACTAGGGTGTGGTTCCTCAACCTAGAGAGTGGAACCCCCATCAGTATGGGTGCAGGTCCTTTATAACTACTTATCGAGTGAAGCCCCTATCAGATATGGAATGTGTCCTAAATGACTAGAGTAGAGCCCCCCTGTCACACCAATTCACACGTCCTTGACCTATAGATTGGAACCCCTCATCAGCATTGGTGTGGGTCCTCTACAGTTACCAAGTGGAACCTCCTTATTCTATAGGGTGTGGGTCCTCGATGACCAAAGTGGAACCCCCTATCACACCAGGGCATGGGTCCTAAACCTATTGAGTAGAAACCCCATTACCTTGGGCATGGTCCCTCTACCTACCGTGTGGAACCCCCTATCAGATAGGGTATGGGTCCTCATGATAGTAGAGTGGAACCCCCCAGTCATCATTGGGCATTGGTCCTCTGTGAATATTTATATAGTGGAACCCCCTGACAGACTAGAGTGTGGGTCCTCTAAATAGAGATTTTGTCCCCTGAATTGGGTGGCACAGTGATGAGGCATGGACATTCACACTGTTACTTATAGGAAAACAGATGAGATATTGGGCATCATTGATGGAATTTATGAATTGTTGGTTACTCTTTTACTAAGAATGATCTATGAGATTGATATCCCCTTACTCTCTATTATAAGATTCTTTTACTAATAATAATATATATATATATATATTGTATACATAACTTTGGAATTGGTTACTCTCATTCCATGAAATGAGAAGATGTGCAAGGTATGCCACATGCTTTCTGTGTTTATCTTCTCCTGATTTGATGAGTTTACTATCTTACTATAGGCGGAAAAGACTCAACATACGGTTCATCTACACACCTTATTGGTCCCCTTGTGTTTGGATGATGATTCTTCCACTCTTGGTTTGGGTTGAGCTATTCTCTTTCACTGTATCCTTCTTTATTTTTTTTGTCTACAATATTTTTATTGGAATTGATTCTCTTACTCCCCGCCTTTATCTTTCAGGGCTTCCTACAAGGTATTTATTCCCTCACCCATGCATGGGATTTTCCTGCATGTATCTTGAATTATCAAGATGACGGACATGCCGATGTTGACTTTAGAGGAGCTTAGGGATACCTAGTACATTGGAATTGATATGGTGCTCATATCTTGGAGAATAGGAGATGGAATCTATTAGAATTTTACTTTCTAGTATTTTCAGGTTAGGATATATTTTTTGTTGGACATGTATTTTTCCTCCTTTACTTTTCAGTGTACAATACTGTACTCCTGCATTATCTATAGGTTTTACCTTAATAGTCATTTTGCAAGTATTTTTCTTTTTTAATTTTTACTCCCTATGTAATTATGCATCAAGATGGTTGTATTTGTTCACATAGGTACTTAAGAAAAGGCCTCCCCATGTTAGTTATGCCTTCAGAACTGGTCTCCAGCCCATGGCCTATGGAGGCGGCCTTGGGGTAGTTTTGGATTGAGCCCCATCTTGTTTGGGGTCATGAAAGACTGGTATCGAAGGTGGTTCAGTCATTGGAATGGTGTTTTGAGTAATCCTCTTAAAATTATTTGGTTGGGATTAGGGACAAAAATTCAATTTTTCTCAAGTGCGGCTCTTAGGCTAGGGAATATAGTGATGGTGTGGGAAGCTTATGTATCCATTCACCAGGACCTTGACTACCTTCATTTTGAATCGGCATACTTTGACAGTGGTTGTAGGGATAAATGGTACATGCATCATATTTGATTGAGTCTTCTACAATTTTTATTGAGTGTTTCCCCATTGTTTATATATATATATATATATATATGATTGTGTGTGTGTGTTCTGATTTGATTGTGGTACACCTTGATTAAATTTCAGGATGCCTCCATGATGAAAGCCATCCAGGATACCAGTTTTGGATCATGATGATGATCTAATGACTGATGAGGCCTCAGTTTAGGGTCTATCCTATGAGATTATTTCTCTAATTGGTTAGGTAATAGCACCACCCCCTATCAAGTGGTAAACAATACTAGTCTATTAGGCTAGGGATGCACGTAGGCCCAGCACACTCCACGAGTTCCAGCACTAGAGGCGGTTGAGGTTCCGTGGATAGCCAGATAGTTAGGTAGCATAGGATTTTCTAGAATAAGTGTTCAATGCCTTTATGATCATATAGAAATCAAGGTATTAGGTGGTTTCACTGGTTGTTAGCCTTTTCCATGGAGCATCTAGGCGATGGTGAATTATTGTTACTCAGATTCGCGATGAGTCGACACTCTCATGGTCTGACTTCCAGTAGCTATTATGTGATGAGTAATACCCCTCCTTACAATCAGTTTGGATTTAGGATCTTGTGTAGCTACTATAGGAAGGGATGAAAGTGGTTTATTACGCACTGAGGTTCACAAACCTTACTTGGTACTCCTTTGACATGATCTGAGACAACCACTTTTGAGCACAGAAGTTTGATCATGGACTCTAGAGATAGATCTATGCAAGTGTGGTGCCCTTGTGAATCCCCACATATGACAGGGGTACTACAATGATCACTAGTGATAAAGATATTTTTATCAAAGCTATGGTAGAAATTAGGATGTGGTAGTGGGTGTCACACAGCTGAGTCATCTGCATTAGCTAGCAAACATTATAAAACAAGATCTCAACATAGAAGAACTCATCGTGATCAAACTCAGACATGTTGTTAGGGAGAGTGTAGAACACCAGGAAATCATGAAGTAGTTCGGTGTTGTACTTGTGATCAGTAAGGTCACGTGGAGTGAAAAAACCTAACTGGACATGCATGAAACATATGTGGATATCTAACAGAATTCCACAACATTGGCATCACCTTGATCAGGGTTCTACTAGGTGAGGGAAGGGTGGTCCTTGGGTAGGAATAGCTGGAAGTGGAGCATGAGGAGCTATGGGTGGTGGAAGATTCAATGAGATACTTCCACCACCTTCCCTAGGTATCCCATGTTAGGCTCAGGGAGTTGGTGTTTGGGGACACATATAGGTGTAGGCTTTGGAGGTTTTTGACCATGTAGCACATGAGATGATTTGAGGTATGATCTGCATGTCTTTTAATCTTTCCTCGGTCTTAGTAGACACAAGTTCCAATCATTCATTCATCTCTATACTCTTCGTTGTATGGATAGATATTCCAGTTGAGATGCTATCCTAGAATCTTTATCTTGATGTTTTTAGGGAACACTTATTCTATATCATTTATCTACTAGTTGTGCGATCTATTTCTTGGTATAGGTAGGTTCACAGTAGTCCTTTTAGTCATCATGATAGAACACTATGACAACATCTGAGGTATGGATTGGTTTTCCATAGTTTGAGCCCAAATTGAATTTCACCACAGATGAGTCAAATGCCTTTGCATTGATGGGATGAGATTCACCTTTATGGGAAAGATAGATCTCATGGTGGGACAAGTGAGTTCTTTGAGAAGGAAGATATAGCCCATCACCTATTATTTATTGAATATATCCATTGGTTTAGAAGTCTCTTCCGGAATCTGGATTTCTTTTATTTTGGAGGATTATATGGATTTCTTCCCCGAGGAAATTTTGGGACTACTAAAAAGGTGGGAGTTGGATTTTTTCATAAATATAAATCCTGATATCACCCTGATATATTCTACAACATATCAAATAGCCCCTACTAGGATTATATCACTACGGTTGCAGTTGGAGAACATTCTAGAGAAGGGTTTCATCATACCCAATGTGTCCCCCTAGGAAAATATAGTGTTGTTTGTGAAAAAGGAGGAGGAGAGCATGCAACTTTTCATGGATTATCATATTATGAACTAGACAATGATAAATTATAAGTACCTCTTTCCAAGTACTAATGAACTATTTGACTAGTTGTGAGGTCTATGATGGTTCTTAATGATAGATATCCAGTCTAGCTACCGCCAGTTGAGGGTTTGTGAGGCTGATATTCCAAAGTAGGAATTTTGATATCACTATAGACACTATGAGTTCTTATTTATGTCCCTTGCTGAGAGAAATTCCCCCACCATTTTTGTGGATTTTATGAACCATGTATTTTAGTCATATATGGACTAGTTTTTTGTCTTCATTTACAATATACTCATCTACTCTAATCGTAGGAGGGAACATTCATAGAACTTGATGTTAGTTAGGGATTTTCTTCGAGACCTACAGATTTATAGAAACCTCTCAAAGTGTTAGTTCTAGATTCATGAGGTTCATTTTTAGTGAATGTCATATTTGAACATGGTTTAGCCATGGACCCAGGGAAGTCCAGTACAGTTCTTGCTTGGGATCCGACTAAGAGAATGTTAGAGGTGCAGTGATTTCTTGGTTTGTTGGGGTACTATATGAGTTTTATGGAAGACTTCTCTAGGACCATATCCCCTTTGACCGACATGATGTGGAAAGGGTAGTCATTTACCAGGTCTGATCAGTGATAGAGGGCCTTCGAGGAATTGAGGTTGAAGCTAATGAGTGCTCCTGTGTTGAGACTACCAGAGGAGGGAATAGAGTACAAAGTATATTGCGATGCCTCAGGAGATGGTATCAATTGTGTGTTGATGTAGTGGAAGGAATTTATCATATATATGTTGAGTTAGTTGATACCCCATGATCATATCTATAAAACTAACAAACTAGAGCTGGTTGTGGTATTCTTTTCCCTGAGGATGTGGAGGCACTACCTTATGGGAGATCACTTTATGGTTTACTCAGACCATCATAGTGTTATCTACATCTTCCCATAGAGATAATTTCTCTTGAGAGAATGATTTTGGCTGGAGTTCTTGTAGGACTATAACATTGACATATTCTATACTCTAGGGAAGCGAAATGTAGTAGCATATTCCCTTAGAAGGAAGCTTCAGGCTCGCATTGTGTAAGAGGCTTCTGAGTAATTGGCCTCCTTGTAGTTGACCATAGTAGAGCAGGATGGTACAAATCTTCTGTAGTCAATGGTGGTTACTCCTTTGCTTCTCAATCATGTTAGAGATTCATAATTTAGACATATCTATTGTGGGGATTTAAGTGACCAAATATCCATGGGGGATTCACCATATGGATATTATAAAGGAGGGAATCACTTCAACATTTTCCAGGTATGGACAGTAGTTCCATTCATGCTGCGGGAGGAAGTGATACGAGAGTTACACACTTCTCTCCTAACTATACATCATGGTGTAGTGAAGATGTATAGTGACCATTAGTAGTAGTTTTGGTGGTCTGTCATAAGATAGAGTATTGCAAATTTTGTCTCTAGTTTCCTCACCTATCTGTAGGTGATGTCTGAGAACCACGTTTTGACATGTTTGTTGTAGCCCCTTGAGATTCTGAAGTGGAAGTGGGATGACATATCCATAGACTTTGTGATAGTGATTCCACACATAGATAAGCTACATTACACTATTTGGTCGATAGTGGACTTACCCACAATGTTGAAAAACTTCCTTGCAATCACGGAGAAGATTTTAGGTGAGATTTTAGGGTACATGTACATACGGGAGATCATTTTCCTTCATGGGGTTCCCTCAATGATTGTCTCCAATCATGACATGCAGTTTATGTCACAATTGTTGAGAGGCTTGATAGAGTTATTTGAGAACCAAATGAGGATGACTAAATCATTTCACCCCCATATGGATGTGCATACCAATAACATTATCTAGGTGTTGGAGGATATGTTGAATTATTTCAAGATAGACTTTATTCAGATTTGAGAGGATCACTTTCCCTTGATAGAGTTTGCATACAATAATAGCTACCAGTTTACAATCAGCATGGAACCTTTTGGGTCCCTGAATGGGAGACCCTACAGGTCACCCTTTTTCTAGAAAGATATTGAAGGGACATCAATTATGGGTCTAGAGTTAGTGTAGGAAATGATTGTGAAGGTATAGGTCATCCAATAGCGGAGGATGATAGCTCAGAGAAGGCATAAATCATATACAGATCACCATCATAAGACATTGGAGTTCAATAAGGGAGACCACATTTTCCTAAGAGTCTTCCCATGATGGGGATTGTAGAGGTTTGGCCAGAGATGTAAGCAATACCTAAGGTATATCAGGTCGTTTGAGATCTTGCAGAGGGTTGGAGAGGTTTCTTACCTTTTTTCTCTACACCCAAAACTTCAGTGGGTGCACAATATATTCAATGTATCATATCTTAGGAGATATGTACATGACCCTATGCACATCATCGAATAGGGAGATATAGGTATCTAGGATGGAGCTACCTTTCCATAGCTGTAACACCCGAGACTTTTATGTTATAAATTATCAAAGGAATCTTTTTCTACACAACACTTGCTTGACTTGCTTTACACGCAATCGCGACCTTCCTCGATAGCTTGCGTCGTACGCAATACCGAGTTTCACTAAACAACAATATGCTATTAAAACTAGCCGTTATGAATAGTAATAACCATTTTTTGAAATTTTATAAATTTTATTTTTCAAAATGGACTTCATTTTTGGACTCAGAATATCGAAATTAGCCTAGGGTGAAATTTTGGTATTTTTCTGAAAACTTTCAATTTTTGATGAATAGTGAAACCACTAAGTGGTAGGTTAAAAAACTGAATTTTGCATAAAACATAATTTTACCGCTTCTGTGAATGGAATTTCGAAAATCCGAGAGACACGGTTAATATCAAGGACTAAAATGTGGTTCAATGAGATAAAAATAATTTTTTGGTGAATAGTAACTTTTTACTTTTTTTTACCGCGGTTAATAGTAAATAGGGTAACTAAGGGTAAATATGATATTAATATTACCCTAACACATGTCCTAATTCTATTGGACAAGTGTAATTCGACCAAAAACAAACTTAGGAATAAAATATGACCATTTAGGCCCACTTGGATTAGATTAGGACATTTATTATTAATTTATTTAAAGAAGGGTTAAAATAGTTAAAATCAAAGTTTAATAAGTAAATCATTTTTAATATGGGGTTATACATAAGATAAATTCGATTTTAAATATTCATTAGAAAGCTAAAAAGATTTCCTACATTTTGGTATTTTATTTGTAATTTTTATACATCAAATAATTTAATTTATTTATGACAAAACGATGATGCAGTAATTATCTTATTAATGAAATATTGACATAATTGATGTTATAAACACCAAAATAAATGTAATTTGAGACTTTTTATGAATTACACTAATTTTCTAGGTTAATATGACATATTAGTGTTGATTTAATCAACTTGGTTCGAACATTTAATTCTGTTATGACTTTCACAAAAATCATATATCAAATAGTGTCAAAATTGACACAAAATAGTTTTTAAATCAAATATTATATTATTAATTGTTATTTTATTCCTAAAAATCTAAGGTTCGGCCAAATGACTTAGATAAGGATATATATATTAATAATAAACAATTTGGGGTTCGTTTGGCATGTTATAGTAAGTGTATTAACCATATAGTGAAAGAAAACAAAAAAGACATGGTAAAAGTTAAATTATTTAACTTAATGTTAAATCTAAATGATAAGGTTAAAATAGGAACCTAAACTTGTCTAAATTCTATTGGATGAGAGGATTTCGACCCTTCCCCACCTTAGCTTCGAAATAAGACCCTTTGGAACCATTATAAACCGATTTTGACTTTAATATAAAATAATATTTTGAGATATTCCTAAGGTGCCCCTCTCCTCCCTTATAAAAGGGCACCTCCTCCCCCTCCTCCTCACACCAAATTGAGCACTCAAGCTCGGCCAACCCCTGCCATTTTCTCCTCTCCACTTCCCTAGAATAATCCTAGAGGTCCTGGTCTTCTCCAAAGACCAATCTTATTTCCTTAAGTGGAGGATTCAAAGAGGCGTTCCAAAGAAGAGGTAATATCCATTACCGATCTTTTCAATTTCTTTCTTCTTCAACTTTTTCTTCTTTAGTTGTTTCATGATAAAGTAATAACATCAGTATTACATACATACTGGTATGTTATTATAAATATGAAACAACCCTAATTCACCTTCTATCCATCCTACGGAAAAATGAAATCACCACGCGTGCGTACGTACGGAATACCGTCTCCACGCCGTGGTGTAATCTATTTTCCACCATCACCTTACAAGGATGGTTATAATGGTGTAATGAGTAACTAAATATGATTATTATGAATTAATATTGATACTGAAATAATATATATATACTCCAATACAATTCCACGATCATAGGAATGATATCATCACTCGTGCGTACGTACGGAATGCCGTCTCCACGATGTGATGCGACTCGTTCTACATGATCTTCATTTCATAATGATTATATAAATGAATTGAATGAATGAATATGGTATATAATACACTAATACCATTCTGGAAATGAATTATCTATAACCTAAAGATAAGAATAAGAATTTATTCGACAAAACACGCATAAGAACAAAAAGTTATAAAGACCCGAGTAACAAGTAACAATGAAATATTACTAACAAGAAGCTAATAATATGACCATATATGATATCATATAAATATGTATGATTCTGGAATAAGTCAATAACATTATTTAAACCATTATACAGGAGCTTCGGACACGTACAAAGCTAATCGGACCTAAGGTAAGGGAAATATCACAATCTCATTTTTATCCGAGATTGTTTATTCGTAAGTATTTACTGGGGTGTATTTTATCATCCACATCCATGTTCCCTCAATATGTAATATTGTTTCCATCCACTTGAAATAGTTTAAATCCAATTTTACCATTAGGTGAGTTTTCAGTAAAGAATATGAAAGGAATCTTTTGTCGTTTTTCCGTACGAGTTACTTTTTGACTTTTCCGACAAAAGTACGAAGAATGTTTTTTTTTAACTTATACGGCATGAATGGATTTTTAAAACATTACTTCAAAGAAGCTTCCTTTACAAGTTTTCAAGTTTATTTTTAATCAACTTATTTTATTTTAAAGTTGTATGACATGTTATGAAAGGAAAAATGTTTTTGAAGAAGAAAGGATATTTTCCTCAAGAATTCAATTCAAGTGTTTTATCAAAATTATTTTCCATCTAAGATAATAAAGGGTTCTGTTTCTATCCATATTTTTACATTGGTTTGACTATGTTGTGATGGAATTATGTTTATGAATTCCTTTATCTTATATGAATTGATTTATGATGTTTCAAGAATCCCATTTTTGTTTCATGTGTTATGCGATGATGTATGTTTTATGATTATGTGGCACACATAAGAAAGGATTCATTATAAGATGGGTGGGACCTATATCTCCCTCCAATGCATTGGGTAAAGATTTTATATCTCATGAGATAGACATGGCTGGAACGGAAGGTTATTTCGGTTCAGTGATACAGGACTGAAACGAGGAGTGAACTCGGTTCAGAAAGGGACTTTGTCCACTAAGATAGTCTTGGCAATGAGTCATGACTAACAAGAAATGATTTTCCATGATTATGTGTGCATGCCACAAAGTTTCAAGTTTTATGTTATGATTATGAGGATCTCATTTTCACTTCTATGATTTATTCCATGTTAAGATATTATGATCTCTTTTGCAGGTTTTGATTTTCAAAAAGATATGATATGATTTTTATTTCCTTTATTTGCCCTTGCTGAGCATTTGAGCTCACCCTTTTATGTTTTCTTTTCCCCAGGTCAGGAAGATGGATATTAAGTAGAATATGCTAAAAGGGACCCTAGATATGATGAAATAAATGGGAGACACTGTAGAAGATTTATGAACCAGTTGTTTATGTTTCCCAGTTTCTAAAGACACTATACCTATACGGTCCTTTGTGGTTTTGTCATATGTTGTAATAAGTGTGCTTCAATATTGAAGTATTAACAATGTATGTAAAGTATGGGTCGTTAGAGTTGGTATCAGAGGAAAGGTATAGTCAACCTTTGGAAACTAGGATGTGAAAGCCTTAGTAAGAACCCTAAGGATAAGCCTAAGCATAGAAGACAATCTTAGTGTTTTAGAAATGGCCTTGAATAACCTAGGATAAGACCATAAGCATGAAAATTTTATTCTTGAATTATGTGGTTTCTTATTATAATTAGTGTTGCTCACACTATTCTTCTTGGTTTTAGTCAATGGCTGGAACCCGAAGGAACCGTGTTAAAACGGAATGCGATGGGCAATGCAATGATTGTCCCCCTGAGCAACCAAACGATATGGGAGCTGGAATGCAAAATCTTGTATCCATGCTCACACAACTTTCTCAAGCTATGAATCATGCAGGATTTCCAAACGAGCAAAGGAGGGAGCAACATTCTGTTGAATCCTTCATGAGGCAGCGTCCACCTTCTTTCAGCGGGTCTACTGATCCATTAGTTTCTGAACAATGGATTAATACTATTGAAAAGATATTTTCAGTTCTTCAATGTTCTGAGCATGATAAAGTCATCCTAGCAGTGTACCGTTTGGAAGGAGATGCTGATCAATGGTGGAATCTTGTTAAGAATACGAGGCAAAGGGATGAAATTGAGTCTATGGAATGGGACGAGTTCAAGAACTTATTTTTCAATAAGTACTTCCCTCGTATTCTCCGAACAAAGATGGAGAAAGAGTTTCTTGAACTGAAGCAAAGGGATGATGAATCTGTTGGTACCTATGAAGCAAATTTTACAAGACTTGCAAGGTATGCTTCTGGTATTATTATCCAACCTGAGAGTAAGATTGATCGATTCTTTAGTGGCTTAAAACCAAGTCTTCGAAGGGCGTTAGCCATAAGGGACTTCAATAGCTACGAGGAAATCGTTCGATGTGCTCTCAAAGTCGAGATGGAGATTGGAGTAACCCATCAGTCACATGGGTTTGATAAGAAGAGGAAGATGGAATTCAAAGGAAACTCTAAAGAGCACACTGAAAAGAAGATGAACTTTCCATTATGCTCAAAGTGTGGAAAGAAACATGGAGGGAGTTGTCTTAAAGGGACAAGTAAATGTTTTAAATGTGGAAAGGAAGGCCATCGGGCATTTGAATGCCGTGATAATGGGAAGAAGATGTCTAATGATTCAAACAAAGGAAGGGATACACAGAATGATCCTACTACACTTCAATGTTTCAAGTGCAAGGAGATGGGGCATTATGCCAATCAATGCCCAAATCCAAGGGTTGATGATGATGGTCGACGTCAACAAAATCTCAAGGCTAAAGACAAAGGAAAGTCACATGCAATTTCTATCAGCGATGTGGAGTACGATAACGAAGTGGTGAAAGGTACACTTACCGTCCACTCTAAAGTAGCAAATGTTTTATTTGATTCTGGATCCACCCACTCTTTTATTTCTAAAGAATTTTCTAAGGGTATCACCGTATTACCTCAACAATTAGATGTTGAGTTATCTGTGACAACACCTAATGGCACATCAGTCGCATCAAAAGTTTATAATTCTTCTCCGATCGAAGTTTGTGGGAAAGTGCTTCCTGCAAATCTTGTGATCCTTCCTTTAGTGGAATTTGATGTGATTCTTGGCATGGATTGGCTTTCTCTACATGGAGCTCATATCAATTTCCAAAGAAGGGAAGTCACATTTCATATTCCAGATCAATCTACGATCGTCTATCAATGCAAGGATGAACATAACCTTCCAGTGGAAATTTCTTCCATGTTATGGGTATTGATTCCACTAAATGAAGGTTATTTATCTCAAATGGTTGGTGAGAAACTCACGATTAAGAATATTCCCATCGTACGGGAGTTTGATGATGTCTTTCCGGAGGAATTACCGGGTCTTCCACCAAATCGTGAAGTTGAGTTTTCAATAGAACTCGTACCGGGTGCTTTGCCTATTTCAAAGACACCTTATAGAATGGCCCCAATTGAGTTGCAGGAATTGAAGAAGCAACTCCAAGAGAATCTTGATAAGGGATTCATACGCCCTAGTGCGTCACCTTGGGGAGCACCTGTTCTTTTTGTTAAGAAGAAAGATGGATCAATGAGACTCTGCATTGATTATCGAGAACTTAACAAGATCACTATCAAGAACAAATATCCTCTCCCACGCATTGATGACTTATTTGACCAACTACGCGGAGCTCAATACTTTTCCAAGATTGATCTTCGTTCAGGGTATCATCAATTAAGGGTCAAAAGGGAGGATATACCAAAGACGGCTTTCCGTACAAGGTATGGACACTATGAATTTATAGTGATGCCATTTGGTCTTACTAATGCCCCTGCTATCTTCATGGATCTAATGAATAGAGTCTTTAGAGACTATCTTGATCAATTTGTGGTAGTCTTTATAGACGATATTCTTGTCTATTCAAAGAGCAAGGAAGAGCATGAAGATCACTTGAGAATTATATTGAAGACCCTGAGAAAGGAGAAGCTTTATGCCAAATTTACCAAGTGTGCATTTTGGCTTCAAAAAGTTGCATTTTTGGGTCATATAATCTCAAAAGAGGGGATATCGGTGGATCCAGCAAAAACAGAGGTTATCGAAAGATGGTCGAGACCAACAACAGTAACTGAGATCCGAAGTTTTCTTGGTTTGGCTGGATATTATCGACGTTTTGTAAAAGATTTTTCAAGATTATCTAATCCACTCACCAAGTTGACTCGGAAAGGAGTTAAGTTTGTCTGGACAGAGGAATGTGAAGAGAATTTCAAGGAGTTGAAAAGAAGGTTATCCAGTGCACCTGTGCTCACACTGCCTTGTAGTGGAGAAAGGTTTGTGATCTACAGTGATGCATCCAAGAAGGGATTGGGGTGTGTTCTTATGCAAAATGATATGGTGATAGCTTATGCCTCACGACAGTTGAAAATCCATGAGCAAAATTACCCAACACATGATTTGGAGTTGGCTGCGGTAATCTTTGCATTAAAGATTTGGAGGCATTACCTTTATGGTGAAAGGTGTGATATTTATACTGATCATAAAAGTTTAAATTATATTTTCACACAAAAGGAGTTGAACATGCGTCAAAGAAGATGGTTGGAGCTGATTAAGGATTACGACTGCTCAATCCATTACCACCCTGGGAAAGCAAACAAGGTGGCAGATGCATTAAGTCGACAAGACCATGCTAGTTTATCCATGATGAGGGTCACAAAAGATCCAATATTTATGGATTTACAAAGGATGGATCTTGGAATTATAATGGAAGGGGAAAATCTTATCTTTCTCAAATGAATGTTCAACCATCTATACATGTGAAGATTAAAGAGGCACAGAAAGAAGATGTCGAGTTACAAAAGAAGGTGAGAAATGTTCCTGAATTCAACCTTGATTGTGATGGGATAATAAAGTTCAGGAATCGGGTTTGCGTTCCTCCCATCCCTGAATTAAAGAAGGAGCTGCTGGATGAGGCTCATAGTTCATCATTCTCTATTCATCCTGGAAGCACGAAGATGTATAGGGACCTGAAAGAATACTTCTGGTGGGATGGCATGAAAAGAGATGTTGCTGAATATGTCTCTCGATGCCTGGTTTGTCAACAAGTTAAAGCTGAGAGACAAAAGTCTAAGGGGATGTTACAACCATTACCCATACCCGAATGGAAATGGGAAAACATCACTATGGACTTTGTCACAGGACTTCCTAAAACATCCAAAGGCAATAATGCTATCTGGGTCATAGTTGATCGTCTTACAAAGTCTGCACACTTCATTGCTATTAGAGAGGATTTCTCTCTAGATCAGCTTGCCAGGATATATGTAAAGGAAGTGGTAAGATTGCATGGAGTACCACTTTCTATTATATCTGATCGGGATCCGAGATTTACCTCGAAGTTCTGGCGAAGTCTTCAGCATACTCTGGATACAGAGTTGAGTTTCAGCACTGCTTATCATCCCCAGACAGACGGTCAATCTGAGAGAACAATTCAAACCCTTGAAGACATGTTGAGAGCTTGCTCTACGGATTTCAAAGGAGGTTGGGATCAACACCTACCTTTGGTAGAATTTTCTTATAATAATAGCTTTCACTCCAGTATTCAGATGGCTCCTTATGAAGCTCTCTATGGAAAGAAATGCAGGACTCCAACTTGCTGGGATGAAGTTGGGGAAAGAAAGCTATTAGGACCTGATCTCGTTGATGAAATGGCAGAAAAGGTCAGATCTATTCAACAACACATAAGAGCAGCTCAGAGTCGACAGAAAAGCTATGCCGACAACCGAAGAAAAGATCTAGAGTTTGAAGTGGGTGATAAAGTGTTCTTACGAATATCTCCCTGGAAGAGGGTTATGAGATTTGGAAAGAAGGGGAAGTTGAGCCCTAGATATATCGGTCCTTTCGAAATACTGGATCGTGTTGGGAAGGTAGCTTACCGATTGGCGCTTCCACCGAATCTCTCTCAAGTTCACGATGTGTTCCATGTATCTCTCCTGAGAAAGTACATACCAGATCCTTCACATGTACTCAGCTCAGAAGTTGTACCGCTGGAGCAAGATCTTTCTTATGAAGAACAACCGATAGAGATTCTGGATCGTAGCGAAAAAGTCCTACGAAACAAGACCACTCGCTTGGTGAAAGTTTTATGGAGGAACCACCAACTTGAAGAAGCTACATGGGAGCTTGAGGAAATGATGAGGGAGAAGTATCCTCATCTGTTTGTTACAAAGTGACGAATTTCGAGGGCGAAATTCTTTTTAAGGGGGGTAGAATGTAACACCCGAGACTTTTATGTTATAAATTATCAAAGGAATATTTTTCTACACAACACTTTCTTGACTTGCTTTACACGCAATCGCGACCTTCCTCGATAGCTTGCGTCGTACGCAATACCGAGTTTCACTAAACAACAATATGCTATTAAAACTAGCCGTTATGAATAGTAATAACCACTTTTTGAAATTTTATAAATTTTATTTTTCAAAATGGACTTCATTTTTGGACTCAGAATATCGAAATTATCCTAGGGTGAAATTTTGGTATTTTTCTGAAAACTTTCAATTTTTGATGAATAGTGAAACCACTAAGTGGTAGGTTAAAAAACTGAATTTTGCATAAAACTTAATTTTACCGCTTCTGTGAATGGAATTTCGAAAATCCGAGAGACACGGTTAATATCAAGGACTAAAATGTGGTTCAATGAGATAAAAATAATTTTTTGGTGAATAGTAACTTTTTACTTTTTTTTACCGCGGTTAATAGTAAATAGGGTAACTAAGGGTAAATATGATATTAATATTACCCTAACACATGTCCTAATTCTATTGGACAAGTGTAATTCGACCAAAAACAAACTTAGGAATAAAATATGACCATTTAGGCCCACTTGGATTAGATTAGGACATTTATTATTAATTTATTTAAAGAAGGGTTAAAATAGTTAAAATCAAAGTTTAATAAGTAAATCATTTTTAATATGGGGTTATACATAAGATAAATTCGATTTTAAATATTCATTAGAAAGATAAAAAGATTTCCTACATTTTGGTATTTTATTTGTAATTTTTAGACATCAAATAATTTAATTTATTTATGACACAACGATGATGCAGTAATTATCTTATTAATGAAATATTGACATAATTGATGTTATAAACACCAAAATAAATGTAATTTGAGACTTTTTATGAATTACACTAATTTTCTAGGTTAATATGACATATTAGTGTTGATTTAATCAACTTGGTTCGAACATTTAATTCTGTTATGACTTTCACAAAAATCATATATCAAATAGTGTCAAAATTGACACAAAATAGTGTTTAAATCAAATATTATATTATTAATTGTTATTTTATTCCTAAAAATCTAAGGTTCGGCCAAATGACTTAGATAAGGATATATATATTAATAATAAACAATTTGGGGTTCGTTTGGCATGTTATAGTAAGTGTATTAACCATATAGTGAAAGAAAACAAAAAAGACATGGTAAAAGTTAAATTATTTAACTTAATGTTAAATCTAAATGATAAGGTTAAAATAGGAACCTAAACTTGTCTAAATTCTATTGGATGAGAGGATTTCGACCCTTCCCCACCTTAGCTTCGAAATAAGACCCTTTGGAACCATTATAAACCGATTTTGACTTTAATATAAAATAATATTTTGAGATATTCCTAAGGTGCCCCTCTCCTCCCTTATAAAAGGGCACCTCCTCCCCCTCCTCCTCACACCAAATTGAGCACTCAAGCTCGGCCAACCCCTGCCATTTTCTCCTCTCCACTTCCCTAGAATAATCCTAGAGGTCCTGGTCTTCTCCAAAGACCAATCTTATTTCCTTAAGTGGAGGATTCAAAGAGGCGTTCCAAAGAAGAGGTAATATCCATTACCGATCTTTTCAATTTCTTTCTTCTTCAACTTTTTCTTCTTTAGTTGTTTCATGATAAAGTAATAACATCAGTATTACATACATACTGGTATGTTATTATAAATATGAAACAACCCTAATTCACCTTCTATCCATCCTACGGAAAAATGAAATCACCACGCGTGCGTACGTACGGAATACCGTCTCCACGCCGTGGTGTAATCTATTTTCCACCATCACCTTACAAGGATGGTTATAATGGTGTAATGAGTAACTAAATATGATTATTATGAATTAATATTGATACTGAAATAATATATATATACTCCAATACAATTCCACGATCATAGGAATGATATCATCACTCGTGCGTACGTACGGAATGCCGTCTCCACGATGTGATGCGACTCGTTCTACATGATCTTCATTTCATAATGATTATATAAATGAATTGAATGAATGAATATGGTATATAATACACTAATACCATTCTGGAAATGAATTATCTATAACCTAAAGATAAGAATAAGAATTTATTCGACAAAACACGCATAAGAACAAAAAGTTATAAAGACCCGAGTAACAAGTAACAATGAAATATTACTAACAAGAAGCTAATAATATGACCATATATGATATCATATAAATATTTATGATTCTGGAATAAGTCAATAACATTATTTAAACCATTATACAGGAGCTTCGGACACGTACAAAGCTAATCGGACCTAAGGTAAGGGAAATATCACAATCTCATTTTTATCCGAGATTGTTTATTCGTAAGTATTTACTGGGGTGTATTTTATCATCCACATCCATGTTCCCTCAATATGTAATATTGTTTCCATCCACTTGAAATAGTTTAAATCCAATTTTACCATTAGGTGAGTTTTCAGTAAAGAATATGAAAGGAATCTTTTGTCGTTTTTCCGTACGAGGTACTTTTTGACTTTTCCGACAAAAGTACGAAGAATGTTTTTTTTTTAACTTATACGGCATGAATGGATTTTTAAAACATTACTTCAAAGAAGCTTCCTTTACAAGTTTTCAAGTTTATTTTTAATCAACTTCTTTTATTTTAAAGTTGTATGACATGTTATGAAAGGAAAAATGTTTTTGAAGAAGAAAGGATATTTTCCTCAAGAATTCAATTCAAGTGTTTTATCAAAATTATTTTCCATCTAAGATAATAAAGGGTTCTGTTTCTATCCATATTTTTACATTGGTTTGACTATGTTGTTATGGAATTATGTTTATGAATTCCTTTATCTTATATGAATTGATTTATGATGTTTCAAGAATCCCATTTTTGTTTCATGTGTTATGCGATGATGTATGTTTTATGATTATGTGGCACACATAAGAAAGGATTCATTATAAGATGGGTGGGACCTATATCTCCCTCCAATGCATTGGGTAAAGATTTTATATCTCATGAGATAGACATGGCTGGAACGGAAGGTTATTTCGGTTCAGTGATACAGGACTGAAACGAGGAGTGAACTCGGTTCAGAAAGGGACTTTGTCCACTAAGATAGTCTTGGCAATGAGTCATGACTAACAAGAAATGATTTTCCATGATTATGTGTGCATGCCACAAAGTTTCAAGTTTTATGTTATGATTATGAGGATCTCATTTTCACTTCTATGATTTATTCCATGTTAAGATATTATGATCTCTTTTGCAGGTTTTGATTTTCAAAAAGATATGATATGATTTTTATTTCCTTTATTTGCCCTTGCTGAGCATTTGAGCTCACCCTTTTATGTTTTCTTTTCCCCAGGTCAGGAAGATGGATATTAAGTAGAATATGCTAAAAGGGACCCTAGATATGATGAAATAAATGGGAGACACTGTAGAAGATTTATGAACCAGTTGTTTATGTTTCCCAGTTTCTAAAGACACTATACCTATACGGTCCTTTGTGGTTTTGTCATATGTTGTAATAAGTGTGCTTCAATATTGAAGTATTAACAACGTATGTAAAGTATGGGTCGTTAGAATAGCACCCAGTGGAAATTGAGGATTGGTAGGAGAGGACCCTGTGTGTATGGACCATATCCTTGTTCTGTATGTTGTGGTAGTACAATAATGTGAAGGAGAGTTTCTAGGAGTGGGAGATCCATATGTGGGCTCAGTATCACATGTTTTTTTCCCTCATTTAGAGGATGAAATGATTAATGGAGGTAATGATGCAGCTACCCAGTTTTTTCCTTCTAATACATTGAAATATTTCTATATATATAATTCCAGAGCTAGACGATGATAGGAAATGTGATTCCAAGGCCTAGTTTTTCGGGAATTATTTTCATAAAAACATTACATATATTTTATATTGTGCGAACACAATTTCTTAAGGAAAATGTGATAACTCTTAAACAGAATATTCAATTAGAAATTTGATACCATGATTGATTCTATAACGTGTTTTTTACCTTAGGAACAACCTAAAATTGGTTGGCACATGGATTTCAGATATCTCACTTGTTGACGGTACGTTCAATGGATAAAGGACTGTATTAATTAATTTAATTTATTTATTTATTTATCCTAAACAAAATATCCATAAGTATTATTCCATGTAAAATTGATTAGTATTAGCCTCATAATCTTAATATCATAGAGAGATTATCCTTATTTTTTTGTAGGATAGTAACATCAGATGATGATGAAACTCTGGATTAGAAGAGATTGAGAAGCAACAAATGAAAGGAATTGCTTCAATCATTGAAGAGTTTCTTCTTCAAAGATTAATGATCCAATTTTCAGGTAGGAATATTCAATTTTATGTTTACTCCCTTTTTATTAAATTCTTTGAGCATATTAATCCCTTCTAATGATCTGAACCAATGGCAGATCCTTAGCATACTCCTATGTATCGATTAAATTGGTTTTCTTGTTTTTCTAACCTGGTTTTCCACATTCTTGATCATTTTCCATGAATGCTTGTAAAATTATAGTTAAACATATATTCCTTTTCATTTTCCCCCTTTTTGTTCACATTATTCACTAGTAGGACCCTGTGGTCTTATTTCGATGTTGTCGAGAGGTATTGAGCCCGATTAGACCCCTGGAGTCACGATGAATCCAAGAACGAGGCATGGTTTGATGAAACAAGGATATATCTTGTATTTTGAGGGATTTATAAGATATTTTTGACAATGGTATATCGAATCATCATTGAAGGAAGAATAAGGAGCATGTGCGGTGTGAGGTGATGCGTGCATGAATTCGAGAAATGGGTTTCTGGCCACCAAAGGGATGAAATCTTCCAACTAATGATAGATCCACTAATCTCAGGCACTAATAAGTCTATAATCAAAGTCGAATGTCCATATTTTATGATCGGATAATTGATTTGGATTTCTAGAAAAATCATGAATACACTCTGTGTATTTGGATGAACACACGATGTGTAGCCCCTTGTATGTGGCTGATAGGGTTTCTGGAATTTTTAAGGATGGAATGACATGAAGACCTCATACATGTTGCATACCTCATCCCCGGGTGGATGATCCACATAGAGGAACACATGGGAAGGACACTGTGTGTGAGTATATGGACAAACACATGGTTATGTACCAAAGTACATGGAGATGGGGTAAAGTACATGTAAACTAGGTGGATAGATGACAAAGAACACGACGGGGACCCCAAGTGGCATGGGTGTGCCGTGTATTTCCCCTTCACACTATGCATACATAAACGATTATTGAACTGTGTACATCATGTGACATATCTAGGTGAAGGATTGGGTCCACACACCATGTGATTCCCCTCACACGTTATGTACCCCTTGGATTTTTTTGAGGAAATTTCATCCATTATAATATCCTTCGTTTGAACTCGAATTTTGGCCCACGAGTAGCCTATCCTATGTTTATTTCCATGTAGAACATGATGGTTCCCTCGATTGTGGTTTTCAGGGTGTGATGTGGAATGTTCTATGTAGGGAACTTGGTTAGGAGATGCTTGATGATAGTAGTTGTCTAGCAAGATCACCAGAGGATTCCTATAGAGTGGAACCCCCCATCAGCTTAGGTACAGGTCCTATACAACTACTTAATAAGTGGGAGCTCCTACCAGATAGGGTGTAGTCCCTCGATGACTGTAGTGTAACACCCTTATCACACTAGGTCATGGGTCCTCAACCCATATAGTGGAACCCTCCATCGTCTTTAGTAGAGGTCCTCTACAGCTACATAACGAGTGGGACCCCCTATAGGATAGGTCATGGATCCTCAATGACTAGAGTGGAACCCCCTATCACACCAAGTAATGGGTACCCTACCTATAGAGTGTAACCCACCATCATCATGGGTATATGTCCTCTATAGCTACATACTATGTGGAACCCCCTATTGGATAGGGCGCGAGTCCTCAAGGACTATAGTGGAACCCCCTATCTCACCAAGTCATGGTTCCTTGGCCAATAGAGTGAAACACCCCATAATAATGGTGATGGTTCATCTACATACTGATTCGAACCCCCTGTCATATTGGGTGTGGGTCTTTGTGACACTAGAGTGGAACCCACCATCAGCATTGGGCACAGGTCCTCTAAAAAAATTTACAGAGTGGAACCCCCCAAACGCACTAGGGTGCGGGTACTCTACATAGAGATTGTGGCCCCTTGACTTTGTGTCATAGTAATGAATCATGAGACTTCACATTGTTACTTATGGGAATAAACATGAGATGTTTGGAATCATTGGTGGACTTTTGGAACTGTTGGTGACTCTTCTTCATTTATGGATCTGTGAGATGGGGAACCCCTTACTCTCTTGTTTGGGCATCTTTGACTGCGCGTATATAAATACCTTATGTATCCATACCATTTTATTTTATTACTCTCTTTACATAATATAGGATAAAACATGGGTTATTACATGAACTTTCTATGTTTATATTATCATGGTTGGATTATTTTACTCCCCTTCTATTGGTGGGAAAGACTCGATGTGTATTTTATCTACACACAGTTTTGATTCCCTTATGTTGGGAAGAGGTTACATCCACTCTTGGTTTTGGTTGATCTATTCTATTACACTGTATCCTACTTTCTATTTGTTATCTATTGTTTTTTTCCTATTGTACCTCTTACTACTCCCCTTTATCTTTTGGGGAATCCTAATAGGTATGTATATACTCACCCATACACGGGATTTGTTCGTATGTGTTGTTTCTTATGTAGGAAACAGACAGGTCGGTAGTGAATTTAGAGGAGATTAGGGATACGTGGTACATTGGGCCTCATATAGTGGTCATAGTTTTGAGATTAGGAGTTGGGCTCTCTCAGAATTTTACATTCCTTTTTTATCAATTTGGGACATATTTCTATTTGGGTGTGTATGTTTTCCCCTTTAATTTTAATTTTACGCTATCATACACTTGTACTGTCTAGAGGTTTTACATGAATTACTATTTCCCCGGTATTTTTAATCATTTAATATTATTTCATCAACACTTCATCATTGAGATGGATGAGTATTGGAATGTAGCTACTTAGGAAAAGACCTCCCTATTTTAGTTATGCCTTCAGTGCTGGTCGTCATCCCATAGCTTATAGAGGCGGGCTTTGGGGAAGTTGAGGATTAAGCCACGACTTGAGTCGGGTCATGAAATTCCATCCCAAAACATTTTATAACAACTATATCTTCTAATTATGTTTTTCTTCTACATAATCTAATCATGCATACGAAACATAATTTTTTTATCTTTATCCCCCTATTCATTTTTTTCTCAATATATGTTCATGGTGGCACCCCCAAACCCACACCTCTAATGCCACCATAATATTATGGCCACATCAAGGCCACTGATAGCAGCTATTCATTAGGTACAATTAATAATGATTTTTATATCTAAGTATGATAAAAAAATATAGGAAAATAAGTAATTATTATTATATAATACAAATTAAAATAAACATTACACTTTATTAGGTCATAATTACACATGTTTACCACACTTCTTCTATGTTCTCATCTATTAGTATCCCTTATTTAGTTACACATGTATCCTTTTATAACATGTGATATGGGATGGAATTGGATTTTGATTTTGATTCATCTATATTAATACAAACAAATGAACATAATTAGGTTGTTATTTTATATCACATAAAAGTATTACGGTAGATTCAAAATATGTTTCAATTTTTTTCATGTGAAGCACACCCCATCCTTACTTTATGGTAGGGGTATGTTGTTTTTTATTCTAATTTCTTATTTTCAACACTCAATTTTTGTTTCATAAATTAATAATTCTTAATCAAAGTGATTAATACATGTCATGTATAGAAATGTATCACCAATCACAATGTACATGAAAAGATGACACCTCATGATAACCAATAAATGCATCACACACTTGTTGGTTTATCATGTGTTCATACATTTTTGTTGGGTTCAGGTTTATTTCTTCTTCAATATATTAGTTACTAAAATTTTTAATAATTATGTGAAAGCATGTTTGAGTCATTATAGAGATCATTAATAAAAATTTAATATGAGGTTCATCTACTAAAAATACACTATAAAATAGATACTGAAGAGTAAGTCAATGTTTCATTATTCTTTTTAGTAAAATAAAGAAATTACATCATAAGTTTACACTAATATATTCCCAAATCGGTGCCTTAAATGCGAGCACAACATTGTTCCATGAAACTGCTTCAATTGGAAGGCGCATGAGAGTGGTGAGCCAAATGTAACTACTGAACATGGACTTGTTGAGGTTAACGGGTTGGGCATATGCATTCCATCCAACCTTGAATTTTATTCCTTTTTTTCTCACCATAATAATTTTTTATAATGCCATCATGATATGATGCTCCATTTTTGACACTAGTTTTTCACCTTCTACCATTTCCATAGCATTAAAATTGTCAATATGTTTTATCTCTAGATTGGTATAATATTCATGTGTAAATGGCTTTTGTTCCTCTACATTAGGAGCACCAACATTTTGAGAAACTTGTTGTTCGTCATGATTGGGAGCATCGAAGTTAACAAAAGTCATTATCTACAGAAGTGGTTGAACATTTAATTTAGATTCTGTAAATGCGGTAGTGAATAGATATTAATATGAGGTAACTAAATGTATATTAAAAATATATAACCTGATTATTGAACTCTTTTTTTTATGTTTTAAAGGATTTAACCTCTCTATCTAGTATTAAAATCCCTTTAATTTATTCCCCTGTGACATACAAGAACTCCTCTACATTGGAACCACTACAAAATTACTATGATGTCCCAAGGAAAGGGCCATCCTTGGTTAAATTTACATCTGACCCTAAAGTATTTTTGGTTGATAATAGGACAATTTACCTCTTTCATTTTGTGGTATCTAAAACATAAAATACATTTACTTCCTATGATTCCATTATAAACTTTTCATCTCTGTACCCTTCCTTACTGAAATATAATTTCATGAAACCCAATTCATCTTTTTTAATATCACTCGTATTATCAAAAAAATTTCATTGAAATAATGGTACTTTTAATATTGTGTAATCAAACTCCCATATTTGTTTGATGATTCCAAAGTATGAAATATTCACATAAATTGGATTTCCTTCCATGGTACCAGATACAAGCATCACTTCAGCCACAAGTGTAACTCTACTATTTTCCATGGTAATATGTTAATAATGTTCATTTGTATAGAATATATAACCATTAATTATATGACCATTATAAGATAATTCATTCACACTTGGTCCTCTAGTTATCCATTGAAGTCGTACTAAAATTGAATCTAGATTTTTAGAGGACTCCTTAAAAATATGGTCTCAAAACCATCCCATAAATTGTTGGTTGTGTGTATTTTATATCCATCCTTCACCCCTTAATGAATTAAAAAGCCTAATAATTTCCTTATGGGTTACAACATATGGGGAAACCTCTAAACTGTTATGAAAAATATAAAGGTGGTCCTGCTCCCGATCTGTAATAGTGATTGTGACAACATCTATTCCAAAACTTCCTTCACCCAACCCCAACCTATAGTTTAGAGATTTTCATAGAACAACTCATTCCTCACTAGATTTATTGTCATTATAGAATTCAATAGATTCCCCAATTACATATCACTCCATAGTATAACTTTCTATCAAAATTTCATTTTTGACACACCCTTTAAAAATCTTTTATACCATTAAATTGTGTATATCCTTATATAATATACATGACCACATAGTCGAATATCTCTTACCAAGTGAACCATCAATCGAATCATTATACTAGGAATAACATCTCCAATTCACATAATATGATAGATATTTCATTTTCTGTAGTCAGAAATTTCATCGGGTCTACAACTTTATTGCATATATCATTGAAAAAATAAACATTTATTGGTTAATGTATGACAAATATTCTTGGAAAAAAATACAACATAAAGATTCATGCATTAGATATTACATCAAAACATGAAATTCATATTATTTCATACCCTTTAACTTTAAATCAGTTCATGAAATGATATTCTTGATATTTGAAAAATACACCTATGGAACCATTACATCATTCAAGAAGTTTCAAAACTAATATATATTCTACTTGGATGGAGTGTAAGAATTTGGAGGAATAAAAGTGTGATTTTAACCCCTCACTGGAGACAACTCTTCACGTATTACCATGTCAATAATATCCAACCTAGCCTTAATTCAATCCTTATTTTTTATTGGTGCAATTTGTAATGTTCTAATGACACTATAACAAACATTTTTTCTAGATGCTTGAAATATAGAAAAATCATGATGTTGAAACAATTCTAGTATACTAATTCAAAAAAAACTGATCTCTTTTTCCAACTAGATTTCACAAGGCTTTTGGAAAAGGTTTAGCAAAATCAGTGTCTATATTTTAATTTCAAAAATAGTTCATCACCTGTTAGTGGATATGGTGTAGTTTGTTCTTATAAACTCCCATAAAATGATCTCGTCCAATATTGGTACTCGTATAGTAAGGGTTGAAATATGTGATGTCATAGAAACACAGTCATAAATGAATGTTTCAACCTAATTGACTATGTATCTTGTTCACAAATGGGACACCCTGGAGTTACTCTAATGCAATATCTTGAAACAAATTTGTAAGAAATAATGTCATTTATCACCCTATACAACATCGATCTCAATGTGAAATCTTAATTTCGATATTAATCATACAACATAACACTAAAATCCTACAATAGTTTAAAATATTCAATCAATGGATCCAAATAAATATCAATATTATTACCAAGTTATTTTGGTCCTGATATAAGTAGATATAACATAATGTCTTTTCATTTCATGAATAATCATGGTGTAAAGTTATAATTTAGAAATATAGTCAGCCATGTACTGTGAGTGTTTATCAGAAAACAAAAAAAAATTCACACCATCTGTAGATAGCACAAGATGAAGGATTCTCGTCTCATTTCTAAATACAGGATATTTGTGATCCAAACTCTTCCACTAAGGTGAGTTTTCCAAGTGAAAAAGTTTCCCATCATTATTTTGTGTATCTATATGCCACATAAATTATCCTGATGTCTCCTCACTTCCATATAGGTTCCTAAACATTGTAATTATTGGGAAGTACTATGCGACTTTCATAGAACCTGATTCATCATTCTTGTATCGTGAAGAACCACACTTTGGGAAATTTTTATGTTATTATTGGTCCTTATAAAACTATATGCAGTCATTTGGAAAGTCATGTATTATTTTAGAGATAATACTCATTGAACATAGAATTATTATAGCATTATATGTTCTATAAGTAAGCTCGTTATCTTCTGGGATCATAACATTTAAGAAATCATGTAGTTTAGTAAAACTTGTGTCACTTCATCTATTTCTGGATTTTAAATTATACAACTCCATTATGGCTGACAATGTTGTATATTTAGTACAACCAGTGTACAATGGAATATTTTCACAACTCTATAACTACTCGATCAATTTTCCACAATCACAAAGTTCATCTTTAACTATCAATGATATTTCCTCAATACAATCTTCTTTAACATTCACACCTACAATCACATCTTTGAAATGGTCATCATTATTGTCTACACTTCTAATCATATGAGTTCATCCATAAAATGAAAGCATACCCCAATCACTATATACCTTTAGTTTTTACCCATGTTTAGTCCAACATTTATTACTTTGATCTATTCCTTGACAGATAATGTGTTCTTCAAACACCTATAAACTAATTAGTCCTGAATAACAACTGTGTAAAAATAGACAAAGGATTTGAGAAGGGTCATATGTATGATCTCTTATAAACATGATGAACTCTTTCACCCCATCATCACACTCTTTTTTCATAATATTGGAATCCATCCATTTTTTATTCATATCCATCCTATCTGATTCTGTAACAATAATATTTAAAAAAAATAAAGTGTAAAAACTATTTCATAGAAATAGTTCATCTTATGACTAAAATATTAGTGTAAGGTAATATTATTAATGGTTGTGATTTTAAATACATAAATTGGTTTAATTATGGTTATGATTTTACTAATGTGGGTTTTCCTTAATCTTATGTATATTATACGAACCTAATCTACCATCTCTTACAATAAATTCATGTCACAAGAGAGACTGATCCCCTATCAGAACCCAATGTAGAGGTGATCAACATATGAACTTTAAAAAAAGATGTTCTAGGGGGAGAAATGGATCATAAGTGACCACATGCCTTGATTATAGAATATTATTAAATTTTCAAGACAACAAAATTAGATAAACTTTAAAGTAATAATAATTTAATAAAATAAATTTTAATATTTAAAAAAAATTAAATAGAAGAGATTTCATATATTCATTAAAATCATTTACATTCTCCAAATATTTATTTACATGAAAAAATATAAATTTATAAATATTTTCAGAATATATTATAAATTATAAAATCTAAAATTAAATGGAAGAATTCTAATATATATATTTATATAGATTTATAATTTCTAATATATATATATATATATTATTTATAATTATAGTTATATAAATTGTATTGATTTTATAAAAAAATTATTAATTAATAATTATATTTAGAAATATTATTTTTAACATAAGTAAATAATTATTTTTCAAATTATATCATTACTTATATTAATCTATAATTATATTCATAAATAATTATATGTGTACATAAAAAATATTTAAAATATTCATTACATAATAAATATTAATTAATAATTTAAGTATTATAATAATATATATTATTTTTCACAATTAAATTACCAAAATTCTCAATATAAGCAGATTTTATAGATTAATTTAAATATTTAGAGTTTCCTTTTTTAATTATTGATTTATATATTTGATCATCTTTATTAGCATATTGATGTGTGTGTGTCTAAAGAACCCAATGTCATGTGTTTGTGTGTGTGATAAATGAATTCAACACGTATATATAAATATATCCAATTATATACAAAGCATGTAATATTAATTTTATTTTAATATATATATAAAATAAACTAAAATTAATTACAAATATCTAAAAAATATTGTTTTAATTAATATTGTTAAATAAATATGAATAATTACTAATTATATATTAATATATATGATATTAGTTTTATTATACATAAAAATTGTTCATATATCTGTGTTTTTTCGTCTGAAGAACCGAAGGACATAGATGTCTATGTGTGTAAGAAATGAACTCAACACATACATGTCTATAATATTAATTTTATTCTAAATTTTATTTAAAATAAACTAAAATTAATATCTAATATATAAAAAATCTTATATTAATTAATGTTATTTTTTTAGGCTCCAAAAGGGATTCAACGAAAACATACCATAAGTGGGGGTGCGTTAAGGTATGGAGATTTTCTAACATAAACAATTTTTCCTTAAACTCTCAACGCCAAATATGATATAAAGATCATTATTAGTACCCTTGAGTTATTTTTTAGATGATGGTGATTTTATCAATAATAATATCTGGCCTTTATCCATTTTAATATATGATTCAATAATCCTTAACCCACACACACCGATTATGTCAGGCAAAATATAAGTAAGGAGGAAAACATAGTAAAATGATTTTGGTTTGGTTCACCTGGACTAAGCTAATTGAAATCACATACAATCAGCAATGTGACAATGCACCAAAATTCAATAAGATAAAATAAAAATATATATATAATTATATTTTAAAAACTTGTTCTATAGAAGTTGTTCCCAGCAACGTTGTAGGAGGGGGAAATTTTGGGTGACCTGCAATTGTAACAGGTGAAATGTCACTCATGACAAGTGTCAATCACCCTATTTTTTACACTCCTTCCAGATGCATGAGGGATGTTTCACAATGATCAAATGCTTTGGTAAAAAATTGAAAACAACCAAATAAAAACTAAATATGTTAAAACCATTGATATTGAATGTAAATTGGTCTAATAGAGATTGAGGGATAGTGAGGGAAAGTGCACAACGGTGAGAGAGAGTGGCAGCGTGCATAGCAGCAAAGATGGAGAGTGGAGGTGACAAAAACACGGAGGGAGAGTGGTGGAGACAGTGGTATGGAGGGATCGAGGTGGTGCTCATGGGGGGGAGATCTATGAGGGAGGGAGGGATAGAAAGGGATAGAGATAGGCGAAGTAGTGTGGTGGCTGGGAAGGAGAGCGATAGAGAGAGATTGCAGTAGCAAGGATTCACTTAAACAATTTCATGAAGGAACAACTGCATCACGGTCAGTTAGGGTTAAATTTATAAAGTAGCACAAGTTTTTTATCAATGATTACAAAAGGAGCGGATAAATAGGGATTTTATCAATGCTTCCAAAAAACCGCTGATAAATAGGGCTTTTAAAAGCGCTAAAATAAAAACATTGATAAAATAAATCTTTATCAATGCTAGAAAATCAGTGATAATTATTTAATAATATTGTTAATATAATTAAATTAAATTAAATTCCTATAATTATATATAAATAGAACTATATATAATTTTATAATTGGACAGGGGTGCAATTCAGGGGCTTCTCTTTTAATCACCTCATAATGTTCAGATCTCAATTGCGATGGTCTTTGCTACGGAATGTTATTTTGATATGAGGGATGTGTTTTTCTATAATCTGAAGAATAAAAAAGATGAAATTTCTTTGAATATGGAGGATCCAATTTTTGAAAACCCTTATTTGAAATTAACTCACCTAAGACAGGAAGCCCAAACCATGACTGGGAAATCATAGAAGGGCTGATTGTTTTCTAATGTTGAGAATTTATCAAGAAAGCTTACTAAATATGGAACCCTCACCTTCATCAAGGCTGACCATGAGATTTTGAAATATCAAATAAGGTAACTTAAACACTTATTCATTTCTCAGGTTATGTTGTTTCTTCATTACAGACCATGGAAGATTCATGGGCTTTATAGTCATCTCTTTCGAATCTGGGGTTTTGAAGATTGGCGCATGACCTCCATAAGTAAGGGATTTTTTCCATATCATTTTCCCTTTAGAAAATCATATATCCATGGCATGGGGGTGTGGAATTGTGTCTCTCAAGCCCAAAAATCTTAGGATCCCTGCTTGGGATCCATTATTCAACCCCTTAAATATCAAGAACACAATTTCTTAGGTATAGTTTTGGATAATAGGTCGAGCCTAGTTCTTATGGCACAAAAAGATCTTTTGTGAAATTTCCTTAGTCATGGGAATCATTATCATGTTTGACAAAGAGACTGGAAAAGAAAGGTTTGGTCACATTGTTAGGGTACTCTTTGAGGCTGATATTCATGATCCAATTACGAAAATGGTTATTTTGGTGGCTGGTGAGTTTATAATTGAAATATCAATTGCTCTGTAGAGGCTTCTTGGATGTCTCTCTAGGTGTGAAAACATTGGGAATATTTTTGGAAATTAACATGGGAATCGAATGTTGGCAAACTTTAAGAAGAAGTGTCACTCTATATATCATTTTTAATTCAGGAAACAACTCCAATCAGTGGAAAATTATTTAATGAATGGGAAATCATAATTGGGAGCCATGGATTCTAGTAGTGCGCCTATTAGAACAGGTCAAGACCCTAGGGATCATAGTGTTGGGATAAAACCTTCCTTTGTGTCAATTGTAGCTGGAGGTTTGTCAAATCTTATGGCATCCCACGCTGACCATAGTCCTATAAAAGGTGTCAATCACAGTATTGTTGTGTACAAAGGTGGTTTCTCTCTAGCATCGGGGTGATTCTCCCTTTGATGACCAGGGTGTGGTTTTGTGTCCTATTTCACCTCAGAGAATGATGAATTTTGGATTGATTCCTCTTCAGGAGGCCCATAATGGATCTTGGGCAGGTATTATTGACGAGGAAGCGAGGTAGTATGTAGGGAACATTTTACAGCCTAAAGGGTACTTACTTTTCAAGAATATGTCCAATTCTAGGGGAGAAACCACATGAAATGAAGGTATGATTCCTATTGTAGGTGGTGATGAATTGAACCTATATGTTTTTTAGCCTTCCATGTAGGATCCAAGTGTGGTTGTATAAAATTTTGGGTAGTCCTCTAATGATTATATAGATGCACTTGAATTGTAAGAAGATGCCTACTTCAATGAGGGTGGAAACAATGGGAAAAGAGATCTTCCTGGGTGGTCTCTTCTCTACAAATAAAAAAACAGAGAAAGGGGGTGGGAGAATGTCCACTTATTTTCAGGAATTTTTGGACACATTTATGACTAATGACGCTATGAATATTGGTGAAAGGCAAGGGGTAAAATCTGGTGAAGTTGTGGGTGCATCCAGAATGGAAACATTTGACCCCCCCGCCATCTGTGAAGGGTGGGTGTTCCTTAATTCAACACAAATTGGAGGTTGAGAATCTAATTTTCAATCCCAAAAGTAGGATTTCTAATGGTTTTGAGAATGTGGAGTGGTTTTATCCACCTCATTTTATTGACCTAATGAAAAACTCATATGTATCTTTTGGAAAGGCCACATATGAGGAATGTGATATTTCATAGGAAAAAACTCTAGTATCATGCCTATAGAGGATCAGGACGGTGAAAGGGAAATTTAAGACCTTAGTAAAGAAGTGGTGGAATAGTTTTTTTTCACAATTTTAAGACATTTTTTATATGATGGGTCCAGATGTATTCATTTTCAATGACTACTTAACAGTTAATAAGTTGTTATTAATAAACATTAAATATATATTCTGATTCAAACCAGATATTTACTTTAGGGATCTGTCTTATAAATTTATGATTTTTTCCACTTCAAAGGACTTCTCTAAATTGCCATCAGATGAAGAATATGAGGCCCCAAAAAGGTCCAAGACATGGTGGAATAGTCGACATCCAAACGGAAAAGGAATATATCCTAGGAATTTGGGATCTAGAGCGACTTGAAGGGATTGAATTAATATATTTGGATTCTTTAATTCTGTTGTCACTAATATAAATCTAGTATTTAACAACACTATTAAAAGGGATTTATCAGTGCTATATAAGTGTTGAGAATTCGAGTGATGTTAAAGGGTTTTCTTTAATAGTGCTTGGAAAAATCATTGATAAAGGCCCCTTTAACAACATTAAAAACGCTTATAAAGGGGGCCTTTATCACTACATTTTTTAGCTCTGAAAAAGGGGTCCTTTATCAGTGATTTTTTAGCACTGTTAAAGGTGGCTTTCAATAGTGCTAAAAAAGTGATGATAAAGTCCCCACTGATAAATGGGACAAATTTTTGTTTGTTCGAACCCGCTGCACCTTTTATTAGTTCTCCCCACCCCCTTTATCAGAGCTTATGGGTACTCCCTCACCACCTTTATCATCTCTTTAGATAATTCCACTCTCCTGCATGCACCCATGCCTCTAGCGAGTTTTGAACCTGAGACCTACATCTCCTATGCACATGCATTTTTCACTCCCCCATATTGTTTTCTTTTCCATTTTATGATATATCTATATATTTATCTATATATATTGTTACACTTTTTATCCATATATTTGTAAATATATATATATATTTAAATACATATATAAAATATGTTTTATGTGTGTTCATAAATACACATATATATATATATATCTGTGTGTGTGTGCATCTATAAATATAATTATACGTATTTATATTGATTTGCATTTATTATATATTTATATTTGTATACATATATTAGAATATATATCTCTTATTCAATACACACACACAAATATATATATACACACACATTATATATACATTAATTGCATAGGTATTTAAATATTCATACATTTTTATTTTAAATAAAATTGATATTAGTATTTATTTAGATAAGGATAATGTATTAATAATCATATTTTATATGTAAATATGTTTAAATATTTATTTATAAAATTAATTTTTTTATGTGTGAATATATTAAAAATATGTATAATTTTTATATATTTGATTATAAATAATAGTAAAATATGAAAAATGATAAAACTTCAAAACCATAATATCAATATGAATTTAATACCTATGAATAAATTCATTCCCCACTAAAAAAGACAATAAGGACCCCTTAATCGATGCAGAAAATCCATTGAATGTTAAAAACCTAGGGTGCCCTGACTAAAAACTCAATTTTAAAGGCCTTTTGGGCCATTTTTGGACTCGGAAAGTGTGATTGGGGTTCCCCCAAGTTAATAGGGAATACCTATCATTGTAATATTTTATTTTATATGTGATAGAGCCCAAATGAACACTCGGATCAAAATTTACACCCGTTTGATGTTCGTCTTGCGTTTTGAACTTATTTTAGAACTTTTAATTTTTTCAAATTTTTTATATTCAATTTGTTATTAAATGACTATTACATGATAATAATTAGAAAATTATTAGTTAATAGTATTTTGAAAAATTCATTTACAATCAATTTTCACTAAATATCTTATATATTAAGTGTAAATTCTTATTTATCCATATCAAAATCATATTTAAAAATATATATTATATTTATATCAATATAAATATATTTATATATTTATATCAATATAAATATATTTAGATTTTAATATAGTGTCTTTAATGAAATATGTATATATATATATATATATTTAAATATACCCTTCATTAATGCTTTTTTATTAATGTTGATAAATGGCTTTTGACGACACGAAAATCTAAAGTAGGACCCTTATATTCGATACCCTGTATGGCATGCGACACCAAGCACTTAAGGGGATATATAACCCTGATAATTTAAAATATATTTACTATTTTAAATAGATTATATATATTCCATATTTGAAAATTCATGCAACAACGAGTTATCTTGTGTAACACGCAAGAGAGACTATTTTTGAAATCTTACATTACATGGAAGACCGAGTTTCACCGAACAATAATATATTATTAAAATATTGTTATAATAAGATATAACATACTCATTAAATTAGAAGTTATGAATAGTAACAACTAATTTATTAAAATTATGGTTTATATAAATATAATATTAATTAATTGGTTGCAAAATAATTTGAGATGAATATAAGAATCAATTGAATATAAGGTTAATATTTTATAAAAAAACTATTTTTATGCTCGAAATGTTTTTTTACTCTAATAGATTAAATTATTTAAAATTAGTGATTTATATTAATTTAATATATTAATAATATGTTCAATAAAATATTTTTTATATTCATCCAATATATTTGATACGCATAAGATAAGAACAAACCAAATTTCAGACATAAAAATCCTTTATTTTTATAAAAGCAATTTTACCACCTTTTAATGGAGAACCTAGTTTGAATATGATTTTTGACACATTAATTGATTTAATATGTCAAAATAAACTTCATATTTGAAATAAAAACTGAAAAATTATGTTAGGTAAAATTTTTGGTATTTTTCAATGAAGATTCATTTTCTAATGAATAGTGAAAAATACTGAATTTTAGTTCAAAACATCTTTTTCAACTAAATAATTTATAAGGATAGATTATGTGTAAGACTGGTTTTTTGGTTTAATTAGATAATAGTTTTTTCAATTAATAAAATTTATGTCATCAGAATCAATTTCACATTGAAATTGACTATAAATATATAGGAATCTTTTGTATGTTTTTACTTTAAAAACTCGCATTGTCATCCTGTCTGAGGTGTTAAATTTAAATTTTTTTTCCACTTATGTTTTTATAATTTTTCAAAATGGATTCCATATTTTTAATACTCATAAGTTTTATTTTATAATAAGTTAAACTATGTTTTTGACCAAAATATTAGTGAAAGTAATTAAAATTAATTACAATTATTAAGTCAAAATTAAGCTTAATGAAGAACCAAACCTTTAATTTAAGGGATAAAATGACCTATAAACATGTCAAAAAACCATTTTATATACTTAATTCGGAAATTAACCTTCAATTATTTATTTTGGTTTTTTTCTAATAGTTTTCTTAGGTAAAAACGTGGGTACACCTAACTTCTTATCAAAAATACCAAGTGAGTCCCTTCCAACCCTTATAAAAGGCCACCACCTCTTCCCCTTCCTCACTCCAATCAAGAAACTATGGATCTAACATGATCTGGACCAAATATATCCTAAAAATAACTCCCCTTAATCTAGAAGTGTCCCTTCAGGAAGGAATCCACCTAAGGAAGCCTTTTGGTACAAACAAAATGGAGTTTCCCGATTTTTAAGGTAACATTTTCCAACAATCTATTTTCTTTCATTTACTTATCCACCCAATAAAATATCACTATTATATGAATGTATAAAAAAATAGTATCCATAATATACTAGGTTGTTTTTATGATAAGTTTTAGACCTACACTTACACACATAACCTTCTAATGAGTAACGAACATATTGTTTCTATGCACGACGAACTAGTTCCTCGCGAAACCATGATTGTTTATTTTCCCATTACCACCTCTCATGGTGGAAATTATGACGTGAAATATGAATATATATCAAATATATTATGTTTATAATATGTTTTTTCTTTTTTAATTATTTTATAACATATACATCTATATGTTACATTTTGCGTAAATAAGATAACATCGCTTGTGGATGTGTGGACTGTCGCCCCCTCAATGTTATGTGATTCATTCACATTGTACGTGGAACATGTTGAGGATGTTATAAATAGAAATTTATGACATATATTGTTTTGATTTATTGATTTAAAATTTAAATAACAAGGAGAGAGAGAATTATCAATGGAGGTATTTTCTGAAAATTAACGGAGGACTTTCTCCCAACATTAATGAAGAGTTATTCCAAATATTAATTGATGGAATAATGATGGAATTATGAATTTTGACCACATTAATGATGATATGGATGGGGTGTCTATATAAGAAGATGAGGTAGCATGTTTTGGAATGTGGACTGGCAAAGATGTAGCCACCAAGAGAGAAATGAGGAAGGGGTTGCCGCGTTTGCGGTAACCGATGAGAAGCGAAAATGGTGAGAATGAAGCAGAGGTGATGAAGTCGATGATGATGGCATGTCAAAAATGGATAATTAAAGAATGTGAGTTAAGATGATGGTGTAAAATTATGGATAGAGAATTGTTAATGATGGTGTGCAAAGAGATTCATTAAGGTGCCATGTATCGAAATTCCTCTTGGTTGTAGAGATCAATCAACATGTACAGATTGTGATGATAGACGGTGTGAAAAAATTGGTAAGTTCATGGGTATCAGTGTGTTGGTGTTAAAAATCCTTTGTGTGATGTGTGAAAGGACTTCGAGTGATAGAAGGCCTTCGGGTGAAATCTTCTCTTCTTATGAATGTTTTTGCAAACGACTACTTCTGATGCATTGTCAGGATCCACAACCCAACAGTGGTATCAAAAGGATTGGTTGAAGCACTAGGTTGTAGAACATGGTGGCTAGCATCTGGTAGAGCATCTTATCAAGGACTCGGATGTCACCAGAAAATGACGTTTTTATCAGCAGTGTTGTGGGAATATCGAAAGTCTTCTTGGCTGCAGGTGTCATGCTGCGTGTTCCGTTCATTGGTTCACATTCAAAGCTTGGTGGATTTTTAAATAAAATTGAACCAGATGGTGTATATGACATTGGAGTATTTGAAATTTAAATCAATGTGGAGATTTTTGGGATTTATTGATTTTAAATTTAAATAACAAAGAGAGAAAAAATTATTAATGGAGGGATTTTCTCAACATTAACGGAGGATTTTCTCCAAAAATTAATGAACAGTTATTCCCAATATTAATTGATGGAATAATGATAGAATTATGAATTTTGACCACATTAATGGATATATGGACGGGGTGTCTATATAAGAAGATGTGGTAGCATGTTTTGGAATGTGGGTTGGCAAAGATGTTTCCACCAAGAGAGACATGAGGAATGGGTTGCCACATTTACGGTAACCGGTGTGAAGTGAAGATGGTGAGAATAAAGCAAAGGTGATGATGCCAACTATGATGGCGTGTCAATGATGGAGAATGAAAGCATGTGGGCGAAGATGATGGTGTGCGACGATGGAGAGAGAATATTTGACGATGGCATGAAAAGAGATTCATGAAGGTGCCATGTATCAAAAGTCATCTTGGTTGTAGAGATCAAGCGGTGTATCCTAACTGTGATGATCAGTGGTGCGACAAAAATGGTACGTTCATGGGTTTCGGTGTTAAAAATCCTTCGGGTGATGTGTAAAAGGCCTTCAGGTAAAATCTTCTCTTCTTCTGCGTGTTTCTGAAACGACTACATCTGCTATGGTTCCGGGCTCTACACCCCAACATATATTAAATAAATATAATAATTGAATTATAATATACTAGATTATACATATCATTTAATTTTCATTCTTTTAAAATATGACAATGAAATTAAAGTAGGGTTCTTGAATTTGTACATCCTATCGTCTCCATGAACGATGCATTCTGTTTCGAATCTCCAATTATTTTATATAATTTTAAAAACATATATAATGATTATATGTGATAATTAAGTCATGGATTATATTTTGGATATTATTAAATTATGATATAATAAATTTGAACAACATGTAACAACTTAAAACTTACTCGAGAAAACTAAGCAATTAACAACTGAAATAGTGAAATTAGTGAAAGTTTATTAACAAATGAGTAAAGAGATATTATAAGAAGTTAATGGTATTATAAACATGAGTATGGTTATGGTATTGGTTAGTAACATATTTAAAACCACAATACAAGAGGATAAAGACCACACAACAAAAAATAAGGATAAGGTAATGAATTCTTTTCTTACATTTCTTTCTGGGTACCGACTCGTCGTGAGGTCCACCTCTAGGTATCGTCCAGTCCTCGTACACTCCACCTCGGTCAGCGCTGTCTGTCATCTACATCCAACACAACGATGTGCGAGCATAGACCATGAAGGGGTGAGTATGGCGATACTCAGTAGGGACCCCGAGACCCTTGAAGGTTTCCCAGAATCCACCAACGATAAACCAAAGAAGAAAGATACAATCACGAAGTATCAACCAACCCTACTTAGGTATATGCCCATACATATACCTATTTTACCAGTCACAGTCCACCTCCAACACTCAAGCACAATTACAACCTATTCCAAAAAGGAATTATGTCAATCATCTCAATGATAATGATTGAAAGTCAAGACTCAGTTCACATAGGTATACAAATCACGATGAGGAGTAGAGATGATCAGATGTAGTCACTGATTCATCTAAGCAGTCGGACCCACACAGGATACAGGACCAGCTAAGCTGTCGGACCCACACAGGATACATGACCAGCTATTCTAGAGTGATAGAGATGATTAGATTTAGTCACTGATTCATCTAACCTGTCAGACCCACATAGGATACAGGACTAGCTAAGCTGTCAGACCCACACAGGATACAGGACCCACTATCCTGTTGGAACCACACAAGATACAGGAATAGAAGTCAGAACTTTCAGAACCACGTAGGATCCCAGTACAATGGTCATCGTTGTCAAACCCATAGAGTATTTCTGTATAGTAGTCATTGCTATCGAACCCACGTAAGATTCTGGTATAGTAGTCGTCGCAGCCAGCTCTAGGATTCCCGCACACAGCACGCTCGACTCTGAGAGGGTCCGCTTTACAAGAAAAGTGTCAATACATCAACTACCACTATGTCCTCAGTTTATGTTTCATTTAGTTCCATCTCATCAAAAGGAACCCAATGCGACAGACAGTGCGTCAATCGGACGCCCGATCTGAGAGTTATTGGCATTACCGTTCCAGGGGCTCGGTTGGATTTCAGGTACAATCCAACCCAACCATACTCCATCCTCATCCAAATACTATATGGAGTATTCCAAAAGGATCATCTCATTAAAAGTAATCTTACGTAGTTTACGACACATCAATCGGGCATCCAGTCCTTAAGTTATAAGTGTTTCCACACCGAGGGCCCAGTTGGTTTTGGTTTCAAACCAACCCGGTCGTTTTTCCCAATTTTTCCAAAACTCACTTAGAGTATCGCAAAAGGACCGCCTCATCACGAGGGTCCCAGTGCTGCAGATGGCGAGTCGATCAGACATGTGATCTAGGAGATAGTCGTAATTAAGAAAAGTCGGGCCCGACCCGTCAATCCTAGTTGGCTGGAGGCTCGGTCCAACCCGGCGGGTTTGTCCCAGATGGGGGTCAGCTCGGCCCTGTTTGGTGGGTCCGACCCGGCCGGGGGGGTCGGCCTTGCCCGGTGGAGCGCGGCCCACCCGCAGACCCCGCCCGTGCTGCTGGCCAGTCCGGTTTGCCTGGCGATGCTGAGAGGTGTCACCTCTTCCCTTCTCGGTCGGCATTAGCCTCCTGATTCTACCCTACACATGTGGCTTGCACATTGGGCCACGGTTCTCCACCACGCTTCACCGCTATCCACTAGCCCGGACGGCAGGCGGCTGTCTGGTTCGCCCTGTAGAGCGGCCCGTGGAAGTGGTCTGCGGTCTTCGACCACGCGGCGCCTACGGGCATCACGTCTCTTCAGCCCCGATGGCAGGCGGCCGACTGGTTCGCTTCAGGTGAGTGGCCTGTGGTTGCGGGCCGTGACTCCTCTGCGCAGCACCTGCGGGTGTCGCGGTCCTCCAGCCTGGCCGGAAGTGGCGGGCTAGTTCTTCCAGCCAAGAGGCCTGTGGATGCAGGCCGCAGTTTTCCTCCACATAGCATGTGCGACGGCGACATTCCACCACCGCCCCGGCCCAGCCTGGCCGCAGCCTTCGGTTCCATAAAGTGGTGCAACGGCACTGCACCTTTTCATCTGCCACAGTTCTTCTCCAACATGGTGTGATGGAACCACACCCTATTGGCTCCGCCTCCACCATTATTAAGATCAACAAATTTGGGGGAGGTTCGGGTTGTGTTCATGCGACCCGAACCCTCCTTGTTATGACGTTAATATTTGGGAATTCATATTCCGAAATTAGAATGACAAATTTCAGAAATATAAACAACTCAAAACAACCCCTACCTTGATTACAGTGTTCAACGATGGAGTCACGGAAGACGGACTTCGCAGAATGGCGGTGTTGTCCCGTCAACATTGGAAGAGGAAGAGAGGTACTTCTCGTTGGGAATGTTATTCACGGGTAACGTCTTCTCCTTTGACGCGGATGAAGGTCGTTGGAGAATTCATGGGTGTCGCTTCCCTTCCTTGCTCCAGTTGAAGAAGATAGAAGAAGACGTTTCTTCGTTCTTCAGTGGAAACGAAGTTCTTCGTTGGAAGAAGTTGTTTCTCCAAGAGTTCTCCCAAAACTATTAAGTGTCTAACCCCCCTAAAATATTGGCCTCCCTATTATTTTATACATGCCATGCATTCTAAAAGGAATTCAAAAGAATTCAAATCTAAACCAATTAATCAATTAATTAAGGGAGCTCAATTAATTTATTAATGGGTGTTAGCACATTAATGAGAGAAGGTGGAAGGTTCAAAAAAAATTAAAAGTGGATAGGTGGCTACATTAATTTAAAGGGACGTTTAAAAGACTTTCCCCAATTAACTTTAAGTAACATGGGGGTTCAAACTAGTGGTCCCCACCCCTAGTTATATCCACCTAAGGAAGTTTTGGGTGTGGTGGGCCCCACCCCTAACCTCCACCTAAAGAGTTTAACCACCTTTAAAATAAAAATGTGTTACACACACATTTTTATTTAATTTTTAATTTTAATTAGCAACCCAAATTTATAACATCCAAACACGCTAAAACGCAACTACGGTAAAGGTCCCTTTAAGCAAATTCTGGTTCTACAAGTTCATTGGTGTCCTCGGATTTCAATTCTGAGCACTGGTTCAAAAGATATAAAATCCCGCACGTATGTTCACGGAACCTACCCGAACGAAACATCAGAAATTGATTTCGGGCACACCGGGCCTCAGAATCAAGCGCCGTCAAAAACTGAGGACTCGTAAAATTCCTGTGTATTTAAGAAAAAAATCCACAGAAATTATGGGTCTTTACATTCTCCCCACCTCAGGGCTTTACGTCCTCATATGCTACAACTCACACTAATGGAACAAATGAGGGTACTGAGCACACATCTGAGCCTCCCGCTCCCATGTTCTCTCATGAAGGTTCTCGTGCTACCAGTGAACGCACCCCAAAGGAATCGACCTTCCACATAGGAACCACTCCTGTCGATCCACAATCTCCACTGGATCCTCCATGAATGTCTCCACATCATCGATGTCCAGGTCTTCATGGTCGATGATGTGGGACGGGTCTTGCACGAATCTCCTCAGATGAGATATGTGGAAGATTTCGTGCACTTGGTGCAATTGAGGTGGAAGGCTCAAGAGGTAAGCCACCTCGCCTACCCTTCTAAGGACTTGGAAAGGTCCGATAAATCACAGAGATAACTTTCCACCTCGGCCAAATCTCTGTAGACCTCATCGAGGTGAGACCCGTAGAAAGATGTGGTCACCATCCTCAAACTGCAGTAGTTTCCATATATTATCAACATAAGATTTATGTCTACTCTGTGCAGTCTTCATCCACTCCTGGATGATCTGCACCTTATCTATCGTATCCTGCACAATCTCTGGTCCTCTTAGTCTAACCATCCGTCTGAGGATGGAAGGTGGTGCTCAAGTGAAGATGCATCCTGAAATCCTCCTACAACCCCTTCCATAGATGAGATGTGAAATGAGCATCTCGATCGGGGACTATCGTCTATGGCACACCACGAAGCCATAAGATCTCTTGAATGTAGAGACGTCCCAAGATCTCTACTGATCCCTGCTCTCTGATCGGTAGGAAGTGGGCTGACTTGGTGAGTCGGTCGAAGATCACACAAATTGAGTACTGCCCTCTGGATGTACGTGTAGAAGCCATCACGAAATCCATGGATATCTCATCCCACTTCCACTCTGGGACCTCTAAAGACTGAATCAATCCTGCTGGTACCTGGTGCTCCGCCTTCACTTGTTGACAACTGAGGCATCGTGAAATGAACTCTACTAAAACGTTCTTCATTCCTAGGAACCAGTGTTGTCGTTGAAGGTCCTGGTACATCTTCACCACTCCTGGATATACCGCTAGAGGGGAAATGTTAAACTCCCTCAACACTTCCTCCTAAAGTGAAACTGGTACCATAGTATGTCCTCTGAAGAAAATGAATTTCTCCCCACCTTCAGAAAATCCTTTGGGTGCCATTCCTGAGGATATCTGAGCACGTCGTGTCTCACAGTCAGCGTCCCCATGTTGTGCCTCCGTGACTCACTGGATAAATGGGGAAGTGACTGTGAGAGACTGTAGAAAGGCTGATCCATCATAATCCACAAAGGATATATGTAACTCTGGAGATGTTTGTCTGACTCATGAGTGAATTGACTACACCCTCTTATGCATGATTCCATCCTATGCTTCCTGGGTTTTCCTTTTCACCTCCCAAGGAAAACCTCATCTCAACGTTGTAGATAGACCACAAACTTTTTTCCTAATAGAATCAATCTGTGTATGAAGTGTGGTTTCCCAGCCCATACCCAGACTAACGTCATAAGGCCTCGGCGCTACCACCAAGTGGTTCCAACCAACACACTCACCTCAAGGGTCAGAACACACAGTCGGTATATGTGTGATTATTGAGTATCCTCCCAAAGGTATCTCCAGACGTGAGGGTCAAGTCAACGGTATAAACGGAAACTCTAGGTCTGGGACAAGATTCGTGGAATGATGGTATGATTGGTACCTATGTCTATTGATACGGCAGCTAGTAGTAGACATAGACTGTACCTCAAATCATTCATAGAGCCCTTGGGTCACACTCCTTGACTGCGTGAAACTACATTCTTCCCTAGCCCTCTAGCTCCCTGAGCCTAGCGGGGACTACAAAGATGGGTGGTTGCAACATGTCAAAATGTTCACCACCTCTTGGTACTCTCCCAGCTCTGCTTCCACGTTTGCTGCCCTGAAAATTCACATGTCCTTAACACTTCCTCTTCCTGAAACATCTCACATGATGAAGTCTCTGAGACTGGCACTAGTTCATAGCTTCCCACTACAAACATTCACTGGATGTATCCGCTCAACTAAAGAACGTTCAACCACAAAGGTTTTCTCTAGCACCCTAACATAAGTAGGAATGCTTTAGAGGAAAAAGTGTGGGCTCGGATGCCCTTAAACACACCTCGATCAGAGGTTCGAGCTCTAATGCACTGTTTTCATTATATTCATTGAGTACTAGGAATGGTCGGTACACCTCGATGAATAGTCAACTACCGACATGTCATCTTTCTGAAACTGTATCAGCTCTAGAAAAACTCTCAGCCACCTCATAAAGCCAGTCCTTAGCTGCCTGTGGGTCGGGCTCACCTCAGAACATGAGGGATATCTGGTGCTGAAACACATGTAGGGCACTAAGCATAAATTTTCCTCTACCGGTACCACCGATAGTGTCTGCTGACCAACGGGCAGTGATATAGGTGGCACACTGCCCAAAGGTACCATTTCAGAAAACGGTCAGAGTACCGAAACCATATCACTATGCAGACCATCCTTATGGTCACTCAATGAAAAAGATTATTAGATAAGATCAACATCTTCTCTACTAGTGTCTCAACTAGGTGGAATACTCCATTAATCGCCTCCATCCAGTCCTCTGTTTCCTGGGAATCTTTCTCGCCTCGAAACCTCAGAGGATTCTGCCTCTAGAACTCGTGCAATGCGCTCAGTCAGAGTGCACCGTCATCTAATGTGGCTGGTTGCATCTACTATCCAACAGGTGCTGGTGCTGTTGGAACACCACCCGAAGGTGATGACATAGAAATTGGGACCCACACCGGAGCCTCGTCGCTCGGTGGGCTACCATCTCGTACAACACCCGGAACCCTAACTGGCTGCCTTTGTGGGACCATCCATGAATGAAACAGGTGCACCACGGTCAAACAATATACCTGGTGAGCTGAATTAGAGTAATTATGAAGAAATTTTTTCAAAGGAAACACAAACGCAATCAGTGTTTTCAGGAATTGAGTTGGAAATCAGAAGTCAGGGTCATGGGGTATGGATATGTCGGCCACCGCACCAACACTGGACTATCTGGACTGAAAACCACACTCAATACACTAAACACTATTGCTTCATAGTAAGACAGATTAGAGTCCTAAGTTCTACGGTAGAACCGACTCCTCAGATAACAATTTTTAACGACCCATCCCTCAGGGCCCATGTCGAAACTACCCCAAGCCCGCCTACCATAGGCTGGGGGAAGGCGACTAGTACCAAAGGCGTAAATCCCTAAACTGGGAAGACATTTCCTTTATAACAGCAAACAAACAAAACCAGAGTATAAGCGGAAGAAAACTCTGAGTAAAAACTGAATACAGAAAAAGTGCTGGAAAGTATAAGGTCTAGAAATACATGCCCAACAGAAAAGTACAAGGAAAGGAGAAACAGGTACAACTAAAAATAAAAAAAACTAGAAGGTGCCTAGAAGATCTTGGATCATCCACCACAGATCCTACCTGATGGGTAGGTACAGATAGCCTCCTCAATGCTCCATGTCTGTCTATCTCCTCTGGGTACCGACTCGTCGTGAGGTCCACCTCTGGGTACCGTCCAGTCCTCGTACACTTCGCCGCGGTCAGTGTTGTCCATCGTCTGCATCCAACACAACGAGGTGCGGGCATAGACCATTCAGGGGTGAGTATAACTATACTCAGTAGGGACCTTCAGACCCCCGAAGGACTCCCAAAATCCAACAAGGATAAACCAAATAAGAAAGATACAATCGCGAAGTATCAACCAACCCTTCTTAGGTATATGCCCAAACATATACCTTTGTTACTAGTCAAAGTCCGACTCCAACACTCGAGCCCATGCACAACCTATTCCAAAAAGGAAGCAAGTCAATCATCTCAATGATAATGATTGAAAGTCAAGACTCTGCTCACATAGGTATACAACTCACAAAGAGGGATAGAGATGATTAGATGTAGTCACTGATTCATCTAAGCTGTCATACCCACACAGGATACAGGACCAGCTAAGCTATCTGAACCACACAAGATACAGGACCAACTATTCTAGAGTGATAGAGATGATCAAATGTAGTCACTAATTCATCTATGCTGTCGGACCCACACATGATACAGGACCAACTAAGCTGTCAGACCCACACAGGATACAGGACCAACTATCCTGTCGGACCCACATAGGATACAAGAACAAAAGTCAGAACTGACAAACCCATGGAGGATCCTGGTACAATAGTCATCGCTGTCGAACCCACAGGGGATTTCGGTACAGTAGTCGTTGTTGTCAAACGCACGTAGGATTTCGGTACAGTAGTCTTCGCAGCCAGCTCTAGGGTTCCCGCACACATCACACTCAATTCCGGGAGGGTCCGCTCCTCGATCCAAGTGTCGATACATCAACTACCATGAGGTCCTGAGTTGATGTATCTCGTAGTTCCGTCTCATCAAAAGGAACCCAACATGACAGACGACGCGTCAATCGGACGCCCAGTCTGATAGTTATTGCCATTACCATTCCAGGGGCCCAGTTGGATTTCGGGTACAATCCAACCCATCCATACTCCAACCTCATCCAAATTCTATGAGGAGTATACCAAAAGGATATTATCATCAAAAGTAATTCAACATAGTTTACAGCACGTCAATCAAACGTCTGGTCCTTAAGTTATAACCGTTTTACGCTACGAGGGCCCGGTTGGTTTTGGGTTCGAACCAACCCGGTCGTTTTTCCAAAGTTTTCTAAAACTCACTTAGAGTATCGCAAAATTACCTCCTCGTCACGAGGGTCCTAATACCGAAGACAACACGTCGATCAGATGCGCGGTCTAGGAGATATTCACATTTATGCAAAGTCGGGCCCGACCCGTCAAGCACAGTGGGCTGGCGGGTCGGCCTGACCCGGCTCGGCGGGTCCGACCCGGATGCGGGTCAGCCCGGCCCGGTTTGGAGGGTCCGTCCCGGATGGCGGGGGTCAGCCCAGCCTTGTGGGGTGCGGCCCACCCACGGACCCGGCCCGTGCTGCGGGCCAGTCCGGTTCGCCCGACGGCACCGAGCTGCGCTGCCACTTCCTTGCCCGACCGATTCTGTCCAGTGCACGCGGCCCACATAGCGGGCTATGGTTCTCCACCACGTGGAACCAAGAGGTGCCGCGGTCCACCAGCCCGGACGGTTCTCCTAGCAGAGTGGCCCATGGAAGCAGGCCGATGTCTTCCACCACGCTGCGCTTACGGGCACCACGACTCTTTAACCCGACCGGTAGGCGGCCGACCAGTTTTCCTTGGCCAAGAGGCCAGCGGTTGCAGGCCGTGTCTCCTCCGCACTGCACTTGGGGGTGCAATGGTCCTCCATCCCGTCTGGTTCTTCCATCCATGCAGCCCATGGATGCAGCCCGTAGTTTTCCTCTACACGCCCAGCACGACGGCGCCGGTCCACCACCGCCGTGGCCATTCCTGGCCGCGGCCTTCGGTTCCATAGCGCAGTGTGACGACGCCACACCTTTTCATCCGCCGCGGTTCTTCTCTGGCATGGTGCGACGGCACTGCGCCTTATTGGCTCAGTGTCCGCCATTATTAAGATCAACAAATATGGGGGAGGCTCGGGCTGTGTTCATGCGGCCCAACCCCTCCTCGTTATGTCATCAACAGTTGGCAATTCACATTACGAAATTAGAATGACGATGTTTGGAAATATAAAAAACTCAAAACAACCACCTACCTTGATTATGGTGTTCAACGATGGAGTCGCGGAAGACAGATGTCTCGGAATGGTGGTATTGTCCCGTCAACGTCAGAAGAGGAAATGAGGTACTCCTCATTGGAGACGTTCTTCACGGGTGACGTCTTCTCCTTTGACACAGGTGAAGTTCATTCGAGAAGTCGTGGGCGTCGCATCCCTTCCTTACTTCGGTTGAAGAAGATAGAAGAAAACGCATCGTCGTTCATCGGTGGAAATGGCATTCTTCGTTGGAAGAAGTCGTTTCTCCAAGAGTTCTCCCAAAACTATTAAGTGTCCAACCCCCCTAAAAAAATAGCCTCCCTATTATTTTATCCATGCCATGCATTCTAAAACGAATTCAAAAGAATTCAAATCTAAAAAAATTAATCAATTAATTGAAGGACATCAATTAATTAATTATTGGGTGTTAGATCATTAATGAGAGAATTTGGAAGGTTCAAAAAAAAAATTAAAAGAGGAGAGGTGGCTACATTAATTTAAAGGTAATCTTAAAAGACTTTCCCCAATTAATTGCAAGTTACATGGGGGTTCAAACTAGTGGTCCCCACCCCTAGTTATATCCTCCCAAGGGAGGTTAGGGTGTGGTGGGACCCACCCCTAACCTCCACCTAGAGACTTTCACCACCATTCAAATAAAAATGTGTTACACACACATTTTCATTTAATTTTTAATTTTAATTAGCAACCCCAATTTATAACTTCCAAATGCGCTAAAATGCTACTACGGTAAAGGTCCCTTTATGTGAATACTGGCGCTGCGATTTCATCAGTGTCCTTGGATTTCAATTCCGAGAACCGGTTCAAAATATATAAAATCTCGCACGTATGTTCACTAAACGTACTCGAACAATACTTCAGAAATTGATTCCGGGCATACCGGGCCTCAGAATCAAGCGCCGTGAGAAACCACAGACTCGTAAAATTCCCGTGTATTTAAGGAAAAAAACTTCCATGGAAATTCCGGGTCTTTACATTTAATATACTTTTATATGATTTAATCATAATGCATTAAGGGTGTCCAATTTTCATGGTGTATATGCATGCATGACATTGGTCACATGGGTTTTATTTTTCTTTCATATGATTATTTGTTCAGTGGAATATTAATTTTCCATACTTATATCAGTTTTTTACCAAGACCATTGATTTTCTAACATCAAATGGTCATGTTTCACCCTGGGTGTGTTTCTTTCACTCGAAATCAATCTAAGGTTCCACTACAGTACCAGTATCATGGCTCTACTTGTATCATGCACTCTTTTACCTTCTGTTATGTCATCCGTCGGCCTAATTTGTGCCATCCACATGATTTTTATCTTGGGTTTCTACCTATGTTGCATGATGATTCCTGTAACGCAACGATTTCCATGCGGGTTACTTGGATTCGATCTATCCATTCTCTCAAAGTAACGTATTTCTTCTAGTTTAGTCAGCGAGTTCTCGATGAGTAGCTCATTCACTATGCAGAGGGGTTCTCGAAGAAGAAGAAGGAGAATGAGGTTATGAATCCACCCACACTCCCCATCCTTGATTTCATTTCACCTCCTATAACTATAGTACTTATCTAGTAGATACTCAGTGGAGATCATCTCATTCATGGGTCTAGAACGACTGCACACAAAGAAGGTTCCCCATATTGACCTCCTTTTTTTCGAAACCAAGTTTATGTTTAGTTTCTTGGATCTATAGTGATCTATTCATTTCTATAATGTATAGATTTGTATCCTTTTTGGGTGTGTATGTGAGTCCATCTAGGAGTGGATGATGTTGACTCTACGTTGTAGGCTTCACTACTGCCGCATAGTTCAACAAGGCTGTACAATTTATATAGTTTCTATGGTTCTTATTGTCTTTTCATTCAGTCTATATTTTATTTTCTTGCTTCTTTATTCGTAATAAAATGATTACCTTGGTGGTGTTCTCCCCATGTATGTAGGATCACATTGATCTGAAACATGTTATATCCTGTGTTATTTCCTTTCTGTAATTCCTGTTTTTGTTCTTCCAACAGCTTGATTATTGAAGAAACTATTTATGGTTCATTTTCTCTTGTTGATCAATTTAAGATATCAAAATAATCATCCCAATAATATGAAAAAATGGATCTTGGAAGTTTTAGGGTTTAATGGTTTAGCCTCAACAAGTGGTATCAGAGCCTACTGTAACATTAATAATGGGTTCCACTAAATATGATATTGATAAATTTGATAGTGAAAATGATTTCAATATTTGTAGAATTAAAATGAAATCCTTATTGAACCATAATGATTTAATTAATGTCTTTCATCGTTCAAGAAATAAAATCACAACCCCTACCATGAATGGTCAGACTGCCACCACTTATATTGATATCCCCAAAGAAACTCTTAGGAAGCCTATCAATTGATATCATTTTATATTTCAGAGATAAATTCCTTAGAGAAGTTGCATAGGAATCTTCTGCTTTAGGTATATGGTCTAGGCTTGAATCCCATTATATGACTAAGTCTCTTATAGGTATATTATACAAAAAATGAGATTGTATACATTCCAAATGCACCCAGGAACTACATTCAGGATGCACATTGATGAATTTAATAAAGTCTTGTCAAATCTATCCAACATAGACATTATATGGGATGAAAAATAATATTTCGTTATACTGTTAACTTCATTAGATGATTACTTTAATTATGTTAAAGTCTCTATGATGTATGGTAAAGATACAATTAATCATGGAGGAGGAAAATAGGCTTTACTCTCCAAATACCTTCAAAAGAAAGGTTAGTGTTTTGATTGAGGTAGAGGGTTTAAGTATTAGGGACAGAATTGAGTCTAGAAGTATAAGTGAGTACAAGGGTAGGAGAAGGGAAATGGTTCAGTCTAAGAAAAAATATTTAAGTCTCATAGTAAAGAAACCAAGTGTTATTAATATAAACAATTTAGACACATTAAGAGGAATTTCCATAATAAGAAAGGTGACTATAAAGATAATAGTAATGATTATTCCTTATTATTTTAGTAGGAATTTTAATCTTGTGATGTTTTGCATGTCTATGACATTTCCATCTTTGATGAATGGATCCTAGATTTAGGATGTTCATTGCACATGTGTCCTAGTAATAAATTACCTTTCAATTTAAGTGAAATAAAATATGGTGATGTATTTATAGGGAACAATAGGAGCTATCTCATTATGGGAATATGCTCGGTTTTATTAGAGATTTGTGATGGGACTGTTAAGACTCTGGAGGAAGTTAGGTGGGTACCTGAACTAAAAATAATACTAATCTCCTTAAGAATTATAGACCAGAAGGGGTTCAGTTTTAAGTGAGACTCTAGAAGAGTTAGATTTTCACAACAATCCCTCACAGGGATGAAAGGAATCCTTCACAATGGCCTTTATGTGTTAGATATTAAGGTTTATATAAGTCAATTTAACAAGTCATATAGTTCAAAACATGATTCCACCACCCTTTTCCATATAAGGTTAGGAAATGTTAGTACCAAGGGCCTTAGTGAACTCAAAAAAATAAGGGCTTTAGAGTAACATCACTCCTAGCAGTCTCTAATTATATGAGGATTGTGTATATGGGAAATCTAGAAGAGTCATATTCATTAGATCAAAGTATAAGGCTAAATAACCACTTGGGTGTCTTCGTTCAGATCTGTGGGGTCCTTATACGATCACCTCCCATGGTGGGGCTTATACTTCATGACATTCATTGATGAATTATCTATGAAATCATAGATTCATATACTCAAACATAAATATAATGACTTTGATACCTTTATGAAATGGAAATATGGGGTAGAATGTGCGTCTAATAGGAAACTCAAATCCATAAGAATTGATAATGATTTACAATATCTATCCAGAAAATTCATTGAATTCTATAAATCTAAGGGAATAATGAGATACCAAAATGTTGTGAAAACTCCACAGAAAAATGGTCTAGTAGAGAGGATGAATAGGATTGTCCTTGAGAGGGTGATGTGCATGAAATCCCATTCAAAACTCCCTAGGTCCTTCTAGGAAAAGGGTACCAAAATAGCATTCTATCTTATTAATTGTTTCCCATCTTCTAGTAATTCTTTTAAGACACCCAAATAACTCTGGAATGGTTCACCCCCAAGCCTTACACACCTTAGAACCTTTGGATCTATAGATTATTCTCATGCACTTAATGATAAGATAGATCCTAGGGATGTGAAGTACATATTCATGGGATATCCAGTGGGTGTTAAGGGGTATTGTCTGTGGGTAGACAATCTAGGGTATCAAAAAGGTATAGTTAGCTGAGATGTCATGTTTCATGAGTCTGATATGTAATGCCCCAAACATTTTATGGTATGATTCTATTGAATACATTCTATTCACAACCTATAAATAACTATGTTCCATTGAAACAACACTTATTTATTTAAGAGATAGTCAAAAAAAATTCATTAAACATAAATTTCCCACTTCTATGTTGTGAATTTCGAAAAATGGTCATCTAGAGTTGTGACCGGTAAGTCATTTGGAGTCTGATAGAACCCACTTGATTTTTTGATGGATATTAACATACCCTTATGAATAGTAATATGAATATTAATATGAACCTTATAAATAGTAAAAAACAATAACATTTTATTTTCATAAGGTAATAAGATAATGAGATCTTAATCAATTTTTCGATGTGATATGGTACTAATTATACCTTTAAATTGTTATTTTTTGAATTAACATTGATTTTATTTAAAAATTAAATTATATATACTTAGAAAATTATTTTCAAAAAATGGATTTCATTTTTTAATTCTACACATCGAAAAATGGTTAGGGTATATTTTTGGGATTTTTCTAAAATACATGAATTTTTGTGAATAGTAAAAAAATACAAATTTGTGCTTTCGGTAGTTTAATGACTTTATAATGATGTAATTATTAATATATAGGTATAGTATACTTGTGTAAAGTATCTTATGACATGAGGTGTCCCAAGTGGATTAAACAATGGGCAAATACCATGGGAAAGCCCATGGTTTTTTGATAACCACTAACAAGGTGTCCCTTTGAATTAATAAAAAACTCTCCCTTAATTACTATAAATACCCACTCACCCTCCCTTAATATTTTTTCTTTACAAACTCAATATCCTCCAATATCTGGTGTTATTACCTCCCTATGAGTCTTCCCATGGTGTCCTTAATCCCCCAAGGTCCCATCCTTCAAGTTCTAGGAGTTACTCTTTATGGTAAGGGAATCCTTCATTCTCTTCTTTTAATCGACATTTCCGTTATGATATCTATTTGATTTTCTATTCTCATATTTTGGTGTTGGATTTTATGTGTTCTTATTACTGTAATTTTTTATTTCAATATTATGAGATACCCTTTTTCTCTAATAATTTCATTTTATTTAATTTTAAGCGACGACGTTAGGCTGCCGAATTTTTATAAGGGATCTCTCCACTTTTCTTTAATTTTCAAGTTCATCTCTTTTATTTTATCTCCTAAACTCCTCTATAAAAATTACCATGATAAACTACATTCAAATATATATAATTTAATTATATAATGAGAATGTAATAACTGTCATCAATATCCTTACTCCCTCCCCTTTTATTTTTATAAACGAAATCAATGTCTATGAGGTTCCAATTTTTAACCTTTGTGGAATGCGGAGTTTCGTTCTTCATTTTATTCTTCATTAGTGGTAATGAAACCAATTTAATGGTTGAACCAGATAATAAAATTATCATTTCATCTCATTAATGTTCTATAATCCTTACACATTCATGATATAAAATAGTAATACAAAACAAGTTCATTACGAAGAAAACGGCCAAGTTAATCCGAATATTTGTAATAAACTTTTAACTAATGAATCATTATCATGGTATATAACCCAAAATCATTATAAGATCATTTATATCTCTTTAATGCCATTAATAAGATATAATAACAATTTTGGATGTTTAACCACATTTCAAATGTACTTCCATTCATGAAAATAATTAAACGAACCATGAAAACAAAGGAAGAAAATGCTTCCAAAACAAGAAAATTGAACCTCTTAAACCAATATAAAGGGCCCTAAATAAACCTAATAAGTTTATAATAAACCAATTAAATGTATATTAGGTTCTAGAGTTACTAATTAATGAAGATAAATTTTATTATTCAGGTCATTAAAACAAACAAAGAACACACTCGAGCATAAGGTAAGGAGTTTCTCATCTCACTTTCATTTCTATGAGATTTCCAATGTTCATCAATTATTTCTTACAAGTGGTATATGTGTACTACCATTTGATATATAATATCATGGTTCTATTTAAATTGATGGTATTAAATAATTCATTTGATATTTATTAATTCTTGGTCATACGAAACGATTGATTAAAATGTGCTAATGGGCTTTGTGTCAATTTTCCATTTCATTGTGACTTACTTTGTTTTGCGCAAATAATAATCCTTATGTGGTGTACCTACTTCCCATTTGATATCAATTTTCATTTGAAATCATATTTCTATTAAATATCCATAATCTCATATTAGGGATATGTTTATTTTCTAAACGGTATACCATTTTACATACGGTGTATATTTGGAAAGTTATTTTAACTATGGAAATATTGACGAATACGTATTTTCTACTACTCTATACGGATTTTGAAAAGGCATATTTATCATGTATTTAATCAATGTATAAATAATTATTTTGTCATGAGGTGGAACGTGGGGCCCTCTACAGCCCCTCGATGCATCGGTAGGTCTCATGAAACAAATCAGTTGATGGCAAACCCTTCGAGTTTGTTTCCAAAAATCAGACGGGTTTCTACCCAAATAACTAAACCGTTTTTACGGTATTATGGTTTCATGATCCAGATACATGACATCCAATTAAAAAGAATTCTCTTTATTCATTATTAGTTATTACTATCAATGAGGTTTTCATAATGACACAATCTATGGATGTAGTTTCATTCTTAGTTTATTAATGGCGTGAGTTTTTCATTTATTCACCATGCCATATTGATTATGTCAGATTTATTATGATTCACTTATTAATGTATCCATGATTCTTCTATTTGTAACTCTTACTGAGCATTTGAGTTAACCCCTTTCATTGTCTACCTTTAATAGTTGATGAAGAGAAGATCTTTTATTGAGTTCCTGTGGATGCATTTTTTTGTTTTTGTTATGTATTGTAATTTGTAACCTTATCCAATGTAATTTGAGTTACATTTATGTATATAGTTTTTTAAAGAATACTAAACTGATCGTTCCTTCGAGATTTTCATTTCCTTCTAACCATGCCAATATAACAAGTAATGTACTGACTCTGGTCTAGAGGGGTCAGGGTGTTACAGTTGGTATTAGAGAATGTTTAGTAGAAAACTTGGAAACTGGAGTAGGAAATGTATAGTAGGTAAATGTAATGGTTTGGACCCCTCCGGTCTATTCCTTATTGAAATCAATGTGGTCAACATGACATGCGATACAATGATAATTTTTAATACTCATGATAACGTAAAAATATGTTAAATAATAATGATGATGACATAAATTGTGTGATTAATTAAACTAAAAAGAGAATAATTATGATAAAATTATTTAATGGGTGTTATTATTATTAATGATGTGAAGAGGGAAGGTGTGTGACCCATTAGAAGTTGACAAATGAAACATGCGGTTTATTATTAATTGAGTAATTGTTGAAATTAAATTTTAATAATAATAATGGGTGTTGTGTTATTAATATTATTCATAATATTAATAATAATGAGAAAATAATGAAATGAGTCATGTTATTTATTGCAAACAAATAAATGAACATGCACAGTGGAAGCATGGTGGTGCGTTAATAAAATTAAAGGTGAGTTCGTTATTATTATTATGTTAAATAATAATAATGGTGGTGTAAAAATATGTTGGATTTTTTAAATTGAATGGTTTTAATTTAATAAAAGTGGTTTCAATTTAATCAGTGTGAAATAAAAATAAATAGAATTAAATAATTAAATTAACGGATGTTATGAAACATTGATGTGGCATGGTCAGATCCAGATATCCAACGGGATGGTTTAACATGGTCAATGCGATGAGTGTAAATATTATCATTATTAATAAAAATTGGTGAAAAGTTAAGAATTTTTAATTGGGGATTTTTATTATTATTATTATACTAAATAATTATAATAATAATGTTGGCTTAAATTTTGAAAGAGCTGTTAATAAAGATGTAATGAGATTTAAATTTTGAATTCAATGCAATGAGATTTGAGATGTGAGGATAGACGAGAGATATTATTTATGATAATTATGTTAAAATAAAATAAATAAGGTAAAAGAGGAGTCAATAAAGGGGAGGCTCCATTTTTTTGTTGGAGTGTGAGGGAATTGTGGAAGAATTTGATTGGAGAGATAAGAAATTTGAAAGGCAATAAAGTAAATAAAACAAAATAGAAATAAAATCCGAAATAAATGGTGATGGGTGCAAAGAAAATTGGGGGAATCTATTTGTGAGTGACATAGTTTTTGAAATAAATTGATTGTAGGAATTAAAAATGAAATTAAATTGATTTAGTTGGAGGTGAGAGAAGGTATGTGGGGTGCTTGGATCATTTGTAGCGTGGGAAAAAAAGGGAAATCAACCCCTCAAACATTTTTAAATAAAATAATAATGATAATGGTAGAGTGTGATTGGAGAGAGATGCACTCCTTTTTTGTTTGTGCGTGGGATTTCTTGGCTCTGAGATTTTAGATAAATCAATTACAAAACAAATGATAATAATATAATAATAACATTATTATTTTTGATTGTCAATACACCTTTTCTTCGATATCTTCTTCGTGCGACCTCGGTTTTACAAACTGTCAGCGGCAGTGCGACCCTAATTTTGAGACGGAAATTATGAGTCCAATATTGGAGGTATTTTTTTGGATCTTTGGATCGAGTACCCGAGACTCTCATGAATTAATAGATTTAATATTATTAAATCTTCGACCCGCCATAACTCCCTCGTGTGATGTCTGATTTACTTATACTCAGTGGGGATGTGATCCTGTCATTAATACGATCAATTCAAGTCTAATGTTGGATATTAAATTATGACTCATGTCTCAGGTCAATAAAACACCTATTATTAATTGAAGTTATTATTATTATTAAATGCATGGAAATCGCCTGACGTGTCGTGTGTTGACCAGTCAAACTACATAACAGTTGTACGGTCACGTCGTGTATTCAATAATACACATTGTGTATCGTTTTAAATTTTCATTTCCTATATAAGAGAGGGTCACGTGTTATTTACAGACATCTCTTGTTCTCCGCATGGCGACGCTCCCGGATGACCCAGAAGCCTTCCTCCTATCTTCTTCATCCAGACTCCGATCGTCAATCTGTAGGTGAATGCGGGATCGTGTTGATGAGGTGAACATCGTACACCCTATTCCATTCCCTCTTCTTCAACTTCCCCTCCATAGTTTCCAATCGAGGATACTACTGATAATTGATGGTAATGACAGTCTTTGACGAACGACTCTAAAAAGGTATGTTAAACCTCTGTTCTTATATTCTATTTCCAATCCTACTTCTCCCGTTTTCTTTCCATGCTAAAGAATGTGATCTCCATGTTGAGGGTGTTTTATGTGTTGTTGATTTGGTGTTTCTGTGACATCCTTGGTTGGTGCAGTCATTCTGGGAGAATCTTAGTGATCGTAGTGGTCGTGTTCGTAGAAGGACACCAGAACCTGTTGAGGTGGGGATCTTACCATCGTCTCTCTAAATTGTGCATCATGTGGGGTGGGTGTCCTCTTGTTTACATGAAACACATTTGAGATGGTTTAATAAAGATAATAACTAGATTATATAACAGGGATGTGAAGTTTTTGAATGTAGTTACATTATTTATATCATGTGATATTATGTTCTGAATTGAATGAGCTTCTGCCTGCTGAAAATCATGATCATTTGGGGCCTTTGCTTACACAATTAAATATTTCCCACTCCTTCTGGATTTTCTTATGGATGAAAATTTTATTTAATGTGTAAATTGGTTAATCATGTAAAGTTGGATGATTAAATACCTGGATACCTTGTGTGATCACCCTGGTTGAACAAACTGAAATAATAAACATGTGGGTGTAGGTTAGGTTTAATTTATGTGAAGGGGGTGTTTTTTGGGTTGTTGTGGATCGGGTGAGCAGCAGGGCTGCGGTTATCTTGGTTGTGGGTTGGTGTGAATGTTATGTTGGTGGTTGGCAATAGGGCTGCATGGATGGGTTTGAATGTGAACGAACTATTGGTTTTGAATAATAAATAAAAGTGGAAGATTTAATGAATGGTGGGGCATGGTAATGGAACAGGAATAATAATCAATGGGGTTGGTTAGTTAATAAGAAGGGACATGTTTGTGTTTCTTGTGTTTTCCTAACTTGATTTGTGGATGGCAGGGATATGTTTTATGAATGCTTGATCTAGTTTTGTTGTTGACAGTTGCCCGGTAGTTAGGAAACTGATAATTAAATCTGTTGAAACATGAAAATATTAAATAGGGTTTTGGGATTGATTGTTGTGTGCATACTCTCAAAGTAGCAGTGCCAAGGCACATGCTCAGATCTTTATCTAGAAGCCTTTGGATAGGTTGAGTGGTTGTTATAATTATATAAATCTGTACGTTTTATGTTTCTTTAGGTACCCCACCCATTTTGAGCACTATGTACCAAATATGCGTGTGATGGAGGGTGAGATTCTCAAACATCCAAAGGATGGCTGGTTACTATTCTTCCATGTGCTCCCTCTTCCAGGTTCTATAGCCCAAGTTTTTTTGGGCAGGTTACAACAGATGTTTCCCAAGAATCTTCAGGATGAGGTGGGATATGTACCCAGGTGTCTTCAAGATGAGATGTGCTTATGGCTGGGGATTGTGTGTCGGCAGGTTACTATGAGCTTCGTATGGCCAGGTTGTGGCACTACCTTGAGCTTCGTATAGACATGTTGTGTAACTAGCTCAGGAATAGGGGGAAGCATCAGAGCACTAGGCGTGAGGGCTTGAGCAGTATCCAGTAGTAAAGTGGTACGGTGTACCCATACTTTGATAACATTACTACTATACTCTATTGGCTTGTGTTACTTGGTGAGTGTGAATGGTGAGGCTGGGTGGATAGATTCCTTTCTTGGTTTTGGTTCTTCTATTTTCTCACGGGGCATTAGGATGTCTCCCCACTTGTGCATGAGTGATTTAGGTTTCTCTACTGAGCATGCTTGTATGCTCACCCTACTTTTTCTTTCAGGTTTTCAGGAGGACTATAGGGACTGTGCAGGACATTACTAGTCAGGCAGGGGGAGTTGCTGTTGTTTTCTATTTTTGTTTTCCTTTACTTTTTGGTGCAGTACTTTGGATCTTTTTTGTAATTGTACTTCTGTTTCACTATTGTATAAATCATGCATATGGGATTGGTTTTGGGCTATTTCTATACTTGTTCCTTTTCTTCTTCTTGGTGTTTTACTCATCCTATTTCTCTATCTTAAATTAATAAAAAAGGGTAATTCCTCCCATATATGTTAAAAACTCATACCCTTGGTGTTAGTCGCCACTCCGGGGCCTACTGGAGGTGGGACTCGGGGGGTCATTATCTCCCTTCCACCATTTCAAGCTCAGGAGGGGCATCTTTGGTCAGAGGGGGTCGTGACAGAATGGTATCAGAGGTGATGGTTGAGAGATAGGATGGAGTCTGGAGTTAGGAACGGTGAGTATTGCATGGAATGGTAGGGAAACAGTGTTGTCTGATCTCGGTGCGTGACATAGGCCAGGGAAGACCGGCTAGGACATGAGATTTTAGGGCCCCCCATGATCTGATGAAAGGAATCTGAGCTTACCAAACGACCAAGTAAGACTACATTTATTTCAGGGTAGAGACCCTAGGAAAGGTACTTACATCATCATGATTTGTGTTTTACTTGATTTGGGTGTTCTCAGAAAGAAATCGAAATAAAATGATAAAATGAAACATTTGAGAAAATTTCCTTGCTACTTGGGCTTAGTCGTTCTTTGTTTACCATACAGCTACGGCACCTGGACATCATTCCTGGGTGACATGGGCAGTCGCGGCCCAGCAGATTCAGACGGTCGATCAGATGAGGATTGACCAAGAGGAGGAAGACGACTTGTGGCAGCGCACATTTCGTGCTTTCTAGTTACAGGGCTTGAAGAAGTACGAAGGTAGCACTTCAGATACTAAATCAGAGAGTTGGTTGGAGGAACTCGAGATCACTTTTGGGCTGATCAGGGCTCCATCAGAGTACTGGGTTCTTCTAGCAGTAAGCCAGCTGCGAGGAGTGGCACGTTAGTGGTGGATGATTTACCTTGGGGAGGGGAAGGAGACATAAGTTCTATGGGCCAACTTCGAGAAGGAGTTCCACGACTAATTTCTTTCCTCGACGAGGAAGGCCGAGAAGAGGCAGGAGTTGTTGTCTCTCCAACAAGAAAGCATGTCGGTGCGGGAACTAGGGGTCAAGTTCAAGTATCCCCTCTATTTTTTCCCGAATCTCTTTCCAGGTGAGGATTCCTGAGCTAGACATTTAGAGGAGGCACTTCACCCCTCTATTCGATGTGCGATGACCCCTTTTACCTTACCAACGTACCTGGAAGTACAAAAGAATGTGGAGATAATTGAGAGGATGCACTCGCAAGTGGGTCCACTATGAGAGAGGAGTCACCCAAGATCGTCCGAAGAAGGATGCAGTCATCAGTAGATCCCTAGCAACAGGACCTTCCAAGTTTCGACCGGCAGGGAGCAGACTTCAGCAGGTCCCATACCAATCTCACAATTTCCTCCCATTTTCTATGGGCCAGGGACTAAGGTGCTTTTCATGTGGGAATCTTGGGCATCTTGGCAGACATTGCCCTTTTTAGACTCAGTATGGAGGGACTCTCCAGGTTCAGCCGCAGCCCCAGTAGCAGTTCCCAGCCCGACCGTTCCAGTAGCAACAGGCTCTAGTCCCTCTAGGTGGAGCTGGATCAAGTGGTGTCCAACCACAGGAGGTTCCTCAAGGACCCCAACTGGGTCATGGTCGTGGAGGTGGATGTCAACAGAGAGGCAGAGGAGTGGTACGTGGATAGTTGAACATAACAGAAGCGGTAACCCTAGCAAGGCCAGAGATCGAGAGAGATGTTTTCGGTTTTACTTAAATGCCCTCATTTATGTTTTGGAGCATCACACTCCTTTGTTGAAACTTATTCTCACCCATGATTTGGTCTTGGTCCTTGTTTTTCATGAATCTATAATACTAATTTGTTTCCCTCTTTCCTTTAAATGTGTGTGAAGAGTCCTAACATGTTGGGAGAGGAGGACTTGATCCCTAATCGAGACGCATAAATGTGGATGCGATTAAACCCATGCAGGCGAGTCAGTGCCGCCTAAAGCGGATAATATCTTGACATGGAAGAAGGAATTCCTCAAGCCATGTGTTCGGGCAATTTATTGTTGTCTTGTATGGTGTTGGGGGCAGAGTAAGTTTGGAAAATCCTAATATATGGAAGTCAGAAGACCTAACTCTTAATCGAGACACATTAATGTGGATGCGATTAAACCCGTGTAGGAGAGTCAGTGCTGCCTAAAGCAGATAATATCTCGATATGGGATAAGGAATTCCTAACTCATATAATTAGGGTTGTTGGTTGTTTCCTGTTATGATGATAGCCCTGAGAGGTATGTTACGGGGTGGTTGTTCGGATCCATTATTTCTTCTAGTTTGGTTTTTAATTCTCATGGATGAGAATGTTTTGAGAGGTATCTGATGTAATGGCTCAGAACCCTCTGGTCCATTACTTGTTGAAATCAATGTGGTCAACACGATGCCCGTTATAATGATAATTTTTAATACTGATGATAATGTAAAAATATGTTAAATAATAATGATGATGACATTAATTGTGTGATTAATTAAATGAAAAAGAGAATAATCATGATAAAATTATTTAATGGGTGTTATTATTATTAATGATGTGAAGTGGGAAGGTGTGTGACCCATTAGACGTTGATAAATGAAACATGCATTTTATTATTAATTGAGTAATTGTTGAAATTAAATTTGAATAATAATAATGGGTGTTGTGTTATTAATATTATTCATAATATTAATAATAATGAGAAATTACTGAAATGAGTCATGGTATTTATTGCAAACAAATAAATGAAGATGCACGGTGGAAGCATGGTGGTGCGTTAATAAAATTAAAGGTGAGTTCGTTATTATTATTATGTTAAATAATAATAATAATGGTGGCATAAAAATCTGTAGGGTTTATTAAATTGAATGGTTTTAATTTAATAAAAGTGGTTTCAATTTATTTAGTGTGAAATAAAAATAAATAGAATTAAATAATTAAATTGACAGATGTTATGCAACATTGGTGTGGCATGGTCAGATTCAGATATCCAACGGGATGGTTTAACGTGGTCAATGCGATGAGCATAAATATTATCATTATTAATAATAATTTGTGATGAGTTAAGAATTTTTCATTGGGGATTTTTATTATTATTATTATACTAAATAATTATAATAATAATGTTGGCTTAAATTTTGAAAGATCCGTTAATAAAGATTTAATGAGATTTAAATTTTAAATTCAATGCAATGATATATGAGATGTGAGGATAGACGAGAGATATTGTTTATGATAATTATGTTAAAATAAAACAAATAAGGTAAAAGAGGAGTCAATAAAGGGGAGGTGCCATTTTTTTATTGGAGTGTGAGGGAATTGTGGAATAATTTGATTGGAGAGAAAAGAAATTTTGAAAGGTAATAAAGTAAATAAATCAAAATAGAAATAAAATCCGAAATAAATGGTCATGCGTGCAATGAAAATTGTGAGAATCTATTTGTGAGTGACATAGTTTTTGAAATAAATTGATTAGAGGAAGTAAAAATGAAATTAAATTGATTTATATGGAGGCAAGAGAAGGTGTGTGGGGTGCTTAGATCATGTCTAGCGTGGGAAAAAAAGGGAAATCAGCCCCTCAATCCTTTTTAAATAAAATATTAATGATAATGGTAGAGTGTGATTGGAGGGAGATGTGCTCCTTTTTGGTTTGTGCGTGGGATATCTGGGCTATGAGATTTTAGATAAATCAATTACAAAACAAATGATAATAATATAATAATAACATTATTATTTTTTGTTGTCAAAACTCCTTTTATTCGGTATCTACTTCGTACGACCTCAGCTTTATGAACCGTTAGTGGCAATGTGACCCTGATTTCAAGACAAAAATTATTATTCCAATATTGGAGGTCTTTTTTGGATTTTTGGATTGAGTACCCGAAATGCTCATGAATTAATTGATTTAATATTATTAAATCTTCGACCCGCCATAACTTCTGCGTGCGATGTCCGATTGACTTCTCTTCAGTGGCGATGTGATCCTGTCATTAATATGATCAATTCAAGTCTAATGTTGGATATTAAATTATGACTCATGTCTCAGGTCAATAAAACACCTATTATTAATTGAAGTTATTATTATCGTTAAACGCATGGAAACCATGTGACGTGTCATGTGTTGACCAGTCAATCTACGTAACAGTTGTACAGTCACATCATGTATTCATTAATACACACTGCATACCGTTTTACCTTTTCGTTGCCTATATAAGAGTGGGTCAGGTGTTATTTATGGACCACTCTTCTTCTCCACACGGCAACGTTCCCTGATGACCTAGAAGCCTTCCTCCTATCTTCTTCATCCCGACTCTAATCGTCAATCTGTCGGTGACTGTGGCATTGTGTCAAGGAGGCGAACAGTGTACACCCTGTTCCGTTCCCTCTTCTTCGACTTCCCCTCCAAATTTTCCAGCTTAGGATACTACTGATAATTGACAGGAATGATAGTATTTTACGAACGACTCAAAAAAGGTATTCCAAACCTTTGTTCTTGTATTCCCTTTCTGATCCTACTTCTCCCGTTTTCTTTCCTTGTTACAGAATGTGATCTCCGTGTTGAGGGAGGTTCTTGTGTTGTTGTTTTGGTGGTGCCGCAACATTCTTGGTGGTTGTAGTCATTCTGGTATAATCCTTGTGATCATGGTGGTCGTGTTCGTAGAATGACATCGGAACCTATTGAGGTAGGGATCTTACCTTCGTCTCTCTAAATTGTGTATCATGCGGGGTGGGTGTCCTCTTGTGTATGGGAAACACATTTGAACCAGTTTAATAAAGATAATAACTGGCTTATATAACGGAGATGGGATGTTTGTGAATGCAGTTACATTATTTAAATATTGTGATATTATATTGTGAATTGAATGATCTTCTGCCTACTAAAAATCATGGTCGTTGGGGGCATTTGCTTACACAATTACATGTTACCCTATGCTTATGGATTTTCTTATGGATGAAAATTTTATTGAATGTGGAAATTGGTTAATCATGTAAAGTTGGCTAATTAAATACCCGGAACCCTTGTGTTATCACCCCGGTTGAACAAACTGAAATAATAAACATGTGGGTGCTGGTTAGGGTTTATTTATGTGAATGGGGTGTTTTGAGGGTTATTGTGGATCTGGTGAGTAGCAGGGTTGCGGTTGTCTTTGTTGTGGGTTGTTGTGAATGTTATGTTGGTGGTTAGCAGCGGGGCTACATGGATGGGATTGAATGTGAACGAACTATGGGTTGTGAATAATAAATAAAAGTGGAAGAGTCAATCAATGGTGGGGCATGGTAATGGAACGTAAATAATAATCAATGGGGTTGCTTGGTTAATAATAAGGGACTTGTTTGTGTTTATTGTGTTTTCCTAACTTGATTTGTGGATGGTAGGGATATGTTTTATGAACTCTTGATCCAGTTTGGTTGTTTATAGTTTCACTGTAGTTAAGAAATTGATAACTAATTCTGTTGAAACATGAAAACATTAAACGGGGTTTTGGGATTGAGTGTTGTGTGCATACTCTTGAAGTAGAAGTGCCAAGGCATGTGCTCAGATCTTTGTGTAGAAGCCTTAGTATGGGATGAGTTGTTGTTATACTTATGTAAATATTTACGTTATATGTTTCTTTACGCACCCCACCCATGTTGAGCACTATGTGCCGAACACCCATGGGGTGGGGGCTGAGATTCTCAAACATCCAAAGGATGGATGGTTATTGTTCTTCCATGTGCTCCATTTTCCAAGTTCTATAGCCCAAGTTCCTTCGTGCAGGTTTCGATTTATTTTTTCCAAGAATCTTCAGGATGAGGTGTGATATGTTCCCAGGTGTCTTCGAAATGAGATGTGGTTATGGCTGAGGATTGTGTGCTGGTGGGTTACTATGAGCTTTGTATGGCCAGGTTGCGGCACTAGCTCAAGCTTCCTATGACCAAGTTGCGGCACTAGCTCAGGAAGAGGGGGAAGCGTCAGTGCGTTAGGTGTGAGGGCTTGAGCAGTATCCAGTAGGAAGGTGGTGTGGGGTACCCATACTTTGATAACATTACTACTATACTCTATTGACTTGTTTTACTTGGTGAGTGTGACTGGTGATGCTGGGTGGATAGATTCCTTGCTAGGTTTTGGTTATTCTGTTTTCTCAAGGGGCATTAGGATGTCTCCCCACTTGTGCACGAGAGCTTTAGGTTTCCCTACTGAGCATACTTGTATCCTCACCCGACGTTTGCTTTCAGGTTTTCAGGAGGACTACAGGGAAAGTGCGAGACCTTACTAGTCAGGCAGGGGGAGTTGTTGTTGTTTGCTATTGTTGTTTTCCTTTACTTTTTGGTACAATACTTTGGAGCTTTTCTGTACTGGTACTTTTGTTTCACTATTGTATAAAGCATGCATATGGGATTGGTTTTGGGCTATTTCTATATATGTTCCTTTTCTTCTTCTTGGTTTTTGACTCATCCTATTTCCCGATCTTAAGTTAATAAAAAAGGGTAATGCCTCCCATATATGGACAAACTCATACCCTTAGTGCTAGTCTCCACTCCGGGGCCTACTGGAGGCGGGACTCGGGGGTCATTATCTCCTTTCCACCATTTCTAGCTCAGGAGGGGCATCTTTGGTGGGAGGGGATCGTGACAGGAACAAATCCCTAATGTAGTATTTGAGGATAATCATACAAGAACGTCCTGGTATTTTGGTAAGGAATAGATTATGTGAATCCTTTAGCAAAAAAATTCTTGTCTGGATACGAGAAGGTAGAGGTGGCTCTCGCACAGATGTACCTAGGAGTGAAAACACCAACAAGGAGTTTCGGGCCTGACCCGGGGTATCCTGGTGCATGACAACGGGTCTTGCTACACTCTTGGTTACGACACTCCTGGGGGATATGCTTCTGATAATTCACATTTTCATTACAAGCCATTATGAAGAAGTTTAATTAAAATTTTTCCACAGAGGAACCATGTTTATAATATTAGTTATGTATATAATTTCAATCTATTTTGAGTGATTTTCTATTTGAGACTCATAAACTAATCTATTGTATCCCATTATTTATAAGTGGCGTCTAATGGAAGAAGGGGAATCAATACTCGTGGGCAAGGTAGGGATCTCCCTACTGATCAAGTCAACACAATCAATGTTCGAGCAGATCAGATCATGGACATATTCGGACAAATTACTGAAGTTGTAACAAATAACCATTCTACACCTGTGTTGGATCGTTTAATGCGGCAGAGGCCCCCATCTTTCAGCGGGACTACTAATCCAGTGGTTTTTGAGAAATGGATTAAGTCCCATGAAAAGATATTCATGTCGTTAAGATGCAATGAAAATGAAAAGGTAGTACTGGGAGTATATTGTCTCAAGGGCGATGCTAATCAATGGTGGTCCCTAATAAAAAATACCATGGAGGAAGAAGAAATAGAAGATATGTAATGGAGGACTTTTAAGGAAATATTCTACAAAAAATATTTCCCTCATGAGCAACGAACTGAAATGAAGAGGAAATTCCTTGGCTTGAAACAAAGGGAGGAAGACTGTATTGCAGAGTATGAGGCTACCTTCACAAGGCGAGCCAGGTATGTCGTAGATTACATACGTGACTCGGTAGACAAGATTGATCATTTCTTTGAAGGTCTTAAGCTAGGTCTTCGAAGGGAACTGGCTTCTCAATAATTTTAATCATATGATGAAATTGTATCAAGTGCCATCAAAACAGAGAAAGAATTTGCTATATCAAATATTTTCAAAGGAAACAAAGATAAGAAGCAGTACTCTGATCACAAAGGAAAATGAGAAGCACCAAAGAAGATCAAGGGAATGAAGGACTTCCCATTATGTGAGAACAGTGGAAAGAATCATCTCAGGAAATTCTTGAAAGGAATGGGAGTTTGCTATAACTATGGATAAAATAGTCATCGATCTGATGAATGCAAGGGGAAGAAAAATTCAATGATGTTCAATGCTAAAATTTTATAGATAATGGACACTATGAAAATGAGTGTCCTAAGCATCAAGGAAACATGCCTTAGAAAAATCCAATAGAACAAGGGAGAGCTTATACAATTACAACCGCAGAGGTTGAAGTTCCTAGTGACGTGGTGGGAGGTACATTAATTGTTTCCTCAAACTTATCCAACACTTTATTTGATTTTAGATCATCACATTCATTTATGTCTTCTCATTTTTCCAAGAAAATTAGATATATCCAATTTGATTTAATAAAGGAGTTTTTAGTCAAAAATCCCTTGGGATGTATCATTACAACAATGGCATGTCGACTAGTCCCCCTTTAGACACCAAAACATGCTTTGGTTTCCAACCTTATCATCATAACAATGACTAAATTTGATCTAATTCTCAGTATGGATTGGATGTCAAATTATGATGCAAGGATCTATTACAATAAAAAGGAAGTTACAATTTTTGAAAATTGTTTAGAATCTCTTATCGTTAAAGCAGAGACTTCAACATCCAATTCTTATCTTGACCCACCCCCGATAACTCTATTGAATGAAATCCTTGGATAGGAAGAGAACCCAATATCTGTGGGTGAGGAAAGAAATATTCAAATTTAAGATGTGCATATTGTGCAAGAATACATTGAAATGTTTCAAGAGGATTTACTTGGACATCCTCCAGGGCGTGAAATTGAGTTTTCCATTGACTTATTTCTTGGTTCAAGACCTATATCAAACCCCCCTATAGAATGGACATTGTGGATTTAGTGGAGCTAAGGAAACAACTAGAATATTTGAGTCACAATGGATTTATTCGACCTAGTGTTTCTCCATGGAGAGCCCCAGTTCTCTTTGTCAAGAAGAAAGATGTATCCATGAGGCTTTGCATTGATTATAGGGAAATCAATGCTATTACAATAAAAAATAAGTATCCTCTACCCCGGATTGATGATTTATTTGATCAACTTCATGGAGCTCAATACTTCTCAAGTATTGACCTTCGATCCAAATATCATCAACTGAGTGTGAGGAAGGAATATATTCTAAAGACAATATTTCAAACCAGGTATGGTAATTACATGTTTACAATGATGCCTTTTGGATGGACAAATGCACCATCTGTTTTCATGGATTTAATGAATAGATTTTTCCAGGAATATCTTGATAACTTTGTTGTGGTAATCATCGATGATATCCTTGTATACTCAAAAATCTATGAAGACCATGAGAATCGCTTATGGATTATTCTAATAAATCATAGAAGAAATAAATTATATGAGAAGTTTATCAAGTTTGAATTCTAGCTTTAATAAATTTCTTTTCTATTTCATATTGTCTCTAAAGAAGGAATCCTAATAGACCCTGCAAAGACAAAGGAAATCCATGAATGACCCATGCCAAAAAAACATAAGCAAGGTACGCAGCTTTATTGGATTAGTAGGTTACTATCGGCGTTTCAGTCAGAATTTCACCTGACTAGATAAACTGCTAACGAAGCTCACAGGTAAAGGAGTTAAGTCTGTGTGGACAAAATAATACACAAAATGCTTCAAAGAATTGAAAATAATATTATTCAATGCACTAATTTTGACTCTTCCATTTGGAAGTGATGGATTTGTAATATACAGCGATGCATCAAAGAATGGGATGGGTTGTGTCCTTATGAAAAATGATAAAGTCATTACTTATGCATCAAGGCAGTTGAAGACTCAAGAGAAAAATTATCCAACTCATGATCTTGAGTTAGCAGTCGTAATCTTTTCTATGAAAATGTGGAGGCATTATCTCTACGGAGAGAGATGTGAGATTTATACAGACCATAAGAGTTTGAAATTCATTTTCACACAAAAATAACTCCATGTGAGGCAAAGGATATGGCTCGAGTTACTCGAAGATTACAATTGTTCAATACACTACCACACAGTAAAGGCGAATAAGGTGGAAGATGCATTAAGCAGGAAAGTTCATGGACTTCTGAATCAAATAAAGATTGAGAGAGATCCTATATTTTTTAATCTACTAAAGATGGATATGGGAATTATTAAGGAAAGGGAAACATATTTTCTCTTTCAAATAATTGGTAAACCATATTTATTAGAAAAGGTAAAAACCTCTCAATCTGATAATGAGAATTTTCACAAAAAAATTAATGCTTTCAAGGATGGGAGATTGGATGACTTCGTGTATGAGGAAGGAGTTCTGAAGTTTGGGAATAGGTTATGCTTTTCATCAATACATGAGCTAAAAAGGGAGCTATTATATGATGCTCATAGCTCAAATTTCTCTATACACCCGGGTAGCACTAAGATGTATAGAGATCTAAAGGAATATTTTTGGTGGGATAATATGAAGCGAGAAATTGCTTACTACATGCCAAGGTGTCTAGTTTTTCAACAAGTGAAGGCAGAGAGACAGCATCCCAAAAGAGTGATGCAACCACTACCTATTCCATTGTGGAAGTGGCATAACATTACGATGTATTTTGTCACTGGACTACTGAGGACACCTAGAAGGAATGATGCAATATGGGTATTTTTTTATCGTATCACAAAATCCTCACATTTTCTTCCTATAAGAGAGGATTTACCACTTGAGTGCCTAGCAAGACTTTATATTAATGAAGTTGTAAGACTTCATGGTGCACCTCTATCAATTGTGTCTGATCGAGATCCTCGTTTTAAATCAAAATTCTGGAAAAGTCTCCATATGGATTTGAATACTGAGCTTCGTATGAGTACTGATTGTCACCCCCAAACCGATGGATAGTCTGAAAGGACTATTCAAACTCTGGAAGACATTCGGAGATCATGCACTCATGATTTTCAAGGTGTATGGGATTAATACTTGCCTTTGGTGGAATTTTCTTAAAATAATAGTTTCCATTCTAGTATTCAAATGGCTTCATATGAATAATTATATGGAAAGAGATTTCAAACTCCAGCTTGTTGGGATGAAGTTGGTGAGAGGAAACTTATGGGCCTATAACATAATGAAGAGACCACAACAAAGGTGAAGACAATCCAAACCCATATTTAAGCAGCCTAAAGTTGGAAAAGGAGTTATGCTAACAACTGGAGAAAGGATTTGAAATTCAAAGTGGGAGATCATGTCTTTTTTAAAGTATCTCCATGGAAGGGTGTCTTAGGGTTTGGTAAGAAAGGGAAACTGAGCCCTAGGTACATTGAACCATTTGAAATTATAGAAAGAATCGAAGTTGTAGCTTACCGTCTAGAGATGCCGCCAAATCTCTCAAAAGTCCATGATGTGTTCCATGTGTCATTGTTAATGAAATACATGCCAGACCCAATGCATGTACTCACATATGAATAAATTGAACTGAAATTACATAAGTCATATTGTGAAGAGCCTACCAAGATTCTTAATACAAGAGAACAGGTATTAAGAAATCGAACAACTCATTTAGTCAAGGTTCTTTGGAGAAACCATAACACGGAGGAAGCAATGTGGGAACCAAAGGATGTTATGAAGAAGAAATATGCACATCTTTTTGTTGGTATTTATACATGAAATTTGAGGACAAAATTTCCAAAGGATGGAATAATTTAAAGCCCAAACATTATATGGTATGATTCTCTTGAATACATTATATTCACAACCAATATATCACTATTTTCCATTGAAACAAACTTGGTTATTTAGTAAATAGTCAAAACCTTTCCATTAAACATAAATTTCCCACTTCAATGTTTTGAATTTCGAAAAATGGTCATCTAGAGTTGTGACCAGTAAGTCATTTGGAGTCTGATAGAACCAACTTGAGTTTTTGATGAATAGTAACATACCCTTATGAATAGTAATATGAATAGTAATTCAACCCTTATAAATAGTAAAAAATGATAATATTTTATTTTCTTAAGGTAATAAGATAATGAGATCTTGATCAATTTTTTCAATGTGATATGGAACTAATTATACCTTTAAATTGTTAATTTTCGAATTAACTTTGATTTTATTTAAAAATGAAATTAAAAATACATAGAAAATAATTTTCAAAAAATGGAGTTCATTTTTGAATTCTACACGTCGAAAAATGGATAGGGTAAATTTTTGGGATATTTCTAAAATACATATTTGAGTTTTCGGTAGTTTAATGACATCATAATGATGTAATTATTATTATAAAGGGTTGGTAGACATGTGTATGATATCTTATGACATGAGGTGTCCCATTTTTCTTAAACCATGTGCAAATACCATGGTAAAGCCCATGGTTTTGTGAAAACCACTAATGAGGTATCCCTTTTAATTAATAAAAAACACTCTCTTAATTACTATAATTACCCACTCACCCCCTTCATTTTCTTTCATTAAAAACTCAATATACTCAAATATATGGTGGAATTACCTCCATAAAAGTCCTCCCATGGTGTCCTTATTCCCCCAAGGTCCCATCCTTCAAGATCTAGGAGTTACTCTACAATGTAAGGGAATCCATCATTCTCTTCTTTTAATCGACACTTCCTTTATGATATTTATTTGATTTTTTATTCTCATATGTTGGGGATTGATTTTATGTGTTCTTATTACTGCACCTTTTTATTTGAATATGATGAGATACACTTTTTCTCTCATCATTTCATTTTAATAAATTTTAAGCGACGTCGTTAGGCTTGCAAATTTTTATAAGGCATCTCTCCACTTTTCTTTAATTTTCAAGTTCATCTCTTTTATTTTCTATCCTTAACTCCTCTATAAAAATGACCTTGATAAATTAAAGTATCATCTATATACTAGAATTATACCATGATAATGGATGAACTATCATCAATATCCTTACTCCCTCCCCTTTTATTTTTATAAACGAAATCAACGTCCATGAGGTTCCAATTTATAACCTTTGTGGACGGAGGAGTTTCATTCTTCATTTTCTTCTTGATTAGTGTTCATGAAACCAATTTAATGGTTGAAACAGATAAGAATATAATTATTTCATCTCATTAATGTTCTACAATCCTTAAACAATCATGATATAAAATAGTAATACAAAACAAGTTCATTATGAACAAAACGGCTAAGTTAATCCGAAGATTTGTAATAAACTTTTAACTAATGAATCCTTATCATGGTATATAACCCAAAATCACTATAAGATAATTTATATCTCCATAATTTCATCAATAAGATATAATAAAAATTTTGGATGTTTAACCACATTTCAAATGAACTTCAATTCATGAAAATAATTAAACGAACAATGAAAACCAAGGATAAAAATGCTTCCAAAAACAAGAAAATTGAACCTCTTAAACCCATAGAAATGGACATTAATGAACCTAATAAGGTTATACTAAACAAATTACATGTAGAAGAGGTTTTGGAGTTATTAATTAATGAAGATAAATTTTATTATTCAGTTCATTAAAACAAATGAAGAACAGACTCGAGCATAAGGTAAGGGGTTTCTCATCTCACTTTCATTTCTGTGAGATTTCCATTGTTTGCCAATTATTTCTTGCAAGTGGTATATGTGTACTTACATTTGATTTATAATATCATTTTTCTCTTTAAATTAATGGTATTAAATGATTTATTTCATAGTTATTAATTCTTTGTCACACGAAATGATTGATTACAATGTGGTAATGGTCTTTGTGTCAATTTTCCATTTCGTTGTGACTTACTTTGTTTAGCGCCCCTAATAATCCTACGGTGGTGTACCTACTACCCATTTGATATCACTTTTCATTTGAAATCATATTTCTATTAAATATCCATAATCTCATATCAGGTATACGTTTATTTTCTAAACCGTATACCATTTTACATACAGTGTTTATTTGGAAAGTTATTTTAACTATAGAAATATTGACGAATCCGTATTTTCTACTACTATATATGGATATTGAAACGGCATATTTCTCATTAATTTAATAAATGTATAATGAATGATTTGGACATGAAGTGGATGGTGGTTCCCACTATAGCCCCTCGATGCATCAGAAGGTCTCATGAGACAAATCAGTTGGCGACAAACCCTTCGAGTTTGTTTCCAAAAATCAGACGGGTTTCTAACCACAAAACTAAACCGTCTTTACAGTATTATGGATTCATGTTCTAGATACATGGAATCCAATTAATAAGCATTTTCTTTATTCATTATCAGTTATTTCTATCCATGAGGTTTTCACTATGACAAAATCTACGGATGCAGTTTCGTTCTCAGTTTATTAATGGCATGAGTTTTTCATTTATTCACCATGCTATATTGATTATGTCAGATTGATTATGATTCAATTATTAATTTATTCATGTTTCCACTATTCATAACACTTACTGAGCATTTCAGCTCACCCCATTCAATGTCTTCCTTCAATAGGTGATGAATAGAAGAGCTTTTATTGAATTCATGTGGATGCAATTTTTAGTTAATGTTATGTATTGTACTTTGTAACCTTTTCCAATGTAATTTGAGTTACATCTATGTATCTAGTTTCTTCAAGACTTCTAAACTGATCATTCCTTTGGGATTCTCATTTCCATCTAACAATGTCAATATAACATGTAATGCACTAACTATGGTCTAGAGGGGTCAGGGTGTTACATGATATCTACAATGATAAGGGATACAAGCCATTATATTCCTCTAATGGAAATAAAAAACCCTCTAAGGTCCCAACACCCTTAGTTGTTTAAGTCCCTTTTGAATCCAGTGACAACTCCTAGTTCGAGACAGGTCATGCTCCTCCCATTGTCTAGACCCAAGATGAATCTGATTATAATTCAGATTCTGAACATGAAATTGAGGATCCATATGATCTGAGTAGTTATCAGCTCACTCAGGATAAAGGGAGAATAGTTTTTAGGCCTTTAGCTTATTTCAATCAGGTAGACATTGGTGTCAACGTGTCTAATGAAGCACATGAGTTTTATAATTATGAACCTCAAACTTATAAAAAATCCCTTAATTCTAAAGATGCCACCAAATGGTTAGGTGCGATGCAAGAAGAGATGAATTCACTTATCAAGAACCAAACTTGGGTTGTTTTTTAAAGACCAAATATCTAGAAATTCATAGGTTCTAGATGGATATATAAGATCAAAGAGAACAATGCTGGAGAATCTAAAATAAATTTCAAAGACCAAATGGTTTCTAAAGGATTTCTTCACTGTGAGGGAATTGATTATAGTGATATCTTCTCCCCTATTATAAAACATTCATATATTAGAATTATTTTGATTTTACTGCTAATTTTTATTTTCATGTTGAATAATTAGATGTAAAAAACTTCTTTTTTACATATTACCCTTTATGGAACAATTTATATGGCCCTCCTAACAGATTTTGAAAACTATTCAAACCTAATAAAGTTTTTATTCCTAATATGTATTTGTATGGGCTTAAATAATATTCAAGGAAATGGTATAAAATGTTTGATACATTTTTGATTGAAAATAAATTTTCTATGAGTAAATTTTATACATGTGTATACTATAAGACTATTAAACATGAATCTTTTTACCTATTATTATATATTAGTGACATGATGTTAATCTGTAAGAACATGAGGATTATAAATACTCTCAATAATAAATTGAAAAATGTCTTTAAAATGAAATACTTATGACATTCTAATAAAATAATATGTATGGACATAATAAAATATAGGAAAGGTAGAACCCTGTACTTATCCAAATCTACTTATGTAGAGATGGTATTAAGAAGATATATGTTTGATCATGTTATGAATATTAGTATTCCTCTAGGAAAACATTTTAAATTGCCTTTGGATTAATCCCCTGTAAATTATTTTATGGATGTCTTCATGAATAAGATTACATATGCTAATGTAGTAGGAAGTCTTATGTATGATATGATCTGTTGTGGCCCATACATTTCATTTTCTATTTGTACTTTGAGCAGGTTTGTGGGGAAACCTGGTAAGACTCATTATCATACATTTAAATGGCTACTCAGGACTGTTATCCTAGAAGTGCAATATGTGGTTAGTGGTTGCACTCTCCACTACTAAGGCAGAATATATTTTCTTGTTAGAATCCATAAATGAGGCCGTATTGTAGAAAAGTTTTCTTTCTGAGTTTTCTTTGTCTGCTGATAGCATAGTAGTCTACTGTGATAGCCTATCTTCATTTCATTTATCTAAGAACTATATATTACATGTTATAACAAATCAAAATGATATTAAACTTCTTTTTTATAAAGATATTATAGAATCTGGGATACTGAGTGTCACTAAGATACCCACTGAGGATAATCTGACTGATATTTTGACTAAGGTTGTGCCATTGTACAAATTAATGCATTGCCTTAAATTAATGAATTTAGTCCTAGTTTTATAACCTATGTAGTGAGAATATCATCCTTAAATTCTGTTTAATTTCAAGGTGGATATTTGTTGTATTTTTCCCATGCATTGTTGCATTTAAATTCATCTAATATAGTTTTATAGGATTTATTCATAATGCATTAAGGGTGTTAAATTTTCATGGGGTGTATGCTTTCATATAACTCATCACATGGGTTTTAGTTTTATTTCATATGATTATTTGTTCACTAGAATATTTGTTATCCTTACTTATATCAGTTTTTTACTAGGATCATTAATTGGTTGACATCCAATAGTCCTTCTTTATCCCGGGTGTGTTTCTTTGGCTCGACTTTGATCTGGGGTTCCACCGTTGCACCAATCTCAAGCCACCACTTGTCCTTCACATTGTCCCACCTTCACTTATGTGAATTTTCAGCTTGATTTGGGTAGCCTATAAACTTTTGATCCTAGGTTTCTATCTATACCTCCTAACACTCTATACCATACAATGATTTCCTCTCTGGTTTCTTGGATTAAATCTATCCATTTTCTCAAAGTAGTGCCTTTTATATGGTTCATTTGATGAGTTCCGAGTGAGAAGTTCCTTCATTATATAGAGGTGTACTTTGAGAAGATGAAGGATACCGAGGTTATCCGGACACATTCACTCCCCATAGTTGAGTTTGTTCGACCTCCTAGAACCAGAGTACTTCTTTGGTGTATACTCTGTGAAGATCATCTCGTTCCTAGGTCTAGGATGATTAAACAACAAGAAGGTTCTAGATCTTAACTTCTTTTTTGATTGTAACCATGTTTCTGTTTAGTTTTTTAGATATGTAGAAATCTATTCTTTTCTACTATGTATAGATCTATTTCCTTTATGGGTGTGTGAATAATTCCTTCCAGGAGTGGATGATTTTAAATCTATGTGACAATCATCACCACATCCACCAAGTTCAATAAGGTTGAACTCCTCATATTTTTATCCAATTATTCCTTTATTTTCTCTGAGTATGTATTTGATTTTCTTGCTTTATTTCTTCATATTAAATGTCTTACCTTGGTGGTGATATCACCATGCATGTAAGATCATGCTCATCTAAAGTAGGTTATATCTTGTGCCATTTCTTTTCTTTACTTAATCTTTTCTTTCTTCCAGTAGCTTAATTATTGAATAAAATTGTTCTAGTTCTTTGTCTCCAATTGATCAATAGAACATATCAAATAATAAACACGATAATATGTGATAGTGTATCGTGGATGTTTTAGGGTTTAAAGTTTTAACCCCAACAATTAGTAATACTATAAAGAAATATATTAAACATTAATATGAATGAATACTTTAATAAAATTTCAATTTTAAATAAAAAGATTCACTTGGAGTTATACCGGTCACACCATGGATCGTATTGAGGTGTGGTTGATTTGTACATGTCAGAAATGAATTTTGGATCATTATCCTAATGTATTAAAATAATTTTAATGTGTTTTCGTGGTTTTGAGTATGTAACTTGTTATTTTTTCCAAAATTAATGTCAATTTTAAATAAAGATGCACATAGAGTTATATAGGTCACATCATGCATTAGATTGAGGTGTGGATAATTATTAAATATCAGAAATTACTAATGGATCATTTTCATAAAGTATCGAAACAATAAAAATTCATTTTCTCAGTTTTCAGTATGTCACTTGTGTTTTTTACTAAAATGTAATTTCAAATAGGAAACATGAACATTAATCCATACTAGTCACATAATGTGTCAATTTGATATGAGACTGCTTCCTATATGTCACAAATTAATTATAAACCACTATACTAAATTATCAAAACAATTCGAGTGAATTTACTTGGTTTTCAGTGAGTGACAGATGTTTTGAACTAAAATGCCAATTTTAAACTGATAACAGACCCTTTGAGTCATATCGCTCACACTATGCATTGGATTGAGGTGCAGTTGATTTATACATGTCAAAAATGAACCATGGGTCATTTTCCTAAAGTATCAATATAATACAAATGTCTTAGATCAGATTTCAGTATTTCACTTGTTCTGTTTACAAAAATTAAGGTCAATTTTAAATTAAAAAACACACTTAGAGTCATATCGGTCACAATGTGTGTCATATTGAACTGTGGTTTATTCTCACATGTCAAATAAGACTTATTTATCATTATACTAACTTATAAAAAATAATATAAATACATTTTTTGAATTTCATTATGTCACATGTTCTTTTTACAAAAATAAAATTCAATTTAAAATGAAAAGACACACTTGCAGTTATACCGGTCTCATCGTGCATCATATTGAGGTGTGGTTGATTCCTACATGTTAAAAATGACTTATGGATCATTTTCTTAATGTATAAAAACAATTGAAATTCATTTCTCAGTTTTCAGTATGTCACTTGTTCCTTTTACTAAAATTAAATTCAATTTTAAATAAATAGACACCCCAAGAATTAAACCAGTCACACCATTCATCAGATTGAGTTGTGGATACTTCCTACACATAAAAAATGATTTATGGATCATTTTCAAAAAGTATAAAAACAATTATAATTCATTTTCTCCATTTTTATAATGTCACATGTTTTTTTTATTAAAATTTCATTTGAAACTAGAAACACGCACTCTGAGTCATATCGAGTGTATCATGTGTCAGTTTGACTTGAGATTGATTCCTACACATCAAAACTAATTTAGGGATTTTTTCCTAAATTATCAAGAAAATTATAGCATGTTTTCTTGGCATTAGTGAGTAACATATTCTGAACTAAAATGTCAATTTTAAACTCATAATGAACATTTTGAGTCATAATGGTCACATCGTGTGTCGGATTAAGGTGCGGTTGATTTTTATACATGAAAAAGTACATAGGGATTTTTTTTAATAATGTATCAAAACAATCAGAATGTGGTTTCATGGTTTTTTGTATATAACGTGTTCTTTTTAAAAAAATTAGTTTCAATTATAAATACAAAGTCACACTTAGAGTTATACTATTCACAACATTCATTGGATTAATGTGGGGTTTATTCATAAATGTTATAAATGACTTATGAATTGGTTTTATAAAGTATAAAAACAATATGAATGTGTTTTTTTAGTTTTTGGTATGTCACTTGTTCTTTTTACTAAAATTAATGTAATGTTTTAATAAATAGACACACTTGGAATTATACCAGTCATACAATATGTTGGATCGAGGTGTATATGATTCCTACATGATACAAATTACTTATGGATCATTTTTTGAAAGTATTAAAAAAATTAAAATGTGTTTTATTAGTTTTGATTATGTCACTTTTCTTTTTTATTAAAATGTCATTTGAAACTAGAAACATGCACTTTGAGTTTTATCGATCACATTGTGTGTTAGTTTTGCATGAGGAAACTTCATACACATTACAACTAACTTATGAATAATTTTACTACATTATCAAAATAATTTGAGTTTATTTATGGTGTTTAGTTAGTGACACATTTTGAACTAAAATGTCAATTTTAAACTGATAGCATACAATTTGAGTCATACCAATCACACCGTGTGTCGAATTGAGTTGTGGTTGATTCATACACATCCCTAATTATTTATAGATCATTTTACGAAAGTATCAATACAATCAGAATGCATTTGGTTGGTTTTAAGTATTTCACCTATTCTTTTTACTGAAATCAATGTCAATTTTAAATAAAAAGACACACATAGAGTTATATTGGTCACACTATACGTTGGATTGAGGTGGGGATGATTCCTATATGTTAGAAATGAATTAAGAATAGTTTTCCTAATTTATCTAAATAGTATGCATGTATTTGACCAGTTTTCAGTATGTCACTTGTTCTTTTTACTAAAATGTCATTTGAAACTCGAAACCTGAATTTTGAGTCATATTGGTCACATAGTATGTTGGTTTGATATGAGACTACTTCTTATAAGTCACAATTGACTGGTGAGTTATTGTGATAATGTATCAAGACAATCAGAGCACATTTGGTTATTTTTTAGTGAGTGACACATATTTTGAACTAAAATGACAATTTTAAACTGATAATAGACACGTTGAGAGATATCGGTCGTATTGTGTGTCAGATTGATGTATGGTTGATTCCTACTCATCAAAAATGACTTATGGATCATTTTCATAAGGTATTAAGACAATATGAATTTTTTTTCTTAGTTTTTGGTATGTCACTTGTTCATTTTACTAAAATTAATGCCAATTTTAAATAAAAAAGATACAATTTGAGTCATACTGGTCACACTATGCATCATATTGAGGTGTGGCTTATTCCTACACATAAAAAATGACTTATGGATCATTTTAACAATGTATCAAAACAATATAAATATATTTAATTTGTTTTCAGTATGTTATTGGATCTTTTTACTAAAAAATTTGTTAATTTTAAATAAAAAAAGTTGCACTTTGAGTCATACTGGTCACACCATGTGTTAGATTGAGGTGTTTTTGATTCGTATATATCACAAATGACATATAGATTATTTTCCTAATATATCAATTTAATATAAATTCTTTTGATCGATTTTGAGTATGTCACATGTCCTTTTTACTAAAACTAGTGTCAATTTTAAATAAAGAGTCACCCTTGGAGTCATATCGGCACACCGTGCAACATATTTAGGTTTTGTTGATTCCTACACATTAAAATGACTTATGGATCATTGTCCTAATGTATCAAATCAATCTGAATGCATTTTCTTAGTTTTGAATATGTCAGTTGTCTTTTTTACTAAAATTAATGTCAATTTTATATAAAAAGATGCACCTGGAGTCATACCAGTAATACCATCCCGTTTACTTTATTTTTTGAACTACCGACACAACATATTGAGTCGATGTTCTTAGCTGAAAAACTTTCCTCTACTCGTCTATTTTTAAACAAATAGAAAGGTTTTTTGGCTAAGAACACCGACTCAGTATGCAGTTTTGGAAGTTCGGCAATGAAAGGAAATGGAATACATCATAACATTGGTAGAAAATAACATGTTATCTATATTTTTTCTTGTTGTAGATAGTTGAAATAAAAATATGACCATCCAAAATATTTGTGAAAAAAATAAGTATTAGATAAAAATGATAAGGAAATTATCATAAAAATAGTAGATAAAATGATGAAAAAATTAATTAACTAAGTAATATAAATTCACCTTTTCATGAGGGTTGTATACATTCTTCAACCATTTATTTAATTTCATTATCTTAGTTGTTGTCTTGAAGTCCAATATATAATGTAAATGAGAAGCATCGAACATAACACCCCAACTCAAGAAAAATAATCCACCTGTATAAGGAAAAAAATATTATGTGAGTAATACTAAAAATAAATAAATTAAACATAAATATTTAAAAACCCATTACTTCTACATAATTCACATATTCATGATATATGTTCACATTTTTCAATTAGGTAAGCTACTCATTCATTAATAAACAAATCTATGTCATCTTATGAATACGATGGTTTTTATAGCCATAGTAGTACTAGAAAAATATAAATACTTAAAGGATTAATAAATATTTCAAATTAAATGGAAATTATATTTGAAAATACCTCTTTAGGAATTCAAGTTTGTCGATGGAATATGATCTCTCTCATAAATTTAGAAACATAATAACATAAATCTTTTCCATTTGTTTGTTTTAGACACTACTAAAATATTTATAAAAATATGTAATTTGTTTTGATATGTGTTTGGATAGTGAAATCATATTATATATACCACAATACAGGTCAACTTGTAGAACTTATCAGCCTCCTTGTGAGAATGGGTGGTCCTCATGCCATTTTTTCCTTGTTTTTTATATACCACCCAATCATAACAAAATTCTCATTAAAATATAATATAAAATATATAACATGAGGTTTAGTTCTAAAAATTTTGATTTAGTGTAATAAAATTTTAAAAATGTCACCTTGTGTAGTAGGTTTGTTGTGTATCCATGCATTGAATCCATGAAATAAATCTTTGGATTATCCAAATTGACCGCAATGATCATCCAATGTTGTTTAAAAACACAAAAAGAAATAAGTAATAACCAAATGAAAATATATTTGATATAATGAAATTGTATGGTTTTACCCCTCCATCATTGGTATTAAGAAGAGTTTTTCATCCAAAATTTTCCTTTCAAATGATCTCGCTAGTGTTGACATGATTTCATTCATTTTTTAATTCTATTTCTATTTGTTCTATAGAAGTGACATGAGGACTAATGAGTCTAAATTTTTTTCATGAGGTAATCCCTTCAATTGGTATTCGTATAAATTCCAAAAAAAATATGAAATGTTTTATTCATACTTAACATAGTGTATTAGCTATTGGAAAATCAAATCTTGAAATCACACCTCATGTATACATTAAAAATTGAGACTCCCATCCATTCATAGTTGTAGATTTCATTTAAATTATCAAGTAAAATGTAGTCTATAACATCCTATCCATACATTATTTCTTTAAAATCAACTATGTGATTACTATAACTTTGTAACATTGTATTTTACTGAACCTTAAATGTTAGAAAATGCAGATATTGAATGGGCGGGGTAAATGTGCTTTTTGAAGATCTTTTTGATCAGTTGGTTTATCATTTAGATGGTTTTGACTTGACCTTTCATTTCATCCCTTCCCATTTTCCATATATCAAAACATTCATCGGTTTATAACTTTCTTCATTAATTGCTAAAGGTTTATCATGAAAAATAAATTGGAAATAAACACCTCCTTATCAACATGTTTTTTACAAGATCTAATAGCCATGCTATGAATGTTCTAGTAGCTTGGTCGACTGTACAAATATATATGGAATCAAGTGGAAAATGTATCTCAAAGCTTGGCTCATGAACTACGCTAGTAGACACTCTTACATGACCTGTTAAAAGATGTATCTTGTGTAGAGTGTCTTCTTGGATATTAAACATAGTATCCCTCACTAAAAGGTGATGGGTGGATGTTGATAAATAAAAATCACAATATTTTTCACTCAGTAGAATATCAATATAGGAAAGGTATCAGTGTATTCAGGATTCACATTTCATATAAATAATTATGAGAATATTGTGGTGGGGGTGGGGTAGGATATTTATGCAGTGGTTGTTATTGAGTTGTTTCTTCTCTTTTCTTCCCCCCATATAGTTTATAAAAACTTATTCTGTCAATGATATTTTTATTCAAGGGTCGCTAATATTTATTTAATCTGTTTAATTTCATTATCTTTAACCTCATGTTATTTTATCTTATCAAAATATGTCTAGGGTGACACCCCAATACTCGCACCTCTGATGCAACCACAATGTTCTAGACACTTCAAGGCCACCGATAGTATGTTTTCATCTAGTAAAAGTGTTGATGATTCCTGTGACTAAGACAGATAGAAAATATTGAAAAATGAGTAATATTTTTCATGTAATAGGTATTTAACGAAATTTTTTTATTATGTTATACTTACACATGAATCCCACATATTTTGTGTCTTTTTAACTATTAGTATCCTATCTTTATTTACATGTGCCTCATTCTATATCACATAATGTGGGATGGAAGTGGATGTGGACTTGGATTCAAAAATCTGAATATAAATAGAGGAACATAATTATTTTTTTCTTTCATGCCACATAAATTTTTAATGGTAGATTTAAAATATGTACCAATTTTTTATTCAAATTATTGAACCCAATCCTTGATTTATAGTAGATGAGCATTTGTTTTTCTACTCATTCCATATTTTCAAAACATAGTTGTTGTTTCATAAATAAAAATTCTCAATCAAAGTGATGAATACACCAATTTTTAAATAATTTATTCCCATCCACAATTTATCAGAAAATCTATCTCTCCATGATGGTAATTAAATGCATCCCACTCTTCATGGATTATTAGGCGTGGATGCATAAGTGGTGTGTTCATGCTTATTTTTCCCTTAAAAAATTAATATGAAATCTCATTAGAATTGTGTGAAAGATGCTGTGAATCCTTCCGAAAATCATTACTACAAATTTCTTATGGGAGTCATCCACTATAAATTCACTTTTCAAGGTATTATTAATAATAAGTCATTGTTTTATTACTTTAAAATTATTAAAATAAAGAAAAGATATCATAATGTTACCATAATCTCTTCCCAACCCAGTGTCATAAGCATGGGAACAACACAGTGCCATGAATCTATATCAATCATCATTCACTACTGAGTTATGAGACCAATGTAAATATTGAACATGGCCTTTTTGGGGTTAATAGGCTGGCCATGGGCATTCCATAAGACCACGAATTTTATGCCTTTTCTTTTAACCTTAATAATTTTTTCTAACACTATAACTCTACAATGTTCCTATTTTTTATGACATCAGTTCTTCATCATCTACAAATTTCATGAGTTCAACATCATCAATATCTTGTTTTTTAGATTAGTATCATTAGAATGTGCATAAGGTTTATGTTCCTCACCATAAAGAGCAGTAGCAGGTTTAGAAACCTATTGTTCCTCAAGAATGGGAGTATCAACACATACAGAAGTCATTATCAGTAGAATTGGTTTAACATTTAATTTATATTACATAAATGTAGTAGTAAATAAATAATAACATGAGGTACCACAATGTATATTACCAAAATATATAACATGACTATTGACCTTTTTTTAAATGTTGAAGGGATTTGACCCCTCTATCGAGTATCAAAATCCCTTCATTGTGGTCTCCTCTAACATACAAAACCCCATCTACATTGGGACCACTTTGAAATTAATGTGACATCCCAATGAAATGGTCATCCTCATTTGAATTTTCATTTGACATAGTAGTGGGTTTGGTCAATAGTAGAACAATTGACCACTTTCAGTTGGTGGGATTTGGAACATAAAATACTTTTACTGCCTATGATTCTATTATAAATGGTTTTTCTTTCTACCCTTCCCTATTGAAATCCACTTTTATGAATCCCAATTCATTTATTTTAATATTACTCTTGTTATCAACCCACTTGAATTGAATAAATGGAAAATGGAATGTTGTATAATCCAACCCCCATATTTATTTGATGATTCCAAAGTATGACATATTCATATAAATTAGATTTCTATCCTTAGTACCAAAAACATGCATCACTTCATCCACAAGTGTAACTACCCTAATTTCAGGGTACTATCTTCATCATGTTTATTTATATATAATTCATAACCATTAATTACATAAACATTGTAGGATAATACATACACACTTGGTCCTTTGGCTAGCCATCAATGACATTCTAAAATTGAATTCTTATTTTAATATGGATCTTTAAAAACATGGTCTCAAAACCATTCTATAAACTATTGATTATGTGTATTTGATACCCATATTTCTTCCCATGATGAATTAAAATTCCTAATAATTTATTTGTGTGTTTCAATATATGGGACAACCAATAATATGTTATAAAAAAACAAAATGGTGGGCCTACTCCAAATATAAAATTTTGATTTTGACATCATATATTCCAAAACGTCATTCAACTAGAAGTCTCACAGTGTGATGTGATTTCATTAGACCAATTATTTGAACACTAGATAGGTAGTTAATACAGAATTCAATAGTTTCCTCAACAATATATCGCTCTGTAATAAAACCCTTTGGAAAACATTTATTTTTGAAATACCCTTTTACAATATTCATATACCATTCAATGGGGTACATCCATCAATAATTTACAATTCCAAAAAGTAAAATCTCTCTCACTAAGTGAACCATTAATTGAACAATCATATGAATGAATGTTGGTGGGAAGAATATTTCTAAATCACATTATATGAAGACAATTTCCTTGTCCACATTTATCAATTTCTCTAATTATATATCTCTTATTCATATAGCTTTGAAAAAGAAATAGATCTTGGTTAATTTATGATATAAATTCTTGGAAAAAATGAAATGTAAAACAAGAGTAATTAGATCTTCCATAATAATATGACAATCATTTGATTTCAGATCCTTTGTCATTAAATCATTAATTGAAATGATATTATTTATATTTGATAAATTCCCCTTTGGAAACTTTTCATCATTAAATATGTTCCAAAATAGATATCTATCCTACTTTGAAAGAGTGTAAATAGCTGGAGGAAGAAAATCTATTTTTCACCCTTTACTATTCCCAACTCTTCCTGTATTCTCATGTTAATCACATCCAACCTAGCATTAATTCCATATTTTTTAATGAGTTCATTTAGTTATGTTCTAATGAAACTATCACATATAATTTTTCAACTATAATTACATCATGAAAATTTATGATGTACAAAAAATTCTAGTATGGTAATTCAAAAAAACAGATCTCTTTTTCCAAACGATTTTTGTATTGTTTTTCGAAAAAGGTATACCAAAAGTAGTGTCCATATATTTTAATTTCATGAATCATTGATCACCCATTATTGGAGATAGTGATGTACGTTCTTCTAAACTCTCATCGAATTATGTTATCTATGATCAGAACATATTTCATCGGGGTAGAAATCTATTATGTCCAATAAACACAATCTTTGATGAATGTTTCAAACTAATTGACTATGTACCTTATTTATAAATGGATATACCTTGAGTTCCTTTAACGCTATATCATAAGAAAATATCATAAGTAGGAAAGTAATTTATCGTCCGATACAACATGGTTCTCAATGTGAAGTATTCATTTCTATAATCATCATACAACATAACACCTGAATCCTTCAATAATTTCTAATATTTGATTAAAGGATCAATACAAACATCAATATAATTACCTATTTTTTTGTCCCAATATAAGCATATATTACATAATATATTTCCTTTTCATTCATAACAATGGTGGAATGTTATAATTTACCAACATTATTATCCATGTATTGTGAGTTATGCTTTGAAAACCAAAAGGATTGAATCCATCTGTAGATAATTCAAGACGAAGGCTACTTAAATCATTTATAAATTTAGGATAATAATGATCAATTCTATTCTACTTAGGAGAGTCTATCAGATGAAAAAGTTTCCCATATTTATTTATTATATCTGCATTCCATGTTAATTTCCATGTAGTTTCCTCATTTCCATATTGGCACCTAAACTTTAGAATGATTCGAAAGTAACATACATCTTTCATAGGACCCAATTAATCTTTCCTGTATCAATAATCACCACACTTTTATAATTATTTAAGTGATTTTTGGTCCTTGTGAAACAATATATAGTCATTTGGAAAGACTTATATTCTTTTATAGATCATATCCATAGAAAATATCATTTTTTGAGATTTATATGTTTGCAAAGGGAGCTCATTATCTTTTGGAAGCATATAATTCAAGAGATCAAGTTGTTTAGTAAAATTGGAGTCACTCCATATATTGCTAGATTTTAAATTATACAGCTTCAGTACGACTAACAATGTTGTGTATTTAGTAAAAAACAATACAATGGTTCTTTTTCAAAACTATTTAACTTCTCAAACAATTTTGGAAAATCATGAAGTTTATATTCAATTGCCATTTTAATATAATCAATACGATATGAATCATCATTCACACTTTTAATCACATCCTTCATGTGGTCTTATTCATTTTACATGCTTGTAATCATATTAGATGATTCATAAAATGCAGTGTTATCCTAGTCACTAGCTAAATTTCCTTTTTACCCATTTTTATTACAACATTTTCAACTTAGATCTATTTCGTGACAAATCAAGTGTTCTTCCAATTCATTTGGGCTAACTAGTCTTGAATAACAACAATGTAAACATAGAAAACGAATTTTAGAAGTTTCACATGCATGATATTTTGTAAACTTGATGAAAAATTTTACCCCATCTTCATACTCTTTTTCATATGATTGGAATCCATCCACTCTCTATTCATATTCAACCTATTTGTTATAGTAATATTAATAATTTAAAATATAAATACAGAAAAGTGGCCTTTAAAATAAGGGGAACCCAATATTTGAATATTTCAAATAATTTCATCATGATTTGAAGGAAATGTGAAATTTAATTTAAGAAAAAATTACACTATTGCTGGTAGTTTTTATCCCTTGAATTCATCTAGAAGAGATAGGGCATGATTCAGAGGCAACAAAATGTAATAACAACTATTTGGGAGATGAAGCCGATGAGGATGATAGTTATTATTGAAATTTGATTCTTGTGACTCGTCTCCTTACAAAATAACACCAAATTAGAGAGAAGATGTAGTTGTAGAGGAATCCCCTAATTTAAACCATGCATATGATGTTATATGCAAAGTAGGTTTAGGAGTTATAATGGGGTTTAACATTAATTCACCTTTTTCAGGAGTGAGGTCATGATGGATATCCAATGGGTTTGATAGATTTAGTGACATTTTTTTTCATGGTGTTATTTTAAATATTTATTATGTAAGAGGTAAATATAGTTCTATATGAGGGATAAGGTTTCCATTGTTGGGTTATGATCGCACGAGCTGGATCATTTCAATAAGGGATTTACATGAGTCTGATAAATCACAGGGAAGGGGAAAAAGTCCTTGTTTTTTTTAATGGTTTCCGAGTTCAGGGAGGATGGATAATCAAGTAAAACTGTCTTTATTCCAAAAATTTAGAAGATTTCTTGGACTATAAATGATTTCTTGTGAACGAATATGTAGATAATTTTACTATGGGTTGAAACCAGAAAGAATCAATGGAAGAAAAAAGACTGACACATGGATTTTAGAAATATATAATTCAAATAATTTAAAAAATGATACTAAAAAATAAAATAGATGCTAGTTGAAATGAACTAGGAATCCACCTGAAGGATCAATTAAAACTACGTATATGTTCACATTTTTTTCATGGATATGAGTATAGTGCACATTGTAGTAGTGGAATTTCTCAAATATTATTGGATTTGAGGTAGTGGATTTGAGTCATTGGAGGTTTCTTTAAAATAATGAGTTAGCCGACTAACACAAACTCATTCCAAACATTCCATTAGGTTAGACCCTTCTCTATCACAATAATAGAGTGGTTTAGATCTATAAATAAATAATTTTTTAGTCCAATGACCGATTAAAATTAAAATTTTAAATGTTTAATATTGAAATTATAATCATATCAGATTAAAATTTTGGGTATGTTGTAGAACATGAAATAGGGTGGTTACCTTGGAAGATAAATTTGGAATAACATTTGGCTTAAGAAAAATTTATGAGCATAATTTTCAAACCTTTTAGGGTTATGTAATGGGTAATAGGACATCATATAATCAAAACCATGATTAGTTATCCATGTGTGTTAACTATACATGCCTATTTAAATTTAGTAAATAAAAACTATACTGGTATGTTTTTGTTATGTGTTATCAATTTAAAACCCCATATATCATCATTAAACACCCAAATATTAACATAAAACATCTTTGACTAGGTTTACATTTTTATAATGAAATTTTAAGGGTATTCCATAATTATTCAATGATTTCCTATCATTGTATATTGTGATAAATCTACATATATTAAATGTAAGAAATTCAATATCTTCTTCATTCATTGACCTCTCTTCTTTTTCAAAAAACAATATAAAATTATATATATTCCATAAAAGTATACATAAATTATAGAAGTAAATAGTCTTAAAAATTTATAAATGTATAAAATTATAATATATACAAGTAAAATTTATAAAATTATAAATGTATAAAAATTTATAATAAATAAAACTATAATTACATATTAATTTATAAATCCAGAAACTATAAAATTATAAATAATTAATAAAATTTAATAATTAAAATATATATATAAATATTATATAATATAAAATATAAAAAGTTTATAAATTTATAAAAGAAGAAAATTATAAAATTATGATATAAATTTAAAATTTTATTAAAATATAAAATTATAAACTTGAAACACATTGAATATGTCAAAAGAAATTTGCATACCAAGCAATTTTTATTCAAAAATAAACATGAATCAATTTATCAAAACATTGAATTTAAATTATTACTTGAAATTAAAAGTAAAAATTAAGAACCAATTGAAATTTATTTTTTAAGTCGAGAACACATTTTTAAATTACACACTTCTGTCACCCTAGATTTTATCCTATAACATGCGTATCAAGGGGACGATAAAAGAAGGAAATGACAGAGAAGGGGAAGGAGTATATGTCGACCAGATAAAACAAATCATAAATTTCCAAAATTAAATAGTTAGAATAAATCCTACATCACCACTTATAATATTGAAAAAAATACCCCTAATGAGATCTATCACTTAGTCACCGCATACATAAAGCACTAACCATAAAGGGAAATAATAAAAGGAGCATCATGGGGATCTCACCCACCAACTAGTCATAATATCATAAAAGGTTACAAACATAGCTTCTAAAAAATTTAGCTTGGAATGATAAGACACTCCACTAAATTTTATATTGAAATAACATTTTAAATTCTTGTTTAAACACAATCCAAATAATAACCAAAAATAGAAAAATAAAATAAAACTGACTCGATTCCACCGACTTAAGACATTTATATTGGAAAACTAAACATTCAATAAATTCATGACCCAAATGGGGGAAAGAACCTTAAAATACCCTTTACGCTTAAACAACATGACTCTTAGTTATTTAAAAACACTTTTTATTAAAATTTCCATTTATAACCCAAGTAAAATCATTTAAACCCAGTATGAGAAGCGACCCCACCTTTTAAAAAATTACTAAATCCATGAAATATATTATATATAGGCTTAGGTAATAAAAAATAATGAATTTAAACTATAATGAGTTCAATGATATGAAATTTAAAGGGAAAAACAATACACCTACCTTTAATTAGGAAGATCCATTTCAAAAACATTTCAGAACCATATCGAAAAGAATCACCTAGGGTGGTGAATGATGATATAGGAAAGAACATTCTATAGGTAAGAACTAGAAAATAAAACCCAACAATTGAAACAACCCCAAACCATAGTAAGAGACAAACAACCATGTTAGGGTTTGTGGGAGACATATAATATTGTATAAATGGTAGGAAGAGTAATGAGTATAAAAGAATAAGAAATTAGAGGTCTTATTAGATGGAAAATGTAACGACCTAAAATTTTATCAGTGGAATTTTTCCCTTCTTATATTAATTTCATAGAGTATATATCACATAAAATCACTTATAGGCCATCATAAATACTTTATAAATAAATAATTAATGAAATAAGAATTATTTTTATAATTTAAGGAACCAATACTAATTAAATATTAACATGACCTTGGGAAAAGTAACATGACCCTTATGAATAGTAAACAGGTCAAATGAATAGTAACCTCACCCATGAGAGTATAAATAAAATGTATGCATCTTATAACTAAAAGTATGTTTTAATTATATCATAGTATAAGTTAATAAATGTTTTAAAAATTATCAATTAATTGTTCGCATTTTTGTAAGTCAAAAATTTTTAATTATAATATTATGATTAATTTAATAATTTTAAATAAAATGTATTTTCAGAAAATATATTCAAAAATTAATATTTTTATGTTTTATGAATTTAAGATAATTTTTTTAGTCATTAAGAAAATTTTCAAATTGTTATAAAATCACTTATAATTTAAAAATCTTTATTTTCCATATAAATGATGATTTTAAATAAAAATTAAGTTTCTCATATTTATAAAATTGTTTTCATAAAATGTAGTATTTTGTTTAATCCTAAAAACTTAAAAATTATTTGGGTGAATTTTTGGGACTTTTCTAAAATACTTGAATTTTTCATGAATAGTAAAATATGATAATTTATGATAAAAGATAAAAACATGAATTATGGGTACATAAAAGATTTTTGGATGTTGTAAGCCCAAAATCTCGAACCTTCCTAAATTATTTTAATATATTTAGTCACAAGTATGATAATATTCATAGTATTGAGCCAAAATAATAAACTAATGAATCTAATAAAGAGAAAACACCTCTCTCCCCCTATGAATACCACCCCTCACAACCTCTTCTCCTAACAACTCTCAATCATTTATCCTTTTAAAAATTATGCTCAAATATATTTCCAAGACTCTCCCCCATGTCCAAGATCCATTGGTCTCATCAAAAGACCAAAACCATTTCCACAAGGAGGTTCTCAAATAGGAGAGATTTAAGATGTAAAATCATCTTCCTTTTTCTTTTAAATTCTTTTAATTTTTTTCTTTTCTTATCCACTCCCAACCTCCTCTATCCAAATGTTCATGATAACTCCATTATATTTTATATAATAGAATTATATAATTTTAAGGGAATATCCATCATCAAAATCTTCTCTATCTCTCTTATTCTAAAAATGAAATCATCACTCGTGATGTGTCAACTTTCCGACATCGTTGACAATGCATTTTTATTTTCCTTTAATACCTTCAATTATGTTCGTAAAAACACTATAATTGTTGGTAAATATTTTAAAATACATGTTATAACTCTTTTTATGTTTTTTAACTAAAATATTTATGTAATACTAAATGATAAAACAAATCGATTTTTTTTGTGATCAAACACTGCCAAAATTACACTAAACGATTATCATTAACTATTTATCAACTAATTCATCCTCATTAAATTCAGAAAAATGATATATATAACCATTTATTCTTATTAGTTTCTATTAATAACATATATTTTCAATTATATATAATTATACCCATTCTACATAAATTTCAATACTTATATTCAAGTAAATCGATCATGAATAGAAGAAAATGAACACTCTCATACTATAAAGTTAAACTATATAACTCATAAGAAATCCCATAAATGAACTTAAGAAAACAATAATGAATAAAATTAATTTATAAAAGGGTTTTTATTTTTTTATTTAATTAATTTAATTTGATTTTCTAGGATATTAAAGAGAAGAGAGTGTTCTAACATAAGGTAAGGGGAATTCTCGAACCCAAATCTCTTTCTTTGGGTTTTCCCTCTTTCAACCCATTTTCCGTATGGATATTCCTTATATATAATTTATTCATCATTATATTATCTTATCTAGGATAAACAGGTTACCAATATGTTTTTATAATAAATTCAAATATTTTTAAAAAATAAGCCTTCTTTCTAAAAACATATCTTTTACTTCCAATTAAATTGTTTCTTCTTCACTCAAAATTGATGATTATTATACCAAGTACGTTATTCGCTCTATATTTTTGGAACCCAAAATTTTATTTAGTAGTTTATGATTTATTAAATGAAACCTATTTCTTCGCATAGTTTATTTTATGTCCAAGGTTGATATACATTCTATGTGGAATGCATGATAATGTAAATGTTATGATGTGATGGGTACGATTGGAATTATGTAGCATATGTAAATGATACGATTTAACAAGTGCACCTAGAATTATATAGTGCTCAAATGCATTGGGTAATGTGATTTGTCTCATGAGATAAAGTGGAGTATGTGTGATAGTTTACCACTAAGACATGATGTTTCATTTTTATGCATTGCTATAAGCCAAGCCTTTATTGAATGTTTCCTCTCATGATTATGATCCCATGCCTCTGTTATGATGTTAATGATTTTCTCACCCCATGTTATATTGATTCATGATCTTATCTATTCTCTTACTAGTAGTTTATCTCACCCATTTCTTTGATGTATATCCTTGGGTGATTAACTATTCTAAAGATAACATGAGGGCTAAAAATAATCTATAAAAGAAGGAATTAAAAAAAGGTTTATGTTTTATTTTGTAAATGTTATGTATGGTCCTAATTTTCCCAACACACTAAACCTTTGGATAATGGATTTGTATTGATTTTATGTTATTTTTCTTTTAAATGATGTAATAAGTTATGTAATAAATGTAGGGTCACTATAGTTGGTATGATAGCACAGTTTAGTTAATTTGGGAAATAGGATTTGAGAACCTTAATGAAAACCCTTAGTATGAGACAATGTATAAGAAAACACCCAAGAATATTTGTTTTAGAAAATTTTAAACAAATGGATCCCACAAGATATGACTTTAAACTTAATTTACAAATGGAATAAATTATTTATTCATTAATTGTTGACTTATGATTGGTTCTAACCATTTATAATTTATAAAATGGTGTGAACCAGGAGAAAAGAAGCCAAAAATCTATGTGAAAGACAATATAGTGATTGCCCAAACGATATCCCCAATTCCTTATGAGGTGGATCTCAAACTTTCATGGTGATTATTACCCAGCTATCTTAGGTTATTAACAATAACCTATATATTATGGAACTTCCTCCTTCACCTAAGAGGGAAGAAATCGATATTGAGTGTTTTATAGGACAATGTCCAGTGATGGTTAGTGGATATTTTGATCCAGTCGTCACAAAACAGTGGGTTAAATTAATCTATAAGATCATTTCTATGCTTCACTATTCTTGGATAGAGAAGGTTAATCTAACTGTTTAGCATTTTGATGGAGAGTTCAACCAATGCTGGGATTTGATTAAGAACACCAAACCAAAGGAATAATATGACGAGATGGAGTGGTAAGACTTTAATATAATGTTTCATAACAAATATTTACCACAAACTCTTTATACAATGATGGAGATAGAATTCATCAAGCTGAATCAAAAGGAAAGTGAATCTATCATAGCCTATGAATAAAATTTCACAAGGTTTTCAAGGTATGATTCAACTTTTTTATCAATATTTATAGAAAAATTGATAGATTATTTAGTGGTTTAAAACCAAACCTTCTAAAAGATATTGCAATTCAAGTCTTTGGGAGTAATGAATAAGTTGTTCTATGTGCTCTCAAAGGGAAGATGGAGTATAGATAATGGTCCCATGGTTATGTTGATAAGGTTCTACGCAACAAGAAAACCTACCTTTTCAACGTTTTATGGAGGAATCATAAGTATGATGATGCAACTTGGAAAAACAGAGGAGGTGATGAAGGAGAAATACCCTCACGTATTTATGTAAAATGAAATTTTGAGGGTGAAATTTCAAAAGGGGGGAAGAATGTAATGAATTACTATTTTATCAATGGAATTGATCCCTTCTTATAGTAATTTCATATAGTATAAATCACATAAAATAACATAGAGACCATAATAAAAAACATTATAAATGAAAAAATAATGAAAAAAATAAGTATTTATAGAAGTTAATGAATCAATATCGATGAAATAGTATCTTGACCTTAGGGATATCGGGTTATTTGGACTACATATGGTGGTTGAATCTTGGAGATTATGAGTTGGGCTCTCTTAGTGTTTCACTTTCAATTTTTGTCATGTTGGGACATATTTTTGGTTGGGCATATATTTTTCCCCTTTATTTTTCAGTTTACACTATCTAAATCTTGTATTGTCTAGAGGTTTTACACGCATGGTTGTTTCACTAGTATTTGTATCTTTTAATTTTAATCCCGCTATAGTTTAGAATTGGGATGGTTTTGTATTGGCGTACAGGTACTTAGGAAAATTACTCCCTATTTTAGTTATGCCTTCATCATTGGCCGCCAACCCCTGACCTCTAGAGGCCAGCTAATGGTAGTTGTGGCTCAATCCCCAGCTTGGGTTGGGTCGTAAAATCCCTTCCCATAACATTTTATGAAAACTCTATATTGTAATTATGTTAGTTCTATATAAACCATTCATGCATGATACTATTTCATTTTCTTACCTTTAACCCATGTTTATTTTTTATCAAAATATGTTCACGGTGACACCCAAAAACTCACACCTCTGATGTGACCATACTATTCTGGCCACTTCAAGGCCACCAATAGAAGCTTTTCATTGTATACAACTAATGATGATTCTTGGGTCTAAGTCAGATAAAAATATAGGAAAATATGTAATCATTATTATGTAATACATATTTAAATAAAATACAAATTTTTATTATGTCATACATACACATGATTCCAATAGTTTTTCTATTTTTTCATATATTAGTATCCCTTATTTATATATAATTTACTCCTTCCATGAAACATGATTTGGTATGGAAGTGAATTTGGATTTTGATTCATCAATATACATATGAAAAATTTAATATAATAATGTTTTTATTTCATGTCACCTTAAAAGTATTACGGTATATTTAAAATATGTTCCAATTTCTTTCAAGTGAAGAATACCCTATCTTTTCCTTATGGTGGGGGTATGTTGGTTTTGCTTCCAGTTGCTTATTTTCAGCACTCAGTTGTTATTTCATAAGATAACCATTCCTAATCAAAGTGATTAACCCAATTATTGTAATGAAATGTATTACCAATCACAATGTACATGAAATTATGTATCCTTGTGATGAACAATAGATGCATCACATGCTTGTTGGTTTAATCAGGTGTTTATAAATTGTGGTGGGTGCGGGTTTATTTTACCTTCAACATATTTGATATAATTTTTTTGAATAATTATGAGAAAGCACATGTGATTCATTATAGTAAGAATTAATAAAAATTTAATTTGGGGTTCAGCTACTATAAATACACTCTGAAAGGGATAATTTAGAGTAAGGCAACATTTCATTATTTTATTTTTTAGTAAAATAAAGAAATTCTTTCATAATGTCACGCTAATATCTTCCCAAATTAGTGTCTTATGTTCAGGAAAAACACTGTTCCATGAATCCACATCAATTGACACATGAATTTGAGTGGTTATCCCAATGTAACTACTTAACATGGAAATGTTGGAGTTAACAGGTTGGCCATATACATTTGATCCATACTTGAATTTAATACCTCTATTTCTCACCTTAATAATTTTTTCTTACAACATCATGATATGACGTTCAATTTTTTGTGACTCTGATTATTCACCTTCTACCATTTCCATGACTTCAACATTTTCAATATGTTCTTCCTATGGATTGGTAGTATCTTCATGTTTAGAAGGTTGTTGTTACTTTACATTGGGAGTAACAATTTTTTTAGAAACATATTGTTTATCATGATTAGGAGCATCAACATTTATGGAATTCATTATCTATAGAAGTAGTTGAATATTTAATTTAGATAACGTAAATACGGTAGTGAAAAAAAATACTAAGATGAGGTGAAACAATATATATTACAAAAAATAAAACTAGATTATTGAACACGCTTTTTGTAAAGGTTGAAGGGATTTAACCCCTCTATCGAGTATCCAAAGCCCTTTATTGTGGTCTCCTATGAAATATAGTACCTCATCTACATTATGACCACTAGGAAATGATTACGATGTCCTAATGAAAGGGTCAACCTCAATTGAATTGACATATGACCCTTCAGTGGTTTTTGTCGACAACAGAACAATTGACCATTTTTAGTTTGTGCGATTTGGAACAAAAAAATACTTTTACATCCTATGATTACATTATAAACAGTTCATCTTTTAACTCTTACTTACTAAAATCCAATTTTACGAATCACAATTCATCTATTTTAATATAACTCTTATTATCAACCCGCTTTCATTGAAAAATTAGTACTTTGAATATTTTTTTATCCAACTCCCATATTTGTTTGATGATGCTAAATTATGAAATATTCACAAAAATTGGATTTCCTTCCTTGGTACCAGATACATGAATCAATTCAGCGACAAGTGTAACCCCACTATTTTTCATGGTACCATGGTCATCATGTTTATTTTAATAAAACATATAACTAAGGGTGTGATTTTGGCCCAAAAACCAGAGTCGACTACCCCAAAAGCCTGAGCAGCCTGACCCATCAAAGCCTGAGTTGGGACGAGCATGGGTGGTAGGTTAGTTGGGTCGGGCCTAGGTATATTCAAGTAATTCTACTGGCCAATCCGGACCAGAAAAGCCTGGCCTGATAGACCGTACAAAGATCAGCATGTAAAAGTCCATCTTCAATTAAAAAATAATCAGGAAACTACTGGTAAAGAGATTAGAACTCATTAAACATAGGCTTCCAAGGCTGTGCCTGGACTAACTGGTCCAGGCGGTGCGCTTGTTTAATAATTACCTGACTGTATATATATATATATATCAATGATTTAACATTATATATATAATTATATATCAATGATTAATCAATATATCTATATATATAAACTCATTATATATTAATGAAAAAATAATATATATAATTATATATTAGTTTTTTAACATAATATATATATATGTATATATATATATTAATAAAAAAATAACAAGCAGTCACTAATGTTTGCACATTCCCCCCCAACCTCATTATTTTTTTATGTCTTCCTCCTAACCTTATTAGTTAGTTTTAAGTCTACTAGTATATATTATATATATATATATATAAATCTATTTAGAAAACAAAAAAAATTAACCTACTCATTAATTTTTTTACAACTTCAACATAATATATATATTCACATGTATAAATCTATTTAGAAAAAAATTTATCATATCCACCCATTGTTTCACACCCCCAACCGCTCATTAATATTTTTACAACTTTCACATATTATTATAATTGATATTTATTTTTACATGGAAAATGCTGAAACTTTGTTTTTTTAATCTACTGTTTTCAAATGAATTATTTTGGATTTATTTATTTTCTAAATTGTTCTGTATTTTAGATTTTTATTAAATAAAATAAAAAATTATAATTATAATATTTATGTGACATTGGGGTTTAGGGTTATTATCTGACTGAATGAATGGCCCAAATGAATTTTTCTTATTATTTTGATAATAGACCTTTGATGGGGTGAGGTGGAACCCTTACAAGGCCCGAAGGCTTAGAGAAAATTACATGACCCATAGGTCATAGAGGAAATCACCCATACAAGACAACATTGAACTTATCCTCCCCAACACATGTCATGATATTAGTACTCCACCTTTGCAAGGATGGTCGGGTAGCTATCATGTACAGAGATGCACATGCCCGGTACCGATGGCAATGCCATATGCTCTAGTTCTTTCAAATCTGGTTAGCTCTACTCTGGTGAATGCGCCTGCTCTAAATCCTCATATCAAGCCTTGTCCCTTGTAGTCTAACTTTTAAATCTGCAAATTCATGTGTCCCGAAGGCCTTTGGGTGGCCCAAAATCCTTGAGGTGGCCCTAAGGCCTTGTGAGACAACTGGCCCATCGGCTTTGGGTAGCCCGAATGCCATGCAGGACCCGAGGACCAAATCGGTGGCCCAAAGGCCCATATGGATGAATAGTTCTAGCTACTACATTACCGAACAATACCTGTTATAGTACTACTATAGTGACCCATAAATATGTCTCCACCTAGATTTGATATTGGGTGTCTTGGATTCACTTTTCAAGTTATCAACAATCGGGCCGAGTCTCATGTGCTTGAGGGTTATTATGAAACACATGAAGTGAGCAATTTAAGACAAGTAAAATGATTGACAATTAAATGAACAACGTTTCAACCATAAAATGTAAATAAAAAAATAAAAATAAAATAAATGATTTAACATAATTATATATCAATTATTTGACATTATATATATTTATATGAAAAAATTAACACTCATTCAGTGATGTTCGCGTAGGCCCCCCATCCTCATTATTTTTTTAACTCTATTTGTGTATATTATATATATTATATATATTATATATATATATTATATATTATATATACATATTAACATATATAAATCTATTTAGAAAAAAATTATCCCACCCACTACTATGAACACCTCATCCCCTCATTAATTTTTTTTACAACTTGCACATAATATATATAGATTCACATGTATAATTCTATTTAGAAAAAAAATTAGCATATCCATCCACTATTGCACACCCTGAACCCCTTATTTTTTTTAAACATTAAATATTTATTATTAATGTTATTTATTACAAAGATTGATATTTATTTGGACATTCCAAACACTACATATCCATTTTTTAATCGAACATTTTAAATAAATCATTTTTCCTTTATTTATTTTCAGAATTGTTCTATATTTTAGTTTTTTATTAAATTAAATTAAATATTAAAAATATAATATAATGTTACATTGGCGTTGAGGGTTTATTATGAAACACATTAAGTGAGAAACTAAAAACTTGTAAAATGATTGAAAATTAAATGGAAAACATTTTAATTCAACTGTAAAATGTAAATAAAAATGAAAATGAAAATGAAAATTTTTAAAAAAAAAATTTAAACATTTAAGAAAAATGTGTTTAAAAAAATCATTTTAAAAATAATTAAAAAACACGTTTAATAAAAAGTTAAAAAAAATGAAAAAAATGTTTCATGAAGATATTTCTCAAAAATTGTTTTAAAAAATCATTTAATTTTTTTTGAAAAAGTTATTTAAAAAATTTAAAACTAATGTATTAAAAAACATTTTAAAAGAGAAATTTTAAAAAATGTAATAAAAATATTTTAAAATTAAAATTTAAAAAATTATTTTAAAAATATATTTAAAAATATTTAAATAAAATTTTACTTAAAATGTTAAAAAACGGTTTTTAACTCTAAATATTATTTTATTTTGAAATTAATAAAATCTGGAAAGGGCTGCCATGTGGCCCGACCCGACCTGATGATTTGGGCTAGCCCAAGGTTGGGCTCAGGCTGCCACATGGAGCTGTTCACACCAACCCAACCCAATATGAATACTGGTGTGTGGCCCATGTTTTTAATGGGTAGGCCTAACCTAGTTCGGGACGGGCTGGGCCAGAAATACATTGTTACCTATAACCATTATAAGATAATGCATGCACAATTAGTCCTTTAGCTATCCATAGATGTCATTCTAAAATTGAATCTATATTTGTAGATTACAACATAAAAATATAGTCTTGAAACCATCCTATAAACTATTGGTTGCGTGTTTTTTATATCCAAACTTCATCCCTTGATGAATTCAAATGCCTAAGAAATTATTTATGGGTTTCAACATATGGTTAAACCTCAAAATTGTTATGAAATACATAAAGGTGGGCCTACTCCTAATCTGTAATAGTGACTGTGACAACATCTATTCCATAAATTCCTTCACCCACAACCCACCCTAAGTGAAGATATTTTAATTAAACAATGATTTCCACCTAAGAAAGGGAGTCTTTACATAATTCAATAGCTTCCTCAACAACATATCACTTTGTAGTATGAAATTCTGTCCAAAATTAATTTTTGGCATACCCCTTCAAAATCTTCTTATACAGTTCAATGGGGTAAATCCATATATAATGTACAAGACAACAATTTCAAATCCCTCTTACCAAGTGAACCATCATGTGAACCACCATATCAAAGAATTATAGCAGGAAGAACATATCCAATTCACATAATATGGCAGTAATTTCATTTTCCATAGTTGTAAATTTTGTTGGGTCTTTAACATTAGTACATATAGATTTGAAAAGTAAACATAGATTCATTAATGTATGATGGAAATTCTTGGAAAAAATAAAACATAAAGCTACGACCATTAGATATTACATCAAAATATGTCATTCATATTAATTTAGTCCCTTTAAATTTAAATCAGTTATTGACATGATATTCTAGGTATTTTAAGAATACCTCTATGGAACCTTTAAATCATTCCAGAAGTTTTAAAACTGACATATCTCATTTCGAGAAACAGTGTAAGTAGTCAAAGGATAAAAAGTGTGTTTTCATCCCTTCATTGGAGCCAAATCTTCACATATTACCATGTCAATCATGTATAACCTAGCCTTAATACCATCCTTCATTTTTCTTGGTGCATTTAGAAATGTTCCAATGAAACTATAACAGACCTTTTTTCCCACAAACATGACATCAATAAAATTTCTAACATACAAAAAATTACAATATGGTAATTCAAAAAAAAATTATTGCTATTTTCAACTAGATTTCAAAAGGTTTTTTAAAGAAAGGTATACCAAAATTAGTTTCTATGTATTTTACTTTTAAAAAATTTGATATCCTTTTAGTGGAGATAGTGTAGTGTGTTATTATACACTACAATCGAATGATGTCATCCAATACAAGTACTTATTTCATAAAGGTAGAAATATGTAATGTCCTATAAACATAGTCTTCAATGAATGTTTCATCCTAATTGACTATGTATCTTGTTTACAAAGGGGATACCCTTGAGTACATTTAATTATATATCCTGAAAAATTTCCATAAGTAGTGAAGTCATTCATAATCCTATAAAATAAGGCCCTCAACATGAAGACTTAATTTCTGTAAGAATCATACAACATAACACATGAATCCCATAATAGTTTCAAATCTTCAATCAATGAAGTAAAATAAGCATAAAAAAAATACCTAGTAGCTTTAGTCCTTATATAAGAAGAGATAATATAATGTATTTTAATTTCATGCATAACCATGGTGTAAAGTTATAATTTAGAAACATTGTATGCCATTTATTGTGAGTATTTCTTGGAAACCCAAAATGATTCACTCTATCTATAGATATAGAATGATGAAGATTTCTCAACTTGTTTCCAAATTCAGGATAATTGTAATCAATTCTCTTCTACTGAGGAGAGTCTTCAGGGTGATGAAGTTTCCCATCTTTATTTCTTATATCTGCATGAATAATTAATTATATTAATGTATCCTCACTTATATATAGGTGCCTAAACTATTTAATGATTTGGACGTACCATACGATATTCATAGGACCCAGTTCATCATTATTGTATCGAGAAGAACCACACATTGGGAGTTTTTTAAGTGACATGTGGTCGTTATGAAATAGTATACATAAATTTGGAGAGACGTGTATTATTTTTGAGATCATTCCTATTGAACATATCATTATTTTATCATCATATGTTTGAAAAGTAGTCTCATTATCTTCAGGGATCATATCATTCAAAAGAGAAAGTAGTTCAGTAAAACTAATGTGACTCCATATTTTTCTAGATTTTAAATTATATAGCTTCAATATGGATGAAAATGCTATATATTTAGTATAACCTACATAAAATGGAGTCTTTTAACAACTCTTTAACTACTCAAAAAATAATTGAAAATCAAAAAGTTCATCTTAAACTATCAATGAAATTTCCTCAATTTGATCTTCATCATCGTTCACACCCATAATTACATACTTGATTTGGTCATCATCATTTTCCACACTTGTAATCATATTAGTTTATCCATAAAACTCAATCTTATCCCAGTCACTAGATACATTAAGTTTTCTCCTTGTTTAGTACAATATTTATGACTTCAATCTATTCCGTTATAGATCATGTGTTATTCCAAATCCTCTGGACTAATTTTTCTTGAATGAAAACTATGTAAACATGGAAAAGTACTTGAGAAGGGTCATATGCATGATATTTTTCAAACTTTATGAACTATTTCACCCCATCCTCATACTCTTTTGTCGTACAATTGGCATCCATCCATTTTCAATTCATACCCATCCAATTTTATTCGGTAGTATTAATAATTAACAAAATAAATAAATTGTAAAAACCATTTCATATAAAAAGTTCAAATTATAATTAAAATATTAGTATAAGGTAAGATTATTAATGGTTATAATTTAAAAGACATAATTTGGTTTATTAAGGGTAATGATTTTACTATCGTGGGTTATCATTAATCTATTCTATGTTATTTGAACTTAATATACCATCTCTTATACTAATTCAGGTCCAAAGAGAGACTTATCCCTTATCAGAACCCAATATATAGGTGATCAACACATGGCCTTTAAAAATAACGATGTTCAAGGGGGAGCAACATATCATAAGTGATCAAATACCTTGATTTTAAAATATCCTTAGATTTTCATGACAACAAAATTATATAAACTTTAAAATAATAAAAATATATTAATAAAAAATCTAAAATTTAAGAGTATGTGGTCATGTTGAGTGGGATTCCAAAAAGGAAGAAATGCATTCAGAGGATGACTCTGGTGGCTATGACATTGAATGTACCATTCAGTAAGAAGAATGATTCAAAGATGACTACACCAGGGGAAGAGGACACGGGGGTGGCTGAGGTATTTATTGGGATGCATTGAGAGATGAGGAACACGTGATTTCATATAAGATTAGAAAAAATCTTGGTTTGTAAATGGCCTTGATGAGGGCATTTTTCCTTATCTGTCCCCATATTTACTTTCTTTTTATTCTCCTACTTTTTTATTATTATATAGGGGACTTTGTCCCTAGCCTTTAAAAAATATATGCATAAATTATATTGATTTAAAAAAATATATATTATTAATTAAAAATTATAATTAAAAATATTATTGTTAATATAAATTAATAATTATTTTTTAAAGTATATTATTAATTATATTAATCTATAATTATGTTGATAAATAATTATACGTATACATAAAAATATTCAAAATATAAATTAATTAATTAAAATTAATTAATTAATTAAGTACTATAATAATATATATTATTTTTAAAATTAAATTACCAAAATTATCAATATAAGTTAATTTTATAAATTAATTTAAATATTTAATGTTTTATTTTTTTCAATTACTAATTTATATATATGATCATCTTTATTCACATATAGATGTGTGTGTGTATATAAAGAACCTGATGACATGTGTGTGGTTGTATGTGTGTGTGATAAATGAATTCAACACATACACGTGTATATACAATTATATACAATGCATATAATATTAATTTTATTGAAATTTATATATAAAATAAAGTTAAATTAATTACTAATATCTAAAAAATTGTATATTGATTAATATTGTTAAATAAATATTATTAATTACTAATTATATATCAATATATATGATATTAGTGGTATTATACATAAAAATTGTTTACATCTGTGTGTGTGCACGTCCGATGAACCGAACGATATGGATGTCTATGTGTGTAATAACTGAACCCAACACAAATATATTTATAATATTAATTTTATTCTAATTTCTATATAAAATAAACTAAAATTAATTTCTATTATAAAATAAATATCATATTAATTAATATTATTTTTTAGGTTCCACAAGGGATTCAAAGAAAAGATACCATAAGTGGGGGTGAATTAACGTATGAAACTTTTCCAACATAAACAATTTTTCATTAAACTCTCACTATCCAAGATGATCTTAAATTCATTATTAGTACCCTTTATTTATTTTTTAGATGATGATGATTTTATCATCAATCTTCTATAGTCTTTATCCATATAAACAAATGATTCAATGATCCTTGACCCACACACACCGTTTATGTTTTGAAGAATATAAACAAGGAGGTAAACATAAAAAAATGATTTTTGTTTGTTTCACACGCACTAGGCTAATTCATGAAGAATACAATCAGAAATGTGATGATGCACCAAAATTTACTAACATAAAATTAAAATATACATATAATTATATATTAAAAAATTAGGTCACAGCAGATGTTCATAGTAATGTTGTAGAAGGAGTGGAACATTTTGGGTGACCAAATATTGTTGGTGGTGAAATGTCACGTATGGAAATTTTCAATCACCTGGATATTCACACTCATTCCTAATGCATGATGGAAGTGACACGGTGGTGAAATCCTTTGAGAAAATATTAAAAACACCCAAATAAAAATTAAAAATGTTAAAACCTTTAATATCAAACGTCAAATTTTCCAAGAGAGATAGAGAGAGAAAAAAAAGATCAAGGGAGAGTGTGAGGCGGTGATAGAGAGTGGTAGCGTGAACAGAAACAAGGAGGGAGAGTGGTAGTGATGGATGTAAGGAGGGAGATAGGTGGACCTCGAGGGAGGGAGATCAGAGATGGAGGGAGGGACAGTTGCTAGGGAGGGAGGGAGGCGATGGAGCTCGGCAGTGAGGAGGGACAGAGACGGAGAGGGATAGCGGTGGTGAGGTTTCAATTCCATAAGATCTTGAAGGAACGACTAAATTGTGGTTAGTTGGGGTTAAATTAATAAAGTGGCATATGTTTTTCATTAGAACTTCCAAAAAATCACTGATAAATAGGGCATTTAACTTTGCTGAAATAAAAAAGCATTGATAAAATTCCTCTTTATCAGTGCTAGAAAATCACTAATAAATATTTTATATTATAGCTAATATAATTAAAATTTTAAATTCATATAATTATATATAAATTTAACTATATATAATTTTTTAATTAGAGGTGGGTGAAATTAGAGATCTTATATTTCATTCTCCTCATGGAGTCTAGATCTGAATCGCGATGGTCTTCGTTAGGGAATTCTATTTTTATTTTAGGGATGTTTTTTCTATATTCTGATGCAGAAAGAAGATGAAATTGTTTTGAATATGGAGGATCTAATTTTTGAAACTCTAATTTGAAATTCACTCACCTAATATAGGATTCGCAAACTATTATTGGGAATATTGATAAGGGTTGATTCTTCTTTACGGTTAATAATTTGTCCTGAAAGGATACCAAAAATGGCATCCAATCCTTAGTTGAGCATGGCCATGTGATTTTGAAAGGTTGAATAAGTTAATTTAAACACTTGATCATCACTCAGGTTATTCCATTTCTTCTTTAAATACCATGGATGATTTAGGGGCTTCACAGTTATCTCTCTAAAATTTTGGGTTTCAAATATTAGAGCCTGACCTCTATAGGTAAGGGATTTTTTCAAATCATTTTCTTTTTAGAAAATCCAAAATCCATGGAAAGGGGTTATAGAATTGTGTCTCTCAAGCCTGGAACTCTTAAAATCTTGGATAGGGATCCATTCTTCAACCCCTCAAAGATAAAGAAAAAATTTTCTCAAGCATGGTTCTAAATAAAGGGTCTAATCTTGTTCTTATGGCACTAATAGATTCTTTAGGACATTACCTCAGTTGTGGGAATCCGAGTCATGTTCGACAAATAGACTAGGAAAGAAGGGTTTGGTCACTATTTCAATCTACTCATTGAGTATGATGCTCTAGATCCCATTATTGAAATTGTTATTTTGGTGTCTAGTGAATTTAAAATTGAAATATCAATTTATCCATAAAAGCTTCCTGAATTTTTCTGTAAGTGTGAAAACATTGGGCATATTTTTTAAAATTATCGCAGGAATATAAAGTACACAAATTATAAGAAGATTAGTCACTTCATTGACCATTGTAAATTCAATAAACCACCATAGCCAATGGAAAATTCATTAAATGATGCAAAATCAGACTTGGGATCCATGGATTCTTGGAGTGCACCTACTAGAAATGGTTCAGACCTTGGGGGTCAGAGTGTTGTCATACAAACTTTCTTTCATGCAGTTGTAGCTAGTGGTTTTTCTGATCTTGTGGCAGCCCATGCTGACCATATTCCTATACAATGTGTCAATCCAAGTACTTATGTGTGCAAAGGAAGGTTATCTCCACCGCAGGGGTGATTCTCCCTCTGATGACCAGGGTGTGGGTTTGAGTCCTTCTACACATCGTGGAATGTTGAGAAATGGACTGATTCCCATTTAGTTGGCCCCTATTGGATATTGAGAAGGAATTATTGATGAGGATGTGAGGTAGTTTTTAGGTAACATGTTTCAGCCTAAAGAAAACTTACTATTCATGTACATGACCAATGTTAGGGGAGAAACCATAAGCAATAAAGGCCTGATTCCTATTATAGATGGGATAAATATAACCTACATGTTATTGAGCCTACCATGGAAGAACCACAGGTCGCTGTCTCAAATTATGGGTAGTCTTCTAATGATTATCTAGATAAATATGATTTGTTAGATGTTTCTTACTTCAATGAGGGTGGTATGAAGGGGGAAAATTGAGCTACTGGGGCGATTTCTTCTCTATAGATAAAAAACAAAACAGGATGTGGGATCATGTGCACTTGTTTTTTGGCATTGTATGAATTATTTATGACTAATGAGACTATAAATATGTGTGGAAGGAAAGGATTGAAATTAGAAGAAGTTGTGGGTGCATCTAGAATGGAAGACACTAACCCCCTATCAATGAAGGGAAAGACATCCTTGATCCAAGAGCAGACAAAATATGAGCTTCCAAATACCAATCCCTCAAGTAGGAGAACTAAAGGTTTTGAGAATGTGGAGTTTACTTATCCACCCCATTTTATTGACCTAATGAAAAAAATAATATGTATCATTTTGAAAGGCCTCATATGGGGGATGTGATATTACATAGTAAAAAAACATTAGTATAATACCACCAGAGGACTAAGAAGGTGAAAGGCCAATTGAAGACCTCAGCAAGGAAGTGGGAGAATATTTTTTTGTAACATGATGTCATTTTTTCTATGATGGAGTAAGATGTATTCAGTTTCAATGACTATTTAATAGTTTTGAATTAGTTATCTATAAGCATTGAATATGGATTCTGATCTAATCCATATATGGACTTTTAGAATCTATCTTGGAAATTCAAGATTATCTCCACTCAAGAGGAATTATCTTAATCGTCATCTGATAGAGAATATGAGGCCCCACAAATAGACAAGACATGACAGATAGGTCTAAATCCAAAGTGAAAAAGAATATATACTAGGAATTTGGGATCTATAGTGACTTATAGGGATTGACTTACTATATTAGGCTTATTTACTTCAAATTTCACTACTACAAATCTAGCCTTTAAAAACACTAGTAAAAGGGCTTTATCAGCAATATAGAAGCATGGATAATTTGAGTTATTAAAGGGTTGGATTTAATAGTGCTTGAAAAAAGAATTGATAAAGGAACCTTTTAATTGTGCTAAAAAATCACTGATAAAGGGGGCCTTTATCAACACTTTTTCTTCACACTAATAAAAGATGCCTTTATCTGTGCTTTTTAGCGCTGTAAAAGGTGGCATTTAAAAGCACTCAAAAAAGTGTTGATAAATGTCAGGATAAAGGGGGATGATTTTTCTGTTCGAACCCTTCGTACCATTTATTAGTGCTCTTAACCCCCTTTTATTAGCGATTGTGGGTGCTCCCCCCTTATCAACACTTTGGATTATTCCAATCTCCCTCTTGCGCCCCTGCCTCCTGTGAGTTTTAAACCTGAAACCTCCAACTCCTACGACTTCAACTTTTCCACTCCCCTATATTTTTTCCCATTTTATTACATATATATATATATTTATATATATAATTACATTTTTATCCATATATTTATATTTATTTATTTAAAAAATTATATATATATATATATATTTAAGTAAATATATAAATTTTTTTGTGATTATACATACATACATATATATATGTGTGTGTGTGTGTGTGCGTTCATCTATAAATATAATTATACATATTTACATTTATTTTAATATATTATATATTAATATATATATATTAGAATATATATATATTTGTAAATACACACACGCACACAAAAATATATATATATATATATAATACATTAATTGTATAAATATATAAATATTCATGCATTTTTATTTCAAATAAGATAGATATTAGTTTTTGAAGGTTTCAGGCGCAGAAAAAGCATGTGTTGGGTGGTTTCCGACTTTATATTTTACCATAATTGATGATCAATCTGAGATATATATGATGATGAATACTTTGATCCATGTAATTGAGTCAAATAAATAGGCAATTGACAATAATGTTGGGACCGAGAGAGAGGAGATCAATACATATTTTTTATAATTAATTTAATTAGATAAAGAATTAAATTTAAGGAATTCTTTCTTCATTGATGAATCCAGTGACATATATGCAATGCATCATCATTGCATTGTAGAAACCAAGTGTATGTTTCCTCTAGTGGTGATCCACAAATGTTCCCAGAATCTCCAGAAGTCGTTGAAGGATTCTCTGTGTGCCATCACAGAAGATCCTTAGGCTTCTGTCACCCTCCTTTGATTACCTTGAGAAATGATTATAAAGAATTCTCCTTGATCTGGTGGAGGAGGATTGCACTCTGTTCTTGAGAGAATTCTTTGAGATGAGAGCTCTCTAAGCTTGATAGGATTCTCCAATATTATTGTGCACAACAGAATTGACTAATGAGGAAAATAACATAAGTGAGTATTTATATTTCTAGGGTTAAAATAATATAATTTCACAAGTTCCAATAATTATTTATTTAATCCTTGAAAACTCCCATTTAAAATATTATTATTATTTCCCTACATGTTCTTAAATTTTGGATTAAAACAAAATAATATTTAATTAAATAATATTCAATATTTGTTATTTCTCACCAGACCATTAAATTCAGTTCATCTTTCCTCCACAATATTTATTGGGGATTGATTAATGTCTATTTATTTATTAAATAGAGACCACAACATTATTCTCCAATAAATAAATAAATACTATATTCACTAAATAGAAAATAATTATTTATTAAATATTTTACTCATAATATATTCTCTCAAATAACAAGTGATGGAATAAATGAAATCAAACATACATGAATAATTATAACACCATGTGAGGGAATAATATTTTTTCAACCTGTTAAATAAAAAATAATAATATTTTATTTTACTAAGATTGTGGATACACTTAGTGTGTGGCCCTCTTGGCCCCTTTCTCAATGGAATTAAGCAAAGCAGCCTAATGTCCAAGGTTAGCATCTAGAAACACACCAAGGAACCCATATAGAAAGACGTTAATTCCCTAATAAGATGTCACCTCATATGGATTCTTACTGTGTAATATAATCTATTTATCATAATATCTCTAATTGAGTAGGTTGCATGCCAGTGTGATCAACATATATGCTCAATGCCTTTTTCTTTTGCTTTCTGGAAATAAAAATTTTCTATAGAACACCATGGCCATGGATTTGTATAAGATATATCATTTCCCTCAAAGGGCATGAGATATTAACTTCTGTTAATGAAAAAAGGGATAAATACTCTCTTTAATTATTCATTAATGCAATATTACTCATGACATACCTAACGTATTCTACCTCACTATGAACATATGTCATCACAGTCTTCATCAATACCTCAACGTACAAGACTCATAATATTAATTAATAATAATATTAAAGTCTAAGGACCAATACACACATCCATAGATAGGAACATCCAATGACACGTATAAATGTGGATTTCATTATGGTGGGCCCCATTCTTATAATATCATACTGGATATTACCAAGGGTATACACTATGAGAAGGTGACTCACATTCTTATGAGTATCCACCCCAAATAGCCTATATCATTTGTGTCCCTCAAAGGATATCATCCAGCTATAGAACATTTATTCAAGAACAGTGTCGTAGCACTTCTGAGTTCTCATCATAGTAGGGAACTGCTATGACCTTTTATCATGAAAACTATTCTTATGACAATATCACATACAATGTAACATAGAATAAAAATAATTATGTGATAATTAGTTTATTAATATTAAACATTGTGAATTCATGTTTATCCTAAAGTACATAGAATTTAGTTCTAGGGAACCAACTCCAACAGTATCCCAGTTGCACTGGAGACAACCACAAAAAACCTTCAGTCTACTAGATCTCACATGATACTCACGATTCTGCTAAGATAAGCCTTTATTCATAGGGTCTACCATGTTCTCTTACATGGTCACTAGGGTCACTGTAACTTCACCCCTTTTATAAAAATCCTTCATGATTTAATACTTCTAATGTGTGTGCTTCGTCAGTTAGTGTGAACTTAGCTATTTTGTAAGAGGCACTGATATAGTATTCCCGCAATACATTATTATAAGGTATTTACTAATAAGTACCACATCAACCTCCATGAAAAAATCATGAATCCAAATGGCTTCCTTGGATACATCAGAAGCTACTATATACTTAGGCACTATTGTAGAATCAATCACAACTAGCTACTTTGAACTCCTCCAGCTCATAGCTCCTCCATTAAGACATAAAACATATCTTTATTACCACTTCAGATCATTATGATCAGTTCAAAAACTAGCAACAGTATAACCTATGATTACTAACTCCTCATCTCCTACATACACCAAGAATATATCATTAGTTTTTCTAAGATAATTAAGGATATCCCTAATATTAGTCCAATGTTGTTCTACTAGATCTAATTGATATCTTCCTACCATGCTCAAGGCATAAGCCACATAAATTCTAGTACATGAAATGGCATGCACAATTGATCCGATCATTCAAGCGTATGTGATCTTACTCATTATCTCTTTCTGTTGTTGTGTTTGGGGACACATTTTCTCTGATTGATGTAAATCATGTGACATAGGAACCAATACTCTGTTAGATTTCTCCATACCAAATATCATTAGTATCTAGTCAATATATGTACTTTGAATTAGTCCAAGGATCCTATTGGATCTATCATGAATGATCTTGATCCATATAATGTAGGTTGCTTCTACTAAGACCTTCATAGAGAATCAATTGTTTAACCAGTCCTTAAATAACTACAAGAATGGTATGTCGCTTCCAATAAGTAATATGTCATCAATATATACTACTAGGATAATGAATGAATTTATAGTAAACATTTGGTAGACACACAAATAAGATTCATTATTAACAAAACCATATTCTTTTAAGGATTCATTGAATTTAATGTTACATGAACTAAATGCTTTCTTTAATCCATATATAAATCTCTTCAAATTTCAAATATTTTTTGCATAAACTTGAGTGACAAAACCATCTAGTTGTATTAATTACATATATTCCAAAAGTTATCCATTAAGGAATTTAGTTTTGATATCTATCTACCAAATATCATAGTAATGGTATGATGCTATGGAATGTATAATGTTGATGGATTTAAACATGGAAACTTGTGAAAAGGTTTCATCGTAATAAATTCCTTGATACACTTTAAAACATTTAGGCACAATACATTATTTATAGATACCTACTTTACCTTCTATGTCGATTTTCCTCAAGAATACTCATTTTTATCCAATAGTATTTTCGTCAATGGGCACATCGACCAGAACACGAACTTGGTTTTGATGCATGGAATCCATTTCAGAATTCATAGCTTCTCTCCATCTCACATTGTATGATCTCTCAACTTCCAACTTATAATAGAGAGGTTCATTATCATCTACCAATATTAATTCATAATACTCTATGACTAGAAAACCACATATCCCTAGTTCTCTTACCTCTCTTGAGATCCTATGCAGTACTTGTGTTTTGCGAACCACTTCGTCCATAAGGACCTTGGAATCATTTCCTATATCAACTCTTGTGTACCATGAGCTTCAAATTAATCAATGTCAATCTTTCTCCCACTATAATTTTTTATTATGTGCTACCTCTCAAGAAATAATGATTTTCTGGTGACATTCACTTTCTTATCTGAGGGGTTATATAGGTAGTATCCCTTTGTTTCCTTCGAATACCCTATAAAGATACATCTTGTGGCCCATGGTGTAAGTTTTTTCCTCGGAAGGCCAAAACGAACACCTCACAACCCCATACACATGTATGCAATAAAATGGACCTCTTTCATCTCCATAACTCAAAGGGAATTCCATTTTTCACTTTATTTAATACTCAATTTAATTTGTATGTAGCGGTTTGTAATGCATATCCCTAAAAGGATAAGGAAATATCTGAATGAATCATCATCAACCTTAACGTGTACGACAAGGTAAGGTTTCTCCTTTTACTAACACCATTCCACTGTGGTGTATAAGGTGGATTAAATTGTGATAGAATCCCAAACTATCGTAGAAGTTATGTGAACTCTTGGTTAAGACATTCACCACATAGATCTAGTCGTAGATTCGTTATTTTCTTACTAAGGTGATTCTCTACATCATTCTTGAATTTCTTGAAATTATCAATAGACTCAAACATATACCTAAAAATGTAAATATATACCTATCTACTCAATTCATCACTAATACTTATGAAGTAAGAATATCAACCTCTAGCCTCTACTATAAATGGTCTACACACATCAGTGTATACCAATCCAAGAATCTCCATGGATCTTTCACCCAGTCCAACAATTAGTGGTTTGGTGATTTTTCCTTGTAAACAAGCGTGACATCTGTAACACCCAAAGAATTTACAAATAGATTTATTATAAAATTCATGGATCATTGAGTCTCTAAAAACACCACTTCTTTATAACTTAGCAAAGTAAAAATAATTTTTCCACTTCTGTGATGTGAATTTTGAAAATATGACATACACGGTTTCGATCATTAAGTTATTTGGAGTCCGATAAGAAAAACATAATTTTAGATGAATAGTAACCTACCATTATAAATAGTAACTTACCCTTATGAATAGTGATATACCTTAATGAATAGTAACCTTACCTGTGATATTATATAAATAATATTCAAGTATAAGTACGATATACCTATGTTTTAGAATAAGTAAATAAATGTTTTAAAACTATTTTTTATAATAAATTAGGATTTTAATTAAATATTAAATTAATAATATTTAAAAAATTATTTTTGAAAAATGGACTTCATTTTTGAAATCTACATGTCTAACAATAGTTAGGGTAAATTTTGGTATTTTTCCAAAATACTCGAATTTTTATGAATAGTGAAATACGGCAAAATATCATATATACAAATAATTTGTTAAATACACTATATGTGACATCATAAGTGATGTAAGCCCATTTGTTTAGAACTCACGTGCCTTTATTACTATTCATGGTCATGGAATTATCATTATTTTTTGTCTTCATGGAAATTAATAAACTAATGATTAACAAATTATGAAAACCCTCTTCTCCTCCACTATAACCCCCCCCCCCCACTTCCTCTTCTCTTCACTCCTCTAAGACTTGAAGATCCTAAAATTTAGGCCCAATTACCCTTCTCTAGTCACTCCCAAAGTCTAATAATCTCTTGGTCATTCCCAAATATCAAAACCCCTTCCCTTAAGGAGGTTCTAAAGGAGTTCATTACAAAAGGTAAATCATCTTTCTTTTTTCCTTTAGTTTCATTTCAATTTATCTTCTTTTCTTATTCTCTACAAGCTTCCTATGTCCAAATAACCATGATAAATCTCATATAATATATATAGTAGAATTATATCATGTGAATGGAATAAACATCATCAATATTCTTACTCTCTCTCTCTTTTATTTTATAAATGAAATCAACGCCTATGAGGTTCCAATTTATAACCTCTGTGTACGACGAAGTTTCGTTCTCCAATTTCTCCTTGATTACTAGTCATGAAACCATTTTTATGATTTAACTGGACTATAATATATATATTATAACCTAATTAATATTTAGTAACCAGTATACATACATATTATTAAATCACATGACCAAACTTGTTCCGAATAATAAAAATACCGCTAAAATAATCTAAGTTAATGTCATTAATATTTCATCTAATGATTCATCCTCATTCCATTTAACCAAATGATATAAATGACCATTAACATATATGGATTTTCATAAATAATATTTAATTTAAATTCTGGTTATTTACATACATTCCACATGAAATCCATTACTTAAAAAGAAGTGAACCAATTATGAAAATCAAGAAAACGAACACTACTGATCCAAGGAATTCAATATTATAACTAATCAATAAGGACATAAATGAACTAAATAGAGTCATGATAAAATAAATACATTATTAATAGGTTCTTAAATAATTTATCAATAATTCTAATTTCAAATTCCAGGACCTTAAGTTAAAGAGTGAAATACATTTAGACTTAACGTAAGGGTTTCTTCATCTCACTCCCATTTTTGTGAGATTTTCCATATTCACTACTAATACATGTGTATGGTGTATGTATACTAACCATTGATGTAAAACATCATAATTATATTTATTTTATTTTTGTACTATGTATCATTGGAAAATTATTAATTTTGGGGCATACGAATTGATTGATTACAAAGTGGTAAGGGATTTCTACTCGAACCTCCATTTTCATTCGGGTTACTCTTATTCTCTACATACATAAATGAAATTATTATTTATTCTAACTTAAACCACAAAAATTATATTTTAATGTCCTATATATGTTTACAATCCTGAATCCTTATTTATTTTATGGGGATTTACATGTTTTAAAAGAATCATTCAAAATTCTTATCCTGATAAACAAACACGATTCAAGGGATATTTTCAAATTATTACATGTTTTCAACTGTACACCAGAATATTTTTTAAGACACAATTATTTTTATAAAAACACTCATTCTATCATGAAAAATTATCTTGGATTATTTTTGGATTTAATAGAACAAATGTGCCTTTCCACTTTAAAAGTTTCTTTAATACTTTCCTTAAATTGCTGTAAAATGTTTTATTTCTAAAAGAATATTAAGAAATATTTTTTACATCATTTCACTTAAATGGGACATAATTTATTCCTAAAATATAATTTTCCTATCCTAGTCTTTTATTTTATTGGAAATTAATTATTACAATGTTATTTCAGGGTAAATATAAATGATTTTCCAAAAGAACTTTTCCTTCAAAAGTAAAAAGGATATTTCTCATCTCACATTAAATTTTATGAGATATATGCCTTTTTCACCACATATTTATATCTTTTGGTGTATTTAATGCCCTTTGGTATATCATATCAAGAGTATCATTATTCTCATGATATTCTAAGGTATTATTATTTGAATGTTTTAAGGTATTATGGTACACTTTGGAATGTTTAAGGACTATTTCCCTTAATGATTTTTCAATGGTCTCATTTAAAAGTATCTCCATATATGTCAACAGACTTTGTTTAATCTTTCAATTAATTGAGTATTATCTCCTACGATATTATCTACCATTTTTAATTTAATGGTTTATTATTAGTTTGACTTTGGATGTGCTATCTTAGACCATTCCCTAATTTACTCCATATGGTTAGTGTTTATGCTTAATGATTGGGGAAAGTTATTTACATTTAATATGTTTGTTTCAATATGAATTTGTTTGTTCTTTATGTTCACAAAATTCATATGAGTAATGCATTGGGATTAGGAAGTGTCAGGTGGGGCCCTCTATAGCCCCTCGGTGAACCGGTAGGTCTCATGAGACAAACTGCGGTCATAGCACAAGGTCTTGACAAAATGATTATTATGGTATTTGCATGAGTCCTTGAAGGTATGGTTATAATGTCCTGCATTATGAATTCCCTCATTATGAAAATATAATTTATGGTTCATGTGGTTATTCGACTAGAAGAATACCCATGATTATGTTTCATTATGGAATCACTTACTCATCTCTTTTTCCTACCATAATGTGTTCATGTTTTTGTTAAAGGCACATGTTTTTTATGTATTGAACATGAAAAATATTTGTGTTATGATATATTAATCTATATTTCTTACCCTTAATAATAATTTGAGATCACCCCATTCATTTTTTTCCTTCCATAGGTTATGATGAAGTGATCATTTATTGAGTTTTCAAGGATGCGGTTTATTAGCTTTTGGTATGTATCATATTTTTTTCATTTCAAAATGAAAATTGTGTTCCATGTATGTATCTATTTTCTTCAAGACTACTAAACTGATCAGTATTTTGAGATTTGATTCCTTGTAACCATGAAAATGTATTCAAATGATTCACAGGATCTGAGATTCTGGGTTCGGGCATAACATTTGGTGTTAGAGGAAGTTTAGTAAAAACCTTGAGAACTAGAATTGGATAACATAGATTAGGGAGAAAAGCCCTAACATGGTATTTGAGGATAAAAAACAATAACATCCTATAATTTTGGTAAGTAATATATTATGTGGATCCTTGTAGAAAATAAATCTCTGTCCAGATACAAACAATTAGAGGTGGCTCTGGCACAAATGCACCTATGAGTGAAAACTCCGAAAAGGAGTTTTTTGTCTTGACCTGAGGAATCCTAGTACACGACAATAGTCTGTGAGGCACTATTGGTTTGACACTCTTGGGGGATATGATTAAGAAAATTAAAATTTTATTTACCCACCATTGTGAAGGATTTATGTCCCTAATGAAACCAAAGTATATAGTTCTAGGATTTACAATTCATAAATTTATGATATGTACTATACAATGTTTAGAGTTATATAGAGTTCATAATTTTATGAGCTAATATATAATAGGGAATTGTTTAGATATGGTGCCTATTAGAAGGTATGAGAACATAACCAATTCACATGATGAGAAGAGTAATAAGGTTCATATATCTAATAGTCTTAGTCCATCATTTCAATAGAAGATTTTCTCCCATGTATCCTCATCATATGATGAAATAATATCATGTCATAACAAAGTATGTAAATACTTTCTAAGTCCTATAGATTGGAAGGGAATAAAAAGAATAAGAGGGTGGCAGAGAGATATGGGGATAAAGGGAAGAAGGGAAAGAATTTTTTTCCCACATGTGATAACTGTGGAAAGAATACCCTGGTAAATGCTTTAAGAGAATCGATGTTCGTTGCAAGTGTGGAGAAAAAGTACAACAATTTCATGATTTCAAGGGTAAGAAAATGGTTTCCAATGTAAAATGCATCAATTTCAAGGAGAGGGGGAAATATGTGAATCAATGTCCTAATAATATAATGAATATACCCCAAATAATGATTTTGGATAATAAGAAAGTTATGATGGTACCACAGATGAAATAGAATGGTTAATATTCCCAGTCAAGAATCATGCCCTTTGTATATTTTGTCAGTAATGTACTGATTGTATGAATTATGAAATATATAAAGAATGTATTTAAGTACACTTTATTTAGGATTTGAGATCATATGATGAATGGTATAAAGGAAAATTTATTCAGTGGAAAGTTAAATTTTTTTAAAAATACATTATTGGGGGAAAGACAAACCTTAATATATATCTAATGTTTCGATAATCATTAATAAATGATTGATTCAGATAAGTACTAACTACCTTGTAACTGATTATTGATTTGTCGAGAAGTGGTATATTCTATCATCAATGAAGTTTATAGTACTTTTGGATTTAAGGAATATATCCAATAACATGTATGTTACTTAAGGAATACGGAAAAATGCTTGTTTCTAATATGGTTTTTACAGTAATTCAAGTTATACCATATTTCAAGAGGATACATTATGAAGTTATTTACATGTTTGGAGTGTGAATTTTTGAGATACTTCTTGATTATTAAGGGTTAATGATGAGTTCATCTTGGAAATTTATAGGACTTCATTATAATGTGTTGAATCTTTATATTTTGGATTTTTTTTAACCATTTATGAAATAGTTTAATTTTTTCATTCTATGATCTTTTAGAGGTTAATGTATTGCTTCACCAAATGGCCTAAATCATGCTATACGATGAGGTATAGATAGTTCAACTATAATAAAAAGATGATTTAAAAAGTAGAAATGTATATTTATACTCTTATAGAGTTGAATAATTCCTTAATTCAAGGAAAATAGTCTTCAATAAAAAAATTTCCTATTATCATAATCATTGATAATATCAATGAATTTATTTTTTTAGTTTATAGTCTTGTATTAATCAATATTCATCTGAACATGTCCTCTATCATGTTCCATCAAAACATCATGGTTATATTTCTCTTCTATGTCTGGGTTTTTACTTTTAACTAATTTCACCTCATTCGAAATCATACTTTTTTGGATGACCACCTCATCTTCATTAAAAAAATTAGGAGGATTTTAAATTAACCCTATTTTTATGTGGGTTTCCAAAAGGGAATTTTTCAAGTATAAACAATTAACTTTTGTAGTTAAATTTCAAATTTCAATGAATAAATTTTTGTAAGGAGGGGATAATGTAACACCCCAAGAATTTAAAAATATATTTATTATAGAATTCATGGATCACTGAGTCTCTACAAACACCACTTGTTATAACCTATCCATGTAAACCAAATTTTTTCACTTCTGTGATGTGAATTTAGAAAACCTAACATAAACGATTGTGATCATTATATATTTGGAGTCTGATAAGAAAATCATTTTTTAGGTGAATAGTAACCTAACCATATGAATAGTAACATACTCTTATGAATAGTGATATACAATAATGAATAAAAACCTTACCTATTATTGCATATAAATAATATTCAAGTTGAAGTACAATATGCCTTTGTTTTGGAATAAGTAAATAAATGTTTTAAAACTATTTTTTAGAATCAATTTGGATTGTAATTATATATTAAATTAATCATACTAAGAAAATTATTTTTGAAAAATGGACATACTTTTTGAGTTAAACACATCGAAAAATGGTTAGGGTGAATTTTTCGTATTTTTCTAAAATACTCAAATTTTTTATGAATAGTGAAATACGGTAAAATACCGTATATACAAATAATCAGTTAAATACACTATTTATGACTTCATAAATGATGTAAGCCCACTTTTTTCGTACTCACATTCATTTAATACTATTCTTTTTCATGGAATCATCACTATTTCTAGTCATTATGGAAATTAATAAACTAATGATTAAAAACTTTTGAAAACCCTCCTCTCATTCATTATAAAACCCCCCTCACTTCATCCTCTATTCACTCCTATATGATTTTAATCTCCTCAATGTTCTGAACAATTACCCTTCCCTGGTCACTCCCCACGTCTAAGAATCTCTTGTTCTTTCCAAAATACAAAAACCCCTTCCCATAAGGAGGTTCTCAAGGAGGTTATTACAAAAGGTAAATCATTTTTCTTTTTCATTTAGTTTCATTTCAATTTATCTTATGTTATTTTTCTATCCAAGCCTTCAATGTCCAAATGACCATGATAAATCTAGTATCATATATATAATATAATTATATCATGTTAATTTAATAACCAACATCAATAATATTACTCTCTCTCTCTTTTATTTTATAAATGAAATCAACGTCCATGAGGTTCCAATTTATAATCTTCAGGGACAACGAAGTTTCATTCTCAAATTTCTCCTTCATTACAAGTCATGAAACCATTTTGATTGTTGAAACAGACTATAATATATGTATTATAACCTAATTAATATTCATTAACCATTATACATACATATTATTAAATCACATGACCAATCTAGTTCCTAATAATCAAAGTGAGTGTCATTAATATTTCATCTAATGATTCATCCACATTCCAAGTATCCGAAATATATAAATGACCAATAACACTTATTTATGTTCATTAGTAATATTTAATTTCAATTCTGGTGATTTACATAGATTCCACATGAATTCAATTACATAAAAACAAGTGAACTGATTATGAAAATCAAGAAAGCAAACACTCCAGAATAAAGGAATTCAATATTATAACTTATCAATAAGGATATAAATGAACTAAAAAATTATTATAAACTAAATTAATTTATAATATGTTCTGAAATAAGTTATTAATAATTCTAATTTCATATTCCAGGACCTTAAGTTCAAGAGCAGAATACATTCAGACTTAAGATAAGGGTTTCTTCATCTCACTCCCGTTTTTTTGAGATTTTGCGTATTCACTACTAATACATTTGTATGTTGTATGTATACTTACCATTGATGTAACATATCATGAATATATTTATTTTCATTTTATTAAATGTATCATTTTAATATTATTAACTTTGGGCGATACAAATTGATTGATTACAACGTGGTAAGGGATTTCTACCCGAACCTCCATTTTCATTCAGGTTACTCTTATTCTCTACCTTCCTCAATAAAAATATTATTTATTCTTATGTACACCACATAAAATATGTTTTAATTTCCTATATATGTTTACCATACATAATCCTTCTTTATGTTATGGGGATTTACATTTTTTAAAAGGATCATTCAAAATTTTTATCCCGATAAGTAAACCCAATTCAAGGGATAAATTCAAATTCTTACATGTTTTCAAGTTTACACCAGAATCTATTTTAACCCACCATTATTTTTATAAAAAAACTCATTTTATCATGAAAAAAGATCTTGGATCATTAATGTATTTAATAGAACAAACTTTCCTTTTACACTTTAAAATTTTCTTTAATAATTTCCTTAAATTTCCCAAAAATATTTTATTTTTAAAAGAATCATAAGAACTCTTTTTAAATAATTTCACTTTAGTGTGAAATTATTTATTCCTAAAATATAATTTCAATGTGTCCTAGTCTTTTATTTTATATGAAATTAATCCTTACAATCTTATTTCCTAGCAAATATAAATGATTATCCAAAATAACTATTTCTTCAAAAGTAAAAAAGGTTATTTCTCATCTCACGTTAACATTTATGAGATATATGCCTTGTTCACCAATTATTTATATATTTTGGTGTATTTACTTACCATTGGTATATCATATCAAGATTATCCTTATTCTCATGATATTATAATGTATTGTGATTTGAATGTTTTAAGTTGGTATGGGACACTTTGGAATGTTTAAGGACTGTTTTTCTTATGGATTTTTCCATGGTCTCATTTAAAAGTATCTTCAACTACGTCAAAAAACTTTATTTAATCTTTCACTTAATTGATTTTTACCTCCTATTATATCATCTACCATATTTAATTTAATTCTTTATTATTAGTTTGACTCTGGATGTGCTATCTTAGACCATTCACTAATTTACTCCGAATGGTTAGTGTTTATGCTTAATGATTGGGGAAAGTTATTTACATTTAATATGTTAGTTTCAATATGAATGTGTATGTTAATTATGTTCACCCCATTAATATGTGGAATTCATTGGACTTAGTAAGTGTCAGGTGGGGCCCACTATAGCCCCTTGGTGCATTGGTAGGTATCATGAGAAAAACTACGATCTTGGCCAAGGCCTTGACAAAATGATTATTATGATATTGGAATGAGTCCTTGATGGTATGGTTATAATGTCCTGCATTATGTATTCCCTCATTATGAAAATATAATTTATGGTTCATGTGGTTTTTCAACATGTAGAATACCAATGATTATGTTTTATTATGGAATTACTTGCTCATCTCTTATTCCTGCCTTAATGTCTTCATGTTTTTGTAAAAGGCACATGTTTTTATGTATTCAACATGCCTAATGTTTATGTTATGATATCTTCCTTTGTATTTCTTACCCTTACTGGGAGTCTAAGCTCACCCAATTCATTTTTTTCTTCCTCGGGTTTAGAAGAAGAGACCATTTATTGATTTTTAAAGGAAACACTTTATTAGATTTTGTTATTATCATATTTTGTTTTATTTGAAAATGTAAAATGTGTTCCATGTATGTATCTAGTTTCTTCAAGACTAAAAAATGGATCATCCATTTGGTATTTTATTCCTTGTAACCATGCCAATGTATTAAAATAATTCACCGGATCCGAGCTTCTAGGTTCGGGGCATTACAACATCAATCAAGTGGTTTTATATCAAAAGAGTCTAAATAACAATCTTGAAAGAGATTTCTCAAGCAATTATTGATTACATGACCAAGGTGGTGATGGCACAACTAAGTGTTATATGAGTCATGTGAACTTGATTTAATATCAATTTCGAAAACATGGATTTAGTAATTTAATACATAATGCCCATTATTTCAATGTGCCATACCATAAAATATGTTATCCTTATAAAAGAACCAATTTTATATCTAAATTTGAAAATAAACCCATCTGTATCTAGGAATGATAGAGAAATTATGTTCTTGGTAATGGTAGGTACATAATAACAATATCTTAAAACCAAAATGATTATTGTTGTAAATTTAAGGTGGTAGTCACCAATGGCTAGAGCATCCATCCTCACTCCATTAGATGCTCTCATATCCACTTCTCCTTTGGAAATATTTTGATATATTCTTAGTTCCAGTATTTGGATGCAAATGTGAGAACTGAAAGTTGTATCTAATACCCAATGTGTAGAAATGGAAATATTACACTTGATAATGAATTTACCTTTAGCTTCCCCTTTCTTCAGGGGGAATTTCCACTTCTGGTGGCCTGACTTTCCACTAGAAAAATATACTACCTCCTTTTCCTTGCCCTACCTCTGGATCATCTTATTCTTAGTATAATGGTGCTCGAGAGATTTAGACTATTTATAAGTCTTTGGTACCTTTTTCTTGTCCTTCCTTTTATTATTCACCATTAGGACCACAGGTTTTTCATGCACCATGTACTTATCAACTTGGAAAATTAAAGTAAGATGTTTTGAACGAATTTTCTCTCTATTGCTCATATTTTACCCAAAAAGTCAGGAGACAGGCGCAGAGTTGCTCCTAAAAAAATATATTAATAAAAAGGAAAAGTACACAGGAGAGCAGAGACACAAAGATGATCAAGAGAGACGGGTATACACCTTACCACAAATATCATCCTGGACAAGATCATTGCAAAATTCAGGCGTGACGCAGGACCAATTCAAACTAACATCAAAAATTTCTCTCTTGGACAGAGCGTCAACAACCCAATTGGCCTCACGATAAACATGTGTTACTTCAAGATATAGTACCTCTGCCAGCCGTAGACATTCGATCCAGTCATGCACGATCTTCCATGGTACATTTCTGGATCGATCGCGAAGAATTTGAACAGCAGTGGTCGAATTGGACTCCAACCATAATTGATGCTAATTAAAGTGGACAGCATATCTGATTGCTTTAATTATAGCCTGAAGTTCTGCTTCAATTGCCAGATCGTAGCCAATAAAATGAAAGAATCATCCTTTCACAAATCCACGGGAGGTTCAGAATACACCACCACATCCAGCCGGACTCGGGGCGCCCAAGGCCGCTCCATCAACATTGACTTTGATCTAATTGGGGGTGGGTGGTATCCACCGGACATACTTCATCATCAACGGTTTCTTGGACCTACCATGCACAATTAGAGATCTCAAAAGAACAAGATCAGCAACATCATTATTCATGGAACCTATTTGTAAAAGGGAGGTTGTCTGAATTGCATGATGAATGCACAATACACCATTATGAAAGGTTGGTTTAATGCTGTTCAAAGCTAAGTCATTTTTTACTTTCCAGATGAAGGAGAAAAAACTCATCGGAGTGGCCAACCGGAGAGAAAAAATCTTCTCACTGCAATTCTTCCTGCAAATAGAGTGCAGAAGATCCTCCAGAAAATGAAGATCAAAACAGAAATTGAAAATACCCTGCAGATAACTCCAAAATTGGATCGTGAATCTGCTGGAGATCAATAGGTGCTTATGTGTTTCAGCAGCATCAAGGTAGCAGTAGCAGGCAGGAGCCAGTTGCAGTCCGGCGCGCTGCAGCAGATGCTGGATTAGGAGGCGTTGTTTCCAGATTTTCCAGGTTAGAAGTGTTACAGTAGGTGGAATAAAGGCTGTCATAACTACTTGAATCCAGGAGGGTGGGCTCAAGGGAGGACCACAAGACATCTCATAGCACTCCTTTGTAGAAAATTTTCCATTCAGGTTAGGCATCCAGACAATAGTGTCAGAGTCAACATAGTTGTACCTTGAAATATGTAGACGGAGATGATCAGGTAAAAGATCATTAACATTGAAAATATCACGGATATCAGCAATAGCATGGTCCATCAGGGATGCAGGAACAAAAATATCATTACAGATGGGTTGAGATAACCAAGGAGTATTCCAGAGATTAAGAGAAGAGTTCTCACAAACCAGCCATCTTGAATTTTCCATCAGACCATTATAGGCCTTCTTAATGGCAGGCCAGACAGAAGAAGTCATGTAATACCCATAACCCTGTTGTATCTTGTCAACAAACCTAAAATAGATGAAGTCTGCCGAGGGATCAGATCTGGACACCAGGTTCCATACAAATTTTTTAATCAAGGCATCATTAAAGACCCTCAGATCCTTCACCCCCATTCCCCCCATTTGGATCGGTTTAATACAATCTTTCCAGCTCACTGTGATGAGTTTTCTTTCATTAATTGATCCAATCCAAATGAAATTTCTAATCTTTCTCATCAATTCTTTAGAAAGTTCCCTTTTCCATCGTTAAAGAGAAAAGTAATAGACAAACATTAAGGTGATTACTGAATTAACCAAGAAAATTCTTCCATCTTGAGACATATTCTTCCCTTTACAGTTTTCCAATTGATTAGTAATTTTCACAGCGATGCCCTAAAAATAACACCGCCTCACTCTTCCCTAAAACGGAGGTACACTGAGATATTTAAGGGGAAAAGTTCCCCTCTTCATGCCATGTTTTAGAGAAATTCTATTCTGTCTCGAGATGGTGATACCATCCCCAAACATAACTGAAGAATTTTTCCAACAAATAACCTGACCTCAAACTTCCTCATAATGTGAAAAAATCCCTTTGATACAGGAAATGGTCTCATTATCTACCTTTCTGAAGAGAAGAATATCATTAGAATATAACAAATGGGAGGGGGAAAAGAAGGTTCCTTCCAATTTTTATCTGTTGAAACCAACCAAAATTAGCCAGATCATTGAGACACCAGCTCAAGTAGTCCTCAACAATCGCAAAAAGCAGACCACAGAAGGGGTCACCTTGCCTTACCCCTCATGTACACTGAAAGAAACCTCTAGGGGATCCATTAATAAGAATAGAAAGTTCCACACTGCCCAGGATAGATTCAATAAGCCCAAGAAATCGCTGCGAAAACCCATGCATTTTAAGAATAGTGAAATAAAAACTCCACCTAAGAGTGCTGAATGCATTAGAGATATCAATCTTCAAAGCCATATCACCAACCTTTTTCTTCCTCTTCATCGAGTTGACACATTTCGAAGTAGTGAAAAGACAATTCTGAATGTTACTTTCTGTCACAAAACCAAACCGAATAATGGAAATAAGCCCCTTAGCGATTTATTGGTCATATTTTAATTAACAATAAACATGTACAAGATATTGGTCAGAGATGAAAGTCTGAGATCTATACAAAACTCATCTAGGAATTTTTTCCCTAATTTGTCCAAGAATTTAATTAAACTAATATTCTTGAGTACATAAGTCCCAGATGGCACAAAATATACAAGATTAGTTGTGAAAAAATCATTGGAGATCTCATAACTCTCTTTTCTCACCTTCTCTTCATAGATATCCCCAAGGTGAGACATCATGTTATAGGAATATATATCATCATGTTTCTTTAAAATTTCACTGGACATGAATGATAGCATGAAACACTGAACATATGTAGAATCATTTAGATGTTTCTCATAGAGATATAGCTCTTCATCACTTTCCTTATTTCCAGGAAAAACTAGAAAAGGTTCTTCCAACCCATACCATTTCATTTCATGGTGAAGGATAACACATATGCCCCTTTTTCACTGTTGGAATGTTTTGTTAGTGAGAAGGTTTTTCTTCTCAAGAATGTAACACAATGATATGTTTGATGTAATTTTATTATTGTTTCTAAAAAATAGGATGATCATAATTTTATTACTCTATCTGATAACTTTAGAAAAATAGATATATTTTATATTTATTAGTCTCCCACTATTTTTTCAAAACCCAATTTCAGTTACCATTGGATTTGGAATATCATATTTCTTGACAATTATAGTGGAAAGGATTCATATTCCCATTATAATTACCCCAACATTGGTTAGTCAAGCAACTAGAATGGTTTTATGTAGTAATCCCAAATGTCAACTGCAATAACTCATAGTTCCTTGATCCGTTGAGTGGACTCCCCAATCCTAAAAATCCTTTAATTGGATGTCCTCAACCTATGCCTCTTAGTTACACTAATTCTTACTTTGGAAGTAAACCATTCATGTCAACTAAGTTAGGTCAACCAAAAATATTGAGTTAGAATTCCCCGATAATTAAAATCACCCCAACTTTGGTTGGTCAAGCACTTTGAACTATTGTTTGATTCTAACCAATGTAATGGAAGGGTACACACAATTAATATTTTATTAAGGTATTTTACCCTTTTATGCATAAATTTATAATTATTATATTTATCACATTATTTTTAATATTTAGTGGTTTTTTACATGAGTGGTTAACCATGTCTTAGATAATATTTACACTAATCTGGTTTATTTTTGTTCTATATTGCAAGCTTGTTAATTCATTAATTATGTGATCGTGACAAGACATCCATAATGTAATAACCATAAAACTGACAGAAATAGAAGAATGAAGAGTTATGATCATGAGATCTTACTAGTGGTTAGTTTATCAAGTAGTTTATAAACTAACCGTTGACCTAGGGGAAAATACATTAAACCATTTAAAGATCATGTTGTAGCATTCCACCTGACCACCTATGTATCTCATCATATTGATTTTTCCTCACCTCCAAACTCGAACCGCCTCCACTTTTTTGGGAGGTCCATCCATTACATATACCTTTTACTAACAGGTAGGTGAGGGGGAAAGGGGGTTTACATAAAGAAACCATGGGCACACATTCCCTACCTAATGAAAGGAGACAAGGCTTGTAGGGAATCAATTTAAATTATAATAAATTAATAGAAACCAATCACATACAAAAATGCTTGGTCTAGATCATGATCATCCACATGTATGCAACTAATTACACATTTAATAAAACTAGTATTCAATTATTAATCATTATTATTTAGAAAACTCACACTGAAATTGATTAATTATTATCTTTAATTAATCAATCCTTTTATCTTACTCTTTATATTAGATTCATCGATATTGACATCTGCTATAAATTTTTACAAATTAAATGATTTCATTTAAAATTAACCTTCTATATAAATGTAACTTAAAGTATAGATAGTGAATACCCATTAAAATGTACCCAACATGTATTATACTCATACAATTTATTCTCTATAGCATTTAGCATACATGACTTATCATGTACTTTCATGATGTGTAGTATCAACAAAATGATTACATGAATTAAATGAATTTCTTATAACATGTCATGCTTTAATTCATGTAGGGAAGGAACTAAAATAAAACTCATACATGATATGCAGATCTTTAAAATTATAGACATATTAATTAAACATTTTTATATTTAAATATTAAAACCTATCTCATGGAATGTCCTATCAACTTAAGGACCATAAAAAACATGTCTCGGGATTAACAATATATAAAAAATAAATTTTAAATATGATTAATTGGAATAAGTACACGATGTGTAGATATGATCTACATAACATGTACATCTCTTTTCATCTATCTAAGGTACACCCCTAGGGACTTGACATGTGAATTATACTTTGAAAAATTTGGAGTACACAGTCTGTCTAATAGGCAACACATCGTGTGAACTCCGAGTTACACAGTCACTAGTAATGTCAGCCGTGTATGGAATAAATATCCTATCTATGACATAAAGGGACTATACATCATGTATGTGTGCTACATGACATGTAGACCAGCTGATTGTGTGCCATGAAATTCTGGTAAACATATGATGCAATTTAATGCATGTATTCAATGCATATGACAAGAATTAATTTCCAAACTAATTCATAATGCATTGAAATTGACTGCATGGCATATAACTATGATTAAAATTCATGTAGTCTTATGTTTTCCAGCCAGAAACCTTGGCACCTTTGGATGAGTTCCTCGATTTTATTTCAATCATAAAATTAAATGCCTCGATTAAATCTACATGAAACTAAGGAGGAAGAAATAGATCTAGAAATTCATATTAAAAGTGAAATTAGACTTGAATTGAAAAAATACATTGAAAATAAATAAACAACCATAATTTTTAAAAAATTATGAAATGTTATGTGCCCACTCTAATACAGCTTGAAGGTTCTGAGCGTACTAAAAGTATGTGTGGGGTGGTGCCCAAATTTGTTTTTTTATAGTCGATGATCAATCTGAGATCTATACGATGATGAAAGCCATGATTCATAGAATTTAATCAAAGAAATAAACAATGGATAATAACACCAGAACTGAGAGAGATGAGATCAACACATATTGTTCATAATTAATTTAATTAGTTAATGAATTAGGTCTAAGGAATTCTTTCTTCATTGATGATTCCATCAATAGATATGTGATTCCCCATCATCGTGTTGTAGAATCCATGTGTACATTTCTAATAGCATTGGTCCACACATGTTCTAGGAATCTCTAGATATTGCTAAAAGAGTCTCTGTGTGATGGCATGGAAGATCCTTGTGCTTGCATCGTCCTCCATTGATCATCTCTATAACCACCTACAAAGTGTTCTCCTAGATCTGGGGGACGAGGATTTATCCTTGTTCTTGAGAGAATTTATTGAGATTAGAGCTTTATATACTTGAGAGGGTTCTCCAAGATTATTGGGCACAAATAAATTTTTTAATGAGGAAAATAACATAATTGGGCATTTATATTTCTAGGGTTAAAATAAAATAATTGCACAAGTTCCCTTAATTATTTATTTAATCGAATAAAAACCCCATATCAATTATTATTATTATTATTATTATTATTATTATTATTATTATTTCTCAAAAGGAAATTAAATTGTGACTTAAAATTATATATTATTTAACTAAATAATATTCAATATTTTGTACTTCCCATCAGACCATTAAAATCGGTCTTCCTTTCCTCCAAAATATTTATTAATCCTTGAATAATGTCTATTTATTTATTAAAAAAATGTCATTGCATTATTCACCAATAAATAAATAAATATTATATTCAATAAATAGAAAATAAATATTTACGAAATATTCTAATCACAATATATTCTCTTGAATAACTAGTGTCATAAAAAATGAAAATAAGTATACATTAATAATTATTGAACCATGTGAGAGAATAATATTAATTCAACCTGTTATAAAATAAATAATAATATATTATTTAACTTAGATTTTGCATACACATAGTGTGTGTCCCTCTCGTCCTCTTTCTCAGTTGTATTAGGTGAAACAGCCGAAAGTACAAGGTTAGCATCTAGAAACATGCCAAGGCACCCATATAGAATGAAGTTAATACTGCAATGACATGTATCCTCATAAGGATGATTTCTATGTAATATAATCCCTTTATCACAATATCTCTAATCAAGGATATTGCATGCGTGTGCCATCAAACTATATGCTCAATGTTTCTTTCTTTGAATCTCTATAAATAGAACTTTCTTGTAGAACACCATGTCCATGGATTTATTTATCTTATATTGTTTCCATCAAAGGGATTGAGATATTTAATTTCAGGAATAAATATAAGGGATACATCCTTTATTTCATTATTCATTAATGAAATATTTCACGTGATGCATCCAACATATCCTACACCACCGTGAACATTTTTCATCATGGTTTTTGTCAATATATCAAAGTACATGACTTATAATATTCATATATAATAATATTAAACTCTAAAGACCAATACACAGGTCCTCATATAGGAACATTCAATGAAGCGTATAAATGTGGATTTCCTACTGGTGGGTCCCGTTCTCATAATATCCTACTAGATATTACCTAGAGAGTACACCATAAGAAGGTGCCTCAAAGTCCAATGAGTCTCCACCCCTGATAGCCTATATAATTTGTGTACCTCAAATGATATCATTCAACTATAGAACATTAATTCAAGAATAGTGTCATAGCACTTATGGGTTCTCATCATAGCGTGGAACTATTATGGCCTTTTAGTTCGACATCTACTCTTAGGAAATTATCACTTATTATGTCACACGGAAGATCAATCCTGGGGTGATAAGTAGATTATTAATATTCAAAACAATGAATACATGTTTATCAAAAAGTACAACAAAGTTGGGTCTAGGGAGCCAAATCCAATAGATTTTATTTAGATAAGGTTTATATATTGAGAAATATATTTTATAAGTAAATATGTTTAAATATTCATTTATAAAATTAAATTTTTATGAGTGAATATATATAAAATATGTATATTTTATTTATATATTTTATTATAAATAATAGTATTATATGAAAAGTGATAAAACATAAAAACCATAATATTAATATGAATTTATTACCTAGGAATAAATTCAGTTTCCACTAAAAAAACACAATTTCCCCCTTAAACAAGGCTAAAAATCTATCTAATGTTAAAAAATTAGGGTACCTTGAGTAAAAACTTAGTTTTGAAGGTCTTATAGGACCATTTGGCCTCAAAAGGTGTTACTAGGGTTCCCCATGTTTACAGGTCATAGATCTCATTATAGGATTCTATTTGATATGTGGTAGAGAAAAAACGGACACTCGGATCAAAAGTTATGGTCATTTGAAGTTCATGATACATTTTTAACTTATTATAGATATTTTATTATTTTTTAATTTTTTATCTTGATAGTAAATGATTATTAATTGATAATAACTAGAAAATTATTAATTAATAGTGTTTTTTAATTACTTTAAAATCCATTTTCACTAAATATCTTATAAATTAAATGTAAATTCCTATTTAGCATTATCTAAAACATATTTAAAAAATATATATTTATATCAGTATAAATATATTTATATATTATTTATAATGATTTTTTTGAAATATCCACTTTATCAATTTTTTTACTAATGATTATAAAGGGCCCCCTTTATTAGCACATTTTAATTGTACTTATAGGGGGGATTTTATCAGTGTTTTTTAACAAACACCGATAAAGGTCCCCATTTAATATATTTTTTTAGAACTATTAAAGGCCCCCTTTAACTATGCTATAAAAGCATCATTAATGACCCCCTTTAATAGCGATTTTCCTTACACTGACAATGGGGGTCTTAAACAGCACTTTTAAAGCCATAGCGCTGGATAAACCTTGTTTATAGTAGTATGTGGGCAGTTTATGCCTTGCTTGACCTGCTTCTATCCTTATACATTTCCCTTTTATTAAAAAATGTTGGGTCATGGTTTTGGTTTCCAAATGCACGACTGCGTCATCTTGGTATATATGATTTTAAATAAATATATTTCAAAACATTTGAATATAATTATAAATATTTTTATATAAATATATATATTTATAAATATAATAAATATGATAACTATATTTATTATAATTTTACAATTATTTTACTATATTTGTAAAAATGCTTGTATATAATTATAAATAATTTTATGTAATTTCATATATATATTTATATAATAATATATATTTATATAATAAAATTATTTATTACTTTGCTGATAATTGTAAATCTATTTTGATTGTTAATAAATGCCCTAAAACTGATGGGAAGCTTAAATGGGATGGTAATACACAACCTGATGAGGCACTTAATTATTATCAAGAGATTTAGAATGTTATTAGTTATTTAAGAGTTTCTGTTAAATGGGGTAATATCTCAAATGATGGAAGTGACAATGAGAAATGAATTATTTTCTTGGACACCACTCATATCAGGCCTCTAGGTAGTGGTGGTGATGTTTCTGTTAAGAATAATTTCCTAAATGGAAAGGGAATGATGATCAACAGTGAATGTATAACTCCAATCCCCCTAAAAAGAAGGTCATGGATGGATTATTCCAATCTACCAAGGAATGTGTCTAAATGAACATATTCAAGGCTTAAAAAATCAAGCTCACTTTAGAGAATGAGAGGTCAAATGTTGTGATCCTTAGTATTCTCAAAATAGATAATTCACAGTCGTAGTGGGAAATTGTGAATGAATATGAGTGTGACAATGAATATGATCTTTCATCTTGTGGGCATTAAACTGCTTCTCGAGATGAGGGAAAGTCTGTTTGTTTGACCTTTTCTGTTGTCTTATTATATTTTTCTTTCATCTTTTAATAAAATTTAAAGAGCATTTCATTTGGCTAAACCTTTTTCATATACTTATTATTTAAATATATTTATTATAATTTTATAATTATTTAAATATATATATATAGATATTAATATTTATATTTATATTTATAAATAAATAAATTTATAAATATTTGTATTTTTTACTGGAAGGTCAAGGTAAAAGAATCTTTATTAGAATATATGAAAAATATAGTAGCATAAAGGGGATGAGGAAGATTCGGTCATGAAAACTCTTCCCTCATTCAAACAGAAAAAAGATGGAGAAAACATTAAAGATCATATTCCAAAATATTATAATCTCAAAACTCCTCATCCTAGATAGGGTCATTTACCAATGAAAAAAAGTAGCTAGCCTGGTGATTCCACCAATCTACAAGAGATGCAGATATGGTTCTCATGGTGGTATTAAGATGGTAGTAATCCTTCTGTGGCCTTGATTTCTTCATTGAGGCTGATGAGAACCCTTCATCCTCCTTCAACTTACCTGTAAGAACTATGTTCATACTTTAAGGTTTGGATCTTTCCTTTCCAGTTTATACTTAATAAAATTGGATAAAATAGGTTAATGGATTGTTGTAGGCATGTTACAGGACGTGACTGGGGCCAACACACCATGTACTTTTTTTTACACACTTTTTATGTAGGGATATATATGCCATGTAATCCCGGTACATGGCCATGTATTGGTATGTCCATAAATTGCATGGGAACCACATGTAGTTTCAATTACATGTCGTGTAATTTTCTTTTTTTATTAAATCTAGAAGTATCATCATTTTTGGCAGATGGACATAAACAAGCCAGAAGAAAGAAAGATGGGACCTTCACCAGTGGTGGGAGAGTTATGAGCCAATCCTAGTGAATTATCCATAATTACATATTAATAGACATTTGTTTTAAGTTAAAGGAATTTAATTAATTAATTAATCCACTTAACCACACCATAAACGATTGATGGGTGTGAACGTCTCACACCGACTCATTTTATATAGCACCTAGGGTAAACACTACATTTCGAACCCAGACGTGGTCTCAAAGTTTTGATCTGTTCAACTAATTAATAATTATCCTATTATATTTAATTATCTATATACACAATATAAAATATATTTTTTATTTTTTATAAAATTAATTCTAAGCTCACTGATCCTCAGAATCACAGTAATCTCAATTCCTAGATTTGGAAATGTATATAGAAATATTTCGAATTCTTACAAGGAAAACATCGAGTCTCTAAAAAGACAACCCATCTCCAAATAGTCCATTTAGAGACATTATTATTATAGGTAATGTAACATCTCGGATCTAGATGCCAGTCAACTGGTGCCCTGTGCCCGGTTGGCCACATGGCCTCAAGCACATCACCTTGAACAATAGGATTGAGCGGATCAAGATGTAGAAAATGCAACGGCTTCTTACAATTTATTGGCAAACACATTCTTCATATTTGATCAATCCAAAACTAAGGTAGGACTAATTATATATTGTTTTCCTCCTTTATAATTGAAAGATTCTAAATGTCATGAAGGCCTTCATTTCTTATTGATTTTGATAACCCCTCTTTCAAGGGATGAGGGGGAACCCTTACAAAGCCCATAGGCTTAGTGATTAAATGGACCATAGGCTTAAGATTCATTACAAGACCCAAAGGGCTTATGAAATTCAACCAAACTATAACTACATGGAACTACCCCTCCCTAGAACTCGTATCATGACGGTATATCTCCACCTTCACATGGCCATCTGGCTAAGCTTCCGGTACAAGAACATGTTGGTCCTGATAGCGTAGCCATACCTTCTCATTCTTTTAAATCCATTGGTTCTGCTCTGGAGAGTGTGCCTACTCTTGATCCTCCTCTGGGGATGCTCCTTTTTTGTAGAGTCTGTCTAGGGAAACTGTATGTTGCTCGAAGGCCTTGAGGTGGCCTGAAGGCCTTAAAGGTGGCTCGAAAGCCCTACTAACATGAAGGCCTTGGTGGCTTGAAGTCCTTAAGGACTCCATGACCAAAATGGTGGCCCAGGGTGAGTAGTTTTGGCTGCTAGATTACCGAACATGACCTACTACAGTGCCTGATACAGTACCCGCACAATACTACTACTGTAATGCTACAGTTCCTACTATAATTCCTACTACAGTGCTTCTATAGTACCCAGAAATATGGCTCTTCTTTGTTTTGAACCTGGGTCTTGTGGATTCACTTAAGGATACCTCACCAACTAGCTTGAGGCTCATGTGCATAATTAAAAGATTGAGGATGACCAATTCTCTCTCTTTCATCTTCGTTAATTCGATCCTTTTCAAGAGCCCATGTGTAAAAATAAATTATCCTTTCAATTTATTTATTTATATTTAATGATTCTTACCTCGATCCCCCCACTATGAAATAATTTGTCAATGATGTTTGGCCAACGATGCTTATCACCAATGTTATTGAGGATTTTCGCCAACTTTTCTTCGCGTTCTTCATCATTAGACCATGAGGTCGTGATTCGACATTTATGGGGAGGGTTCAAGTGTGATCAAACCCCCAAATTCATTGCAGTATCACGAACAACATGAAGATAGATTTTTTAAGGAATGATTGATAAATGAGTGGTATGATGTTTGGTGAAAGGATTAGATCATCATCGCGGGTGCGTGTTTGTGATCTGAGGTGGTTTGGTATCGGGTTGATAACCCTCATTTTCCCAGTTGGCGCATGACATCGACGTGCATTGTGATATGGTCGGTTTCAATTGGAGGTTTTTCATGGGTTCTCATGACGAAGGTTGTTTGGAGTTGACGTGATGATGGTCAGACTCAGAACTCCAATGAGGTGGTAGGGTGTGGTCAATGCAGTGAGCGTAAATAATAATAATGGTGATGATTTAATAAAATTAAAGTAGGATTTATTATTATTATATTAAAAAATAATAGTAATGGTTCCATAAAATGTTTTTGGTTAATTAAATTAAATTGGAGTGGGAGTTATGTTTAATTATCATAATTATTATTGATAATAATATGTTGATTAGAGAGAGAATGTTTTTGAGTAATATAAATGAAAAGGATTTGAATATGTAAATAAAATGAAACCAAATTTTTTATTTAAATTAATTTAATTTATTGTTGAACCCATGCATGAAAAGGGAGGAATGTGCCTATGTGTACAGCATGGAAATAGGAATTACATTCCCTCCATTTATCCTTTTATAGATTGTTATAACAATAATTGTATATCTTGAAGAGAGGTGGTGGAGGTATGTTTGCGTACACCAAAATCAACGGAGGAAAATACATTGAGAATTTCCTTTGATGGAAAATAGTTTTCAATATATATATATATATATATATATATTATTGTTTGTCAAACCCTAAATTTCCATGAAAATTCTTGATATAGTATCAGATTGATGAACCGTTAGCGACAGTGTCATCCTGAAATTGAGACTGCCATTTTATGATAGATGATGGATTCTGTTTTTTGAACTTTTTCCTTGGGAAAACTAAACACCCAATAATAATAAAATTATTTTTTTATGTGGGATCATGTATCCAACATATCTCCCTCATGTGGTTTCATAATGATGAGCTATTTTCAACACTGCGACCCTAAAATTACTACATATGTTTTAAGACCAATTTTAGGTATTTAATTTGGATTCAAGGCTCATTCCCACAAATCACCATTCATGTGTGACTTAGTGAAATGTGACTTTCTTCACTAGGCATCCGATTGAGTCATGTGAACAGTTTATCCCGAGCATTTTTCCATGAGTATCACAAATGTGGGATCATCTTGTCCATCTAATTCTATTTGAATATGCATATTAGTGAAATTACATATTTTCCCTTGGACCGGTGGTGAGCCTCATGTGATCATCTAGACATTGGTTGAGACACGTTGTGTATTACGCTTTCCCCCCGTGTAGTGCTACATAGCCATTAAGTTGTGTTTTGATGATGAAAAAACCTGACAGAAAAGCATAACCACACGTCATGTGGGTCCTCGACATGCCTTGTTCCTCTTTATGAGGAAACATCAAAGTTTTTGTATCTCATTTTCTTGATCTCAGATTTGGGTCTATGAATAGAATATCCATTGTGTTTCTCCACAGTTGTCGATTTTGAGATATGATGTGGAATTTTTCGAGTATGGCACACTGAGGAGAAACCTTATGAGGTCAGCTATTATACAAAATCACAAGAGTTTTCTAGGCATAACCCTCCAGAAGGACTTGGTAGTGGAGTTCCCTGATGATTGTATCGGGTTTACCCTAAAATAGACATGGGAAGTGGTGTTCCCTGATAATATTTCTGAGTTACCATATAGTAGGATTGGGCAGTGGAGTTCCTCGACGTTCTGTGTTTACCCTCTAGTCGGGCTGGGTAGTGGAGTTCCCCGATGACAATATGGGGCTTACCCTCTGGCAAGGTTGATAAATGGAGTTCTCTGACGACCTCACCAGGCCTAACCTCCTGTTTGGATGGGCATTTGAGTTCCCTAATGACATCTTCCCGGCACAACCCTCCAGTAGTGAAAGGAAATTGAGTTCCCTAATGACATTACCGGGATTACCCTCTAGTAGGACTGGGCACTGGTGTTCCCCAATGACATTTCCAAGTGTAACCCACCAGCCAGGCTAGGCAGTGTAGATCCTCTATGATTATCAGATAAGGACCCTCCTATCATGCATAGTCATGGGATCATTACATAGAATTTTTGGACCCTCGACTATGTACCCCAGTGAAGATATGTGGTTTTACGTAACCTTGGATTCACAGGGAAGAGTAATGCTTTCCACACCAAGATGTGTTTTTGTGATGTGACTTAAAACCATGAAGATGAGTCAGTTCCACCCAAAGTGGATAGTATCAAGGTGTGATGATTGATTTCCTTAGACTTTTGTGTCAAAGGAAAACTCATGAGATATTGGGCATCATTGATAGAGTTCTTTTGGAACTATTGGCTACACTTTTTCTTAGGATGAGCTGTGAGATGGAGATCCCCTTACTCTCTCATTTTGAGCTTCTTTAACTAAGCATATATAAACTTCTTTGGTACTCACTCCTTGGTTTTTGGTTACTATCCTTCCATGAGAGGTGAAGATGTGATGGGTATGCCACGTTCTTTCTGTGTCTATCATCTCATGTTTGGATGAGTCTACTCTGTTATAATAGGTAGTAAAGACTAAAAAAGAAGTTCATCTTCTCACTGTGTCGAGATCCTTGAGTTTGGATGTGTTTACTTTCACTCTATTGATTGGATGAGTTATAATCTCTCACTTTACCTTATTCAATATACTATTTCCTCTCCAGTTATATCTCTTACTGCTCACGCCCCAACTTAGGTCGGGTCGTGACATTATTCCTCTTTATCCATCCATTTTCCCCCAATATTGTTAAGTTAATAATGCTATTTATTTTCCTCAAAGAATTTAGAACTTGCAAAATATGAGTCATTAAAATATACATCCACAAGGTGAACATTAATTAATTAATATCTAATAGTTCCCAAATAGATCCCTACAGTTAAAGCCAACTCAATGTCCTTTTACCTGTCTAAAATAAGAAATAATGGTTAGCTGAACACTTTGATTTACCTCATAATGAAGTTGCCCCATCCCAAGCTCTATACCCTACTCTCCCTATATTCAAGGACTTCAATCAATCACTGAGGCTTTCAATCTTGTCTAGTTATCTAAAGGCTCAAGAGTGACTCATTAAATCTGTATAGGAGGTCCATCATTCTGAGAAAACCGAAATCCTTCTCTTCCTGAGGAAGAGACACCCTTAAATGAAACTAAATTTCATTACAATAGAGACTTCCCAAGCCTAACTAGATCATTTTACAACTCTTTTAACTATTTTTGAATGGAGGAGACATGTCCAGATAACACACCAACAATATATAAATAATATGTTGAGTGAACTTCCACATTAGAAGACTGATGTGGAACTCAGGTTTTAATTGGAGCTCCAACATCCTCACGTTGCGAGTTCACTGCGAGAGATTGATCCACTTGGACATCATCCTAGCTAATATTTGATTGAGGATATCCAGACTCTAAAGTAAGAGTAGCACCATATCCTCTTTTAGTTTTCTTATTGCAGTGAGCCTCATCATGCTAAGAAAATGAGAAAGAAGGGAAATAAACTTCACTCCTATAGTTATAAATAGAATGACCAAAATTATTGCAATTAGAAAAAATTCGATATCTTCTCATTAACAAGACTGAGAATTAATTCATCATCATGAGTGGCCAAAAAAACTAATTCAGTAAGTAGTGAATTCAGATCCTCCTCAAATAACACCTAGAGAAATACCCATACCTAGATTGTTTGGTCCCCCTATCTATTCTGATAGGGACACTAATTAGAGAAGCAATGTCGTATAAGATTTTAGAATGCCAAAAGATCCAATTTGATCCATAGATTTTTACCCAATCTTAATAAAATGTTTTTTTGATTTCAAATGGATTAAAACTAAAACTCCACTCCTAAATAAATAGAATACATGGATTAAGAGACACTAATCTATGGTCCCATTCTCTTCTCTTCAGTTCCTCAGAAGGATACAGTAAGTAAAGAAATACATGGCCCATGGGAATACAAAACCAACTAGAAAATCCACAGATTGAGGATAAATGGCGAAAAATATTATCAAATTTCCATAGACTCTCACCTATCAAATGAATGAATTGACCAATAATGGAAAACATATAAAGAACTAGACTTTCAGAAATTGCATCTTGTCTCACATATACCCTGGTGATGGATCCTTTTTTGAGAACCTTACAAGAACCCATATCTTGAAGGGATGTGAATAACCTTTGAATTATTGGATCCCTAATGCCTTGATTCGCACCCCTAGGATGAATAGATCCTCAATTATTGAATTAATTCTCAAGAAAACACATACATTCATGTCTTCAATGGTTGATGTGATCATCATAATGGATATTCACACTCCTCAGATGACAATCACTAAGACGATGGGTTGCAGGGTGGGTCGCTTCATGATTAAGTTTGTTGTCATCATGGGCCAATTCAATACACTTTTGGGCCTTTGGGATTTTTTTTTTGTGTGAAATTTTTAAACATTTTTTTAGGTGTTTCTTTTTTCTGTTGGTGGGGTTTTCCCCGCATGTGGATGGGCATGCAGCTGTGGGGGGACTTATGGTAGTATGAGAAACTATTGGGGTGATGATATCAGGTACCATGAGTTTTCGATGGTATGGGACACCAATAGTGAGTGTATCCCGCTAATGACGTGATAACACTAACACCTCTAGTGATGAAAATTTGGACAACATCGATCGCAAGAGAGATGATTCTAATGGTCACAAAAACACCTTCAGAGTGAACGATCTTTAATCCAAGATGATGACCTCAGGTGGTGTGTTGTTGGTGAACCTCATTGATGCGGTCGGGTGTGCGATAGTTTTGGGGTTGGGAGCTGTCAGATGGATCATGGATGCTTCTGACAGTGATGGTGTTTCTGGGCCTTTTGGCCATTTGATGTGGGTCTCGTGGCTTTATTATGGTTGTGGGACATTTTTTTTTGATTTGAGTTGTTATTTGATCACTTTCATATTTTAGTGACATATTTTTTGTCACATTATGTGTATTTGATATACTTTTATATCATTTAATAATTTTTTAGGGTCGAGCATGCTTGGTAGCTGAACATTCTTTGTATATACAAGCTATTTTTGATTAATTTATATAAATAAAAAGTAACTTCTTAATATAAATATGATAATTTTATATATATTAATAATATTTTTTATTACATATTTTAATCATCGATATGAATAGCGCTCATAAATATCCACATTTATCATCACTTTTAACTAGCACTAATAAATTTTAAAATTTTATCAGCGCTTTCTGTTTAGTGATAATAAAACTCAACGCTGGCTAATGCATGATCTTTGGTAGGGACAGACCCTTGTATAATTCTCTGAGAATTCCATATCCCATCCAAAAACCTCCAAAACTCGAAACACCCCACCAAAACATTTAAAAGTATAGTGTACAGAAACATAGAGGGTGTCACACACTGCCACAAAGTCATCTTTATCCAAGCAATGGAAGTTAGACTTCTAGAATCATGCCTTTTGAATGAATAAAATTCCTAAGCTGGAATTTTTTTTCATAGCTAGACATAACAATTACTACTAGAAAAAAGGTATATTTAGGCGATTTATGTTCAAAAAAACATTTCTCAACCATAAAAACCATTATTGAAACACTTATCCTAGCAAACTAATATGATATGTAATATATTTTTTTTGTGAACGTGTGCCCAGAGTTATATATATTTATATAAATCAATTTACTTTTGAATTTACTTAGTTATTTACACTTATATTAACACACACACACACGTGTGTGTGTGTGTAATATTATTCCAAAAATAATGTTTATATTCAAATAAATTTATTATTTTCCTAAATTATATTTATATACTTTATATATTTATTTTAGTTTGTGTATTTTATATATTTATTTATATTTATATATATATATATATATTCAATTATTTTTTCAATTTTAATATACATTATAAATTTCATTTTCCTTAATATATATATATATTAATTTCAAATTATATTATAATATATATATATACATAATTTTTTTATTTTTTTAAAATATATACACATTATGTTTATATATTTCAATACTATATATATATATATATATTAAATATATTATAAATTATATAAATATAAATTATATTTAAATAAATAAAAAAATTAAATTTTTTTACTCATATAAATATATTATAAATTATATTTAAATATAAGAATTATTTATACATAAATATATAAATTATAAATATTGATTTTATAAAATTTATATATAATATCATATCCATTAATATAAATTTTTTCTTCTAAATATTTTATTTTCTTAAATTGTATTTATATATTTTATAATTTTAGTTTAATATGTACATTTAATATATTTATTAATATTTATTTATATATTTGTAATTTTTTAACATTTAATTATCATTTTATATTTCATTTTAATAAAAATATTTATTTAATATTAAATTTATATTTTTATATTGATATATATATACATTTTATTTGTATACATACATTATTTTTATATATATAAATACTAAATATATTATAAATTTGATACATATAAATAATTTATTAAAGTCCTGAAGATTATAAGTAAAGGAAACAACACACACACTCACATACCAGTAATGAGAGGTCTCACCCCTTCCAAGGGTTGACTCACTTTGTACCTAACTCATTATAATTTTTATAACTTGAAGGACCCACATTTGATGGCCTAAAGGAACCTGTTGTGTGCCTCCCATACCGCTCGTATTGCGGTGCAATGTTTCCTTATCCCTACTAGGCCCCCCAAATTCTTGCATAAATGGCCCATAAATCCCCCCTAAAGGGGCTTCTCGAATTTGAATTTTGGTTGAATCTAGAATTATGGGAAGACTTTACCACTCATACAAGCCTCTGATTTCCAATGGAGTATGCGTTGCGAGGGTTTTGATAGATGCCACACCAAACCTTTCCTAGTTCTTACCATGCACCCTGGGTACCATCCACACTGAGGGAAATTTATATTGTTGTGTGTGTGAATGTGTAATTAGTTAAATGTTCATTCAATATATTAATATATAATATAGATAAATATATCACTACCATAGATATGGGCAAGGGATGCACTGGCTTTTATTAGTGCTCAGTAGAACGTGCTGGTAATAGTCATTCCATTATCAGTTCTATCTAAAAGCACTGATAAAGGAGAAACTTTTATCAACGCTTTTTTAGCATTGATAAAGGATAGATTATCAGTGCTTATTTTAGCACTGATAAAAGTATTTAAGAAAAAATATTATTAACTTATATAAAATTATTATATTTATATTAAAAAAATAATTTTTATTTATATATATTAATTAAAAAACACATTTTTATAAATAATATAAATATGATATATTATAATATATATTTTTTAATAATTCAAATATATATATAATTTATAAAAAAAGTATTTAAATGTTTATGAATAAATAGATATATATTTAAATTATTATAAAATTATATTAATTTTTTTAAATGATTAATATATTTATTATATTTATAATTATATATAAATACATTTTAAATACATTTATTTATAATTATAAATATATATTTATTTAATGAATATATATATATATATATCATTAGATAATGATGATATTAATGTCGTTATTTATGTTTAAATATTGAGGTGTGAGTATAATTGATCCTATATGATCATAAAGTTTATTTGTGGATGAGGTTGTGACTTATGTTCTGAATGTTAAGATTACATATATCATGATGACATGCACATGCATATGTTATGTATTCATCATTATTAATGTTCATTTATAATTTGACACTAATATGATTCATTCAAGTTATACCCAAGAGCTTATGATGTTCATAAATACATATAAAATTACAATAAATATATTTAAATAATAAATTTATGTTTTAAACTTTTAATTATAATTTTTAATTAAATAGAAATAATTTTTAAATTTATTTATTTATAATAATTATTGTAACTATATATATATATATATTTGTGTGTAATTAAATAATTAGAAAATTACAATAAATAAATTTATTAAAATTTTATAAATAAATATATATTTATGTATTAATACACACACACAAATATATATAAATATAATTTTAATTATTTACAAATATTCATAAATATATTTATTTATAATTATATATATATATAAATATATTTAAATAATTATAAAATTTTAATAAATATATTTATAATAATTATATTTTTATAAGTATAAATAATTATAGAAATATATTTATGAATATATACAAATATTTTTACATATATAAAAATATTTATAATTACAATTATAAATAATTTATATATGTGTGTGTGTAAATTATTATAAAGTTATAATAAATATATTTATTATAATCTTATAATTATAAATATTTTATTAATATTAGGTCTTTATGAGCGCTAAAAGAAGTGCTGATAAAGGTCTGTTTTATCATTGCTTAATATTTCAACACAGATAAAAACATCCTTTATCATCACTTTCCAAAAAGCACTGATAAAATCCTTTCTCATTTTTATAAATGGAACCCTAACAGATCCACTTTCCACTCAAGCCTCAAACTTTCACGGAAGTCAAGCTCTGCCTCTGCCACTGCCACCGCCGCCACCACCGTCGCCGCTACTGACGCCTCCACCGCCCCCTCTGCTGCCGCCTCCACCTCCAACTCCACTGCAACCTCTTCCACCTCTGCCTCTGCCCCCTCTGCATCCTCCGCCCCCACCCCCGCCTCTGAATCTCCTACGCCTTCTCCATTGCCCCCACATCTGCTACCCTTTCCTCTGTTGTCCCTGCCTCCACCTCCACCTCCACATCTCCCACCTCCGTATCTTCCCCCTGCCCCTGCCTATGATACCCCCACCTCTGCCTCTATTTTCCCCACCTCTACCTCTGATGTCCCCTCTGCCCCTACCCCTGTCGTCATCATTGCTGCCTCCGCTGAACCCGCCATCCCTACCACTAGACCGTTTGTTTCAAACGGTCTAAATTATTTGTTCATATAGATATTATTTGTGCATATTGATTTATATTATTCTTGGAAGCACAAATATTTGCAGAGATATAATCCATGTTTTATAGGAAAATAAAGGTATTTGATCTAGATTTTAGGTTGTAATTTCCATATTGATTAACTCCCTTTTTTCCTAGCCTTAATATTTTCTCATATATGATTAGTGGTTAATTAAATACTCCTCACTATGATTTATTATAGTGTTCAATTTTTAACTAGAAGAATATTTTATGTGGTCATATGATTGGACTCTTTAAAATATTTCATCGAAATGTGTAGGAAGCTGAAAAAAATATTAAGATTTGGAGGAACATAAATTATGAATGAAGGGTGGATATATTTTATCTATCTCTTCCGGTTGTTGATTTTTATGGATGTAAGCATTGCGAAAAAATCCAATTGGAAAAAATTACTTTTCTATTGGGTTGTATATGACATTTGATGACAATCATTGATGATTTTTGATATTATTGAACAATATTGAAGGATTATTGATAATAAATTATTTTATTGGATATTGGGTGATTTATGAAAAGATATTCGTTCAATGAAAGATGATTCTTTTCAATGAAAATGTTTCCTGAAGGTTTCTATAATTTTTTTTGCAATGATTTGGTTTTTTAAAAGAGTTGAAGAGGTTTTAGAATGTGTTGTAGATTTCTATGAAACACAATAGTGATCTCCATATCATGATGGATTTAAAACCCCTATATAACCCCCAATGAAGTTCGACTACCTATATATTCCGATCATCCCTGATATATTATTCGATATAATTGTTCATCCTTTAAACTTGAACTATGATACTCCCCTTTTTTATGATCCCAATCTATGTATGTGTTTCATTTCTTAGAACTATATGTGGCCAGATTCTTGTTCATATGGGATATATATTGATTCCCTGATTTCCTATCTTTTTCATGACCTAAAATTTCACCTTTATACTATTTTCCCCAACCATTTAAACATTAATAGTGAATTATATACCAATTCATGTATATTTTTCTATAATATCCTATTTTATTTATTAAGATATTATTATTGTTTGAAAAAGAATATTTTTGAATGGAAAAGGATATTTTATTAAGTGAGTTGATTTTAAATAAAAATTTGTGAGGGAATAAAATGTATTTTAATGGTTGTGAAATTTTTTATATATGTTTTTTATTCTCTTTTAATTTTTACGTGGAATTTTTGGTAATGAAATTAAAAGGGGATTTTGAGAAATGCATTAATTTTTGAAACCATGTTTTAATATTTCCTTGTAAGAAGGAATTTATTTAATTTGAAATGTTTGAGATGTGGTTGATTTAATTACAGAAAATTAGAGAACTTTTTTAGAATTTTTGGAAATTATTTGACATGAAAAGGATGGATTTAATTTTTAATAATTTGGATTGTTTTCAAAGTGTGCATGTATTTGTGAAAGTGTGTTTTGAAATGATTCTTTTTTTTAAAAGGTTGTATTATTTTAAAGAGGAATTTGTGTAAATGGTTTGTTTTTTAATATGACTTCATCTATGATTTTATAAATATTTTTCAAAAGACATATGAAATGTAGTTTTTCCATAATCTTTTAAATTTATATTTTTATGGAATTAGGAAAACCATTACATCATATAGGGAAGAAAAGTAGATTGATAATAACACCATAGAAAGGGCATGTCATTAACTCTAACTGAACCATATGATATCCGTCATGAACTAACTCCCATAAAAGGTTAATTAATGTTTAACTCCATTACAACTATGAAACCTAATTTTCCTCCAAAAACACCTATATGGTTTAAATTAGGGGAGTCCTCTACAATTACATCTTCCCTATGGTTTTCTGTTAGCTTCTATGGGGGTGAGTCTCATGCCACAAAATGAAATAATAACTATTATTCAAAAAATTATTTCCCCATATTTGAATGTCAAATTTTGTGTATTTATTTTGTTAAATATCAATATTATTGAATAAATATGATGGATATCAATAAATAATGGATGGATGCCAATCTTCTGACAGAAGAGTATGAATATGGAGTGAAAGAGTTCATCAAGTTTGGAAAACATCATGCATATGACACTTATCAAATCCTTTTTTCCATGTATATGATATTATTATTAAGGAATAATTAGTCTAAAGGAGTTGGTTTTACAATTGATCTATCACAAAATAGATCGATGTTATAAATGTTAGAATAAATATAGGGAAAAGTGAATGTAGCTAGTGGTTGGGATAACACTGAACATTATGGATCATATGATATGATTACAATTATTGATAATGAATAAGACCGTATTGAGGATGTGATTACAAATCTGAAGGATAGTGAATATCATATTGAGGAGATGAAAATTATAGTTGAAGATGATCTTTCTAATTTCCCAAAATTTTCTGAGAATTTAAATAGTTGTGAAAAGATGTCGTTTCATGTTAGTTTCACTAAATATATAGCATTTTTAGCCATTCTAAAGTTGTATAATTTGAAATTAGGGAATAGATATAGTGATGATAGTTTTTAAAAAATACTTTCTCATTTTAATGACATGATCCAAGAAGATAACAAGCTCCCAAGCCGAACATACGATTCCAGATAAATACTAAGCTCAATGAGTATGATCTCAGAAATAATACACACCATCCCAGATGACTATATACTATTTCACAAGGACTTAAAATAAATTACAGAATGCCCAAAGTGTGGTGATTCTCGATACAATATGGATAAATCCGGTCCTATGAAAGTTGTTTGGTACATTCAAATAATTCTAAGGTTTAGGAACCTATAATGAATTGAGGATACTATCAGGAAATTGACATGGCACAAATATAAAACAATTAAAGATGGGAAACTATGTCACCTGGTAGACTCTCCTCTTTGGAAGAGAATTGATCATGAGTATCCTGAATTTGGAAATGATCCGAGAAACCATTACCTTGCGTTAAATACAAATGGAGTGAATACTTTTGGTTTTCAAAGAAGAACTCACAATACATGGTCAATTATGATGGTAAATTATAAATTACCATCATGGTTATGAATGAAAATAAAATACATCATATTATCTATGATTATATCAGGACAAAAAACTGGGTAATTATATTCATGTTTATTTGGAACCATTGATCATTGATTTTAAATTATTATGGGATTCAGGTGCTACACTGCATGATTTTTATAGAAATTAATATCTCAAATTGAGAGCCATTTTGTATATGACGATAAATGAATTTCATTCTTATGGGAAAATTTTAGGATGTATTATTAATGAAACTGAATGGTGTCCTGTTTGGAAACATGGTACTCAGTCAACTATCTTTAAACCTTCATCAAAAACTATGATTTAGGGACATCATAGATTTCTAATCCGATGAAATAAGTAGTTATCTTTGATGACATCATTAGATGGAAGTTCATAAGAATGTATAAAACGGTCTCCACTAATAGGTGATCAACTATTTTTGAAATTAAAAGATATGGACACTTCTTTTGATAAACCATTTTTCAAAAACCTTATGAAAACCAGTTGAAAAATAGATCTATTTTTAATTACCATACTGGAATTAACTTTATGTTAACATTTCCTGGATGTTATGATTGTGGAAAAAAAATATATGTGATAGTGTCATTAAAACGTTTCTAAATGACCCCCAAAAAACAAATGATAGAATTAACTCTAGGTTGGACATGATTTACATGAGAATATGGGAAGAGTTGCACCAGTAAAGGGTGAAAAACAAATGTTTCTTCCTCCAACTACTTACACTCTTTCCAAGAAGGAGATATATCAGTTTTGTAACTTCTTCAATGACGCCAATGTTTCAAAGGGGTATCCATAGAATATTAAGAACATCATGTCAATGACCGATTTAATTATAAAGGGTCTAAAATAACATTACTGCCATGTTTTGATGAAAGATCTAATTATTATAGATTTATATTTCATTTTTTCCAAGAATTTTTGTCATACATTAACCGATCATTGTTTTTTATTCAAATATAATTGAATCAAATTTATAGACCTGGTGAAATTTCTACTGAATGAAAGAGAAATTGATGTCATATTATGTGAATTTGAAATGTTCTTCCCACCAACATTCTTTGATATGATGGTTCATTTGATGGTTCACGTGGTTAGAGAGATTCAAATGTGTTTTCCTATATACTATAGATGTATGCACCTCATTGAACAATATATGAATATTTTGGAAGGGTATATCAAATATAAAAGTCATCCAGATGGTTGTATTGTGAATTGATATATTGTTGAGGAATCCATTGAATTATATTACGAATACCTATCCAGTGTGGAATGTGTTGTTCTACAGAAATCTCATCACACTATGCGGCTTATAGTTCAAGGAATTTATGGAAGAGATGTTGTCACAATCAATTTTATAGATCAGGAGTAAGCCAACCATTATTTTTTCATAACAATATGGAGGATTCCCCATATTTTGAAACCCAAAAAATAAATTCGTAGGCATTTTAATCCATAAAGGGATGAAATATGAATATCAAATACACATAATCAATAATTTATAGGATGGTTTCAAGACCATATTTTTAAGGAGTCTGATGAAAATCCCGATTCAATTTCAAAATGACTTTGATGGATAGAAGAAGGGACAATTGTGTATATATTATCTTATAATGGTTATGTAATTAATGGTTATATGTTCTATAAAAATGAAAATTATTAAGAGAGTACCATTAAAAATAAAGGATTTACACTTGTGGATGAAACGATGCATGTATCTAGTACTATGGATAAAAATCCAATTTATTTTAATAAGTCATATTTTACCTTCATCAAAAAAAATATGGGAGTTGGATTATACAGTATTCCAAGTGCTGATTTTTCAATGAAAGTGGATTAATAATAGGATTGTTGTTAAAATAGATGAATTGGGATTTGTGAAAGTTGATTTTAGTAAGTAAGGGTACAAAGAAGAACCATTTTTATTGGAATTATAGGACATGAAATTATTTTATGTTTCAGATCCTATAAACCAAAAGCGGTCAATTGTTCTGTTATCGACAAAAACCACTAAAGGGTCAGATGAAAATTCAACAGAGGATGACCCTTTCATTGGGATGTTGCTATCATTTCTAAGTGTTCTAAATGTGGATACTGTTTTTATGTTAGGGAGACCAAAATAAAGGTATTTGGATAGTCAATAGAGGGGTCAAATCCCTTTATCCTCTAAAAAAAGAGAGTTTAATTATCATGTTATATTTTTTTGTAATATACATTATGTTACCTTATGTTATTATCTATTCACTACTACATTTATGCACTATAAATATAATATTAAACCACTTATGCAGATAATGGATTTTTCACATGCTTGTACTCCTAATCCTAAGGAATAATATGTCTCTCATCCTACTTCTACACACAGTGAAAAGGAACAATGACCTTTTACATTTTCTAGTGCTCCCAATCCTAAGGAACAAAAGCTTTCTCAAACTATTTCTTCTCCCAGTGTAGAGGAATAATGACTATATTCACATGCTGATGATACCGCTCCAGTAGAACAACATACTGAGATGTTGACTCCAAGGAAATGGTATGCGATGAAGGACTGACAACACACAAAATATATGATCTCCGTAGATTGATAGTGTTAAAAAATAATTAAGGGGAAAATAAAAGGGATCAAATATGATGTCAGATGGAATGTGCAGGGCCGACATGTTAACACCAATAATGCCATGTTTTGTAGTAATATTGGAATCGTCACTTGACAACGCATACCAGTTGATGTAGATTGGTGGCACCATGCTATATCTTGGCTTAATACACTGATGTGGGAAGATATTATACAAAAATTATGATATCATTTATTTATTTTACTAAAAAATAAAATAATGAAACATTTACTTACTCTTCATCATATTTTACAGAGTACATTTATTGTAGATGACTCCCATAAGTAATGTGTATTAATGCTTGTTCGAAGGATTCAAAGAGGATTTCACACAATTCGAATGAGAAATCATCTTAAACATGATGAATGGAAAATAAACCCACACCCACTGCTTATCTACGCACTCCTGAAATCCCAAGAACCATGGGATATGTTTACTAGCCATCGTTTGGATGTGTTTTCTCTGTTATATTGTTGCTAGTAATATGTTTTTTGATGATACATGTATTCATCACATTGATTGACAACTTTTTATTTATGAAACAACAACTAAGTGCTGAAAATAAGTAATAGGATGAAAATCCAAAGTACCCTTACGGTAAAGTAGGATGGGGTACTCTTCACTTGAAAAAATGGTACACATTTTAAATCTACCATAATATTTTTATGTGACATGAAATAACAACATAATTATTTTCTTCTCTTTATATGTAGATTGATGACTCCAAATCAAAATCCACATGCATCCCCGACCATGTTCTATGTAAGGTGGTATGTGTAAATAAATTTGAGATAATAAAAGGTAAAAACATACAAAAAGTGTTGGAAACATGTATAGATTTTACATAATAAAAATTTAATTTTCTCTAAATCAATATTACATAATAGTGATTACTTATTATCCTATATTTTCTATCTGAAATAGTCACATGAATCATCATCAACTGTACGAGATGAACAGATACTATCAGTGGCCTTAAAGAAGCCAGAAAATTATGGTTATGTTAGAGGTGTGATTTTTTAGGGGACACCCCCAAACATATTTTGAGAAAAAGACAAGAGGATCAAGGTGAAGAAATGAACTAGATTAGAGAATGACTAGCTAACCTTAAAGAAAAATTCCAATGTAATAGATAGATGTGATAAAATTTTATGGGGGAGAAATAAATAAAATAAACAACAGAAAAACAACCATTTCCTGGCGATCCCACCAACCCCCATCATCTTTGAGGCAAGCCCTTCCTCTTAGAGAGATGTCTTTGTCGAGGTAATAATTATTCTAATAATTGTTTTTGTGAAATGTGAATCATACATACACTAATACCTTTCCTATTAAAATATTATATAAGGTGATAATTTCTATGATTTATATCTATCAACACCCACCCATCACCTTGTAGCAAGGGCTATGGTGTCAATATCCAAAATGACATGCTACACAATAGACCACTTCCAATAGGCCATGTGAGGGTGTCTATTAACATAACCCATGAGACAAGCACCAAGATACTTGTTCCAATTGATGAGGAATATATCCATATGGTCCAAAAAATATGTTTGAAGATTCATCACATGGATGTAAAATCTTTCAAAAAACATGTTGTTATTCATTTCTAATTTATTTTTCATGATAAACATTGAAAAATTAATGAAAAATGGTTTGAAACAATGAATGTTATTACAAACAGACAATGGGAAGGGGTGAAATGAAAGACCCACTCAAAAACATCTAAAGGGTCAAAAAACTGATCAAAGTGATCTACCGAAAGAACCTTTACACTGCCCATTCTATATCAGAATTTACAATCATTGAAGGTTCATGTGGATACCAAGTTAAAAAATAGTTGTAGTCACATAGTTTATTTTGAAGAAAATTTTTATGGAGATGGAGTTCAAGACTTCATTGGTGTTGATAAATTAAGTGAAATCCTCAACTCTAATTGGCTAGGTTCCTCGGTTATAAATGTATACATGAGGTATGTTTTCATGATTTGATTTTCGAAAATACGATATACTATGTTAATTATGAATAAATACATTTCATATTTTTGGTTGGAATATATATTAAAAACAATTTAAGGGATTTCCCTATGAAAAAAAATTAGACTCGTTAGTCCTCACACAACCTCTATAGAACAACCACAAATAATACTAAAAAAAGAGGATGAAATAGCGGAATACCTTCTTGAATCATTTGAAAGAAAACTTATGGATGATAGAATCCTATTAATACCAACATTTTAGGGGTAAAATGTTATTATTTAATAATATCAAAAATATTTTCATTTATTTCCTTACTTGTTACTTTTTGTGTTTTTAGGCAGCATTAGATGCTCACTATGTTCAATTTGGATACTCCAGAGATTTATTTCCTATATTCAATGCATGGATACCCAACAAACTGACTACACATGATAGAATTTGTTAATTTTTAATACACTAAATCAATTATTTTAGAACTAAACATCATGCTATAAAATTTATATTATCTTTTAATAAGGATTCTGTTATGATAGGGAGATGCATCAATATCATCAATAAAAGGAATGAGGCTAGGGGCTAAGCATGATGACATTGACAAGTCCTACGAATGGAAAAGTATCAGGGTATATATAATAAGAGTTCAATATCAAAACACATATAAAAAAATAACTTATTTTTATCAATGTTTCTGTAGTATCGAAAAAAAATGGAAACAATTGTGGTTATTATGTTGTTATATTTATGAGAGGTCATATTCCATGAACACACTAGTATCCTGAAGTGGTATTTTAGAAGATAATTACTATTTGATCTAAAATATTTGTTAATCCTTTGTGTGTTTATATTTTTCCAGTACTACTATGACTTTTAAAATGTTTCATATTCACAAGATGATATAGATTTGTTTATAAATGACTAGACAACATACCTGTTGGGAGAATGTACACAAATAGCATAAATATTTGACTTCCATAGAAGTAGTGAATTGTTTCATATTTATGTTTAATTTACTTCTTTTAGTATTACTCACATATGAATTGTTTTCTTATATAGGTTGATTCCTTTTTCCGAGTTGGGGTGGTTTGTTTGAAGACGATGATGCTCATGAGAGATAAGACTTCAATGTTGCAACTCATAATTCAATAAGATGGTAAATTTTTTAACATTCCATTTCTTCTCTCATAATATTATCTATTCTCTACTTAATTTACGTTATCTAAATTAATCTTTTGACTACCAATGCATACAATATCTCCCATATACTTCTTTACCCTCAAAAACTTGTAACCCTTATAGTGTTATCATTTATCATTTTCCTTCAAAGGTAGTGGAGATAACTTAAAGGAATGTGATAAGTACAAACACTTTAGTGTTTCTAGTTAGACAAAGAACTATAATGAAAAGTGTGGTAACATTAGTAGTTGGGATTGTATTGTGTCTTTGGGATGTGTAGTATTAGTTTTAACTCAATCATTTTTGATGTGTATGAATTAGCCTCATTTCAAACTGATACATTATGTGACTGATAAAACTCAAAGTGTTTCTTTATTTAAAATTGACATTATTCTAAGTAAAAATGAAAATGTGACATACTGAAAACTAAGAAAATTTATTTATATTATTTTAGTACTTTATCAAAATAATATATAATTCATTTGTGACATGTAGGAATCAACTGCACCTCAAAATGATGCAATGTGTGATAGGTATAAATCAAAATGTCTCTTTTAATTTAAAATTGAAATTGATCTAAGTAAAAAAGAACAAGTGACATACTGAAAAACAAGAAAAATCATTCACATTGTTTTGAAACTTTAGGATAATGGACCATGAGTCATTTTTGATGAGTAGGAATCAACCACACCTCAATCTGATGCATGGTGTGACCAGTATGACTAAAAGTGTCTCTTATTAGTTTAAAATTGATATTATAGCTCAAAACGTGCCACTAATTGAAAACCAAGAAAAAATACTCTGATTGTCATTATAATTTAGTACAATGATTATGAAGTAATTTTGGAAGTGTATTAAGTAGTCTCCAATCAAACCGACGCACAATGTGACTAGTATGACTCAAAATGCTTGTTTTGAGTTAGAAATGACACTTTAATAAAAAATTAAAGTGACATACTAAAAAGTGATAAAACATATTATTATTATTTTGATACTTTAGGAAAATGATCTATAAGTTATTTATGATGTGTATTAATCAACCACAGCTCAAAATGATGCCCGATGTGAACAATATAACACAAATTGATGCTTTTTATATAAAATTGACATTAATTTTAGTAAAAGGGACAAGTGACATACAAAAAACCATAAAAACACATTCATATTGTTTTTATAATTTAATAAAATGATCCATTACTAAATTTTGTCGTGTAGGACTCAACCACATCTCAATAGGACGCACATTGTGGCCGGTATGACTCATAGTGTCTCTTCTTATTTAAAATTGACACTAATTTAAGTAAAAAGAACAAGTGACATACTGAAAACTAAGAAAAAACATTTCTATTGTTTTGATAATTTTTTAAAATTATTTGTGAGTCATTTTTATGTGTATGAATCAACCACACCTCAATCTGATTCATGGTTTTGCCGGCAAGACAAAAAGTGACTGTAATCAGTTTTAAATTGACATTTTGTATCAAAATGTGTCATTTAATGAAGAATGAAAATGTGCTCCGATTGTCTTGATAATTTAAGAAAGATATTCAAAAGAAATTTGTGACATGTATGATGTATTATCACATAAAAATGATGCACGATGTGACTGGTATGACTCAAAATGTGCATTTCTAGTTTGAAATGAAATATTAGTAAAAAAAGAAAACTGGCATGCTAAGACCAAGAAAATATATTTTGATTGATTTGATAATTTAATAAATGTTAAATAAGTCATTTTTGACATTTAGGAATCATCCAAACGATATTATGATTCATGGTGTGGCCGGTATAACTCAGAGTGTCTCTTTTTATTTAAAATTGACATTAATTTTAGTAAAAATTACAAGTGACATACTAAAAACTGAGAAAACACATTCAGTTTGTTTTGATAATGTAGGAAAACTGATCTTATGAGTCAAATTTGATATGTATCAATCAATGCCACCTCAATACGATTCATGGTGTTACCGATATAACTCCAAACATGTCATTTTATTTAAAATTGACATTATTATAAGTAAAAAAGAACAATTGACGGACTGAAAACAAAGAAGAAACATTTGGATTGTTTTGGATACTATAGGAGAAAGATCCATAATTAATTTGTGATGTATATGAATCAACCATACCTCAATACTACAGATGGTGTGTCTGGTATGAATAAAAGTATCCTTTATTAGTTTAAAATTGACATTTTATCTCAAAATGTGTCACTCACTTAAAACCAATCCAAAAATCTCTGATTGTATTAATAATTTATTAAAACTATTCATAAGTCATTTTTTATGTGTATAAAGTAATATCATGTTAAACCAACACATGATTTGACTAGTATGACTCAAAATTCATGTTTCTAGTTTGAAATGACATTTCAGATAAAAAATAAAACTCACAAACTAAAAACCACGAAAACACATTCATATTGTTTTTATAATTTAGGAAAATGATCCATAGGTAATTTTTGATAGGTAGGAATCAACCGCACCTCAATCCAATGCACGATGTGACTAGTATAACTCCAAATATGTCATTATTTAAAATTGATATTAATTTTAGTAATAGAATAAGTGACATACTCAAAACAAAGAAAACACATTTGAATTGTTCTGATATTTTAGGAAAATGATCCATAACTCATTTATGATATTTATGAATCAAATCCACCTCAATCTGATGATGGTGTGACCTGTATAACTCAAAATGTGTCTTTTTTATTAAAAAATAAAATTTTATTAATTCATTCTTTCATATTGATGTTTAATTTATTTCTTTATAATATTACTAACATAATATTTGTTTCGTTATATATAAAAAATCTTTTTCTTGAGTTGGGACGATTTATCCGGCAACTGATACCATGAGTGGATATTTTTGAGAGGGGATCACAAGCGTTAAAAGATGAAACATTAATGTTTTGAACTACTAGTTGGATAATTGTAAATGAAATTATATAAAACAATGTTTCAAATGTATATAGAAGCGTTTATTTTTTATATACCATGAGTGTATATTTTTTTTATTTATGATGTAAATTAAATTTATATAGAATTGTTTGAAATTACTAGTTTTTGCTGGGTGTGATGTTATATTAACAGCACATTGCAGCCAGCTAAGGCCTTTATCAATGCTATTTTGAGCACTGATAATGGGTGGGATTTATAAATGCTAAAATAGTGCTAATAAAGGGGGGTCTTTATCCTCACTTATTAGCATGGATAAAGGAACCTCATTGTCATCATTTCAATTAACATATCTTTTTTATCACTATTAAAATGACTTTTTCATGTTGTTAAACAACTTATGTGTAGTAGTGCATGCAAATATATATTCATGAACTTTAATATGATTATTATTAATATCTTAATATTAATATAAATAATATACACCCATATATATATGTAGTTGTTTAAATATTAAATATATATTTATATAATAGATGTATACTTAAATATGAGTTTTTTAGTGTAAATAAACTTTTTATATCACTAAAAATGGGCGTAGAGATGGAACTATTGTTTGACACATATGTTTTCAGAAGAAATTGTCTAATACAAACTACATGTGAGAAGAAGGTTATATTTAGTATAAATATATTCTTATTTTATCTTATTTACCAACAACTATATTTGAGGAGAGTGAATGATATGGTATTCATGGTAAGATATACATTTTAGCAGTAGGATAAAATAAACACATCCTCACATATTTAGCATCGAAAAGTTAAGTTTCATTTGATATTGTAAAGTATTTTATATTTTTATTTTTCAAATATTCATTTGAAAGTATTTAAAAAAATGTTTTACAAAGTTGAGGGAAAATAATAAATTATAAAAAATATATGTCCCAATAAATTCATTTTAAAATAATAATATAAAAGTGGGTTTTTTCCAAATAAATCTATAAATTTCATTTTTTCATTTGAAAACTGTTTTCCATTTATATAATTAAACACATTTTAAATATATTTTTAAGAAATGAAAATATGAAATATTTTATGAAACTATATATAAATTTAGTTTTTTATGTATGTCTTTATTGTTAGAAAAATATGATGTCGCGTTTTACGACATTAATCCAGTATGGGAAACCATCAAGAAATGTCATGTGAGTGAAAAAAGGCTAAAACCCTAACCCAAATCCAATTCCCCAAAATCACCCACTTATACTAATTGTCTTTTAAGGAAAAATGTGAGGTGTTGTATTTTGAGTTTTTTAAACATAAATTAAATTGAACGAGATGATGGTTGAGAAAAGAAAAATTGTTTATAGATTTTGAATCTCAAAATTGGGCTGATTTGGATAAAATTATAGTGGAGAAGTATATTATAAACTAATATATTTTATTTTATTTTAAAAATGATAAAAACAAGATGTAAGATAAAATAGTTTTTTTAATGAGTTTTTTAAAAAATGTAAAAGGGATGGGGTTCCAAATATTTTTAAAAATGGGTTTGGAGATTCATGAACCCCATTCACTCATCTTTCCTCCGCCATAAAAGCGTGAATGGGGTTCATGCATCTTAGGTGCGGCAAAAGATGTGTGAACCCCATTCACACATCCTTCACAGATGTGTGAACCCTGTTCATGCATCTCTCTCTGCCAAAGAAGCAAGAATGGGGTTGACATATCTTAGGTGTGGCGGAAGATGTGTGAACCCATTCATGCATCCTTCGCAGATGGGATGAAGGATGCATGAACGGGGTTCAAACATCATAGTGAGAAAAATCTATAAAAGGGAGACCCCCCCCCCTCAAAATTCATTCTTATCCTTCAGATTTTGTCGTGAATCCCTACATAATTTCTTTCTCAAAAAATATTTGATACTTTTAAGAAGATAATATTTATATTTATATTTTTAAATGTTTAATTATGTTAATTTAATTCATTTGAATGGTTTATTTATTTAATTTGTGATATGTTTGAAGTTAGTGTTTGTTTGTATGGTTTATTTATTTCATATTTTTTCATGCATTATGTGTAAATTAGTATCCTTTGTATGATTTAAATTTTTAATGGGTGTATGTTGTATGAATTCATATTGACTGTTTAGGAAAATTAATTATGTTATGTCTAAAATGTTGTATAAATTCATATTGAATGTTTATAAAAATTTAATATGTTATAAAATATGATATTTTTACAGTAAAATTAATTTAAATTATAATATTGTATAAAATAGTTATATAATTTATGAATACTATATTATTTATATGTATCATATTTAAATTTATTAAAAATTATATAGAAATTATTTTTGTTAATGGTATAAAAAAATTCTATAAATAATAATTTTAAATCATATTAAGTGTAAATAATTATTATTTGAAGTAATAAATTATAAACTAATATTAATTTAAATTAGAATATTTTATACAATAGCTATATAATTTATTTATATTAAGTATCAAATTTAAATTTATTAAAAAATATATAGAATTTTTTTTGTTAATGATATAAAAACAGTTTTGTATAAATAATATTTTTCAATTATATTAAGTGTAAATAATTATTATTTTAAGTAATAAAATATGAAATATAATTAATTAAATATTGGAAAGTAGAAAAATTAAAAAAAATTATATATATATAATTTTATTGAATTGAAAATAGCATTAGTTTATATTATTTTAATGAATGGTTTTTAGGTAAGTGTAAATTATTTTACTTTTATTTACTACAAATAAAAAATTTAATCAATAAAGTATAAAATATATTTACATATATTTTGAAAAGTAATATAATGACAAAAAATTATTAAATATATATATATATATATATGTAATTTTATAAAATTGAAAATAACATAAGTGTTTATTATTTTAAATGGTTGCAATGTAAATGTAAATTATATTAATTGTAATTAAATTTTTTAAAAGTTATTAATAAATACATATGTACACATTAAAATTGAAAAAACATGTTATGTTATTAATATTTATAATATAATAAGTATACCAAAAAACATGGTAGGTTCTGTGATAACTAATCTTGAGATGACCAACCAATTCATAAATGAAATTTCATGTCTTATTTTGTGTCTGTGGTTATTTAATTTATAATAATTTCATTTATTCTTCTGCATTGATGACCTGCGAGTCATCTCTCACTAATTATGTAAGGACCTACATGTCATCTTAAAAAAATTAACTATTTCATACCCTTAGACCCCATCACATGCATATGAGTAAATTTTTAATTAAAAGGAGATCAAAAAGAGGTGCCCTCGAAGAGGCGTCCCTGAAAAGGAAATCCCGAATAGGTGTCCCTGAAGAGGCGTTCAAGAACAAGAATTTGGTGGGAGCTGTTTATGTTTGAAAGGAGGCTGGCAGTTGCTAAAATATTTGATAATAGAGACTCCAGGAGTCACCCGTAGGTTTTGGTTAGTTTATCAGATAATTATAAACTAATCGTTAGTCTCAAGATCAAGTCATAGTTATTTATTCATAAGTAATTAAAATATATAATGTTATATTAAATTTTATTTTGTTATAATATCACCATTACTATACCTTGATTGTGATAAACCAATACATAAAAAACGTCTCAAGATAAATTCAACTATTCAAATCAAATTTAAATAATAAATTCTTTTGATATAGTATATAATACTTAATTAATTATTTTTTTATAGGTAATCATGTCTGCGCAAACATATTGAAATGGTGAGGTAATTTATATCGAGCAGGGTTTTAGCTATAGTGTTCCTCCTGCCAGAGAGGTAAATATTCATGGTTGTATGAAATTGGATGTAGTTCATATTAAGATTCATAGTCAGTTAAAACAGAGGGATGATCAATAAATTGTATCAATAACATATCGAAATTTTCAATATCATGAATTTTTTTGGTACACTAATTCACCTATGGTGTGAAAAAACTCCCAATCACAAGGTTAGTGCAAGAGACATTTTCTAGATGTGTTCACTACTTTGTTGACCGGTCCCAAAATGCCTATCAAAGGATAGAAAACATAATGAGTTTTACCTAGCATTTTAAAAGTGATGTTGATCAGATACTGAATGATGCTTCAAGATGGAGTGTTCTAGCCTTTTATAGTGAAAAGATGAGCTTTCAGGTAAAGCAATGCTGTAACCGGGCTACATGCACTAGTGGTCGAGTGTTTTTGGTGATGTTGGATAACATGTACTATGATTGTCACAACTTTCAAGATTTGAGATATCCACGTGCACATGTTATCACATCTTGTGCTTTGTTAAATATATCATGGGATCCATATGTTGACTCAGTGTATCACATGAAAACTTTGGTTAACTGTTATAGGACCGCTTAGATGGATGTTGGTGACTTTCATTCTATCTAATTTTCTACTGATCAGCAGACCATCATCCCTGATATTTTCATGTTTCATAAGTTGGTTTTGTTTTCATTTATTATTATTTTAATGTCTATTTTTTATATTATTGTCTTCATACTAACATGTTGTGTCCCCGAGGAAGTCAAAATTAAACTCGAATCAGAAATGAGATAGATTGGCATCGACAACGAGGAGGGAGAATACAATATAGTATTTATCACGTAGAAGGACATACTCGTAAGAGATTTCCTCAAGTGGTAGGATCGAGCTCCACATCCATTCATCCATGATCAAGTTTGTGTATTGTATCATGAATATGTATATTTCTATGTAGATATTTTAGTATTGAAACCATTTATTTCTGACTTGCTCTATTTATGACATGTTTTAATTTTTGTTTTTCTCATTTTTTGATTCTATCATAATGAATTTTGTGATACTAAAACTATTTAAAAAAACATAGAACGAAAATGAATATGTCATGATTCCACATGTTTAATGCGGGTTTTTATCACTACCTTTTTATATTAAATATATCATAATCAATTAAACTTCATTTATTAGGCCTCTACCCAATAAAAAGCATAACATTACCAAGTAAATTAGGATATATTATAGTACTTGGGTTTGATCATAGGGGGTGGGGATAAAATACTATATCCAAGATGAAATAAATTTTCTATCACATATTATGTTCATATTACACATTTTCCTTACTAATCTATTTAATACTCTCCACAAGGATACAAATTACCATGGCCACCAATCCACAAAAAACCAAGGCCATAAATACACAATGTAACAAAGACACTAATACACACATAACAAATCAATAAAAAATCGAAAATACTAACACAGCCATTTTTCATTTTCATATTGTATATTTTTAAATTAAAAGTTTAATTTTTTTAATTAAATTTACTCTAAAAATTTAATAATGATATCATTTCTGATGATGGTAGGTTAACCGTTTCTCACATCTGAGAATACTCATGTATCACAGCTACTTTTATAGGGACATCTTGCGACTCCGTTGAGTGTATGCAGATCTCACCATTTCCATCATACCACACCACCTCTCACTATCATCCCCAATCTTTGTTGTGCTAGATTATATGGCACAACAATGTGTGACTTCACCTTTCTCGATCATCATCTCATTTTTGTGATTGTAGGAATTTTGAGGCCAGATTCACATATATTATATTTTACAGAGGGGAAGATAACTATTACTATGTAGGATGTGGCCATTATGTTCGGCCACCCCATTGACAGTGTGGATTTGACCAGTCAAGTTGGAGAAGATTTTCCCGAGCTTGTTCATAGACTACTGGGCATAGTGGTCCATGATGATGTAAGGACCATCATTGGTGGTAGATTATGTATGCCTTGGTAAGACCAGAACACCACACATTTAGAAGCGAGTGCTGACGAGATCACTATGATGCGATTTTCATCTGAATATATTTTGAGGATGATCGGTGGAATTATTTTTATTGATCACTTCACTACTTTTTTATATCGGATATATTTACCTTTTTGGGGGGATTTTAATGAGGTGGGATGGTATAGATGGGGGTCTTATTGTCTAGAATATACATACAAGGTGTTTTGAAATGGATGTCACATCGATAAGATGGAGACTATGGGATGAATTGTTCTTCAAGAGATGTGGGTATAGGAGCACATAACTCATTTAGCTCCACATACTCGTGTGCCATTGACAATAGATATTATAGTGGAGGATCTGCATAGATGTTTGTAAATTATTCCTTCCCTCTAAAGTCTAAATTAATTTTATAAATTTATATTATGAAATTTAAATATAAGAATATTATCTATAGGTGGAGTCAGGCACATCGACATTCAGATTCCCCCAGACACGATGTCCACACCTACAGACATATGTTGGATCGAATTTGTCCACACAATGTAAGTGATTATTATTTATACAGTTAAATCATCAGTCATTACTATACATCTATTCATTTTCGAATTGGTCAATAATTTTTTCTTTTAGATTACATGGATTCCATATACAGATTACATCATCCAGAATCTTCCATCGTACTGTACAATGATTCTTGCTACCGGCTCCTGTAGGGTTCGAGTGATTCAATTTCATATAGTCGAGTGTTATCAGCACCATAGAGTTATGAGGCAGTTCATATTATTTCAGCATGTTCTTGACCCACCTAGTTAGTTAGCTCCAATACATTCTTTGAAGATATTAGGTAAGAGAGATTTTAATTAGAGGAGATATCATGCTAGATATATTGATTTATGGGATAGACGACTGGAGTCACAATTGAAAGGGGTTGGGAAAATATGTTTTCAATTGGTATATTAGATGGATTATGCATCCTGGTACTACAGGTCCCCAGTCATATTCCTGGCATGACACAGATGAGGCTTTCATGATTTGGTATACATTCTTCCTTCCACTGTTAAGGAGATGTTTTTTCATATTAATTTAGAATGGAATTTGTTTTCCGTGGATTCTCGTATCTGTTATATAATTCACATGTATGATTCAGTAGAGAGAACCACATTTGACCCAACATATTTTTAGAGCCTTGTGATAGTGTTTATTCCTTCGATGAATGAGATTTATCATGGAATTTTTTTTGATTCAACACCTGCTGAGGAGGCTGTGGAAACTGCTGAGCCTACTGAGCCTCATGTAGATGTACTAGGCGTAACGACATAGTTATGGGTGTTATTTTTCCATAAGAGAAGTTTTTTTAGATTGATCAGTCAGATGTTTCTATTCCGCAGGAGGAGGGTGTTCAGCATGATCAGTCAGATACCCCTCTAGATTCTCAGGAACAACCACAGGTAGATACAGATATTGACTAGATTGAGATGGATGCTTTATTACAGACCTTCATAGCACAAAATCTATCTTCTACCAATGTTGGTGAGAGTTCTAGCCAACATCCACTATCCTTTGATGTAGGATAGGGTACATACGGTGTTACCACCACATATCACACAAGAGGAAGTGGAGGTGGCTAGTGATGGTGACGCGCAATATACGCCAGAGTGCAGACATAGACAGACACGACATGGATGCATCCAGTATACACCTAGCAATGGGACATAAGAGAATACATGCCAAAGACGTAGATAAGGTTGACTTTGGATTTTTGGTACATTTTTTATGTGCCATTATATTATATTTTATAGAGTTCTATTTTTTTAATAAGTGTCTTACTGTTATCAAATTTTCTATCAAAATCAATAAGTTTTATTTGTTATTCATATTATAACATAGTATTATTATCTATAAATTTATAATAAATAATATGATTAAATTCATTAATAAATATTAATTATATTAATTATTTTCGATTCAAATAGACTTTGGATGAAAATATCTTCGAACTTCAAGAAATCATGAACAATATTATGTTAGGATCGTAAATGATGGGTCCTTTGATACAACGATAATTGCGAGATTAAAAATAAAGTGAAAAAGTGCGGAATTAAAGTGAACACCAGATGTAACGTAGAAAACCCCCCAAATGAAAGGGGTAAAAACCCATGGGCAAATAGAAGGATTTCACTATGGTAAAATGTGGGTACAAATTCTCTCTCAATTACAAGGAGAAAACACTCAAGAAAATCTCTCTTATAAAATATGGAAAAACACCTCACAAAATACTGCACTCCGGGATGAAGATGTGTTGGTTCTGAATCTGATGATGAAAAGTCCAAGATGAGATCTCTTTTTATAGCCCTCCTTCACACCCTTTGGTCTTCCCTCAATTAAATGACTTTTACCAAATTAATTGGGGAAATAATTGTAGGGTGTCAAATTCATTAAATGTAATGAATGTGGTGACCATCATTAATATCTCTCCGTGTCTTCCAACATATCTCCCACTTGGAGATTTCATTAAGTGTCAATCACATCTCCACACATCCTTTCTATCTTCCCAATGTGCTTCTAATGTATCTACAAGGCCACTTGAATATCTACACTATCTGAACTTTTCAGAATTAATCGCCTTTGTCAGGAAATCTGCCATATTTTCTTTAGTGTGAATTTTATTCATGTCCACACTTCCTTCCTCCACCACATCTCGAACAAATTGGTATTGTATGCCAATGTGCTTTTTCCTGGAATGAAAATATGGATTCCTTGCAATGTGAAAGGCACTCTGACTGTCACAAAATAATGGAATATGATCATGTTTGTGCCCGAGCTCCTCCAATAACCTTCTCATCCAAATCACTTCTTTGCAAGCTTGCGTAGCTTCCATGTACTCTGCTTCTGTCATGGATAAATCCACAACTGACTGTAGCATTGAGATCCAGCTCACAACTCCTCCTGCAAGAGTAAACACATAACCCGTAGTGGATTTCCTCCAGTCAGAGTCACTTGCAAAATCTGAGTCAACATATCCAGTGATAGTAAAATTTGATCCTCCAAAACATAATGCAACATCTGAGGTTTCCTTGATGTATCTCCATATCCTCTTCACCATGCTCCAATGCTCTCTTCCTAGATTCTCCATGTACCGACTAACTGCTCCCACTGCATGTGCAATGTATGGTCTAGTACAACCCATAGAGAACATTAAACTCCCCACTGTTGATGTATACGGAACTCGAGACATTTTCATCCTCTCTGCTTCACTGCTAGGACTCATTGTAGAGGATAACATGGAATTAATGGGAAGAGGGGTAGAAATTGGCTTACAGTCTTGCATATTGAAGCATTTCAAGACTTTCCTCAAATAATTCTTCTATGATAGCCAAATCTTTCCATTATTCCTATCTCGGTAAATCTGCATCCCAAGAATCTTGTTTGCGGGTCCGAAGTCCTTTATATCAAACTCCCTAACCAACTGTGCCTTTATCTCCTGGATTTGATCATTGTTGGGGCTTGTAATAACATGTCATCCCCATACAACAGAAAAATGATAAAATCATTACCATTTAAACCCTTAAAATATGTACAAGGATCTGAATTAAGTCTCTTGTATACAAGGCTCATCATATAGGAATCAAATCTCTTGTACCGACACCTTGGTGCCTGTTTGAGACTGTACAAAGATTTGTTCAACCTAAAAACCAAGTTCTCTTTACCATTTTCAGTAAAACCTTCTGGTTGGAGCATATATATGTCTTCATCAAGATCAACATGGAGAAACGTTGTTTTCACATCTAGCTGCTCTAGATGTAGAGTGTATGCAGCACACATAGCCAGAACTACCCGAATAGTCTTTAGTCTAACAACAGGAGAAAATATTTCATTGAAATCAATACCTTCCTTCTGAGCATATCCTTTGACCACCAGTCTTGCACGATATCTTTCCACCTGGTTTGTTTCATACCTCTTGATCTTGTAGACTCATTTATTCCCAATGGAATTCCTTCCGTGAGGTAATGGAACAGGATCCCAAGTCTTGTTCTTGTGCAGGGCTTTGAGTTCCTCCTACATCGCCGCCATCTATGAAGATATATCCAGACTCTGGGTCACTTCCAAAAGAGATGATGTCTCTCCATCCTCTGTCAGTAATAAATACACAACATAGCTCTCATTGACATAATCTAAGTGCCATATCGGCACTCTTTTCTCTCGATTTGACTGTCGTAGTCCAGGATCTTCTGGTGCTTGATCATCATGCTCTGGTAATGCCTCATAAGAAACCGGTTCTTCCTTTGTTTCTTCCTTCACCTTGACTGTTGTAGTTCTTGTACATTCTTTCTCTGTGTCCTTGTCAATCATCATTTTCACCTTGTCTTCTGCAAAAATGACATCTCTGCTGATAATAACTTTGTGGTCAGTGGGATCCCACAAATGATACCCCTTCACACCATCAGCATATCCCAAGAAGATACATTCTCTGGATTTCAAGTACAACTTCGATCTTTCCTGGTCATGAAGCAGTGCATATACAAGACTTCCAAAAGTATGAAAATTAGAATAATCAGCAGGTTTACCAGTCCACATTTCCATCGGGTCTTGATATCAATTGCCAACAAAGGGGATCGATTGATCCCAAAGCAGGCGGTATTTACTGCTTCCACCCAAAATGTCTTGTTGACTCCTGCAGTCTTTAGCATTGCCCCTGTTCTGTCCAATAGGGTTCTATTCATCTGTTCTGCCACTCCATTCTGCTGAGGAGTGTACGCCACCGTGAACTGTCTCTTTATGCCTTCCTGTTGACAAAATGAATCAAACTCCTCACTAGTATATTCTCCACCATTTTCAGTCCTCAGACACTTGATCTTATTTTCCAATTCAAGCTCCTTTCGCACTTTGAATGTTTTGAAGACTTCAAAAACATCTGATTTCCTTTTGATTAGAAACACCCAACATCTCTTGGAATAATCATTAATGAAAGATACAAATTACCTTTCTCTTCCTAAGGATATAACTGGTGCATGCCAAACATCGGAATGGATCAACTCCAAGATCTCCTGACTTCTTGTTGTTGACATCCTGAACTTTAACCTGTGTTGCTTGCTCAAAACACAATGCTCACAAAATGGTAAGGATACCTTTGTCAGCCCAGGCAGCAACTTCTGATCCGCAAGAATCTTCAGGCCTCGTTATCACATATGGCCAAGATTTTGATGCCATAACGTCGTCAATGCTTCCGTCGAGGTAGTTGATTCAACAACTATCTCTGCCTCTTTGTACGTTTCACCCATAAGCACGTACAGGTTCTTTGAGATCTTCTCTGCCTTCATTACCACAAGCGCGCCCTTCACAATTCTCATCACTCCATTCTCGGTGCGAGTCTTGCATTCGATATCATCAAATTGTCCCAAGGACAAGATATCTTTCTTGAGGCCCTCCACATGGCATACTCCTTGGACGGTTCGAACTATGTTATCATGCATCTTCAATTTGATGGTTCTGACTCCAATGATCTTCAATGTATGATCATTTCCCATGTACACAAGTCCTTCCAGGATGGTTTCATATTGGTCAAACCATTCCCATCATGATTTCATGTTCCATGTTGCTCCTGAGTCGATAATCCATGCATCATCGAGGTGATTTCTTCCTTCAATAGTCGTCGCCGCATCGCTGACTAGTACGTCGCCATTTCCCAATTTACTCGCCACATTTCCTTGAGAGTTCTTCTCACCACTCTTCTTATTCCAACAGTCTTTGCTCACATGCCCCCTCTTACCGCAATTGTAGCATTTGATGTTTTTCTTCTTGCTCCTTGATTTAGACCTGCCATGATTCTGGCTCCCACCAGAACCATGCTCCATCATTCTTCCTCTTTCCATCGATAGAGATTCCACTTGGTGTGAAGTCATTTGTCTGTCTTCCTTGTTCTTGCACCGACTTTCTTCTTCAAGAACCGCAGCCGCAACATCATTGAAGAACAACATATCCATCAGGATATTATTGGTGAGGTTGATGATGAGTTGGTCATATGAATCTGGAAAACTCTGTAGTAGTATCTTCGCACGTTCAGTGTCCACAATTTTATATCCCAAAGTCATAAGTTGAGAAAAAGGGGTATTGAGGGTGTTGATGTGATCAGTCACCGATGATGACTCCTCCATTCGAAGATTGTATAATCTTCTCTTCAAGAAAATTTTGTTGTGGGGTGATTTTTCCTTGTACAGTTTTGTTATAGTATCCCAAATTTCTTTCGCCGTCTTTTTCTTTGCAATGCTTGACAGGACCCCATCTGCTAAAGCCAAATGAAGGTTGGCTATAGCATTCTCGTCCATGTTGCTCTATTTCTCTTCTTTCACACCTGTCGGTTTCTCTCCAATCGCCTGTAGGCAATTATCCTTCCATAGCACTGCTTGTATCTTCATTTTCTACAATGAAAAATTATTTCCATTGAATATTTCAATCTCGTATTTCGCCACCATTTGGACACGTCTTTGGTCCAAAATTTTCTTGGGCCACGAACCTCCCTCTGATACCACTTGTTAGGATCATAAATGATGGTTCCTTTGATACCACTTATTAGGATCTTAAATGACGGGTCCTTTGATACAACGATAATTGTGATATTAAAAATAAAGTGCGAAAGTGCGGAATTAAAGTGAACACTATATGTAATGAGGAAAAACCCCCAAATGAAAGGGGTAAAAAACCACAGGCAAATAGAAGGATTTCACTATGGTAAAATGTGGGTACAAATTCTCTCTCAATTATAAGGAGAAAACACTCAAGAAAATCTCTCTTGTAAAATATGGAAAAATGCCTCACAAAATACTGCACTCCGGGATAAAGATGTGTTGGTTCTAAATCCGATGATGAAAAGTCCAGGAAGAGATCCCTTTTTATAGCCTTCCTTCACACCCTTTGGTCTTCCTGCAATTAAATGACTTTTACCAAATTAATTGGGGAAATAATTATAGGGTGTCAAATTCATTAAATGTAATGAATACGGTGACCATCATTAATCTCTATCCATGTCTTCCAACATATTATTGATCTTAGTGATTTGAAATTGGACATAAAATCCTAGAAGATCAGGAAACATGATTCTTTGTTTTCAAAAATTAAATTGCATGAAGTATAGTTTGAATTAATAATGTATATTTGTGAATAGTAGATGATTATGATTGATGATCCGAAAAGAACAATGTGAGATGTATGGAATTAGATGTTCATTTGGCCAATTTTGAGAAGATGCATATTTAGACTTTATAAAAGGACACCATTTCTACTGGTACACAGTCTTTAATAGAGGATTTTACTATTAAAATACCTCCATCATGTAACAAAATTATGGAAAAAATGAAAAATATTTATTTAAAATTATTCTAAAATAAGAAATAGTTCTTAAGAGGGTTATGATTTCACCATCCATAAAGGCTAATAAGGGAAATTATCTCTATAAAAATGATAATGTAATGTGAAGAGATCCCTAATTTACAATATAAATTAGAATAGATGTTTAGATGTACAATCATGAATAATAGAAGAACTGGACCAACTTCATTGGGAAAAAACTCAACCTTACTATTCACATTAAGATGTATGGAATATCCACCATATTTCCTTAATAATTATTTAATTTATCTATTCTTATAATGTAAGGAAGAGGGTTATCATTGATGAATTTTATGAATGTGTTAGCATATATATTCCAATAATTATGAAGAATATATCATCACAGGTTAATTATATTTTTGGTATCCTGAAGAATAATTATTTAAGAAGATCATCCTTGGTGAAGTTATATATGTTTTCAAATCTAGACAGTCATAAGATGAAGATAAATTCTAGTGTATTATCTATATTAGAACATCTTGAAACCCATTATTGAAAATATCCACCATTATAAAGATGTTTATGAGTGTTTCCCTTAAGGGGAGGTAAATAATGAAACATAAAATTACTTCCAGAATGAGTTTATCAATTAGAATCAAACCTAATTACTGTAGAATGTTCAGGATGATCATGTTATTGAATGATGAATTTTTTTTCAAAATTTCTCTTCATTTTAAAAAAAAGTAAACTGAAAAGAAAGGGGTTGTAATTCAATTAATCAAATACATAAGAAAAGCTCAAGTACGGATGTGCTCAAAGGTTGTTTATCCTTCTTATTACAGTTGAATGTTTTTGATACATTTGTTAAAGTGAGTGCATGATTTTTAGGTTGATTTTTTCTAATAAAATTTTCATATCTAATTTAATATCTTCATCCTAAAATAAAATTGGATTACCCTTGATGATTAGTACATGAGTTCTCATTTCTTGTGATATCATGATCAGTCGGTATAGGACAACAATATTTCCCAAATAAAATCCAATAATTTTCTAGACAAATTATGCTCACATAGACTTAGAGTGAAATAATGGATGACACATTCTTAAGAATGTACTGATACTGGTGATCAAACAGTGCACCAAGAATCAGACCAGTTGATCCAAATTACAATGAACACAATTATTAATATTTTTGACTATTTAATTAATATGTATTAATATTTATTTTTATATATTTATACTTTATACATATTGATGATTTTTTAATTAATATGTATTTATATTTAACTGGTATTTACAAATATTGATGATTTTTATTTTAAATAAAAAATTTGTAGGAAGCATGAATATTTATTAATAATTATATAATGGATATCTATTATTCGTGATTATTTAATACTAATTATTAACATTATTTAATATTTATTTAACATTTATTAATAACTAATAAATATTTATTCATATTAATTAGTATTTAATTTATATTTAAATTCTTAATAAGAGGGTTTCACCCTCAACCTGTTTAAAAATTAATAAAATTTATCAATATTAATTTAATATTTACTACTATTTAGTTGATATTTATTAATATTTTTGAATATTTGTTAATTTTTACATAACTTTTATTATTTTATAATTAATATTTAAAAATATAAAAATATATTTTGTTCATATTTATTACTATTTTAATTTTATTAATAATTATTTAATTAATATTTATTATTATTTATTAACATTTATTGATATCTTCATGCTTTTATAATTAGTATTTATATATATTTAATTAGTTTTGATGAATTTTTTTAATTTAAAATTTCAATAGGATGCCTGAATAGGGTTCACGCATCTTTTATAAACGTTATAAAGTCCGTGGGAACCCTGTTCACACTTCCTAGAAAGGGAAGATGTGTGAATGAGGTTCACGCTTCTCGAAACCCATTTTTTGAAATACCTATAACTTTATCCCATTTTGTTAATAAAATCCAAATCCTAGTTTAAAAAATTACCCAAGATAAATTTAAACCATTAATTTTAATATAGTAAATTATTGTATCCAAACAAAACTAGAGAAATCAAAATATTGGAATATGCAAGAAAAAAGGGTATTCTAATTAAAATAAATAGTTTGTATGCATGGGTCAGCACACTTGGACTACATATTATGATGTTAAAAAAGGGAAAACAGATGGTTATTGGGGAAGAAAGAGCATATCCATGATAGGAGGGAGTGAGAAGCATGAGATCACACTAGTAACCGATGTCCTCACGGCGCTAGGTGGTCTTTGAAGAACGGATAGGGTGGGTCTGGCAGGGTCAATTACTCTACAATAGATCCTAAGGAACACTGTGTACAGAAGAATCGTGAGGATGGAGAGGGGAAGATGCGGAGGATTAAGATCATGACATGGAAGAAAATTGCAAGGTGGAGGAGGTTCATGGCAATGGGGTGGGAGACGAAAGGGGACACTATCGTTCCATTGTACTTTACCTAAAGAAAAAGGATGATAAAATGGACAAGGTTCATGAAATATATTAATTGGGAGGATTAAAAAACCAAATAGGACACTTATATAGACTTCACATTCTATAGGTATTTTCTCATTGTTCCCAGGCTGAAGATGACTTTCCTGAACCTTATCAAGGTTCTCATAGGGCTTATTCAAGTCAACTTTCAAGGGCAGACGTTGTCCCCTTTGGACTCCCACCCCACTACCATGAATCTCCTCCTCCTCGACATTTTATTCCTCTCCATTCCACAAATATCATTCCGAATTTATTACCATGCTCCCCCCTTTTCACTGGATCCCTGAACATTATTACCATTACTTTTCATTCATATCCCTAGTGTTATTTATAGTGGCGTTTTGAGGTATTACACTTGTATTAAAAAAATGTAAATAAATTAATATTAATAGTTCATTTGAGTGTCTTTAATATACACCATAATGACATAATAATGCCATAAAACTGTTGCGGATGAAAAAAAGTTTATTTGAAAAAAATACATAAAACAATGGAAGTGTTATTTATAGTGGCCCTTGGTATTATTACCCATAATAAAAAAATGTAAAACCATACATATAAATGGAGTTTGAGTTTATTTAATATTAACCTTTAAAAGACATAAAAAATAAAAAAAAAGTGATGGGAATGAAAAAAAATGAAAAAATGAAAAAATGGTTTAGAATAAAAAATTTGGGGAAGAAAACATTGATGGGAATAGGTAAAAATTATAAAGAATGAAAAACCTTTCAAAATAAATATATAGTATACATTTTAATATATATACATATAAGGGATAATTAAATAAATAAATATGTTTAGATATTATGATAATTAAAATTATAAAATAAATTTAATTTATAAATAATAATAATAAATTTTATATAGAGTAAATACAGTTTCAAGCACCACGTTCTTTCCATCAATGATTGATTCATCATTTCAACCATGTCAGGCATTCCAAGAAATTCTTTTCATATCATATTTATTTCTGTATCTCATAGAACCTGAAATTCCCACTACAAGAAAAAAAGGTTTAACAATGGTTTTTTAGCATTTAATGGTGATTTAAACCAATAATAAATGTTTTGTGATGATTTCTAATGGTGTCATGTATTTGGGTGTTGGGAATATTTTTGCGAATGGACTTTAACAACACTTTAAACCACCAAATAAATATTTAATGATAGTTTTTTTATTTTTTTTATTTTATTAAATTTATTATTTATTATATATTTACAAATATATATATATATATATAATAATGAATATGAATATTCATACATATATATCAATATCTATAAATAAATATTTACATAAAGAAATTTTCATCAAATATATATTATATACATATATCTCAATATATATTAACAAATATAACAGTATATATATATACCTACATAATATATATAAATATATATAAATATATATAAATATATATTAACAAAACTAAATACCTATAATTATCAATAAATATATAAAAATATAAATGCATTTACATAAATATATATATATAAATGCATATATATTAATAATGATAAAAATATACATGAATATATATATATACACACACACACAAATATATATATATAATTAAAGATAATTATATAAAAATATTAATATAAATATGAATAAAAACCCACATAAGGATACATATATAAACACACACATAAAGATATATATGTATTCCCACATGATATATGTAAATATATACAAATAAATAATAAATAATATATGATATATGATATATAATATATAATATATAAAGATAAACACACATATATATACATATAATTATATATATATACCCTCATAACATATATATATATATATATTTAAAATATATTTAAAATTAATAATCAACAAGAAATTATTAAAAATAATTAAAATTCAAAAAAATATTAATTAATCATTATAAATCATTATAATTTTTTAATAAATAATAATAAGTTCTTATTAAATAATGAATAATAAAAAATAATGCATAATACATAATAATAATGACCAAAACAGAATAATAACAATAATAGTAATATTAATAATAGACAATAAACAATAAACAATATATAATTATAAATTTTAAAAGTAAAAACATTTTTTAAAAAAAATTAATTGTTTCCACTTATTATTTAGTGGAGGTTTAAATCATTTCAAAATGAACACCCACTAAATTATAATCCATCGTGAATTAGCTATTATTTTCTAAAATTTCTACTAAATAAATAACAACTAAAAATTTAGCATTTATTTTTAAAACCATCGCTAAATAAAATACCGGTAAACACCATTTCTTTTTGTAGTGTCCTTCCAGCATACTAACCACCATTTATGATCTCAAGCACTTCACCTTATACCCTCTTTCTCTGACCAAAAAATCTTTTCCTTGAATGAGAACTCCAAAACACTTCTAACTTGTGTTTCAAAAAGTATATTCACATCGTTACAACATATTCATGAACATTAAGCACTACCTTTAATCAGTGATAAAATAAAATCAATGATAAAGATGGTACTTTTATCAACACTAACTAAAATAACTGATAAAAAGGTCTTTATGAATGCTACAGAAGCAGTAATAATGGCTGGTCTTTATTGGTGTTTTTTAGCATTGATAAAGACCAAATTTATAAGTGTTTTCTTATCCTTTATCTATGTTTTTTAGCACCAATAAAGGAGAACTATATCATTATTTTTCATTGAACTATAAAAATGTGTCCTTCATAGAAAATATAAATTATAAAAAATGACATATTAGTATATAAATATATTTTTATTGATATATATGAAATGTATTTTCCTAAATATGATTTATATGATACTAAATATGTATTGACACTTGATATATAATTTATATAGTGAAAGTAGTTTAAAAATAATTAGAAATTAATATTAATTATTAATTTGTAAATTATTATTAAGTAATAGTTATTTAATAAAAAAATAGTTATATAAAAAATAAATATTATAAGATAAGTTGAAAACGTGACTTGAACATCAAACAACCATAATTTTTTATCCAGATGTCCGCTTAGGATCCATGTCATATTAAATAGAATCTATGGAAGATCTCTTCATTTTCAACACCCAAGGGAACCCAAATCAATTTATTTTCTAAGTAAAAAAAGTCATGGAAGGCCTCCAAACTGAGTTTTTAGTTGGGATATCAAAATTTTTCAACATTCCTTGAAATTGCATCTTTTTTTAAGAGATATTTCTTATCCTTTTTTTATAGAGACATAATTTATATCCAGGGATTAGTTTCATATAGACATTATGGTGTTCAAATATTAAATTTTTCCATATTTCAGTACTACAAAATATGGTTTTATCAATGCTAAAAAAACATACCAGCACTAAAAATGATCTGATAATTGAGGCGATATTAAAAGGGGATCCCTTTTTTCAATGCTCAAAAAGTGATGATAAATGATAATTTTATCAGTGCTAAAAAAGGATGATAAAAGGGTCATTTTATCAGTGCTAAAAAAAAGCACTGATAAAATTCTTGGAAGGCCTCTTATAGATCCTAAAGGGACATCTGGATCAAAAGGTATGGTCGTTTGAAGTTCAGGTTATGTTTTCTACTTATCTTAAAATATTAATTAATTCTTTGATCTATATTTCCATTTAGGATCCATGAGATATGAAATCGAATATATGGAATATCTCTTCATTTTCAAGACCCAAGGGAACCCCAATATCTATATTTTCTAATTAAAACAGGATTGGAAGGCCTCTAAAATTGTGTTTTTAGTTGATATACCTAGATGTTTCAACATCCGATGAAATTTATTCTTTTTTTAAGTGGGACTTATTTTCCTTTTTCTATGGAAACAAAATTTATATCCAGGTATTTGTTTCACATAGATATTTCGGTGTTCAAATATTAATATTTTCATATTTCACTACTAGAAAACAGGGTTTTATCAGTGCTAAAATAGCATTTATTAACCCTAAAAAAATGGTGATAAATGAGGTGTTATTGAAAGGTGATTCCTTTTATTAGTGCTAAAAATAATTCTTATAAAATTAAAAATAATTAAAAAAAGATCTTTAAATCAGAGGGTAGACCCACTTCTTTTAAAAACACTTGACCCCCTTTCAACAGTACCAAGAATCCCCATCATCGTGCACCACTGCAACCCCTTTAACAGATCTAGGTGCACACCCCCACTGTTTAACAGTTCCAACACCCCTTGCACCGCCCGCACACCCCTACATCTGCTTGGATTTGGACCTGAGACATCTCCCTTGCACGACTGCACCTTTACCACTCATCCATTATGTTTTATTATCCCTCTATTGATATATATATATATATAGTTATATTTAATCGTATTTTAATATAGATTTATATTAAAATGAATATATTTAGTTATATCAACATATATATATATATATATTCATATATATATTTATTCGTATATATATATGTATATATTAATATATATATAGTTATTTATATTTATATATTTATATATTTATATATTTATATATTTGTATATTTGTATAGTTGTATTTTTTATTCGTATATTTATTCGTATATTAATATATATTTATAAGATTAGTTTCAAATAAATTTATAAAATATGTTTTTTTGTGTGTGTTTATAAATAAATAAATAAATACATATATATATATATACAACATACACAGACATGTATATATTATATATATGTGTATATTTGTTAGTATAATTATACATATTTATATATATTTATATATATTTATATATTTATATATTAATATGTATATTCATATGTTAGAATATATAGATAATATATTTCTATTTTTTAATACCAACACACACTAATATATATATACAGATACAGAGACACGCACACACATTATATAGGAATATAAATATTCATATATTGGTATTTAAAAAAATAAATATGAGTTTTTATTTAGAAAAGGCTTATATTTTGAGAAATAAATTTTATATGTAAATATTATAAATATATCTATAAAATTAACTTTTTAAGTGTGAATATAAAAAATATGTATATTGTTATACATTTGATTATAAATAACAGTACATTATGGAAAATGATAAAATTTAAAAGCCATAATATCAATATGAATGTAATACCTGTGAATAAATTTAGTCTTCACTAAAAAAGGGCAAAAGACCCACTTAAACGATGCTGAAATTCCATCAAATGTTAAAAAAATTGGGTATCCTGACTAAAACACACACTTTTGGAGGCCTTTTTGGCCTTTTTGGCCTCAAAATTTTTTACAAAGGTGACTCCTTTGTAATTAGTGTGTAGTGCTCATCGGAGGCTTTGATTTGTATGTGGTAGAGCTCAAACAGACACCCAGATCAAAAGTTATGACCATTTGATGTTTGAGCTACGTTTTTAGCTTATTTGAGATCTTTTAATAATTTTTTGATTTTTTGTGTCTTCAAATTGTTATTAAATGATTATTACATGATAATAATTAGAAAATTATTAATTAATAATATTTTTTAAATATTTTATAATCCATTTTCACTATATATCTTATATATTAGGTGTAAATGTCTATTTATACTTATCTAAAACATATTTTAAAAATATATATTATATTCATATCAATATATATTATATTTATATATTTATATATTTATATATTAAGATATTATTTTTATTGATATTTTTGGAATATACCTTTTATCAGCACTAGTAAAAAAAAGTGTTGAAAAGACCCCCCCCCCCTTATCAGTGCAACTAAAAAAGCGCTGATAAGAGGGGGTCCTTATAACAGTACTTAAAAGGAATTTATAAAGGGGGTGCCTTTATCAATACTAAAAAATGAACTGATAAATGAATAAGTTTAACAGCACTTTTTTATCGCTGTTAAATGGTGGCACTGCGAAAACCCATTTTTTGGTAGTATTTTATGGTTATTTAAAATAAAATACACAGATATATATTGTGGAAAATATATGATAGCCAAATTATCTTTAATGCTTTAGATCTAGGTGAAGGGGCTCTTTATGATTTCGTATCTACTATGGAAAACCCTAACACCTGGAATTTAAGCTATAATATTGTGAGTTCCCCTGTATTGGTATTGAAGTTAATCGTATTACCCATTTTCATACCTCTTTATGGGGTGATCGGGATCCCTTTTACTAGTTTGGTAGTTTTTCCTCGTGACTTGTGTAATGTTTCTTTGGATAATCATTTAATATAAGGCCTACCATTCCTTAATATATATATATATATATATATTCATATATATAAAAACTTTTATATAATTTGATATATATATTTAACTGTATAAATAAACATTTAAACATATTTTTTATAAAATATCTTTTTGAATAAATAAATATATATATAATATTTAAATGAATATTAATTATCCATTTTATTTAATATAAAAATTTATCTATTTTAGTTACCATATAAATAAATATGAATATGAATATACCTACAAAAAGTCACCTAGAATTCTCGAGTACTCGGAGTGGAGAACCATCTTGGGAATGGAATAGGAGGAAAATCCCACACACAGAGCATGGGGAGGGAATTGGAGACCAGTTCGACATGAATTATACCATAACATGTCACTGTGAAGTGTTACCGGGGAAAGACATCATGAATTTATGGAATTTACATGGGTGGTGTGCGACTGTCAAGCTCTGCCATTGTCGACTGCCACTGTCACCTTCAACTATTGTCTCTTACCATCAGGTACTGTGATGAAGATTTTTTTCCATTTTTTTCACCCCATTTCTATCAATAGTGGATAGTGCACCAACCCCACCTAATAGCATGGTAGTTGGAACCCATGGGAGAAGTCTATGGTAGGTGGCAGCCATGAGAGATGTTCTTTTCTAGGTGGGGACTGGTGGGAGTTGTGTCAAACTTGAAACCTCCCACCATGCCTATTTAAGGAGTTGAAGGGGAGATTACTTCATCCTCATTTGAGCCAAGAGAGCTCTTCCATCCAAGAGATCCTTAAGGAGACTATGTGTGAGGATGAAAGGGAGGTGTGGTGTAACATCCTAGTTTTGGGTCCCGCCCAAAGGTACCTTGTACACGGTTAGTCACATGACATCAAGCACATTTACCTGAATGGAAGAGGTTGTCGACTAACAGTGAGGGCCTTAGGTGTGATAGTGGGGAAATTATGACCTCATTGGCAGAGTAACACAGTGGAATGAAAATAATATACAACAACGGAAGCAGTAATACAATACAATAAGAAAACAGTGGAAGACTGAAAGTAAATAAACAACTAGAGCAGATATATAAATGATGCATGTCACATACTTCTAAGAAATCATACAAACTTTCCACAATGTAGGAAATATAGTAGTAAACCAAAGTTCAAAGAAAACAAGTAAATTATAGCAACATCGCAAGCCTCAGCTTGGTCCCATGCTCTCCATCTCCACAACAACCATGTACATGATGTAGAAAGGAACTTTCCCTTGTCTATACCTGCAACAATATAATCTATTTATGCCCAAAATAATGACCCAAATATGGTGTGAGATTAATCCCAGTAGACAACCACCCAATAATCTTTTCATAACCGTCAGTGAATATATATAGTAGGCAGAATGAAAAATGAAACAACAAACAAGGAATTACTCAAAAGTAAATAGTCATTCATTTGAAAACTACATTCATTTACATTTATTAATTATTCAACCAATCATTAACAATAAACCCTATGGGAATGTTCTCATAGTCTAACCCATTAGGTTTCAAAAATACAAAGACTCTCTGAGCAAGCACTCACCATAAATTCCCCCAGTGGTCTTTTAACGATAACTATAGACTCTCTAAAGAAGTACTCAATGTCCATTCCCCTTATGGTCCAGTAACGGTATACTATAGACACTCTTATGGAGAACTCACTGTTCATCCCCCTTATGGTCTCGTAATGAAAAAATATAACATACACTCTAGGGAATCCCTCAAGATCAATTCTCTTTATGGTGTAACTATGTCAGGTTCTCACATCCATGTGTAATAAATTCATACACAAACAATATCTAGTTTCCAATTTAATCTCATATACTACAAGGATAATCAGATACAATTCATATCAAAAGAATTTCATATAATACCAACTCCATCCTAACAGCCCTAGGTATGGAAAACAAATTGCCAAATAGGCAGTTTTGTACCCATCAACCAATATAAAAAAACATGGGAAACACATCCATAAATAAGGTATTAAACATTTATCATAATCAAAAAACATTCTCAAGAAAATAAAACATAACAGTCATCAAATAGGGTTAAATCTCCAAAACACACAATACCCTAAACTAGGGAATGTGATAGTCTTTGCATATATAATCCAAATACTACTACAGAAAGGCACAAACCACCTACCTTGACATTGTAAGATCGATATATTTGAACCTCGACCTTTGAATCGACCTAGAATGTCATCGATCTACAAAAACATCAAAAACTCTCAACCTCTAATATCTCACTAAAGAAGAGAAATCATGAGGAGAGGCTCAATAAGACAGAAGAACCCACTAAGAGAATTCCAACGCAACAAACGGTGTATGATTTAGAGAACGAAAAATAGATCAAAGTCTCAAATAAGAACCATCGCCCCCAATCACTCCTAAATGAGATGGGGTTAGGAGAAGAAATTCTGGGAATTAGATATGAACCTGGTCCGATTTAACAAATAAAAAAATACACAGTGTGTTCATTTAATGTACACACCAAGTACATGCTTTAACCAAACCCCGATTTAGGAAGTCTCTAGGGTACCTCACATGACCATGTACTCAGCCGTTACACAGCCAGTACATGGCTACCTGCAGCAATCTAGTACATGGTGTGTACTCAAAAGTACACAACGGGTACTCCTAAGTACATGGTGTGTTCTTATGAATTCTCCAAATTCTCCCTTTTTTTCTCAAAACACCTGAAAACATTATAAATACCTAAAATGAAGATCTGGGTTCTTAAAAACATCCCTCCTTAAAGAAAGTATTCCATGAATTTCCCTATCAAGGAGGTATAGAGGAAGAATCGTCAAACAACTCCATCCACTGCGATCGCACATCATCCTCCCTCTCCCATTTCTCATCCTGTACTCGCCCCTGCAGCCAAAACACCCATACAAGAGGAATACACAAGCCACGGATAACCTTCACATTGTGATCAACAATCCTAATAGGATGCTCCTTAAATGTTGCATCCACCTCTAACTCAACCTCCTCAGGTTGAAAAACATGAGACGGGTCTGAGAAGTAATGTTGTAGTTGAGAATCATGGAAGATGTTGTGCATATCATGGAACCGCTATGGTAGTTGCAATTTATAATCAACCAGTATGACTTACTCCAAAACCCCAAACAACCCGACGTATCTCGGTGAAATATTTCCCTATCTCATAATCCTCATGTGTCCCATCCTCGAGGTGACACGTAGAAAACCTGATCTCCAACCTTGAACTCCAAAGGTCGTCTCCATCTATCATCATAAGACTTCTATTGGGACTATACAATAGCCACCATCTTCCAAATCAACTCCACCTACTATGTGGTCTCTTGGAAAAGATGAGTTCATAGTATAGCTTCCTCTCCATATTCCATCCAACATTGGGATGATTGGCATGGCCTACCATTCAAAGCCTCATAAGATTCTATCTAAATAGTATCCTGAAAAATATTATTGTAGGAAAACTCTACCAGATGTATGTTCTTCTCCCACAAACCATCAAAATCTAGGATGCATAGTCGAAGGATGTCCTCTAGAACCTGAATCATACGCTCGGACTGGATATCTTTCTTGAATGGTAAGCTTTACTCAGAAGTACATGTGTACCCAAATCCCTCTATAGTCCCTGCTAGACCCGATAAGTAAAATTGGAATCCTTGTATGAAATTATGGAGTGTGGAACCCCATGTAGACGTACAATCTCTTGTATGTACAACCTTATAATCTCATCGTCACTGAATTTCTCCTTGATTGGTAAGAAGTGAACAACATTCGTGAGACTGTCAAAGACAATACAAAGTACATAATTCCCATGAGGTGACCTTGGTAAACCTATCACAAATTCCATAATGACATCATTCCACTTCCACTTGGGAATGGGTAACTATTGCAAAAGTATTGTCGGTTGCTCATGCTCTACCTTCACCTACTGACAGGTGGAACACATCATCACAAAACCACCGATATATCTCTTCATACTGGGCCACCAATACTAACAGTGTAGATATCAACACATCTTGGTGACATCAGGATGAACTGCCAAAACTAAGGAATGACAATACCGCAAAAGATCCTCTTGTATGTCTGCTGACATCCACACAGGCCCATGAAAATTCAATATCTCATCCTCGCCTAGGGTCAATACAGGTATAGGTTCCTCTCCTAACACAATATCCTCTAGAACCAGGACTTCAAAATCTAAAAGTTTCCTCATTCTCAATCGATCAAGTAGAGTAGAGGTAAAAGATATAGAAGAATGAAATGTATTCCCTTGTCTGTCATGAACCTCCACATGAATATCAAAGAATAGAACCATAAGATGCCACTCACTATTGGACTCTTGAACTGGATATATCTTAGTCCTCCTACACAACTCATCAGCCACTACGTTTACATTCCTAGGCATGTAGGTATGCTCAATGTCAAAAGACTGAAGGTACTCAAACCACCTTTGTTGCCTCAAATTCAGGTCACGCGGGTTAAAGATATACTTGAGACTTTTTGTGGACAGTTTTAACCACAAAATTATCTTCTAGAAGGTAATGTCTCAATCAGTGCAAGGCACAAACAACTATTGCCAACTAAAGATTGTTTGTCTTGAAATTCTTATCACATGGCCTCAACTGCTGATACTTGTATGCAATGATGCCTTCCCCCTACATAAGCACTGTTCACAACCCAATTCCTGGCACAACACAGTAAATAGTAAAACTCTTTCCTGGATCTGAAAAAACTAGTATCATTGCTGAAGTCAACCTTCCTTTCATCTCTTGAAAGGCTGACTCACAAGAATCTATCCATGAGTACATTTCACACTTCCTAGTGAGTCCCTTCTGTTGTGCTTCTAATTATGAAATTTTTTGTATAAAATGTATGTAGTAACCATCTAACCCAAGAAAACTATAAACCTCAAAGACGTTCCTCATCTACTCGTAGGAAATTATTGCTCTCACATTCTGTGGGTATACTGATACTCCTGTCTATGTGATACCATGACCCAAGAAGTGAATCTGGTCCCTCTGAATGTGTAATTTTGAGTTCTTAGAATATAACTGATGCTTTATCTTTGTACTCAAAATGATCTCAAGATGAGTAGCATGGTAATGTCATGTTTGAGAGTACACTAAGATATCGCCCATGAAAACGACTAAAAAGGAGACCAAGTATGGATGGAACACTCGGTTCATTAGTTCCATTAAAAATGTAGGTGCATTCGTGAGACTGAACAGCATAACCACATACTCATATAGACTATACCTACTCTGAAAGGATATAAGACGTATATTTGATTGTCTAACACGCAATAGATGATAACCGGATCACAAGTCAATCTTTGAGACCACCCAGGCTCCTCAAAGCTGATCAAAGTGATATTCAATCCTCAGCAAGGGATATCAGTTCTTAACCATCAACTGGTTCATCTTCTGATAATCCACACAAAGTTTGAGGGTACCATCCTCCTTATTTACAAATAGGACTAGCGTACCCGAAGGAGAAGTACTAGGTTAGATGAAACGCTTTTCCTGTATCTTCTCTAACTACTTCTTGAGCTTCTGTAACTCTGGTTTACCCATCCTATAAGAAGGAATGAACACCAATGTTGCTCCTGGAACAAGGTCAATAGAGAAATATACCTCTCTCTACAGTGGTTAACCTGAAAGTTCGTCTGGAAACACATCCCTAAAATGATCCACCACTAGTGTAAATTCCATCTGTGAAGTCCCATGGTCATCCAGATACAAACTATCAATCTGGGCTATAAATCCACCCAACCCATGATGCATGGGTCCATCTCTTCTCTCCTGGACATCCCATTTTACCTTATGTAGAAATAATCTACCCTATGGTGATGTGATACTGGCCCTAAATCTATAGAAATCGAAAACTGCCTGGAAGGGAACTCACCAGTTCATTCTTAGAATGATGTCATAGCCCGTCATCTCTATGAAAAAAAAGGTCCCATAAGAAGTGACACCCACCAACCTCAAGAGGTCACACCTTGCACTAACTTACACTAGCTATACTAATCATCAAAGGAGTTTCTAGTGTCATGATATCAGCAAAAGTAAATATATAGAGCTCAAGGCTCTCCACAACATGCATAGATATAAAGATATGGGAAATCCCAATATCGAAAGAGTAGAATATAAAACTGAGGCAACCAAAATCGTACCTCTAACAGTAGAGGGTCCAGGATCCTGCTCCTATTGGGTCTGCTCTAACTCAAAATCCGGACCTACATCATGGCCCTATGAAGCTATCTATGATCCTTGAGATGCTCCACCATTTGGCTTTCAAAACCCCTAGGTCTGAACACTACGGCCCTGACCTCCACATCAACCTGAATGGCCAAATGAACTCCAATTCCCTGACTGATGATAAACTGGTGGTCCGTCTCTAGTATGAGGAGTCCAAACAGAACCCCTATCACTAAATACTACTGGTAAAAACTATCATAAACACTGAATATGACCCCTCTTGCTGCAATATTGGCACTAAACTATGTCTCTCAGGCCGTGTTTCCTTGTATTCCCGCTCTTCTGGCACTGGTATCATACCACCTGGCTACCTAAAAGAGTATCTCTCCTACTCAGATCTCCATGCATAGACTCACTGCAATGATTCCAACTATCAGATAGAGGAATACAAACTCTAAATGCAGATCCACCCTGGTCATGTAACACCCCATACATATGGTGTGTACTTGAATTATTTCCCCCTACCCGAGTTCCCCTACATGGCTAAACCACATGGTTCTATCAGAACAAAACTACACAACATGTTTATGCCAGAATAGACATGTACCAGAAGAATTTCACTAACCTGTGTCATTAGTCATGCAGCCAGAAACACTGTTGACTCTACACGGCATGTACAACCTAAGTTCCATCCACCTATGTCATTGGTCACACGGATGGATACACGGTCCTTAAAACATGGCGTGTACTCCTTGTACACAGTGTGTTGCACAAAAAACTTATCAACCTCGTGTCTCTACCCACACAGTCAGTCAAATGGTCAAAGACTACACAACATGTACATATAGTGTAACACCCCAAGCTTCTACAGTATGTTTCTCTTTGAATAATGAAATAGCTTTCATTGTACGCAACTTCGAGATTCTAACACTCCGTGTCCAATCAAAGTAGCTGTTATGAATAGTAATTACCACTTTCTGAAATTTTATAAATTTTATCTTTCAAAATGGACTTCATTTCTGGATTCAGAATATTGATATTAGCTTAGGGTGAATTTTTGGTATTTTTCTGATAACTTTCAATTTTTGATGAATAATGAAAAACACTAACTTATAGTTTAAAATAGATTATTTATTTAAAAAATAATTTATTTTATTTAAATTTATTTTATGCAAAAATAGATACATAATATATATATAAGTTCAATGTAATTCATTGGAGTCAGTTTATAATAATTTAAGATATATAAAAATTTTATTGAACTTTTTACCGTCTTCTACCCACCTCTTGGAGCATTTGAAAATTTACATAAATTATAATTTTACCACTTCTATGAGTTTAATTTCAAAAATCCGAGAGACACAGTTGATATCATTATATAAAATTTGGTTCAATAAGATGAAATTTTTTTGGGTGAATAGTAACTTTTTACTTTTATTTACCATGGTTAAAAGTAAATAGGGTAATTAAGGGTAAAAATGATATTATAATTACCCTAACACATGTCCTAATTCTATTGGATAAGTGTAATTCGACCAAAAACAACCATAGGAATAATATATGAACCTTTAGGTCCACTTGTATTATATTAATACATTTATTATTAGTTAATTTAAAGAAGAGTTAAATATGTTAAATTCAAGTTTTCATAACTAAAACATTTTTAATAGAAGGTTATACATAAGTTAAATTCGACTATAAATATTCATTAGAAATATAAAAATATTTCCTACATAATTTAATTTTATTTATAATTGTTAGACATTAAATAATTATGTTTATGTATGACACAATGATGATGCAATAATTACCTTATTAATGAAAGATTAAAATAAATGATGTTATAAATTTCCAAATATATATAATTTGAGACTTTTGATGAATTACACTAATTTTATAGGTTAATATGACATGCTATGATTTATTAAATGAATTTATTTCTTATTAATATAGTTTTTAGGAATTTAAAAAAATCAATTATTAAATAGTCTCAAAATTGACATAAAAGAGTTTTTAAAACAAATATTATATTATTCATTGATATATTATTCCTAAAAATATAAGGTTAGGCCAAAGGACTTATATAATGATAGGTATATCATTAATGAACCACTTGGGATTCTCTTGTCAGTTTATAGTAATTTTATTAACCATATAATATAAAAATACAAAGAGACATGATAAATGTAAAACTATTTAACTAAGAGTTAAACCTAAATGATAAGGTTAATATGGTGACCTAAACCTATCTAAAACCTATTGGTTGAGATGATTTCGACCCATCCCCACCTTATACTCGAAATAAATCAATTTTGATCCATTATAAACCGAATATGAATTTATTAGAAATTAATATTTCACTCTTTTCCTAAGGTGCCCCTCATCCCTCTTATTAAGGGGCACTTCCCCTTCTCTCAAATTCACACCTACAACACCTTTTGGATCGGCCAAACCCTGCCCAAATATCCTATAAACTTCCCTAACTAATCTTAGAGGCCTTCCTTTAGTTATAAATCCAACCTAAGGAGCCCTTTTGATCAAATCAAAAGGAAGAACCCGTAGAAGAGGTAAATATTTCATCACCTCTTTGAAGTTCTTTTCTTCTTCCATTTCTTATTTCTTTGTTGTTTCCATTCTAAAATAATAACTCCAGTATCTTATATATATTGTGGTGTTATTATAAATATGGTACAACCATATTCATTATTCTCTCCATCCTTTGAATGACATGTCACCATACGTGCGTACATACGACATATTGTCTCCACGTCGTGGTGTAGTTGTTATTCAATACATTATTATTTGTATGGGTATAATAATGATTTTTAATTGATGTAAATAATAAATATAACATGATAATTATTACGTATATATGATATAATATCCAATTATATAATATTTTAATTTCAAAAAATGATATTGTCCCTCGTGTGTACGTACGGATTACCGTCTCCACGAACGCGATGAGATTCAATCCCCATCGTATCTATTAAAGACTAATTTTTATTGGATGGTTAAAAATAATGTTTAAAGACATAATATAATTATGTATATATATCAAATATATCATATTCATAACAAACATGTCTTACGTAACCAAGCATATAATGAGAACAAATCAGTTAACACCCAAAACGACGATAATACTAAAATATCATTAACAAAGATAAATTAGAAGATCGTATATGATATCATAATTATGTATATGGTTCTTGTATAATTTTATAACAATGATTTAAACATTATATATTATTTTAACATATCATCGAACAAGGAAAAGTACAGGGTAAGGGTTAATTCTACAATCTCTTTATTATCCGAGGTTGTTCATATGTAATTATCTACTCGGACCTGTTTATCAACCACATCAATGTTTCTTAAAAATTTATTTGAAAACTTTTTTTCTATTTAATAGACAATGTGTTAATGTCATTTATACCCTTATTTGACCTTATATGTTTTTGAAAGGAATCTTTCCGTCATTTTCTAAACAAGGTACTTTTTGACCTTTTCAAAAAGTTTAAGGTAAGAATGTTTTTTTAAAATTATATGGTGGGTGCATCTATTTTCCACCGTTATGACATCGTCAAAGTTTCCCTTACAAGATTATAAGAATATCTTCAAAATAAATGTTTTTTTAAAATTATGTGACTCTAAAATGATTTTAGAATAGAAAGAGATATTTCTCTAAAAAGGTTTTGATTTCATCTATGTCAACATCATTTGATGGATTTTAAGTTTGTTAGATGTTTATTTATTATGATACAAAACATCTATATTGTATTGAAGTTTTTGTGATATGTTTGATTGTGGATGTGTTATTTCATACCATTCATGGTTTATGGATAAAGTATTGACATTTCCTATGCATGTTTTAATATGAATGTTTATGTTAAGTTTAAAACTTTTCATATGAGGAATGCATTGGACTTAGTAATTGATGGGTGGAGCCCACTATAGCTCCTTGATGCATCGGTAGGTCTCATGAGACTAACTAGTGTCTTGGAACAAGGCCTTGACAAAATTTTATTTGTAGTCTTGGCACAAGGCCTTGACTATGTGGTTATCAAGTCTGTCATTATGTATTCAATCCAAAAGAAAGTGGCTATTGATATTGCATGTGATTATTAAACTAGTAGGATATCCATGTGAGTAAGTGAATAGAATTATTTTGATATATATTTCCCATATTAAGATGAATTTTAGGTTGAAAAAGATTTTGTTTTAGTTTTATACATTGCATTAAATGTTTATGCTTATTTATGAATGTTTCCGCTATATTGTTATCCTTAATGAGCATCCGAGCTCTCCCCTTTCTATGTATTATTTTTTCAGGATGTGAATAAGTATATTGTGACTGACCTACAAGTATAGTCTATGGGATCTCAGTGTTGTCTATGGAAACAATGTTGTTGTAGTTTTCCATTTTATGATTTAATGAAAACCTTATGAATGTATCTAGTATTTTCAAGGCAACTAAACTAATCGGTCATTCGAGGCATGATCTTTTGTGATCATGCCAATGTTATGTAATAATGTACCAACTCTAGATAACTGGGGTCAGGGCGTAATAGTTGGTATCGGAGGAAGTTTAGTAAAAACCTTGGAATCTAGATTTAGATAAACTCTGATTAGAGCACATTTCCCTAAGATATACTTTAAGGATTAGTATAGAAGAACTTTCTAGAATTTGGGTAATGTAGAGATTTTGTGAGCTTTCCAAGAAATATGTCCATGTCTAGATATGAGCAGGTATAGGTAGCTCTGGCATAGATGAACCTAGGGGTAAAACCCAAAAACACTGCTTTGAGCTAGACTCGAATGGGAACTGGTGCATGACAATGGGACTTGTTGCACACTTGGTTACGACACTCCTAGGGGATATGCTTAGGGTAATTCTCATTATATTTACAAACCATTATGAAGGATTTATGAGTATATACCTCCTCAAAGAAAACATTTTTATGATTATGGATTATATCCATAAACTATTCAATTTATATTAAGTGCTTTAAAGGTTTGGAATTATGAATTGTTATTCATAAACTGACACAGTGTGTGCCATTGTTTAGAGATGGATCCTAGTAGAAGGAATGAGAAGTCCAGTAATACTCATGATCGAAAGATTAAGGAGGATCATATATTTTATGGTATTAAGACAGTATTGTTAAGGGAAATAGTCTCCCACGTATTCTCATCATATGAAGAAATAGTATCATGTCTCAATAAGATAATTAAAGAATTATCTAAGTCCTATGGCATTGAAGGGAATTAAGAGAAGCAAAGGATGGAAGAGAGAAATATGGATAAAGGGAAGAGGGGAAAGAAGGATTTTTCCCATTTCTGATAACTGTGGGAAGAAACACCCTGGAACTTGCCTAAAGGTAATGGGAGTTTTTTATAATTATGCAGGAAAAGGACACCAAGTACATGACTGTAAGGGTAAGAAAAAGGTTTCAAATTTACAATGCTTAATCTGCAAGGAGTTGGGACACTACGCCAACCAATGTCCAAATCATTATAGTACACCCCAAATAATGATATTGGATAATAATCAAGTAATTATACTACCATATATGAAGAGGAATGATTAGTGTTCTTATGTAGTTATTAAAGAATTATGTCATTTCAGTGTTGTATCGATGATGTACCAGTTATATGAATTATGAAAATAAATAAGGATTGTACTGTAGTACTATTTCATTAAGGATTTCAGATTATATGGTACTATAAAAAGTGGCTCAACAACAAGTTAAACATTTTGGAGAATACATGGTTGGAGGAAAGATAAACCTTAATATGGTCCTGATACAAAGATGTTAATTTTGGAATAAGAGATGGTTGATTTGGATAAATTCTTTTCGATATTCTTGACTAATTTGAAACTAATTAATTTCCTGTTTATTCCATCTTTGATGGAGTATACAACATTTCTAGATATAAGAAGTATATCCAGTATTCTATAAGGAATAAGGGAGAATGAATGTAATCAATAAGGTTTTATGGTAATTTAGGGTATTACCGTGTTTTAAAAAAATACATGATAAATGTATTCACATGTTATTATCTGGAAAAAAGGATCATCATTGTGTTTACATTCCTTATAAATTTTGGATTGTGAGTTTGGATAAATTAATTTGGATAATTATAAAGGTTGGAATCGATTAATTTTGACATTGGATACTATTGTTAAGGTTAAATCATTTCTTGAGATTATTTTTTGATTATCATAAAAAGGATATCCTGGAGTTCGGGTGACAACCCGTCACGTCCAACAAGTCCACGAGACTTGAACCCGCAACCGAAGGGCGATAAGGGTGCATCCCCTACTGCTAGCCCATGTAATTTCCTAGTTTGTATAATGTAGATTTTTTATAAAATAGTCTGACAAATGAATATAAATTCATTTTTTTAAACCCTATACGATTAGGATAAATAGAATATTTTTGAATTCTATTATCTTTTGGAGTGAAAGATGAGTTAGTGGTAGAAATTTATTAAAGGATTAATCTATACATAAAAAGTATGTATATATATTTATGTTCTTAGTCAATCTCATTAATAAATTCCTCATATTTATGAAAATAATCTTAAAACAAAAACGTTGTCCGTTTAGTTTTCCTACTGGGGAATCAAATACCATTTAACCCATCACAATTTTATGGTTTTCAAATCGTTTACTTTATCCCAATAATATTCTCTATCACTCTCTATCAAAAAATTATGGTTAGTTTTCTCTTATATATCCATGTTTTCCTACGTTGAACCCTAGTATGTGTTATTTTCGGTAACCCTCATAATTACATTTCTTTATTTTAAAATAGAGCCCCATTAATCCATTTTTTGATGTGGGATTTCAGCTAAGATATTTTGAAATGTCAATCCCCTAGTTTTCAATCATGAGATTAAATTGTGAGGATGAAATTTATTGAATGGGGAAAGAATGTAACACCCCAACCTTCCACTGTACGTTTCCCTTTGAATAATGAAACATCTTGCATTGTATACAACATCAAGATTCTAACACACCGTGACCAATCAAAGTAGCCGTTATGAATAATAATACCCAATTTTTTAAATTTTTTAAATTTTAGCTTTCAAAATGGACTTCATTTTTGGATTAAAATATCAAAATTAGATTAGGGTGAATTTTTTGTATTTTTCTGAAAATAATCACTTCTTGAGAATAGTTAAAAACACTGAGTTATAGTTTAAAACCAAATTTCTATCTAAATAATTATTTATTGTATTTAAATTTATTTTAGTTCAAAATAGATAAATAATACCTATATATGTTAAATGTAATTCATTGGAGTCAGTTTATAATAATTTTATATATATAATAATTTTATTAAACTTTTTACCGTCTTCTACCCACCTCATAAGAGCATTTTTAAATTTAAATAAAACTTAATTTTACCACTTTTGTGAGTTGAATTTCAAAAATCCTAGAGACACTATTGATATAAGTATGTAAAATGTGGTTCAATGAGATGAAAACAATTATTGGTGGATAGTAACTTTTTACTTTTATTTACAACGATTAAAAGTAAATAGGGTAATTAATTGTAAAATGATATTATAATTTATAAGGCCCCAGCCTTAAACCTTACTTAATCTTGAGTTATTAAAAGATTACACATTGAGGATCTTTTCAGGTTTAGAGTTTTTGAGAATTAGATCATAAAACTTGCATTACATTCCACATTTAAACAAAGTGGTTACATAAAAGATAGTATTCATTTTTTCCCTCAACGGAAACATATTTAAAAATAAAGCATGGATTCTTTCTTGACACTTCCTTGACACTATCATCATATCATGTACCTTTCCCTTGACCTGTGAAAAACATTTCAAAAAAACTTGGGATGAGCATAAAAATCTTAGTAAGGGTTATAAAAATATGTAAACGAAACATGAGTTCATATATACATAAGAATGAAATCATACTTTACCCATAAAACATAAGCACTTTAACATACCTCATCAAATAATGAATAAATCATAGAAATCATAATACATTAAGGTAACTTGAGGCATTCATAACATTCTTACGTAGGGAGTAACCCTCTTGGTTATGTTTGGAATACGCATCACAGTATATTCCCTAAATCTCTTTGGAGAAACCTTAACTTTTCACTCCTTCGCGTTACCCAATGCATTGGAGAGCTATATCGGGCTCACCTGCCCTTAGTTTATCACGGAACCACCTGTTTTCATAACAATACCCAAGAACCATAACATAAACGTATCACATAAAACATGCATAAAGGAAACAAAACATTTCCACATTTCAATCACAATATAACATTTTAGTATATTAAAATAATGAATCTATTCAAAAAGAAACCATTTCCAAAACCATTTAAAACATTTAATAAAGAGATTTTTGAATGAAAGTGTCTCATACCACCTTTACGCTTTTAAAATTTTAAACCATTAATATCCATATAAATAAATCCTTAAAACCATTTTGAAAACATGGATGTCAATAAGAACAAATAATTAAAACATTTAAAGCGATATTTTGGTTAAAGGGGTTCTACCAAAATTAGAGACGCTTGAATACAATAATTGAGGAATAACATTTAGTCAGAACTTTATAATATCATGAGCATAAATGGATTCATGATATAATACTCCAAAGGACAGTATATACACCATATAAGAGTGAATAGGTGCATAACAAAAATGAAGTCTCGATAGAAATGTCAAATGTGATGAATTCCCTTATAAAGAAGGTATCCTTAAATTAAGGATAATTCAATCTCAAAATTATGTGTGACAAACATAAATACACCCAATATAAGTGGATATTAAGTGTAAAACAATAAAAGGTAATTCACATATATTCAAAATATGACATATTCAATAACTACATGTTGAACCCAAAGAAATTGAAATTGGGTTAAAAAGTTCCCTTGGTAAAATTCGACAGCCTAACGGCATCACTTCAAAATTCAGAAAATGAGTTGATGAGAGATAAAAAGGGCATCTCATCACTTGGACATAAAATTTAAATCCATAAGGATATAAAAGAACATATCCCAACATAATAGTATTTGAATTAAAAGACATAACAAAAGAAGTCTTTTAAAAAGAGGAGGGTGAAAGGTCCCCTTGCCGAGTTGGGTAACTTTCGAAACGTACACCTCATGGAAGAAGGGTCATACAATGAAGATGTGAATACCCATAAATGAAATTATACTACACAAAGTGTATAATAATGGGCAGTACATACACCACTCAAAGGAAATTGTGGCAAATGTAGCATAAATCTCACGGGAATAAAAGTGAGATGAAAACCCCCATACGAAAACTCGGCAGCCTAATGGCGCCACTTAAAACTTCCAAAAAGGATTGATGAGAGGAAATAGGGTCTCTCATTATATGAACATAAAAATTACAGTAAGAGTAATATAAAATAATATCCCAATCACAAGAAATATGAGCTTAAAAGGAATGACATAAAAGAGTGTACTTAAAAAGAAAGAGAGGAGTAGGATCCCTTACCTCGGGTCCGACTTGACTCGATCATTCTTTAATCTCCTGAATAATAAACTTGAGTTAATTTATACTTCCTTAAAAACCTTTTTCAAGTTCATTATTCCTTTTATATCACTTATTACCATGTCATAGACATTATGTAATCATTTAAGTTAATAATGTTTGTTTTGTCGATACTTGGTTCTTAAGTCGAAAGTGGACTTCTTACAATTACATGTTTTTCGTGTGGTCAAAGGTTAATTATATCCATAATTTTATTCATGATGTATATATCATATATATCATATATATCCAGTATATTCATGCATTTATAATATTACATAACATTTAGAGTTAAGAAATGAAATGCACCGTTCATGGAGACGGTAAGCCGTACGTACGCATGAACGCTACTTCCATTTCTATTTCATATTTAATGGAATTAAAATATAATGATACATAATAGTATTTTAATTCCAGTATGGTATCATATATAATATCATTAAATATATCCTTTATACGTACCACATATGGTATTAACGAATCAAATCACTTTGAGGGGGCGGTAGTCCGCACTTCCTTAAATGAAGATATCGCGTTTACCCATAATGGAAACCATAAAGGTATGCCATAAATGAAAAATACAGAAGCTTAAGTAAAACATAAACATATTAGATATCATATATAAATATAGTGTCATCTTAATGGCCACCTTTGAAGGTGTTATATCAGTGTTGAACAATCATCGTTTCGTGATGCATAAAATCGCCATCCACAGAAACAGTATGTTCTTTAACCATTTGATGTAGGTGTGTGTAAGTGTAGCTCGAATGATTCTTATAACAACATCTTAGTATATTGAAGATACTGGAGTTGTTACAAAATAAATGAATAAAAAGATTTTAGGGGGTTAGAGAAGCAAAATAAATCAAAAGAACACAAGTGAAGACATTACCTTAAAATCGGGTAACTCCCTTTGGTTTGAGATCAAAGGATTCCTTGGGAAGACATCTGCCCAAAGTGAGGCTTCAAGGAGTAATAGAGGGAAGTTGAGAGACAAAGTGGGAAGGGTTTGGCCGAGCCAAAGGCTTTGGGAGTGTGGGTAAGGAGGTAGAGGTGGGGGCCTTTTATAAGAGGAGAGAAGGGGCACTTTTGGAAAGTAAAGAAATGTTACTTTATTTGAAAATGAGTTTCGGATTTAAAGGATCCCACATTGATATAATTTGAGGATAAGGTGATAAGGTTTCGAAATCCACCCATCCAATTGGTTTTGGACATGTTTAGGTCTTAGATTTTACATTATCTTTCCATTTTATTTAAATCGTTAAATAATGAGGTCATTGCTGCATCATCATGATGTCATAAATAATTTAATTTATTTAATGTCTAAAAATTATAAAAAAATACTATGATGTAGGAAATATTTTTAGCTTTCCATTGATTATTTATAGTCAAAAATCTGACTTGTATAACCCCATGTAAAAATTATTTTAGTAAAACATTTCATGTTTGTGTCATTTTTACTTTAACATTAAATAAAAAGTTATTTATGTCATTTCCCAACCAAAGTGGCTCCATGGGGTCCCCAAGTTGACCCATGGATTGTCTTGGTCGGCCATGACTCATCCAATGAGGTTAGGACATGTGTCTATGTCATTTCATTTTATTAAAACATTATTCTTACCTTAAACTACACTAATTACCTCTAATCGCGATTAAAAACTTAATAAGTTACTATTCACAAAAAATTATTTTAATCTCATTGAACCAAATTTTACTTATTAATGACAACCATGTATGCCAGATTTTTGAAATTCAACACACAATGATGGAAAAATTTCATTTAAATGGAAAATCAGTTTTTATAAGTACCACTTAGTGGTTTCACTATTCATCAATAATTGAAGTTTTTCAGAAAAATACCAAAAATTCACCCTAAGCTATATTTGATATTCCAAATTAAAAAATGGAAGTATATTTTTAAAAATTCAAAACATATAAGTCACATTAATTAATTTAATAATTAATTCCCATTGTCATGGCAAATAGCGTGTTTTTATGAAACAATAAGTATCAAAAGATTGACACTAGTTTAAGTCTGATTTCAAAGTGAAATTAATTCCAACGACCACCATTCGATTTAATGGTAAAAATATATTCTTATTTCACTTTAAAACCAATTCAAAAGATAATATAATCATATAAATAAATTAGATTAAAAAGAGGTTTTGAATTAAAATACAACATTTTACACTATTCATAAAAAAATGAACTTTATCGGAAAAATACCAAAAATTAACCCAAGGTAAATTTCAATGTCCCAATCATAAATAATATGTTTATTTTGAAAAATAGAGCTTATAAAATTTTCAAAAAGTGGATTTAAAAGCGGTTCGCCATCAAAAGGCGGTTAACTACTATTGTGAAAAGTAAAAATATTTGACAAACATATATAATCATTTTGTAGTTAGTTCTGTTCATTCCCGCCATTACAACGGCTAGGAGTTAACTACTATTTAAAATAATATTATTTTATTATTAGAGTGCAACATAAGATTCCCAAGAAACTCGTTGTTGCGTGTTGGGTACGCCATCGAGCATAGAATCCCCTTTAAAGTCATATTAATATTTTATTCACAAATATGGATAAATATAAAGATGTCATATTCTTTATTTACCTAGGGTGTTACATAATTACCCTAACACGTGTCCTAATTCTATTTAATAAGCTTAATTCGACCAAAAATAACCTAAGTAATAAAATATGATCCTTTAGGTCCACTTGGATTAAATTAATACATTTATTATTATTTAATTTAAAGAAGAGTTAAAAGTGTCAAATTCAAGTTTTCATAACTAAGACATTTTTAATATAGGTTTATACATAAGACAAATTCGTCTATAAATATTAATTACAAAGATACAAAGATTTAATACATAATTTAATTTTATCTATAATTTTTATACATTCAATAATTAAATTTATATATGACACAATGATGATGCAGTAATTAACTTATTAATGAGAGATTAAAATAAATGATGTTATAAATATCCAAATAAATATAATTTGAGACTTTTAATGAATTAGAATAATTTTATAGGTTAATGTGACTTGTTAAGATTGATTAAATGAATTTATTTTTAAATAATAAAGTTGTTAGGACTTTAAAAAAAATTAATTATTAAATAGTGTAAAACTTTACATAAAAGCTTTTTTAAAAAAAAGCTTATATTTTTAATTTATATAGTTTTCCTAAAAATATACGGTTCAGACAAAGGACATATATAATTATAGGTATATCATTAATGAGCCACATGGGGTTCTATTGGTAGTTTATACTAAGTTTATTAAACATATAATATAAATATACAAAGAGACATGGTAAATATCAAACTCTTTAACTAAGAGTTAAATCTAAATGATAAGGTTAATATGGTGACATAAACCTATCTAAAACCTATAGGTTGAGAGGCTTTATACCCATACCTACCTTATACTCGAAATAAATCAATTTGGAGCCATTATAAACCCAATATGAATTTATTATAAAATAATATTTCGCTATTTTCCTAAGGTTCCCCTCACCCCTCTTATAAAAGGGAACTTCCCTTTTCTCAAATTCACACCTTCAAAGCCTTTTGGATCGGACAAACCATTCCCAAATATCCTATCAACTTTTCTAAATTCATTTTAGAGGCCTTTCTTCAGTTAGAAATCCAACCTAAGGAGCCCTTTTGATCAAATCAAAAGAAATTACCCGAAGAAGAGGTAAATATTTCATCATCTCTTTCAGGTTCTTTTCTTCTTCCACTTCTTCTTTCTTTGTAGTTTCCATTATAAAATAATAACTCCAGTATATTCTATATACTATGATGTTATTAGAAATATGGAACAGTTATATTCATTATTCTATCCATCCTTTGAATGACATGTCACCATACGTGCGTACGTACGGCTTACCGTCTCCACGTCGTGTTGTAGTTGTTATTCAATACATTATTATTTGGATGAGTATAATAATGATGAATAATTGATTTAAATAATAAATATAACTTTTTAATTATTCTGTATATATGATATAGCATCCAATTATATAATATTTTAATACCAAAATAATGATATTGTTGCTTGTGCGTACGTACGTATTACCGTCTCCATGAATGCGATGAGATTCATTCTCCATCGTATCCATTCAAGACTATTTTTAATTTTATGGTTAAAAATAATGTTTAAAGACATAATAAAATTCTTTATATACATAAAATATATCCTATTCAGAACAAACATTCCTTACATGACAAATCATATAAGGAGAATGAATCGGTTAAATGAAAAGTACAAGGTAAGGGTTTATTCTACAATCTCTTCATTATCTGAGGTTGTTCATATGTAATTATCTACTAGGACCTCTTTATCATCCACATCCATGTTTCTTAAAAATGTCCTTCAAAAAAAATTAGAAAATTGATGACATGAACTAGTTTCCCAGATCATTTCATCAAAGGAATTTATTAAATTAAAAGTTGCAATACAAAACATGAGGAGTAATGTGATTACTCCAGCAGGGAATTAAGGGGGGTACAAGGAAACTCAAACAAACAAAAACCAGTACCCCATATTAGCTCCTTCAAAATGTAGAGGGATCTTCCATCTAAGATCATCTATCAAGGATCTTCACTTCAAGGGAAGCTAGACCAATCCAGAAAATATGGATGATAGACTCGGTATAAATAAAGATCCAACACATAGCAGCAGCTCCATCCAAATAAGTTCCATGAAAAACAGGACATGAATCAAATAATCAAGGCAGGCAGAAACTAACAGTAACTGTAACAGTAACTATAAACTAAGAAGCAGGTTGCAGTTTGATGTAGTTAAAAGAAAGCGGTCTGAGGTAGATAAAGATGGAAATAGAAACAGTCCTCTAACCAAAAGTGCCAAACTTCAAGACACTACAATCAGGTTACAGCAAATAGAGGGTAGAAAATTCTTGGTTGTAGTCTAGGTTCCAAAGTCAGACTCCAAGAAAAATCCAAGAAGTCATCCAAGACTTAAGTTATCAGCATTCATCTTACATAGTGATGAAACAAACAAGCTGAAACGAATAGACGGGTTGGATTAACTCCATTCCTATTCAGATGCAACATCTTCAAGTCAGAAACACCCCGATTGGAGGAATTCCATTGCATGCTTCTTTGTGACAGCAGAAGATAGTGATTAACCAGAGAATCTACAAATGATAGCCACTAAACAAATCCCCATCCAAGAAGAATTATCCAGAAGAGATAAACAGACCAGAAAATGAGAATGCATCATACAAATTGCTTGGTTAATAACCCAAAAAAAATTATTATTTAATAGACAATGGGTTAAATCATTTATACACTTATTTTACCTTATAATTTTTTGAAAGTAATCTTTCTGTTGTTTTCCAAACATGGTACTTTTTGACCTTTTCGACAAATTTATGGTAAGAATGTTTTTTTTAACTTATACGATGGGTGCGGCTATTTTCCGCCATTATAACATCATCGAGGTTTCCCTTACAAGATTATAAGAATATCTTTAAAATAAATGTTTTCTTTATAATTATGTGACTCTTAAATGATTTTAAATAGAAAGAGATATTTCCCTAAAAAGGTTTTGATTTCGTCTATGTCAACATCCATTGATGGGTTTTATGTTTGTTTGAAGTTGATTTATGATGATAAAAAACATCCATATTTTATTGAAGGTTTTGTGATATGTTTGATTGTGGATGTGTTATTTCATACCATTAATGGTTTATGGATAAAATATTAACATTTTGTATTCTAGTTTTAATACGAATGTTTATGTTAAGTTTAAACCTTTTCATATGAGGAATGCATTGGAATTAATAAGTGAAGGGTGGAGCCTGCTATAGCTCTTAGATGCATCGGTAGGTCTCATGAGATAAAAGAGTGTCTTTGCACAAGGTCTTGTCAGAATCATATTTTTATTCTTGGCACAATACCTTGACTATGTGGTTATGAAGTCTGGCATTATGCATTCCATCATTATGAAAGTGGCTATTGATATTGCATGTGATTATTCAACTAGTGGAATATCCATGTGAGTAAATAAATGGAATTATTTTGCTTTTTATTTTCCATATTAAGATGAAGTTTATGTTGAAAAGGATTTTGTTTTAGTTTTATACATTTCCTTAAATGTTTATTCTTATTTATGAAAGTTTCAGCTATATTGTTTTCCTTACTGAGCATCTGAGCTCACACCTTTCTATGTTTTATTTTTCCAGGATTTGAAGAAGTATATTGTGACTAACCTACCGGGATAGTCTATGGGATCTCAGTGTTTCTATGGATATAATGTTGTTGTAGTTTTCCATTTTATGATGTAATGTAAACCTTATGAATGTATGTAGTACTTCCAAGGCTACTAAACTAATCAGTATTTCGAGACTTGATCTTTTGTGATCATTCCAATGTTATGTAATAATTTACCAACTCTTGGTAACTAGGGTCGGGGAATTACATACAGTACACGATGTGTAATAAAGTAAATTTGTTCCTTCCAAAAAAGAAGCTTACATGGAGTGTATTCATCATTACACATCGTGTATTCTTGGTTTTTATAGATAGTAAGCCTTATAAACTACTCTATAACCCTATACAAACAATAAACCAAACATTAAAGTGCCAAATTATGATCCTTGGGGGCCCATACTCCCCATGAATCAAAGCTTGGCATTATATTCATGTATATCCAAAAGTATAACAGTGAAATCAATCACATGATCCACAAAATTCCAGTCCACAAGGGCCCATAACTCTTCAGGGACCAAAGTTTGGTACCCATATAAATGAAACATTAAATTTTCAATAACCCTATCAAAATAGAAGTTATTATATCATGACATTTATCACAACAGTATTCATATCTAGCACAACATCTATCACAAAAAATGCAATTAGGAATGCACCCTTAATGGCATGACAAGAATGCATGACATGTGATCTCTAGAAAGTTCCTATATAATGCATGAGATGGAATAACCTCATCTCATCATGTTGCAATAGAAATAGAACCTCAATAATATCAACGATTATAGAAAAAACATGTGAATCACCCAATGGTGAAATCAAATCAACTATAATTATTCTAAAACCATAAAAATTGCAATTTTCGAGGTAAATAGGATTTTCCCTATACACGGGTCAGCTACTCATGGGCACAACATATTACCAACAACCTATTCCTTAATATCCCTTTCTATATGTTCTAAATAGTAAGTCAAAAAATAAAAGAATTCCTATCATACGAATTTGTAACATCCCTGTGTTAGGTGCTGCCCAAAGGTGCCCTGTACCCAGTTGATCAAATGGCCTTAAGAGAATTTCCATGAACTCTAGAGGCTCCCGACTAGCAGTGAGGGCCTTGGGTGTGATAGTGGGGAACTATTCCCTCATTGGAAGAGTACTATAATGGAATAACAATAATATACAACAGTGGAAGCAGTAATACCATACAATAAGAAAATAGTGGAAGACTGAAAGTACATAAACAACTAGAGAATATATGTAAATGACGCATGTCACATATGTCTAGGAATGTATCCAAACATGTCACAATGCTATAAATACAGTACTAAACCAAAGTAAAAAAATAAAATAAGTAAACTCTAAGAGCATCAAAAGCCTCATCTTGGTCCCATGTTATCCAGATCCACAACCATCAAATACCTGAAGTAGAAGGGTGCTTGTCATTATCTATACCTACAACAATATAATATTTTTGGGAACGAAATAATGAACCAAACATGGTGTGAGATTAATCCTAGTAGGAAACTAGCCAAAGATCAGTGCCTAACTATCAGTGAATATATATAGCAAGAAAAATGAAAATTGAAGTAATAAACAATGAAGTAATAAAAATTAAATAGTCCTACAGTTGGAAACTACACTGATTTAAATTTATTAATTATTCAACCAATCATTCACAAGAAACCCTCTGGGAATGTTCTCACAGTCTAACCCCTCTGGTCTTACAAAGACAAATACTCTCTGAGGAAGCACACACGGTCAATTCCACCTATGGTCTTTTAATGATAACTACATACTCTATAAGGAAGCACTCAACGTCCATTCCCCCTATGGTATCATAACGGTATACTATAGACACTCTAAGGGAGAAATCACCATCCACCCCCCTATGGTCTCGCAATGTAAAAGTATAACAGACACTCTGGGGAAGCCCTCAATGTCAATTCCCCCTATGGTCAAACTACGCTAGGTTCTCATAGCCCTCTGTAATAAAATCGTACACAAATGATATCCATCTACCAAATTAATATCATCTACTACAATGATAAACATCTATAATGCATATCATAAGTATGTCATTTAATATCAACTCTATCATAATAGCACTAGGCATGGAAATAAAATAGCATAACAGGCAATTATAGACCTAATGAATAATAGAAAACCAACATGGGAATCGCATTAATAAACAAGGTAGTAAAATTAAATCATAATCAAAACCCATTATCAAGAAAAAAACATATCAGGCATCAAACAGGGTTAAATCTACAAAACACGTAATTTCTAAAACTGGGGTATTCGGCATTTTTTGTACATATAATCTAAATACAACTTTGGAAAGGAAAAAACCACCTTCCTTGACATTGTATGATCGATATAGTTGAACTTTAACCATTTAATTGGCCTAGAAAATCATATATATACAAAAATAAAAAAAATTCTCATCCTCAAATATCTCAAAAAAGAAGAAAATTTTGAGTATAGGCTCTAGAAGAAGGAATAACTCACGAAGGGGATTCCAATGCAACATATGGTGTTTGATTCATAGAACAGATGAAGGATCTGATACTTGAAGAAGAATCGTCACTCTCGGTCGCTCCTAGTCGATACAGGGTTAGAAGAAGAAACTTATGGTAATTAGTGCGACCCTGGTCCGATTTAACAAATAAAAAAAGTACATGGCTGGTTCATTTAATGTACACTAGTTCACCTCACACGACCATGTACTTGCCTGTTACACAAGCAGTACATGGCTACCTGCTATAATCAGGTACATGGAATGTACTCTTAAGTACATGACATATACTTGTGAATTATCCAAATTCTCCCCTTTTTCTAAAAAATTCATGAAATCAAGATCCATAGCTGAAATGAAGATCTGGGTTTTGACATGTGGGAGGGGTACATTGTAACCTTTGTTTTTTTTTAGAAATAAAATGCATGTTTTCTCTCTCTATTCATCTATTTTAGTGGTCAGTAAACTAAGAAAAGTTGTATCAGAGGTATTTCTAGTGTAACAGAAGTTAGTAGTTGAGTTTTTCCAGTGACTGAAAAATTCATGTTTCTCAGAATCTTGTTTTGAAGGAAGATTTTTTAATTTTTGTGGTGAGACAATATCAACAGTGCAAAATGGTGTCACAAAAAGATCTAAAACGAGCTTCCTTGGCTTTTTCAAACTTTGACCAAACTTTAGGTGCTATAGTACCCCATTACTAGAGAAGTAGGTACTATTCCAGTGCTGGAAAATTTTACAGGGAAATTATTGTAGCTGCTCTATCATTCCATGTCAGCACCGTGTTATCGAATGATCTCAGTCGTTGATATTATTTTAATCATATCTTAATCAATCGTTGTTCAATATCGATGATCCAGGAGTTGATTGCACTATGTTATACCGTTATGGATGCAAATGTGAGCTCTATTTTTCTAGATTCTACACCAATTTTTTCATAATTGAAATTCCATGGAGGGACCATCCATGGGAGGTGGTTAAGGGGCCTGAAATAGATTCCCAAGCCAATATAGGTCAATAGATGGAAGGAGAACACCATACAAATGCTATCATTGTGGCATGATGGGTCACATTAAGAATAACTATCGAAGGATTATATAAGAAAAGGGTCAAAGTATCAACTGAAAACATGGTAATGGAGACGTACACATGGTAATATTCAGAGAAATCACACTTTACTCCAAAGACGAAGAAGAGACATGCCTTTATACATCAGACCAAGCCATAGAATGGGTAGATGATACTACATAATCATACCACGTCACTCTGTATCAAAATAATATCTTAACTTATTGAGCTAGTGACTTTGGTGCAGTAAAGTTGGGAAATACCAATTTGGTGGAGATTTTTGGCATGAGTGATATCCAAGTCAAGATGAACATTGTATACACAATAACCCTAAATGATTTTTGTCATGTTCCAATCCATTGACCCAGCCTATTATGTGGTATAGAATTTTATTGTCAAGGGTATGCCAACATATTCAGAATGGAGCATGGAAGATTTTAAAAGGATCCATATTCTTTGCTCGAGGACACATATGCGGTACGTTGTACGAAAAATCATGTGAAGATATGTGCAGATAGACTCAATACAGTGGAAGGAGATACGTCATCCAATATGTGGCATATGATACTCAACCACATGAGTGAAAGAGGGTTATCTACCTTGATGAAGAATATGTACATAAGTATTGTCAAATACTCATCAATTGATCCTTTTAAATATTGCCTATATGGGAAGAAACATAGAGTCTCATTCAATATTTCTTCATCAAGGAAATAAAAGTTGTTTGATCTCATGCATTCTAATATATTCAGAACCATGGAGGTGGATTCAATGGGAGGTAAAAAATATTTCATATACTCTATTGATGATGTATCTCAAATGGTGTGGGTATTAATAATGTGGAAGAAGGACCAAATATTAGACTACTCCAAGATGTTCCATGCCATGGTGGAGTGTGAAACTAGAAGGAAGATGAAGTGTCTTCTTTATGAAAATAGAGGAGAGTACACATCTAGGGAATTTGATTCTCATTACAGGAGTAAGGTCATCCGGAATGAGAGGATGATCCCACACACCCCACAACATAACGAAGTTTTAGAAAGGATGAACAGAACCATCATAGAGAAGGTCATAAGCATGATGAGTTTCGCTAAGATCCATAATCCATTTTGGGGAGAATCTGTTAAGGTTTCATGATACCTCATCAACAAGTCACCATTGGTCCCAATGAATTTTGAGATCACACATAAGAGATCGTCTACTAAACATAACTCTTAATTTCATTAACATGTATTTGGATGTTTAACATTTTCACTTGTATCCAACGATCTCATGCCAAATCTTGAAATGAGTTCTAATCCATTCATCTTCATTGACTATGTAAATGAGGAGTTTAGATAAAATCATTGGGACTTGAAGGAGAAGAAGGTGATCAGAATTATAAATTTCGTGTTCCATGAGAACTAGAGGACTGAGGACATTCAAGATCCTTGAATGTATCAAAGGGAAATTGTTAAGGACTCAATCCATGATCAAACACACATACCATAACAACCTTTCAATGAATATGAAGTGGTTCAAGAAGTCTCATCAATAGTAGAACAGGTGGCAGTGGAAGAGGATATTAACCAGGGAGAGACTCAGTCCTCTTTATAAGAATTTTCAGTATCATTATATGGGATTGGTTATGACATGCCTCTTGAACTAATATTTCATAGGTATGAAGATATTCTCAAGGAAGTATTTTATCAAAAAAATATTAATAGTTAGATTACCTATTTCTAAATAATGAGGGGGATCCAGAAGGATACTAGGAAGTAGTGTATCATCCTAAAAAACTGAAAGTGGTTTCATCCAATGAAGGTTGAGATGGAGTCATTGACGAAGAACCAAACATATGATTTGGTAGAAATACCCAAAGGTAATAAGGCACTAACCAACAAATGGGTGTTCATGATGATGAAGGGTGGTATCAAAAAGGAGGTCAAGAACAAATCTCAGTTAGTTGTCAAGATATTTATTAAGAATAAATGTGTTGACTTTGATGAGATATTTTCACTCTTCATGAAGATAGATTCAATTAGAGTTATTTTTGGATTGGTAGCTAGCTTGGACTTTGAGCTTAAAGAGATGGATGTGAAGACAACATTTCTTCATGGTGTCCTCTCTGAGGAGATCTATATGAAGAAGCTTGAAGGTTTCAAGGTTTACAAAAAAGAAAACTCATCATCAAATTGAAGAAGGGCTTTTACAAACTGAAACAGGATCCCATACAGTGGTACAAGAAGTTTGAATCATTCATGGTGAGTCATGGATACAAGAGGACATAGTCAGACTGGTGTTTTTACATCCAGATATTTCAATATAGTAACTTATTTTCTCTTATACTTTATGTTGATGACATGTTGATCATTAGGAAGGATGCAGGGAAGATCAGCGAGTTGAAGAAGGAGTTGTCCACGTCTTTTGATATGAAGGACTTGGGAGAAGCTCAATAGATTTTGGGGATGAAAATTATTTGTGAAATAAATAGGAATCTCTTATGGCTATATCATGATAAGTATGTTTAATCTGTTATGAAACATTTCAAGATGGACAAAGCCAAACCTGTGGGAATTCCTCCTCCTGATGTTTTGAAGTTGAGTAAGAGTTCATTCCCATCATCCAAGGAAGAAATTGAGGTGATGGAGAAGATATCATATGCCTTAGTAGTTGGAAGCTTGATGTATGTTATGGTGAGTACAAGACCTAACATTTCCCATACAGTGTAAATCATGAGATGATTTATCTTCAATCCTAGAAAGCAACACTAGGATGCAGTCAAATGGATTATGAGGTATCTTAAAGGTACTTTAAATATATGTTTGTGCTATGGGGGAGACGAACATATCTTAGAGGGATATAGATATGAATATATGGCCAGAGTTCCTAATAGTAGGAATTACAAATTATGATACTTTGATAATTTTTTAGGAGTAATTGTATCATGGTAGTCAAGGTTGCAGAAGTGTGTTTCTTTATCCATGACAGAAGAAGAGTGCATTACTACTTAGGAAGCTGCTAAGGAGATGATATGGATAAATATTTTTCTCAAATACATTATATTTATCTAGAATGATTAAAAGGTTCATTTAGATAGTCAATGTGATTTTTACTTGAGCTTAAAATCCAGGTACCATTCCCGAATGAAGCACATCGACATTCTCTATCACTGGATACGTGAAGTGATGGATCGATAGCTGCTAAAACTTGTGAAGATCCGAAGAATGGAGAACCCAAAGGATATTTTGAAAATCGTGTTTTATCTAGAGAAGATAGACTGTTTCATATTCTCCAGTAAATTTTAGCTAGAGTGGGTGAATTGATGGAGATTGTTTTTCCAACTACTCCACACCATTGTTGTCAGAGGTGGATGGTGCACCAACCCCACCTAATAGCATGGTAAGTGGCAGCCATGGGAGAATTCCATTGTAGGTGGCAACCATGGGAGAAGTCTTTTCGTTGGTGGGGGATTGGGGGGAGTTTTTTCAAACTTTTAACCTGCCACCATGCCTATTTTAGGAGGGCTAGGGGAGCTTCCTTCATCGTTAGTTGAGCCAATAGAGCTCTTCTCTCCAAGAGAGACTTGAGATATCCTTGTATGAGTATGAAAGGGAGGTGTGGGAGGGGTACATTGTAAACATTGTTTATATGAAATAAAAGGAAAATTTTATCCCTCCATTAAAATCTATTAGTGGTCAATGAACAACAACATACTATTAGTCTTTCTATGTCCAGGGGTGTGATGTTATCGTCAGCTATAACCAAGTCGTACCGTCATGTTCCACCATCCCATACGATAGTCGATCCCTCCCACCGTTGCATGATACTACTTGGGGTGCCTCATCAAAATTTGATTACATTATCCACAACATATTCCTAATACCATTTCATGCCTCTGTTACATCCAATCTTTGTTCCCTACTACTTTTGGAGTCAGTACCGACAACCACAATTGTCGTCTTATACCGCCAGTTGCAACCATTCTCTCAAACTACCAAGTATATATCTACTAAAACATGGCACATTTCTACCACCACCATCACACATACCGCTAAATTAAATGTATAAGGAATTCATGAATTATCATTGTATCTCGGGATCCTCCAAAACACTATACTCTCCCTCAATGGGGCTTGATCAGACCACTATGAAGACCTGATAATGATGATAAAGGAAACTACCACTAAAAAACCATGGGAAATGAGTTGAAATAGAAACATCTTGAAACCCATGTTGATATACCATATGTGAAATAAATTCATGAATAAGGGGGAGATCAAATAAGAAACTACCAATCCCTATGCATGGTTGGAATAGGGATTCCAAAACCTAACACATTAGAAGAATTCATACACAAAAGGGGAATAAAACATGAGATGATAATTATTACATAGGATGTAATAGTTATGAATTTAATATGCAAATGATTTATATTAAATTGGGGGAACCTTAAATGAAATCCCCACAAATACTACATGTGAGATTCCTTCCAAAGAGACACCTATCAAGACCTAAATAATCCAACTGGGTAGGTCATGCTAAAGCTAAGTGACTCAGGGTTATCTTGTATAAGGAATGAATGTAATGAGTGACTATTATTATGTGGGTGTGTCATACTAATGTTGGGTGTCATTTTTAGATATGCAATATATATATATATATATAATATGATTTTATATATAAAGTTTATATTTAATTACATGCTTTTGATGCACATAATGCACGTGTTAAGTATATGCGATAATATATATGTGTGTATGTGTGTGTGTGTTTATTTGTGTGTGTGATACATGTTTATTTCTCAAAAATGGTTTAATTATCAACTATAATCCATTATGAACTGATTAATTTGCATGAATTGTCATTGAATAGGATTCAATGAATTATGGGAATTAATGTATATGGATACATTAATATGGAATAAAATTTTCATTTAATGAAATGTTTCAGGGATGGAAATATAAACAAATGTGGTCCCTCCTGTAAATATAAATAATTTAAAGTAATCCTATCATTTCTCTCTTCTTTTGACAATATTTTTCATCATCTCAGACGAAGGTGCTAAACCCTTTCAACATTTGGTTATTCTCGTGATATGATTATGAATCCATTGGTCAATGTACCCCCTCGTAGGTTGGGTTCTTTTTTTAATTCTATGTGATCTTCATCAATGAGAATGAAGAAAATTGTCGTCATTGATGATTTCTAGGTACACTATTTATACATTTTATTTACATGTTGATTCACAAAGAAAGATCTTCCTATGTTTGGGTTGTCTTATGCTGAACATGGTCATGTGATGATCATACAAAACCCAAATACTAGTAACATAGGTTCATACTTGTTTGAAAAAAATCTATATTTTTATTAATTTAAGATAAATAATTTTTAATGGTAAATGAATATTTCTCTCATGACTGGAAATTAATTTGAATTGTTTATATATATTACTCTTGTTTATATGAAAAAAATGAAATATATATTTTAATCAAGAGGAATAAATTTTGAATTGAAATATGTTATTTATAAATAGTTTATAAATAATGAAAAAGGTATCATGAAATATTTATATATAAATTTATAAAAGTGTTTTATAGATTAATTTACTATAAAATGTTTATGGTAAACTGTTAAATATTTTTTTATAAAATTACCTTTTGAAAAAATAAATGTCATGATTTATGATATATAAATAAATGGGTTATTTATACATCATAAAAGACAGATTATAAAGAGTTTATATGTTCCAACATATATGATATTTTGATTATATAAAAATGTTTATATTATAGATATTGAATTATAAAATATTTATAGTTCATGAAATATTATATAAATTCCATTTAATATAAATTGTGAAGGGATCATATTGATAGGAATATAAAACGTTTATATTATTTCTAATTTATGTAATGATTTTAATTACCTTCTATTTATGAATAGTTCATAAATGTATTATATTTTGATAAATAAATAAATTTTTCATTTATTAAATTTCCTTAATAATCATGTTTTGTTCATAATTAATTAATTTAAAAAATTTCAAATTAAAGGGGATTTATTTGGATATTATTTTTTCCACATCAAAAGGTGTTTAGATATTAATATGATAAGAGTTTAAATAATAATTAAGTATATGATATTAAGATTATATAAAAGGTTTACATAGTATAAATTGAATTAAAAATAGTTTATAATTCATGTAATATTTTATATTTAAAAATTAAATTCCTTATTATGAAAAATATGAAAGAATTTTTATGGGAAATAATATAAAGATTTTATATTCAAAATTATGGAATTTCAAAAATGATGAAGATTAAATTATAAAAGAGATTATAATTAGATTTCAATTATAAAATTGTTTATAAATGTTTATATCATGATTAAATATTTTAATTCTTCATTTATTTCAATATTATTACCTATTTTATTCATAGATATAAATAATTTATATTATGAAAAACTTTATGCGAAAATTTATACATTGGATTGATTCTAGGATAGAGCCTTTCATATCATGCTAGGTTTGATATAATAAAATTTAGTTTCCATCTACCTTGAAATCAGTTTGTAATTTTAGTTATGATCTTGAGATTTGTTATTGGGAATGGTTTGTGTATACTTGGTGTGAAAAAATTAATTTGGTTATTGGAGTATAGATTCCAAAACTAAATCACTAGAAGCAGGAATAAAATCAATGGGAATAAGAAATGAGAACATAATTATTACAAATGATGTTGTAGTTATGGATTTTACATTAATAGGGTGTCTAATAAATTGGTGAGACCTTAAAAGAAAAAACCCAACAAATACTAAGTGTTAGATTCTTTCCAAAGAAACTCTTTTCAGGACTTCAATCACCCAGATCAGTAGGTCATGCTAAAGTTGAGTGCCTTTGGGTTATATTGTGTTAAGAAAGAAAGTAATTCATGACCCTGGATTATTCTTTCTGTGGGTCATTCTAAATCTGGGTGCCATTGAATAGTCCTTCATTAGCATGTTTTTAGCATTTTCATTAAGTTACTGTAAAGTCCCAGTTCCGGAAGCCGCCTAAAGGCACCCCGTACCCAGTTGGTCAAATGGCCTCAAGCAAATTTCCCCGAATTCCAAAGGCTTCCGACTAGCAAGTAGGGCCTTGGGTTTGATAGTTGGGAAACTATTCCCTCATTGGCAGAGTAACACAATAGAAGTAAATCAGATATACAACAGTGAAAGCAGTAAATATACCATACAACAATAAACAACGGAATACTGAATGTAATAAACAACTATGGTACATATATACGACGCATGATACATATGTATAAGAATGCAGCCAAACAAGTCACAAAGATAGAATACAGTATAAACCAAAGTACAAAAGAAACCAGATAAACTCCTCAGCATCAAAAGCGTCAGCTTGGTCCCATGCTCTCCATCTCCTCAACAAATTAACTACCTGAAGTAGAAGGGCACTTTCCCTTATCTATACCTGCAGCAATATAATCTTTTTGGGACCAAAATCATGACCCAAATAGGGTGTGAGACTAATCCCAGTAGGCAACCACCCAATGATCTATTCCTAACAGTCAGTGCATATATATGATAGGCAATAAGTAAAAACAAGCAGTAAACAAGGAAGTACTCAACAGCAAAACATTCCTACACTTCAATTTTCATTCAATTCAATATATCAAGTAAGTAGTTAATCAAATCAGGTAACCCTATGGGATTACTCACAGCCTAACCCCTCTGGTTCTACCAAACAAGTACAAGAAACCCTCTGGGAAGTACACACAATCTGACCCCACGATTTTAGCTTAAGCATAGACTCTATGAGGAAGCACTGACCGTCAATTCCCCCTATAGTCTCATATTGGTAACTAAAAGGTGATATGGGGAAGCACTTACGTCTCATTCCCCAAGTGGCCCATGTCAAGGAACTGCAGACACTCTGAGGAAGCACTTTCATCAATTCTTTCTATGGTCTCGCATCATAACAGTAAAAACACAGACCCTCTTGAGAAACCCTCACGTCCATTCTCCTTATGGTCTACTACACTAGGTTCCCACAGCCCTGTGTAAGTCAGAAAAGCACAACAATGCATATCAACCAAAGTAAACCTCAAGAACTACTTGGCTAAATATTCTACAACATAACAATATGTTAGATAATGATATTACTCTATCCTATCACCACTAAGAAAGGAAAGCAGAGTAGCCAAGTAGGCTAAGCAAGACCAAACGGTCAATAACAAAACATGCATGGGAAAACACTTCAAAAGCATAAAAAATAGCCCTATTCACATTCAATTAATCACTACTTAAGCATACAAGCATAGAAGGAAAATAATAGGGCTAAAAATGTAAACACACAATACCTCGATCAGGGGTATTGGGAAATTTTGCACATATAATTCAATGAATATATACAGAAAGGCACAAACCACCAACCTCAGTGTTGTAGGATTGTTATACTCCGGCGTCGGCACTTGGATCGACCTAGAATGTGGTAGATCTATAAAAACATCTAAAAATCTCAACCTAAGATATCTCATGAGAGAGTATAAATCGAGATATGGTGTTCTAGAAGAAGAGAGAACTCAACGATTCGATTCCAATGCAACTGACGAAGTTCAATTCGGAGGACGGACGTCGAGTCGGGGGCTCGATAAAGATCGTCGACATACGAACGCTCCAGGATGATTAGGACCTAGAAGGAGGGCTTTCTGTCAATTAGACACAACCCCGGTCCGTTGAAAGAAAAAAGAAAGTACCTGGGATGTAATTTATAAGTACACGGCGTGTACTTTATAAGTACATGACATGAAATTTCCCTTACTGATCTCTACTTTAGGTGGCCTCCAGGTCACTACACACGGTCGTGTGTAGGTTCATTACATGGCCAACACACGGCTACCCGTGGTAACCGAGTACACAACGTGTACTTCAAAAATTTCCAGAAAAACCTCTTTTTCTCAAAAACACTATAAGAAATGAAAAACATACCTAAAAAGAAGATCCAGGTTATTACAAACTTTCCCCTTAATGAAATTAGTCCCTGGATTTCCCATCAAGGAGGCATAGAAAATGAATCCTCTAACAGCTCCGGCCATTATGATCATACATTGACCTTCCTCTCCTAGGTCTCATCCTATACTCACCTGTGTTTCCATAGCACTTGTACTAGAGGAACAAACTGGCCAGGGAGAACCTTCACACTAAAATGAAAAATCCGGATAGGATACTCATCGAATGAGGCATCCACCTCTGACTCAACCTCCTTGAGTTGAAAAACATGATATGGGTCTGAGAAGTAACATCAGAGTAGATACACATGGAAGACATTGTGCATATTCTGGTACCTCTTAGGTAACTACAACTGATAGTCAACCATCCCAACTCTCACCAACACCTCAAACAGCTTGACGTACCTCAGTGAAGGCTTACCCTATCTCCAAATCCTCTTGTGTCCCAACCATGGTGTGACACACAGGAAAACTAGATCTCTGACCTCAAACTCCAGAGGTTGTCTCTGTCGATCAGCATAAGACTTCTATGGAGACTATGTTATAGCCATCCTTTTCCAAATCAACTCTATCTGCTTTGTAGTCTCCTGGAAAACACGAGGCCCCAACATAGCTATTTCTCCTGCCTCTGGAAAACATAAGGGTGATCGGCATGGTCAACCGTACAAAGCCTAATAAGGTCTTATATGAATAGTTTCTTGAAAATAGTTGTTTTAAGAAAACTACACAAGGTGTATGTGCTTTTACCAAGAACCTCCAAAATCCAGGATGCAAGCACGAAGCATATTTTCAAGCACCTAAATCATACGCTCTGACTGGCCATCTCTATGGGGATGGTATGATGTACTCAAAAGTACCTATCTACCAAAATCCTAATTAAGCCCCTTCAAGACCTGAGAAGTAAAACGTGTATCCCTATTTGAAACAATGGAGTGCAGAACTCCATGTAAACGTACAATCTCACAGATATACAACCTTTCCAGCTTATCAACACTAATTGATTCCTTTATTTGAAATAAGTGAGAAACCTTCGTGATTCTATCAATGAAAACCCAAAATGCAACATTTTATCGAGCTGATATCTCCAAACCTGTCATGAAATCCATCGTGACATCATTCCACTTCCACTCGAGAATGGGTAACTGCTGAAAAATCCTTGATGGTCGCTGATGCTCTACCTTCACTTGATGACAGTTGGAACACCTGATGACGAAACCAGTAACATATCTCTTCATACCTGGCCACCAATACTGATGTTGTAGATCACGATACATTTTGGTGATTCCTGGATGAACTTCCCAAACTGAGTAATGAATGTCCCACATCAGCTCCTCGTGTATGTCAGCTGACACCCTTACGCACCCATCAAAACGCAAGATATCATCCTCACCTTTAGTGCATCTTGGAATAGGGTCCTCTCCTGACACATTATCCTGCATGAATAGGCCTTCAGAATCTGATATTTAACTCATTCACAATCGACCAAGAAGAGAAGATGTAACAACTACAGAAGATAGAAATGTTTTCCCCTGCCTATCATGCACCTCCAAATACATATTAGATATTAGATCCATAAGCTTCCACTCACTGCTGGCCTCCTAAACTTCCTATATTTGATTCCTCCTTCTCAATGAATCAGCCACTACATTGAATTTCCCAAGCGTATAGGCAAGATCAAATTAGAAGGACTAAAGGTAATCAACCCACCTTTGCTGTCTAAAATTTAGATCACACTGATTGAAGATATACTTGAGACTTATTTGGTTGGTAAAGACCAGAAAATTATCTCCCAAGATATAATTTCTCCAACATCATAAAGAATGAACAATTACTCTCAAAGCAAGATCATGATTTGGTAATTCCTCTCATGTAACCTCAACTGCTGAGACCCATACGCAACGACTCCTTCTCCTTACATAAGCACAACTCCCAAACTGATACCTGAAGCATCACAATAAATAGTGCAGCTCCTTCCTAACTCTAGAAATACTAGTATCGGTGTAGAAGCAACCTCCCTTTAATCTCCTAAAAGGATAACTCACAAGAATCTGACCACAATAACATTGCACCCTTCTTATTCAGGATCGCCAGTGGCGATGATAAGTGTGAAAAGTCCTGTATGAAATGTATGTAGTATTCAGCCAGCCCTAGAAAGCTCTATACCTCAAATATGTTCTTCAAATAATCCTAGGAAACTAATGCTCTCACTTTTTTGGGTCTACTAATACTTCTGTCTCTGAGATAACATGACCCAAAAAGTGAATCTGGTCCATCCAAAATTGGAATTTTGAAAGCTTACCATATAACTGATGCACTCTTAGTGCACTCAAAACAAAGTTAAGATGAGTAGAATGGTTTTTTTGAGTGTGGTAGTACACTAATATATCATCCATGAAGACTACCCTGAAAGAATCCAAGTATGGCTAGAACACTCGGTTCATCAGTGCCATGTAGACTGTAGGTGCGTTCGTGAGACCGAATGACATAACCACATACTCGTATAGACCATACCTGCCCCAAAAGGTTGTAAGAGGTATATTAGATGGTCTAATGGGAAACTGATGGTAAAAAGATCTCATGTCAATCTTCATGAACACCCGGGCTCCTCAAAGAAGATCAAATAGATCATAAATACTTGGTAGGGGATATCGGTTCTTTACCATCAACTGGTTCAACTTCCGATAATCCACACAAAGTATTAGGGTACCGTTCACCTTCTTCAAAAATAGGGCAAGTGAACCCCAAGGAGAAGTACTTGGTAAGATGAAACCCTTCACCTGTAACTCCTCCTATAGCTTCTTGATCTCCTATAACACTGGTGTAGCCATCATATAAGGAGGAATGGACATAGGTGTCGCTCCTAGCACAAGCTCAATGGAATATTGCATCTCTTTCTCTGGAGGAAATCATGAAAAGTCCTCTAGAAATACATCCATGAAATGATCCACCACTAGAAGAAATTATATATGTGAAGTCCCTTGGTCATCCAGTTACAGACTAGCAATCTGGGTTGTAACACCTCCCAACCCATGATGCTCGAGTCCTTCTCTGCTTTCCTAGACATCTCATTCGCCCTTATGAAGAAAAGATCTACCCTCTGGTGTTGTGATACATACCCTATGGAGATAGAAATAATCAAAAGCTTATAAGGAAACTAAATATTCAATTCCAATAATGAAATCATAACATGTCATCTCTAGGACATTGAGATCCCAAAGGAAGGGACACCCACCAAACTCTAAAAGGGACTCCTTGCACTGACATACACTTGTTGTTCTAATTCCCAACGGAGAGTCTAACATAAATATATACACAAATGAAAAGATACATAGCCCAAGGCTCTCCACAACAGCAATAAACATAAATCTATGAGAAGCCCCTGTATCGAAAATAGCATAATCTAAAACTGAGGAAAATAGGATCATACCTCAAACTGTAGAGGGTCCGGGATCCAGCTCTTGATGGGTCTGTTCCACTACAAAAACCTTCCCTGTACCATGGCCCTATGACCCTGCCTGACCACTCTGATCTAATCCACCCTGCTGCCACTAAAGGCCTGGCGACTAATTGGCACGACCGTGACTTCCACCTCAGCCTAAATGGCCATAAGAACTCCAGTTCCTAGACTGGTGAGAAAGTGGTGGTTCTGCTCCTAAAGGAGGATTCATAGAAGAACTCTTGTAACCATCTTCTGATGAGAAGATCTGATAGAAGAGTTGAAGATGACCCATCTTGCTGCAAGATTGGCACTCCACTAGGTCTCTTGGGAAATGTGGCCTCGTATTCCCGACCTTCCTGCACTGGCAGCACACCACTAGGATACTAGAAGTAGTGTCTCACCTCCTTGGATCTCTGCGCAAAGACTCCCTATGGCACTTGCTACTGTCAGTTGAAGGAATACTAACTCCAGATGTCGAGCCTCCCTATCTCACAACTCCAGAATCCCTCAGATTGGGCTCCGAGACCAGTGCCTTGTTGACTATCGATGTGATGGAAGTCAACTTGAAGAATTTCACCTGAGATCAGATGTCGTGCTTTAGACCATCCTCAAACTTCCATTCCAGGAATAACTCATCACCTCCTAGAATGGGAGTGAAGCGCTACAACATAGTAAAGTGAGACCAGTACGCCATAATAGAAAGACTACCCTCCTCCAGACTCATGAACTCTCGGGGCTCGGTCGACCCTCAATGTCTCCAGATAAAAGTAGTAGTAGAAGGCATACTGGAAATCATCCCAAGCCATGACCTATTGGCGCCCTGCCTGTGAGATTACATCCCACCATCTCTTGGAGGAATCCTGAAGCATATACATAGTGAGCTTGACCCTCCTATCTGGAGGCATCTCCAGATCCTTGAAGATATAAAGCATGCCTTCTAACCATGACTCTGAAGCCTGAGGTCCTTTCTCCCATGTGAATTTGGGAGGATGTTGCTGCTGAAGGACCCGCATCAGCTCTTCCATAGAAGGGGCAGGATGCGGTACTCCATGGAGGGTCTCTATGAACCTCATAAATCCCTCTCTAAACTGTGCATCAGCCCCTATGTACGGTATGATAGATGGTTCCAAGACTGGCACAACTGGTGGATCTGCTGGTAGTTCCTGATCATCCATGTTTGTTGTCTGATCACCATCCTATAACCGGCGTACAACCGGAGGACGTCTCGGTGGCATGACTCTGCAAGGTCAAGCACACACCTTAGACCAAGATTACCAAGGACTGAAAACTAGAAGTGTAAGAAGGGAACATGAGAAATAAATCATTCAAGTTATTCAAAACATGGATACACAGCGTGTATAATTACTACATGACGTGTTCCATTAATCCTTTACATGGGTGTGTACTCCTGCCTCCACTGGTCGTGTGCACCCCAAACACACAGCGTGTGGTCACAACATGCGGTGTGCACATGAATAATCTTCCCCTTCCTGAGTCCTTCTACATGACTAATCCACACGGTTCTCCTAGAACAAGACTACACAGCGTGTTAGTGCGGAACATGGCATGTACTTGAAAAACATCACCTACTCGTGTTGTCAGTGACACAACCTATTTTATAGCTCACTCTACATGAAATGTTCTAGATGGACATGGCGTGTACTTGAAGGATTTCAACTTCCCTTTTTGTTAGTCACACGGGTGAACACACAACGAACTATACACATTGTGATTATTCCAGACACGGTGTGTACAAGAAGGTTTCTATCGTCCCATGTTGTTTGTTACACGGTCAAAAACATGGGTTACACTGCATGGCCTATTCCACATGGACACGACATGTATATGAAAAGGCTCAACTGACCTGTGTTGTTAGTCACATAGCTAGTTATAATGTTCTACAACATGGAGTGTCCTACTAAAGACTTCCCAACCCTAGGTCACTTCCCACATAGTCTGTAACATGGTTAGAGGCTACACTGCATATATATACAGTACACAGTGTGTACATAAGAAAAACACTTTCATCCCGAATAGAAGAACACACGATGTGTTTCCAACATTACACACCATGTATTCTGGGTTTTTCTAGACAGTAAGACTCAGAAACTACTCTGGAAGCCCAAAAAACACAAGAATAAACATTTAAAGTGCCAAATTCTGATCTGTGAGGGACCATACTCCTCACGAATCAAATCTTGGCATCTTATACATTTCATAAACTGGAAAAACAAAACAATGATCCACCAAATTCCGATCCCTGAGGGCCTATAACACCTCAATAACCAAAGTTTGGTGTTCATTCAAACAAAAACTCAAACAAAGAAATACCCTATCAAATAGAAGGTTTTCTATCAAGGAATATATCACAACAACATGAATATATTACACAAAATCTATCACAACAACATGCAATCACTAATGTACACTAAATAGAATGGCAAGAATGCATGACATGTGATTTCTAGAAGGTTCCTATATGATGCATGAAATGGAATACCCTCATATAATCGGGTTGAAACAGAAATAGAACCTCAATAACATCAACTGTCACGACCCATCCTCGGGACCCGTGTTGTGACTACCCCAAGCCCACCTCCCATAGGCCAGGGGCTGGCGACTAGCACCAAGGAATAAATCTCGCCAAAAAAGGGGAAGGCATTGCCTTTATAATGTAAATAAACACCATAGAGTAAGCAAGCAGAAGTAAACACTAAGTAAAACTGGGTACAAAAAGTAGTGCAGAAAAGTAAGTGGGCCAGAATACAAACCCAAACTAGAAGTAAAGTACAACTGGAAAGGAAATACAGCAACTGAAAGTAAAGCAGCAATGTCAATCCGTCCACTGGAATTCCCACCTGAAGGGTGGGTACAGATAGCCTCCTCAGCTCCTCGGGTCCAACCGTCCGCTCTGTGTACATCCCGCCCAGTGGTCCACTTCCAGGTACCGACTTGCTCCACAAACCTCAACTTCGATCAGCGTTGTCTCTCGTCTTCATCCAACACAACGTAGTGCGGGCATAGCTCGTGCAGGGGTGAGTATACTCTACTCAGTAGGGACCCTGAGACCCCCGAAGGTCTCCCAGAATTCACAAAGGGTAATCCACAAAGGAAAGACACAATCACGAAGTAAAATCCAACACTGCTTAGGTATATGCCCATAAATATACCTAAGTCATCAATTCTAGTTTGGCTCCAACATCCGAGCCCAAGTTCGATCACGTCCACACAGGATAACACAACAAAATCCACATAGGAAAGCAAGTCAATCATATCGAAGATAATGATTGGAATTCAAGACTTAGCTCACACAGGTATACTTCTTCAGTGATAGAGATGATTAGATATAGCCACCGATTCAACTAAGTTGGACCCATGTAGGATGCTAAACCACCTACTCTGCCAGACCCACATAGGATAGCAAGAACAGAGTCAGACACTGCCAGACCCACGTAGGATACAAGAATAGTAGTAATTGTCGTAGAACCCACATAGGATTTTAATACGGTCTTCATCGTTACCGAACCTACATAGGATTTCAGTGCAGTCATCATTTCCATCGAACCCACATAGGATTTCAGTACGGTCTTCATCGCTGCCGAACCCACATAGGATTTCAGTGCAGTCTTCATCCCCGTCAAACCCACATAGGATTTCAGTACGGTCTTCATCGCTACCGAACCCACATAGGATTTCAGTGCAGCCTTCATCTCCGTCAAACCCACATAGGATTTCAGTGCAGCCTTCATCCCCGTCAAACCCAAATAGGATTTCAGTATGGTATTCATCGGTGCCAAACCCACATAGGATTTTAGTGCAGCCTTCATCGCAGTCGCAGCCAGCTCTAGGGTTCCCACACACAGCACGCTCGTTGCGGGAGGGTCCGCTCCACGAGCCAAGGGGGTCAATACATCAACTTACACGTATTCTAGAGTTGATGTATCTCAAAGTTCCTTCTCGATAAGAGGAACTCAACGTGACAGACAGCGCGTCAATCGGACGACCGGTCGGAGAGTTATTGGCTTTTTTCGTTCTAGGGGCCTGGTTGGTTTTTAAGTCAAAACCAACCCGACCACACTCCAACTGCATAAAATCCTTGAGCGTAATAAGACAAAAGGTCCGTCTCACTAATAGGAATCCAACAAAGTCGACGGCACGTCAATCGGACGTCCGGAGCTTAAGTGATAAGTGTTTCCGCTCCGAGGGCCCGGTTGGTTTCGTGTTCGAACCACCCCAGTCATACCCAAAGTTCTCCAAAACCTTGAGTGTAATATACCTAAATGACCATCTTGATCCAAGGATCACTACGCAACTGATGATGCGTCGATCGGAGGTCTATAGCCCATGTTATGGGCAAAAGACCATAAGTGGTCTGAAAATGGGGGGTATGGGCCCGGGCCGACCCGGCCCAACCCCCCTGGGTCGGTCCGAACTGTTTGACCCAAACCAGGTCCGGGTCCAACCCATTAGGGCATGGCCTGGCCCAGTGGGATCGGCCTGGTGTGGCTCGGCGCTAGCCGAGCGGCCACCTAAAGGGGGCACTGCCCCCTTGATTGGTGTTGCGGCCCCCACGTGTGGGATGCTCCTTGCCAGCGGACGTGGCCCGGTGTCGCGTCGCCAATGTTCCCACGCAGCTGCGGGACCATCCGCCTGCCACCGTGGCTTCAGTCGCGGGGGCCCTTCCCGGCGGCGCGCTGAGAGCTGCCGCCTCTGACCGCTGGTGCCGCTGTGCCGGTGTGGCGCGCCAGCGGGGTCTTCTGCGGACCATCGGACGCGCTCCTGTGGTATGTTTTTCCTGCCATCTTCACCAGCGGTCCTCCTAGGACCAGATCTTCACTTCGAAGACCTCAAAATGCCTTTGCATCCTGCTTCGTCACCGCCCTTCGATCCGCACACCAAGAACAAAGAAACGGTGGGTTCAGACTTGTTCGTTGGTCCGCACCCAACACATTAGCGGTTCACACGAATTCTGACAATTAAACACATGTCGAGGATATAAATCACATAGATTTAATTAAACCAAAACCCCCTACCTCAAGCGGTTGATGATTGAAGATTGTCGCGGGAGAAGGAACATCGCGGAAGAAGCATCACGGAAGGAGGATCGTCGGCGTCGCGGTACACGGCGCCGTGTCGTCGATCTCCGAGGGTTCGGCGTTCTTCATCACCCTTCGTCGGAGACCGGCGTTCTTCGTCGGCTATGGTGCGTTCTTCGCATTCTTCGCATTCTTCAACAAAGAAGGTGAAGATTCAAGGCTTGATTTATTCCTCTCCCAATTCATCTCGCATAACGAAACAACCACTTAATAAAATAAGGCTTTGACTTTTTTTATTTCCCATGCCAACTGTTTTGAAATTCAAAACAGATCACCATATAATTAATGAGCGTTGACCAATTAATGAGGCGTTTAAAATTTAATTTAATGCGAGAGTTGACCTGGAATTTAAAAAAAGGGGGTGCGGGTGAGTTACCATAGTAAATACACGTGGAATGTAAAAGAAAATAAAGGGGTGGGGATCATGTGGGCCCCACCTCACTAATATCCTACCTAGGAGTTAGGGTATTAGTGGGTCCCACTCCAACCATCAAGCTTAGGGTTAATCTACCTTAAATAAAAATAAAATTCAGTTGTACAAAATTTTATTTTATTCTTTAGTTAACCCCAAAATTTAACAACCTCGCCCAAGAAAACGCAACTCCAGAAAATGTGTTCTTAAGAAATTATCGGCGCTGCAATTCCATCGGTGCCCTCAGATTTCGATTCTGAGCACCGCTTCAAAAGTTAGGAAAACCCGCTCGTTCGTACACTGAACGTACTAGAACCAAACTTCGGAAATTGGTTCCGGGCACACCGGGCCTCGGAATCAAGTGCCATCAGGAACTGCGTTCTTGTGAAATTCCCAAGAAAATTAAAAAAAAATCCTTGAATTTTACAGGTCGTTACATTACTCCCACCTCAGGACTTTACATCTCCATAAAGATACATCATAAACTAGGGAAACAAAAGGGGGTATTGTGCACGCATCTGAGCCTCTCGCTCCCAAGTGCTCTCTTGGAGGTTCCCGTGCTGCCATCTGATGCGCACTAGAGGAATCGACTGTCCACGTAGGACCCGCTCCTATCGATCCTCGATCTCCACCGGGACCTCCACAAAAGTCTCCCCATCATCAAGTTCTAGCTCCCCATGGTCGATGATATGTGTCGGGTCGTGCACGTATCTCCTCAGCTGAGATAGGTGGAAGACGTCGTGCACCCAGTGCAACTGAGGTGGTAGAGCCAGGCGATAAGCCACCTCGCCTATCCTACTGAGGACCTGGAATGGTCCGATGAAGCATGGAGATAACTTCCCACCTCGGCCAAATCTTCGTAGTCCACATCGAGGTGAGACTCGCAAGAAGACGTGGTCGCCATCCCCGAACTCCAGTGGCCTCCGCCTCCTGTCAGCATAAGACTTATGCCGGCTCTGATTTGTCCTCATCTGCTCCTGGATGACCTGGACCTTCTCTGTCGTGGCCTGGACCATCTCTGGTCCCACAAGTGCTAACTCCCCAGGGTCTGTCCAGCATAGAGGTGATCTGCAAGGTCGGTCGTACAATGCATGTATGGTGCCATCCCGATGGTGGAGTGGTAGCTATTGTTGTACGCGAACTCCACTAAGGGTAGATGGTCCTCCCAGCTATGACCAAAGTTGAGGACACATGCACGGAGCATGTCCTCGAGAGTCTGAATGGTCCTCTCCATCTGACCATCCATCTGAGGGTGAAAGGCAGTGCTCAGACGTAGCTGCGTCCTGAATGCCTCCTACAACCCCTTTCAATGCCAAGAAGTAAAGTGAGCATCTCGATTGGAGATGATAGATGATGGCACACCATGAATCCATACAATCTCCTGAACGTAGAGGAGTCCTAAGCTCTCTACTGAGCCCTACTCTCTGATGGGTAAGAAGTGGGATGACATGGTGAGTCGGTCGAAAATCACCCAAATGGGGTCGTGACCTCTGGAAGTACATGGAAGTCCAGTCACGAAATCCATAGATATCCCGTCCCACTTTTACTCTGGGACCTCCAAGGGTTGTACCAAGCCTGCTGGTACCTGGTGCTCTACCTTCACCTGCTGGCAGGTGAGGCATCGAGAAACGAACTCTGCCAAAGCCTTCTTCATACCTGGCTACTAGTGTTGTCGTCTGAGATCCTGGTACATCTTCTCCACTCCTGGATGTACTGCTAAAGGGGAAGTGTGAAACTCTCTTAGAACCTCTTCCTACAAAGCAGCTGGTACCATGGTATGTCCTCTAAAAAGGACATCGTGCTCTCCTCCTATAGAGAATCCATTAGGTGCATGTGCTGAGAATATCTGTGCATGCCGCGTGTCACAGTCAGCGTCCTCACGTTGTGCCTCTCTGACCCGCTGCAGTAGTGGAGGTGTGACTATGAGTGAATGAATAAAGGATTCTCTATCTCTATCCACTAAGGATATCTGCAAAGCGGCTAGCTGCTCCATCGCCTCCCTGAGTAGCTAGATGCCCATCCTCCTACTGAGAGCATCGGCTACTATGTTCCCCTTCCCAGGAGTATAGACTATCTCAAAGTCATAGTCCTAGAGGAACTCGAGCCATCTCCACTGTCTCAGATTCAGGTCCTTCTACGAGAAGATGTACCTGAGACTCTTGTGGTCAGAGTAGACTGTAAAGAGCTCGCTCATCAGATAGTGTCGCCACATCTTTAGAGCGAAGACCACTGCTGCTAACTCCAGGTCATGGGTATCGTAGTTCTGCTCATGCTACCTCAAATGATGTGATCCATAGGTGATCACTACCTGTTCCTGCATCAGGACACATCCGAGTTCGGTCCTTGATGCATCGCAGTAGACTACGTACCCTACTCCCTCCTCCGGTAGCCTCAAGATAGGTGCGTTGGTCAATCTCTGTCTCAGATCCTGGAAGCTCTGCTGACATCTGTCTAACCACATGAAGGGTTTCCCCTTCTTTGTCAAAGATGAGAGTGGTTCTGCAACTCTGGAAAAGTCTTGCACAAATCTCCAGTAGTACCCAGCTAGCCCCAAGAAACTTCACACCTCTGTCACGCTCCTGGGTGGCTCCCAAGCTAGCACTGCCTCGATCTTCACAAGATCCACCGAAACTCCAGCCTTAGAGATGATGTGTCCCAAGAAGTGGACCTCACGTAACCAGAACTGACACTTCGAGAGCTTTCCATAAATCTGGTGCTCTCAGAGTGTGTCTAGTACAACCCGTTAGTGGTAGGTGTGCTCCTCCTCAGTGGTCGAGTATATCAAAATGTCTTCTATGAAGACCACGACAAATCGATCGAGGTATGGATAAAAGATCTTGTTCATGAGACCCATGAACACTGATGGAGCATTGGTTACACCGAAAGGCATAACCAAGAACTCATAGTGGCCATACCGACATCCGAAGGTCGTCTTCTGCACGTCCTCATCTCAAACTCTAAGTTGATGATAGCATGATCTAAGGTCTATCTTTGAGAACCACTATACTCCCTTGAGCTGATCGAAGAGATCGTCAATCCTCGGTAGCGGATACTTGTTCCTCACAGTCACCTGGTTCAGGCGACGATAGTCAACACACAGTCGCAAGCTCCTAGCCGCCTTCTTGGTGAACAATATCGGGGAAGCCCATGGTGAAACACTGGGTTGGATGAATCCCTTGCCCTGCAAGTCCTCCAACTGTACCCGTAGCTCTCGAAGCTCAGCGGGGGACATCTGATATTCTGGATTGGATATTGGGGTTATCTCGGGGTACAGGTCAATATATAAGTGTACCTATCTGCGAGGAGGTATCCCTGGGACGTCATCGGGGAAAACATCCGCATACTGATCCACCACTGCAGGAAAAACAAGACTTCGCACGTCAACTGCTCCTAGGATGAGGCTAGCCAACTGATGAGTGATGGGTTTTCCTCTCCTCTGCGAGAGTCCATCCTGTGCTGCAAAGGATCCCTTCTCGCCGGTGAACCTACTCCAGTCGGTGTGAACACACCGCACCTTGCGCTTAATACAGTCAATCTGAGCATGGACTATAGATAACCAATCCATGCCCAAGATGACATCGTAAGGCCTCGACGCCACTACAAGAAGATCCCAGCCGTAGCTCTCGCCTCCTAGAGTAAGCTCCCACTGTCGGCACCAGTGCGTAATCGTCGAGTCTGCTCCTGTAGGAGTCTCTAGCTGTAAGGATTGAGCCAATGGCTCCATCTGAATCTCCAAGATCCAAACAAGGGCAGCGGCAGTAAAGGAATGACTCTCTCCTGTGTCTATAAGAACTACATCAAGGGTGGAGTAAACACAGATCGTACCTCGAATCATCTCTGGTGCGCTGTGGTCATAGGCCTCCACTGTCTGAAGCTGAGCCTGTCTCTGCCCGCTAGCTCCCTATGGTCGGGGTGGACCTCCTAGTGGTGGTGGTGGTAAAGCCTCAAAGCGTCGCCCACCACCTGCTGCTCGGCCAGCTCCCCTGCCTCATCTTCCTGCTCTCAGCGGACCACCACGGTCGACCCTCTGCCTCTGCCTGGGTGGCCCCTCAACCGTCTGCTGCTCCTCTGTATGGAGGGTCGGGCAGTCACGAGCCATGTGGCCCTGCCCGCCGCATGCGTTGCACTGTCTGCTCCTCGTAAGGCTGGCTCTATGCCATGTGCCCCGCACCTCTGAGCCAATGTACTGAGGTCGTCTGCCTGATGGTCTGGTCCACCTGGACCCATGTGACATCCGTTGACTGCCAGCCACAGACGACTCTGCTACGTGCCACCCTGCGGTAGGTTTCACTGCTGGATTAGGCTCGGCAAGAAAGCTCTCTATGAGAAGAATTTTCTCCAGTACTCCTACCTATTTCGAAATGCTAAGGGAGATCATTGATGCCCTGATCTCATTCCTCATTCCCTACTCGAAGGTCCGGGCCCAGAAGAATGGGTCTCGTACCATGTCCGTCGAATAGCGCGAGAGATCGGTAAATCTCACCGAGTACTGGGCGACCGTCATGATGCCCTGCTGCAGCTGTAGAAGCTCCTGGATGTGCACCGCACAGAGGGCGGCTGGGACAAACTCCGAGTGGAAGAGGATCTCAAAGTCCGTCCAGAGGATAGATGCCTAGTCGTGCACCTGGAGCATCAAGCTCCACCATATGCATGCTGCCGCATGCAGGAGGCTCGCTGCGAGGGTCACCATGAGGTCAGCTGGTGTCCCCAATAACCTGAAAACTCATATAACCACCTCCATCCAATCCTCAGCTACATGAGGGTCCGTCTCCCCACGGAACCTGGGCAGTCTCTGACACTGAAACTCGTGCAGCGCGCTAAGGTGACGTGCACTATCAGCGGTTGGGGATGGTAGCATCTGTGGCTCGGTGGGTAGAGGCACTACTGGTGCCTCTACTGTCAAAGGGCCCTGCACTGAGGCCTCGTCGCTCGGTGGGTTGTCATCTCGCACAACGCTCAAAACCCTAGCTGGCTACCATCGTGGGGCCATCCTGAAAGAAAACAGGTGCACCACAGTCAAAACAGTATACCTGGTGAGCTGACACAAAGTAATCACAAAGAAAACTTTTGAAACACACATAAATCAATGTTTTCATCCATTGAGTCGGAAATCAGAAGTCAGGGTCCTGGTGTACGGATACGTCGGCCGCCGCACCAACACTAGTCCCCTTGGACTGATAACCACACTCAATACCCTTAACACTATTTCTTCACATAGAATAAAGATCAGAGTCCAGAGTTCTGCAGTAGAACTGAACTCCTCTGATACCAATTTGTCACGACCTGTCCTCGGGACCCGTGTCGTGACTACCCCAAGCCCGCCTCCCATAGGCCAGGGGCTTGCGACTAGCACAAAAGCATAAATCCCGGCAAAAAAGGGGAAGGCATTGGCTTTATAAAGTAAACAAACACCACAGAGTAAGCAATCAAAAGTAAACACTAAGTAAAACTGAGTACAAAAGGTAGTGCGGAAAAGTAAGTGGGCCAGAATACAAACCCAAACTGGAAGTAAAGTACAACTGGAAAGGAAATACAGTAACTGAAAGTAAAGTAGCAACGTCGATCCATCCACTGGAAGTCCCACCTGAAGGGTGGGTACAGATATCCTCCTCAACTCCTCGGGTCCAGCCGTCCGCTCCGTGTACTTCCCGCCCAGTGGTCCACCTCCAGGTACCAACTTTCTCCACAAGCCTCAACCATGATCAGCGTTATCCTTCGTCTGCATACAACACAACGTAGTGCGGGCATAACCCATGCAGGGGTGATTATACGCTACTCAGTAGGGACCCTGAGACCCCCAAAGGTCTCCCAGAATCCACAAAGGGTAATCCACAAAGGAAAGATACAATCACGAAGTAACATCCAACACTACTTAAGTATATGCCCATACATATACCTAAGTCATCAATTCCAGTTTGGCTCCAACATCTGAGCCCAAGTTCGATCACATCCACACAGGATAACACAACACAATCCACATAGGAAAGCAATTCAATCATATCAAAGATAATGATTAGAAGTCAAGACTCATCTCACACAGGTATACTTCTTCGGTGATAGAGATGATCAGATATAGACACTGATTCATCTAAGCTGGGACCCATGTAGGATGCTAAACCAGCTACTCTTCCAGGCCCACATAGGATAGCAAGAACTGAGTCAGACACTGGGAGACCCATGTAGGATACAAGAAAAGTAGTCATTGTCATCGAACCCACATAGGATTTCAGTACGGTCTTCATCGCTGCCAAACCCACATAGGATTTCAGTTCATTCTTCATATCTGTCGAACCCACATAGTATTTTAGTACGTTCTTCATCGTTGTCGAACCCAAATAGGATTTCAGTGCAGTCTTCATCCCTGTCGAACCCACATAGGATTTCAGTACGGTCTTCATCGCTGCCGAACCCACATAGGATTTCAGTGCAGCCTTCATCCCCATCGAACCCACATAAGATTTCAGTGTAGCCTTCATCCCTATCGAATCCACATAGGATTTTAGGTCTTCATCACTGTCAAACCCACATAGGATTTCAGTGCATCCTTCATCGCAGTCGCAGCCAGCTCTAGGGTTCCCACACATAGAACGCTCATTCCGGGAGGGTCCTCTCTACGAGCCAAGGGGGTCGATACATCAACTGACACGTAGTCCATAGTTGATGTATCTAAAAGTTCTGTCTTTCCAAAAGGAACTCAACGTGATAGACGGCGCGTCAATCGGACGCCCGGTCTGAGAGTTATTGGCTTTTTCGTTCCAGGGGCCTGGTTGGTGTTTAAGTCAAAACCAACCTGACTGCACTCCAACTACATATAATCCTCGTGTTGAGTAAGCCAAATGGTCCGTCTCACTAAGATGAATCCAACAATGTCGACGGCACGTCAATCAGACGTCCGGAGCTCAAGTTATAAGTGTTTCTGCTCCGAGGGCCCGGTTGGTTTCGTGTTCGAACCAACCCGGCTATACCCAAAGTTCTCCAAAACCTTGAGTGTAATATACTAAAATGACCGTCTCGATCCAAGGATATCTACGCAACTAACTGTGCATCGATCGGAGGTCCTTAGCCCATGTTATGGGCAAAAGAACAGAAGTGGTCTGAAAATGGGGGGTCTAGGCTCGGATCGACCCGGCCCAACCCCCCCTGGGTCGGCCCGAACCGGGCGACCCGAACCGGGTCCAGGTCCGGCCCATTAGGTCGAAGCCCGGCCCGGCCTGGGTGACCCGTCCCGGTGTGGCCGGTCCGGCCCGGGGTGGCTCGGTGCTGGCCGAGCAGGGTCGGCTCGGTGCTGGCCAAGCGGCCGCGCAAAGGGGGCATTGCCCCCTTGATTGGTGTCGCGACCCCTAGGTGGGGGTCGCTCCTTGCCAGCAGACACGGCCCGGCGCCGCGTCGTCCATGGTCCCGCGAGGCCGCGGGACCAACCGCCTGCCGCCGCCGCGGCCCTTCCCGACGGCACGCCGGACGCCGCCGCCTCCGACCGCTGGCACCGCCGTGCCGGCGTGGCGCGCCGACGGGGTCTTCCACGGACCACCGGACGCGCTCCGGTGGTCTGTTTTGCCTGCCGTCGTTGCCAGTGGTCCTCCCAGGACTGGCTCTTCACTGCGAAGACCTCAAAATGCCTTTGTGGCCTGCTTCGTTGCCGCCCGTTGATCCGCACACCAAGAACAAAGAAACAGTGGGTTCGGACTTGTTCGTTGGTCCGCACCCACCGCGTTAGCGGTTCACATGACTTCCGAAAATTAAACACATGTCGAGTATATAAATCACATATATTTAATTAAACCAAAACCTCCTACCTCAAGCGTTTTATGATCTAAGATTGTCGCTGGAGAAGGAATGTTGTGGAAGAAGCGTCGCGGAAGGAGGATCGTCGGTGTCACGGTACACGGCGTCGCGTCGTCGATCTCCGGGGGTTCGGCGTTCTTCGTCACCCTTCGTCGGAGGCCAGTGTTCTTCGTCGGCGACAGTGCGTTCTTCGTTTTCTTATCATTCTTCAACGAAGAAGGTGAAGATTCAAGGCTTGAGTTATTCCTCTCCCAATTCTTCTCGCACAATGAAACAACCACTTAATAAAATTTGGCTTTGAATTATTTTATTTCCCATGCCAACTGTTTTGAAATTCAAAACAGATCACGATATAATTAATGAGCATTGACCAATTAATGAGGTGTTTAAAATTTAATTTAATGTGAGTGTTGACATGGCATTTAAAAAAAGGGGGTGCGGGTGAGTTACCATAATAAATGCACGTGGAAGGTAAAAGGAAATAAAGGGGTGGGGCTCGTGTGGGCCCCACCTCACTAATATCCTACCTAGGAGTTAGGGTATTAGTGGGTCCCACTCCAACCATCAAGCTTCGAGTTAAGCTACCTTAAATAAAAATAAAATTTGGTTGCACAAAATTTTATTTTATTCTTTAGTTAACCCCAAAATTTAATAACCTCACCCGAGAAAACGCAACTCCAGAAAAGGTGTTCTTAAGCAATTATCGGCGCTGCGATTCCATCGGTGCCCTTAGATTTTGATTCTGAGCACTGGTTCAAAAGTTAGGAAAACCCGCTCATTCGTTCACTGAACGTACCCGAGCCAAACTTTGGAAATTGATTCCGGGCACACCGGGCCTCAGAATCAGGTGCCGTCCAGAATTGCATTCTTGTAAAATTCCCAAGAAAATTAAAAAAACAATTCTTTTAATTTTATGGGTCTTTAAATCAATGATAACAGCACAATACATGTGAGTCACCCAATGGTGAAAATCAAATCAACCGTAAAATTGCAAAACTGTAAAAACTACAATAAACGAGGTAGATTGGATTTTCCTTGTACACAAGTTAGCTACTCCCTGGAATAGCTTATTACCAAGAAACCTATTCAATCATATCTCTAGATATAGGCTTTAAATTGTAAGTCAAGAAGAAAATAATTTCTCTAATACCACTTTGTAACAACCTGGTTCCGGAAGCTGCCCAGAGGTACCTTGTACCCAGTTGGTCACATTGCCTCAAGCGCAGTTCCCCGAATGCCAGAGGATGCCAACTAGCAGCGAGGGCCTTGGGTGTGATAGTGTGGAAACTATGCCCTCATTAGAAGAGTAACACAGTGGATGTAAATCAGATATACAATACTGGAAGTATTAAACATACCATACAATAGTAAAAGTTAAAGATTGAAAGTAATAAACAGCTAGAGTACATATATATGATGCATGGTACATATGTCAAGGAAATCAGCCAGACAATTCACAATGCGGGAATACAGTATAAACCAAAGTCCAAAATAAAACAAATAAACTTCTCAGCATTGCAAGCATCATCTTGGTCTCATGCTCTCCAGTTCCTCAACAAATCATGTACGTAAAGTATAAGGGTGCTTTCCCTTATCTATACCTGGAGCAATATAATCTCTTTGGGCCCAAAATCATGACCCAAATAGCGTGTGAGACTAATACCAGTAGGAAACCACCCAATGATCTGTACGTAATAGTCAGTGAATATATATGGCATGCCATAAGTAAAAAAGAAGTAATAAACAAAGAAGTACTCAGCAGCAAACATTCCTATAGTTCAATTTCCATTCAATTTCATATATCAAGTAAGAATCTAATCAAAGTATGTAACCCTATTGGAGTACTCATGGCCTAACCACTCTGGTTCAAACAAACAAGTATAAGAAACCCTATGGTAAGTACACACATTCTAACCCCTCTTGTTCAACTTAAGCATAGACTCTCTGAGGATGCACTCACTGTCAATTCCCCCTATAGTCTCGTATCAGTAACTAAAAGGTGCTCTGAGCAGGCACTTATTTCTCATTCCCCCTGTGGCCTACATCAAGGAACTACCGAAACTCTGACGAAGCACTTTCTTAAATCCCCCCTATGGTCTCACATCGTAATATTAAAAACACAGACCCTATGGAGAATCCCTCATGTGCATTCTCCCTATGGTCTACTACACCAAGTTCCCACATCCCTGTGTAAGTCAAAAGAGCATAGAAATGCATATCAGCTAAAGTAAACCTCATGAACTACTTAGCTAAACAGTTTACAACATAACAACATGTCAGATAATGATATTACTCCATCCTATTAGCACTAGGAAAGGAAAGCACAGTAGCCTAATAGGATAAGAAATACCAAATGGTCAATAACAAAACATGCATGGGAAAACAATTCCAAGGCATACCAAATAGACCTATTCACATTCAATTAACCTCTACTCAAGCATACAATCAAAAAAAATAACAGGGCTAAAACCGTAAAAACACAATACCCTGATCAAGGGTATTGGGAAATTTTGCACATATAATTCAATGAATATCTATGGAAAGGCATAAACATCCTACCTCTGTGTTACAGGATCATTATACTCCAGCGTCAGCCCTTGGATCGATCTAGAATTTAGTAGATCTACAAAAACATCTAAAACTCTCAACCCATGATATCTTACCAGAGAGAAGAAATCAGGAGATGATGTTTTAGAAGAAGAGATAACTCACCAATGGGATTCCAACACAACCGACAGAGTTTGATTCGGAGGACGGACAATGAGTCGGGGGCTCGGTGAAGATTGTCAGTGTACAGACGATACTGGATGAGTCAGACCTGAAAGGAGGTCATTCTATCAATTAGATGCAACCACAGTCCATTTAAAGAAAAAATGTACACAACATGTACCTTATAAGTACACGGTGTGTACTTTCCCCTACTGGGCCCCACTTTAGGTGGCCTCTGGGTCACCACACATGGTCGTGTGCATGGTTGTGACATGGCCAACACACCACTACCCACAGTAACCGAGTACACTTTGTGTACTTATAAAGTAGACAGTTTGTACTTAAAAAATATCCATAAACTTCTCTTTTTCTCAAAAACACTAGAAAAGGGGAAAACATACCTGAAAATAATGATTCTATAAAAGGGGAAAAACTAGAAAGTAAAATTGCAAGAACATAGCTCTTATTGGAAAAAACATGATCAGTGGTAGTTGAAATTAGAAAATTATTTAGTTTATATATTTCATAGGATGACAAGAATGATCCTAAAGGAAATTTCTAGAAATATATATATCATTCATACAATTGAATTCTAAACTCTATTGATCATTAAAACGTTTTCAAAGAACACATATAGTAGCCCAGAACTCTTGATGCTTATTTATTTCAGCTCTCATCTTACATGTCATCCCTTAAAAATAATATTGATTGGTTACATTAGTCAAGAATATTTATAAATTGAAGGAATATATTAATAAAATAAAACATTTAGAATTATACTGATTGAAAACTTATGATTTTTCCATTGAATGCGGTGTTCCCAAAATGACTAAATAAACAATTTTTAAAATATACCAAATCCTTTAAAAAAACTTCTAGGGGAAAAGTAAAAAAAGTGTTTAATGGAATTGAAATAATAGGAAAATAAATATATATTGATTTTTGAGATGTAGGAACTGACACTAAGTCAATCTGTGATATAGATTTATGAATATTCATGTGAACGCATTTTTAGTGTTTCAAAACGCTAAAACGTGTATGTAATGGTCAAAAAGAAGAAAAATATCTCATATTGGTGTGAAATCATGTGAAATGAACTTTTGAATTACTTTTAATGTGTATTAGTAGACACCATATCCATATGATATGTGGTGTTCTTGGAATGAATCATTATAGAGTTTTAAAAGATATCAAAGCCTTTAAAAATATGTGTCAAAGGATCAAAACCAAATAAAAGATGTCATATGACCATGGAATCATAAGAAAATGATGGTATATTGACTTTTTAAATTTGGGAACTAGATCCACATCAATCCAAGTAATGAGTTGGTTGTGATACTTGTAAACACGTTTTTAGTGTTTTGAAACTCTAAAATGTGTGTATAATGTTCCATACCATATAAAACAACTTCGGATTGATTTTAAATCATTGGAAAATGATCATTGAATTATCTGGGATGTGTAACAGTAGACAAGATGTCTAACTGAATTGTGGTGTGCCTGGAGGGAATCAATAATTTGTTTTAAAAGATTTTGAAGCCTTTAGAAACATGTTTTAGGGGGTCAAAACCAACGAAACATAGTCAAATGGAGATGAAATCCTATGAAAATGACAGTTTATTTATTTTTTAAATGTAGGTACCAAGTCCATGTCAATTAAAGTTATGGGTTGGATGATATACATGTAAACATGTTTTTATTGTTTTAGGACACTAAAACGTGGGTGCAATGGTCAAAACCATAGAAAATGACATCATATTAATATAAAATCATGGTAAAACCACCTTTTAATTATTTTTTATGTGTAATAGTATAAAAACATCCATCTAATGTGTGGTGTACTCATAATGACTCAATAAGTAGTTTTAAAAGACTCCAAAGCCTTTAAAAACATGTATATAGAGGGGGGTAAAAACAAAGGAAACAACATAAAATGGACGTAAAATCATATAAAAATTATTGTAGATTGATTTGTGAAATGTAGAACCAACACCACATGAATTTGAGTTACTATTTAACTAGGATTCTCATAAACGTGTTTTTAGTGTTTTAAAAAACTAAAATGTATGTGTAATAGTGAAACACATTAAAAAATCATCAAATTAACATGAAATCATGGGGGAACCACCATTGAATTATTTGAGATGTGTAAGATCACACAACACAGTAATTTTACATGATGTGTTCTCTAAATGTCTCAATAAGTAGTGTTTAATGATACTAAAGCCTTTAAAAATATATTTTAAGGGGTCAAAATCGAGTAAAAGTTGTCATATGGCTGTGAAATAATAGGGCAACAACCATTGATTGATTTTGGAATTCCAGGAATAGATTCCATGTCAATCCGAGTAACTTTTTTTCCTGAGATGCCTGTAAATGTGTTTTTACTGTTTCAAACACTAAAATGTGCATGTAATGCTCAAAACCACAGCTAACATCATAGGATTGTATTGAAATCATGGGAAACCCAACATTTAATTCTTTTTTATGTTTTTGAAAAGAAAAATGTTCTTCTAATGTGTGGTGTGCTCGAAATGACTTAATAATCATTTTTAAAAGATATTAATGACTTGTAAAACAAGTGTTAGGGGGTCAAAACCATAAAAACAATGTCATATGGCTATGAAATCACAGTGAAACAACCATATATTGATTTTTAAAATGTAGGAACTAACATCGTGTCAATTCGAGTTACAGTTTAGATGAGATTCCTTTAAACATGTTTTTAGTGTAATAAAAAATTAAAATGTGTGTGAAATAGTCAAACCCATAGAAAATGACCTAGTATTAAGATGAAATCATGGGAAAACCTCCATTTAATTATTTTTTACATATATGAGAGGACAACACATCCATAAAACATGTGGCTTGCTTGAAAATAATTAATAAGCTATTTTAAAAGGTACTAAATTCTTTAAAAACTGATTATAGTGGGTAAAAATCAAGTTAAAGAAATCATAAGGACATGAACTCATCGAAAAATTACATTAGATTTAATTTTGAAATATAGGAACCAACACCATGTGAATCTGAAGAACGGTTTGGTCGAGATGCCCTCAAACACATCTTTAGTGTTTTAAAACTCTAAAACATGGGTGTAAGAGTCAGATCGATAGAGAACGACCTCATATTGACATAAAATCATGGTAAAACAACTATTGAATTACTTATGATGTGTATTGATATAAGAAACATCCATATGATGTGTGGTGTTCTCAAGATGAATACATAAACAAGTTTTAAAGATTCTAATGCCTCTAAAAACATATTCCATGGGGCTAAAATGAAGGTAATGAAATCTGAAGACCTTGAAATCATCGGTAAATCACAATATATTTATTTTTTAATTTAGTAACTAACTCCATATCAATCTATGTTACGGCTTGGATGACATTCCCATAAATGTGTTTTAGTGTTTTGAAAAACTAAAACATGACTTTAATGGTAAAACCCCTATAAAATGAGGCCAGGTTGATGTGAAATCATGGTAAAAGAACCAATGAATTATTTGTGATGTGTATGAGGATACCACATGTCCATTCGATGTGTGGTGTGCTCGAATAGGCTCAATGAGTTGTTTTAAAATAAAACAAAGCTTTTAAAAACCTGTGTGGAGGGGTCAAAACAAAATAAATGCCATCATATTATTGTGGAATCATAGGAAAATGAATGTATAATAATTTTTGAAATGTAGTAAAAAAATCTATGTTAATCCAAGTTACAGTATTCTTAGGATGCTTGTAAATGCATTTTTAGTGTTTTAATACACTAAAACACATGTGTAATGGTGAAAACCATAGAAAACGACATTATATTTATGTGAAATCATGAGACAAACACCATTGAATAATTTTTGAAATATAGGAAATGATTTCATATAAAATAATTTAAAATTTTGTTATTTTTTAATTTTAGGAACATAGCAAGTCAGTTTAAAAAATTATTAGATTTTTATATATTTATCCCTTTTCAGTTCCAAATGATGAATGATATCTTAAATAGGTATGTTTATGTTTTTAAAGGGTTATTAATTATATCTTTTTTTATTTTAAAATTTATTATGTTTTATTAACAAAATAAAAAATATTATGTGAAAAAATCTAAATATATTTTGTGTATGTTCTCTTCTATATTTCTTTTAATAAATGTTCTATTTGTATTATAGGTTATAGATGCCAACAGTAGGAAAGATGTTTACCATTCTGATCTGCATCATTATTCATAAGTCAGTGATGATGGTTATTCATTTCTATGGTATGGTTAAATATTATCAACAATTATATTGTAATTCATATTTATTATGTTCAGTCCTGATTTTTATTTTCTCTTTGTTCTAATTGATGACATGATGTGGTCAGTTTTTCATATGATAGTCATGGATATGGAGGTATATGGATGTGGTGTAGGTCATTGGATGGATTTATTGGTCATCGGATTATGATCATAGTATCTCTAGGTTCTCATTATAGGTGGGAAATTCTATAACCTATTGATATAATAATAATTTAAGGATGTTACAATGTATATTGTGGATGCAGATTTTTTGACACTATATTGGAAAGTATTGATCATGCATAACTCTATATGTATGAATCAATGTTTAAAAGATACTTTTCAAGTTTTTTCTAGGGAACCATCTTTTACAACACTCCCACGTGCATTAGAGACAACTTGTTAATGTAAAAATGGTCAGTTCTCACATCAAAAGATCATGATTATACTAACTTATGGATTTAGTCATTGGGCCCATTATGTTTTCCTACATGGTTACTATATTAAATATGAATTTAGGTCTTTGAGTGAATCTTCCCATGAGTTTATATCATAGATTACAACGTTTTTATCCTCTTTTATAATCTAGACATCTTGGTTTGTTCCAAAAGTACAATTCCATGAACTAGAATAGATCATTAAATATATTATACTTATACAGATCTATCAGAAGTCAAAGCATACTTGATATTTGTAGATATGGATACCACTAGTTTGAATGATCTTCTCTTTCTCATTACCTTATAATATCTATGATATTAGATCATTTTCTTGATATCCCTTATGTCACTATGTTGGTTTCTTTATAATATTTTATGAGGTTGAGTTTTGATTTGTCTATCTAAGGGGTTTTTCATCAAAACATGAGAACTCTCATTGGTTAACTTATATGTGTGGTTAAATTGAGTGTTTAATGGGAAAATATTCATCCTCCATTTAGGTGAATCCTCATTGGTTAATTTTTAACTGTGCGCGATTTTTTAGTATGGATATACATGGTTATGTCTAGAAAGTGTGATCCATAAGGAGAAAATGTGAAAGTTCCTTTGTGTGTCTAGAGTGTGATGTGTGGATTTATTACAGAGGAATGGTTTTGGGGCCCGTAGAGGAATTCGGTGGGATGGGGATTTTAATATTTTCATCTATGGGTCAAAAAAACTTGTCGACGTCGACGATATAAGCCCCAGTAAGGTATGCAGAACTTGGTTAAATTATAAAAAGCACAAAAATTAATTGAAAATATACCCATTCCAAATATGAATTTGATGTTGACTACAACTCATCACTAGTGATCATCACTTAGAGTATCTATAGTAGGATCCCTCTAGATCATCCACACACTCTTCTAGAATCCATGGGGAGCACCAATCGTTGAATTTCGGGTCTTATCATGGAGATCCAATGACGCCTTCGATGTCTCGACAATCACCGCATCGAGATACCTAGGATGATTGAGGAAGATCTTGATCCTAGTACTTGGATCAACTACTTATCTCTCTAATAAGAGAGAGGAGGGAGAAGCACTCTTTTTTCATTCCATGAAATGAATGAATAGTTCCAAGGAAGGAGAGAATCAACTCTACTTATAGTGGTGTTGCAAAATACCCAGTTGGGTTCCTCGGACCCCATTAATTTCAACACCCTTAATAAATAATTATGAAGAACTAAACTACACCAATATTATTTATTATTTTATCATAGGCCTATAATATATTTATAAGATCTTACGTGATAAAAACTGAGCTATTTAACTCGACTCGTTGTCCTACTTAATATTAATGGAACCTAGAATATTAAAATAATATTCATTCGATTAATATTTTTCTCGTATTTATATAACATATAAATACATTAAATAAATTAAATCCCAATTATTAATAACTTAAATAATATTGAATTTATTTAACTGTCGGTTATCGATACTTTGGACAACACTCGGACCTCATGTTGGGGCCAACCATGTCCAATATTCATATTACACTGAATAGGGAAGATTCTTGAATATTCTATTGTGTGTGACCCTCTAGGATCTTATCTCGATAGTAGTGAATAAAATCTAAAAACCAAGAGCGGAGTATAGAAACCCATCATGGCCCCTAAAGAGATAAGGATTTTCATAGCAACGACAACCAACCTATGAACACTGAATGTGTACTATAATCTCTTTGCCATTAAATATCTAATAAAGTAGGATGCACAGTTGTGTCATCATCCTTTCTTTGCTTAATTATTTGTTGATATATCTGGAGGGATTTACCTTTCGACTGCTTTGGCTAGTGACTTATGAAGGTATCACCATCCTGATCATCTAGGCATGAGATACACAACTTCCTTAACTTGTAAGTGAAAAATCCTTTCGTGACCATTTAACCAATGTCATGCCACCAATGACGCACCTAACACAAGCTACCTCATTATGATTTCAATACCATGGTTTTTTTCTTGCATCAAAGTACACCATCAAATGGTACACATTGGTAATGATGTTATGTCAGGAGACCAATACACATGTCTATATATAGGAACAACCAATGACATCCAAAACATGTGGTGTTCCTATTGGTGGTTATGTCCTCATGATCTCACTACCAGAGATCACCAAATGCGAACTTCATGAGAATAAGTCTCAATGCTTATGAGCCCCCATCACCTAATTGTCAAACATCAACTGTGTCTAGTCAAAAATATGTATCCAAACCATAGAACATATATTTAATATTAATGTTATATTATCTCGATGTTCTCATTATTTCCTAGGATAATCTATAACCTCTCGACATGAAAATTAATGTATGGGCATTTCCATTCAATAGTGGATGCATAAAATTCTACACTATAATGGTAAGATTACATCATGTATATCTAACTGTATAAACGATATTCTAATCATAAGTATTGTATAGTTGGCTTTAGGGAACCCACAATTTCAACACTCCCACTTTTACTGGAGCCAACTTGCAAACTATACATGTTAGCTACTCACGTGATGAAGATCTTGTTTTTGTTGACTTACAGATTTAGTTGTTGGGTCTTCCACATTTCCGCTGCATGGCTATTCTTCTCTGTATGACCTTATCTCCTTGAGTAAAACATCTCAAGAGATGTTATCCCCAAGTATAACTTTTTTTTCCACTGTCGTATCTTTAATCATGGATATTAAGAACATCACAATTTACATTATGATAATACTTTACTTACTAGGTGAAATTTCTAAGAACTGGAACAATTCGTTTCATTTATTTTCTACTTAACTACTTTAGAAGTGGCAATGTACTCAGTATTTGTAGGTTTGGCTGAGACTAGATTTTATGAGCTTGAATCTCTTATCATCATTGCCTAACTATGATACTAGATCAAATTGATCTAAGTATTACTAGTTTGTGTACCCCAAAAACTAATATACCTTCTTATCCATATACCAATTACATATCATTTGAACTTGATAAAGTACAAGATGATAGTTATGAATGCTCAACTTGTGGTACTCCTAGATGTAATTGATACCCCCCAACTACAAATAATATCCTGTCAATATCAATTATTGTACATAACATGGCATACATTATTGATACATCACTACATGGTACTAAACTCACAACTTTAATCTCTTCCCATATTTCGAAAATGTCAACCTAAATAGATTATGCCATGTAAAATTGAAAACAATTCTTAACTTGAATTGTTCCAACATGTATTTTTCAATACAATGTCACTTTATGTATTACTGACTAGGTACAACCAACTTTTAGATCTACCTTGATAGATCTATTTCCCTAGAACATAGTTTGCTACATTACATTAATCACTAGAGAATTACTTTTATTCTGGTCATAACTAAATGTAAGACCAAAATCTGTTTTCCATATGTTATACACATTTCTATATGAAAACATTGGCACTCCCACTAACCTTTGGTAGACACAAGGAAAATATTCATTTGAAATGAATTCTCTATGATCTTGTTTCTTACATAAATCCTAAATTGGATATCAGTAATTTTCAACCTACATTGGCATACAATGGTGTCATCATCCCTTTCTAGTTGTATCATATAGATGCCTTCCACAAAAGATGATCTTGACATCCAATGACAAATTTAATGATCTTATAAGATATCTATGACAAGTAAAATTCTAATGTATTTAGTTATACTATCTTGTTATTACTAATATAGCCTTATTGGTACCACACTTGTACCATCCATGTATCAAATCACTTGAATACCCACCATTGTATTCGATTTGTAATCCCCTTTTCAATTTGATACATGTAATCCATTATTGAATTTTTAATTTTATTGTAAATCTTAGCTAATTATCATATACTTCTTCCTTTTAGGATTTATTATTCTTAATGAATAATTTATCACTGGTCGCGGTGAATATAAAACCATCACCATGGTTTCATTCTTCCTATGTATTATGTGTCACTAAAACATGCCACTTCACCATGAACTTGTGAAACTTGTTCCAATGTCAACCATTTGTGAATCTCGATCATCGAATAAGTCCAAGTCAATTCAACTCCCACTATCTCTAATAGATATGTGTACCCTTTTATATAAATTTAGTCTAATACTTGAATGCATCATTTCTAACTTAGATATTTGTGTAATATCCTAATAATCCATTAGGATAATTACGTTATATGCACAACGTGTTTTACATGTTGTATGTTTGTTTAAATCCCAACAAACTCTTTGCATCTGTAACACATGTCCTATAAAATAGTGGATTTTCATCATACTATAACTCCTATGATATCCATTTGTAACTTTAGTAGGCATATTTTTTATGGGTTTATGATTTTATTTTCAAACCACATCTTGAAATATGATGGAAGTTACTACAGGTTGTAACATTGATACTACTTATATCATAACTTTGATGTATAAATTGTGCATTTTGGAATTAATCCACGCTAAATTTTGTTGATCTATGCTGGCATGTAAGACTTTATCATTGATCTTTCTTATGAACATCAATACCGTGATGTAGATAAGGTAATGTGCGTTTAGGAATTACTCCATGCTACATTATCATGATCGACGATTTCATAGTCAATATATTCTTTGGCATACCAGCTCAAAGAAAATCATATCTTCTGACCATGAACTTTCTTCACATTAACATTACTTAGTTACTTAAAGGAATATTATGAAGTATCTTTACCTCTATCTTTTCTTTTCTAATAGTTCATTCTCCCTTGTTAAACTATCACCAAAAGCTTTGTGCATACCTTTATTTCTAAAGGTTTCCTTGTCTAAACTAAAGATATCAATAATACCAAGGGTGTTTTGCTATGCCCAGCATAAATACCATACTGGGTATATTCATGACGTCCACTTTTAGTTTTACTTGAAAAATAATTATATTTCTACATCTGGGTAACTCTTACATTTTATATTCGTCATGTATTACATCTGATTCAAGTATGTCTAAACTATTTGTTGAGTATGTTTCACCAAAAAAAATTAATTCCTGAACATGGAATAATGTCTCATTATGACCAAAAGGGCATGTGAGATAATTTTTTTGGTAATTCTCATAAACTTTTTGAATTTGAATCAATCACTTGGTAATTAGAAGTTATGTGTTTCTCACTGCTAACTTAGGAATCACCCTTTCCTAGCTACTTGGAGAAGAAACCTTACACCTAGTAATGTTTCTCTACTTACATAATTACAATATTTCAATAAATATATGTGAAAAGAATATTGTATTTAATACTCAATATGTATGTGCAAAACAATAATTTTATTTGATTAATATAACCATAGGAAGAAGCGGGTTCTTGCTTATACAATTAACTTCATTTCATTTTAAACTTACACAAATTCATTTCAAATATGTGATGAAAATAACCTCCTATTAAATAACCAATAACATTTGTTTGAAGGATATTATGAAGGTGCCTTTGGTGTAACTTTCCATAGGCCATTTCTCATTGTCTTTCAATTTATTTTCTATATGAACAGAAGATGGTTTTATATTTAATATTATTACTACTTGGCAAACCTTACCTAAAAGGTAATGAAGCACCCAATCTGTCCTATTTTTTTTACTCTTAATCAAAACTGGAGTAATATGGTGTAAGAATGAGATGTCATGAAAGATCATAGTCTGGCTTCATGTTTACACAAATCCAGTGTAATCATCACATTCAAAACTAGCTTAGTTTTTCTCCTCGATAACTTCTCATAGATTAGACTACATGTAATATCATCCATGTCGTGACGTAGAGACTACAACTAACATAAGGCGTTGATGATGAAATTATGATAGAACCACCATATGATTAATTCATGAGTCTCCTATAAGAAATTTTACACCCTAGCTTCATGAGGTGGATTAACAGGTTGGGACACAAGCACCTTGAATTTCTAATATAGTAGTAATATGGGAAAAAACCTATACTACTCTTAAAATTTCATGATATTTTGGAAATTAACTTTATCCAATATTTATCAAAATTTTATTATGATATTAATTTTTATTTTTACAAAGTAAACTTTAGAATATTAGTACTTTTATGTTGATTACCGAATATGACATTACCGATTAATTTAATCATTAAATGTCTCCTAAAATTTTGATGAATTATAGAAACCCTCTATACTAGAATCAGAATACTCGATCTCTTGAGTATTCTAGTGGCAAGGATCCCTAAACCTCCTCTCATAGTCTACAATCAATGGATATAAAACTACTTGGAAGGTTCAAGGTAGGCATTTGGTTGGCCAACGACATTAACACACGGTTCCTTGATCTATTGAGTGAAGTCCCAACTTCTAAAATCATACCCTGATTTACTCAATGCATGCCTCTAAAAATGATAGAAAGTTATATATGGATAATATTCACTTCCATATTAGTTAAGTCAACCTAGAACTCTCATTAGAACTCCCCAGTAGTAAGAGGCACCCTCAGCTATGGAATGACCAGCACCCAGAACACCCGGTTTTGTTCAAACATGATTAGTGTAAGACTATAAGAACATAATATTTCAATGAGGGTTTTGTGTTTTTCTCTCAAAGAATTTAATCCATTTCTATTAATCTTGTTCATCTATACTTTCATGCTCACAACTGAACATTAATAGAAAAAACATATGTCTCTTCTTTATCCATTTGATTATCTATTATTTTATGTATTTCTCCAACTATTTATAAATGAAAAAAACAATAAATTAATGCACAAAGGTAAAATACTACCTGACTTATAATGACCCTCCAATTATCATTGGCTTGAGAGTACAATGAGTCATTACTAGGCCTTAAGAGAAATCCCCAAGATGCCAAAGGCTGGAAATAAATTCCGAAGGGTTTCAAATAAAAGTGGGGGATGATTTACCCTTTATGAAACAACCCATAACCAACAAATAATAACCAAAAATTTACTATATGATGCATGAATAAATGTAAGACAACTTAACAACTTCATTTCTGTCAAACCACATCAAAGTACCCTACAACGGAAGACCAAACGAAGCATCAAGTGCACAACAGATAGACAACTGAAGACTCTCAAGAGACACCAAGACTCCGTAATCCACGAGCTCTGAGCTCCACAATATCTCCAAAGCATCACCACGAGCCACTAGCAATAAGATGCTTTAACTTTACCTGTGTCCCAAAATATGACATTTGCAAAAGTACCAAAGTTCCAAAGTAGGGGTGAGTATAAAACTCAGTAGGATTTCCCCAATGACTTCCCTACTCATGCCACTAGGATAGAAGAGTTACCAACATTTATATAAAACAATTTATATAAAACATTTTCTCAAAAGAATTTTATAACTAAATATAAACAAGTTCCAAAACCATTCAAAAACAAAAGCATCCAAGAGAAATCGAAACCAATTTTCCAACCCATTATTTTTCTAGAAAAATTACCCAAAAAAGCTTTAAACCCATTTCAAAAATCTCTTTTTTGGCATTCCCAACCATTTCACAATACCATGAAATCAACCATGCATGCTATGTTATGACAGTTCCATACTCATGATTGGTCTCTTGTTGATCTACCAAATCGTGACAAGGTAATTGTTTCCCATGTTCCATTACACCTTTGGCACCGAGCACAAGGTCATATTTCAACAAAGACTTGTACATATAGTTACCATGTTCCATTAAACGTTTTTCACTGAGAACAAGGTCTTATTTAAACCAAGACTTGCACAATGAAATATGAACACACACAACACATTTCCAAAAATCATGCCAAAACCAACCTTTCAATAAAACCGTTTTATTGAAAACCATTTCCATCAAAACCAATTGTGTTCAACCAAATCAAACCATTTCAATAAAACTACCTTTTTATTGAAAACTAATTCCATCAATACCATTTCAATCTCAAACCATTTCAATAAAACACCCTTTTTATTGAAAACCCATTTTTCATCAAACCATTTCCAATTTCAGTAAATCCATAATTTAAAAACAACATTTTAAATTCAAGAAGCCACATCACTTTTCACTACAAATCACCTAGATTTCACAATTTCATCCAAACAAAAAATCGTCACTAAAGAATATTTATTCCATTATTTTCACAGTCTATTTCATTCAAATAAACCAATTTAAATCTCATCCAAAGAAATTCTAACAAGAGGAGTTGAAAGTGAAGCCTCCTACCTCAAAGGTTTTGACAAAAACCCCAATGGTCGAAGAACGGTCAAGAAAAACTGGGTCGATTCTCCAAGATCCTCCTTAGATCTCTTATCCTATCACAACCAAGACAAAAACTCGTCATATTTTTCATCCTCACACTTAGATCTACCCATAACGGACGTAGATCTAAGAAGCCGAGAGAAGAAGAGATGTAGATCTAAGTAGATCTAAGAAACCAATCAAGAACGATAACATACCTCAAGAATCTGGCTTTGATTCGCCAAGAGAAGCCTTCGGATCACCATAAAAATGATGGGAGAACCCTCCTAGACCTTAGGAGAACCAAAATACCGATTTAGGGCCACTTAGGAGGAAAAACGAGGCATTTAGAGGCAAAAATGCATGAGATACGAAATTTAAGGATCTCGTTTAAGTGCCTTCATGGTTAGTTCGCACGGTTTGAAAAACCGTGTGGTAACTATGCGTTAGCTACTGCCTCAGCGACCCTTCTCGCACGGCCTCCTCGCATGGACTCCTCAAACCATGCTCCAACCATGCGGAAGATACTACCTCCCATGTCTGCTATGCATGGTTTGGTCGCATGGTTTGGACAAACCGTGTGCCGCCCGTGCGACTTCCCATTTACCTCAAACTGCATCCCAAGTTCTCCCGACTCTCCCATCCACCACCAGTAAACTTAATAACCATAAAAATAATCAATTAAGGGTTACATACCAAAAACTGGGGGTACTACATTCTCCCCACCATTGGTCATTCTGTCCCAAGAATGTATAAAACCATCATCTAACTGAAAGAGTTCCGGCCAGTGCTCTTTCATTTCCTTTTCATGTTCCCAAGTCTCTTCCTAAATCTGACCATGCTTCCATAAGAACTGCACAAGACCGATGCTTTTTCCATGCAATATTTTCTCTTACCTATCCACAATCTATACTAGGATATGTATCAATGAAGCATCTGGCTCTATTTCAACATGATCCCATCTGATCACATGGTCAGGATCAGGCTGATACTTTTTCAACTTAGATACATGGAACACATTATGAACTGAACTGAACTGTGTTGGTAATTCCAACTGATATTCCACCTCTCCAAACCATTTCATTATCTCAAAATGGACAATGTATCTAGGAGAAAACTTTACCTACTTTCCAAAATGACGATGTCCAAGACTTGGAGAGATTCTCAAGAAGATATGATTACCCATGATGAATGACAACGATCTTTGACAGTGATCTGCATAAGATTTATGATGATCTCTGAGCCATCACCATCCTCTTTCTAATCAACCGAATCTTCTCCGTTGTTTCTTGGACAAGTCCCGACCCAACTAGTGAAGTTTCACCCATTTCCACCCAGCATAGTGGAGAACGACAAGGATGCCCATACAATGCTTCGAACGGAGCCATGCGTATCGAACCTTGATAGCTATTATTGTATGAGAACTCCACTAAGAGTATATGCTCCTCCAATTAACCACCAAAATCCATTACATAAGACTGCAACATATCTTCTAATGTTTTTATTGTCCACTCGGATTTCCCATCCATCTGAGGATGATACGCCATGCTCATAGTCATCTGAGTTTCAAGGGCTTGCTGTAATGATTTCTAGAAATGAGATGTGAACCACAGATCTCTCTCTGAGACTATATACACTGGTACACCATTCCTCTTTACCACATTCTAGATATAGATTTTTGAAAGATATTCCACCCTATGAGTTTCACGAATAGGGATGAAATGGGCCAACTTGGTAAGATGATCCACTATCACCCAAATGGCGTCGTGTTTCCGAACCGTTCTTGGAAGACCTATAACAAAATCCATTTCTATCTGATCCCATTTCCACCTTGGGATCAGTAAAGAATGTAACATACCAGTTGGTATCTGATGCTCTGCCTTAACCTGATGATAAGTTAATCACCACAAGACAAACTCAGCCACCTTATTTTTCATGCTACTCCACCAAAACTGCACCTTCAACGCCTTATACATATTTTGAGTACCTTGATATACAGCACATATCGAATGGTGGTAAGCATGAAGGAGTTGTTCCTAAAAAACCATAGGTACAACCGTCTGATCTTTGAAACACAAAACTGAACCCGCATCCAGTTTCCGGCCATCAATGGTCTCCCCACCATTGAGTTTTGAACTCATTTCCAGACATTCTGCATCAGATGTTTGTGCCTCTTTAACCATTTTTTCCAAATCAGGAACAAGCGTAGCTGAAAAGAAAACTTCACCATCACCTCATTTTTCAAATTCCACATGCATGTTGGCTAATACTAACACAAACTGCCATTCATCTGATGCTTCTTTCGCCAACTAAGCATATGACTTTCTACTCAATGCATCTGCCACCGAATTTCCTTTACCCGATGTGTACATCAAATCAAAGTTGAACATTTGGAGATACTCCATCCATCTCATTTTCCTCAGATTCAAATATTGTTGTGATAAAATGTGTTTCAAGCTTTTGTGATTCGTAAACACAATAAATTTTTCACCAAAGAGATAATGTCTCCATGTTTTCAGAGCATGGACAACTGTAGCTAACTCTATATCATGTGTTGGGTAATTCGTCTCATGCACCCTCAACTGCCTTGAACCATAAGAAACAACGTGATATCTTTACATGGGAACACAACCCAAACCTGATCCTCAAGCATCACAATACACCACATAACCCTATCCTAATTATGGAAAGATCAAGATAGGTGCCAATGTAAGACGAACTTTCAGTTACTGGAAAGACTTCTGACATTCTTCTGTCCATTGTAATTGAGCATTCTTCTTTTTCAGAGCTATCATTGGTGAAGCTAGTCATGAGAAATCACACACAAAGCATCGGTAGTAACCAGATAGACCAAGAAAACATCGTATATCAAACACATTCTTTGGTAGTCTCCAAGAGATAATAGCTTCTATCTTTTCAGGATCAACATAAATGCATTTATTAGAAATGACATGGCCAAGGAAATGCACTTCCTGTATCCAAAAATCACACTTTGATAATTTGGCATACAAACGATGATCTCTCAAGATTTGTAACACTGTTTCCTGGTGCACCTCATAATCAGCCTGTGTCTTTGAATATAACAAGATGTCGTCCACAAATACCGCAAAAAAAGAATCCAGATATTGCTGAAATATAAGATTCATCAAGGCCATGAAAACCATTGGTGCATTCATTAGACCGAAAGGCATGACTACATATTCGTAATGGCCAAATCTACTTCTGAAAGATGTCTATAGAATATCCTCCTTCTGTACTCACAATTGGTGATATCCTGACCGCATTTCAATCTTGGAGAACCATTGAGCTCCCCTTAATTGATCGAATATATAATCAATGTATGGAAGTGGATATCTGTTCTTTATCGTAACTTGGTTAAGATTGTGATAATCAACACATAGCCGAAGAGTTCCATATGCCTTCTTCATAAACAACACCAGTGTTGCCCATGGAGAAGTACTTGGCTGAATGAAACCCTTGCTTTCCATCTCCTCAAACTGCACTTTTAATTCCCTTAACTCCGTTGGTACCATCCTATAAGATGGAAGGTAAATAGGGCTGATCCTCGGAAGGAGATCAATCGTAAAATAAACATCCCTTAGAGGTGGTAACCCTGAGAAATTCGTTGGAAAGACATCTAGAAATTGATCCACAATGGCTGGAAAACTAATTTCCTCATTTTATTCTATTGATGCCAGAGTCAACACTACCAATTGGTAAGATATCATTCCCACCATTGGTGCCAATAAGATCTTTTCATCTTTCATTACAGTCCTCTCTCCTCTAAAGAGATGCTCAGTGTCGTCCTCATTTATGAAACTTACTGTTCTCCTATAATAGTATATTTGATCCTTAAACATTTTCAACCAATCCATACCCAGGATTACATCATAGACATCCATATCCAACATGGAGAAGTCCCATTTTAGCTCAACTCCATCAACAGTTAAATCACATGCTCTACACACAAAGGATTAACATTCTCTTTCACCGAGATGAGTTTTTTTCAGTTTCAAAATAGAAGGCATCATTTCCAGTTTTAAACATTGCAAATCAATAGCATGAGAAGCAATGAAAGAATGTGTTTCACCAGTATCGAAGAGAACTTGCAAAAGGGTAGAATTCAAAAGAATCATACCTCTCAGCGTAGATGGTCCAGCTTGATCATCGACCATCGTCTGCTCAGCTCCATACAATTGGTTCATCGTTGTACTGTTCTCCCTGTTGCCTTGCTGAGATTGTCCTCGTTGAGTGGTCATGGTATTTCGAGAATCACCATGGCTAGCTCTGATATGATGATGAGATTGACTCTGCTCTCCTCATCCTGTCGAAGTATACGATGCTTGCGAGGCCTGGGAAGTGTCACATGCACCCGACCTCAGAGAATTCCTACAATAGCACTGTAGATGCCCCCATTTGCTTGAAATTGTGACATGCTCTATGTTGCTCTGTACACTCTTGCTTTAGGTTGTCACGACCCGTCCTCGGGGCCCGTGTCGTGACTACCCCAAGCCCGCCTTCCATAGGCCAGGGGCTAGCGACTAGCACCAAGGCGTAATTCCCGATAAAAAGGGAAGGCATTGCCTTTGTGAAGTAAACAAACACCACAGAGCTAGCAAGCAGTAGAAGTAAACACTAAGTAAAAACTGATACAAAAGTAAGTACAGAAAAGTAAGTGGGCTAGTATACAAACCCAAACTGAAAGTAAAGTACAACTGGAAAGGGAAAACAACAACTGAAAGTAAATCTGCAGTCTCGAGCCGTCCACTAGAAGTCCCACCTGAAGGGTGAGTACATCTAGCCTCCATAGCTCCTCGGGTCCAGCCGTCCACTCCGAGTATGTCCCGCCCAGTGGTCTACCTCTGGGTACCGACCTGCTCTACAAGCCTCAACTGCAATCAGCGTTGTACGTCATCTGCAACCAACACAACGTCGTGCGGGCATAGCCCGTGCAAGGGTGAGTATAAGCTACTCAGTAGGGACCCTGAGACCCCCGAAGGTCTCCCAGAATCCACAAAGGATAATCCACAAAGGAAAGATACAATCAAGAAGTAACATCCGACACTACTTAGGTATATGCCCATACGTATAACTAAGTCATCAATTCTCGTTCGGCTCCAACATCCGAGCTCAAGTACAACCTAGTCCACACAGGAAATCACAATCCAATCCACACAGGAAAATATAACGTAATCCACACAGGAAAACATAATTTAATCCACACAGGATTTTAAGTCAATATTATCGAAGATAAGTATTGAAAGTCAAGATTCATCTCACACAGGTATACTTCTTCGTAAGACGATAAAGATGATCAGATATTGCCACTGATTCATCTAAGCCGTTGGACCCACATAGGATCGATAGGTACTAACCCCCGCAATGACCCACAAAGGATCGATAGGTAACTAACCCCCACAATGACCCATAAAGGATCGATAGGTAACTAACCCCCGCAATGACCCACACGGGATCGAACCCACACAGGATCTATAGGCGCTGGCCCACACAGGACCGTTGAGCGCTGACCCACACAGGATTGGTAGCACTGATCCACGTAGGATCGCTGAGTGTTGTAGTCATCGCCGTCAAATCCACGGAGGATTTCTGTACAGTCGTCATCTTCCTCGTAGTCGCAGCCAGCTCTAGGGTTCCCGTACACAGCAAGCTCGTTCGGGAGGGTCTGCTCCACGAGCCGAAGGGATGATACATCAACTGACACATAGTCCATATTTTATGTATCCAAAAGTTCCATATCGTCAATAGGAACTCAACATCACAGACGGCGCGTCAATCGGACGCCCGGTCTGAGAGTTATTGGCTTTTTCGTCCCAAGGGCCCAGTTGGTTTTTAAGTCAAAACCAACCCGATCATACTCCAAGTGCGTACAAACATCGAGCGAAGTATGCCAAAAGGTTCATCACACTAAGAGGAATTCAACAATGTTGGACAAAAATCCCTCAAGGTAACATTGCAATATTTTTGGGTTGATTGTGTTTGTTGAAAAAACAGGTTTCCATAGAGAATTGTCGAGTTCCCGAGAATTTGTTGATAATCCTTGTTGGCAAAGAACGATGAAAAAGGAAAGAACGATCTGGAGGCAGTACAAAAGAGCAGTACAAGGTGGTGTCGTTTCCCAGCGTTTGCCAAATTTTTGGGGTCCAAAATTTGGAGTTTGGTGAGCATCGCGAAAAATGGATATCCTTGAAGATCATATTTTTATATGGTAGGGGCATGAATTTCTCGAAGAGAGGATGCATGGATTGTATTTCACGAAGACCAAAAAAATGGAGGCGGTGATGCTTCACGATTACATCAAAGCTTTGTGAACGACAGAGTTGAAGCGCATCATGGCGGTGAAGGGATTTGCGAGGGAGCTCCGCGGTGAAGGCGCGAAGGAATGTTGACGGTAATGCTCCGCAATTACGACGAGCTCCGCAATCAGAAAATTGTTGTGGTGCTTCGCGATTTAGACAGAATTCCAGCAGAAACTTCGGAGCTTCGCGATTTGAGATGACATGGCGTTGACTTTGCGCGGAAATTTCGAGGGTCGGTGGAATCGCCTATAAATAGAGGCTGACCCCCTCGAGAGAAGTAGATAGATTTTTCAGAGAAAATCATTTTCTCTCTGTTCGCGAAGGTAGTTCACGTAGCCTGTGTGCTTCGCGAAAGAAGAACTTCGTGGTGGCTATTGTAGCTCCGCAAAAGGTGCGAGCTCTGCGTTGGCTTAGTGAGCTTCGTGAGGGAAGTTTCTCTGCAACCACTTGAGCTTTGCGGTAGTGCTTCACGGTAGTGCTTCGCGAAAAGGTCGGAGCTTCGCGAAGGCTTGTTTGAGCTTCGCGAAATTGGTAGCCTAGCGAAGTAGGGTGCTTTGCAAAGGTATTTCCAAAGTGAATTACCCAGTGGTTAAGAGGCAAAGAGGTATTCATCAGTGGATGAAAGTTGGATTTCAACAGAGCATCTATCAATAGTTGAGGATTCAATCATTAGTGATAATGAAGATACCTATAGGTCTATAAACTGTGAGCGGATCCCTTCCTAGTGCAGTGATCAAAGAAGAGGAAGAAGGCAATCCTCTCCACCGGTAGTGAGCCAGAGAGAGAGAAATGGGGAGTGACCCTTGGGAAAGTAGTGAGCTGACCCTAAACTTTGTAAAGGCAGTGAGCCTAGGCATAGAAGTGATCTGGCCCGAACATTATTGGCAGTGAGACTTAGTGAATTTGGTACAACGGCGCATCGTCGTTGTATGCTCCTTGGACGTATCCTAGTGAGGGTGAACCAAGTAAAAATCTCGGTGTCTGCCTGGTTTCTTTCCTGCATTGCATCTAAAGCATAACAATCAGATAAATATAAAGATAAGTGATCAACATAAACACATAAGAGCAAAAAAAAGTGACCCTTGTAATAAAGAGGTCAAGATCCAGTGGGGCAAGAAGAATTTTAGAAAAGAATATCCATACCCTGATTCACCCCCCCTATCATAGTATATAGGCCCCTATTGGTCCTAACAATTGGTATCAGAGGGCTGGTTTCTTTTATCAGATTTGTTTGCTCCGACTTGGTGTAGTCGATCTGTGTGATCAAAGAATCAGTCTGCTCTTATCTCGTGATCCATGGCAAAGGGAAAAACATCAAATAATAATCAGAAGTCATGTGGTATCCCTTGGTGTGGAAGTGTTTATAGAAAAAGTGTGATTAAACTAAAGGAATCAAACATCTTGTTGAAGGAAGGCTTGGATGAATCAGAGAGGGAAAAGATAGATTCACTCAATAATAATGTTTTAACGAGTGAAGTACTTAAAATTGAAAGTGATTCTGAAACTACTGATGATGAAGCAGTTTCAAGGAGACCACTAGTAGATAATATCCACATGAAAAAGGAATTGGATCGGAAATTGGATGAAGCGATGAAATCTAAAGACATTCGAATCCAAGTACTAGAAATTGAGGTCAAAAAGCTAAGAGGCCTAAATCAAAGGCTTATTGATGTGGTTACTGACCTAACAGAGAAGAATGATTCTCATGCCAAAGAACTACAAATGATGGCTAAAATGAATGGAAAACAGAAGGCTGGTGATTTTGAAGAGAATCAAAAGTCAGATGAAGTTCGGAATCTGAAAGCTAGAAATGATGATCTAATAACACAGTTGTCTGAAGAAGTTCAGAAGAATCAAAGACTACAACAAGAGAATGCATGTTGTTCTAATTCAATTGAAGAAGAAAAATTGAAAGTGAAAGAGAAAAGTGACATAGTGGAAAAGCTGACACGTGAATTAGGAAATGAGATGAGTAGAGGTAAGCTTTTCAAGAGATAACTTGATATCCAACTTGAATCAAGGGAGATGGAGATTCAAAAGTTGGAAGAAGGGCTAGAATCGGTAAAGAATGAAGTAGAGAGTTCCAATACTAGAGGAAAGCCTAAAATGAAGGATGCCTTGAATTTCCTATTTGATTATCCTTCGGCAGGTGATGATGAAGTGAAAAGCAAATTTTCTATTTCTGAAAAGAGGCAAGAACAAATTTTCTCAGCCCAAAGACCATAAAGTTTGGGAAAAACTGGTATTGGATTCGATGAATCCCCTCCCGTGCAAGATAGAAAGAGAGTTGTGAACAGTTTCATATGTGAAATAACTCCTATAGGTGATGGAGATAGGCCTAAAAGGACAGTTACAAAAAGTAGTGATGACATGTGCTATTTCTGTGGGATTCATGGCCACACGTCAAGCTTCTGTTCAGAGGCTCTGGAATACATTTCAGGCTATGAAAATAGAGACATTACTAAATCTGATAATAAGAAGAATCATCATGATAAATCAGAGAGAAGATTTTCTCAGAGGAGAACATTTATCAGATTCTATTACTGTGGAAGGATGGGACACACCATGAGTATGTGTCAGGAAGCTCAGGAGATCTATGCCAGAAGAAGAAAACAAGTTGCATCAACATCTCAGCAGAGAAGTGATGAAATGAGGTATGCCTTTAATAGAAAATGTTTCATATGTTCTGATCATGGGCATTTAGCCAGAGAGTGCAGCAAGAAGAAAGTAGGGAAGGAAAAGGAACCCAGAAGGAGATTACCAACTCCAGTGATGCATAATGAGAAATTCTACACTAGGAGACAAAGTGGAAAAGTAAAGAATAGGCCTAGAGCCTCAGTGGAATCACAAGGAGCTGGGTGAAAGGTGTATCAGTCACCTCCTCTGTCACACTCGCAACATATCTCTCATAGGTAACATGAACAAATCTAGAAGAAAAAGGGTAGATATGCTACAATTGTGAGAAAGAAGAATGAACATTCAATGGAAGACTCACCGCCGGTGAAAAAGAGTGTGGTGACTCAGATATCTGATAAAAGAAAGATGAATAAAGAATGCATTGAAAAATCTGCATGTCTTGTTTCTCAGCGAGAAGTGGAGTAAAGAGAAAGACACCTTAAATGGGAGAAGAAGAAAGGGAATATTCCAAACAAAGATATTCCTACTCTGAGAAATAATCAAGGAAAATGGAATTTTGGTAGAACCTCAAAGAAGGAGATGTGTACTAGTGGGTTTATACCCCAAGCGGTGAGAAAGGCCGAGCCTACCAAATCTACGTATCAGAAAAAAGCTCAGAATGTGGGCAATGAATGCCTAGTAATATGGCCAGAACAATTGAAGTTGTCTAGGCAGCTGGAGGAAGCAAGAAAGGAGTGTGATTCCCTCCAAGAAAGAATCAAAGGGTTGACCCATCAGGAATAACCACTATCCTCGTCTTGAGGATTCGAGAAATACACCCCTCTTCCTATGTATATAAATGATATTAACTGGTGATTCAATTGTTTCAGGTTTTAGGGAGATACGATCCAAGGGGAAGTGGAATATAAGGATGCGAAGTGGAGAACTGATATGCTCTAGAGTTTTCTGTTGAAAGTGAGGAAGTGGTATGAGACTCAGGGAGAGCAGAAGTTGCTGAAGTTGATTCAGAAGAAGATACTGATGGTGAGTACAAGGAAGTAAAATCCTTATCTATACAAAAACCAAATAGTCGAGCTAAAATTGACAGGTAGAATATCATCAGTGATCAGTGAGCTCCACTTCAGACAAGAATATTGAAGTCACTACACCGGATGAATTTCCTATCTCAGGTAGAGCCGAAATTCTTAGCTGATGCAGCTGAAGATGAAAACTGGGTTCATGCTATGAATGAAGATCTTGATCAGATTGAGAAAAACCAGACATGGGAGATTGTTTCGAGGCCAGCAAACAAGAATGTCATCAGGGCTAAATGGTTTTATCACAATAAGATGAATGAAGATGGCACAGTGATTCGGAACAAAGCACGACTAGTGTGCAAGGGATACTCCCAAATAGAGGGAATAGATGTTGATGAGACATTTGCACCGGTTGCAAGGCTGGAAACGATCAGACTATTTTTTTCCATTGCAGTGCAAAGAAAGTTCAAATTGTTCCATATGGATGTCAAATCTACATTATTAAATGGTGTTTTGGAAGAGGAGGTGTATGTTGATCAGCCAAATGGTTTTCTCATTCAAGAGGATGAGAACAAAGTTTGCAGGCTGAAGGAGTTGTATGGGCTGAAACAAGCACCATGGGCATGGTACTCAAGGATTGATCAGTATTTGAAGAAACTTGGTTTCCAACGTGGAGGAGTTGATTACAATCTTTATTTCAGCAATGACAGTAATCAAAGGATGATGGTGCTGGTGTATGTCGATGACATAATTTTTGGCAGATCAGATGAATCTCAGTGCAGACAGTTTTCTGAATTCATGAAAAATGAGTTTGAAATGTCAATGATTGGAGAGCTAACGTTTTTCCTTAGTCTATAGGTGACACAAGGAAGGAATAGAACTTTCATTTCTCAATACAAATATTCCAAAGAGGTTCTAAGAAGGTTTGGAATGGATAATTCCAAGGAGATGAAGACTCTGGTTGCTACCTGGATGAAATTATCAAAAGATGATGATGGCAAGGCAGTTAATATCACAGAATACAGGCAAATTATTGGAAGTTTGCTGTACTTGACTGCAACAAGGCCTGATATTGTTTTCACCACATTCCAAGCAGTGAGATATCAGAGTAATAACAAGGAAATCCACATGATTTTAGCGAAAAGAATACTTTGATATATCCAGGGCACAGTGGATTTTGGCTTAAAATATACTGATAAATCTCAGACATAGTTATTGGGATATACTGATGCAGACTGGGCCGGTTTAGCGGATGATAGGAAATCAACATCAGGTGGTGCTTTCTATCTTGGTGGATTGTGTATTTCTTGGCTAAGCAAGAAGCAAGATTGTATTTCGTTGAGCACCACGGAAGCTGAGTATATTGCTACCACTCAAGCATGCACACAGTTATTGTGGATGAAGCAGCAGCTTGAAGATATGGGAGTTAAAGTGAAGTCTCTGATCAGAATCCAGTGTGACAACTCAAGTGCTATCAATCTTAACAAAAATCCAGTTCATCACTCAAGGACAAAGCACATTGAGATAAAGTCTCATTTTATCAAGGAGAATTTTGAGCAAGGTATCGTGAAATTGGAGTACGTACCTACAGAGCTATAGGTTACAGACATTCTGACAAAGGTCATACCCAAGGAAGCATTTGAAAGGCATCGAATGGCTCTGGGAGTTCAGTTAACTCCCCGCACTTGACATAGTGTGGATGTGGACCCCCCCCCCCCTCCCCGAGGTATGATGTGTTTTTCCCTAATGTGCTGATTTGTGTTCTATACTATGTTACAGACTACAAAGAAGTGACCTTTGGATTCATTGAAAAAGGGGGAGAAAATAGTTATTGTTCAAGGGGGAGATAGTGTGGCTATTTAAGAACTCATGATAGATACGGGGAGAAGCTGACCAGTGGAGCAGCCAGATAGGGGGAGCAATGAGAAAGGGGGAGATTTTAAAATCTGACGATGCTAGAAGTGATCGATCAAAGCATAGAAATCACGACAGCTGAGGATCGTGATAAAAGTAGAACAGTGGTGTTGGAATGGTGAGAGAAGGTTTCCAGCTATCACGAATTGGTATAAGTGCGGTTCCACAATTGGTATCAATTTAAGAATTGGTATCAGGTTGGAATCAACAATTGGTGTTTGACATGAAGTGATTCATTGATGAACTTTTCATACTACTCTTGTTTCTCACACCGAGCATTGCTCATATGGGCTTAGAGTACGTGTTAAGTGAATCCTTGAACGCTATCAGAATCGCAAGAGGCGAATGGTGGTAGCGGCTGGAAGAAAACTCAGTGAGGTATCAATGTGCAGAAAATCATTCTGAGAAGAGTTATGAAGAGTTGTCAACAAACCCAAAGGGGGAGATTGTTGGACAAAAATCCCTCAAGGTAACATTGCAGTATTTTTGGGTTGATTGTGTTTGTTGAAAAAGCATGTTTCCATGGATAATTTTCGAGTTCCTGATAATTTGTTGAAAGTCCTTTTTGACAAAAAACGATGAAAAAGGAAAGGACGATCTGGAGGTGGTACAAAAGAGCAGTACAAGGTGTCGTTGTTTCCCAGTGTTTGCCAAATTTTCTGGGGTCCAAAATTTGGAGTTTGGTGAGAATCACGAAAAGTGGATATCCTTGAAGATCATATTTTTATATGGAAAGGGCATGAATTTCGCAAAGAGAGGATGCATGGATTGGATTTCGCGAAGACCAAAAAAATAAAGTCGGTGATGCTTAGCGATTACGTCAAAGCTTCATGAATGACAGAGTTGAAGCACATTGCAGCAGTGAAGGGATTTGCGGGGGATCTTTGCAGCGAAGGTGCGAAGGAATGTTGATGGTAATGCTCTGTGATTATGACGAGCTCCGCAATCGGAAAATTTTCGTGGTGCTTCGCGATTTAGATAGAATTCCGGCAGAAACATCGGAGCTTCGCGATTTGAGATGAAGTGGCGTTGACTTCGCGCGCAAAGTTTGAGGGTCGGTGGAATCGCCTATAAATAAAGTCTGACCCCCTCCAGAGAAGTAGAGATATTTTTCAGAGAAAATCATTTTCTCTCGGTTCGCAAAGGTAGTTCATGTAGCCTGGGTTCTTCGCGAAAGAAGAGCTTCGCGGTAGCTATTGTAGCTCCGCGAAAGGTGCGAGTTCCGCATTGGATCAGTGAGCTTCGCGAGGGAAGTTTCTTTGCAACCACTTGAGCTTCGTGGTAGTGATTCGCAGTAGTGCTTCATGGTAGTGCTTCGCGGTAGTGCTTCGTGAAAAGGTCGGAGCTTCGCGAAGGCTTGTTTGAGCTTCGCGAAATTGGTAGCCTAGCAAAGTAGGGTGCTTTGCGAAGGTGTTTCCAAATTGAATTGCCCAGTGGTTAAGAGGAAAAGTGGTATTCATCAGTGGATGAAAGTTGGACTTCAACAGAGCATCTATCGATAGTTGAGGATGCATTCATTAGTGATAATGAAGAGACCTACAGGTCTATAAACTGTGAGTGGATCCCTTCCTAGTGCAGTGAGAAAAAGAAGAGGAAGAAGGTGATCCTCTCCACCGACAATGAGCCAGAGAGAGAGAAATGGGGAGTGACCCTGGGGAATGCAGTGAGCTGACCCTAAACTTTGTAAAGGCAGTGAGCCTGGGCATAGAAGTGATCTAGCCTGAACATTATTGGCAGTGAGTCTTAGTGAATTTGGTACAGCGACACATCGTCGTTGTATGCTCCTTGGACGTAGCCCAGTGAGGGTGAACCAATTAAAAATCTCAGGGTCTGCCTGGTTGCTTTCCTGCATTGCATCTAAAGCATAACAATCAGAAAAATATAATGAGAAGTGATCAACATAAACACATAAGAGAAAACAACTGACCCTTGTAATAAAGAGGTCAAGATCCAGTGGGGCAAGAAGAATTTTAGAAAAGAATATCCATACCCTGATTCACCCCCCCCCCCCCCCCTCTCAGGGTATATAGGTCCCTATTGGTCCTAACAAACAAATTCGACGAGACGTCAATCGGACGTCCGGAGCTCAAGTTATGAGTGTTTCCGCTCCGAGGGCCCGGTTAGTTTCGTGTACAAACCAACCCATCCGAACCCAAAGTACTCCGAAACCTTGATTTTAATATACCAAAACGACTGTCTCGATCCAAGGATTGCATCACAGCTGACGGTGCGTCGATTGGAGGTCTTCAGCCCAAGATATGGGCAGAAGACCGATGGAGGTTCGGTAATAGGGGGTTCGGGCCCGGTCCGACCCGGCCCGATATCCTCTGGGTCGGCCCGAACCGGGTCGACCCGTCCCGGGTCCGGGTCCGGCCCGCTTGGGCGCGGCCCAGCGCGCTGGCCAGGTGGCTCGGCCGAACGGCGGAGCCGTTCAGGATGCGGGGGGGGGGGGGGGGGGGGCTCTGCCCCCCACTTGTTGTAATCGTGGCTCCATAATGGGGGCCGCTCACATCCGGCCAGCCGGGGGTTTCGAACCCCCGGCTCTTCCACTGTCCGGCCGACCAGCTCCGGCCGGCTGGCTGCTGCCGACTCGGGACCGAAAAGGGCCGGTCCCCCTGCTCCGACACCGGCGGCCTGGAACTGGCCGCTGGTTCCCCTGCTCCGCCATGGTCTATGTCGCGGCCTTGGACTGTCTGGTGGGGCGCGACGGCGTCGCACCCCTCCGCCGTGGCCCCGCTCCGGCCGCGGTGTTTTTTTCGGTTCTCCGGCGTGGCGCGATGGCATCGTGTCTTTGGTTCGTCTTCAACGGCACGGCACGACGGCGCTATGCTTCTCCCCCTTTCCTTAATAATCCCCGCGCGGTGCTTCGGCACCGCGTTGCTTTGTTCATGCCGCATCAATATCAAACAACCAAAAAGGGGAGGAGAGTCGGTCGTGTTCGTGCGGTCCGACCTCCTTCCATTATTGCTATAACAGGCGGCCCCAAATAGACGATAAACCAACGATGAAGTTATCAGGAACAAACAAAATAATAATTAAACCCCTACCTCATCGAATCGTTGAGCGAGGGTCCATTGCAGAAATAACCATCTCGGAAGAAGACGTCGCAGAAGAGAGTCTCGTCGCGGGGATGGCGTCGTGTCGTCGATCTCTGAGGAATCCAGCGTTCTTCACGTTCTTCACATTCTTCGTCGAAGAGAAAGAAGTTCTTCAAGCTCCTCAACTTTTCTCCCAAGACTCACACAATAAGAACAACCATAATAAAATAAGTTCAACACTTATTTTATTAACATAACTTAAGCTTTTGAATTTAAAACATTCAAATTAAACTCACCTAATTAATTAACTTAAGTTATTAAATTAATGTTGATTTGAAGGAGTTAGGGAATATGAAGGGGTGGGGTTCGTGTGGGCCCCACCACTCTCATAACCTCCCATGGGAAGTTGGGTGGTTACCCCAAGTTTCACTCAATGCTTAAACCACTTAGAAATAAAAATTGTAGCTAAATTTTTATTTTAACTTCTACAATTTTTATCAACTTCTCTCGTGAAAACGCAACTCTGGAAAAGGTGTTCCTAATCAAATAATGGCACTGCAAATTCATCGGTGCCCTCAGAATTTGATTCTGAGCACCGGTTCAAAAGTTAGAAAAACCCGCTCATTCGTTCACTGAACGTACCCGAGCTAAACTTCGGATAGAAATTCAGGGCACACCGGGCCTCGAAATCAAGTGCCGTCAGAAACAGAGTTCTTGTAAAATTCCAAAGAAAACTAAGAAAAAATTTCCCTTGATTTTTACGGGTCTTTACATATGTGGTCAGTCGAACCACATTGAACACAACCAGCTTTTTTCTGGGGTTGTAGAGGAAGGTTCATTAATCCTGTCATCTGGTTCTGATTTCCACTTTCACCGTGGAAATAAATGTCCCTCTTCCACTTGTTCCCAGTGGTTGAGTTCCCACCATTTCCTGTAGGTATCATCATGATTCCTCCTATTGATCCTGAGTTATCACATTTTTCTATAGTTCCTCTATTCTCCATCTCTATATAGTCTGTAATACAGAGCACCACAATCTTCGATCAAATCTCCTGCCTTATCCTTGATTCGAAAATGCATTCCTTCAATGACGCACTCTCCACAACCTCTAGTGAAAAATTTACTAGATGCATGAACTTATCCACATACTTGGTGATAGAGAGGCTCTCCTATTTCAGGCTAAAGAAGTTCGTCGTTTTCTGGATCTTGAACGTGTGAGGATAGAATTTTTTGTTGAACAATTCCTCAAAATCCTCCCATGTAAGGCCATCATCCCATTTATCTTGCACCACTAGATCCCACCACTGACGTGCAAGATCCTAGAGCATATACATCACCTGATTTACCTTCAGCTGTACTGGTGTGCCAATGAAATCGAAGATACTATTCACCCTTCTTAGTCACACCTCCGCCTTTTTGGGTTCAGCATCACCCAGAAAGTTTGGTGGATTCTGCTTCATGAACTGGATTGTATGATCCACATGTTGTGGATCATTCCTCTGGTTCCCCGTATCCACGGCATGGAATGCCTGGACAATACTCTAAACTAGCTCTTGGTTCACCTGTGGTTCAGGTGCAACCACATTCTCCGCTGCTTCTTCGGGTTGGTTTCAAAGGCGCCTACCGGGTGCCATTTTCTAAAACAACAACAAACTCCATCAATCTCACTCTCTAGCAACTGATGTATTAGAATTTCAAATTCTATCACATTAACTATCACAACATTGATTTTCCAAAAACAAGATTTTTCCATGCCCAACCATATTTGAAAACATTCAACATGCTTTTTGAAAATCAACCCATTTTTAAAATACACCAAGTACCCTGTTTTCAAAATCATTCATTTGAAAAAAAATTCTGCATTTTTTTCCAAAAATTATCACCTTGCACACTATCCAAACTCAATCCTCATAGTGAGATATGCAATCCTAGTGGGAAGTCATTCCTCTACAGTACATGTCATGCTCCTCTCATTAGATAAAACCATGACAATGATATTTCCAATATTCTAGAAGTGTATCCAAAACACTTATGTACCCAATACCCTAGCAACTTGAAGTTCAGCATAAACGGGTTAGCTACGTCATTTTATGATATACATTTAAAGTTCTGGCAATCTTACTCCTTTCTATGATTCCAACCTAAGGAATAGACAAGAAGTAATTCCAAATCCAAGACCAAGAACATCGATGAACACATGTTAGGCAAGGGCCAAACAAGCAGATACTATTTGTAATGACCCGCCAATTCTCATTGGCTTGAGAGTACAACGAGTCATTACTAGGCCTTAACAGACATCCCCAAGATGCCAAAGGATGGCAATAAATGCAGAAGGGTTTCAAATACAAGTGGGGGACAATTTACCCTTTAAGAAACAACCCATAACCAACCAATCATAAAAAAAATATTTACTATATGATGCATGAATAAATGTATGACAACTTAACAACTTCATTTCTGTTAAACCACATCAAAGTAAACATCAATGGAAGACCAAACCAAGCATCAAGTGCACAGTGGATAGACAACTCAAGACTCTCAAGAGACACCAAGACTCCATACTCCACAGGATCCGAGCTCCACAATATCTCCCAAGCATCACTATGATCCACTAGCAATAAGATTCTTTACCTTTACCTATGTCCTAGAATATTACATCTGAAAAAACACCAAAGTTCCAAAGCAGGGGTGATTATAAAACTCAGTAGGTTTTCCCTAATGACTTCCCAACTCACGCCACTAGGATAGAAGAGTTAGCAACATTTATATAATCCAATTTATATAAAACATTTTCTCAAAAGCAGTTTATAACTAAATATAAACAAGTTCCAAAACCATTCACAGCCAAAAGCATCCAAAAGCAATCGAAACCAATTTTACAACCCTTTATTTTTCCAGAAAAATAACCCAACAAGCTTTAAACCCATTTCACAAATCTCTTTTTTGGAATTCCCATCCATTTCACAAACCCATGAAATCAACCATGCATGCTACGTTATGACTGTTCCATACTCATGAGCGGTCTCTTGTCGATCTACCAAGTCATCACAAGGTAATTGTTTCCCTTGTGCCATTACCCCTTTATCACCTAGCATAATATCATATTTCTACCAAGCCTCATACAAATAGTTACCATGTGCCATTAAACATTTGGCACCGAGCACAAGGTCCTTTTTCAACCAAGCCTCATACAATTCAATATGAACACACACCACACATTTCCAACAATCATGCCAAAACCAACCTTTCAATAAAACCCTTATATTGAAAACCATTTCCATCAAAACCAAGTGTGTTCAACCAAATCAAACCATTTCAATAAAACTACATTTTTACTGAAAACCAATTCCATCAAAACCATTTCAATCTCAAACCATTTAAATAAAACACCCTTTTTATTGAAAACCCATTTTTCATCAAACCATTTCCAATTTCAGCAAATCCATAATTTAAAATCAACATTTTAAATTCAAGAATCCACATCACTTTGCACAACAAATAGCCAAGATTTCACAATTTCATCCAAACCACAAATCATCACTAAAGAAGATTTATTACATGATTTTCACAATAAATTTCATTCAAATAAACCAATTTGAATATATTCCAAATGAATTCTAACAAGAGGATTTGAGAGTGAAGCCTCTTACCTCAAAGGTTTTGATGAAAACCACAACAGTCGATGAATGCTCAAGAAAAACCGGGTCGATTCTCCAAGGATCCTCATTAGATCTATTCTCCTATAACAACCAAGACCATAACTCATCATATAAGTCATACAAATACTTAGATATACCCATAAATGTGTTGTACCTCTCGAACCCCTCGTGGTTTAATTTTCATGATCACAATCACTCTCTTATTTACTAATATTGTTTTAAGTGTTTTTGGATGATAGGTGGCCAATGAATTGGGCCAAGAAAGCAAGAAGCCAAAGTGGACTGATTTTCAGTCCACCGGCCAACCGGTGGACAACCACCGGCCAGCCGATGGAGGCCTGGACAGAAGGCATCCCTCTGTCCAGACCACCGGCCAACCGGTGTACCACCAGCGGCCAGCCGGTGGCACCCAGACAGAATGGGTCAGCTACTGCCTCAGCACCGGCCAACCGGTGGCCTCCTCACCGGCCAGCCGGTGGTGCCTGAGCCCGAAGGCCTCTCCATTTTGAAAGCACTGGCCAACCGGTGGCTCTGCACCGGTCAGCCGGTGGAGCCAGTCAAACTAGCCGTTAGGCTTTGACCAGGCTTGTCCACTTGACTCCCAACGGCTCCGAAGACCTCTCCAATGGCTCCGAAGACTCCCAAAGGCCATTTGAGGGTTCCCCCTCTATAAATAAAGGACTAGGAAGCCCCGGAAACACAAGGAAGCCCACGGGAACATTTTTGATCATTTTAGCGAACCTCCGGCGCATTCCTCCAAGGAACTCCAATTGCTCCAACTCAATTCCACATCCAAGGAGCACCACCATAGAATCTTGGGAGCGCCCTCCATCATCACCAATCAATCCTTTGGTGCCCAAGGCTTCCCCCATTATGGTTTTTCATTATTTATCATTTTGAGCTTTATTTTGGGTTTGTGCCTACAAACCCCCATTTCTCTCATCCTCCTTTCATTTGGGTTTTCACACCACCTTCAAGGTGTGAAGAGGTTAGTCAAGACTTTCCTTTAGAAGGCTTGAGACATAGGTGAGCTAGCCTTCACCTGTAAGAAGGCTAGTGGGTTCTTGCTCAACCATTAAAAGCAAGTGGGTTCTTGCATAACCATTAAAATCAAGCTGTAATAGGTTCTAGACTAACCTTAAAGTCTAGTGGGTTTCTTGCTAAAACCATTAAAAAGCAAGCGGTAGTAAATCTCTCAACGGTTGAGTTGGGAGCGGAGACGTAGGCTTGGGTTTAAGCCGAACTCCGTTATCAAGTTGCGTGTCTTGCCTCTTTTATTTCCGCTGCACTTTTAACTTTGATTTTAAATTGTTAATTATTTTTTTTTAAAGGCAATTCACCCCCCCTCTTGCCATCACTCTCCTTTCTTTCTCCGCCCAACAAAATGGAGTAGATATAAGAAATTGAGAGAAGAGGAGAAGTTGATCTAAGAATATCTAAGAAACCGGTCAAGAACGATCACATACCTCAAGAATCCGGCTTCGATCCACCAAGAGAAGCCTTCAGATCGCCTCCAGAACGATGGGAGAACCCTCCTTGACTTTAGGATAACCAAAATCCTGAGTTAGGGCCTTTTAGGAGGAAAAACGAAGAATTTAGAGGCAAAAACGTGTGAGATCTGAAATTTAAGGATCTCGTTTAAGTGTCTGCACGGTTAGTTCACACGGTTTGACAAATCGTGCGCTAACTGTGCGTTAGCTACTGCCTCAACTACCCTTCCCACATAGACTCCTCGCACGGCCTCCTAAAAACATGTGCCAACCATGTAGAAGCTACTTCCTCCCAAGTCTTCTACGCAAGGTTTGGTCGCACGGTTTGGACAAACCGTGCGCCGCCCATACGACTTCCCATTTACCTCAAACTGCATCCCAAGTTCTCCCGACTCTCCCATCCACCACCATAAAACATAATAACCCTGAAAAACATCAAGTAAGGGTTACATACAAGAAACCAGGGGTACTACATGACTGGTCTTGAGTATCTAAATGACCTAGGGGCATCATACCTGAGTGAAAGCTTGACTCTTGATGCAGATCACACCCATCTTGTATATCTCCTTTGTATCTGAAATATCACCTCATCTTGGCGGGGTCCACATCACGTCGTGGATTACGGCCTCATCTTGGAAGGATCCACATGTCGTCTTGCACCGTCTTGATCAATGTACATTGCCTCATCTTGGTGGGATCCATGTCATTTATTGTCACGAACTGGATCTGGTCGCCACCATTAACGGCACAAAACCCGGCCCGTGGTAAGGCCCGAAGGGCGTTCCCTATCCCCACGGGCTGGAACAAGTGCCCGGGTATCAAACAAATCTATTTTGGGAACGATTTACCCAAGTATGAAAGCATAAATCATAAAAAAACACTCAATTATTAGAATCTGAAATTTTCATGCTAAACAATTCTTAACAAAACCAGATATGAATACATATGTTTAAAGACACTAAAAGTGGTATAAAAACAAATAATGACAACATAAAGACATCCCCATGGACTCCACATGACAATGGGATCATCACCCGCAAGCTGTCTCCGCAACTCCGCCCCAACGATGGGGACTAACATCCCGAACCGCCATCACCCTTAGCCCTCCCTTTACCTAAGTCAAGCATAAGAAGGTATACTTACACCCAAGGGGTGTAAGTAGGGTGTGAGCCTAATCCCAATAGGATACCACCAGATGATTCCAAAGAGCATGCAATACAATGTGAACAAAACAAGCAATTTTAATACACAAGGTGAAACAGTGTTAAAATTCAAAGAAATGAAACTTTCAAATGAAAACAGTTTTCAATCCAAAAATTTCAGAATGTTAGCACATTAAATAGACATGTGATATACTGTAAAGTACTGCCAAAAACACCCCACAAAAAGGGTAAATACCACAAATCCAATGAGCATCAAAATCGGGAACACCCCTAAGCACTAGGTCGTCACGGGCCCTATGTACCTCGTACCTCGGTGTAAAGTAACCATAGAAAAATCCATTCTCGTGCACAAGACACTAGTAGGGAACATACCCATAACCTATTGGTCCCCAATCATCATCCAAATAGTTTAGTTAGAGTTGTCTTTATCCAGATGCTAAGTGGAACAGGGACAAAACCCATCCGATCCACTAGCCGTACTAGTACAAATCTGCCCCACCTAGGTACCCGGGCTTTCCCTTTTTGTGGTCAAAAAATTTCAGCAAACAACACACATAATTTTTCATATAAAATATCACTACTGGTCACAAACAAATTGTACAGTAGCTACACACATTTTATACCATTTAAAACACACAATAAAATAATTTTATTTTAAATAAAACAACCTCTCAAAACATCACATTGTTTTGCACCCAAAGCTCTTTAAGATATCCACTTTACACACTATGTTAACACTTTTAAGTCATTAAAAAAAAATTCAGTTCAATACCCTTTAATGAAACCAAAAATTCAGTTATGGGGCAGCCCAAAATGAACAAATAAAATATTTGAATGAAAAACCCCCAATTTCACCAAAAATTGGAACTTAAAATTTATTTGCATTATAAATGCAACTAAAACCAATTTTTACAGAAACATTCAAGTGAAATAAACAGTAAGGTGCCATGAAAACAGAAATCTAATTCACAAAAATTGCACACATAATGGAATCACCTACCAAAGTAACAAAAACCCTTGAATCTCCGTGCGAAAATCAAATCGCACCCCCACCGCACCAAGAGAGAACTAGATCAAACCTAAAACCACATAAATTGGCCAAGAAAGCCCAATGTTAAAACCTAGGTTCAAAAACCTAGTTTCTGGACATTAGTAAACTCAATTATAACCGTAGAAACCCTAAGAACAATGAGTTAAACCCAAATTAATTTGAAATAGGAAAGAAAAGGGCTCATTTACTTGAAGTATCTTGAAGTAATCACTCCAAAACACCAGTATATGAAATTTAAAAGAGCCAAAATTTAGTTTTCATTCGAAAAAGATATATTAGGTCATTTAGGAACTGGAATGGAGGAAAAATATTGAGAATTGAGAGAGTTATGAAAGAAAGACATTACCTCTTCAAATCTGGGCGATTTGAGGAACCCTATGAAGTTCGGCACCAAATTGCGATTAACCAGAGCTCCAAAGAGGGGGGGGGAGAGTTCAGAAGCGTGGCTGGGTTAATTGGTCTTGGGTGAGACTTGGAATCACCGAAAAATACAAATATTGAATAAGTTATAACAAAATAAAATTTTATTTTTAAAACAGGAATTGGGCTTTCAGGCAGGCCCAACCCCCTTAGATAAAAACCCAAATAAACCCTGGTTAAGGATTTCTAAAAGCTCAAAATTACCTTATCAGTGTTAATAGGTTAGAGTAGGTCAAGTAGGAATTTGAATGGATGAAAAATGTTGAAAAATGAAAAAGTTATAAAAGATACAAAATTTATTTTTTTTAATCTGGAATTGGGCTCACGGTTTGGCCCAATTCATGAATTCTCATCTATTCCTCCCTAAAACCTAGGTAAACCCCCAAAACAAAGAGAGGATGTAAATTAAATGAAAAATAACTTTAAAATATGTCTTGTATGTGACAATTAACGGCACCAAACCCGGCCCATGGCAAGGCCCGAAGGGCGTTCGCTATCCCCACGGGCTGGCACAAGTGCCCGGGTATCAAACAAATCTGGTTTGGGAACAATTTACCCGAGTATGAAAGCATAAATCATAAAAAAACAATCAATTATTAGAATCTGAAATTTTCATGCTAAACAATTCTAAACAAAACCAGATCTGAATACATATGTTTAAATACACTACAAGTTGTCTAAAAACAAATAATGACAACATAAAGACATCCCCATGGACTCCACACAACAAGGGGATCATCACTCGCAAGCCGTCTCCACAACTCCGCCCCAACGATGGGGACTAACATCCTGAACCGCCATCACCCTTAGCCCTCCCTTTACCTGAGTCAAGTATAAACAGGTATACTTACACCCAAGGAGTGTAATTAGGGTGTGATCCTAAGCCCAATAGGATACCACGAGATGATTCCAAAGAGCATGCAATACAATGTGAACAAAACAAGCAATTTTAATACACAAGGTGAAACAGTGTTAAAATTCAAAGAAATGCAACTTTCAAATGAAAACAGTTTTCAATCCAAGAATTTCAGAATGTTAACACATTAAATAGACATGTGAGCTACTGTAAAGTACTACCAAAAACACCCCACAACAAGGGTAAATACGAAAAATCCAATGAGCATCAAAATCGGGAACACCCCTAAGCACTAGGTCGTCTCGGGCCCTATGTACCTCGTACCTTGATGTAGAGTAACCATAGAAAAATTCATTCCCGTGCACGAGCCACTAGTAGGAAACATACCCATAACCTAGTGGTCCCCAATCATCATCCAAATATTTTAGTTAGAGTTGTAGTTATCCAGATTCTATGTGGAACAGGGACAAAACTCATTCGATCCACTAGCCGTAGTAGTACAAATCCGCCCCACCTAGGTACCCGGGCTTCCCCTTTTTGTGATCAAACAATTTCAGAAAACAACACACATAATTTTGCATATAAAATATCACTACTGGTCACAAACAAATTGTACAGTATCTACACACATTTTATACCATTTAAAACACACAATAAAATAATTTTATTTTCAATAAAACAACCTCTCAAAACATCACATTGTTTTGCACCCAAAGCTCTTTAAGATATACACTTTTCACACTATGTTAACGCTTGTAAGTCATTAAAACAAAATTCCAGTTCAATACCCTTTAATGAAACCAAAAATTCAGTTATCGGGCAGCCCAAAATGAACCAATAAAAGATTTGAATGAAAAACCCCCAATTTCACCAAAAATTGGAACTTAAAATTTATTTGCATTATAAATGCAACTAAAACCAATTTTTACAGAAACATTCAAGTGAAATAAACATTAAGGTACCATGAAAACATCAATCTAATTCACAAAAATTTCACACACAATGGAATCACCTACCAAAGTAACAAAAACCCTTGAATCTCCGTGCGAAAATCAAATCGCACCCCCACCGCACCAAGAGAGAACTAGATCAAACCTAAAACCACATAAATTGGCCAAGAAATCCCAAATTTAAATCCTAGGTTCGAAAACATAGTTTCTAGACATTATTAAACTCAATTATAATCTAAGAAACCCTAAGAACAATGAGTTAACCCCAAAGTAATTTGAAAGAGGAAAGAAAAGGGCTCATTTACTTGAAGTATCTTGAAGTAATCACTCCAAAACACCAGTATATGAAATTTAAAAGATCCAAAATTTAGGGTTCGTTCGAACAAGATGTATTAGGTCATTTAGGAATTATAATGGAAGAAAAATATTGAGAATTGAGAGATTCATGAAAGAAAGACTTTACCTCTTCAAATCTGGGCGATTTGAGGAACCCTATGAAGTTAGGCATTAAATCGCGATTAACCAGAGCTCCAAAGAGGGGGGAGAGAGTTCAGACGCGCGTCTGGGTTAATTGGTCTTGGGTGAGACTTTTAATCACCGAAAAATCCCAAATATTGAATAAGTTATAACAAAATCAAATTTTATTTTTAGAACAAGAATTGGGCCTTCGGGCAGGCCCAATCCCTTAAATAAAAACCCAAATAAACCCTGGTTATGGATTTTTAAAAGCTCCAAATTACCTTGGTGGTGTTAATAGGTTAGGGGAGGTCAATTAAGAATTTTAATGGATGAAAAATGTTAAAAAATGAAAATGTTATAAAAGATACAAAATTTATTTTTTTAATCTGGAATTGGGCTCACGGTTTGGCCCAATTCATGAATACTCATCTATTCCTCCCTAAAACCTAGGGAAACCCCCAAAACAAAGCAAGGATGTAAATTAAATGAAAAATACCTTTAAAATATGTCTTGTATGTGACAATTCTTCCCACCATGAAGGACTTTCTGCCCCGGAAAGTCAACATGAATCTCGGTTGGAAAACAAGAATGGGTACTCTTCCTCGACCCATGACTTTCGCTCCCATGTCTCATGTGTATCATTACCATGCTTCCATAAAACCCGGAATAAAGGAATAGAATTCCCTCGAAGTATCTTCTCTTGGGAGTACACTATTTTCACCGGCCTCTCAACGATAGACAAGTCAGGCTCTATCTCCAGTTCTTCCCAACTCAACAGCTGGGATGGATCCGGATTGTATTTCTTCAATTGAGAGACGTGGAAGACATTATGGATAGACATCAACTGAGAAGGTAAGGCTAAATTGTATACCACCTTTCCAATACGCTCAATGATCTCAAAGGGCCCGACATACCGTGGCATCAGCTTACCTTGATTCCCCAATCGACGATGGCCCAAACGAGGGGCCACTTTTAAGAATACCCTGTCACCCACAGAAAACTGTAGGTCTCGACGCCTCCGGTCAGCATAAGATTTATGACGACTCTGAGCTGTCAATAAGCACTGCCTGATCAACTTCACCTTCTCAGAAGTCTCTTGCACAAGGCTCGGCCCCAACAGTGAAGTCTCTCCTACCTCAGCCCAACATAGGGGGGACCGACAAGGCCGACCATAGAGCGCCTCAAAAGGGGCCATTCGAATCATGGATTGGTAACTATTATTATAATAAAACTCAACCAATCCCAAATGACTATCCCAAGAACTTCTAAAGTCCAGGACACATGCACGAAGCATGTCCTCCAAAATCTGATATGCCCGCTCTGTCTGACCATCCGTCTGAGGGTGGTATGCCGTGCTCATCTTAATCTGAGACCCCAAGGCCTTCTGAAGGACTTCCCAAAATCGAGAAGTGAAGCGGGGGTCTCTATCTGGGACAACAGTTGATGGTACACCATGGATTCTCACCAATTCCTGAAGATACAAATAGCCCAACTCATCTACATTAGTTGTATCTTTTATCAGAATGAAGTGGGATGATTTGGTCAGACGATCAATCACCACCCAAATAGAATTATTACCCCAAGGTGTACAAGGTAAGCCAACAATGAAGTCCATGGCGACCTCTTCCCACTTCCAGGTAGGAATGGGTAGTGGTTGGAGCAAACCGGATGGCCTTTGGTGCTCTGTTTTCACCTGCTGACATGTGTAGCATCTCGAAACAAAGTCTGTTATGTCCCGTCTCATACCAGGCCACCAAAACTACCGACGAACATCATAATACATCTTAGTGGCACTCGGATGGACAGCCCACTGAGACTGGTGGCTATCTTTCATCACCACCTTCCGCAGAGATAATGGAACTACTGAACGGCCCTTGAAGCATAAGATTCCCTCGAGAGACGACGACCAATCAGAGGATGTCTCCCCACTATGAAGGAACTGCTTTGACTGCTGACAAAGATCATCACTGGGCTGTTCCTGCTGAATCAACTCTAATAGAGAAGGAGTCAATTGGACGCCTACCAAGAATTCCCCTCCACTGTATTCCCTGGTCTCCACATGCATCTGAGAAAAGAGACCCATCAATGTCCACTTATCACTAGACTTCCTCAAAGCCTGCACTAGAACTCTTCTGCTCAAAGCATCGGCCACTACATTACCCTTGCCTGGGGTATAGACAATGTCAAATTCAAACCCCTACAAGTACTTGATCCAGCGACGTTGCCTCAAGTTGAGGTCCTTCTACGAGAAGATATAAGCCAAGCTTTTGTGATCAGAGCATACCAAAAACTTCTCCCCAAAGAGGTAGTGACGCCATGTTGTCAAAGCATGCATCACCGCTACCAACTCCAAGTCATGGGTTGGGTAGTTCTTTTCATGTGGTCGAAGTTGGCGAGAGCCATACGCGACCACATGATCATCCTGCATAAGCATGCACCCAAGACCCATACCTGAAGCATCACAATAGACCACACATCCCTATCCAGCCTCTGGCAAAATCAGCATGGGGGCGGTAGTCAGCCGCCTTTTCAGCTCCTCGAATGACACCTGACATTCTGGACCCCATACAAACTTCACCCCTTTCCAGGTGAGGGAAGTCATCGGTGAAGCAATCCGAGAGAAATCCCGAATGAATCGCCTGTAATAACCAGCCAAGCAAAGAAAACTCCTGATCTCGAACGCATTCTTCGGTTTCTCCCACGACATGACTGCACTAATTTTCTCAGGGTCCACTGAAACTCCATGCTCTGAGATCACATGCCCCAGAAATCTCACCTCTCTGATCCAGAAAGTGCACTTTGACAACTTTGCATAGAGGCAGTGATCTCATAATGTACCCAAAACAATCCTCAAGTGATGTTCGTGTTCCTCCTTAGAGCAAGAGTATACCAGAATGTCATCCATGAACAACACAACAAAGGAATCGAGATACTGATGGAACACCCTATTCATAAGTTCCATAAATACCGTTGGAGCATTGGTCAATCCGAAGGGCATGACCAAATACTCAAAGTGGTCGTACCTGCTTCAGAAGGCTGTCTTAGGGATATCTGACTCCTTCACCCTGAGTTGATGATACCCTGAACGCAGGTCTATCTTTGAGAACCACATTTCCCCCTTCAACTGATCAAACAAATCATCTATTCAGGGCAAAGGGTATTTGTTTTTAATTGTTACCTTATTCAGCTTCCGGTAGTCAATGCACAACCGGAGGGATACATCAGCCTTTTTTGCAAACAACACAGGAGCGGCCCAAGGAGAGACGCTCGGGCGAATGAATCCTTTGGATTTTAAGTCGTCCAGCTGTATCTTTAATTCTCTCAACTCGGTGGGGGCCATGCGATAAGAGGGAAGAGATATCGGCTGTGTTCCTGGCGCCAGATCAATCGAAAACTCCACATCCCGCTCCGGGGGCAAACCTGAAAAATCATCTGGGAATACCTCGGGAAACTCATTCACTACATGAGGTAGTGCACCTTAAGGGGAAAGACCATCCTCTAGAACAAGCGAAGATAACTGGAAGATAACACTTCCCAACTCTGGGAGTGGAGGCCCTGCACGACCTGATCGTGGATCCCATTCTCCATGAAAAACCTGACGACTCCCATCAGGTGCTGTGAAACTCACACGCCGTCTGTACCAATCGATGTGTGCCTGGAAGTGTACTAGCCAATCCATCTCGAGTATGAAATCAAAAAGGTCCATATCTAAGACCAAGAGGTCCCACTCCATCTTGACCCCTGACACAGAAAGTGCACACGAGGGGCACCTGAGGCCCTGCTTCTTCTTTCCCAACGGTGTCACCAACTCTATCGCAAAAGACATCAACTCAGTTGGCAAATTCAGCATGTCCACAAAATGTCCAGAAATGAATGAAGCAGAGGCACCTATATCAAAAAGGGCAGTAGCTATAGAAGATGCGATCAGAACGGTACCTCGAACTGTCGACGGTCCCGCCTCTGATCCTGCTGGTGACTGATCCACCGCATGGAGATGTCCAGTATCTGCCTGAGGACGACTACTAGTCTATGGTTGTGCCCTGAACTGGCTATGCCCAGAAGATGATCTAGCCCTACCACCATGACCACTAAATCGAGATCCCCCAGTCCTCGACGGCTCGGACTGTGCTGGCACTCCTCTTGAAGCCACTGACCCTGCCCCACTTGGGAGTGGACGTGTCACACCGCAGAAGCGCTGCAAATTTCCTATACCTCCACACTGGTAACAAGGCTTCAGAGGAAGAGGATATGCTGGTCGGATATGCCCAGGCCTCCCACATTGGTGGCACACAACCGATCTCGCATCAGAAGCCACAGAAGAAAACTGCCTGGAAGAGTGGCCTGAACTGCCCCCTCCTTTCTTCACATGATCCTCCCACTTCCTTTTCTTCTCTGAGGAGCTGCCACTGCCCACTGCTGATACTGAACCATAGAAACCAGCCCTGCCTTTCCTATCAATCTCCACCATGCACGTTCGATCAACAACCTCAGCATAGGTCCTCAGCTTAACCCAGAACACCTGGGAGTATATCTCTGGTCGCAAGCCTTTCTCAAACCTCTGGGCCTTCGCTTGCTCATTAGAGACAATTTCTGGAGCATACCGAACCAATTCAGTGAAACGGTTGGCATACTCCATCACAGATAGATTCCCTTGAACAAGTTCCATGAACTCTCTAGACCTAGCATAAGCCAACACCTCATGGCAGTACTGTTCATTGAAGACAGCCTTGAAATCTCCCCAACGCATCTGCTCATTCTTCCCAGCCTGAAGCACTGACTCCCACCATTTACGGCTGGGACCCTCCAACAGAAAGGAGGCACACTTCACCCTGAGCTCCTCGGGTGTTTCCAGGAACTCAAACATACGCTCGATCTTCTTGAGCCATTCTTCTGCTTCCTGGGGTTCTGTGCTACCTCGGAAGGTAGGAGGCTTGTTTTTTAGAAACTCTTGTGCTTTATCTTTTCTAGGACCTGTCTCTTCTGCCCTAACAGGAATAGGAGCAGGAGCTGGTCCCTGTCCCATAGCTTGGATAGCCCGAACCACAGCCTCCACGAGTCTCTGATCAATCGGCGTGGGAGAACTCTCTCCAGCTTCCTCCTATGGGTGCGTGGGAGCTTTCCAGGGAGGCATGTTGCTACAAAATGCAACAGTCACAAAACAATAGTCAATACCACAATTCTGAAAATTGTAATCAAATACATCAAATATAAATAAACTAAACACATTCCTGTAATAAAAGAAACAACTACTCCACATCTGTCTAATGTCCACATGTGGTCTGCAGCCCACACGTCTCACCTGTAAGTGAAGTCAATCCGTAAATTCCAACATCCCCTGGTGACTCAAGGTCTGTCATGAGAGGTGCGGGTCAGGCACCCTACTCACAACCAATACCCCGAGCCCCGGTAGTCCTAGCTCCTGTCTATCCCGACTCATCCCAAAATAACAATATAACCAAAAAACATTAACCTGCCTCTGATACCATTTTGTCAAGAACCAGATCTGGTCGCCACCATTAACGGCACCAAACTCGGCCCGTGGCAAGGCCTGAAGGGCGTTCCCTTGCCACGGGCCGGGTTTGGTGCCGTTAATGGTGGCGATCAGATCTGGTTCGTGACATTTACCTTCTTCATCCGAATACAAAAATAATCACGTGCAGGCGAGGGGGACTAGGGATATAAATGTACATTTGGTAAAATTGGGCGCGCATGCCCTTATACATTTTAACTAATAAATAGACGATGCACAGACTGTCAATTAATTAATTAAAATCATCACACGTTGTTAAATAATTAATTAAAGAAATGAAAACATACATGAGTCGGTGCTTAAGACCAGAATGCGGGTAAAATTAATGCGCGATAAAAATCAAATTGCATTAAATAAGTACGAGGGTTATTTAACTAAATTAAATGAATTAATAAATTCAAATAATTTAATTAATTTTCAGTTCACTAATTAATTTAATTTTTAATATAAAAATTAAATTGATTAATTTAATACAATTTAGAAACATATTTGAATTAATTTTATCCAGGTATTAAATGTTATTTATTTTATAACACAACTAATATATCAATTAAGTTAATTAAATTCTAAAATTAAATTAATCAATTAAATTAATTTAATTAAAACTCAAGTCTAAAAACCTTATTCTAACCTGTTATGGGTCGCACTAAACTTGCACAGACCAGCAACAGGCTAGATAAAGCTTGTGTTGGGCTTATCTGGGCTAGGCAGGTCGGCCTACAAACATACTTGGTTGGACATATCTACCCGGTCCTATTTCGAGGCAAAACAGATCAAGCAGAATCTATCGGGAGTTACCTGCTCTAGGGTTCGTGCCTTCCTGAACATCGGTGCAAGGATTTGACAGTGAGGGGCGGCACTTAGGTTCTTCGGCACCTGGCTGGCGGTGGGCAGCTCGCTGCACATGCGGCGATCGAGGGAAGTGGCCGGGAGGAGGGGTCCCATGGTGGCGGTTGGCCATGGGATGCTTGGTGCTGGGGGGTGCCCTCCTGTGGCATACCGAGGAAGGAAGCGGGGGGGTTCGTGATCTGGTCGACACACCTGGTGGGAGCCGATAGTCTTTCGGGAGGAGGTTGCCCGGAGGTGGAGCCACAGCGGCAAGGGCTCCCGACGACGTTCGAGGAGAGCAAGATGGCTAGGTCATGGTCTACCAGGCAGCACGGTGATGAGGGCTGGCCGAGGGCAGCAACGCCAGTGCTTCTGCGACGCACTTGATAGAGGGGAGAGGAGGAGTGCACCGAGGGCCGGTCGGGGTGGACGGGAGGCGACGACCAGGAGGGGCGGTCGGGTGCAGGGCGGCGGCTTGCTGCGTGCCGAGGAAGCAGACGATCGGGGTCCACGCGGACCCCTGTGTTATCCCTTTTTTTAATTTATGTCTTGCCCTTTTTTCTGCTCTGTTTTTTTGTTTTTTAAAGTCAAGTCTCCCCTCCATTTATTTATTTTGTGTGTTTTTCCATACACAAATTTTTTAAAGTCTACTTAGCCTTTAAAATATAATAATAATAAGATTATTATAATAATATAATAATTTATTATTATTATATCATTATAATAATAAATTTATTTTTCAATTTATAAAATTATGAAATTATAAAATTATAATTTTCACAATTATGATTATTTCCAATGAACCGATAAAAAATTTATCGGTTCTATAGGATAAAAAAAAATAGAAACCGAGATCAATACACAAAATCGATCCAATTAGAAAAATTAAACTGACCATAACATAGCCACTTGTCATCATATCAACGTGTGGTTTGAAATGTTGTGATCGATTTCAAACTCTCTATTTAGTTTTAAGAAAATCAATTTTATTTGGCTCATAAAATTTGCGCGGTCCCTCTGATACCACTGAATGGTTCTGGTGCCCGCAGCGGAAGCCGTTGGGCTGGGTATTTTAAAGTTTTCATTGACTGGTCGACAGAACTTGTTGACGCCAACAATACGATCCTCGGTAATGTCCTAGGATCTCACATAAATTATAAAAAGCACAAAATTAAATTGAAAACATACTCATTTCAAATATGAATTCGTTGTCGACTGAAACTCGTCGCCGGAAATCGTTGCTTGAACGACCCATAGCAAGATCCCTCTATATCATCCACACGCACTTCTAAAACCAACAGGAGCACCGATCGTTGAATTTTGGGTGCTAATGCTGAGATCCGACGACCCCTTCGACGTCCCGACAGTCACCGCATCGATATACCATCGATGCTTGAGGAATATCATGATCCTAGTTCTTAGATCAACTGCTTCTCTCTCTTGGAAGTGAGAGGAGAGAGAGACTCTCATTTTTCATTCCATGAAATGAAGGAATTGTTCCATAGAGAGAGAGCTTCACCTCTATTTATAGTGGAGTCGCAAAATACCTGGTTCGTTCCCCAACCCCCATTAATTTCAAAATCCACTTAATAAATAATTCTGACATACTAAAATGCGTCAATATTATTTATTATTTTATCACATACATGTAATATATATATAATATATTACGTGATAAAAACAGAGCCATTTAACTCGACTCACTATCTAGCTTAATATTAAACGAACCTTGAATATTAAAATAATATTCGTTCGATTAATATTTTTCTCATATTTACTTAACTTGTAAATACATTAAAAAAATCAATCCGAAATATTCATAACTTAAATAATAATGAATTTATTTAATTATCGGTGATCGATAATTTTGACAACAGTCGGACCCTGTAGTGGGTCCCACCATGTACAATATTCCTATTCAACTGAATAAGGAAGATTCTTGAATACACTATTGTGTGTGACCCTCTAGTCCCTCATCTCGATAGAAGTGAAAAAAATCCACAAACCAAGAGCAGAGTCTAGCAACCCATTATAGCCCCTAAGGAGATATGGATTTTCATAGAAGCAACAACCAACCTACGAACAGAGACTATGTACTATACTCTCATTGTCATTAAATATCTCATAAAGCAGGACAAACAGTTGTGTCATCATCCTTTCTTTGCATTATTATTTGTTGATCTATCTGGATGGATTTACCTTTCGACTACTTTGGCCAATGACTTATGAAGGTATCACCATCCTGTTAAACCAAACCTGAGATATACAGCTTCCTTTACTTGGAAGTGACCAATCATTTCTTAACCATTCAACCAATGTCATACCACCAACGACACAACAGAAAGAAGCAACCTCACCATGATTTCAATGCCATGGTTTTTTCCTTACATCAAAGTACACAATCAAATGGTACACATTGGTAATGATCTCAAGTCATGAGACCAATACACATGTCTGTAGATAGGAAAAACCAATGACACATAGAACATGTGGTGTTCCTATTGGTGGTTTTGTCCTCAAGAACCCACTACTAAAGATCACCAAGTGAAAAATTCATGAGAAGAAGTATCAGTGCCAACGAGCCCCCAAGACCTGATAGTCAAACATATACTTTGCCCAGTTAGTAATATGTATCTAAACCATATAACAGATATTTAAGATTAATGTCAGGATATCTTGAGGTTCTCATTATAGCCTATGATCTTATATAACCTCTCAACAAGACAATTAATCTATAGACATTACAATTCAATAGTGGACGTAGAAAAACCTACAAAGTAACGGTATGATTAAATCATGTATATCTAACTGTATATATGATATTGTAATCAAAAGTACTGCATAGTTGGGTCTAGGGAACCCACTATTTCAACAACAGTTTGGTAAACTAAGTGGAAAGCATGCAAAGTGGATTTAGTTTTTGATAGTGCTAAATGGAATGGTTGGATCATTATTTTTCCAACATTATGGTACCCATGGTGGACCATGCAAGGGGTGTCTATCCTAGGCAGTGTCCAACAAATGGTCAGTGCACAGTTTGGAAATCTATGTGGACAAAACATGCTACTTGACCAGGTGTTTACTTTTTTTTTTGTAATTTCCATTTCCCTCTTTGAATTAATATGCGTTTCACCCCTCTTATCCCCCATTCATATCATCCAACTGTTGGGATCCCTTTTAGGAGCTCCAATCTACACCACCTTGGGTCCTTTCCTTATCATTGCTGGTTTCAATGAGATTTTGTGGTATTTCTTCCTCTCTTTCTCTCTTCTTCTCTTCCCACTCTATCTTCTCTTTTATTTGTTTTACCCTATGAATTTTAGATATATGGTGGCTTATTTCATTATTTTGAGTGGATCTAATGTTTTTATTTTTCGTGTCATAGGTTTAAAGACTATATTATTATCCCTGTGGGTGTGCTCTTAGTTTAAGGTGATGTATTTTTGGCTTGGTTTTAACTTCTTCCTAGTAGGTGTTTCCATGGAATTATTTTATTTTATAATTCAATGTGTTCTTGTTCTTTCTAAATGCATTCTTATTGAATGTATGATTATATTTGATACCCTTATGATGTTTGAAAAACCATATTGTTGTGTTTTGAGCTTGGAATAATTGGTTTCTCTTTTATATTCCATTTTTATGTGTTTGAAATGGAATATTTATATCTGTTTAGATTCTATGAAACCCTTGAGGGGAATTTTGACCTTTTTTTCATGATGTGAGTTAGATGCTAATCCAGTTTCTATTTTCAATGAGTGAGAACTATATTTTAAAGTGGGTTTGATATACATCAATGTGATTTATAAAGGGGTTATTTAATGGATTTCAAATGGTTATTTGAAATGTGTATTGGTTTAACCCCTGTGAAAAAAATAAATAATAAGTCCTTTGAAATGTGTTGGATAGAAATAAAGGTCTTCGTCCATGTTTTGTATTTCCAAGAAGAAGACCTATTTTGGAGGGATGATTTTAAATGTTTTTAAATGGTATTTGATTTCTGTCATTTTATAATCATTGTTTGGAATGTCGTTTTATGAAATGTGAAAGGTCTTGGCATCATAAGACACATTTAGGTGTTAAAGGACTATTTTTCACTTTATTTTTAAAATTATTAATTTGAAAGGCACCCCATTATTTCCCCTTGACTTGATTACACCCTACGTGGGTTCTTTATCACTATGTGAGGTTTTTTATTTCCCTTGTGTGGGTTATTGATATATACGAGATGCTTTTTGCTCCAATTTTGTGGGAATGTGCTTGATTATACCATGGTTCCATTTTTTATATAGTTTAATTTAGTATTGGGTGTCAGGGATGAGGTTTATATATAGTTATTTCTTTTCTGTTAGACTTGGATTGAATTTTTTTATGCCTCACTTCCTTTCTGGTTTGGATAGCATGGGTAATAATTGGGTGATCTAGTCTATTATGCTAGTTGGGTCACACACCACTAGTGTCCCTCTCGTCATCCTAGGTACAAGGGATATGAGGGTTTTTTCATCACAATAAGGATCATGTGGTACAATTATAAGACTTGTGGTTTGAACATTAGTATGTGCTGGTTTCTAGTTAGAGAGTTGGTATACATTTATATATTTAGGTGCTTCATATGATAATAATCAGAATGGTATATCCCATGGAATACTCTCAGTTGTTTTCTATTTAAGGGAATTTTGATCTAGTGTGTATTTGTATCATTTACCCTATATTCATTAATATGGAAACTATTATTGTTTATATTTTATATGTGTCTTGTTCCATGGATGGTACCTATTTTATTATGCATGACTCGTTTGTGTGTTTAGTCATTTCCTTTGGAAAAATGAAATTTGAAGGATGTTTGGAAAACCTATTTTTAAATTAAAGACTCTTGTTTGGTTCTTAAACCAGATTTCAAAGGGGGTGTTTTGGTTTGTAGATGGAATTAATCGGTTTGGTGGTTTAAATTAACTTTTTTCATTTAAATAAATAAAATGTGTTATCTTCTTGAAAAATGTGAATGAGTTTTTGGATTTTAAATGCCTTAGTCTAGTTGGAAAATTTTTAATCAAGTGTATATAGTTTTGAAAAAATGTGAGAATTTTTTTAAAGATAATTATAGAATTGATTTTGTTTCCCTAAAAGTTATATATGAAAAATTTACATTCTAGTTTATTTTCAAACTATCATTTTTTAATTTTCTTTTGAAACACACTTCATATATTCATTGGGTTTTGGTTACCTATTGTTATTTAGAGCTCGCACCTATAAATTTCAAGTTCCAAGTTCCTAGTTTGACCTGTTCTTAATTCATTGATTGCAATGTGGGGTGAGTTGGGTAGTTGTGATTATATGGTTGTTTCATATAGATTTTCCCAGGCTTTTCTTGAGCAAGTTTGTTGTTTTTTTGTATCATGTTGTATCTATTATTATTTTCTGTTTCCTCCAGTTTAAGGATAGTGTTTTTATTTACATTTATGCAAATGGGTTGGATAAGTTCAGTTCATTATGACCAATTTGACATGCTTCCTTATTTTTTATCTTTCTTTATTCCGCACTCTTTTATAACTAGTTTGGGAAAAATAATTTCCAAAGGGGCTACTATGATACCTAGGAACTAGTTTACAACACATGGGTATTGGGAATTCAATTCTAGCATTATGGTGGGATGATTTGGGTGTTGGTTGGAAGGGTGCTTTAATTGGTTCGTTAGAAAATGGAATCTGAGAAGGTTTTGGGTTTCCATTATAATTTTCCCAATATTTTTGAGTTTACCTTTTTATATGGTGATTTCTTGGTAAAGGTGAATAAATTTGTAAAATTTTGAGAGGTAAGGGTAGGGCTAGTCTAGATTACTCTTTCTCATCTTGAGCCTCATGCTTCCATGGTATGTTTTTTTCTTGAATTAATATATTGAGTTTGTTTTTATTTGTCGTGATAGATTTTAATTATAATTTATTTTTTATCCCCATTTAGTATTTAATTGATATTTTTGGTCATTACGTAGTTTTTAGATTAAAATGAATTATCATCTAAGTTTCATGTTTAGCATGCAAGAATTGGGAGACTATGTGATTCCCATGTGGTGAGGTCTACCTCTTTCAAAAACTGTGTTGTACAGTTGGATCCCAATTTCCCAATTTATGTGACCAGACCGTGAAAATAATTTTTTATTACATGGTTAATTTTTTTAATCCTAATGATTTTTGACTTCTCCTAATGTGGTTTTTATAGGAAAGAGGTGGGTGGATGAGTGTATTGTTTCCATTTTTGGTTGTGATTTCTATGAAACCAGTTTCAAGGGTTGTGTGTTTTTATGAGTGAGATTGGTTTTAAAACCTAATTTTAGAAAATAAAGGGTTTTTGTGAAATATTTATTTTATAAAACTGTTTTTATAAATAAATGGGATTAGTGAATTCCCTTAGTCTTATGAAATGGTTTATAAAGCGTTTTTTTCTTTTGGAATTTGGAAAATATGATGTTTAAAACATGATTACTCTGGTATTCCTAAAATCGATTTATTTCAAAAAGGTTTTTAATTTTTTTTTGTGATCAAAAAGTTATTTTTGTTTGGAAACAAATTTCGAAAGTATTTTAAAAAATGGAAAGAAATTTTTATGATCATTCTCCAAATCTCGTCATCAATAATATAGATAAAGTTCATTACCTTGAATATTTCTTTTTCTGAATTCAAGGTTAATCTATACGTGCATCAGGTTTGATGTCATTTTAGAAGGGTTTTAATGAGACCATTCTAATAGAAGCTGATCAGAATAGGAGTCCAGTGGTGGGCGATACCTTAGTTCTATCAAATGGGTGTAAGGACAACCTATAAAGGAAGGAGAAAAGTAGGATTATCTAGATCCAAAAGTAACGATTCCTTCTCACAAGAAGTGGTGATCTCTAATGTGCTTAAAATGTGGGAATCCATCGAACAATAATGTCTATTATCTTATGTATCATATGGTTTTCCCTTATCATGGTCATTTTGGTCATCTTTAAAAGTTTTGTAACATGGGTTTTTTGAAGTGTTCTCATGTTTAATCCTTTGAGGATGGGTTTTTTACTGATACATTTACATTTATTATTATGACATTGGTTTTCAATAATTGTATATTGATCTTAGAATCTTATAGATGTTTACTACTTGGAGATTTTTCTTCTGAATGATTTTGATTGTTGTTTTATTGCAGTATTTGTTCCATTTGTGGAATGTTCCCCCCTCACTCTATTGTGGATGTCTTTTTAGGTTATTATTCGGTTTTACTCGCTTTTTTTGGGATGGTTGTGGGTGATATTTCATTGATCCTCATTATTGGGGTGAGCTAGTCTTAAGATTAGTGGGTTTTTACCATTATTGTGTTTGGCCTTTGAGGTGCTCATCTTTTGAATATGAGAAAGTTCTTTAGTACAATATTGAGTAACTAGAAAGATTTTTCTACAAATTGAGTTGGTATACTTAATGGTGTTTGGCCTATAAAATTTTGGGCATCACCTTATGAGGGTGATCCAGTTCCGATCCCCAGGTTATCTATGTGTATCGTGAACTGAGATGATATATTATTTCATTATTTTGAGGCTATTTGTTGTTTCTTTTACATCATTGGGGTTGTTAGTGATTTTGGTTTTAGAGTGACTTTCTCCCATGGGTTCTTGGTTGTTTTAGGATGAATTTCTTGGTAGTTATTATTTGGTTCCACCATGTTAGAGGAATTATAAATATTGGGGATACCTTGTTAGGTCTCTCATGCTTCATTGGAATTCTTGTTTGAAGATCTTTTTTAATTTGTTCTTGGAGATGTTGGGTAACCTTGTGGTTGGTCAGTTTGATAAGTATTGAAGATATTGGTCGTTGGTATGGATGTTAAACCATGTTGAGTGGTTCTCTTGTTTAGGTATTATTGGGATATTCCATTTTCTATTTACCTTCTTCTCGAATGTAGGATTTTAGGTATACAGTATGGCATGTCGGTGAGTTTGTGACACCCCCAGTGTCACTATGTTGTTCATTTTGTATTATTTTATTAATTTGAGGATCATTTTTATTTTATAAGAATTCGAAAATTATCATAGGTTTCCATTTATATACAGTTATGGTAAATGGTTAGATGTAAACGGGATGGACTCCCTTCATGAGGAGCCTCATCATTTAATTTTTAACAACACATGGCTCGTCAGTATGGGTTGTTCATGGTTAAGTACAAAGCATGTAATCTCCTAGGACAATCCATATGGGTTCCTTGATGTGCTTGGGGTGTGACACATAACATGCACATGGTTTGGTAAATTGAGAGGCAAGAGTGTGGTGTTGGTATTGTTTTTTTAATTTTTCTAATGGTATGTATGGAGCAATGTTTTTCTAACCATGTAGTTCCCAAGGTGAACTATACAAGGGGTCTATGTCCTAGGTAGTATCCTTCAAATGGGTGGAACATTGTTTGGAAAACCATGTGGCCAAACTATACAGCCAATCTAGGTTTCTAAATTTTTTTGAGTTTCGCATTTATCAATCTTTGAATTTAGAGGGTTTTCACTCCGTTTATCTTCTATTCACATTGAATGAATCTTGGGAACATATAGAGGAGATCCATCCTCCTCCATAATTGTTCATTTCCTACTATTTGGAGATTTCCAAGAGATTTTGATGCATTTATTCCTCTCTTTCCCTATTCTTCCTTTCACTCTCTATTCCTTATTGGATTTGGTTTCCACCATAAACCCTTGAACTTTTTTGGATGATTTTATGGTTCTAAGTGGATATAATGTTGGTTTTTTAGGTGATGTGGTTTTTATAATCCATTTCTATCCTCATGTGTGTTCTCATCATTGAAGGTGATGCATTTTGACTTGATTTTCACTTATTTAAAGTATGTGTCTCTATGAAACTGTTTCATTTTGGGATTGAAAGTGTGATAGAGTTTTCTAGATAAATTTTATTGAAATTATGATTATATTTGATACCAACATGATGTTTTAAAAACCATTTTATTTTGTTTTTATCTTATTATAATTGGGTTCACTTTGAAATTCCGTTTTTCATGTTTGAAATGGAATACTTATATGTGTTGAGATTTTTTTGGAATTCCTAAGGGTAGTTTTAAAATGGATTTAATGATGTGTGTCAGATGTTGATCCGATTAAGGTTTTCAATTAGTTAAATCTATATTTTGAAGTCTTTTTTGACTTAAATCAAGGCGTTGACCTCAAAGTGATTTATTAAGGGGTTCTTTAATAGATTTAAAATTGTAATTAGAAATGTGGGTGTGCTTTAGCCCTTCTGAAAAATATATTAATATATATTTGGAAATATATATGATCCAAATTATGGTCTTAAAATGAATTTTTATTTCAAAGAAGATGACCCATGTGGGAGGGTGTGTTTGAAATATTTTTAAATGGTGTGATATTTCCATAATTTTATAAAGAGTGTTTGGAATGTAATTTTATGAAATGGAATAGGGTTTGGAATACTAAGCCATGTTTTGGTGTAAAAGGACTGGTTGGAACATTGGTTTTAAAATTGTTATTGTGAATGGAACCTTTTGATTTTTCCTTGATTTGATTGCCCACTGTGTGGGTTCTTTATCACTATGCGATTCTTATCATTTCCCTTATGTGGGTTATCGATCTCTTTGAGATTCTTATAGCCACCCTTGTGTGGGAATGTGTTTTATTATGAAATGGGGGAATATATTATATAGGTATATTCATTGTTATGTCTTAGGGGCAATGGTTAGCTATGGTTATGCCTTATGTCTTAGACTTGGATTGTACATTCTTATGCCTTACATTCTTTTTGGTCATGGGATCCTATGTACTAAGTGGGTGTTGTTGTCTATTATTCATGTTGGTTAAAACACCACTAGTGGTCCTCAAGTCACATTATTTATAAGGGATTGGAAGAGTTTTTCATTGAAAAAAAATCCTGTGTGGGACAATTAGAAGACATTTTTTTTGATATTCAGTTTGCATCGGTAGCATGTTTATGAGTTGGTATACATTTATGTGCCTAGGTTATTTCCATGTTAGGAAACCATAAGATATATACCATGATACAATCAATTTCATGATTGTTTATTGATTTATTGGAGTTTTATCTAGTGCTCATTTGTATCATTTTGCCCGTATTCATTGATATAGAACATATTCTTATTTATGTTGGATATATGTATTGTACAGTGGATGGTACCAGTTTTTTTGTGATTTCCTCATGTGTGTGCTGGGTCATTTCCATTGGATAATGAGTTTTCAAATATGTTTGGAAAAGTTGTTTCAAAATTAATGACTATTTTGTAATTCTTAAAGTGGATTTCAATATGGATGTTTTAGTTTTTAGATGAAATACCTAGTTAGATGTTTTAAAGTGAGAGTATTTTTTTTTAAAAATGACATTTTGAGAAATGTGAATGGGTGTGTGGATTTAAAATAATTTAGTATTCTACAAATGTTTTCAAACCATTTAATTCATTTTTGGAAAACAGTGAGAAATGTTGTTAAAGGTAATTATGAATTTTTTTTGGATTCTATAAAAGATAAATGTGAAAAAGTAAAATTTATAGTTTACATTAAAATTAGAATTTATGAATTTCCTTATGAAACATATTCCATATATTTAGTAGGTTTTGGTAACCAATAGATATTTTTATCTCATGTCTATATATTTTAGGTTATAGGTTCCCTATTGGATCCATTCATAATTCTTTGAGGCTAACGTGGGGTGCGTTAGGTGGTGGTGAGAAATCAGTGGTAGCATAGAGATGGCATCACGATTAGCTTGACTCTTTTTACAGTTTTTTTACTTTTTGTTAGTTTTTTATATTTTATGATATATTTTATCCTCTTGTTTATGGACATTGTTTGTGATCAATTTTATCCAAATGGGTTGCTTTAGTTTAGTGGGTTATGACCTGTTTGGAATAATTCTTTTTTTTGGATAATTATTTATTACACTATCATTTATAACCAGTTTGTGAGAAATCATTACCAAAGGGATTCCTATGATTCCTACACACTAGTTTCTAGCCCTTTTTTCTTAGGAATTCCATTCGGGTCTCAGGTGGTCTAGGGTGGGTTCCAGGAAGGATGGCAGCCCAGTTCATTTTGTTACAAAATGTTATTAGAGCTGGTGTTGGGATTCCACTAGTAGGATCCCAAGCTTATTGAGTTTCCCTTGTTATTTTGGGGATGTATAGGTAGAGAGGAGACACCGATTTTTGGAGCTTCAGAGGTAAGGGTATGGATAGTCTAGCTATCTCTTACTCATCCTAAGCCTTATGATACCGTGGGAAGTATGGTTTTTGAATTGAAAGTTTCAGTTTGTTTTTAGTTATTGTAATAGATATTAATCCAAATTTATTTTTATCATCTTTGAGTATGTAAGTGATAAATGTGGTCTTTTAATGGTTTTGGGATGGAAATAGAGGATCACAAGTGTTTCATGGTTAACATGCAATGATTGGGAAACCATGCGGTACCTATGTGGTTAGGTCTACCTCTTTTAAAGAGCATGTTGCATTATTGGATCATGGTTTCCCAATCCATGATTCCAAACATACACACCACTTTTTCTCCATAGGTTTAGTTTTTTAGACTCCTTAGAATTTCTGATATCAACTAAAGTTATTTTTACTTGTTGGTGGTGGACTGAGGTGTGTTTTCATACCCTTTTGGATGTGACTTTTGTGAACCTTTTTTGAAGGGTCGAGTAGTTTCTTGTGTTTTCTTGGTTTTAAGAGTATATTTTCAAAAATGAAGGGTTTTTTTTAATTTTTTATTATCAAAACAGGGTTTTATGAATAAATGGGATGATTGAATTCAATTATTATTATGATTTTTTTAATGTGCTTATTTTTTTTATGGTATTTGCAAGAGGAGATGTATCAAAAATTCTTCCTAGGCTATTTCTGAAAGAAATTGATTCAAAAAGGAGGATTTGAGAGCATTTCTAGAACAAAAGTTAATTTTTTGGAAACAAATTTGGAATGTGTTTTTAAAAATGGTAATAAATTTTAATGATCATTAATTTTAACCACAGTTTTTAAACAAAGTTAGATTTTGAAAGGAATTTTGTGTAACTTTCCTTGTTGGGAAAATGTGTGTGTGTTCCACAAAGGGTCTTTTTTTTTAAGAAATTTTTTTCAGTTTGGTTTTTGAGAGACTCCTTTATAGAAGAATATTTTATAATTCCTTTTTCAAAATGATGGTTTCAAAAGAAATTTTGTGTAGGTGTTAATACTTTTTCCTCATTTTAGGGTTTGTTGTTTTTCATTAATTACTACTGTATAGTGGAATTGTTTAGTTTTTTATTGAGGAATTAATTGATATTGTTCATATGTTGCTTATTTTGTCTCCCAGAATAGATGGAATGGTTTCTCCCATTCTGGTGCCTACCTAGAATCCAAGCGGATTTTTGGATGTGGAACCTTCCTTGAGCTCATACCCCATCTTGGACTTCATAAATCAGCATTCACCTTTTTATGTGGCAATTAAGGGTTTGTGGAAGTGGTGTGGTTATTGGAATAGATTGAGTTGATCCTAAATTTTATAATAATGCCTAAAGATTCATGGGCGGGAGACATTAGTTTATTTCTTTTTAGTTTCAATAGAGTTTTGTTGGAGTTGTTGGTACCTCCCTACACTACTGTAAATAAGGCTATTAGCGACCGCCATTGGCGGTCGCTAAAGGCCTTTAGCGGCCGCTCAGCGACCGCTATTGGCGGTCGCTATTGCCTCGTCGCTAGAGGCCTTAAGCGACCGCCTGGCGGTCGCTGAAGGCCCTCTGCCGGGCACCCTATAGCGACCGCCAGGCGGTCGCTGAAGGCCCTCTGCCGGGCAACCTATAGCGACCGCCTATGGCGGTCGCTATTCTAAAAAATTTTTTTTTTTAAATTTTTTTTATTGAATTGAATATAAATAAATATATATATATATATATAAATATTCATATATATACTATTAGATACAATATTTTAAATATATATATATATATATAATATATTTTAAATGTTTTAATATATATTTAATATATATATAATATCAAATCATTGTGCTATAATAATTTAAAAACTTCGATTCAAGAAATAATCTCATTTCAGGTCGTTCGGAGCACGTTTGCTCCGAATGGGACCGCCGCACGCCGTTTTGGTGTTTTATGGCGCTGGAAACGCGTTTCTGGCCGCCGCGGTCACACGGCACCTTCGAATGAGGTGCCGTCTGGCCGACCATTTCAAAATTCACGCCCCGGATGTTGTCGTACGGTTTCGTGGCATTCGGACGTCGTTCGGGTGATTTTGACCCCCCAACGCGCCATTTCAGCGCGCGTCGCGCTGCTGAAAACGACACAATCGGACGTGCCGCGCGCACCGCACGTCCGATGGGCGTGCGGCCTCCTCCTGCATCTCAGGAATAATATTTCTATCGTTCCCGTGCGGTTTCAGGTCATTCGGATCACGTTTGCTCCGAATTGGACTGCCGCACGCCGTTTTGGTGTTTACTGGCACCGGAAACGCGTTTTCGGCCGCCGCGGTCACACGGCACCTCCGAATGAGGTTCCGTCTGGCCGACCATTTCACAATTCACGCCCCGGATGTTTTCGTACGGTTTCGTGGCATTCGGAGGTCGTTCGGGTGGTTTTGACCCCCCAACGCGCCATTTCAGCGCGCGCCGCGCTGCTGAAAACGACACAATCGGACGTGCCGTGCGCACCGCACGTCCGATGGACGTGCGGCCTCCTCCTGCATCTCAGGAATAATATTTCTATCATTCCCGTGTGGTTTTAGGTTGTTCGGAGCACGTTTGCTCCGAATTGGACCGCCGCACGCCGTTTTGGTGTTTAATGGCGCCGGAAACGCGTTTCCGGCCGCCGCGGTCACACGACACCTCCGAATGAGGTGCCGTCTGGCCGACCATTTCAAAATTCACGCCCCGGATGTTGTCGTATGGTTTCGTGGCATTCGGACATCGTTCGGGTGGTTTTGACCCCCCAACGCGCCATTTCAACGAGCGCCGCGCTGCTGAAAACGACACAATCGGATGTGCCGCGCGCACCGCACGTCCGATGGACGTGCGGCCTCCTCCTGTATCTCAGGAATAATATTTCTATCGTTCCCGTGCGGTTTCAGGTCATTCGGAGCACGTTTGCTCCGAATTGGACCGCCGCACGCCGTTTTGGTGTTTACTGGCGCCGGAAACGCGTTTCCGGCCGCCGCGGTCACACGGCACCTCCGAATGAGGTGCCGTCTGGCCGACCATTTCACAATTCACGCCCCGGATGTTGTCGTACGGTTTTGTGGCATTCAGAGGTCGTTCGGGTGGTTTTGACCCCCCAACGTGTCATTTCAGCGCGCGCCGCGCTGCTGAAAACGACACAATCGGACGTGCCGCGCGCACCGCACGTCAGATGGACGTGCGGCCTCCTCCTGCATCTCAAGAATAATATTTCTATCGTTCCCGTGCGGTTTCAGGTCGTTCGGAGCACGTTTGCTCCGAATTGGACCGCCGCACGCCGTTTTGGTGTTTAATGGCGCCGGAAACGCGTTTCCAGCCGCCGCGGTCACACGGCACCTCCGAATGAGGTTCCGTCTGGCCGACCATTTCACAATTCACGCCCCGGATGTTGTCGTACGGTTTCGTGGCATTCGACGGCCGTTCGGGTGGTTTTGACCCCCCAACGCGCCATTTCAGCGCGCGCCGCGCTGCTGAAAACGACACAATCGGACGTGCCGCGCGCACCGCACGTCCGATGGATGTGTGGCCTCCTCTTGCATCTCAGGAATAATATTTCTATCGTTCCCCTGCGGTTTCAGGTCGTTCGGAGCACGTTTGCTCCGAATTGGACCGCCGCACGCCGTTTTGGTGTTTAATGGCGCCGGAAACACGTTTCTGGCCGCTGCGGTCACACGGCACCTCCGAATGAGGTGCCGTCTGGCCGAACATTTCACAATTCACGCCCCGGATGTTGTCATACGATTTCGTGGCATTCGGACGTCGTTCGGGTGGTTTTGACCCCCCAACGCGCCATTTCAACGCGCGTCGCGCTGCTGAAAACGACACAATCGGACGTACCGCGCGCACCGCACGTCCGATGGACGTGCGGCCTCCTCCTGCATCTCAGGAATAATATTTCTATCGTTCCCGTGCGGTTTCAGGTCGTTCGGAGCACGTTTGCTCCGAATTGGACCGCCGCACGCCGTTTTGGTGTTTACTGGCGCCGGAAACGCGTTTTCGGCCGCCGCGGTCACACGACACCTCCGAATGAGGTGCCGTCTAGCCGACCATTTCACAATTCACGCCCCGGATGTTGTCGTACGGTTTCGTGGCATTCGGAGGTCGTTCGGGTGGTTTTGACCCCCCAACGCGCCATTTCAGCGCGCGCCGCGCTGCTGAAAACGACACAATCGGACGTGCCGCGCGCACCGCATGTCCGATGGACGTGCGGCCTCCTCCTGTATCTCAGGAATAATATTTCTATCGTTCCCGTACGGTTTCAGGTCGTTCGGAGCACGTTTGCTCCGAATTGGACCGCCGCACGCCGTTTTGGTGTTTAATGGCGCCGGAAACGCGTTTCCGGCCGCCGCGGTCACACGGCACCTCCGAATGAGGTGCCGTCTGGCCGACCATTTCACAATTCACGCCCCGGATGTTGTCGTACGGTTTCGTGGCTTTCGGAGGTCGTTCGGGTGGTTTTGACCCCCAACGCGCCATTTCAGCGTGCGCCGCGCTGCTGAAAACGACACAATCGGACGTGCCGCGTGCACCGCACGTCCGATGGACGTGCGGCCTCCTCCTGCATCTCAGGAATAATATTTCTATCGTTCCTGTGCAGTTTCAGGTCGTTCGGAGCACGTTTGCTCCGAATTGGACTACCGCACGCCGTTTTGGTGTTTAATGGCGCCGGAAACGCGTTTCCGGCCGCCGCGGTCACACGGCACCTCCGAATGAGGTGCCGTCTGGCCTACCATTTCAAAATTCACGCCCCGGATGTTGTCGTACGGTTTCGTGGCATTCGAACATCGTTCGGGTGGTTTTGACCCCCCAACGCGCCATTTCAGCGCGCGCCGCGCTGCTGAAAACGACACAATCGGACGTGCCGCGCGCACCGCACGTCCGATGGACATGCGGCCTCCTCCTGCATCTCAGGAATAATATTTCTATCGTTCCCGTGCGGTTTCAGGTCGTTCGGAGCACGTTTGCTCCGAATTGGACCGCCGCACGCCGTTTTGGTGTTTACTGGCGCCGGAAACGCGTTTCCGGCCGCCGCGGTCACACGGCACCTCCGAATGAGGTTCCGTCTGGCCGACCATTTCACAATTCACGCCCCGGATGTTGTCGTACGGTTTCGTGGCATTCGGACATCGTTCGGGTGGTTTTGACCCCCCAACGCGCCATTTCAGCGCGCGCCGCGCTGCTAAAACGGACACAATCGGGGGGCTGTACGGGGGTGCGGGGGGCTGTACGAGGGTGGAGGGGGGCTGTGCGGGGGTGCGGGGGTTGTACGGGGGTGTCGGGGGGCTGTACGGGGGTGGCGGGGGGCTGTCCGGGGGTGGCGGGGGGCTGTACGGGGGTGGCGGGGGGCTGTACGGGGGTGGCGGGGGGTAGTACGGGGGTGCGGGGGGTTGTACGGGGGTGCGGGGGGGCTGTACGGGGGTGCGGGGGGCTGTACGGGGGTGGCGGGTGGCAGTACGGGGGTGCGGGGGGTTATACGGGGGTGCGGGGGGGCTGTAGGTGGGTGCGGGGGGCTGTACGGGGGTGCGGTACGGGGGTGCGGGGGGCTGTACGGGGGTGCGGGGGGCTGTACGGGGGTGGCGGGGGGCAGTACGGGGGTGCGGGGGGCTGTACGAGGGTGCGGGGGGCTGTACGGGGGGGGGGGGGGGCTGTACGGGGGTGCAGGGGGCTGTACGGGGGTGCGAGGGGGGGGGGGATGTACGGGGGTGGCGGGGGGCAGTACGGGGGTGCGGGGGGCTGTACGGGGGTGCGGGGGGCTGTACGGGGGTGCGGCGGGACTGTACGGGGGTGCGGGGGGCTGTACGGGGGGGGGGGGGGGGGCTGTACGGGGGTGCGGGGGGCTGTACGGGGGTGGCGGGGGCCTGTACGGGGGTGGCGGGGGGCAGTACGGGGGTGCGGGGGGCTGTACGGGGGTGCGGGGGGGGGGGGGGGGGGGGCTGTACGTGGGTGCGGGGGGCTGTACGGGGGTGCGGTACGGGGGTGCGGGGGGCTGTACGGGGGTGCGGGGGGCTGTACGGGGGTGGGGGGGGGGGGGCAGTACAGGGGTGCAGGGGGCTGTACGGGGGTGCGGGGGGCTGTACGGGGGTGCGGGGGGGGGGGGGGGGGGGTTGTACGGGGGTGCGGGGGGGGGGGGGGGTGGGGGGGCTGTACGGGGGGTGGCGGGGGGCTGTACGGGGCTGCGGGGGGCTGTACGGGGGTGCGGGGGGCTGTACGGGGGTGCGGGGGGGGGGGGGGGGGGGGCTGTACGGGGGTGGCGGGGGGCTGTACGGGGGTGGCGGGGGCCTGTACGGGGGTGGCGGGGGGCAGTACGGGGGTGCGGGGGGTTGTACGGGGGTGCGGGGGGGCTGTACGGGGGTGCGGGGGGGGGGGGGGGGGTGTACGGGGGTGCGGGGGGCTGTACGGGGGTGCGGGGGGCTGTACGGGGGTGCGGGGGGCTCTCCGGGGGTGCAAAGGCCATCCCATTGATTACAAAAGTGAAAAATAAAAGTGATAACATCTAATTAATACATATTTCTTTTATCGATACCATACAGAAATTTATAAAAAATATATTGGATAATATATAATCTATAATATCAGATTTATTGATCTGTTGGAATTAGTTCGAATTTTTCAAATGTAGAATCATTCAAGATTATCTGATCAAAAACTCAACATGTGTATAAAATATTTAAAAGACCACCATGGATGGTAATAATGCATTACTTAAATGAATAAATACAGTACATCAATGTCAACCCTACCAGTAAAAATAAAAAACATATCTCGTGAATATATGGTGCGTCACGTGTTGCCATCACTGCTACCTCCTTCTGGTGGGCCAGGTGCCTACAACAAATAAACATTATAAATATTTTAATAACAAAAATAATTTAAATTAAATAAATAAATACAGTATATACCTGCGTCGTATGATCCCCTGTACCATCAGCTCGACGCACATATTCCCGCAGTGCTCTAACCTCAGCTGTCAATTGCGCATTTGTCTCCTCGGAAGCGCGCAGCCGTGCCTCAAAATCTGACATCTGCTGTGTCATATGAGCAACAACAGGACCGACAACCGCAGCGCGTGACACTACAGAACGAGGAATCCCTGCTCCATAGGTCAAACTATAGCCATGCCCGTCCCGACCAATAATGCGATGAAAGATCTCATCCCGTCGCATGGGAAGCTGTCGCTGGTCCTCTGGCAGATGTTCTAACTCAGCTTCAAATTGATCCTGTGAAATATTTAAATATATATAAATATATATATGTTAATATAAAGATTTATGTAATTATTGGTAAGTACAGACACTTACTATCAATGCTGCAACCTCTGGATCATTGCGATCACGAGTCCTTATCCACACCGACATTTTATCAGTTGCTGCACCTTGCCCTCGCAACTGTATATTAAAAGAATATAAACACAAAACCATATTAATTAATAAATTAAAAAATGAATAATATATACCTAATGTCGGATCTGAGACACGTGACGAGTCCCGAGCCTGTGAGCTGGTCCCTGCAACGCTCGATTCTCCGAATGGCGTGTTGACACCTCCTACATTCAATTCATTCAAATTTCAAACAAATCACATATTCTTGAAAATATATATACAGCAAAATAATTAATATACAAACCACAACATCCTCAGTAGACCAATATGCAACCAAGTCACGCCACTGAGCCGGGAGGACACCTCTCGGGACTTTTTCCAAAATGTCAAGGGCACCCACATTTGGTACCCAGTGGTCCCTCTTCACTTTGCCTTTATAATCTTTCCACAGCTTACGGTATTTGCTCATACACACGGTCCGAAACTCTTCAGGGCATACTTTCAAATTTTTCTATAATGAAAATAATCAAATATATGAGTATTATTTATAAATAAAAAATAAAGTAAAATTATTTTCTTACCTGAACCTCCCTCCATAGACGATCTAATGTGTCCTGAGGGATAGAAGCCCAATCACGCGTGGTCAATGGAAATCGATGTGGGTCACGTATGATATGAACCAGCTGATGAATAAATGCCGGGGAATTCGGTCCCACGGGATGAAATACCTCATCAAATGAAACATCTATCGTCGTGTCGGAATTCCATGATAATATGCCACGACCGGGGCCTCTCCTGCGAGAGGAAGAAGCAGCCGAGTCTGATCCTGTTGAAAACAATTTTATATATAAATTGACAAATGTTATATATATATATATATATGTCAATTACATAAAAAATATAGACAATGACATTCAAACATACCTCAACCCTGAGACGTAGATGCCTCAGATGGATGATGTGGATTTTCCGCCTCTTCCCCTGACATGTCTGCAGTCATACAAAATATCAGTAATGAGTCCAAAGTGTTTAAAAGATAAATTGGATTGTTCTTAATAAATCAAACTTGTACAACTGTTAATCAAACAAAAAATGGATTGAATAATTAGTTGTGAATGAATTTTAAAAAATCAGAAAGTTAATCAACCTAAATATTTATGACTGAATTAACTTACAAAAGTGAGGATTAAAACTTATAAGGATTTATAAAATGATTAGATAATTTATGATATCCTAGGACATTCTACTGAATAGTGGGAAAACAATTATACCTTTCATTAAGCATGCAAATCGACCGTTTCTCCTTCAACAGCTGCTCTGACCCAATAAATATCTTCTTCACGTTGAACTACGGTATGTTGATCAAGTTGTTGGTAAACAAACGGAACAGTCTCGGGTTCATCTTCTTCAAATAAAAACACTCCTCGCCGAGACATTTTTACAACAACTTGCCAACTTGGATCCGAAGGCAAAGTAATGAAGAATACTTGTTCCGCTTGTGATGTCAAGATGAAAGGTTCATTCTCAACTCGTTCATTATTTCTGTATAACATATAGTTAAAATTCACCAATGAAAACTGATATTGATCGACTTTACATCCACGCACTGGATCAACCCAATTACACTTTAACAATATGTACTTCAAACCGTGTGTGTATACAACTTCAATGATGTCTATCAATTGACCATAGTAATAACCAGAATCGACAAAGGGACAACCGATTCCACTGTTTTGTGTTTCTCGTTTGTCGTCAACATCATTAATGTGAAATCGAAAACCATTAGCATCAATAGCTTTATAACGACGAGCTGTTATAGATGGACCCTCAACCAGTTGGATAAATACTTCAGGTAGCGTGGGGTCCCCTAACTCCCTCAGCTTACGAACCTACATAATTTATAAAAATCAATACTGATATATGCAGAAAGAATTAGTTTAATACTTCACTCATATTGAAAATCAATTTATACATACATAATCTTTGAACCAATCATGAAATGCCGCATAATGAGATTGTTGAATTTGCAACTCAGTCGCACGATGCATCTCTTCTTTTATCTCATTAATGTGTTTCCTGCAAATGATTACGCGATGTTTAAAAGATCAACTTATGCAAAGAAAACATGTAAAAGTTATACAAGCACATTGATAAGATACTTACTGCATTAATGGTGCAACTGATGGAGTATTGAACAAGATATATCGATGTGCTTGTATCCACTCGATGTTGTCCATATCAAATGTGGTTCCTTCTCCAACTGGACCATCATGAATCCGAGAGGGCTTATCTAATTTTGTTTCAACATCCATAAGATATTCTGCACAAAAGTTAGTACACTCATCCATCAAATAACCATTGGCTATTGATGCCTCTGGACGAGCTCTGTTGCGTACAAATCTTTTCAATGTACTCAAATACCGTTCAATAGGATACATCCACCTGAATTGCACTGGACCAGCAGCCATTACTTCATCAGTTAGGTGCACTGTTAAGTGGACCATAACATCAAAAAATGAGGGGGGGGAAAAGTTTCTCAAAGTGACAAAGCGTAAGTACAATTCGGTCCTGAAAACTTTTTAAATCACTCATTCGTTGATTTCTTAAACAAAGCTGTCTAAAAAAACTACTCATCTCAATCAAGGGCTGAACAACATTGGGGGATAAACAATCACAAATTGCGATTGGAATAAACTGCTGAAGTAATATGTGATTATCATGACTTTTCAACCCTTGCAATGTCTTGCTCGTCAGATTCACACACTTTGAAATATTAGAAGAGTAACCATCAGGCACCTTGACCATCTTCAAAATGGAAAGAAATGTCTCTTTCTCCTCTGTAGTCATCGAATACTGTGCAGCAGGCATATATGCCTTGTTTCCCTCAGCTAACTGTAAATGCAACTGTTTCCTTAAACCCATTTCTTCCAAATCACGGCGTGCATTAACATGGTCCTTTGAATTTCCACTGACACCTAAAATGGTCCATAATATGTTATCACAAACATTTTTTTTCAATGTGCATGACATCCAAATTATGCCTCAACATGTTAGTTTTCCAATATGGAAGACTATAAAAAATACTTTTCTTTTTCCAATTGTGACTGCGCTGCCTACCCGCAGCACGGATATTACGTACTGGAGGAGCCACCATATCCTGAATTTCATATACCGTGCGGATGTTTTCTTCCTCAATATGCGATAACATTTCGACTCCTGTCATGATCTTTGGTGCTGGGCTGAACTCTCTAGAACCATCAAATGCCACTCTGTCCTTTCTGAACCTGTGCTGGGGAGGGAGAAAACGCCTGTGACCCATGTATGCCCATTTTTTGGAATGTTTAAGCCATACAGATTTTTTACTTTTATTGCAACAAGGGCAAGCAAATTCCCCTTTCATACTCCAGCCTGATAAATTTGCATAAGCTGCGAAGTCATTGATTGTCCACAATAAAGCAGCATGCAGTTTGAACATTTCATTCGTTTCGCAGTCATAAGTCATCACACCATCGCCCCAAAATTCATTCAACTCATCAATCAATGGCTGAAGGTAAACATCAATCTTATCCCCCGGACTTTTAGGTCCATCAATAAGAGTGGAAAGTAATATAAATTGTAGCTTCATACAAAGCCACGGAGGAAGATTATATGGAACCAACACCACGGGCCATGTGCTATGAGTTGCACCAACCATAGACTTGAATGGATTGAAACCATCTGCTACCAATCCCAATCGGACATTACGAACATCTTTAGCAAAGTCGGGATGTCTCTTATCAAAATCCTTCCATGCATGAGAGTCTGCCGGGTGGGTTAACATGTCACTTTCATGAACTCTTTCTGCATGCCATCTCATTAAATTAGAAAATTTAGATGACATAAAAAATCTTTTCAACCTCGGTTTAAGGGGAAAGTAATGCATTTGCTTTACGGCAATCGATTTCCCCTGTATCGCAATCTGACTTTGATGAGTCTTATTTCCCCTGTTCTCTTTCCACCTGGAAGCGCCACAAACCGTACAAATATCCAAATGAGCAGTTTCATTTATAAACAACATACAGTTGTTTGCACATGCATCTATAGTCTCATATGTAAAACCTAAGTTCTATGTCAACTTACGAGCATAGTAATACGACTCAGGAATCTTAGCGGCGACAGGAAGAACTTTTTTCAATAAAACCAAAAGCATGTCGAATGATGTGTCTGACCAATTATTCAAAGTCTTCAAATGCAACAACTCCACGATAAACGACAGTTTATTGTAAGAAGTACATCCAGGATATAATTCTGTTTTCGCATCATCAAGTACTTCATAAAACCTCCTCGAATCACGATCTTCACCAGAGCGAAGATTTATCTCACCGGTCTCAAGATTCTGGATGTCAATGCCTTCAGGATCAAACCCACGTACCATTTCAGTAAGCATTTCATGCATTGGATCAGTCATCCTTGCATCAACATCCATCTGAGCTGCATCTGTATTTTGACAACGAACATATTCTTCTCCATGACGAGTCCAACTCTTATAATTTTTCAGAAATCCATTAAAGAAAAGGCGCTCCCTCACAGTATCTCATGTGAATTGATATCTGTTAGCACATTTTCTACATGGACAACTAATATAGTCACTTTCAAATCCTCTCGTGAAGTCAATAAACTGCATAATGCCATTGAAATATTCTCTAGACGTTCGATTTGGAAGATCAATCCAACTCTTATCCATAATAATATCTGTATAACAAACATTTACACAATACTTATTAAATTTACATTTTTCAAATCAACTATATTCAAAATAAATATTAACCATTTGTTTATGAACCATTGATAAAATAATAATGTAACTGAAAGCTCATGTTACCTGATTGAGCTACAAACCTGAAAGGGAGGGGAGCCGAAGGCGGTGCTGCGAGGGAGAGGAGGCAGCGAAGGGGAGCTGGAGCCAAAAGCGGTGCGGCAAGGGAGGGGACAGGCGGCGGCGGCGGCGGGGAGCTGGAGGAGAGGAGGCGGTGAGGGGACGGGGGACGGGCAGCGAGGGGGGGGGGGTGTCCGGGGTCGGGGGGGGGGGGGGGCTGTCCGAGGTGCGGGGAGGGGTGTCCGGGGTGTCGGGGGCCTGTCAGGGGTGCAGGCAGGGGTGTTTGGGGTGCGGGGGTGTCCGGGGTGCGGGGGAGGGGGGGCTGTCTGGGGTGCAGGGGGGCTGTCGGGGGTGCGGGGTGGGGTGTCCGGGGTGCGGGGGGCCTGTCCGGGGTGCGGGGGGGGGGGGGGGGGGGGGGGGGGCTGTCCGGGGTGCGGGGGGGGGCTGTCCGGGTTCGGAGGGGGGTGTCCGAGTGCAGGGGGGGGGGGCTGTCCGGGGTGCGGGGAGGCGTCCGGGGTGCGGGGGGCGGTCTGGAGTGCGCGGGGGGGGGGGGGGGGGGGGGGCTGTCCGGGGTGCGGGGAGGCGTCCGGGGTGCGGGGGGCGGTCCGGAGTGCGTGGGGGGGGGGGGTGCTGTCCGGGGTGCGGGGAGGCGTCCGGGGTGCGGGGGGCGGTCCGGAGTGCGCGCGGGGGGGGGGGGGGGGGGTGCTGTCCGGGGTGCGGGGAGGCGTCCGGGGTGCGGGGGGCGGTCCGGAGTGCGCGCCAGGGGCTGTCCGGGGTGCGGGTGCCGTCCGGGGTGGGGGGGGGGGGAGGGCCGAGAGGCCCGAGGGCGGCGGCCGGAGGTCGGAGGGCGGCGGCCGGAGGCCCGAGGGCGGAGGGCGGCGGCCGGAGGCCGGATGGCAGGCGGCGGGGGAGGGCAGGCGGCGGGGGAGGCCGGGCGGCGGGGGAGGCCGGGCGGCGGGGGGGGGGGGCTGGGCGGCGGGGGAGGCCGGGCGGCGGGGGAGGCCGGGCGGCGGGGGAGGCCGGGCGGTGGGGGAGGCCGGGCGGCGGGGGAGGGGAGGGCGGTGAGGGAGAGCGGCGAGGGAGGGAGGGGGTTAGGGCGGAGGGAGATCGAGGGCGCGCAGGGGGGGGGGGGGGGGCGCAGAAACCCCCTGAAATTTTTTATGCAGGTTAGCGACCGCCATTGGAGGTCGCTAATGGTAAGCTATAGCGACCGCCAATGGCGGTCGCTCGAGTCTGGGGGGCTCCACTGCCCCCTTTTCTAGTAGTGCTAGCTTCACAAAGGTATGCAATGGTGGATTTTCGAGGGGAATTTTTCTAGGGGTTCTTTCCAAATTTTATGAAAAGGGAGAACTCTATTTTTCTCTTGGATATTCTTCAGGGTTATTGATCGGTGAGGGAGTAATATGATCACATTTTTAATTTGGTACTCTTTTCTCCAAATCTAGTCATTAGTTATTCTAATAATTCACTTTTATTGGTAGGTTTCCTACAAATAGATCTTGGTTCAACGACTCTCCCTCCTCTATGCGCTCTCCCAATGATGCCCTAGGCATCAATGTCCAAGATATGGGATCCCCCCTCTTCTATGGAGGGGGGAGGTTCCCTCATCCTGTCCACCAAAAAAGATCACCTTCAGTCCTTTCTTCCTTTTTAGAATCTAGAGTTTCTTCCAACATTTCTAGAGATATCAGTTTTTCCAAAAGTACCAGATCTCTAGGAAGGTGTGCCTTAACTTTAAATCTCGAAGTAGGAGTTCAAAAATGTTTAGTATCTCTTCACCCTGACCTTAGTAGCTCGATTAAATCATCACCAACCTTTAGTATATGTGGTTGACTGGTTTGTTTTTGGATCCTAGGGTTTACAAGAATGAGTAGTGGTGGAGCTTCTAGACAAGAGCCATATTATGACCAGATTTGCGTTGATGGATGATATGATCATTTCTTGGTCTAAAGCTCCTCACAAATGAAACAAACCTTTGTTTTATATTCTCTAGTGGACCTATGATTTTCACATGAATCGAGACGCTCTAGTAAAATTGATTTGGGTATGCTTACTTGATCTCCCAATTCCATTTCAAAACCCTTTCATCTTGCGATTACAAACACACATGGTTGGTTATTTATTGTGCTCTGACAGTTGAATACATGTCATGAGACATCCTATTTTCCCAATGCATTTATGTGGAGGTTGACGTCTTGAAGATGTTGGTTGACTGGGAGTGGATAGCAGTTGGAGTGGAATTCCAGTGGAAACAAGTTGTTGTCTTTGAATCGTAGAGAGATCACTGTACATTCGGCGTTTGTCTAGGTCATCTGGCGCCAGTATTCCATATTGGTCATAGAAACAGAAAGGTTTCATACCCAAAGGAAAAGGAGTTTTAATGTCGCAATGTAATTGAAGTTATACAGTTGAGGCCATATTGGAAGTAGCATTCTAAAGTCATATCGAATGAGGAAAAAATGGGTATTAAGCACCCCACAAAGATACAGGTTGGGCTAGCACATGATGCATCCACCCAGTATGAGGCAAGCACAAAAGTCGATAATCCTAAGGAGGTGGATGTTTTTCCACAACTAAAATAGGACCTGGGTTCCAGTAGGTCAATGCAGGACACATCTAAATTAGGAGGAGTTGAGGAGTTTCATGTAACATCTTCTGTGGAACCTAACATAGAGGCTATTTGCCTTGATAATGGATTCACTCGTAATGATCAAATTTAGGAGGTTTCTAAATGTGCTTCACAAGGTGATAAGAGCCAGGAGAGATTCCTTTAGACTTCATCAAGGGGAAAGGAGAGGCCACTTAGTAGAATCCCATGTATAAATCTGAGCAACCATTTTTCAGGGTTGGTTGAGGAAGAACTAAGTCCGAAGGATAAATATTTAGCTTGAGCTAAATCATCATTCCCAACTCAATATTGTCAGACTGGTCTGGGTTTTCAGTCAACTTCACTAGTTGAAAATCCTAGAGGAGATCAAGATCTTTTCGAGGCCGAATATGAAGCATAGATAGCTAGTCATCTCTCAGTTGACAGTATGGAAGGAATATGTGATAGAGGACTATATAACTTAAGGAATAATAAAGGGAATAAAGGGAATCAAGATGTGGGGGTATGTATTGTGGTTAAAGGGAAAATAAACAAAGGTTGGAAGGATTAATATAAGATACTGAATCCAATGGAAATATTGTCTTCTAGAAGATATAAGGTGAAGAATGGTGGTTCATCGGTCCATGTTTAGGAATTAAAGAAGATCCCAACCCCAAAATAATGGAAAGAGTGATGATCATATAATAGGGAAGAGTGGTACAGAGGGAAAGGTGGATGAGGATAAAGTAGTAGGGTATGGAAAAGGAAAAGGAAAAAATATGGTTCTTATATTGCATTCTAATGTTGAATTTCAATTCGGGCCAATCTAGATCAAGGACTCTAAGAATGAGGTGGATATAATGCTCGAAATCGAACTACATCTCAAAACTAATGAGGAAAAGTGGGCGTGGATCAACAATTAGGACAATAGTTTGGAATATAGATTCAATGATATAATGATTAATGTAGAAGAATACACTAAAACATTGGACTCAATGGCTACATGTTTTGAATATTTACTCAAATATGAACTTGACATAAAATTAATTTCTCTTCACTGGAGGATATTTATGGTAAGAGATTCTAAAAATTTCAGTCTTGTTTTTAACAATTTAATCTTTTTTTACTATTTTTAACACAACTTGACTATACTATTATGGGTTTCTATATCTTTACCAATCATGTTTGAATAAAGAATTTAATTTTTAGTCAGTGTAACATCTTTTTAAGAGGCTATAAATGAGGCCATTCAAATTGAGGTTGACCAATATTTGTAGCCAGTGGAGGTTAATGCCTTAGTTCCATCCAATTGGTGTATGACTAACCTAGAAATTAAGGAGAAAATATAGAATAATATAGAGCTAAAAGTAGAGGGTCCTTCTCATTATAAGAAGAGTTATCTAATGTACTTCTAGTGTGGGGATCCAGGGCATGGTAATCCCTCATGTCTTAAGTATCCTATGGTTGGCCTCCATTGTGGTTATTTGGTCCATCTATAGAAGTTTTGTAAGATAATATTTTAGAAGTAGTCTTGTATTTAATCCTTTGAGTTTGGGTTATTTTGTATGGGAAATTTCCATTAATGGTTGAGATCATGGTTTTAGAGCTTAGGATATTGTTATTGTAATCTTTTGGATGGTTCCCCATTGGATATGTTTCATATAGATTGTATTTAATTTCATTTTATTACATGATTTGTTTCATTTTCTGAATAATCCCCCATCCCTCCCTTGTGGGTGGATTTTGAAGTTGTTCTCTAGGTTTCCGGTCGGTGTCATTTCAATGAGAATTATTGTCTGGGAGAACCTTTCTTGATAGTAGTGGGTTGTTCGAATTATTTTGTTGAGACATTAAGGAGCTCATTAGTAGGACATGAGAAAGGAATTGAGTGAACGATTGGGAAACTAGGGTGTTTGTTCTACTGGTTGAGTTTATATACTAATCGGTATTAGGATTATACTTATCAGTGGGATCCAGTTCTTGACACCATGTTTTCCATGTGTATCGTGATCGAAAATGAGATCTGATGTCATTCTTTTGTGGTTGTTTGTGGTTTGTTTTCATTCCTTAGGCTTGAAAGAGATTTTATTTTGAGTATGAGTTTCTCTCATGGTATCTAGGTTGTTTGAGAACGCATTTATTTGTAGTTATTCATTGGTAAATATCATTACCTATCCATGGGAACGCTTGATCAGAAGATAATATTAAGATCTATCTTCCTATCCCCAAAATACCTCAATCAAACCATATTGGACATAATTATTACAAAATAAAAATGATCTCATGAATTTACAATCCTCACTCAGATTCCATATATTTAAAACTCTCATATTACTTAAATAGATCATGTAATAAGACGTTACAACTCAGTAAACATCATATGGATTGATTTGAAAAAGTATCTACTTCCTTCTCCTTTAATGCACCACTTTCTATAGGAAAATATCTAGTGGTCATATTCTGTGATTCTTGAAGTTTATTGAAATGGTTTGGGATGAAATCCTTCTTCACTTGGATGTTTAATACATATTTTATATGATGTTCATTATGATAGAATCATCGTAATGATGTTTAGTTATCATTTTGGTAATATAAAATTAGTTTTTCAATTTATAAATATTGTAATAATCTAAATAGAAATTTTCTATCATCCAATTTTAAAGTTTCAATCATCCAATTAGAAAGTTTTTATATTTGTATTAGAATATTTTTTTTCATATGATTAAAAATATATTTTATAATGAAAAAGGTCTCAACATCTAGTAAATATATGCCTTATACAAAAAAATTATAAAACCTTGGGAATGTATAAATTTAGTAAAACATGTTATTTAAGAAATTGTGTTCTGATTTTCAAAAAAACATTATAAAGTGTTTAATGTAGAACTTTCAACTCAATATTTTCTTATTTCATATGTTATTTTAGTTTATTTGGAACGTCATGGTTAATCAGTTTAATCATTATTGAGAATCTTAGATGATGTTTTTGAGGATAAACATTACTGAGTGGTGCCTTTGGTATGGTCCTCTTGGGATCTTCCATTTTCTCTTGACCATATTTTTGACACTGGAATTTGGGGGGGGGGGAATTGGTATAGAGGGGATATTTTGGCACCCACATCATTATATTGTTTCTTTTATGTTATTTTATGAGGATGAGGTTCAGTTTGAGTTTCCATGGGTTTTTGGCTTAGAAATTGGGAATTCTATGATGTTTCCTTTTATGCATGGTTAAAGTTCATGGTTTGAGTAAATGTGTGTGGCCTCCCTTTGTGAGGATCCTATTCATTTCATTTTGAATTATGCATGTATTTTTAGCAGAAACATCACATGGTTAAGTCCAAAATGTGCGATTCTCCAGGAGAAACTATGCATGTTCTCTGTTGTATTTGGTGTGTGGCACATAACTTTCTCACAGTTTGGAAAACTATTTGGTATGATTGTGGTGGGGATCTGGTTTTTTACTACATGAAATTTAATAGTTAGAAAATAGTTCTTAAAACCATTTAGTGCACAAGGTGAACCATGAAAGGGGTTTCCATCCAAGGCATCTCCCAATGCATAGTTGGCACGTAGTTTGGAAAACCATGTGGCTTTCCAATGTGTATAATTTTTGTGAATTTCTTTTTTTTACCACTTCCCCCCATTCAAATAATTTGACTCTTAAGAGACCCATGATGAGATCCAAACTCCCCCATATCTAATCCTTTCATTCTCTTTGGTTACTTCCAAGTGGTTTTGATGAATTTATTCCTCTCATTCCCTCTTCTTCAATTGCATCTCTCTCCTCTAGTGGCTTTGGTTTCCCCCACGAATTCTAGAAATCTTATGGAAAATTTTAGGTTTATGACTGGATGCAATTTTGGGATTATTTGTGTCTACAGTTTTTTACACTATTTCTACCCCCATGGTTGTGATCTCTATTGAAGGTGACATGTTTTGAATAGTTTTAGGCTCCATCTAAGTAGATGTTTCTATATAATTATATCATTTTGGAATTAAAATCTTTCTTATTAATTATAATTAACTTTTTATTAAAATCATGATTATAATTGATACCCTTATGAAGTTTTAAAACAATTTCACTCTGTTTTGAGCTTCGAATAAATAGATTCTCTTTGAAGTTCCATGTATTCATGTTTGAAATAGAATATTTTAATGTGCTAATATTTTGTGAAATGTCTGTGGGGATATCTGAAATGGATTTAATGATGTGCAACTAAAATTGATCTAGTATTTGTTTCCAAATATTGAAAAATACATTTTAATGTGGTATTTTACATTAATTGAGGTGGTTACCTAAAATTGATTTATAAAGGGGTCATTTAATGGATATAAAATTGAGATTCAAAATGCGAGTGTTGTTGACCCCTTGTGAAAAATGCCTTAACAGAGCTTCTGAAATATATTTGACGTAATTGAAGGTCTTAGACCTTGTTTTGTATTTAAATGAAGAAGACCCATATGGGAGGGTGTTTTTGAAATGTTTTTAAATGGTGGGTGATTTACATTATTTTACAAAGAGTGTTAGGAAAGTCATTTTATTAAATGTGAAAGGGTTTGGCTTCCTGATCCATTTTTCAGTGTTAATGACCATGTTTTATATTTTTTTTAAATGTGTAACATGAAACGAACCACTTAAATTTCCCATTGATTTTATTACCCCTTGGGTGGGGTTATTATCACCATGTTATTCTTTTAATTTCCCTTATGTTCATTATAAATATCTAAGAGATGATTGTTTCCCCCCAATGTTTGGTAATGTGATTTATTATATTGTGGTTCCATTTTTTATATGGGGGTATTCATTGTTGGATTTCATATTTGAGGGTTATCAATAGTTACACCTTGTGTGCAAGACTTGGCATGCATATTCTTATGCCTTATGTCCTTTTTGGTCATGGGAACCCAAATATGAAGTGGGTGATTTTGACTATTATGAATGTTGGTATGCATGCCAACAGTGGCCCTCCATTCATGATATGAATAGTTTCAAGTATGGTTTATTTTATTATAATGAGTTTTTTTTGGTCTATTTGGATGACTTGGGTTAGTTATCAATGCATGAAGGTGGCTGGTTCGTAGGTTGGTAATCCCTTATATAGATAAATGTGTTGAATGTTAGGATACCCTACGGTAGAACCCATGAAACAATCAATGTATTGGTTTGTTATTGATTGAAGGTATTTTTATATAGTGTTAGTTTGTATCATTTCCCCTGCTTTCATTGATATTGAACCTATTCTTTATATTTGATATATGCCTTATGCTAGGGATGGTGGTTGTTTTGTTGTGGTTGACCCGTGTGTTTGATGGGTCACTTACTTTAGAAAAATGAGTTTTCAAATATGTTTGGAAAAAATATTTTGAAATTAAATACTCATATGTAGTTCCTAAAGTGGACATCAAAATGGTTGTTTTGGTTTTGCGATGGAACAAGTCGGTTAGAGGTTTTTTAGTAACCATTTTCAATTTTAATAAGTAGTTTTTTAGAAACATGAAGGGGTGTGTGGATTTGAAATATATTAGGCTACTGAGAATGTTTTGAAATAATTTTATTAAGTTTTGGAAAACAATGAGAAATTTTTAGAAATAAATTTATTGATTTTTTTTGGATTCAATAAAATATAATATATAAAAGAGTTTACCTTCTATTTTATTTCCAAAATAGCATTTATTAATTTCCTTAAGAACCATATGGTATATATTTTTTGGGTTTTGGTGACCTATTGGGATTTTAAGCTTATGACTATATGTTTTAGGTTTTAAGTTCCCTGTTGGATCTGTTCTTCATTATTTGTGGCTGATGTGGGGTCAGTTGGGTGGTGGTGAGCAATTAGTAGTTTCAACGATATTATCTCAAGCACTTATTGAGTTATTTTTTAGTTTGAATTATTTTTTGTTGGTGTTGTATCTACTATTCATTGTATATATCCTCAAATTTATGGATAGTGTTTGTGTTTATATTTATGAAAATGGTTTGAATTATTTTAGTTGGTTATGGCCTTTTTGGAATGCTTCATTAATTTGCCTCTTTATTTATTTTTCTACATTTTTTCTCTTGTTGGGTAAAAATCATTCCCAAAGGGGTTCATATGATAACAAAGTAGTATTTCCCAGCCCTTGGGGATCGGTAATTCCCTTCATGGATTTTGGTAGGTCAGGTTGGGTGCTTGGTTGGATGGAAGCCCAGTTTAGTTCAATAAAAAAGGTATGAGTACAGGTTTTGGGTTTTCTTAATTATGAGCCATTATTCTTGACATACCCATTTTATTTTGGTATGTCATGGTATAGTGGAGACTAAGGTTGTCGAAGCATGAGAGGTAATGGAGAGGAGAGTCTAGCTATCTCTTTCCATTCCTAAGCCTCAAGCTACTAGGGGATATTTAGGTTTGGAATTAATAATTTGAGTTTTTTTATTTTTTTCAATGGATCTTGATCTGAATTGTTGTATTTTTATCCTCATTTAGTGTTTAAGTGATATTGGGGGTTTGTCTTTGGTTTTGGGATGGAAATGAAGGAGCACATAAGCTGAACAGTTAGAATGCATGGCTTCAGAATCTATGTGGTACCTGTGTGGATTGGTCTGCCTCTTTTGCTAAGTGTGTTTCATGGTTTGAGCATGTTTTCCCAATCCATGCAAAAAAAAAATTCACATAAATATTTCTTCCATTGAATGTTTTTTGGACTTCTCATGATTCCATTCATCTTCTAAAGTGACTTCCACAAATATGAAGTGCATTAATGCGTGTTTTGATGCTGATTTTTGATGTGATTTCTGTAAACCTTATTTGAAGGGTTGTGTGGTGCTTTGAGTGAACTTGGTTTTAAAACCTAGTTTTTGAAAATAAACGGTTTTATAAAAAACTTATTATAAAAACATGATTTTATGAATAAATAGGAAGAGTTAATTCCCTTATTTTTACAAATTAATTTATAAAATAGTTGTTTTTCTTATAGTATTTGGAAAATGGGATGTTACAAACTTGATTTCATGAGTATTATAGAAATTAATTGATTTCAAAAAGGTGTGTTTTAAGAGTTTTTCTATATCAAATAGTATATTTTATTTAGAAAAATATTTTGAAAGTGTTTTGAAAAATGGAAATTAATTTTAATGATCATTCTTTTAATTCTTTGTTTTTAAAAGATGTGGGACTTTGAAAGGCATTTTTTATGAACTAAATTATTGGGGAAATGTGTTTGTGTTATAATGAGGTTTTTAAATTTTAAATTTTAGGTTGTACTGGTATTTTAGTGATAAATTTTTATAATATGATTTAAAAATTCATTGGTGGAAGTGGCTGTTTCAAAAGAAATGTTCTTTTAGTGTAATTTTTTGTTCCTTGTTTGAGGGTTTGTTGTTTTTTACATGATTCCTAGAATATGGTTTAATCATTTTTTTAGGAATGAATTTATGTTTTTCATATATTTTTTAATTTTTTCTCCCAAAATGATTGAAAAGGATTCTCCAATTCTTGTGCACCTAGACTCCATGTGAAGTGGTGATGGGGAACATTTTGTGAGATCGAATCCTATTTTAGACTTATTTATTTTGTATATTCCCTATTTCATTGCTTATTAGGGGTCATTATAAGTGGTTAGGTGGTTTGAATAAATATATGACCCTAAATTCTATTGTAACTCCTCGAACATCATGGATGAGAGCTATCGAAATTTTTCTTGTCAAATTCAATCAATTTTAGTGGGAGTTGATGGTACCTCCCTAACCCCATGAAGGTATAACTTATGATATTTTAACGAAAGAGGTTTTATAGTAGTTAATTATTGATGTTTTTAATGGTGATAAATTTCTTGATCTTATGGGTTTTCATCTGGGTGACCGATTAGTGAGGATGTACTTCAATCACTTTTTGAAATTGGTCTTCTTTTCTCTAAAGATGGTTATGAACAATTTTGATAAAGTTCATTCCTTCAAGGTTCCCCTTCACCAAGATCATTTTTTAGATGTACTTGTGTTGGGTTATACATATTTTCAAGAGTTTTTCAATGATTCTATTCTAATATAAACTTTATAGTCTAGGTAGCCAATGGTGGGTGATTCCTTAGTTCCATAAAATGGGCATATGTATGAACAAAAAAGAAAGGAGAAAAAATTGAATTAGTTATATCTAGACTCAAAGGTTCCTTCTTGTTGTAATATAATATCTTTCCTATTATTCTAGGGGTGGGGATATAGGGTATACTAATACCTTCTATCTTATGTATCCTAGGTTTTTCATCTATTGTGGACGTTTGGTTCATCATCAGAAGTTTTTTATGCTGGGTTATCGGAAGAGGTATTTAGTTTAACACTTTGAGTATGGGTTTTTTTTGTTTTGGTACCATTACATTGATTGTTGTAATCTTGGTTTTGGAGGATTTTTTTTCAGAATCTTATGGATGATTCTTCATTATAGATATTTCGTATGGATATTTTTGAATTCCTTTTCTGGCATGCTTTGATTCTTTTTGTGGAATGATCCCCCTCCCATGTTAGTGGATATTATGTTTTTTCACTTGGTTGCATCTATTTTAATGGATGTTTTTGGGTTATATTTCATTGAGAATGATTATTTTATTTGATATTTTTTATATAATAGTAAGTTTCACCCATTTCTATGTTGATACATTGTGGTGCTCATCGTTTCGACATGAGAATAGTCATGAGTGCACCATTGGGTAACGAGGGTGTTTGTTCTACCAATTGAGTTGGTATACTAAATGGTTTTTGGATTATTACATTTTGGGATATTCCATGTTAGGTTATCCAGTTCTTGAATATATGTTATCCATGTGTATCATGAATTGAGATGAGATCCCATTTCATTATTTTGAGGATATTTTTGGGTTCTTTTCTTCTCTGTATTTTTATGTTATTTTGGGTTGATAGTGAGTTTTTCTATTGGTTTCATGGTTGTACTAGGAAAGATTTCATAGTACTTATTCATAGGTTTCACCATGTTAGAGGAATTATAAATGGTAGGGAGACTATTTTAGGTCTCTCGTTCTTAATATGACTTCATGTTTGATGTTTTTTGTTTTAGTTGTGATTTGAGATGTTGGTTAAGATTTTGGTTGATCAATTTCATAGTTTTTTAAGATATTTGTTTTTGGTTTTGAGGTTTGAATGTGCTGACTTGTTCTTTTGGTCAGGTCCTCTTGGGATCTTCTGTTTTATCTTTCCCTTCTTCGACTGTGGATTTTTTGGGGAAAACATGTTTCATTGTGGGTAGTTTTTTACACCCTCTATTCACTACATTGATTGTTTGTAATTATTTTATATGGTTTAGTTTTGGTTTTATTTTTCATGGGGTTTCATCTTTGAATATATAAATTATCACAGGATTTCTTCTATACATGGTTTAGGCATGTGGTTAGAGGGAAACCATGTGACCTCCCATCATGAGGAGCCTCCTCAATTCATTTTTAACTATGAACAACTTTTCAACAAAGAAAATGAAATTTTATGCCAAAACCATTTGATACTCTAGGAGAATCCATGTGGGTTTCCTCACGTGTATGGGTTTTGACGCATGACATACACATGATTTGGTGAATTGTATGGCAAGCATACAATGTGGATCTAGGTTTTGGAAGTGCCTAATAGAATGGTTAGTGCATGGTTTGTCTAAAGGTGTAGTCCCCAGGTTGAGCTGTGTGAGGGGTGTCTAGACTAGGTAGTGGAAAACATATGGTTGGTTCAAGGTTTGACAAACCATGTAACCAAATCATTTAGACTTCCCAGGTATTTAATTTTATAGAAATTACCATTTTTTTCCTCTTTGAATTAAGAAGGGTTTCAAACCTCTTCTCCCTTATTCATATCAAATTACTTATGGGATCCCTTGGAGGAAATCCTAAATCACCCACCATTGATCCTTAACTTCCCTATAGAAATTTCCAAGAGGCCACGATCTATTTAGTCCAGTCTTTCCCTTTCTTCATTTACCTCTCTCTCCTATATTGGAATTGTCTTCCCCATGAACCTTAGACATTTTTTTTTGGAATTTTTTAGTGTTCAAGGATTCAATAAAATATAGTTTTTTGGTTTCCAGGGTTTGTATATGTGTTTTCTATCCCCGTGGGTGTTCCAATCGATGAATGTGACACATTTTGGCTTGGTTTTTGCTTCTTCCAAGTAAGTGATTCTATGAAATTTTTTCATTTTGGAATTTAAAGATTGCATATCCTTTCTAAATTCCATTTTATTAAACTTTATGATTATACATGATACCATTTTTATGGTTTAAAAACCATTTCATTGTGTTTTGGGCATGGAATAATTGGTTTCTCGTTTAAATTTCATGTTTTGATGTTTAAAATGGATCATTTAGAATTGCCATGATTTTTAGAAATACCTGAAGATATTTTTAAAATTTTATTCATGATTTTTGTTGGTTTTTAATCTGATTTTAGTTTTCAATTAGTGAAAATTATATTTCAAAGTGGGATTTTACATAAAGTGAGTTTTTGACCTCAAAGTGATTTACAAATGGATTGGTTAATATATTTTAAACCGTTATTTGAAGTGTGTGCTTGGTTTACCCATTATGAAAAATGGATCAATGGATCTATTGAAATTTGTTTGATGGAAATAAAGGCATTGTGCCTTAATTTTAATTATAATGAAGAAGACCATTGTGGGAGTGTGTCATTGAAAACATTGAAACAATTTATTATTTCCATCATTTTACAAAAATTGCATTGAATATAATTTTAAGAAATTTGAAAGGGATTAGAATCTTGAGCCATGTTTTGATGTTAATGGTTCGGTTGTCACTTTGGTTTTAAAATGGTTAATGTGAAAGGTACCACTTGATTTCCATTTGATTTGATTACCCCTTATGTGGGTTCTTTATCACTATGTGATGATTTTCATTTCCATCGTGTTAGTTATTGAGATCTATGAGATTCTTATTTCTCCCCATGTGTGGGAATGTGCATTATTATTCCATAGGTTCATTTGTTATATGGGGATATTCATTTTCGACTATTGGGGTGAGGTTTATCTATGTTTATTCCCTATGGGTTAGAATTTACATACATCACTCATCTTGGATCATCATGAGAATCACTTCCAAAAGGACTCTTATTGATATCATTAAAATTTCGAGGGTTGGGGGAGGAGGATCTCTCTCAATTCTAGAGAGTGTTCTTAGGGATATTCTCTTTAGGTCTTGATAGAATTATCCTTGATTCATTGCGCACATATACAAAAAACCCATTGGGTTAGTAATAATATAATTTTTTTAAATAGTGTTGGGGTTATAAAATAATAATTTCAGTATTTTCGTTATTATATACTTAATACCTATAGTTCCCCATGTATATAATAAAAATAATAATATTATTTATTAACTTTTTAAAACCAATTGAATTAAATAAATATTATTTTTGGAATATTTTTTTCAAAATTTATTCAAATATTAATTAATATTTATTATTTCTCACTAGACCATTAAAATTGGTATGTCATTTCTCCACAATATTTATCTGGACTTCAATAACGACTATTTATTTAATAAAGAAATATCTCTTATTTAATTTCTAATAAATAATTACATTTATTTTCCCTTAATATAAAATAAATATTTATAAATATTTTTATCATAAAATGTTATCTTGACTAACTAGTGGTGTAATATATGTGATCAAGAAAAGGATAAATAATTATTAAACCATATTAGTGAATACTATTTATTCAACATGTTAAATAATAAATTATATTATTATTAGAAAATGGTTCTAGATACACATAGCATGTGACCCTTTAGGCCTCTTTATCTATGGCATTAGGCAGGGCCACCAAAAATCCAAGGTTAGTATCTAGTAACATGTCAAGGTCCTCATAATTTCACAGTGATATACAACATCATATAGAAACATATTGGCTAATATAATCCCCTTATCTTGATATCTCTAATCAATCATGTTTCATGTTTGTATGATCAACCTATGTACTTGATGTATCTTTCTTTGACATTCTATAATTGAACCTGCCCACATAACACCACAACCATGGATTTATTTGGGCTGTCTAATTTACATTGATGGTTCGAAGATATAAACATATACTAATTAATTGAAGGTTAAAATCCTTTCTTCTTTTATTCATTAATTCAATACTACTCATGATGCACCCAGTATATCATACCTCACCGAAAACATATTTCACCATGGTTTCCATCAACACATCAATGTATGAAACTAGTGACATTCATTAATAATAATATTATTCAATTTTATGGATCAATACACATGTACTTCGATATGAACATCCATTGACACATATAATTGTGGATTTCTTACTAGTGATTTAGGTTCTCAGAATCTTCTACACCAGAAATCACAAAGGTCGAACACCTTGAGAAAGTTGTTCAATGTCCTATGAGTCTCCACCCTCTATGGCCTATATCATTTGTGTCATGTCAAATGATACCATCTGACTATAGAATATATATTTTAGAATATTATCATGGAACTTCTAGGATATCATCATAGTAGGAAAAAAATATAACCTTTTAGTATGACAACTAATCTTAGGACATTATCACATACTATTTCATGAACAAAAAAATCATGATGTGATAAAATGTTTATTAATATTCAAAAAAAGTAATAAAGGTTACCATAAAGTAAATATAGGTTGGTTCTAGGGATCCAACTCCAACAAACGCCCATTTTCTCTATATCTAACTACACTAACCATCAATCTTCTTGCGCACATATGATACTCATGATTCTAATGAGATAAGGATTTGGGTAAGGGGACCACCATGTTTTCTTCCATGGACAATATTATTACAAGAACTTCACCCCTATAATACAATCATCTCAAGTGGTATTACATCTGGAGTTTGCGATTTTTTTCATTGGTATTCCCTTGATTCTTTTTCAAGAGCGACTGCTAGAATATTATCACAATATAATGTGATAGGGTATTTACTGTTGGGTACCACATCAAGATCATAAACAAAGATGAGTATCCAAATAGATTACTTAGCTACATCAAAAGCCTCTATATATTCAGACGCTATTTTAGAATCAATGGAAATGGCTATTTTTAAATCTTCAAGCTCACAAATCCTCCATTAATACTAAAGACATAACCTGACTAAAAAATTATATCATTATGATATGTTTCAAATCTCCCAAGAGTATAAACACTTATAACTAGATCCTCATCTCCTTAATAGAACATGAACATATATATAGTTATTCTTAGATACTTAAGAACAACAATAATAGAAAAATAATGGTGTTCATGTTGGTCATCTTGATATATTTCTAAAATGTTCAATTCATATGGAACATTAATCCCAAAACCTAACATGTAATCCATGATTGAACCTATCGTAGAAGTGTATGAGATCCAACTCAATATATATTTCTTCTATTGTGTCTAATGACACATTTTCTTGGAAATATGTATACCATATGACACAAGAAGCAATCTTATCATGGATTGTTCAATTCTAATTCACTTTATTATATGGTCTATGTTTGTACCTTGACATAGTCCAAGAAGCCTCTTGGATCTATCATAAATGATCTTGATCCCTAGAATATTGACTTCTTCAACTAAGTTTATCATTGAGAAGCATATATTTTACCACTCCTTAACTAACTGTAAGACTGGTATGTCATTTCTAATAACTAATATGTCATAAATATATACTAATGACCACACTCCAACTAAACCTCTTCTAAACATAGGGATCACATTTTTTCTTAATGAAACCAAATTATTTTATAGCTTTATCAAAATGAATATTCCATGACATGGATTCTTTCTTCAATCCATAAATAAATCTCTACAACTTGAAAACCTTTTTAGAATTTTTTGGAGTAAAAAAACCTTCTAGTTGTTCCGTATGAAATGTTCCTGAAGGTTTCTATTAAGGAATACTATTTTGACATTAATATTCCAAATTTCATTGTTATGTTATGAAGAAACATCAAATAAAATTCTAATGGATTTAAACATGGAATCAATGGAATGGTTTCATCATAGTCAATTTCTTTACCTTTTTTAAACCCTATAGAAACTAGCCTTTCATTATAGGCACAATACCTTCAATGACTAGTTTTCTCTTGAATACCCATTTTCATCTAATAGGATTTCCATCGACTAGTAGATTTAGCAAAACCAAAATGTGGTTATGATACTTAGTATCCATTTAAGAATTAACGGCTTCCATCCATTTTGTATCTTATGATCTCTCTACTACCAGATTTTAGGAGAGAAGTTCATTATTATCAATTAATAACGAGTTACTATCTTTGGTGACTAGTGAATAATATCTTTTAGGAAGAAATTACTCCATGGGGACCTATCTAATTTGGTCTAGTACCAACTCTTATGTATCTTGAGCATCAACTTCATCAAAGTCAATCATGCTCAAATTACCCTTCTTGAGGATAGTGTTGGACCCAATGATATTTGTTGATTATAATGGAGTATGGTTTCTATTTGTTTTCAATTCCCACATGGAAGAAAAAGGAGTTTTTTTCATAGGAGTGTACAGTATGTGGACCACAATGAGAGTGCATGGAACACGATTTCTAGGAATAGTTTATGGACCACAAAAGTGGCATGCAGAATGACATAGAAAATCAACTAAGTGATCTGTGAACCAAATAGATGGAATGGTTCACAAAGAGAAAAATGGTTCATGGTGAAGACTTGCGATTCATGGGTGGAAAATGGTTCACATAAGGGTTGCGATACATAGGAGAGCTCATCATTTTTGGAAATGAGAGGGTGATTTGAGCTGTCATGAAGGAAGAATGGTGCTACGTAGACCACATAGGAAAAATGGTTCATGGATGAAGCAGTATGTGGTGAGGCTATACCCAATCGAATATTTGGGAAATATCAGATCAGTGAAATTTTCGGATCTATTTGACTATAAAAAGAGTGATAATCCCTTATTTAGATTCAGTGATTCTGATTAGAAAATTTAGAAGAATTCAGATAAGCCTAGAGTGGTTCACGGGAAGAAAACTCCGTGAAGGAAGAAGTTGTTTACAAAGGAGTAGAATGGTCCATGGAATGAGTGGTGGTCCGGAGTGGAGAAAAAAATACATTAAAGAGAGCACGGTTCAAGGAGGAATATCTCACAGTACATAGAGTAGGGAAGTATGCAGAGGAGAAGGGAAGTACATAGAGGAATCTCTCATAGTACGCGGAGCAGGGAAGTACGTGGAGGAAGTAGTCGTGGTATGCGGTGCAGTACAGTTTGCAGAGGAATGAGGCCAGTTCGCAGAGGAATATCCTACGAATTAAATAGTGCATGAAAAAGTGGACAACATATATAGGGGAAAAATGACTTCAACAAAGAATCCATTTATAGCAGATGATTCATGATTTAATTCTAATCAATTAAAGAGACCTTCAAGTTGATAAACTATGTCTAAATCCTTCCCAATGTAGTGAGAAAGGGGTAGTCAATGGAATTTTTCTGATGGACATAGTGTTCTATCTCTAAATTATATAAAATGAAGGGTTCCTAGAATAGAGTGACTATGTTTAAACTTCTGAACTTTACAACTAGTGAAGAATAGTCTATTTTGGTATGACCGACACACTGTCGGCATATGCTCCATAGATGTAGCGCTAAGTGGTGAACCAATTAAAATTATTGAATGTCGTCTCTTTCCATGTGAATGTTTTATTAATGATCATTTCCATTATATAGGTTTAATTAGTTCCTTCCAATGTGGAAAAAAGATCCATCATATTAAAAGAAAATTTTGAAACTCTGATTCACCCCTCCCCTCTCAGGTCATCCTAGGATCCTTCAGATGGGATCCCTCTAAATAAATATGGCTTTTCTCATGATATTAAATTTCTTTCCAAAGGGTTTATATATTAAATATACCTAGGTTTCATTGGGATATCTTATAAATACACATTTCATGCCTTAGGGTTGTAGTTTTTTTCAAAACATGGCCTTAAGAAATGTCTTACATCCCTATACATGTGTATGTAACTGAATAAGTTTCTTTACACTCCTTAACATGATGGGAATAATATTTTACACTATATTTGGTACTATATTTAGTGTGTATGTCACATTTTTTATTATATATCCTTAAAAAGATAATGGAAGAACTGCATGATTCACCATTAACCATTCTATGTCTATCAAGGTATGATTTCTTCTTTCACTAACATCATTCCACCAAGGTGTATAAGGTGGAATGAGCTAAAGAGAATCCCAAACATCCAGAGAAACTTGATAAAACCATTGTTAAGTTATTCACCACCTTGATTAGATTTAAGGTTTATTATCTTTTTACCAAGTTGATTATTTACTTAATTATTGGATTCTTTGAAGTTCTCAAAGGCCTCAGACTTATACCACATCAAGTAGACAAATCCATATATATTCAAGAAATTTGTAAAAGTTATGAAGTATGAAAATCCACCTCTATCTTCCATAGGAAAAGGTACACACACATCAATGTGTAACAATATTAGAATCTTAGTGGCCCTTTCATCCTATCCGACAAATGGTGGTCAAGTTATTTCTACTTGAAAACATGCATAATATCTTTTATGTGGTTTTATCTCATAATATTATAAATACATCAGTTGATTGAACTTTTTAAAATACTACTTTTTTATGTGATCAATATGGTGATACCACAGTTGGATGTTATAAGAGTCATCTAAACATGATTAATTGTCAATTTGAAATACATGTTTGTCTTATTTTAATATAAAAATCTCATTATTTCGTTGTGTCATACCATAACAAATGTTGTCTTTATAAAAGAAGAGTTATTTATTTCCCAATTTTAATGTTAATCCATACATGTCAAGGAATGAAACATAGATGACTTTTTTAATAATTTTTTTTAATAAAATAACAATTCTATTAACTAAAATCATTTTGGTTGGAAAAAATGTTTTGGTATCCTATATCCAAGTTTTAAAGTTTTTGACAATTGGTTACTCAAAGATCCACCTTCCCTCTAGAAATCTCTTTGAATCTATTTGGTTCTTGAATTTGGATACAAATGTTATCACCACAAGATATATATAATAACCAATGTGTAGATGTTGAAATATTACATTCGATAATGAACACGCCTTTAGCTTCTCCTTGATTTTTGTTTCTTGTCCTCTTCCAGTGGCCCAACATACCACATAAAAAACAATATTTTCTTTTCCTTCTCAGGCCTTTTGATCATATTTTTCTTGGAAGGATGATGCTTAGGAATTTTAGACATATAGTGAGTTTTGGACTCATTTTCATTGTTGTTACTTTTCTTATTCACCATAAATAATGTATATTTTTCATTCCCCATTCCCTTGTCAAAATAGAAAATGGAAATAATAAGTTCCTAAAGAGTCTTCTCACAACTCTTCAAGTTGTAATCCATAATGAAAATGGGGAAGGATTTTAGTATTGTATGAATTATGAGATCTGTATATAGATCATCATGGAATTTAATGCGTAAGATTTCTAAGAACAATTGGTATCCAATCATCTTGACTACTTGAGGCCCAACTGGAACAAACCATCCAAGCTCTCATGTGAATAGTACATTATAGATCTCATATAGTTCTTGTATCGACTTATCTTGATATAGATCATGAAAGCAATACATCATGTTATACACATCCACATCTTCATATTGCTTTAGAATCTCCTTGTAAATGGATGATAAAATGAAATATTGGACATATGTGGCATCATACAAATATTTAACATAGAGATAAAACTCTTCCACACATCTCAGTTGGCCACGTTATTCACGTAATGTGTTTTTAAGCATATATAATTTATTTTCAGGGTGTAGAATGTCATATACACACCTTTTTTATTCTTTTAAATTAGTTCTAATGATAATTTAATCCCTCTCAATAGGAATCATAGTAATATGTTTTATTTCATGTTAATTATCATTTTTATAACTAAAATGAGAATAATTTTAGTACTTTATATCATAAAATTAGATAATAAAAATTATATTTTTTAATCTCACACTATTTTATTATAATCCATTATCTCTGACCATTGGTTTCCAACAACACATATCTTGGAAATTATAGTTGAAAGGGCCCATATTCCACTTATCGTAATATTTACAACAGAGTAAGAAGTTTTTTGAAGGGTTTAAAGTTGGAATAAAATTTCTAACTACATTGACACACAATTCCTTGATATATTGAGTAGACTCTCTAATCCTAATATACCAAAATTTAGATTTCTTCAACCCTTTCCTCTTAGTCCGACTTTGGTAATCAGTTATTCATGTGAACTAATTTATGTTGTCCCAAAACAAAAGTTATATTTCCCTAAATCCTAAAAGAACCCCAACTATTTTCCATTAATGAACTTTGAACTATTGTTCAGTTCTAACTTTAGTAATGGAAGGCTACACCGAAATACAATATATAATTGAGGTATTTTTTATCACTATTCATAAATTTACTAATTTTTATATTTTTTACTTGATTGTTAAATTTAGGTGGATTTACATAAGTGATTAACCATGTATTAGATAAATTTTATTCATAATATAATTTATTTTAGTTCTAACATTCTTTCATGTTAATTCATTAATTCATGTGATCACAAAAAAACACCCACAATGAAAATAACCTTGAAACGTGAAATAATTAAAATAATAAGAGTTCTATAATCATTATATTTTCCCGATGCTTATCTTATATAGATGATGGTAATCTAATCATTGAAATAGGGGGAAAACCATGAACCATGTCTTGGTTCATGCTACAACATTCCACATATCAACCCTTGTATCTCTTGGGATCATTTTTCATCATCTCCAAACATGAACCACCTACACTCTCCTGTGAGATCTTTCAATTACATAAGAATTTACTCACACACATGTGAGGGGGTCCAAAGTATTAGTTAAGGGGGATTACATAAAAGGAAACCATGGGCACACAGGCTGTTACATAATGAGATGAGGGATGATGTGTATTCTTTCAGTATAATCTAATAATAAATTTATATGAGACCATCAGATACATTGTTCTGGTATATGATCATGATCATCCACATACATGAAATGAATTACACATTTATTAAATATAATTCATTCTCAATCATTCTTATTTAATATAGATCATTCTCAAATTAATTTATTATATTTGTTAATAATAAAATATTTTATCTTAATTCTCATCCAAACATTCTTGAGATCCTCATCCCTAATAATGTTATAATTTTTAAATAAATTTATTTAAAATTGACCATGTACAAAACATATACCTTGTGTAAAACACGACAAGTACCCATATGAATGACCAATCATGTTTTATTTTCATATACCTTTTACTAATGTGACATGTAGCATACAAAACATATCACATAATTTCATGGCATGTATGAGTAAATTTAATGACACATGAAAAAAATGTTATTTACATTGTGTGTTATGTTTTAATACAAATAAAGTAATCATTGCATTACAACTTGTAAATGATATACTATTCCAAATATTAAACAGAATATAATTAGACATTTAGTGTATATAAAAACCATTACATAGAATATAAGAGCTGATTGAATGACATACGCAACACATATTTAAATGTATTAAATAATAATATAAATTAATTTTAAATTTTACATAAGCTATTAATAAACACAGTTTGTAATATCCTACAAAATTTCATGTATAGATCCTCATTTTCTATCCATGATGCATGATTAGGGACTGGGAATGTGGTCCTTCCATGGACATTAATGGATTTCACAACATTTACATGGTATACACACCATGTGGTCTCTGAGTTTTATAGTTACTAGTTGTGTTGGTCATGTAAGAAAATACATGGTCCATTTTTTTACTAATGGACTACATGTCATGTACACGAGTTACACATCATGTAGTTCAGTTAACAGTATGCCAATATGGACCGGTAAACATATAGAGAATTAATTACACATTATGTTTAATAAATTCACACACACCAAATAAATCACAATTTAATTCGTGGGTTTCCTTGGTGAATTAAAAATGGGTACATGATGTGTACCAATGGGCTTGATACCATGTACTCCTGTTACATCTGTCCATAATCATTAGCACCACCAAACGATTTCTTCAAATTTTTTCATTCATTACTAACCTGTTTATTGATTATGTTAGTTAGAATGGAGGGGAATAAGAGAATATATAATGATTTTGATTAAATAAAAATTAAACCATGATTGAATACTAACAATACATTCATAAATCAATCAATAATATTTAAATAATTATAAATAATTATGCAACCCCCTTGATACCATTAGATATTAGAAGTGTTGTGAGGGCATACCCAACTCATATTTCAGTCAGAATAGGTGATTAATAAATGATTTACATAGATAAATAATGGTGTGACCAATGGAATTATATAAAAGATTAATTTACATGAAAAAATGGAACCAAACATCATATCATCATATAATGATTTATAATTAATTTATGCAGTTTAGGAATTCCCTTCTAATGGATTATTTCTTCGATGATGAATATAAAAAAGTATCTACATAGTATCTTCATTTTGGGGTAGGAATCTAGTATAGATTTAATCTAGTGGTGTTCTACATGCAATCCATGAACATTCAATCCTCAACATAGGAATTTTTTAGTGCTTGTGTGGTAGATCCTAACTCTTGTGTAATTAATCTATGATCATCATGTGATTTTCTTCTATGAAGAATTCTTCTTCATCTCATTAGAATCCTGAGGGATGGGGGTGGTTGGTCTATCTCCATTATCAAGAAATTTCTTGGAGAGGTTCTTTCAAGGGCTTGAGAGAATTATCCTTGAGTTGCTGTGAAAAACAACCACAAAATAGAAACCATTTGGGTTGGAAATATTATAATTGGGTTTAAATAGTGATAGGGTTAGATAATAATAATTGGAAATGAATCCTTATTATTTTATTAATCCCCATAAAAAACCATGTCTATAATAAAAATAATAACATTATTTCTAGATATTTGAAAAACTAAAAAATTAATTAAATATTATTTCTTGAATAAATTGTTTAAAAATATACTCAAATAATATTTAATATATATTATTTATCACAGGATGAATAAACTAGGTTATTCATTCCTATACAATATTTATCTGGCCTTAAATATGTAATATTTATTTAATAAATAAATACCACCCCATTATTTTCTAATAAATAAATAAATATTATATTCTCTACATAAAGAATAAATATTTATTAAATGTTCTTCTCATAGAATATTTTCTTGAATAATTATAAAAGAAATAAATTAAATAAACTGAAAAATAAATAATTATTAAACCAAGAATTGGACTAATATTAATTAAAATTTTTAAATAATGAATAATAATATTATTTAACTAATATAAAATTAGTGTGTGATACTCTGCCTCTTTCTTAGGGACATTAGTCGGGGTCACCCAAATTCCAAGTTTAGCATATAAAAACACTCCAAGAAATTAGTAGATAAAAAAATTTAATGTCACAATGACATAAAACCTCATAGGAACTCTTACTATGTAATATAATCCATTTATCATGATATATCTAATCAAGTAGGTTGCATACTGGTGTCATTAACCTATGTAGTCAATGTCTCTTTCTTTGACATTCTAAAAATGAACCTACCTAGAGAACACTAAGGCCATGGATTTATTTGGACTGCATCATATCCATAAATGGTCCTAAGGTATCAAATTCCATTATGAACATAACATAAAAATCCTTTCTCACGTTATTTATTAATGAAATATTACTCATGATTCACCCAACATAACTACCTTACCACAAACATATGTTGTCAAATTTTTCATCAATACATAAATGTAAATGACTAATAACATTCATTAATAATAATATTAATGTCTATGGGTCAATACACACATCAAAATATAGGAACGCCCAATGACACAAATAAATGTGGATTTCCAACTATATGGTAATGTTCTTATTACATACGGTATTAGAAATTAGCAATGGAAAACACCATGAGAATGTGTATCGAAGTTCTATGATTCTCTACACCTAATAGCCTATATAATTTTCATCCCATCAAATGATATCATCCAGCTATAGAACTTATATTTAAGAATATTGTCATGGATATTTTTGGATCACATAATTGCAGGAAACTGCTCTAATCTTTTAGTTTTATATCCACTATTAGAACATTATCAATTAATATCTCATGAAAAAGAACAATTATTTTGTGATAAAAGGTTTATTAGTATTCAAAACAATGAATATAGTTAACCATAAATTATATAGTATTTTATTCAATGGAACTAACTCCAAAATTATCTATTTGGTTTCATTTTCATATATTGAACCTTTCCATGCTATCATGGTTGATATACTTCAATCATATCAATTTATTTGGGTGTTTAGGGGAACAATCATAGTTGGGATCTGATAGAAAATTATGGCTGCTTATGGGAGAGTGGTGATCTGAGATCTAAACTATTGTTCCCTTCCCATTTGAAGAACGTTGAAAGTCTTATGGTATATGATTTGTTGATTTTCCATGTTTAAGTGAAATTGTGATGTTATCCAGATTTTTCTCAATGGGTAATAGTGGAATTAACCATAATTAAGATTAAACTAGAATTAATGAATGAATTGGTTTTGAGTAATAATGAACTCATGGTGTTCCAAATGTTTTTTATGATATGGTTTATTGTATCTATTATATTTCAAAATTAGATAATGAACATAATGATAGAAATGATTGATGACTAAAGTAATTAAAGTGGCATGTTTAATTCAAATCACACTTCCTTATAATTTATGGGAATGGATGTTATGCTTGATTAATTTTTAAATAATTTTTATCTATTGATAGTTGATTCCATAAGTTTCCTATGGTTTTAACCTATGATAAATGAATTGGTTAATTTAAGTTGGTAATAAATTGGTTGTTTGATAAATCTATTTTTTTTGGGATTAGTGAGATGGTTTTCTTAAGAAGGTTGGATGCCTTGGTTCAGGGGCCAACATGCCTTTTTAACTGCATGTTGTTTTCTTTCTTCCTTATACATTTTATAAAGATGTTATCCTCAATATATAAAATGATGTGATCCTATGATGGTTGATGGTTTAGAATGAGATGGGTATGGGTGCCCAAGATTGTGGAAGTAGTCTGTGCATGAGATGGTAGGATAGATGGGGACATTCATAGTATTTTTTGGGATGCCATCTATACTAATAGAGAGAGTTAAATCTATTCAATCCCATAGATTTTTATGAAGAAAGTTGGGATAATTGATTTTTATGAATGTTATTTAAATGACGAATGGATCAGTTTCTAATTTATCCATTCTTTAACACACCAGTTAATGTAACTATATGAGCATGGTTTATGCATCTTTTATGGTTTCTTAGGACAAGTCATAGAGTACATAGAATAATAGAATGGAAATAATAATAAATTCTTAAGACTGATGTTAAGAGATCAATGGATTAAATAGAATAACTATCCAATAATTAAGATATATATATATATATATATATAAATTCAATCAAATATGTTATTTCATATGAAACCCCACCCATTTCGGTTGGGTGACAGACACCCTACAAACTATGGAGGTTGTTCTCCCTAATATCTATATTGGAACGGAACATATGTCTTACTAACCCATCTTTTCCAACTCTCTTCACCCTGCAGTATTATGTGTGAGTATGCACAATTTTTACTTTCCCATATATACCTATAGATGGATGTGATTTCTTATAGTTGTTTTTACACACATATATCTCTAGATATTTAATCCTAAGGATCACTATAGGTAATTATGTACAAGCTGTAATGGTTTAAGGTATAGTATATGGTGTATAGTTAGTAGTGGCTCACAAAAAACTACTCTGTTACTATGTAAGGGTGGTGATGATTAGGATATTATGAGATGCGTGAGGTGTAGGTGATTATATAGTTGTCTTGGATGTATTCAGACTATATTTGGAGAGATGGATCAGGACGTGTGACACTGGGGTGGAGCTATAAACCAATGTGGAAGTGGTAGTGGGGTACATTAACTTTTATATTATGTTGGATATTATATTATTAATTATATGTGATTCTTGGTGAGAGATCCATAGTAAGGCTGAGAACATGTCAAACCTCATTAGGTGATAGGTTTGTTTCACCACTTATTTATCAGTCCTTAGTATTCTCTCCTAATATTTTGTGCGAGAGGCTCTAGGGATGATCTAACTTTGCATACTAGTCACGATCTCCCTACATATAAGTAAAATATTTTTCGTGTATCAAAAAATTAGTTATTGATCGGGATGTAAAATACAAACTCATGGAGTTTTCCATGAGTTGTTTGGACATTGAGGGCACTATTGGGGATTTTGATTTTGATAATTATAGTTTTCTTATAATTGTTCATCTTGTATGATATTACATGCATGTATTGGTATTTTTTTCAATTATAAGAAGATTTTAATGGGTGATTCTATCTTATATAACATTAATTAATCTTCATAGAGGGTAATGCCTCCAATTTGCGTGTATGGTATACCTTCAGTGATAGTTTCCAACTTGCGGCCTATTGGAGGCAGCTTCCAAAAATCCTCATATCTCTTCTCTCATTGTCATCTGAGGAGAGAAACCTTTGGAGGGTAGGGGTTTGTCACATGTCTTCCTTGAAAAAATATTTTTTATATCTATAATCTTGTATTTTTTTTGAATAACTAATTTAACTTAAAATTATAGATATAAAAAATTATTTTTTCAAAGTAGAAAAGTTTTTCCTTTCACCAGTGTAATGACTTTGAGCGAACCAATAGGTTTGAGCCAATGTTACACATGACCTATTGCACTCCTCCCCATATGGAAGAGGCTACCAACTAGTAGTGATGGTCTAAGCCCGATTGTGGGGAGACTATACCCTTAGTATCAGGTCATATCACAAATAATAATTAAAATAATATAATAAATAATATAATGATCAAAGTAACAAGAATGAACTAAATATTAATAAGGTAAACAATTCATAAAGGTAATGAATATCCCCCCATAGTGGCATGCCAAACCAGAGTATAAATGTGAAGCAAGTGAATAAATAAATGAAAAATGTGGAGTCCAACGAATTCCATCCTAGTTTGCCACTATCTCCATGCTTCTTGGGTCATCCATCATCCACATACCAATTTAAATTATTCAAATACCTATAGATTAGTTATAATTGTGCAGTGAGATACCTGTGCAGGGTGTGAGTAAAAAAATCTAGAAGGAAGCCATTAATGTTTCCTTAACCAGTGTACACATGTACAATAGGTGTGTTCCATGATAGTAATAAATGTGAAGGAAAGCATAATAAAAAATGGTCACTTACAAAGTGGTTGTGTTCCAAACAATCTTCCACAAACCCTCCATAAAACTTTCTTTGGATCCATATCATAATGATGATCAAGAGTCATCTAAAATGATAATAAAATATCCCTATGTTCATCAGCATTCCATGTAGAATCCACAAGGAATCAAGTGGGAATGCTACTTGGAATCCATAAGGCATCGAGATGACATGCTACATGGAATCCATAAGGCAATATGTTTCAGAATGTTATTAAGAATCCTCAATCAATTGAGTTATTTCTAATCCATAGGGAAATCATGATCCTCCATCATCATAATTGGACATCATCCGTTCTCTGCCTCTATGGGGGAATCATACCATGATGGTCACCTATCACAAGTACCAAGCACCTACCCTCTATGGAATGTTAATAAAAAAGGTATAATATGATTAAGAAACATAGAATGGAATCAGGATATATATATTAGAATAAAAAATATCCATTGAATCTATATCGAGCATAGAAAATGCTACCCTAACAAATCTCATGTAACACAGATCGTATATGGGTAACAGGGAAATGTATATAGACATAAAAAATCGCTATTAATGGAGAGAAAAATCATTTTAACACGTGGATCATGCCATGGAAAAAAGTGAATATGCGAGCTTCAAATGGTGAGTAACTTCCTACCTCAAATTCATTCATGTAGAACTTCATGGTGTGTCAAGGGATCATCACTGGAATATCATCCGTGTATTAGTCAGTTCCAACCACTCTCTAAGGATTCCTAGAACTTAGTCTAAGTATTTTATTTCTAAAAAGAAATAAAACTCCACATGCTATGATATTTTATCCATCCTATATAATATAAAAAATCATCAAATTATTCCAACAAATTAGTTAACAATCCCTTAAATAATAATTGTAAATCCATGTGTGATAATACTCTATCTCTCTAGAATAATCCAAGATAAACATGTTTTTATTTTTAATTATTATTATTCTTGGATAATTATAGGTTATTATCATTTAAATAATTATTTATCAAATTTCAAAATGTTTAGGAGTGTTTAATTCAAAAATATATCATGAAAATATACATGGAAATTATTCCAGTAAAATACTACACTAAAAAATAGAAGAGAGAGAGATAACTATTCAAAACATGGATACAAGAAGAAGGTCTAGAATCACATGAATAATTCTTTAATGTTATTTTATAAAGGAAATTATGGATTCTTGAACTCGTGATGGTATCTAAAAAATGAGGGCAGTACGGGTTTTTATATTTTCAACAAGGAAAATCATGTACTAGTATGCAGCATTAAGAACCAATAATTAAATTCACAATTAATTTTTTTTAAAAGTATCCTGAATGTAGAGTGTTTAATATAATCCATAAAAGGTTTTGTAATCCTAAATGAGATAATGGAATATATTCCTCAATACTTCTTAATTTTAAATTCATCAAAAGGGGTTACTGGAGCATTTTGGGGAGAATGAAATGAGAAAATATACTAAAACACTTTTTTCCCAAAAAGGACAGTGCATAAGGGTAACATGGTTTTACCCTTTTAAAGATCCTATAAATAATTTTTTGTTAAGGTTTTTTACCCTTACAAGGAGAATAAAGTTTAGACCTCCCTTATACATCTCTATCTTTACCCTTATGTACCCTTTAGAAAGTAAGAGTAACCCCTAGGCACAAGAAAGACTACCGTTACTCAATGAAATGAAAATTCCTCTTACCAATACATAAAATATGGAAATGGAGAGTTACCTTTATAAATAATTTAGATATATAAGCATAATATTATTAATAACATATTTTAGAGTTATATGGAATTTTGAAACATTCGGCTACCTTTCCCCAACCACTAGAAGAAACACACTTCCCTTACATAACATCTGTTTTCCATTATGTAACCCTTGAAAATTAAGGGTTACAATAATGTAACACCCAAAAATAAAACCTTTATATTAGTTGAATCCTTTTACCTTAAATTAGGCCCTTGTCTATACATAAGGGTAAGAAAATGGTGAAAGTTAATAATTTTCCACAAAATGAACATATAAAACAAAACAAAAAAGGGGGGTTTGGAACATTTGAAAACAATGGACAATATAATTACCCCTATAATGAATTCTCATCATTGATATTTTTCTATACTAGTCTTGATTAAAAAACTCAGGAAACTGAGTTAAAAAATTTAAATGTTTCCACATATCCTCTTGGATCCATCCATACTGTCATAGGATCTGAAAAAGTGGAACCATCATACCCCAAACAAAACCTTCTCATATTGGTCTATAATATGCAATGGATGCTCCTCATAAGATGCATCTGGATCTATCACAACATCCTTATAGTCCATAACATGCATAGTAATAGAAATATACCTTTGGAGATGAGATTCTTGAAACACATCATGTATACCTCAGTAGTGTGAAAGAGTATGCATAAAATAATACATTTTACCAACTCGCTCTATGATATCACTAAGAGGGATCCAATAAGACAAATGGTGGTTTGATCAGATTCTGAATAAGGAATATACTCCAAATATTATCTTGAAATCCTTGAGGATCTTTAACAAGAGAGGAGGTTTGTGCATGGAAAAGGAAAGAAAAAAAGGTGGGTGAGTTATAATGGATGATTGTAAAAAATATCATTTTACCCAACTTTATGATGTTTCACGGTTTAGCCTCATGATTGGCCAGACTATGCACCAACTCTGTGAGAGTCACTATCCAGGGGAACCCATCACATGTATATCCCACATAGTTTGAAAAAACCATGCTACAACCATTCGTGGTCACAACCTAAGTGGAAATAAGGGTGTGGGATAAGCGCACGATTTTCCAAACCATGCCCAGCCAATGAAAATACCCTCTAAAACATGTCTATAGTTTTTATCATAGTCATATGGAATCCCCCGCATGGTTTTTCAAACCATGATACCTTATATATGGGATGCACGTTTTCACCACACGATTACTACTAACCATTCACCAACCGTGTGCCTCATACAACTTCTCCAAAATTTAGATATTTTAGCTTTGAATAAGACCAAGATGATCCCAGACCCTCCCTTAAACTAAAAGTAACATTTATAAGATTAAAATATAAAATGAACTGGTGTATACCTCAAAATAAAAACTAGGGTGTTACAGATACTCCAGGTGCTAGTGTGCCAGGACAAAACCTATTTCCTAATTCACCATTGATCACAAAAATAATAATTTCAGTATTAAAATACTCTGAACTTTTTCTCCTAATATTTATAGGTAGGTGGAATATGATTTTATCTCATTCTGAATATAATTATTTGGAAAATATCATTATGAACAACAATTATCTCTATCTCCCTAAAATTGTTATACATTAGGTTATATACACAGGTTTATAGATTTAGTGATTGTATAGAGTCCCCCAAACTAATTTCTATATTCCATGTAAAAAATCATGAAAATAACAATAATATTATCATTATATTCCATTACATGTGTTAACTCATTGATATATGAAAATAAGTTCATTAATAAATAAATCATTATTGATGTAAATGATATCAAATAAACTATACCATTTCATCACAACCCTTAACTCAGTCCATCAATCCCCCTAATTATTTATCAAACTGTAAATAATAAATATCACTATAATATTAATTTAGAAAATAAATAATTATTATATTCACTAATTGGTGAATATAGATTTTTTTAATATTCTAATAACAAAATAAATAATAATTTTTCATCTTGAGAATATATAAGAGACAAATATATATTATATATTTTCTAACTAGAAAATAATATTTATTTTATATTCAACTCACATATATTATTTAAAATAATAGGTGATTTAATTTATGCAATAAATGATACTAGAATACTTATTAAACCATAATCCAGGAATAATATTTATTCAAACAATTAAATCCAAAATGAACATAACTGAGATTACAGATACACTTAATGTGAGGCCCTATAGGAAATATTCTTTATAACATTATTTAACCAAGACTAAAGTCCAATATTAGAATCAAGAAACATTTCAAGTAAACTATAGAGAAATATGTTAATCATACAATTACAATAACCTCCCACAGATGCTCATTGTGTCATATAATCTCTTTGTCATGATTTCTCATCAAGAAAGTTACATTCTCGTGTTATCAACATATATTCTTGATATATCTTTCTTTTACATACTGAAAAGAACTCATCAAGAAATAACCATCTCCAGGGAATTAATTAGATATTTGTATTCCAATAAAAGGTTCAATGATTTCTACCTTCATTAAAATGGAATGGAAAAATAATTTATTATCTTATTTTTTAATGTCATGTTACTTATGACACACCCAATACACGATACTTAACCAGGAGTATATGTTGTCAAAGTTTAGTCAAATACATCAAAATACACTATTCATGATATAAATTAATAATAATATAAAATATGAGGACCAATACACACATTTTTATACGAGAACATCCAATGATATGTAAAACATATGGAATTCATATTAGCGGGTCAATTCTCATAACCACGTCTCTTAGAGATTATGAGGTGAAAACTCTTTGAGAAGAATTATAATTGTATTATGAGATTTAAGAACATGATATTAAGACATCATATGTGTCCAATAAGATAAATTTCATCCAAACATAGGATTTATGTTTAAGAACAATGAAACAACACTTAAACATCCAAATCATAGTGGGGAACTACCATGACCATTCAATGAAAAAAACACTCAAAGAATATTATGACATTATTTTTATGTAGAATAATAATTATCATGTGATAAGATTTTTAATAATATTTATGTCTTTGAATATATGTGTAATTGGAAAGTAAAATATAAGTCGATTCAGGGTACCAACTCTAACACCAACTTTTTTACTCCCTACTATTTTCCAAACTCATAAAATTAATTTTTAATCCTGTATTTTTCCACCATGGTTCTATATGAGATGATGGTTTTAAATACCATGTAATTTTTCTTGATAAATAACTCCCACAACTTCTATATCAGATCATTTATTATTTAATCATAATGCAATGATAATTGTTGATAATTAACTAGAGTTGGTCCCCATACAACTGTATGAACCAAATCTAACCTATGGTTCTTTGGTGTGTTACCATTTATTTATAATGAAACATTTCCTTGCTTCAAAAGGATATTAAATTTTCATTTTCCATACTCTAATACTATGATATTTAGAATTTCCTTATCATATATTATTTTCATCACTTACCTACTCAATTGACCTAGACAGTCATTCCATAACATTGCATAAGATACTTTTCTAGCATGGATTTCATTTTCTAATGCTCCAGTCAAGTACAAAGTTCCACCCTTAACTCATTTGGAAACAACCATGGAACAACATGTAAATTTATATACCCCATCAATTTTTTTTATAGGAATTCACATCATATATATCTCTAATATAAATTATGTTCTTCCTTGGTCCCGGTATATGCCGCCCTCCTTGCAACTCCAGTGGGCCTCTGTTCCTTGTCTGGATGGATACATCACCCATTTATACAATATTGAGAGAATTATCATATGAAATATGCACCATACAAAAACATAAATATGTATAATTATTCATACCAACTCTCTTGGAAATTAAGTGAAATTAATATCTATATTCTGGCACCCAATACTCAAGTGAGCTAAGAGAACTTAGTAGAAGACCACTCATATCTTTTTATGTAGTATTTTCACTTCCAATTCTAGAAGCATATCTTCCATATTAGAAAATTTATTCTTTATAATATTTCTTCTGGTGAAATTTCATCCTATAATGCCAACATAGTGGACCACCCTTTTCCAATATATTCTTGCTCTAACTTCTTTCTTATCCATTCATATGTGTTTTCCATGTTGTGGAATCTACCCTACCATCCACACTATATGAATTTTTGGTAGACGAATCTATCTCTTTAAAATGAATTTACTCATTCAGAATAAGATCAATAACATAAATAAATGCCGATCCTACCTTACTAAAAAATTTCCCATCACAATAACTGTTAAAACCCAAGACTCTAAGACTATTGAAAGTAGATGTAGTGCCCAATTCGGAACTTTTAAGTTCACAATAACTGATTATAACTAACACCAAAATATTTTGAATTCATTAATTTGATTAGTTGGAAGCATACTATATGACATCCTCACGTGTAATAGATGTTTCAAGTGGACCACTTTGTTCATTGGTGTCAACTTCTCATATCTATCAGTGAGAGTATTCATATGTTTTGAAGTAGGATTCACCTCCTGGATGTTATAATCCAAATTACAGTTTGTAGACATCCAGATCATACTGAGTGCTTTCTTATCCTTACTTTCCCATTATTCCATCTTCATCACTTCTACCTTAGTATCCATCAATAGAATATCAAGATCCATCTTTATTACAAAATCCATTACCTAAATATTTTAATATCATAAATCCTTCATATAAATCTTCTATAATCTAACCTCACCCACCTATAATTCTATTGGTTATTAATATAGTGAAATAATATTAATTTTTGAAAAACATTGGGGGATTAATAACTAATTATCAAAATTATCATATAAGGAAAAGTGATGAATGATTCTTCTAAAATAAGTTTTGAATCACCTTTACTAGGGATTAGCGATCTGAGTCTCTACAAATGAAGCTGTGATGATACTTATTAGGATTGATGAAAATTTTGATAAAACCATTTTATGTTATGCCTCAATAACTTACAAGGTAGAAACCAAAGAACCAAAATGAACCCATGAACATAATATACCAAAACATGGAAGACTATATCTCCCATGTAAATTTACTTATAGAAAAACTAAAATATGAACTTCTAAAAGAAAATGATCAAAATAAATAAAGAAAAAAAGAACAACACAAGTATTTACATGGTTATAACATGAGTCTTAATCCACTAGGGGAACATTGAAATAAATTTTATTAAAGAATTTGATGGTGATTGAAATTCACAAGTATATCAAAAAAATGTTCCACCCTAAGAGTTATAGTAGAATCCATCCAGCGTAACCCTTCAAAACTACCTTTTGATATTCATGGGGGGAATGAGTCCAACTTAGTATAATCTTCATGGGTATCCCTCCACATGAACAAATACATCTCCTTACTTAACCTTCACTTCTAACATACAATTCATGATTCTGAGACTCTCATGATCTTACCCTTACGTATTCTCCTAGTACAAAACCCTACTAGAAAAGACTATTATTCATGTCCTTTGGGCCTATACGACCAAACATAATCCTATAAACGGGTATGTTTTGGTCACCTATTTTAAAATTTCATCAATTAATCTGTAGATTTAAGACTTCCAGAGTTAGGTTGTTGTGTAATGAACCAAATGGGTTGAACTAGGAACGTAACCCAAGAAGGTCCCCCACATGGTAAGGTGTGAAAAAACAAGTCTCATATATTACTAAGGAATGGAAAGAGTTCAAAGTGGAAAAAAATATAAACCATGATATAAACAACATCAAGACCAAGGGGATAAACCAAAAAGTAAAACAAGACAATCCAAATTATAAGATCCACGGGACCATTCTTCATCACTAAATTGTCCCACTATGAAGGGTATAAAAACCAAGAGAAGATGATGAATGGAACAATTCACTTCCCATTACCTAATTCCTATAAAACCACATCTAAAAAAACACAAAGGAAAATGTTGGGTATGAACACAATTACCAGTAGGAATTCACTAAGGAATCTAGAAAAGTATAATACCATGAAAATGTTAGAATTGGATTAAAAAAAAGAAGTTTATAATGAATTTTAGAATGATATCTATTTTGTCGACCATCCTTTGGTTTTTCCAAAAAGCCTTATATATTTACACAATCATGGAATATGAAATATATAGGTGATAAAGTATGTAATCATAAGAAAAACCATCTATTAATACACTATATGATAATCAATTGATAAACTGACCATGAAATTTATCATCATGTATAAAACCAAGTATAAATGACAGAGCACACCATTTGGGCTTTAACATATATGAATATGTTCTTGGACATAAAATAAAGTAAAAAACCCTTCATCATGTGAATCCAACCAATATTGAGTCATATCACATTGTTTGATGATATCAACCCTCTAGTGGAATAACACACACTAAGAGTGATAATACCATTTTCTAATGCACCCATGGTTCTAAATGAGACATTCATTTAAAAAACATTTGAAATCAATTCTAAAATTTTATAAAAACTTTTTCACCGTGAATCCTTACTTCTTCCATGCTCAAAAACCCATTTTAAAATTAAAACAACCATAAAAGAATTTCATCAACAAATAGTGTTTCCAAAACCCATTTTAAAAGAAACCACCTTTACAAACATGTAACTATTTACATAAAACAAGTTTGATATTAGATCCATCCATTTCATAAAACAAAAAAATTAATTTACAAGAACATAAAATATTTCAATAGGTAGATCCTTTTTATAGACACAACTACCTCAAGAATTGAGATATAATGTGAAGAATTGATCTCTCAAAGCATGGAGTTGAATCCAACAAAAACGGGTCTTCAAGGCTGTTAAAAACCTATATAGGGAACCTAGGGTTTACAAAAGAAAACCGGAAGAATAACTAGATTGGAGGGATGTTTTGTTTTTATACCTTATATAGAAAATATATGACCACAACAATGAACCCACATCCACACCACCATCACTAGTTTTTAACCTATAACTATAGTTCAACAAATTGTGATACACCACAGTCACACTTGGTCAAACTGTCCTAAAAACCCATAACAAAAATCTCACCCAAATTCTATTATCCTGTAGCGTAACCCATGCACCATGCCGCATCAACCCCAAAAAATGGCAGAACAACAAAACTAACCCCAATGAAACTATATGTTGTAGCCTATGTCTCCATGCCACATCACTCAACTAAATAGAAGGCTTATACCGTATCCCCTTCACTGTGGGGCATCTTGATAAAAAATTGTAGTGGACCCAACATTCCACCTCTAGGACCCCATGTTGATGTTGTCTTTCCCATACTGAAACTAGTATCTCTGTGGTTCAGCCACTCCCATCCATGATGAATACCCCTGTATAATTCCAGGAGAACAATATATACCCTTAAAAAACTCAATAACTCTAAGAACCACTAAAAAACATTTAATATTATAGTTTATTAAAAACTGGAGGGTAGAAAAATTCTCCCCACCATACTAGATTTATAGCACCTTAAATAACACATGATTTTCGACTTGCAATGATATAAGTCCACTGCTTCCACACCGATGATTCTTTCTCAAAAATTTCATGGTTATACCATCATCATTTCTATAGTACACAGAACAAAGTAATAATTTTACTGCATAGTACCTTATCCTAGTGATCCATAATCTGAACCACATTCTCAACCACAATGGTGAATAGATCAAGGTTGAAATATACCCATTCAATCTCATGGTAAGGTTCCATATAATACATCCTCAATTGGGAAACATGAAATACATAATGTATCAATATCCAATTATATTGTATTTCTAATTAATATTCCAAATTTCTTACTCATTCAATGATCTCAAAGGGGCTAACAAACCATAGTGTCAACTTACACTACATACTAAACTGAGGTGTCCCAAGTGTGTTCAAAGTCGAAGAAAGGCCTGATCACCAATATCCAAATCAGGAGGCTGATGAAGATAGTCGACATAGGATTTATGATGACTTTTTCCCATTACCAATCTCTTATAGGTCAACTGAACCATTTCTATTGTCTCCTGAACAAGGCTCGGTCCAACCACAGACCAATCCCCCGATTCTACCCAACACAAGGTAGATCTACATGGATACCCATGCAATGAATTATTTGGAATCATATTAATAAAATCCTAAAAACTATTATTATAGGAAAATATGACACGAGGAAGATTCTTTTCCCAAGAACCTCCAAAATCAAGAATTCATTCCCAAAGCATATCCCCATGAACTTGAATAGAATTATTTATCCACACATATATTTGTAGATGGTATTTCATGCTTAATTTAAATTGGGGAAACATATCCTCTTGAATTTTTTTCCAAAAACTATATGCAAAACATAGGTCTATTTTAGAAACAATCGTAGAGGGAACCCCATGAAGCCTAAAAAACTCTCATACATACAATTACCTGAGCTTCTCCACCATCGTCATCTTTTTAATAAGTAAAAAATATGATAATTTAATAATCCAATCAATGATCACCCAAATTTTATCATTCCCAATAAGGGTATGTAGTAAACTAAGAATTAAGTCCATGGAAATCTTATCCCACATCCATACTAGAATTGGTAAGGGCTACAATAAACCAACATGAGTGTTCATACTTAATTATTTGATTAGTACATCACCATGATACAAAATATGTAGTCGGCCACCTCATCCCCAACCACTAATAGTGATATATCATTTTAGGAAACATATTGGTAGTTACTGGTTGTTTAGACTAATAGGATCAGTGTCCACTATCCATCGGCCCCTACATCAGAGAAATTAGAATGAAGAAACTGCTTTAGAAACACAAAGCCCTAGTATGAGACCAAGAAAAATCACCTGAGGCCTTCCCACCATTTAGTATTTTACTAAAACACCAAAAATAATTATTTATTACATTTTTGAGATGATCACACACATTAAATGATGATTCATCCTACATTGAATCCATGGAAACCATCCCACTATCATCTTCCACTCCCAAGATCAACACAGAAAACAAACTCATCGAAGACCATTCTTCCACTAAAATCTGTAAGGATTGAAATTTTAATTTCCTTCTCAAAGTGTTAGAGACCACATTACCTTTCCATGTATTATAATTAATATCAAAATATAAATTCATAAAATACTCAACCCATTATATCTATCACAATTTTAAATCCCTCTAAGTAAAATTACACTTCAATAAACTATGATCATAGTATACAATAAACATATCCCCAAAGATACAACGATTACACTTTTCGAGCGCAAGAATAACCATTGGAAACACTATATCATGGGTAGTATAGTTATTCTCTTGAGTTAATAAATATAATGATCCAGAGGCCACCACATGGTTCCCTTTCATCAACAAAAACTCTAAACCCATAGTTGTTGCATTACAGAAAACATCATAACCTAAAACTGGTTTGGGAAGAATTAAAATGTGATCTTAATTCAACCTTTCCTTGAGAATCTCAAAGTATATTTGAAATTTTTTATTCCATTAAATCTTAACTCCTTTACATGTCAAAGATTTCATTGGAGATGCATGCTTGGAGAAGTATTGAACAAACCACCTATAGTAACCAGTCAAACCTGAGAATCTCCACATCTCAAAGACATTTCTGGGATGATCTTATGACATTACCACCAGTATATTTTTAGGATCTACCATGATTCCACTCTCAGATATAATATTCCTTATAATCCTTAATTACTGCATCCAAAATTCACACTTGGAAATATTACAATATTACAAATATTCTTTCAATATTATAAAGATAATATCAAAATGATCCATGTGATCCTCATCTGAATTTGGGTTTACAACAATATCATCCACAAACATGAACACAAATGAGTCAAATAACTGATAAAATATCTGGTTTATCAGCACCATGAATACCACATGGGTGTTAGTGAGACCGAATGGCATAATTATAAAATAAAAACGCACATAATAACTCTTAAAAATTGTATTAGGTATATCCACTTATCATATACTCAACTGGTGGTACCCTGGACCAAAGAAAATCTTTGAAAATCAATGATCCCCTCTGAGTCGATAAAAGAGACTATAAATTATTTCTAAGGGATACTTATTATTAAACATCACCTAATTTAACATTAGGAAATCAATAAAATCTATGAGGTTTCTATATTATTTCTTGTAAAATAGAATAGGTGAATCCCAAGGTGACATTCTTGAACAAATAAATTGATTGGACTAAAGGAATTCAAGTTCAACCTTAAGTTACTATAACATAGCAGGTTCCATATGATAAGGTGGCCGAAAAATGGTAATTCTACCAGGGAGTTTTCAATAGTAAACTCGACATCTCTCTATAGTGGTGACCTAGAAAAAATATCTTGAAAGACCTTCGTGTATAAATTCCCCACTTATGGGAGTGGACTACTCAAGAGATATTTAATATCATCAAGGAACATCTCCAATAACTGGAATGTGATCACTCCAGCATGAGGAATAACATCCCATGATCTCTCAGATTTAGTATCCCACTCACCCTGAAAGACATTAGCAACTCCATTGGGAGATACAAACTAAAATAGACTAAGTTAATAGTCGATATGGGCCTTCACACTAATCATCTATTCCAATACACTAATTAGGTCAAATATTTCAAGATCCAGAACCATAAAATCCCACACCACTTCAAAGATGACTATCAACACATGGAATATGGGACATTTAAAACCTCAGTTAGACCTCTTTCCTAAAGGCATGGAAATATCAAACAATAATGACATATGTTCTATACAAAATCCAAAAATATCAACAAATGTTGATGTTATACAAGAATGAAAAGTACTAGTTTCAGATATAACTAGTATAATATATGGTGAAATAAACATCATACCCCTAATAGTAGTCATCCCTAACTTAGAATCCTCTAGTGCATACTCTACTACATATAGACATTCATTCCTGGATCCACTCTAAGCTTTAATATCCAGATAAACATCACCCTTGGCCTAAAGGTAAGACCCACCATCCTTGGAAGAATCAAAATTAAACTATGAACCCTCGATAATATTGGATCCATACTTACATCCTTTGGACATCCTTATTCAAAAAATTCATGACATTTTGAAATTTTCCACATAGAAAAAAAATGTTCTAGGTACTTCTAGGGTGCTTTAGACCCAGACATCCATATTTGGTGATAAACATGCTTACTTTTTAAATACATCACATGAATTGCTACAAAATCGCAGAATTAGAAGGTCAGTGTATTTGGTAACTAGATACATTTACAATTAAATAGTACAAAAAATTACTTCTATGAGGATTCTCCACACATGTAATTCCATTATATGTATCCCATTCATTGTAATTCCAAGGTAAATGATGAAATGTAAGAAAATGGTGATCTATAAAGCCCAGTAAGGGATAAAAAATGAAACTTTATCATAGAATTACATCATAGGAGAGACATGATGCATGATATAAGAACATGAACATGGGTGAAAAAAGGCATAACATGACCATGAGTACAAAAGTAATAACACGATCATAAGTACATGAGGAATGAAATGATCATCAGTGTATAAGGAATAACTAGGAAATGTTTTTACAACATAACATAAGAAATTCATAATCATATCAACATGGTTCATTAAAAAGGTGTCATAAAACATTACCAAGGAATACATCCAAGGTATCATGAACATGTCATCTCTAGAAATTAATTATTTACCTACTTCATTAGAGTTTTATCATGGTGAACCCTTCATATATGTTAATTCATGTAAGATATATGAGAAAAATATGTATAAATATATCAATAATCATATAATGATAAACTCTTTGGAAATTAAATGGGTATCTAATGAAATTCAATAAATTTATAGGTAAATACCCATCAATAAGAAATATTTAAATCTAATGTATTTACACCATATAGATAAAGGGTATATGATTTAGTCAATAATATTTCCAATTAATCAATGTATGGGTATCTAGGTGAATAAAATTAAATCATATGAAGTATGAAATTATTTTCGCAAGGAAATAAATGATTATGCATAGCTGATGATAAGGAAAGACAAAGGCAGTGATTGATCATTCTGTAAGGAGATCATGTTTCCACTATATAACATGTAAATATAAACATGAAAATGAATATGAAATATAAAATACATTAGAATGAATAAATTTGGAATAGAACATGATCATTGGTTACAAATTGGGTTAGAATAAAACCATTTTAATGGATTAATTTAGTTATCTGGGTATATAGACAACATGTTGGAGTTGGTGCACTAGAACTAACATATATGTACTTTATAATAAACTTGTATTTTTTGGTTTGAATATTGATAAACTACTTATCACATCATGATTATTCTTCTTCGTGACATAGTATGTGATAATGTCCTAAGAGTAGTTGTCTCACTAAAATGTCACAGCAGTTCCCCGCTATGATGAGAACTGGGGGTGCTAAGACACTATTATTGAATAAATGTTCTATTGCTGAATCATATCATTTGAGGGACATACATGATACAATATATTAGGGGTGGAGACTCATAGAACTTTTAGGCACCTCCTCATGGTGTACGCCCTCTGTAATATCCATTAGGATATTATGAGAACGAGACCTTAAAGTAGAAAATACACATTTATATGTGTCATTGGAAGTTCCAATATGTGGAAGTGTGTATTGGTCATTATAATTTAATATTTTTATTAATTAGTTTTATAATTCATTCAGTTAGATGTATTGATGAAAACCATGATGAAAGATGTTCGTGGAGAGGTAAGATATGATTGGTGCGTCACGAGTAATATTGTATTAATGAACAATGAGAGAAATGATTTATACCTTATGTTATTTAATGGAAGATAATATCTACATCCCTTTGATGGAAATGATATAGCCTAAATTAATCCATGTCCATGGTGTTCTATTGGAATGTTCTATTTCTTAAAAGCGAATGAAAGAGAGTTCGAGTATATAGATTGATGGCACTGGCATGAAACTTTCTCGATTAGAGATAAAATGACCACATGATTATATTACACAGTAAGTGTTTGTATGTGGTAACATGTCATTATGAAGTTAACTTTTTCTCTATTGGTTCTTTGTAGTGTTTCTAGATGTTAACCTTGGACTTTAGGCTCTTTGCATAATTCCACAGAGAAAGAGGCATAGAAATCCACACACTAAGTGTATCTAGAATCTCAGTTAAATGATATATTATTATTTATTATTTAACAAGTTGAATAAATATTATTCCCACATGTTGATTAATAATTATTCATGTATGATTGATCAAAATATTCCCATAACTAGTTATTCTAGAGAATATTTTGTGAGCAGAATTTATAATAAATATTTATGTATTTATTAGCGAATAATGTAGTGATATTTATTTAATAAATAAATAACCATTATTCAAGGTTTGATAAATACTATGGATGAATGGATAACTGAATTTAATGGTCTAGTTAAAAATAATAATAAATAATATTATTTGGTTAAATAATATTTAATTTTAATTCAAAAGTTATGTGCATTTCGAGTAATATTAATATTCTTATTATTATTTGACATGGGGATTTTCTAGGATAAAATAAAATAAGAAATAGCACTACTGAAATTATTTTATTTTAACCCTAGAAATATAAATACTGAGTTATGTTATTTTCTCAATAGAAAATCCAGTTGTTTCCAACAATATTGGAGAATCCTATCAATCCTAGAGAGCTCCTTTCTCCAAGAGCACTCCCTAGAATGGAAAGCAATCCTCCTCCACCGGATTAAAGATATTTCTTTGGAAGTGATTCTTGAGAAGATCATGGTGGATAACACAAGTGCATGGATCATCTATACTAGCACCTGAAGACTCCTTTAGCAATGTCTGGAGATTCCTAGAACACATGTGGATCACCGCTATAGGAAATATATACTTGGTTTCTACAATGCAATGGTGGTACACTGAAGATCTACCACCGAATTCATCAACAAAGAAAGAATTCCTTAGAGGTAAATCTCTATCTAATTAAACTAATTATAATAAATATGTGTTGGTCTCCGATCTCTCTAGTTTGTTCATGGTTAACCTTGTCCGATCTCATTGATCTATTCTATAGATCAGAGTGTTTACCATTGTAGATCTCAAATTGGTCATCAATCATGATTAAAAAGTAAATTTGGGAATCTCCCTTCTCGTGCTTCCACTATGCCCAAAACCTACAAGTGGGATCAAAGCGGGCACATAATTGTTTATAATTATTTAAAAATCGTTGGTGATTTATGAATTTTTATTTTAGTTTTTAAATTCATGTTTAATAGTTCTTTAAATTTTAATTCTGATATCTCTTTCTTCCTCCTTTATTTCTTGTAGATCTAATAAAGACATTTAATTTTATTAATAAACATAAATCAAGGAACTCATCTGGAGGTGCTAAGAATTCTAGATAGACAACACCAAACTACACACTGTGTAATCGAAGTTACATTCCTTGTAATAACATTCAACGCGTCCAGATTTTATTTAGAAATCAATTCAAGATTATTCATTGATTATTTCATTAATTGCACCATTTAATACACTTTGTGTTGACCAGAATTAAATGGAACATGATCAGCTAGACTACATTCCATGTAGCACATGTACACAACATGTAGTACCTTTGGGTAAGAGACAAGTTATGTATTCCTTACACAACCTACTTTAACAGTGACTGTGTAACACTGAGTAAACATGTCATATGGCCCATTGGACACACCTTGTACTCCAAATTTTTTGATGTATGTTTTACCCACCGAGTCACTAGGTGTGTACCTTGGATAGACGGTGAAAGGTGTACACACCATGTAGATCAGATCTACACACTGTGTACTTTTACCAAATTACATAGATTTAAAGTTTAATTATTTTACAATATAATCCCTAATACATGTACTTGTGTGTGTTCATAATGATAAGACATGCCATGTGATAGGTTTTAATACACATAAATATTTAAATGTTTAATTAATATATGTGTAATGTTCACATCAACATATCATGTATGAGTCACATTACAAGTTGGTACTCTATGTGTATTGAAGCATAACACATGACCAAAATGTCATGTGATTCGTGTAATCATCCATGACGCACATGTTGTGAAAGTTTGTTGTAAGTCATGTATGCCATATGTCATTAGAGTAAAACATTATATGAGTATAATAAAGGTTTTGTAGATTTGGATGTATATTTACTGTGTTACCTCCAAGGTATATTTATGTACAAAGATAATTTTAAATGAATTTATTCAATTTTTTTAAAATTATAATGGATGAGAATATTAAGGAAATTTAGATAATGATTAAGATAAAAGGATTGATTAATCACAGATAATAATTAATCAATTCGAGCACAATTTATCTTAAATAAGAATGATTAAGAAATGAATATTAGTTTTAGTAAATTAATAATTCATTGCATGTATTTGGATGGTCATGAGTTATACCAGACCTTTTTTATGTGATTGGTTTCAATTAATTTATTATTAAATTATATTTTTGGGATGCGTGACTTCTATCCTTTCACTATTTAGGGCTTGCGTGCCCATGGTTTCTTTTATGTAAACCCCTTTTCCCCCTCACCTATGTGTGAGTAAAAGTAATATGTAATAGATAGAGATCCTAAGCTAGTAGAGGTGGATGGAGTTTAGGGATGAGGGGAAACCAATCCAAGGAGATACAAATATGGATAGGTGGAAATCTGTAAACACAAACCCCAATTGGTTTAAGGTGTTTCTCCCATAGGCCAATATTTATATTATCATCTGCTAGATAAAATAACTATCAGTATAAGCTCATTATCATACCATTTATTTTATTTTCGATAATTTCATGGTTATTTAATTATGGATATTTTTTCATGATCACATAATTAATGAATTAATGGGCATACAAGATAGAACTAAAATAAACCATCTTATTCATAAATATTATCTAATACATGGTTAATCACTTCTGTTATCCCACATAATATTAACAAACATGAGATAAAAATAATAATCATCGATTTTCACATAAAAGGATAAAGTCCCTAAATAAAATATTAAGTCAGTATAGCCTTCCATTACTTCGTTAGAATCGTACCATAGTTCAAATTACTTTAGTATCCAAAGTTGGGGTACTTTAAATTATCGAGGAATTCTAACTTGATGTTTTGGGTTGACATAAATTATTTGAAATTAAGGGTTGAATTCTAAATAATGACTTGGTGTAATTGAGAGTAAAAGGTTGAGGAAATCCAATTAAATGATTTCAGGATTGGGGAGTCCACTCAATGGATCAAGGAACCATGAGTTAATGTAGTTGAAATTTGGAATGCCTACTTAAAACCATTCAAGTTGATTGAACAACAAAAGTTGGGGTAATGAGAATGTGAATATGGATCCTTGCTACTATAATATCTAATAAATAAGATTTTTGAAGCCAATGATGGGGGATATTAAGTTTCTATAAAATAGTGGGAGAATAATAAATATAATATTTCTTTATTTGTCTAAATTTTATCAGATAATGTACTCAAATTTTAATTATCTTATTTTGTAGAAACAATAATAAAATAAAATCAAATATGACATTGAAATACATACATGAGAAAGAAAACCTTCTCACATGAACAAATTTCCAAGAGTGTAAAAGGCACCTATGTGTCATCCTTCACCATGTGAGGAAATTGAATGTGCTAGAAAAACCATTACAAGTTGTTCCTGGAAATGAGGAAAGTTATGAAGAGCTATCACTCTATGAGAAACATATGAATGATGCTACAGATGTTCAATGATTCATGTTTTCATCCATGTTGAAAGGGATTCTAAATTTACATAAGGATATGGATACTTATAGGATGATGTATCACTTTCAAGATCTATATCAAGATAAGGTGAGATAAGAGAGGTATTAAATATCTAATGATTTTTTTCACGACTAATCATGGAGAGTCTACACCAGTTGGGCCTCATGTAGTCAATATTATCAGCTACATTGAACACAATGACATCTTTGGGATTAAATTCCCAGATGAGTTGCATATAGATCCCACACATTCATCATTTCCCAAGTCATTCTACTTCTTTATTGTTAATTACAATATGAGAAATAGTGAGAAGAGTCTTCTAGATATTCATACTTTAATTAACAAATTTGATAAGGACATTGGGCATGACAAACCCATAGTCCTTATGGTGAATAATAAAAGGAAAGATGATCCAAGGGGGCCAAGAGATATAAACAATTAAAGATCATGAGAACTATCCTACCAAGAAAAATAAGATCCAGAGGTAGGGAAAGTTAAAGGAGGCAATATGTTTTTCATGTGGCAAGTCAAGACACTGGAAGAAGAACCACACCCAGAAGAAAGGGGAAGATGGATGCGCATTTGATATAAAGTTTAATATATCAATATCCACGCATTGGGTATTAGATATATCTTGTGGGGCTCACATCTCTATCCAAATGCAAGAACCAAGTAAATTTTGAAAGATTACTAGATCATAGGTGGATTTGAGAGATTATAATAGAGCAAGGCTGGATAATCTAGACATTAGTGACCTCCACCATTAATTGCCAATGAGAATGATTTTGGTCTTAAAATATTGTTATTATGTACCTATAGTTACCAAAAAAATAATTTCTATATCATGCTTAGATTCAGATGGGTTATTTTCGAATTTGGAAATAAAATTTGTTTCTTTTATAAGGAAAACAAATATTATGGTATGGCGCATTTAAATAATGGACTTTATGTATTGAATTATGAAAACCAATTATTGTAAATCGATGAATAATCATGTTCATATGACTCATATAACACCCAGATGTGGCATCACTATCTTGGTCATGTAAATGAGAAGCATTTGACAAAGCACTGTAATGATGGTTATTTAGAATCTTCTAATCTAAAACCACTTTATATATGTCTTTCTTGCTTACCAGAAAAATTGATCAAAATACCATTCAATGGACAAGGTGAAAGTGCCACAGGGCTTCTTGTATTGGTACACACTGATGTGTGTGGACAATTTCCAGTTGAAGCTAGAGGTGGATATTCTTACTTCATAACCTTTACTAATGACTTGTGTACATACAGATATATATACATAATGATGTATAAGTTGGATTCCTTTGAGAAATTCAAGGAATTTATGAATTAAGTAGATAATCAGTATGGTAAGAAGAAAAGGAATATTTTATTGGATCGAGGTGGTGAATATCTTAACCAAGAGCTCATCAAATTTATACAAGAGTTTTGGATTTTATCTCAACTCACTCTTCCTTACACAACAAAGTGGAATGGTATTAGTGAAAGGAGTAACCGTACCTTGTTAGAAATGGTAAGTTTGATAATGAGTTAGGGAGATCTTTCATTATCCTTTTGGGGATATTCATTACAAACTACAACATACACATTAAACAGAGTACCAAATAAAGAAGAAAATGGAATTCCCTTCATGTTATGGAGTGTAATGAAACCAATTTTTATTGCATTCACATTTAAGGGGTTGTGAGGCATTTTTTAAGGCCTTCTAAAGAAAAATAAACTAGAACCCACAACACAAGGTGTATCTTTATAGGGTATCCCAAAGAAACTAAGGGATAATACCTATAAAACCCCTCCGATAACAATGTTAATGTCACTAGACAAACCATATTTCATAGAGGGAGAAAATCCTAAAAAAGGATAGTGGGATAAAGATTTAATTTGATGAAGTTGATGATCAAGATAAACAAGAGTTGCTATAGGAATATATTCCATAGATCCTCGTGGAATAATTAGTTTCTAAAACACAAGTTCTACATAGGAGTGTAAGAGAGGTAAGAGAACCATGAAGATATTGTTTTATAGTCATTGAATATTGTGATTAATTATTGGTTGAAAATGATGAACCTATCTCCAAAAAATAGGTAGTAGAGATCTTAGAATATGCAATATGGAAAGAATCCATAAATTATAAAATTGATACCATGTATCAGAACCAAGTTTGGGTTTGGGTCAATGCACCAGATGATGTAAATCTTGTTGAATACAAATGGGTATTAAAGTGGAACATGTACATGGAAGGTAAATTAAGCACTTATAAAAAAAATATAGTGGCTAAAGGGTTTTAATAGAATCATGAAATTGATTAAGATTAAATATTTTCACCAGTATCCATGTTTAAATCCATTAAAATTATAATTCCTATAGCATCTTACCATGACTATGAGTTTTGGAATATGGATGTCAAAACTGAATTCCTTAATGGGAATACTCAGGAATATGCCTATATTACGTAGCGGCGAAGGTACTGTTGTAGGATACTATAGCGGTGGTGGTACTGTAGCATATACTATAGAAGCACTGGTATTGTAGCTGTATTATTCACTGAGGGGTCCTTTGGGCCAAAAAATGGGCTTTCATGCCTTGTATTTAGGCCACTTGGCCTTGTGCCTTCAGGCTATGTAATGGGTCTCTCTCTACCTAGACCTAAAGATTACTTTTATTTAATAATAAATTGAGGCTTCAACCCTATCCTTTGAGAAAAATATTTCTATATGATGTGGCCATATGGGTTTGTGACTCCACATGATGCCAAAAAAATTTCAGGTTGTAGAAATCCATTTATTGATTGATGAAAGCATCTATGTCATGGAACATTTGATTTGATGACCCTATAAAAGAATTTTATTTCATTCAGAATGAGTGTGATCCATATTTTTTCAAGAGTTTTATTAGAAATTTGGTCCTTACCCTAGTAGTATATGATGATGAAATATTACTTATTGGAAACGACATACGAGTCTTACAGTCTCTTAAGGACTTATTGAACAAGTGCTTCTCCATGAAGGACATTGGTTATGTAGACTATATTTTGGTTATCAATATCATTCATGATTAATCTTAGAGGATACTTGTACTATGTCAAAGTACATATATTGACTAGATACTAAAGAGATTTATTATGGAACAACCCATGAGAGGATTGGTTCTAGGGTCACATGGTTTACATATTTCTAATAAAATGTGTCCTCAAACACAACAAGAGAAAGATAGAATGAGTAAGATCCCATACAAGTCATCCATATGATCAATCATGTATTCCATGTTATGTACTATACTTTATGATTTATATGAATTGAGAATGGTAGGCAGATATCAAGAAGATCTAGGAGAACAACATTGGACTGCTGCTAAGGCTATCCTTAAGTATATGAGAATAACTAAGGATATGTTCCTGGTGTATGGAGGAGACAAAAAGGTGGTCATTAGGGTACATATAGATTTTGGTTTCAAGATAGATCATAATTATTTGAAGTCATAATAATGATATGTTTTCTGTCTCAATAGAGGAGTTATGAGCTGGAAGAGTTCAAAGCATCACGTTCTCTCTAATTCTACTGTAGGTTCTAAGTATATAGAGGCTTCTGATGCAGCTAATGAAGTAATTTTGATTTGGAACTTTTTATAGGAGTTTTATGTGGTACCTAGAAGTAAAGATCCTATCACATTGTATTGTGATAATACTACAGTGGTGGATCTTGCAAAATAGCCACGGTCACACCAACAGACAAAGTACATACTCTGGAAGTATAACCTCTTGAGGGATTTTTATCATAGGGGTGAAGTTGAAGTGAGAAAATTACCCATGGAAGAGAATGTGGAAGACCCCTTGACATAAGGCCTATCTCAACATAATCATGAGTATCACATGAGATCTAGAGGACTAAAGGTTGTTAGAAATTGGTTATATTTCAAGTGAGAGTATATTAGAGTTGGTTCCCAAGAACCAACATCTATATAATTTATGAGAAACTTTAATTAAATAATTTTTCATTTTAATAAACTACTTATCACATCATGCTTATACTTCTTCATGACATATTATGTGATAACGTCCTAAAAATATTTTTCACACTAAAAGGTTGTAGAAGTTCCCCGCTATGATGAGAACTTAGAGGTGCTACAAAAAAATTCATGAATAAATGTTCTATTGCTTGACGATATCATTTTAGGGAGAAAAATGATATAGGATATCAGAGTTGGAGACTCAAAGGACATTGAGGAACCTTCTAGGGGTGTACGCCATTGGTAATATCTAGTATGATATTATGAGAATGAGACCCGCTGGTAGGAAATACACATTTACATGTGTCATTTGATGTTCCTATCTATGGATGTGTGTATTGGTCCTTAGACATCAAGATTATTTTTAATGAGTATTTAGAGTAATGTAATTATATATATTGATGAAAACTATGGTGATATATATTCAAGACAAGTTAGGATATGTTGGGTGCATCACGAGTAATATTACATTAATGAATAATGTGAGAAAGGATTTTTCCCATCGGTTCATTAATGGAAGTTAATATCTGAGGCCCTTTGATAGAAATGATATAGTCTAAATAAATCCATTTCCATGGTGTTCAATAGGAAATTTATATTTTAGTAAAGTCAAATAAAGAGATATCGATCATATAGAATGATGGAACTGGCATGCAACTTGCCTGATTAGAGAAATAGTGAAAAAGGGATTATATTACACAATAAGCATTAATATGTGGTAACATGTTGTTGCGATATTAACTTTTTTATCTATGGATTTCTTGGTGTGTTTTTAGTTTCTAACCTTGGAATTTAGGCTACTTCGCCTAATACCACTGAGAAAGTGGCCAAGATGATCACACACTAAGTGTATCCAGAATATCAGTTAAATAATAAATTATTATATACTATTTAATAGGTTGAATAAATATTATTCCATCAAGTGGTTTAATAATTATTCATGTATTACCAATTGTATTTATTACATCACTAGTTATTTGAGAGAATATATTTTGAGTGGAATATTTTATAAATATTAATTTTCTATTTGTTGAATATAATATTGATTTATTTATCATCGAGTAATGTAGTGATATTTATATAATAAATAAATAACTATTATTCAAGGTTTGAAAAATATTGTGTAGGAATGTCACACTGAGTTTAATGGTATGATGAGAAATAATAATATTAAATATTATTTGATTAAATAATATTTAATTATAATTCACAAGTTAAGCGCATGTATAGAAGTAATAATAATATTATTATTATTTGAAATGGGGTTTTGATAGGATTAAATAAAACAGGAAAGGGAACTTGTGAAATTATTTTATTTTAACCCTAGTAATATAAATATACAATTATTTTATTTTATAGATACCTAATTCAGTTGTGAAAAATAATCTTAAATAATCCTCTCAAGCCTAGAGATCTCCCTTCTATAAGAACGCTTCAACGAATGACTACCAATCCTCCTCCACTAGATCATGAATAGCAAGTTAGAATCAATTAACATGGTGATAAATGAAGACAAAACAAGAAAAAGGATCTTCCATGTTAACATACAAAGACTCCTTCAATGACATACAAAGATTCCTAGAACTTGTGTGCATCATCGATAGAGAAAATCTACACTTGCTTTCTATGACGCAATGATGGTTCAACACAGATTTTCCATCAGATTCATCAATGAGGAAAGAATTCCTTAGAGGTAATTCTTTATCTAATTAAAGTAATTATAAAAAATATGTGTTTATCTCTTATCTCACTCATTCCAGTGTTATTACCCTTTTATAATACAATTGATCCATTCTGAAGATCACAACATTAACTGTTGTAGATCTTGGATTAGTCATCAATCATGGAGAAAAGAAAATTTTGGCACCGCCCTTCCCGTGCTTCAACTGTGCTCGGAACCTACACAACAATCATCTTAAGCACAATAGGAAGTTCAAATTGAAAAAGAATGTAATCCAATTGAGGTAATGATAATAATAAGTGGTTAAGGATACATTCGTGGCATATGGATATTAATTGAATATAAATATCAATCCATATATTTTAATGCTTTATTATGGCTCATAAAGTGCATCTGAATTATCCAAAGAAAATCTCCCAAGAGTGTCAAACTACGTGCAGATTAAGGACCCAATCACCGCAAACCATAAAGATGGCTAAGATATACCTGAAATACTCCTTTTTTAATCACTATATGAATTTGATCTAAAACCAGGTCAAACTATCGTATGAAAATAGGGATTTCATTGCTAGAAAAACCATACACACTTTTCTTTAACAAATTTAGGATGGTTTTATGGCCATGGGAAACCATGATCATTAAAATTAATTATTAAGGTAGTATAATGAGATGTAATTTTTTAATATCATTGATAAAATAGTAATTAAATTATATTATTTACATATAATAATATTTCTTAATTAAACAAGAAGGAATTTAAAATTTCATGCAAAGGTAGTCATAAAAGAGGGGTAAGGAACCCATATTTTGGTAGAGTAGTGACTTAGAAAAAAGATATAATGTTATTGAAATTAATTCTTTAATTAAAAATATATCATATTCATAGTAATAGGGTTATTTAAGATAAATTTAAAACATAATAAATTGATAATCAAAGGCTTATCAAAATAAGAACTTGAATCGAAAGAAGTGGAAGAAAAGATCAATTTCCATGGGATGATACTTCTTATATCTAGAGAGGGACTCCAAAGAACCTTATAAAAACCTTGGAGAGAATATTGAGAGGTTTATTGAGAGAAAAATCATTATAAAATTCTTTGGTGAGGAAATTGAGGAGGGAAAGGGGGTATTAATACTTGAGGATGGGTGGTTTTAATGGTAAAAATGAAGGTTATTTTATTATATAAGTCAACCACTAGTGGGTTAAATCAATTACAACCAATTTTATATATTATTAATTAATTTTAGAGTTTTTTTGTTGTTAAAAGGCTCAATAATTCAAAAATTACCTTCCATATATCCAAATTAATTCCCATAATCCAAAAATTAATTTTTCTCCTAAAATCCTAATTTTTGGTTCCAAAATGTAACATATAAATTCATAAATTAAAAATGATATTTTATGTCAATATTTATAATTATTAAATGATATTTTTATAATATAAATTTTTTCATTAATTTCTAGTCATGCTGACATAATTATGATGTCATAAAATCATATATCTTCATAAAGTAGCAATTTTTACTTTTTCACCAAAAAATAAACTTTGTAGAAAAACTCCTAAAAAAAGAACCCTAAGATAATTTATTTGTTATGACTAAAAAAATTATTTTTATTTTATAAATATAATTATCTAAATATTATAATTTAAATTTTAAATAAATATCATTATATATTTAAAATTTTCGATTTCATTGAAAAATAAACATCAAGACCGTTGAAAAAATTATTTAGGACTTAGTTAAAATATATTTACATTTTTTAAAGTGTTTAATAAGATTATTTCATTAAAATAACTTTTATATAAAACTTATAAATTTATTATAAAATAAATTTTTAATAGAATATATTTATAGTATCTAAAAAATAATACAATTTTGTTTATATCATTAAATAATCACATTACCCTTCCTAGATGTAGTTTTACATGATGTGTAAGGTTTTAATGAAATTTAAATGTATTTATATATTATCATAATTAGACATTATCTATAAAATAAAATTTCTGTTAATAACATAAAGGAATTTTTGGGGCATTACATTATTTCCCACATAAAGAAGTTATGTCCTCACAATTTTTCTCATTGAATAACACCTAGTAAATCCAAAAGTTCACATAAATTTTATCTATTGAAAGGAAAAAATTTGAACACTGATGAGATGTTAATACAATGTGGTCATATTTTCCATACTTAACCAAGTATTCTAGAGAAAACTGTTATCTATATAAGTCTATGTACCCAAATATTTGAAATCCTAATTCCCAACAATAACAAAACTAAGCTCTGATACCAAATGAGAAACCCCAGAACATCACTTTCAGATATGGTGATAAAAATATGTTTATTAATCCATGATTGGTATTAGATTTGAGATTAGGGAGATTTAATGGCCATGGTAACCCCTCCTTAATGTTGTAATCCCCTATTTCCCTTGGTCTTGTAATTTAGGGTTTCACTGAATCAAGTTTCTTTTATTAACATATTTTAACTTGATTCCCCAAAATTGGAAAATGGTCAGTACACCTTTTATAGTTTTAATTTTCAAAATTATAAAATTTCTTTCAGATTCACATACTAATGGTTATGATAAAAGTAAAAGACAAAGATTGGAAATTGATTAAAGAATTACATAAAACCAAATACATGAATAAAGAAAAAGAAATCAGTCCAACAGAACCTCCCACCTTATATTACATAACCATATCACAAGGTTATTTGACCCCCTCATCCTAGTGATGAGATAATATGAGGGATGGAATAAAGAAAAAGAATGAATAATAAAAATGGAGATGAAATTGGGCAGGACCCTACACATCACAAATTCTTACTCCAAGATTTAGTCTCCAGAATCTTTTTCACAGTAGTAGCCTGTACCTCTATCTATAGAGTTCATATGGGCTCATTTAAAATTTAATTTCATTAAATATTGGTCAAAAATTTTCATGGGAAGTTTTTAGTTATTAAAATAATATAAAAATTGAAGATACATCAAATCGAGCCATTTTTTCTCATCTTGACCTTTTAGAAGTCATGTAGTGATTACACCACCTGTAAATCTGGCACCATATATACTATATTTATGACATTCAGTATTTTTTTGGGGATCATCACTTATTTCAAAGTGTGACACATATGAATATATCTTCTGGACACATTACTCTACTTCATGACTTGTGGTTCTTTCTCGAATTCCACCGGTACACAATGTGTAATGATTACACAATGTGTAATTTCATTTTCAGCTTTATGGGCCTTATTTATTACTTAGTTATTTAGTAATTTTCCTTGTAAGTGCTACATGATCTTCATATTTTTTATAAGACCATCATTTTATGGATTCATTATCACTTTATCTTCTTTTACTCAATTAACATAACCTGTTGAATCCAAAAAAATATGAGAAAACCCTCAAGGATATATGCATGAATAAATAATTAAACCATAAATCACTAAATTTTAATATCAAAAATATATATAATAAATGAACTAATCAAACCCCCCACACTTTAATTCATAATTTTTCTCAAGGATGGAATCACAACATACTACAACAGATGCCTACAATATCATGATTTAAATTCAATGTTAACAAAAATAGTTGATCAAATGGAAAATTAAATGTTCAAGCATCAAATGTAGCAAATTTATTAATGCCTCATTTTTAAAGAATAAAAGCTGACCATGTATTTTAATTTTCATCTTTTAATGTATCCAATTATTTTAATTCATCAATTTTAATTTTTTAATTAATTATTAATATGAATACCCTTTTTTAATTTACATCATGTGAATTTTTCCACTCATCATGAAGGTATGAATAAATAGAGTTCTTCACATACCACAATAACATATCATTGACCATAGTATTGAAAATATTATTGAATATCCACTACGTAAAGAAAAAATCACAATTAATCATGAGGGTTTCATCGTTTAAGATCCAATGACTCTGATGCCTATGACATGTAGGAAAATGATATAAATAAACTAGGACTAAAAAATGAGTTTTTTCACTAATGTACTATACATGATAATAAAAAAACAATAACAATAAAAATCTCCCCTCATAGATGTCATTTCTCTCTCCCCTAAAAATCTCAAAGTGTGCATGTGATGCATGAAATAACAATGAATAAATAAAAATATCTTTCTTTTTCTTTTTTTTTCTGTTTTTTGAAAGTTTTTCTTAAGAAAAATCCCACATCCATCATATAAAAATATTCGATCAAAAGATCATTGATCTAGAAAATAGTGATTTTTTATCGTCCTAAGCTACAACCCTTTTTTTATTTTATCCAAATGTTTTTTAGCATGAGGGGTGAATAATGAATTACAATGAAAAATACATGGCCACTCCCTAAATCATAATGGATAATCACCCTTAAAAATATCTTTGATAAATTATATATAGTTATATCATAGTAAATACCTCCCCCACTCTTATTATATTGAATATCATGAAAATTATTTAGAGGATTCTGGGAATGGATAGGATAGGTTTGTAACTCGACTCAATTCCCAACAAGGATGTTCATGGATTATAAATACTTAAAAATTCACGGTGATCATCATGATAAGGGATAGAAAAATATACCTAAATCATATTAAAAGTGATTATTTAATTCATATATTTGATAAGATGAAAAAAAGTTCTAAAAGACCTCATGCCTGAGTTTCATAGGAAATATACTATAAAAAGAATGGAAAATATTTTCATAGAGGATGTCTGAGGAATGATACAAATGGTTGGTAAAATTAATCATGTTAAATAATATGAATAATTAAATCAATTAATGAAAATATCATAAATTTATATCATGGTCAAATCTCAGATTTTTTGTACAATGATTGAAATGCTCCTCAAATCATGATGTGTCAGCTCCTAATCCACAAGCTTATCCATAATTGTTATTTTACCCATTTTTTCTCATTCAAATTTCTTAACAAAGAAATATAAATTCAGGGCATGGTAATTATCCTTGGTTTTTTATATCTCCTAGTTTCGTTGATTACATAATGAATCAAATGTGGGGCACACAATTGGAAGTTAAAAACTGTAATTAAATGTGGATAAAATTATGAATTGAAATACTTACTCCCCCTTTTAGTGTTTCCTTGAAGTTGTTTGTACATGTTTTTACTATAAAAATTCATGATGTGTACTTTTCTCTGGATGTGTAATTGTCCTATAGGCTCCTCTTGTGTTTACTACTCCTTACTGCCAGTTTGGGTTTCTGATGGTCCTATAAATTAAAAATAAATAGGTGAATGAACAATCCATTGTCAATATAGGTTGATCCCTATTATTCCTCTCTAAATTTATTAATTATTCTTAATGGTAGTAATTTCTTAATCTCTATTAGACTAATCCACCATTTCATTCTTAATCCTGATGAACTAAGTAGATGTTCATGTACCATTCATTCCAATTTTTCTTTCTCAAATGTAGTGGAGTAGGCTTGTCCTTTGATGTTGGTGATCTTGGTCCACATTTTATCTTTCTTATTTAGTTAATAATCTTATTTTACAACATTAGATAACTCATTTACCTCAATACCTTCAACGATACCCAAAACATCAGGTGTATTTTATTCTCTAAACTCATTTCATCTTGCACACCACAGCTCTTTATTTACTAGTGGATATTGAAACTTACTTGATCATAGCCAACTCAAAGACAAAGTTATCTTCATTGGAAATTGATCATTTCAATCCCAGTGGATATAAATTGCCTCTCAAGAATTAGTGTATTTTTTCCCTCTTCTATATCCAACACTAATAATTCAACATGTAAGATAAACTTGTCAATTTTGATCAGGACAACCTTGTTGAATTTTTTGGGGTACCTTAATGTTGAGTCTCCTAATTAAAGTGAAAATCTTGTGGGATTCATGCCTTCTAGTTCCATTCTCTTGAATGTCATGTACGACATGATATTGAAACTCACACCTAAGTCACACATTGATTTTCCACATTTTATAGCTCTAATAAATATGGAATTTGAAAAGCTATCTGGATCACATTTCTTCTTAGGCAGGTCCCTTGATACAACCTTTGAACATTATCATGTGATTTGAATGGTTTATATTTCCCTGAGATTCTTATTATTGGTTACCATTAGTTTCATAAATTTTTTATAGGTCTACATGTTTGGGAGATCCTCTGAAAAAAGTAATATAAATTTTATTTTTTTAAAGTGTTCTAAGAATTTACCTTTTTTTCATTGATCTTCTCTTGAGGCATTCATTTTATAAAAGGCAGTCATGATTTGTAATATAGTTCCTCTTCTTTAGTTTCATCAGTTATATTTTCATTTCTATTATTAATTTATTTTTCACTTTATTTCATTGGTTATTCTTCATTACATTCTATAAATTATATACCACTTACATTTGTTTGATTCCCAATTCTTAGTAGTAAATATGTTATAACATTATGTGGGCATACTTCAGGTCATCCTGGTAGTTCTCCACTGGGTCTCTCTATGATGTAATTAGCAATTTGGCTTACTGGATGCTCCAAATTACAAAATATAGCATTTTGGTTAATTCATTATTCTATTATTCCCTTGAGTACAACCCTGTTTGTGGTCATGAATATAGCTAGAATCTCTTCAAATGTATAGAACTAGATCATCAATGTGGTCTCATGGGGTACTTTTTGTTGGTACACTTGTGGCCTTGGTTGATATACTTTTCATTTTCGAGGCTACAAAACCTGAAATTTATTTTCATGATTGTAATCAGCATAATTTATATCTTCTACATACACACCCTATGGGGTTTTCTATAATCCCATAATGATTTACATCTTCTTGGTTAATAATTCTAGTGGTTCCCCAATCCAGTAATTATTTTTAACTGTGTGATCCCCTTTTCATTTTGTTCCATCTCATTACTATTGAAAACTATTTCTCACCATTTCATCCAAAAAATTGTAGCTCACTTCAGGTGACTTATTTATCAATGATTCTCCAGCTTCAGTGTCTAGAGTCGACATATTTCCCTATGATAAAAATTATAGAATGTTTGAATTAGAATCCATTGATCTATACCATAATGGGGGGAATTTTCTAGTCATGTATTCATATATTTCCGATGAATAATATATAGATTCATATTCAAATTGATTTTTTTGAATATTTACCCATATGTACATTGATTTGGAAAGTGGGAAGAATTGGGTGATAAAGTTTCATGCCAGATCATCCCATGTTGTGATGGACTATGAAGGAAGGCTTTGGATCCAATCTTTATCTCTCTCATGTAATGGAATTAGAAAAAGATAGAGTCTTATTGCATTGTTTGAATCATTTTGGAATTTGAATATATCATAGATCTATAAGAAGCTTCTTAGATGTGTGTTTGAATATTCATGAAATAGTAAAATGAATTTAATGTTGTTTGAGATGTTCTGGAAGATTTATGGTTTAATATCAAAGTGTTTTGTAGCCAAAGGAGGTTCTAGGATGCTAAATTTAAATCCTATGTTCTATGGATTCTAGTGGTCTGTGAACTTTCATAGCCTTGGATCTATTTTAAGAACTCCTCTGATAACTATATATTTACCTAGTCCAACCAAGATTTTATCTTCCTTGTTCTTCCTTAATATTTTCTCTTATTTTGGATTGAAGACAAAAACCTCCTTGAATTTTTCTCATGTGTTTTGGTCATGTATATAAAAATGAGAAAAATGAAATCCACAAAATGAATACACCTAGTGTAAACAGGGAAATTAAAATAAATACAAAAATTTTAAAATTAAAAGAAACCTAAAAACTAACTTGTAACTATCCCTGGAAATTTCACTAGTTTTGATAGAATTGAAGTGCAATATTATTTCCCTATCGGTCTAATAAAAGTACCAAATTTATAAAAACACAAATTATGAATCTCAATAATTAAAGTGTAATATTAGTCAATTTTGTGGTCAAACCCAAAAAGATGGTGAATTAGTTTATTTAGGTCTTAAAAATATTTTCATTTATTGAAATGAAGAATGTGGTGAAGAATGAGATTGGGGTTTTTGAAATAGTTTGAATAAAGAAAAATGAAGATGATGTAGATTGATTGATTGGTTTGAAATCATATTTTTAAGGTGTGTCTATTTTTTTTTGTTTTAGGGTTCATGTGAAATTGTATTTTTAGAAAATATGTTTATTAACCCATGATTAGATTCTGAGTTGAGATGAGGGAACTCCAATGGTCTTGGTATCACCTCCTTGACATGGTAATCCCTTATTTCCCCCAGTCTGGTAATTTACGATTTCACTGAATCTTGTTTGTTTCAATACCATATTTCAACCTGATTCCCATAAATTTTACAATGGTCATGCCACCTTTTAGGGTTTTCAATTGAAAAACTATAAAGCTCCTTTAATATTCAAATACCAATGGTCATGATAAACGTAAAATAAAGGGATTGGAAATGGACTAAAGAAGTATGAAACACAAAATACAAAAATAATGAAAAATAATCCAATATAATAGAAAATTACTCCTTCTATTATATAACCCTAGAAAATTGTGGATTTAATCCCTCATACTAGTACTGAGATAATAATAGGTAAGGAATAAATAAAAATAAATCACAATGAAAAAATAGATGAACCTAAAAGGTCCCTACAAATCGCAACTTCTCTCTCCAAACATTGTTCTTAGGGATCTCTTTCACTGTAGTAGCCTATCCCTCTATTTATAGAGTCCATATAGAATCGAGCAGCATTTAATTACATTAAGGATTTGACAAAAAGTGTTCATGGGTGGGTCTTAGTTCATAAAATAGTTAAAAAATTGAAGATAAATCTAATCTTGACATTTTTATCCCCTCCTGACCTTTTTCGTGTAGTGTAGTGATTATACCATATGTAAATATTGCACCAAATGTATCATATTCATGACATGAAACATTTTTGGGTATCATTTCTTATGTCATATTGTGACACATATCAACTTCTTTGATGGATTCTTTCATCCACTTCATGAAATATAGTTCATTAATGACTTGAACTAATACACTATTTGATGAGTAATGTCATTTTTATGCATCAGGAGCCTCATTTTGACTTGGTTCTTAATTTATATTCATTTTAAGTGCTCCATGATCATCCTATTTTGTGAACACCTTCATTTCATTGGAATTATTTTTCATTTTATCTCTTTTTACTCAATTTCCATAACCTTTTGCATCTTTAAAAATTTGAAAAAAAGAACAGGGATATATGCATGCATTAATAATTAAATAATCAAAATCACTTCATTTTAATATAAAAAATATATATAATAAATTCACCTATCAGTAGTGGTAAAAGTGGGGTGAGGAACCAATATTTTTGTAGAATAACGACTTAGAAAAAAGCTATAATGAGAGGGAAATGAAGTCTATCATTTACAAGACCTCAAATTCACTGTAATGAGGGTATTTAAAATACATTTATAACATAGTAAATTGAGAATCAATGGCCTAGAAAAAGGAATAAATTGAATTGAAAGAAGTGGAGGAAAATATCCTCTCCCTTGGAAGGATGCTTCTTAAAGATATATGAAGACTCCTAGAAATGTTGGTACCACCTTTTAGGGAATCTTGATAAGGATATTAATAGAGAAATCATGCTCAAAATATTTGGGGTGGAATGTGATGATGTAAAGGGGAATATTTATACTTGATGAGGGGTGGTTTATGGGATAAAATATAGGTTCTTTTATTATCAAATCAAACCACTTCTGGATGATGTCAATTCTAACCAGTTTTCTAGATTATGTTAGGTCCACTAGGATAGATACCCTAAGAGGGGGGGGGGATCGTGTATGCTTGATTAAAAAAAACATCTTGCTTGATCTTGTTTTGTTGTTTGAACAAACTCTCTTTTCTCTCCTTTCTATTGCAGAGTATGAACATATCTTAAAGCATTCACATGACACAATAATTTTTCTTGGTTCAACCACACTAGGCTAAATCCAGGGAGCATACCCTGAGAATGTGCTGATGTTCCAAATCCACTAAAAGAGAACTACTATGTACATATTCCAAGCGGACTCACTGTCCCTCCTAGTTTACAACCATTCACAATTTGAGAACTCACTACTCTCTTAATTGAAGTTAGATCACTACTTCTTTGGAATATCCAATCACAGTTTAAATACTTGTTGGTCATTTTATTATCTCAAATGAGTGCATCCTTCATTGTATACAGTTGATCTGTTGAATTCTAGATTTCATCAACTAATTAATAACCATTTTCCACTAATCACTGGGCTTCATCATTTGGAAATACCTTCGCAAAACTCCCTAAATTTCAAAGCTCCCAATTTCTCGAAGATCAAAGAAGCCTTAGTGATGTCCCTACTACTTCCAAAAGCACACACCTTCATAGAGGCCACTACTTCACAGAGCACACTGCTTCATAGATCTCAAGCCTTTATAGAGATTAGTCCATCACAGAGCTCAAGATGTTGCAAAGATACATCCTTCGTGAATCTCACAATGTCAATTTGGAACACACCTCTTTCATAGATCTTGATTAGCAGCCACGAAGCTCCTACCTTTCGCAAAGCACACTACCTCCACAAACCACCCTTGAAATTCGAGAGACAAAAATTTTCTTCGAAACCTCTCTACTCTTGTCAAGGGGGTTGATGTCTATTTATTGGTGATTCCACCGACTCAAGAACCTTCCACACAAAGTCAGTGACACATCAGCCCAAATTGAAATGATATGAAATTCTCGCAAAAATTCTCTCTGTATCACAAAGAACCATGGAATTTTTCGGATTGTATAGTTTTTCTAAACCACAGAGAATTCTATTAATTCCTTTTCACCTCTGCCATAATACTCCCTCACAATTATTTTCACCTCTGCTTTTCACAAAACTTGTTGCAATCATAGAGATCACCATCAACATTCTTCCAGTATCTACAAAATATAATTCATGAATTTAATCATTGAGAAACTCATTCCTTTACATTATTTTGATGAGATCTTCAAGGAAATCCAATTTTCATGATGCTCACAAAATCCCAAATATTAGACCCAAAAAATTTGGTATGCACTGGAAAACGGTGCCACCTTATATCTATTCCTTTGTACCACCTCTGGTTTATACAATCCTCTGTCAACATAGATTGTCAAAAAATTCTATGGAACTTGAAAATTCACCATGAAAAACTTACTTGTCAATAAACACAACCAACTAAAAAAATGCTACAATGTTACCTTGAGGGATTTATTCCCTACAATATCCCCCTTTGGTTTTACTGACAACTATTCTCATAACTATTCATTTCACTTTCATTCCTCACTGATGCAACTTGATTCATCAACTATCATTTGCCTCTTGTGATTCATATAGTGTAAAGAGATTCACTCACTATATACTCTAAGACCACTTGAGAAATGATCAGTGTAAAAAACTGGAGTTCTAAGAAAAGTTAATCAATAAATCAATTCATTTCTAACACCAATTGATGATTCCCCATCGATACCAATAGTCCTGTTTCATCATAATAATCATCATTTAGGATATATAATCTTTTATCTATCACTTCAAGAATAGTCATATTTAAAAATCTCCCCTGTCTCATTCCTCTCCCCCTATCTCATTTCTCTATGTACCAACATCTCCCTATGTCTTAACTTAAGACACTTTACCCCTTGAATAGTCACATTTTCTCCCCCATTTTCAATGAACCTAAAGATCACTCCTTTTTGGTTTTCAATAGTGTAGAGACACATATTTGTGTGGAAGGGAAAGCATATCATACCTTGGGGAGAGGGGGAGGGGCCCACATCTACACTTTTTCAAGTGAGGGGAGTCGAATGGACTCCCATATCCAGTTGATGCCTCTAAAACGCTTCATTGGCTAAGGCCTTTTTCAGGATATCAACAACTTGTATCTATATGGGCACATAATCCTACTTCACAAGTCCTTACACCACCTTCTCCTTGATGAAATGGTAATTTAAACTCAATGTGATTTTTCCTTGAGTGATGAAATGTATTTTTTCTAATATTGATAGAACTTCAATTATCAAACTGAATTCCAATCAAAGACATCACTTCAACAGACATATCATCAAGATTATTCTTCATCCACAATAACTGTGTGTATTCTTGAGTGGAAGTAATAAACTTAGCTTCTGTGGTGTTCAATAAAATGCTCTCTTCCTTCTTTCTTAGGGAAGATATACACAAACCACCCAGATAGAAAGAACATCCCGATGTAGATTTCCTGTCATCTACTGATCCATCCCAATCTGCATCTGTATATCCCAAAATCTCTAGATCATATGTATCATTATACTTTAAACTAAAATCCACAGTTCCTTTAATGTACCAAATTATTCTTTTCACTGTAAGCATGTGACTTTCCCTGAGATTTATTTGATATCGTGCTACTTGGCATGTGGAAAAAACAATATCAAGTCTTTTTGTTGGTAGGTACAATAAACATCCAATAACCTGCCTGTATTCTATTACATTAATTTCTTTTCCATCATTGTCTTTTGATAATTTCCTCAGGGAAACAATTATATTCATCATTTCCTTGTAATTTTCCATTCCAAATATTCTGAGAACCTTCTTGGGATATTTGGATTGAGAAATGAATTTGCCATTATTTCCTTATGTCACTTTAAAACCAAGTACAAATGTCTTCTCTCCAATCATTGACATTTCGAACTCACTTTTCATGAATTCGGAAAACTATCTGCACTGAGCTTAATCTGATCTTCCAAATATTATGTCATTGACATAAACCAACACCACCATCCTTTGATTACTATTCTTTTTGAAATAGAGATTGTAATCAAATCCACCATGCTGAAAGCCATGCTTCTACAAATACTGATCAGGCCTTGAGTACCGCGATCTTAGAGCTTGTTTCAGTCCATATAGTGCTTTATTCAATCAAAAAACTTTATTCTCATATTCATTATGAGAAAACCATCTAACTACTCAATATAAACTTCCTCATATATAACCCCATTAAAAATATGAAGATTTTACATCCATCTAGAATACTTTGAACTTCTTTTTCCCTATAATGGCTAGGAATAATCATATTGTCTCCAGCCTTGCAATTAGTGAAAATGTCTCATCAATATCTATTCCCTCTATCTGGGGGTATCCATTCCACACTAGTCGTGTTTTGTTTCTTATCACTGTGACATCTTCATTAATCTTTATTTGAAAGAACCACTTAGTCCCAATGACATTATTATCTACTGGGCTTGAAATAATGTCCGATGTCTGATTCTTCTCAATCTAATCTAGATATTCATTCGCAACCTAAAACCGATTTTCATCTTCAGCTGCATCAGTAAAGAATTTAGGCTCTACCTGAGGTAGGAAAGATGTCTTGTACACTGATTTCATTATTCTTTTCTGAACTGTAGTTGACTGATCACCAATGATATTCTTCCTGTCAATTACATCTCGACTCCTTGTCTTATGTGCAGATACAGATTTTAATTTCGCATGCTCATCATCAGTAATATCTTTTTAATAATCATCAGCCACTTCTTCTCCCCCTTCATTGTTTTCCTCCTCATCACTTTCATCAGAAAATTGTTCATTTATGCTATTGAATATTATCTTAATTTTCTACAATAGTGACATCATTTCTCTCATCTACTTTTCCCAGCCTTTTGTTAATTCATTTATATGCTTTGATTTTCCCCAAGTAGCCAAGGAATATTCCCTCATCTCTGTGTGACATAAATTTCCTGTGTTTTTCTTTATTGAGTATAAAGAACATATATCAAAATATTTGAAAGTAATTCACTATTGACATATTCCCTTACCACATCTCATATTGATTATTTATTTCCTTCAGACACAACATAGCCCTATTAGAAATGTAGACTGATGTTAATACTATTTCTTTTCAAAATTTCTCTGGTAGGTATTTTTCTTTAAGAATTATTCTGGCCATGTTGTTGATGGTCCAATTTTTCCTTTCAACCACTCCATTATATTAAGGCTTTATTACTAAATAAACTAGATACCTTATCCCATGTTTCTCGAGATATTCTTCTACCAGGCTGTTTGTGAAGTCTATACAATTTTTAGTATGATACTTCTGAATTTTATACCCAAGCATAATTTCATATTCCCACTGATACTATTTTAGGCAACTTAACTCATCAGACATATGGGAAATAATGAATTCCCCTTCCATTCTACTATATTCATCATTGAAAATAACGTAATTACTTTTTCCATCAATGGATCTTGGTGTGATAGGTTCACAGACATCAACATGCACTAATTCAAGCACTATTTTTGACATATTTTCCTTTTCTTTGTATGTCTTTTTAATGATCTTCCCTTGTTGATAGGTATAACAAGTATGTGTATGATCATGTGATAGATTATGGAGGTCACTTTATACTTCACACTTTACCAGATCTTCCAGGGATGGTTGTCATAGATGACTAATTCGTTTATGTGAGAACTTGTTTTCTTCCTCTCTAGATAAAAAGCACATATCTTCCTATCCTCTTACAAGGTAGAGATTTACCTTTGTTCTTTTTCCATATAGAACTACTAAACCATATATTCCTTTGATGATACAAGCCTTCTTAGTAAATAGTATAGAATTCCCTGAGTCACATAGCTGGCTGATGCTATGAAATTTGTGACTGAGACCTTCTACTACTAAGACATCAGCACGTCTCATCTCTTTGCCCCCAAAACTAGCCTCTCATGAGCCAACAATCTGTAGGGATTCATCATTTAAAAAATTGAAAACTCATTATTTGTCCTATTTTATACCTGTGGGAAGATCCTTTTTACCTGTAATGTGAGATGTGAAACCATTGCCAAGGATCCATACACCAGACCGGTTTGACGCTTTAAGGGAAATTTCCACCACCACTGCCTTCTCATACTTTTTCTTTTTGATCCATGTCTTTGACCTCACATTTTATGTAATTTTAAAATCTTAATCTTCCTTAGAGTGCGATGAACAATCTTTATCCTACAGAGCTGCAAATCCATTTTTAATTTTTAGCTCACAAGTAGGTTTGTTGATTTTCTGCTTGCGGATACTTTGATTTTGCCTTGGAAAATTCCTCTGCATGGTTGATGTACAATATCTGGCCATGAGCACAAATTATCAGAAAAAAAATGTCCCTAAATGGAACACACATATTGTGAATTTCACATCTTTCTACAACAATAACAGTTGATATAGGGTGGATTCATGCATGAAACTTATGAACTGTAGTTTCCCCTTGGAATATTTGAATATTCTAATTCTAATTTTTTCCCAAATCAACTTTCAATATTGGTATTAGTGCTTGCAGACTAACTTTAACTTTCACAGGTTTCTGTTTTTGGTCAAGCCCCACATCAGTCTTAACATACGAACATGATTTGTTGATTATTTTCTGTTGGACCACTATTATTCACTTATAATTTTTTTATATTTTGAGTGAGCTTCTTTGTTGATGTCATATTGGGAGTCAGTATTTCTCCTTGATTCTAAACTTCTAACCAAAAGCTAATGAATTCTTCTTGAAGTTTGCCGATACACTTGATTTGATCATTCAATTTGTTATTCAATCCATAGATCTCCCTATTTTGTTCTTCAACCTTGATCTTATGTCCCTCAATCTTTTTTTATCTCTCTAGCCTGGAATATTTATGTTATTTATTTTATTTTACTATCTTTGACTTCTCTTCTTCCTGCTGATTCATGTGGAGTTTGGAATCATGTACCACCTTATTGGATTTCTTCATTTTCTCTCTCCAAACAACTATTTCTTCAAGATCTACTTCTAATTCAGCTTCCATGTCGACTCTTCCTTCAAATTATTCTTCTTATTCATTAGCAACGGTATCTTCCCATTTCTAGGAACTGTAGAAAAATTCCACCATATCATTTTCTCTACGATATTTCCAATTCTCTGTCTCTTCAATATCCTAAACCTCATACTCATCTGAACTATCACATTCATGTGAAAGAATATTCTTTTTGTTAAAGAAATTTCTTAAGAACTATTTCATGCCTTTCACATAGGATGAAGGCTTATGTTTTGGAATTTTGGATTCATCCACATCATCTTCTTGGATCATCTTTGGGAACCTTTACTCAAGATGTCGAACCTTTCCACATCGAAAACACGCCAGTGGAAGTTTCCCCTTGACATTTCTTTTTCCACTTTGCAGATTGGAAGAATGAAATGATATCACCTCATCTATCTCTTCATCTTCCTGAGAATATTCAATGGTGAGCTTCTTTAGGTCCTTGAATTCCACATCCTTAGATTTCCCATTTTCCAAAACATTTTTATCATCATTCCTCATTTCATATGAAACCAAGGTACTGGGCAAATTGTCCAGTGTCATCTCCTTCGAATATTTATCTTATATTACTGAAACATTCAAATTTAATCGAGGTGGGAGTTTCCTCAATATTAACTTTACAATCTTTAGGTATTCAATGAATTATCTAAGACCTATCACATCTTCCACAACAATATTTACCCTGTCAAAAAATGCATCGATAGAGTCATTCAGGTTCATTTTCAGATCTTTATACTTGTTCCACAGATCTTGCAGCTTTGCCTATCTGACCTTTGTATCTCCTTCATTTATATTCAATATATTTTCCCACATCAAATGTTATTTTTTTTCATTACATCACCTTTATATAGATAGCAGTAGATAGGGATCCCCCAAAAGTAATGATTTTCTTAGTGTCAACATCCAATTCTTTTTTCTCGGCTTACGATAATACACCACTATTAATATCAACTATTATACCATGAATTGCTGCTTCAAACACTTCAATTCCTAATGATCGGAAGTAGTATTACATCTGATTCTTCCATAGCTGAAAATTATTCCCATTGATGATCAGAATCACATTATGGTCGGTGACCTCCATTTGATAGAGAAACACAGATATCAACCTTTCACTATGATACCAATTGTTAGGTCCACTAGGCTTGATTCCCTAATGGGGGGGTGAATCAGGGTATTTCAGATTAAAACAACATCCCCTTTGATCTTGTTTCGTTGTTAAAAAAACTATCTTCTCTATCATTGTCGATGTAGAGTATGATCAAATATTAAAGTATGCACATGACACAAAAACATTACCGGGATCACCCTAAATGGGCTATGTCCAAGGATCATACCCTGAATATGTGTCGATGTAAAAAAAAAAAAAATAGAACTGCTGTTCACAAGGTCTAAGTGGACTCACTATCCATATTGGTTTAAAACCATTCATAATTTGAGAACTCACAGCTTTCTCAACTGAAGTGAGACCACTGCTTCTTCTGAAGATCCAATCATAGTTTAAAGACATGTAGGTCCTGACATTATCTCTAATGACTGCATCCTTCACTATATATAGATTACTTGTTGAAGTCCAAATTTCACCAAATGATGAATACCCCTTTTCCACTGATCACTGGGCAAACAGACTTTGGAAACACCTTTGCAAATCTTCCAACTTTGCGAAGCACCCAATTTAACAATGCTCAAAAATGACTTTGTGAAGTCCCTGTTACATCACAAAGCACACATCTTCTCAGATCTCACAGCTTTGCAAATCACAATGCTTCGTAGATCTCAAGACTTTGAAGAGCTTATGTCGTCGCAGAGCTCACGCCGTCACGAAGCAACTTCCTTCATGAATCTCACTAAGCCAATGCAGAACACACATCTTTTGTGGATCTAGATTAGCCACTGTGAAGCTGCTACCTTTCACAATGCACACTGCCTCCATGAACCACCTTTGTGATTCGAGAGCTACAAATTTTTCTTGGAAAAATCTCTACTCTTTTCATGGGGGTCAAGGCATATTTATTGGCAATTCCACCAACTTAGGAACCTTCCATGAAAAGTCAAAGACACGTCAGCTCAAATTGAAAAGTTCCAAAATTCTTGTGAAAATTCTCTTTATATCATGAAGCACCCTGGAAATTTTCAGATTGAAGATCTTGTCTTAACCTCAGAGTGTTCCATCAATTCCTTTTTGGTGCCTATATAATTCTCCCTCGTAATGTTCTTCACCTCTGATGTTCATGAAGGTCATCGTAATCTTAGAGCTCACCTTCAACATTCTTCCAGCCTCTGTGAAATCTACTCCATGAAGTCAATCTCTATGAAACTCATGCCTTTGTTATATTTTGATGAGATCTTCAAAGAAATCCAATTTTTGAGATTCTCATTAAATCCCAAATTTTGGACCCCAAAAATTTGGTAAACACTGGAAAACAGTGCCACATTATATCTGTTATTTCGTACCACCTTCAGTACATCCAATCCTTTATCAACATGGATTATTAACAACTTCTATGTAACTCGACAATTCACTATGAAAACCATCTTTTTCAACAAACACAACCAACTCAAAAAATATTGCAATGTTACCTTGAAGGATTTTTTCCAACAGATTAGTAATGAGTGGGAGAGATTTGTTGGACATTCAAAGGAACCCTAATTCAAAACATACCATCTATCAAACCTAATTAATGCACAAAATCAAAAAAATAATTTTTTCCTTAAAATTCTAATTTTTGGTTAAAAAATGTAAGGTATAAATTTCTACATTAAAACTAATATTTTTAAATTCATTCTTACACATAATAAATTATATTTTGATTAAATAAAATGATTTATATATTTTTATTCTTTCTGAAAGAATATTGATGTCATAAAATTGCAGTACTTTATAAAGTAGAAATTTTCACCTTTTCACCAAAAGTACACTTTGTCATAAAATTCCAAAAAAAATCACCCTAAGATAAATTTGGTGTTCTATGTCCAAAAATTTAGTATATTTTATCAAAATAATTCCCTATATATTATAATTTTAACTTTAAAATAAATATCCTTATTTACTGAAATTTCATTGAAAAATAAACCTTCTGGCAATTATAAAAAGTATTTAGGACTTTTATTAAAATATATTATAATTTTAAAAAGTATATTATAATATTATTTCATGATAATAAATTTAATTTAAAAATTATACATGTATCATAAAATATTTTTTAATATAATAAGTTTGTAGTCTCTAAAAAAATTACACAATTTTGATTATATTATTATGTAATCCATTTATTGTGCTAGGTTATAGTTATACATGTTGTGAAACATTATTATGAAATGTAAAAGTATTTATATTTTCTCATAATAAAAAATTCATTATTAAATAATATTTATATTAATAGAATTCTTGGATTTTTAGGGTGTTATAGCTTCCATATAGTTATGAATGATATGCCCAGGCCTTTCACACTAATAGAAAACAACCTGATATTTTTCTAATGAAGCCCCTAAAAATACTCCCAAAATAACCCCTGCATTTTCTTTTCTATTTAGAATACAAAACATGTCTAATAGCCACACCAACTGAAGCTCCACCAAAACTTGTTCTCCTAACTATTTTGTCTCATTCATATCCTCTTTTTCTACTGTCTCCACAAATGTCCGAAGGCATATGAGAATCAACATCGACTGAATATCAGCACTCAGACCCATCTCAATCCTTTGAGCCTTAATGTATTCATTTATAAGAAGCTCGGGTGCTAGGTGCACTAACTCAGTTGAACAGGTGGGATACTGCAAAACAATACAGTCACATTTCTCTATGGAAAGAAATTCCCAAGCCTTTTCGACATGCAATGTTTCAGGATAAATATTCCAATTTATGGGTTTCCTGAATGAAGACCATGTAAAATCCTCAGGAAACATAGCATTCATGATGGAGTCCCACCATCTCCTTCCTAGTACTTTAAGAATATACGTGGAAGAACCCACATTAGAGTCCTCAAATTTGTTTTAGAAAAGGGAAGATCCTTTCAATCCATTTAAGAAATTACACAGATTCTTGGGGTCATTTATAACCACAGAAGATGGGTGGATTCTAATTAGTGAATTCTGATCCATGATCCACCATTCATCCATGTTATCCAACAACCACCTGACGTAGAGTTTGGATAGTGTGGATTATATCTTCCACTAAATAAGGGTCCACTGGAGGTTTTTTCTACATATCTTTTCCCATAGTTTCCTCACTCAAATTCTACAGAGATACTTTAGGATTAATTTTCTTATAAATGCAAGATAATAACCAATCATATTAAGATAAAATTCCCAAATCAAAATAACAACTTCCAAAATCTATACTAATTCCTTTAAATAATAATAATTTAAAGAAATCATTGATTCTATGAATGAAAGACAAAAAAAGTAATGGGTATATCTAAAGAAATAGAAATATATTTTATTCAAATAAACTCAACCACCAATCTCAATCATGGAAAAAATCCTTGAAAACCCATGGTAACTTGAGTTTAGACAGTGAATTGAGCTATTTAGGCACCCTCCTACACATACTAACGAAATTATGATGGTCCTAAATCATGTCTACCAAGGACATGAAACTAAACCGAAGTAGTGTCATAGCACTTTAGGCTGGTTAAACCCCTCTAATACCATTTTTTTAAAGAAACAACACATGTCAACTAGGCTTGTATCCCAAGAATGGTTACCACATGGTGAGGTGAAAAAAAAACAAATGCAAGTCTCATATATAAATGAAGAAAAAAAATATTTCAAAGTGGAAGAAAAAGATGAAACCATGTGAGATAAAATGTCAAGACAACTAGGATAAAATATATTGTAAAATAAGAAATATCAAAGACTATGCTCCATGGGACCATCCATAACCACCAATCTTTCCCACTATGAAGGAGACAAAAACCAAGAGATGTTGCAGAACTTAATGATATAGTTACCTTTACCTGAGTCCTAAAAAACCACATCTAAAAAATACCAAAGGAAAAAGTAGTTTGTAAGAAAAATTCCCAGTATGATTTTGCTAAAGAATCTATACAATGTCTAATACCATGAAAATGTTAGCTATATCTTTAAAACAAAAATTTTTATAAAGAATTTCCAAAAGATAACCATATTGCAAAGCATCCTACTGTTTTTCATAAAATCATTTCATACATACACATACATGGAATATGCCAAGTATTGGTGAGAAAGAATGTAATCTTATGGAAAACCATCCATGGATATACCATATGATAAACAAGTGATCAAACCACTATAAAATATACCATCATGTGTAAAACAAAGAATAAATGAAAAATCACACAATTTAGGCTCCAAACTATGGAAACACATTCTCATACATAAAATAAATAACTAATATAGGAATCACTCAAATCCAACAAATATTGATTCCTAACACACAATCTCTTGATATCAAACCTCTAGTGGGATAACACAGACTAAGAGTGAGAAGTCCATTTCCCAAAGCATCCAAGGGTCCAAATGTTCTATACATGTCAACACCATTTAAAAACCATGATCACATTTTATAGAAAAAAAAATCATAGTGAATCTTTATGGATTTAATTCATGAAAGCCTATTTTAGAATCAAACTCACCTTAAGGGAATTTCATCAATAAATATTTTTTGCAAATCCATTTTTAAATAAAAATATTTTAAAAATCATATACCTCTTTACAGGAAACCCCATTTATATAAAATCTATACAATTAATAAAAAAACCAAAGGAATTTAGAAAAACATTAAGTAATTCATGAGTTAGAAAAATTTATATCGAGACACCTACCACAAGAATAGATATAAAACATCGAAAATTGATCTCCCAAGTCCTAGGGTAAAATTTGATCAAAAAGGGGATTAATGGCCTTATAAACCCTCTCTTAGGTGCCTAAGGTTTGATAGAGAAAATTTGAAGAATAACCGATTTGGAGGGAAGTTGGGTTTTCGTACAAAATCATCAAAATATAAGACCAGAGTGAAGAACCCTCATCCATGCCACATTCATCAAGTCTTTACCTAAGATTATGTTACTACCCATTTCACTACAATACAATCACCCCTGATCAAATTAGCCTATAGAAACCATGGTGTAGTCCATACCCAAATACTATTCTACTATCAAAATTCCACGGAATACCCATGAACCATGCCATAACTACCCACAAAAAGGGAGAACTACCAAAATACCCCCTGTGGAACTCCACAAAACAACCTCTACCTCCACACCATAGTGCTCATCCAAATAGAAGGCCTATGCTATAGCACCTTCACCATGGTGTATCCTGGTTAATACTGGTCATGGCGCCAACATTCCACCTCTCGAACCCCATGTCACAAATATCTTTCCCATTCCATAGAATGAAACTCCACGACATAGATAATCCAATCCCTGCTGTATACTACTAGAGAAAAGTATTTTAATAGAACTAAAAAATCTATCAGTAGTGGTAACAAGTGTTTTTGATCTAAGCATCGTTAAAAGGGGGTCACTTTTTTTAGTGCTAGAAAAGAACGAATAATGTAAGACATTATATGTGATAAAAAAGAACCGATAAATGTGGGCCTTTATCAATGCCAGACTAGCAAAAATGAGGCTTCCCATTTATCTATGCAGCTTCTAGAGCTCATAAAGTCCATGATACTATAATGAGTTGTTAAAATTATAGCACACTATAGCAATAAATACTATAACCAAATATTAACATCAGCAAAAAATAAGGGATATGGAAAATTAATAATTTAATTGAAATAAAAATTAAATAAAAATTAAAAAAACACTATATTATAGACATTTCCAACTATTTTTGTACAATTACAATAGCTAGTAAAATTTATCATAAACATTCAAAAACACCAATGGTTTAATTGTCTCCGACACCCAACCCCCTCTCAAAAAGCCTGATCATGGTATCAGTTGTTGAAAAAACCACACCATCTCGAGCAATAGAGTCCAACTATATAAGAAAAAAATTATTAAATTAGTGATATTAAAAAAATTATACATAAATATGATACAATACATTAATAAAATGTATAATTTTAACTCATAATGGACACTTTTTGTCATACCTGTCACACTATGTCTTAGATTGAGGTGTGGCTAATTCCTACACGTCAAAAATGATATGTGGATCATTTTGCTATAGTATCAAAATAATCTTAGTGTTTTCTCGATTTTGAGTATGTCACTTGTGTTTTTTCTTAAAATGTCATTTTAAACTAAAAACATGTACTTTGAGTCATACTGCACACATAGTGTATCATTTTTAGGTGACAATGATTCAAAATCATAAAAATTGCCTTATGAATTGTTTTACAAAATTTTCAATACAATCCAATCATGTTTTCTTTGTTTTCATTGACTAACACATGTTTTGAACTAAAATTCCAATTTAAACTGATAAGAGATGATTTGAGTTATAACAGTCACACTATGCATTTGACTGGGGTGATGTTGATTCTTAAATGTCAAAAATGTCTTATTGATATTTTTTAAAAATTACCTTGATAATAAAAATGAGTTTTCTTTAGTTTTGATTATGTCACTTTTCTTTTTAACTAAAATGTCAATTTTAAATAAAAAGAATCACTTGGAGTCATACCTATCACATCTGTGTTAGATTGAGGTGTATCTAATAATTATAAATCCCAAATTACTTATGTATCTTTTTTTTAGTTTATCAAAATAATATAAATGAATTTACTCAGTTTTGAGCATGTCAGTTGTATTTTTTACTAAAATTTCATTTTAAACTGAAAACATGAACTCTGAGTCATACTAGTAACATTAGGTGTTGGTTTGATGTGATATTAATTCCTACACCTCAAAAATTACTTACGAATGATTTTCCTAAATTATTATAGTAATATAAGAAAATTTCTTATTTTTCGATGAGTGACGTAGATTTTGAACTAACTTGTCAATTTTAAACTGATAACAGACACTTTTAGTTATATCTTGAACAATATATATCAGATTAAGGTGAGGTTGATTCTTGTACATCAATAAATGACTTATAGATCATTTTACTAAATTATCAAAAAAATTGAATGTGTTTTCATGGTTTTAATTATGTATCATGTGTTTTCAACTGAAATGTCAATTTTAAAATGAAAACAAACACTTTGAGTCATACCAAACACACCATGTATCATATTGAGGTGCGACTAATTCCTAGACATCAAAAATTTCTTATGGATCGTTGTACTAAAGTTTCAAAGAAATATGAATGTATTTTATCTATTTCTAGTATGTCACTTTTCCTTTTTACTAAAATATTAATTTTAAATAGAATGAAACACTTGGAGTCATACCGGTCACACCATTCATTAGATTGAGGGGAAGATGATTCTTACATTCCATGAGTTATTTATGTATTATTTTACTATATTATCAAAATAATACAAATGTTTTTCTTGGTTTTGAGTTTGTCACTTGTGTTTTGTAATAAAGTTTTATTATAAATTGAGAACATAGACTTTGAGTCATATCAGTCACATAGACTATTGGTTTAATGTGAGACTAATTCATACTTTTCACAAATGAATTATGAATCAGTTTCATAAATTATAAATAAAATATAAGTGTGTTTTGTCATATTTCAGTGAGTGAATATCTTTTTGGACTAAAATGTGAATTTTTAACAAATAACAGTCACTTTCAGTAATATTAGTCACAACGTGTATCTGATTGAGGATTTATTGATTCCTACAAATTAAAATTTACTAATGGATTATTTTAATAAAGTATCAAAACAATATGAATTCATTTTCTCAGTTTTGAGTACGGGATATGTGTTTTTAACTAAAATGATAATTTTAAATTGAAATCGTGTAATTTGTGACATACTGAACACACCATGTGTAGGGTTATGGTGAGGTTGATTCATACATATAAAAAACAGTTTGTGGGTAATTTTCTTAAATTATAAAATAATCCTAATAAATTTTCTCAGTTTTGAGTATGCCACTTGTTTTTTTTACTAAAATGTCATTTTTTTTAAAAAAGACACACTTGGAGTCATAACAGTCACAATATGAATTGGATTGAGGTGAGGTTAATTCCTACAGATAAAAAATGACTTATGGATCATTTTCATGAAGTATCAAAACAACCCAAAAGTGTTTTCTCAGCTTAGAGTATGTCACTTGTGTTATTTACTAAAATCTCATTTCAAACTAAGAACATGAACTTTGAGTCATACCAGCCACATCATGTGTCAGTTGGATGTGAGAATAATTCTAACATGTCACAAATAACTTATGAATCATTTTATTAAATTATAAAGACATTATGAGCATGTTTACTTGGTTTTGGATGAGAGAAACATGTTTTGAACAAAATGTCCAATTTCAAACTAATAATGGATACTTTGAGTAATATCAAGAACACTATGCATCAGATTAAGGTAGGTATGATTCATACATTTCATGAATGTATTTTGTATCATTTTCATAAATTATCAAAATAGCCTTAATTTTTTTTCTTTATTTTGAGTATGTCACTCATCTTTTTTACTAAAATGTCAATTTTAAATAAAAAGACACACTTAGAGTCATAGTAGTTAAACTAAGCACCGAATTGTGGTGAAGATAATTACTACACATAAAAAATGTCATTTGGATCATTTTAATAATGTATAAAAACAATACAAACGTTTTTAATTAGTTTTGACTATGTCACTTGTGTCTTTTTTACTAAAATGTTAATTTAAACGAAAAACATGCACTTTCATTCATACTGGTCACATCGAGTGTCAGTTTCATTTGAGACTAATTTATACACATCAAAAATGACTTATGAATCATTGTAACAAAATTATCAAGACAATATGAACATTTTTTTATTAGTTTTCAGTGAATGAAACTTGTTTTGAACTAAATTATCCATTTTAAACTCATAACAAGCACTTTGAGTCGTACTGATCACACTGTGTATAAGACCTAAGTTTCTATGATTCTTATATATCCAAAATGAATTCTTGATAATTTTAATAATGTATCAAAACTATAAAAATGTGTTTTCTCATTTTTGAGCATATCACTTTTTTTAACTAAAATTCCAATTTTAAATACAAAGACACATTTAGAGTTATACCGGTCACACTGTTCATCTCATTGAGGTGTGGTCAATCCATACACATCAAAAATTACTTGTGTATTGTTTTACTAAAGTAAAAAAACAATAAAAAACCATTTTCTCATTTTTTAAAATGTCACTTTTGTTTTTTACTAAAATATCATTTTAAACTGAGAACACACACTTTGGGTCATACTACTCACATCATGTGTCAATTTTACATGAGACTAATTATTACAGAACAAAAATAAATTATGAATATTTTTCCTAAATTATCAAGACAATACAAGTCTTTTTTCTCAGTTTTCAGTGAGTGACACATGTTTTGACCTAAATTGTTTATTTAAAATTGATAATAGACACTTTTAGTCATATCAGGCACACCATGTATCATATTGAGGTGAGGAAAATTCCTACACATAATAGGTGAATTGTGGATTTTTTTCCTAAATTATAAAAACAATATAAATGTGTTTGATTGGTTTTGATTATGTGATGTGTTTTTTCAACTAGATTGTCAATTTTAAACAAAAAACACACACTTTGAGTCATACTGGACACACAATGTATAAAATTGAGGTTTGGTTGATTATTTCATGTCAAAAATGACTTATGGATCATTTTCCTAAAGTATAAGATAAAAATTATAAATAAATTAACTAACAAGTAGATAAAATGATGAGAAAATCAGCTAAATAAGTAGTAGGTAGTCACCTTTTCATGATTTCTGTATACATTCTAACACTAGGTATGTTTCCCATTCATTTATAAACAAATATATTTCCTCTTTTGAATATTAAAAACTTCTATAGTCCTAGTAGTAATGGAATAATATAAATGAATAAATGACTAAAAAATATTTTAAATGAACTCATAATTATCTTCGAAAATACTATTTTGGAATGCTAGTTTGTTGATGTAATTCAATATCTTTCAAAAGTTTGAAAACATAATAACCACAATCTTCTCCTTTTGGTTTTTAGAAAACTATAGAAATATTGATAAAAATAAATAATTTTCTTTGATATATATTTTTATTTTGAAATATTATTTTACATACCCTAATACTTATACAATTATATATGTTGATAGGCTCCTTCTTTTTGGGGACTTTCCTGATGCCATGATTTCAATGATATTTCAACACCACCATATCATCACATATTTTTAATTAAAAAATAATATAAAATTTATAAATTGATTTTCAATTTTAAAACATTTAATGTAGTGTATTATAAAATGTTAATCATCAGCAATGAGTGTGGTCATATTTTTGGTTATATGTACATTGGATCTAGAAAATAGATCTTTGGAGTATCAAAATTTAATATAATGAGTTACCAATGCTACATAAAAAATATATAATTAATGAAATGAATGAAATTATATTTTATATGATTAATTTGTATAGTTTTACCCCTTCTTCATGGGTATTAAGAAGAGTTTTTCACCTATAAGTTTAATTTCAATCATTTTGGCTAGTCTATCCTTTATTAATTAAATTATCTTTAGTTCCAATTTTTATTCATGCATAGAAGTGATGTGAGGACTAATGATTCCAAATTTGTTTTCATAGTGTTTCCCCTTTGAATTATGTTCAAATATAATATTTTAAAAATATGAATAGTATTCATTCATAATTATCAGTGTATATAGGTTATTGGATAAGGATATCATTAAAACACAACTCATGTATAAATTTAAAACTAAGAATCCTAGCCATTAATGCATGAGGATTTCCATTACATTATCAAGACCAATATATTATGTAATAGACTATCTATTCATTAGTTCTTCACAATAATTTGTGTTCATAGAACCATTTTCTAACATTGAATCTACATGAGCCTTTAATGTTATTAAATACAGAAGTTGCAAAAGCAGGGTAAATATATTTTATGAAGATATTTTTTAATTATTTGGTTGATCATTTAGTTTGTTTTGATTCTACCATTTATTTCACCCCTTAACCTTTTCTATTTGTAATAAAATTCATCAGTTCAAACCTTTTTTAATTAATTGTTAACTGTTTTTTATTAAAAATAAATTGGAAATGAATACCTCCTTATCGATATGTTTTTTACAAGATCTAACAACTATTATATGAATGTTCCAATAGCTTGATTTACCACATGAATATATGCATCATCAAGTGGAATAGGTAGCTTGGTGGTTGGATCATGATTTATGTTAATCCCCACTCTCACATGACCTATTAGAAGTTATTTATTTTATAGAATATCTCCTTGGATATTGACCATGTTGTCCCTCATAAAAAAGGGATGGGTGGGTGTAGATAGATATAAATCAAAATGATTTTTACCATATATAATTTCAATATAGGAAATGAAACAATGTCTGCATGGTTCACATTTCACAGAAATAATTATGAAAAATATTTGTTACCTATTCTAAGAAAGCTCTTTGAGGGAAATGGATCACCACAAATATGGTGATGGTGAGGGGGTATATATATAGTGGTTGTTCTTATGTTTTTTCTTTTCTTTTTTTCTTTTAGATACTCATATTATTCCTTATATGACTTTGAAATATTTATATATATATATATTTACATAACTAAGTTGTGAGATGATGTGCGATTCTAAGGCCCGATGTACCCAAAATTAATTTTATAAAAATATTAAATATGTTTTATATTACACACACATAGTTTCTGAAATAAAACATGGTAACTCTTAAATGGAATCTCAGATCAAAAATCCAAGACCATGGTTGAGTATTGAATATGTTTTTAACCTAGGAATGACCTAAAATAGGTCGGCACAGTATGTTTAGAAATCTGAACTATTGGTGGTATGTTCAATGGAGAAATTAATTAATTATTTTATTTATTTTATTTATTTTATTTACTTTACCTAACTGAAATATCTATAATATACTTCTATGGTGAATTTACCAGGTTTATCCTCATAATAATAGGATCTCTGAGAGCTTATGCTTCCTCCTTCCATTGAGAAATCACAATGGATTATGATGAAACTCTAAATTAATGTAAATTGGGATGAAATAAATGCAAAAAATTCCTTCAATCATTGGTGAGAATGTTATTTTAAGATTAACAATCAAATCTTTAGGTAAGACTCTTCAATTTGATTTTTATACCCTTTTGATTAAATGGTTTCATCAAATCAATCCCTTATATTGATCTGCACTAATTGTGGATCCTTGGAAAGCTCTTATATACCGATTAAATTGGATTTCATGTATTTATAACCTGGTTTTCTCTATTCTTGATCACTAGCCAAGAACAGTTTGAAATGATGGTTGAAAATCTATTCTTATTCTTTTATCCCCCCTTTTCTTCACATTCTTCACCTATAGGACCCCGTGATCCCGGTTTGAAATTTTCAGAAGGTACCAATCCCAATGAGACCCCTAGAATCATGATGAATTGAATTATGAGGAATGGATCCATGAAAAAAAGACATGTCTGGGGTGTTTTTTGGATGTGGAAGATCATTTTAATGAACAGAGGTTGAATCATCATCAATGGAAGAAGATGGATCATGTGCGGTGCGTGTCGATGTCTACGAGGGTTTGTGAATTGGGTTTCCATAAACCATAGGGGTAAAATATTTCAGCCGATGCTAAATCCACTAATCTCAAGAAGATATTGGACAAAAATTTAAGTTAAGAGGCTATATTTTAAGCATGGATCGTGGATTTGGATTTCTAAGAAAACCTACTACATGACGTGTACTATGATGAACACATGGCCTATAGCCCCTTGGCTATGGAAGCTAGGTTTTTGAGAATTCATAAGGATGGAAATGTGTGTATCCCTCCTACACACTATGAACCTCATCTCCAGGTGGATGAACCATGTGGTGAAACACACTAGATGTACCCCATGTGGGAGTACATGGCCAGGCTCATGGCCATGTACCAAAGTACATTGACATGGGGTAAAGTACAAAGACACGAGGTGGATACACGGACATATCCAAGCACATAAGAGGGAGCTCGACTGGCATGGGAACACCATGTATATGCCAAACACTACATGTATACTTACATGGTTAGTGAACTGTGTACCTCCAAGTACACAACCAGGTGAAGGAGAGGGACCACACACCATGTGGGTCCGCTCACATGCCATGTACCCCTTGTATCATTATGAGTAAACTTCAACATTCCATATCTTCTTCATTTGAACATGGATTTTGGCTTGTGGGAATCCTAACTTGAGATCTTTCTCATGAATAATGAGATGGTTCTCTCATTTTGTGGATTTTGTGATAAAATGTGAAATGTTTTGGGAAGGGATATTTGTTAGGTGATGCTCGATGATGACAGTGATCAGGCAGGATCACTAGAAGATTCTTGTAGAGTGTAATACCCCATCAGCTTGGTCATGGATCCTCTACAACTACTTACCAAGTGGAACACCCCTATTAGATAGTGAATAGGTCCTCGATGACTTGAGTGGAACCCCCATGTCATAGTAGGGTGTGATTCCATGACATATAGAGTGGAACCCCCATCAATATGGGTCCAGGTCCTTTATAGTTACTTATCGAGTAATGCCCCTATAAGATAGGGCATGTGTCCTTGATGGCTAGAGTAGAACACACCTATCACACCAGTGCATAGGTCCTTTACCTATAGAGTATAACACCCCATCAACATTATTGTGGGTCCTCTATAGTTACTTACTAGGTGGAACCTCCTTATTAGAGACAATGTGGGTACTCGATGACCAAAGTGAAAACCCCTATCACACTAGGGCATGGGTACTGAACCTATTGAGTGGAACCCCCATTATTATGGGCACAGACCATATACAAATAGTGTGAGACCCCCTATCAGATAGGGTGTGGGTCCTCATGACACTAGAGTGGAACCCTCCATCTGCATTGGGCACATGTACTCTATGAATATTTATAGAGTGAAACCCCCCTGACACACTAGTGTGTGGGTCCTCTACTTAGAGATTTTGGCCCCAATATTTTGTGGCATAGTGATGAGGTGTGGACCTTCACAAAGATACTTTTAGGAAAATGCATGATATTCTAGGAATCATAGATGGAATTTTTAAATTTTTGGTTACTCTTATTCTTAGACTGATCTGTGATATTGATATATCCTAACTCTATATTCTAGGATTCATTTAATAAGAATATATATACATTTTTTATCCATAACTTTGGAGTTGGTTACTCTCATTCAATGAGATGTGAAGATGCACGAATTATGCCACATTATTTTTGGGTTTATCTTCTCATGGTTTGATGAGTTTACAATACTACTATAGGTGGAATGGACTTAACGTTTGGTTCATCTACAAACCTTATTGAGCCCCTTGTGTTTGTATGAGGTTTCTTCCACTCTTGGTTTGGGTTGATATGTTCTCTTTTGCTATATCCTTCTTTCTATTTTCTATGCATAGTATTTCTATTTCTATTACATCTCTTACTCCCCTGTTTATCTTTCAGGGATTTCTACTAGGTATGGATACACTCACCAATGCATGGGATTACACCACATGTGTCATGTCTTATGAAGATGATGAACAATTTGGTGGTGACTTCATATGATCTTAGGGATACCTAGTACTTTGGAATGCATATGGTGATCATATCTTGGAGATCAGAAAATGGGATCTGTCCACATTTTACATTCTATTTTTTTCAGGCTCGGATATATTTCTTTTTGGGTGTGTATTTTTTTACCCTTTACGTTTCAGTTTACACTACCATACTCCTGTATTATCTATAGGTTTTACTCATGTGGTTGTTTCACTTGTATTTTTCATCTTTTAATTTTACTCCCTCTATAATTATGCATCAAGATGGTTGTGTCAGTGCATACAGGTACTTCGGAAAAGTCCTCCCCATGTTAGTTATGACTTCTGAACTAGTGTTCAGCCTCTGGACTATAAAGGAAGGCATGGAGAAGTTTTATCTTGAGCCCCATCTTGGGTGGGATCATGAAATATTGAGATCAAAGGTGGTTCTATCACTGGGATTTTGTTTGGAGTAGTCCCCTTATAAGGATTTGGTTGGGATTAGGGAAACAAATTCAATGTGTCTCAAGTGCGACTCTCAGGACATGGAATCCAGTGATGGTGTGGGCAGATGATGTATCCATTAACTAGGACCCTGACTACCTTTTTTTCGAATCGACATACCAAGACAATGGTTGTATGGATAAAAGGTACATGCATCATATAATATTGAGTATTTGACTATCCTTATTGATTCATTCCCAATATATATATATATATATATATATGCTCATTTGACTGTGGTATATCTTGATTATATTTCAGGATGCCTCCATGTTGAAAGCTAGTCAGGATACCAGTTTCAGATCGTGATGATGATATGATGAGTGATGAGGCCTCATTTTAGGGTATATCTTGTGAGATTTATTCTCCAATTGGTTAGGTAGTAGAACCACCCCATAAGGTATTAAATTATATTAGTCGAGAAAGATGGGGATGAATGTGGGCCCAACGCACTCTGTGAGTTCTAGTGCCAGAGGTGGCTGAGGTTCTGTGTGGAGCCAGATCCTTAGGTAGCATAGGATTCTCTAGACACAGTGGTCATTGTCTTTAGGATCATCTAGAAATCTATAGATCATGTGTTTTCTCAATTATCTGGCCTTTTCCATAGACCAACTAGGTGATTGTGAAGTATTATTACCCAGATGCGTGATGAGTCGACACTCTCATGTCCTAAATTTCAGTTTCTATTCTTTGAGGATTAATACCATTACTTTTTACAATAGGTTTGGATTTATGATCTTATGTAGTTATAACAGGAAAGGAGTAAAGTGGTTGAGTATGCAGCAAGGTTCACCATCCTTACCTGGTACTCCTTTGACATGATCCATGATAGCTACTTTTGAGCATGGAAGTTTGATTATGGAATTTAGAGGGATATCTATGTCAGTGTGGTGCCCTTATGAATCCCCACCTATGATGGGGTACTAAAATGAGCACTAGTGATAGAGATATTTATATCAAATGTATTCTAGATAGTTGGATATGGTAGTGGGTGTCACAAGACCGATTCATCTGCAGTAGCTAGAAAACATAATACAATAGAATATCAATGTCGGAGGCCTCCCCGTGATCAGAATCATACATGTTTTTAGGGAGAGCATAGAACAACAGGTAATAATGAAGAGGATCAGATATATAATTGTGATGGGTGAGGTTACATGGAGTAAGACTACCTAATCATACATGTTGATCAGTATAGGCATATAGCTAACAGACTGACACATCTTAGGAATCACCTTGATCAGGGATCTCCCAGGTGAGGGAAGGGTGGTCCTCATAGAGGCAGAGATGTAGGTAGAGCATGAGGATCTAGGGTTGGTGGAAGATTCAATGAGCTCCTTCCACCACCTTCCCTAGGTATCCTATGTCATGATCTAGGAGTTGGTGGTTGGGGTTGCAGGTGGCTACAGGCTTTGGAGTGTTATGACCCCATAGCACATGAGATGATTTGAGGTACGATCTGTGTGTTTTATACTCTTTCCTAATTATTAGTAGACACATGTTCCAATCATTCATTCATCTATAATATCTTAGTTCGGGGGCTAGATCTCCCAGTTGAGGTGCTATCCTAGGATCTTCATCTTGATGTACCTATAGTGAATGCTTCCTCTGTATATTTTATCATCTGGTTGTGTGAGTTATTTCTTGGTATAGAGAGGTTCAAATGGGACCTTTTGTTCATCATGATAGAACTCTATGACATAATATTAGGTATGGATTTGTTTTCCTTGGTCTGAGCCCAAATTGAATTTCACCATAGATGAGTCAAATGTCTTCGTATTGATGGGATGAAATTCACCTTAATGGGAAAGAGAGATCTCATGGAAGGACAAGTGAGTTGTACAAGAAGGAAGATATATCCCATTACATATAATTTGGTCTGTATATCCCTTGGTGTAGAAGGCTCTTCATGCATGTATATTCCTTGGATTATGGAGGATTATATGGATTTCTTCCCTGATGACATTCTGGGACTTCCACCAAGGTGGGAGATAGAGTTTTTCATAAACATACATCCTAAGACTGCTCTTTTATATTATAAGGATTATAGAATGGCCCCTACTGAGATTAGAAAACCATAGTTGCAGTGGGAGGACCTTCTAGAGAAGGGCTTCATCATACCCAATGTGTCCCTCCAGGAAGATCTAGTGTTGTTTGTGAAAAAGATGGATGATAGCTTGCAATTTTGCATAGATTATCGTAATCTGATATAGAACATGATAAATAAAAAGTACCTCTTTCCAAGGATTTCTGAACTCTTTGAATAGTTGTGGGGTCTAATATTGTTCTTAAAGATATATATCTATTCCAGCTACCACCAGTTGAGGGTTTGTGAGGATGATATTCCAATTTTGTAATTATGATATCACTATGGACACTATGAGTTCCTTGTGATTCCCTTTTCTGAGATGAAGTCCCCACAATATTTATGTATTTTATGAACCAAGTCTTTCATTCAAGATTGGAAAAGCTTTTGGTTTTCTTAATTGGCAATGTACTCATCTACTCTGCCTAGTATGAGGGAATATTCATAGCACTTGAGGTTTGTTTGGGATTTGTTTTGAGAGCACTAGATTTATGGGAACCTCTCGAAGTTCCAGTTCTAGATTCATGAAGTTCATTTTTTACGGCATGCCATTTCTTGATAATGGTTTATCCATGGACCCAGTGATGTTCACCATAGTGTTTTCTTGGGATCCACCCAAGAGATTTTTAGTGGTGCGGTGATTTCTTGGTTTGGTGGGGTACTAAATGAGGGTTTTGGAACACTTCTCTTGGATCATAGCCCCTTTGAATGACTTTATGTGGAAAGGGAAGTCATTTAACTGGTCTAAGAAGTTTTAGGGGGGCTTCGAGAAGTTGAGGCCAAGGCTGATGAGTTCTCCCATGTTGAGACTACTAGAGGAGGGCAAGGAGTACAAATTATATATCAATTCCTCAGGAGATGGCCTCAATTGTGTGTTGATGTAGTGGTAGGTAGTTATCGTATATGGGTTGAGGAAGTTGAGACCCAACTATAATTACTACACAACTAAAAAAATAGATATAGTGGTGGTAGTATTCTACCTAAGGATGTAGAGGCACTACCTTCTGGGAGAGAACATTATGGTTTACTCAGAACATTATAGTGTTATGTACATCTTCACATAGAGAGACTTGCACTTGGGACAATGGAACTAGCTATAGTTATTGAAGGACTATAAATTTGAGATATTATATAATACTGGGAAGGAAAATGTAGTAGCATATTACCATAGAAGGAAGCTCTAGGATTGCTTTGTGTATGAGGCTTATAGTAGTTGTCCTCCATGCAGTTAACCCTAGTAGAGCAGAAGGGTACAACTCTTCTGTAGTCGATGGTGTTTACTCATTTTCTTCACAAGTGTGTGAGAGAGTACTAATTGAGGGAAATCAAGTGTGAGGTTTTAAGTGACCAAAGATCCATTGGGGATTCACCATATAGATATTATAAAGGATATAATCACGTCATCATTTTCCAGGGATGGATGGTAGTTCCAGTGATTCTGTGGGAGGAAGTGATGTGGGGGTTCCACACTTCTCCCCTAACTATACATCATAGTGTGTTGAAGATGTATAGAGACCTTTAGTAGTTGTTTTGGTGGTCTTCCATGATATAGAGTATTGTCGAGTTTGTCTCTAGATTCCTTACCATTCAGTAGGTGAAGGCTAAGCACCAAGTTCTAACAGGTTTGTTGCATCCCCTTGAGATCCCGAAGTTGAAGTGGGATCACATATCCATAGACTTTGTGATAGGGATTCCACTCACAGCTAAGGGTCATTACGCTATCTAGGTGATAGTTTCCTGACCCATGATCTTGACAAACTTCATTGCTATTATGGAGAAGAGTTTGGGGTTTATGTACATACAAGAGACCATTTTATTTCTTGGGGTTCCCTTTATGATTCTCTCCAATCATGAAGTGTGGTTTATGTCACAATTTTTGAGAGGCTTGCTGGAGGTATTTGGGACCCAAATGAAGATGAGTGTAGCATTTCACTGCCAAATGGATGGGTAAACCGAGAAAACTATACATGTGTCAGAGGATATGTTGAGGTCTTTTATTTAGAATTCTTTCAGATATGAGAGGATCACTTTCCCTTGTTAAATTTTTTTCACAAGAATAGCTACCACTTTACAATTGGTATGGAACCTAATAGGGCCCGGTACAAGAGACCCTACAGGTCACCCTTGTGCTACATATATATTGAAGAGACATATATTATGGGTTTAGAGTTGGTGAAAAAAATAATAGAGAAGGTCTATGTCATCTGAGAGTGGATGAGGATAGATCAGAGAAGGAAAAAACCTTACACAGATCACAATCATAGGCATTTGGAGTTCAAGAAGAGAGACCATGTTTTCCTAAGAGTCTTCCCATGATGAGTATCGTAGATTTTCATCTAGTGAGGTGTGTTATCCCTAAGTATTATCAGGTTGTTTGAGATCATGAAGAGGGTAGGAGAGGTTTCTTACTGCCTTTCCCTACCCCCATAGCTTGAGTGGGTGCATGATGTCTTCAATGTTTCATAGCTAAGGAGATATCTGTAGGACACTACACACATCATCGAATGGGGAGAGCTAGAAATCAAGGATGGAGATACCTTTGCAGAGCACCCAGTGTCGATCAAGGATTGGTAGGAGAGGACCCCATGTTTATATACCATCTCCTTGGTCCGTGTGTTTTCGTAGTGCAAGAATGTGCAGAAGAGTTCATAGGAGCGGGAGAGCTTGATGTGGGCTTAATATCCCATGTTTTTTGTGTAGTTTTTCTTTTTAAAGATAAAAAGATTAAAGGAGGTAATGATGTAGAGACCTAGTTTTTTCTTTATAATAATTTGAAATATTTTTATATATATTTACAAGCTAGACGCTGATAGGACAAGCTATTACAAGGCCCAGTTTTCCTAGAATTAATTTCAGAAAAATATTAAATATATTTTTTATTTTGAGAACATAATTTCTTAATGAAAATATGATAACTCCTAAAAAGAAGCTTGAATTAGAAATTTGGGACCATGATTGAGTCTGGAACGTGTTTTTTACTCTTGGAAAAACCAAAAATAGTTTGGCACGGGCCGTTCAGATATCTTTCCCGTTGGAGGTATGTTCAATGGACAAATGAATGAATGAATTTAATTTATTTATTTATTTAACCTAACTAAAATATCTATAATTATTATTACATGGTGAATTTATTAGGTTTATCCTCATAATCCTATGATCATAGAGAGCTTCTCCTTCCTTCTTATGTGGGAGAATCATATTGGATGACGATAAAACATCAGATTGGAGCAGATCAGGATGATGAAAACACTATGAATTCTTTAAATAATTCAAGAGTGTGTTCTTCAACGATGAATGATCCAATATAGAGTTAGGAATCTTAAATTTTTTGTTTACTCCCTTTTTAATAAATTCTTTGATCATTTAATCCCTTCTATTGATCTACACCAATTTTGGATCCTTAGCATACTTTTATGTATAGATTAAATTGGTTTTCCTATTTTTCTAACATGGTTTTACCCATTTTTGATTGTTTTCCAATAATTATTTTCCAATAATAGTTAAAAATTTATTCGTTTTCTTTTCTCCCACTTTTTCTTCACATTCTTCACCAGTAGGACCCTGCGTTCTAAGTTCGATGTTGTCGAGCGATACTAAGCCCGATCAGACCCCTGAAATCACAATGAATCTACAAACGAGGCATGGATAGATGAAATAAGGATATATCTGGGAATTTTCCTTGATTTAGAAGATATTTTTGAAAATCATATATCGACTAATCATTTATGGAAGAATTCAGAGAAAATACGGAATGAGGCGATGCATGTAGGAATTTGAGAATTGGGATTTTGGCCACCAAAGGGGCGGAGTCTTCCAACTGATGATATATACAATAATATTGGGCAAAGATAGGTCTGGAATAATAGTGGAAATTATATATTTGAGGTTTGGATAGTTGATTTTGATTTCTTAAAAATTCAAGAATACACTCTATGTACTGTGATGAACACACGAAATGTAGCCCCTTGGGTGTGGCTGCTAGGGTTTTTGGAATTCATAAGGATGAAAAAGCATGGATACATCCTACATGTCGCATTCCTCATCCCCAGGTGGATGAGCCACATGGAGGAACACATGAGAAGGACTCTGTGTGGGAGTACATGTCTAGGAACATGGTTATGTACCAAAGTACATGGACATGGGGTAAAGTACATGGAAACGAGTTGGATAAATGACCAATCACTTGGTGGGGACCCCGAGTGCCTGGGGAACACCATGTATTTCCCCTACGAACCATGTATAAATTCATGATTGATGAACCGTGTACCCCATGGGACATGTACATGTGAACGAACGGGACCACACGCTGGTTGATTCCCCTCACACGTTGTATACCCCTTTGCTTCTTTTGAGTAAATTTCAACAATTAATTTTTCCTTTTTATGAACTCAAATTTTGGCCCATGAGTAGCCTATCCTAAGTTTTTTTTCATGTAGAAGATGATGGTTCCCTCAATTGTGGTTTTTTGGGTATAATGTGTAATGTGATATTCTAGCGTTTGGTTAGGTGATTCTTGATGATGATTGTGGTCTAGTGGGATCACAAGAGGATTCCTATAGAGTGTAACCCCAATCAGCTTAGGTGCATGTCCTATAGAGATACTAACTGAGCAGGAACTCCTATCAGATAGGGTGCGGTCCCCCGACGACTATAGTGGAACCCCTTGTCACACTAGGGCATGGGTCATCAACCTATAGAGTGAACCCTTCATCATCTCAGGCATAGGTCCTCTACAACTACATACTGAGTAACCCCCCTATAGGATAGGTCATGGATCCTCAGTGACTAGAGTGGACCCCTATCACACCAGGGCACGAGTCCTCTACCTATAGAGTGGAACCCACCAACAGCATGGGTGTCACGAACCAGGCCGGGTCGCTATCCGACCCGGCGCCCGAACCGGTCCGCGGCAAGGCCCGAAGGGCGTTCCCGATCCCCACGGGCTGGCACAAGTGCCCGGGTATCAAAACTAGCACGTGGGAACGATTTACCCGAAATAACAAACAGAAAACCCCTGATGAGTTGACGAAAATAAAACCATGAACTGAACACCAAACATAACATTAACTAAAACCAACTTTAAAGGATTACAACATGAGCCAACATCCAAAAGAAAACAACAACAAAAGAAATTCAACTCAAACCCAAACCTCCAAGCAACAGGAGGAGTGCGTCATCCACACGTTACAAACGTTAACCTGCACGAGAAGGCCGCCAACGACAAACCACCATCCCTGAGCACGACGCACAACCTGGAATACACAAGAAACAAGAATCTACATACACCCAAGGGTGTATGTAGGGTGTGAGCTAAAAGCCCAGCAGGATGCCACCGAGAATAAGTTCCATGCCACAACATCAAAAAGACAATTTAATGTGTTTATTCAAAATTTTAATTTAAAAAAAAATCTTTTAAAGAAAAAATTTACAAACTAAATGCTAAAAGAAAAAAAACATTAAAAAGAACTCATTTAACAAACACGATTTGTAAAGGGGAAGAGAAATGTTCAATATGGGAACACACACACATGCTCACACACACACACACACACCCATGCTCACACACACACACACACACACACATACTCACACTCACACACACACACACTCTCACACGCACACACACACACACTCACACACACACACACACATACTCAAGTGGTCTTCCATATGCCGACGGAAGGCACCACGCCAAAGATGGTAGAGCACTACGGGTAAATCCCCTAAGGTTCATCTAGCTCAAGTGGGACCCTAGAACCTCGTGTCTCGGTGAAACATGGCTTAGAAGGCCACGACCCTCAGAAAACGTGGCTTAGAAGGCCACGACCCTCAGAACACGTGGCTTAGAAGGCCACGACCCTCAGATATCATGTTTAGTTAGTGTTGCAATCGTCAATCCAGCTAAGTGAAACAGGGACGACACCCATCCGGTTCACTAGCGCACTAGTTCTAGTCTGCCCACCTAGATACCCAGGGTTTTTCCCATGTGCTCAAACAAGTCTCACATTCACATAGTATATTTCTTCCTCATGTTGCATGCCAAACAAGATATTGCACACAAAAGTCACCATTTTCACACCCAAACAACATTTCGAAAACTCACACACACCAAAAATACCTTTCTAAAAATATATTTGTCGTTACCTAATCATTTCGCAAAAACCCCATTTGGAAACACTCAAACAAGAACATAAACAATTTCACACAACTTAGAAAGCATTATTTTTAATAACACAACAAGGGCTGACACAAATAGACACATCCAATTACAACAAGGGGGTCATTCAAAACACCTACTTAATAATTTGTCCTTAAAACTAGTTTCACACCAACTAAACATCACCTAGAACCCAAATCGAAAACATTGCACCAAAACAACACATATTTTTAGGTTCAAAGACCACTTTAAAATCAATTTCTCACACAATTATTCTAAAACCACATTTTCACCATATAGACAATTGATTAAACAACGTTGGACTTACCCCTATAAAAAAACATGATCATTTATAAAGAAAGTGAGATTACGCACACATGTCAAACAAATTTTAAAAACGCCTTTCGCACAACCTATTAAACCCAACAAATCATTTATACAACAACACGCATGTAGTCATCAAATGCACACTATTTCGGAAACCCAATTTTCATCAAACAAACACGCCAACACATTATAAACATAGATCACCCATGCAACTAATTCATAGAACAAATTAAATTAAACTAAATAAACAAATTAAATTATCTAAATGATGCAAAGGCATGGAACCACCTACCTCAAATAGGAATGGAAAAACGACATGGCGCAAAAACTCTCATTGCATAATGGTCGCACCAAACTGCACCGTCAAACAGGTCCTAAAACAGAAGATCGATATACAGGCTCAATAATGATGTTAACATAATAATAATAATAATAATAACAATAATAATAATAACATAAAGATCATAATAGTAATATCAATAACATAATAATAATAATAATAATAATAATAACATAATAATAATCATAGAAATCTTAATAATAATATTACACAATAATAATACAATAATATAATAAGAATAATAGCATAATCATAATAATATTAATAAAATAGTAACATAGTAATATTAACATGATAATAATAATACGAATAACGATAACATAGTAATAATGTAGTAATAGCAACAATAATAATATAATGATAATAATATTGTTATTGACATAATAATAATAACATAATTATAATTATATTAATGATATACTAATAATATTAACATATTAATAATAACAAAGCCATAATAATAATAATAATCACCTAATTATAATTTTATAATAAAATGTTAATAACATATTAAACATAATAGAATAATAGAATAAATTAAAATAAATAAAAAAAAGAAAACTAACCTGCGTGGCGGAGCAGAGGAAGGAGAAAGAAAAAGAAGAAGAAGAAGAGAAGAAGAAGAAGGAGAGAAGAAGAAGGAGAAGAGAAGGAGAAGGAGAAGAGAAGAAGAAGGAGGGGAGAAGAAGAAGAAGAGAAGAAGAAGAAGAAGAGAAGAAGGAGAAGAGGGGGTGCGGGTCTGGTGCGGATGCAGCAGGGCGCAGTAGGGGCAGAGGGGGGTGGCTGGTCCGACAGCAGGTCCGGCGTCTGCTGGGAGGGCTTGCTTCGACCAGGCCGGGAAAGGGGAGGCCGCCGGACAGGAGAACCGGGATGAAGAAGGTGGTTGGGGTTCGGCGAGAGGGGGTGATCGGGCGGCGTGCTGAGGTTATGTGGTGCGGGGTGTTGCCGGAGAGGAAGACGTAGCGGTGGCCGGGCTTCCGGAAAGGAGGAGGTTGCGTCGTGAGATGGGGTTGGAGGGAGGCTGCGGCATAAGAGAAGAAGGAGATGGGAGGGGGTGCCGTGACGGGGAGAAGGGGAATGGGAGGTGCGGCAGGTCGATCGGGAGGAAGGAGAGGAAGATGGAGCCGACGGCGGCCCTGCTACGGTGGGATGCTGCAGCGTGAGAGAAAGAGGAGAAAAAAACAAAAGGGGGAGGAAGCAGTAGGATGCGCCGCACAGGGAGAAGGAGAAAAAAGAAGAAGAAAGGTGGTCCGCTGAAACCCTACCCTAAAAAATTAAAAAAAAATAACAATAATAATAAACAAATAAAATAAAACTAAAACAAAAACAAAAATAAAATAAAACATCTAATAATAATGAAGATTGTAGTTATATTAATAATACTAAACATTACAATAATAAACTGAATAAAATGAAAATAATTAAAATAACTCTCAATTAAATTATTATCCAAGATAATAATAATAATAATAATTTCATTAATTAAACATCAACGAGGCGTCCGATGAACCGTGCGGGGCCGTGTGGTGACACAGGAGAGGCCACACAGCTTCGACTGCGCTGCGCCGGACGCAAACAAGGCCCAAACACAATGAACTCAAAAATATCATGTCAGGTTTGGACCCGAACTACCCGACGCAAAGAAATTTAATAAAATAAACAAATTTTTGAAATAGAGGGTGTGACAACTCTCCCCACCATAAAGCTTTCCGCCCCCGGAAAGACACAGCTGAGGCTGAACCCCCAAGAAGAAACTGATACCCCACTATGGTTAAAAGCGGATCTCCACAAACAACAAGCAACATGAGGCAATTGCATTGTGCTCAGAGGAAGTGACTCAAACGAAAACCTCAAGAAATGCGTAAAAGGACTTTCCGATATGTGTCGCCCGCCCCAAAGAGCTAGTATGCCTCCAGTTTATTGTTTTATAAGACGAACTCTTGATCCCACAGAAACCAACCTTACAAACCAAAACACCTTGAGAACTATTAAACGGAAACCACACCACTTGGCTAAAAAAAACAAGTAAGGTCAAACAACGTCCACGGAACATTCTTATCACTTATCACTAAACCATCTTTGAAAACAGGAGCTACAGATCAACATGGGGAGGCTCGAGGGGCTCCCTACCATTAGGAAGTCACCGATGCTCGAAACGAGACTGGAAAACCGACAGGGGGAGGTTCGAGCGGACTCCCCGCCATTAAACAAAAGTCCAACACTGATTCATCCTAGAGACATTCGTGCGAGACCCAATGTGGGTCTCCCCACCATTAAGAACCTATCAACGCCCATGGCGAGACTGGAAAACCAATATGGGGAGGTCTGGGCGTCTCCCCACCATTAAGGAAAAGCCAACGCTTATTTTTTTTCTAGAGACCTTTGTGCGAGACCCATCGTGGGTCTCGCCGCCACTAAAACTGATAGAGGATATTGAACATTGAAAAATCCTCAATGGTGACCAAACACCCCACCACAAGGGGCGGGGAGGGAGGGGCCCGACCACCAGGCGTCAAAACCACGGCCGGCCACAAATCAACATTTCAAAATTTCCTGGATGAACACCATTCAAGTTTGAGACTGAGTTACCCAACAGACTCTCATAAGGACCACTAAAGCGATTGCATCTAGTGGAACGCAACCCCCAAGACTTTAAGGCACGAGACGAACACACCTCCACGTAGACACGAAAACCATACGCAACCAGACAGTTCGTTCGGAGCAGAACAACCATAGAAAACAATTTAAGCTGCTTTCACTTTCAACACTGATAACAGAAATAAAGTTGGGGTCCCATCCACTCCTGGGGTTCCTGACCACGCGCCAGCTTCACTCTGAGGCCTATGGCTGGAGCCCTGATGTGTGAAGCATCCCCTGCCTCGCAGTCAGGTATTGAGAACTTCCGTGCGAAGATTCTCTTTTTGGTGTCACACGCAACCTCACTGCAATTGAGACGACACCAGCAACACAACACATTGCAGCATCTGACTGATCATACGCGGAACCTTCGCCAACACCAGAGTTGAAATGGTGCCTGAGAATCACCCTTTGTCACACTAAATGAGGACACGACACCACCAATCGTCACCTGAGCATGACTGTTGCTATTGAGAGGAAATTTATGCTGAGAAAGACCTCAAACCGTGTCTTAAACAACACGTGATTCCTGCGAACGACCATAGCAGCCTCATACGACTGGGTCTGCCAAACTAGTAACCTAACACGAACCTTTCCTTAAATGAACAAACTAAAGACCAGAGGTCATTTAGAATGATAGACTACACCAAAAACTTAGGGTTTCTTTCAAGCAACCGCTGGCTATCAAAGGGACCTCACGCTGCAAGATGTCACCGAACATGACCCTTGCAGTCGATGCAAATACTACAAAGCCCTTCAGGACACTGGTCAACATCGATAATTCTGAACCACCTTCAAATTTCCCCACTGGAATTTCTTCCACCACTTCCAAGGGGACCCTTAAACACAATGATGGCAACTTTATACACGATGAGTAAGACAACTCAAAAAGACCAAAACTCCCTTCAGCTCCCCTCGCATCTGTCATTTCGCGGCGAGAGGATCCACTTCACTGAAGTAAAAAGTAATAGACATAGCATTGTCAGTAAAAAGGAAGAGTCCTTACTTTAGTCAACTGGAGGGTCGGCCAATGGCGAACCATCTGTGGTCGCACGTCAATTGCACATTAACTCTTTATTGGGGGTGTACACTAGCCAAGAAAGAAAAGCATGGACCTGACCGAACTGGTCCAATGGTCAAAACATACCTCAAGCGAAAACCAAACGTGCAGGGGAAACCACTGCAAGGGCTCCCCGATGTACTCTTCAAAGGAATTTACTAACCACACGCTTGCATACCAACTTACAAATAAGAACTCAAACTCGGGACACAAACCATTCAGAAAGAATACTCAGCTCAAAACGCCACACATCCAACATCTCAAAAACACAAGGACACGCCACACAAACACCATTTACTAAAACACCAAACTTTTCCTTTAACAAAACGTTTTAAAAATAAGCAAAGCCAGTGGGTTGCACAAACACCATTGGTGTCCCATGGGCCTCGCACATGCATGTTCTTGTGCCGCACTGGCACCCACCTCATATCCATCCAAGCACTCATCCGCTCGTGCCATTAACCATTTTTTCCCATATACACTCATGCATGTGGTTTCCCACGAGAACACCAAGGGTCAAAAACAAACCATTCCATTTTTTTTCAAAACCAAAACATCCAACCCACACCTTTCAAACCTCATACCTCATTTTCTTTTTAAAGCTCTTCATTTAAAAATCATTTTTTTTCAAGTCAAAAAATTTTTTTACTTAAAAACCAAATTCTCACGAACCCAAACCTAAAGAGACGAGAAATGACGCAAGAGAAAACTTGTGTCAGAGGGTGACTGGAACGTATGGTTGGCGGCCATACGCCAGTCATGCCACAGCCACAGAGGGTATTCTAGGACAGCGTCCCCGGCTCCACATGGCTTGCCAGACCCTGCGAGCTCACTAGGACACTGACCTTACCCTTTTTTTTCATTTCTCATGGACAAGATTAACCGCAATGACCAAAAACACAGACAAACCTCAACACACTTTGGTAACTAGAGTCCCGCCACGAGGTGTGCTGGCCAGGCACCTTACTCGCAGCCAGGACATCGAGTCCCGACAACCTTAACTCAAGTATACTGTGACTCTATCCTAAAAGAAAACGATCCAAGAGAGAAAACCTTGCCCTCTGATACCATTTTGTCACGAACCAGGCCGGGTCGCTATCCGACCCGGCGCCCGACCCGGTCCGCGGCAAGGCCCAAAGGGCGTTCCCAATCCCCATGGGCTGGCACAAGTGCCCGCGTATCAAAACTAGGACGTGGGAACGATTTACCCAAAATAACAAACTGAAAACCCCTGATAAGTTGAAGAAAATAAAACCATGAACTGAACACCAAACATAACATTAACTAAAACCAACTTTAAAGGATTACAACATGAGCCAACATCCAAAAGAAAACAACAACAAAAGAAATTCAACTCAAACCCAAACCTCCAAGCAACAGGAGGAGTGCGTCATCCACACGTTACAAACGTTAACCTGCACGAGAAGGCCGCCAACGACCAACCACCATCACTGAGCACGACGCACAACCTGGAATACACAAGAAACAAGAATCTACATACACCCAAGGGTGTATGTAGGGTGTGAGCTAAAAGCCCAGCAGGATGCCACCGAGAATAAGTTCCATGCCACAACATCAAAAAGACAATTTAATGTGTTTATTCAAAATTTTAATTTTAAAAAAAAGCTTTTAAAGAAAACATTTACAAACTAAATGCTAAAAGAAAAAAAAACATTAAAAAGAACTCATTTAACAAACACGATTTGTAAAGGGGAAGAGAAATGTTCAATATGGGAACACACACACATGCTCACACACACACACACACACCCATGCTCACACACACACACACACACATACTCACACACACACACACATACTCTCACACGCACAGACACACAAACTCACACACACACACACACACATACTCAAGTGGTCTTCCATATGCCGACGGAAGGCACCCCGCCAAAGATGGTAGAGCACTACGGGTAAATCCCCTAAGGTTCATCTAGCTCAAGTGGGACCCTAAGAACCTCGTGTCTCGGTGAAACGTGGCTTAGAAGGCCACGACCCTCAGAAAACGTGGCTTAGAAGGCCACGGCCCTCAGAACACGTGGCTTAGAAGGCCACGACCCTCAGATATCATGTTTAGTTAGTGTTGCAATCGTCAATCCAGCTAAGTGAAACAGGGATGACACCCATCCGGTTCACTAGCGCACTAGTTCTAGTCTACCCACCTAGATACCCAGGGTTTTTCCCATGTGCTCAAACAAGTCTCACATTCACATAGTATATTTCTTCCTCATGTTGCAGGACAAACAAGATATTGCACACAAAAGTCACCATTTTCACACCCAAACAACATTTCGAAAACTCACACACACCAAAAATACCTTTCTAAAAATATATTTGTCGTTACCTAATCATTTCGCAAAAACCCCATTTGAAAACACTCAAAAAAGAACATAAACAATTTCACACAACTTAGAAAGCATTATTTTTAATAACACAACAAGGGCTGACACAAATAGACGCATCCAATTACAACAAGGGGGTCGTTCAAAACACCTACTTAATAATTTGTCCTTAAAACTAGTTTCACACCAACTAAACATCACCTAGAACCCAAATTGAAAACATTGCACCAAAACAACACATATTTTTAGGTTCAAAGACCACTTTAAAATCAATTTCGCACACAATTATTCTAAAACCACATTTGCACCATATAGACAATTGATTAAACAACGTTGGACTTACCCCAATAAAAAAAAACATGATCATTTATAAAGAAAGTGAGATTACGCACACATGTCAAACAAATTTTAAAAACGCCTTTCGCACAACCTATTAAACCCAACAAATCATTTATACAACAACACGCATGTAGTCATCAAATGAATACTATTTCGGAAACCCAATTTTCATCAAACAAACACGCCAACACATTATAAACATAGATCACCCATGCAACTAATTCATAGAACAAATTAAATTAAACTAAATAAACAAATTAAATTATCTAAATGATGCAAAGGCATGGAACCACCTACCTCAAATAGGAATGGGAAAACGACATGGCGCAAAAACTCTCATTGTGTAATGGTCGCACCACACTGCACCGTCAAACAGGTCCTAAAACAGAAGATCGATATACAGGCTCAATAATGATGTTAACATAATAATAATAATAATAATAACAATAATAATAATAACATAAAGATCATAATAGTAATATCAATAACATAATAATAATAATAATAATAATAACATAATAATAATCATAGAAATCTTAATAATAATATTACACAATAATAATACAATAATATAATAAGAATAATAGCATAATCATAATAATATTAATAAAATAGTAACACAGTAATATTAACATGATAATAATAATACGAATAACGATAACATAGTAATAATGTAGTAATAGCAACAATAATAATATAATGATAATAATATTTTTATTGACATAATAATAATAATATAATTATAATTATATTAATGATATACTAATAATATTAACATATTAATAATAACAAAGCCATAATAATAATAATAATCACCTAATTATAATTTTATAATAAAATGTTAATAACATATTAAACATAATAGAATAATAGAATAAATTAAAATAAATAAAAAAAAGAAAACTAACCTGCGTGGCGGAGCAGAGGAAGGAGAAAGAAAAAGAAGAAGAAGAAGAGAAGAAGAAGAAGGAGAGAAGAAGAAGGAGAAGATAAGGAGAAGGAGAAGAGAAGGAGAAGGAGGAGAGAAGTAGAAGAAGAGAAGAAGAAGAAGAAGAGAAGAAGGAGAAGAGGGGGTGCGGGTCTGGTGCGGATGCAGTAGGGCGCAGCAGGGGCGGAGGGGGGTGGATTGTCCGACAGCGGGTCCAGCGTCTGCTGGGAGGGCTTGCTTCGACCAGGCCGGGAAAGGGGAGGCCGCCGGACAGGAGAACCGGGATGAAGAAGGTGGTTGGGGTTCGGTGAGAGGGGGTGATCGGGCGGCGTGCTGAGGTTATGTGGTACGGGGTGTTGCCGGAGAGGAAGACGTAGCGGTGGCCAGGCTTCCGGAAAAGAGGAGGTTGCGTCGTGAGATGGGGTAGGAGGGAGGCTGCGGCATAAGAGAAGAAGGAGATGGGAGGGGGTGCCGCGACGGGGAGAAGGGGAATGGGAGGTGCGGCAGGCCGATCGGGAGGAAGGAGAGGAAGATGGAGCCGACGACGGCCCTGCTACGGTGGGATGCTGCAGCGTGAGAGAAAGAAGAGAAAAAAAAAACAAAAGGGGGAGGAAGCAGCAGGATGCACCACACAGGGAGAAGGAGAAAAAAAGAAGAAGAAAGGGGGTCTGCTGAAACCCTACCCTAAACAATTAAAAAAATAACAATAATAATAAACAAATAAAATAAAACTAAAACAAAAACAAAAATAGAATAAAACATCTAATAATAATGAAGATTGTAGTTATATTAATAATACTAAACATTACAATAATAAACTGAATAAAATTAAAATAATTAAAATAACTCTCAATTAAATTATTATCCAAGATAATAATAATAATAATAATAATAATAATTTCATTAATTAAACATCAACAAGGCGTGCGGTGAACCGTGCGGGGCCGTGTGGTGACCCAGGAGAGGCCACACAGCTTCGACTGCGCTGCGCCGGACGCAAACAAGGCCCAAACACAACGAACTCAAAAATATCATGTCAGGTTTGGACCCGAACTACCCGACCCAAAGAAATTTAATAAAATAAATAAATTTTTGAAATAGAGGGTGTGACAATGGGTTTTCGTCCTCTACAACTACTTACTCAATGGAACCCCCTATTAGATAGGGCATAGGTCCTCGATGACCATAGTGGAACCCCCTATCACAACAGGTTGCGGTTCCTTGACCTTTAGAGTGGAACCCCCCCATCATCATGGTCATGGTCATCTACCTACCAAGTGTAACCCCCTATCATATTGGGTGTGGGTACTTGTGACACTAGAGTGGAACCCTCCATCAACATTGGGCACAGGTCCTGTACAGATATTTACAGAGTGGAACCCCCTGACGTACTAGGGTGTGGGTCATCTACATAGAGATTATGTCCGCTCGACTATGTGTAATAGAAATGAAGTGTGGGCCTTCACATAGTTACTTATGGGAAGACATGTGATTTGTTGGGAATCACTGATGTACTTTTTGAACTATTGGTGACCCTTCTTCTCAGATTGATCTATGAGGTAGAGATCCCCTTAATCTCTTGTTTAGTCTTCTTTGACTATGTGTGTGTGTATATTTACCTTCTGTATCCATAAATTTGTATTGGATTACTCTCTTTACATAAGATACAAAGATTCATGGGGTATTCCACGTGCATTCTATGTCTATCTTATCGTGGTTGGATTATTTTACTCTCCTACTGTTTTTGGAAAAGACTCAACGTGCAGTTTATCTACACACCGTTTTGAGCGCCTTATATATTGACGAGGTTACTTCCACTCTTGGTTTGGGTTGAGATATTATATTTCAATGTATCCTGATTTCTATTTTTTATCTATAGTTTTTTATTCCTATTATTCCTCTTACTACTCCCCCTTTAGATTTTTGGAAATCCTACTAGTTATGTATATACTCACCATTACATAGGCTTTGTTCGTATGCGTTGTTTCTTATGCAGACAATAGACATGTTAGTAGTGACTTCAAGGGAGAATAGGGATAAATGTACATTGGACCAAAAATAGTGGTCATAGCTTGAAGATAATGAGTTGGTATCTCTCATCATTTACATTCCATTTTTTTCAAGTTGGGACATATTTCTGGTTGGGTGTGTATTTTTTCACCTTTAATTTTCAGTTTACACTATCGTACTCTTGTAGTTTTTAGAGGTTTTACCTGATTTATTATTTCCATAGTATTTTTCATCATTTAATATTATTGGATCTTCACTTCAACATTGAGATGGATGTGTATTGGCATACAAGTTCTTAGGAAAAGGCCTCCCTATTTTAGTTATTCCTTCAGTGTTGGTCATCGTCCCCTAGCCTATGGAGGCGGTCTTAAGGAAGTTGTTCCTCAAGCCACAACTTGGGTCGGGTCATGACATTCAATTACATTACATTTTCTAACAAATCTAACTTCTGATTAAGTTTTTTATTCTTAATAATCTAATAATTCCTACAAAACAGACATTTTTTATCTTTATCCCCCTATTCATTTTTTTCACAAAATATGTTCTAGGTGACACCCCAAAACCCACACCTATAACACGACCATACTATTATGTCCACATAAAATCCAATGATACCAGCTATTCATTGGGTACTACTAATAATTAATCTTATGAATAAGTAAGATAAAAAATATAGGGAATTAATTAATCATTATTATGCAATACAGTTTTAAAGAAAATAGAATTTTTATTATGTCATAATTACACATGTTTCCCACACTTTTTCTATGTTCTCATCTATTAGTATCCCTTATTTATTTACACATGTATCCTTCCATAACATGTGATGTAGGATGCAAGTGGATTTGGATTTTGATTCATCAATATTCATACAAACAAATGAACATAATTATGTTGTTATTTTATATCACATATAAGTATTATTGTATATTGAAAATATGTTCCAATTTTTTTCAAGTGAAGCATACCCCATCTTTGAATTATGGTAGGGGTGTGCTGGTTTTGATTCCCATTGCTTATTTTCCACACTCAATTTTTTAAAATAAATTAACAATTCCTAATCAAGGTGATTAATAAATGTGATGTCTAGAAATGTATCACTAATCACAATGTACTTGAAAAGTTTCATCCCCATGATATCCACTAAATTCATAACACACTTGTTGGTTTATTGTGTGTTCATACATTTTTTTAGGTGCAGGTTTATTTTCCCTTCAACATATTTGATATGAAATTTTTTAAGAATTGTGTGAAAGCATGTGTTATCCTTTATAGAGAGAATTAATAGAAATTTAAAATGGGGTTCATCTACTATAAATTCAATATAAAATGGATAATAAATAGTAAGTCAATGTTTCATTATTTTGTTTTTAGAAAAATAAAAAAAGTATATCATAATGTTACACTAATATCTTCCCAAATCAGTGTCTTTAATGGGGGTACAACATTGTGCCACAAAATTGCATCAATCTGAATGCACATGGGAGTGGTGAGCCAAATGTAACTACTAGACACGGCCTTATTGGGCTTAACAATATAGGCACATGCATTCCATCCAACCTCAAATTTTATTCCTTTGTTTATTACCTTAATAATTTTTTATAACACCATCATGATACGAGGATACTTTTTTTACACTATTTTTTCACTATCTACCATTTCTTCAGCTTGAAAATTGCTAATATTTATTCCTCTAGATTGGTAGAATTTGCATGTGTAGAAGGTTGTTGTTCCTCTACATTGGGAGCACCAAAATTTTAACAAAATTGTTTTTCCTCATGATTGGGAGGATCGACATTTATAGAAGTCATTATCTACAAAAGTGGTTGAACATTTAATTTAGATTATGTAAAATGCGGTTGTGAAGAGATAATAATATGAGGTAAAAAAATGAATATTACGAAAAATGATAAACTGATTATTGAACTCTTTTTAAACAGTTTAATGGATTTAACGCCTCTATTGAGTATTTAAATCCCTTTATTGTGTCCTTATCTGGCATACATGACCTCCTCTACATTTGGACCACTGCAAAATGATTATGATGTCCTAAGGAAAGGTTTATCCTCATTTGAATTGACATCTAACCCTTTAGTAGTTTTGGTCGATAATAGAAAAATTGACCACTTTCTATTTTCGGGATCTAAAATATAAAATACTTTTACTTCCTATGATTCCCTTATAAATAGTTCATCCTGTTACACTTCCTTATTGAAATATAATTTCTTGAATCCAAATTTATCTTTTTTAATAGCACTCATATTATCAACCAGATTCCATTGAAAAAATAGTTCTTTTAATATTATGTAATAAAAATCAAATATTTTTTTGATGATTCCAAAGTATGAAATATTCACATAAATTTTATTTCCTTCCTTGGTAGCAGATACATGCATCGCTCTAGCCACAAGTGCAACTCCACTATTTTACATGGTACTAGGTTAATCATGTTCATTTATATAGAACATTTAAGCATTAATTATATGTCCATTATAAGATAATTCATGCACACTTCATCCTCTATCTAGCCATTGATGTCATTCCAAAAATGAATATGGGGTTTTAGAGGTCCATATAAAAATATGGTCTCAAAACCATCCTATAAATTGTTGGTTATGTGTATTTTATGTCCAACCTTCAGACCATAAGGAATTCAAATGCCAAATAATTTATTTATGGATTTCATCATTTGAGAAAACCTCTAAAATGTTATGAAAAAAATAAAGGTGTTCCTGCTCCCGATCTGTAATAGTGATTGTGATGACATATTTTCAAAAAATTCTTTTACCCAAACCCCACCTAGAGTGGAGATATTTTCACAGACCAGTGATTTCCACACTAGACTATTATTCGTTATAGAATTAAACAGCTTCCTCAACAATATATCACTCTATAGTAAAAATTTCTAGTAGAATTTTATTTTTGACAAACCCTTTCAAAATCTTCTTATACCATTCAATGGGGTACATACATATATAATGTACATGAACACATAGTCAAATATCTCTTACCAAGTGATCCATCAATCAAACCATCAAATCAAATAATTCTTGTGGGAAAAACATCTCCAATTCACATAATATGATAGTAATTTCATTTTCCATAGTCGGCAATTTCATTGGATATACAACTTTATTTCATATAGCTTTTAAAAAATAAGCATAGATTGGTTAATGTAAGACAAACATTCTTGGAAAAAATAAAACATAAAGATGAATTATTTAGACCTTACATCAAAAATTGAAATTCATATTATTTCATAACCTTTAAATTTAAATCAATTATTGGCATGATATTCTTGATATTTGAAAAATACACCTATGGAACATTTACATCATTCAAGAAGTTGAAAAACTGATATCTCTCCTATCTGGAAAGAGTGTAAGTAGTTGGAGGAAGAATAGTGTGTTTTTAACCCTTCACTAGAGCCAAATCTTCATGTATTCCCATGTCAGTCATGTCCAACCTAAACTTAATTTCATCTTTATTTTTTATGGGTGAAACTAGTAATTTTCCAATGACACTATAACCGACATTTTTTCCACATGCTTGACATCAAGAAATATCCTGATGTACAAACAATTCAAGTTTGGTAATTCAAAATAACTAATCTATTTTTCCAACTACCTTTCATTAAGCTACTTGAAAGAGGTTTACCTAAATCAGTGTCTATATATTTTACTTTCTCAAATAGTTGATCACCTTTTATTGGATATGGTGTAGTTTGTTCTTATAAACTCCCATCGAATAATGTCATCTATGATTGTTACTTATATCATCAGGGTATAAATCTGTGATATCCAAGAATCAAAGGCTTCAATGAACATTTCAGCCTAATTGACTATGTATCTTGTTAAAAAATGGGACACCCTTTAGTCTCTCTAATGAAATATCTTGAAAAAATTCCATAATAAGGAAAGTATTTTATCATCCTATAAAACATGGCTCTCAATGTGAAATCTTTATATCTATACTAATCATAAAACATAATACCTGAATCCCATTATAGTTTCAAATATTCGTTTAGTGGATCCAAATAAACATCAATATCATTACTTGATTATTTTGGTCATGATATAAGAAGAGATAAAATAATGTATTTTCATTTCATGAATGACCATGTTGTAAAGTTATAATTTAGAAACATAGTCAGCCATGTACTATGAGTGTTTCTTGGAAAACCAAAATAATTCACACCATCTATAGATAGCACAAGATGAATGATTATCCGCTCATTTCCAAATTCAGGATACTTGTGATCCAATATCTTCCATTAATGTCAGTATTCTAGGTGAAATAGTTTCCCATATTTATTTCTTGTATTTATTTTCCGCATGAATTATCTTTAAGTCTCCTCACTTTCATATTGGTTCCTAAACCTTGGAATTATTTGGAAGTACCCTACAAAATTCATAGGGCCTGATTCATCATTCTTGTATCAAGAAGAAGCACACTTTGGGATATTTTTATGTGAATTTTGTCCTTAAAAATCAATATAATGTCATTTGGAAAGACATGTATTATTTTAGAGATCATACCCATTGAACATATAATGATTTTAGCATTATATGTTCATTATGTAAGCTCATTATCTTCTGGGATCAAATCATTTAAGAGAGCAAGTTGTTCAGTAAAACTGGTGTAACTTCATCTGTTTCTAGATTTTAGATTATATAGCTTTAGTATGGCTGAAAATGCTGTATATTTAGTACAACCATCATACAATGAAATCATTACACACCTCTTTAACTACTCATACAATTTTCAACAATCAAGAAGTTCATCTTCAACTATCAATGATATTTTCTCAATACGTTCTTCATCATCGTTCAAACCTGTAATCATATCCATGATAAATCCATCATTATTGTATACAATTCTAATCATATCAGTTCATCCATAAAATGCAATCTTATCCCAGTCAATAGATGCATTCAGTTTTTACCAATTTTTAGTCCAAAATTTATAACTTTGATCTATTCCGTGATAGGTCAAGAGTTCTTCGAACTCCTCTAGACTAAATAGTCTTGAATAACAACTGTATAAATATAGACAATGAATTTAAGAAGGGTCATATTCATGATCTTTTGAAAACATGATGAACTCTTTCCCCCATCATCATACTCTTTTATCATATGATTGGCATGCATCCATGATTTATTCATATCCATCCTATTTGATTTGATAATAATAATATTTAACAAAATAAATAAAGCTTAAAAACAAATTCGTAGAAGAAGTTCATCTTATGATTAAAATATTTTTGTAATGTAAGATTATTAATGGTTGTAATTTTAAAGACATAAATTGGTTTATTAATCATCATTATTTTACTAATGTGGGTTATCATTAATATTTTCTGTATTATATGAACCTAAACTACCATCTCTTACACTAATTTGGGTCCCAAGAGAAACCGCTCCACTATCAGAACCCAACGTAGAGGTGATCAATATATGAACTTTAAAAAAAGATGTTTGAGGGGGAGAAACGGATCATAAGTGATCTCATATATTGATTTTATAATATCATTAAATTTTCAAGACAACAAAATTATAAAAACATTAAACTAATACAAATATATTAATACAAATTTTAAAATTTGAAAAATTGTTTAAACAAAAGGGATTTCAAATATTCATTAAAATAATTTACATAATCCAAATATTTATTTACATGAAAAATATAAATTTATAATTATTTTTAACAATATATTATAAATTATAAAACACTAAAATTAAATGGAAGATTTTTAATAAATATATTTATAAAAATTTAAAAATTTTAATATATATATATATATATATTATTTATAATTATAGATGTCTAAATTGTATTGATTTTATAAAAAAACTATTAATTAATAATTAGAATCTAATAATATTATTTTTAATATTAATTAATATTTATTTTTTAAAGTATAACATTATTATATTAATCTATAATTATGTTCATAAATAATTATATGTATACATAAAAAATATTTAAAATATACATTACTTTATGAATATTAATTAATAATTTAAGTATTATTATAATATATATTATTTTTAAAAATTAAATTACCAATACTGTCAATATAAGTTCAATTTATAAATTCATGTAAATATTTATTGTTTCATTTTTGTTAATTACTTATTTATATATAAGCTAATCTTTGTTAGAATATAGATTTGTGTGTGTGTGTGTCTAAAGAAACCAATGACAGGTGTGTGTGTGTGATAAATGAATTCAACATGTATGTATATATATATGTATGTATGTATGTATCCAATTATATACAATTATTGTAATATTAATTTTATTTTAATTTCAATATAAATTAAACTAAAATAAATTACTAATATCTAAAAATTCATATTTTAATTAATATCATTACATAAATATTAGTAATTAGTAATTATATATTAATATATATGATATTAGTTGTATTATACATAAATTTTTTTAACATATATGTGTGTGTGTGTGTGAAGAACTGAAGGACATAGATGTCTATGTTTGTAATAAGTGAAATCAACATATACATGTCTATAATATAAATTTAATTCTAATTTATATATAGAATAAACTAAAATTAATTTCCAATATATAAAAAATATTATATTAATTAAATTTATTTTTTTAGGATCCACATGGGATTCAAATAAAAGATACCATAAGTGGGGGTGTATTAAGTTATTAAACTTTTCCAACATAAACACTTTTTCCTTAAACTCTCACTACCCAATATGATCTAAAGTTCATTATTAGTACCATTGAGTTATTTTTTAGATGATGATGATTTTATAGTTAATCATATATAGTATTTATCCATTTTAATAGACAATTAAATGGTATTTAACCCAAACACACCAATTATTTTAGGCAAAATATAATCAAGGAGGAAAACATAATAAAATGATTTTTGTTTTGTTCACCCGCACTAGGATAATTCAAAGACCATATAATTAGAAATGTGATTATCCACCAAAATTCACTAACATAATATATATATATATATTAAAAAAATTACCATAGCAGATTTTCCCAGCAATATTGTAGGAGGGGGAAATTTTGGGTGACTTGAAATTGTCAGAGGTGAAATGTCACGTATGAAAAGTGTCAATAACCAAAATTTTCACACTCCTTACAAATGAGTGTGGGAAGTGTAATGATGATCAAATCCTTTCGTAAAAAATTTTAAACATCCAAAAAAACTAAAAATGTTAAAACATTTGATATTGAATATCAATGGGTTTGAGAGAGACTGAGGGAGAGTGCATGGTGGTGAGAGAGAGTGGAAGCGTGTGCGACAGTAAGGAGGGAGAGTGGAAGTGACACTGACAAGGAGGGAGAGAAGTGGTGATAGAGTTTGGGAGGGAGAGAGGTGGTTCTCATGGGAGGGAGATTAGTGAGAGAGGGAGGGAGATAATGGGATAGAGAGAGGTGACAGAGCATAGTGGATGGGAGGGAGAGCTTAAAAGAGAGATAGTAGTGGTGAGGTTTAACTTCCAAAATTTCTTGAAGGAATGACACAATCGTGGTCAGTTAGGGTTAATGTTATAAAACAGAGTAAGGTTTTTATTAATGCTTCCAAAAAAGTGATGACAAATAGGGATTTTATACATGCTTCCAAAAAAACTACTGATAAATAGGGCTTTTAACAATTCTAAGATAAAAAACATTGATACAATCTATCTTTATCAATAATAGAAAAGTAGTGATAAATATTTTATAATATAGTTAATATAATTAAAAAAATAAATTCCTATAATTATAAATAAATATAACTATATATAATTTTAGAATTAGAGATGGGCACAATTTAGGAGCTTATCTTTCTATCACCTCATGGAGTCTGGATCTAAATTACGATGGTCTTGGATGAGGAATGATATTTTGATCCGAAGGATGTGTTTTTATATAATCCAAATAAGAAAAAAGATGAAATTTCTTTGAATTGGGAGGATCCAATTTTTGGAAACCCTGATTTGAAAGTCACTCACCTAAGAGAGGAAGCCAAAAACCTAACTGGGAAATCTAAGAAGGGCTAATTCTTCTCTAATATTTACAATTATTCAATAAAGTTTACTAAAAATGGAACCCTAACCTTCATAGAGGCTAACCATATGATTGTGAAATATCAAATAAGGGCATCTCAACACTTGATCAATGCTCAAGTTATGTTGTTTGTTATTAACAGACGTGGAATATTTAGGGGCTTTATAGTCATCTGTCTCAAATCTAGGGTTTTGAATATTGGAGCTTGACCTCTATAGGTAAGTTATTTTTTCATATCATTTTACCTTTATAAAATCATTAATCCATGTAATGGGGGTGTGTAATTGTGTCTCTCAAGCCTAGAACTCTTAGGCTTCGTGACTGGGATCCATTCTTAAACCCCTAAAAGATCAAGAACATAATTTCTTAATTCTAGTTCTGGATAAAGGGTCTAACCTGGTTCTTATGTTACTAAAATATCCTTTGGGAAATTACCTCAATTCTGGGAATCTTCATCACGTTTGACAAAGAGACTGGGAAAGAATGTTTTGGTCACTTTTACGGGTACTCGTTGAGGTTGATATTCATGCTCAAATTACTAAAATGGTTATTTTAGTGGCTGGTGAGTTTATAATTGAAATATTAATTGCTCTGTAAGAGCTTATTGAATGTTTCTCTAGGTGTGAAAAAATTGGTCATATTGTTGGAAATTATCATAGGAATGTAAATTTCACAAATTTTAAGAAGATGGGTCTCTTGATTGACCATTGTGAATTCAAGAAACCACCCCATCTAGTAGACAATTCATTAAATAATGGGAAACCAAACTTAGGATCCATGGATTCTAGGAGTGCACCTGTTGGAACTGGTCCGGACCCTGGGGATCTTAGTGTTAGGATAAACCTTCCTTTGCTTCAATTATAGCTGCTGGTTTGTCAAATCTTGTGGCATCCCATATTCACCATAGTCCTATATAAGGTGTCAATACAAGTATTGTTGTGTACAAAGGTGGGTTCTCTCCATCGTCAGGGGTTATTATCCCTTTGATGACCAGAGTGTGGGTTTGAGTCTTACTGCAGATCATGGAATGTTGAATTTTGGACTGAATCCTCTTCAGGAGGCCCATGATGGATCTTGAGTAGGTATTGTTGATAAGGAAGTGAGGTAGTTTGTAGGGAACATGTTGCAGCCTAATGGATACTTAATTTTAAAGCATATGTCTAATGTTAGTGGAGAAACCAAATGCAATAAAGTCCTGATTCCTATTATAGGTGGTGATGAATAGAACCTGTATGTTTTTTACCCTTCAAAGTTGGTTCCACATGTAGTTGTCTCAAATTTTGGGTAGTCCTCTAATGATGATACAAATGCATCTGATTTTTTAGAAGATTACTACATTCATGATGGTGGAAATAATAGGAAAAGGGATCTATGGGGGTGATCTCTTCTCTACAAATAAAAAACACAAAAGGGGGTGGGAGCATGTCCAATTCTTTTTAGTAATTGTTGGAATCATTTCAGACTAATGAGACTGTGAATACAGGTGAAAGGAAATGGGTGCAATCAGGTGAATTTGTGGGTGCATCCAGAATGGAAGCCCTTGACCCCCCCATTTGTGAAGGAGTTCCTTGATCCATGAAAAAATGAAGGTTGATAATATAATTACCAATCCCTCAAGTTGGAGTGCTAACGGTTTTGAGAATTTGGAGTTGTCTTATCTACCCAATTTTATCGACCTAATGAAAAATTTGTATGTATCTTTTGAAAAGGCCACATATGAGGAATGTGATATTTTATAGGTAGAAAACTCTAGTATCATACCTCCATAAGACTAGGAAGGTGAAAGGACAACTGAAGACCTCGGTAAAGAAGTGACAAAATCGATTTTTTTTTTCAAAACATGAAGTCGTTTTTTATATGATAGATCCAGATGTATTTAGTTTCAGTGTCTATTTAATAGTTCGGAAGTTGTTATCGATAAACATGGAAGATGGATTGTGATCCAATCCAGATATGGACTTTAGGGATCTATCTTTTAAATTTAGGATTCTCTCCACTCTGAACGACTTCTCTTAATTTTTAACAGATAAAGAATATGAGGCCCCACAAAGGTCCAAGACATGGTATAATGGTCAACATCAAAGGGAAAGGGAAGATATAAGAGGAATTTAGGAACTAGAGATACTTGTTGGGATTGAAATAATATTTTAGGGTTCTTTACTTATGATGTCACTAGTATAAATCTAGCCTTTAACAACACTATTAAAAGGGATTTATCAGTGCTATAGAAGAGCTGATAATTCGAGCAATATAGAAGGGTTGGCTTTAACAGTGCTCTTAAAAAGCATTGATAAAGGCCCCCTTTAACAACATTAAAAAAATTCATATAAAGTGGGCCTTTATCACCATCTTTTATTAGCATTGATAAAGGAGGAATTTATCAGGACATTTTTTAGCAGTGTTAAAGGAGGCCTTTAATAGTGATAAAAAATCGCTCATAAAGGCCCCACTAATAAATGAGGATAATTTTGTTGTTTTAACCCGATGCACCATTTATTAGTTCCCCCCCAGCCACTTTATCAGTGCATATGGGTTCTCCCTCCCCCCATTTATCATCTATTTAGATAATTCAACTCTCTTGAATGCACCCCCACCTCTAGGGAGTTTCGAACCTAAGGTTTCCATCTCCTACGAACATGCCTTTTCCCCTCCCCTATTTTTTTTTGTTTTCCATTTTATGATATATCTATATATTTACATATATATTTATCATTGAATTTTTTATCCATATATTTATATATATATATATTTAAATACATATATAAAATATGTTTTTTGTGAGTTTATAAATATATATATATAAATATGTATATATTTTATTATAAATAATATTATAATATGAAAAAAGATAAAATGTCAAAACCATAATATCATTATGAATATAATACTTGGGAATAAATTCATTCTCTACTAAAAAAACAATAAGGCCCGCTTAATCGAGGATGTAAATCAATGGACTATTAAAAAAATGGGCTACCCCGATTAAAAAATCAGTTTTAAAGGACTTCTGGTCCACTTGTGGACTCAAAAAGTGTGACTGGGGTTCCCCAAGTTAATAGGGAATAAATATCATCACAATATTTGATTTGATATGTGATAGAGCTCAAATAGACACCCAGATCAAAATTCATGCATGCTTGAAGTTTGACTTGCTTTTCAAACTTATTTTAGAACTATTATTGATTTTTTGATTTTTTTATCTTAAAATTGTCATTAAATGACTATTAATCAATAATAATTATAAAATAAATAATTAATAATATTTTTTTATAATTTATTTATAATCACTTTTCACTAAATATCTAATATATTAAGTGAAAATGCCTATTTAGCCATATAAAAAATATATTTAAAAATATATATTATATTTATATCAATATAAATATATTTATATATTTATATATTGTTTTTAATTATATAAATATATATATATTAATATATCCTTTATCAAATCTTTTTTATTAACGTTGATAAAGGGCATGTGACGACCAAAAAATCTAAAGTAGGAAGCTTATATTTGATAGGATGTATGACACGTGACACAAAGCACATAAGGAGATATATTACCCTGATACTTTAAAATATATTTACTATTTTAAGTAGATCATATATATTATATATTTTAAAATTTACAAAACTTTGAGTTATCTTGTGTTACATTCAAGAGAGACTCTTTTAAAAATCTTACAATACACGCAAGACTGAGTTTCACCAAAGAATAATATATTCTTAAAATATTATTATAATATGATGAAAAATAGTTGTTAAATTATTAGTTATGAAAAGTAATAACTATCTTATAGAAATTATGGTTTACCCAAATATAAAATGGATTAATTGGTTAAAAATATTTTGAAATTAATATAAGAAGCAATTTAATATAAGGTGAATATTTTTTTAGAAAACTATTTTTATGCTTGAAAAGTTGATTTAATATAATAGATTAAATTAATCATAATTAGTGAGTAATATTAATATAATATATATATATATATATTATATTTTCAATCAAATATTTTTTATATTCATCTAATATATTTGACAGGCATAAGATAAGAACAAACCCAATTTCACACATAAAAAACCATATTTTTATAAAAGCAATTTTACCACCTTTTAAAGGGGAACCCATTTCAAATATGATTTTTGACACGTAAATTGATTTAATATGTTAACTTAAAAGTTATATTTGAAATAAAAACTTACAAATAAGTTTAGAGTAAATATTTGGTATTTTTCTGTGAAAATTCATTTTCTAAGGAATAGTGAAAAATACTAAATTTTATTTCAAAACATCTTTTTCATCTAATTGATTTATATGGATAGATTATCTCTAAGATTTGTTTTAATGTTTTATTAAATAATTTTTTTATCAATTAATAATTTTTTTCATTGGAATCAATTTCACATTGAAACTGACTCTAAAAATATAGTAAACTTTGGACTTTTTTACTTTAAAAACCCGCATTATCGCCTCATATAAGGTCTGAAATTTAAATTAAATTTTGAAACTTTTGTGATTATAATTTGTAAAAATGGATTAAATATTTGTAATCATCATATATTTTAATTTATATTAAGTTCATCTTAGTTTTTGACCAAAAATATTAGTGAATGTAATTAAAATTAATTACAATTATTAAGTCCAAATTAAGCTTAATAAAGAATTAAACCTTAAACATAGGGGATAAAATGACCTATAAAATTGTCCAAAAACCATCTTAGATACATATTTAGTCCAATAACCTTACATTATTGATTTTGTATGGTTTTTTAACACTTTCCTTTGGTAAAACTTTGGGTACACCGAACATCATTTTAAAAATACCAAGTGAGTCCTTTTCCTCCCTTATAAAAGGCCACCACCTATTCCACTTCCTCGCACCTATAAAGACACTTTTTATAGTCCAAGAGCTTCCAAAATATCTCCTAAAAATCCACCCCCTTAATATATAATCTTTCCTTCAGAAAGGAATCCCACTAAGAAATCCTTTTGGTACAAACCAAAAGGAGTTACACGATTTGTAAGGTAACATTTTCCAACGATCTATTTTCATTCATTTACTTATACACCCACTAAAATGTCCTTATTATATGATTTTATAACAACACCAGTATCCTCAATTAACTATATTGTTTTTAGGATAAGGTTTCAACCTACACTTACACACACATCCATCTAATGGGTAATGAACATAGTATTTCTATGTTCGACCAACTACTGCATCGCGAAACAATGATTGTTTGTTTTTCCTTTAACACCTATCATGGTGGTCATTATGATGGAAAATATGAATATATAAAAAATATATTATATTTATAATATCTTTATTCTTATTTAATTATTTTATAACATGTACCTATATACATTCCATTTTGTGTAAATATGATAACATCGCTTGTTAAAGTGTGGACTGCAGCCCCCTCAATGTGATGTGATTCGTTCATGTTGTACATGAAACATATTGAGGATGGTTTTAATAAAAATATATGACATATATGAAATATAAGTAATAAAGTTATTATAATATACATGAGTATATATATCTTTTACTTTTCATTCTTTTAAAAAAATACAATGAAATGAAAGTAGCGTTCATGCATACGTACGACCTATCGTCTCCATGAACGATGAATTATGTTTCCTATCTCAAATTATATAGATTATTATAAATACATATATACTAATTATATGTGATAATTATGTCATTTTATTATATTTCTGATATGATGAAATCATGGTATAATTAATTTGAACAATAAGTAACAAGTTAAAACTTACTCAATAAAATTATGCAATTAACAACTAAAATAGTGAAATTAATGAAAGTTTGTTAATAAATGAGTAATGAGATATTATAAGAAGTTAATGGTATTATAAACTTGAGTATGGTTATGATATTTGTTAGTAAATTTGTTTAATCCACTATACAAGTGGCTAAATACCACACGACAAAAATGAAGGATAAGGTAAGGAATTCTTGTCTTACATTTCTTTCCATGAGGAATAAACCATATACACCACTTACATCTTTTATATAGTGTATCTTATGAACCTTTTGATACATTATATCATGAATCCTTTTATTCATTGCATGAAAAACCATTCTTCATGGGAATTATGATTTAAATGTTTCAAGTGGTACGGGACACTTTGGGATGTTTAAATATTATTTTACTCAAAAAAGTTCTTAATGGTTATCTTTAAAATCTCACTTACTTTTTTGATTGTTAACATTATCTTGAAGAAATAAATTTATTGTAATCATTTTTCATTTTAAATTACCTTTAATATCCATGATCTCACATGATTGATATTATTATTATTCTCCAAACCATATCTCATTTTACAAACGGTGTTCACTTCGATAGTTATTTGATTAAATGGGGAATTATTGATAAGTAAGAATATTCTATTCAATATGGATACATTTTTATAAGGAAAATTTTTATTAAATATATGAGGAATGCTTTGGATTGGTATGAAATGAGTTGGGATAGGTTATATATAGCCCCTTGATACATTGATAGTCTCATATAATGAAACATTTAGCCAAATCAGATAGGTTTTTACCCAATATATTATAAACCATATTGTGAAAGGTATTGAGGGTAAAGGTAATTGTACCTAAGAAACATAGAATTTACCTCATTTATATTTATTAATTATTCATCCATGATATTTTTTAGTGACATATCTATGGATGCATTTCATTTTCATGCTTCAGTTATTATTTATCCGTGATATTTTGCGTCGACATATATATGGATTCATTTAATTATATTTTTATTTATTAAATGACATGTTTTTTTGGTATTTGACATTACATTTTGATTTTTTTGTACATAGTAACTTTAATGGTATGCGCTAACAATTATTTAACTTTCCATGTTCATTATTCTCATCAATTAATTATTGCTTCCACTTTACATACCCTTACTAAGTATTTGAGTTCACCCTTTTTATGTTTCATCTACCAAGGTTATGAAAAGGAAATATTTGAATGAGAATTAAAGGTTTTAGTTTATTTAATTTTATTATACATCATGTTTTATTTTCATTTCCCAATGTATTATAAGAATAATTTATGTAATATATTTTTCCAAAACCACTAAACTTATCGGTCCTTCGATATTTATATCTTTTTAATCATGAAAATGTAATAAAATAATGAACTGGCTCCAAGACTTTGGGGTCGAGGTGACCTAGTTGATATAAAAGGAAGTTTAGTAAAACTCTTGGGAACTAGATTTAGGAAAAAAAATTAGAGAACATAACCCTAAGATTTAATTTGAAGATAAGCATAGAATAAAATCCTAAAATTTTTGTAAAATAGAGATTATGTGGGTCTTCCTAACAAAAGCTCTTTGTCTGGGGTACTACAAGTGGAAGTGGTTCATGAACAGATGTTCCTAGGAGTAATAACTCTGACAAGGTATTCTGATCCTAACTCGGTGTAACCTATTACATTACAACAGGCCTTAATGTACACCTATTTTGACACTCCTGGGGGATATTCTTTGGATAATTCAAATTTTCATTACATACCATTACGAATGATTTAAATATATAATGAAAATAAATAACCTAGGTTAAACCTAATGTTTATTAGATTGAAAGTAAGATTTCATGATTTAGAAATCCTAAAAATGATATTATGGATAAAAAATAGACCAAGGAAGGACCTTTGTGGAAATAAATGGATGAAATATTTATGTGTTAGGGTTGTATTGAAAAATTTAGTTAAAAGGTTATTTAATTATTAGAATTTTTCAAGGATGTCCATCATATTTATTTTGGAAGTTATATCAATTTTGTTTTCAAAAAGGACAACATGTATTCTAGGTGAAAACCAATCAAGTTCGGAAAGGCCGTGGGACTTAAACTCATGACTAAAGGACGATAAGGGTTTCACGACAACAACTGACTTACTCAATGTCATAGTTAATAAGTCACTATTTGTAGTTGAAAAATTTAATGTATAAATATTAATTATTAACTAGTAATGTACATTTTTAGGTTTAGATATTAATGTATTAACCATATTGACTTTGTAGAATAGTTGTAGACAAATATTTAGACTCATCACTCTTTTATAGGCCTTACAATCCTTTAAAAGTTTCTTTTAGTTCTACAGGAATAAAAAAATAATTATTGGTAAATAATTTTTGGGATTAAAGGGATGAATTAGAATTTGATCAAAGTATAAACAAAATTTAGGATTTTTTATATTAAATTTAATACTATCATGTAAGAATATTTCCTTATATTATTGGTCAGTAAAAAATTACTCAACATTAGGAAAGTAACTTAATTTTTTTTTGTCCTAATACCTTAATTTATGTTGAAATGATGGTCTTCTAAATCATCCCATATTTATGGATTCGAGGCCCTCATATTTCCATTGATCATTAATTTTTTGTTGATTTATGACCTCATTTACTCCCTATAAATATTTACACTTTTTCTCTAATAACCTATTTTCACTTTCCACTAATGTTCTCCTACATAGAGACCTAGTTACATGGTAGTCATATTGACCTTTGTACTTCCCATTATATCTTTTATATAGGATGTCTTACGAAGCCTTCTCATGAGGTGGGATTTCAAACACAAGAAATATCAAGGAATCAATCACCAAGTTAATGTTTCAATTGAGAGTATGAAATTTAATTAAGGTGGGGAGAATGTATTGACCTGAAAATCTAAAGTAGGAACCTTATATAGAATTGCATGTATAACACATAACACCAAACACATAAGGGGATACAATACCCTGATAATGTAAAATATATTTACTATTTTAAATAGATTTGATATATTATATATTTCAAAATCCTCGTAACATCGAGTTATCTTGTGTTACATGAAATAGAGGCACCTTTTGAAATCATACATTACATGTAATATTGAGTTTCACCAAAAAATAATATATTATTATAATATTATTATAATAAGATATAACATAGACATTAAATTAGTAGTAATGAATAGTAATAAATAACTTATTAAAATTATGGTTTACAAAAATTTAAAATGAATTAATTGGTTAAAAATTAATTATAAATGAATATAAGAAGCAATTGAATATAATGTTAATATTTTTATATAAAACTATATTTATGCACAAAAGCTTCTTTTACTCTAATAGATTAAATTAACTATAATTGGTGAGTGATATTAATTTAATATATATATATATATATATATTATTTTTTTTCAATAAAATATTTTTATATTCATCCAATTGATTTTATAGGCATAAGATAAGAACAAACCCAATTTCACATATAAAAACCCATATTTCTATAAAGGCAATTTTACAGCCTTTTAAGGGAGAACCCATTTTAAATATGAATTTTGACACTTTAATTTATTTAATATGTAAATATAAACGTAATTTTTTAAATTGAACCATAAATATTAGGTTAGGTTAAATTGTTTGTATTTTTCTATGATGATTCATTTTCTACTGAATAATCAAAAATACTGAATTTTAGTTCAAAACTTCTTTTTAATATAATTATTTATAATGTTAAATTGTGTTTTAGATTGGTTTTAATGTTTATTTAGATAATTTTTCTATCAATTAATAAAAATTATTTCATTTTAATCAATTTAAATTTTAAATTGACTATAAAAACAAAGTAAATGTTTGGATGTTTTTACTTTGAAAACCCGTATTGTCGTCTCCTATATAGTAATAAATATAAAATATTCCTTTTCCACTTCTGTGATTAGAATTTGGAAAAATGGATTCCATAGTTTTAATCATAATAATTTATAATTTCTAATATTTTTAACATTGTTTTTGACTAAAAAATTGTGAAAGTAATTTAAATTAATTACAATTATTAATGCAAAATTAAGATTAATAATGGAATAAAATTTTAACATAAGGGAGAAAATTACCTATAACTTTGTCAAAAATACATTTTCTGGATATAATTCAACCATGAACCTTCCATTATTAATATTTTTTTGAGACTTTTGTTTGGTAAAAATGTGGGTACACCTAACTTCTTTTCAAAAATACTAAGTGAGTATTCCCCCCCCCCAATAAAAGACCACCACCTCCCCCCCTTACTCACACCTATATTTCTAAATTGGATTGACAAAAATATGACCAAATATCTCGTAAATATACGTCCCATATACCTATAATCCTCCCATTGGTCAGGAATCCTCCTAAGGACACCTTTTGGTACAAATCAAAAGGAGTTACCCAATTTTTATAAAAATGTCTTCCAACGATCTATTTTATTTCATTTACTTATACAAACACTAAAATATACTTATTATATTATTTTATAACAAAAAAAGTATACAAAATATACTAGTATGTGATTATGATAATGTTTTAACTTACACTTACACACAAATCCATATAATGTTTAACGAACATATTCTTTCTGTGTACGACGAACAACTGCCTCCTGAAATGTTGATTGTTCATTTTTTTATTTGACATCTGTCATGGTTTCCATTATGAAGTGAAATCTATATATATATGGAATATATGATATTTATAATATCTTTATGCTTCTGTGATTATTTTATAACACATACCTCTATACATACCATTTTGCATAAATATGATAACAACGCTTGTGGAAGTGTGGACTACCTCCCCCACAGTGCGACATGATTCATTCACGTTATACATGGAATGTATTAAGGATGATATTAATAATCATATATGACATAAATTACATATATATGATACTGGAATTATAATACACATGAGTTTACAAATCATTTAATTTTCATTCTTTTATAATACTATAATGAAATGAAAGTAGCATTCATGCATATGTACGACCTTCCGTCTTGATGAATGGTTCATTCTGTTTCCTATGTCCAATTATTATATATTATTCTAAATAAATAAATACTGATTATATGTGATAATTAAGTATTTTTTATATTCTTTAGATCTTCAAATACTGATATAATTAATGATAACAACAAGTGACAAGTTAAAACTTACTCGACAAAACTGAGAAATTAACACCCGAAAGAGTAAAATTAGTGAAAGTTTGTTAAAAAATGATTAATGAAATATTTTAATAATTAAATGGTATTATAAAATTTTTTATGGTTATTATATTAGTTATTAACACATTTTAAGACACTATACAGGAGGATAAAGACCTCACAACAAAAAAGGATAAAGTAAGGAATTTTTGCCGTACTTTTCTTTCTATGAGGCATACACCATATACAGAACATATATATTTTTTGTAGTGTATCTTCTGTCCATTTTGATAAATTATATCATGAAAATTTTTCTTCATGGTATAAAAAATGTTCCTCAATGGGAATTAATATTTAAATGTTTGAAGTGGTATGTGACACTTTGTGACATTTAAAGATTTTTTTCCTCAAAAAAATTCATAAAGATTATCTTTGAAATCTCACTTACATTTGTGATTGTTAACTTTATCTTGAAACAATTAATTTATTGTAATAATTTTTTATTTTAAATTACCTTTAATATCCATGTTCTCAGAAAATAGATATTATTATTTTTACGTGAACTATATATCATTTGACATACGGTGTTCTCTTTGACAGTTGTTTGATTAACTAAGGAATTATAGACAAATTTGTATATTATATTCAATATGGACACATTTTTATAAGGAAAATTATTTATTCAATATATGATGAATGATTTGGACTGGTATTCCATTGTTGGGGCCTGGTTATAGATAGCCCCTGGATGCATTCATAGTCTCATGAGATGAAACATTTCTCCAAATCAGATGGTTTTTTACCCAATATATTGTAAACCGTCTTGTGAAAGGTCTTCATAGAAATCATACCATATACCTAGGAAACATGGTGTCCAGTAATAAATCATTTCCCTTTTTTATATTCAGTTATTATTCATCCATTAGACATCTAATCGACATATCTATAGATGCATTTCATTTTTAGGCTTCAGTTATTATTTATCCATGAGATTTTGCATCGACATATCTAATGATTCATTTCATTCTCAGTATATTTATTAAATGGCATGTGTTTCAGTTATTCAGATTTCTTTAATGATTTTGACTTATCTAGTTATTTTAACGTCATGTGTTAATAGTTATTAACCTTTTTATGTTCATTATTCCCAACAATTATTTATTGATTCCTCTTTACTTACACTTAAGAACAATTTGAGCTCACCCTTATTATGTTTCATTTCCCCATGTTATGAATAATAAATATTTGAATGAGTGTTCAAGGATTCAGTTTATTTCATTTTATTATATATCATGTTTTATTTTCTTTTCCTAACATATTATGGGAATTATTTATGTAATCTAAATTTCAAAAACTGCTAAACTGATTGGTCCTTCTGGATTTATTTCCTTATAATAATGCAAATATAATAAAATAATGTACTGGCTTCTAAATTCTAGGGTTGGGGCATTATATGTCCCCCTTTCATGAGCACATTTTTAATAGCTCTGTTAGTGGGGGAATTTATCGGTGCTTTTTTACAAGCACTCGTAAAGGGGGACATTTTACATCACTATTTTTAGCACTTTTAATAAACCCCTTTAACTGTGCTAAAAAAGTGTCATTAAAGACCCCCAATAACAACTCTTTATCTAGCGTTGACAAAGGGGGTCTTAAATAGCGAATTTAAATTCTTAGCTATAGATAAACCAAGTTTTTTAGTAGTGTGTGTGCATTTTATGCCTTGCTTGACCGACTTCCTTCCTTGAATGTTTTTCTTTTATTAATAACTTTGGGGTAATGTGTTTGGTTTCCAAATCCATGACTGAGTCATCTTGGTATATATAATTTTGAAAAAATATATTTAAAAATATTTTAATATAGTTGTAAATATATTTATATAATTATATATAATTACATAATAATATAAATTTACATAATTATATATATTTATATAATTATAAATATAATAAATATATTTATTATAATTTTATAACTATTTTAATAAAAATTTATTTACAAAAATAATTATAATTATATATATCTAATTATAATTATAACTATATATATATATTTAAAAATATTTGTACATATTTATAAATAATTATATGTAATAATATATAATTATATAATTATATAATTATAAATATAATAATTTTTTTTATTATTTTACAGATAATTTTAAATCTGTTTTGATTATGAATCAATGCCCTAGACATGATGGGGAGCATTATGAATCCAGTGACAATGGTCTTCACAGGATATGTTTCATAAGAGGATGGGTCATGGAAATATTATGATCAACAGAAAATGAATTATTATCAAGAGATTCAGAATGATTTCTGTTCTTCAAGAATTTATGGTAAATGGGGTAATATCTCGGATGATGGAAGTAACAATGAGAAATAGATGTTTTTTTGAAAACCACTCATCTCAGGCCTCCTAGTAGTGGTGTTGATGTTTCTTTTAAGGATGTTTTCATAAATAGAATGAGAATGACGATCAACAATAAAGGTTTAACTCAAGTCCCACAAAAAATATGGTTAAGGAAGGATTATTTCAATCTACCAAGGAATGTGTCTACCAAAACATCTTCCAAGGAATTAAAGGTCAATATCACATTAGAGCTACAATGGTCCAGTGCATTGATCCTTAGTATTCTTAACTGAGGTAATTTATAGTTAGAGTGGGAAACTAAAAATGAATCTGATTATGACTTTGAAAATGATCCTTCATCTTATTCCCATTAAATTTATTTTTCGAATGAGGGAATGTCTTTTTGTTTTACATCATATGTTTTCTTGTTATCTTTTTATTTCATCTTTGAATAAAAGGTCAATAACATTTCTTTTGACTAGACTTTTTCATATATTTTTTATTTAAATATATTTGTTATAATTTTATAATTATTTAAATATTTTTATAAATTTACTTATTTATAATTATAATTATAAATAATATATAAATAAATATTAGTATATATTTATAAAGATTTGTATTTTTTACTAGAAGGTCATGGTCAAAGACTCTTTATTAAAAGAGAAGAAAAAACAATAGAACAAAGCAGATGAGGAAGAGTTAGACATGACAACTGTTCACTCATTCAAACATAAAAAATATAGAGAAAATATGAAAGATCATATTTCAAACTATTAAAGTCTCTAAATTCCTCATCCTAGTCAGAGTAATCTACTAATGAACTAAAGTAGCTAGGCTAAGGATTCCTCCCATCTATAAGTGATGTTGATTTAGTTCTCATGGTGGGCTTATGAATGGAGTAATCCTTCTGTGGTCTTGATTTATTCATTTAGGCTGATGATAAACTTTCAGCCTCCTCCACCTTACCTTTAACAATAATGTCTCTAAAGGATCTCTTAGGAGATGGATCGTCTTCCTCCATATCCTTCTATTTTCTCTCAATCTTTTTATGTTTCCAATTATATTTAAGATCTTACAATCAATGAGAACCTTAAAAGGACGAGTCATTAAAATCTACATCCATAAGGTGAACATTAAGTCCCTCTTGTCTAATAGGTACCAAAGGGCTCCCTGAAGCTATAGCTATAATAAAGTCCTTTACCTATCCAAAATCAGAAAAAGTGGTTAGTTTAACATTTTGATTTCCCTCATAATAAAACTTCCCTAGGACATGCCCTATACCAGACACTCCCCGCTTATAAGGACTAAAATCCACCACAGAGGCCATCCTTCTATCATGGTTATCTAAAGACTCATAAGAGACTCATTTAATCTATTTATAAGGTCCAAAATTATAAGAAAACAACCATCCTAATCTTTTTGGGAAGATCCTACCTTAAAAAAAATTAAATTGATTTCTATTGGGGAATTCCCAATCCTATCCTACTCACTATCCAATACTTGTACCTATTTCTGAATGGAGTAGAGAAGTCTAGATAACACACTAGCAGTAGGTGCATCATCTGTTGAGTGAACTTCCACACTAAGTGGCTGTTGTGGAACTGGGGATTAACTCAATCTCTAGTATCCTCTCCTCGTGTGTTCACTTTGAGAGCTTGACTCACTAGGACATCAGCCTGGAAAATATTCAACTAAGGATGTCAATACTCTCCGGTAAGAGTAGAAATGGGTCCACTTTTAGTTTTCTTATTACAGTGATCCATATCACTCCCATAGAATGAAAAAAAGGGAAATAAATTCCCCTCATATAGTTATAATTATATTGAAAAATATTTTTGAAAATAGAAAAAAATTCTGGTAGCTTCTCATAAACAAGAATGAGAATTAATTCATCATCATGAGTGGCCAAAATAACTTTTTCAGTAAGCAATGAATTCAGATCCACCACAAATAAAACTCAGTGGAAATATACATACCTTTCTTGTTTGGTATCTATATCCATTTTTTAGGGACACCAATTTAAGAATCAATGTTGTATAAGATTTTATTATTCCACAATATTCAATTTAATCCATACATTTTTACCCAAACTTGAGTAAAGGAATTTTTGATTTCAAACAGATTGAAACTAAAACTCCACTCCTGAACACATAACATTCATGGTTTATGAGGCACCAATCCGTGACACCATGCTCTTCCATTGAGTTCCTCAGGAGGAAATAGGAATATAAAGAGGCCACAACCCATGGGAAGACATATTTAGTTCGAAAATCCACTGATTAAAGATAAACAGAGAACAAGATCATCGAATTTCCATGGATTCTCACCTCTCGGAACAATGACTCAACCAATAATGGAAAAAATACACTAAACTAGATTTTTATAAATTTCATCAAGTCACACATATACCTAGGAACATTTTTTATAACCTTAACAGAACCATCATCTTGAAGGGATGTGAATAAACTTTGATTCACCGGATCCAAAATGTCTTGAAACACACTCCCTAGATGAACAGATATTCAAGCCTTGGATTAATTTTCAAGAAAATTCATACTTTCATGTTTTTCATGAGTGATATGACTATATGAATGGATATTCTCACTCCTTGGATGACAATCATTGAGTTGATGGATAGTAGGGTGGATCACTGCTTGATTGAGGTTGTTGTTAGCATGGGCAAATACATGACAGTTTTGGGCCTTTTAGCTTATTTTTTGTGGGCCATTTTTTTGCCATTTTTTTGGCGATCCTTATTCTAGTGGGTTTTTCTCTGTATGTGGATGAGAATTATGTTTCAGGGGAACCTTTGGTGGTATGTTACACTTTTGGGGAGATGATCTTGGGTATAATGAGTTGATGATGGTATGGGACACCGGTAGTGAACATCTCACTGTAATGACATATTAACACTAACTCCTCCAGTGACAGGAATCAGGGATGGCCTCGATCGCGTGACCAATGATACTAATGGGAATGAAAACATCCTCAACATGAATGATATGGAAACCAAGATGATGACCTCATGTGGTGTGTTGTTGTTGAGCCTCATTGATGCGGTCAGGTGCACGAGTTTTTCATGGATTGAAATTTTCTACCAAATCATGACTTCTTTTTATAGTGATGATGTTTATAGGCCTTTGGTCCATTTTATGTGGGTCTCCATGGATTTTATATGGGTCTTGAGACTTTATTTTCTATTTTGAGTGGTGATTTTATCACTTTCATATTTTGGTGACATTTTTTCGTCAAATTATCTGTATTTGATGTACTTTTATTTTATTTAATAATTTTTAGGGTTGGGAATGCTCGTTTTCTAAACTTTCCTAGTATATATATAAATTTGTTTTCTTAATGAATATAAATAATCATTAAGTTTTGAATAAAGATTTGATAATTATATATATATTAATAGAAAAATTATTAAAAGTGTCTATCAACACTATAAATAGTTGTGATAAAGATCCACATTTAGAAGAGCTTTCTGCTAGTAGTGATAAATATTAAACTTTTATAATTGATTTATGTTTAACCCTGATAAAACTCAGCACAGTCTAAGGCGTGATTTGTGGTTGTGGCAGACACTTGTATAATTCTAGGATAACTCTATATCCCATCAAAAAACCCTAGAACTTGAAATACAACTCAAAAACATTTAAATGTAGAGTGTACCGAAACCTTGAGGGATTCACACACAACTACATAGCCATCTACATTTAAGCAATGGAAGTTAGACTTCTAGAATCAATCCTTTTTAAAGATAAAATTCTTTATCTGGAAAACTGTTTTCAAAACTGAACCTAACTGTTACTACTAGAAAAAAAAGCACATTAGGCCATTTATGGTCGAACTTACATTGATCAACCCTAAAAACGATTATAAAACTAATTATGCTTTAAAACTCACTTGATATGTAATATATATTTATGTGAGAGTGTGTTCCCATAGTCATATAAAATAATATAAATCAATTTACATTTGAATTTAGTTATTTATTTATACTTTATATTGATACACACACAAACAGACTTTTGTATTTGGGTGTGTATATACTTTTCTTCCAAAAATAATATTTATATTCTAATAAATATATTATTTTCTTAAATTATATTTATATATTTTATAGATTTATTTTTATTTATTAATTTTATATATTTATTTCCATATATATATATATTCCATTATTTTTTAAATTTTAATTATAATTATATATTTTTTCCTTGAAATATATATATTTTTCTTTAAATTTAGATTATTACATATATATATATATACATAAATTTATTTTTACATTTTATTAAAGTAGTTACGCATTATATTTATATATATAAATACACACTCTATATATATATAGTAAATATATTATAAATCAGATAAATATAAATTATGTATTAATAATTAAAAATTTAAAAAATATACTTCCTCATATAAATGTAATATAAATTATATTTAAATACAAAAACTCTTTATCCATAACAATGTAAATTATAAAATTTAATTGTATAATATTTATATATTATACCGTTTCAATTAATATAGTTTCTTTCTTCTAATTGTATTATTTTTTTAAATTTTATTTATATTTTTTATAATTATATATATTTAATATATTTAATATTATTTTTGTATATATATATTTTAATATTTTCACATTTAATTACCATTTTATATTTCTTTTTCATAAAAATATTTATTTCATATTCAAAATATATTTTAATATTGATATATATATATATATTATTTATATACATACATTATTTAAATATATGAAAATACTAAATATATTATAAATTTGATACATATAAATAATTTATTAATTTCCTACTGATATATGTAATGGAAACAATGCACAGACTCACGGACCGGTAATGACATGTTTTACTCCTTCCAAGGGCCGGCTCACTCCATAGCCAACTCATTTGAATTTTTATAACCAAAAGGACCCAAATTTGATAGCCTAAAGGCACCTGCTACATGCCTTCCATACCACTTATGTTGTGCGGCAATGTTTCCTTAACCCTACTAGGGCCCTCATATTCTAGCCATAAATGGACCATAAATCACCCATAAAGGAGACTTCTGGGATTTGAACTATGGTTTAATGTAGAATTATTGGATGATTTTACCACTCATGCATGCCTCTGACTTCCAATGGAGTAAGGGTTATGAGGGTATTGGAAGATGCCACACCGCACCTTTCCTAGTCCTTACCTTACACCCTGGTTACCATCCTCCCCCATCTAAATTTATATTGTTGTGTGTGTGAATGTGTAATTAATTAAATTTCATTTCAATATATAAATTTATAATGTAGATAGATACATGCATATATATATTCATACACTTTTATATGATTATTATTAATATCTTAATATTAATATAAATAATAGACACCAATCAATATGTGTAGTTGTTTATATATTTAATATATATTGATATAAATATATGTATACTTAAATATGAATTTTTTAATGAAAATAATCTATTTATATCACTAAAATGGGTGATTATATGGAACCATTTTTGACACATATGTTTCCAAAAGAAACTATCTAAAATAATCTACATGTGATAAGAAAGTTATCTTCATTATCTATATATTATTATTTTATCTTATGTTCCAATATCTATAATTGAAGGGAATAAATGATATGGGAGATATGGTTTAACATTCATTTTTTCGGTAGTATAAAATAAACACATCCTCATGTATTTTGAATTGAAAATTTAGGTTTCATTTGATGTTGTAAAATATTATATATTTTTATTTTCCAAATAAGCATTAGAATTTATGTTATATTTTTTTTAAAAGTTGTGGTAAAAACATTAAATTATATAAATTATATATTCCAATATATTCATTTTAAAAAATTAATATAGAAAGAGGTTTTTCTCTAGAAAATCTATCAATTTCATTTTTACAATTTGAAAAATGTATTCCATTTATATAATTCAAAACATTTTTATTACATTTTTAAAAATTGAAAACATAATTTATTTTGTCAAACCATATATAATTTTTTTATGTACGTATTTACCGTTAGTATAATACGTAGTCGTGTTTTGAAAGTGTAAAATTATTTGAATCAGATAGATCTAATTGCATGGTATTTGGTTTCTCACATCAGTTTTTGCAAAGGATTGCAGTTCACCTATAATTTTGGATATAGAATTTTTGATAACAATCATGGATTTTTGGAAGGAATCCTAAAAAGACTTATGTGTTGGGATTGGAAGGACTCGAGTTAGAGGAATTGGATATTAACAGGGTGTTCTTCAACATGAAAATCTGTGGACCTCCTATCAACTGGATCATGATGGAGCTCTTCACCAACACCTATCCCTAGATGGAGGAGAACTTTGGTGTGTTTTTCACCCATGAGAGGGGTGTGGGAAAATCCACCAAGTTTCTATACTCTTTGGAATTGGCGATCACCACATCCACTGGTGGAGAATCCATATACATATCCAATTTTGAACACCACCTCCATCAATTACCATCACCATCGATCACCAAATAATTTCATATATATTTCTCTTTACGTGAAATAGGTCTTGAAATGAAAATAATAATAGCTAATTGTCACGATGGATTTGGGGGAGAAAATAAAATATAGTAGGGTATGAATCTATTGCATATTATTGGAGGTCTTATATTAAATCGGAAGAAATGATATGTGGTGAAATGAGAAATCATCTATATATTTTAAATCATCTCAAAATTGGGATGATTTGGATAAAAATGATGGTGGAGAAGTATATTATAAAGTAATTTATTTTCCATTACATTAAAAATGTTTACAAAAATATGGAACATAAATTAAAATCATTCCTTTTATTTTAATAAATTATTGGATCTGAACAAACTAGAGTACTTGTTATTCAACAAGTAGTCTAAATTTGGATAAAAAAATAAAAAATATTTTTATATGCATTGAATATTAAGTGATTTTCTTAAATTATAAAACATTCAAGGTAAAACATGTTTTTTAATTAAAATAAAGTGTGCATATTCATGGTTTAGCACACTTGGAATCATATTGTGTAGTAAAAAAAGGAAAAACAAATCATTCTTGGGAGGACTGTGGTAAATTGCGAAGGATAAAGAGCGTGGCTTAGTTGAGATTTGAACCACCGAATGATGGATAGCGTGGTAAATTGAAATCATATTATAAAAAATTCAAACCATAAATATTAATGGAATCCTGAATATAATTTCACAGTATTTAATATACACATTAAAAAGCCATAAAAAATGAAAAAAATTTGATCTGAATGAAACCAAAATAAGTAGAGAAAAAAAGAAAAATGTTTTTATGAGAATAATTGGGGAAAAAACGTTGATGGGAATAAGATAAAAATAATACGAAATAATGAAATTTTAAAAGAATATATAATATTACTTAGTAATTATATATAAATGGAATAAAAAAATTAATAAACATGTTTAGATATTAATATAATTAAAATTATAAAATAAATTTAATTCATAAAAAATAATAAAAAACATTATATAGTTAATGTCGTTGCATTCTCGACCTTCTTTTCATCAACATTCAATTAATCCTTTTAACTATGTCATGCATTTCAAGGATAGTTTTTTCCTATCATAGTACTATTTTTCTATAATAGTACTCAAAATTACCACAACAAGAACGACCTCTAACTTTAATGGTGGTTTTTAGCATTAAGTTTCAATTTAAACCACCGATAAATAGTGTTTGGTGTTTTTTAATAGTGTCACATATTTGCGTGTTGATAATATTTTCGTAGTGGTTTTTTTGAAATGGTTTTTTATTTATCAATAGTTCAATCTACCCCTAAATAATTAGCGATGATTTTTTTTGTTTTATTTTTTAAAATTTAAAATTTATTATATATTTATAAATAAATGTTTGTATGTATATTAAGATAAATAAATTTTCAAAAATATATAACAATATATCATTATATCAATATATATCTTTAAATATAACAATATATATATATACATTAATACATTTAATTATCTATAAATATATAAAAATATAAATTGATCAACAAAAATATATATATTGATATATATATATATCTAATTATTAATGAAGAAAAATAATTATACATAAATACATATAGATAAATATTGATTTTTTTACAATTGAAAATGATATATTAATCACGAAGATCAGCAGTCACAAAGTTATATAGAAATGGAAGAAAAAGATCAATCTAGAGATGATTCTCGTCAAAAAGTCCACAGGAGGCCAGATGGCAGGATGCTTCATTTCCTTCCCTTTTGATGAAAGAGAAAGAGTAGGTTGTGATGCTTTGACAAAGAGACTTGATTTTCTTGATGAGGAATCAAAAATATTGGAGGCCACCATCATTAAACTTGATAGCATTGATGATGGTGAGGTAATCTGATTTAATGTATATAGCTTCCCAGCCAAAATATTTTGCATCTTTCAGCCAGGTAAGGATAGATATCTATAAATATACATATAAATATAAGTAACTGTATATTAATAAAATGTATATCCAGAAATATATATAAATACAGAAACATAAATATAATTAAATATAATTATATATATATATACCCACCCATACAAATGTACATAAATATACAAACATAAATATATATATATATATAATGTTTGAGGGTACAATTACATTCAAACACACACACACACAAACTGTACACACATCAGACAGAAAGGCATATCATAGCCCCCATAAGGGATAACTCACACATTATTCCCTATTTATTCATATATTAAAGTTCCATAGGCCCAACATTGTATGACACAAATTCCCCTTCATTTTTATGGCCCAAAGGCCCTGATTTAATCAATATGTCCATGGGTCTTTACACCTTGCCTGCATCTTATCTAGTCACCACCTACCTACATCATACCTATGTCACTACCACCTACATCAATGCCTCCATCACAAATTAACAGAAAATAATTAATAGTTAGAGTATAATTAAAATTTAAAAATTATTAATTATTTATTAATTATTCTTAATTAATTAAAATTTTAAATAAATAAAAATAAAATCTTAATAAATAATAAAAAATAATCAATAAAAAATAATATATAATGAATTTTAATAATAATAACAAAAAAACAAATAAAATATAAAAAATATATATAATTATAAATTAAAAAATTAAAAAATTAAAAACATTTTTATTTAAATTAAAAGAAACAGAAGAAATTTTCAAATAGCCACTTATTATTTAGCGAGGGTTTAAACCTTAGAAAAATGAACTTCTACTAAATAAAAAACTATCATGAATTAGTGATAGTTTTCTAAAAACACCACTAAATAAGTAAAAACTAAAAAAAGTTAGCACTGGTTTTGAAAGCCGTCGATAAATAAAATGTCTCTAAACTGCAATTTTATAGTGTCCTTCTAGCATAGTCACCATTGTTTCAGATCTCAGACACAGAACATTATTTCTTATTTCTCTCACCACCAAATTTTTTACCTAATCAAAACTCCAAACACTTCTAACTTGTGTTTCATTCACATTAAGCGCTACATTTTATCAATGCTAAAACAAAGTGACTGATAAAGGGAGTATTTTTAACAATTATAAAAAAAGAACTGATAAACTTGGTCTCTATGAGAGCAAAAAAATCTCTATTAAAGTCTGAATTTTATTAGTGTTTTTTTAGAATTGATAAATTCCTCCTTTATAAGTTTTATTCTTTCTCTTTATCAACACTTTTTTTATGCTCACAAAGGATCCCTTTATCAGTTTTTTTCTTTATGTTGATAAAAGGTGTCCATAAAAAATTATAAATTATTAATAATAAAATTTGAATATATAATTTTTTTATTGATATCTATAAAATATATTTTATTAAATATGAATTATATAATACTAAATATGTATTTACACTTAACATATAATATATTTTGTGAAAATGGTTTAAAAAATAATTAAAAAACTAATAATAATTATAAATTTGTAATTTATTATTAAGTAATAGTTATTTCATTTAAAAATTTTTCTAGAGAGAAATTAATGAATTAATTAATATCTTAAGATAATTTGAAAACATGACCTAAATTTCAAACTGCCATAAATTTTGATACAACTATCATTTTGGGATTCATTAGATATCAAACTGAATATTTCAAAGGTCTATACATTTTCAAGACATAGGGGTTCCCCCATTAGTGTTATTCTATGTAAAAAATACCTTAATGGCCTCCAAAACTAATTTTTTAATTTGGATACCCAGATTTTTCATCTATCAATGGAATTTATGATTCATTTAAGAGGTACTTCTTGTCCTTTTTCTATGAAGAGTAAATTTTTTCTGAGAGATTACTTTCATATATATATATATTATGGTGTTCAAATATTAGCATTTTTCATATTGTATGGTTATTTATTATTAAATATATACATATATATTGTGGAAAACATCTGATTCCAAATTAACTTTAATGCTTTGGATCAAGGGGGAGAGGCTATTAATGTTTTCGGATCTAATGTGGAAAATATCTAACTGATGGAATTTAAGTTTTCGCCTCATGAGTTTTACTTTATTTGGAATGAAGGTAATCATATTTCCCATTTTCTTACCACTTTATGGGGTGGTTGGGATCAATTTTGATGGTTTTCTTCGTTCCATTGTTTTATTTATTTCCCCCAAAGTTGTGTAATCTTACATTTTCAAATCTTTTAATATAATGCATACCTTTCCTTTTAATATATACACATATATACATATACATATATATATTTAAAATAAATAGATATAGAAATTTAATTATATAAATAAATATTTAATTATATTTATATATATAATAACTTTTTAAATATATAAATAATATGTAAATAAAAATTAATCACCAATTTTATTGAAAATAGAAAAAATTATATTTTATTTTCAATATAAAAATATTTTAATATGTTTATACCTTCAAAAAATGTATATATGTTTGAGTATGAATGATCATATTTTTCACGTGAAAAAATATTAAAGTGGTGAAATGGATGATGAGTTTGTCCTATATTCCCCACACGATACCACCCTTCGTACATATATACATTGGAGATGGTGGGAGAATGTGCAAACACAAAAACTGAAAAAAAAAGTCTGTCCCTTTCATTGAGAAAGAAAAATAAATCAGTTGGGAAACACATGATATTTTTTTAACTCAAAAATTAGGTTAAACCCTAGTCATAAGAAATAATGTAAAAAAAAAGAGTGATCCTCACAACCTGATGAAAAAATGGATCGGGTTTTCTAAAGATTTGGATCAAAAAAATTAAAAAAAATGTATGTGCATGTAATATTAGGTGATTTTCTTAAATAATGGAATATGTGAACTAAAATGGGAATTTTCATTAAAATAAATAGTTAATTTGGATGAATCATGACACTTGGAATCATATTGTGCAGTAAAAAAAGGAAAAACATATCAGTGTTGGGGAAGACAGAGCGGATCCACGACAGGAGGGAGTGAGCTCTGTGTGATCACACCAGTGGCTGACGTCCTTGCAGGGCTTATCTATGCCATCCATGCAATTGTGATCTCAGATTTATACGTTCATATCATGACTCTCCCTAGAACGACATGATTTCCCTCCTGGTCACTTGGATTCAATCGATCCATTCTCTCAATGTAACGCCTTTCATCTAGTTCAGTCAGTGAGTTCTTAGTGATTAGCTCATTCGCTGTGCAGAGGGGTTCTCAGAGAAGAAGAAGGAGACTGAGGTTATTTAGCCACCCACACTCCCCATCTTTGAGTTCATTTCACCTCCTAGAACTAGAGTACTTATCTGATGGAGACTCAGTGGAGATAATATCATTCCTGGGTCTAGCGCGATTTCACATCAATAAGGATCCCCATATTGACATATTTTTTTATCGTAACCATGTTTTTGTTTATTATCTTAGATCTATAGTGATCTATTATTTTCTTTCATTTATAGATCTGTATCCTTTTTGGGTGTGTGTGTGAGTCCATCCAGGAGTGGATGACATTGACTCTACGTGGAAGGCTTCACCGTTACCGCAAAGTTCAACACGGCCATCCTCTTCAGATAGTTTCTTTTGTTCTTATTTTGTTTTCATTCATTTTGTATTTTATTTTTTGGCTTCTTGCTTCATAATAAAATGATTACTAGTGTGGTGTTATCTCTATTCATTAAGGATCATGTTGATTTGGAACATGTTATTTCCTATATTATTTCATTTCTATACTTTCTATTTTCGTTCTTCCAAAATCTTGATTATTGAAGAAACTCTTTTCGGTTCTTTATCTCCTATTGATCAACTGAAGATTTAAAATAATCAACCCAATAATCAAAAATAGTGGATCTTGAATGTTTTAGGGTTTAAGGATTTAACCCCAAAAAGTGGGATTATAGACTACTGTAACATTAATAATGGGTTCCACTAAATTTTATATTGATAAATTTGATGGTTAAAGTGATTTCAATCATTGGAGAATTAAAATGACAGCTTTATTAAACCATAACCATTTAATTGATTCCATTGATGGTTCTAGAAATAAAATCACTACCCCAGCCCCAGATGGGCAGAATTCCACAACCTATATTTATGTCCCCGAAGAAACTCTTATAAAATCTTATCATATGATCTCCTTTTATCTTTAAGAGATAAAGTCCATAGAGAAGTTGCATATGAATCTTAGGCTTCTGGTATATGGTTTTGGATTGAATCCCATTATATGAATAGGTCTCTTGTTGGTATATTATACAAATAAATGAGATTGTATACATTCCAAATGATCCTAGGAACATTAGCCAGGATTCAAATTGATGAATTTAATAAAGTCTTGTTAAATCAAGCCAATATAGACAGTAAATTGGATGATAAAGACTAGGATATACCATTAACATCATTAGATGACTCCTTTAATTCTATTAAAGACTCTATGCTTTATGGTAAAGATATTCTTACTCTTGAAGAAGATAAATATTATTTACTCTCAAAAAACCTTCTAATGAAGGGTTGTGTTAAGATTGAGGTTGAGGGTTTAAGTATTATAGAAAGAAATGAGTCTACAGGCATAAGTGAGTCAAAGGGTAGGAGAAAGGAAAGGGGTCATTCTAAGAAAAAAAGTTATAATCCTAAGAGAAAAGTAATCATTATTTTCAATGTAAACAACCTTGACACATTAAGAGGAATTTCCCGAATAAGAAAGGTCTCTATAGAGATAATAGTAATGACCATTCCTTATTATTTGAGTAGGAATTTTAAACTGGGGATGTGTTGAATGTATCTGACATTTCAATCATTGATTAATTGATCCTAGATTCAGGATGTTCATTCCACATGTCTCCTAAGAAGAAATTATTTATTAAGATGAGGGAAATTGAATATGGTGAGGTATTTATAGGGGAAAAAAGGGGTTGTCACATTATGGGAATAGGCTCAGTTTCATTAGATATTCATGATGGATTGTTAAGACTCCTAAGGAAGTTAGGTGGATACCCAAATTAAAAATAAACCTAATCTCCCTAGTAATTATATACTACAAGGGGTAAAATTTTAATTGTGACTCTAGAAGCCTTAGAGTTTCCCAAGTATCCCTCATATTTTTGAAATGAATCCTTCACAATGGTCTTTATGTGTTAGATTGTGAGGTTCATATAAGTCAATTGAATCACCCTTGTAGTTCAGAACATGATTCCACCACCCATTGGCATAGAAGGTTAGGGAATGTTAGTACCAAGGGCCTTAGTGAACTCAAAAAACAAGGGATTTTGAGTAACATCACTCCCAGAAGTCTCCCATTCTATGAGGACTGTGTATAGGGGAAATTCAGAAGATCCATATTTAGTAGGTAAAATTATAAAGCTAAATAACCCTTTGGGTTTGTTCATTTGGATCTATGGGGTCCTTCTAGGGTTAACTTCCATGGTGGGGTCTTATACTGTGTGATGTTCATTGATGGATTCTCTAGGAAATACATGATTCATATACTCTAAAATAAATATGATTCCTTTCATACCATTAAGAAATGGGAAGATGGGGTATAAAGTGAGTATAATACGAAAATCAAAGCCTTAAGAACTGATAATGATTTAGATTATCTATCTAAATAATGCCTTGAATTATATAAATCTACGGGAATAAAGCGATACCATACTATTGTAAAAACTCCATAGGAAAATCGGTTAGTAGAGAGGATTAATAGTACTGTACTTGAGAGGGTGAGGTGCATGATATCCCATTCAAAACTCCATAGGACCTTCTGGGATGAGGCACTATAATAGATGTCTATCTTATTTACTATTTCCCATCTTCTAGTAATTCAATCAAGACACTCGAAGAACTCTGTAAAGGTTCAACCTGAAGCCTTTCACACCATAGGACCTTTTGATCTATAGCTTATGCTCATGCATGTAATGATAAGATAGATCATAGGGAAGTGGAGTACATATTCTTGGGATATCTAGTGGGTGTTAAGGGGTATTGTCTGTGGTTTGACAAACCAGGTTATCAAAAATGTATTGTTGGCTGAAATGACATGTTTTATGTGTTTAGTATCTCTAATGGTAATGGATAAAAACCTACATATTCCTCTGATGGAAATAAAAAAATCTCTAAAGTTCAAACACCTTTAAGTGTTGAAGTCCCTTTTAAATCCAGTGACCACTCCCAGTCCGGGACAGGTCCTGATCCCCCCATTGTCTAGACCCAAGTTGAATCTGATTCTAATTTAGGGATTGAACTTGATACAGAAGAACTGGATGATCTAAGCAATTATCATCTCAAATAGGATAGATAAAGATTTATTAGGCCTCTATCCTATTTTAACTAGGTCATCATTGGTGTCTATGTGTTTAATGTAGCAAATTACTTGTTTAACAATGAGCCTCAAACTTATAAGAAATCCCTTAAGTCCAAAGAGGCCACCAAATGGTTAAGTTCAATGCAAGAAGAGATGAATTCAATTCTCAAGAACAACACTTAGGTTTTTTTTACAGACCTAATAACCATAAGTTAAAAGGTTCTAAATGAATATATAAGATTAAATAGAACAATATTGGAGACACTAAAATCATATTCAAATCCCAAATGGTTGCTAAAAGATTTATTCAACATGAGGGAATTGATTATAGTGAGATATTCTCCCCAGTTTTTAAAAATTAATATATTAGAATTCTTCTTTCTTTTACTTCCTATTTTTATTTTCATATTGAACAATTAGATGTGAAAAACTACATTTTTTACATGATACCCTTTATGGGATAATTTAAATGGCCCCTCCTAATAGATTTTCAAAATTGTTCAAACATAATCAAGTTTTTCTTATTAATAAGTATTTGTATGGGCTTAAATAATCTTCAAGGGAATTCTATAAAATTTTTGTTTCATTTTTGATGGAAAATCAGTTGTATAGAAGTAAATTTTATGTATTTGTATACTATAAGACTGTTAAACATTAATCTGTTTACTTATTATTATATATTGATGACTTGATTTTAATATGTATGAACATGAGGATTATAAATTCTTTCAAGAAACAATTGAACTATGTATTTGAAATGAAAGACACAGTACATGCTAATAAAATCATATGTAAGGACATAATAAGAGATATGAAAGGTATAACCTTGTACTTATCCCAATATACTTATTTTAAGAAGTTATATAGAATATATATGTTTGATCATGTTATACATATCGGTATTCATATAGGGAAAAATTTTAAACTGTATTTGGATAAATCCCCTATAAATGATGTTGAAGATTCCTTCAAGAATAATATTACATATTCTAATGTAGTAGTAAGTCTTATGTATGCTATGTTCTGTTATAGACTAGACTTTTCATTTTCTGTTTGTACTTTGAGTAGGTTTTGGGGAAATCTAGTAAACCTCATTAGCATGCATTGAAATTGATACTCGGGGTCGGTATCTTGGATGTGAAATATGCAGTTAGTGGTTTCAATCTCCACTACTGAGGTAGAGTGTATTTCCTTGACAAAATCCATAAAAGAGGATATTTGGTTAAAAGGTTTTCTTTCTGAGTTGTGTTTATCTGTTGATAGCATAGTAGTCCACTGTGATAGCCTATATGCATTTCATTTAACTAAGAACATTATATTCCATGTTAGAATAAAGAACATTGACATTAAACTTCATTTTTATATGGATATTATATAATTTGGTATGGTAAGTGTCACTAATATACCCAATGGGGACAATCTGGCCGATAGTTTGACTAAGGTCATGCCATTGTCCGAATTAATGCATTGCCTCAAATTAATGATTTTTTCCCAATTTGTAACTTAGGTTGTGAGAATATAATCCTTAATTTATATTTAATTTCAAGGTGGAGATTTTTTGTATTTTTACCATGAATTATAGCATTTAAATTCCTTTAATATAGTTTTATATGATTTATTCATAATGCATTAAGGGTGTTCAATTTTCATGGGTATATGCATGCATGGAACGTGTCACATATGTTTTAGATTGATTTCATATGATTATTTGTTCTCAAGAATATATTTTTTACTTACATATATTGGTTGTTTACTAGGACCACTGATTGGATGACATCCAATGCTCCAACTTTATATCGTGTGTGTTTCTTTTTCTCGGCATTGATCTGGGGTGCCACTGCCACACCAATCATGTGCCTCCACTAGTCCAGTGCATTGTCCCACCTTATGTTATGTGAATTTTTGGATTGATCTGGGTCATCCATACGATATTGATCCACATTTTCTGTCTATACCTCTTAACGCTCTCTAACATGCCATGATTTCCATGTTGGTTTCTTGGATTCAATCGTTCCATTCTATCAAACTAGCGCCTTTCATATGGTTCATTTGATGAGTTCCCAGTGAGTAGTTCCTCCTCTATGCAGAGGGGTTATCAGAGTTGAAGAAGGATACTGAGTTTATATGGACAAATACACTCCCCATATTTGAGTTTGTTCCACCTCATAGAACTAGAGTACTTCTTAGGTGGATACTCACTAGAGATTGACTCGTTCCTTGTTCTAGGATGACTATGTATCAAGAAAGTTCCCAATATTAACTTCCTTTTCGATCATGACCATGTTTCTATTTAGATTATTGGATCAATATAAATCTATTATTTTATATCATGTACAGGTATATATCCTTTTTGGGTGTGTGAATAAGTCCATCCATGAGTGGACGATGTTGACTCTATCTGACAGGCTTCACCGCTGTCACCTAGTTCAACAAGACCGACCTCCACTAATATTTTCTTCAGTTCTTATTTTCTTTTCTTCAAGTCTGTATTTGATTTTCTTTCTTTCTTTCTTCATAATAAAATTCTTACCGGGTGTTGATATCACCATCATACAGGATCATTCTCATAAAAAGTACACCATATCCTGTTTTATTTACTTTGTGTACCTTTTGTTTTATTTCATATAATAGATTGATTATTAAAGAATCATGTTCTAGTTCATTGTCTCAAATTGATCAATAGAACATATCAAATAATCAAACCGATAATACATGAAAATGGATATTGGATGTGTTAATGTTTAATGTTTTAAACCCAACAGTTAGTAATACTATAAAGAAATAAATTAATCATTAATATGAAAGAATACTTTAATAAAATGTCAATTTTAAATAAAAAATGCACTTGGAGTTGTACCAGTCTCACCATGCAATGTATTGAGGTGTGGTTGATTTCTACACATTAGAAATGAGTTATGGATCATTTTCCTAAAGTATCAAAATATTTTGAATGTCTTTTCTAGGTTTTGAGTATGCAACTTGTTCTTTTTACTAAAATTAATTTAAATTTTAAATAAAGATAGAGATGGAGTTATACAGGTAACATCGTTCATTGGATTGAGGTGTGGATAATTCATATAGATCAAAAATTACTTATGGATCATTTTACTGAAGTATAAAAACAAACCAAATGAATTTTTTCTGTTTCCAGTATATCACTTGTGTTTTTTAATAAAATTTCATTTCAAATAAGAAACATGCAGTTTAAGCCATACCGGTCACATAATGTGTCAGTTTGACATGATTCTACTTTCTAAATGTTACAAATGAATTATAAACCATTGTCCTAAATAATCAAGACAATTTTAGTGTATTTACATGGTTTTTAGTAAGTGACATATGTTTTGAATTGAAATGCCAATTTTAAACTAATAAAGTCTCTTTGATTCATACCAGTCACACTATGCATCAGATTGAGGTGCGGTTGATTCATACTTGTCAAAAATGACTCATGGTCCATTGTCCTAAAGTATCAAAATAATAAGAATGTGTCAGCTAAGATTTCAGTATATCCCTTATTCTTTTTACTATAACTAATGTTATTTTAAATAAAAAAGACACACTTGGAGTCATATCGGTCACACTGTGTGTCATATTGAGATAAAGTTTATTCCTACATGTCAAAAATGACATATAGATCATTATCCTAACTCATAGAAAATAATCTAAATACATTTTGTGGTTTTCAATATGTCACATGTTCATTTTACTAAAATTGAATTCAATTTTAAATAAGAAGACACACTTGGGATTATAATGGTCTCATTGTGCCTCATATTGAGGTGTGGTTGATTATTACATGTTAAAAATGACTTATGGATCAATTTCTTAAAGTATCAAAACAATTTGAATGCATTGCTCAGTTTTCAGTATGTCAGTTGTTCTTTTTACTAAAATTATGGTCAATTTAAAATAAATAAACACACTTGGAATTATACCAGTCACACCATGCATAAAATTGACAAGTGGATACTTCCTACACACCACAAATTAATTATGGATCATTTTCAAAAAGTATCAAAACAATAAGAATATATTTTCTTGGTTTTTAGAATGTCACTTGTGTTTTTTATTAAAATGTCATTTGACACTCAACAAACGCACTTTGAGTAATATCAGTCGTATCATGTGTTAGTATGACCTGATACTGATTCCTACACATTACAACTGACTTATGAAATTTTTCCCTAAATTATCAAGGAAATCAAAGCATGTTTTCCTAGTTTTTAGTATGTAATACATTATGAACTAAAATGCCAAGTTTAAACTAATAATTAGACATTTTGAGTCATACCGGTCACACCGTGTGTCAAATCGAGGTGTGGTTGATTCCTACACATCAAAAAATTTCTTTGGGATTGTTTTCCTACTATATCAAAACAATCGTAATGTGGTATCATGGTTTTCTGTATATCACTTATTCTTTTTAATTAAATTAATTTCAATTCTATATAAAAAGTCAAACTTAGAGTTATAATATTCACACCATTAATAAGACTAAGGTGGGGTTGATTCCTAAATGTTATTAATGACTTATGAATTGGTTTCTTAAAGTATCAAAACAATCTGAATGTGTTTTCTCATTTTTCAGTATGTCACTTGTTCTTTTTACAAAAATTAATGTCACTTTTTAATATGTAGACACACTTGAAATTATATCGGTCATACCGTATATTAAATTTAAGAGTGGATGATTTATACATGTGAAAAATTACTTATGAATCGTTTTACTAAATTATCAAAACAATTCAAATGTATTTTCTCAGATTCGAGTATATCACTTGTGTTTTTTATTAAAATGTACTTTGAAACTGGAAACATGCACTTTGACTCCTATTAGTCACATTGTGTGTCGGTTTGATGTGAGAAAACTTCGTACACATCACAACTAACTTATTAATCATCTTCCTATATTATCAAAACAATTGGAGATTTGTTTTGGTTTTCAGTGACTGACACATTTAGAACTAAAATGAAAATTTTAAATTGATAGAGAACATTTTGAGTCATACCAACCACACCATGCATTGAATTGAGCTTTGGTTGATTCCTACACATCACTAATGATTTATGGATCATTTTATTAAAGTATCAAAACAATTGGAATGAATTTAGTTCTTTTTCAGTATGTCACTTGTTCTTTTTATTGAAATTAATGTCAATTTTAAATAAAAATATATGATTAGAGTTATACTAGTCACACTATACGTAGGATTTATGTGAGGTTTATTTTTACATGTTATAAATGAATTATGAATCATTTTCATAAATTGTTGAAACAATGAGAATGTGTTTGATCAGTTTTCATTATGTCACTTTTTCTTTTTACTAAAATGTAATATGAAATTGCAAACACGCACTTTGAGTCATATCGGTCAAATCATGCACCAATTTCATATGATACTACTTCTTATAAGTCACAACTGACTTAATAATCATCTTATTAATGTATCAAGACAATTAGATCACATTTGGTTAGTTTTTAGTGAGTTAAAGACATTTTGAACTAAAATTAAAATTTTAAACTGATAATAGAAACATTGAGTCACACCAGTCGCACTGTACATCATATTGTGGTGAATTAGAGTTTTACTCATCAAATATGATTTATGGATCATTTTTCTAAAATATTAAAACAATAAAAAAAATTTCTTAGTTTTTGGTATGTCACATGTTCATTTTACTAAAATTATTGCTAATTTTAAATAAAAATACACACTTTGAGTCATACTAGTCAAACTATGAATCAGATTGAGGTGTGGTTGATTCCTACACACAAAACATGACTTATAGATCATTTTAATAAAGTATCAAAAAAATATAAATGTTTTTTCTTGGTTTTTAGTATGTTATTGGTTCTTTTTACTAAAATTAATTTCAATTTTAAATAAATAGATTCACTTTGAGTCATACTGGTCACACCATGTGTCAGATTGAGGTGTTGTTGATTCTTACATGTCAAAAATGTCTTCTAGATTATTTTCCTTCAACATGAATGTTTTTTATCTATTTTGAGTATTTCACTTGTACTTTTTTACTAATGTTAATTTCAACTTTAAATAAAAAGACAAACTTGGAGTCGTATCTGTTACATTGTGCATCAGATTGATGTGTAGTTTATTCCTACATGTTAAAATTACATATGGATCATTGTCCTGAGGTATCAAAACAATATGAATTCATTTTCTTATTTTTGAATATGTTATTTGTCTCTTTTACTAAAATTAATGTCAATTTTAAATTAAAAGATGCACCTGGTGTCATACAGGTAACCCAATCCCATTTTCATTCTATTTCTGACTGCCTACATAGTATATTGTGTCAATGTTCTTAGCTGAAAATCCTTCCTCTACTCTTCTAGTTTTAAACAAAGAGAAATTTTTTTCAGCTTAGAACTTCAACTCAATATGCAGTGTTGGTAGTTCGACAAATAAATTAAATTTAAAACATGGTAACATTGGTAGAAAAGTACATGTTATCTCTTTTGTGTCTGGTTGTATATAGTTGAAATAAAAATATGACTTCCCAAAAGATCTATAAAAAACTAAATAAGTATTAGAAAAAAATAATATGGAAATTAACTTAAAAATTGTAGATAAAATGATGAAAAAAGTAATTAAATAATACTTATAAACTCACCTTTTCTTGATGGTTGTATATATTCTTGAACCATTTCATTGTTTTCATTATCTCGCTTGCATCCTTGAAGTCCAATCTCTCATGATCATGAGAAACTTAGAACATACCACCCCAACTAAAGAAAAATAATCCACCTATATAAGAAGAAAATTGTTATGTGAGTAATACAAAAAATAAATAAATTAAAATTTACATTAATTTTAGAATCAACAACACCTCAATCTGGAAGACATTTTTGAAATGTAAGAATCAATAACACCTAAATCTGACACATGGTGTGACCAGTATGACTCAAAGTGAATCTATTTATTTAAAATTGACATTAATTTTAGTGAAAAGAACCAATAAAATACTAAAAACCATGAAAACAATTGGAGTATCCAAATTGACCGCAATGGTAATCAAAAGTTGTTTAAAAAGACAAAAGGAATAAGTAATGAATGTAATGAAAATATATTTTATATGATTAAATTGTAGAGTTTTACCCCTGAATCATTGGTATTAAGAATATTTTTTCATCCATAAGTTTTCTATCAAACGATCTTGCCAATTTTGACATGATTTCATTCAATTTTTATGATTCTATTTCTATTTGTTCAATAGAAGGGACATAAGGACTAATGAATCCAAATTTTTGTTCATGGGGTAATCCATTCAATTCGTATTCATATAAACTCTTGAAAAAAAGTATGATTTTTTTTTTCATAATTAAAATATTTTATAAGATATTGGAATAAAAAATCTGGAAAACAGGACTCATGTATATATTTAAATTTAATACTCTCAGCCATTCATAGTTGCAGATTTGATTTAAATTCTTAAGAGAAATGTAGTATGTAACATCTTATCCATATATTTGTTCTTTAAAATAAACCATGTGATTACTATAACTTTGTATCTTTTAATTCTCATTTACCTTAAATGTTAGAAAATGTAGATATTGAATGAGTGGGGGTAAAGGTTCTTTCTAAAGATCTTTTTGATCTGTTGGTTGATCCTTAAGATTGTTTTGATTCAGCCTTTCATTTCACCCATTCCATTTTCCATATATAATTACACTCATAAGTTAAAACATTTTTTCATTAATTGTTAATGTTTTAGCATGAAAAATAAATTAGAAATTAATTCCTGCTTATCGACATGTTTGTTTACAAGATCCGATGGACATTCGATTAATATTCTAATATCTTAGTCAATAGTATGAATATCTACGTCATAAAGTGTAACACATATCTCATTGGTTGGCTCATGAGCTATGCTAATATCCACTCTCACATGGCATGTTATAATATTCATCTTGTTTAGAGTGTCTTCTTTGATAAAGAACATAGTATCCCTTGGTAAAAGATGATGGGTGGATGTTGATAAATAAAAATCACACTCATTTTCACATGATATAATATCAGTAAAGGAAAGGTATTAGTGTATTCCTGATTCAAATTTCTTAGAAATAATTATGAGAATATTTTTTACCTCATCTAAGGAAACTCTTTGTGGGGAATGGATCACCTAAAAGATGGTTGGGGGAAGAACTTCATGTAGTGGTTGTTCTCGAGTTATTTCTTCTCTTTGCTCCCCCCACAAAATTTTTTAGAAAGATATTCTATCAATGAATTTTTTCTTCAAGGGTAGCTAATATTACTTCCTTCTCCTTCATTTCCTTACCTTTATTTTCATGTTATTTTATTTTATCAATTTTTTTTGGGTGTCACCCCAAAAACAACACCTCTAATGCAACCACACTGTTATGGTTGCCTCAAGGCCACCGATAGTAAGTGTTCATCTAGTACAAGCATTGATGATTCTTGTGAATAAGTCAGATAGAAAATATGAAAAAATAAGTAATAATTTTTATGTAATATGAATTTAATGAAATTGGTTTTTGTTATGTCATACTTACACATGCATCCTTCACGTTTTGTGTGTTTTCATCTATTAGTATCAAAATGTTATTTAAATGTGCCTCCTTTTATAGAACATGACATGGGAAGGAAGTGGATTTTGATTTGGAGTCATAAATATGTATATAAATAGTGTAACATAATTATGTTGTTGTTTCATGCCACATAAAATAATTATGGTAGATTTAAAATATGTACCAATATTTTTTCAAATGATTGTACACCATCCTTGATTAATAGTATATGTACATTGGTTTTTCTACTCATTCCATATTTTCAACATTCAGTTTTTGTTTCATAAATAAAAAATTCTCAATCAAAGTGATGAATACACTTATTTTCAAATAATGTATTACCATCCGCAATGTACCGGAAAATCTATCTCCCCATGATGGCCAGTAAATTCATCCCTCTCTTCTTGGATTATTAGGCGTGGATGCATAAGTGGTGGATGCAGGATTATTATTCACATTAGAAATATTAATATAAAATATTATTAGAATTGTGTGAAAGCCTATTTGAATCGTTCCAGCATGCATTAATACAAATTTCTTATTGGATTCATCAACTATAAATTCACTTTTCAAGAGTTGATTAAGAGTAAGTCAATGTTTCATTATTTTAAAATTAGTAAAATAAAGAAATGATATAATAATGTTAATGTAATATCTTCCCAAATCAGTGTCTTATGCATGATAACAACATGATTCCATGAATCTGTATCAATCAGCATGCACTACTGAGTGATGAGACCAATGTACATACTGAACTTGGAATTGTTGGGGTTAATAGGCTGGTCACGTGCATTCCATCTAACCACAAATTTTATGCCTTTTCTTTTAACATTAACAATTATTTCTAACACCGTAACGCTATGATGATATTGTTTTTTATACGATATCAGTTATTCATTTTCTACCATTTTTTTGAGTTCAACATCACCAATATATTGTTCCTCTAAATTATGATCATTAGAATGTGTTGAAGGTTAATGTTCCTCACCACTAGGAGTAGTAGAAGGTTGAGAAACCTGTTGTTCATCATGATTGGGAGAATAAAAACATGCAAAAGTCATTATCTATAGAAATTGTTTAACATTTAATTTAGATTACATAAATTTAGCATTAAATAGATAATTACATGAGGTAACACAATGAATATTTCAAAAATATATAACATGATTATTGAACTATTTTTTTAAATGTTGGAGGGATTTGACACCTTTATCGAGTATCCAAATCACTTCATTATGGTCTCCTCTAACTTACAAAACCCCATATACATTGGGACCACTATGAAATTAATGTTACATCCCACTGAAATGGTTATCCTTAGTTGAATTTTCATCTGACACTTCAGTGGGTTTGGTCGATAATAGAACAATTGACCACTTTTGGTTTGTGGGATCTAGAACATATAATACTTTTACTGCTTGTGATTCTATTATAAATGGGTTTTCTTTATACCCTTCCAGATTGAAATCCACTTTCATGAATCCCAATTCTTCTATTTTAATATTACTCCTGTTATCAACCCAATGCATTTGAAAAAATGGCATGTGGAATGTGGGGTTGTCCAACTCCCATGTTTTTTTAATGATGCCAAATTATGAAATATTCGTATAAATAGGATATTTGTACTTAGTACCGAAAACATATACCAATTTAGCCACAAGTGTAACTGCCCTATTTTTCATGGTACATTCTCCATCATGTTTATTTGTACATAATATATAACCATTAATTACATAACCATTGTGAGAAAATACATACAGAGTTGGTCCTTTTGATATCTATCAAAGACATTTTAAAATTGAATTTTGATGTTCATCCGACTCCTTAAAAACATGGTCTCAAAAATATTCTATAAACTATTGATTATATGTATTTTATATCCATATTTTAACCCTTTATAGATTAAAATTCCGAAGAATTTCATTTTGTGTTTCAACATATAAGACAACCAATACAATGTTATGAAAAACATAAAGGTGGGCCTACACCCGATATATAGTATTGATTTTGACACCATATCATCCAAATATTCCTTCAACCAAAAGTCTCCTGGTGTGACGATATTTCATTAGACCAATTATTTCCACATTGGATAGGTAGTTGGTATAAAATTCAACAGTTTCCTCAACAATATATCACTCTACAACAAAACCCTATGGACAAATTTGATTTTTGATATACCCTTTTAAAATATTCATATATCATTAAATGGGGTACATCTATCTTTAATGTACAATACCAAATAGTAAAATATATCTCACCATGTGAACAAGTAATTGAAAAAATCATATCAAAGAATGCTGGTGAAAATAACATTTCCAAATCACATAATATGAAGACAATTTCATTGTCCCCATTTATAAATTTATATGAGTCTATAACATTCCTTTATATATATTTGAAAAATAAATAGATCTTGGTTAATTTATGATATACATTCTTGGAGAAAATTCAATGTAAAACTAGAGGAATTAGATCGTTCATTAAAACATGACAATCATTTGATTTCAAACCCCTTCACTTTAAATCATTAATTTACATGATATTGTTGATATTCAATGAATTCCCATTTGGAAACTTTGAATCATTCAAGATGTTTCAGAATAGATATATCTTATTCTTAGAAAGAGTGTAAAAAACTAGAGGAAGAAAATCTATCTTTCACTATTCACTAGTGCCAACACTTCCCGTATTCTCATGTAAATCAGGTCCAACCTAGAATTAATTCCATCCTTTTTTTGTGGGTGCATTTAGTATTATAACCATGAAACTATCACATATATTATATCAAAATTCATGACATCAATAAAATTTCTAACATATAAAAAATTCCAGTATGGTAATTCAAATAAAATATCTCTTTTTCCAATAGGTTATCGTAAGGTTTTTCAAAAAATGTTTACCAAATGAAGTGTCCGTATATTTTAATTTCTCAAATAGTTGATCACATGTTAGGGGAGATGATGATGTATGTTCTTATAAAATCTAATCTAATGATGTCATCCAAGATCAGAATTTATATTGTCGGGGTAGATATATATGATGTCCTATAAACACAGTCTTCGATGAATGTTTCAACTTAATTGACTATGTACCTTATTCACAAATGGAAATTCCTAGAGTTCCTTTAATACATTATCCTAAAAAAAATTATAAGTAGGAAATCCATTTATCATCCCATAAAATATAGCTCTCAATGTGAAATATTAATTTCAGTAAGCATCATACAATGTAACACCTAAATCCTGCAATAATTTCAAATTGTTGATTAATGGAACCAAAAAAAATCTATATCATTAATCGGTTGTTTTGGTCCTGATATAAGCATATATTGCATAATGTTTTTCCATTTCATGTATAACCACAGTAAAATTTTATAATTTACTAACATTACCATCAATGTATTTTTAGTTATGATTTGAAAACCAAAAGGACTGACTCCATTTGTAGATAATGCAAGACAAAGGTTAAATGGATCATTTCTAAATTTAGTATAGACATGATCAATTCTCTTCCCCTGAGGAGAGTCTTTCGGGTGAAAAATGTCCCCATATTTATTTATTTTATCTATGTTCAATGTTAATTTCAATGTAGTCTCCTCATTTCCATATAGGCACCTAAAACATAGTCTAATTAGAATGTACTATATAGCTTTCTTAGGACCCAATTTATATTTTTTTTATCAAGAATCACCGAACATTGATCATTATTTAAGTTATTTTTGGTCCATATGAAACAATATATATTCATTTGGATAGACCTATATTATTTCAGAGACCAAATCCATAGAACATATAATTCATTGAGATTCATATGTTTGAAATGTGTGCTCATTAACTTTTGATGTCATTAAAGTGATCTAGTTTTTTAGTAAAATTAGAGTCACTCCATCTGTTGCTAGTTTTTAAATTATATAGCTTCAGTATGGATAAAAATGTTGTGTATTTAGTGAAACCAACATAAAATGGTGCCTTTTCATAACACTTTAAAATCTCAAAAAATTATGGTAAATAAAGAAGTTTATATTCAATTTCCATTTTAATCTCTTCAATACGATCTGCATCATCATTTAATCCTATAATCACATCCTTGATGTGGTCTTATTCATTTTCTACAATTATAATCATATTAGATGATCCATGAAACACAATGTTATCCTAGTCACTAGATAAATTTTATTTTTAACAATTTCTATTTCAATATTTATAAATTTGATCAATTTCATGACAAATAAAGTGTTCTTCCAACTCCTATGAACTAACTAGTCTAGAATAAAAACAATTTAAAAATAAAAAATTGTTTTGAGAAGGTTTGTATGCATGATATTTTGTAAAATTGATGAAATATTTCACCCAATCTGCATACTGTTTTTCCATACGATTGGCATCCATCAAATCTCTATTCATATCGATCCTATTTGACTCATGAATATTGATAATTTTAAAATTAAAGACACAAAAGGGGTATTTCAAAAAATAGGAACCCAAAATTTGAATGTTTCAAATAATTTCATCATGCTTTGAAGGAAATGTGTAATTGAATTTAAGAAAGGAATTACTCCACTGGTGGTAGGTTTTATCCATTTAATTCATCTAGAAGAGATGGGGGATGAGTTTGAGGCAAAAAATGTAATAATAACTATTTGGGAGATGAATCTATTGAGGATGATAGCTATTATTTCGTTTTTTTCCGGTAACTCATCCCCTTTGAAGATAACACCAAATCAGAGAGAATCCATGGATATGGAGGAATACCATAATTTAAACCATGAAGGTGATTTCAGATGAAAAGTAGGTTTAAGAGTTGCAATGGGGTTAAACATTAATTCAAATTTTGTAAGAGTGAGGTAATTATGGATATCTTATGGGTTTCATAGATTTAGTGACATGACCTTTATATGGTGTTATTATAAATATATATTATTTAAGAGGTGAAGATAGTCTTATATGAGGGATAAGGTTTCCATTTTTGGGTTATGATTTCCCGAGATATATCATTTTAATAAGGGATTTCCATAAGTCTGATGAATCATAGAGAATGGAAAAAATTTCTCAGTGGTTTTTTAATGGTTTCTGAGTTTATAGAGGATAGATAATAATGTAAAACTATATTTATACCAAAAATTGACAAGGTTTCTTGGATTATAATTGATTTTTGGTGAATGATCATGTGGGGAATTTGACTATAGGATGAAACCATAAAGATTCCAAGTAAGACAATAGAATGACACATGGGTTTTTGAAATATATAATTCAAATACATTAAAAAAACTACTGAAAAATAAAATATTGGCCACATGGAAGAAACTAGGAATCCACTTGAAGGACGAATTAAAAATACATATGTGTTCACCTTCTTTTTCATAGAGATGACACCAGTGCACATGGTAATAAGGGAATTTCTCAGATTGGATTAGATTTGAGGTAGTGGATTTGATTCGGTAGAGGTATCTTTAAAATAAGGAGTTTACCGATTAACACCAACTCATTCCTAACATTCCCTTAGGTTCGACCCTTCTCTATCATTATAATAGTGTGGTGTAGGACTATAAATAATTAAATTTTTATTCTAATGACTGATCAAAAAATTAAAATTTAAATGTTTAAGATGGAAAATAAAATCATATCAAAGTAAAATCTTGGGTATACTGTAGAACTTGAAATACGGTGGTTACCTTGGAAAAACATTTGGCTCAAGAACAATTTATGAGGCTGATTTTCAATCCTTCTATGGTTAAGGAATGGGTACTTTAACTTCATATAATCCAAACCATGATTAGTTATCCATGGGTGCTAACTATACGAGAAATTTTTTATTTAATAAATAAAAAATACACTGATATGTTTTTGTTAGGTATTATCAATTTAAAACTCCCTCTATCATCCTTAAACAACCAAATTTTACCCTAAATCATCTTTGACTGAGTTTAAATTTTTTATAGTTAAGGTTAAAGTGTTTTCTAAAATTATTCAATGATTTTATCTCATTATATATTGTGATAAATCTACCTATATTAATAGTAAGAAATTCAATATCTTCTTAATTCATTGAACTCTATCTTTTTTTATAAAACTGTATAAAATTACAAATTTTTTATAAAAGTATACATATGTTATAGAAGAAAATATATTTAAAAATTTATAAAGGTATAAAATTATAATATATACATGTAAAATTTATAAAATTATAATATTATAATAATTTACAAGAAATAGAACTATAATTATATATTATTTTACAAATATAGAAAACTATTAAAGTATAAATAATTAATAAAATTTTATATTTAATCTATATATATAAATATGTTATACTATAAAATCTAAAAAAGTATATAAATTTATAAAAGAATAAAACTATAAAAGTATAATATAAATTTTAAAATTTATAAAAGTATAAAATTATAAACTCAAAACACATTTAATATGTCAAAAGGCATTTTCATATCAATCATTTTTTATTCAAAGATAAATTTGAATTACTTTATTACAACTTTGAATATCAATTATTACTTGAAATTCCATGTAAAAATTAAGAGCCAATTGAAATTTATTTTTTAAGATAATAACACATTTTTAAATTAGACACTTCCTTCTCCCTAGATTTTATCCTGTAGCATGCTTATTAATGAGAAGATAAGAGATGGAGATGATAGAGAAGGAGAAGGAGTGACTACAGACCACATACAACAAATCATTAATTTCCAAAATAAAACAGTAAGAATAAATCTTATATCACCACTTATAATCTTGTATAAAATACCCCTAATGAGATACATCACTTAATCACCACATACAAAAATCACCAACCATAAAATGAAAAAATAAAAGGAGAATCATAAGGATCTCACACACCCACTAGTCATAAAACCATAAAAGGTTCCAAATAAGGCTTCTAAAAACATTATCTTGGAATGATAAGACACACAACTCAGGTTTATATTGAAATAATATTTTAAATTCCTCTTTCAAAACATTCCAAATAAAAATCAAAAATATAAAAATAAAATAAAACGTACTCAATTCCACTGACTTAAGACATTTTAAAAGGAATAATACACTTTCACCAAATTCATGACCCAAATGGGTGAAAAAACTATAAATACCATTTATAGTTAAACAAAATGACTCTTAGTTATTAAAAAACACTTTTCATTGAAATTTCCATTTATAACCTAAGTAAAACCATTTAAAACCTTTATGTGAAGCAATCCCACCTTTTATAAGATTACTAAATCCATCCAAATTATAACATATAGGCTTATCCATTCGAAATAAAAAATTAAAAGCAAAAAAAATTCAATGATATAAAATTTAAAGGGAAAAAACAAAACACCTACATTAAATTAGGGAGATCTATTTTAAAACCATATCGAAAAGAATCTCATATTGTGGTGAATGATGATATAGGAAAGAACATTCTCTAAGTTAGCACTAGAAAATAAAACCTAACATTTGAACCAACCCCAAACCATAGAAAGAGACAGACAACCATGTTAGGTTTTGTGGGATACAAATAATCATGTATAAAATGTAGGTTGAGGAATGAGGATGGAATAATAAGAAAGAAGAGGTCATACTAGATGGAAAATGTAATGACCCAGAATTTTATCAATAGAATTTCTCCCTTCTTATATTAATGTCATATGTTATTAATCACCTAAAATCACTTATAGACCATAAAAGAAACTTTATAAATTAATAATTAGTGAAATAGTAATTGTTTTTTGATGCTAAGGGAGAAATACTGAATAAATATTAACTTGAACATGGGAATTGTAATATAACCCTTATGAATAGAAAACCTGGTAAATGAATAGTAACCTCACCCCTGAGAGTATAAATAAAATTTATAAATCTTATAAATTAAAGTATGGTATAATTATATCATAGTATAAGTTAATAAATGTTTTAAAAAATAACAATTAATTTTTGGTATTTTTGTAAGTAAAGAATATCTAATTATAATTTTATTATTAATTTGATAGAATAAAAGACAAATTATTTTCAAAAAATAAATTCATAAATTAATATTTTTATGTCTTATGTTTTTTACATAATTTTATGGGACATTAACTAATTTTTAAAAGTGTTATAAAATATGTTATAATTTTAAAATCTGTATTTTCCAAGTAAATGATGATTTTAATTAAAAATGAAGTTTCTCATTTTAAGAAAATTATTTTCATAAAATAGAGAATATTTTTTAATTCTACACATTGAAAAATGGTTCGGTTGAATTTTTTGGATTTTTCTAAAATACTTGAATTTTTGGTGAATAGTTAAATATGATAATTTATGATAAAAGAAAAATACATGAATTATGGATATATAAATGATTTATGGATGTTTTAGGACAAAAATATTGAAATTGAATTCATTATTTTAATATATTTAGTTACAAGGAGGAAAATATTCATATTATTGATCCAAAATAATATACTAATTAATATAATAATGAGAAAACATCTCTCTCCCCCTATAAATACCACCCCTCACCACCTCTATTCCCCACAACTCTCAACCATTGATCCTTTTAAAAATTATACTCAAGTATCTTTCCAAGACCCTCCCCCATATCTAGGATCCATTGGTCTCATAAAAATACCCAAACCATTTCCCTAAGGAGGTTCTCAAGGATGATAGATATAAGAGGTAAAATAATCTTCCATTTTCTTTTAAATTCTTGTAGTTTTTTTATTTTCTTTTCCTCTCCCAACCTCCTCAATCCAAATGTTCATGATAAATCCATTATCTTTTATATACTATAAATATATCATGTTAATGAAATATCCATTGTCAAACTTCTTTCTCTCTCTCTCCCACCCTTTTATTCTAAAAATGTAATCATTGCCCGTGACTTGTCATCTTACCGACATCGTGCACAATGAATTTTCATTTTTCATTAATACATTCAATTATGTTCATAAATAAACTAAAATGGTTGGAAAATAATTTAAAATAAATTTTATAACCCTTTTTATGTTTTGGAACTAAAATATTTACGTACTACTAAATGATAAAACAAAACGAGTTTATTGTGATAAAAAACTCCCAAAATTAACCTAAATTTTTATCATTAAATTTTTATCTGAAGATTCATCCTCATTAAATTTCAAAAAATGGTATATATAACAATTTAAACTTATATATGTCTATTAATAACATATATTTTCAATTATAGAGAATTATATCCATTCTACATAAACTTCCATACTTATATTCAAGTAAACCAATCATGAAAACCAAGAAAACAAACACTCTTGTACGATGAAGTTAAACTATATAACTCATATGGAATCCCAATAATGAACATAATAAAACAATAATGGATCAAATTCATGTATAAAAGGGTTTGTTTTTTTATATAATTAATTTAATTTGATTTTACAGGATATTAAATAGATGAGAGCATTCAGACATAAGGTAAAGGGAATTCTCAAATCCAACTTGATTTCTTGGGGTTTTACCTATTTAACCCCATTTTTAGTATGGATTTTCATTTAATATCATTTATTCATCATTATATTAACTATTCTAGGATAAAAAGATTACTAGTATGGTTTTATCATAAATTTACAGATTTTTCATAAAGAACACTTCTTTCTAAAAACACTTCTTTTACTTCTCATTAGATTGTTTCTTCTTCACTCAAAATTGATGATTCTTATACAAAGTATTTTATTCACTCTGTCTTTTATGAACTCAAATGTTTATTCAGTAATGTATGATTTATTAAATGAAATGTATTTCTTTACATAGTTAACTTTATTTCCAATATTGATATACATTCTATGTGGCATGCATGATAATGTAAATGTTATGATGTGATAGGTGAACCTAGAATTATATAGAATATGTAAATGATATGATGTGATGGGTGCACTTAGAATTATATAGTGTTCCAATGCATTTGGTAATGTGATGTGTCACATGAGATAAAGTGAAGTATGTGTGGTAGTTGACCACTAAGACATGAAGTTTAATTCATATACATCGCCACATTCCATGCATTTATTTAGTGATTCCTCTCATGATTATGATCCCTTTACTATGTTACAATGATAATTATTTTTAACACCCCATGTTATATTTACTCATGTTATTATTTATCCTATTATAGGGATTTTATCTCACACATTTCTTTGATGTATATACTCAAGTGATTACTTTTTATAAGCAGAAGACAAGGGATAATAGGATGATAGAGAAATGGAATTAAAAAAATGTTTATGTTTTATTTTGTAAATGTTATGTATGGTCTGAATTTTCCCAAAACACAAACCTTTAGATCCTAGCTGTGTAATGATATTATGTAATTTGTCTTTAAAATGATGTAATAAGTTATGTAATAAAAGTAGGGTCACAATAGTTGGTAAAAAAGAATGATTTAGGTAATTTGGGAATTAGGATTAGAGAACCTTAGTGAAAACCCTTAGTATGAGACTAAGTATATAAAGGCACCCAAGAAGCATTGTTTTATAAAATTTTAAATATAGGGATACCAAAAGATATGAATTTAAACTTAATTTACCAATGTAATAAATTATTTATTCATTTATTGTTGAATTATTTTTGGTTACAACCTTTTATATTGTACCAAATGGTGTGAACCTGGAGAAACCAAGCCAAAAATCTATGTGAAGGACAATGCAATGATTACCTGAACGATATCCCCAATCCCTTAGGATGTGGAGTTGAAAATTTCATGGTCATTCTTACCTTTATATCTTAGGTTATGAACAATAACCTAAATAATGTGGAACATCTTCCTTCACCTAAGAGGGTGAAACTCTCTATCGAGTGTTTTATACGAAAATGACAACTTACGTTTAGTGGATATTTTGATCCACTAGTCACAGAACAATGGGTAAAATCAATGGAGAATATCATTTGTATGCTTCATTATTTTGGGATAGAGAAGGTGAATCTAACTATTTTCCATTTATATGGAGAGGTCTTAAAATTCTAATATTTGATTAAGAACACCAATTAAAGGTAGAAGATGAAGAGATGGAGTGAGATGACATTAATCTAATGTTTCGTAGAAAGTATTTCCAAAAAACAATTCATAAAAAGATAGAGAGGGAATTCATAGAGTTTAAGAAAAAGGAAGGTGAATCTATCACAGCCTATGAAGAAAATTTCACAATGTTTTCAAGGCATGATTCAGGTTTTTTATCAACATTGATTGAAAAAATTATAGATTATTTAGTGGTTTGAAACCACAATTTCAAAAGGCCATTGAAATTATAGACTTTGGGAGTAATGAATAAGTTGTTCGATGTGATCTCAATGTTAAGATAGAGTTTAGAGAATAGTCCCATGGCTATATTGATAAGGTTCTACACAACAATACAACCTACCTTTTCATAGAGTTGTGAAGGAAACATAAGTATGAAGATGAAACTTGGGAACCAGAGGAGGTGATGAAGTAGAAATACCCTCACCTGTTTATGTAAAATGAAATTTTGATAGTGAAATTTTAAAAGGGGGGAATAATGTAATGAATTTTTTTTATCAATTTAATTTCTCCCTTCTTATATTAATTCCATATAGTATAAATCACATAAAATCACTTAGAGACCTTAATAAAATCTTTAAAAATGAAAAATTAATGAAATAATAAGTATCTCTAGAAGTTAAGGAATCAATACCAATGAAATAGTAACTTAACCTTAGGGATACCTAGTTCTTTGGACCGCATAAGGTGGTTGCATATTAGATATTAAGAGTTGGGATCTCTCAGCATTTTAATTTAAATTTTTGTCATGTTGGGACAAATTTTTGGTTGGGCATGTATTTTTTCCCTTTAATTTTTTGTTTACCCTACCGTACTCTTGTATTGTCCAGAGGTTATACATGCATGGTTTTTAACCAAATATTTTGCATCTTTTAATTTTAATCCCAATACACTAAAACATTGGGATGGATGTGTATTGGCGTACACGTACTTAAGAAAGTCCTCCCTTTTTAGTAATTCCTACATCATTGGTCGCCAGCCCCTGGCCTATGGATGCGGGCTTGGGGTTGTTGTGTATCGATACTCGGGTTGGGTGAGGTCGTAAAATATCTTCCCATAACATTTTATAACAACTATATATTATAGTTAATTTTTTATTCTATATAATCTATTCATGCATGAAATTATTTCATTTTCGTACCTTTAACCCATGTTCATTTTTTATCAAAATATGTTTGGGATGACAACCCAAAATTCACACCGATGACATGGACATATTATTCTGGCCACTTCAAGGCCACTAATAGAACCTTTTCCTTTGGTACATCTAATGATGACTCTTGGGTCTAAGTTTTATAAAAATAATGGAAAACATGAAATCATTATAATATAATACATATTTAAATAAAAACAAAATTTTATTATTTCATACATACACAAGTTTCCCAAAATTTTCCTATTTCTTCATCTATTAATATCCCTTATTTATTTACAAGTGACTCCATCCAAAACACGTGATGTGGGATGAAAGTGAGTTTGGATTTTGATTCAAAAATATGAATATAAAAAAATGAATATAATTTAGTTTTTATTTCATACCACATAAATGTATTAAGGTATATTTAAAACATGTTCCAAATTTTTTCAAGTGAACCATACCCTATCCTTTCTATATGGTAGGGGTATGTTGGTTTTGCTTCTCATTTATTACTTTCAGCACTCAGTTTTTGTTTCATAAATTAAAAATTCCTTATCCAAGAGATTAATACATGTGTTATCAACAAATGTATTACCAATCACAATGTACTTGAAATGATGTCTCCTCACAATGAACAATAAATGCATCACTTGATTGTTGGTTAAATCCCATGTTAATACATTTGTGGTGGGTGCGGGTTTGTTTTACCTTCAACATATTTGATTTAAAAATTTGGAATAATTATGAAAAATCACCTGTGAGCCATTACAACAAGAATTAATATAAATTTAATTTGGGGTTAATCTGCTGTAAATATAGTCTGAAAGGGATAATTTAGAGTAAGTCAAAATTTCATTATTATTTTTAGTACAATAAAGAAGGTATTTCATAATCTCACCCTAATATCTTCCAAAATAAGTGTCTTATGTGTGGGAAAAACATTATTCCATGAATCTACATCAATCTGCTCATGCATGTGAGTGGTAAGCCCATTGTAACTACTAAACATGGAAATGTTAGATTTAGCAGGTTGGCCATATCCATTCCATCCATCCTCAAATTTGATTCCTCTGTTTCTCACCTTAATATTTTTTTCTAACAACATCATGATATGAAACTCCTTTTTTTGTGAGACTTATTGTTCACCTTCTACCCTTTCCACAACTTCAACATTCTCAATATGTTGTTCCTGTGGATTGGTAGCATTTTCATGTGTAGAAGGTTGTTGTTATTTACATTAGGAGCACCATAATTTTGAGAAAATTGTTGTTCCTCATTGTTGGGAGTGTCATCCTTTCAATAAGTCGTTATCTTCATAAGTGATTAAACATTTAATTTATACTACATAAATGTAGAAGAGAGAAAATAATAATATGAGGTTACACAATTTATATTACAAAAAATATAACCAGATTATTGATTTTTTTAAAAGGTTGAAGGGATTTCAACCCTCTATCGAGTATCTAAATCCCTTCATTGTGGTCTCTTATGGAATACAGTACCTCGTCTACATTAGGACCCCTAAGAAATGATTACGATATCCCAATGAAAGGTCCATCCTCAATTGAATTAACAACTGACCCTTCAGTGGTTTTGGTTGATAATAGAACAATTGAACATCTTAGTTTGTGTGATTTGGAACATAAAATACATGTACATACTATATTTCCATTATAAATAGTTCATCTTTATACCCTTACTAAAATCCAATTTCATGAATCATAATTCCTCTTTCTTAATAGCACTCATATTATCAAACTAGTTGAATTGAAAAATTGGTACATTGCGTATTGCGTCCTCCAACTCCTATATTTTTTTGATGATGTGAAATTATGAAATAGTCACATAAATGGGATTTCATTCCTTGGTAATAGATACATGAATAAGTTCAGAAATAAGTGTAACCCCTCTATTTTTCATAATACCATGTTCATCATGTTCATTTGTATAAAATGTATAAATAAAAGGGTAATTTTTGCTCGAAAGCTCGAGTGGCCCGACCCGAAAGCTTGAGCGGCCCATCCTAGCAAAGCTCGAGTCGGGATAGGCTTGGGCCGTATGTTCGTCGGGCCATGCCTGGGCATATTCAAGAAATCCCGCAGGCCGATCTGACCCAAAAAATCCCAGCCCAGTGGCCCGTACGAAGCTCTTCTCATAAAAGCTCGTCTATTATAAAAAAATAATTAGGAAACAGCTTGTAGGGAGATTCTAACTCCTTGCCACATGCTTCCAAGGATGTGGCCGGTCCAACTGGTCCAGGCGGTGTGATTTTTTAATAATTACCAGAATATATATATATATATATATATATCAACGATTTAACATTATTTATAAGTAATTATATATCAGTTATTTAACATAATATATATATATATAATAACTCATTATATATTGAAAAAAATAATATATATAATAATATATCAATTATTTAACAATATATATATATAAGAATAAAAATCGCTCACTAATGTTCACACATGCCCCCCCAACCTCATTATTTATTTTATGTCTTCCCCCTAACCTCATTTGTTTTTTATGTCTATGTGTTTATATTATATATAAATATACAAATACATTTAGAAATAAAAAATTAACCTACCCATTAATGTTTTTACAACTTCATCATAATATATATATTCAAATGTATAAATCTATTTAGAAAAAAATTTAACATATCCACCCATTGTTGCGCACCCCCAACCCCTCATTAATTTTTTTACTACATTAACATATTATTATATTTATTATTTATTTTGACATGGAAAATGCTACATATTCATTTTTTTAATTGATTTTTTTCAAATAAAATATTTTGGATTTAAATGTTTTCTAAATTGGACTATATTATATATTATAATAAAAAAATATTATAATTATAATAGTCATGTGATTTTGGGTTTGAGGGTTATTATTTGACCGACTGAATAGACTGAAGAAATTTTATTATTATTTTGATAATCCACCTTTCAAGGGGTGAGGTGGAACCCATACAAGGCACGAAGTCTTAGAGACAATTACATGACCCATAGGTAATAGAGGAAATCACCCATACAAAACAACAAGGAACTAATATTCCCCATCGCATTTCATGATATCAGCACTCCACCTTTGAAATGCTAGTCAGCTAGCTGTCATGTGCAGATCTGGACATGCCTGTTTCTGATGGCAATGCCTTAACCTCTCATTCTTCCAAATCCAGTTAGCTCTGCTCTATTGAATGTGCCAGCTCTAAATTTTCATCTGGATCCTTGTACATTGTAGTCTAACTAGTACATCTACAAATTCATGTGGATTGTAGACCTTGGGGTGGCCTGAAGGCCTTGAGGTGGACCAAAGGCCTTGAGAGACAACTGGCCTGAAGGCCTTGGGTGGCCCGAAAGCCTTGCAGGATTCAAGGACCAAAATAATGGCACAAAGGCCCAGATGGATGAATATTTCCAGCTACTATAGTACCAAACATTACTTTCTACATTAATCCTATAGTAACCGAGATATATGTCTCCACTCAGATTTAATCTCAGGTCTCTTGGATGCACTTGTCGAGTCCTCACCAACCGGTCTAAGGCTCATGTTCTTGAGGGTTATTATGAAACAAATGAAGTGAGCAATTTAAAACTTATAAAATGATTCAAAATTAAATGAACAACATTTCAACTATACAATGTAATTAATGAAATAAGAATGAAATAAATGATTTAACATAATTATATATCAATGATTTAATATACGATTTAACATAATTATATTAAAAAATAACACTCATTCACTGATGTTCTCACAAGCCCCCAATCTCATTATTTTTTTAAGTCTATTTGCATATATTATACATATTACATATACATATATATATATATATAAATCTATTTAGAAAAAATAACCCACCCACTATTGTGCACCCCTTAGACCCTCATTATTTTTTTACAACTTGCACATAAAATATATAGATTCACATGTATAAATCTATTTAGAAAAAATTAGAAAATCCACCAACTATTACACTCCCCCAACCCCTCATTAATATTTTTAAAACTTTCAAAAATTATTATTAATGTTATTTATTACAATGATAGATATTTATTTGAACATGAAAAACACTACATATTCATTTTTATAATCGAAAATTTTCAAATAAATCATTTGGCGTTTAATTATTTCCTTAATTGGTCTAAATTTTAGATTTTTATTAAATAAAATAAAATCTTATAATTATAATATTATGTGACATTGGTGTTGAGGGTTTATTATGAAACACATGAAGTGAGAAATTGAAAACATGTAAAATGATTGAAAATTAATTGGACAACATTTCAATTCAACTATAAAGTGTAAATAGAAAAATGAACATTTTTACAAAAAAAGTAAATCATTTAAAAAAAATTTAAAAGTTTATTTAAAAAAAATAAAAAAAAACTTTTAATAAAAATAAAAAAAGTTAACAAAACGTTTCAAAAAATTATTTTTAAAAAATTATTTTAAATACTAATTTATTTTTTTTCCAAAAATTCCCTTTAAAACACATTCAAAATTAATGTATTAAAAAACATTTTAAAAGAAACATTTAGAAATATGTTTAAATTTTTTTTAAAATAAACATTTGAAAAATGATTTAAAAAACGTTTAAAAAACATTTTAAAATAAAAGTTTTAATAAAATGTTAAAAACGTATTTAACACTATATATTATTTTATTTGGAAAATAATAAAAACCCTCAAGGGTCGACCCATGGCCCAGCCCGACCTGATGATTTCAGCCAGCCTGAGGCTGGGCTTGGGCCGCCGTATAGAGCTGTTCAGGAAAGAGCAACCCAGTTTGAATAGTGGTTCATGGAACAATTTGTTGATGGGAAAGACCGACCCGGTCCGGCCCAGGCTAGGCCAAAATTACACCCTTACGTATAACCATTATATGATAATACATGCATAATTGATCCTCTAGAATTCCATTGATGTCGTTCTAAAATTGAATCTAGATTTTTAGACGACTCTTTAAAAATATTTTCTTGAAACCATCCTATAAACTATTGATTATGTGAATTTTATATCCAACCTTTATCCCCTGATGAATTCAAATTCATAAGAAATTATTTATGAGTTTCAACATATGGTTAAACCTATAAACGGTTACAAAAAACATAATGTTTGGTGTGCTCCTAATCTATAATAGTGATTGTGAAAACATTTATTCTATAAATTCCTTCACCCACTACCATCATAGAGTGAAAATATTTTAATTGACTAATTCTTTCCACATGAGAAATGCAGTCATTACATAATTAAATATATTTCTCAACAACATATCACTTCATAGTACAACCATCTGTCCGAATTTGATTTTTCACATACCCTTTCAAAATCATCTTATACCGTTCAATGGGGTATATCTATATATAATGTATATGGTCACATAGTTGAATATATCTTACCAAGTGAACCATCATGTGAACCATCATATCAAAGAATTCAAGCGTGAAGAACTTCACCAATTCACATAATATGACTACAATTTCATTTTCCATAGTTGGAAATTTAGTTGGGTCTACAACATTTCTTCATATATATTTGAAAAATAAACATAGGTCTGTTAATGTATAATGAAAATTCTTGGAAAAAATACAACATAAAGCTACAAGAATTATATATTACATCAAAACAAGACATTCATATGATTTCAGACCCTTTAAATTTAAATTAGTTATTGGCATGATATTATTGGTATTTGAAGAATACCCCTATGGAACCATTAAATATTTTAGGAAGTTTCAAAACTAATATCTCTCCTTTATAGAAAGAGTGTATGTATTCGGAGGAAGAAAAGTGTGTTTTTAAAAATTCATTGGAGCCAACTCTTCACATATTCCCATGCCAGTCACGTCTAACCTATCCTTAATTCCATCCTTTATTTTTCTAGGTGAATTTAGTAATGTACCGATGACAATATAACATACATTGTTTCCTGCAAGGATGACGTCAATAAAATTTCTAATGTACAAACAATTTTAGTATTTTAATTCAAAAAAATTATCACCTTTTCCAACCGGCTTTCGAAATGTTTTTTGGATAAAGGTTTACCAAAAGTAGATTCTATATATTTTATGTTCTAAAAAATTGATGTCCTGCTAGTGGGTATAGTATAGTGTGTTATTCTAAACATTAATTGAATGATGTCATCCAAGATCAGTTCTTATGTCATATGGGTAGAAATATATGATGTCCTATAAACACAGTCTTCAATGAATGTTTCAATCTAATCGACTATGTATCTTGTTCACAGTAGAGACACTGTTAAGTTAATTTAATGTTGTATCCTAAAAAATTTCTATAGGTAGTAAAGTCATTTATCATCCTATAAAACATGGCTCTCAACATGAAAACACAATTTCTGTAAGAATCATACAACATAACACCTAAATCCCATAATAGTTTCAAATCTTAAATCAATGGAGGAAAATAAGCATCAATATAATTACCCGGTTATTTTTCCCCTTATATAAGAAGATATAATATATTGTATTTTCGTTTCATGCATAACAATGGTGCAAAGATATAATTTAGAAACATAGTCAGCCATGTATCATGAGTATTTCTTTGAAAACCAAAATTATTAACTCCATCAGTAGATAACACATGACGAAGGTGTCTCAGCCTGTTTCCAAATTTAGGATACCTGTGATCAATTCTCTTCCACTGAGGAGAGTCTTCTAGGTGATGAAGTTTCCTATCTTTATTTATTATATCTACATGACACATTAATTATCTTAAAGTCTCCTCACTTCCATATAGGTTCCAAAAACATTGAATTATTGGTAAGTACCTTATGTCTTTCGTAGGACCCGATTCATCATTCTTGTATCGAGAATCACCACACATTGAGAAAATTTTAAGTTACTTGGGTCCGTATGAAATAGTATACTTCCATTTGGACATATGTGTATTCATTTTGAGATCATAAACATTGAACATAACATTCTTTTTTCATCATATGTTTGACAAGATAGATTATTATCTTTTGGGATCATATCATTCAAAAGATAAAGTAGTTTAGTAAAACTAATGTTACTCCATATGTTTATATCTTCTAAATTATACAGCTTCTGTGTGGATGACAATGCTATATATTTAGTACAATCGACATACAATGGAGTCTTTTCAGTACTCTTTAACTACTCAAACAATTTTTCACAGTAAAAAATATCATCTTCAATTATCAATTACATTTCCTAAAAATTATTTTTATCATCGTTCACACCTATAATCACATCCTTGATGTGGTATTTATCATTGTCCACACCTGTAATCATATTAGTTCATCCATAAAACTCAATCTTATCCCAGTCACTAGATACATTATTTTTTAACCTTGTTTAGTCCAATATTTATGACATTAATCAATTCCATTACAGATTGGGTTTTCTTCCAACTCCTTTGACTAATTTGTCATGAATGACAATTGTGTAAAAAAATATAAAAGATTTGAGAAGTGTCAGATGCATGATCCTTTTCAATCATGATGAACTCTTTCACCCAATCCTCATAATATTTTGTAATATGATCAGAATACATCCATTTTCAATTCATATGAATCCTATTTGATTCAGTAATATTAATATTTAACAAAATAAATAATGTGTAAAAATCATTTCATAGAAAATTTTCATCTTATGATTAAAATATTTGTGTAAGGTAAGATTATTAATGGTTATGATTTTAAGGACATAAATTTGTTTATTAATTGTTATTATTTTACTAATGTGGGTTATCATTAATCTTTTTTATATAATATGAACCTAAAAAACCTTCTCCTACACTAATTTAGGTCCAAAGAGGGACTGCTCCCCAATCAGAACCCAACATAGAGGTGATCAACACATAGCCTTTAAAAACAAAGATGTTCGAGGGGGATGAATGAATCATATGTGATCACATAACTTGATTTTAAAATATCCTTAAATTTTCTGGACAAAAAAATTATTTACAATTTAAACTAATAAAAATATATTAAATCAAATTTTAAAATTTAAGAGGACATGGTTGGGTTGAGTGGGATACCAAAATGGAGGAAACACTTTCAGAGGCTGATTATGATGGCTCTCACATTGAAATTATCCTTCAGTAAGAAGAAAGAGTCAAAAAGAATTACACCAGGGGAAGAGGATTTGGGTGTGGCTGAGGTATTTATGATAATTCCTTGAGATATGAAGAACTAATGATTTCATATAAGATTACAAAAAGCATGGTATGTAAATGACCTTTTCTTGGGCATGTTTGCCTTGTTTAACCCCTTATTTCCTTTCTTGTTGTTCTTATACTTTTTTATTATAATAAATGGGACTATTTCACTAGCCTTTAAAAAAATAGACAGATAAATTGTATTTATTAACTACAAATATATTATTAATTAACAATTATAATTAACAACATTATTTTTAATATAAATTAATAATTATTTTTTAAAGTGTATCATTAATTATATTAATCTATAATTATATGTATACATAAAAAAGATTTAAAATATACATTACTTAATAAATATTTAATAATAATTTATGTATTATAATAATATTTTTATTTTGTAGATTAAATTACCAAAATTACCAATATAAGTTCATTTTATAAGTTCATTTAAATATTTAATGTTTCAGTTCTTCAATTACTAATTTATATATATGATCATCACTATTCACATATAGAAGTGTGTGTGTGTGTCTAAAGAGCCCAATGACATGAGTGTGGTTGTTTGTGTGTGTGATAAATTAATTCAACATGTACATGTGTATATACACTTATATACAATGCATGTAATTTTAATTTAATTGAAATTTCAATATAAAATTAACTGAAATTAATTATTAATATCTAAAAAGTATTATATTGATTAATATTGTTAAATACATATTAATAATTACAAATCATATATTAATGTATATGATATTAGATGTATTATTCATAAAAATTATTCACATGTGTGTATGAGTGCGCGCGTTCGAGGAACCAAAGGACATGGATGTCTATGTGTGTAATAAGTGAAATCAACACAACCATGTCTATAATATTAATTTTATTCTAATTTCTATATAAAATAATATAAAATTAATTTATAATATATAAAAATTCATATATTAATTAAAATTATTTTTTTTAAGATCCACAAGGGATTCAGAGAAAAGATACCATAATTGGGGTTGAATTAAGGTATGGAACTTTTCTAACTTAAACACTTTTTTATTAAACTCTCACTATCTAAGATGATCTTAAATTCATTATTAGAAACCTAAATTTATTTTTAGATGATTTTGATTTTATCATTAATCTTATATAGTCCTTATCCATTTAAAAAAATGATTCAATGATCCTTAAACCTTACACACTGATTATGTTAGGCAGAATATAAATAAGGAGGCAAAAATAATAAAATGATTTTTTATTTCACATGCACTAGGATAATTCAAGGAGAATACAATCAGAAATGTGATGATGCACCAAAATTTACTAACATAAAATTAAAATATACAAATAATTATATATTCAAAACATTTTTTATAACTGATGTTCATAGTATTGTTGTAGAAGGAGTGGGAAATTTTGGGTGACCAGCAATTATTCATGGGGAAATGTCACATATGGAAAGTTCCAATCACCCGAATTTTCACACTAATTCCTAATTCATGAGGGAAGTGACATGGTTGTAAAATCCATTGATAAAATATTAAAAACGTCCAAATAAAAACTAAAACTTTTAGAACTTTTAATATAAAATGAAAAATTTTCCATAAGATAGATAGAGAAGGAGAATAAAGGAGTGTGTGAGGTGATGATAGAGAGTGGAAGCGTGTGTGATAGGAAAAAGGGAGATTGTTAATGACAAATATAGGGAGGGAGAGAGGTGGAGCTAAAGGGAGGGATATCAATGATGGAGGGAGGGAGAGTAGCGAGGGAGGGAGGGAGGAGATGGGGCATGTCAGTAAGGAGGGAGAGTGGCAGAGAGAGATAGTGGTGGTGAGGTTCCACATCTGCAAGAGAAGGAATAAATGGCTGAATATTGTCCAGTTCGGCTTAAATTAATAAATAATCATATGTTTTTTATCAGCACATCCAAAAAAGTACTCATAAATAGGATATTTATTAGTGCTAAAATAAAAAAGCGCTGATAAAATCCCTATTTATGAGTGATAGAAAAGAAATCCTAAATATTTAATAATATAGTTAATATAATTAGAAAATTTATTTTCATATAATTCTATATAAATATAACTATATATAATTTTTGAATTGGAGATGGGAGAAATTTGGGATCTTCTCGTTCTATCTCGTAACGGAGTCCAGGGTTGAATCGCGATGGTTTTCGTTAGGGAATGCAATTTTTTTGAGGGATGTGTTTATATGTAATCTGATCTAGAAAGAATATGAAATTGATTTGAATTGGGACGATCCAATTTTTGGAAACCCTAATTTGAATGTCACTCACCTAATAGAGGAATCCCAAATAGGGATTGGGAAAGCTGATAAATGTTGATTCTTCTCTGAGGTTAAGAATTATTAAAGAAAGGTTACCAAAAATGGCACCCTATCTGTTGTCGAGCATGGCCATGTGATTTTGTAAGATTGAATAATGGAATTTTGACACTTGTTTATTGTTCGTGATGTGATATTTCTTCTTGAAATACCATGGATGATTTTGGGGCTTCACAGTCATATTTATGAAAATCGGTGTTTCAAATATTGGAGCATCACCTCCATATGTAAGGGATTTTTTCAAATCATTTTCCCTTCAAAAAATCCAAAATACATGGATTGGGGGTGAAGAATTGTGTCTCTCAAGCTAGACAATCTTAGGATCTAAGACTGGGATCCATTATTCCACCCCTCAAAGATCAAGAACACAATTTCTCAAGTCTGATTCTATATAATGGGTCTATTCTTGTTCTTATGACACAAAAATATTCTTTGGGACATTACCTTAGTCGTGGGAATCCACATCAATTTTTAAAATAGACTAGGAAAGAACGGTTTGGTCACCTGGTCAGGGTAATCATTGAGGTTTTTGTTCAATCTCCCATTATTGAAACAATTATTTTGGTGGCTGGGGAATTTATAATTGAAATTTCAATTTATACATGGAAGCTTCATGAATTTTTCTCTAGGTGTGAAAACATTGGGAATTTTTTTGGAAATTATCATAGGATCTAATGTGCACAAATTATAAGAAGATTGGTTACTCGATTGACCATTGTAAATTCAATAAACCACCCCATCCAGTGGAATTTTTTTTAGGATGCTAAATCAGAATTGGGAGCCACGGATTATGGGACTAAACTTGCTGGAACTGGTATGGACCCCAGGTATCATAGTGTTGGGATACGACCTTCTTTTGCTGTAATTGTAGTTGATGCTTTGTTTGATCTTGTGGTAGCCCATGATGACCATAGTCCTATACAAGGTGTCAAACCAAGTACTGCTGTGTACAAAGGCAGGTTCTCTCCAGCATAGGGGTTATTCCCCCTCTAATGAATAGGGTGTGGGTTTGATTCATTCTACACATCATAGCATATAGAGTTCTGGATTGATTCCCATTTATTGGGCCCATTCTGGAAATTAAGTAGTTATCATTGATGAGGAAGTGAGGTAGTTTTCATGGAACATGCCAAAGCATAAAGGAGACTTACACTTCAAGAATATTACCAAATCTAGGGGAGAAACCACATGCAATGAAGGCATGATTCCTATTTTAGATGGTGATGATTAAAACCTATAGGTTTATGAGAGTACAATGCAAGAACCATATGTGGATGTCTCAAAATATGGGTAGTCCTCTAATGATGATATGGATAAAGCTGGTTTGTTAGAAATTTCTTACATTAATGAGGGTGGAAGTAAGGGGGAAAAGGTAGCTACTGGGGAAATCTCTTCTCTGAAGATAAAAAAACAAAATGGGATGTGGGATCATGTCCACTTGTTTTTTTGGCATTGTTAGAATCATTTATTACTTATGATACTATAAATATAGGTGAACATAAAGGGGTGAAATCAGGAGAAGTTGTGGGTTAATCCTGAAAGGAATCCTATAAACCCCCTATCTATGAAGGGAAATTCTTCCTTGATCGAAAACTAGAGAAACATTGAGCATCCAAAAACCAGTCTCTCAAGCAGGAGTGCTAATGGTTTTGAGAATGTGGAGTTTTCTTATCTACCAAATTTTATTGACCTAATGAAAAAATTAATATGTATCATTTGGAAAGGCCTCATATGAGGTATGTGATATTGCATAGAAACAAACACTATTATCATACCACTAGAGGACTATGAAGGTGAAAGGCCAACTGAATACCTCATGAAGGAAGTGGGAGAATGGTTTTTTTGTAACCTGATGTCATTTTTTCTATGATGGAGCCGACAGTATTCAGTTTCAATGACAATTTAACAGTTTAGAGATTGTTATCTATAAAAATTAAAGATGAATTCTGATCCAATCCAGATATGGACTTTTGGGATCTATCATGGAAATTTCAGATTTTCACCACTCTAGAGGACTTCTCTTAATTGTCTTCAAGTGAAGAATATCAGTCCCCACAAAGGGTTATGAAACAGAGGAGAGGTCAACATACAAAGAGAAAAGGAATATATAATAAGAATTTGGGATCTAGAGTGACTTGTAGGGATTGACTTATTATATTAGGCTTCTTTAATTCTAATGTCAGCAGTATAAATCTGTCCTTTAACAAAAATAGTAAAAGGGCTTTATTAACACTATAGAAGCACTGATAATGTGAGCTATTAAAGGGTTGGATTTAACAGTTCTTGAAAAAATCACTGGTAAAGTCCCCCTTTAACAGCATAAAAAAGCGCTGATAAAGGGTTCCTTTATCCACACTATTTCTTAGCACCGATAAAGGATGACTTTATTAGTAATTTTTTAGCACTGTTAAAGGTGGCATTTAATTGCACTAAAAATCAATGATAAAGGCCTTGATAATGGGGGATATCTTTTTGTTCAAACCCGCCACACATTTAATTAGTGCTCCCACCCATTTTATTAGTTCTTGTGGGTGCTCCCCCCTTATCAATGATTTTGATAATTCCACTCTCCTGCATGTGCCCCTCCCACCTGTAAGTTTTAAAACTAAGACCTCCAGCTCCTCTACCCACACATTTTCCACTCCCCTATATTGTTTTTTTCCATTTTATGATATATCTATATATTTATATATATATATCATTACCTTTTCATCTATATATTTATTTATATTTATTGTAAAAATTATTTATATATATATATATATTTAAATACATATATAAAATTTGTTTTTTGTGTTTATACATACATACATACATACATATATATATATTTATATGTGCATCTATAAATATAATTATACATATTTATATTTATTTTCATATATTATATATTAATATTAATATACATATATTATAAGAAATATCTCTTTGTAAATACACACACACACACACACACACATATATATACAAATGATTTATACATTAACTGTATAATTATATAAATATTCATACATTTTTATTTTAAATAAAATGGATATTAGTTTTTGAAGGTTTTGGGCGCAATAGAAGCATGTGTTGGGAGTTACCAAACTTTACTTTTTATCATAATTGATGACCAATCCAAGATATATATGAAAATTAATACCATGGTCCATGGAATTGAATCTAATAAATAGACAAAGGATAATGACGCTGAAACCGATAGAGAGGAGATCAACACATACTATTCATAATTAATTTAATTAGATAAAGAATTACCTTTAAGGAATTCATTATTTGTTGATGAATCCAGTGACAGATATGTGATGCATTATCATTGAAATATAGAAACCAATTCTATATTTCCTCTAGAGATGCTCCAAACATGTTCCAAGAATCTCGAGATATCTCCAAAGGAGTCTCCAGGTGCTAGCATGAAAGATTCTTATGCTTGTGTCACCTACCTTTGATCTCCTTGTCAAATGCTTCCAAAGACATATACTCGATCTGGTGGAGGATGATTTCTCTTCATTCTTGAGAGCGTTCATTGAGATGATAGTTCTCTAAGATCGAGATTATTCTCCCAGATGTTATGCACAACGGAATTGACTAATGAAGAAAATAACATAATCGAGTTTTTATATTTCTAGGGTAAAAATAAAATAATTTCACATGTTCCCTTAACTATTTATTTAATCCTAGGAAAACCCCATGTCAAATATTATTATTATTTCTCTACATGTGCTTAACTTTTGAATTAAAATTAAATATTATTTAATTAAATATTATGTTCAATATTTGTTATTTCTCATCAGACCATTAAACATAGTTCAGCTTTCCTCCACCATATTTATTTGGTCCAGAATAATATTTATTTATTTATTACATAAATATCACATAATTATTCTATAATAAAAAAATAAATATTATATTAACTAAATTGAAAATAAATATTTATTAAATATTCCACTCACAATATATTCTCTCGAATAACTAGTGATGGAATAAATGCCATCAAGATTACAATAAAAATTATTAAACCATGTGTGGGAATAATATTTCTTCAACTGATTAAATAATAGGTAATAATATATTATTAAACTAAGATTATTCATACACTTAGTGTGTGACCCTATAGTCCTCTTTCTCAATGGAATTAGGAAAAGCAGGCTAAAGTCCAAGGTTAGAGTCTTACAACAGAGAAATATACCAATATAGAAAGACATTAATGCCAAAACTACATGTCACCTCATACAGATGTTTACTATGTAATATAATCTCTTTATAACAATATATCTAATTGAGTAGGTTGCATTCCAGTGCCATCAAAATATATTCTCAATGTATATTTCATTGAATTTTCGAAAATAAAACTTACCTATAGAACACCATGGCCTTGGATTTATTTATTCTATATCATTTACATCAAAGGGCCTGAGATATTAACTTCCGCTAATGAACATAAGGGATAAATCCTATCCCACATTATTCATTAATGTAATATTACTCATGACACACCCAATGTATCCTACCTCACTATGAACATCTGTCATCACTTTCTTCATTAATGCATCAAATTAAGTGACTCATAATATTCATTAATAATAATATTAAAGTCTAACAACCAATAAACACATCTATATATATGAACATCTGATGACATATATAATTGTGGATATCTTTCTGGTGGGTCCCATTCTCATAATATCCTACTGGATATTACCAAGCGTATACACCATGAGACGGTGCCTCAAATTCATATGAGTATCCACCCTTGATATCCTGTAACATTTGTGTCCCTCAAATTATATAATCCATCTATAGAAAATTAATTCAATAATAGTGTCGTAACACTTTCGGGTTCTCATCATAGTGGGGAAATACTATGACCTTTTTGTGCGACAAATACTCTTAGGAAAATATCACATAATATGTCACATAAAAGAACAATAATTATATGATAAACAGTTTATTAATATTCTAAATAATGATTACATGTTTATCATAATGTACAAAGAAGTTAGTTCTAGGGAACCAACACCAACTGTATCCCACTTGCATTAGAGACAACTACAAACAACCTTCAGTCCGCTAGCTCTCACATGATAATCATGCTCTTAATGAGAGAGACCTTTATTCATGTGGTCTATAAAGTTCTCTTTTGTGGTTACTTTTCTCACTGCAACATAAACCCTTTGATAAAAATCCATCAAGAGATGATACTCTCCATGTATCTTCTTTGTCAGTTGTGTGAACTTGTCCCTTTTTTAAGATCCATTGCTGTACTATTCTCACAATATAATGTGATAGGGTCTTTAATATTACGTACTACATCAATATACTAGAAAAAATTCTAAATCCAAACGGCTTCCTTGGCTACATCAGAAGGTGTTGTATACTCAGGCTCTACTATAGAATCAATGACAACTAGCTTCTTTGGACTCTTTAGGCTTAGAACTCTTCTGTTAAGAGAGAAAACATATCATCACTTCCACATTATATTATTTTGATCTTTCTGAAATCTTACATCATTATAACCTCTTATGAATAACTCATCATCTCCTACATACAATAGGAACATATCTTTAGTTTTTCTCAGAAAATTAAGGATAACCTTAATAGTAGTCCAATGTTGTTCTCCTAGATCTTCTTGATATCTTCATACCATGCTCAATGCATAGGAAACATCAATTCTAGTACATTAAATTACATATAAGATTTATCATATCATCTAAGTGTATGGGATTTTACTCATTCTCTCTTTCTATTGTTGTGTCTTGGGGCACATTCTCTTAGAAATATGTAAACCATTTGACATAGGAAGCAATCCCATCTTTTATTGTTCAATAATAAATATGTGTTTTATCTAGTAAATATATGTACTTTGAATTAGTCCATGGAGCCTCCTGGATCTATCATGAACGATCTTGACCCCTATAATGCAGGCTACATTATTTAGGTCATTCACAGAGAATCGCTAGTTTCACAAGTCATGAACTTAGTGTAAAATTTGTATGTCACTTTCAATAAGTAATATGTCATCAACATATACTAATAAGATAACGACCAAATTTACACTAAACCTTTGGTAAACACACGAATCACATTCATTCTTAATGAAACCAAATTCTTTAATGGATTCATCAAATCAAATGTTCCCTAACCTAGATGCTTTCTTCAATCCATAAATGGATCTCTTCAAATTTAAAATCTTTTTTGCATCACCTGGAGTCACAAAACATTCTGGTTGTTTCATATAGACAACATTCTGAAGGTTACCATTATGGAATATAGTTTTTACATCCATCTACCAAATCTCATTGTCATGGTAAAGGGCTATGGAAATTAGAATTCTGGTGGATTTGAACATGGAAACTGGAGAAAAGGTTTCAAAATAATCAATTCCTTGATGTATTTAAAACCCTTTATCCACTAACCATGAATTATAAGTATATAATTTAACTTAAATGTATAGTTGCATCTTGAATACCCATTTGCATTGAAAATAATTTACATCAACGATTGCATCGATTAGAACCTCAACTTGGTTCAAATTCATGGAATCCATTTCAGAATTCATAGCTTGTTTCCATCTCGCAAAATCTGATATCTCTAATGCATCCTTATTAAAGATAGGTTAATTTTCATCAGACAATATTAAGTCACCATCCTCTATGAATAGAAAACCGTATCTCTCTAGTACTCTTACCTCTCATGTGCTTCTACACAGTAATTGTGTTTCAGGAACTACTTCTTCCATGGGGACCTCTAAAATCTTTTCTTCTACCAACTCTTGTATATATTGAGCATCAAATAAATCTAATTAAATCTTTCTCCCACTATACTATTTTATTATTTCTATATCTCAAGAAATAAAGCTTTTATGGTGATAGTCACTTTCTTATCTAAGGGGTTGTATAGGTAGTATCCCATTGTTTCCTTCAAATACACTATAAAGATACTTCTTGTGCCCCATGGTGCTATTTTTCTTCCTAATAATGCATTAACAAGTGCCTCACAACCCCATACACTTGTATGCAATATAATTGGCTTCTTTCAACTCCATAATTCTAAGAGAATTCGATTTTTCACTTTAGTTAGTACTGTATTTAATGTGTATGTCACAATTTGTAATGCATATCCCTAAAAGGATAATGGAATATCTGCATGACTCATCATCGACCTTACCATGTACAATAAGGTAAGGTTCATATTTCACTAACACCATTCCACTATGTTGTATAAGTTGGAGTGAATTATGATATAATCCCCAACTCCCATAGAAAGTAGGTGAAATTTTAGTTAAGATACTCACAACCTTGATCTCGTTGTAGGTTCTTTATTTTCTTACCAAGATGATTCTCTAAATCATTATTGAATTCCTTGAATTGATCAAAGGACTCAGACTTATAACCAATCAAGTAAATATATCCTTATATACTCATGTAATCAGTAAAAGTTATGAAGTAACAATATCCACCTATAGATTCTACTAGAAATGGTCCACAGACATTAGTGTATATCAATCCTAGAAGCTATGTGTCCCTTTCACCCTATCCACCAAATGGTGGTTTGTTCATTTGTCCTTGTAAAAAAGCGTGACATATATCAAGTGGTTTTAGATCAGAAGAGTCTAAATAACGATCTTGAAAGATCTTTTTCAAGCGATTCATGTTTACATGACCAAGGTGGTGATTCCACAGCTGGGTGTTATATGAGTTGTGTGAACTTGATTCATTATCAATTTAGAACAATTTATTTTTGTAATTTAATACATAAAGTCCATTATTTAAATGTGACATACCATAATATATGTTGTCCTTATAAAAAACAACGTTTATTTCTAAATTTTAATATAAACCCATCTATATCTAGGAATGATACAGAAATTACGTTCTTGGTAACGGTAGGTACATAATAACAATATCTTAAAAAAAAATAATTCCCATTGGAAATGAAAGGTGGTAGTCACCAGTGGCTAGGGAAGACAACCTCTCTCCATTAGTAGCTTTTAGATCCACCTCTCCTCTGTAAAAATTTCTAAATCTACTTTGTTCCTATATTTGGAAACAAATGTGAACACCACAAGTTGTATCTAATACCCAATGTATGGAAATGGAAATATTACACTCGATAATTAATTCACCGTTAGCTTCCCATTTCTTATAGGGGCATTTCATCTTCTAGTGGCTTGGAAATCCACTAGAAAAACATACTACCTCATTTTCCTAGACCTGCCTCTAGATCCTCTTATTCTTTATAGGATGGTGCTCGGGAGCATTAGACTATTTATAAGTCTTGGGCCCATTTTTTTGTACTTCCTTTTTCAATTCACCATAAGGACCACAATTTTGGCATGCCCCACGTCCTTATCCACTTGTAAAATTAAGGTAAGATGTTCCAGAATATTTTTCTCACTATTTCTCATATTTTAAATCACAAAAAAATTGGACAAGGTCTTCGGAAGTGATGATGGTTTGAGATCTGTACGCAACTCATCTGTGAATTTAATCCCTAATTTTTATAGTCATTCAATGTATCTGATAAGCTTGAGTACACGAGTCCCAACTAGCATATAATTTCCAATATTAGTTGAGAAAAAATCATTGGAGTTCTTATACATCTCTTTTATCACCTTCTCTTGATAGAGACCCCCAAGGTGAGACTTCATGATCTAGGCATCCATATCCTCATGTTTCTTTAAATTCTGATTAGACATTGATGATATCATGAAGAATTTGAACAATGTAAAGTTATTTAGATGCTTCTCATAGAAATTTATATCTTCATCACTTTCTTTATTTCTAGGCACAACTAGTAAAGGTTCTTCCCACACATACCATTTAATTTCATGGTAATGGATAAAACATATACAACTTTTCCACTCTTGGATATTTTTCCTAGTGAGAAGGTTTTTCTTCTCGAGAATGAATCAAAATGATATGTTTGAGGTCATTTTGTTTTTTTTTCTACAAAATATGATGAGCATAAATTTATTACTTTATCTGATAAATTTAGACGAATAAATAAATTTTATATTTATTAGTCTCCCACTATTTTTTCAAAACCAATAGCCCTTACCATTGGATTTGGTATATCCTTTTTTCTAGGAAATTATAGTGGAAACGATCCATATTCCCATTCTCAATACCCCAACATTGGTTGGTCAATAAACATGAATGGTTTTAGGTAGGAATACTAAATGCCAACTTCATTTACTCTTAGTTCCATGATCTGTTGAGTGGACTCCCAAATCCTAAAATTCATTAATTGGATTTACTCAACCTTTGCCTCTTAGTTACACCAATTACTTATTTGGCAGTCAACCATTGATGTCATAAAAGTTATGTCAACCCAAAATATCATGTTATAATTCCCTGATAAATGAAATCACCCCAACTTTGGCTAGTCAAGAACATTGAACAATGGTTCGATTCTAACCAATGTAATGGAAGGCTATACTGGAATCATATTTTATCAAGGGATTTTATCCTTTTATGCATAAATATTAAATTATTATATTTATAACATTTTTTTAATATTATGTGGTATTTAAATAAGTGATTAACCATGTCTTGGATAATATTTATGTATAATCAGGTTTATTTTAGTTCTATCTTTCAATATTGTTAATTCATTAATTATGTGATTGTGATAAGACAACAACAATGAAATAACAATGATACTAACAGAAATAAAATAATGAAGTGGTATGATCATGAGATCTTACTTTTAATTAGTTTATCTAGCGATTGATAAACTAATAGTTAACCTAGGGAAAAACACCTTGAACTGATTAAGTTTTGTGTTGGAGATTTCCACCTGACAACCTATATATCTCCTCAGATTGGTTTTTCCTCGGCTCCGAACTTGTACCACCTCCACATTTCTAAGAGCTCCATACATTACATATGCCTTTTACTCACATGCTAATGAGGGGGAAAATGGGTTTACATAAAAGAAGCCATGGGCACATATTCCCTACCTAATGGAAGTAGACAAGGCACATAAGCCAACAATTTAATTTAATAATAAATTAACTGAAACCAATCACATGAAAAATGTATGGTATTGTTCATGATCATCCACATGCATGCAACTAATTACACATTTAATAAAACTATAATTACATTATTAATCATTATTATTAATAAAAATCATGCTCGAATTAATTAATTATTATCTTTAATTAATCAATACTTTTATCTTAATCTTAATCTGAATTTCATCAAGATTATCAACTATTAAAATTTTTAAAAAATTAAATAATTTCATTTAAAATTAACCTTTTATATAAATGTACATTGTAGGAAATATGGTGAATACCCATCCAAATCTACCGAACATGTATTATACTTTTATACAATTTATTCTTCATGACATTTAGCATACAAGACTTATCATGTACGTTCATGATTTGTAGTATCAACTTAATGATTACATGAATTACATGAATTTTCTAAAACATGTCATGTTTTAATGCTTGTATAGAAACAACTGTAATACAACTCATACATGATATGCAGATGTTTAGAATTACGCACATATTAATTAATCATTTTTATATATAAATATTAAAACAAATCACTTGGAATCTTCTCTCAACTTAAGGACCACACACAAAAACATGACTCAAGGTTTACATAACATAACTAATAAATTTTTAATCTTTGTACACTACTGGAAATCGGATCTTTCCCAACACTTATAGACACCCTTTCCCAACGGTTCTCCCAAACCGTTGGGAAAGGGATGTTTTGAGGCCCCTTTCCCAACGGTTCTCCCAAACCGTTGGGAAAGGGGGGGTCTTTGGGTGTTTTGAGGCCCCTTTCCCAACGGTTCTCCCAAACCGTTGGGAAAGGGATGTTTTGAGGCCCCTTTCCCAACGGTTCTCCCAAACCGTTGGGAAAGACCCCCCCTTTCCCAACGGTTTGGGAGAACCGTTGGGAAAACTCACCCCAAATCCAACATTCACCTGCTGGAAATTTCCACCTATCCCAACGGTTTTGAGAACCGTTGGGATAGGTCTATCCCAACGGTTTTGAGAACCGTTGGGATAGATTCTTTCATTTCTTCCAGGTCTGCTACCCGAGAACATTATATAAATCTAGATTTTAAATAATTATGATAATACATATATATATTTATGAAATTATGTTTACAAAAGTGATGTTAGCTTAGTGGTTAAGTCGTTCGATTATAAACAACGGGTCGTGGGATCAAATCCCAGCACATGTTTTTTTTCTGAAATACATTTACCAACGGTTTTAAAACCGTTGGAATAGATTTTCATATTACTTATACCAACGGTTTTAAAAACCGTTGGGATAGGTCTATACCAACGGTTTTGGGAAAACCGTTGGTATAGACCTATCCCAACGGCTTACTTCGCAACGGTTCTCCAAACCGTTGGTATAGGTTAGTATTCTACTAGTGGTAATTGGTATAAGTACACGGCATGTAGATCTGATCTACACGTCATGTACATCTATTATCGTCTATCTGAGGTACACCCCAAGGGACTCGATGTGTGAATCGTACCTCAAAACCTTTGGTGTACACAGTATGTCCATTAGGCCACACATCTTTTGAAAACCGGTTACATGGTCACTAGTCAGGTAGGACGTGTATGGACTAAATGACATATCTGTGCATCAACCTGCATGTCACACATGCGTATAGGGAATCCAATCAAGTGGCAGATTCCTTGTCAAAGAGGGCGGTTCGAGAGTCAACCTCGATGTAGTATTTGATAACCCATGATCACTGTAATACTCTTGTCTTTGATGATATGTGTGGGGTTTTTCACTCCCGGTTATACAAGTTTCCCTGTAATGCCTGACTTTTTATTTTTTTTTCTTCAATTAATTTCTCAGATCAGGCCTGCCTGAGTCCTGGACCCTTCTTTGGTATAGTCCGGCTAACCACGTGCCAAGAAATTCTCATCAACGTGTGGTGTAATTTAATGCATGTATTCAATGCATACGACATGAATTAATTTCCATTCGAATTCCTGATGCATTGAACATGATTACACAAAATATAACTATTATTATAAGTCATGTAGACCTATGTTTTTTTGACAAAAACATTGGAAACTTTGGATGAGTTCCTTGATTTTATTTTATCAATATAATTAAACATCTCAATTATATCTATAAAAACGAAGGAGGATTATATAGATCTAGAAATTTAGATTTAAAGAGATGTCAAACATGAATTGAAAAACTAAATTACAAATGCAAAAGTCACCAATGATTTTTAAAAAATTATAAAAAATTATATTCCCACTCTGATACCACATGAAGGTTTTGGGCTCAAAAGAAGTATGTGTTGGGTGGTGCCCAACTTTGTTTTTTTCTACAATCGATGATCAATATGATATCTATATGATGATGAATGTCATGATCCATGGAATTGAATCAAAGAAATCGACTATGGATACTAACACCAGAACTGAGAGTGAGTAGATCAACACCTATTCTTTATAATAAATTTAATTAGTTAATGGATTACGTCTAAGGAAATATTTCTTCATTGAGGATTCTGGCGATAGATCTGTGGTGCACCATCATTGTGTTGTATAAAACAAGTGTAGATTTCCTCTAGCAGTGGTCCACAAATTTTCCATGATTCTCTAGACACCGCTAAATGAGTCTTCGGGTGCTATCACAAAATATCCTTACGCTTGCATCTTCTGCCTTTGATCGTCTCCCGAACAACTTACAAACCATTCTCCTTGATCTGGTGGAGGAGAATTTCTCTCCATTCTTGAGAGAATTCTTGGAGATTAGTGCTCCTTAGGCTTGAGAGGATTCTCCATGATTTCTGTGAACAACTGAATTGGTTAGTAAGGAAAATAACATAATTGGGTATTTATATTTCTAGGGTTAAAATAAAATAATTTCACTTGTTCCCTAAATTATTTATTTATTTTAAAAAACCCCACATTAAATAATAATGATGATATTATCTCTCTACATGTGTAGAACATGCAAATTAAAATTAAATATTATTTAATTAAATAATATTCAATAATTTTTATTTCTCATCGGACCATTAAACTCGGTCTTCCTTTCCACAAAAATATTTATTTAGACATGAATAATTTCTATTTATTTATTAAATAAATATCACTGCATTATTAACCAATAAATAAATAAATATTATAATCACTAAATAGAAAAGATATATTTATTAAATATTTTTCTCACAATATATTCTTTCAAATAACTATTGTCCTAGTAAATGTGAACAAGTATACATGAATAATTATTAAACCATATAGGAGAATAATATTTATTCTACCTGTTATATAATAAAAAAATAATATATTATTTAACTAAGATTCTAGAAACACATAGTGATTGACCCTGTAGGCCTCTTTCTCAGTCTCATTAGGTGAAACATCCAAAAGTCCAAGGATAACATCTAACAACATGTTAATGCACCCATAGAGAAAGAAGTTAATGATACCATGACATGTCACCTTATACAGATGCTTACTGTGTAACATTATCCCTTTATCAAAATATATCTAATCGAGGAGATTTCATGCCAGTGCAATCAAACTATATGCTCAATGTCTCTTTCTTTGAATTTCCAGAAACATAACAAGCCTATAGAATTCCATGCCCATGGATTTATTTAGCCAATATAATTTCCATCAATGGGCCTGAGATATTATCTTATGTGAATAAATAGAAGCGATAAATCTGTTCTCTCATTATTCATTAATTCAATATTTCACGTGATGCACCCAACATATCCTACCTCAATGTGAACATTTTTCATAATGGTTTTTGTCAATATATCAAAGTACACAACTCATAATGTTCATTAATGATAATCTTAAAGTCTATGGACCAATACATAGGTCCTCAGATAAGAACATTTCATGATGCGTATAAATGTGGATTTCCTACTAGTGGGCCCCGTTCTCATAATGTCCTACTAGATATTACTAGTTGTACATCATTAGAAGGTGTCTCAAAGTACTATGAGTATCCACCCCTGATATCATTTATAATTTATGTCCCAAAAATGATATCATTCAGCTATAGAACATTTATTCAAGAATAGTGTCGTAGAACTTATGAGATCTCATCATTGTGGGGAGCTGCTTGACCTTTTAGTGCGACAGCTACTCATAGGATATTATCACGTACTGTGTAACACAGAAGAACACTCATGATGTGATATGAAGTTTTTTAATATTAAAAACAATTAATACCTATTGATCATAAAGTACAGATAAGTCGGTTCTAGGGCACCAACTCCATCAATTTTTACTTAGATAAGGTTTATATATTCAGAAATATATTTTTATTTAAATATGTTTAAATATTAATTAATAAAATTCAATTTATGTGTTTGAATATATAAATAATATGTATATTTTTTATATATTTTATTATAAATTACAGTATAATATGAAAAGTGATAAAACATCAAAACCATAATATAAATATGAATGTAATACCTAGGAATAAATTCAGTTTCCACTAGAAAGCAATAATGCCCCTTAAATGAGGCAAAAAAATTAATCGAATGGTAAAAAATTGGGTTACCTTGAGTAAAAACTCAGCTTTGAAGGACTTTTATGATTTTTTTGGCCTCAAAAATTATGAATAGGGTTCCCCCAGGTTAACAGGGAATGGATCTCACAACATGAAATTATTTTATATGTGTTAGATCCTAAAAAAACACTCAAATCAAAAGTTATGGTCGTTTGAAATTATAAAATAATCTTAAACCTAAATTAGATCTTTTATTTTTGATTTTGATTTTTTACCCTAAAATTGTTTTCAAATGATTATTATTTGATAATAATTAGTAAATTTTTAATTAATAATATTTATTCTATTTATAATATATTTTCACTAAATATCTTATATATTAAGTTTAAATTCCTATTTATCCATATCTAAAACATATTTTTTTAAAATTATATTTAGATAAATATATTTATATTTATATATTATTTTTAATGATTTTTTTTGAAATATCCCCTTTATCAATGTTTTTTACTAATTATAATAAATAGGACCCCTTTATCTGCACTTTTTTAATAGCGTTGATACGAGGGCTTGTATTTGTGCTTTTTATAAACACTGATAAAGGGTCCCATTTAACACAACTTTTTTTAAAACTATTTAAGACCCCCTTAAACTGTGCTAAAAAGAATATTTAAACACCCCATTTAAAAACACATTTTCTTATAATAACAAAGGGGGTATTTAACAGCGCTTTTAAATCCTTAGTGCTAGATAAACAAAGTTTATAGTAGTGTGTGGGCATTTTATGCCGTGATTTTCCCACTTCATTGTTTATAAATTTTAATTTTATTAATAAATTGGGGGTCATGGGTTTCGTTTCCAAATCCTCAACTAACTCCACTTGGTATATATAATTTTAAATAAATATATTTAATAATATTTTAATATAATTATAAATATAATTGTATAATTATATATTTATGTATATTTATGTATTTATAAATATAATAAATATATTTATAATAATTTTATAATTATTTTAATATATATTTACAAATATTTGAATATAATTATAAATAATTTTATGTAATTATAAATATTTATATAATAAATTTATTTATTATTTTTCTAATAATAGTAAATCTATTTTGATTGTTAAATAATTCCCTAGATAGGATTGGAAGAATATGTGGGATGATAATAGAAAACCTGATGGGGAACTAAATGAGTCTACAAATGAGGGTCTTGTCTAGTTTGTTGCACTAGAGGAATCTCTTTCACAACCTAAATGGAAAGGTTGCATTTTTCATCCACTAAAAACAGACTTCTCAAGACATGTTTCTTAGGGGGATGGGTCCAGGAAATATAATGATCAATAGAAAATGAATTATTATTAAGAGATTTAGAATGATTTTAGTTCTTTAGGTGTTTTTGTTAAATGGGGGAATATCTCAAATGATGGAAGTGACAATGAGCATCAAATAGTTTTATTGGATTCCACTCATATCAGGCCTCCAGGCAGTGTTGGTGATGTTTCTTTGAAGAATTATGCCGTAAATGGAAAGGTAAATATGATCAACAATGAATGTCTAACTCTGGTCCCACAAAAAAGATGGTCGGGGAAGGATTATTCCAATCTACGAAGGAATTTTTATACCAGAACATCTTCATGGAATCAAAAATAAAGCTCACTTCGGATCATGAATGGTCCAATGTAGTGATCCTTAGTATTCTTAAAAAAGATAATTCACAGTCAGAGTGGGAAATTGTGAATGAATCTGAATGTGAGTATGAAAATGATCTTTCATATTATTGTCATTAAACTGATTTTACAAATGATGTAAAGTCTCATTGTTTGACATCGTATGTTCTCTTTTTATCTTTTTAATTCAATTTTTAATTAAATTTCAAGATCTTTAATTCTGGATAAACCTTTTTCATATATTAATTATTTAAATATATTTATTATAATTTGATAATTATTTAAATATATGTATATATATTTATAATTATAAATAAATATTTCTATGAATATTTTTATTTTTTACTAGATGGTTAAGGTAAAAGACTCTTTGTTAAAAGAGAAGAAAAAAATAGCAGCATAAAGCAGATGAGGAAGAGTCGGGCATGAAAACTATTCCCTCATTAAAACAAAAAAATGGTAGATAAAACATAAAAATTTATATTACAAATGATTATAATCTCCAAATTCCTCTTCCCAGTCAGAGTCATCTACAAATGAACTGAAGTAGCTAGATTGAGGATTCCACCCATCTACAAGAGATTTCAATCTGGTTCTCATGGTGGGCTTTAGATGGGAGTAATACTTCTGTGGTCTTGATTTCTTCATTGAGGATGATGAGAAACCTTCATCCTCCTTCAACTTAATTGTAAGAACCCTTTTATTACATTAAGTTTCTGTTCATTCCTTTCTAGTTTAAACTTAAGAAAGTGGTGGAAAAGAGGTAAAGGGATGGCTACAGTCATGTAAAACATCCTGAATGGGGCCTACACACCATGTACTTTTATGTACACACCATGTATGTAGGGATACATGCCATATAATCCCAGTACATGGACATGTAATTGTCTAGCCAAAAATTATACAGAAACAACATGTAGTTTCAAGTACAGGCCATGTAATTTTATTTTATTTTGGTTTAATCGGGCAGTAGCATCATTTTTTGGCAAAAGGATAGAAACAATCCAAAATAAAGGAAGAGGGGATCTTCACTGGTGGTGGTAGAATTATGAGCCAATCCTAGTGAATTATCTCTAATGGCATATTTATAGAAATTTAGTCTAAGTTAAATGAATTTAAGTAATTTATCTATTTATTAATTATTCCACTTAAATACACTGCCAATGAGTGTGTGGTCCAAACGTCTCACATTGGCCCATTTTATATTCCGCCTAGGGTAAACATCGCATTATAGACACAACTATGGTCTCAAAATTTTGATCTGGTCAACCATTTAAGAGTTATCTTATTTTCCTTAATTAACCATAAATGAAATATAAATTATATTTAATATTTTTTATAAAATTAATTCTAAGCACACCGGGCCTTGGAATCATAGTCATCTCAATGCCTAAGTCCGTAAATGTATATAGAAATATTTCAATGCCTTAAAAGGAAAAAACGATTGTCTAAACATAAAACCCATTTCCAAAGAGATCCTTTGGAGACATTATTATTAAAGGTAATGTAACATCCTTGATTAGGATGCCACACAACTGGTGACCCGTACCTGGTTAACCACATGGCCTCAACCGAATCTCCCAAAATGACATGATTGAGAAGATCAAGACGTATCAAATGAAATAGATCCTTATAAATCATTAGTGAACATGTTCTTCATCTGTGTTCAATCCAAAACTAAGGTAGGAATCATTATATGTGGTTTTCTGCCATTATAATTAAAAGGACGAGGAAGATAGATTCTCTCTCTTTGATCTATGTCAATTTTAGCCATTTCATGAGCCCATGTATCAAAATAGATTGTCCTTCCATTTTTTTTGTTATTTCATGCTTCTCACCTCGATCCCCCCACTATGAAATCGTTGGTCAATGATTTTTGGACAACAATGATTATCACCTTTGTTATTGATGTTTTTTCACATTGTTCTTCTTGTTCTTCATCATGAGACCATGGGGTCACGATTCAACACAGACGGGGTGGGTTTGACTGAGATTGAACCCCCAGATTCATTGTGGTAGCACAAATGACATGAAGATAGATGGTTTAAGGAAAAATTGATAAAAGATTGGGATGATGTTTGGTGATTGGATCAGATCGGCACTATGGGTGCATGTATTTTATCAGATGTGGTTTGGGATTGGGTTAATAACCCCCATTTTCTTAGTTGGAATGTGGTGACGACGTGCGTTGTGATTGGGTCAGTTTCATGTTGAGGTCGTGTGTGGGATCTCATGACAAAGGTTGTTTGGCATGGACGTGACGATGGTTGGACTCAGACCTCCGACAAGGAGGTTGGGTTTGTTCAACTTAGTGAGCATAAATAATAATAATAATAATGGTGATGATTTAATAAAAAGAAATTAGGATTTGTTATTATTATTATATTAAATAATAATTGTAATGGTTCTATACAATGTTTTTTGTTAATTAAATTAAATTGGAGTGGGAGTTATATTTAATTATCATAATTATTATAAATATTAATAAGTTGATTATAGAGAGAATGTTTTTGAGTAATATAAATGTAAATTAGTTGAATATATAAATTAAATGGAGAAAAATTTGTCTTTTAATTTAATTTAATTTAATGTTGAACCCATGTGTGAAAAGGGAGGAAGGTGCCTATGTGACCAGTGTGGAAATAGGAATTCCATGCATTCCTTTTAACCCTTTATATATTATTATAATAATAATTTTATATCATGAAGAGAGGTGGTGGAGGAAATTCCGCATACACCAAATTGAAAGGAGGAAAATTTATTGAGCGTTTCTATTGAAGGAAAAAAGGGTTTAAAAATATATATATTGTTATTATTATTATTGGTTGTCAAACCCTAAATTCACCAGCAAATTCTGGATATAGTATCAGATTGATGAACCCTTAGTGACAATGTGATCCTGGAATTGAGACAGTCAATTTAAGATATATGTTGGATACTTTTTTTTGAACTTCTGCCTCGGGTAAACTAAATAGCCAATAATAATAAAATTATTATTATTGTGGGATCTTGTATTTGACATATCTCCCACATGCAGTATCGGAATGATGAACCATTTTCAATATTATGACCTTGAAATTAAGTCGGACGTTTCAAGACCAGTTTTAGGTATTTAATTTGTATTCATGTCTTGGGCGCATGAAGCACCATTCGTGCGTGATTCAGTGAATTGCGAATTTTTTAATGGGTGTTGAATTAGGGAAAGTGAATAGTCTATCCAGAGCATTTTTTCATGAGGATCACAACAGTGTGGTTAGTTTGTCCATCCAAGGATGTTTTGGGAGTAATATTAATGAAATTACAAATTTTACATTAAATTGGTGACAATCCTTGTGTGTTCATCCAGTCTTTGGTTGAGACACATTGTGTAGTATGGTTACCCCTCGTGTAGTACTACATGTCCAAAAAGTTGTGTTCTGATTAGGACTCGACCAAACAGCAAAGCGAAACTGCAGACTATGTGGGTCCCCGACATGCCTTATAGCTCTTTTTGAGGAAACTTCAATATTTCATATATCCTTTGTTTGAACTCAGATTTTGGTCTACAAATTGCCTATCTATAGTTTAATTCCAAGGTTGTGGATTTAGATATATTATGTGGAATGTTCCAGGTATGGCACATTGAGGATTCACCAGATGAGGTCAGTGATTATATAGAATCATGAGAGCTTTCCAGGCATAACCCCCCAGTAGGAATGGGAAGTGGAGTTCCCCGATGATAGTATCCAGTTTACCCTCCAATAGGCCTGGGAAGTTGTTTTCCCCAAAAATAATTCTGAGTTACCATCTAGTGGGATTTTGAATTGCAGTTCCTCAACGTTCTGGGTTTACACTCCAATCGGGTTGGGTAGTGGAGTTCCCCGATTAAAGTACCAGGCTTACCCTCTAGCAGGTTTGAGCAGTGGAGTTCTACAACAACCTTACTGGGCCTACCATCCACTGAGGGTGGGCAGTTTAGTTCCCTGATGAAATATTCTCGGCATTACCTTCCAGTAGGGCTGGGAAGTGGTGTTCCCAAACAAACTTACCGAGCTTTCCCTCTAGTAGTACTACGCACTGGTGTTCCCCGATGACATTTACGAGTGTAACCGTCCCGCTAGGCTAGGCAGTGGTATTCCTCAGTGACTATCAGAGAAGGACCCTCCAGTCATACTAGGGAATGGAATCATTACCTAAAACTTTTGTCCCCTAAACTCTGATACACATTGAAGAGAAATGGTTTGACGTAACTTTGGATTCATGAGGAAGAGGAATGCTTTCCCCAACATGATGTGTTTTTGTGATGCAACATAAAACATTGAGGATGAGTCAGTGCCACCCAAAGAGGATAGTATTGAGTTGTGATGATTGAGTTCATTAGAATTTTTTTAAAGGAAAACACATGAGATGTTTTTCATCATTGATGGACTTATTTTGAAAATATTGGATACCCTTTTTTTTGGATGAGCTGTGATATGGATATCTCATTACTCTCTCATTTTTAGATTCTTTGACTGAGCATATATATATATATATATATCCTTTTCGGTACTCAGTCATTAGTTTTTGGTTACTCTCATTCCAGGAGAGGAAAAGACGCGCGGGGTATGCCACATGCTTTCCATGTCTAGCCTCTTAAGGTTGATTGAGTCTACTCTCCTGTAATAGGTAGTGAAGACTCAACAAGAAGTTAATCTTCTCAGTATGTTGAGACATTTGTTTTTGGAAGAGTTTACATTCACTCTCTTGTTGGGTTGATTTATACTATTTCACTTTACCTTATTCTATCTACTATTTTCCTCTCTAGTTGTATCTCTTACTTCTCACCCTTCACCCTTTCGATTCGTTCTACTAGGTATGTTTATACTCACCCCTTCATGGGATTTGGAAACATGTGTCAAATCTTATACAGATTATAGACATGTTGATCATGACTTCATAGAAGTATAAAGATAAAGGGTTCTTGGACTGGGCATGGGGGTCGAAGCTTGGGATCTAGGAACTGGGCTCTCTCAGCAATTTTACTTTTCAATTTTTCTATCATGTTGGGACACATTTCTGGTTGGGCGTGTATTTTTACCATTTTTTCAGTTTACACTAACATAACTCGTACTGTTTATAGGTCCATCCTTATTTGGTTTATTTATAGAGGTGTTTCATCTTTTATTTGTTTCCCTATAAACCTTTTCATTGGGATAGTTGTGTGTACATACAGGTACTTAGGAAACATACACCCCGAGTTTAGCTCTACCTTCGGTGCTAGTTTCCACCCCTTATCCTATGGATGTGGGCTTGGGGTAGTTATAGTTCATGCCCTAGCTTAGGTCGGTTGTGACACTATTCCACTATATCCTTCTATTTTCCCTCAATCTTGTTATGTTTCCAATTCTATTTATGTTCATACATGAATTGACAACATACAAAGGATGAGTCATTAAAATCTATGTCCACATGGTGAACATTAAGCCCTAGTTATCTAATATTTCCCAAAGATATCCCTTTAGTTAGAGACAAAACATTGTCCTTTTACCTGTCCAAAATTAGAAATAAAGTTTATTCGAACACTTTTCTTTTCCTCATAATGAAGCTTCCACAAGACAAGCCTTATACTAGAATCTCCCTATTTACAAGGATTACAATCCATCACTGAGGATTTCCTTCTAGTCTAGTTATCTAGAGACTTAAAAGAGAATCATTTAATCTATATAGAGGGTCAAAAATTCTAAGAAAAATGAAATCCTTTTCTTCTTGGGGAATATCCACCCTTAAATGAAACTAAATTTCTTTCCACTAGATACATCCCAAGACTAACTTGCTCATTTTCCAACTTTTGTACCTATTTTTAATGGCGGTTACAAGTCCATATAACACACCAACAATAGCTAAATAATAAGTTGAGTGAAATGCCACATTAAAAGACTACTATGGAACTGAGGTTTTAGCAGGAGCTCTAGCATCCTCACCTTTTGAGTTCACTCTGAGAGATTGACTAACATAGACATCATCCTAGATAATATTTGATTGAGGATATCCAGACTCTCCAGTAAGAGTAGCACCAGGTCCCCTTATTGTTTTCTTCTTACAGTGAGCCTCATCCTGACTAGAGAATGCAAAAAAGGGAAATTTATTCCCCTACTACAGTTAGAAATAAAATGACCAATATTGTTACAAAACAAATAGGTATCTTCTCATAAAAAAGATGGAGAATTAATTCATCATGATGAGTGTAACACCCCGATATTTTATAAAAAATATTATTTTTAATTTTATTGATTTCTTGTGTTGTATGCAACACAAAAAGGATATTACACTACACGCATCCTTGAATTGGCTTGCATTACACGCAATGGCGACCATCCATGATAGCGTGTGTTGTACACAATACCGAGTTTCACTAAGCAACGATATGTTATATAAACTAGCCGTTATAAATAGTAATACCCACTTTTTAAAATTTTATAAATTTTATCTTTTGAAATGGACTTCATTTTTGGATTTGGAATATCGAAATTAGCCTTGGGTGGATTTTTGGTATTTTTCTGAAAACATTCAATTTTTGATGAATAGTGAAAACACTGGGTTATTATTTCAAAACTGACTTTTTATTTAAATAATTATTTATTTTATTTAAATTTATTTTAGGTCAAAATTGATACATAATACCTATTTATGTTCAATGAAATTCATTGGAGTCAATTTATAATAATTTTAGATATATAAAAATTTATTGAACTTTTCACCTTCTTTTACCCACCTCCTAGGAGAATTTGTAAATTCACCTAAAACATAATTTTACCACTTCTGTGAGTGGAATTTCGAAACTCCGAGAGACACGATTAATATCAAGGACTAAAATGTGGTTCAATGAGATGAAAATAATTTTTGGTGAATAGTATCTTTTTACTTTTTTTTACCACGGTTAAAAGTAAATAGGGTAATTAAGGGTAAAAATGATATTATTTTTACCCTAACACATGTCATAATTCTATTGGATAAGTTTAATTCGTCCAAAAACAACCTTAGGAATAAAATATTACCATTTAGGCCCACTTGGATTAGATTAGGACATTTAATATCTTTTTATTTAAAGAATAGTTAAAATAGTTAAAATCAAAGTTTAATAACTAAAACATTTTTTAATATAGGGTAATACATAAGATAAATTAGACTATAAATATTAATTAGAAAGATAAAAAGATTTCATACATAATGGTATTTTATTTATAACTTTTAGACATTAAATAATTTAATTTATTTATGACACAATGATGATGCAGTAATTATTTTATTAATGAAATATTGACATAATTGAGGTTATAAATACCCAAATAAATGTAATTTGAGACTTTTTATGAATTATGCTAAATTTATAGGCTAATATTATATGTTATTATTGATTTAATTAACCTTTTTAGAGCTAATCAGTCTGTTATGAGTTTCACAAAAATCAATTACCAAATTGTGTCAAAATTGACATAAAATAGTTTTTAAAACAAATATTATATTATTAACCATTATTTTATTCCAAAAAATCTGAGGATCAGAAAAATTAATTTGATAAGGTTATATATATTAATAATGAACCACTTTTGGTTCTTTTGGCTTTTTATAGTAAGTTTATTAACCTTATAGTGTAAGAAAACAAGAAGACACGGTAAAAGTAAAATTATTTAACTTAATGTTAAATTTAAATGACAAGGTTAAAATAGTAATCTAAACTTGTCCAAATTCTATTGGATGAGATTATTTCGAAACAAACCCGCCTTATCTTCGAAATAAATCAATTTTGAGCTATTAAAAACTGAATATGACTTTATAATAAAATAACATTTTTAGTTTTTCCAAAGGTGCCCCTCTCCTCCCTTGTAAAAGGGAACCTCCTCCCTCTCTTCCTCACACCACTTTGAGCCTTCAATCTCGGCCAACCCCTACCAATTTCTCCTCTACACTTCCCTAGAAACATCCTAGAGGTTCTTTACTTCTTCAAAGACCATCTATAGTGCCCAAAGGGGAGGTTAAGAAGAGGCGCTTCAAAGAAGAGGTAATGTCCGTTACCGATTCTTTCAACTTTATTTCTTCTTATACTTATTCATATTTAGTTGTTTCATTATGAGGTAATAACATCAGTATCACTCATATACAGATATTTTATTATAAGTATGAAACAACCCTATTTCACCATCTATCCATCCTACAAAAAACGAAATTACCGCGCGTGCGTATGTACGGAATACCGTCTCCACGCCGTGGTGTAATCTATTTTACACCACCACCTTACTTGGATGGGTATAATTGTGTAAATAATAACTATATATGATTATTTTAATGTGATATTGATTCTGAAATAGTATACATACACTCCAATACAATTCCACGGTCATGGGAATGGTATCATCGCTCGTGCGTACGTACAGACTACCGTCTCCACAACGCGATGAGATTCATTCTCCCTGTTAACCATTAATGAATGATTATAAAGTATATATAATGAATAATAATGAAATATATGACATAATAATGATACTGTATGTATGTATATATATATGTATTTCATCTACTTAATTCCATTCAATTCGATAAGGAAACGAAAACAGCGTTCATGCGTGCGTACGGTCTACCGTCTCCATGAACGGTGTATTTCATTCCGTTCATCGATATATCATATATATATGTATATTCTGAATATATATTATATATAAATCATGTTTTACATTCTTTAATTAATTAAATCAGGATAAAAGTAATAATATCAAGAACAACAAGTCAAAACACATACAATAAATGAAACGATTTTACCCAAATCGCTTCTTTTACATCGAATATACAAAAGAACGGGTAATATAAAGTCATAAGTAAACTATATATGATATCATAACAATGAAAATGATTCTGTAATAAGTCAATAACATTATTTAAATCATTATACAGGAGGTTCAGATACATACGAGGCATATCAAACATAAGGTAAAGGAAAATCTCACAATCTCATTTTTTTTATCTGAGATTGTTTATACTTCAGAATTTACTGGGGAATATTTATCATCAACATCCATGTTTCCTTAATATGTAATATTATTTCCATCCACCTAAAATTGTTTAAATCAAATTTTACCCTTCGGTGAGTTTTTAGTAAAAGATATTAAAGGAATCTTTTGTCGTTTTTCGTACAAGGTAATTTTTGACTTTTCCAGCCAAAGTACGGGAAGAATGTTTTTTTTAACTTATACGACCTGAATGGAATTTTAGAAGATTATTTCCATGAATCTTACTTTACATGTTTTAAAGTTTATTTTTAATCAACTTCCTTTAGTTTAAAATTTTATGACATTTTAATAAAGGAAAATGTTTTTGAAGTAGAAAGGATATTTTCCTCAAGAATGGAGTTCAAGAATTTTATCAAAATTATTTTACATCTAAGATAATATAGGGTTATGTTTCTATTCCTATTTTTTCATTGATTTGATTATGTTATGATGGAATTAATTTTATGATGTCCTTTTATCTTAAGATGGCATGATGTTCAAGAATCCCATTTTTATTACATGGGTTATGCTATGATGTATGATTTATGATCTTGTGGCACACATAATAATGGTATCATTATGAGATGGGTGGGAAATATATCTCCCTCCAATGCATTGGGTAAAGATTTATATCTAATGAGATAGACATGGCTGGAACGATATGTTAATCCGGTTCAGTAATACAGGACTGGAACGACGAGTGAACTCGATTCAGAAAAGGACTTTATCCACTAAGATGGTCTTGGCAGCAATGCCTTGGCTACTATGGAAATCATATCATGTGCTTAATGTTTTTCCACAATTACATGTTTTATTCCCATGCTATTTTATCATGATTAATGTTTCTTTATGATCTATTCCTTATATACTTCCATGTTTTATGTTAGTGCTCAATATTTTTGATATTTAAACATTATGTTCATGTTTTTAAGTTCAAATGTATATGATTTGTTTTATTTTATCCATGCTTACCCTTACTAAGAATTTGATCTCAACCTTTATATGTTTTCTTTTCCCCAGGATATAAATAAGGGTTTTAGGTAAAAAACGAAAAGGGGAAGATCTTTATGGGAGATGTTGAAGATCTTTCACCACGATTAAACGATTACGTTCCAAGTTTACAAAGACACTAAACTATTATGGTCCTTGTGTTTCTGTTTTTTATTATGTACTATTTATTCTCTAAACGTAATGTAATTTCCATGTACATCAAGCTTTGGGTCTCTATAGTTGGTATTAGATGAATAGTTTAGTCAACCTTTGGAAACAAGGATGTGAGAACTTTAGTGAGATCCCTAGAGATATTTCCAAATAATTTCTAGGGATGTACCTAAGGATAAGTATAAGTATAGGTTATAGTCCTAGAATTATGGTAATGATATTATAATTAAACCTAGGATGTTAGATATGGAAGGTACTCCCCCTTTATTATGTTGTTTTCCCTATCATGATGTTTGCCTCATGCTATTCTTTTTGGGTTTTAGACGATGGATGGAACCTGAATGAACCGTGTTGGTCAATGTAATGGAAGATGCAATGATTGTCCTCCTGAACAAACCAAATTTATGGGAGATGGAGTGCACAATCTTATTTCTATACTTACACAAGCTATGAATCATTCTGGACTTCCAAATGAGCAGAGAAAGGAGCAACATTCTGTTGAATCCTTCATGAGGCAGCGTCCACCTTCATTCAGCGGGTCTTCTGATCCATTAGTGGCTGAACAATAGATCCGTACCACCGAAAAGATATTTTCAGTTCTTTACTGTTCTGAACATGATAAAGTCATCTTAGGAGTATATCGTTTGGAAGGTGAAGCTGATAAATGGTGGAATCTTATCAAGAATACGAGGCCAAGAGATCAAATTGAGTCCATGGAATGGGACGAGTTCAAGAACTTATTTTTCAATAAGTACTTCCCTCGTATTCTTCGAGAAAAGATGGAAAAGGAGTTTCTTGAGCTTAAGCAGAAGGATGATGAATCTGTTGGTATATATGAAGAGAATTTTACAAGACTTGCAAGGTATACATCTGGCATTATCATCCAACCTGAAAGTAAAGTTGATCAATTTCTCAGTGGTTTAAAACCAAGTCTTCGAAGGGCATTAGCTATTAGAGACTTCAGTAGCTATGAAGAAATTGTGTGTTGTGCTATCAAGGTAGAACTAGAAGATGGTGTAACATATCCATCACATGGTTTTGAAAAGAAACGAAAGATGGAGTTCAAGGAGAAATCTCATAATAATGGTGAAAAGAAGATGAATGTTTCTTTATGCTCAATGTGTGGAAAGAAGCATGGTGGAGATTGTCTTAAAGGGACTAGAAAATGTTTTAAGTGTAGAAAATAAGGTCATCGAGTAGCTGAGTGTCTAAGTAATGGAAAAATGGTTGCTAATGATGTGAATAAAGAAAAGACTGCAGAGAACACACCACCAACACTTCAATGCTTCAATTGCAAGGAAATGGGGCATTATGCTAATCAATTCCCTAATCCAAGGGTTAATGATGATCAATGTGAGAAACCTCTTAAGGAAAAGGATAAAGGGAAGTCACATGCGATCACTATTTGTGACGCTGAGTATGACAATGATATTGTGTAATGATTAAGTGTTTATGTAATGGGATTCCAAAATAGTATCATGGAATCTCATTTATAGTATTGTGGAATTTTGAAATATCTGTGTATTGGTCCATTGTGGTTTTCTATAAGAATATGGTACCAGTAACCATGAAAAGTGATTCAAATATTTTGGAAAGCAGATGATATGCACATAATGAAGGGATAAAAAGAAAATAAATTGTTTGATAGTATTAATGAGCTCATGAATGTTATAAGGACTAAGTGATATCATGGTTTGAGTATACAGAATTTTGGGATTTTGGTATGTGGAAAGAGTTAACTTTTGACAGCACTCATGTTTTCACTAAGGTTCAATGGGTATTCATTTTTCAAGAGAATACATGATTAAGGCTTTCGAATGTTTGGAATGTGACCAACAAGACATATCTTATGATATATAGGGATCAACAATGGTATTAACATGCTTGTTATATGAACACTCTAGTAATCGTTTTCACTATAATATGAGATTGGACAGCAGTATTTTGGACAAACCTAAAGATTGGAATGGATTATGTTGGACATAAGTTAATTTATGGCTAGAACTTTTTCGATATTACTAATGGAAAGTTATAATAATGTAGTTTTAGAAAAAGGAAAACCTACAAGACGAGCGACAACCCATCGCGTCGGACAAGGCTGTGGGAATTGAACCCACAACTAAAGTGCGACAGGCCTTTATCGCCTACCACTAGCCTATAGGAAGTCCCTGTTTAGTAGAAACCAGTTTTATTATATTAATCAGTATGATATAAGAAGTATAAGTCCATTTTAGGAACCATATATGATTAATCTCACTATATATGGAATTATGTATTTTTGATAACTTTTTCTAACCTTTTTTTTGAGACAGATGGAATGACCCATCATTCTATCACATGATCTGATAACACTTCATGAATGACAAATTCAACTTCATTTCTTTAAGAGATGAAGTGGAAATTGTCCAAGGAACGACCAACGGTGAGACTGTACCAAAAATCAAGAAAGTATTTCTTCTAATTCCAATTTCTTCAACTTTAGGGAAATGATCTTGAAAACCAAAAATGTTGTCCTAGTGCCCTTATATCCGATGAATCAGATGGTACCTTAGATCATCACAAATATATGGCTTTGTGATTGTTGTCTTTTTCATAGCCATGTTCTCTACCACTCTTCATCAGAACATGATGGTTAGATTTCTCTTCCATATCCATATTTTCACCTATGTGGAAACCCAGTGATTAGTTAATTTGGGTAACCATTACGTTTCATACTTTAGTTTCTAAATATTGGTTTTGGTATTCCTTTTTATGATGTGGGTTTCTATTAAAGAAACTTTCGAGTTGTAAACCATTTATAACCCCGACGAATTTCGAGGGCGAAATTCATATTAAGGGGGGTAGAATGTAACACCCCGATATTTTATGAAAAACATTCTTTTTAATTTTATTGATGTCTTGTGTTATACTCTACACCAAAAGGAGCTTGCACTACACACATCCCTGACTTGGCTTGTATTACACGGAATCATGACCATCCATGATAGTGTGTGTTGTACGCAATACCGAGTTTCACTAAACAACGATTTGTTATATAAACTAGCTGTTATAAATAGTAATACCCACTTTTTAGAATTTTATAAATTTTATCTTTTGAAATGAAATTCATTTTTTAATTCAAAATATTGAAATTATCCTAGGGTAATTTTTTGGTATTTTTCTGAAAACTTTCAATTTTTGATTAATAGTGAAAACAGTGGGTTACTATTTAAAAACCGACTTTTTATTTAAATATTTATTTATTTTATTTAAATTTATTTTAGGTCAAAATTGATACATAATACCTATTTAAGTTCAATGAAATTCATTGGAGTCATTTTATAATAATTTTAGATATATAAAAATTTTATTGAACTTTTCACCTTCTTTTACCCACCTCCTAGGAGAATTTGTAAATTCACATAAAACATAATTTTACCTCTTCTGTGAGTGGAATTTAGAAACTCCAAGAGACACAGTTAATATCAAGTACTAAAATGTGGTTCAATGAGATGAATATAATTTTTGGTGAATTGTAACTTTTTACTTTTTTTTACCACGGTTAAAAGTAAATAAGGTAATTAAAGGTAAAAATGATATTATTATTACCCTAACACATGTCATAATTCTATTGGATAAGTTTAATTCGACCAAAAACAACCTTAGGAATAAAATATGACCATTTAGGCCCACTTGGATTATATTAGGAAATTTAATATCTTTTTATTTAAAGAATTGTTAAAATAGTTAAAATCAATGTTTAATAACTAAAACATTTTTTAATATAGGGTTATACATAAGATAAATTCGACTGTAAATATTCATTAGAAATATAAAACTATTTTATACATAATGGTATTTTATTTATAATTTTTATACATTAAATAATTTAAGTTATTTATGACACAATGATGATGCAGTAATTATCTTATTAATGAAATATTGACATAATTGATATTATAAATACCCAAATAAATGTAATTTGATACTTTTAATGAATTACACTAATTTTATAGGTTAATATGACATGTTATTATTGATATAATTAACTTCTTTTGAACTAATCATTCTGTTATGATTTTCACAAAAATCAATTACCAAATAGTGTCAAAATTGACATAAAATAGTTTTTAAAACAAATATTATATTATTAATTGTTATTTTATTCCTAAAAATATAAGGCTCAGTAACATGACTTAGATAAGGTTATATATATTAATAATGAACCACTTGGTGTTCTTTCGGCTTTTTATAGTATGTTTATTAACCTTATAGTGTAAGAAAACAAGAAGACACGGTAAAAGTAAAATTATTTAACTTAATGTTAAATCTAAATGATAAGGTTAAACTAGTAACCTAAACCTGTAAAAATTATATTTTATGAGATTATTTAGACCCAACCCCACCTTATCTTCGAAATAACTCAATTTGGAGCTATTAAAAACCGAATATGACTTTATAATAAAATAATATGTTTTGTTTTTCCAAATGTGCCCCTCTCCTCCCTTATAAAAGGGCACCTCCTCCCTCTCTTCCTCACACCACTTTGAGCCTTCAAGCTCGAACAACCCCTGACAAGTTATCCTATACACTTCCCTAGAAACATCCTATAGGTTATGTACTTCTTCAAAGACCATATTTAGTGCCCAAAGGGGAAGTTAAGAAGAGGCGCTTCAAAGAAGAGGTAATGTTCATTACCGATTCTTTCAACTTTATTTATTCTTCTACTTCTTCTCATTTAGTTGTTTAATTATGAGGTAATAACATAAGTATAAATCATATACTGATATGTTATTATAAGTATGAAACAACCCTATTTCACCATCTATCCATCCTACAGAAAATGAAATCACTGCGCGTGCGTACGTACGAAATACCATCTCCACGCCGTGGTGTAATCTATTTTCCACCACCACCTTCCTTGGATGGGTATAATTGTGTAAATAATAACTATATATGATTATTTTAAAGTGATATTGATTCTAAAATAGTATACATACACTCCAATACAATGCCACGATCATGGGAATGGTATCATCACTCGTGCGTACGTACATACTACTGTCTCCACGACGCGATGAGATTCATTCTCCATGTTAACCATTAATGAATGATTATAAAGTATATATAATTAATAATAATGAAATATATGAGATAATAATGATACTGGATTTATGTATATATATATATATATATGTATTTATTTCATCTACTTAATTTCATTCAATTCGATAAGGAAACGAAAACAGCGTTCATGCATACGTACGGCCTACCGTCTCCATGAACGGTGTATTTCATTATGTTCATCGATCTATCATATATATATGTATATGTTGAATATATATTATATATAAATAATGTTTTACATTATGGAATTATGTAAATCATGATATAAGTAATAATATCAAGAACAAAAAGTCAATACACGTACAATAAATGAAACGATTTTACCCAAATCGCTGCTTTTACATCGAATTTACAAACGAATGGGTAATATAAAGTCATAAGTAAACTATATATGATATCATAAAAATGAATATGATTCTTTAATAAGTCAATAACATTATTTAAATCATTATACAGGAGTTTTGGATACATACGAGGCATATCAAACATAATGTAAGGGAAAATCTCACAATCTCATTTTTTTATCCGAGATTGTTTATACTTTAGAATTTACTGGGGAATATTTATCATCCACATCCATGTTTCCTCAATATTTAATATTATTTCCATCCACCTACAATTTTTTAAATCCAATTTTACCCTTCGGTGAGTTTTTAGTAAAAGATATGAAAGGAATCTTTTGTCGTTTTTTGTACGAGGTACTTTTTGACTTTTCTGGACAAAGTACAGGAAGAATGTTTTTTAACATATACGACCTGAATGGAATTTTAGAAAATTATTTCCATGAAGATTACTTTACATTTTTTCAAGTTAATTTTTAATCAACTTTTTTAGTTTAAAATTGTATGACATTTTAATAAAGGAAAATGATTTTGAAGTAGAAAGGATATTTTCCTCAAGAATGGAGTTCAAGCATTTTATCAAAATTATTTTCCATATAAGATAATATAGGGTTCTATTTCTATTCTTATTTTTACATTGATTTGATTATTTTATGATGGAATTAATTTTATGATGTCCTTTTATCTTAAGATGGCATGATGTTCAAGAATCCCATTTTTATTACATGGGTTATGATATGATGTATGATTTATGATCTTATGGCACAAATAAGAATGGTATAATTATAGATGGGTGTGACCTATATCTCCCTAAAATGCATTGGGTAAAGCTTTATATCTCATGAGATAGACATGGCTGGAATGGTAAGTTAATCTGGTTCAGTAATACAGGACTGGAATGAGGAGTGAACTCGATTCAGAAAGGGACATTGTCCACCAAGATGGTGTTGGCAGTAATGCCTTGGATACTATGGAAATCATATCATGTGCTTAATGTTTTTCCATAATTACATGTTTTATTCCCATGCTATTTTATCATGATTAATGTTTCTTTATGATCTATGCCTTATGTACTGCCATGTTTTATGTCAGTGCTCATGATTTTTTATGTTTAAACATTATGTTCATGTTTTTAAGTTCAAATATATATGATTTATTGTATTTTACCCATACTTACCCTTAATGAGCATTTGAGCTCACCCTTTATATGTTTTCCTTTCCCCATGATATAAAGAAATGTTTTAGGTAAGAAAAGAAAAGGGGAAGATCTTTATGGGAGATGTTGAAATCTTTCACCACGATTAGAAGATTACGTTCAAAGTTTCCAAAGACACTAAACTATTACCGTCCTTGTGTGTCTATTTTTGTTATGTATTAAGTATTCCGCAAACGTAATGTAATGTCCATGTACGTCAAGCTTTGGGTCTCTACAATGAGTGACCAAAAAAACTTTTTCAGTAAGTAGTTAATTCAGATCCTCCTCAAATAACACCCGAGAGAAATACCCATACCGATCTTGTTTGGTCTGCCTATCCATTTTGATAGGGACACCAATTGAAGAATCAAAGTCATATAAGATTTTAGGATGCCACATGATCCAATTTAATCCATATATTTTTACCCAAACTTGAGAAAATGAGTTTTTGATTTCAAATGGATTGAAAATAAAACTCTACTCATAAATACAAAGCATACATGGTTTAAAAGACACCAATACATGGGCCTATGCTCTTCTATTGAGTTCCTCAGAAGGATACAATAAGTCAAAAAATCCATGGCCATGATAACACATCACCAGCTATAAAATCCGTAGATTTAGGATAAATAGAGAATGAGATCATCAAATTTCATTAGATTTTCACCTCTCAAAAGAATGACTCGACTAATAATTGAAAACATAAACAGACCTAACCATTCAAAAATTGAATCTTTTATCACATATACCTGGTTTAGGGATCATTTTCTGAAAATATTATAGGAACCCTTGTCTTGAAGGGATGTGAATAACATTTCATTCATTAAATCCCTAATGCCTTGAATTTCACCCCTATGATGAACAGAGCCTCGATCCTTGGATTAATTCTCATGAAAACACATACTTTTATGTATTCCATGAGAGATTTCATAGTAATATTGGATATTCACACTCCTTAGATGAAAATCCCTGAGACGATGGGTTACAGGGTGGGTTGATGCTTGATTATGTTTGGTGTCATCATTGGACAATTCATGAATATTTTGGGCCTTTGGGATTGTTTTTTGTGTGAAATTTTTAGGCATCTTTCAGGTGATTATTTTTTCTATTGGTGGGTTTTTTCCCACATGTGGATGGGAATGTAGTATCAGGGGGATTTTCAGTGGTTTGAGACACTATTGGGGTGATGATCTCGAGTACCATGAGTTTTCGATTCTATGGGACACCAATAGTTACTGTCTCCCGCTAATGACGTGCTAACACTGAAACCTCTGGCGACGAGAACCAGGGAAAACATTGATCACATGGGAGATGATGCTGATGTGAACAACAATTTATTCAGAGTTAATGATCTTGAATCCAAGATGATGACCTCAGGTGGTGAGTTGTTTGTAATCCTCATTGATGCGGTTGGGTGTGTGATATTTTTGGGGTTGGAAACTGTCGGCTGGATCATGGATTATTCTGATAGTGATGGTGTTTATGGGCCTTTAGGCCATTAGATGTTGGTCTTCATGGCTTTATTATAGTTATTGAGGCTTTATTTTTTGTTTTGAGTGTTGAGTTGATCACTTTCATGTTTTGGTGACATTGTTTGTGTAAAATTATGGGTATTTGAAGTATTATATTTTATTTAGTAAATTTTTAGGGTCAAGCATGTTTGGTAGTTGAACTTTCTTGGTATATACAAGCATTTTTTTATTAACGTATATAAATAAACATTAATTTTTTAATATAAATATGCTAATTATATATATATATAAATTAATAATATTTTTTATTACATATTTTTTCCCCACTGTGAATTGCACTCATAATGATCGGCATTTATCAGTGCTTTTAACTAGCACAAATAAATTTTAACTTTTTAGTAGCCTTTTTAACTAGCACTAATACATGATAACACTTTATCAGTGCTTTATGTTTAGTTCTAATAAAACTCAATGATGGCTACGAAATCATCTTTAGTAGGGGAAGACCCTTGTATAATTCTCGAAGAATTCCATATCCCATCCAAAAAACCTCAAAACATGAAAAAAACCCCAAAACATTTAAAAGTAGAGTGTACTGAAAGCTGGAGGGAGTCATACACTGCCACTTAGGCATCTCTATCTGAACAACGGTAGTTACACATCTAGAATCACTCATTTTAAAAGATCAAATTTCTTAGCTGTAATTTTTTTCACAGTTGAACCTAAAAATTACGACTAGAAAAAAAAGGATGTTCATGCCATTTAGGTTAAGACGTAAATTTGTCAACCCTAAAAATGATTATAGAACCACTTATCCTAGAAAACTCGTTTTATATGTAATATAATTTGGTGTGTGTGTGTGTGTGCTCATATTTTTATATATTTATATAAATCAATTTACTTTTGAATTTAGTTAATAATTTACACTTATATTAACACACAGACACACACATGTGTGTGTGTAATATTATTCCAAAAATAATACTTATATTCTAATAAATATATTATTTTACAAAATTATATGTATATATTTTATATATTTATTTTAATTTCTATAATTTATATATTTGTTTCTATATTTATATATTCAATTATTTTTTCAATTTTAATTATCATTATATAATTTGGGTACAACCGTGAAAGCAACACACACATAAGGAAGAAAATTACATGTAAATCGCAAGCCTGGGGACTTGACCCCACGACCTGCCCCTCACCCCCATGCCCTTACCACCCCACCACCAACGGTGGGGAAAATGTGTTGTTCGATTTAGAGGGTATTGAGCCGGCCTTACCCCGCCCCTTGTCGCACGTCCCCAGCTAGGCCCAAGGTGTCCAACCTTGGGCTTGGGCCAGTTCTCACGGAGTCGAGGGGACGAGTGGATCGCTGGCGTATGGTGCACTTTTCCTTTTTGAGGACTCAGAACCTCAACGACGGGATGCCACTACCTTGAACCAACTCACCCAGCAAACGTGTTGGTCGGTTTAAAGGGTACTGAGGTGGCCTTACCCCACCCATATCGCACGTCCCCAGCTAGGCCCAAGGTGGCCAACCTTGGGCTTGGGCTAGTTCACACGGAGTCTAGGGGATGAGTGGATCACTGGCATATGGTGCACGTTGCCTTTGCGAGGACTCAAACCCGGAACCTCAATGACGGGACACCACCGCCTTGAACCAACTCACACAGCCCCCGTATGCAAACATGTTATCGATTTTGGGGGTATTGAGGTTGCCTTACCCCACCCCCTATCACACGTCCCCAGCTAGGCCCAAGGTGTCCAACCTTGGGCTTGGGCCAGTTCCCACAGAGTCGAGGGGACGAGAGGATCGCTGGCGTATGGTGCACGTTACCTTCGCGAGGACTCGAACCCAGAACCTCAACGACGGGATGCCACCACCTTGAACCAACTCACCCAACCCCTGCAGGCTTAATTATCATTATAAATTACACTTTTCTTAATATATATACATATATATTGGTTTAAAATTAAATTATAATATAGATATACATACATAATTATTTTTATTTTCCTAAAATAGATACACATTATGTTTATATATTTCAACAGTCCCGATATATATTGTAAATATATTATAAATTAGATAGATAAAAAATATATTTACATAAATAAAAAAATTTAAAAGATATTTACTCATATAAATATATTATAAAGTATATTTAAATATAAATACTATTTCAACATAAATATATAAATTATAAATTTCAATTTTATAAATTTTATATATAATATCATTTAAGTTAATATAAATTTTCTATACTTAATATTTTATTTTGTTAAATTTTATTTATATATTTTATAATTTTAGTTCAATATGTCCATTTAAAATATTTATTTTTATTTATTTATATATTTCATAATTCTTTCATATTTAAATATCATTTTATATTTTATTTTCATAAAAATAGTTATTTAATATTCAGATTGTATTTTTATATTGATATATATATAGATACATTTTATTTATATACATACATTATTTTTATATATGTAAATACTAAATATATTATAAATTCAATACATATAAATAATTTATTAATGTCATGAAGATTATAAGTAAAGGAAACAACACACACACTGAGAGACCAGTAATGATATGTCTCACCCCTTCCAATGGTTGACTCACTCCATTGCTAACTCATTACAATTTTTATAACCTGAAGGACCCACATTTGATGGCCTAAAGGCACCTGCTATGTGCCCTCCATACTGCTTGTGTTGCGCTGCAATGTTTCCCTATCCCTACTAGGGCCCTCAATTTTTTGACATAAATGGCCCATAAATCCACCACCTCTGCCTCCTCCTCCCCTTCCCCTGCCTTTGCATCTTCGACCCCTTCTCGATTTCCCCACCTCCGCTACCCCCGCCTCTGTTATCCTCACCTCCGCCTGCACCTCCACCTCCGCCTCTACTACCTTCGCCTCCGCCGCCTGCGCCCCCACCTCCACTTCCCCCACCTCTTCCTCCGCCTATGATTTCCCCTCTACCCCTACCCCATTCATCATTATTTCCAACTCTGTTGCCCCTACTGTCCCTATGACTGAACTGTAATTTTCAGATGGTCTAAAATATTTGTGCGTATAGATATTATTTTTTCATATAGATTTATATTAATCTTTGAAGAACGGAGATTAGGAGAGATATAATACATTTTTTTAGAAAAATAGTGTTATTTGATGTATATTTTAGGTTGATATTTCCAAATTGATTAATTCCCCTTTTTCCTAGACATAAAATTTTAACATATATTATTATTGGTTAATTAAATACTCTTCACTATGATTTATAGTAGTTCTCAATTTTTAACTAGAAGAATATTCTATGTGGTCATATGATTGGACCCTTTAAAATTTTACATCAAAATGTGTAGTAAGGTGAAAAAATATTAAGATTTAGAGGAACATAAATTATGAATGAAATGTGATATATTATTTCTATCTCTTATGTTTGTTGATTTTTATGGATGTAAGAATTGTAAAGAAAATCCAATTGGAGAAAATTATATTTCTATTGGTTTGTATATGTCATTTGTTGACAATCATTGACGATGTTTGATATTATTGAACACTATTGAAGAATAGTTTATGATAAATTATGTTATTGGATATAGAATGTTTTATGAAAAGATATCCATTCATTGAAAGATGATTTTTTTCAATGAAAATGTTTCCCATAGGTTTCTATATTTTTTGCTGTGATTTGTTTTTTTAAAGCGTTGAAGTGGTTTTAGAATGAGTTGGAGATTTTTGAGAAACACAATAGTGATCTCCATGTCATGGTGGATTTAAACACCCTAAATAACTCCCAATGATGTGTGATTACCTGCATATTCTGATCATACATGATAAGATCTTTGAAATAATTGGTCATCTTGTGAACTTGAACTGTTATATTCCCCTTGTTTATGATCCCAATCTATGTATGTGTTCCATTTCTTAGTCCAATATCTAGCCATATTCATGTTCATAAGGGATATATATTGATTCCTTGATTTCCTATCTTTGGAATGACCTTAAATTTCACTTTTATACAATTTCCCCCAATAATTTAAACTTTAATACTAAATTATATTCTAATTCATGTATGTATTTCTATAATATCCTGTTTTAGTAATTAGAATATTATTTTGTGTTTGGAAAAGAATATTTTTGAATGGAAAAGGAGATTTTATTGAGTGATTTGATTTTAAATCCAAATTTGTGTGGGAATAAAAAGTATTTTAATGGTAGTAAAATGTGTTATATATGGTTTCTATTATCTTATTGATTTTTACAAGGAGTTTTTGGTGTTGAAATTAAAGTGGGATTTTGAAAAAGCATTAATTTTTGAAACCATGTGTGAATATTTCCTTGTAAGAATGAATTTATTTAATTTGAAATGTTTGAGATGTGGTTAATTTAATTATGAAAAATTAGCGATTTTTTTGGAATTTTTGGAAATTATTTAACATGAAATTGATGAGTTTCATTTTTCATAATTTTGATTGGTTTTAGAGTGTGCATATATTTGTGAAAGGGTGTCTTGAAATGATTGTATTGTTTTAAAAAGGTTATATTATTTTAAAGAGGAATTTTTGTAAATTGTTTGTTTTTTTTAATGGGATTTCAAGTGTTATTTTATAAATGGTTATAAAAGGACATATGAAATATATTTTTTCCATAATCTGTTATGTTTAGATTTTTATGGAATTAGGAAATCTATTAAATTATATAGGGAAGAAAAGTAGATTGATAAAAACACCAAGGAACAGGAATGTCACTAACTCTATCAAACCCATATGATATCTTTCATGAACTCACTCCCGCAAAAGGTGAATTAATGTTTAACCCCATTAAAACTATAAAACATAAATTGCATCCAACATCACCTGCATGGTTTTAATTCAGAGAGTTCCCTACAATTACAAATTTTTTCAAGTACGGTGTTAGGTTCTAAGGGGATGAGTCTCATTCAACAAAATGAAATAATAACTCTCATTCAAATGTTGAGTTCCTCTTATTTGAAAGTCCCATTTTTTGTATTTATTTTTTAAAATATTAATATTATTGAACCAAATATAATGGATATGAATAAATAATGGATGGATGTCAATCGTCTAACAAAAGATAATGAATATGGAGTTAAAGAGTTTATCAAGTTTTTGAAAGATCCTGCATATGACCATTCTAAAATCCTTTTCCCATGTTTATGTTGTTGTTATTCAATAATAATTAGTCCAATTGAGTTGGTTTAACACTTTATCTATCACGAAATAGATAAAAGATATAAATGATAGAATTAATATGGGGATAAGTGAATGTAGCTAGTGAGTGGAATAACACTGCATTTTATGGATCATCTGATATGATTACAATTGTTGGCAATGATGAAGACCATATTAAGGATGTGATTACAAATGTGAAGGATTATGAAGATCATATTAAGGATATTAAATGTACACTTGAAAATGAACGTTGTGATTTCCAAAAATTGTTTGAAAAGTTAAAGAGTTGTGAAAAGACGTCATTACATGCTAGTTTCACTAAATATACAGCATTGTCAGCCGTACTGAAGTTGTATAGTTTGAATGTAGGAAATAGATGGAGTGATGATATTTTTATGAAAATACTTTATCCCTTTAATGACATGCTCTGAGAAGATACTAATCTCCCAATATGAACATACAATGCCAAACTAATACTAGGATCGATGAGTATGATATCTGAAATAACACTTTCCATGCCAAATGACTGTATACGATTTCATAAGGACTTCAAATCACTTACAGAATTCCCAATGTGTAGTGATTCTCAATACAAGAAATATTAATCCAATCCTTTTAAATATTTATGGTACATTCCAATCATTCAAAGGTTTAGGCGCCTATATGGAAGTGAAGATATTGCAGGGCAATTGACATCGTGCAAAGATAAAAAAATTAAATATGGGAAACTATGCCACCCTGTAGACTCTCTTTAGTGGAAGATAATTGACCATGAGTATCCTGAATTTGGAAATAATCTATGAAATCTTTACCTTTCATTAAATACTGATGGATTGAATCCTTTTGGTTTTCAAAGCAGCACTCACAGTACATGGCCAGTTATATTGGTAAATTATAACTTACAATCGCCGTTATGTAGGAAATGAAAAGAAATTATGTTATATATGATTATATCAGGACAAAAAGACCCAGGTAATGATATTGATGTTTATTTGGATCCATTGATCGAATATTATAAATTATTATGGGATTCAGGTGCTACACTGCATGATGCTTATAGAAATGAATATTTCAAATTGAGAACCATGTTATACGAGATGATAAATGACTTACATGCTTATGTAAATTTGTATATATCATTAAAGAAACTCAAGGTTGTCCCATTTGGAAATAAGGTACACAGTCAAATAGGTTGAAACATTCATCAAAAACTATGTTTCTAGGATATCATAGACTTCATCCCCGATGAAATAAGTACTGACCTTGGATGGCATCATTTGATGGAAGTTGAGAATAATGTAAAACATTGTATCCACTAATTTGTGATAAAATATTTGTGAATGTAAAAGATGTGGAATTTTTTTTCTAAACCTTTTTTTTAAAACCTCTTGAAAAGTGGTTGGAAAAAGAGATCATTTTTTTAAATTTCCATTCTAGAATTGTCTGTATGTCAGACATTTTCGTGATTATATACTTATTGAAAAAAATATTTGTGATAGTGTCATCAGCACGTTACTAAATGAACCTGATAAAACATAGGATAGAATTAAGTCCTGGTTGGAAATGGTTGACATGAGAATATGAAAAGAGTTGGCACCAATAAAGGGTGAAAAAAAATTCTTCCTCCAGCTACTTACACTATTTCCAAGGAGAGATATCAGTTTTGTAACATCTTGAATGACGTGAATGTTCCAAAGGTAAATCCCTCAATTATCAAGAACATCATTCCAATGACTGATTTAATTTTAAAGGTTCTCAAATAACATGACTACCATGTTTTGATGTAAGATGTAATTATTATAGTTTTATGTTTCATTTTTTCCAATAATTTCACTCGCATGTTACCCAAGCATTGTTTCTTATTCAAATCTAAATACATCAAAGTTATAGACCTAGTGAAATTGATGAATATGGAAAGGTAAATTGTTGTCATATTATGTGAACTGGAAATTTTCTTCCCACTATCAATCTTTGATATGATGGTTCATTTAATGGTTCACTTTGTGAGAGAGACTCAACTATGTAATGCTGTATACTACAGATGGATGTACCTCATTGAACAGTATATGTAGAATTTGAAAGGGTATTTCAAAAATAAATGTTGGATATAGGGTTGTATTTTGAAGTGATATATTGTTGAGGAATCCATTGAATTATATAACAAATAATTGTTCGGTGTGGGTAGTGTTGGACTACCAAAATCTCATCACACTAGGTGGCTTGCGAGTGAAGGAATTTCAGGAAAAAATGTTGTCACAATCAATATTATATAGTAGGATCAAGCCCACCTTTACATTTTTCATAACAATTTGGTGGTTTCCCCATATTCTGAAAACCACAAATAAATTCTTAGGCATTTAAATCCCTCAATGGGTGTAATATGGATATCAAATACACATAATCAACAATTTATAGGATGGTTTTATGAAAATATTTTTAAGGAGTCAGATGAACATCCATATTCAATTTTAGAATGACTTCGATGGATAGCTAAAGGACCATGTTTGTATTTATTATCTTACAATGGTCATGTAATTAATGTTTATACTTTCTATACAAATTAACATGATGAATATAGTACAATGAAAAATAGAGGATTTACACTTGTGGCTAAAGTGATGCATGTTTTCATTACTAAGGATAGAAATCCAATTTAACTTAATATTTCATACTTTAGAATCATAAAAAAAATATGGGAGTTGGATTATACAATATTAAATGTGCCAATTTTTCAATGCAAGTAGATTTATAATAGGATAGTTGTTAAAGTATATGAATTGGGATTCATGAATGTTTTTTTAGTAAGCAAGGGTATAAAGAATAAAAATTTATAGTGGCATCACAGGTAATATAAGTATTTTATGTTTTAGATACTACATAAAAATAATGTCCAATTTTTTTGTTATTGACCAAAACAACTAATGGGTTATATGAAAATTCAACTGAGGATGACCCATTCGTTTGGATATTACTATTATTTCATAGTGGGTTTCTATGTAGATGTCATTTTTATGTTAGAGGAGACCACAATGAAGGGATATGGATAGTCTATAGATGGGTAAAATACCTTCATCCTTTAAAAAGATATTTAAATAATCAGGTTATATATTTTTTTGTAATATAAATCATGTTACCATATGTTATTATCCATTCAATGCTGCATTTATGTACAATAAATTAAATGTTAAGAAAATTTTGTAGTTAATTATTTTTTCACATGCTGGTACTCCTAATCCTAAGGAATAATTGGTATATTAACCTAATGCTACTCGTAGTGCAGAGGAACAATGACTTTCTGCACATGATTGTGCTCCCAATATTGAGGAACAATAGGTTTCTCAACCTGTTGTTTGTAAAGACCCGTAAAATTCAAGGGAAATTTTTTCTTAATTTTCTTTGGAATTTTACAAGAGCGCGGTTTCTGACGGCACCTGATTCCGAGGCCTAGAGTGCCCGGAATCAATTTCCGAAGTTTGGCTCGGGTACGTTCAGTGAACAAACGAGCGGGAATTCCTAACTTTTGATCCGGTGCTCAGAATAGAAATCCGAGGGCACCGATGAACTCGCAGCGCCGATATTCACTTAAGGAGACCTTTTCCGAAGTTGCGTTTATTGCGGGACGAAAGTTAGTTTTGGGGAGAATTATAAAAAAATGTTGAATAAAAAAAAATGTTGAACACTTTTTATTTATTTATTTAAACTTGTTGGTTAACTTCTCTCAAAGGGAGTTAGGGGTAAGACCCACACCCACTTAACCTCCCTTGAGAGGATTAAGTGTGGTGGGGCCCACACGAGCCCTAAACTTTTCATCTTCTCTCAAACTCCCTTAACCCCTCTTTAAATGACATGACAATTGTTATTTAATTTTGGAGTTATCCTTTTTGAATTTCAAACCTTTGAAATTCATTTGTTAAGTTTGTGAATAAAATAAGCTCTTATCTTATTTTGTTGGGTTAGAACTCTTTAGCCACCTTGAGAGCTTTTGAGAGCTTTTCCTTCTTCCTCAAACTTTGACGAAGAACGCTCAAGCCTTGACGAAGAACGCTCAAGCTCCGACGAAGAACGCCGGTCCTCTCTTCTTCGTCTTCCGTGTCAACGAGAGGGAACACCGCTTCCTCCTCGGACTTCCTTCGTCGGCATACGAAGAATCTCCAACGACGTACCTCTTCGGACGTACCTCTTCGTCATCGGATTTGACGAACGTTTACCGCGACGCCCGACCTCCGCGACGTTGTCTTCCGCGGGACGTTGACAAATCTTCGAACCTTTACCCAAGGTAGGGGTTGTTGTTATTTGTTTATTTATTTATCCTTGTTCGTGGTTCTAGCATGACTAACGTGAGGATTATAAATATGTGTTATTTTTTAACGTGAGGGGGCCGGACCGCATGAACACGGCCGAACCCCCTCCTTTGTTCTTGTTGATTTACCTTGCGGGAGAAAACTAGATGGCGTGGTGCCGTCGCACCACGCGGATAATCGCACGATTATATTGCGCGGCGCCGTCGCGCCGCACCATGGAAGGATCATCAAGAACGCGACGCCGTCGCGCCGCGTTGAAGGGAATCAAAGGTGCGGCGGAGGGGCGCGGTGCCGTCGCACCGTGCCGGACGACGAACACCGCGGCCGGGCCGCCGGCGTCGGAAGCCGGAAAGGGGACCGGTTTTCCGGTCCCCTTGGAGAAAAACCGGCCGGCCTGGTGGCCGGCCGGAAGGTCAAAGGCCGGGGGAAAATTAATCCCCCGGCCAGCATTAAAACCCCGCCCCATTTATGAAGGGGGGGGGGGGTTTCCTTGAGGGGGGGCAGGCGGCCCCCCGGTTTCCGAACAAGCAGGCCCCCCACGAGGGGGGGGGGGGGGGCGTTTGACAAAAGGGGTGCGGCTGATTGCCGCGCCGCCAAATCAAGAAGCGGGGGGATTTGCCCCCCCGCGCGCTGCCTCTGTGCGGCGCCAGGCCGCCGCGCCGCCGGCCGGCCAGGCCGGGTCGACCCGGTTCGGGCCGACCCAGGGGGGTCGGGCCGGGTCGGCCCGGACCCGGACCCCCCGTTTTCGAGACGGTTTCAGTTTTTTGGCCATAACTTGAGCCACGGACCTCCGATCGACGAACCGTCTACGGCAACGCGATCCTTGGATCGAGACGGTCGTTTCGGTATATTACACTCAGGGTTTCGGAACACTTTGAGTTTGGCCGGGTTGGTTCGTACACGAAACCAACCGGGACTTCGGAGCGGAAACGCTCATATCTTGAGCTACGAACGTCCGATTGACATGCCGTTAGCTTTGTTGTGTTCCTCTTAGTGAGACGGATCTTTTGGCATACTCCGCCTGAGGTTTGGACGTAGGTGGAGTACGGTCGGGTTGGTTTTGCCTTAAAAACCAACAGGGCCCCGGGGACGAAAATGCCAATAACTCTCAGACCGGGCGTCCGATCGACGCGCCGTCTGTTGCGTTGAGTTCCTGTTGACGATACGGAACTTTTGGATACATAAACTCTGGACTTTGTGACAGTTGATGTATCAGCCTCTCGGCTCGTGGAGCGGACCCTCCGAACGAGCTTGCTATGTGCGGGAACCCTAGTGCTGGCTGCGACTGCTACTGTGACTACTACTGCTACTACTGCTACTGTGACTGCGACGACGACAGTACAGAGATCCTGTGTGGATTCGACGACGACGACTACAGCACTCAGCGATTCTATGTGGATCAGTGCTACAGGTCCTGTGTGGGCCCGATCATGTGTGGGTCCGATCCTGTGTGGGTCCTTGCGCTCAGCGCTCCTGTGTGAACCAGCGCCTACAGGTCCTGTGTGGGCCCGATCCTGTGTGGGTCTTTTGCGGGGGTTAGTTACCTATCGATCCTTCATGGGTCCGACGACTTAGATGGATCAGAGATCATCTTTATCGTCTTTTGAAGAAGTATACCTGTGTGAGCTGAATTCTGTTGCTTTCCTAAGTGGAATGTGTTGTGCTATCCTGTGTGGATTACGTTTTTCTTTCCTGTGTGGAATACGTTTACTTTCCTGTGTGGACTGAGTTGTACTTGGGCTTGGAGGTTGGAGCGTATTTGAAATTGATGACTTAGGTATATGTATGGGCATTTACCTAAGTAGTGTCGGTTGTTACTTCGTGATTGTACCTTTCTTTGTGGTTTATCCTTTGTGGATTTTGGGAGACCTTCAGGGGTCTCGGGGTCCCTACTGAGTAGCTTATACTCACCCCTGCACGGGCTTTGCCCGCACTACGTTGTGTTGATTGCAGATGACGGACAACGTTGATCTTAGCTGAGGTTTGCAGAGTAGGACGGTACTTGGAGGTGGACCACAGGGCGGGACGTGCTCGGAGCGGACGACGGGACCCATGGAGCAGTGGAGCTATCTGTACCCACCCTTCAGGTGGGATTTCTAGTGGACAGCTCGGTGTAGCGGCTTTTACTTTTCAGTTGCTGTTTTCCCTTTCGAGTTGTACTTTACTTTCAGTTTGGGTTTGTATACTGGCCCATTTACTTTTCCGCACTTTCAGTTGTACTCTTCTTTTGCTTAGTGTTTACTTTCTTCTTACTTACTCTGTGGTGTTTGTTTACTTTACAAAGGCAATGCCTTCCCTTTTTACCGGGATTTACGCCTTGGTTCTAGTCGCCAGCCCCTGGCCTATGGAAGGCGGGCTTGGGGTAGTCACGGCACGGACCCCGAGGGCGGGTCGTGACATTGTTGCTCCTAATGTATAGGTATAACGACCATCTTCAAATACTGACACTACCTATCTAGTGTAACAACATATTGATAATGTTGACTCTGAGGAAATGGTAGGTTATGAAGGACTAAGGGCATAGAAAAAATAGGAGCTCCATAGTTTGACAGTGCTAGAAAAAATCATTAATGGGAAAGTCAAAGGTATCAAATATGAGGTTTAATGGAATGTGTGTGGTCATAATGTTAACACAAACAAGGCCATGTTCAGTAGTTACATTAGAATCTTCACTTGACAACACATTCCAATTGATGTAGATTGGTGTCACCATGTTGTATCTAGGATTAAGACACTAATGTGAGAAGCTATTATTGTAAAATTATGATATCATTTCATTATATTACTAGAAAATAAAGTAATAAAACATTGACTTACTCTTCATCATCCCTTTTAGAGTAAATTTATAATAGATGAATCCCACAAGAAATATTTATTAATACTTGTTGGAAGGATTCAGAGAGGCATTCAAACAATTAAAACAAGAAATCATCTTAAAGATGATGAAGGGAAAATAAACCCGCACCCACTGCTTATCTATGCAAACCTGATAACCCAAGAAGAATGGGATACATTTACTGGCCATCATATAGATGTTTATTTTCAGATATATTGTGTCTAGTAATATGTTTTTTGATGATACATGTATTCATCACTTTGACTGCCATTTTTTTATTTAGAAAACAACAACTGAGTGGTGAAAATAAGGAACGGGAAGAAAAAAACAATCTACCACTACTATATAGAAAGGAAGGGGTACTCTTCACTTAAAAAAATGGTATTCATTTTAAATCTATCATAATATTTTTATGTGACATGAAATAACAGCATTGTTATGTTCCTCTCTTTATATGTAGATTGAAGAATCCTAATCAAAGGCCACTTTTCTCCCTCACCATGTGCTATAGAAGGTGGTACTTTTAAATAAAGTTACGATACTAATAGATAAAAACACACAAAAATTGTGGGAAACATGTGTACGTATGACATAATAAAAATTTATTTTTATCTGAATTACTATTACATAACAATTATTACTTATTTTCCTATATTATCTGTAGAGACCCGAATCTTAACATACATGGACATTACATTACTTTTGCGGAATACTTAGTACATAACAAAAACACACACACAAGGACCATAATAGTTTAGTGTCTTTGGAAACTCGGAATATAATCTTCTAATCGTGGTGAAAGATCTTCAACATCTCCCATAAAGATCTTCCGTTTTTTTTACCTAAAACCTTTCTTTATATCCTGGGGAAAAGCAAACATTAAAGGGTGAGCTCAAATGCTCAGTAAGGGTAAACAAAAGAAATATCAATCACATCATATTCATAAGAACATAACATTTTTGGAAATCTTAACCTGCAAAAGAGATCATAATATCATAACATGGGATAAATCATAGTAGTAAAATGTAATCCCAATAATCATAACTTAAACCATGAAACTTTGTGGCATACACACATAATAATAGAGAATCATTTCTTATTAGTCAAGACTCATTGCCAAGACTATCTTAGTGGAAAAAGTCCATTTCTGAACTGAGTTCACTCCTCGTTTCAGTCCTGTTTCACTGAACCGGTATAACCTACTGTTCTAGCCATGTCTATCTCATGAGATATAAAATCTTTACCCAATGCATTGTAGGGAGATATAGGTCCCACCCATCTCATAATGATACCATTCTTATGTGTTCCACAAAATCATAAATCATACATCATTGCATAACCCATGTAATAAAAATGGGAATCTTAAACATCATGACATCATAAAACAATTCATATAAGATAAAGGAATTCATAAAAATAATTCCATCACAATATAATCAAAACAATGTAATAATAATGATAGAAACATAACCCTATATTATCTTAGATGGAAAATAATTTTGATAAAACACTTGAACTCCATTCTTGAGGAAAATATACTTTCTACTTCAAAAACATTTTCCTTTCTTAACATGTCATACAATTTTAAACTAAAAGAAGTTGATTAAAAATAAACTTGAAAACTTGTAAATGTAGCTTCTTGGAAATAATGTTTTAAAAATCCATTCATGTCGTATAAGTTAAAAAAACATTCTTCTCGTACTTTTGTCGGAAAAGTCAAAAAGGTACCTCGTAACATAAACAAAAGAAAGATTCCTTACATACCATGTAGTAAAAGTCAAAAATGGGTAAAAAGGACTTTTAACATACATGAAAACACTTTTATAAAACATGGACATGGATGATATAAATAGCCCCAGTAAATACTTACGAATAAGAAATCTCGGATAAAAAATGAGATTTGCAAAATTATCCCTTACCTTAGGTCCGATATGCTTCGTATGGTTCCGAACCTCCTGTATAATGATTTAAATAATTTCATTGACTTATTAAATAATCATATTCATTGTTATGATATCATATATGTTTCACTTATGACTTTATATTACCCGTTCTTTTGTAAATTCCATGTTAAAGTAGCGTTTTGGGTAAAATCATTTCATTTATCGTATGTGTTTCGACTTGTCGTTTCTTGATATTATTACTTATATCCTGATTTACATAATTCCAGAATTTAAAACATGATTTATATATAATATATATTCATCATATACATATATATTATACATTGATAAAAGGAAAAAAATACACCGTTCATGGAGACAGTATGTCGTACGTATGCATGAACGCTGTTTTTGTTTCCTTATTGAATTGAATGGAATTAAGTAGATGACATACATATATATATACATATATACAGTATCTTTATAATGTCATATATTTCATTATTATTGCTTAAATATACTTTATAATCATTCTTAAATGGTTAACATGGAGAATGAATCTCATCGCGTCGTGGAGACGGTAGTCCGTACGTACGCACGAGCGATGATATCGTTGCCATAATTATTGAATTGAAATAGATAGGATGATACAATATATCATAATCAGTATGATGTTATAATAACTATGTATAGTTATTCTTTACACCATTATACCCATCCAAGTAAGGTGGTGATGGAAAAACAGATTACACACGGCGTGGAGACGGTATTCCGTACGTACGCACGCGTGGTGGTTTTATTTTCTGTAGGATGGATAGATGGTGAAATATGGTTATTTCATACTAATAATAACATATCAGTATATGAGTGATACTGATGTTATTACTTCATAATGAAACAACTAATGAAGAAGAAGTGGAAGAAGAAATAAAGATGAAAGAATCGGTAACGGGCATTACCTCTTCTTTGAGGCACTTCTTTGAGACCTCCTTTTAGGGCACTAAAATTGGTCTTTGAAGAAGACCAGGACCTCTAGGATGTCTCTAGGGAAGTGTAGAGGAGAAATTGGAAGGGTTTGTCCGAGCTTGAAGGCTCAAAGTGGTGTGAGGAAGAGAGGGAGGAGGTGCCCTTTTATAAGGGAGGAGAGGGGCACCTTTGGAATAACTAAAAATATTATTTTATTATAAAGCCAAATTCTGTTTTAAATAGCTCCAAATTGATTTATTTCAAATCTAAGGTGGGGGTGGGTAGAAATCCTATTATCCAATATAATTTATACAAGTTTAGGTATCAATTTAAACCTTATCATTTCGATTTAACTTTAAGTTAGATAATTTAACTTTTACCGTGTCTTCTTGTTTTCTTACACTATAAGGTTAATAAAATTACTATAAGATGCCAAACGAACCCAAAGTTGTTTATTATTAATATATATACCCTTATCTAAGTCATTTGGCCGAAACTTATATTTTTAAGAATAAAATAACAATTAATAATATAATATTTGTTTTAAAAACTATTTTATGTCAATTTTGACACTATTTAGTAATTGATTTTTTTGAAAATCATTACAGAATTATTAGTTCGAAAAAAGTTAATTAAATATATACTAACATGTCATATTAACCTATAAAATTAGTTTAATTCATAAAAAGTCTCAAATTACATTTATTTGGGTATTTATAACATCAATTATGTCAATATTTCATTAATAAGATAATTACTGCATCATTGTTGTGTCATAAATAAATTAAATTATTTAATGTCTAAAAATTATAAATAAAATATTATTAGGTAGGAAATATTATTATATTTCTAATGAATATTTACAATAGAATTTATCTTATGTATAACCCTATATTAAAAATGTTTTAGTAAATAAACTTTGATTTTAACTCTTTTAACTCTTCTTAGAATTAAATAATAATAACTCTCTTAATCTAATCCAAGTGGACCTAAATGATAATATTTTATTCCTAAGGTTGTTTTTGGTCGAATTACACTTATCCAATAGAATTAGTACATGTTTTAGGGTAATAATAATATCATTTTTACCCTTAATCACCCTATTTACTTTTAACCATGGTAAAAAAAAGTAAAAAGTTACTATTCACCAAAAATTATTTTCATCTCATTGAACCAAATTTTTACTTACTGACATCAAACGTGTCTCTCGGATTTTTGAAATTCCACTCACAGAAGCGGTAAAATTAATTTTTATGAAAAATTCAGTTTTTTAACTACCACTTAGTGGTTTCACTATTCATCAAAAATTGAAAGTTTTCAAAAAAATACCAAAAATTAGGCCTAAGATATATTTTATATTATGAACTCAAAAATGATGTTTATTTTACCAAATTCAAAACATATCAGTTGCATTAATTAATTTAAAAATTAATTCCCGTCGTCAAAACATATAGCGTGTTCTTAAGAGATAATAACTATCAAAAGATTGACACTTGTTTATGTCTGGTTTAACTGTGAAATTACATCCAATGACCAACATTGTATTAAATTGTAAAAATATATTCTAAATATACTTTAAAACCACTCAAATTAATAATTTATCACTACTAATTATTTCGATTAAAAAGGTTGTTTTTAATTAAAATTTACTAATTTTCACTATTTATCAGAAAATGAAAGTTATCCGAAAAGTACCAAAATTTTTCCCTAAGCTAATTTTGATATTCCAAATCCAAAAATGAAGTCCATTTTGAAAAATAAAATTTACAAAAATTAATAAAGTGGTTATTACTATTCATAACGACTAGTTTTAATAATATTTTAATAGCATATCGTTGTTTAGTGAAACTCGGTATTGTGTACTACACACGCTATCGAGGAAGGTTGCGATTGCGTGTAATGCAAGGAAAGTCAAGGATGCATGTTGTGCAAGCTCATTTTGGTGTAGCGTATAACACACGATATTAATGAAATTAAAAAGAATATTTTTCATAAAATCTCAGGGTGTTACATTCTACCCCCCTTAAAATGAATTTCGCCCTCGAAATTCGTCGGGGTTATAAATGGTTTACTACTTGAAAGTTTCTTTAATAGAAACCCACATCGTAAAAAGGAATAACAAAACCAATCTTTAAAAACAAAAGTATGATACGTAATGGTTACCCAAATAAACTAATCACTGGGTTTCCACATAGGTGAAAATATAGATATGGAAGAGAAATCTAACCATCATGTTCTGATGCAGAGTGGTAGAGAACATGGCTATGGAAAATACAGCTATCACAAAGCTATTGATTTGCGATGATCTAAGGTAGCATCTGATTCATCAGATATAAGAGCATTAGGACAACATTTTTGGTTTTCAAGATCATTTCCCTAAAGTTGATGAAATTGGAATTAGAATAAATACTTTCGTGATTTGGTATAGTCTCACTGTTGGTCGTTCTTTGGACAATTTCCACTTCATCTCCTAAATAAATGAAGTTGAATTAGTCATTCGTGATGTGTTATAAGATCATGTGATAGAATGATGGGTCATTCCATCTGTCTCAAACAAAAGGTTAGAAAAGTTATCAAAAAATACATAAGTCCATCTATAGTGAGATTAATCATATATGGTTCCTAAAATGGACTTATAATTCATATATCATACTGCATAATATAATAAAACTAGTTTCTACTAAACAGGGACTTCCTGTAGGCCAGTGGTAGGCGATAAAGGCCAGTCGCACTTCGGTTGTGGGTTCGATTCCCACAGCCTTGTCCGACACGATGGGCTGTCGCCCGTCCTGCAGGTTGTCCTTTTTCTAAAACTACATTAATATAACATCCCATCAATAATATTGAAAAAAAACTTCTATCCTTAAACAATACTATCTTATGTCCAACATAATCCATTCCAATCTTTATCTAAAATACTTCGGTCCAAGCTCATAGTATAAAGAAAACTATTATTTGAAATGTCATCAACCAACCATCATTTATCCCCCATTATCTTGTTGGTCACATTCCAATCATGTGAATACCTTAATCATGTATTCTTCTTGAAAAATGAATATCCATTAAACCATAGTGAAAACATGAATGCTGTCAAAATTTAACTCTTTCCACATACAAAAATCCAAAAATTGTCTATACTCAAACCATGATATAACCTTCTCCTTATATCAGTCATGAGCTCATGAATACTATCAAACATTTAATTTTCTCCTTATCCCTTCATTATGCGCATATCATCTACTTTCCAAAAATATCTGAATAACCTTTCATGGTTACTAGTACCATTAATCATACACTTTCAAAACATAGGAAAGACAATAGTGTAACAATCCTTAGATGTCTCTTTATTCCATAGTACCATGAGATTACTTATACAACATTACACTTGATAAACATGTAATCATTCCACTACCTTCTTAAACCATTGACCGAGATTTAACAATTCTTTCATCTCACATATCATTTGTAGTCTCTTCATCATCATCAACAAAAATATTACCCATACGACCATACTGATTCTCTTCATGAGACTTTTCTTCAGGGAATTGGTTTGCATAATACCCGTACATTCCACATTTAAAACATTTAACCATTGTTGATGTCGTAGCAATACCATTATCCTCATCCATGGTGTTAACTGAACCTTTTCCTTTGCACTTACTGTCTTTATGTCCTTCTTTTCCGCACCCAAAGCATCTTTCAGTCCCTTTGATACATTCTCCTTGATGCCTCTTCCCACATGATATACATAGGGGAAATTGAACTTTCTTTCCTCTATGATCATCATGAAACTCCATCTTTCTCTTATTAGTCGAGTCAGGAAACTTACCAAATTTGAGTTTATTGATCATATTATGAGATTTCTAATTTGGCATAATAATGATATTTGGACTTCCAAATCCCATTTCATTTGGTTTCTCATGAAGAATATCATTATATTGTCCATCATATCCTCCATTATCGTGAATCTTCCTATTTCCAGCCATTTTCTAAAACCCAAAAAGAATAGTGTGAGAGGAAAAAATCATGCTAGGGAAAACAACATAATAAAGGGGGAGTACCTTCAATATCTAACATCTTAGGTTATATTCTAAGATTGTTACTGTAGTTCTAGAACTATATCCTATACGTATACTTAACCTTAGAGACATCCCTAGACATACCTTAAAAATATCTCTAGGGATCTCACTAAAGTTCTCGCATCCTAGTTTCCAAAGGTTGACTAAACCTTTCCTCTAATACCAACTGTAGATACACGAAGCTTAACGTACATGAACATTACATTACTTTTGCGGAATACTTAGTACATAACAAAAACACACACACAAAGACCGTAATAGTTTAGTGTCTTTGGAAACTCGGAATATAATCTTCTAATCATGGTGAAAGATCTTCAACATCTCCCATAAAGATCTTCCGTTTTTTTACCTAAAACCTTTCTTTATATCCTGGGGAAAAGAAAACATTAAAGGGTGAGCTCAAATTCTCATTAAGGGTAAACAAAAGAAATATCAATCACATCATATTCAAAAGAACATAACATTTTTGGAAATCTTAACCTGCAAAAGAGATCATAATATCATAACATGGGATAAATCATAGTTGTGAAATGTAATACCAATAATCATAACTTAAAACATGAACCTTTGTGGCATACACACATAATCATAGAGAATCATTTCTTATTAGTCAAGACTCATTTCCAAGACTATCTTAGTGGACAAAGTCCATTTCTAAACCAAGTTCACTCCTCGTTTCAGTCCTGTTTCACTGAACCGGTATAACCTACCATTTCAGCCATGTCTATCTCATGGGATATAAAATCTATACCCAATGCATTGGAGGGAGATATAGGTCCCACCCATCTCATAATGATACCATTCTTATGTGTGCCACAAAATCATAAATCATACATCATTGCATAACCCATGTAATAAAAATGGGAATCTTAAACATCATGACATCATAAAACAATTCATATAAGATAAAGGAATTCATAAAAATAATTCCATCACAATATAATCAAAACAATGTAATAATAGTGATAGAAACAGAACCCTATATTATCTTAGATGGAAAATAATTTTGATAAAACACTTGAACTCCATTCTTGAGGAAAATATCCTTTCTACTTCAAAAACATTTTCCTTTCTTAACATGTCATACAATTTTAAACTAAAAGAAGTTGATTAAAAATAAAATTGAAATCTTGTAAAGTAATATTCTTGGAAATAATGTTTTAAAAATCCATTCATGCAGTATAAGTTAAAAAAACATTCTTCTCGTACTTTTGTCGGAAAAGTCAAAAAGGTACCTCGTAACGTAAACAAAAGAAAGATTCCTTACATACCATGTAGTAAATGTCAAAAATGGGTAAAAAGGACTTTTAACATACATGAAAACACTTTTATAAAACATGGACATGGATGATATAAATATCCCCAGTAAATACTTACGAATAAGCAATCTCGGATAAAAAATGAGATTTGCAAAATTATCCCTTACCTTAGGTCCGATATGCTTCGTATGGTTCCGAACCTCCTGTATAATGATTTAAATAATTTCATTGACTTATTACATAATCATATTCATTGTTATGATATCATATATGTTTCACTTATGACTTTATATTACCCGTTCTTTTGTAAATTCCATGTTAAAGTAGCATTTTGGGTAAAATCATTTCATTTATCGTATGTGTTTCGACTTGTCGTTTCTTGATATTATTGCTTATATCCTGATTTACATAATTCCAGAATGTAAAACATGATTTATATATAATATATATACATCATATACATATATATTATATATCGATAAAAGGAAACAAATACACCGTTCATGGAGATGGTAGGCCGTACGTACGCATGAACGCTGTTTTCGTTTCCTTATTGAATTGAATGGAATTAAGTAGATGACATACATATATATATAAATAAATCTAGTATATTTATAATTTCATATATTTCATTATTATTGCTTATATATACTTTATAATCATTCTTAAATGGTTAACATGGAGAATGAATCTCATCGCGTCGTGGAGACGGTAGTCCGTACGTACGCACGAGCGATGATATCGTTCCCATAATTATTGAATTGAAATGGATAGGATGATACAATATATCATAATCCGTATGATGTTATAATAACTATGTATAGTTATTTTTACACCATTATACCCATCCAAGTAAGGTGGTGATGGAAAAAGGATTACACCACGGCGTGGAGACTATATTCTGTACGTACGCACGCGTGGTGATTTTGTTTTCCGTAGGATCGATAGATGGTGAAATAGGGTTGTTTCATACTCATTATAACATATCCTTATATGATTGATACTGATGTTATTACTTAATAATTAAACAACTAATGAAGAAGAAGTGGAAGAAGAAATAAAGATGAAAGAATCTGTAACGGGCATTACCTCTTCTTTGAGACGCTTCTTTGAGACCTCCTTTTAGGGCACTAAAATTGGTCTTTCAAGAAGACCAGGACCTCTAGGATGTCTCTAGGGAAGTGGAGAGGAGAAATTGGCAGGGTTTGGCCGAGATTGAAGGCTCAAAGTGGTGTGAGGAAGAGAGGGAGGAGGTTCCCATTTATAAGGGAGGAGAGGGGCACCTTTGGAATAACTAAAAATATTATTTTATTTAAAGACAAATTCGGTTTTAAATAGCTCCAAATTGATTTATTTCGAAGCTAAGGTGGGGGTGGGTCGAAATCCTCTTATACAATAGAATTTAGACAAGTTTAGGTATCAATTTAAACCTTATCATTTAGATTTAACTTTAAGTTAGATAATTTAACTTTTACCGTGTCTTCTTGTTTTCTTACACTATAAGGTTAATAAACTTACTATAAGAAGCCAAACGAACCCCACATTTATTATTATTAATATATATAACCTTATCTAAGACATTTGGCCGAACCATAGATTTTTAAGAATAAAATAACAATTAATAATATAATATTTGTTTTAAAAACTATTTTATGTCAATTTTGACACTATTTAGTAATTGATTTTTGTAAAAATAATAACAGAATTATTAGTTCGAAAAAAGTTAATTAAATCAATAATAACATGTCATGTTAACCTATAAAATTAGTTTAATTCATAAAAAGTCTTAAATTACATTTATTTGGGTATTTATAACATGAATTATGTCAATATTTCATTAATAAGATAATTACTGCATCATCGTTGTGTCATAAATAAATTAAATTATTTAATATCTAAAAATTATAAATAAACTATTATTATGTAGGAAATATTATTAGCTTTCTAATTAATATTTAAAATCGAATTTATCTTATGTATAACCCTATATTAAAAATGTTTTAGTAAATAAACTTTGATTTTAACTCTTTTAACTCTTCTTTGAATTAAATAATAATAAATGTCTTAATCTAATCCAAGTGGACCTAAATGATAATATTTTATTCCTAAGGTTGTTTTTGGTCGAATTAAACTTATCCAATAGAATTAGGACATGTGTTAGTGTAATAATAATATCATTTTTACCCTTAATCACCCTATTTACTTTTAACCGTGGTAAAAAAAGTAAAAGGTTACTATTCACCAAAAATTATTTTCATCTCATTGAACCAAATTTTACTTACTGACATCAACCGTGTCTCTCGGATTTTTGAAATTCCACTCACAGAAGCAGTAAAATTATGTTTTATGAAAAATTCAGTTTTTTAACTACCACTTAGTGGATTCACTATTCATCAAAAATTGAAAGTTTTCAGAAAAAATTACAAAAATTAGGCCTAAGATATATTTGATATTATGAACTCAAAAATGATGTCTATTTTACCAAATTCAAAACATATCAGTTGCATTAATTAATTTAAAAATTAATTCCCGTCGTCAAAACATTTAGCGTGTTCTTAAGAGATAATAACTATCAAAAGATTGACACTTGTTTATGTCCGGTTTAACTGTGAAATTACATCCAATGTCCAAAATTGTATTAAATTGTAAAAATATATTCTAAATATACTTTAAAACCACTAAATTTAATAATTTATCACTATTAATTATTTCAATTAAAAAGGTTGTTTTTAATTAAAATTTAGTAATTTTCACTATTCATCAGAAAATGAAAGTTATCCGAAAAGTACCAAAATTTCACCCTAAGCTAATTTCGATATTCCGAATCCAAAAATGAAGTCCATTTTGAAAAATAAAATTTAAAAAATTTCAAAAAGTGGTTATTACTATTCATAACGGCTGGTTTTAATAATATTTTAATAGCATATCGTTGTTTAGTGAAACTCGGTATTGCGTACTACACATGCTATCGAGGAAGGTCGTGATTGCGTGTAATGAAAGGAAAGTCAAGGATGAATGTTGTGCAAGATCCTTTTGGTGTAGCGTACAACACAAGACATTAATGAAATTAAAAATAATATTTTTCATAAAATCTCGGGGTGTTACATTATCTATCATAAAATTTCACATGAATCAGAAACACCTATATTTGATGAACATGTACTATCGGTGGCCTTGAACATGCCAGAAACGTATGGTCGTGTCTGAGGTGTGAGTTTTGTGGTGACACCCCAAACATATTTTGAGAAAGAAACAAGAGGATCTAGGTGAATAAATGAAATAGATGAAAGAAAGACTAGATAGCCTTAAATAACAATTCCAATGGAAGATAGATATGTGAGAAAATTTTACAGGGGGAAGAAAAGAGAAGAAAAAAAATCAAGAACAACCATTTCCTGATGATCTCCCACCCCACCCCACCAGCTTTGAGGTGAGCCCTTTCCCTAAACGAGCTGTCTTGGATGGATAAATCAATATTCTAATAATTGTTTCTGTGAAATGTGAATCAGACATACACTAATACCTTTTCTGAACATATATTATACAGGGTGATAATGATTGTGATTTATATATATCAACGCCAACCCATCACCTTGTAGAAAGTAATATGGTGTTCAATATCCAAAACAACATGCTACACAAGAGACCACTTCCAATAGGTCATGTGAGAGTGTCGATTAACTTATCCCATGATCCAATCACTGAGATACCTATTCCAATTGATGTGGAAGATATTTATATGGTTGAAGATATTGTTTTAACATTCATCACATAGATGTAACATCTTGTAAAAAACATTTGGGTATTCATTTCCAATTTATTTTTTAATCTAAACCTTTAAAAATTAATCAAAAATGGATCGAACCGATGAATGTTATTACAAATGGACAAATGGAAGTGGTGAAATGAAAGACCCACTCAAAACCATCTAAAGGATCGACCAACTAATCAAAATGATCTATCAAAAGAACCTTTACCCCACCCATTCTATATATGCATTTACTATCATTGATGGTTCATGTGGATAATAAGTTAAAAAATGGTTGTAGTCATATAGTTGATTTTGAAGAAAATATGTTTGGAGAGGAAGTTCAAGACTTTATTGGTGTTGAGAATTTAAGTGAAATCCTCAAATCTAATTTTCTAGGGTCCTCAGTTGTACATTTATACATGAGGTATGTTTTTGTGATTTGATTTTTCTAAATGACGATATACTATGTTTTTTATGACTAAATACATTTGATATTTTTGGCAGGCGTATATATCAAAAAACAATTGAAGGGATTTCCCCATTAAAGAAAATTGGACTCATTATTCCTCACACCACCTCTACAAAACTACCAAAGATGGAAAAAAGTGGATAAATAGTGGCAGAACATCTTGAATCATTTGAAAGAAAACATATGGATGATAGAATATTCTTAATTCCATCATTACAGGGGTAAAACTCTATATTTTAATCATGTCAAATATATTTTAATTTAATTCATTACTTATTAGTTTTTGTGTTTTTAGGCAGCATTGGATGCTCATTGTGGTCAATATGGATACTCCAAATATTTATTTCATAGATTCAATGAATGGATACCCAACAAACTGACCACACATGAAGGTATTTGTCAATTTTTAAAACACTACATCCAAAATTTTAGAACTAAACATCATGTTATATAATTTATATTATATTTTAATGAGGATTATATTATGATAGTGTGGTGCATAAATATCGTCAAAAAAGGAATGAGGCATGGAGATAATCATGAGGACCCTGAGAAGTTATACAACTAGAAAATTATCAGGGTATATATAATAAGATTTCACTATCAACACACATTTCAAAAAAATTACATATTTTTATCAATGCTTATGCTGTATAAGAAACAAAAAATGGAAATAATTGTTGTTATTATGTTTGTAAATTTATGATATAGTACATATTCCATCAATAAAATAGAATCCCTAAAGAGGTATTTTCGAAGATAATTACTATTTCATCTTAAATATTTATTAATTCTTCATGTATTTATATTTTTCCCATGCTACTATGACTGTCGATAAGTCTCATATTAACTAGATGATATATATTTGTTTTGAAATGAATAGTTAAAAAACATAATATAAGAATGTACACAAATAGCATAAAGATGTGAGTTCCATAGAAGTAGTGGATTGTTTCATATTTATGTTTAATTTACTTCTTTTTAGTAGTACTCACATATTAATTTTTTTTCTTATATAGGTGGATTGTTTTGTATGAGTTGGGGTGTTTTTTTCAAAGACACTGATGCTCATGAGAGATGTAACACCCCAAGCTTCCACGGTACATTTCCTTTCGAATAATGCGATAGCGTGTGTTGTACGCAACCTCGAGTTCTAACACACACCACAACTAATTAAACTAGCCGTTGTGAATAGTAATACCTACTTTTTGAAATCATATATATTTTATATTTCAAAATGGACTTCATTTTTGGATTCGGAATATTTAAATTAGCCTAGGGTGAAATTTTGGTACTTTTCGGATAACTTTCATATTTTGATGAATAGTGAAAATTACTAAATTTTAATTAAAAACAACATTTTTAATCAAAATAATTAATAGTGATAAATTATGAATTTTAGTAGTTTTAAAGTATATTTAGAATATATTTTTACCATTTAATATAATTTTGTTCATTGGACAGAAGTTTACAATTAAACCGAACATAAACAAGTGTCAATCTTTTGATAGTTATTATCTCTTAAAAACACGCTTTTTGTTTTGACAGCGGGAATTAATTTTAAATTAATTTCTGCCACTTCTGTGTTTTGAATTTAGGAAAATGGATTCCATATTTGGAATCAGGATGTTCAAATTGTGTAAATAGGTAACTTTTATTTTTAGACATTTTGAATAATTACTGCGGTAAATATTTTATTTACCATGGTTAAGGGTAAATCCGGTAAATAAGGGTTAAAAAATAATATTATAATAATACTAAATTACCCTAAAACGTGTTTTAACCCTATTGTTTGATACATGGTCGACCATGAGCATCTTTGGGTCGATTTTGGGACCCCATGGATCCACTTGTAAGTGATAATGACACTTTATTTTAATTAAGTTAAAATGAATACAAAAATGACACAAGCATATATGTTTTAGAAAAACAATTGTTACATAGGTTTATATATGTTGGATTTTAGATTATAAATATTCATTATAAAGATAAAAGGATTTCCTACAGAATGATATTTTATTTATAATTTTTAGACATTAAATAATTTATTTTATTTATGACACAATGATGATGAAGTAATTACTATAATAGTGAAAAATTAAAATAATTGATATTATAAATACCCAAATAATTATAATAAGAAACTTTTAATGCATTAAACTAACTTTATAGGATAATATGATATATTAGGATTGATGTAATTGACTTTGTTCGAAGTAATCAATCTGTTATGAGTTTCACAAAAATCAACTATTGAATAGTGTTAAAATTGACATAAAAGAGTTCTTAAAACAAATATTATATTATTAATTGATATTAAATTCATAAAAATCTAAGGTTCGGCCAAGAGACTTATATCATGATAGTTTAATCATTAATGGACCACTTTTGGGTCTCTTGGATGTATTTAGTAAGTTTATTAACCATATTATATAAAAATACAAAGAGACATTGTAAAAGTGAAACTAATTAACTTAAAGTTAATACTTAAAGATAAGGTTAATATAAGTACCCAAACCTGTCAAAATTCTATTGGTTGAGTTTTTTTCGACCCATCCAAACCTTAAACTTTTAATAGTAAACTTTGGAGCCTTTTTAAACCGAATATAAATTTATTATAAACTAATATTTCTAGCTTTTCCAAAGGTGCCCCTCACCCCTCTTATAAAAGGGCACTCCTCCTTATCATTTCTTCACACCTTCAAAGCCTTTTGGTTCAGCCAAACTCTGCCGAAATACTCTCCCAACTTCCCTCACTACAACCTAGGGGCCTTAGTTTGATCAGAAAGCCAACCTAAGGAGCCCTTTTGATCAAATCAAAAGAAAGAATGCGAAGAAGAGGTAATGATTTCACCACCCTTTTCTAAGTTCATTTCTTCTTCCTCTTCTTCTTCCTTTGTTGTTACCATTCTAAAATAATAAATCAAGTATCATATATATACTGTGATGTTATTATAAATATGGTACAACTATATTCAGTATTCTATCCACCCTTTGAATAACATGTCACCATACGTGCGTACGTACGGCTTACCGTCTCCACGTCGTGGTGTAATTGTTATTCAATATAATATTATTTGGATGGGTATAATAATGATGTGTAACTCATGTAAATAATAAATATAACATGTTAATTATTCTTTATATATTATATACAATCCATTTATATATTATTTTAATATCAAAAGAATGATATTGTCGCTCGTGCGTACGTATGGACTACCGTCTCCACGAACGCGATGAGATTCATTCTCCATCGTATCCATTCAAGTATAATTTTCATTTTATGATTTAAAAATGATGTTTAAGGACTTGATATCATTCTGGATATGAATAAGATACAACAAACATGGCTTATGTAACAAAACATATAAAAGAAAATGAGTAAGTTAACACCCGAAACGACGATAATTCTACGATATTATTAACAAATCAATGTTAAAAGATCATATATGATATCATATTAATATATATGATCCTTGTATAATTTAATAACAATTATTTCACCATTATACAGGAGGTTAACCTACCCCAACCAAAGAAAAGTACAAGGTAAGGGTTATTTCACAATCTCTTCATTATCCGAGGTTGTTTATATGTAATAATCTACTGGGATCTCTTTATCATCCACATCCATGTTTCTTAAAAATGTATTTCAAAACATTTTTACTATTTACTAGAGTATGAGTTAAAGTCATTTATACCCTTTTTTACTTTTATAAGTGGTTTATAAAGGAATCTTTCCGTCGTTTTCAAAACAAGGTCCTTTTTAACCTTTTCGACAAAATTAAGGTAAAAATGTTTTTTTTAACTTATACGGCGGGTGCAGCTATTTTCCGCCGTTATAAAATCTTCAAAGCTTCCCTTACAAGCTTATGAGAATATTTTCAAAGGAAATGTTTTATTTTATATGGATCTTAAATGATTTCAAAATAAAAAGAGATATTTCTTTAAAAATAATTTTGATTTCATCTATGTCAACATCCTTTGATGGATTTTACGCTTATTTTAAGTTGATTTATTGTGATACAAAACTTCTATATTGTATTGAAGGTTTTGTGATATGTTTGACTGTGGATGTGCTATTTTTATACCATTCATAGTTTATGGTGAAATTATTGACATTTCGTATGCTAGTTTTAATACGAATGTTTATGTTATGTTTAAACCTTTTCATATGGGAATGCATTGGACTTAATATGTGACGGGTGGAGCCCGCTATAGCTCCTCGATGCATCGGTAGGTCTCATGAGACAAACTAGTGTCTTGGCACAAGGCCTTGACAAAATCTTATTTGTAGTCTTGGCACGAGGCCTTGGCTATGTGGTTATGATAGTCTGGCATTATGCATTCCATCATTATGAAAGTGGTTATTGATTTTGCATGTGATTATTTGATTAGTAGAATAACCATGTGAATAAGTAAATGGAATTATTTCATTTTATTTATGCCATACTATATTAAATGTTCAAGTTTAAAAGGCTTTTGTTTTAGTTATACATTGCCTTAAAATGTTTATTCTTATTTATGAAAGTTTCCGCTATATGGTTATCCTTACTGGGCATTTGAGCTCACCCCTTTTCTATGTTTTATTTTTCCCAGGATGTGAAGATGTAAGTTATGAATGACCTTCAGGGATATTATGAGGGGATTATAGTGTGGACTGTGGAAACATTATGTTGTTGTAGTAGTTTTACATTTTATGATGTAATGTAAAACTTATGAATATATCTAGTGTTTCCAAGGCTATTAAACCAATCGGTCTTTCGAGATTTGATCTTTCTTGTGATCATGCCAATGTTATATAATAATGCACCGACTCTGGGTATCTGGGGTCGGGGCGTTACAGTTGGTATCAGAGGAAGTTTAGTACAAACCTTGGAAGCTAGATTTAGATAAAACTCTGATTAGAGCACGTAATCCTAAGATGAACTTTGAGGATTAGTATAGAAGAACTTCCTAGAATTTTGGTATTGTAGAGATTTTGTGAGTTTTCCGAGCAATACATCCCTGTCTGGATACGAGCAGGTAGAGGCGGCTCTGGCACAGATGTACCTAGGGGTAAAACCCGAAAACACCGCTTTGAGCTAGACTCGAACGGGAACTGGTGCATGACAACGGGCCTTGCTTCACTCTTGGTTACGACACTCCCGGGGGATATGCTTAGGATAACTCTCATTTTCTTTACAAATCATTATGAAGGGTTTATGAGTATATACTTCCTCAAAGAAAACATTTTTATGATTATGGATTATATCCATAAATAGTTCAATTTATGTTAAGAGTATTATAAGTATGGGATTATGTATTTTGATTCATAAACTGATCTAGTTTATGCCATTGTTTAGAAATGGCGCCTAGTGGAAGAAATGGAAACCGTATCAATGCACACACTCCATGTAGGGATTTCCCTCCTGCTCAAGATAATTATAGTGGGGCTGGTGATGCAACTGGTGCCGATCAGCTAATCACCATACTGGGACAACTTACTCAGGTTATGAATAATAACCTTACCCGTATGGAGCTCCCTGATCCGCAGCGTGGAGGATCAATGTTAGATCGATTCATGAGGCAACAACCACCAACGTTCAATGGGAGTACAAATCCCTTAGTAGCTGAGCAATGGATAAATTCCCTAGAGAAAATATTTCAGGCTTTGGGGAGCAGTGAAAGGGAAAAAGTTATCATGGCAGTTTACCGCCTCACTGGAGATGCTGATCAAAGGTGGTCATTGATTCAAAACATGAAGGAAGATGATGAAGTATCAAATATGGAATGGAGGGAGTTCAAAGATCTGTTTTTAGAAAAATACTTTCCTCGTGACCATCGAGCGGATATGGAAAGGCAATTTTTGAGTCTGAGACAAAAGGAGGATGAGAATGTCACAAAGTATGAGGCTAACTTTACAAGGTTAGCGAGGTATGCTGGAGATTATATTCATAACCCAAGAAGTAAGATTGATCGTTTCTTTGATGGGTTAAAACTATTTCTTCGTCGAGCATTAGTCTCACAATCCTTTTTATCGTACGAAGACATTGTCTCATGTGCTATCAAGACCGAAAAGGAATTCTATAAGTCTTATGACTTTAAAGCAAAGCAAGAGAAGAAGAGACCTACTGATCAATCTGGGAATGGAAATAAGGGGAAGAAGGGAAAGGTTGAATATCCATCTTGTGGTAAATGCGGGAAGAAACATCCTGGTACTTGCTTGAAGGGAATGGGAGTCTGTTACAAGTGTGGTGAAAAAGGCCACCAAGCTCGTGATTGCAAGGGGAAGAAGGAAGCTAACAACGTTCAGTGCTACAATTGCAGGGAAATGAGACATTATGCAAATGCATGTCCTAAGCGTCAGGAGAACTTACCTCAGAAAAGTCCAAGGGATCAAGGGCAGGCTTATGCTATCACTACTGCTGAGGTAGAAGCTCCGAAAGACGTGGTGGCAGGTAATTTAATGGTTTCCTCAAGTTTAGCAAATGCATTATTTGATTCTGGATCATCGCATTGTTTCATATCTTCCCAGTTTGCTAAGAAAATTAGATATTTCCAATTTGATTTAATAAGGGAGTTGTCAGTTAAAACTCCTAAGGGAAGTATCATTGCAACAATGTTTTGTGAATCAGTCCCCATTAGTGCACATAAATTTTCTTTATCTGCTGATCTCATCGTCATACCTATGATTGAGTTTGATATAAGCCTCGGTATGGACTGGCTTTCAGACTATGATGCGAAGATTTATTGTAAGAAGAAAGAGGTTACGATTCTTGATGATAATGATAAGGAACACCTTATTTTTAGAGCAGAATCGTCACCACCTAATTCTTATTTAGATCCACCCCCAGTAGCTCAACTTAATTCAATTATTGGGGAGGAAGAGAATGAAATAACTGTCGGTGAGGAAAGGAATGTTCAAATAGAGGATGTACCTGTTGTGAAAGAATTTGTAGATGTATTTCCGGAAGATTTACCTGGACATCCTCCAGAACGAGAAGTTGAGTTTTCCATTGATTTGATTCCTGGATCAAGGCCTATATCGAAGACCCCTTATAGAATGGCCACTGTAGAGTTAGTCGAACTAAAGAAACAACTAGAGGAATTGAGTAATAAGGGATTTATTCGCCCTAGTGTTTCTCCATGGAGAGCCCCTGTTCTTTTTGTTAAAAAGAAAGATGGATCTATGAGGTTATGTATCGACTACAGGGAGATCAATGCTATAACGATAAAGAACAAGTATCCCCTACCTCGTATTGATGATTTATTTGACCAACTACATGGAGCTCAATACTTTTCAAAGATTGACCTTCGATCTGGATACCATCAGTTGTGTGTGAAGAAGGAAGACATTCTGAAGACAGCATTTCGAACCAGGTACGGGCATTACGAGTTTACCGTAATGCCGTTTGGATTGACTAATGCACCATCTGTATTCATGGATCTGATGAATAGAGTTTTCAAGGAGTATCTCGATGAATTTGTGGTGGTATTTATTGATGATATCTTGGTATACTCCAAAACCTATGAAGATCATGAAAATCACTTGCGCATTATCTTGAAGACTCTGAGGAGGCATGAATTATATGGGAAGTTTAGTAAGTGTGAATTCTGGCTTCAGGAGATTTCTTTTCTTGGCCATATTGTCTCTAAGGATGGAATCTATGTTGATCCTTCTATGACCAAGGCAATCCAAGAATGGCCAGCACCTGCGAGTATAACTGAGGTACGCAGTTTTATTGGTTTGGCAGGTTATTATCGACGTTTCGTCCAGAATTTTGCCCGATTGGCTAACCCATTAACGAAGCTCACACGTAAAGGGGTTAAATTTGTTTGGACAAAAGAGTGTGAAGAATGTTTCGAAGAACTGAATAGAAGATTAGTCAATGCTCCTATATTGACTCTACCATCGGGGAATGATGGGTTCGTTATTTATAGTGATGCATCAAAGAAAGGACTTGGTTGTGTCCTTATGCAGAATGATAGAGTTATTGCCTATGCATCATGACAGTTGAAAATTTATGAACAAAACTATCCTACTCATGATCTTGAGTTAGCAGCTGTGATCTTTGCTTTGAAGATATGGAGGCACTACCTCTATGGTGAAAAATGTGAGATTTATACTGATCACAAGAGTTTGAAGTATATTTTCTCACAAAAAGAACTCAACATGAGGCAAAGGAGATGGCTTGAATTACTCAAGGATTATGATTGCACGATACACTACCACCCGGGGAAAGCAAAAAAGGTGGCAGATGCTTTGAGCAGAAAAGACCATGGTGTTTTGAACATGATGAGAATTGAAAGGGATCCAATTTTCATGGATCTAGTGAAGATGGACATGGGAATAACCAGGGAAGGTGAAACATCAATGCTTTTTCAAATGGTTGCCAAACCATCTTTACTAGAAAGGATTAAGAGTTCTCAGATCGATGATGAAGAATTTCAGAAGAAGATTAAAGCTGTGAATGATGGGAGATTGAGAGACTTTGTGTATGAAGATGGGATTTTGAAATTCGGGAAGAGACTTTGTGTTCCCGATTTACCTGATCTAAAAAGGGAATTGCTGGATGATGCTCATAGTTCCAATTTCTCTATACACACTGGGAGCACCAAAATGTATAGAGATTTGAAGGAACATTTTTGGTGGGACAACATGAAGAGAGAGATTGCTGATTTTGTGTCAAGATGTATGGTTTGTCAACAAGTGAAAGCTGGAAGGCAACAGCCTGGAGGAGTCATGCAACCTCTTCCCATACCGGAGTGGAAATGGGACAATATTACGATGAACTTTTTCATGGGGATACCAAAGACTCCTAGAAGGAATGATGCAATATGGGTTATTGTTGATCGTCTTACCAAGTCAGCACATTTTCTTGCTATAAGAGAAGATCTACCCCTGGAACGTCTAGAAAGACTATATATTAATGAAGTTGTGAGACTTCATGGAGTACCCTTATCGATTGTTTCTGATCGTGATCCCCGTTTTACTTCAAGATTTTGGAAAAGTCTTCAGAAATCCCTGGATACTGAACTTCATTTGAGCACTGCTTACCACCCTCAGACAGATGGACAATCAGAACGGACTATTCAGACCTTAGAAGACATGTTGAGATCTTGCTCACTTGACTTTCAGGGTATGTGGGATCAATATTTACCTCTGGTAGAATTTTCCTATAACAATAGCTTACATTCGAGTATTCAGATGGCACCATATGAAGCGTTATACGGAAAGAGATGTCGTACACCAACCTGTTGGGATGATGTTGGTGAAAGAAAACTTGTAGGCCCAGAACTGGTGGAGGAAACGGTGGAAAAGGTGAAAGTAATCCAAAATCACATCAAAGCAGCTCAAAGTAGGCAGAAGAGCTATGCCGATAATCGAAGGAAGGATTTGGAATTTCAAGTCGGTGATCATGTTTTCCTGAAGGTATCTCCATGGAAGGGAGTCATACGTTTTGGTAAGAAAGGTAAATTGAGTCCCAGGTACATCGGACCTTTCGAAATTCTTGAACGAATTGGGGTTATAGCTTACCGATTGGCAATGCCGCCAAGTCTCTCTAAAGTTCTTGATGTGTTCCACGTATCTCTGTTGAGGAAATACATGCCTGACCCAATGCATGTACTCACCTATGAAGAATTAGAACTGGAACCCGATCTGTCTTATTGCGAACAGCCCGTCAAGATTCTTGATACGAGAGAACAAGTGCTGAGAAACCGGACGACGCGTCTGGTAAAAGTTCTGTGGAGAAACCATAAGATGGAAGAGGCAACGTGGGAACCCGAGGAACTTATGATGAAGAACCACCCGAGTCTTTTTATGCAGTAATACCCTAAAAATTGCGAGGATACAATTATTTGAAGGAAGGGAGAATGTAACACCCCAAGCTTCCACGGTACGTTTCCCTTCGAATAATGCGATAGCGTGTGTTGTACGCAACCTCGAGTTCTAACACACACCAAAACTAATTAAACTAGCCGTTGTGAATAGTAATACCTACTTTTTGAAATAATATATATTTTATATTTCAAAATGGACTTCATTTTTGGATTCGGAATATTGAAATTAGCCTAGGGTGAAATTTTGGTACTTTTTGGATAACTTTCATATTTTGATGAATAGTGAAAATTACTAAATTTTAATTAAAAACAACTTTTTTAATTAAAATAATTAATAGTGATAAATTATGAATTTTAGTAGTTTTAAAGTATATTTAGAATATATTTTTACCATTTAACATAATGTTGGTCATTGGACATAATTTTACAATTAAACCGAACATAAACAAGTGTCAATCTTTTGATAGTTATTATCTCTTAAAAACACGCTTTTTGTTTTGACAGCGGGAATTAATTTTAAATTAATTTCTGCCACTTCTATGTTTTGAATTTAGGAAAATGGATTCCATATTTGGAATCAGGATGTTCAAATTGTGTAAATAGGTAACTTCTATTTTTAGACATTTTGAATAATTACTGCGGTAAATATTTTATTTACCATGGTTAAGGGTAAATCCGGTAAATAAGGGTTAAAAAATAATATTATAATAATACTAAATTACCTTAAAACGTGTCTTAACCCTATTGGTTGATACATGGCCGACAATGGGCATCTTTGGGTCGATTTTGGGACCCCATGGATCCACTTGTAAGTGATAATGATACTTTATTTTAATTAAGTTAAAATGAATACAAAAATGACACAAGCATATATCTTTTAGAAAAACAATTGTTACATAGGGTTATATATGTTGGCTTTTAGATTATAAATATTCATTAGAAAGATAAAAAGATTTCCTACATAATTATATTTTATTTATAATTTTTAGACATTAAATAATTTATTTTATTTATGACACAATGATGATGCATTAATTACTATAATAGTGAAAAATTAAACTAATTGATATTATAAATACCCAAATAAATATAATATGAAACTTTTAATGCATTAAACTAATTTTCTAGGATAATATGATATATTAGGATTTATGTAATTGACTTTTTTCGAAGTAATCAATCTGTTATGAGTTTCACAAAAATCAACTATTGAATAGTGTTAAAATTGACATAAAAGAGTTCTTAAAACAAATATTATATTATTAATTGATATTAAATTCCTCAAAATCTAAGGTTCGGCCAAAAGACTTATATCATGATAGTTTCATCATTAATGGACCACTTTGGGGTCTCTTGGATGTATTTAGTAAGTTTATTAACCATATTATATAAAAATAGAAAGAGACATTGTAAAAGTGAATCTAATTAACTTAAAGTTAATACTTAAAGATAAGGTTAATATAAGTACCCAAACCTGTATAAATTCTATTGGTTGAGTTGTTTTCGACCCATCCCCACCTTAAACTTTGAATAGTCAACTTTTGAGCCTTTTTAAACAGAATATGAATTTATTATAAACTAATATTTCTAGCTTTTCCAAAGGTGCCCCTCACCCCTCTTATAAAAGGGCACTCCTCCTTCTCATTTCTTCACACCTTAAAAGCCTTTTGGTTCGGCCAAACTCTGCCCAAATACTCTCCCAACTTCACTCAATACAACCTAGGGGCCTTAGTTTGATCAGAAAGCCAACCTAAGGAGCCCTTTTGATCAAATCAAAAGGAAGAACCCGAAGAAGAGGTAATGATTTCACCACCCTTTTCTAAGTTCATTTCTTCTTCCACTTCTTCTTCCTTTGTTGTTACCATTCTAAAATAATAAATACAGTATCATATATATACTGTGATGTTATTATAAATATGGTACAACTATATTCAGTATTCTATCCACCTTTTGAATAACATGTCACCATACATGCGTACGTACGGCTTACCGTCTCCACGTCGTGGTGTAATTGTTATTCAATATAATATTATTTGGATGGGTATAATAATGATGTGTAACTCATTTAAATAATAAATATAACATGTTAATGATTATTTATATATTATATACAATCCATTTATATATTATTTTAATATCAAAAGAATGATATTGTCGCTCGTGCGTACGTACGGACTACCGTCTCCACGAACGCGATGAGATTCATTCTCCATCGTATCCATTCAAGTATAATTATCATTTGATGATTTAAAAATGATGTTTAAGGACTTGATATCATTCTGGATATGAATAAGATACAACAAACATGGCTTATGTAACAAAACATATAAAAGAAAATGAGTAAGTTAACACCCGAAACGACGATAATTCTACGATATTATTAACAAATCAATGTTAAAAGATCATATATGATATCATATTAATATATATGATTCTTGTATAATTTAATAACAATTATTTCACCATTATACAGGAGGTTAACCTACCCCAACAAAAGAAAAGTACAAGGTAAGGGTTATTTCACAATCTCTTCATTATCTGAGGTTGTTTATATGTAATAATCTACTGGGATCTCTTTATCATCCACATCCATGTTTCTTAAAAATGTATTTCAAAACATTTTTACTATTTACTAGAGTATGAGTTAAAGTCATTTATACCCTTTTTGACTTTTATAAGTGGTTTATAAAGGAATCTTTCCTTCGTTTTCAAAACAAGGTCCTTTTTATCCTTTTCGACAGAATTAAGGTAAGAATGTTTTTTTTAACTTATACGGCGGGTGCGGCTATTTTCTGCCATTATAAAATCTTCAAAGCTTCCCTTACAAGCTTATGAAAATATTTTCAAAGTAAATGTTTTATTTTATATGGATCTTAAATGATTTCGAAATAAAAAGAGATATTTCTTTAAAAAGAATTTTGATTTCATCTATGTCAACATCCTTTGATGGATTTTACGCTTATTTGAAGTTGATTTATTGTGATACAAAACTTCTATATTGTATTGAAGGTTTTGTGATATGTTTGACTATGGATGTGCTATTTTTATACCATTCATAGTTTATGGTGAAATTATTGACATTTCGTATGCTAGTTTTAATACGAATGTTTATGTTATGTTTAAACCTTTTCATATGGGAATGCATTGGACTTAATATGTGACGGGTGGAGCCCGCTATAGCTCCTCGATGCATCGGTAGGTCTCATGAGACAAACTAGTGTCTTGGCACAAGGCCTTGACAAAATCTTATTTGTAGTCTTGGCACGAGGCCTTGGCTATGTGGTTATGATAGTCTGGCATTTTGCATTCCATCATTATGAAAGTGGTTATTGATTTTGCATGTGATTATTCGATTAGTAGAATAACCATGTGAATAAGTAAATGGAATTATTTCATTTTATTTATACCATACTATATTAAATGTTCAAGTTTAAAAGGCTTTTGTTTTAGTTATACATTGCCTTAAAATGTTTATTCTTATTTATGAAAGTTTCTGCTATATTGTTATCCTTACTGGACATTTGAGCTCACCCCTTTTCTATGTTTTATTTTTCCAGGATGTGAAGATGTAAGTTATGAATGACCTTCAGGGATATTATGAGGGGATTATATTGTGGACTGTGGAAACATTATGTTGTTGTAGTAGTTTTCATTTTATGATGTAATGTAAAACTTATGAATATATCAAGTGTTTCCAAGGCTACTAAACCAATCGGTCTTTCGAGATTTGATCTTTCTTGTGATCATGCCAATGTTATGTAATAATGCACCGACTTTGGGTAACTGGGGTCGGGGCGTTACAAGAGATAGGACTTTAATGATACAACTCATAATTAAATGATAAGGTAATGTTTTTTTAATATATCATGATTTTCCTCATAATATTATCTATTATCCAATGCGTTAACATAATCTAAAATAAATGTTTGACCACTCATGCATAAAATTTATTCCATAGATTTCTTCACCCTTAAGACCTTATCACCCTACAGGTTCATCATTTATCATTTTCCTTCAATGGTAGTGGAGAGAACATGAAGGAAACTGATAAGTTCCAACACTGAAGTGTTTCCAGTTCGACAAAGAAATTTAATAGAAATTGTTGTAACATTGGATGTTGGGATTGTTTTGAGACTTTGGGATGTGAATAAATTATTCATACTACAATAATTTTTGATGTGTAGGAATTAGTCTCATTTCAAACTGATACATGATGTGAGTGGTTTGACTCAAAGTGTCTCTTTTTATTTAAAATTGACTTTAATACAAGTAAAAAAAGAAAAAGTGACATAATGAAAACAAATAAAATGATTTAATATTGTTTTGATACTTTAAGAAAATAACCTATAAGTAATTTGTGACATGTAAGAATCAACTGAACCTCAATATGATGCATGGTGTGACCAGTATAACTCAAAGTGTCTATTTTTATTTAAAATTTACATTAATTTAAGTAAAACAAACAAGTGAAATAATGAAAACAAGGAAAATTCATTCACATTGTTTTGAAACATTAGGAAAACTATGCATGAGTCATTTATGACGTGTTAGAATCAACCACACCTCAATATGATGCATGGTGTGACCAGTATGACTAAAATTGTTTGTTATGAGTTTAAAATTGATATTTTAGTTAAAAAACGTCCCACTCATTGAAAACCAACAAAACATGTCTTTATTGTCTTGATAATATATTACACTGATTCATATGTCATTTTGGATGTGTGTGAAGTAGTATCAAATTAAACTGATGCACGATGTGACTGGTATGACTCAAAATACGTGTTTCCAATTTAAATGAAACTTTAGTAAAAAAATACAGATGACATACTGAAAACTGTGAAAATACATTCGAATTGTTTTGATACTTTTGATAAATGATCTATAAGTCATTTGGGATGTGTAGGAATCAACAACACCTCAACATGATGCCCGGTATGATCGATATAACAGAAAGTGACTCTTTTTATTTAAAATTTACATTAATTTTAGTAAAAGGGACAAGTGACATATAAAAAACAATAAAAATAAATTATATTATTTTGATAATTTAGTAAAATGATCCATGCTTAATGTTTTATGTGTAGGAGTCAACCACGCCTCAATACGACAGATGGTGTGTCAGGTATGACTCAAAGTGTCTCTTTTTTTTTAAATTGACATTAATTTAAGTAAAAAGAAAAAGTAAAATTCTAAAAACTGAGAAAACACATTTCTATTGTTTTTATACTTGATGAAAATGATCCATGATCCATTTTGGATGTGTAGGAATCAACCACACCTAAATAGATGTACGGTGTGACCAAAATGACTAAATGTGACTGTAATCAGTTTTAAATTTACATTTTCTCTGAAAACATGTCATTCACTAAAAACCAAGATAACATACTTAGATTCTCTTGATAATATATGAAATTGATTTTTAAGAAATTTTTGACATTTATGAAGTATTCTCACATAAAACTGATGCACGATGCGATCGATATGACTCAAAATGCTTGTATTTAGTTTGAAATGTCCTTTTATTAAAAAAATTAGCATATTAAAAATCAAGAAAAATTATTTAGATTGATTTGATACTTTAGGAAGTTATATATTTACTATTTATAATATTTAGGAATCAGCCACACCACATTATGATGCATGGTGTGGTCTATATAACTCAAAGTGTATCCTTTTATTTAAAATTAACATTAATTTTACTAAAAAGAACATGTGACAAATAGAAAACTAAGAAAATGTATACGGTTTGTTTTGATAATTTAGAAAAATAAACTATGAGTCAAATTTGAAATGTAGCAATCAAAAAAACCTCAATATGGATCATGGTTTTACCGATATAACTCTATTCATGTATTTATATTTAAAATTGACATTAATTTAAGAAAAAAAGAACAAGTGACATACTGAAAAAAAAAAGAAAAAACATTTGGATAGTTTTTATACTTTAGGAAAATGATCCATAAGTCATGTTTGACATATAAGAATCAACCAAACCTCAATCTAACACATGGTGTGTCCGGTATGACTAAAAGAATATGTTATTAGTTTAAAATTGGAATTTTAGCTCAAAATGTGTCACTCATTGAAAACCAATCAAAAAAACAATGATTGTATTGATAATTTAGGAAAGCTATTCATAAGTCATTTGTGACATGTATGAAGTAGACTCATGTCAAATTGATGCATGATTTGATCGGTATGACTGAAAATGCATGTTTCTAGTATAAAATGACATTTTAGAAAAAAAACCTAACTGACATACTGAAAACCAAGAAAAAAAAATCAGAATGTTTTGATACTTTAGTAAAATTATCAATCAGTAATTTGTGAATGGTAGAAATAAACCATGCCATAATCCAATGCACATTGTGACCAATATAACTCCAAAAATGTCATTATTTAAAATAGATATTAATTTTAATAATAACACAAGTGAAATAATCAAAACAAAGAAAACACATTCGAATTTTGTTGATATTTTAGGAAAACAATCCATACTTCATTTATGACATGTATGAATTAACTCCACCTCAATATTATGCATGGTGTGACCGGTATAATTCAAAATGTGTCTTTTTTATTAAAAATTAACATTTTATTAATGCATCCTTTTATATTGATGTTTAATTTATTTCTTTGTAGTATTACTAACATCATATTTGTTTTCTTATATTGGTGAATATTTTTCTCAAGTTGGGATGAATTGTTCTGCAACTGATACCATGATTAGATATATTTGATAGGGGACCACAGGAGTTAAAAAATGAAACATTAATGTTTTTAACTATTTTTGGGGTAGTTTTAAATGAAATTATATAAAACATTGTTTGAAATGTATATAGTGTTTTTTTATAAACGATGTGTGGATTTTTTTGTATTCTTGATGTCAATTAAATGTATATAGCATTGTTTGAAATTACAAGTTTTGATGTGTGTGAGGTTATATTAACAACACATTGCATCCAGCTAGGCCTTTATCAATACTATTTTGAGTGTTGATAAAGGGTGACCTTTATCCATGCTAAAATAGTACTGATAAAGGGGGGTCTTTATCATTATTTTTTAGCTTAGATAAAGGACCCCCTTTATCAACGTTGCGATTAACATTGCTTTTTTGGAGCTGTTAAAATTACTTTTTCATGATGTCAAAGAGAATATGTGTAGTAGTGCATGCAGATATATATTCATACACTTTCATATGATTATTATTAATATCTTAATATTAATATAAAGAATAGACACCCATCTATATGTGTATTTGTTTAAATATTCTATATATATTTATATAAATAGATGTATACTTAAATATGAATTTTATAAATGTAAATAAACTTCTTATATCACAAAAAATGGATGTTGATATGGAACCATTGTGTGACACATATGTTTTTAGAAGAAAATATCTAATATAAACTACATGTGAGAAGAAATTTATCTTCATTATCAATATATTATTATTTTATTTTATTTACCAGCATCTCAATTTTAGGGGAGTAAATGATTTGGGAAGAATGGTGAAATATACATTTTAGATGTAGAATAAAATAAACATTCCCTCAAATATTTAGTGTAGAGACCCAAAGCTTGACTTACATAAAAATTACATTACTTGTGCAGAATACTTAATACATAACAAAAATTGACTCCCAAAGACCGTATTAGTTTAGTGTCTTTGGAATCTTAGAACATAATCTTCTAATCATAGTGAAAGATCTTCAAAATTTCCCATAAAGGTCTTCCCATTTTGATTTCATACCTAAAAGCTTTCTTTAAATCCTAGGGAAAATAAAACATATAAAGGGTGAGCTCAAATGATCAGTAATGGTAATCATGGAGAACATAAAACAGTCCATAAACATTTTAACATAAAAACATGAACATAAAACATCAAAATCATGAGTAATGACATAAATCATGGCAGTACATAAGGAATAGATCAGAAAGGAATATTAAACATGATAGAATATCATGGAAATAAAACAAGGAATTGTGGAAAACCATAATTCACATGATATAATTTCCTTTTTAGCCAAGGCATTATTGCAAATACCATCATAGTGGACAAAGTCCATTACTGAAATGGTTTTACTTGTCGTTCCAGCCCTGTATTACTGAACCAGATTTAATTTCCATTCTAGACATGTCTATATCATGAGATATAAATTATTACCCAATTCATTTTAAGGAGATATAGGTCCCACCCATCTCATAATGAAATCATTCTTACATGTGCCACAAGATAAACATAAATCATTCACCATAACCTAAAGAATAAAATGGGTTTCATAAACATCATCCAATCATAACACAATCCATATAAAAAAATGGATATCATTTCATCATAAGTAACATCAATCCATGTAAATAATAGAGACATAATTTCATCTTAGATGGAAAATAGTTTTGACAAAACACTTGAAATGAATTCTTGAGGAAAATATCCTTTCTCCTTCAAAATCATTTTATTTTCTCAAAATGACTTGCATTTTTAAAAGAAAAGGATTTTGTTGAAAATAATCAGGAATTATTGTAGATCAAGATTCATGGAAATAATTTGTTATGAAACCATAAAAATATTTCCATGCCGTATAAGTTAAACAATCATTCTTTTCGTACTTTTTCTGAAAAAGTAAAAAAGTACCTCGTATTGTAAATAATAGAAAGATTCCTTACATACAATGTAGTAAAAGTCAAAAAAGATTAAAAATGACTTTAAACATACATGGAAGAATATTAAATACTTTATGAAAATATTTTTATAAAACATGGATATGGATGATAAATATAACCCCAGTAGATACTTACAAATAAACAATCTCGGATAAAATGAGATTGGAAAAGTTATCCATTACCTTAGGTCCAATTTCATCTGTATGTGGCCAAAACTCCTGTATAGTGGGTTTAAACATATTATTAACTTGTAATAGAACCATAATAATATTTATGATATCATATATGACTCACTTAGGTCTTTATATTACCTGTTCATTTGTCAATTCCATGTTAAAGCAACGTTTTGGGTAATATTCGTTTCATTTATCGTACGTGTTTGGAAATGTTGTTCTTTATATTATTATTACTTATATCATGATTTACTTACTTACAGAATGTAAAACATTATTTATATATCATTTATATTCAGTATATATATATATATAATTGATAGATAAATGAAATGAAACACACCATTCATGGAGACGGTAGGCCGTACGTACACATTAACGTTGTTTTCCTTTCCATATTAACTTGAATGGAAATAAGTAGATGACATTTATATATAAATCCATTAGAATTAATATGTCATATATATCATTATTATTCATTATATATACTTTATAATCATTCTTGAATGGTTAACATGTAGAATGAATCTCATCGCGTTGTGGAGATGATAATCCGTACGTACGCACGAGCGATGATGTCGTTCCCATATTTATTGAATGGAATTGGAGTGGATGATATGATATCTCAGAATTAGTATCATGTTTTAATAATAATATATAGTTATTCATTACACCATTATACCCATCCAAGTAAGGTGGTGGTGGAAAACAGATTACACCATGGCGTGGAGATGATATTTCATACGTACGCACACGCGATGATTTCATTTTCCATAGGATGGATAGAAGGTGAAATAGGTTTTTTTAATATTTATAATAACATATCAGTATATTATTGATACTTATGTTATTACTTTATAATGAAACAACTAAAGAATAAGAAGTAGAAGAAGAAAGAAACTTGAAAGAATCGGTAGAAGAGATTACCTCTTCCTCGACGTGCCTCTTTTAAACTTCCACTTAGGGCACTAAAGTTGGTCTTTTGAGAATAAAAAAACCTCTAATATGTTTATTTGGAAGTATAGAAAGTAAATGGGAAGGTTTTGGCCGATCTTGAAGGCTCAAAATGTTGTGAAGTGGCGAGGGAGGACGTGCCCGTTTTATAAGAGAGGAGAGGGGCACCTTTGGAAACCTCAAAAATATTAATTTATAATAAACTCATACCCCACATAAAAACATCCAAAATGACTCAAATTAGAATATTAGATGAGATAGGTTTGTAATATCATCAAACAATAAAATTTATACATTTTGGGAATTTATTTTAAACATTATCAACTTGATTTATCCTTATTTAATCTATTTAATTTTAATTGTGGTAATAATATTCTAGATTTTAAATTGTTATAAATAATTACTTATGTATTGTGAATTGTCCACAATTGGATACTTCATGATATTTTAGACTATATAAATTTCAATTTATAATTTTTAAATATTTTTGTGATTTTTAAACAATTTTATAATATGTTATTTTTATAAAATAACAATAGTGTCAATTTTGACACTATTCATTTATTTGAATTTAAATAAAATTCAAAAAGAATATATTTTGAAAATAAAAGTTTTAATATATTAATAAAATGTCATATTTATCTATAAAATTCTTGGAGCACATTAAATAGTTCATATAATATTTATTTTAATATTTTTAAAACCATTTATTTGATATTTTAATCAATAAAATAATTTCTACATAACTATTGTGTCATCATTAATGATAATTATTTAATCCATAAAATTTATAAATAAATTCACATGATGTAGATAATTTTATTATATTTCTAGATACTATTTATGTTTGATGTTTTATGGAGTTTATCACTAAATTAAAATTATTACACTTATAAGATTTAAGAGAGGGACATGTTGTCACTTTCATTAGTTTTAATAATAATTATATCCTTTTCATGGTCCAAAGCCCATGGAATGAATCTATTCCGACCCTTAGGTGATATGGGTATACTTTTATTCATCCAATAGAATTTGTTCTGGTGTTAGGGTAATTTTATAATATTATTTTTACCCTTAATTACCTTATTTACCTTTAACTGTTGTAAATAAAATTTACCGCAGTTACTATTCATAATATCAAAAAAATAAAAGTAACCTATTAACATAATTTGGAACCACTTATTCAAAATATGGAATTAATTTTTCAAAATTAAAAACACATAAGTTTCAGTAATTAATATAAAATTAATCCTGTTGTTGAGAAAATGAGTTTTAAAAGGTAAAACATTGCAAAAGATTGAAATATTTTTACATATTGATTCAATGTAAAATTAATGCTAATCAAATAAATTATATTAAATGGTAAAAATATATTATATTTATAAATTAAAACCATTCAATAATATATTTTAAACATATAAATTATTTCAATAAAAAAGTTGTTTTTAATTAAAATTTAGCGTATTTTTACTATTCATCAAAATATGAAAGTTAACAGAAAAATATAAAAAATTATCCAAAGTAAATTTTTATATAATTATTGAAATTAATATGGTTATTTTCTCTAATTGAACTTATAAATGTGTCAAAAACTATATTTTAAGTGGGTGTGCCATCAAATGGCAGTAAAAATGCATTTTTTGAAAAATACTTATTTTTTCTGAAAAAATTATTTTTTTCTCATACTATGTTCTATGATATGTGTAAGATGAATGATAATGTTATAAAATAAAAAATTTAGTTAATACTATTAATAAAGGCTAGTTTATAAAAATATTATAATAATATATCGTTGTTTAGTGGAACCCGGTACTGCATGCAACACACGCTATCGAGGGAGGTTGCTCTTGCGTGTAATGAAAGCCAAATCAGGGTGGCGTGTAATGAAAGATTCTTGTAGTGTTGCGTAAAACATAGTTCATTCATACATTGATCAAAATATACACTCTATGTTGTGTAAAAATGAATTTTATTTGAAAGAACATGAAATTGTGTGCAACACAAGCCAAGAATAGTGTTGTGTATACTACAAGATAACACGGTGTTTCATATAGCGCAAGATAATCTTGGTAAAGCGTACAACACAAGACATAAATGAAATTAAAAAGAATATTTCTCATAAAATCTAGGAGTGTTACATTCTAATCCTTTTAAAATTAATTTCTCCCTCGAAATTCCTCAGGGTTATAAATGGATTTCTATTTGAATGTTTCTTTCATTGAAATGCACAATGTAAAAAGGATTACTAAAACATAATTTTAAAAACTAATGTAAGAAACGTAATAGTTACCCAGATTAACTCATCACTGAGTTTCCACATAGGATAACATAGGTGAAAACATGGATATGGAAGATAAATCTGACCATCAACTTCTGATGAAGAGTGGTAGAGGACATGGCTCTGAAAAAGCCAACAATCACAAAGCCATAAATTTGTGATGATCTAAGGTACCATCTGATTCCTCAGATATGAGGGAACTAGGACAAAATTTTGGTATTTTAAGATCATTTCCCTAATGATGAGTAATTTTTTAATTAAAATAAATAATTACTTTATTTTGGTACAATCTCATCGTTGTTCGTGTCTTGAATAATTTCCACTTCATCTCTTAAAGAAATGAAGTTGAAATTTTCATTCGTGAAGTGTTAGTAGATCATTCAATAGAATGATAGGTCATTCCATCGGTCTCAAACATAAGGTTATCATAAGTCCATATATGCTGAGATTAATTGTATATGGTTCCAAAAATGGACTTATACATCATCTATCATACCTCTTAATAAAATAAAACTAGTTTATACTAACCAGGGACTTCTTATAGGATAGTGGTAGGCGATAAAGGCCTGTCGAACTTTGGTTGTGGGTTCGATTCCCGCATCATTTTCCGACGCAACGGGTTGTCGCTCATTCTATAGGTTGTCCCTTTTCTTAAAATTATACTATTATAACATTCCAGAATAAAAATAGAAAAAAGATCTAGCCTTAAACAGTACTATCTTATGTCCAACTTAATCCAATCCAATTTTTAGGTTTATCCAAAATACTTTTGTCCAATCTCATAGTATAAAGAGAATGACTACTAGAAAGGTCACATAACAAGCATATGAATACCATCATTTATCCCCCATATATCATAAGATAGATCTTTTTAGTCACATTCCAATCAGGTATTCTCTTGAAACATGAATTACCATAGAATCTTAATGAAAACATGAATTCTGTTAAAAGTTAAGTCTTTCCACACACCAAAAATACAAAAAAACTCCATATACCCAAACCATGATATCACTTTGTCCTTTTATCAGTCTTGAGATCATTAATAATTTCTCCTTATCTCTTTATTATCCACATATCATCTGCTTTCCAAAAATATTTCAATCACTTTTCAGGGTTACCGGTACCATATAATTATTGAAAACCACAATAAACCAATACATAGATATTCCAATATTCCATAATACTATAAATTAGATTCCATAACACTATTTTGGAATCCCATTACATAAACACTTAATTATTCCACCACTTCGTTATCATACCCAACATCACAAATAGTGATCGCATGTGACTTCCTATTGTCCTTTTCCTTAAGAGGTTGTTTATGTCGATCATCATTAACCCTTGGATTAGGGAATTGGTTAGCATAATGCCCCATTTCCTTGCACTTGTAGTATTTAAGTGTTGGTGGTGCATTCTCTGTAGTCTTTTCTTTGTTCATATCATTAGCTACCTTTTTCCCATTACTTCAGCACTCAGCTTCTCGATGACCTTCTTTTCCAAACTTAAAACATTTTCTAGTCCCTTTAATACAATATCCATGATGAATATTTCCACACATTGAGCATAACGAAACATTCTTCTTCTTTTCACCATTTTTTGAGATTTTTCCTTGAACTCTATCTTTCATTTCTTGTCAAAACCATGAGATGGATATGTAACACCAACTTCTAGTTCTCCATTGATAGCACAATGCACAATATCTTCATAGATACTGAAGTCTCTTATAGCTAATTCCTTTAGAAGACATGGTTTTAAGCCACTAAATAATTGATAAACTTTTCTTTTAGGTTGGATGATAAAGCCAAATTCATACCTTGCAAGCCTTGTAAAATTTGGATCGTATATACCAATAGATTCATCATCCTTTTTCTTAAGCTCAAGGGACTCCTTTTCCATATTCGTTCGAAGAATATGAGGAAAGTACATATTGAAAAATATGTTCTTCAACTCATCCCATTACATGGATTCAATTTCATCTTGGGGCCTTGTATTCTTAATTAGAGTCCACCATTAGTCTGCTTCACCTTCTAAATGGTAAACTGCCAAAATGACTTTTTCATGTTCTGAATAGTGAAGTATGGAAAATATATTTTCAATGGTATTTTTCCATTGTTCAGCAACAAGTGGATTCGAAGACCCACTGAAAGAAGGTGGACGTTGCCTCATGAAGGACTCAATAGAATATTGTTCCATTCTCTGCTCATTTGGAAGTCCAGAATGATTCATAACTTTTGTAAGTATTGCAATAAGATCTTTCACTCCATCTCCCATAACATTGGTTTGTTCAGAAGAACAATCATTGCATTTCCCATTACATTGATCACCATAGTTCCTTTGGGTTCCAGCCATCATCTAAAACCCAAAAAGAATAGCGTGAGAGGCAAAAATCAAGCTAGGAAAACAACATAATAAAGGGAGAGTACCTTCATTATCTAACATCTTATTTTTAATTATATGATCATTACTATAATTCTAGTACTATAACCTATACTTATACCTAACCTTAAGGACATCACTAAAAATACATTAGAAATATCTCTAGGGATCTCACTAAAGTTTTCGCATCCTAGTTTCCAAAGGTTAACTAAAACTTCTCTATGATACCAACTATATAGACCCAAATCATGATGTAAATAGACATTACATTACATGTGCAGAATACTTAATAAATAACAAAAACAGACGCCCAAAGACCATATTAGTTTAGTGTCTTTGGAATCTCAGAACATAATCTTCTAATCATAGTGAAAGATCTTCAACATTTCCCATAAAGATCTTCCCATTTTGTTTTCTAACCTTAAAACGTTATTTTAATAATGGGGAGAAGAAAACATATAAAGGGTGAGCTAAAATTCTCAGTAAGGGTAAGCATGGAGAACATAAAACAGTCCATAAACATTTGAACATAAAAACATGAACATAAACATCAAAATCATGAGTAATGACATAAATCTTTGAAGTACATAAGGCATTGATCAGAAAAGAACATTAACAATGATAAAATAGCATGGAAATAAAACATGAAACTGTGTAAAATCATAAATAACATGATATGATTTCTATTGTAGCCAAGGCATTCTTTCCAAGACCATCATAGTGGACAAATCCCATTGATGAACCGGGTTTACTTGTCGTTCCTGCCCTATATTACTAAACTGGATTTACTTGTAATTTCATCCATGTATGTATCATGATATATAAATCTTTACCCAATGCATTGGAGGGAGATATAGGTCCCACCCATCTCATAATGAAATCATTTTTACATGTGCCACAAAATAAACATAAATCTTTCATCATAACCCAAAGAATAAAATGGGTTTCATATACATCATCCCATCATAACATAATCCATATAACAAAATGGATATCATTTCATCATAAGAAACATCAAACCATGTATATAATATAGACATAGTGTCATCTTAGATAAAAAATATTTTTGAAATAAAATTTTAAATGAATTATTGATGAAAATATCCTTTCTTTTTCAAAATCATTTTCTTTTATCAAAATGCCTTGAATTTTTAAAAGAAAACGATTTTGTTGAAAATAATCAGGAAATATTATATAGGAATCATCATGAAAATAAGGTGTTATGAACCCATAAAAATCTGTTCATGCTATATAAGTTAAAAAAAATTCTTTTCGTACTTTTTCCGAAAAAGCCAAAAAGTACCTCGTATAGTAATCAATAGAAAGATTCTTTAAATACCATGTAGTAAAAGTAAAAACATGGGAAAATTGAATTTAAACACACATGGAATAATATTAAATACTTTATGAATTTTTTTTTATAAAACATGGATATGGATGATAAATATAACCCCAGTAGATACTTACAATTAAACAATCTTGGAAAAAATGAGATTGGAAAAGTTATCCCTTACCTTAGGTCCAATTTCTTCTGTATATGTCCGAAACTTCTATATAGTGGGTTTAAACATATTACTAACTCATAAAAGAACCATAATAATATTTATGATATCATATATGACTCACTTAGGTCTTTATATTACCTGTTCATTTGTCAATTCCATGTTAAAGAAACATTTTGAGTAATATTCGTTTCATTTATCGTATGTGTTTGGACTTGTTGTTATTGAAATTATTATTATTAATATCATGATTTAATTACTTAAATAATTTAAAACATGATTTATATATCATATATATTCAGTATATATATATATAATAGACAGATAAATGAAATGAAACACACCGTTCATGGAGACGGTAGGTCGTACGTACGCATGAACGCTGTTTTCCTTTCCTTATTGACTTGAATAGAAGTAAGTAGATGATATATATATATATACATAAATATAGTAGAATTATTATGTCATATATATCATTATTATTTATTATATATACTTTATAATTATTATTGGATGGTTAACATGGAGAATGAATCTCATCGCGTCGTGGAGACGATAATCCGTACGTATGCACGAGCAATGATGACGTTCCTATATTCATTGAATGGAATTGGAGTGGATGATATGATATCTAAGAATTCGTATCATGTTATAATAATAATATATAGTTATTCATTACACCATTATACCCATCCATGTAAAGTGGTGGTAGAAAATAGATTACACCATGACGTGGAGACGATATTCAGTACGTACGCACGCGCGATGATTTTGTTTTCCGTAGGATGGATAGAAGGTGAAATAGGGTTGTTTCATATTTATAATAACATCTAAGTATATTATTGATACTGATGTTATTACTTTATAATTAAACAACTAATGAAGAGTAAGTAAAAGAAGAAAGAAACTTGAGAGAATCGGTAGAAGAGATTACTTCTTCCTCGACATGCCTCTTAACTTTCTCTTAGGGCACTAAAGTTGGTATTTTGAGAAGACCAGAACATCTAGTATATTTATAGGTAAGTGGATAAGGGAAATGTGAAGGTTTTGTCCGAGATTGAAGTCTCAATATGTTGTGAAGAGGGGAGGGAGGAGGTTCCCTTTTATAAGAGAGGAGAGGGGCACCTTTGGAAACCTCAAAAATATTAATTTATAATAAACACAAACCCCAGATAAAAACTTCCAAAATTACTCAAATTAGAATATTAGATTATATAGGGTTTTAATATCATCAATAAATAAAATTTATACATGTTGTAAATTTATTTTAAACATTATCAACTTGATTTATCCTTATTTAATCTATTTGATTTTATTTGTGTTAATAATATTCAAAATTTTAGATTGTTATAAATAATTACTTATGTGTTGTGAATTTTCCATCATTGGATAAATAATGATATTTTATACCATATTAATTTCAATTTATAATTTTTAAATATTTTTGTGATTTTTAAACAATTTTATGTCATGTTATTTTTATAAAATAACAATAGTGTCAATTTTGACACTATTAATTTATTTGAATTTAAATAAAATAAACACAGAATATATGTTCGAACTAAAAGATTTAATAGATTCATAAAATGTCATATTTATCTAGAAAATTCATGGATAACATTAAATATTTCATAAAATATTTATTTTAATATTTTTAAAACCATTTATTTGATATTTTAATCAATAAAATAATTTCTACATCACTATTGTGTCATCTTTAATGATAACCATTTAATCCCTAAAAATTATAAATAAATTCACATGATGTAGATAATTTTATTAGATTTATATAGAATATTTAGGTTCTATATTTTATTATTTTTAGCACTAAATTAAAATTATTACACTAATAATATTTAAGATAGTGACATGTTGTCACTTTCTTTAGTTTTAATAATAAATATATCATTTTCATGGTCAAAATTCCATGAAATGAATATATTCTGACCCTTAGGTGATATGGCTCTACTTATATTCATCCAATAAAATTAGTTCATGTGTTCGGGTAATTTTATAATATTATGTTTACCCTTAATTTCCTGATTTACCTTTAACTTTGGTAAAAAAAAATTACCGTAGTTACTATTCATAATATCAAAAAAATAAAAGTAACCTATTAACATAATTTGGACCCAATGATTCAAAATATGGAATCCATTTTTCAAAATTCAAAACACAGAAGTTGTAGTAATTAATTTAAAATTAATCTTGTTGTTGTGAAAACGGGTTTTAATGGTTAAAATATTGCAAAAGATTGAAATGTTTTACATATGAATTCAATGTAAAATTAATTCTAATGAAATAAATTATATTAAATGGTAAAAAATATATTCTATTTATACTTTAAATCCATTAAATAATATATTTTAACCATATAAATTATTTCAATGAAAAAAGGTGTTTTTAATTAAAATTTAGCGTATTTTTACTATTCATCAAAATATGAAAGTTAACAGAGAAATATAAAAATTTATCCAAAGTAAATTTTTATATCCTTATTTCAATTAATATGTTTATTTTATCTAATTGAACTTATAAATGTGTCAAAAACTATATTTAAAGTGGGTGTGCCATTAAAAGGCGGCAAAACTGCAGTTTTTGAAAAATACTTATTTTACATGAAAAATTTATTTTGTTCTCATACTGTGGTCTAGGATATGTGTAAGATGAATTATAATGTTATAAAATTAAAAATTTAGTAAATACTATTCATAGAGACTAGTTAATAATAATATATCATTGTCTAGTGGAACCTGGTATTGTGTACAACACATGCTATAGAGGAAGGTCGCTTTTGTGTGTAATGCAAGCCAAGTCAGGGTTGCGTGTAGTTCAAGATTTCTTTGGTGTTGCCTAAAATATAGTTCATTTATACATTGATCATAATTTACACTCGGTGTTGTGTAAAAATGAATTTTATTCGAAAGAACGTGAAATTGTGTGCAACACAAGCCAAGAATAGTGTTGCGTATACTACAAGCTAATATGATGATGTGTATAGCGCAAGACAATCATGATGAAGCATATAACACAAGACAACAAAGAAATTAGAAATAGTGTTTCTCATAAAATCTCAGGGTGTTACATTTAGTATCAAAAAGTTAGGTTTCTTTTGAAATTTTAATATATTTTATATTTTAATTTTTCAAATATGCATTAGAAATGATGTTAAATTTTTTTTTACAAAGTTGAGGGAAAACAATAAATTATAAAAAATATATTTCACAATAAATTCATTTAAAAAATATATATAAAAAAGGTTTTTTTCCAAAAAATCTATCAATTTCATTTTTTTCATTCGAAAAATGTTTTACATTTACATAATTCAACACATTTTAAATATATTTTTAAAAAATGAAAAAATAAAATATTTTATCAAACAATATAGAAATTTAGTTTTTAAGTGTGTGTTTATAGTTAGAAAATTATGTAGTCTCATTTTGCGACATTAATCAAGTGTGGGACACCACTTAGAAACATTGTGTGAGTAGGAAAAGGATGAAACCCTAACCCGAATCCAATGCCCCAAAATCACCCACTTATACTGATTGTCTTTTCTGAAAAAATCTATTGTGTTGAAGTTTGATTTTGTCAATCTTAAATTAAATCAAAAGAGATGATGGTAGAGAAACGAGAAATCATTTATAGATTTTGAATCATCTCAAAATTAAGGTGATTTGGATAGAAATGATGATGGAGAAGTATATGATAATGTAATTAATTTTAATTTATTTTAAAAATGTTAACAACAAGATGTAAGATAAATGAGTTTTTTATCGGTTTTTTGAAGAAAAAAAATTTAAAGGGGATGAGGTTCCCAATATTTTTAAAAATGGATTTGGAGATGCACAAACCCCATTCACACATCTTTCCTCCTCTAGAGAAGCGTGAATGGGGTTCACGCTTCTTAGGTATGGCAGAAGATTCGTGAACTCTATTCACACACCCTTTTTCGATATGACAAAAAATGCATGAACCCTATTCACGCATCTCTACATGCAAAAGAAGCTTGAATGGGGTTCACGCATCATAGGCATAACAGAAGATGCGTCAACCCCATTCATGAATCCTTTGAAGATGGGATTAAGGATGCGTGAACGAGGTTCAAACATCTTACTGAGAAAAATATATAAAAGGGAGACCCCCCAAATTCATTCTTGTCCACTTTATTTTTCCACAAAGTCTTGAAGAATTTATTTCTCAACAAATATTTTCTACTTTTAAGAAGGTATATTTTATATTTAAATTTTTAATTGTTTAATTGGGTTTATTTATTTAATTTGTATGATTGATTTATTTAATTTGTGATAAGTAAAAATTAGTGTTGTTGTGTATGGTTTATTTATTTCATATGTATTGATGCACGGTGTGTAAATTAGTGTCTTTTGTATGATTTAATTTTTGAATGGCTGTATGTTGTATGAATTCATGTTGAATGTTTATGCAAATTAATAATGTTATGTCTAAAAAGTTGTATGAATTCATATTGAATGTTTAGGAAAATTTAATATGTTATAAAATATGTTATTTATAATGTAATATTAATTTAAATTATATTTTTTTATACAATTGTTATATAATTTATGAATAATATAATAGTTATATGTGTCATATTTAAATTTATTAAAAAATATATAGAAATTATTTTTGTTAATGGTATAAAATCAATTTGGTATAAATAATAATTTAAAAAATATATTAAGTATAAATAATTATTATTTGATGTAATAAATTATAATGTAATATTAATTTCAATTATAATATTTTATACAGTAGAAATATAATTTAGTTATATTATGTATAATATTAAAATTTATTAAAAATATATAATATTTATTTTTGTTAATGGTCTAAATATAGTTTTTTATAAATAATAATTTGAAATTATATTAATTTTAAATAATTATTATTTCAAGTAACAAAGTATGAAATATAATTTATTAAATTTTTGAAAGTAGGAAAATGATTTTTTTATATAAATATGTAATTTTATTGAATTGAAAATAACACATGTTTATATTATTTTAATGAATGGTTTTTATGTAAGTGTAAATTAGTTTACTTTTATTTACTAATAATAATACATTTAATCAACAATGTATAAAATACATTTAATTATATTTTGAAAAATAGTAGAGTGATCAAAAAATATTATATATATATATATATATGCAATTTAATAAAATTGAAAATAACATAAGTGTTCATTATTATAAATTGTTGTTATATAGATGTAAATTATATTATTTATAATTAAATTTATTAAATGTTATTAATAAATATATATGTACACATAAAAATTGAAAAAACATGTTATGTTATATAATATGTAGAATATAATAAGTATACCAAAAAACATGGTAAGTTGTGCGATAACTGATCTTGAGATGACCGAAAAATGCATAATTGAAATTTCATATCTTATTTTGTGTTTTTGGTTATTTAATTTATAATAATTACATTTATTTTTTTGTGTTGATGACCTGCGAGTCATCTATCACAATGTATGTAAGGACCTACACGTCCTATTAAAAAAATTTATGTATTTCATATACCTAGACCCCCTCACATGCATGTGAGTAAATTTGTAATTGAAAGGAAATCAACAAGGGGAGTCCCTAAAGAGGCATCCCTAAAGAGGCGTCCCTGAAGAGGCTTCCCTGAAGAGGCATTTGAGAACATGCGTTCTACAGGAGGAATTTTTATTTGAAAGGAGGCTGGAAATTTCTAGAATATTTAATAATAGAGACTCTAGAATTCAACCCATATGTTTTGGTTAGTTTTTCAGATAATGATAATCTAATCGCAAGTCTTAATATCAAGTCATTGTTTTTTATTCATAAGTAAATAAAATATATAGCATTATATTATATTTTATTTGATAATAATATCACCATCCCTATACCTCAATAGTGATAAACTACTACATAAAAAAGTATCAAGACAAAGTCAGCTATTCAAAACCAATTTAAATAATGTAAAATTTGGATGTAGTATATAATACTTTATTATTTATTTTTTGTAGCTAATCATGTCTCTAAAAATATATTGGAACAGTGGGGTAATTTATACCAATCAGGGTTTTAGCTATAGTGTGCCACCTACAAGATTGTTAAATCTTCATGGTTGTATGACATTGGATGCAGTTCGCAATAATATTCATAGTTGGTTAAAACTGAGGGTTGATCAATCAATTACTTTAATAACATATCAACATATTTAATATCCTGATCATTTTTGGTACACCAAGTACCCTTTGGTGTGTACAAACTCCGGATCATAGGGTTAGTGGAAGAGACATTTTATAGATGTATTCATTACTATGAAGACCGGTCCCAAAAGGCCTATCAAAGGATAGAAAACAGAATGAGTTTTACTCAGAAATTCCAAAGTGATATTGATCAGACACTGAATGAGGCTTTATGATGGAGTGTTCTAGCCTTTGATAGGGGAAAGATAATCTTTTAGGTAAGAGAGAGCTACGACAGGGCTACATGCACTAGTGGTCGAGTGTTTGTGGTGATTTTGGATAACATGTACTGTGATTGCGGAAAATTTCATGAATTCAGTTATCCATGTGCACCTGTTATCACATCTTGTGCTTTGGTAAATACATCATGGGATCCATATGTTGACATGGTGTATAACATGAGAACATTGGTTAACTATTATAGTGTACCTTGGATGCATGTTGGCGACTTTCATTCTATCTTATTTCCTACTTATCAGCCAACCATCGTCTCTAATATTTCTAGGTCTCATAAGTTGGTTTTGTATTCATTTATTTTGTTTTCAATGTCTGTTGTTTTTTAAATTATTGGATTCATGCTACTAGGTTGTGACCCTAAGGAATACGAAAGTCAATTAAAATCAGAAATGAGATGGATTGGCCTCAACAACGAGGAGGTACAATATGATGTCATATTTGTCACGTAGAAGGAAATACTCTTAAGAGATGTCCCCAAGTGCCCGGATAGAGCTCCACATCCCTTCATCCATGATTTAGTCTGTGTATTGTATCATGAATATGTATATTTTTTTTACAAGGACATTTTGGTATTCAATCATTTTATTTCCTACCTTCTCCATTTTTTGAAATGTTTCAATTTTTGTCTGTCTCATTCTTGATTCTATCATAAAGAATTTTGTGATACTAAAACTATTTAAAAAATAAACATAGAATGAAATTGAATATTTCATGCTTCTACATGTTCAATACATCTTTTTCATCCATGCAACTTTATATTAAAATTATCTTAATAAATTAAACTTCATCTATTAGGTCTCTACTCTATAAGAAACATAACATTACTATGTAAATTCATAGATCTTACAGTCCTTGGGTTTGATCATAGTGGGTTGGGCTAAAATACTATATCCAAGATGAAATTCCTTTTCGATCACATATTATATCCATCTTATACATTTTTCTTACTAATCTATTCAATCCTCACAACTATGCTACAAACTACCATAGACATCCAGCCACAAAAAAAACAAGGCCACAAATCCACAATGTAACAAAGACACTAATCCATGCACAATAAATCGAGAATCAATCAAAAATATTAACACAATCATTTTTTATTTTATTTTTGTAGATTTTTTTAAATAATGGAATATACTTTTTGTTGAATTCCCTATAAAAAAGTAATGATGATATCATTTGTGAAAATAGTAGGTTTTCTGTTGCTCACATCCTAGGATACTAATGTATCATAGATGCTTTTAGAGGAAAATATTGTGAATCTATTTAGTGTATGAATATATCACCATTTCTATCATACCGAACCACCTCCTGCTATCATCCCCTATATTCGTCATGCTAGATTCTATGGCGTAGCGATGTGTGAATTCACTTTTCTCGATAATCAGCTCATTGTTGTTCTTATATAGTGATGGAGGCTAGAGTCACATAAATTCTATTTTAGAGAGGGGGAGATGACTATTACTATACAGGACATGTAAATCATGTTGGGCCACCCCATGAACAATGAAAATCTAATTGGTAGAGTTGGAGTATATTTTCCCAAGAAAGGTCATAGACTAATGGGCATAAAGGTCCACGATGATGGCATGACCATCATTGGTGGGAGATTATATACCTTGGTTAGACCAGCACTTCCAACATTTAGAAGAGGATGATGATGATATCATCATGCTGTGATTTTCACGTGCATATATTTTTAGGATGATTGGTGGAACACTTTTTTTATCACTCCACTTCTTTTGTATATCTGATGTATTTACCTTTTTATGAGGATTTGGATGAGGCAGCCTGATATAGATGGGGGTCTTCTTGTCTAAAATATTCATACAAGGAACTATTCATCACATGTCTCATCGATAAGATGAATACCGCGTGATGAATGGTTCTTCTATAGATGTGGGTCTGGGAGAACATCCCTTGTTTAGCTCCACATACTGGTGTTCCATTTTCGAAAGATATTGTAGCAAAGGCTCCGCATGGACATTGGTATGTTATTCCTTCCTTAAAATGTCTAAATTAATTTTATAACTATCTATTATGAAATGTATATATAAAAATATTATCTATAGGTGGGTCAGGAACATCGACATTCAAATCCGCCTAGGCACAATGTCCACACCGATAGACTTATATTGGACAGTATTTGACCACATGATGTAATTGATTATTATTTATATTGTAAAATCATTAATATTTATTGTATATCTATTCATTTATTAATTGATCATTCATTTTTTATTTCAGATCACAAGGATTCCATATATAGATGATATCATCCAGAGTCTTCCACCATACTGTACGATGATGCTTGCTATCGGCTTTTGCAGGGTTCCATTGATTCATTATCATAGAGTCGAGTGGCATCATAACCATAGAATTATGAGGTAGTTCGGATTCTTTCAGTAAGTTACTGACGTACCAAGTCATCTGGAATCACTATATTCCCTGAATATGTTAGAAAAGATAGATTTTTATTTGATGGGATACCACGCCAGATATATTGATTTGTGGGACAGATGACACGAGTCATGGTTGCGAAGGGCAGGGACAATACGTTTTCAATTGGTGTATCAGATTTATTATGCATCCTGGTACTGTAGGTCCCCAGTCGTATTTCTGACATGACACAGGCAAGGATTTCATGAGTTGGGATACATTTTTCATTCCACTGTGATGCAGAATTTTTATTCACAATAATTTACAATGAAATTTGTCTTCACATGATTCTTGTATCTATCATCTACTTCACATGTATGATCCAGCACAGAGATCCTCATTTGACCCATAAAATTTTCATATCCATGTGATAGAGTTTCTTCCTTTGATGGATGAGATTTATCATGTAATTTTCTTTGATTCACCACATGATGAGGAGGCTGTAGAGCCTTATAAGCCTACTGAGCCTCATATAGATGTATTACGGGTTGACGACCCTATTATGGATGTTGTTGTTCCATAGGATGAGGGTGTTAAGATTGATTAGTCCTATGCTGATGTTCCACGGGATGAGGGTGTTAAGAACGACCAATCAGATACCCCTCTAGCTTCTCAAGAACAACAAAAGGTAGATACACATGTTTAGTAGATTGAGTTAGATGCTTTACTACAGACATCGACAACACAACAAACATCATCTTCCAATGTTGGTGATAGTTCTAGCCAGAATCCACTATCCATAGATGCAGGACAGGGTACATACAGTAAGACTACACATCCACCACCTGTCACACAAGAGGATGTGGAGGTGGCTGCTGATTATGATGCGCAACGTACACTAGAGTGCATATATAGACAGACACGGTATGGACACATCCAGTGTATGCCTGGCTATGGGATAGATGAGAATCCACGCTAGAGGCTTAGATTTGGTTGATTTTTTATTTTTGATACATTTTTTATGTTCCTTACTGTTATATTTTATAGAGTTATATTTTTTTAATAAGTGTCTTAATATTATCAGATCATCTATCAGAATCAATAATTTCTATTTTTTATTCATATTAGTACATAGTATTAATATCTATATATGTATAATAAATAATATGATTAAAATAATTAATAAATATTAATTGTATTAACTATTTCAGATTAAAATAGACTATGGATGAAAATATCCAAGAACGTCATGAAATCCTAAAAAATATTATTGATATTAGTGATTTGAAATTAGATGTAAAATCCTAGAAGATCATAGAATATGATTCTTTGTTTAAAAAAATTATATTGCATGTAGAAGAATTTGAATTAATAATGGATATTTTTGAACGGTGGATGATTATGATTGATGATTAGAAAAAAAAATGAGATGTGTAAAATTAGAAGTTCATTTGGCAAATTTTGATAAGATACGTATTCAGACATTATAAAAGGACACTGTTTCTATTGGTACACAATCTTCACTAGAGGTTTTTACTATTACAATACCTCCATCATTTGAAAAAATTATGAAAATTATGAAAATGATTGATTTGAAATTATTCCAGAATAAGAAACAATCCTTATGAGGGTTAATATTACACTATACATGAAGGATAATAAGGGGAAAAGTTCCACAAAAATCGGAATGTAATTTGAAAAGATCCCTGCTATACAATATAAATTAGAATATATGTTTAGAAGAAAAATCATGAATACTAGAGGAACTGGACCAACTTTGTTGAGAAAAAAACTCAACCTTCTTATTCACATAAAGAGTAAGGAACATCCACCATATTTCCTTAATCATTATTTAATTTTTCTATTCTAATGATGTGTGGAAGGGGGTCATCATTGACGAATTTTAATAATGTGTTAGCGAATCTAAGACGATAATTATAAAGATGATATCATCATGGGTTGATCATATTTTTTGTATCCATGAGAATAAGTATTGAAGAATATCATCCTTCGTGAAGTTATATATGTTTTCAAATCTAGAGTGTCTTAAGATGAAGAAAACTTCTAGTGTATTCTCTATATTAGAAAAATGTGAAAAACATTATTTAAATGATCTACCATTATAAATATGTTAATGAGTGTTTCCCTTGAGGGATAGGTAAATGAAGAAATATGAAATTACAACCAGAATTAGTATATTAATTAGAATCAAACCTAATTACCATAGAATTTTTAGGATGATCATGCTATTGAAAGAGGAATATTTTTCTAAATCTTTTTTCATCTGTTAACAAAAAAATAAACTGAATAGAAAGGTCTTGTAATTTAATTAATCAAATACATAAGAAAATACCTAGTATGGATGTTCTCGAAGGCTGTTTATACTTCTTATTTTAATTGAATGTTTTTGATCCATTTTTTAAAGTGAGTTCATGTTTTTTAGGTTAATTGTTCTAATAAAAGTTTCATATCTCATTTAATATCTTCATCCTGTAATAAAATTGTATTACCCTTGGTGATAAGTGCATGAGTTCTCATTTTATGTGATATCAAGATCAGTTGGTAGAGGACAAACTTATTTACCAAATCAAATCCTATCATTTTCTAGACATATTATGACTCACATAGACATAGAATGAAATAATAATTAAAACATTTTTAATTATGAACTGATACTGGCGATCGAACAATGTACAAAAAATCAGACCAGTTGATCAAAGTTACCATGAACACTATTATTAATATTTTTGACTCTTTAATTAATATATATTAATATGTATTTATATTTAATGATATTTTATACAAATTGACTATTTTTAAATTAATATGTGTTTATATTTAATTGGTATTTACAAATATTGATGATTTTTATTTTAATTAATAATTCTATAGGAAGCGTGAGTATTTATTAATAATTATTTAATAAATATCTATTAATCATGAATATTTAATAATAATTATTAACATTAATTAATATTTATTTAATATTTATTAATAATTAAAAAATATTTATTTAAATTTTTTAGTATTTAATTTATATTTATATTCTTTATAATAGGGTTTCACCCTCAACCTCTTAAAAAAATTATTCAAAATTATCAATATTAATTTTATATTTACTACTATTTAATTGATATTGAGTAATATTTTTGAATATTTATTAATTTTTACTTAATGTTTGTTATTTTCTAATTAATATTTACAAATTAAGAAAAATATTTTGTTCATATTTATTACTATTTTATTTATAGAAAGGACTATTTAATTAATATTTATTAATATTTATTAAATAAATTACCCATGATAAATTAAAACCATTCCTTTAATTATACTAAATTATTGTACCTAAAAAACTAGAGAAATCAAAATAATGGAATATGCCTGAAAAAACATGTATTTTAATTAAAAGAAAGAGTGTGTATGCATGGGTCAACACACTTGGAATCATATTGTGCAGTTAAAAAAGGAAAAATATATGGTCATTGGGGAAGATGGAGTGGATCCATGGTAGGAGGGAGTGAGGAGCGTGTGATCACACTGGTAGTCGATGTCCTCGTGTCGCTGGGTAGTCCTGGAAGAACGGATAAGGCGTGTCTAGCGGCAACCATTACTCTATGATGGATCCTCTGGAACACCGTGTACAGATGTATCAGGAGGATGGAGTGGGAAAACTGCAAAGGATGAAGATTGTAACAACAAATGGGTTTGAAAATAAATATTTCATTCATTTTATAATCTATCCATTAAACACAACTTTGCCTCTACTATGTTTTGAATTTCAAAAAACCATCATCTAGAGTAGTGATTAGTAAGTCATTTGAAGTTTGATTGAACCAACCTGATTTTTGGTGGATATTAACATTCCCTTATGAATATTAAATAATGATATTATTTTATTTTCTTAAGGTAATAAGATAATGAGATCTTAATTATTTTTTCCAATGTGATATAAAACTAATTATACCATTAAAAATGTTATTTTTCAAATTAACTATGATTTTATTTAAAAATTTAATTAATAAAATTTAGAAAATTATTTTTTTAAAATGGTGTTCATTTTTTAATTCTACATGTCTAAAAATGGAAGGGGTGAATTTTTGGTATATTTCTGGAATTCTGGAATTTTTGATGAATAGTGAAATACAGTAAAATACCGTATATTCAAATTATTAGTTAAATATAATATTTATGACATCATAAGTGAATTAAGGAAACTTGGTTCAAACTCACATACACTTATTACTATTTGTGGTTTCATAAAACAACACTATTGGTTGTATTTAAGGAAATAATAAAATAATGAATAAAATATTCAAAATTTACCCCTCTCATTCATTATAAAACCCCCCTCACTCCATATTCTGTTCAATCCTCTAAGCCATGAATCTCCACAAATCTTTACCCAATTTCCCTTCCCTAGTCACTCCCCACATTCAAGAAGCTCATGGGATTACCAAAAGACCAAAACCACTTCCCTTAAGGAGGTTCTTAAGGAGGTTATTTAAAGAGGTAAACCATCCTTCTTTTTCATTTAGTTTCATTTCAATTTATCTTATTTTGTTATCCTCTCTTCACCTCATCTATCCAAATGAACATGATAAATCAATTATAATATATATATATATATAATGTAATTATATCATGTGAATGGAAGAACCTTCATCAATATTCTTACTCTCTCCCATTTATTTTTTATAATCTAAATCAACGTGCATGAGGTTCCAATTTATAACCTTCGTGGATGACGATGTTTCACTCTTCAAGTTCTCCATCATTATTGTCCATGAAACCATTTTAATGGGTTATAGAGACTATAATATATTTATTATAACCTAATTAATATTCATTAACTAGTATATGTGCATATTATTAATTTATATGACAAAACTAGTTCATATTAATGAAAATACCTCCAAATAATCGATGTGGTTGTCATCTATTAATTCATCCTCATTCCATGTAAAAAAATGATATAAATGGACATTAAAAATTATCTATGTTCATAACTAATATTTAATTTCAATTCTGGATATTTACAACCATTCCACATGAACTCCATTACTTAATAACAAGAGAACAGACTATGAAAATCAAGAAAATGAACCCTCCAGAACAACAAAATTAGATATTATAAATTATCAATAAGGAAATAAATGAACTAATCAGAATTATGATAAAATAAATACATGTCTAATATGTAATTAATTAAGTTATTAATGAGTCTAATTTAATATTCCAAGACCATTAGTTCAAGAGGGGAATACATTCAGACTTAAGGTAAGGGTTTCCCACCCGAACATCCATTTTCATTCAGGAAACTTTTATTGTCTAACGACCTCAATGAAATTATTATATATTATTATTTAATCCTAATAAATTCTATGTGAGTGTTATACATATTTTTACCAACCATAATCCTTCCTTATTTTATTTGGAATTACACGTTTTAAAATGCACATTCAAAATTATTTCGGATATACAAGCCCGATTCATGGGAATATATGAAATTCTTACCTAATTTCAAAGGAACTATACAATATGTTTTTATCAACCATTATATATCTAAAATTACTAATTTTATTACAAAAATATTATCTAACTTCAGTTCTGGTTTTATACAAATACTTTTCCAAAAATAACTCTTATTTTCAAAATAAAACATTATTTATCTCAAGTATTACTCAAGGATTTTATAATAGTATTTTCATTTGTTTCAACACTCTTATTTATTGTTTTGTATAAATGGTAGTAATGTTTTATTATTTCATATACCATATTTATTTTATGTAACACCCCAAGCTTCTACGGTACGCTTCTCATTGAATAATGTGATAGCATGTGTTGTACACAACACCGAGTTCTAACACACCATAACCAATCAAACTAGCCGTTATGAATAGTAATACCCACTTTTTGAAATTATATATATTTTATATTTTAAAATGGACTTCATTTTTGGATTCGGAATATCTAATTTATCCTAAGGTGAAATTTTGGTACTTTTCAGATAACTTTCATATTTTGATGAATAGTGAAAATTACTAAATTTTAATTAAAAACAACTTTTTTTAATCAAAATATTTAATAGTGATAAATTATGAATTTGAGTGGTTTTAAAGTATATTTAGAATATATTTTTACCATTTAATATGATTTTGGTCATTGGACATAATTTTACAATTAAACCGAACATAAACAAGTGTCAATCTTTTGATAGTTATTATCTCTTAAAAACACGATTTTTGTTTTGACAGTGGGAATTAATTTTAAATTAATTTCTGCCAATTCTGTGTTTTGAATTTAGAAAAATGGATTCCATATTTGGAATCAGGATGTTCAAATTGTGTAAATAGGTAACTTTTATTTTTAGACATTTTGAATAATTACTACGGTAAATATTTTATTTACCATGGTTAAGGGTAAATCCGGTAAATAAGGGTTAAAAAATAATATTATAATAATACTTAATTACCCTAAAACGTGTCCTAGAATTATTGGTTGATACATTTTAGACCATAGGCATCTTTGGGTAGATTTTGGGACCCCATGGTGCCACTTGTAGGTGATAGGGACACTTTTTTTTAATTAAGTTAAAATGAATACAAAAATGACACAAGCATATATCTTTTAGAAAAACAATTTTTACATAGGGTTTTATATGTTGGATTTTTGATTATAAATATTCATTAGAAAGATAAAAAGATTTAATATATAATGATATTTTATTTATAATTTTTAGACATTAAATAATTTAATTTATTTATGACAGAATGATGATGAATTAATTACTATAATAGTGAAAAATTAAAATAATTGATATTATAAATACCTAAATAAATATAATATGAAACTTTTAATGAATTAAACTAATTTTATAGGATAATATGATATATTAGTATTTATTTAATTGACTTTGTTATAAGTAATCATTCTGTTATGAGTTTCACAAAAATCAACTATTGAATAGTGTCAAAATTGACATAAAAGAGTTCTTAAAATAAATATTATATTATTAATTGATATTAAATTCCTAAAAATATAAGGTTCGTCCAAGAGACTTATATCATGATAATTTAATCATTAATGGACCACTTGGGGGTCTCTTGGATGTATATAGTATGTTTATTAACAATATTATATAAAAATACAAAGAGACATTGTAAAAGTGAAACTAATTAACTTAGAGTTAATACTTAAAGATAAGGTTAATATAAGTACCCAAACCTGTATAAATTCTATTGGTTGAGTTGTTTTCGACCCATACCCACCTTAACCTTTGAATAATAAACTTTGGAGCCATTGGAAACCGAATATGAATTTATTATAAATTAATATTTCTAGATTTTCCAAAGGTGCCCCTCACCCCTCTTATAAAAGGGCACTCCTCATTCTCATTTCATCACAACATTAAAGCCTTTTGGTTGGGCCAAAATCTGCCCAAATACTCTCCCAACTTCCCTCACTACAACCTAGAGGCCTTAGTTTGATCATAAGGCCAACATAAGGAGCCCTTTTGATCAAATCAAAAGGAAGAACCCGAAGAAGATGTAATGATTTCACCACCCTTTTCCAAGTTCCTTTCTTCTTCCACTTCTTCTTAATTGTTGTTACCATTATAAAATAATAACTACAGTATCATATATATACTGTGATGTTATTATAAATATGTTACAACCATATTCATTATTCTATCCACCCTTTGAATAACATGTCACCATACGTGCGTACGTACGGCTTACCGTCTCCACGTCGTGGTGTAATTGTTATTCAATATAATATTATTTGTATGGGTATAATAATGATGTGTAACTCATGTAAATAATAAATATAACATGTTAATGATTCTGTATATATGATATACCATCCATTTATATATTATTTTAATATCAAAAGAATGATATTGTCGCTCGTGCGTACGTACGGACTACCGTCTCCACGAACGCGATGAGATTCATTCTCCATCGTATCCATTCAAGTATACTTATCATTTGATGATTTAAAAAATGATGTTTAAGGACTTGATATCATTCTGTATATGAATAATATACAACCTATCCTTTACAAACATGTCTTACGTAACAAAACATATAAAAGAAAACAAGTAAGTTAACACCCGAAAGAACGATAATACTAAGATATTATTAACAAATCAATGTTAAAAGATCATATATGATATCATATTTATATATATGATCCTTGTATAATTTAATAACAATTATTTCACCATTATACAGGAGGTTAACCTACCCCAACCAAGGAAAAGTACAAGGTAAGGGTTATTTCACAATCTCTTCATTATCCGAGGTTGTTTATATGTAATAATCTACTGGGATCTCTTTATCATCCACATCCATGTTTTCTTAAAAATGTATTTCAAACCATTTTTATTATTTACAAGAATATGGGTGAAAGTCATTTATACCCTTGTTTGACTTTTTATAAGAGTAATCTCTTCGTCGTTTTCAAAACAAGGTCCTTTTAACCTTTTCGACAGAATTAAGGTAAGAATGTTTTTTTAACTTATACGGCGGGTGCGGTTATTTTCCACCGTTATAAAATCTTCAAAGCTTTCCTTACAAGCTTATAAAAATATTTTCAAAGAAAATGTTTTTATTTTATATGGCTCTTAAATGATTTCAAAAATAGAAAGAGATATTTCTCTAAAAAGAGTTTTGATTTCATCTATGTCAACATCCTTTGATGGATTTTACGCTTATTTGAAGTTGATTTATTATGATACAAAACTTCTATATTGTATTGAAGGTTTTGTGATATGTTTGACTGTGGATGTGCTATTTTTATACCATTCATAGTTTATGGTGAAATTATTGACATTTCTTATGCTAGTTTTAATACGAATGTTTATGTTATGTTTAAACCTTTTCATATGGGAATGTATTGGACTTAATATGTGACGGGTGGAGCCCGCTATAGCTCCTTGATGCATCGGTAGGTCTCATGAGACAAACTAGTGTCTTGGCACAAGGCCTTGGAAAAATCTTATTTGTAGTCTTGGCACGAGTCTTTGGCTATGTGGTTATGATAGTCTGGCATTATGCATTCCAGCATTATGAAAGTGGTTATTGATATTGCATGTGATTATTCGATTAGTAGAATATCCATGTGAACAAGTAAATGGCATTATTTCATTTTACTTTTTCCATACTATGTTGAAGTTCAAGTTTAAAAGGCTTTTGTTTTAGTAATGCATTGCCTTAAATGTTTATGCTTATTTTGAATGTTCTGCTATATTGTTATCCTTACTGGGCATTTGAGCTCACCCCTTTTCTATGTTTTATTTTTCCCAGTATGTGAAGAAGTAAGTTATGAATGACCTGCAGGGATATTATGAGGGGATAATAGTGTGGACTGTGGAGACATTATGTTGTTGTAGTAGTTTTTCAATTTATGATGTAATGTAAAACTTATGAATATATCTAGTGTTTCCAAGGATACTAAACCAATCGGTCTTTCGAGATTTGATCTTTCTTGTGATCATGCCAATGTTATGTAATAATGCACCGACTCTGGGTAACTAGGGTCGGGGCGTTACAGTTGGTATCAGAGGAAGTTTAGTACAAACCTTGGAAGCTAGATTTAGATAAACTCTGATTAGAGCACGTAGACCTAAGATGAACTTTGAGGATTAGAATAGAAGAACTTCCTAGAATTTTGGTATTGTAGAGATTTTTTGAGTTTTCCAAGCAATACATCCCTGTCTGGATACGAGCAGGTAGAGGCGGCTCTAGCACAGATGTACCTAGGGGTAAAACCCGAAAACACTGATTTGAGCTAGACTCGAACGGGAACTGGTGCACGACAACGGGCCTTGCTGCACTCTTGGTTACGACACTCCCGGGGGATATGCTTAGGATAAATCTCATTTTCTTTACAAATCATTATGAAGGGTTTATGAGTATATACTTCCTCAAAGAAAACATTTTTATGATTATGGATTATATCCATAAATAGTTCGATTTATGTTAAGTGTTTTATAAGTATGGGATTATGTATTTTGATTCATAAACTGATCTAGTTTATGACATTGTTTAGAAATGTCACCTAGTGGAAGAAATGGAAACCGTATCAATGCACACACTCCATTTAGGGATTGCCCTCCTGCTCAAGATAATTATAGTGGAGCTGGTGATGCAACCGGTGTCGATCAGCTAATCACCATACTGGGACAACTTACTCAGGTTATGAATAATAACCTTACCCGTATGGAGCACCCTGATCCACAGCGTGGAGGATAAATGTTAGATTGATTCATGAGGCAACAACCACCAACGTTCAATGGGAGTACAAATCCCTTAGTAGCTGAGCAATGGATAAATTCCCTAGAGAAAATATTTCAGGCCTTGGGGAGCAGTGAAAGGGAAAAAGTTATCATGGCAGTTTACCGCCTCACTGGAGATGCTGATCAATGGTGGTCATTGATTCAAAACATGAAGGAAGATGATGAACTATCAAATATGGAATGGAGGGAGTTCAAAGATCTGTTTTTAGAAAAATACTTTCCTCGCGACCATCGAGCAGATATGGAAAGGCAATTTCTGAGTTTGAGACAGAAGGAGGATGAGAATGTCACAAAGTATGAGGCTAACTTTACAAGGTTAGCAAGTTATTCTGGAGATTATATACGTAACCCAAGAAGTAAGATTGATCGTTTCTTTGATGGGTTAAAACCATTTCTCCGTCGAGCATTAGTCTCACAATCCTTTTCATCATATGAAGACATTGTCTCATGTGCTATCAAGACCGAAAAGGAATTCTCTAAGTCTTATGAATTTAAAGCAAAGTAAGAGAAGAAGAGGCCTACTGATCAATATGGGAATATAAATAAGGGGAAGAAAGGAAAGGTTGAATATCCATCCTGTGGTAAATGTGGGAAGAAACACCCTGGTACTTGCTTGAAGGGAATGGGAGTCTGTTACAAGTGTGGTGAAAAAGGCCACCAAGCTCGTGATTGCAAAGGGAAGAAGGAATCCACCAACGTTCAGTGCTACAATTGCAGGGAGATGGGACATTATGCAAATAAATGTCCTAAGCGTCAGGAGAACTTACCTCAGAAAAGGCCAAGGGATCAAGGCCAAGCTTATGCTATCACTACTACTGAGGTAGAAGCTCCGAAAGACGTGGTGGCAGGTAATTTAATGGTTTCCTCAAGTTTAGCAAATGCATTATTTGATTCTGGATCATCACATTGTTTCATATCTTCCCAGTTTGCTAAGAAAATTAGATATTTCCAATTTGATTTAACAAGGGAGTTTTCAGTTAAAACTCCTAAGGGAAGTATCATTGCAACAAAGTTTTGTGAATCAGTCCCCATTAGAGCACATAAATGTTCTTTATCTGCTGATCTCATCGTCATACCTATGATTGAGTTTGATATAATCCTTGGTATGGACTGGCTTTCGGACTATGATGCGAAGATTTATTGTAAGAAGAAAGAGGTTACGATTCTTGATGATAATGATAAGGAACACCTTATCTTTAGAGCAGAATCACCACCACCTAATTCTTATTTAGATCTACCCTCAATATCTCAACTAAATTCAATTATTGGGGAGGAAGAGAATGAAATAACTGTGGGTGAGGAATGGAATGTTCAAATAGAGGATGTACCTATTGTGAAAGAATTTGTAGATGTATTTCTGGAAGATTTACCTGGACATCCTCCAGAATGAGAAGTTGAGTTTTCCATTTATTTTATTCCTATATCAAGGCCTATATCGAAGACCCCTTATAGAATGGCCATTGTAGAATTAGTTGAACTAAATAAACAACTAGAGGAATTGAGTAATAAAGGATTTATTCTCCCTAGTGTTTCTCCATGGGGATCCCCTGTTCTTTTTGTTAAAAAGAAAGATGGATCTATGAGGTTATGTATCGACTACAGGGAGATCAATGCTATAACGATAAAGAACAAGTATCCCCTACCTCGCATTGATGATTTATTTGACCAACTGCATGGAGCTCAATAATTTTCAAAGATTGACCTTCGATCAGGATACCATCAGTTGTGTGTGAAGAAGGAAGACATTCCGAAGACAGCATTTCGAACCAGGTACGGGCATTACGAGTTTACTGTAATGCCGTTTGGATTGACTAATGCACCCTCTGTATTCATGGATCTGATGAATAGTGTTTTCAAGGAGTATCTCGATGAATTTGTGATGGTATTTATTGATGATATCTTGGTATACTCCAAAAGCTATTAAGATCATGAAAATCACTTGCGCATTATCCTGAAGACTCTGAGAAGACATGAATTATATGGAAATTTTAGCAAGTGTGAATTCTGGCTTCATGAGATTTCTTTTCTTGGCCATATTGTCTCTAAAGATGGAATCTCTGTTGATCCTTCTAAGACCAAGGCAATCCAAGAATGGCTAGCACCTACGAGTATAACTGAGGTACGTAGTTTTATTGGTTTGGCAGGTTATTATCGACATTTCATCAAGAATTTTGCCCGATTGGATAACCCATTAACGAAGCTCACACGTAAAGGGGTTAAATTTGTTTGGACAAAATAGTGTGAATAATGTTTCGAAGAACTGAAGAGAAGATTAGTCAATGCTCTTATATTGACTCTACCATCAGGGAATGATGGGTTCGTTATTTATAGTGATGCATCAAAGAAAGGACTTGGTTGTGTCCTTATGCAGAATGATAGAGTTATTGCCTATGCATCACGACAGTTGAAAATTCATGAACAAAACTATCCTACTCATGATCTCAAGTTAGCAGATGTGATCTTTGCTTTGAAGATATGGAGGCACTACCTCTATGGTGAAAAATGTGCGATTTATACTGATCACAAGAGTTTGATGTATATTTTCTCACAAAAAGAACTCAACATGAGGCAAAGGAGATGGCTTGAATTACTCAAGGATTATGATTACACGATACACTACCACCCTGGGAAAGCAAACAAGGTGGCAGATTCTTTGAGTAGAAAAGACCATGGAGATTTGAACAATATGAGAATTGAAAGGGATCCAATTTTTATGGATCTAGTGAAGATGGACATGGGAATAACCAGGGAAGGTGAAACATCAATGCTTTTTCAAATGGTTGCCAAACCATCTTTACTAGAAAGGATTAAGAGTTCTCAGACCGATGATGAAGAATTTCAAAAGAAGATTAAAGCTGTGAATGATGGGAGATTGAGATACTTTGTGTATGAAGATGGAATTTTGAAATTTGGGAAGAGACTTTGTGTTCCCGATATACCTGATCTAAAAAGGGAATTGCTGGATGATGCTCATAGTCCCAATTTCTCTATACACCCTGGGAGCACCAAAATGTATAGAGATTTGAAGGAACATTTTTGGTGGGACAACATGAAGAGGTATATTTCTGATTTTGTGTCAAGATGTATGGTTTGTCAGCAAGTGAAAGCTGGAAGGCAACAGCCTGGAGGAGTCATGCAACCTCTTCCCATACCGGAGTGGAAATGGGACAATATTATGATGGAATTTGTCATGGGGCTACCAAAGACTCCTAGAAGGAACGATGCAATATGGGTTATTGTTGATCATCTTACCAAGTCAGCACATTTTCTTGCTATAAGAGAAGATCTACCCCTGGAACGTCTAGAAAGACTATATATTAATGAAGTTGTGAGACTTCATGGAGTACCCCTATCAATTGTTTCTGATCGTGATCCCCGTTTTACTTCAAGATTTTAGAAAAGTCTTCAGAAATCTCTGGATACTGAACTTCATTTGAGCACTGCTTACCACCCTCAGACAGATGGATAATCAGAACGGACTATTCAAACCCTAGAAGACATGTTGAGATCTTTCTCACTTGACTTTTAGGGTATGTGGGATCAATACTTACCTCTCGTAGAATTTTCCTATAACAATAGCTTCCATTCGAGTATTCAGATGGCACCATATGAAGCGTTATATGGAAAGAGATGTCGTACACCAACCTGTTGGGATGACGTCGGTGAAAGAAAACTTGTAGGTCCAGAACTGGTGGAGGAAACGATGGAAAAGGTGAAGGTAATCCAAAATCACATCAAAGCAGCTCAAAGTAGGCAGAAGAGCTATGCCGATAATCAAAGGAAGGATTTGGAATTTCAAGTCGGTGATCATGTTTTCCTGAAGGTATCTCCATGGAAGGGAGTAATACGTTTTGGTAAGAAAGGTAAATTGAGTCCCAGGTACATCGGACCTTTTGAAATTCTAGAACGAATTGGGGCTGTAGCTTACTGATTGGCAATGCCGCCAAGTCTCTCTAAAGTTCACGATGTGTTCCACGTATCTCTGTTGAGGAAATATATGCCTGACCCAACGCATGTACTCACCTATGAAGAATTAGAACTGGAACCCGATCTGTCTTATTGAGAAGAACCCGTCAGGATTCTTGATACGAGAGAACAAGTGCTGAGAAACCGGACGACGCGTCTGGTAAAAGTTTTGTGGAGAAACCATAAGATGGAAGAGGCAACGTGGGAACCCGAGGAACATATGATGAAGAACCACCCGAGTCTTTTCATGCGGTAGTATTCTAGAAATTTCGAGGACAAAATTATTTGAAGTAGGGGAGAATTTAACACCCCAAGCTTCTACGGTATGCTTCTCATTGAATAATGTGATAGCGTGTGTTGTACGCAACACCGAGTTCTAACACACCATAACCAATCAAACTAGCCGTTATGAATAGTAATACCCACTTTTTGAAATTATATATATTTTATATTTTAAAATGGACTTCATTTTTGGATTCTGAATATCGAATTTATCCTAAGGTGAAATTTTGGTACTTTTCGGATAACTTTCATATTTTGATGAATAGTGAAAATTACTAAATTTTAATTAAAAACAACTTTTTTTAATCCAAATAATTAATAGTGATAAATTATGAATTTTAGTGGTTTTAAAGTATATTTAGAATATATTTTTACCATTTAATATAATGTTGGTCATTGGACATAATTTTACAATTAAATCGAACATAAACAAGTGTCAATCTTTTGATAGTTATTATCTCTTAAAAACACGCTTTTTGTTTTGACAGCAGGAATTAATTTTAAATTAATTTCTGCCACTTCTGTGTTTTGAATTTAGAAAAATGGATCCCATATTTGGAATCAGGATTTTCAAATTGTGTAAATAGGTAACTTTTATTTTTAGACATTTTGAATAATTACTACGGTAAATATTTTATTTACCATGGTTAAGGGTAAATCCGGTAAATAAGGGTTAAAAAATAATATTATAATAATACTAAATTACCCTAAAACGTGTCCTAGAATTATTGGTTGATACATGTTCGACCATAGGCATCTTTGGGTCGATTTTGGGACCCCATGGTGCCACTTTTAGGTGATAGGGACACTTTTTTTTAATTAAGTTAAAATGAATACAAAAATAACACAAGCATATATCTTTTAGAAAAACAATTTTTACATAGGGTTATATATGTTGGATTTTATATTATAAATATTCATTAGAAAGATAAAAAGATTTCATACATAATGATATTTTATTTATAATTTTTAGACATTAAATAATTTAATTTATTTATGACAGAATGATGATGAATTAATTACTATAATAGTGAAAAATTAAAATAATTGATATTATAAATACCCAAATAAATATAATATGAAACTTTTAATGAATTAAACTAATTTTATAGGATAATATGATATATTATAATTTATTTAATTGACTTTTTTCGAAGTAATCAATCTTTTATAAGTTTCACAAAAAACAACTATTGAATATTTTCAAAATTGACATAAAAGAGTTCTTAAAACAAATATTATATTATTAATTGATATTAAATTACTAAAAATCTAAGGTTCGGCCAAGAGACTTATATCATGATAATTTCATCATTAATGGACCACTTGGGGGTCTCTTGGATGTATATAGTAAGTTTATTAACCATATTATATAAAAATACAAAGAGACATTGTAAAAGTGAAACTAATTAACTTAGAGTTAATACTTAAAGATAAGGTTAATATAAGTACCCAAAACTATCTAAATTCTATTTGTTGAGTTGTTTTCGACCCATCCCCAACTTAACCTTTGAATAATCAACTTTGGAGCCATTGAAAACCGAATATGAATTTATTATAAATTAATATTTCTAGATTTTCCAAAGGTGCCCCTCACCCCTCTTATAAAAGGGCACTCCTCATTCTCATTTCATCACAGCTTCAAAGCCTTTTTGTTCGGCCAAACTCTGCACAAATACTATCCCAACTTCCGTCACTACAACCTAGAGGCCTTAGTTTGATCAGAAAGCCAACATAAGGAGCCCTTTTGATCAAATCAAAAGGAAGAACCCGAAGAAGAGGTAATGATTTCACCACCCTTTTCCAAGTTCCTTTCTTCTTCCACTTCTTCTTCCTTTGTTGTTACCATTCTAAAATAATAACTCCAGTATCATATATATACTATGATATTATTATAAATATGGTAAAACCATATTCATTATTCTATCCACCCTTTTAATAACATGTCACCATACGTGCGTATGTACGGCTTACCGTCTCCACGTCGTGGTGTAATTATTATTCAATATAATATTATTTGGATGGGTATAATAATGATGTGTAACTCATGTAAATAATAAATATAACATGTTAATGATTCTGTATATATGATATACCATCCATTTATATATTATTTTAATATCAAAATAATGATATTGTCGCTCGTGCGTACGTACGGACTACCGTCTCCACGAACGCGATGAGATTCATTCTCCATCGTATCCATTCAAGTATAATTATCATTTGATGATTTAAAAAATGATGTTTAAGGACTTGATATCATTCTGTATATGAATAATATACAACCTATCCTTTACAAACATTTCTTACATAACAAAACATGTAAAAGAAAACAAGTAAGTTAACACCCGAAAGAACGATAATACTAAGATATTATTAACAAATCAATGTTAAAAGATCATATATGATATCATATTAATATATATGATTCTTGTATAATTTAATAACAATTATTTCACCATTATACATGAGGTTAACCTACCCCAACCAAGGAAAAGTACAAGGTAAGGGTTATTTCACAATCTCTTCATTATCTGAGGTTGTTTATATGTAATAATCTACTGGGATCTCTTTATCATCCACATCCATGTTTTATTAAAAATGTATTTCAAAACATTTTTATTATTTACAAGAATATGGGTTAAATTCATTTATACCCTTGTTTCACTTTTTATAAGAGGAATCTTTCTGTCGTTTTCAAAACAAGGTCCTTTTAACCTTTTCGACAGAATTAAGGTAAGAATGTTTTTTAACTTATACGGCGGGTGCGGTTATTTTCCGCCGTTATAAAATCTTCAAAGCTTTCCTTACAAGATTATAAGAATATTTTCAAAGAAAATGTTTTATTTTATATGGCTCTTAAATTATTTCAGAAATAGAAAGAGATATTTCTCTAAAAAGAGTTTTGATTTCATCAATGTCTACATCCTTTGTTGGATTTTTCGCTTATTTGAAGTTGATTTAATATGATACAAAACTTCTATATTGTATTGAAGGTTTTGTGATATGTTTGACTGTGGATGTGCTATTTTTATACCATTCATTGTTTATGGTGAAATTATTGACATTTCCTATGCTAGTTTTAATATGAATGTTTATGTTATGTTTAAACCTTTTCATATGGGAATGCATTGGACTTAATATGTGATGGGTGGAGCCCGCTATAGCTCCTCGATGCATTAGTAGGTCTCATGAGACAAACTAGTGTCTTGGCACAAGGCCTTGGAAAAATCTTATTTGTAGTCGTGGCACGAGGCCTTGTCTATGTGGTTATGATAGTCTGACATTATGCATTCCAACATTATGAAAGTGGTTATTGATATTGCATGTGATTATTCGATTAGTAGAATATCCATGTGAACAAGTAAATGGCATTATTTCATTTTACTTTTTCCATACTATGTTGAAGTTCAAGTTTAAAAGGCTTTTGTTTTAGTAATGCATTGCCTTAAATGTTTATGCTTATTTTGAATGTTCCGCTATATTGTTATCCTTACTGGGCATTTGAGCTCACCCCTTTTCTATGTTTTATTTTTCCCAGGATGTGAAGAAGTAAGTTATGAATGACCTGCAAGGATATTATGAGGGGATAATAGTGTGGACTGTGGAGACATTATGTTGTTGTAGTAGTTTTTTAATTTATGATGTAATGTAAAACTTATGAATATATCTAGTGTTTCCAAGGCTACTAAACTAATCGGTCTTTTGAGATTTGATCTTTGTTGTGATCATGCCAATCTTATATAATAATGCACCGACTCTGGGTAACTAGGGTTGGGGCGTTACATTTGAAGTTGTATTAATAGTTTTACTATGGATTTTATTTCCTCAAACCATTCACCAATTTACTCTGAATGGTTAGTGTTTATGTTTAATGTTTGGGGAATGTTAGTTACATTTCATATGATAGTTTCATTATGAATGTATATGTTGTTAATGTTTATCCCTGATCATATAAGGAATTCATTGGAATTATTATGTGATGGGTGGGGCCTATTATATCACCTTGATGCATCAGTAGGTCTCGTGAGACAAATAGATGTTGAATTGGCTGAGGCCTTTCCCAATGTGATATGTGGTTTTTGCCGAGGCCGTAATCATTTTTAGAAATCTTGTCCGAGACCTTGAAAAAATATTCCGAATGTCAGGAATATGCAATTCGCTCATTATTAGTCTAGTAATTGGAATGTCATGTGGAAATTAGACTAGTATAATACCCATGATTATGTTTTATTATGGAATTATTTACTCAGCTTATATTCCTTTCATAATGCGTTCAAGTTTATTATTTATAAAGGCTTGTGTTCTCAATTATTCACCATGCCTAATTTTTATGTTTATGTTATCTTCAACTCTATTTCTTACTCATACTTAGTGTTTGATCTCACCCATTTTCTTTTGTTTCATTTTTCCAGGATATGAAGAAGTTAGTTATGAGTGACTTGCAAGCATAATCTAAGAGTCATGGATGTTTCTAATGGAATAATTAGTGTTGTATTTCTCTTCATGATATAATGTTAAACTTATATATGTATCTTTTTTTCAAAATATACTATTCTAATTGGTCCTTTGGGATACATATTCCTTCTTTATATGCTAATGTAATAATATAAGGCACCATCTTTGGACAACTAGGGTCGGGTCCTTACAGTTGGTATCAGGAGAAGTTTAGTAGAAAACTTGGATACTAGATTTAGAAAATTTAGATTAGGGAACAAAGCCCTCAGGTAGTATTTGAGGATGAACATACAAGAATTTCTTGGTATTTGTTGTATGGAATATATCATGTGGATTTTTATAGCAAATACATCCCTGTATGGACACAAAAAGGTATAGGTGGCTCTGACACAGATGTACCTAGGGGTGAAAGCTCTGATAAAGAGTTTCGGGCTTGGCGTGGGGTATCTTGGAACACGACAATGGGCCTTTATTCACTCTTGGTATTGACACTCCCAGGGGATATGTTAAGGATAATTCAAATTTTATTTACAAGCCATTATGAATGATTTAAATGTAAATTTTTTCATAATGAAGCTTTTTTTGTGTTTAGGGTATTAGTCATGCATAGGATCTCAATTTATTCTAAGTTTTTTGTTAAATTAAGATTATACATTATGATTCACACCCTAATTTAGTTATGCCTTTATATAGAAAAGGTTCCTAGTGGAAGGAATGGAAACTACATAAATGTGTGTGTCCCCTATAGGGATTTCCCTCTGATGTAATATAATGATGTTGGCTCTTGTGCTATGATTGGTGCTGAGAAACTTATAACTTTTTTGGAAAAACTTACTCAGGTTATGAATAATTACCTTACTCTTATGGAACATCCGGATCCACCACATGGAGGATCTATGTTAGATCACTTTATGCAACAACATCCACCACTGTTTAATGGGACTACAAACCCATCTGTAGCTGAGCAGTAGATAAGTTCCCTAAAAAAGATATTTCTCTCTTTTTGATGTAATGAAAGAGAGAAGGTTATCAATCCAGTTTATCATCTATCAGGAGATGAAGATCAATGGTGGTCATTAATCCAAAACATAGAGGAGGAGGAAGAGATAGAATATATGGAATGGAAAGTCTTTAAGGAAATATTAATAGATATATACTTTCCTCGTGAATAGCGAGCTGATATGGAAAGGTAGTTTTTGAATTTGAAGAAAAAAGAAGATGATAATGATGCAAAGTATAAATCTAACTTTACAAGGATATCAAGGAATTATGTGGACTTCATACAAAATATGAGGAGCAAGATTGATCTATTCTTTTATGGCCTAAAACCCTTCCTCTGGGAGGCACTGGTCTCCCAATGTTTTTCATCATATGAGGATATAGTTTCATATGATATCAAGACGGAAAAGAAATTCTCTAAGTCTTATGACTTTAATGGAAATCAAGATAAGATGAGAGTTGCTAAAAACTATAAGAAAGGAAATAAGGAAACAAGGAATAAGGGAAGAGTTGAATTTCCACCCTGTGAAAATTGTGGAAGGAAACACCATAGCGAATTCTTAAAGGGAAAAGTAGTATGGTACAAATGTGGATAAAATTCCATATTGAAGGTGATTTCATGGGGAAGAAAGAAGATATTAATTTTCAATGTAATAATTTTTTGGAGTTGGGGAACTATGCTAATGATTGTCCAAATCATCAAGGAAACATGGCACAGAAAAGGCCAAGGGAGAAAGGCCAAGCTTATGCGATCACAACTACAGAGGTTGAAGTTCTAAATAATGTAGTGGAAAGTACTTTAATCGTTTCCTCAAAATTATCTAATTCATTATTTAATTCTGGATCATCACATTCTTTAATATCTTCCTAGCCTTCCATGAAAATTATATATTTCCAATTTGACTTATTAAGGGAGTTGTCAGTCAAAAATCCTAAGGGAAGTACCATTACAACAAAGTTTCATGAATCAGTTACCATTATGGCATATTAACATGCTTTATCTGCTGATCTTATTTTCATAACCATAGTTGAATTTGATGTAATCCTTGGTATGGATTGGATTTTATATCATGATGCTAAAATTTATTGTAATAAGTTGGAGGTTACAATTTTTTATGATAACATGGAATTTCTTATCTTTAGAGTAGAGACATCACCATATGGTTCTCATCTTGATCGACCCCTAGTAGCTCTACTAAATTCAATTATTGGGGAGGAAGTGAGTGAAATAACAATGGGTGAGGAAAGTAATGTACAAATAGAGGATGTAACTATGGTTCAAGAATATGTTGATGTGTTTCAAGAGGATTTACCTAGACATCCTCTAGAATGAGAAATTGAGTTTTCCATTGACCTAATTTCTGGTTCAAAGCCCATATCCAAGATCCCTTATAGAATGGACATTGTGGAGTTAGTGGATCTAATGAAACAACTAGAGGAATTGAGTGATAAAGGATTTATTCTCCCTAGATGTTCTCAATGGGGATCCCCTATTCTTTTCATTAAGGAGAAATATGGGTCTATGAGTTTATGCATTTACTATAGGGATTTCAATGTTATAACAATAACGAAAATGTATTTCATACCTCGTATTGATGATTTATTTGATCAACTTCATGAATCCCAATATTTTTGAAGATTGATCATCAATCTGGATATCATCAGTTTCTTGGGAGGAAGGAAGACATTCCAAAAACCGCATTACAAACCAGGTATATGCATTGCGAGTTTACAATAATGCCTTTTGGAATTACTAATGCATCATCTGTATTCATGGATCTAATGAATAGAGTTTTCAAGGAGTGTCTTGATGTCATTGTGGTGGTGTTTTTTGATGACATACTAGTATACTCTAAAAGCGATTATGATAATTAAAATCACTTGCACACTATCCAGAAGTCTCTGAGAAGAAATGAATTATATGGAAAGTTTTGAAAGTGTGATTTCTGGAACAAATTGGTTTCCTTTCTAGGACACATTGTCTCTAAGGATGGAATATCTGTAGATCCTGTGAAGACACGGTCTATGAATGAATGGCCTACTTCAATGAACATAACTGAGGTACATAGTTTAATTGGTTTAACATGTTATTATCGATGTTTTATTTAGAACATCACATGTTTAGCCAACCGAATGGCCAATCATACAAGAAAAGAAGTTTTGTTTATATGGAAAAAGGAATGTGAATAATTTTTTAAAGAATTGTCGAGATGATTATTGAATTATCTAATCTTGACTCTACCATCATGGAATGATGGATTTGTGATCTTTAGCGATGCATCAAAGAAAATAAATGGTTGTGTCCTTATGCAGAATGATAGAGTGATAGCCTATGCATCTAGTAATGTAAAAATTAATGAACAAAACTATCCAACTCAGGATCTTGAGTTAGTAGTGGTAATCATTTATCTAAATATTTTGAGACATTACCTCAATGGAGAAAAATGTGAGATATATACAAATCATAAGATTTTGAAATATATCTTCTCACAAAAAGAACTAAACATGATACAAAGTATATGGATTGATCTACTCAAAGATTATGATTGAACATTACACTACCACCTGGGGAAGAAAGATAAGAAGTCATGCGCTTTGAGTAGAAAGGACAACGGAATTCTAAAAAATAAGAGAGTCAAAAGGGATCCTCTGTTAATGGTTCTAGTAAATATGGATATGGGAATTAACAAGGAAGGTAACACATCACTACTCATTCAAATGGTTTCCAAACCTTCTTTACTGTAAAGGATAAAAATTTATAAGGATGATGATGAGGAGTTTCAAAATAATATTAATGTTTTATATGATGGGAAGTTGATTGACTTCATATATGAAGATGGAATTTTGAAATTTGGAAAAAGGCTTTTTGTTCTCACTATTCCTGAGATAAAGAGGTAACGGTTTGATGATGCTTGAGGCTCTAATTTCTATATACACCCTTGTAGAACAATGATGTATAGAGATCTAAAAGAACGTTTTTTGTGGGAAAACATGAAGAGGGAGTTTTCTGATTATGTGGAGAGATATTTTTTGTATCAACAGGTGAAGGCTGGAAGACAATGTCCTAGAGGAGTCATACAACCCCTTCCCATTCCTATGCGGAAATGGTATGATATTATAATGTAATTTTTCATGGGGCTACCAAAGACTCCAAGAAAGAATGATGCGATACGGGTCACTGTTGACCGCCTTATGAAATCATCGCATTTTCGTGTAATAAGAGAAGATTTACCAATTGAATGTTTACAAAGACTATATATTATTGAAGTTGTAAGACATAATGGTTTAACTTTATCAATTACTTCTAATCGTGATCCCCATTTAACATGACTATTATGGAAAAGTCTTCAGAAGGCCCTCGATACTGGTCTTCGTTTGAGCACTGCCTACCACCCACAAACCGATGGACAATCAGAATGGACTATTCAAACTTTGGAAGACATGTTGAGGTCATGTTCACTTGACTTTCATGGTTAGTGGGATTAGTATTTTCCTCTCATAAAATTTTCCTATAACAATAGCTTCCTTTCAAGTATTTAGATGGAACCATATGCAGCATTATATGGAAAGAGATGTCGTACACCAAATTTCTAGGATGATTTTAGTGAGGGAAAGCTCGTAGGCCCAGAACATGTTGAGGAAACATCGAAAAAGGTGAATAGTATCCAAACCCATATAAAAAACAACTCAATGTAGGAAAAAGATATATGATGATAAACAAAGGAAGTATTTGGAATTTCAAGAAGGATATCACGTTTTTGATAAATGAATCTCCAAGGAAGGGTATTATACAATTCAGTAAGAAGGGAAAATTAAGTCCTAGGTACATCATACCTTTTGAAATTATGGACCGAATTGGAGTTGTAGCATACCATATGAAAATGCCGCCTAGTTTCTCCAAAGTTCACAATGTGTTCCACATGTCAATGTTAAGGAAATACATTTCAGACCCAACACATGTACACAACTATGAAGAAATAGAACAGGAGCCTGATCTGTCTTATTATGAAGAGCCTATCAAGATTCTTGATACCAGAGAAAATGTATTGACAAATCAGATGAATTGTCAGGTTAAGGTTCTTTGGAGGAACAATAGGATGGAGGAAGAGACATGGGAGCCTTAAGAGCTTATGTTGAAGACATACCCAAATCTTTTATGTAACATTTTGTGAATTTAGAGGATGGATTATTTATAAGGAGGGGAGAATGTAACACCCAATGTTTTTGAAAACAAATATCGAATGCATTTTATAATATATCCATTAAACACAACTTTTCCTCTACTATATTTTGAATTTCAAAAAACGATCATCTGGAGTTGTGATAAGTAAGTCATTTGGAGTTTGATAGAACAAACTTGATTTTTGGTGAATAGTAACATACCCTTATGAATAGTAATATGAACCTTATTAATAGTAAATAATGATATTATTTTATCTTCATAAGTTAAAAAGATAATGAGATCTTAATTAATTTTTCAATGTGATATAAAACTAATTATACATTTAAAATTATTATTATTTTAATTAAATATGATTTTATTTATAAATTAAATAAATAATATTTAGAAAACTATTTCTGAAAAATGGAGTTCATTTTGGAATTCTACACGTCAAAAAATGGTAGTGGTGAATTTTTGGGATATATCTCAAAGTCCTGAATTTTTTATGAATAGTAAAATATGGTAAAATACTGTTTATTCAAATTATCAGTTAAATAGACTATTTATGACATCAATAGTGATGTAAGGACAATTGGTTCGAACTCACGTTCACTTATTACTGTTAGGAGTCACATTAAACAACACTATTGGTTGTCTGGATGACAATACTAAATTAATGAATAAAATATTCAAAATTTACCCCTATCCTCCACTATAAACCCCCCCTCACTCCCTCTTCTCTTCAATCCTCTAATCCTTAAAGCTTCTAAAATCTCTACCCTATTACCCTTACCTAGTCACTCCCAACTTCTGAGAAACTCTTGTTCCTTCCAAAAGACCAAAACCCATTCCCTTAATGGGGTTCTCAAGGAGGCTATTTCAAGAGGTAAAGCACCCTTCTTTTTCATTTAGTTTCATTTCGATTTATCTTCTTTTTTATCCTATCCTCATATAATCTATCCAAATTAACATGATAACTTCAGTATCATATATATACTGGAATTATATCATGTTAATGTATGAACCATCATCAATATTTTTACTCACTTTCTTATATTTTTTATAAATTAAATCAACATCCATGAAGTTCCAATTTATAACCTTCGTGGACAAAGAAGTTTTTTTATTAAATTTCTCCTTAATTACTAGTCATGAAACCATTTTTATGGTTTATACATACTATAATATATGTAGTATTACCAAATTATTAATCATGAACTAGTATATTCACATATTATTAATCTATATTACAAAACTAGTTCATAATAATCCAAATACTGCCAAATAATCGAAGTGGTTGTCATCTAATGATTCTTCCTCATTCCATGTAAATAAATGATATAAATTAACATTAACAATTATATATGTTCAAAATTAATATGTAATTTCAATTATGGAGATTTACCACCATTCCACATGAACTCCATTACATAAAAACAATAGAACTGATTATGAAAATCAAGAAAACGAACACTCCAGAACAATGGAATTCGATATTATAACATATCAATAAGAACATAAATGAAATAAGAATAATTATGTTAAACTAAATATATTTCTAATGGGTTACTAATTTATTTATTAATGATTCTAATTTAATATTCTTTGACCTTATGTTCAAAAGGAAAACACATTCTAACTTAAGGTAGGGGTTTTCCACCCGAACTTCCATTTTCATTTGGGTTACTTTTATTGTATAATTACCACAATGAAATTTTCATGTATTATTATGTACTCATCATAAATTATATGTGAGTGTTTTAAATATTTTTACCTACTAGACTCCTTACTTATTTTATGTGGATTTACAGGTTTTAAAATGTACTTTCAAAATTATTTTGGAAATACATGCCTGATTCAAGGGAATATCTCAAATTTTTACCTAATTTAAAAGGAACTATACAATCTGTTTTTACCGACCATTATATTTATAAAATAACTCATTTTATTATGAAAATACAATATTACTACAGTTATGGTTTTATACAAATACTATTCCAAAATAACTCTTCTTTTCAAAATAAAACAGTATTTATCTGAAGTATTACTCAACGATTTTATAAGAGTATTTTCATTTGTTTCAATACTCTTATTGATTATTATGTATAAATGGGACTGATATTTTATGATGTCATATACCATATTTATTTGATTTTTTTCTGAATTTTTTTTACTATGGATGTTCTATCCTAAAACTATTCACCAATTTACTCTGAATGGTTAGTGTTTATGTTTAATGTTTGGGGAAATTTTGTTACATTTCATATGATAGTTTCAATGTGAATGTATATGTTGTTAATGATTATACCCACTCATATGAAGAATTCATTGGACTTATTATATTATGGTTGGGGCCCTCTATTGCCCCAAGATTCATCAGTAGGTCACATGAGACAAATAGATGTGGAATTGGCTGAGGCCTTTCCCAATGTGATATATGGTTTTGGCCAAATCCTTAATCATTTATAGACATCTTGGTCAAGGACTTGAGAAATTGTTTTTGAATGTCCAACATAGGTACTTCCCTCATTACGAAGCTATTTATTGGAATTTCATGTGGTTATTCTACCATTATAATATCTATGATTATGTTTTATTATTTCATTATATACTCAGCTGATATTCTTTTTATAATGTGTTCAAGATTATTATTTTTAAAGGTCTGTGTTTTCAATTATTCACCATGATTAATGTTTTTTTATGTTATCTTCCAATGTATTGATTACTCTTACTAAGAATCTGATCTCACCTCTTTTCTTATGATTCATTTTTCTAGTATATGAATAAGTTAGTTATGAGTGACTTACAGTCATAATCTTGCAGGCTTGGATGTTTCTAATAGAATAATTAGTGTTGTATTTCCATTTATGATGTAATGATAAATTTATATATGTATCTTGTTTCAAAAATCTACTAGACTACATGGTCCTTTGAGATATATATTCCTTGTTTATAAGCCAATGTAAATGTAAGGCACCAGATCCGGACAACTGGGGTCGTGTCCTTATAAAGAGCACGTCATGGAAGAAAATGGCGAGGACGAGGATGTTTATGGCATTTGGGTGGGAGATGAATGGGGACACCATCTTTCCTTTGTACTTTTCTTGAAGAAGCGAGATGATAACATGGAGAAGATTTAGTAAATATATTAATTGAAAGGCTTACAAACACCACACATGACACACAATTCCTTCTCATTCTATACGTATTTTCTCATTGTTCCTAGGATGAGGATGTATTTCCTAAACCTTCTCCCTGATCTCATAGGGCTTCTTTAGGTCAAGTATTAAGGGCATACGATGTCCCCTTTGGACTCCCACCACACTACCATGAATCTCCTCCTCCTAGTCATTTTATTCCTCTCCTTTCTCTAAATATCATTCCAAATTTATTACCATGCACCCCCTATACATCGGATCCCTGAACGTTACTACTCTTCATTTTCTTTCACATCCACGATACTATTTATAGTGGTGTTTTGGGGTGTTACACTTTTATTAGAAAAACGTAAAAACATTAATATGAATTATTCATTTGAGTGTCTTTAATATACCCTATAAAGACATAGAAAAATTCAATAAAACTTATGCATATGGGAAAAAAATTTATTTTAAAAAAAGACATAAAACAATGGAGGTGCTATTTATAGTTTCCATTAGTAGTTCTACACATAATAAAAAATGTAAAAACATAAATATTAATGGGATTTGTGTTTTATTAATATTAAAATTGAGATGACATAAAAAAAAGAAAAAAGAGTGATGGGAATGAATCAAAAAGAAAAAAATAAAAAAGGTTTATATGAAAAAATTTGTGGAAGAAGACATTGTTGTGAATATGTATAAATTATAAAGAATGAAAAACCTTTCAAAAGAAATATATAGTATACATTTGAATATATATAAGGTATAAATAAATAAATAAATATGTTTAGATATTAGGATAAATAAAATTATAAAATAAATTTAATTTATAAATAATAATAATAATGTTATATATAATTAATATAGTTTCAAGCCCCATGTTCTTTCCATCAATCTTTGATTCATCGTTTCAACCATATCAGGAATTCCGTGAATGTTTTTTTTTCATACCATAGTCATTTGTGTTTCCCATAGTACCTAAAATTCCTACTACAAGAAGAAAAAGTTTTAACAGTGGGTTTTTAGCATCTATTGGTGATTTAAACCACTGATAAATGTTGTATGATGATTTCTAATAGTGTAATTTATTTTGGTGTTGGGAATCCTTCCCCAAATGGTACATAACAATGGTATAAACCACCATGAAATATTTAGTGATAGTTATTTATTTTTCTTATTTTCTTAAATTTTTTGTTTATTATATATTTAAAAATAAATAAATAAATGAATATATATGTATACACATATATTAATGTATATGAATATTCATAAACATATATCAATATATATAAATATATATTTACAGGGTAAAATTTTCATTAAATATATAATATAAACATATATCTCTATATATATTATTAAATATAATAGTATATATATACCTACATAATATATATAAATTAATGTAAATATATATAAATAAAAATAAAAATATAAAAATATAAATATAAATAAATATAAATAATTATAAATATATATTAACATAAATAAATACATGTAATTATCTAAAAAAATATAAAAATATAAATACTTTTACATAAATATATATAAAGACATATATATTAATAATGACAAAAAATATACATAAATATATATAAATACACACATAGATATATATATATATAATTAAAGATAATTATATATAAATATAAATTAAAAAAAACATAAAGATACATAAATACACACACATAATGATATATATGTTTTCCGACATGATATATGTAAACACATACAAATAAATAATAAATAATATATGATAAATAATATATAATATATAATATATAAATATGCATAAACACATATATATACATATAATTATATATATATATACCTGCATAACATATATAAATATATATAAATATAGAAAAATATAAATAAATATATTTAAAAAATATTTCAAATTAATAATTAATAAGCAATGATTAGAAAATAATTAAAAATAAAAATATTAAAAATAAAAAATATTAATTAATCATTCTTAATTATTTAAAAATTTAAATAAATAATAATAATTTCTTATTGAATAATGAATAATAGAAATAATACATAACGAATAATAGTAATAATTAGAACATAATAATAACAATAATTATAATAATAATAATAATAACAAATAAACAATAAACATTATTTAAATATAAATTTAAAAAGTAGAAACATTTAGAAAAAATTAAATGTTGCAACTTATTATTTAGTGGAGGTTTAAATCACTTAAAAATGAACAACCACTAAATAAAAAACCATCGTTAATTAGATGTGGTTTTCTAAAACTTATACTAAATTAATAACAACTAAAAATTTAGCATTGGTTTTTAAAACCACTGCTAAATAAAACACCGCTAAACACCATTTATTTTTGTTAGTGTCCTTCCATCATACTCACCACCATTTTTGATCTTAGACACTTTACCCTATACCATGTTTCCCTTACCAACAAACCTTTTCCTTGAACGAGAATGCCAAAAACTTGTAACTTGTGTTTTAAGAAGTATACCCACATCATTACAACATATTCACGCACATTAAGCACTGCCTTTTATCTATGCTAAAAGAAAGGCATTGTTAAAGGTGGTATTTTTAACATCACTAACTAAATGAACTGATAAAAAAGGTATTTATGAATGCTACAAAAGCATGAATAATGTCTGGTTTTTATTATCATTTTTTGCACGATAAAGACAAACTTTATAAGTGATTTATTATCCTTTATCTATGTTTTCTTAGCACTAATAAAGGAGCCCTTTATCATCATTTTTCATTATTCTATTTAAATGTGACCCTTATAGAAAATATAAATTATAAATAATCACATAATAGTATATAAATATATTTTTATTGATACATATGAAATATATTTTCCTAAATATTATTTATAAGACAGTAAATATGTATTAACAGATAATATATAATATATTTAGTGAAAATGGTTTAAAAACAAATATAAACTAATATCAATTATTAATATGTAAATTATAATAATGTAATAGTTATCTTATAAACATTTGGTTATAGAAAAAATTAATGAAAAATCTAATACTATAGATAAGTTAAAAATGTGACTTGGACTTAAAAGGACCATAATTTATGATCCAGATGTTTTCTTAGGATCCCTGAGATACGAAATAGAATCTATAGAAGATCACTTCATTTGAAAGACCCAAGGGAACCCTAATCTATGTATTTTTCTAAGTAAAAAAAGGAATGGAAGGCCTCCAAAACTGAGTTTTTAGTTGGGATATCCAAAATTTTCAACATTTGATGAAATTTAATCTTTTTTTAGAGGGACTTAATGTCCTATTTCAATGGAGACATAATTTATATAAAGGGATTAGTTTTATATATATATTATGGTGTTCAAATAATAACATTTTTCATAATTCAGTACTACAGAACATGGTTTTATCAGTGCTAAAATAATCTTTTATCAGTGCTAAAAAGCACAGATAATAGAGGCGATATTAAAAGGGGATCCCATTTATTAGTTCTAAAAAAGCGCCAATAAATTCCCCATTTATCATCACTCAAAAAAAGGGATGATAAAAGGGTTATTTGGTCAGCACTAAAAACACTAATAAAATGCCTAGAAGGCCTCTTATGGATCCTAAATGGATATCTGAATCAAAATTTATGGTTTTTTTATGTTCAAGTAATCATTTCTACTTATCTTAAAATATAAATTAATTCTTTGATCGAGAAGTCCATTTAGGATCCATGAGATATGAAATCTAATATATGGAATATCTCTTCATTTTCAAGACCCAAGGGAACACCAATATCTATATTTTCTAATTAAAAAAGGAATGGAAGGCCTCCAAAAATGAGTTTTTAGTTGAGATACCCAGATTTTTTGACATTTGATGAAATTTCTTTTTTTGAGAGTTAATTATTGTCCTCTTTCTATAGATACATATTTTATATCTAAGTGTTAGTTTCATATAGATATTATGGTGTTAAAATATTAATATTTTTCATATTTCACTACTACAAAACATGGTTTTATCAGCACTAAAAAATATTTTATCAACACTAAAAAAGCAATGATAATCTAGGCACTATTAAAAATGGATTCCTTTTATTAGTGCTAAAAATAAATCTTATAAAAGTCAAAAAAAATTAAAAAAAACAGTAAATCAGAGTTTAGAACCACCCCTTTAAGCAACGCTTGACACCCCCTTTCAACAGTGCTAGGAAGTAACACCCGTGTGAGCCACCACCACCCCTTTAAGAGAAATAGGTGCACACCCCCACCATTTAATTGTTCTAGCACCCCTGCAACTATTCACACACCCTTACCTCTACAAGGATTTGGACATGAGACCTCTCCCTTGCGTGACTGTACCTTTACCACTCGTCCATCATATTTCATTCTCCCTTTGATGATATATCTATTTATATGTATTTATATATTTATTTAGTTATATTTATTTGTATATTAATATAGATTTTTAGTAAAATAAATATACTTAGTTATATTAATATATATATATATATATATTCATATATATATATATATAATTATTCGTATATATATATATATTAATATATATATAGTTAGTTATATTTATATATTTATATTTATATTCATATATATATATAGTTATACTTTTTTATTCATATATTTATTATTATATTAATTTATATTTATAATATTATTTTCAAATACCTTTATAAAATATGTTTTTTATGACAACCCTGATTTTTATTACAACTTAAACATGCTTTATTACATAAAACTTCACTTGATACAACAAAGAAGATCTAGATTTTTAGTGTCTTTGGGTCTTAGGATCATTACATAAAAACTTTAAACTTGAAATACAACATCTTTATTGAAAACTTCCTTTACATGACCACTACATTCCTTCGTACTTAGCATTGCATGGGATAACCTGAGGACGTGCATAAGAAAAGGGTGAGCTGTAAATCCCAGTAAGGGAGTACACATGGAATAACATGAGGAGTAAAATACATGTTAGGCAATAGGCATATCAATAGAGCATAAGAGAAACATGAACATAAAGGCATGATAAAGCATGGAAATCATAACATTGAAATGTGACAACAACACTTAACATTGAATTAGCATGAGCCAAGGCTCATTGCACATGGAGCATGAGTAAACCCTAATTGCACTTGAAGCACAAGTAAACCCTCATTGCACTTGAATTATCATGAGTCAACACTCATTGCACAAGACGTATCATGATACTATACTTTACCCAATGCATTGGAGCGCTATAAGGGCGCACCCTTCTTAAACATTTCATTTCATGCATAAGTGTGCCACATGGATCATAAAACATGGATTCAAAAAACATAATCATTTCTTCCACGATAAAGGAATGTGGAATTAATACATGAAACTTTACAATCAATATGTAAATGTTCATAAAGGTGAATACCCTTGATGGAGAAATGGGCATGGTATTCACTACACAAAGACATTGTCTTAGAAAATCGGTGCGATTTTGGCAGCGTAACGGAGTGACATAAGAATTCATAAAAAAGGTTGATGAGAGAGAAAGGGGTTACTCATCATATTTATATGTAATGGAAAGTAAGGAGGTCATATATATACATGTCCCAACAATTGAAATGGAATTTAGATTCATGATACAAAAGTATTGCTTGAATATAAAAGAAGAGAGAGAAGTTCTTTTTGGAATTTCGGCATAGTAACGGGTGTACATGGGAGGCATTTAATGAGAGAGAAAGGGGTATCCCATCATTAAAAAAATAAGAGGGAAGTATGGGGGAGGTGAAAAACAATACTCCAACATTCATAATTGAAATTAAAAGGGCAATACAACATAAATAAAATTGACAAAAATGAGAAAGGAAGAAAAAACCCTTACTTGGAAGTGTGCTTCCAAAGGCTAGAGAGAGGCTTGTGAGAGGATTCTTGGGAGCTTGGGGAACCTTGATAGGATTCTAGATAGAGTAGGGTAGAGTTTGGACGAACTCCAAGGGCTTTGAGTGAGGAGGTAGTGGGAGCTTCGGTGGGTTTATATAGGAAAGGTGAGAGAATTCTTTATTATTTAGGTTTGGGACCCCTTATATTAAAATAATCCAAACCACAAACCATCCCATGGTAATTGCCCATGGTTTCTGGAAATGGAAAGGGGGAAACAATATTTTACAAGGCCAAGGTCTGAACGTATTAAAAAATTAGGGTTTCTTATGTGGAGGTGAGTCACACTCCCATGGAAATTAATTTAAAAAGGCAAAGTGTTGAATAAGTCTTGAGGGCTCCATTAATGATTTGAAAAGTAAGTCAAAAAAACCCAAAACCTCATTATTTTAATGATAAAACATATATTGGCCGAAAATAAGGATTATGGTATTTTATTACATCACCATTGGGTCATTATGATGTCATAAAACACATTATATATTTAAATGGTATTTAATTTTTACCCAAAAATTTGACTGTCTCAGAAAATTATAAAAATTTCACTGTTGGATAATTTCGATGTTATGATTCCAAAAATAATATTTATTTTATCTAAATAATTTTCTAAATATGTGAATTTTCACTTTTAAAATAAAAACCGACATTTATAAAAAATTCACGGGTTTTGACAGAAATGGCTTTCAAACCTTAATAAAAATTTTAATTGCATTCATAAAATTATAAGATCATTTATATTTAATAAAAATTAATTTAATATTAATAACAATATTTTATTAAAATATTATTTAATTCAAAAATCCCTTAATAAAATATAATTCTTAATTAAATAATAACCAAAAACACCATTTTTACATTAAAAACTATTTATAATGTATCAAAAATGACTAGAAATTATATTCATTATTATATACGAAAATAATGTACATGAACATGGTACTACTTATTTGTTAACTAACCCCTTAAAATAGCCGTATAATACCTAAGGGTAAGGTGTGTGATGGTGACAGACTCTTGGGGCGGCTCAGATAACATCGCTCGAGTGGTAATCTCTATCAACTTCCACTTTTCCCGTAGACGGTCCCATTCGAGCTTGACATAATGAAGCTCAACTTGGGCTTGGTCAAGGGAGAAGCCCAAAGACTCCACCTCTTTTCTGAGCTCCGACAAATAGGCTTCGTATGGGGAATTTATACTGGATGAGGCCATCGCTTCCTTTGTCTGAGTAAAATTGGGTTCGTTAAAGCCATATATTTATACTACTCATGTGATCACTATTCAACGGCTATAAAAGTAACGGTCACAAATCTTAACATAAAACCAAAGAAGTTGACATCTTATAAAAACATTTTTCATAAAGATACATTTAACTGGATCAAGAGGGATTTTCATTAATGAAACTTTGGGTAGTAACATTTTTAGTGTGTTTTTAATAAGAAATAAATAAATAAATACATATATACAACATAAATACACATGTCTATATTATATATATGTGTGTATTTTCATATGTTAGAATATATATGTAATATATATCAGTTTTTTAATATAGACACACTAATATATATATAGATATACACACACACACATTATATAAGAATATAAATATTCATATATGTGTAATTTAAAAAAAATAAATATTATTTTTAAATTATATAAGGCTTATATATGGAGAAATACTTTTTATATGTAAATATTATTAATTATTTATCTATAATATTGAATTTTTATATGTGAATATAATATATATATATATATATATATTTATATATTTGATTATAAATAATAGTAAATTATGAAAAACAATAAAATTTAAAATCCATAATATTAATATGAATGAAATCCCTATGAATAAATTTAGTATCCATTGAAAAAAGGAAAAATACCCCCTTAAATCTGGCTGAAATTCCAACGCATGTTAAAACATTTGAGTAGCCCAACTAAAAATCCATTTTGGTGGAAATTAGGGCCATTTTTTTCCTAACAAAATGTGAAAAAGGGTTCTCCATTGTTATTACTATGTATAACTCATCACAGGCTTCGATTTGATACGTGGTAGAGCTCAAACGGACACCTGAATCAAAAGTTATGGTTGTTTGAAGTTTGAGTTATGTTTTCAACTTATTTTAAATCTTTTATTGATTTTTTGATTTTTTGTGTCTTCAAATTTTTATTTAATTATTATTAATTGATAATAATTAGCACATTATCAATAAATAAAAAATAAATATTTTATTTTATAAGCCATTTTCACTAAATATCTTATATATTAGGTGTAAATTTCTATTTATATGTATCTAAAACATATTTAAAAAATATATATTATATTTATAATAATATAAATATATTCATATAATTATATATCAATATATTATTTTTAATTTTTTTTGAAATATACCTTTTATCATCACTAGTAAAAAATCGTTGAAACGACCCCCCCTTTATCATCACTATTAAAAAATCATTGATAAGGGCAGTCCCTTTAACATTACATAAAAAAAGTGTTTATAACAGGGGTGCCTTTTTCAATACTAAAAAAGCACTGATAAATGAATATGTTTAACATCACTTTTTAGCATTGATAAAGGGTGTCTCTACGAAAACCAGTTTTTGTGGTAGTGTTTTTTGGTTATTTAAAATTAAATATATACATATATATTGTGGAAAACATATGATATAAAAATTATCATTAATGCTCTAGACAGAGGTGCATGGGCCCTTTAGGTTTTTGGATATACTATAGAAAACTTTGACACATGGAATTTTATCTATAAAATTGTGGTTTTTCCTCTATTGGTATTGAAGGTAATCGTGTTACCCATTTTCTTACCTCTTTATGGGGTGATCGAGATCCCTTTTACTAGTTTTCTTCTGTTTTCTCCTGACATTTGTAATGTTAATTTGGCTAATCTTTTAATATAAGGACTACCTTTCCTTAATATATATATATATATTCATATATATGTAAACAATTTTATATAATTTGATATATAAATTTTTTTGTACAAATAAACATTAAAACATATTTTTATATATAATTTCTTTTTAAATGAATAAATAAATATATATATATATAAATATATTATATCTAAATGAATATTAATTATCCGTTTTATTTAAAATAAAAAATTATCCATTTTATTTACCATATAAAAAATATGAATATGTATATACCTATAAAAAGTCACTTAGCATTCCTGAGTGTCGAGAGAGGAGAGCCATCATGGGAAGGTAATAGGAGGAAAATCCTGCATACGGAGTGTGGGGAGGGAATAGAATACCACTTCATAGTGCGTGCCACCATGACACATCACTTTGAAGTGTTGTGAGGAAAAGACATCATGATGTTATGGAATTTCCATGGGTGGTGTGCTACCATCAGACTCTGCCATTGTTGACCACCACTGTCACCTTTGACTGTTGTATCTTACCGTCGAGTGCTATGATGGAGATTTTTCTTCCATTTTCTACCCACCATTACTGTCAAAGGTGGATGGTGCACCAACCCCACCTAATAGCATTGTATGTGGCACCCATGGGAGAAGTCCAATGTTGGTGGCATCCATGAGAGAAGTTCTTAGGTAAGTGGGCGATTGGTGGGAGTTGTGCCAAACTTGACACCTCCCACCATGCCTATTTAAGGAGGGAAAAGGGAGCTTCCTTCATCATTATTTGAGTGAAGAGGGATCTTCCATCCAAGAGATACTTGAGATATCTATGTGCGAGGAAGAAAGGAAGGTGTGGGAGGGGTATGTTGTAATTGTTTTTGTGTCTAATAAAATTCATTTTTTCTACCTCCATTCATCTCTCTTAGTGGTCAGGAAACCACAACAAGTGGTATCATAGGGATTTTCAGTGAAACAATGGTGAGAATTTGATTTTTTTCCAATGAATAGAAAATTCATGTTGCTCGGAATCCTATTTTGGAGGAAAAATTTGAAACTTTGTGGAGAGAAAATTTCAATGGCACAATTGGTGCCACAAATGGAGTTAAAAAGAGCTTCATACACTTGGTCAAATGTCGATCAAACTTAGGGTACTATAGTACCCACTTGACATAAAATAAGTTTATGTTTCGGCATAGGTGAAATTTCCAGCGAAATTCTAGTTGTTGCTCTAGCATGCCACGTCAGCACCATGTCATCGCCACGTTATTGAATGATCTCGGCCATTGAAACTATTTTAATCATATCTTGATCAATCGGTGTCCGATATCAATGATCCATGAGTTGATTATACCATTTTAGACTGTTATGGATGCATTCATGAGATCCATTTTACCATATTTGGCACCAATGTTTTCATAATTGAAATTCAAAGGAGGGACCATCCACTGGAGATGGTCGTGGGGTGAGAAATAGATGCCAAAGCCAAAGAAGGTCTATGGATTGTAGGAGACCATCATACAAATGCTATCATTATGGCATGATGGGTCACATAAAGAATAACTATTGAAGGTTTATATAAGAAAATGGTCAATGTGTTAACTGAAAATGGGAATAGAGACGCGCACATGATAGTCTCCAGAGAAATCATGCTTTACTCCAAATACGAAGAAGAGACATGCCTTCATACATCATGCCAAGACACAAAGTAGGTGGTCGATACTATAGCATCATACCACATCACTCCTCCTCTTGAGTATTTCTTAACATATCATGCTTGTGACTTTGGTGCAGTCAAGATGGGAAATACCTATTCCTTGGAGATTTTTGGCATGAGTGATATCCAAGTCAAGATGAAAGTTGTATACACAATAACCCTAAAGGATTTTTGGCATGTTTTAAGACTTTGAATCAACCTATTATCAGATATAGCCTTGGATTGACAAGGTTATGACAATATATTTAGTAATGGAGCATAGAAGATGTTAAAAGGAGCCATCATATTTTCTTGAGGACACATATGTGGTACATTGTACAAAAATCATGTGAAGATATATGTAGATAGGCTCAACACAGTGGAAGGAGAGATGTTATCCAATATGTGGAATATGAGACTCGACAATATGAGTGAAAGAGGGTTATCTACCCTGATGAAGAAAACATACATCATTATTGACAATGATTCATCACTTTATCATTTTATATATTACTTGTATTGGAAGCAACATAGTGTATAATTCAATACTACTTCACCAAGGAAACTAGAGTTGTTGGATCTCGTGCACTCTAATGTATACGGACCTATGGAGGTGGATTAAATTGGAGGTAACAAATATTTACTATACTTTATTGATGATTCATCTTGAAGGGTGTGGGAATTCTTCATGTTTACAAAGGACCAAGTAATAGACTACTTCAAGATGTTTTATGCTATTGTAGAGTGTAAAACTAGAATGAAGTTGAAGTGTCTTCATTTAAAAATTGAAAAGAGTACAAAACAAGGGAATTTGATGCCTATTACAGGATTAAGGGAATTCGTCCTGAGAAGATGGTCCCACACACCCCACTACACAATAATGTTGAATAAAGGATGAACAAAACCATCATGGAGAAGGTCAGAAGCATGATGATTTTGGCTAAGATCCCTACGCCATTCTTGGGAGAAGTTGTTTAGGTTTCATGGTACCTCATCAAAAGGTCACCATTGGCCCCACTAATTTTTTAGACCACACATAAGAGATGGTATGGTAAACATCACTCTTACTCTCATTTACAAGTATTTAGATGTTTGGAATTTTTACATGTATCGAAGGAGCTCAGGAAGAATCTAGATGTGAGATCTACTACATGAATCATTATTGACTATGGAGATGAGGAGTTAAAATAAATTATTTGGAACCTGAAGGAGAAGAAGGTGATCAGAAGTAGAGGTTTCATGTTCCATGATAAACAGATGATCGAGGACATTCAAAATCATAGAATTTCTTGACAGGAAAGTGTCAAGGACTCAATTCATGATCCAACACCCATACCAGCACCACATTTCAATGAAGAGAAGGAGGTTCAAGAAGTCTCATCGGTAGAAGATGAAGAGGTAGTGGAAGAGGATATTGAGTAAGGGGGGACTCAATCCTCTTTATAAGATGTTGCAAAACCAGCACAATAGCAAGGTGAAGTTGGGCCTATCGAACATAAAATTTCATCGGTTCGAAGATATTCATGAGGATGGATTCATTCAAAAATTATTCAGATTCAGATTACCTATTTCAGAATAATGAGGTGGTGCCAAAAGGATACCAAGAAGCAGTGTCTCATCCTAAAAAACTCAAGTGGCTGCATGCAATGGAGGATGAGATGGAGTCATTGATGAAGAACCAAATGTACGATTTGGTGGAATTACACAATGGTAAGAAGGGATTAATGAACAAATTAGTGTTCATGCTAACAAAATATGGTAGAAAAAGGGAGGTCATGCACAATTCTCGGTTAGTTTTCAATATATTTCTTCAGAATAAAGGAGTTGACTTTGATGAGATCTTTTCAATTGTCATGAAGATGGCTTCAATCTGAGTTATTTTTGGATTTTTATGTAGCTTGGACTTGGAGCTTGAATCTATGGATGTGAATAGAACTTTTATTCATGGTGATGTATCTCAGGAGATCTATATAATGAAGCTTGACGGTTTCAAGGTTTTTGGAGCAGAAATCTCATATGAAAATTTAAGATGAGCTTGTACGAACTGAAATAAGATCCTAAACAGGGGTACAAGAAGTTTTACTTTTTCATACTGAGTCATTGTTACAAGAGGACACAGTCTAACCAGTGTATTTACATATATAGATTTCAATATGGTAACTTTTTTTCTCTTATACTTTATGTTGATTACATGATGATCATTTGGAAGGATAAAAAAAATATTAGAATGTTGAAGAAGGAGTTATCCAAGTCTTTTGATATGAAGTACTTGGGAGATGCTCAATAGATTTTGAGGATGCAAATAATTTGTGACATAAAGAGGATGTTGTTATGGATATCTTAGTAGAAGTATGTTTGACGTGTTATAAAACATTTCAACATGGACAAATCCAAACCTATGAGCATTCCTCTTCCAAGGAATTTGAATTTGATTACGAGTTCATGCCCATCGTCCAAGGAAGAAATCGAGGCGATGGATATGATACCGTAATCCTCAGTGGCTGGAAGCTTTATGTACTCTATGGTGAGTATGAGACCTGGATTTTCTCATAAAGTGGAAATCATTGGCTGGTTTCCCTGCAATCCAATGAAGCAACACTGGGATGTAGAAAAATGGATTTTGAGTTATCTTAAAGGAACTTTAAAACTATGTTGGTGATACGGGGGAGAAGAACCTCTCTTGGAGGGATATACATATTCAGATATTGTTGGAGATACTGATAGAGGTAATTCTACATTAGGATACATCTATAGTTTTTTAGGAGTTGTATCATGGAAGTCATGGTTGCAGAAGTGTGTTGCTTTATCCACGATAGAACAATAGTACATTGCTGCTTCGGAAGTTGGAAAAGAGATGTTATGGATAAATAGTATTCTGCAAGAGCATAGATTTATCCGAAAGGATTACATGGTTCATTGAGATAACAAAAGTTCTTTAGAATTGAGAAAAAACTCCAGGTACCATTCTCAGACAAAGAACATCGACATTCACCATAATTGGATACGTGAAGTGATGGATCGACAACTGCTAGAACATGTGAAGATCTGAAGAAAGAATAACCTGATAGATATTTTGACAAAGGTTTTTTCTCTAGAGAAGCTAGACCTTTGTAGATTCTCTAGAAAACTGTAGCTAGAGTGGGAGAATTGATGGATATTTTTTTCCAGTTGCTAGCCACCATTGTCGTCAAAGGTGGATGGTGCACCAACCCAACCTAATAGCATAATAGGTGGAATCCATGGGAAAATTCCATGGTAGGTGGAAGCCATGGGATAATTCTATTGGTAGGTGGGGGATTGGTGGGAGTTCTATCAAACTTGACACCTCCCACCATGCCTATTTAAGGAGGGCCAGAGGAGCTTCCTTCATTGTCAGTTGATCCAAGAGGGCTCTTCCATCAAAGATAGCCTTGAGAGCTCCATGTATGAGTATGAAAGGGAGGTGTGGGAGGGGTCTATTTAAACCATTTTTTTGTGCAATAAAAGGCATATTTTCTCCCTTAATTCATCTCTCTTAGTGGTCAGAGAACCTCAACATGCTATCGGTCTTTCTTTGTCAGGGGGTGTGTTGTTGTCGTCAGTTACAACCAAGTCGTACCATCATGTTCCACCATCACCTATGACAGTCGATCCCTCCCACCATCGCATGATACCACATGGGATGACTCATCTATATTTGATAAAATTAGCCACTAATAATTCCTACTAACATTGCATGCCTCTGTTACGACCTGTCTTTGTTCCCTGCTACTGTTGGAGTTGGTACCGATAACCACAAATGTCCCCTTCTACCACTAGTTGTGACCATTAACTCATAATACCAGGTATATATCTACTACAACATGTCACATTTATACCACCACCATCACCCATACTACCACATTAAAGGTACAAGGAATGCTTGAATCATCACTATAGCTAGGGATCCTCTAAAAATCCATAATCATCATCGATGGTGCTTAATCAGACCACTTTGAAGACCTGATAATGATGATAATGGAAACTACCAATAAAACCACAATGGAGAAATGAGTTAAAAAAAACATATTTAACCCCATGTTTATATCCCATAGACGAAATGAATTAAAGAACACAGGGGAGATTAAAATAAAAACTACAAATCCCAATGTGTGGTTAGAATAAGGATTCCAAAAACTAAAACATTAGAAGAATTCATACAAAAAAGGAGAATAAAACATGAGATGATAATTATTACATATGATGTAATAGTTATTTTTAATATGCATATGATTTATATTAAATTGGTGTAACCTTAAAAAGAAATCCCGACAAATACTACATGTGAGATTCCTTCCAAAGAGACACCGGTCAAGACCTTGATCATCCAACTGGGTAGGTCATGATAATATTGGGCGACTCGGGGTTATCTTATGTATGGAAAAAAAGTAATTAGTCACTCTTGAATATTTTATGGGTGGGTTATACTAAATTTGTGTGTCATTGTTAGATATGATATATATATATATATGTAATATGATGTTATAAATAATGTGAATATTTAATTACATGAATTTTATGCATGTAATGCACGTATTAAATATATGTGATAATATATATATGATATTTGTTTATTTCTCCCAAATGTTTTAATCATTAGTTATAATCCATTATGAACTGATTAATTGGATTGACTGATCATTGAATAAGATTCAATTAATTATGGGAATAAATGTATATGGATACATTAATATGGACTAAACATTTTCATTTAATGAAATATTTCATGTATTGTTATATAAAGGGATTTGATCCATCCTATAAAAATATACAATTTCATGTAAACCTCTCATTTCTCTCTTCTTCACACAATATTGTTCATCACCTCAGATGAAGGTGCTAAAACCCCTTCATCATTTGGGTATTCTCGTGATATGATTATGAATCCATAGGTCAATGTACCCCCTCTAAGGCAGGGTTCTTTTATTTACTACTATGTGATCTTTATCAAGAATTCTCCTTCACCGAGAATGAAGAAAACTATAGTCATTGATGATTTCTCTGTACACTTTTTATACAGTTTATTTATGAGTTAATTCTCAAAGATAGATCTTCATGTGTTTGGGTTGCCTTCTGCTAAACATGGTCATGTGATGATCCTAAAAACCCCAAATACTAGTATTAGAGGTGCATTCTTCTTTAACAAGTCACTATGTTTATTAATTTAAGAAAAATAAGTTTTAATAGTAAATCAATATTTTTTCTCAATCCTGGAAATTAAATTGAAATGTTCATATATATTACTCTTGTTTATATAAAAACAAATGAAATATATATTTTAATCAAGAGGATTCAATTTTGAATTGAAATACGTTATTTTTAAATAATTTATAAATAATGTAGAAGGTATCAAAAAATATTTATATATAAATTTATAAAAGTGTTTTATACATTAATTAAATATGAAATGTTTATAGTCAACTGTAAAATATTTTTTTTATAAAATGGCCTTTTAAAAAAGTAAATGGCATGATTTATGATATAGATGTAAATGTATTATTTAGAAATCATAAAATACAATTCATAAAGAATTTATAAATTCCAACATATATGATATTTTGATTATATAAAAACGTTTATATAATCCATATTGAATTATAAAATGTTAATAATTCATGAACTATAATATAAATTCTATTTAATATAAAATGTAAATGGATTATATTGATAAGAATATAAAATGTTTATATTATTGAAAATTTATGAAATGTTTATAATTACCATCTATTTATGAATAGTTCATAAATGTCTTATATTTTGGAAAATAAATAAATTTTTCATTTATTAAATTTCATTAATATTCATGTTTCGTTCATAATTACGTAATTTGAAAATTTTCAAATTAAAGGGGATTTATTTGGATATTATCTTTTTCCCCATCAAAAGATGTTTAGATAATTAATTTGATCAAGGTTTAAATAATAATTATGTATATGATATTAAGATTATATAAAACGTTTACATAATAGAAATTGAATTAAAAATAGTTTATAATTCATAAAATATCATATATTTAAAAAGGGAGTTCCTTATTATGAAAAATATGAAATAATCCATATTGGAAAGAATATAATGATTTTATATTCAAAATTATGGAATTTCCATAATGTTAAAGGTGAAATTATAAAAGATTTTATAATTATATTTTATTTATGAAATTGTTCATAAATGTTTATCTCATGATTAAATATTTGAATTGTTTATTTATTTAAATATTATTCCCTATTTTATTCATAGTTAAAAATAATTTATATTATGAATAACTTTATGACAAAATTTATATGATGAATTGATTCTATGATAGATCCTTTCATATAATTCTAGGTTTGATATAATAAAATTTAGTTTCAATCTACCTTGAACTCATTTTGTAATTTTTGTTATGATATTGAGAGTTTTTGTTGGGAATAGTTTGTGCATATTATGTGTTAGAGTTTTCATGAATATGATTCTCTCTAGAGTAATGTATCCCTATGTAGAGGGGCTTAGGGTCAGACCACATACATTCCTAGAGGTTCACCTTTTTAGTAAAGTGAATGAGTCTGGCTATCTGTCACTTCAGGATTACTCATGTGGAGTTTTCCAATCTCATATAACATCACAACTTTAAATGAAGTGTTCATGTACCTTATTCATATAAAGAATATGTATACGTATGAATATACTTAACTTATATTTTTGTTTGATTAACACAAACTTGTGGGTTTTGTAAAGAGTTACACATTAATGTGGTGCGAACAAATTAATTTGGTTATTGGAGTGGAGATTCCAAAACTAAATCACTAAAATCATGCATACAATAAAAGGGAATAAGACATGAGAACATAAGGATTACATATGATGTAGAAGTTATGAATTTAAAATTTATATGATGTATAATAAATTGGTGACCCCTTAAAATAAAAAACCCCACAAATACTAAGTGTTATATTCCTTACAAAGAAACACCTGTCACGAACTCAATCATCCTACTGGGTAGGTCATTTTTAAGTTGAGTGCCTTTGGGTTATATTGTGTAAGGGAAGAAAGTAATGCATGAATCTAGATTATTCTATCAGTGGGTCATTCTAAAGGTGGGTGCCCTTAGATCGTCCTTTTTTAGCATGTTTTAAACATTTTATTTGGGTTACACTAGTTGGGAGACCCTAATAGGATTAGGTTACCAGAGTAATAGAGTTAACTGAATCCATGGATATATTTGGATAAGGGCTATCCTCTAAACTATCTAAGATTCAAAACTATTGTGATTGGGATGATGAACAACCTAAATATATATGTATTGGGATAAATGATAAATCAACCTTTAGTTTACTGAAATATGGATCTTGGATCACTAAATGGACATAATGTATGGAGTCATCAATTTTAGTGTGAAAAATGTCATTAAAACCCCTTAATGAAAATATATAAGACATGATTTACATTTGATTAAAAGCTCTATTATAGATAAATTCATCATCAACATCAAGAAAAACATCATATTAATCCTTAAAATAATGAGATTAAATTATGAAACTCTTAAGACTGGTAGATTAAGAAAATTTATTCAGAAAGATATATATTCTATGTGTCCGAACAATTCATTCTTGAGTAACCAAGTGTTGAAGTTGTTCAATAATTGAATTTAGTTTCTTATGGAATCATTAAATAACTCATTTATGGTTTCAATGGAATTTAAGGAATAATTTACATATAGAATTATAGTCTCCTACACTCAATATGATTTGGTATCCCCATTATTTTCAATAAGATAGATAATTTTTGGAATGGATGAAGAATTCTTTATCTAATTTTTTTTATCAAATTAATAGTATTTTCGTTTATGGAAATGTTCTGAAAATGTGATTGAATTCAAGAAAAATTTACCTAATATTCTCTAAGTGTTGCGAATAGCTGGACTGGGTATATAATGTCTGGATTCTAGTAATATATAGATAGTATAATTGGATAATGTTCAAACCAGAAGAAGAAATGTTAGTTGAAAAGTACAACAATGTTTCTTCAAGTAGAAAATCTAGTTAATTGAGACCTTGGGATTTCATGAAGGAATATTTATAAATCAACATGATTGGATTATCCAAAATATACCTAATGAAGTATGAGAACCCCATGTAATGTTTATGATAGGTATGAATGTTATATAAATCAATTCATTGATTTTTAATGGTTTTTGATATGGAGTATATGTTTTATATGTGTTGTAAATATATAGGGATTTAAAATCAAAGGAATAATTGATTGATCTTATAGATTTCATTCCAATAATCAATTAAATAGTTAATACATCAAGAATTTGAATGTAAAGGAATGTATCAAACTTGGAAGAATCTAAATAATATATGTTTATCTTCATCTCACTTAACTTATAGGATAATATAGGATGTTTAATAAAAAATAGTTGTTATGAGATGATTAAATGTATGCACATGGTTTCTGATTCAAAAAATTATAAAAGAAATTATTTGAGAAGAATATTTTGATAAAAGTGTTTATCAAAGATAAAATTTTTGTCCAAATTTTTGTTAAAATATTTGGCAATGTGTTCCGTCAACTAATTGGAAGGATATTTTAATAAAGTCATCTTTTTGGAATTTTTTTTTATAAAGATGTAAAATAGCATATATGATATGGAAGTAAAAATTTATTTGTTTAATATACCAACTAAAATAAATAAATATTATTTCAAAAAACACAAAGTAGTATGTGTTGTATTAGAAAGATATTATCAAATGATTATAGCATCTAAGAAGCTTGTGGGAATATGTCTGAACTTAGAGAACATAGAGAACTTAAAAAATAAAAAATAAAAGATCACACCGCATTTTGTTTATGTGATTATTAACATTATTTTATAAAGATTTAGGATATTTAACAATACCGAAAAATTTAAACTGTTACATTTAGTTACTATGAGAAATTGAATATTACTTTTAACTAAAATATTATAACATTCTAAGATTATTGTGACTCATCACTAAATGTACTAAATAGTTAAGGATATAGAAAATAATAAAATCTAAAAAGTTACATTTATTTACCCTAACAAGTGAACATCAATATTACATAAAGGATTATAACTGAAAATAATCAATGTATTACACATTATATCCCAAAAGTGTTTAGCGTATAAATTTAAACAAAAATATAAATAGTTATATCAGTTACCATAAAAAAAATTGATTTCACTTTATCCTAAATGAGTTTAAGATTTTCTGGTAATGTGATAAAGTAAAAAATTACATTATTTATAAAATATTTCAAGGAAAAAGTTTGAAGGAAAGGGTTCCTAAGATTACAATGGTGTACTTAGATATAGTTCTATATAGAAAATGAAAAATGACAATATAACATTTTATGTTATGAAGTTAGGATGTTTCAATTAATGTTAAAGGAGTTGAAATTAAGGAATATAATTACTTTATCTCACCATTATTCAAACTAGCTTGCTTCATAAATGTCTCTCACTCAGAGGTTAGTGAGATTACATTATCATATGGTCACATAAGGATGAGACCTGGATTAAATTTAGATGTAATATTTAAAATTCATTACTGTAGAAACTGCATAAGGGTCATGTTATATCTCTATGTGTTCAAAAAATAAGATATTGGTTGTATGGTTGTAAATATATCATGTTATTATAATAAATGAAGTATCCATTTATCATTCATTCATGAGTGATTCAATTCATTTTACGTGAATTATGAATTGATAGATATCCCCTAAAAGTACAAACATTGAGTTGTCCCTAACTGATGGTTATCATGGAGTTTAATGTGTTGTGATGAAATGTAAAGTTTACCATGAATAGATTCTTATTTTTGTTAGAAATGGTTGTATATGAGATATTGAAGGATATATCCTTGATTTAATAAGTAGATACATATTACTTGGACTGATCCCCAAAATTATATCTCATGTTATATCATATGGTCATAGATATACTTAGGGGTGTATACTTATTTGCAATCCTTCTCACCTGAGGTTGGTGAGATACTTATCATGAGAACATTAATACTTTGATTCCCTACTTAACAAAGTCACCATATGAAATTAGCTAATAAATGAGTGGTTGGGTATGTTGTTGATGAGGTTTTCAGTTGGAGTGAAACCAATAATGTATTTATCCACTTATAGGATAAGGAAGGGAATATATCCCTTGATTTAATTAATATGATAAAATTTTTGTCCATGCTTAGTTGTTTCACATATGATGTGATCATCTACATTTTATAAGTGACATGTGATATACTTATCATATAGATGAATAGAATGTGATATACTCATCCACTTGGTTATTCTTTTTCTATGAATCCTGAAAATGATGAGAGGTTTTTACCTGATTGGCATGTTCCATGTCTAGTCGTCGCTCGATGTCATTGAAAAAGTTATTATATAAGATACATATGGTGTATATGATTCATCTTGTGGTGTAATCTTCATATAGTGATATGATTATGTTTGATGGAGATCACACCCATCCCCTTAGTGGCTTGAGTAGCACTGATGATTTTCTAGAGGTCACTCTTTTATTACCTCCCTAAAATAGAGATTTCACAACTGTTTTCAATGTTTCTAAGGCCAACTTGGTCACACAAGGATAAAGTTAAATTTTGGAAAAAGTATATTTTTCAAAATAAAGGGACTTTGATGAAAAAACGTATCCAAAAGTGTTTGAATGGGATCACAATGATTTGTGATGTGATGCATAAATTACTTATGATATTTTAGTTCAAGTGGTACATTATTAGATATAAACTAAAAAACTATATAATATATGATATTCTATATATATAAATTGTATATTAAATTACATGCATTTGATTCATGTAATGACTATATTAAATATAAGCGATAATTATATATATATGTGTGTGATATATATTGATTTATCCAAAATGGTTAATTAACAATTACAATCCATTATAAATATATTAATTAGATTGACTACTCATTGAAAATATTAAATGAATTATATGAAGAATTTTATATGGATACAATAATATTGCTAACATTTTTTCATTTAATGAAAGGATTCATGGATGGATATATAAAGGGATGTGATCCCTCCTTTAAATATAATCAATTATGATTAAGCCTCTAATTTTTCTATTCTTACTACACTACTTTTCATCATCTAATACGAAGGAGTCATAACCACTTCAGCATTCGAGTATCCTCATGATACGATCACTGATCCATTTGTCAGTGTACCCCCATTGAGATAGGGTGATTTTTTTACCTCTATGTGATCTTAATCAAGCATTATCCATCACCGAGAAAGAAGAAAACTGATTCCATTAACGATTTCTAGGTACATTTTTTATACAATTTTATTACATGATTATTCTCAAAGATAGATATTTCTATGTTTAGGTTTTCTTCTACTACACATGGTCATGTTATGGTAATACAAAACCCAAAAAAACCAACATGAAAAAAGATGTGAATGAAAATCATCATGAATCTTATGTTGATATCCTATTGCTGACATGAATCCATGAACAAGGAGGAGATAAAATGAGAAACTTCCAACCACTCTATGTTGTAATGATCTTGTTGTAAATACGTGCATCATTAAGAAAACACAAGGGTTAACTCCACCCTTTTGAGGCATACTAAGGCCATCTGTGGAAGAATAATTAGAAACATTCCACCCATTCCTTGTAGTCGACTATGGAAGGCCATGATCAAAGAACCCACTGAAATATGTTTTTATGCCATGTTGAAGCCCCAACAGAGGAAAAGGTTTTGTTGGGGAACCTCATCACTTTCACATGTGATCTAGGGTTTACGAATTGTTAATGCTTTGGTCAGGACACCTCATTCCATTCACATGTGATCTGAGGATAGTGATGATTCAAATGCCACAAGGCAAAATGAATTGATCTAAAATGGAGGATGAAGTCGAATTACATCTTGATATGGACATGGGTGAAGATAAGGAAAATGGTAAAGTCAAATCAATGTTATCTATACTATGGATAATTAAAGGAGAATTTAATGGTGATATTTTCATTCAATTAAAAGAGGAAAAATTTACCAAAATAAAAGGGAAATAATGTTTTGGAATTTGAAGAGTATATTTTGAGATTAAAAGACTAGATCATTGAGGTTTTGATGTTTATAAATACAGTAGTTCCATGGAGCTAAAGGTGGATCAAAAACATCACTGAGAAATTAAGATGAATCTATTTTTTTATTTTATGCTTTAGTTTTTAGTTTTAAATATTTTTCATGAAAAATCATGTGCATATTCAAATAAAGTGTTCCTCTATTATCTCTCCCTCTCTCTCTTCTATTATCCATTGTGAACTCTTTTAGTCAATATTATTATTAAGTGTCCAGAGGAATATCCTAGGGGAGTAATCCAGTGTTGAACTCAAGTCTATGATTTATATTCTCTTTATGATAATCCAAGGATATTTTTTGGTGGGTGTAATCCTCACTGTGGTCATCTAATGTTTATCTCCGTATTATGCACCCATTCTCCATCGATTGAGGAGGTGGAAGTATAATGTGCATGGTGATTATTGTGTGTACTATAAATTCAAAACTACGATAGAAGTTGTTCACACATATGAAATTTTGTGTTAATTAGTTATATATAAATCAATATGATAAAGGTTCTAAATTTATGAATCTCTTGGGATAATTTCCTTTATACTCTAACATCATTCATTCTATTTTCCATTGATTTTTCATGTTATTTTAAGTTTTTCAATATATTATCCTTCCCCATATTTTAACATTTATTTCGTTAAATAATAAAAACATAAAAAATACAATAAGTGAACTAGGAATCAGTGAGTGATCAACCATGAAGCTCCTAAAGTGGGAAAACCCTAGTCAGCCACTATGCTACACATGGAAAATAATTTTATCTTTTCCGACACCCTATGAAAAGTGTGTCATGTAATAATAAAACATGTATATTAATGTATCTATTTTAATATATGTATATATATATATATATATTAAAACAAGTATATATAGTGAAAAATATACATACATATATATATATAAATATATCAATATATAAAAAGTAATATAATTTAGTCTAGTGTTAACTAAGATTTTTAGTGTTTCTATAAAAGTATTTATCTTTATAAATTGAAACAAATATATATTAAAATAAATATAAAATCATATATGTGGACACACACACACAAATAAAAATACACAACAAAACACATTCACACACATACACACAAATATACACAAACAAAAATATTAATGTTTTTTCAATAAAAAAGATAGGGATGTTATAATGGGATTCTCTTTAAAGTAGTTGGTACCATGATAGAATCAAGGTGTGTGTGGATATGAATGGGTTGGGAGGCATGCTGTTTGTTTGGGGGGATCAAGCACTAATAAAAGGGTGAATGGGTGGAAAAACCATGTAAATAGAAGTCTAGGCTTGGGGATTGACCATTGATAAAATTGGGGATTGAGCCTAGATAAAGGGGTGGTTTATGCAGTGAAATAAGAAATTTTTTATTCTATTTAGTTTTTTCAGTGCTAAAAAATGGCTGATAAATGAACCATTTATCAACACTAAAAAAGAAATTATAAAAGTATTTCTTTATCAATTCTAGAAAAATAAATGATAAAAGGGTGCCTTTATCAAATCTTTTTTTATCACTGATAAGGGGTGCCTTTGTCAGCACTGTTTTAGAAATACTAAATGTGACCCCCTTTTATCAGTGCTTTGAACATAAATTCTTTTTTAGCCTTGATAAATTTAATTTCTAATGATGATAAATTCTAATTCTAAAGTTTTTCACTTTCCTCATATTGAGACCATGTGGTTATTTCATATATTTAATAGTAAAGGAAGATTTATTTGTGTTGTATTTTGTTGTCAATATATAAATCTATTTACAATGTGGAGTATTATTTCTAAAGTTTCCAAAAAAATTGTACCATATTGATAAATCTAGGATGAATGGGACTAAGGTGGTCTGAGGAAGTTGATCAAACTATGAATATCATATGGAGGACAAAACCAAATGTTTGTTCCAAGGAAATCATAGATTTCATTGGATTGATTTCTTCTAGAAAAACTAAATCAGTTTATGGCCTTTAGATATATTCCAATTGAAAAAGATTAGTTATGGGTTCCTCAGAAAGAGGAAAGTTTGTATGTTCACTAAACATATGAGTTTTTCTGAAAAAGTTCACCAGATGAAGAATGAGAACAGAGAGATCAGACATAGGTTTTAGAGTGAGTTCATCAGGCATACAAAAGGTTGTGATTCAGTTTTATGAACATTGGAAATTCCCTCAGGTATAGGTTTCCAAGAAAAATATTCAAAAAGTAATTTATAATCTATGACTATCACGAATATTAAAAATTAGTCATATGTTAAAATAAAATAGATAGATCATTAAAATATGGTGAAGTTCCTACAGTGGGGTATCAAATAGAACATTACCAGATCGAGTAAGTCCTACAGAGGATTTTTGGATAAAGGATTAAGTGTATTTATTGAGTGTTTGTAAATAAATTATTAGCGATGATGCTGAGATGGACACGTAGTGACTCAATGACCATGAAATGAAGATCACAATTCTTTCAATGAATCAAGGAGGGTTAAATAATTATTAAAGCCTATATTTGAGGAACATCTTGATGAAGTTAGTTAACCCCAATACTTTTGGAAGTCTGAATGAATTCAAATGAATATTTTTTCGAAGTAATATTCAATGTTTGAGTATGAATTTTGAGTTTCAATTTCATGTTCCACCATTAATTCTTATACACATGCTTCCTATATAAAGGGGAGTATGTGCACTGTGAAGAAGTTTCTTAAGTTGTTTCATCCATGTAAATTTTTGAAGATGTGAGGTGTAAAAAGAAGGCCTTGAGAGGCATATTTTTTTAAATCATCAGATATTGTAGAAATAGATGAAGTGGTATCAGAAATATGATACCATAAAAATTGTTACTATACTGAGGATACCAGATGAAGAACCTATCAGGTGAAGTGGTATTCGATTAAGGATACCAAATGAACTGGTACTATTTTGAGGCTAAGTGATAAAAAAAGATATATAATTAATAGGTTAACATATAGAGGGTACGAAATTGATGTTACCGTATAGAGAAGATATTATAAAGATAGGTTCATGAAAATAAGTTCAATCAGCTAGTTCACAGTAACTGTTGTGAATGTAATTAACGTCGAACAAGAAGAACTTGCTGTTGGATTTGGTGTTATAGAAATAATTGTTTGTTATTTATATTAATTTTATAATCAAATAAGTGAATATTAATTTAAATATCTTCTTTAATATAATTAGTTGTTCTTCATGAGTTTAATGTAATACTATTTTAGAGTATCTGTCACATTTAAAGGGAATAAAAGTTCTATGCTATGATGTGAACCTTTAAATTCAATGATGATATTTTTAAATCCCTATTATATGGTTGGATTGCGGTCAATGATAGGGAACATAGTATATTGAAGATCATGTCTGAGTACTCTTTATAATACAAGGCTTTATCTCATGAAGTTCATACATATTAGTTCTATGATTTGAGATTACGAGAATATATCTTCCAATAGGAATCCACATGTTTATGTGTCCTTGTATATTCCTGTCTGCAAGCATGTCTAATGGTCCTTAATCATTAGGATTAATATTATTGAATGTTTTGATCCCACAATGCACTTTAGAGAGATATTTCCTGAGAAGGGGGTGAATTAGGGTATAAAAATCATTCTCATTTCCCCAAATATATGTGAAACTCTCATGGTCCAAACCAATATTGACCTCAATTATTATAAGGGTCACACTTCTATTCCCCTATTAAGTGATGATATGATGAACTCAAGCACTTATAAAATCCTTATTTAGATAGTATTAATTATTTCTCAATCATTATTCACTAATTTTGATTCTCTAGAATATAAGAAAAGAAATAACATGAGTTAGATGAATTTTACATTGTTTACCCACAATGGGCTATGTCTAAGGATCATACAATGACATTGTGTTGAAGTGATGAAATCCAGAAATCTGTACTACTCTTGTGGATATATGTTTTGACTACGTTCACTCCACATAAGGCTCATTGCATTTACAAGATTTAGTATTTAGTTCACTACAATCAATGGGTCACTCCCTTTGTCCTATCCATTTTCTCACCAATTTAGGTGATAATTATTTTTGGATCATAAGAAAATACATGACTTCAATGTAATATAGTTGATGCACTGATTAGTTCACAATGAACTTCACTCTGCTCTATCACAAACTGGTTGTAAACAATACCATTGAAATAACTTCCACTTCCTCGTTGAACTTTTATTCATGGAATATCTATTTTGTCAAGGTTTGCAACAAGTTCCAATCACTTTGTGTATCGTGAAACTTAATTCTTTCAGAAAAAATTTTCACCACTTTTGAAAAACATTATTCTTGTTCATAAAAATTTGTACTTTCACAAAAATAAAATTCCTTCATGAAACTCAATACCTTTCTTGAATCTTTATAAATATTCATAAAACCCCTTGGTTAGACTGACAAAATTCCATTATTCATTGAAAATATGCTCTTATGAATCCTTGGTGCATGAAATAGAGATATTTGAAATAGATATTATGACATGAGTTTATGGAAACATTTCTAAGATCTTTAAAAATGTAAGAGAATGTTTCTGAAGGTGTTTCTCATGAACACTTGAATATGATTATTTATATTAAAATAGATTTATATCCTGAGGTAATTTCATATATTATAGTATCTTAATAATATAAACACAATAAAATTATACATTTTATTATTGTTTCTATTTTTTAGGGATTATCTTATAAAATACTTTGAATCATATGAAACAAGTCATTCCTCATACTGATAGGTACTAAAGTTTTTCGAGAAAAAGAAATATATTGGTCATATTTTATCTATTATTATTTATATTATTTTATTATAAATTAAGGTTTTTTTATAACTTATAAATATATTTTTTATAAAATCTAATGAATTAGATCACTCTATTGGTCACATAGAGAGGTGTCTTAAAGTTCATAGAAAATATGAAATCATTTTTTTGACTAAACCTACCAGAGACATTGCAGTAATTTCATTTCTTTTCTATTTAATTTTATTACATTACTATAAAAACATAATAATGTTTTTTTAAAAATAATTATACCTAGATAAATGGGGTTGAATATAGGGATCGACCAATTACAGTTACCTATATTAGTGTAATTTGATACAAGTAGTCGATCATAATTAATTAGGTTTATGTCTTGTTTTTAATTATATTTTTTTCATTTTTATGTATTTATTGTAATGAAATAAAATTTAAATGTAATGAAAATTATTTAAATAGAAAATATAATGAATTTTAGGTAATTTTGAGAATCATAGTTAATATTATTGTACTAATTGATTAAAATTCAAGAATCCTGGGATGTGAACCCTTCATAATCATCATCAGTGTCCCAGAATGATGTATTTGAAATCATTTTAGGGAATGAGAATCCATGAAGTGTTTTGGGGATGGTTTCTAGGATTAATCCATCTGTTTTATTTAGTATGGAATTTTCATTATTTGTTGTTATGCCCAGTGGGGGTTTCAATAATTCCTTTGATCGGGAAGCACAAAGATAAATTTTAAAGTAGAAATTAATATTTCCAGAACATAGATCTTATAGGAAAACACATAAATAGTGGTAGTCAACATTGGAATATTATTTAGTTTCTAAATTTTAGAGGATGAAAGGCATTATCCTAAAGTAAATTTCTAGACTTATATATCATCCTTCCAAGTTAATTATAAACTCTATTGATCATTAAAACATTTTCAAAGAACACATATAGTAGCCTAGAACTCTTGATGCTTATTTCTTTTAGTTCTCATCTCAAAGGTCATCCCTTAAAAATAATATTGATAGGGTACTTAAATTAATAATATTTATATATTTATGGATTTTATTAATAAAATAAATCATTTAGAATTATATTGATAGAAATCGTAATATTTTTTCATACGACATGATGTATACCCAGAATGACTAAAAAAATAGTTCTAAAATATACTAAATCCTTTAAAAATATATATTACGGTAAAAAATTACAAGGAAAAGGATTTTATGGATTTTAAATCATAGGAAAAATATATATATTGATTTTTATAATTTTTTAACTGAAAATAAATCAATTTTGGATACAGTTTTTTGAAGATGCCTGTAAACACGTTTTTAGTGTTTCAAAACACTAAAACGTGCATGTACTGGTCAAAAACAAATAAAAAAATCTCATATTGGTGTGAAATCATGGGAAAAGAACTTTTTAATTATTTTTTATGTGTATGAGTAGACACCATATTCATCCAACATGTGGTGTGCTTGGAAGGACTCATTATGTAGTTTTAAAAGATACCAAAGCCTTTTAAAATACATGTCAGAGGGTCAAAACCCAAAAAAAGATGTCAGATGACCATGAAATCATAAAAAATGATGGTATATTTATTTTTGAAATGTGGGAATATTTTCCACATCAATCCAAGTAATGATTTGGTCTTTATACTCGTAAACACATTTTTAGTGTTTTGAAACACTAAAATGTGTGTGTAATAGTTCAGACCATATAAAATGATGTTAGATTGATTTAAATCATGGTAAAATGACAATTTAATTACCTGGGATGTGTAAGAGTAGAAACCATGTCCAACCGACATGTGTTGTGGTTGTAAGGACTCAATAAGAATTTTTAAAAGATATCGAAGCCTTTAGAAACATGTTTTAGTAGTTCAAAACCAACCAAACAATGTCAAATGGCTATGAAATCCTATGAAAATGACAATTTATTTATTTTTGAAATATACGTACCAAATCTATTTCAATTCAAGTTATGGGTTGGATGATATACCAATAAACGTGTTTTTAGTGTATTAAAACACAAAAATGTTGGTTTAATGGTCAAAACCATAGAAAATGACATCACATTAATATTAAATCATAGTAAAACAACCATTTAATTATTTTTTATGTTTAATAGTAGAAGAAACATCCATTTAATGTGTGTGGTATTCATAATGACTTAATAAGTAGTTTTAAAAGACACCAAATCCTTTAGAAACATGTTCCCAGGGGGGGTAAAAACAAAGGAAACAACATCAGATGGCCATAAAATCATACAAAAATTATTTTATATTGATTTTTGAAATGTATAACCAACACCACATTAATTTGAGTTACTATTTTAATAGGATTCCCACAAATGTGTTTTTAGTGTTTTAAAACACTAAAATGTATGTGTAATAGTGAAACCCATTAAAATTCTTCAAATTAACATGAAATCATGGGGAAACCATAATTGAATTATATCTGATGTGTAAGATCACACAACACATCTAGATGAGATGATGTGTACATTTAATGTCTCAACAAGTAGTTTTAAATTATAAAAAATCCATTAAAAATATGTTCTCAGGGGACAAAACCAAGTAAAATGATTCATATGGCTGTGAAATAATAGGACAACAACCATTGATTGATATTTAAAATCTAGGAACTGATTCCATGTCAATTAGAGTTACCTTTTTCCCGAGATGCTTGTAGATGTGTTTTTAGTGTTTTAAACACTATAACGTGTATGTAATGGTCAAAACCATAGATAAGATCCTAGGATTGGTATAAAATCTTGGGAAACCCACCATTTAATTTTTTTTTATGTTTATGAGTAGAAAAATGTTCTTCCAATGTGTGGTGTGCTCAAAAACACTCAATAAGCATTTTCAAAAAGATACTAATGAATTTTAAAACATGTGTTAGTGGGTCAAAATCATTTAAACAATTTCATATTTCTATGAAATCATAGTGAAACAGCCTTAGATTGATTTTAAAATTGTAGGAACTGACATCATGTCCATTCAAGTTATAGTTTGGACGAGAATCCCATAAGTATGTTATTAGTGTAATAAAACATTAAAATTTGTGCGTGATAGTCCAACCCATAGTAAATGACATTGTATTAAGGAGAATTCATTTGAAAATAAGGGTTGAATTATTTTTTACATGTATGAGCAGACAATACATCCATCGAACATGTGGTTTTCTCAAAAAGAATCAATAAGATATTTTAAAAGGTACTAATTTCATTAAAAATATGTTACATTGGTTAAAAGTCATGGGAAAAAATCATAAGACCTTGAAATCATAGAAAAATGAATTTTGATTTATTTTGGAAATATAGGAACCAACACCATGTCAATTTGAGTAACGGTTTGGTCGAGATGCCCATAAACATGTTTTTAGTGTTTTAAAACTCTAAAACATGGGTGTAACAATCATATCCATAGAAAATGACCACATATTGACATAAAATCATGGTAAAACAAATATTGATTTATTTTTGATGTGTATGGATTGAAAAAACATCCATATGATGAGTGGTGTGATCAGAATGAATTAATAAACAAATTTAAAAGATACCAATGCCTTTAAAAACATGTTTCATGGGTCCAAAATGAAGGTAACGACATCCGAAGACCTTGAAATCATCAATAGATCACTTTATATTTTATTTTTAATGTATTAACTTACTCCATATCAAACTATGTTATTTTTTATCCACGATTCCTGTAAATGTGTTTTTAGTGTTTTGAAAACTAAAACATGAGTGTAATGGTAAAAAAACTGTGTAAAATGAGCTCATGATGATGTGAAATCAGTGTAAAACCACAAATTTATTATTTTTGATGTGTATGAGGATACAAAATGTCCATTTGGTGTGCATTGTGCTCAAATAGGCTCAATAAGTTGTTTCAAAAGAAACCAAACCTTTTAAAAACTTGTGGGAGGGTGTCAAAACCAGTGAAACAAAATCAGATTATTGTGAATTCATAGGACAATGAATGTATAATAATTTCTGAAATATAGGAACCAAATCCATGTTAATAAAAGTTACAGTTTTCCTAGGATGCTTGTAAATACATTTTTACTTTTTTAATACACTAAAATGGGTGTGTAATGTTTGAAACCATAGAAACAACCTCAAATTGATGTGAAATCATGAGACAAACACCATTGAATTATTTTTTAAAGATAATAGATTTTTTCATATAAAAGACTTCAAAATTTTATTATTGAGTAATTTTTTGCACATCACAAGTCAGTTTAAAAATAGATTAGATTTTTATATATTTATCCATTTTTAGTTCCAAATGCTGAATGATATCTTAAATGGGCAACTTTATGTTTTAAAATTGTTTTTAATGATATATTTTTTTATATTAATTTTATTATGTTTTATTAATCAAATAACAATTATTATATCAAAAATTCTAAATATATTTTGTGTTTGTTCTCTTCGATATTTCTATTCATAAATTATCTGTTTGTATTATAGGTGACAGATGCCAGCAGTATGAAGGAGGTTTACCGTTCGGATCCAAATCATTATTCATAAGGTAGTCATGATGGTTCTTCATTTCTATGGTATGGTTAAGTATTATCAACTATTCTACTATAATCCATATTTATTATATTTAGTACTAATTTCTATTTTCTATTTGTTTTAATTGATGACATGATGTGGTCATTTTTTCATATGATGGTCATGGATATAGAGGTATATGGATGTGGTGGAGGTCATGGGATGAATGTATTGGCCATGGGATTATGATCATAGCATCTTTATGTTCTCATTATAGGTGTGAAATTCTATAACCTATTGATATGATAAATAATCTAAGGATGTTATAATGTAAATTGTGGAAGCATAATTGATGAAACTATTGTGAAACATATTCATCATGAAAAACTCTATATATTTGATTCGGTATTTAAAAGCTACTTTTCTTGTTTGGTCTAGGGAACCAACATTTACGAAACCCCCACTTTCATTAGAGACAACTTTTTAACGGCCAAATTGTTAGTTCTCACATGATAATATCATGATTATACTAACTTATAGATTTAGTCATTATGCCCATTATTTTTTCCTACATGGTTACTCTATTAACTATGAGTTTAGGTCCTTGAGTGAATCTTCCCATGAGTTTATATCATAGTGTATAACGTTTTTATACTTTGTTATAATCTAGACATATTTGTTAGTTTCAAATGTAAAATTCAATTAAGTAGAAGAAATCACTAAATATCTTTTACTTCTTTAGTTGCATCAGAAGTTGAAACATACTTGATATTTATGGATATGGATATAACTAGTTTGAATGGTATTTTCTTTCTCATTACCTTAAAATATCTATGATATTAGATCATTTTTTGGATAGCCCATATGTCACTATGTTGGGTTTTTTGTATTTTTTTTCTGAGGTTGAGTTTTGATTGGACATTCCAAGGGGTTGTTCCTCGAAACAAGGAAATTCTCAGAGGTTAACTTCTATACATGGTAAAAGTGAATGATTAGAGGGAAACTATGCAACATCCATTCATGAGAAGACTCCTCCATTAATTTTGAACTGTGCATGATTTTTTAGTATGGATATGCATGGTTAAGTCAAGAATTTTTATCTATATGGAGAATATGTGAATGTTTCCTAGTGTGTCTAGAGTATGATTCTTGGATTGATTACATTTGGAAGGTTCTGAGGTCCGCAACAGAAGCCGGTGGGCTAGGGATTTTAAAATTTTCATCGATGGGTCAATGGAACTTGTCGATGCTAACGATTCGAGCCCTAGTGAGGTCCGCGGATCACATGTAAATTATAAAAAACACAAAAATAAATTGAAAACATACCCGTTTCAAATATGAAATGGTAGTCGAGTGCAACTCGTCATCAGTGTTCATTGTTTGAAGAATCCATAGCAGGATCACTCTTGATTTTCCACACGTGATTCTAAAATCCTAGGGAGCACTGATCATCAAATTCCAAGTTCTAATGTGGAGATCTGATGACACTTTTTACGTCCTGATGATCACCACATTGTGATACCAATGATGATTGAGGAAAATATTGATCATAGTTCTTGGATCATCTTATTCTTTCTCTTAGAAGCGGGTGTAGGGATAGGCTCTCATTTTTCATTCAACGAAATGATTGAATAGTTCCTTGGAGAGAGAGCCTCACTTATATTTATAATGGTGTTGCAAAATACATGGTTGGGTTCCCTGACCCCCGTTAATTTCAACATCCATAATAAATAATTCTCCTGAAATAAACTACCTCATTATTATTTATTATTTTATCACAAACCTGTAATATATATAAAATATATTATGTGATAAAAACTAATCCATTTAACTTTACTCTCTATCCCACATAATATTAAATGAACCTTCAATATTAAAATTATATTCATTTGATTAATATTTCTCTTGTATTTAATTAATTTGTAAATAAATTAAATAAATTCAATCCCAATTATTCATTACTTGAATAATAATTAATTTAATTAATTATTAGATATTGATACTTTGGACAACACCCAGACCCCGTGTTGTGGGCCACCATGTCAAATATTCCTATTAAACTGAATAGGTAGGACTCTTGAATATGCTATTGTGTGTGACTCTCTAAGACTTCATCTCAATAGTAGTAAATAAAATCTACAGACCAAGAGCAGAGTATAGCAACCCATCATGGCCCCTAAGGAGATAAGGATTGACATAGAAAATACAACCAACCTACAAAAACTAACTGTGTTGTATGATCTCTTTGTCAATAATATCTCAAAAATTATGACACACACTTTTGTCCATATCCTTTATTTTCTTTATTATTTTATGATCTATTAGGATGGATTTACCTTTCATCAGCATTGGAAAAAGACTTATGAAGGCATCACCATCCTGATCAACCAGGGCTGAGATATATAACTTCCTTAACTTGGAAGTGACAAATCCATTATTAACCATTCAACCAATGTAATACCACCAACGACGCACCTGACACAATATACCTCCACACAATTTAAATACCCTATTTTTTTCCTTTCATTAAAGTACACAATCAAATGGTACACACTAGTAATGATCTCAAGTCAGGAGACCAATACAAATATCCATATATAGAAACAACCAATGACACTCAAAACTGGGGGTGTTCCTATTGGCGGGTCTCTCCTCATGATATCACTACTAGAGATCTCAATGTTTTTACTTCATGAGAAGAATTCATAATGATTTTGAGCCCCAAACACAAGATAGTCAAACATCTACTGTGAACAATTAGTAAGATGTATCTAGACCATAAGACATATATTTAATATTAATGTCATGGTATCTCGAGGTTCTCATTATAGCCTGGGATCTGATATAACCACTCTACATGTCAATTAATCTATGGAAATTACCATTTAATATTGGATGTAGAAAAGTCTACAATATAATAGTAAGACTACATCATGTATATGTAACTTTATACACGATATGGTAACCAAAAGTACTACATAGTTGGGTCTAGAGAACCCACTATTTCAACAATCCCGCTTTCACTGGACCCAAATTTCTAACCATACTTATTAGCTACTCAAATGATGAAGATTATGTTTTTTCTGAGTTATGTATTTAGTTGGTGGGTCTTCAACGTTTCCTCCACATGGCTATTCTACTATATACGACCTTATCTCCTTGAGTAAAACTCCCCAAGTGATGGTATCCCTAAGTATATCCCTTTTTGTCCACTGTCATAACTTGAAATCTTGTCAAGAAAGAATAACATAATTTAATTATGATAATAAATTACTTACCGGTGCAATTTCTATGAACTAGAACAAATTTTTCATTTAAACTCTTCTTAGCTGCTTTAGAATCTGCAACGTACTCGGTATTTGTAGGTTTGGATACCATTGGCTTTTATGAGCTTGACTCGCTCATCACCATTGCCTAACTACGATACTAGATCAAATTGATCTAATGATTACTAGTTTTTTCCCACAAAGACTAGTAAAACTTCTTTCCCATATACCAAGTGCATATCATTTTTACTTACCGAAGTACAAGATAATAGTTCTGACTGCTAAACATTAGTGATACTAGATATAATTGATACCTGCCAACTACAATGTATATCCTAGAAATATCAATTATAGTACATAACATGACAAAAATGATTGATCCATCGTTGTATGGTACTCAACTAACAATATTAATCACATCCCATGTTTCAAAACATGTTAACATAGAGATATTAAGCCATGTGAAACTAAAAACATTTTTGTACATGAATTATTCCAACTTGTATTTTTCAATACAATTTTATTTTATGTATGATTGACTAGGTCCATGAATCTTTTAGATCTTCCTTGATAGTTATAGTTCCCTAGAACATAGGTTACTACATTAAGTTAATCACTGGAGAATTACTTATATTCTGGTCATAACTAACTATAAGACCAAAATCTGTTTTCTAAATGTTATACATATTTATCAAGGAAAACATTGGCACTCCCACTAACCATTGGTAGATACAAGGAAAAGAATCATTTGAAATGAATTCTATAAGATCTTGCTTCTTACTTTAATTGTGAACTTGATTTCAGTATCTTGCAACCTACATTGGAATTAGATGATGTCATCATCCCTTTCTGGTTGCGTCATACAGACACCTTCCACAAAAGATGATCTTGATATCCAGTGGCCAATTTAATGATCTTAGAAGTTAGCTATAATAATTAAAATTCTAATGGATTTAGGTATACCAACATGGTATTACCTATCTAACCTTATTGGTACCACTCTTGTACCATCCATGTATCAACTCACTTTAATACCCACCACATTATTCAACTTATAATCCCCTTTTCACATTGATACATGTAATCCATTATTGAATTTTTAATGGTCCTTTCAATCTTAGCTGATTTCCATATATAGTACTTACTTGTAAGATTTATTATTATTAATAAATAATTTATCACCATCCATAATGAATATAAAACCATCACCATGGATTCATTCTTCTTATGCAATATGTGTTATTTGAACATTCCTCTTTCACATGAACTTGTGAAACTTGTTCCTATGTCAACCATTTGTGCATCTCGAGCATTGACTAAGTCCGAGTCAATTTAGCTCAGAATATCTCTAATAGGGATGTGTACCCTTATATATAAATTTAGTCTAATAATTGAATACATCTTTTTTATCTTATGGATTTATGTTATATCCTAATAAACCATTAGGATAATTACCTTACATGGACAACTTGTTTAACTTGACGACTGTTTTTTTAAATCCTAACAAACTCTTTGAATCTGTAACACATGTCCTATGGAATAATGGATTTTCATCATTCTATTACTCATATGATATCAATTTTTCATTTAATTTATCATATTGGTTATGGGTTTTTACTGCAATTTTCAAAGCACATCTTGAAATATGATGGAAGTTACTATAGGTTGTAACATTGATACTACTTACTTCATAACATTGAGGTATAAATTGTGTGTTTTGGAATTTCACCACACTACATTTTTTAGATCTATGAAAACATGTAAAACATTATCATCTATCCCAATTATGAACATCAATACCATGATGTAGATAAGGTAATGTGCCTTTATGAATTACTCCATGATACATTATCATGATCGATGATTGCAGAGTCAAGATATTCTATGGCTTGTCGGATCAAATAAAATCATATATTCTGACCATGAACTTACTTCACTTTACCATTCCTTAATTTCTTAATGTAATCTTATGAAGTATCTTTAACTATAGATTTCCTTTGGTATAGTTCAATCTCCTTTGTTGAACTAACCCTGGAAGCTTTGTGGAAAACCTGCATTTATAATGGTTTATTTGTCTAAACTAAATATTTGAATAATACCAATGGTGGTTTGTTATGTCGAGCCTAAATACCATAATAGGTAAATTATTTACATCCAATTTTAGTTTTACTTGACAAAGAATTATATTTCCACAACTGGGTAAGACTTACGTTTTATATTCACAATGTATTACCTCTGATTCAAGTATGTCTGAACGATTTGTTGAGTATGTTTCACCAGACAACATTCATTACTGAACAAGGAATAATGTCTCATTTTGAAAATAGCGGCATGCGGTCTCGTGGTCTCCTCTCATGCTGTTAAGATGCACTATGGGCTTCTGTGGTTGCTGGTTCAGATCTGCGGGTGTAAATCCGGTCTTCCTAGATGGCATACTCTTCAGAGCTCTCCTGGTTTTGTTCCCGGCAGCTCGTTGTTGCCCTGCGGTGAGTTTCTTAGTGTTTTAAGGTCGCACTCATGCGTCGACAGTTGTTGGGTTCCCACTTTTCTTAGGTGAGTGCGTTGGGGTTTTGTTGTGTCTGATGCGGTCGATTTGGTCGGTGGTGGCGGGATCTTAGGAAATAGGGTGTTGATGGCGATGACGTTTCTTGCGTGGTTTGATTCGGTTTTTGGTGAAAGCTCTTTTAATTTCATAGATCTGATTTTTTCCAGTTCAAATAAGGGTTCTTCTCACTTCATCCCATGTCATGGCGGGGTGGAGTTTTATTGCGACTGATTTCTGATGTATTGGGATTTCTTCGTTGCTTTCTGTGAGGTGGTGATGGTGTTAACCGTGATAGTTTGTGGGGTTGTTTGCGTGGTTTTTGTAGTTTTTTGAATGGATGAATAGTTGATGGGTTGTGTGGCTGAAATTGATGCTGAAGGGGATTCTAGCGGGCTCTACAGACATGGTTGATTTTGTCTGTGGAGCGGATGGTGATTTTGCGGTTGAGTTCTCATCGGTGATGGTTAACGACAATTTGTTGCCGGAGCTCTACTCCAATGGAGTGCTCGACGGATGGTTGGGTGTCTTGAGGAGTCGGTGCATCACGAGCCACATGGTGTACGGTGTATCGGTATGAGATTTGCGGCTTCAATGGTGATGATGGCGGATGACAGAGACACGACCCCTGCTGACCCGATGAGTCTCCCCGGGTTTGGTGTGGGTTTTGAATTTGAATTTCGGTATGACCATCATGTTATTTTGGATTCCCACCCAGTGTAATATGGTTTACCTCTTTCCATAAAGAGGCTTTCTTGAAAATGAAAAAATGAATTTTCAGTCAAACTTGGCAATTATAAGTTATGTTTTTCTCACTGCTAACTTAGGAGATACTTGGAGAAGACACCTTACTCATAGTAATGTTTCTCTACTTACATGGTTACTATATTTCAATACATATACGTGAAAATCATATTGTATTTAATACCCAAGAAGTATGTGAGAAATAATACTTTTATTTTATGAATACAAACAGGGGAAGAAGTAGGTTCTTTCTTACTTTATTCAGTTCATTGCATTTTAAACATCCATAAATTTATTTCTAATAAGTAATGAAAATAACATCATGTTAAATAACCAACCACTTTTCATTGAAGGACATTACGAATGTGACTTTGGTGTTACTTTCCATAGGCCTTTTCACCTTGTCTTCCAATTTATTCATCATAAGAACAAAAGATGGTGTTATCTTTGATATTCTTATTACTTGGTGAACCTTACCTAAAAGGTAATGAAGCATCTACTCTGTCCTGTTCATTTTTACTCTTAAATGAAACCGAAGTAATATGGTTTAAGAATGATATGACATGAAAGATCATAGTCTTCCTTTCATGTTTACACAAATCCAGTGTAATCATCACATTAAAAATATGCTTAGTTTTTCTCCTCGACAACTTATCGCAGATGAGACTACGTGTAATATCAACCATTGTCATGATGTAGTGACCGAAACTAACATCAGGCATTGATGATAGAATTATGATAAACCCATCGTATTCGTAATTCATGAGTCTCCTGTAATAAATTTTACACCCTCGCTTCCTGAGGTGGATTAATAGGTTGGGAAGCAAGCACATTGAATTTTCAATATAGCAATAATATGTTCAAGCACCTATAGTACTCTCGAAATTTCATGCTAGTTTGTACATTAAATTTTTCCAATATTTATTGATAATTTATTGTGTTATTAATTTCCATTTTTACAATGTAAACTTGAGTGGATAAGTACGTTTATGTTTATTACTGTATGTGACATTACTGATTAATTTAATCCTTAAATGTATCCCATTATTTTAATAAATTTTACAAACCCTACGTACTAGAATCAGAATACTCTATTGCTTGAGTATTCTAGTAAACATGATCCATGAAAAAACCCTTATAGTCTACAAACAATTGCTATGCCACTAATTGGAGGGTTTAAGGTAGGCATTTGGCTGGCCAACTCCATTAACACGTGGTTCCTTGATTTGTTGAGTGAAGTCCGAGCTTCTAAAATCATAACTTGATTTAATAAATGCTTGCCTCTAAAATGATTGCAAGTTAGCCATGGATAATCCACACTACCACTTTAGTTATCTCGACCCACCACTCTCATAAGAACTCCCCGATGGTAAGAGGAACCCTCAGCTATGTCACGACTACCACCCCAAAAACCCAGTTTTGTTCAAACTTGAATAGTGGAAGTTGTTAAGACCATAATATTTATGTGAGGGTTTTGTGTATTTCTATCGAAGAATGTAATCCATTTCTATTAATCTTTTTCATCTATGTTTTCATGCTCACAACTGAATATTAATAGAAAAAACATATGTCTCTTCTTTAAGCATTTTATTATCTATTATTTTATGTATTTCTCCCGTTGTTTATAAATTCAGAAAATAATAAATAAATGAATAAAGGTAAACTAGTACCCGACTGATCTTGAGAATCTAAATGACCATGGGGCATCATACTTGAGTCGATGCTTGAATCTTGATGCTGCTCACCTTCATATTGTATATCTTCTCTTTATCTGAAATATCACCGTCTCCTGGAGGGGTCCACATCACGTCATGGAGTATCGACTCATCTTGGAAGGATCCATGTGTCGTATTGCACCATCTTGATCAACGCACACCCCCTTATCTTTGAAGGGTCCACGTCGTTCAAATTATTTGTCCAAAGTACAAAAATACTCTCATGCAGGCAACGGGGACTAGGGATATAAATGTACATTGGGTAAAATTGTGCATGCATGCCCTTATACATTTTAACTGAGATCAAATCCGGGTGGAGACATATTTCTGGGTACTGTAGCAGTACTGTAGCAGCACTGTAGTAGGCACTGTAGTAGCAGGCACTGTTCAGTACTGTAGCAGCTGGAACTATTCATCCATTTGGGCCTTTAGGCCACTGGTTTGGTCCTCGGGTCCTGCAAGGCTTTCGGGCCACCCAAGGCCTTCAGGCCAGTTGATTCTCAAGGCCTTTGGTCCACCTTAAGGCCTTAGGGCCACCCTAAGGCTTTCGGGCCACATGAATGCGGGTCTGAGACACACTATATAAAAGGAGTAGCCCTAGAAGAGGATTCAGAGTAGGTGCACTCATCAGAGCAGAGCCAAAATAGATTGTCAGAATGAGAGGATATGGCTATGCCATCGGTACCAGCCTATGCTTGCACAAGAAGTCTAGCCAGACGGTCATGCAAAGGTGGATAGCTACTTTCAAGATGCAGATGCTGGGGAGGGGCAGTTCCTTGTAGATAGTCTAGTTGAATTCCCTAAGACCTTCGGGTCATGTAATCTCTTAAGCCTATGGGCCATGTAATCTCTGAGCTTACGGTCCTTGTAAGGGTTCCTCCTCATCCCTTGAATGGGGGTTATCAAAAATCAATAAAAATGAATGTAATCGGGCCATTCAAATGATGTACAGACCATCAATTAATTAATTACAATCATTTCATGCAGTTAAATAATCAATTAAATAAATTCCAACACACATGGGTCGGTGCTCAAGACCAATATGCGGGTAAAATTAATGCGCGATAAAAATTAAATTGCATTAAATGAGTATGAGGGTTATTTAATTAAATTAAATGAATTAATAAATTCAAATAATTTAATTAATTATAGGTTCTCTAATTTATTTAATTTTTAAAATCAAAATATAATAAATTAATTTAATTCAATTTAGTAACCAATTTGAATTAATTTTTTCTAGTTATTAAAAGTTATTTATTTTAAACCACAATTAATATATAAATTAATTTAATTAATGTATAAATTTAAATTAATAAATTATATTAATTTAATTTAAACATGGTTCTCAAACCCTTATTTTGACCCAATGCACGTCCTGCTAAACTTTCACAGATGAGTATTTTTTAAAATACATTTTTCTAAAAAAAATTCTGAAAAACTGCCTAGGTCAGTTTTTTTTAAAAAAATATGCTGCAAAGGCGGCATCGCAGATGCCGCCTTTGTTTTAGCGCAGAAAGGCGGCATCTGTGATGCCGCCTTTGCTCCCCCCGCCGCCTTTGGCCCAGATCGATGATATGGAAAAGGCGGCCGGGGGGAGGCCGCTTTTCGCCTCAGGGTAAGGCGAAAGGCGGCTTCCGCGATGCCGCCTTTGGCCATACGCAGAGGCGAAAGGCAGCTTCCGCGATGCTGCCTTCGTCTGAAGTTCCTATAAAAGGGCAGCCACCCCCCCCCCCCCCCTCCCCTCTCCTCACTTGATCATTGCCTTCCTCTCTCCCTCCTCACTTCATATCTCCGAATTTCTCTCTCTCTCTAAAAAATTCCTTTGCTGTGCGAGTTTTTACGAAGCTTCATTTAGAGGTATGTTTCTTCATTTAATTTAATGTTTTTATTTAATTAATTTAATTTTGTTTAGTTTTAAATCTTTCATTTGTTAAGTAGTTTAGGTAGTTATTAATATTTGGTTATTTAGTTTTTGTAATTAGTTATATATAGTTTTAAATAATTACTGTTAGGTAGTATAGATTACGTATAGATTATCTTAAGATTAAGTATTTAGAAATTTTGGTAGCTTAAAGATTATGTGGTTATCTACGAAATTAAATTCCTGTCTGGATACAAATAAGTGGATGTGGCTCTGGCACAGATGTACATAGGGGTAAAACCCGAAAACACCGCTTCGAGCCAGACTCAAATAGGAACTGGTGCACGATAACGGGCCTTGATGCATCCTGGTTTGACACTCCCGAGGAATATGCTTAAGATGATTCATATTTTCTTTATAAACTACTAAAATTTCTAAGAGAAGAAAAATCAAATCAGTATATTTATCAATGATAAATGATAAATATAATGTTATAGAATCAAATAAGGACATAAGAATTAACTAATTAAAGTTATTATTAGTTAATTATAAAATAATAGAATAATTAACGATTAGTTATTATTAGTTAATTTTAGAATAATTAATAAATAACATAGGATTAAAACATGGATTCATATAATGATTAGTTAACGATACTAATGATCAGTAAATTTATCAATGATAAATGATAAATATAATGTTATAGAATCAAATAAGGACATAAGAATTAACGAATTAAAGTTATTATTAGTTAATTATAGAATAATAGAATAATTAACGATTAGTTATTATTAGTTAATTTTAAAATAATTAATAAATAACATAGGATTAAAACATGAATTCATATAATGATTAGCTAACGATACTAATGAACATATAAAGTGAAATGAAGAAGAAAAAACAATCTAAATAAAAAGGTGCTCTAAAATTACATTCTAATAAATATCATATGGTCAAATATCAGTATCTTAGTTTATGGTATAGAAAGGCGCACTAAAAATACATTATAATAAACATCATATCTTCAGACATAATTGTTAATATTTTGTTACACTATCATAATTTTGATGAAAGAAACATTTTTGACGTAGAGAGCCATGTTTGCCTATGTGTACTGTTACAGGGAGATTATTCAAACTGAGCAAGGAGCTTCTTACAGTACACAACCAATTATGGTGGTTAGTACAGTTGATTGTGTTACCATAAGTGACCTTCAAGAGAGAATTCATGTTTTCTTAAATCTGGGACCCGATCAAGAGATCATGTCTATGAGCTATAGACATTTGCAATTTCCAACAACACTGTGGCATATAGCTTGTCCATTGGTTACTGATGCGCAGTGGGTCCAAGAAATTAATTTATTTTCTCAACGGTTAGATGGTACCATGATGGAGTTATACGTTGTTGTTGCTACTGTACAACAACAACGTCCACTTGTACAAAGACGTAGAAATACAAGAGTGGTTGAAGACATTCTACCCCATGACATTGAGCCTATTCCAAATGATGCAGTAGAAGAGGACAACCTAGATGATCTCTCGGATATACTTGTCAATCCGACTTCTGATGAGGAGTTTCGTAATGATGGATTAGATGGCAAAAACAGTGCTGATGAGGAGGGACCAACAAAAGATAGAGAGGAGGTTTTGAGAAATGCAATTGTTGTACATCAACCTCGGTCAATAAATCATCCACCACTATTTTCATCTTGGTCAGAATCAATGACATGTGTGCCTGAATTCGATAATACTGTTCTCACACCGGCAACGGAGTTCCCTGGAGTTGCACCAGATAGGTTTAGTGAGGTGGACAAAACCTTATATATTGGAAGGAATTTTCCCAGTAAAGATGCCTTAAAAAGCACGTTAAAGAGATTTCATATTGAGAGAAACTTCAACTATGTATTTCACGAATCATGCCGTAGTAAATATGTTATACGGTGTGTGAAGTATGGGGATGATTGTAGATTTCACTTAAGGGCTATTCCATACATTACATTTGGAGGTTGGAGAATCTCAAGGATTAAGGTGGCTCATACTTGCATTCAACCAAGTCTCACACAAGATCATACTTCATTGGATGCAGAATTTGTGTCATCTATTGTTTTTGAGATGATTAGGACATGCCAAGATGTTCCAATATCCCTTGTGCAAGAGAGGATTCTATAGACATTCGGTTATAAGATTTCCTATAATAAGGCATGGATGGAGAAACAAAAGGCAATTGTGAAGGTATATGGTGATTGGGATGACTCATATCGAGTATTGCCGTAATTGCTAGCCATACTGAGGCATCATAACCAAGTTGTCTTCCATCTGGATACAAACGAACATGTGTCTCCTGATAATCGACTTGATCCATCTCGTGTTCAATTTCATCGGTTGTTCTGGGCATTCCTTCCTTGTATCTCCGCATTTCGTTTTTGCAAACAATTTATTCAGATTGATGGAACATTTCTATATGGAAAATATAAGGGCGTATTGTTGATTGCGGTAACCCAAGATGGAAACCGTTCACCTCTTCCGCTTGCCTTTTCCATTGTAAAGAAAGAAAACTATGAATCATGGAGTTGGTTTCTGGCATGTATCAGCAACCATTTCACCAACATTCAGGGAGTTTGTTTGATATCTAATCTCCATAGAACAATTAATGAGGCAATCAATGCAGATCCTGATACATGGAGATACCCAAATGCACATCATCAGTTCTGCATTAGACACATTGTTAGCAATGTGCATAACAAATTCCACAATGAACCGATGAAGAAGGCAATCACGAGGCTTGGTACGTATTTTATTCGTTCTGTTTTACTGTTTCAATATAAATATAAAATCAATTTATGTGAAATATCATCTACGTTTTGTAGCATATGAGTTGGACCAACTACGATTTGAAGAAAGTTTTGAACAAATTCGTCAGGCTAATCAAGAATTTTATGATTATATGATGCGGATTCCAAAAGAGAAATGGACATTGGCATACGAAAGAGGAAAGAGGTACGGACACATGAAGAAAAACATTGTGGAGTGCATCAATGGTATCTTCAAAGGACTTCGCAAGCTACCTATAACCGCCTTAGTTCAGGAGACATTATATCGATGCGTGAAGTACTTTGTGGATAGACAAAAACTAGCATCAGACGAAATACATCAAGGGATAAGATATGGAAGACACTTTCAACGAGAGATTGAAAAAAATATTGAAGAAGCTTCTGGTTATCACGTCTGTCTCTTTCGAAGAGAAGACTCCCGATTTGAAGTTCAAGAGCGTTCATACCCCATCACAAATCGCGTCGGTGAAAAAATGGTGGTATTACTGGAAACAAGGCAATGCCAATGTGGAAAATTTCAGGCCTTACGGTTTCCATGTACACACGCCATCGCAGCATGTTCCTCCGTGAACATCTCATGGGAAGAATATGTTGATCCAGTGTACCGGATTGATATCATTGCCAACTGTTATGCTGCACCATGGACACCTATTGGAGAGTATCATTATTTCCCAATGCATGAAGGCCAGCTGATAGTGATACCTGACATGAATCGGTTACGTCCTCGTGGGAGACCAAAGGCGAGTAGGATGCGTAATGAGATGGACTGGACTCAATAACAAGGACCGAGTTTGCGATGCACAATATGTCATAAAGAAGGTCATAATCGGAAGCGATTCCCTAACGTTGTTGGGTCGAATTCACAGTCTCATTCATAATGATGTATTGTCTTCATTGTGACATTCCCATATTGTGAACTAAATGTTGTTATCTCTTCTTTATTCCTCGGTTTTCTAAACCACAAACATCTGAGATAAGTTTTCATATTAATATTCATGCTTTAAAGAAATAACTATAAATATGAGATAATAGAATTTATTTCAAAACTCCGAAAGCGGAACACTTAACCCATATTGAAAAGTGTATGTTAGTTAACCCATTAACATGTTTCCTGGATGTTAATATTAAAAATTTTAACCCTAAACCCTCCAACCTAAACCCCAATGCAAACATGCAGGATATTTTAGCAAACCGTTCTATAAAAAATTTATAGTATCATAATAATTATCATAATATATCGAATACATACAATTAGATAAATTCTAAAAACATCATTACTAATTGACATGGTTTATCATAATCCAATCCATAAGTAGTTAATCATAAAGCTCCCCCAAAATATGTGTAACCAAATTCAAGACTCAATATTTTAGATAACATAACTTATTTCATATTAATATTCATGCTTTCAAGAAATAACTTTAAATATGAGATAATAGAATTTATTTCAAAACTATGAAAGCGGAACACTTAACCCATATTGAAAAGTAAATGTCATTTAACCCATTAACATGTTTCCTAGACGTTAATATTAAAAATTTTAACCCTAAACCCTCCAACCTAAACCCCAATCTAAACATGCAGGATATTTTAGCAAACTGTTCTATAACAAATTTATAGTATCATAATAATTAGCATAAGATATTGAATACATACAATTAGATAAATTCTAAAAACATCATTACTAATTGACATGGTTTATCTTAATCCAATCCATAAGTAGTTAATCATAAAGCTCCCCCAAAAAATGTGTAACCAAATTCAAGACTAAATATTTTAGATAATATAACTTATTTCATATTAATATTCATGCTTTCAAGAAATAACTTTTAATATGAGATAATAGAATTTATTTAAAAACTCCGAAAGCGGAACACTTAACCCATATTGAAAAGTAAATGTCAGTTAACCCATTAACATGTTTCCTGGACATTAATATTAAAAAATTTAACCCTAAACCCTCCAACCTAAACCCCAATCTAAACATGCAGGATATTTTAGAAAACTGTTCTATAACAAATTTATAGTATCATAATAATTAGCATAAGATATTGAATACATACAATTAGATAAATTCTAAAAACATCATTACTAATTGAAATGGTTTATCTTAATCCAATCCATAACTAGTTAATCATAAAGCTCCCCCAAAATATGTGTAACCAAGTTCAAGACTCAATATTTTAGATAATATAACTTACTTCATATTACTATTCATGCTTTTAAGAAATAACTTTAAATATGAGATAATAGAATTTATTTCAAAACTCTGAAAGCGAAACACTTAACCCATATTGAAAAGTAAATGTCAGTTAACCCATTAACATGTTTCCTGGACGTTAATATTAAAAATTTTAACCCTAAACCCTCCAACCTAAACCCCAATGCAAATATGCAGGATATTTTAGAAAACTGTTCTATAACAAATTTATAGTATCATAATAATTAGCATAAGATATTGAATACATACAATTAGATAAATTCTAAAAACATCATAATGTTATATTTACATTTTACACTTACGACTCATTTTCTTTGTTTATATGCAGATGGATGATACCATACTACTCACTCAGCAGCCTACCCATATTTCGCAGGCCGTGTTAGAGGGTCATCCAGATCGATTTGTGAAGGTGCGTCGAGTGCACCATTTTCATCACATGGAGCCTCCACATGCCATTAGACCTTACTTGCGCCGTGTTGGCTTCTATGGCCTTGCCGTATCAGATTTCACATTTGTAGATCATTACCTACTTGCTGCCCTCGTTGAGAGATGGAGACCAGAGACACACACATTCCACTTGCCTGAGGGAGAGATGACCATCACCCTCGAGGATGTCGCAGTGCTTCTCGGTCTGCCTATCCAGGGGAGACCCGTTATTGGACCCACTCGTGCAGCTTGGCTAGACCTTGCTCAATGCTTGTTAGGTGTTGATATTTTGTCCGACCATAGGGCTATAGATGGATCGTCCATATCTATGTGTTGGTTGGAGTCGCAGATTCCACATTTACAAGTTGATGATGATTAGCAGACCGTCATGCGTTATGCCCGTGCATATATCTTACGACTCATTGGTGGGACCATGTGTACTGATCACTTGGGGATGCACGTGCATATGATGTATCTACCTCTACTAGAGGACTTTGATCGGGCTGGGACGTACAGTTGGGGATCAGCCTGCTTGGCATACACGTACAGATCATTATGCAGACTATCCCATAGGGACCGTACAGGTCTTGGAGGATGCATCATCCTTATTCAGATGTGGGCATGGGAGCGCACCCCAGCATTCCGCCCTGACCTTGCTGGTCAACCGGTTGAGATGGAGGTGCTGCATGACACTCCGCGTAGACGCTGGTATGATAAGTCATTTTTATTGGTTTTTGATTCTACTATGAATTATTGACTATAATTTTTCATTATTTTTCATTATCGTTGTATTGTACAGGTGGTGTCAGCGACACAATTTTGACGTGGTTCCGAGACAGCATTTGGGCGTATATCGGCTACAACTGGACTGTCTCTTACCTGATCAGGTATGTATATACAATCTATCATTGTATAACATTTTTAATAATAACATCAATTTTGATTTTTAGTTGGGTGTGTTTTTGACAAAATCACTTGTCATTTCAGATTTCATGGCTTCCATACTGGAGTATTATGGACTAGTTGCCAGCATACTACACTGTTGGGCTTGAGGATTCTATAGTTGTAGTGCCCCTCATTCACTTTCATATTATTGAGTGGCAGCAGCCTGACAGGGTCATGCGCCAATTTTTTCGTACTCATCCGATTCCATTACCATCTAGACAGACAGACAAGCTTCATGGGATGAAGCTGACAGGGAGGCAGGATGATGACTGGTCCCAAGTACATGCGAGTTTTATCGACTGCTGGCACAAACGTGCAGAGTTACGTATTCAGGGTGTTCCTACAAATTGATTCTCTCTTTCAGAGCAGGTTGACTATGCGCCATGGTATAGACTGAAGTCTATACTATATCTTACCCAAGCTGGCATAGAGATGCAGAGGATGGTAAGTTAATAAATTCCTATTAGTTTGTTTATTGAATTATTTTCTAATTCCATTTGAATCTACTTACAGGGAAGTCACACAGAGCAGCTTGTTCGCATGAGTGATGAAGAGGAGGAGGGGGTCTTTAGCCGGGCAGCTGTCCATGCTACAGCGCTGGAGGTGAGGGCATCTTTTCATGCGCTTTTCGGGAGCATCTTCACGCATCTGGCTCGGAGACAGGAGGTTCCTGCCCCAGAGGAACATCCTACAGCTGCTGCTGGTGCTGAGGAGCCACGACCACGACGACGTAGACAGCGTCGTGCTGCACGTGAGGCCTCGCCTATTCCACAGACAGAGGTCGGGCCTCTAGTAGTCCAGGATCAGTCTATTCAGGGTGTGCCTCAGGTGGCATGGGATCCGTCTTTCCTAACAGGATATCCGCAATTCTCTCCATCTTGGGTTCCATAACCTTCACAACCTTGGATTCTAGAGCCGTCGTCGTCTTGGGGTATAGCTCCATCACAGGCTTCATTCCCCTCTGCGATGGAGGCAGGTCCTTCTACCACCCTAGTGGGAGAATGATCCGAATGGCGGTACGAGATACAGTTGACAGCTCCTCCCACTGACACATAGATGGAGGATGCGACAGTCGATGTTTCAGTGCCCGTGGATCAGCCTTCTCCAGGTCATCAGACTCCACTGCGCACTCGACGCGGACGTCCTATTCGCAGACCACCATGTGGGTTGGAATCTTCTCGCCACAGACATATGCATTGATTGTACATTATTGTTTACATGTTTTATGTGTACTGAAATCAAAATACTATTTTTACTTGTTGGTCAGAGTGGAATCTCAGGAGGGGGTAAATTAGGTTTTATTTATATATATTTATATAACCATACGAACATAATAATAAAACATTAATAATTACTAATTACCTAATTACAAATTATATAATTAATAATTCTATTACTAATTAACTATTTAATTAGTATATAATTAATATTTATATTACGAAATAACTAATTAATTAGTATATAATTTGTAATTTGGTAATTAGTGTTTATTAATCATTAATTATATAATAACTAATTAGTTAATTAGTAATAAAATTATCAATTATATAATACTTAATTATTACATATATAATAAATATTTAGTTAATTAGAAATATAATTAATAATTATAACTAATTAATTAGTAATTGGTAATTATTAATTAGTTAATCCGTAATATAAATATTTATTTTAATTATTAATTATAATTAGTAATTAGTAATTAATAATTATTAATAAGTAATTATTAATTATTAATTTGTTAATTAGTAATATAAATATTAATTATAACTATTCATTAAATTATTAATTATTAATTATTACTCATTAATTATTACTTATATAATAATTAATTAGTAAATTATTAATCTAACTATTAATTATATAATAATTAATCAGTTAATTAGTAATAATTTTATAATCTTTGAAAGTCACGTACTTGAAACATTTTTAAGTTTCAAGTAGGCGGTTTTGAAAGCTTATAAATTATTTTTCATGAACATTTTTTACGAAATTATATTTATTTTCGACTATTTGTTATATGTTTAATCTGTGTTTTATGTTTCATTTATATCGGTCTTATAGTTTATATTTTATAGGCTTTCAAAGTCACGTGCTTGAAACATTTTTAAGTTTCATGTTGGTCGTTTTGAAAGCTTATCAATTATATTTCATCAATATTTTTTACGAAATTCTTTTTATTTTCAAATATTTGTTTTATGTTTAATCCATGTTTTAGGTTTCATTTATATTGGCATTATAGTTTCTATTTTATAGTCTTTCAAAGTCACGTACTTGAAACATTTTTAAGTTTCAAGTAGACGGTTTTGAGAGGTTATAAATTATTTTTCATCAACATCTTTGATGAAATTCTTTTTGTTTTCAACTATTTGTTTTATGCTTAATCCATGTTTTAAGTTTCATTTATATTGGCCTTATAGTTTATATTTTATAGTCTTTCAAAGTCACGTACTTGAAACATAATCTCACATCAAAAATGCAGAATGTTTTGTGCAGGAAATGAAGAACCAGAATCCCACATCAGAAATGCAGAATAATTTATCAAGGTAAGCTTTCTTATAAAATGGAGGTCTGGGTGAGAGCTTCTGTCAGAATCCAGATTGCTGTAATGGCTGTACCGCTGGATCTTTAATAGCAAAAATTCTGCTGATTTTTTTTGTTTTGTTTTTATATATATATGTAGATGTATATATGTATATATATATATATAAACAAAACAAAACAAAAAATAAAAAAAAAAAATTTCAAAAAAAAAAATTTTTTAGGAGAAAGGCGGCATCCGCGATGCCGCCTTTCCCCCGAAATGCAAAGGCGGCATCCCGGATGCCGCCTTTGAGGCATATTTTTAAAAATATTTCTATCCTAAGGGTTTTCTGGAAAATATTTTTTTTGAAAAACATAAAAAAAAAAAAAAAAAATCGTTCACAGGCGAAACCGGCCAGAGAAAGCACGTGTTGGGCTTATATGGGCCAGGCAGGTCCGCCTTGACCCATTCTTGGTCAGGTAGATCTGCTCCGTCACGTTTTGAGGAAAGCCAGATCATGCAGAATCTATCCCGAGTTATCCTTACCAGGGTTCGTGCATTACAGAAACGTGGTGCATGGATCTGACCGCGAGGGGCGGCGCTTAGGGTTCTCCAGCACCTGGTTGGCGGCAGGCAGTGCATCGCACATGCAGTGGTTGAGGGAAGGAACTGGGAGGAGGGCACCCGGTGTGGTGGAGCTAGGGCATCGGTCGGCCGTGGGTCTCCTGGTGCTGGATGGCGCCCTCCTGCGGCATACCGACGAAGGAAGCATGAGTCCGCGATCTGGCCGGCGTGCCAGGTGGGAGCTAGATGTTTGCCAGGAGGAGGGAACCTGAAGGCGGAGCCACGGTGGTGAGGGATCCTGGTGGCATTCGACGAGTGGAGGTGGGCTAGGTCATGGACTACCAGGTGGTGTGGTGACGAGCGCCGGCCGAGGGCAGCAGTGCTGGTGCTGCTGCATTGTGCATGACAGAGATGAGAGGAGGAGTGCATCGATGGCCGGCCGAGGCGGCTGGGAGGGGCGGCCGGGTGCAGGGCAGTAGGTGAAGGGCAGCAGGTTCAGGGTGCCGACATGCTGTCTGTTGAGGAAGGAGATGACCCGTGGTTCGCGCAGACCCCTGTCATGTCCCTTTTTAAATTTATGTCTTCTCCTTTTTTTCTTTTAATTTAATTCTCCCATCTTTTTTTAAGTCAACACTCCCCTCCATTTATTTATTTTGTGTGTTTTTCCACACACAAATTTTATATAGGCTACCTAGTCTTTAAAATATAATAATATTATTATTATGTAAAATAAAAAAATATTATTATTATATCATTATAATAAGAAAATAAATATTATAATAATAATAAAATTATTATGCAAATTATTAAATTATTAAATTATTAAATTGTAATTTGCACAATTATGATTATTTCCACTTAACCGATCAAAACATGATTGGTTCTACTAGATGAAATAAAAAAATTTAGAACCTGAGATCAAAACTCAAAATCAATCAAATTTAAAAATTTAAACTAACCCTAACAAGGCCATTAGACATCGAATTGACACACGGTTTGAACTATTGTAACCAATTTTAAACTATCTACTTAATTTTATAAAAATCAGTTTTATTTGGATCAGAAAATTTACACGATCCCTATGATACCACTGAAAGGTTCCGAGGCCTATAGTGAAAGCCAGCAGGCCGGGAATTTTAGATTTTTCATAGACAGGTCGAATAAACTTGTCAATGATGAAGATTCGAGCCCCAGTATGTTCCGAGGATCTCACGTAAAATATAAAAATGAAAAAAATAAATTGAAAACATAACTGTTTAAAATTTGGATCTGCTATCGACTGAAACACATCACCCGAGATCATTGCATGAATGATCCATAGTAGGATCCCTCTAGATCATCCCCATGTTCTTTTAAAATCCACAGGAACATCGATCGTCGAATTCCGGGAGCTAGCGCGGAGATCCAACGGTGCATTCGACATCCGGATGATCACTGCATTTAGATACCTTCGATGATTGAGGAAGATCATAATCATAGTTCTTGGATCAACGTGTTCTCCCTCTTGGAAGTGGGAGGAGAGAGAGGATCTCATTTTTCATTCCATGAAATTAATGAAGAGTTCAATGAAGAGATAGACTCACCTCTATTTATAGTGGTGTTGCAAAATACCCAGTTGTTTTCCCTGACCCCCATAAATTTCAACATCTACTTAGTAAATAATTCTGAAGAACTAAACTGCATCAATATTATTTATTATTTTATCACATACCTATAATATATATAAAATATATTACGTGATAAAAACCTATCCATTTTACTCGACTCGCTATCCCGCTTAATATTAAATGAACCTTGAATATTAAAATAATATTTGTTTGATTAATATTTTTCTCATATTTACTTAACAAGTAAATAAATTAAACAAATTAAAGCCCAATTATTCATAACATGAATAATAGTGAATTTATTTAATTATCTGTGATCGATACATTGAACAACACTCAGACCCCGTGGTGGGGCCAACCATGTCAAATATTCATATTCAACTGAATAGGGAGGATTCTTGAATACGCTATTGTGTGTGACCCTCTAGGACCTTATCTTGATAGAAGTGAATAATATAAATAGACCAAGAGCAGAGTTTAGCAACCCATCGTGGCCCCTAAAGAGATAAGGATTGTCATAGCAAGGAAAACCTACCTACAAACACTGATTGTGTACTATAATCTCTTTGTCATTAAATATCTCATAAAGTAGGATGCACACTTGTGTCAACATCCTTTTTTTTCATTATTATTTGTTGATCTAGCTGGATGGATTTACCTTTTGACTGATTTGGCCAAAGACTTATGAAGTTATCACCATCTTAATCAACCAGGCCTAATACATAAAACTTCCTTAACTGGGAAGCGACGAATCCTTTCGCGACCATTCAACCTATGTCATACCACTAATGACGCACCTGACACAAGCTACCTTGCCACGATTTCAATACCATGTTCTTTGCCTTGCATCAATGTAGATGATCAAATGGTACACACTTTTAATGATCTCATGTCAGGAGACCAACACACATGTCCGTAGATAGGAACAACCAATGACACCCAAAACAAGTGGTGTTCCTATTGGCAGGTCTGTCCTCATGATCTCTCCACTAGAGATCACCAAGTGTGAACTTCCTGAGAAGATGTCTCAAAGATTATGAGCCCCCAACACCTGATAGTCAAACATCTATTCTGCCCAGGTAGTAAGAAGTATCTAGACCATAGAAAATATATTTATTATTAATAACATAGTATCTCAAGGTTTTTATTATAGCCCGAGATATGCTATAACCTCTCGACACAACAATTTATCTTTGGACATTACCATTCAATTATGGAAACAGAAATGTCTACACTATATTTGTAAGATTACATAATGTATATCTAACTATATACATGATATGGTAATCAAAAGCATTGTATAGTTGGTTCTAGGGGACCAACTATTCCAATAATAGTATGGTAAACTGCGTGGAAAGCATGCAAAGTGGATTTCGTTTTTGATAGTGGTAAATGGCATGGTTGGATTTTTTTTTTGAATTTTTTTGTACCCAAGGAGGACCATGCGAGGGGTGTCTATACTAGGCAGTGTTCAACAAATAGTTAGTCTGCAGTTTGGAAATCAATGTTGACAAAACATGATACATGACTAGGTGATTATGTTTTATAATTTTCCTTTTTCCCTCTTTGAGTTATTAGGTGTTTCACCCCTCTTCTGTGCCATTCTTATCATCCAACTATTGGTATCCCTTTTAGGAGATCCAACCTACTCCACCATTAATCATTTTCTTATCATTGCTGATTTCTATGAGATTTTATGGTATTTCTTCCTCTCTTTATCTCTTCTTCCCATTCCCTCTCTCTCCTCTCTTTTCTTTGATTTACCCTATGAATTCTAGAAATATGGTGGCTAATTTCATTATTTTGAGTGGATCTAATGTTTTTATTTTTGGTGTCTTACGTTTACTTTCTCTATTCTTATCCCTATGGGTGTGATCTTTGTTTAAGGTGTCATGTTTTTTGCCTGATTTTCACTTCTTCCTATTAGGTGTTTCCATGGAATTATTTCATTTATAATCCAATGTATTCTTGTTCTTTCTGAATGCACTTTCATTGAATGTATGATTATATTTGACACCCTTATGATGTTTTAAAACCCATTTTATTGTGTTTTGATCTTGGCATAATTGGTTTCTCTTATAAATTCCATTTTTCCATGTATGAAATGGAATATTTATATGTGTTAAGATACTATGAAATCCATGAGGGTAATTTTTAACTTTTTTTCATGATGTGAGTTAGATGTTGATAAATTTTGGGTTCTCAATGAGTGAGAACTATACTTTTAAGTGGGTTTTGATGGACCTCAATGTAATTTAAAATGGTGTTATTTAATGGATTTGAAATGGTGATGCAAAATGTGTATGTGGTTTAACCCCTACGAAAAATGAATTATTAGGTCTTTTGAAATGTGTTTGAAATAAATAAACGTCTCCTTCCATGTTTTGTATTTCCATGAAGAAGAAACATTTTGGAGGGATGATTTTAAATGTTTTTAAATGGTCTATGATTTCTGTCATTTAATAAAGATTGTTTGGAATTTCATCATATGAAATGTGAAGGGGATTGGAATCTTAAGACATGTTTTCATTTTAAAGGACTAATTTTCACATTTTTTTTAAATTGTTAATGGGAAAAGCACGCCTTGATTTCCACTTGACTTGATTACACCATGTGTGGGTTCTTTATCACTATGTGAGGATTTTTTATTTCCCTTCTATGGGTTACCGATATCTATTTGATTCATGTTTCTACCATTGTGTGGGAATGTGTTTTATTATACCATGGTTCCATGTTTTTTGTAGTTTTATTCATTAGGGTGTTAGGGGTGAGGTTTAGGTATGGTTATTTATTTTTTGTTAGACATGACTTGCATTTTCTTATGACTCACTTCCTTTCTAGTTAGGGGAACATGGGTAATAAGTGGCTGATCTAGTCTATTATTCTAGTTATTTCACACACCTCTAGTGTCCATCTAGTCATTCTAGGTATATGGGATAGGAGGGTTTTTTCATCGCAATAAGGCTCATGTGTTATAGTTAGAAGACTTGTGGTTTAAACATTTGTACATACTGGTTTCTAGTTAGTGAGTTGGTATACTTTTATATATTTAGGTGCTTCATAAGATAAGAATACGAATGGTAGATCCCATGGAGTACTCAATTTTTAAGTTTGTTACTGATTGAGGGAATTTTGATCTAGTGTGTATTTGTATCATTTCACCTACATTCATTAATATGGAAACTATTCTTGTTTATATTTTATATGTTCCTTGATCCATGGATGGTGCCTATTTTATTAAGCTTGAACTATTTTTGTGTTTGGTCATTTACATTTGGAAAATGAAATTTGAAGGATGTTTGGAAAACCAATTTAGAAATTAATGAATCTTGTTTTGTTCTTAAACCATATTTCAAAGTGGGTGTTTCATTTTTGAGATAACTATAACCGATTTTATGGTTTAAATTTACCATTTTCATTTCAATAAATATAATGAGTTGTTTTATTGGGAAATGTGGATGAGTTTGTGGATTTGAAATGGATTAGGGAAGTGGTAAAATATTCAATGAAGTGTATTCTGGTTTGAAAAAACGCGAGATTTTTTTTACGGATAATTATGGAATTGTTTTTGTTTACATAAATGTTATATATCAAAAATTTTCATTCTAGTTTATTTTAAAACTGTTATTTTTTGTTTCTTTAGGAAAAATATTTCATAGATTCATTGGGTTTTGGGGTCCTACTAATATTTTTATCTCACATCTATACATTTCATGTTACAGGTTCCTTGTTTGACCCATTAATCATTCTTTGATGGTAATGTGGGGAGAGTTGGGTGGTAGTGATCATATGGTTGTTTCATAGAGATTTTCTCAGGCTTGTATTGAGTTGGTTTGTTGTTTTTTTGGATCATGTTGTATCTATTATTATTTCTTGTATCCTCAAGTTTAAGGATAGTGTTTTTATTTACATTTTTGAAAATGGATTGGATAAGTTTAGTTCATTATAACCTATTTGGCATGCATTCTTATTTTTTTCTCCTTATTTATTACGCACTCTTTTATACGTAGTTTGCGAAAAATAGTTTCCAAAGAGACTACCATGATCCCCAAGAACTAGTTTCCAACCAATGGGGATTGGGAGTTCCCTTCATGCCTTATGGAAGGCTGACTTGGGTGTCGGGTTGAATGGTAGGCCTATTTGGTTAGTTCTAAAATGGTATCTAAGAAGGTTTTGGGTTTCCATTATAATCTTCATAATATTATTGTGTTTCCCTTGTTATATATTGATATATTGGTAAAGGTGACTATAGTTGTCAAATATTTAGAGGTAATGGTGTGGATAGTCTAGATTACTATTTCACATCATGAGCCTCAAGATTCCATGGGATATTTGTGTTTTAAAATAATATTTTGAGTTTGATTTTAGTTGTTGTGATATATTTTAATTATATTTTATTTTTTATCCCCATTGAGTATGTAACTGATATTAGTGTTCATTACATAGTTTTTGGATTGAAATGGCGGATCAACTAAGTTTAACGATTAACATGAAAGACTTGGGAAACTATGTGATGCCATTGCGGTGAGGTATGCCTCTTTTAATGAGTGTGTTATACGGTTGGATCAAAATTTACCAATTTGTGTGACAAAACTCTGAAAATCACTTTTTATTCCCTGGTTTATTTGATTGTACTCCTAATGATTTGGGACTTCTCATAATGTGATTTTTTATGTGAAGGTGGTGGATGGGGGAGTGTATTATTTCCCTGTTTGGATGTGATTTCTATGAAAACTATTTGGAGGGTTGTGTGGTTTCCTTAGTGAGATTTGTTTTAAACCATCATTTTGGAAAATTAATGGTTTTTTTGAAATATTTATTGTTAAAAACTTGTTTTATGAATAAATGGGATAGGTGAATCTCCTTAGTCTTATGAAATGTTTTATATAATGTTTTTTATTTTGGAATTTGGAAAATATGATGTTTCAAACGTGATTACTCTGGTATTCCTGAAATCAATTTATTTCAAAAGGGTATTTGTATATATTTATTGGGATAAAAAATATAATTTTTTTTGGAAACAAATTTGGAAAGTGTTTTGAAAAATGGAAATTAATTTTGATGATTATTCCCCAAAGATCATCATCAATAATTTAGATAATGCTCATTTCTTTGAATATTTCCTTTTCTAAATTTATGATTATGCTATACTTTCATCTGGTCTGACATCATTTTCGAAGGTTTTCAATTAGGCCATTCTAATAGAAGATGACCAGAATAGGAATACAGTGGTGGGTGATACCTTAGTTCTATCAAATGGTTGTAATGATAACCTATAAAGTAAGGAGAAAACGTTGGATGATCTTCAGATAAAATTAAAGGTTCCTTCTCACAAGAAGTGTAGATCTCTCATTTTCTTCAAATGTGAGAATCCAGGGAACAATAAGTTCTATTATCCTATGTATCATATGGTTTTACACTATAATTTTCATTTGGGTCATCTTTATAAGTTTTGTAACATGGGATTTTTGAAGTGGTCTCATGTTTAATCCTGTGAGGATGGGGTTTTTGTACTGATACCTCTATATTGATTATTGAGATCCTTTTTTTCTATATTTGGATATTGATATTAGAATCTTTTGGGTGGTTCCTTTTTGTATATGTTTTATATGATTGGTTTTTTATTTAATTCTTTGTTACATTTGTGGAATGTTCCGCCCTCCCTCTATTGTGGATGTATTTCTGGTTTTTATATGGATTGCCTCACTTTTTGGGTTGGTTGTGGGTTCTATTTCATTGAACCTCATTATTTGGCTAAAACACTCTTAATATTAGTGGCTTGTGTCCATTCTTGTGTTGGTCCTTTGAAATTTTGTTTCACTAAATGGTGTTTGGCATTTGAAAATTTTTCCACACCTTGTGAGGGTGATCCAGTTCTGAGCCCCAGGTTATCTATGTGTATTATGACCAGAGATGAGATCTTATGTCATTATATTAAGGCTATTTGTTGTTGCTTTAAACTCATTGGGGTTGTAAGTGATTTTGGTTTCAGAGCGAGTTTCTCCCATGGTTTATTGGATGTTTTAGGACAAATTTCTTGGTATTTATTCCTTGGTTCTACCCTATTAGAGGAATTATAATTGGCAGGGATACCTTGTTAGGTCTCCCATGCTTCATAGGAATTCTTGTTTGAAGTTATTTTTATGTTGTTCTTAGAGATGTTGGGTGACCTTGTGTTTGGTCAGTTTGATAATTATTGAAGATATTGGTTGTTGGTTTTGATGTTAAACCATGTTGAGTGGTTATTTTGGTTAGGTATTATGGGGATATTCTCTTTTCTATTTCCCTTCTTCTCTAATGTAGGCATTTAGGTATAAAATATGGCATTTAGTTGAGTTTGTGACACCCCCAGTGGAACTGTGTTGTTTATTTTGTACTATTTTATTAATTTGAGGATAAATTTGATTATCCAATCATTTTTGGCTCAAAACATTAAAATTATCATATTTTTCCTTCTATATACAGTTAATGTACTTGGTTAGATATAAACGATGTGAGCTCCATTTACGATAAGCCTCATCATTTCTTTTTTAACAACAGTTGGATTGTTATCATGGGTTGTGCATGGTTAAGTACATTACATGTAATCCTCCAGGAGAAACCATGTGGGTTCATGATGTGTTTGGGGTGTGACACATAACTTACACATGGTTTGGTAGATTTTGAGGCAAGTGCATGGTGTTGGTATTGTTTTTTACTATTACTAATGGTATTTATGGAGAAATTTTTTTCTAACCATGTAGTTCCCAAGGTGAACATTACAAGGGGTTTGTGGCCTAGATAGCATCCCTCACATGGGTGGCACATTGTTTGGAAAACTGTGTGGCCAAACTGTACGACCAACCTAGGATTATAATTTTTAAGAGTTTACCATTAATACATCTTCCAATTAATAGGGGTTTCACTTATATTCTCTTCCTTTCACATTGTATAACTCTTCAAAACACATGGATGTGCTCTAATTCCCTCCACCATTATTCCTTCCCTTCTATTTGGAGATTTTAAAGAGATTTTGATGAATTTATTCCTCTCTTTTCCACTTCTTCCATTCCCTCTCTATCCTCTCATGGATTCTATTCCCACCATGAACCCTTGAACATTGTTTGGATGATTTTAGGGTTATAAGTGGATATAATGATGATGTTTTTGGTGATGGGGTTTGTAGATTCCATTTCTATCCTCATGGGTGTTCTCATCATCGAAGGTGATGCTTTTGGACTTGTTTTTCAATTATTTAATGTTGGCGTATCTACTAAAATGTTTCATTTTGGGATTCAAATTGTGGTTGAGTTTTCTAAATACATTTTTATTGAAATTTTGGTTATATTTGATACCATTATGATGTTCTAAAAACCATTTCATTTTGTTTTTATCTTATTATAAATGGGTTTTCTTTGAAATTCCATTTTTTCAGGTCTGAAATAGAATATTTATATGTGTTGAGATTTTTTTTGGAATTCATGAGGAGATTTTTGAAAATAATTTTATGATCTGTGTTATACGTTGACTTGGTTAAGGTTTTCAATTAGTTAAAATGATAATTTACTGTATTTTTTTTACTTAAAAGTGATGTGTTGACTTCAAAGTGATTTATAAATGGATTCTTTAATAGATTTAAAATTGTAATTTGAAATGTGTTTTGTGGTTTACCCCTTGTAAAAAATACCTTAATATATCTTTTGAAATATTTTTGATCAAAATTAAGGTCTTAAACCAACTTTTGTATTTCAATGAAGAGGACCCATGTGGGAGGGTGGCTTTGAAATATTTGTAAATGGTGTGCTATTTCCATCATTTTTCAAAGAGTGTTTGAAATGTAATTTTATGAAATGGAATAAATATTTGAATACTGATCCATGTTTTTGTGTAAAATCCACAATTGGAACTTCGGTTTTAAAATGATTATTGTGAATGGAACATTTTGATTTCCTTTTAATTTGATTACCCATTGTGTGGGTTCTTTATCACTATGTGATGCTTATCATTTCCCTAGTGTGGGTTATTGATCCCTTTGAGATGATTATATCCACCCTTGTGTGGGAAGTTGTTTTATTATGACATGGGGGAATATATTATATAGGTATATTCATTGTTATGTATTAGGGGTCAGGGTAATCTATGGTTATTCCTTATGTCTTAGACTTGGATTGCATATTATTATTCCTTACTTTCATTTTGGTCATGGGAACCCTGGTACAAAGTGGGAGATGTTGTCTATTATTCATGTTGGTTCACACGCCACTAGTGAGACTCAAGTTGTGTTATTTATATGCTATAGGATGAGTTTTTCATTGTAAAAAATCTTTTCTCAGACAATTAGATGATATTTTTTTTGATATTCAGTGCGCATCAGTAGCTGGATTATGGGTTTGTATACTTTTATCTAGCCATGTTATTTTCATGTTAGGAATCCATAATAAATAGACCATGATACATTCAGTTTCATAATTTTTTATTGATTTATGGGAGTTCTATCTACTGCTCATTTGTATCATTTTTCATGTATTCACTGATATGGAACAAATTCTTGTCTATATTGGATATATGTCTTGTACCATGGATTATATCGGTATTTTTGTGATTGAATCATGTGTGTGCTGGGTCATTTCTATTGGATAATGAGTTTTCAATTTTTATGGATTTTTTTTAAATTAAAGACTATTGTGTCATTCTTGAAGTGGATTTCAAAATGGATGTTTTGGTTTGTCGATGTCAATAACTAGTTAGATGTTTTAAAGTGATGATATTTATTATAAAATGTTTTTTTTTGAGAAATGTGAATGGGTGCGTGGATTTAAAATAACTTAGTATTCTAACAATGTTTTCAAACCATTTAATTCGGTTTTGGAAAGCAATGAGAAATGTTTTTAAATAGAATTATGAAATTGTTTTGGTTACTATAAATGTAATATATGAAAAAGTAAAATTTATAGTTTACCTTAAAACTATAATTTATGAATTTCCTTATGAAAAAATATTCCACATATTTGGTAGGTTTTGGTATCCAATATATATTTTTATCTCATGTCCATATATTTGAGGCTACAGGTTCCCAGTTGGATCCATTCCTCATTCTTTAAGGCTGACATGGGGTGAGTTAGGTAGAGGTAAGATATCAGTAGTAGCATAGAGATGGTTTAAAGATTAGTTTGACTCTTATTATAGTTTTTGTTTCGTTTGGTTTAGTTTTTTTATCTTTTATGATATATTTTATCCTCTTGTTTGTGGATAGTGTTTGTGATTAATTGTATGAAAATGGGTTGCTTTAGTTCAGTTGGTTATAACCTGTTTGGCATGATTCTTTATTTTGGATCATTATTTTTTACACTATCATTTATAACTGGTTTGGGAGAAATCATTCCCAAATGTATTCCTATGATTCCTAGACACTAGTTTCTAGATTTTTGGGGTTAGTAATTACCTTCGGTCTTGGGGAATTCTAGGGTACGTTCAAGGACGGATGAAAGCCCAGTTTGGTTTGTTAGAAAATGTTATCAAAGATGGTGTTGGGATTTCTTTATTAGGATCCCATGATTATTGAGTTTCCCTTGTAATTTTGGGGATGTCTAGGTAGAGAGGAGACTATTATTGTTGGAGCTTCATAGGCAAGGGTATGGAGGGTCTAGCTAGCTCTTACTCATCCTGAGCCTTATTATACCATGGGAAGTTTGGGTTTTGAAATGAAAATTAGAGTTTTTTTAGTTATTTCATTGAATTTTAATCCAAATTTATTTTTTTATCATCTTTAAGTATGTAAGAGGTACTTGAGGTCTTTTATTGGTTTTGGGATGGAAATATAGGAGTGCATGAGTTTCCTAGACAACTTGAAAATATTGGAAAACCATGAAGGTCCTACATGGTTAGGTCTACCTTTTTTAAAGAGTGTGTTGCATTGTTGGATCATGGTTTCCCAATCCATGAGTTCAAATGTACACTTCACTTTATCTTCCCTTTTTGAGTTTCATAGACTCCTTACAATTCCTGATATCAACTAATGTGATTTTAACATGTCGGTGGTGGACTGAGGAGTATTTTAATAAAATTTTTTGGATGTGACTTTTGTGATCCTTTTTGAATGGTTGCGTAGTTCCTTGAGTTTTCTTGGTTTTAAGAACATATTTGAAACAATGAATATTTTTTTGAATTTTTTATTATCAAAAAATGGTTTTATGAATAAATGGTATGATTTAATTCCCTTAGTTTTATGAAATTTTTTATAATGTGCTTTTTTTATAGTATTTTCAAGATGATATATATCAAAATTTCTTCCAAGGGTATTATTGAATTATATTTATTCAAAAAATAAGGATTTGAAAGAATTTATAGATAAAAATATATATTTTTTGGAATCAAATGTGGAATGTGTTTTTAAAAATGGAAATAAATTTTAATGATCCTTAATTTGAACCATGGTTTTTATAAAAAGATGGATTTTGAAATGAATTTTGTGTAACTTTCCTTGTGGGGGAAATGTTGGTGTGTTCCACCAAGGCTCTTTTGTTATGATTTTTTTTAGTTTGGTTTTTGAGAAACACCTTTCTAGTAGAAGATTTTATAATTCCCTTTTGAAAATGTTGGTTTCGAAAAAAATATTCTTTAGGTGTTACTACTTGTTCCTCATTTTAGGGTTTGTTGTTTTTCCCTTAAATAATACCGTATAGTGTAATTGTTTCGTTTTTTTAAGGAATGAATTGATTCTATTAGTGTAATACTTATTTTTGTCCCCCATAATAGATGTAATGGTTTCTCCTCTTCTGGTGCCTACCTAGAATCCATGTGGATTTTTAGATTTTGAACCTTCCTTGAGCTCAATCCCCATCTTGGACTCCATGAATCAGCATTCGCCTTTTTAAGTGGACATTAAGGGTTCTTGGAAGTGATGTGGTTATTGGAAGAGATTGAGTTGATCCTAAATTTTATGTTAATGCCTATATATTCATCGGTGAGACACATCGATTTCATTTTTTTAGTGTCAATCAATTTTGTTGGGAGTTGTTGGTACCTACCAAGCTTCATGAAGGAATGTAATGGTGGATTTTTAGAAGGGAATTTTTCTAGTAGTTCTTTCAAAATATTTTGAAAGTGGAGAAATCTATTTATCTCTTAGGTATTCTTTAGTGTTACCAATCAGTGAGGTATTACTTCAATTACTTTTTTAAAGTGGTACTATTTTCTCCAAATATAGTCATTTGTTATTCTAATAATGCTAATTTCTTTAGAGGTTACCTTCAAATAGATCTTGGTTCAATGCCTCTCCGTCCTCTCTGCGCTCTCCTGAAGATGCCCCATGAATTTATGGAAGGGATCTCAGATCCCACCTCTTATATAGAAGGGGTAGGTTCCCTAGTTCTATCCTCCGTAAAGGAATGCCTTCGGTACTTTCTCCCATTTTTGAGTCCAAATTTTCTTCCATTATTTCTAGGGATCTCGGTCTTACCAAAAGTCCCAGATCTCTATAAAGGTGTGCCTCAACTTTCAATCTCGAATTCAGAGTTCAAAAATGCTTCTGATCTCATCAACAAAACATAGTGGCACGATTATGTGATCACAAACCTTGATTAGATGCGTTCGAATGGTTTTTTTCGGATCCTAGGGTTCAAAGGAACGTGCAGTGGCATGGCTTCTAGACAGGAGGCATATTATGACCAGTTTTGCGTCGATGAATGAACTTATTATTTTTTGGTCCAAAGCTCCTCACAAATTTAATGAATGATTCTTCTATATTATCTAGAAAACAATATATTTTTACATGAAGCAAGATGGTTTGGTGACATTGATTTGTGTATGCTTCCCTGAGCTCTGAATTCCCTTTCCAAACCCTTACATCTTGCTGTTACCCAGAAACATGGTTGGTCCTTTTTTGTACTCTAATAGTCGAACAAATGTTGTGAGACATCCCATTTTCCCACACATCTATGTGGAGGTTGATGTCACAAAGATGTCGATGGGATAGATGTGGATAATAGTTGGAGTGTAATTCCAGTGGAAACAAGTTGTTTTGTTTTAATCGTAGACAAATCACTGTGCATTCGGCCATCATCTAGGTTATCTAGCTTCAGTCTGTTGTAGTGGACATTGAAACAGATAGGTGCATGACCCGAAGGAAAGGGAGTTTTCAAGTAATAATGGACGTGTAGTTATAAAATTGAGTCCTAATCATAATGATAATTCTAAATTCTTATCAAAAGAGGAAATAATGGATATTGATAACCCCTTAGAGATATATGTTGGGGTAGCACATGATGCATCCACTCAGTATTAGGCAAGAACTAAGGTCGATAAACCTAAGGTGGTGGAAGTTTTTTCACATCTAAAACACGACCTGGGTGCCGATAGGTCGATGTAGGACACATCTGAATTAGGAATAGTTGAGGAGGTGCATGTGACAGATTCTATGGAACCAGACTTAGAGGTTGTTTTCCTCGATAATGGATTCCCTCATAAAGAGTAGATTTAGGAGGTTTCTAAATGTGATTCACAGTTTGATAAGAGCTGGGAGATATTCATTTATTAATAATACTAATTAAATAATTAAATAATTTATTATATTTTTATTCCACATTTATTGTTTCATTTCTACTGGTATTATAGTTTATATTTTATAGGATTTAAAAGGCCCATACTTGAAACATTTTTATGTTTCAAGTAGGTGTCTTTGAAAGCATATAAATTACTTTTCATCAACACTTTTTTATGAATTTTTTTTTCAAATTTTTTTTATGTTTAATACATTTTTTATGTTTTATTTTTGTTGTTATTATAGTTTATATTTTATTGTATTTCAAACTCACATACTTGAAATTTTTTTATGCTTTAAGTAGGTGTATTTGAAAACATAAAAATTATTTTTCATCAACATTTTTTACAAAAATATATATATTTTTATCTTTTTTTTATATGTTTAATCCATGTTTTAAGTTTCATTTTTGTTGGTATTATAGTTTATATTTTATAGTCTTTCAAAATTTCTTACTTGAAACATTTTTAAGTTTCAATTAGGTGTTTTAGAAACCTTTTAATTATTTTTCATCATTTTTTTGTTAAATTCTTCTTTTTTCAACTATTTCTTATATGTTTAATCCATGTTTTAATATTATAGTTTATATTTTATAGTCTTTGAAGTCCACATACTTAAAACAGAATCCCACATTGGAAATGCTGAATGTTCTAAACAGGAACGGGAGAACCAGAATGCCACATTGGATATGCAGAATGATTTTCCATGGTAATCCTTCTTATAAAATGGAGCCTTGGTTTGATAGATTCTATCAGAATCCATACTTATGTAATGGATGTACTACTAGATTTAAAATAGCAGATAAGTTTTTCTGAAAAATGTAAATGTAAATTATTATTTTTGTTTTCTTTAAATATATATAAACAAAAAAACAAAAAATCCAAAATAAAAATTAAATTTTAAAAAAATAATTTTTTTTTTCGATTTTAGTGGAAATTTGGAATCACCGATTCCGCCTTTGGGGAGTATTTTTTAAAATAATTTTAACATAGAAGTTTTTAAAAAAGTAATTTTAAAAAAAAATATTAAAAAAATATATTTGGTTCATCATCAGATGTTTTGTAAGATGGGATATCATAAGACTTATTGGGTTTAACACATTGATTATGGGTTTTTTGTTTTGGTACCATTCATTTGATTGTTGTGATATTGATTTTGGAGCTTTAATTGTTTTTTAGAATCTTATGGATGGTTCTTCATTCTAAATGTTTTTATGCATATTTTTGAATGCCTTTTTTGTAGAGACCCACGATTCTCATACATGGACATTACATTAATTTTGTAGAATACTAAATACATGAAAAAAACAAATTCCCAAAGACTGTATTAGTTTAGTGTCTTTGGAAACCCGTAACATAATATTATAATCATGGTGAAAGATCTTCAACATCTCCCATAAAGATCTTACCCTTTTGTTTTCTTACTTAAGACCATTATTTATATCTGGGGTAAAAGAAAACATAAAAAGTGTGAGCTCAAATTCTCATTAAGGGTAAACATGGAGGACATAAAACAATCCATAAACATTTGAACGTAAAAACATTAACATAAAATAACAAAATCTTGAGAAATGACATAAATCTTAGCTGTACATAAGGCATATATCATAAAGTAACATTAATCATGATAAAAGGCATGGGAATAAAACATGTAATTGTGGAAAACCATTAAGCACATGATATGATTTCCATTATAGCCAAGGCAGTGTTGCCAAGACCATCATAGTGGACTATATCCCTTACTGAACCGAGTTTACTTTCCGTTCCAACCCAGTATTACTGAACTGGATTTACTTGCCATTCCATCCATGTATATCTCATGAGATATAAATCTTTACCCAATGAATTTAAGGGAGATATAGGTCCCACCCATCTCATAATGAAATCATCTTACAAGTTCCACAAAATAATCATAAATCATTCATCATAACCCAAAAAATAAAATGGGTTTGATAAACATCATCCCATCATAAAACAAATGAATATCATTTCATCATAATAAAAATAAAACCATGTGAATAATAGATAAATTATACTTGAAACATAAACATATTAAATAAAAACATCTTAGATGGAAAATAGTTTTGATAAAACACTTGAAATGAATTCTTGAGGAAAATATCCTTTCTTCTTCGAAATCATTTTCTTTTCTCAAAATACCATAAAATTTTAAAAGAAAATTATTTTTTTGAAAATAATAATGAAATATTGTAGATGAATCTTCATTTAAATAAGGAATTATGAAACTGAAAAAAATCCATTCATGCCATATATGTTAAAAAACAATTTTCTTGTACTTTTTCTAGAAAAGTAAAAAAGTACCTTGCATGGTAAACAAAAGAATGTTTCCTTCCATACCATGTGGTAAAAGTCAAAAAATGGTAAAAATGACTTTAAACATACGTGGAATTATAGTAAACACTTTATGAAAACATTTTCAGAAAACATGGACATGGATGATAAATATAACCACAGTCAATACTTACGATTAAACAATCTCAGATAAAATGAGATTGCAAAATTATCCCTTACCTTAGGTCCAATTTCTCCCATATGTGTCCGAAACTCATGTATAGTGGTTTTAAACATATTATTATCTTGTAACATAACCATATTAATATTTATTATATCATATATGATTCAATTACGACTTTATATTACCCATTCATCTGTTAATTCCATGTTAAAGCAACGTTTTGGGTATTAATCGTTTCATTTATCGTAAATTTTTGGACTTTTTGTTCTTGATATTATTACTTATATCTTGATTTACTTAATTAAAGAATGTAAAACATGATTTATATATCATATATATTCAGTATATATATATATATAATAGATAGATAAATGAAATGAAACACACCGTTCATGGAGATAGTAGAACGTACGTACGAATGAATGTTGTTTTCATTTCCTTATTGAATTGAATGGAAGTAAATAAATAACATATACATAAATCCAGTATCATTACTATTTAATATATTTCATTATTAGTTATTATATATACTTTATAATCATTCATGAATGGTTAACATGGAGAATGAATCTCATCGCATCATAGAGACGGTAATTCGTACGTACGCACGAGCGATGATATCGTTCCCATATTTATTGAATGGAATTTGAGGGGTTTATATAATATATAAGAATCAGTATGATGTTATAATAATAATATATAGTTATTAGTTCAACCATTATAACCATCCAAGTAAGGTGGTGATGGAAAAACAGATTACACCAAGGCGTGGAGACTGTATTCCGTACATACACACGCACAGTGATTTCGTTTTCCATAGAATGGATAGAAGGTGATATAGGGCTATTTCATATTTATAATAACATATCAGTATATGATTTATATTTATGTTATTAATTTATTATTAAACAACTAAATAATATGAAGTTGAAGAATAAAGAAACTTGAAAAAATCGGTAGAAAAGATTGCCTCTTTCTTGACGTTCCTCTTTTAAATTTCCTCATAGGGAACTAGAGTTGGTCTTTTGAGAATACCAAGACCTCTAATATGTTTCTAGGGATGTGGAGAAGGGAAATGGTCAGGTTTTAGCCGAGCTTCAATTCTAAAAATGTTGTGAAGAGGGGAGGGAGGAGGTGCCCTTTTTATAAGAGAGGAGAGGGGCACTTTTGGAATCCTCAAAAATATTAATTTATAATAAACTGAAACCCCACATAAAAACATCCAAAATGACTCAAATTTAAAAATTAGATGATATAAGGTTGTAATATCATCAACCAATAAAATTTAGACATGTTGGGAATTTAATTTGAACATTATCAACTTGATTTATCCTTATTTAATCTATTTAATTTTATTTGTGGTAATAATATTCTAAATATTAAATTTTTATAAATAATTACTTATGTGTTGTAAATTGTCCATAATTGGATACATTATTATATTTTAGACCATATAAATTTCAATTTATAATTTTTAAATATTTTTGTGATTTTTACACAATCTTATAATATGTTATTTTTATAAAATAACATTAGTGTCAATTTTAAAACTATTTTTTATTTGAATTTAAATAAAATAAAAACAGAATATATGTTCCAAATAAAAACTTTAATATATACATAACATGTCATATTTATCTATAAAATTCTTTTACCACATTAAAAACTTCTTATTATTTTTATTTTAATATTTCTAAAACCATTTATTTGATATTTTAATCAATAAATAATTTCTACATCACTATTGTGTCATGATTAATGATAATTATTTAATAACTAATATTTCTAAATAAATTAAAATGATGTATATAATTTTATTAGATTTCACTAGACTATTTAGGTTTTATGTTTTATGATGTTTGTCAATAAATTAAAATTATTACACTTATAAGATTTAGGAGAGTGGCATGTTGTCACTTTCTTTAGTTTTAATAATAATTATATAATTTTCATAGTCAAAAGTCCATGAAATGAATATTTTCCGACCCTTAGGTGATATTGGTCTACTTTTATTCAGCCAATAGAAAATGGGCAGGTGTTAGGGTAATTTTATAATATTATCTTACCCTTAATTACTATATTTATCTTTAACTCTAGTAAGTAAAATTTACCGTAGTTACGATTCATAATATCAAAAAAATAAAAGTAACCTATTAACATATTTTGAACCCATTGATTTCAAATATGGAATCCATTTTTCAAAATTCAAAATACAAAAGTTGCATAAATTAATTTAAAATTAATCCCATTGTTTAGAAAACGTGTTTTAAAAGTTAAAACATTGCAAAAGATTGAAATGTTTTTACATATGAATTCAATGTAAAATTAATGATAATGACCTAAATTATATTAAATGGTAAAAATATATTCTATTTATACTTTAAAACCATTCAATAATATATTTTATCCATATAAATTATTTCGATGAAAAAAGTTGTCTTTAATTAAAATTTATCGTATTTTTACTATTCATCAAAATATGAAAGTTAAAAGAAAAATTTATACAAAGTAAATTTTTATATCCTTATTGAAATGAATAAGTTTATTTTGTCTTATTTAACTCATAAACATGTCAAAAATTAGATTTAAATTGGGTGTGCCATCAAAAGGCAGCAAAACTGCATTTTTTTAAAAATACTTAGTTTCCCGAAAAGTTTATTTTGTTCTCATACCATGTTATAGGATATGTGTAAGATGAATTATAATGTTATAAAATTAGAAATTTAGTTAATACTATTCATAATGGCTAGTTCATAATAATATCATAACAATATGTCATTGTTTAGTGAAACCCACTGTTGCGTACAACACACGCTATCGAAGAAGGTCACTCTTGCGTGTAATGCAAGCCAAGTTTGGGTTTTGTGTAGTGAAATATTCCTTTTTTGGCATATATCAATACAAATTTTATTTATATATTGAACATAATCTATACTCAATGTTGCGTAGAATAATTTATATCAAACGAACTTGAAATTGTGTGTAACACAAGCCAAGAATAATGTTACATATACTACAAGCTAATACATTGTTTCATATAGCGTAAGATAATCTTGGTGAAGTGTACAACACAAGAAATCAAATTAATTATAAAAGAATATTTCTCATAAAATATCAAGGTGTTACATTCCACCCCCTGTAAAATGAATTTTTCCCTCGAAATTTGTCAGGGTTATAAATCCTTTACTACTTGAAAGTTTATTTCATTGAAACCCATATCATAAAAAGGAATACTAAAATATAATTTTAAAAAATAAAGTTAGAATCATAACAGTCACCCAATGTAACTCAGTACTGGGTTTCCATAAGGGAAAACATAGGTGAAAACATGGATATGGAAGAGAAATATAACCATCAACATCTGATAAAGAGTGGTAGAGGACATGGCTATGAAAAATCCAACAATCACAAAGCCATAAATTTGTGATGATCTAAGGTACCAAATGATTAATCAGATATGAGGGCACTAGGAAAAGTTTTTTTGTTATCAAGATCATTTCCCTAATGCTGAATAATTTTTGAATTAAAAGAGCTAATTAATCGATTTTTGTACAATCTCACCGTTGTTTGTGCCCTTGAACAATTTCCACTTTATCTCTTAAAGAAATAAAGTTGAATTTTTCATTCGTGAAGTGTTAGTAGATTGATAGAGAAAATATTTTCAATTAATTTATATTGAATATCATTGTTTTAAACCCACAAAATTGTTCTTCTAAGATGAATTGTTTCATTTTTATGATAATGGTGTTATTTTGAGCTGAATTGTAAAAATTGGCCATTTTGGATTTTTTAACAGTTTTAAATTATTTCGGTAGATTGGCCATAACATTATCTACACTGATTCAAATTGCGAAATTCTTTCTTTTTCAGATTCTACACATCCAGGGCTTCATTTAATATATTTGGACCAAAATCTGAAGCGGCCATATGGAAGCTCAAAAGAAGCTGACAAGTTGGCTCAAGAAAACTGTTTTCAGTTATGCCTAGTTTTGATGTGGGATCCATATCTCATCCACTGTGGGCCCAAAGCTTGTGAAATTCGGTTGGTGGACGCGCAAGGAGTTTGGGAGCATCTTTTATGAAGGAAGCACCGAGTGCATTGGCCGTTTATGGGGCCATTAAAGCACCTTAATCCGGAGGATTTCGTTTTGGAGAGTCTGACTGGACAGAATAAATGCTCATAGTAAAACGGTCATAACTCTCGGAATACATGTCCAAATCCGCTGCAATTTTGAGGGGACACGGCCAAGGGAATTATGAACAACATTCATGAAGGGCTCAACGCGTGAATATGTCATTTAATGGGGATACAACGCGTCGACATTCGGGGGAAGAATTATGGCTATAAAAGGAGGAGAGCTCCACCCTCTCAAGGCATCCAATTCTCCATCCCATTCCTTCTGGGACACCAAGAAGGAGAACTTTTTAGCTTTCTCTTTTATTTATTTTCTTTTTAATTGTTTTGTAATGCCTTCTTCTTCCCCATTCAACTCGATTACCCTTACCATGGTGGGGTAAACTTTTGGAGTGATTGGGGAAGGGTTGGTTTTCTACATTGTAATGCTTGAGTTCTTGGACGCAATTGAATAAATTTCTTTATTCTTCAAAGTTGTTTTCAATTTCTTATAGCGGATTTTATAATCAAGTGCGATAGTTCTTGAATATTAATTCCGTTATTGATTTTTGCCTTGGTAAAATAATCAATATCTCCCTCCACTAATTTCTGGTTTATATACGATGGAATAAACCTGGAATTAGTGGTGAAGTACTCGACGATCGTCAGTACGTGTAAAAGGTGTAGTGAATGTTCTTGATTGTTTGGGATAAACAAAACCCGATCGGGAATTGCCCATTTCAATTAAGGATATTCAATACAACTATTTTACACATGGAAGGAGAGTTGACCAAACCGAGATCTTGGTAAGGTTTTCTCTCACAATAACAATTTCACCAAGGAAGTGAGAGGAAACGATTGTGGAAACTCACTTTAATCAACTAAGAAGAAGAGGTTTGAATTAAATTGAACAAGGATAGCATTATAATTAGGAAACCGACCCCGACCTAATCACCCTTTTTAATTTCATAGTTTTTCAATCATTTGAATTTCAAATTTCCTTTCACAACATTGTTACCCCCATTTTAAAGTGACAAACCATTTTGTGTGCACTCCTCTTCGGGAGACATCCTAGGTCAACCACGTTACTACATTTTAACTTAGGAAATAATTGTTTTGCCACGCCCTACGACAGGCGTGCGTCATAGATCATGCGATAGAATGATAGGTCATTCCATCTGTCTCAAACATAAGGTTAACAAAAGTTATTAATTATACATAAGTCTATCTATGGTGAGATTAATCATATATGGTTCCAAAAATAGACTTATACTTCATCTATCATACCGCTTAAGAAAAAAGAAACTAGTTTCTACTAACTAGGGACTTCTTGTAGGCCAGTGGTAGGTGATAAAGGCTTGTCACACATCATTTGTGGGTTTGATTCCTGCTTCCTTGTCCGATGCGACGGGTTATTTCCCATCCTGCAGGTTGTAATTTTTCTAAAACTATACTATTATACCATTACAGAAATAAAATCGAGAAAAGTTCTATCCTTAATCAATCCTATATAAGGTCCAACTTAATCCATTCCAACCTTATGACTTATCCAAAATACTTCTTTTCCAAACTCGTAGTATAAATAAAATGATTACTTTAAAGGTCATATAACAAGCATGTGAATACCATCATTTATCCCCTATATATCATAAGATATATCTTGCTGGTCACATTCCAAACATGTGAATGCCTTAATCATATATTCTCTTGAAACATGTATTACCATTGAACCTTAGTGAAAACATGAATGATGACAAAAGTTAACTCTTTCCACATACCAAAATACCAAAATTTCTATATACTCAAACCATGATATCACTTTGTCCTTATATCAGTAATGAGCTCATTAATACTATCAAACATATTATTTTCTCTTTATCCCTTCATTATGTACATTGCTTTCCAAAAATATTTCAATCACTTTTCATGGTTATCGGTACCATAAAATTATTGAAAACCACAATAAACCAATACATAGATATTACAATATTCCACGATACAATAAATGAGATTCCCCACCATTATATTGGAATCCCATTACATAAACACTTAATCATTCCACCACTTAATTTTCATATTCAGCATCACCAATAGTGATCTCATGTGACTTCCATTTTTCCTTTTCCTTAAGAGGTCGTTTATGTTGATCATAATTAACCCTTGGATTATTCCATTGATTAGCATAATGCCCAATTTCCTTGCACTTGTAGAATTGAAGTGTTGGTGGTGCATTTTCTATTGTCTTTTCTCTATTCACACCAGTAGCTACCTTTTTCCCATTACATAGACACTCAACTACTCGATGACCTTCTTTTCCACACTTAAAACATTTTCTAGTCCCTTTAATACAATCTTCACCATGATTCATTCCACATATTGAGCATAACGAGACATTCGTCTACTTTTAACCATTGTTTTGAGATTTTTCCTTGAACTCCATCTTTCGTTTAGTGTAAAAACCATGAGATGGATATGTAACACCAACTTCCAGTTCTACCTTGATAGAACAACACAAAATTTGTTCATAGATACTAAAGTCACTTATAGATAATTCCCTTCAAAAATGAGGTTTTAAAACACTGAATAATCGATCAACTTTACTTTCAGGTTGGATGAAAAAGCCAGATGCATACCTTTCAAGCCATGTAAAATTCACCTCATATGTACCAACAGATTGATCATAATTTTTCTTAATCTCTAGGAACTCCTTTTCCATATTTGTTTGAAGAATACGAGGTAAGTACTTATTAAAAAACAAGTTCATGAACTCGTCCCATTCCATGGATTCAATTTCATATTGGGGCCTAGTATTCTTAATTAGAGTCCACCACTGGTCTGCTTCACCTTCTAAACGATAAACATCCAAAATGACTTTTTCAGGTTCCGAACATCGAAGTATGGAAAATATCTTTTCAATGGTATGGATCCATTGTTTAGCAACAAGTGGATCAGAAGACCCATTGAAATAAGGTGGACGTTGCATCATGAAGGACTCAATAGAATATTGTTCCCTTATCTGCTCATTTGGAAGCCCATAATGATTCATTGCTTGTGTAAGTATAACAATAAGATTTTCACTCCATATCCCATAACATTGGTTTTTTCAGGAGGAAAATCATTCCATTTCCCATTACATTGATCAAAACGGTTTCTTCGGGTTCCATCCATCGTCTAAAACCCAAAAATAATAGTGTGAGAGGCAAAAATCATTCTTGGAAAACAACATAATAAAGGGAGAGTACCTTCAATATCTAACATAATAGGTTAAATTATATGATCTTTACTGTAATTCTAGGACTATAACTGAAACTTATACTTAACCTTAGGGACATCCCTATACATACCTTAGAAATATCTTTAGGGATCTCACTAAAGTATTCACATCCTAGTTTCCAAAGTTTAACTAAACCTTCACTCTGATACTAACTGTAGAGACCCAAGCTTGACATACATAGACATTACATTACTTTTTCAGAATACATAATAAATAACAAAAAAAATTCCCAACGACCTTATTATTTTATTGTCTTTGGATACTCGGACTATAATTTTCTAATCGTGGTGAATGATCTTCAACATCTCCCATAAATATCTTCCCCCTTTGTTTTCTTACCTAAAGCCTTTATTTATATCCTGGGGAAAAGAAAACATAAAAAGGGTGAGCTCAAATGCTCAGTAAGGGTAAACATGGAAAATATAAAACAATCCATAAACATTAGAACGTAAAAACATTAACATAAAACATCAAAATCTTGAACAATGACATAAATCTTAGCTGTACATAAGGCATAGATCATAAAGTAACATTAATCATGATAAAATGGAATGGGAATAAAACATGTAATTGTGGAAAAACATTAATCACATGATATTATTTCCAATGTATCCAAGAAAGTGTTTCCAAGACCATCATAGTGGACAAAGTCCCTTACTGAACCAGGTTCACTTGCTGTTCCATCCCTGTATTACTGAACCAGATTTACTTGTCGTTCCATCCATGTCTATCTCATGACATATAAATCTTTACACAATTCATTGGAGGGATATATAGGTCCCACCCATCTCATAATGAAATCATTCTTACGTGTGCCACAAAATAAACATAAATCATTCATCATAACACAAAAAATAAAATGGGTTTTATAAACATCATCCCATCATAAATCAAATGGATATAATTTAATCATAAGAAAAATAAAACCAAGTAAATAATAAATACATTATAATTGAAACATAAACATATTAAATAATTTCATCTTATATGGAAAATAGTTTTGATAAAAGCCTTGAAATGAATTCTTGAGGAAAATATACTTTCTTCTTCAAAATCATTTTCTTTTATCAAAATGCAATAAAATTTTAAATGAAAAGTATTTTTTTTGAAAATAATAATGAAATATTGTAGAGGAAGATTCATGGAAATAAGTAGTTATGAAAACAAAAAAAATCCATTCATTCCATATAAGAAAAAAACACATTCTTCTCATACTTTTTCCAGAAAAGTCAAGAAGTACCTCGTATGGTAAACAAAAGAAATATTCCTTCCATACAATGGGGTAAAAGTAAACAAAGAGTAAAAATGACTTTATCCATATTTTAAGAATAGTAATCACTTTATGAAAACATTTTTAGAAAACATGGACATGGATGATAAATATAACTCCAGTAAATACTTACGATTAAACAATCTCAGATAAAATGAGATTGCAAAAATTATCCCTTACCTTAGGTCCAATTTCTTCTGTATGTGTCCGAAACTCCTTTATAGTGGGTTAAAACCTATTATTAACTTTTAACGGAACCATAATAATATTTATGATATCATATATTATTCACTTAAGACTTTATATAACCCATTCATCCGTTATTTCCATGTTAAAGTAATGTTTTGGGTAATAATCATTTCATTTATCGTACATGTTTGGACTTTTTGTTCTTGATATTATTACTTATATCATTATTTAATTACTTCCAGAATGTAAATTTGTTTTATATATCATATATATTCAGTTTATATATATATATATATAATAAATAGATAAATAAAATGAAACACACCGTTCATGGAGATGGTAGACCGTTCATACCCATGAACGCTATTTTCATTTCTTTATTGAATTGAATGGAAGTAAGTAAATAACATATACATAAATACAGTATCATTATTATGTCATATATTTCATGATTATTTATTATATATAATTTATAATCATTCTTGAATGGCTAACATGGAGAATGAATCTCATCGCGTCGTGGAGATGGTAATCCGTACGTATGCACGAGCAATGATATCATTCCCATATTTATTGAATGGAATTGGAGTGGATGATATAATATATCAGAATTAGTATGATGTTATACTAATCATATATAGTTATTATTTAAACCATTATATCCATCCATGTAAGGTGGTGATGGAAAAACAGATTACACCACGGTGTGGAGACTGTATTCTGTACATACGCACGTGCGGTGATTTCATTTTCCATAGAATGGATAGAAGTTGAAATAGGGGTGTTTCATATTTATAATAACATATCTGTATATGAGTGATACTTATGTTATTACTTTATTATGAAACAAATAAATAATAGTATATTGAAGAAAAAAGAAACTTTGAAAGAATCGGTAGAAGAGATTACCTTTTCCTTGACGTGCCTCTTTAAAACTTTCTTTTAGGGCACTAGAGTTGGTCTTTTGAGAAGAAGATAACATCTAATATGTTTCTAGGGAAGTGGATAAGGTAAATGGGCAGGGTTTTTCTGATCTTTAATGATAAAAATGTTGTGAAGAGGGGAGGGAGGAGGTTCCCTTTTTATAAGAGAGGAGAGGGGCACTTTTGGAAACCTCTAAAATATTAATTTAAAATAAACTCACACCCCACATAAAAACTTCCAAAATGACTCAAATTCTAATATTAGATAGGATAGGGTTTTAATATAAAAAAAATAAAAGTTAGACATGTTTGGAATTTATTTTGAACTTTATCAACTTGATTTATCCTTATTTAATCTATTTAATTTTATTTGTGGTAATAATATTCTAAATTTTAAATTGTTATAAATAATTACTTAAGTGTTGTTAATTTTCCATAATTGGATACTTTATTATATTTTAGACAATATAAATATAAATTTATAATTTTTAAATATTTTTGTGATTTTTAAACAATTGTATAATATGTTATTTTTATAAAATAACAATTGTATCAATTTTTACACTATTCATTTATTTGAATTTAAATAAAATAAACACAGAAGATATGTTCTAAATAAAAACATTAATAGATTAATGAAATGTCATATTTATCTATAAAATTCTTGGAGCACATTAAAAAGTTCATGTAATATTTATTTTATTATTTTTAATACCATTTATTTGATATTTTAATCAATAAATTAATTTCTACATCACTATTGTGTCATCCATAATGATAATTATTTAATCCCTTAAAATTCTAAATAAATTCACATAATGTATATAATTTTATTATATTTTTGGAGACTATTTATTTTTGATGTTTTATGAAGTTTAGCACTACATTAAAATTATTACACATATAAGATTTAAGATAGTGACATGTTGTCACTTTCTTTACTTTTAATAATAATTATATCATTTTCATGGTCAGAAGTCCATGAAATGAATCTACTCAGACTCTTAGGTGATATGGGTCGATTTTTATTCATCCAATATAATTTGGGAAGGTGTTAGGGTAATTTTATAATATTATTTTTACCCTTAATTACTTTATTTTCCTTTAAGTGTGGTAAGTAAAATTTACCATAGTCATTATTCATAATATCAAAAATAAAAAATAAAAGTAACCTATAGATATAATTTGGGCCAAATGATTCCAAATATGGAATCTATTTTTCAAAATTCAAAACACAGAAGTTGCATTAATTAATTTAAAATTAATCTCATTGTTGAGAAAACAAGTTTTAAAAGATAAAACATTGCAGAAGATTGAAATGTGTTTACATATGAATTCGATGTAAAATTAATTCTAATGACATACATTATATTAAATGGTAAAAATGTATTCTATTTATACTTTAAACCCATTCAATAATATATTTTATCCATATAAATTTATTTGGTGAAAAAAATTGTTTTTAATTAAAACTTAGCTTATTTTTACTATTAATGAAAATATGAAAGTTAACAGAAAAAATTATCCAAAGAAAATTTTTATATCCTTATTGAAAATAATAAGTTTATTTTGTCTAATTGAACTTATAAACTTGTCAAAAACTATATTTAAAGTGGGTGCGACATCAAAAGGTGGAAAAACTGCATTTTTTGAAAAATAATTACTTTACCCGAAAAATTTATTTTGTTCTCATACCATGTTCTAGGATATGTGTAAGATGAATGATAATGTTATAAAATTAAAAATTTAGTTGATAATATTCATAACAGCTAGTTCATAATAATATTATAACAATATGTTGTTGTTTAGTGAAACCTAGTGTTGCGTACAACATACTCTATCGAGGAAGGCCGCTTTTGCGTGTAATGAAAGCCAATTTAGGGTTGAGTGTAGTGATGTCTTCATTTGTTGTTGCGTATATCAAAACAAATTTCAATTATACATTGAAAAAAATCTATACTCAATGTTGCGTAGAATAATTTATATCAAAGGAACTTGAAATTGTGTATAACACGATCCAAGAATAGTGTTGCATATACTGCAAGCTAATACGGTGTAGCATATAGCGCAAGCTAATCATGGTGAAGTGTACAACAGAAGACATCAAAGAAATTAAAAAGGATATTTCTCATAAAATCTCGGGGTGTTACATTTTTAAGGAATGCTTTCACTTTTTTGTGGAATGTTTACCATCCCTTGTTAGTGGATATTGAATTTTTTCACTAGGTTGCCTCTCTCTTAATGGTTGGTTGTGGGTTTTGTTTCATTGAGAATCATAATTTTTTTATATTTTTTTAGATTTGTATGTTTCATCCATTTCTATGTTGAGAACTTTATTTTCTAAAGTTTTGGAGATAATAATGATCTTGAGTGCATGATTGGGTCACTAGGGTGTTTGTTCTACCAGTTGAGTTGGAATACTAAATGGTTTTTGGATTATTCCATTTTTTGATATTCCATGTTAGGTTATTTAGTTCATGACGATAGGTTATCCATGTGTGTAATGAATTGAGATGAGATCCCATTTCATTATTTATGGGATATTTATGGGTCCTTTTCCTCTCTGTATTTGTATATTATTTTGGTTTGATAGTGAGATTCTCCATTGGTTTCATAGAATTTTTTAAATAGTTCATTTGGTTAGTTCCTCCTGGGATTTACCATTTTATCATTCCCTTTTTTCAACTGTGGAATTTCTAGGAAAAAAATGCAGCATGGTGGGTAGTTTTTGACACCCCCTATTCACTATGTTTTTTGTGTTTAATTATTTTATATGGTTGTGGTTTTTTTACCTTTCATGGGATTTAATCTTTGAATATAGAAATTATCATAGTCTTACTTCTATACATGTTTAAGGCATGCAGTCATAGGGAAACTGTGTGACCTCCCATAATGAGGATCCTCCTCAGTTAATTTTGAACTATGATCAACATGTCCGCAATGGAAATGAAATTTTATATCTAAACCATTAGACCACGTACAAGAATCCATGTGGGTTTCCTCATGTGCCTGGGGTGTAACGCATGACATAAACATGATTTGTTAAATTGTATGGAAATCATATAGTTTGGATATAGTTTTTGACAGTGCCTAATAGAATGGTTGGCGTGTGGCTTGCCCAACTGCGTAGTGACCCGTTTGAACCGTGTGAGGGGTGTGTGGACTAGGTAGTGGCCAAAATAAGGTTGGTTCATGGTTTGAAAAACCACGTAACAAAATCACTTAGACTTCCCAGGTGTTTATTTTTTTTGGAAATTAACATTTTTTATCTTTGAATTAATAGGGGTTTTACACATCTTCTCCCTTATTCATATCGAATGACTCATGGGATCCCATAGAGGAGCTCCAAAATCACCCATCTTTGATCATTACATTCTCTTTAGCAATTTCTAAGAGATCATGATCTATTTCTTCCAGTATTTCCCTTTATTAATTTACCTCTCTCTCCTCTCTTGGATTTTCCTTCCCCCATTAACCTTAGACATATTTTGGATTATTTTATTGTTCTATGATTCAATAAAGGTGTGATATTTTGTGTCAAAGTTTTGTATATGTGTTTTCTATCCCCATGGGTGTGTTAATCGATGATGGTGACACATTTTTGCTCGGTTTTCATTTCTTCTAAGTCGGTGTTTCTATGAAATGGTTTCATTTTTGAATTTAATGCTTTTATATCATTTCTAAATTCTATTTTAGTATACTTATGATTATATGTGATACCATTTTTATTTTTTAAATACAATTTCAATTTGTTTTATTCTTTGAATAATTCATTTGTCTTTTAAAAATCAAATGTTTTGATGTTTAAAATGGATTATTTAGAAGTACTATGATTTTGTGAAATAAATGGGGGTATATTTGAATTTTTTTCATGATTTTTGTTGGTTTTTGATCTGATTTTGGTTGTCAATGAGTGAAAATTATATTTTAAATTGCGTTTTTACATAAAGTGAGATGTTGTCCTCAAAGTGATTTATAAAGGGATTATTTAATATATTTCAAAAATTTAATTGGAGAGTGTGTGTGGTTTACCCCTTATTAAAAATGACTCAATGGATCTATTGAAATGTTTTTGAAGAAATAAAGGCCCTGTTCCTTGTTTTGTATTACAAATAAGAAGACCATTGTGGGAGGGTGGCTTTGAAAATTTATAAATAGTGTATGATTTCCATCATTTTACAAAAAATTGCTTGCAATATAGTTATAAGAAATGTTAATGGGATTAAAATCTTGAGACATGTTTTTATGTTAATGGTTCTGTTGGCACTTTGGATTGAAAATGGTTGGTGTGAAAGGTATCACTTAATTTCCCATTAATTTGATTACCCCATGTGTGGGTTCTCTATCACTATGTGATGTTTTTCATTTCCCTTGTGTCAGTTATTGATCTCTATGAGATGATTATTTCTTCCCTTGCGAGGGAATGTTCTTGATTATTCCATAGGTTCATTTGTTATATAGGGATATTCATTGTTGACTATTAGGGTTTACTTTTAGCTATGGTTATTCCTTGTGTGTTAGACTTGACATATGTCACTCATCTCTGATCATCATGAAAATCACTTCCAAAATGATTCTTCCTGATATCACTAATATTAAGAGGGTTGTGGGAGGATGATCTCTCTACATTATAGAGAGTGTATCTTAGAGAGATTATATCTAGGCCTTGATAGAATTATCCTTGATTCATTACACGCAGATAAAAAAAATAAACCCATTGGGTTAGTAATAATATAATTTATTTTAAATAGCGTTGAATTTATAAAATAATAATTTCACTAGTTACCTTATTATATAGATAATACCTATAGTTCCCCATGTCTATAATAAAAATAATATTATTATTTATTAACTTATGAAAACCCATTGAATTAAATAAATATTATTTTTGGCATAATATTTTCAAAATTTATTCAAATAGTAATTAATATTTATTTTTTCTCACTGGATCATTATAATCGGTATGTTATTTCTCGACAATATCTATCAGGACTTAAATAATGAAAATTTATTTAAAAAATAAATATCAATTCTTTATTTTCTAATAAATAAATAAATATTATATCTACTTAATATAAATTAAATATTTATTAAATATTTTTATCACAAAATATTCTCTCGACTAACTAGTGAGGGAATATATGTTATCAATAAAATGATAAATATTTATTAAACCATAATAGAGAATAATATTTTTGAAAGATGTTAAATAATAAATTTTGTTATTATTAGACTATGGTTCTAGATACACTTACAATGTGACCCTTTAGGCCTCTTTATCTTTGGAATTAGGCATGAACACCCAAAATACAAGGTTAGTATCTGGTAACATGTCAAAGTACCCATAATTTCACAATGACATAATAACTCATACAGAAAAAAATTTTGTAATATAATTCCATTATCATGATATCTATAATCAAACATGTTTCTTGTTGATATTATCAACCTATGTAGTTGATGTAACTTTCTGTGACATTCTAAAATTGAACTTGACCTCAAAACACCACAACCATGGATTTATTAGGAATGTCTAATTTACATTTATGGTATTGATATATAAGCATCTGTTAAATAATATAATGGAAAAAAAATCCTTTCTTCTTTTATTTATTAATTTAATATTACTCATGATGTACCCAATGTATCCTAATTCATCGCAAACATATTGGTTCCTAGTTTCCATAAACAAATATAATTATGAAACTAGTGATATTCATTAATAATAATATTATTAAATTTTACGGATCAATACACATGTCCTTAGATAAGAACATCCTTTGAAACATATAAATATGGATTTCCTAAAGGTGGGTTATGTTTTCAAAATCATATACCCCATAAATTACCAAAGATGAACACCAATAGAAAGTGATTCAATGTTCTATGAGTCTCCACCCCTGATAGCCTATATCATTCATGTTTGATCAAATGAAACAATCTTACTATAAAATAAATATTTTATAATACTATCATGGAACTTCTAGGATCTCATCATAGGAGGGAAAAAATAAAACCTTTTAATATGACAACTACTCTTAGGAAAGTATGACATACATATGTGAAGAAGTAAAAAAATCATGATGTGATAAAAAGGTTTATTAATATAAAAAAAACGAATAATGGTAAACATAAAGTACACAAATGTTTGTTCTAGGGATCAATCTCCAAAAAACTCCCACTTTATCTATAGGTAACTACAGTAACCTTCAATCTTCTAGCTCACATATGATATCATGATTCTACTAAGATATGGAATTAGGTATGGGGACCACCATGTTCTCTTCCACGGGAACTCTTATTACAAGAACACCACCCCTCTAATAAAATTACCTCAAGTGTTTTTACATCTGATGTTTGTGATTTTTTCATTGGTATGCCATTGATTTTTTTTGAATATCCACATAGGATTATTATCACAATATGATGTGATTGGGTATTCACTATTAGGTAACACATCAAGTACATAGAAAAAGTTGAGTATCCAAATAGATTATTTAGCTACATCAAAAGCTTATATGTATTCATACTCTATTTTAGAATCAATGGAAATGGCTATTTTGAAATGTTTAAGCTCACAAATCTTCTACTAAGACTAAAGACACAAACGGAATAAAAAATCATATCATTCTGATATGTTTGAAAGCTAGCATGAGTATAAAAACTTATAACTAGGTCATCGTATCTTCAATAGAATGTGAACATATCCATAGTCTTTCTTAGATACTTAAGGAAAACCATAATAAAAAACTAATGGTGTTCTCGCTGATCATCTTGATATATTATTACAATGTTCAATTCATAGGCAACATTAATCCGAATACATAACATGGAATACATGATTAACCCTATTTTAGAAGTGTATGAGATCCTTCTCATTCTATATTTATTCTCTTGTGTATAAGGAAACATTTTCATGGAAATATGTATACCATGTGACAATAGAAGAAATCCTATCTTGGATTGAATTATTCTAAATCACTTTAGTATCTGGTCAATCTTTGTACCTTGACATTTTCCAAGAAGACTCTCAGGTCTATCACAAATGATCCTGATCTCTAGAATATTGGTTGTTTCACCTATGTCTATCATTGAGAAGTGTATATTTGACCAATCATTAACTGACTGTTAGATTGGTATGTCATTTACAATGACTAATATGTCATAAACATATAATAATGACCACATTCCCACTAATCCTCTTATAAACACAAGGATCATATTTGTTCTTAATGAAACCAAATTCTTTTACAGCATCATGAAAATGAATATTCCATGAATTGGAGTCTTTATTCAATACATAAATGAATCTCTACAACATGAAAACCTTTTTAGAATTAGTTGGATTCAAAAAAAAACATTTAGTTGTTCCATATGACATCTTCCTGAAGGTTCCTATTAAGGAATACTATTTTGACATTCATCTTCCAAATATCATAGTCAAGTTAAGAAATAATAGAAATTATAATTATAATGGATTTAAAAATTGGAACTATGGAAAAGGTTTCATCATAGTTAATAACTCGACACAAATTAAACCCTATAGAAACTAGGATTTCATTATAGGTACATTACCTCTAATTACCCGTTTTATCTTAAATGCCTTTTTTCATCTAATAGGATTTACATCAACTGGAAGATTTAAAAAAAACAGAAACATGGTTACGATACATGGAATCTATATAAAAATTAATGGATTCCTTCCATTTTGTAGCTTCAGATCTGTCTACTAACTCATTTTAGGAGAGAAGTTCATTATTATCAACTAATAACGAGTCTCTATCTTTGGTGACTAGTAAACAACATATTATATGAATAAATTATTCCATGGGTACCTATGTAATTTTTTCTAGTAACAACACTTATGTATCTTGAGAATTAACTTCATCAAAGTCACTCATGCTTAAATTATCCTTCTTGAGGATATTGTTAGACCCAAAGATGTTAGTTGATTGTAATGGATTATGGTTTGTGTTTTTTGTCAATCCACATATGGACGACCAAAGAGTTTTTAGGGAATTTGGTCTTACGATTGAGGCTGAAATCAGTATTCAAATTGGCATAGTTTCCCAGTGTTTTCCAAATATTTGGGCCTCAAAATTCGGAGTTTGTTTTTAGAAAATGATTATTTTCTACATAGGAGAGTATAGTATGTGGAGCAGAAAGACAGTGCACAAAATGATATTTCAAGGAACATTTCATTGACCGCGAATAGTGGTATATGAAATGGAATAGAAAATAAGAAAAGGAATCGAACTGTGAACCACATAGAGGGAACTGTTTGTGGAACGAAAAATAGTTCGCAGTGAAGACTTGTACTTTGCTTCTGGAAAATGGTTCATAGAAGGTTTTCAATATGCAAGAGAGCTCATCATTTGGGGAAATGAGATGGTGATTTGAGTTTCCATGAAGGAATACTGGTGGTACATGTACCGCATTGGGAAAATGGTTCATGGGTGAAGCAGTACGCAGTGAAGCTATACAGAATCAAAGATTTGAGAAATCTCATATCAGTGAGAATCTTTGATCTATTTTCCTATATAAAGAGCCTAGATACCTTAATTAAAATGAGTTATTTTGATTGTAAATTTCAGAATAAATATTATAATCTTAGAGTGGTTCATGGGAAGAAAATTCCATGAAGGAAAAAGTGTCCTGAATAGGAGGAAAATGGTCCACAGAAATAGTGGTGGTCCATAAAAGAGAAAACAATCCACAAAAGAGAGTGTGGTTTAAGTAGGAATCTCTAGTAGTACATGGAGAAATGTATTATTCTCTAGAGCAGGTAATTACATAGATGAATCTCTCATTGTATGTGGAGTAGGTAAGTACATGTTGGAATCACTCGCGGTATGTGGTGTAGTAAGGTTCACAGAGGAAGGAGGACAATTTGCGAAAGAATAGTATATGAACAAAGAAGTGGATGAAAAGGTGGATTACATATACAGTGGAAATCATAACATTAACAGAGCATAATTTTACAGTTGAGGATACTAAATGTAATTCCAATCAATTGAAGAGACCTTCATGTTGATAAACTGAGTCCTGATCCTTCCCAGTACATTGTACAAGAGGGGGAGTCAATGGAAGTGTTTTGAGGGACGCAGTGTGCTATACCTGAATTATTGTAAAGGAAGAGTTACTAGAATAGAGTTACTAAGTTTAATATTTTGTAATCCACATATAGTAAATAATAGTGAATTTTGGAATGACCGAAACACTGTTGTCTTATGCTCCTTGGATGTATCCCTTAGCGGAATGCCAAGTAAAATTATTGTGTGTCATCTCTTTGCATGTGAATGCTTGATTAGTGATCATATCCATAGTATAGTTTTAATGAGTTCCTTCAAATATGGAAACAAGATACATCATATTAAAAGAAAAATTTGACACTCTGATTCACCCATCCCCTCTCAGGGTGTCCCGAAGTCCACCAAGAGGTATCAGAGCCTACATGTTACTTGTATTAAATATATCCTTTTCTATCATCGAGAATTTGGTCAATGTTTTAGGTGTCCCCTTGTTTGATGAATGTAACATTCAGATATTGAAGAACAAGATGATATCTTATCTGAGATCTTTTGGAATTTATGTCTTTTTTTCTACTACACAAGGATTAGAGGTTGCTGATCAAATAAAGTTGTCTATGACTCATACAGAAAGAAAAATTCTTGATGTAGATGCTAAAGCACATACTTCCTTTAATGCAGACCTTATGATCAGATCTATCTAAAGATGATGAGTTTCTCATCAGCAAATACATTTTTTTAAAATTGGCGAATATATACGAAGGTGATAACAATGTGAAGGAGGTGAAACTATATGTTTTTCACAATAATTTTGATTATCTGAATATGCATCCTGAAACAAATTTAGATACAATTTTTAATCGAATTAATAAAGTTATTGGAGAAATATAAGGAATTGGTGATGAAATCAAATACATTTATATTGTAAATAAAATCATTAGAAGACTCCCACTACTTTATAATTTAAAGGTGTCAGCGCTTTAGGAAATGGATCATTCCAAACTTTCTCTGGATGATATGCTGAATAGACTGGTAGCATATGAGGTGAGAGTCATACCAGAAGATGCAATGACTCGAGTAAGAAAGGAAATGAAATTCAAAGACATAAAATAGAATTAAATTTCAAGAGATATTATTTATGAATATAATGAGTAAAAAGAACTTATTTCTCTCATTGTTAAGAAATTCAGGAAGCGAAAAAGGGAAATTTTAAGGCAAGTTACCTCTGGACTATTTTCATTGCGGTGGAGTTAAGAAAATTGCCTCTTGATGCACAATAAAGTTTTATGATGAAGAAAGTGAAGTTGAAGACATGAAAAAACCTCAAAAAAGGTTTTTCAAAAAGAGAGACTTCACATTTGGTAAGAAATTATAGAGGAATATTTTTTTTCTGTAAATAATAATATGATGATAGTGAATATTTTGAGAAAGGAGAACAAGAATTTAAATGGGGAACCCATGCGTTAATAATGGCTACCATCGAAGAGATAGAACCATCAGAATATAAATCTAGAGATAGTCAGATGACCTCTCCTGTCGACCATAAGTTGAAACTTAAGGATTCTTGTTGTAAGATCGAGAATTAATGTGAGAGATGAAAAAACTAGAGTGAAGTTGTGGAAGATTCATAAGAATATGATGATATACTAGAAGTTAAAATTGGTCAACTTGAGGAAGTAGTAAAATACCAGTGAAAAAAATGAAAGCACAACAGATGTAGTAGAACTAAAGCTCATAATTGAAGAACTTGCAAAGTTCAACAATGAACTGATATCCATACTGGAGGAGAAGTCCAAGACTATTGAGGGACTCGAAGAAGAAGTTGTTACTTCTAGGAGTAAAATCGGATGTGAATCAAATTCAAAATAAGCAAAGAATAAATTACAGTTTGGAAAATTATTAGATGATTAGTTTTTGGAGAGAGCTAAGCGCGGTTTCAATGGATTTGAAATGATTTTGAATGATCAAAGACGAACATGAATGGGAAATAGTGGAATCAGTTGTGATGTCGAAACATCAAATTCTTCAAATAAAATGGTTCAAAATAAATGATGTCTAAAAGATAAACATATTGAAAATTCACTAGAAGGGATAAAAAAGAGACCCTCAATTCAAAATGAAAGGAGAAATAAAAAATATTTTCAAGAATCTAGAAATTATAGGCAGCCAATCATTTTACCTAAGGAAAGATACGTGAGGAGGAATAGAAATGAGAAGACATTTCCACTTATGAAATGTCAATTCTGCAACTATCTAGGCCATACAATGTCATATTGTTAAGAGGCAAGGAGCTATTTGAATTGGGAAGATATAGGCATTAAAAAAAGTAGAAAAAATTTATTTCATACTTCTTATGGAAGAATTAATTTATATGGATATTGTTTCCATTTTTTTAACTTTGTCTATAATACTATTTATTACATGAAGAGGATAAGCATGAAAAATTTATACAGAACTCAGAGACAAGTCAATACTCATAAACCAAACAATGATTTTCTTACAAATAGGATTTATCCTCTGGAAGAATAATATGAGTTTGAATAACTTTCTTACATGGAAAAGAGAATGGAAAGGCCATCAATGTCCTACACTCAATAAATTATTTCATGGAAATAAAAGAAGAAAACTGAGAAATACAACCTTATAGAAGTAGCTCTCAATGTTATAAAGAGTAGAAGCACCTGTATTCTAGATGGCAGATGCTCCTCCAATATTATGTGAAATGAAGACCTATTAATGAATGTTATGAAATGGTTTGAGGGAATGGTAAGGTTTTTTAATGATGGAACCTTGAAGAATAAAGGTAGCAGAATCACTGAACTGGATAATGGTGAGCTGAAGAAATCTAAAGTTCTTTATGTGGATATTTTGCATCACAATATCCTTTGTGTGAGTCAACTATATTACTCAAGACCTATAGTGACTTTCTATAAAAAAAGGCTGCACTATAAAATGAAAGATAGGGAATTCTTTCAAGAAAGGTCGATGATCAAATGGAAACCTATATCATGTTGATAGTAATGAGATCATTTTCTACATTACAGTTGAAGAATAAAACAACTTGTAGCATCGAAGATTAGGAAAAAATAATCAACAAGACATGGATAAGATATGTAAACTAAAGATTGGTGTGGATATCCCAAATATGAAGCATGAAAGGGATAAGGCTTGTGATGCTTTCATGCGAGGAATATTGGTGTGTAGTTTAAATCATATAAAGAAGAAAAGAGCATCAAATATTCTTGATCTCATCCATAAAAATGTATGTGGTTCGATAAATATTTCCCGAACTGAAGGAGAAAAATACTTTTTCCTTTTTATCGATGATTATAGTAGAATGGATTGTGTGATGGTCATACTTAGGATACAACAAGTGCTTGCTTACTTGAAAGATTATCACAGAATCATCGAGAATGATACTATATGGACAATTAATGTTTTACGGTATGAAAATAGAGGAGAATATACATCCATTGAGTTTGAAAATTACCTGGAGAAACATTAAATACAACCTAATGTGGCTGCTGTGAGAACTCACAGCAAAATGGATCTATTGAGAACATGAATTGATAGGCGAACAGTATGGATAGAAGTATAATAATTTGGAGTTGCATCTCTCTACATTACAGGAAAGAGTTTGTTCGAGTAGCAGTTTGTATTCATAACCAACTAGGGATTTATATAGAGGAAACCAAGAAACCCTATGAGTTAATTTAATGGAAGGAATCCATCTTTAAATTATTTTCATGTTTATAGAAGTAAATGTTTTTTCTAAAACAAATAAGGAAATCAAGGAAAGTATGGTGATCCTATAGATGAAGGAATATTCTTCAGATATTCAATGAATAGAAAAGCCTACAAATGTTTCAATAAAATTCTTGGAAACATTATGAAAGTAGTGATTTAAATATTATTGAATAAAAAACCACAAATAACTCAAATAATTCTTACTATGATGTGATAGAAGATGGGTAAGAATGTTTACATGGAACAAATTCAAATATATAAGTAGAGGAAGGCATACAAAAAATCTTGGATTCACATCATGATGTTGACTCAGAAAAAGAATCAGAAGAGGAAACCATGGCTAAGAAAAATTATTTTGAACCTCACAAGAGAAATCGAAGAGAAAAAATTGATCAATCCAACATCATTGTGGTTTAGAACGCTCCCATGAAGACAAGGAGAAAGAGGAATAACACACAATTTTCATTTCTTTTAGTTATGGAACCATCCCCATTTTATGAAGCTTAAAAGGATGAATCATGGGTTAAGGCCATGAATGAAGAGTTGTATTATATCGATAAGAACCAAACATGAAATTTAGTTAAGATACCCTATAACCACAATTTTATTGGTAAGAAGTGGATTTTAAAAAATAAATTTGACTACCATGTAAATGTGATCAGAAATATGGCATGACTTGTGTGTAAGGCATATTCACAGATTGAAGGTGTTGATGTTGAAGATACATTTTCTCCAATGGTTATATTGGAGTCAATCTAACTTTTCTCCCCATGAAAATTAAAATTGGATACAAAGTGTATCTAATGGATGTGAAGACTCCATTCTTAATTGGTTTTCTTGAAAAAGAAGTTAACAATGAAAAACCAGTGGGTTTTCATCTTGGTAATGATGAAATGAAAGTTTGAAGATTAAAGAAGGCACTCTATGGTTTGAAGTAGGAACCACATTCATGGTACTCTCGATAGTATTTTTATCTAATGAATCTCAAATTTAAAATAGGAGGAATGGATCACAATTACTATTTGAATAATTCTAAGAGAGATCAATTTTATGGTATTGGTGTACATTGATAATATTATCTTTGGTGGAATTAGAGACGGATAAATAGATGAATTTTTCAAAAACATGAAATCAAAATTTGTAATGTCTAGGGTTGGTGAACTCACATACTTCATGGGGATGCAGGTGATTCAAAGAAAAGACTACACATTAATTTCCTAGGTAATGTATGAAAGAAAGTTTCTGAAGGAATTCAATATGAATGACACCAAACGGATGTCAACTTTGACTTTGGTTGGAACTAAACAAGGAAAGCATGAGGATGAGACTTCTATATATCCCACCGTGTACATGAATATCATCATAAGCCTACTGTACATAACTGACACATGAACAAATATTTTCTATGAAACATGAATAGAAGCCATATTTCAAATTAATCCCAAGGAAGAATATATGGTGGCTATTAAATGAATCATGAGTTACATTAAAGGTACTCACAATTATAGTTTATACATTACTACTGGGAAGGATAATGAACTGTTGAATTTTTTTGATGCTGACATGGATGGAGATGTGATTGATAGAAATTCCACAACTGGTGGAGGATTATTTATTAGAAAGAAATGTGTGGTATGGTTGATTAAGAAATAGGAACAAACTTATCTAATTACTTATGAAGCTGATTATATCTATTCTACAAAGTCATGCACTCAGATACATTGAATGAAGAAACAACTGACTAATATTGGTGGTGATGAGAAACATCCAATGGTGATTCACTATGATAAAAAAAACACAATTGATCTTAAGAAGAATCTTTTCAGCATTCTTGTATGAAACACATAGAAATAAAATATAACTTTATCAAGGAAAAAGTTGTACAAGGTTTGATTAAAATGGATTATGTTGGAACTGATGATTAAGTTAATGACATACTGACCAAGCCATTTTCAGTATTAGTGATCGAGAAAAATCAGTTGAAACTCGATGTTCAACCACCTTCCAGTGCATGAGTAGGTCATGAAAATCCCCTCTCCCCACTTGTATTAACTATTTTAATCTTTCTATGGAAGTTATGCATATTTATGGGGGAGATACAATCCTAGGGGGAGTTAGTTTTCTAATCTACTAGTCAAAATCAAGCTCCTTGGGTTTATTGAAAATGGGGGACACTAGATAAATTAAATGGTACAAAGGAAGATAATGAATTTTTTTTTCTTGTTATAGGAATGATATTGAACAAATAATTTCAAAAATGTTACAACGGGGTGGGGGGGGGATAATGAGTTACAAAGTTGGAAAGTGTTTGGAGAAAATGAGAATGGAGAAAACAATTTGAAAAAATTGGAGTTTGGTATCGTGAGAACCCAATTCGTACTTCCCCTCATATTTTCTACACCGAACATTGCTCACGTAGAATTAGAGTGTTGGATGAGTTGTGTCTTTCATATCAGTTTTTGATAGTGGTAGATGCTTTATTGAATTTTTCTATAGATTTCCAACAAACCCAATGGGGGATATTAATGGAACCAAGGTTTTTCATTGATTTTAATGGAGTATGATTTGTGTTTTTTAAATCCACACATGGAAGATCAAGGAGTTTGGAAGGAATATAGTATTATGATTGAGGCTAAATTCAGTAATGAAGGTGGCATAGTTTCCCAATGTTTTCCAAATTTTTGGGCCTCAAAATTGGGAGTTTGTTATTGGAAAATTAATGTTTTTCTGTGTTAGAGTGTAGAATATGTGGACCACAAAGTCAGTGAAGAGAAAGGGATTTCTAGAAATAGTTCACAGACTACAAACCATGGTATATGGAATTGTGAAGAAAATTAGAAAAAGAAGTGAACCGAATACCATATAACGGGAAGGGTTCACAGAATAAAATATTGTTCACATTAAAGACTTACTATTCAGTGGTGGAAAATGGTTTGCAGAAGGTTTTCAATACGTGTGATATATCATTGTTTGTGGAAATGAGAGGGTTTTTGAGACATTGGGAAGGAAAAATGGTGGTATGTGGATCACATAGGGAAAATGGTTCATGGGTGAAGCGATATGCGGTGAGGCTGTACCAAATAAAAGATTTGGGAAATCTAGTATCTTTGAGATTTTGGATCTATTTTCCTTTATAAAGAGTGATAATCAATTCTTTAGATTAATTGATTTTGTTTAGAAATTTAAGATGAATTCGAAGAAGTTGAGAGTGGTTCAGGGGAAGAAAACTCCATAAACGAAAAAGTAGTTTGTGGAGGAGGAAAACGGTCCATGGAAAGAGTGGTGGTCCATAGAGGATAAAATAGTCTGCAAAATAGAGTGAGATTCAAGGAAGAAGCTCTCACAGTATGAAGAGTAGGAAAATATGTAGAAGAGCGGGGATGTAAAAAGAGGAATCTTTCAAAGTACATGGAGTAGGGCTATACGCGGAGGAAGCATTCGCGGTATGCATTACGGTACAGTTCATGGAGGAATGAGGCTAGTTTGCGGAGGAACTGTCTACAAACTAAACAATGCATGAAAAATTGGATTATATATAATGGTCGAAAACAAGGCTTCAACAGAGCATCCATTTACACTTGGGGATGCATGATTTAATTCCAATCCCTTGAAGCGACCATCAAGTCAATAAACTAAATCCAGATCCTTCACAGTGTAGTGTGCAAGGGGAAGTCAACATCAGTGTTCTGAGGGACATAGTGTTCTATTCCTGAATTCTTGTAAAAGTAGGGTTCCTAAAATAGAGTGACAATGTTTAAACTTGTTTGGTCCATACCTAGTGAAGAATAGAGGATTTTGGTATGACCGACACACTGTCGGTGTATGCTCCTTGGATGTATACCTTAGTGGTAGACCAAGTAAAATTTCTCCAGGTCATCTCTTTAAATGTGAATGTTTCATTATTGATTATATATATCATGTAGTTTTAATGAGTTCCCTCCACTTATCATAATCTATACATTATAGTAAGATGTTTTTTTAAAGGGTTTAAAGTTGGCATACATTTTTGAACTAAATTAACACACAATTCAATGATCTATTGAGTAGACTCTCCAATCCTGATATCCCCAAATCTAGATTTCTTCAACCTGTGACTCCCAGTACTACTTTGGTTATCAATTTTTCATGTGAACTAATTTATGTGGTCCAAAAACCAATGTTAAATTTCCCCAATAACTAAAAGAATTCCAAATTTATTTTCTATTAGGGAACTTTGAACTTTCTTACTATTCTAACATACGTAGGTGAAGGCAACAGAAAATTACAGTATATAATTGAGGTATTTTTTTATCTTTATTCATTATTTTACTGAATTTTATATTTATTACTTGATGGTTAATTTTATGTGGATTTACATAAGTGATTAACCATGTATTATATAAAATTTATGTATAATCTAATTTTATTTTATTTCTAACTTTCATTCTTGTTAATTCATTAATTCATGAGATCATAAAAAACAACAATTATTAAAATAACCATGATACATGACATTATTAAAATAATAAGAGTTGTATAATCTTTATCTTTTCATAATGGTTATTTTATCTAGAGTATGGTAAAATAACCATTTACCTATGGGAAAAACCATGAACCATGGCTTGGTTCATGATGCAACTCTCCACCTGTCCACACTTGTATCTCCTGGGATCATTTTTCCTCATTTCCAAACATTAACTACCTCTACTCTCATGTGATCTCTATCAATTACATATGTTTTTACACACACACAGGTGAGGGGATCCAAAGTATTAGTTAATGGGGATCACATAAAAAGAAACCATTGGAAGACAAGCCATTACATAATGAGATGAGGGATGATGTGTCTTCTTTCATTATAATTTAACAATAAATTTAAATGAAACCATCACATAAAATGTTCTGATATATTTTCTTGATCATCCACATACATGTAATGAATTACACATTTCTTAAATATAATTCATTCCCAATCGTTCTTATTTAAGATATATCATTCTTGAATCAATTAATTATATTATTCAATAACCAAATATTTTATCTTAATTTTCATCCAAATAATCTTGAGATCCTAATCGATAATAAATTTAGAAATTTTAAATAAATTTATTTAAAATTGACTATGTACAAAACATATAACTTGTAGGAAACATGGTGAGTACCCATCCGAACGACCAACCATGTGTTATTTTTATATACCTTTTACTCATGTGACAAGTATCATGCAATACATATCACATAATTTCATGGAATTTATGTGTAAATTTAATGACACATGAAACACATGTTTTTTTACATTGTGTGTTATGTTTTAATACACATAAAGTAATCATTGTTTTACCACATGTATATGATATACTATTCTAAATATTAAACAAAATATAATTAGACATTTAGTGTATATAAAAACCATTACATAACATATTGGAGTTGAATTAATGACAAAAAAACATATATAAAAATGTTCTAAATTATATAATAAATTAATTTTAAATTTTACATAAGTAGGTAATACACACAATGTGTAATATCCTACTAAATTTTATGTATAGATCCTCGTTTTCTATACATGACACATTCTTAGGGGCTTGGAATGCGGTCCTTCCATGGAAATTAATGGATTATACAACATGTACATGGGATACTCACCATGTGGTCTCTGATTTTTATAGTTACCTGTCATGTAGTTAATGTAAGAAAATACATGGTCCATTTTTGACTAATAAACTACATGTCATGTACTCTTGTTACAAATCATGTTGTTCAGCTAACCGTGCACCATGATTGACTGATAAACATTAATAGTATTAAATACACATGAATTTTAATAAATTCACACAATATATATTAATTCCAATTTAATTCTTGAGTTTTCTTGGTGAATTAAAAATGGGTACATGATGTGTACCAATGGTCTTGAAACCATGTACTCTTGTTCCATCTGGTTAGAAACATTAGCACCGCCAAATGATTTCTTTGATTTTATTTCATTCATAATTAATATATTTATTAATTATGTTAGTGATAATTAAGGGGAAGAAGAGAATATATCATGATATTTATTAAATAACAATGAAAACATGATTTAATACTATTATTAAATGCATAAATCAATCAATAATCTTAAAATAATTATAAATAAGTGTGTGACCTCTTTGATACCACTTGATATCAGAAGTGTGGTGAGGGTATGTCCAACTCATATTTTAGTCATAATTTATGATTAATTGATGATTTACATAGATGAAGAAATTTGTGACCAATGGAATTATATCAAAGATTAATTTACATGAAAACAATGGAACTAAACATAGGATCATCATATAATGATTTATAATTATTTTAAGCAGTTTAGGAATTCCCTTGTAATAGATTATTTCTTTTATGATGGATCTAAAAAATTCTCTACATACTATCTTCATTTCTTGGTAGGAATCCATTATATGTTTACTCTAGTGGTGTTCTACATGAAATCCAAGAACATTTGATCATCCCCATAGGAATTTTTGAGTGCTTGTGTGGTATATCCTAATGGTTTAGTTATTCATCCATGATCATCATGTGAATTTATTCCAAGAAGTATTATTATTTATCTCACTAGAATCAAGAGGGATGAGGGTTGTTAGTCTATCTCCATTCTCGAGAAAATTCTTAGAGGGTTTCTTTCAAGGGATCGAGAAAATTATCCTTGATTTGATGTAAAAAAAACAACAAAATAGAAACTGTTATGGTTAGAAATATTATAATTGGGTTTAAATAGTGCTAGAGTTATAAAATAATAATTTCACATGAATTATTTTTATTTTCTTAATCACCATAGATATCCATTTTTGTAATAAAAATAATAACATTATTTCTAGATTTGTGAACAACCAGAAAATTAATAAAATATCATTTCTTGAATAAATTCTTTAAAACTTATTCAAATGATATTTAATATATATTATTTATCATTAGACCATTAAAAAAGGCTATTCATTCCTGCAAAATTTTTATCTGGCCTTAAATAATGACAATTTATTTAATTAATAAATACCAACCAATTATTTTCTAATAAATAAATAAATATTATATTAACTTCATAAAGAATAAATATTTATTAAATGTTCTACCCATAGAATATTCTCCTGAATAACTAGTAAATAAATAATTCAAATTAACTGAAAAATGAATAATTATGAAACCAAGAATATGAATACTATTCATTCAATGTGTTACATAATGGATAATATTATTATTAACAAAGATACACTTAGTGTGTGACACTCTGTCACTTTCTTAGGGACATTAGGTGGGGTTACCCAAATTCTATGGATATAATCTATAAACACTCAATGAAATCCATAGATAAAGAAGCTAATGTCATAATAACATAAAACCTCATACGAACTCTTACTCTGTAATATAATCCCTTTATAATTATATATCTAATTAAGTAGGATTCATGCTAGTGTCATTAACCTATGTACTCAATGTATCTTTATTTTACATTCTAAAAATGAAGCTACCTAGAGAACTCTAGTCCATGGACTTATTTGTACTCCATCATATCCAAAAATTGTCCAAAGATATGAAATTCCATTATGAACACAATATAAAGATATTTTCTCACGTTATTCATTAATAAAATATTAATCATGATGCACCCAACATATCCTACCTCACCACAAACATATGTTGTTAGAGTTTTCATCAATACATCAATGTAAATTACTAATAATATTCACTTATAATATCAATAATGTCTAAGGGTCAATGAAAACATCCACATATAGGAACATCCAATAAGACAAATGAATGTGGATTTCCTACTGGAAGGTCACATTCTTATTATCTCCGGTACTAGAAATTACCAATAGAAAACACTATGAGAAAGAGTATCAAAGTTCTATGATTCTTGAAACCTAATAGTATATATCATTTTCATCCCATAAAATGATATCATCCTGCTAAAGAACATATATTTAAGAATATTGTCGTGGAACATTTTGGATCATAGAATTATTGGAAACTCCTCTGAATGTTTATTGTGATATCCACTCTTAAAACATTATCAAATACTATATCACGAAGAAGAACAATTATTATGTCATAAAAGGTTTATTTTTATTCAAAACAATGAATATAGGTACCCATAATGTATTCAAAATTTTATTAAATGGAACTAACTCCAAAATTATTAGTCAGGTTTCATTTTAATATGTTGAACCTTTTCATGCTATGATGGTTGATATCCATCAATCTTATGGGTTTATTTTGGTGTTTTGGGGGAACAATCATAGTTGTGATCCAATAGAGAGCTTAGGTTTCTTATGGGAGAGTGGTGATCTGAGATCTACACCATTTTTCCCTTTTCATTCGAAGAACGTTGAAAGCCTTATGGTATGTGATTTGTTGATTTTCCATGTTTAAGTTAAATTTTGATGTTATAATGATTTTTATCAATTGGTAGTAGTGGAAATAACAATAATGAATATTAAGCTAGAATTAATGAACGAATTGGATTTGATTAATATCGACCACATGATGTTTCATATTTTTTTATGCTATGGTTTATCATGTCTTTTTATGTTTTTAAATTAGATATAGAACATATTGATAGAAATTATTGATGACTAAAATAATTATGTTGACATGTTTAATTGAAAGCTTACTTCCTTATAAGTTATGGAAATGGATGTTATGGTTAAAATGTTTAATTTTTTTTATCTATTGATAGTTGATGCCATATGTTTCCTATGGTTTTAACATGTGATAAAAGATTTGGTTAAGTGAAGTTGGTAATATATTGGTTATTTGACAAATATATATTTGGGGATGAGTGAGATAATTTTCTTAATAAGGATGGATGCCGTTGTTCAGGGGCCTAGATGCCTTTTTATCTACTTGTTGTTTTAATGTTTCCCTGTATATTTTCTAAAGCTGTGATCCTCACTATGTAAAATGATGTGAGCCTATGATGGTTGATGGTTTGGAGAGAAATGGGTATGGTTTATCAAGCTTGTGGAAGCACTTTGTTCCTGAAATGGAAGGATGGATGGTGATATTCATAGTTATTTTGGGGATTACATCTATTATAATAGAGTGAGTTAAAAATGTACTTTCCCATTTATTATTATGATGAAATTTGGGATGATTACTTGTTATGAATATTATTTAATTGTAAAATGGATAGGTTTGTAATTTCTTCATTCTTTTCCACACTGGTTAATGTAACTAGATGCACATTTTTTATGAATATTTTATGGTTCCATAGGACAAGTCCTAGAGTACCTAGAATAATGGAATGGAATGAATACAAAATACTTAGTATATTATGTTGAGAGCTTAATGTTTGACTTAGAATAAATATCCAATAATTAATATATTTTTAAAATCATTAATGAAAATATTAATTCAGAATATCTTGAAATGATTGTGTTCTTATAGGATGTATCGTCTTTCACATTGAGAGTAATTTTTATAAGTCATGATAGTTTCAGTCAAGGTTAATTCTATGTAGTTGTTCAATGTGTGGTTTTTGAGATATATATATTCTATCTAATTTGTTATTTCATATGAAAATCCAACCATTTTGGTTGGGTGACTGACACCCTGTAAAATATGGTCAGTGTTCTCCCTAATATCAAGGTTGGGAAGGACCATATGGTTTACTACCCCTCTTTCCCCACTCTCTTCACCCAGTAGTATTATGTTTCAAAATGCACAAGGTTTACTTTCCCATATATGTTTGAAGATGGATGTGATGTCTTATGGTTATTTTCGCACATGTATATCTCTAGATATTGTATCTTAATAATTACTATAGGTAATTGTGTACAAGCTATAATGTATTAAGGTATTGTACACGGTGTAGAGGTAGTACTGTCTCCTAGAAAAATAATCTATTACTATCTCGGGGTGGTTATGTTTAGGATATTATGAGATGCATGAGGTTTAGGTGAGTATACATTTGTCTTTGATGCATGCAAATTATATTTAGAGAGATGGATCATGACATGTGATGTTGGGGTAGAGCTATAAACCAGTGTTGAAGAGGTAGTGGGGCACCATTAATTTTATATTATTTTTGATATTATATTATTACTTGTATGTGATACTTGGTGAGATATCCATAGTGAGGCTGAGAACTTATCAAGCATCAATAGGTGACATGTTAGTTTCACTACTTATTCAATAGTCCTTAGTATGCTCTCTTTATATTTTGTGTGAGAGGTTATAGGGAGGATCCAAATGTTTATACCATTTATGAGAACTCTACATATTAGTAAAATATTTTTCATGTATAGAAAAATTAGTAATTGATCAGGATGGAAATTATAAAGTCATGGAGTTTTCTAAGAGGTATTTGGGCTTGGAGGCCACTATTGGGAATTTTTCTTTTGATAATTGTATTTTTCTTACAATTGTTCATAATGTATGACATTACATGCCTGTATTGGGATATTTTTTTCCATTATAAGAAGATTTTATTGGGGTTTTATATCTTATGTCATAGTAATTGTTTTTCTTAAAGGGTAATTCCTCCAATATGTGTGGAAGGTATACCCTCAGTGAGAGTTTCCAACTTGTTGCCTATTGGAGGTAGGTTCCATACATAATTATCTCTCTTATCTCATTATCATCTGAGGAGGGATACCTTTGGAGGGGATTGGGTTGCGACATGTCTTATTTAAAAAAAAGATTTTTATATCTATAATATTGTAATTTTTTGATTAACATATTTTATTCAAAATTATAGGCAGAAAAAATCATGTTTTTAAAGAAGACAGGTTACGCCTTTACCTAGTGTAATGACTTGTAATGACCTACTAGGTTCGAACCAATGTTCTATATAATATCATGCACACCTCCCCATATGAAAGAGGTTTCTGACTAGTAGTGATGGTCTAAGACCATCTGTGGGGAGAATATACCCTTAGTATCATGTCATATCACAAATAATATAATAAATAATATAATGATCAAAGTAACATGAATGAACAAAATAATAAAAAGGTAAACAATTCATAAAGGTAATAAATGCCCCCTTAGTGGAAAGCAAAACCAGAGTATATAATTTATGCAGGTAAATAAATAAATGAAAAATGTGTTGTCCAACTACGTCCATCATAGTTATCCACCTGCTCTATGCTTCACTACTCATCCATCATCCACTTACCCCTTTCCATTATTCAAATCCCTATAGATGAATTATAATTGTGCATTAAGATTCTCATGCAGGGTGTGAGTAATAAAATCCAGTAGGACACCACTAATTTTCACTTAACTAGTGCACACATGTACAATAGGTGTGTGCCGTGATAGTAATAAATGTAAAGGAAAGAATAATATAAAAATGTTCATGTAAAAAGTGGTTGTGTTCTAAAAAATCTTACACAACCCTCCCCCCCATAGAACTCTCTCTTTGGATCCATGTTGTAATGATGATCAAGAATCATCTAAACCAATAATCAACTATCCCTAAGTTCATCAGCATGCCACATAGAATCCACAATGCATCAAGTGGGCATGCTACTCAGTGTCTATAAGGCATTTAGTTGACATGCTACTTGGAATCCACAAGGAACTGAGTTTCAAAATGTTCCTAATAATCCCCAGTCAATTGATTTATTTCTAATCCATAGATAAATCATTATCCTCTATCATTATAATTGAAAAGCATGCACTCTCTACCACTAAGGGAGATTAATACAATGATAGTCACCTACCACATATACCAAGAACCAAACATCCATAAAAGGTAAATACACAACAAGGAATAATATGATAAAGAACCATAACATGGAATGATGAGATATATATTAACTTCACAAACATCTAGAGAATCTATATAAATCAGGGAAAATGCTACCCTAACAAATATTATTCAATAAAAATCGTATATGGGTAACATGGAAATTTACATAGTCATAAGAAATCACCATTAATGGAGAGCACCACTCATGTAAACACATGAATCATAACATAAAAAAAGTGAATATGTGATCCCAAAATGGTAAGGAACTTCCTACCACAAATTAATTCATGGAGAACTTCATAGTGTGTTAAGGGGTCATCACCTTAATATCATCTCGGTATTTGTCCGTTCCAACCACTCTTTAAGGATTCCTAGAAATAAGTCAAACTAATTTATTTCTAAAAAGAATAAAACACCACATGCTAAAATATTTTCTCTATGATAGATAATATAAAAAAATATCAAATTATTTCAACACATGAGTTAGAAATTCCTTCCATAAAGAATAATTGTAAAACCATGTGCAATAATACTCTATCTCTGTTGAATAATCCTATATTAACAAGTTTTGATTCGTAATTACTATTATTCTTTGATAATTATATGTTATTATCATTTAAAGAATTATTTATCAATTTTAATGTTTATGATGGTGTAATTCACAAATATGTCATGAAAAGATACATGGAAATTATTCTCATAAAAGGTGCTTTAATACTAAATAAGGCAATTAAATATATTCCTTAATATTTCATGACATTAAATTCATCAAAAGGGTTACTAGAGAATGTTAGGGAGGATGGAAGGAGAATATATGCTAAAATAATTTTTTTCCTCAAAAAGGGTAGTGCATAAGGGTAACATGGTTTTACCCATACAAAGATCCTATAAATAATGTGTGGTAAGGAGTTTTACCCTTATAAATAGAATAAATTTTAGACCACCCTTATACAACTCTATCTTTACCCTTATGCAGCCTTTAGAATTTAGGAGTTACCCCTAGGCACAAGTAAGGCTACAAGTACACAATGAAATGAAAATTCCTCATACCCATACATAAAAAATGAAACTATAGTGTTACCTTTATGAATAATTTAGAAACACCTACAGTCTATTATAATGAACATAGTTTACACTTATATAGCCTTTGGAATAATTAGGCTTCCTTTCCCCAACAAATAGAAGAAACAACATGCCCTTACATAACAACTATTTTCTATTATGTAACCTTGAAAATTAAGGGTTACATTTATATAACACCCAAAAAGCTAAAATTTGTAGTTTTTTAATCCATTTTCTTTAAAGTAGGCCCTCGTCCATACTTAAGGGTAAAAAATGCTGAAAAGTATTAATTTTCTACAAAACAAACATATAAAAAAACAAAATGGGGTTTTGGGACATTTAAAAATTCTGAACAATATAATTACCCCATATCATGAATTATAATCCCATAGAATTTTCTATAATGGATTTTATTGAGCAACTCAGGAAACTTAGCCCAAAAATTTGAATTTTTCCACATCTTCTCTTGGATCCATCCATACTTTCATAGGATCTGAACAAGTGGAACCATGTTACCCAAAATAGTTTCTTCTCATACTGGACTATAATATGCATTGGATGCTCCTCATATGATGCACATGGATCCAACACAACATCATTATAGTCTATAACATTCACAGTAACAGACATACACCTATGGATCTGATATTCTTAAAACACATCATGTATACCTTGTTAGTGTGAAGGAAGATGCATACAATAATCCATTTTCCCAACTAGATCTATGATCTCACTGAGAATAATTCAATAACACAAATGGTGGTATGATCATAGTCTAATTGGGAAGATACATTAAATCCTAACATGAAATCCTTGAGGAGAATCAATTGGAGTGGAGGGTTGTGCATGGAATAGGAAAGAAAAATAGGTTGGTGAGTTAAAATGGAAGAGGGTAAAAAATATCATTTTACCCACCTTTAAGAGGTTTCATAGTTTGGACTCAAGGTTGGATAAACTATGAACCAACTATGCAAGAGTCACTATCCAATGGAACCCCTCACATGGACATTCCGCACAGTTTTAAAAAACCATGCTAAAACCATGCAAGCTCACTACCTAAGTGGAACTAAGGGTGTGGGTTAGGCACATGATTTTCCAAACCATGATCAACCAATGAGAATACACTCTAAATCAATTCTATAGTTTTTATCGTAGTCATATGCAATCCACCACATAGTTTTTCGAACCATGATATCTTCTATATGGGATGCCCAATTTTTCCACATGGTTACTACTAACCATTCTCCAACTGTTTGCCTCATATAGATTCTCCATAATTTTGATCATTGGGCTTTGAATAAGTCCTTGATGCTACCATACCCTACCTTAAACTAAAAAGAACATTAATAAGATTATAATATAAAATAAACTGGTTGATACCTCAATATAAAAACTAGGGTGTTACAAATACTCTAGGTGCTAGTGTGCCAAGACCAAACCTCTTTCCATAATCACCATTGATCACAAAAAGAATAGTTTCAATATTAAAATAATTTCCCTTATTTATATTGATATTGATAGGTAAGTGGAGGATTATTTTATTTATTTCTGAAGATAATTCATGGGAAAATATCATTATGCACACAAATTCTCTCTATCTCTCTAAAAGTGTTATAAATTAGGTTATATACATAGGTTTAGAGATTTAGTGATTGCACAAGGTCCCTATTATTAATTTCTATATCTTATGTAAAACCTCATGTAAAATAATATTAATATTATCATTATATTCCATTATATGTGTTAACTCACTGATATTTGAAAATATGTCTTTAAATAAATAAATCAATATTGATATAAATGATATTAAATAAACTATATCATTTCATTTGGACCCTTAAATCAGTCCATCAATCCCCCTCATCATTTATCATACTATAAATAATAAATATTTATTTAAATAAATAAATATCACTATAATATTCATTCATAAAATAAACAATTAATATATTAAATAATTGTTGAATAGATATATTTTTAATATTATCATATACAAAAAATAATAATTTGTTAACTTGAGAATGTATAAGAGACAAATAAATATTATATATTTTCTAACTATAAAATAATATTTATTTTATATTAAACTCACATATATTATTTACAATAATAGGTGATTTAATTTATGAAACAAACCACACTATAATACTTATTGAACCATAAGCCATGAATAATATTTATTCAAACAATTAAATTCAAATTGAATTTAATTAAGATTATATATAAACATAGTGTGTGGCCCTGTAGGAAGTTTTCATAATAGCATAAGTTAACCAGGGCTAAAGTCTAAGATTATAATCTAGAAACATGTCAGGGAACCGATAGAGAAATATGTTAATGATACAATGACAACAACCTCCCACATATGCTCATTGTGTCATATAATCTATTTGTTTCGGTGTTTCATCAAGAAAGTCACATTCTTTTATTATCAACTTATTTTCTGGATATATCTTTCTTTTACATACTAAAATGAACTCATCAAGAAAATAACCATTTCCATATAATTAATTAGTTATTTTTATTATAATAAAAGGTACAATGATTTAGGCCATTGTTAAAATGGAAGGGACAAATCATTTATTGTCTTATTTATTAATGACATGTTACTTATGATGCACCCATTGCATGATACTTCACTGACAATATATGTTTTCAATGTTTATTCTAATACATAAAATTACATAATTCATGAAATATATTAACAAAAATATAAAATATGAGGACCAATACATAAATTTATATATGGTTACTTCTAATGATATATAAAACACATGGAATTCATATTAGTGGGTCTATTCTCATGAAAATGTCTCTTAGAGATTACCAAGTGAAATATTTTTGAGAAGAATTATAATTGTATTATGAGATTGACACAAATGATAGTGAGACATCATATGTGTCCAATTAGATAAATTTCATCCAAACATAGGATTTATGTTTAATAATAATTCCATAACACTTCATTGTCCCCATCACAGTGGGGAATTACTATGACCATTCAACGAAAGAAATACTCAAAGGACATTATCACATTAATTTTATGTAGAAGAACAGTCATCTTGTGATAAATAATTTGATAATATTTTTTACTTTCAATATATTGGTAATTGGAATGTAAAATATTACATTGTTCAGGGTACCAAGTCTAATGACCACTTTTGTACTCCCAACTATTTTCCAAACAGAAACACATAAGTTTTCATCCAGTATTTTTTCACCACGCTTCTATATCATATGAAGGTTTTGAATACCATGAAATATTTCTTGATAAACAACTACCACAAATTATATATCAGATCATTGATGAGTGTATCCTAATGTAATGATAATTGTTGAAAATTAACTAGTGTTGGTCCCCATACATCTGTATGAACCAACTATAACATATGGTTCATTGGTGCCTTACCTTGTATTTATAATGAAACATTTCCTTACTTCACAAGGATATTAACTTTTTATTTTCCATAATATAATCCTATTATCCTTATAATTCCATTATCATATAATATTTTTATATTTTCCCCACACAATTGACCTAGACAGTCATTCCATAACTTTGATGAAGATACTTGTCTATCATTGATTTCACCTTCTAATACTCTTGTAAGTTACAAAGTTCTATCCTTAACTCATTTGTAAACCACCATGGAACCATATTTAAATTTATATACCCCATCAAAAATTTTTTTATATAAATTCACATCATCTGAATCTCTAATATAAATTATGTTCTTCCTTAATCCTAGTATATTCTACACTCATTGAAACTCCAGCAGGCCTCTCTTCCTTGTCTAGATGGAGACATAACAAATTTTAACAATATTTAGAGCATTATAATATTAAATATGCACCCTAAAAACATTATGTTTTATAATTATTCATACTCCCTCTCTCAGAAATTGAGTGAAATTAAGATCTAGATTTTGACTCCCAAGACTCAAGTGAACTAGGAGCACTTGGTAGAAGATCACTCATATCATTGAATGTAGTTTTTTCATATAATCTTCTAGAAGAATTTATTCCATATTTGAATATATATTCATTAAAATAGTTATTCAGGTAAAATTTATTCCCATAATTCCAACACACGGTACCACCTTCTCTGAATATACTCTTGCCTCAACTTCTTTTTATTTTTCCATTCTTATGTCTTCTCCATGTTGTGGAATGTACCATATATTCCACACTATATGAATTTCTGGTCGATGCCTCTCTTTAAAATTAATTTACTCATTCATAATATGATGAATGACATACATTAATTCCAATCCGACTATATTGTAAAATTTTCCCATCGTAGTAAGCATCAAAACCCAATACTCTTAGACTACTCAAAGTAGATGTAGCACCCAATTAGGAACTATAAAGTTCACAATAACTGATTCTAACAAACACCAAAATATTTTGAATTCATTGATTTGATTAGTTGTCATCTTATCATTTGACATCCTGATAGGGAACCGACAATGTAGGTGGACCACTTTGTTCATTGTTGTCAACTTCTCATAAATATTAGTGAGAGTATTCATATGTTTTGAATCAGTATTCTCCTCTCGGATGTTATAATCCATATTCTAATATGTATTCATCCATATCATTTTGGGTGCTTTCTTATCTTATATTTCCCATTATTCCTTCTTCATCACTTCTAGCTTAGATCCATTAATATAAGATCATGATCCCTATTTAGTACCCAATCAATTACCTAAATATTAAAATATAAAAAATACTTCCTATCAAACTTATACACTTTAACCTTACCCACATCTAATAATATTAGTTCTTAAGATAGTGAACTAATATTAAAATTTTAAAACCTTAGAGGGATTTATAACTACTTATCAGAACTATCGTATAAGGAAAAGTTATGAATGATGCTTCTAAAATGAGTTTCGAATCACCTTCACTAGGGTTTAGTCATATAAATCTCTACAAATGAAGATTATATTATACTTATTAGGTTTGATGAAAATTATAATAAAACCATTGGATGTTATGCCTAAAAAACATTCAAGGTGGAAACCAAAGAACTATAATGAACCTGTGAACTCAATATACCAAAACATGGAAGACTATATCTCTCATGTAAATTTACTAATAGAAAAAATCATATATGAACTTCAAAAAGAAAATGATCGAAATAAATAATGAAAAAAGGACAAAAATGTATTTACATGGTTCTAACATGATTCTTAAGAAATTATGGGAACATTGAAACAAACATTATTAAAGATTTTGAAGACGATTTCCTTTCAAAAGTGTATCAAACATACATTCCACCCTACAAGTTATAGTAAAATCCATCCAAGACAACTGGTCACCACTGCCTTTTTATCTTTTTGGGGGGAAAGAGTGAACCTATATATAGTATTCATGGATATCCCTCCACATGAAAAAATACCTTTCCTTCCTTAACCTCCACTTTTAGTATATAGTGCATGATTTTTAAACTCTCATGATATTACCCTTATGTATTCTCCCATTACATCAAAACCTACAAGGAAAAGACTCTTACATAGGTACTTTGGGCCTATAAGACCCACCTTCATCCAATAAATAGGTATGTTTTGGTCACATGTTTTAAAATTTCATCAATAAATATGTAGATTTTAGATATATAGAGTAAGGTTGTTGTGTAATGAACCAAATAGGTTCAACTAGGAAAGTCACCTAAGAAGGTCTCCCATATGATAAGGTATAAAAAACAACACAAGCCTCATATATTGAGATACAATTTATAGAGTTCAAAGTGAAAGAAAAATGGTAAACCATGATATAAAAAAAATAAAGAGAAAGGGGCTAACCAAGAAAATTAAACAAGAAATCCAATGTATAAGATCTATGTGACCATTCATCACCACCATTTTGTCCCACTATGAAGGGGATGAAAAACAAGAGAAGCAGATGAATGAAATGAATCATTTCCCATTACCTAAGTCTTACAAAACCAAATCTATAAATACACAAAGGAAAATGTAGGGTATGAACACAATTCTGAGTAAGATTTCAATGAAGAATCTATGAAAAGTATAATATCATGAAAATGTTAAAACTGGATTAAGGAAAACAAGTTTATAGATAATTTTCGAAATGTAAAAATTTTGTAAAACAACCTTCGATTTTTTAGAAAATATTTTCATATTTACATAGACATGGAATATGAAAGTTATAGGTTTTAAAGCATGTAATCATAAGAAAACCAATTATTTCATACACTATAAGAATATCAATTGAGAAACCGACCATGAAATACACCATCGTGTATAAAACCATGTATAAATGACAGATAACTCCATTTAGGCTCTAACCTATGGTAATATGTACTGGAACATAAAATAAATCACTAAACCTAGAATCATGTGAATCTAACCAATATTGAGTCATATCACATAGTTGGACGATATCAATACTTAAGTGGTAAAACGCACACTGAGAGTGATAAGACCATTTACCGATGCACCCAAGGTTCCCAATGTGAAAGGATTTTCAAAACCATTTGAAAACAATTGTAAAATTTTATAAAAACATTTTCACGGTGAATACATACATCCTCCATGATTGAAAACCCATTTTAGAATGAAAACACCCTTTGTGATGACCCAGACTCTCAGGGTCCTTTCTTTTTCCAGAAATCTGAATCCTAAAGGGGTAGAATCTCGGTGTGAGACCAATCGATGAGACCGATCGGCGAGACCGGTCGGCGTGAGCGATCGGCGCGATCGATCGATGCGAACGATCGGCGCGACTAAACGGTGAGACCGATCGGCGAGACTGATCGGTGCGACCAATCGGCGCGACCGATCGGTCCGACCGATCTGCGCGACCGATTGGCACGACCCATCAGCGAGACTGACTGGTGAGACTGATCGGTGCAACCAATCGGTGAGACCGATCGGTGTCACCCAGCCTTGTCGGGGTTTTTCCAGTGACGTGCGCAAATTGGGTTTTAAACCCTATTTTGACCCCTTTAAGCTTGTTTTAAATCCCGGTAACGCCCATAAATGTTTTAATTAAATATTTAATGAATTAACCAGGTGTATGCGTATGTTTAAACTGCCCGACCCTTTAATGATGTGTGGGGCCATGTGGTCGACCCACGACCCCCCGCTCCTTACGCGATTCGACGTTGTTATCTCAACCATCCCCGACCTTTATAAAACAAAAGGGTTCTCCCCAGGCTTCTTTTCTCTATCACCATGTGCTAGTAGTACCCTTCATTAAGATGAGAAACTTTTCATTTGGAAGAACCGCATCACTATCCGTAATGTTTTGCGCCCGACCTTAACATCGATCATTGATCAACAAGAAGGGAATTTCACCTTCATCTCTCCCTTTTTGTGTATCATGCGGGGTGGGAATGCTGTTGTTTCTATGGATTTGGATTAACCAAACCTTAATGAAGATAATGAAGGGACTCTAAAGAACAAAGGGGGCTATGATCGATCATGCTGATTGTTTTATGATCTTCTTTTCTGGATTTTGCGGGCTTACGCCTACTGAAAATCATGGTCATTGGTGGTCTTTCTCTGTTCACTAATGAACCCTTACCTCTGGTTATATTTAAATGGATTTTATTGTGGTTGTGAACCCTTGCTGTGTAAAGGAAATTGGTTAATTACATACATTCGGATAAGTAAATTGAAAGCACTAGGATCAACCCTTTTTTGGTGATAACCCCGATTAAAGTACATCGGAATTGAAATCATGGAGTGTGTTAAATCTTTTAAATCTGAAAATACCCACATTGGATTTCTTTGCTTGGTGGTAGTGGTTTGATTGTTCTTATTTCACAGGCCGGTTGCTGGGTGATGTGGGAGGGGATGGGATCCCTTGTTATTATACTCTCGATGGTTGTGAAATTGGGGATGGGATCCCCTGTGTTATGATTTCAGTGGTTGTGAATTTTAAGACCGGGTGGTTACTTGGTTTGTATCACAAATTGGGGCGGGACCCTCTATTGATGAGAAACCATTTGGGGGGACACGAGGCATTATCCCAAGGTTGTCTTTGGTTCCAGTACTTCGAGGGATCTCACTTATCCCTTTGTTGTTGTGACTTTACAAGAGAACCGGGTGTGAATGTTTAAATTGACATTTGGCTAGATCCTTTTTCCTTGGTTTGTAGTTTCCCAATAGTGCATAATCTTATTTGAACATTAATACTGAACATGAAAACAAGGATGGGACAAATGGGTTTTCGTTTGGTATGAGTTGTGACTTGGACATGAGTGCTGTTTGTGTTCTTTAAGCTGGCTGAAGAAAAACCTAAACTTGGGAGAGTTCTTGTTACCTATATATATACTTATAGTTTTGTGTTTCTTATTCATGCCCCACCCAAGTTGAGCACTTCGTTCCAAACACCCCCATTTCATGGGGGAAGGTGTTTTTCCCAACACTTCTATTAGTGGCTGGTTATTACCTCCTTTTCTGCTCCCTTTCCTGGATAGCCCAAGTATCTTCGGAAAGGCTGTGATGTCCTGAGGTCCATTGTTAGCCCAAGAACCTTCGGGCGGGGTAGTGTGGTGGTTATGGCCCAGGTGTGTGCAGGAAGGTAGTTTCCCATGTATCTTCGGGATGAGGCCCAGGTGTCTACTGGCGTGGTAGTGGATCTTCTAGCCCAGGTGTCTTCGGGCGTGGTGGTGGTTGTTCTGGCCTAGGTGTTTTCAAGCATGGTTACGTGTGACAGTTGTGGACCAGGTGTGTGCGGGTGGGGTTTGGCAGTGGGACTGCGTAAGGATGTGGCCCAGGTGTTTGCGGGTGGGGTGAGGTAGTGGGACTGTTGTGAGAATGGAAGTATTGGTTTGATGCATAGGATGTCTTCAATAACCAGTGGGAAAGTGGCGCGGGGTACCCAAACATCGATGTGCTATTACTATACATCACTTGACTTGCGTTATTTAGGGAGTCTGCTTTGGTGAGGCTTGGGTGGATAGTTTACCTTGTTAGGTGTTTGGTTTACTCTTTTCCTCACGAGACTTTAGTATGTTCCCCCACTTGTGCACGAGAGTCTTTGGTTTTTCCCTACTGAGTATACTTGTATGATCACCCTACGTATATAAAACTGCTTTTAGGCTTCCAGGAGGACTTCAGGGATCGCGCGGGACCATACTAGCTCAGACCATTGGGGCAGTTGCCGTTGCTGTTTTTCTTTCTTGGTACTTTTCCCTTGTAGTCACTTTGTGGTATTTACTATTGTAACATGAATTGGGAATGGTTCTTGACTTTACTTTTACTTTCCGATTTTGCTGTTGTTGAGATTTACCATCTTATCTCCCGATCCTATAAAACAAAAAGGGTAATGCCTTCCATTTAGTGTGTGTTTCTATACCCGTGGTGCTGGTCGCCACTCTGGGACCTATTGAGGGCGGGTTTCGGGGGTCATTATCTCTCCTTCAACATGAAGAAGGAAGGGCCTGGCAATCTGCTGACCCTTCCCTCCTTTTGGTGAAGGCGGGTCATGACAGAATGCTATCAAAGGCTCTAGAGGTTGAGAGATAGAATAGAGTCTGGAGTTAGGCATAGTGAGGATTGCATGGGATAATAGGGAAACAATTTTGGGTGACCTTGGTGTGTGAATTAGGCTAGGGAAGACCGTCTAGGACACGAGATTTTTGGGCCCCCTGTGATCCGATGCAAGGACTATGGACCTACCGAACGACCAAGTGAGGCCACACTGATTGCAGGGTAGAGAACCTAGGAAAGGTACATGCATCATAATGACTTGTGTTCTCATGTTTTTGGGGTGTCTTGGGAAATAAGAATAAATAAAAAGTTTAAGAAGTTTTAAGAACAATATTCTGCACTACTTGGGCTTAGGCATTCCTTGTTTACTTTGCTGCTATGGCACCTGGAAGGTGACCACATTTGGTACGGGCGATAGAGGCTCCAGATACTACCTTGGATGATCGGAAGAGAGATTATTGAGAGGAGGAGGATGACCAATGGCAGAAGACACTTCGGGCCTTCCAGTGACAGACCCTCGAGAGGCATGAGGGTAGCACCTCTGATATGAAGATGGAAGGCTGGATAGAGGAGCTAGTGATAGCCTTCGGCTTGATCTGGGATCTGATTGATTACTGGGTTTCTCTAGCTGTCAACTATATGCGGGGAGCGGCATGTCAGTGGTGGATGATTTACCTAGGGGAGAGGATAGAGGTTGAGGTGGCATGTGCTGATTTCGAGAGGGAGTTCCTGGCGGAATTCCTCTCTTTGACGATGAAGGCGGAAAAGAGACAGGAGCTAGTCTCCCTACAGCAGGGGAGTATGTCAGTGAGGGATCTAGGAATCATGTTCAAGGACCTCCTACATTTTTCCCTGGACTTCTTTCCCGACGAGGAGTCTCAGGCAAGACGTTTGGAGGAGGCTCTCCGACCCTCCCTCCAGTATGCTGTTACCCCCTTTACCCTGCCGACATACTTGGAGGTCCAGAAGAAGGCCGAAGTAGTGGAGAGGATGCACGCTCTAGGAGGTGTGTCATGAGAGGGGATCCAGCTGGGATCATCAAAGGGGAAGGTCGTCAGTACCAGGCCTCCAGCGTCAGGACACTCCAGGTTCCGAACATTAGGGAGCAGGCCGCAGCAGTTTCAGTTTTGATCCCCTGGTCCTTGCCCTTTTCCTTCGGTCCCAGGACCGCGGTGCTTCATATTTGGGAGTCGTAAAAATCTACGGAGTTAGTTCCGGGACTGGGTATAGTACGGCAGTAGCGGACAACCCCAACACCCGCCCCAAAAGCAGTTTCTAGCCAGGCCTTTCCAGCAGCAGCAGCAGGGACAGCGAGCTCCCGCTCCTCCGAGGGCAGACGTAGCGGGAGGAGGCTGACCTCAGGGTGCTTCTAAGGGACCTTGACCAGGGCGTGGTTGGGGAGGTGGAAAATAGCCAAGGGGAAGAGGAGCTAGGCGTGGAAAGCTACACACTGCGGAGGCAGAAGTTTCGACAGGGCTGGAGGTCATTTGAGGTATGATCAGTTTGTTTAGCACCCTTGCTTATCCCTTGTTCGATACCAGAGCGTCGCACTCCTTTTTTGCACCCAGTATAGCCCGTGGCTTGGGTCTATATACCGAGAGACTTCTAGTTCCCCTGGTGATGAGCACACCAGCCGGAGGTCAGACCGACTTGTTATATGTTTGTCGAGGATACAAACTGATGATAGGGCCACATCAGTCGGTCAGGGATCTTCTCCTGCTACAGATACAACCATACGATGTCATCGTAGGCATCTACTGGCTATTATCTATGTGTGCCGTCATCGACTGCTTCCGAGGAAGGGTTGTGCTCTCAGACTTGGGAGGCCAGCGTGTCACTTTCACCAGCGAGCAGATCAATCAGGTTGGCAGCAGGTGAGAGGAACCCCTCCTCTCTCTGTTAGCCGAGCTGTCAGTGGAGCCAGTAGATGCTAAGATGGTGGGGGTGCCAGGGATCATCTGTGAGTTTATGTACTTCTTTCCTGAGGAAGTGATGACTCTACCCCCTCTGTAACACCCCAGGCTTCCACGGTACGTTTCCCTTCGAATAATGCGATAGCGTGTGTTGTACGCAACCTCGAGTTCTAACACACACCACAACTAATTAAACTAGCCGTTGTGAATAGTAATACCTACTTTTTGAAATCATATATATTTTATATTTGAAAATGGACTTCATTTTTGGATTCGGAATATTGAAAATAGCCTAGGGTGAAATTTTGGTACTTTTCGGATAACTTTCATATTTTGATGAATAGTGAAAATTACTAAATTTTAATTAAAAACAACTTTTTTAATCAAAATAATTAATAGTGATAAATTATGAATTTTAGTAGTTTTAAAGTATATTTAGAATATATTTTTACCATTTAATATAATGTTGGTCATTGGACATAATTTTACAATTAAACCGAACATAAACAAGTGTCAATCTTTTGATAGTTATTATCTCTTAAAAACACGCTTTTTGTTTTGACAGCGGGAATTAATTTTAAATTAATTTCTGCCACTTCTGTGTTTTGAATTTAGGAAAATAGATTCCATATTTGGAATCAGGATGTTCAAATTGTGTAAATAGGTAAATTTTATTTTTAGACATTTTGAATAATTACTGCGGTAAATATTTTATTTACCATGGTTAAGGGTAAATCCGGTAAATAAGGGTTAAACAATAATATTATAATAATACTAAATTACCCTAAAACGTGTCTTAACCCTATTGGTTGATACATTGTCGACCATGGGCATCTTTGGGTCGATTTTGGGACCCCATGGATCCACTTGTAAGTGATAATGACACTTTATTTTAATTAAGTTAAAATGAATACAAAAATGACACAAGCATATATCTTTTAGAAAAACAATTGTTACATAGGGTTATATATGTTGGATTTTAGATTATAAATATTCATTAGAAAGATAAAAAGATTTCCTACATAATGATATTTTATTTATAATTTTTAAACATTAAATAATGTATTTTATTTATGACACAATGATGATGCAGTAATTACTATAATAGTGAAAAATTAAAATAATTGATATTATAAATACCCAAATAAATATAATATGAAACTTTTAATGAATTAAACTAATTTTCTAGGATAATATGATATATTAGTATTGATTTAATTGACTTTTTTCGAAGTAATCAATCTGTTATGAGTTTCACAAAAATCAACTATTGAATAGTGTTAAAATTGACATAAAAGAGTTCTTAAAACAAATATTATATTATTAATTGATATTAAATTCCTAAAAATATAAGGTTCGGCCAAGAGACTTATATCATGATAGTTTCATCATTAATGGACCACTTGAGGGTTTCTTGGATGTATGTAGTAAGTTTATTAACCATATTATATAAAAATACAAAGAGACATTGTAAAAGTGAAACTAATTAACTTAAAGTTAATACTTAAAGATAAGGTTAATATAAGTACCCAAACCTGTCTAAATTCTATTGTTTGAGTTTTTTTCGACCCATCCCCACCTTAACCTTTGAATAGTCAACTTTGGAGCCATTGTAAACCGAATATGAAATTATTATAAACTAATATTTCTAGCTTTTCCAAAGGTGCCCCTCACCCCTCTTATAAAAGGGCACTCCTCCTTCTCATTTCTTCACACCTTCAAAGCCTTTTGGTTCGGCCAAACTCTGCCCAAATACTCTCCCAACTTCCCTCACTACAACCTAGGGGCATTAGTTTGATCAGAAAGCCAACCTAAGGAGCCCTTTTGATCAAATCAAAAGGAAGAACCCGAAGAAGAGGTAATGATTTCACCACCCTTTTCTAAGTTCATTTCTTCTTCCACTTCTTCTTCCTTTGTTGTTACCATTCTAAAATAATAAATCCAGTATCATATATATACTGTGATGTTATTATAAATATGGTACAACTATATTCAGTATTCTATCCACCCTTTGAATAACATGTCACCATACGTGCGTACGTACGGCTTACCGTCTCCACGTCGTGGTGTAATTGTTATTCAATATAATATTATTTGTATGGGTATAATAATGATGTGTAACTCATGTAAATAATAAGTATAACATGTTAATTATTCTTTATATATTATATACAATCCATTTATATATTATTTTAATATCAAAATAATGATATTGTCGCTCGTGCGTACGTACGGACTACCGTCTCCACGAACGCGATGAGATTCATTCTCCATCGTATCCATTCAAGTATAATTATCATTTGATGATTTAAAAAATGATGTTTAAGGACCTGATATCATTCTGGATATGAATAAGATACAACAAACATGGCTTATGTAACAAAACATATAAAAGAAAATGAGTAAGTTAACACCCGAAACGATGATAATTCTACGATATTATTAACAAATCAATGTTAAAAGATCATATATGATATCATATTAATATATATGATTCTTGTATAATTTAATAACAATTATTTCACCATTATACAGGAGGTTAACCTACCCCAACCAAAGAAAAGTACAAGGTAAGGGTTATTTCACAATCTCTTCATTATCCGAGGTTGTTTATACGTAATAATCTACTGGGATTTCTTTATCATCCACATCCATGTTTCTTCGAAATGTATTTCAAAACATATTTATTATTTACAAGAATATGGGTTAAATTAATTTATACCCTTGTTTGAATTTTTATAAGATGTTTATAAAGGAATCTTTCCGTCGTTTTCAAAACAAGTTCCTTTTTAACCTTTTCGACAGAATTAAGGTAAGAATGTTTTTTTAACTTATACGGCAGGTGCAGCTATTTTCCGCCGTTATAAAATCTTCAAAGATTCCCTTAAAAGCTTATAAGAATATTTTCAAAGAAAATGTTTTATTTTATATGGATCTTAAATGATTTCAAAATAAAAGGTGATATTTCTTTAAAAAGAATTTTGATTTCATCTATGTCAACATCCTTTGATGGATTTTAAGATTATTTGAAGTTGATTTATTATGATACAAAACTCTTATATTGTATTGAAGGTTTTGTGATATGTTTGACTGTGGATGTGCTATTTTTATACCATTCATAGTTTATGGTGAAAGTATTGACATTTTGTATGCTAGTTTTAATACGAATGTTTATGTTATGTTTAAACCTTTTCATATGGGAATGCATTGGACTTAATATGTGACGGGTGGAGCCTGCTACAGCTCCTCGATGCATCGATAGGTCTCATGAGACAAACTAGTGTCTTGGAACAAGGCCTTGACAAAATCTTATTTGTATTCTTGGCACGAGGCCTTGGCTATGTGGTTATGATAGTCTGGAATTATGCATTCCATCATTATGAAAGTGGTTATTGATTTTGCATGTGATTATTCGATTAGTATAATAACCATGTGAATAAGTAAATGACATTATTTCATTTTATTTATGCCATACTATATTAAATGTTCAAGTTTAAAAGGCTTTTGTTTTAGTTATACATTGCCTTAAAATGTTTATTCTTATTTATGAAAGTTTCCGCTATATTGTTATCCTTACTGGGCATTTGAGCTCACCCTTTTCTATGTTTTACTTTTCCCAGGATGCGAAGATGTAAGTTATGAATGACCTTCAGGGATATTATGAGGGGATTATAGTGTGGACTGTGGAAACATTATGTTGTTGTAGTAGTTTTTCATTTTATGATGTAATGTAAAACTTATGAATATATCTAGTGTTTCCAAGGCTACTAAACCAATCGGTCTTTCGAGATTTGATCTTTCTTGTGATCATGCCAATGTTATGTAATAATTCACCGAATCTGGGTAACTGGGGTCAGGGCGTTACACCCTCGACGTGATATCAGGTTTGGGATAGACCTACAGCCCGACGCTCGTCCGATCTCGATGGATCCTTACCGGATGGCACCTTCGGTGCTACAGGAGTTGCTGATTCAGATTGACGATCTGATGAAGAGGGGTTATGTTTGACCAAGCACATCACTGTGGGGTGCTCCATTCATGTTCGCAAAGACGGTAGATGGTGGTATCAGGTTGTGTATAGACTACTGGAGGATGAATTAGGTGACGATCAAGAATCGCTATCCTCTTCTGAGGATAGATGATATTTTCAAACAGCTGAAAGGGGCAGGGTGGTTCTCGAAGGTCAACCTGCGGTCTGGGTATCACCAGTTGAGGGTGAAAGAGGGAGACATCCCAAAGATGACGTTCAGGTGCAGATATGGACACTTCGAGTTCGTAGTCATGCCTTTCAGTGTTAAGAACACCCCAGCTATGTTCATAGGGCTTATAAACTCCATATTTCGGGAGTACCTGGATCAGTTCATAGTCGTGTTCATCGACGACATACTGATCTATTTGAGATCAGAGGAGGACCACATGGAAAACCTAAGGACAGTTTTGGAAGTCCTTCGATAGCACCAGCTCTATGGGAAGTTTTTGAAATGCAAGTTCTGGATGCGAGAAGTGCACTTCCTCGGGAACGTGGTGTCCGAGCAGGGAGTAGCAGTGGACCCATCAATGGTTGAGGTAATTTTTTCTTGGGCATCACCCAAGAATGTGGCAGAAGTCCGTAGTTTCCTCGGGCTGGCAGGATACTATCGGAGGTTCGTACCCAACTTCTATCAAGTTGTAGCCCCTTTGACATCCTTGACCAAGAAGGATCAGGTTTTCATGTGGAGTAAGCAGTGTGAGGAAGCCTTCAGCTATCTGAAAGAGAAGTTGGTTAGTGCCCTAGTTCTGAGGCTACAAGAAGAAGGGGCGGCATATGAGGTGTTCTGTGATGCTTCAGCACAGGGTCTGGGATGTGTGTTGATGCAGCGACAAGGGGTTATCTCTTATGGGTCAAGGTAGCTATGCCCTCATGAGTGTAATTATGCCACCCAAAACCTGGAGCTTACATCAGTCATTTTGGCACTGAAGTTATGGCGGCACTACCTCATTGGTGAACACTTTGTGGTCTTCACAGATCACAAAAGCTTTAGGTATATCTTCTCCCAGCGGGACCTAAACTTGCGACAGCGAAGGTGGATGGAGTTCCTCCAGGATTACGACTTCGAGGATTCCTACACTTCAGGGAAGGTGAATGTAGTGGCTGATGCCTTGAGCAGGAGAACGCAGAGGGATTCGGTCCAAGAGTCGGCAGATGCCTGGAAGGCGATGGAGGATTTGGCTGCCTTACACCTAGAAGTGAGGATGGATAGCGGTAGAGGTTGCCTGTATCAGATGACAGTGCAGTCTTCTCTGTTGCAGCAAGTGGAGGAGTCTCAGTGGGGAGACCCAGAGTGCGAAGTGATGCGCGACCGAGTTGACAAGAGGAATGCTCTGGAGGGGTGGACGGAGGATGGTCAGAACTGGATGCTTTTCCAGGGAAAGTTGTTTGTTCCAGAGGCAATGCGCGGCCAGGTTCTCAGTGAGTTCCACGACTCACCCCTAGCGGTACACCCAAGAGTTTCCAAGATGTACCAGGGAAAGAAGAGACAATTTTGGTGGCCCAGAGTAAAGAGAGTAGTGGCATAGTTTGTGGCCAAGTTCCTAGTGTGTCAGTAGGTGAAGGATGAAAACCGTGTTTTAGGTGGCCTACTGTAGTCTTTGGATGTCCCCGAGTGGAAATGGGAGGACATCTCGATGGATTTCATCACGGGACTGCCCAAGTTCCAAGGGGGATACGACACCATCTGGGTGGTAGTGGACCAGTTGACGAAATCGGCTCACTTCCTGGCGATCAAGGAGTCAAGTGCAGTGGATTCTTTGGCATGAAAGTACGTGGATGAGGTGGTGCAGTTACATGGAGTTTTGAGGTCTACAGTCTCGGATAAGGATGCACGGTTTACCTTGCGAGTCTGGAGAGGATTGCAGCATGCTTTTGGCACCCAGCTACATCTTAGCACTGCTTTCCATCCCCAGACAGATGGACAGACAGAGCGCACCATCCAGACCTTGGAGGATATACTGCGGGCATGTGTTCTGGACTCAGGAGGATCATGGGTGCGATAATTACCTCTGGTAGAGTTTTCCTATAATAATAGCTATCACTCTACCATTGGTATGGCCCCATTTGAAGCCTTGTATAGGAGACCATGTCGCTCACCTGTGTGTTGGACCGAAGTAGGAGAGACAAACATCCATGGCCAAGAGGTGGTGCAGAGCACGACAGAGAAGGTTCAGCTCATACGAGAAAGGATGAAGGTGAACCATGACTGACAGAAGTCGTATGCTGATACCAGGAGGAGGCCCTTGGAGTTTGCAGTTGGAGACCACGTGTTCTTGAAGGTCTCCCCTTGGCGTGGACAATGGAGGTTCGGCAAAGGGAGTAAGCTTTCTCCCAGGTTCATCGGACCCTTCGAAGTGTTGCGGCGGGTTGGCGAAGTGGCTTATCAGCTAGCGCTACCACCACCGCTACTGTGGATACATGACGTCTTCCATGTGTCCCAGCTCCATCGTTACCTGCATGACGATTCACACGTCCTCGAATGGGGAGAGCTAGACATCGAGGACGATGTGACATTTGTGGAAAGACCCGTGATGATAGAGGATTGTGAGGAGAAGGTGCTTTATGGGTGAACCATCACCTTAGTTCGTGTGTTATGGAGACACGGTGGGCTTGAGGAGAGTATGTGGGAGAGGGAAGCACAGATGCATGCCCAGTACCTAGAGTTGTTTTGAGTTTGTGCTATTCTGTTTACAATTGTGATGGATCATTCTACATTGTTGGCTATGAAATATGTGGTTTTCTTTCCTCTGAATGTGTGAAAAAAGTCCTGGGTACGGGGAAAGGAGGACCCAACCCCTAATCAAGACTTATTAAGATGGATGCGATAAACCCGTGCGGGCGAGTCAGTGCTGCCCAAAGCGGATAATATCATGACATGGGGGAGGAGACTCCCCAAACCACATGGCTGGGTATTTTGACATGGTATATTGCTTGTTTCATGTCCGGGAGGTGTCCTTAGTTAACAATGAGGTTCATTCTTGAGAGGTATCTTTCGAGGCGGTTGTTCGGAACCGTTCTTCCTTCCGGGCTGGTTAAATTCTCGAGGGTGGGAATAGTTTGTGAGGTATCTGATGTGATGACCCAGACTCTCAGGGTCCTTTCCTTTGCCAAAAATCTGGATCCTAAAGGGGTAGCGTCTCGTCGTGAGAACAATCTGTGCGACCGATCAGCGAGACCGGTTGGCATGACCGATCGGTGAGACCGATCGGCGTGACCGAGCAGCGAGACTGATCGGCAAAACTGATCAGCGTGACCGATGGGTGAGACCGATCAGCACGACTGATTGGAGAGATCGATCGGTGAGACCGATCGGTGAGACCGACTGATCGGTGAGACCGATCGGTGTCACCCAGCCTTGTCGGGGGTTTTCCAGGGACGTGCGCAAATTGGGGGTTAAACCCTATTTTGACCCCTTTAAGCTTGTTTTAAAGCCCGGCAATGCCCATAAATGTTTTAATTAAATATTTAATTAATTAACCTGGTGTATGCGTAAGTTTAAACTGCCCGACCGTTTAATGACGTGTGGGGCTGCGTGGTCGACCCACGACCCCCCATTCCTTAAGCGGTTCGACGTTGTTATCTCAACCGTCCCTGGCCTTTATAGACCAAAAGGGTTCTCCCCAAGATTCTTTTCTCAATCACCGTGTGCTATTAGTACCCTTCGTTCAGACAAGAAGCTTTTCGTTCAGACGAGCCACATTGCTATCCGTAAAGTTCCGCGCCCGACCTTAACATCGATCGTTGATCAACAAGTAGGGAATTTATCCTTCCTCTCTCCATTTTTGTGTATCATGTGAGGTGGGAATACTGTTGTTTCTGTGTATTTGGATTAACCAAACCTTAATGAAGATAATGAATGGACTGTAATGAACAAAGGGGGCTGTGATCGATGATGCTGATTGTTTTATGATCTTTTTTTCTGGATTGTGTGGGCTTACGCCTACTGAAAATCATGGCCATTGGTGGTCTTTCTCTGTGAACTAATGAACCCCTACCTCTGGTGATGTTTAAATGGATTGTATTGTGGTTGTGAACCCTTTATGTGTAATGGAAATTGGTTAATTACGTACATTCATCTAAGTAAATTGAAAGCACAAGGATCAACCCTTTTTCGGTGATAACCCCGGTTAAAGTACAACAGAATTGAAATCATGGAGTGTGTTAAATCTTTTAAATCTGAAAATACCCACATGGGACTGCTTTTCTTGGTGTTAGTGGTTTGATTGTTATTCTTTCACGGGTCAGTTTCTGGGAGATGTGGGAGGGGATGGGATCCCTTGTTATTATACTCTTGGTGGTTGTGAAATTGGGGATGAGATCCCCTGTGTTATGATTTCAGTGGTTGTGAATTTTAAGACCGGGTGTTTACTTGGTTTGAATCATGAATTGGGGTGGGACCCTCTGTTGATGAGAAACCATTTGGGGGGACATGAGGTAGTATCCCGGGGTTGTCTTTGGTTCCATTACTTCGAGGGATCTCACTTATCCATTTGTTGTTGTGACTTTACAAGAGAACCAGGTGTGAATGTTTAAATTGAAATTTGGATGGATCCTTTTTCATTGGTTTTTAGATGCCCAGTAGTGTATAGTCTTATTTGAACATTAATACTGAACATGAAAACAAGGATGTGACAAATGGGTTTTCGTTTGGTATGAGTTGTGACTCGGACTTGAGTGCTGTTTGGGTTCTTTAAGCCGGATGAAGAAAAACCTAAACTTGGGAGTGTGATTGTTACATATATATATATACTTTTAGTTTTCTGTTTCTTATTTGGACCCCACCCAAGTTGATCACTTCGTGCCGAACACCCCCATTTCATGGGGGAGGTTTTTTTCCCAACACTTCTATTAGTGGCTGGTTATTAGCTCTTTTTCTGATCCCTTTACCAGATAACCCAAGTATCTTTGGGTAGGTTGTGATGGCCTGAGGTCCATTATTAGCCCAAGAACCTTCGAGCGAGGTAGTGTGGTGGTTATGGACCAGGTGTGTGCTGGCATGTAGTTTCCCAAGTATCTTCGGGATGAGGCCCAGGTGTCTACGGGCGTGGCAGTGGATCTTCTATCGTAGGTGTCTTCAGGCGTGGTGGTGGTTGTTTTGGCCTAGGTGTTTGTAGGTGTGGTTACATGTGACAGTTGTGGCCCAGGTGTGTGCAGGCGGGGTGAGGTAGTGGGACTGCGGTGAGAATGGAGTGATTGGTTTGATGTGTAGGATGTCTTCAATAACCAGTGGGAAAGTGGCGCGGGGTACCCAAACATCGATGTTCTATTACTATACATTACTTGACTTGCGTTATTTGAGGAGTGTGCCTTGGTGAGGCTTTGGTGGATAGTTTACCTTGTTAGGTGTTTGGTTTACTCTTTTCCTCACAGGACTTTGGTACGTTCCCCCACTTGTGCACAAGAGTCTTTGGTTTTTCCCTACTGAGTATACTTGTCTTCTCACCCTACATATATAAAACTACTTTTAGGCTTCCAGGAGGACTTTGGGGATCACGCGGGACCATACTAGCTCAGACCTTTGGGGTAGTTGTAGTTGTTGTTTTTCTTTCTTGGTACTTTTCCCTTATAGTCACTTTGTGGTATTTACTATTGTAACATGCATTGGGAATGGTTCTTGACTTTACTTTTACTTTACGCTTTTGGTGTTGTTGAGATTTACCATCTTATCTCCTGATCCTATAAAACAATAAGGGTAATGCCTTCTATTTAGTGTGTGTTTCTATACCCTTAGTGTTGGTCGCCACTCTGGGACCTATTGAGGTCAGGTTTCAGGGTCATTATCTCTGCTTCAACTTGAAGAAGGAAGGGCCTGGAAATCTACTGACCCTTCCCTCCATTTGGTGAAGGTGGGTTGTGACACCCTTATAAGAATTTCATCAACACATAGTGTTTGTAAAAGCCATTTTAAAGGTAAACACATTTAAAAACATGTAACTATTTAGAGAAAACAAATTTGATGTTAGATCCATCCATTTAATAAAACAAAACAATTTAATTTAGAATAATTTCATGTAATTATTAACTGAGAGCCTTTTTATAGACACACCTACCTCAAGAATTGATATAAATCACCTATAATTGATATCCCAAAGCTCAGAGCTGATTCCAAAAAAATGGGTCTTCAAGGCCTTTGAAAACACATCTTGCGATCCTAAGGATCAAGAAAAAAAGAAGAATAACTAGTTTGGTGGGATGTTTGGTTTTTATACCTTATCTATAAAATATACGACCACAGAACATAACCCTCATCCACACCAATGTCATTAGGCTTTTACCTAAGACTATAATTCCACATATTGTGCTACACCAAAGTCACACTTGGTAAAACTGACCTAAAATAACCATGACACAGACCTCACCCAAACCCTATTATTCTCGCATATGACTATAGTGAAATACATGAACCATTCCACATCTACTCAAAAAAAGGAAGAACCAGAAAACTCCACCCAATGAAACTCCAATTTTTTCCTCTGCCTCCACGCCACATAGATCAACCAAATAGATGTATTATATTGCAGGCCCTTCACCACGGTGTAGCCCGGTCAACATTAGTAGTGGAACCAACATTCTACCTCTAGGACCCCATGTTGAAGCATTCTTTACATTACCGAAACAAGCATATGCATAGTTAATCCACTCCCATCGATGATGAATACCCCTGTATAATTCTAGTAGAACTATATATCCCCTCCAAAAACTCGAGAACTATAAGAACCACTCAATGAATTTAATATTATAGTGTACTAAAACATGGAGGGAATCACAACTATCCCCACCATACAAGATTTAAATCCCCACAACTCACTCATGATTTTGGACTTGCAAAGCTAAAGTCCCCTAATTCCACACAAATGATTGTTTTTCCACCATATCAAGGTTATCCCATCATCACATAAATCGTACATAGAGAGAATTAATAATTTTAACTCATAACACCTTATCCCAGTGATCCAAAATTTGAACCAGTTTCTCAACAATAGTTGTAATAGGATCAAGATTGAAATATACCCATTCAATCTCATGGGAAGGATCCATTTGATTCCTCATAAATTGTGAAACATGAAACACACCATGTATTAATATAAAAAGATATGGTAATTTGAACTAATATTCCAACTATATAATTCGTTCAACATTCTCAAAGGGCCCAACAAACCTTAATTAGTTCCAACTTACCCTACTTACCCAACTAAGGTGTCCTAGGTGTGTTGAAACTCAACGAAAGGATTGATCACTAAATTCAAACTCAATAGGCTAATGAATGTGGTCCAAATTGGACTTATGATATCTTTTTTCCATGACCAATCTCTTCCAGATCAACTGAACCATTTATGTTGACTCATGAACAAGGCACAATCCAACCAAGGGCCGATCCCCCAAATCTACCCAACTCAAGGTAGATCTACATGGATACCCATAAAATTATTTATTGAGAACCATATTAATAAATTCCTTATAGCTATTATTATAGAAAAATATGAAATGAGGTATATTATTTTCCCAAGAACTAAAAAAATCATGAACGCATGCCCTCATCATATCCTCAAGAACTTGAATATAATTATTTATCTACGTTTATATTTGTAGATGGTTTGTCAGGATTCATTTAAATTAGGGACCTATAACATCTTAAAAAACTTTCCAAAACCTATATGTAAACCACGTGTCTCTATCACAAATAATCATAGTGGGAACCCCATAATGCCTCAAATACTCTTAGACATAAAATTATATGAGCTTATCATCCTTCGTATTCATTATTGATAGGTAAATTTTTTATAAATTAATAATATGATCAACGATCAAAAAAATTTCATCTCCCCCCTCGGTGTATGTGGTATAGTAAAAATGAAGTCCATGTAAATCTCACCCCACTTCCATTTGGGAAAATGTAAGGGCTACAACAAACCAACATAAGTGTTCATCCTTAATTCTTTTATAATTATAGCACCATGATAAATAAATATGTAGTCAACCACATCATCCCCAACCACTAATATTGATATCTCATTTCATGAATCAACTCCGTAGTCCCTAGTTTAATAGGCCAACATGATCAATGTCCCCTATCAATCAAATCCTACCCCATAGAAATACGAATGTCCAACCTGCTTCAAAAACGCAAATCCCTAGTAGGATACCAAGAAAAATCACCTGTGGTCCCCCCACCATTTAGGATTTTACTAAAAAACTAAAAATAATTATTTTTTACCAATTTGAGATGAACCCACTCATCAAATGATGATTCATCCTTTATAGAATTCGTGAACTCTTTCCCACCACCACCATCCTCTCCCAAGATCATCTCAAAAATCAAACTCATTGAAGACCCTTCTTCTATTGATTTCATTAGGGATTGAATTTTTTATTTCCTTATCAAAGTGTTATAGACCACATTACATTTCCAATGAGTGTAATTAATATCAATATCTAATGTATTAATATACTCAACCCATTATCTCTATCACAATTTTAAATCCCTCTAATTAAAAATATGCTTAAGTCTATTATGATAATTATATACCATAAAATTATCCCCAAAGATATAGTCATTCCACATTTTGAGTTCATGAATAACCATTTAAAACTATATATCATGGGTAGGGAAATTAATTTCATGAGGGAGTAAATATTAAGATCCATATCCCACCACATGCATCCTATTCATCAACACACACCCCAATGTCATGCATGATGCATCATAGAAAACATCATAATTTAATTATGGTTTGGGAATAATTAAAATGTCATCTGAATTCAACATTTCCTTAAGATTCTCCAAGGTTCTCTGACATTTTTCATTCCATTTAATCAAAACACATTTACTTTTAAAATCTATCATTGGAGATGCATACTTGGAGAAGTATTTAACAAACCACAAATATTAACTAGTCAAATATGAGAATATCCACATCTCAAACACATTTCTAGGATGGTCTGAGGACATTTCCACCAGTAAATTTTTAAGATAAACTAAGATTCACCTCTAATATATAATATTACCTAGAAACATTAATTATTGGATCAATAATTCACACATGGAAAGCTTATAATATTAATAATGTTATTTAAATATTATAAAGATAATATAAAAATTATCCATGTGATCCTCATCTGACTTTGGGTTTACAAAAATATCATCCAAAAACATGACAATAAATGAGTCAAGTAACTAACTAAAGATCTGGTTTATTAGCACCATGAATACCACATGAGTGTTAGTGATACTGAATGGAATAATTAGAAACTCAAAACAACCATACTATCTCTTTCACATTGTATTAGGTATATTCACTTCTCATACACTCAACTTGTGGTACCCTGGAAAAAGTTTAATATTAGAAAATCAATGATCCCCTATGAGTTGATAAAAAATATCATCCATTCTTTCCAAGGATACTTATTATTAATAGTCACCTAGTTAAAAATTCGGCAATCAATACAATGTATAATGTTCCATATGATAAGGTATTAAATTTTAACTTTAAGTTCCTAAAACATATAATGTTCCATATGATAAGGTGGAATCAAAATGAGAATCATACTATGGAGTTTGTCAATAGTAAACTTGACCACTCTTCAAAGTAGTAACCTAGAAAAATCATCGAGAAAGACCACAGTGTATGCATCCAAAACTTGTAGGATAAGAATTCTCAAGCGATATTCAATAAAATTAAGGAAAATATCAAATAACTGGCATCTGATCACTCTAACATAAGGATAAATAGGACCTTCTATCTCAGATCTAGCATCCCACTCTCTCTGAAAGACATGAGCGACACCATCGGGATATACAAACTAAAATTGACTATGATAGTAGTTGATATTGGCATTACACTAATCATCTATTCTAGGACAACAATCAGGTCATAGATTTCAAGATCAAGATCCATAAAATCCGACACCATATCAAAGGCGACTATAGATACATTACATGCTGGACATTTTAAAACTTATTTAGACCTATTTTCTAAAGGCATGGAAAGATAAAAAAATAATGACATATATTCTATAAAAATTCAAAAATATCAAAAAATATTTATGTTATAAAAGAATGATAAATACTAAAGTTAGATATAACTATTTCTATATATGGTGAAACAAACCTCGTACATCAAATAGTTGCCAGCCCTACCTCAGAATCCTCCACTGAATACTCTACTACATATAGACATCCATTCCCATATCCTACCTATGATTTAATATCCACATGAACACCCCCCTTGGGATAAAGTTAAGACCCACTAACCTTGGAAGCATCAAAATGAACCTATTAACCCTTGGTAATATTGTATCCATCCTCACATCCTTGGGACATCCTTATATAAAAATTCCAGAGATTTCCAAATTTTCCCCAATGAAAAAATGTTCTTGGCACTTATGAGATGCTCCAAAACTACACTTCCAGATTCGGTTCTAAACATGCATAATTTTTAAATACATCACATGAATTGAAACAAACTCCCAATAACAAAAGTTTAGTGTATTTGGTAACTAGGTATATTTACAATTACGTATTACAAAACACATTTCATCCTTGAGTATTCTCCTCACATGTAATTCCTTTATATATATCCCATTCATTTTAATTCCTGGGGAAATGATGAAATGTGAGAAAATTGTGATTGATAAAGCCTAGTAATGGATAAACAACGAAAACATATCATAAAATAACATCATGGGTAAGACATGATGCATGATATAAGAACATGAGCATGGGGACAAAATGCATAGCATGATCAGAAGTACAGAAGGAATAACATGATCTTAAGTACACAAGGCATGAAATGATCATCATTTCATGAATAATAACTCAGAAATGTGGCTATAACATAACATGAGACATTAATAATAATATCATAAAGGCTCATTACTAGGGTGTCATAAAACATTATCGAGGAATACGTCCAAGGTATCATGAACATATGAGCTCTAGATAATAATTCTCTACCCAATTCATTAGAGAACTATCAAGGTGAATCCTTAATATATCTTAATTCATGTGAGATATATCAGAAAGAAATTAATAAATCCATTAATAATCATATAATGATAAACCCATATGAAATAAAATGTTATCTAATGAAATCACGCAAATTTCTGGGTAAATACCCATCAATAGAAATAATGAAGTCTATGAAATTTATACCATATGGATAAAAGGTATATGATTTAGTCAATAATTTCCCCAAACAATAGATGTATGTGTATCTTGTTGAATAACATAAAATTAGAAGAAGTATGAAAGTATTTTCCCAAGGAAATAAATGATTATGCATAATTTATGATAAAGAAAGACAAAGGCAGTGATGGATCATTAAATAAATAGATCATTTTTTCACTATATAACATTTACACAGAAACATGGACATATATAAGAAAGCTAAACTACATGAGTAATATGGAGATTGAAAGTGAACATGATCATTGGTTTCAAATTGGGTTGGAATAAAACCCTTTCAATGGATTAATTCTGTTATCATGGTGAATAACCAACATGTTGGAGTTTGTTCCCTAGAACAAAATTCTATGTACTTTATGATAAAAACATATTCTTTGTTTTGAATATTAATAAAATACTTATCACATCATGATTTTTCTTCAACGTGACATAGTATGTGATAATGTCTGAAGAGTAGTTGTCACACTAAATGGTCATAGTAGTTCTCCACTATGATGAGAACCCAAGGGTGGAACGAAACTATTCATGAATAAATGATATATATCTGAATGTTATCATTTGAGAGACTCAAATGATATAGGCTATTAGGGGTGTAGAATAAAATAACTTTGAGGCACCTCTTCATGGTGTACGCCGTTGGTAATATCCATTAGGATATTATTAGAACGAGGCCCGCTAGTAGAAAATACACATTTATATGTGTAATTGGATGTTCCTATATGAGGATTTGTGTATTAGTCCTTATAATTTAACATTTTTATTAATTAGTACTATGAATTTTTCACTTATACGTATTGGAGAAAACCGTGAAGAAAGATGTTCACGGTGAGATATGATATGTTGGGTGCATCGCGAGTAATATTGTATTAATGAATGATGAGAGAAATAGTTTATCCATTCTATTCATTAACAGAAGTTAATATCTAAGACCCTATGAGGGAAATTATATAGCCTAGATAAACCCATCTACATGGTGTTCTGTAGGAAATTTCTTTTTCTAGAAAGTCAAAGAAAGAGATATCGAGCATATAGGTTGATGGCACTGACATGAAAATTTCTTGATTAGAGATATTGTGAAAAAGGGATTATATTACACAGAAAGTTTTTGTATGTGGTAACATGTCATTAAAACATTAGCTTCTTTCTCTATTGGTTCCTTTGCATGTTTCTAGATTCTAACCATTGACTTTAGACTGCTTGACTGAATCCATTGGCAAATAGGCCTAGAGTGTCACACACTATGTGTATCTAGAATCTCAGTTAAATAATATATTATTATTTATTATTTAACATGTTTAATATATACTATTATCACATGTGGATTAATAAATATTCATGTATTCTTGATCACATTTATTCCATCACTAGTTATTTGATATAATATATTGTGAGTGGAAAATTTAATAAATATTTATTTATTTATCGATATATAATATAGTGATATTTATTTAATAAATAAAGAGCTATTATTCAAGGTCTAATAAATACTGTAGAGGAATGGAGAACCGAGTGTAATGGTTCGGTGAGAAATAATAACAATGAATATTATTTGACTAAAAAATATTTAATTATAATTCACAAGTTAAGGTTATTTTCAGGAATTAATAATAATAATAATAATATTTGACAAGGCGTTTTTCTAGGATTTAATAAAATAAGAAAGGGAACTTGTGCAATTAATTTATTTTAACCCTAGTAATATAAATACCCAGTTATTTTATTTTCTCAATATCCATTTCAGTTGTGAATAAAAATCATGGTGAATCCTATCAATATTAGAGAGATCCCTTCTCTAAGAACACTTCCAAGAATGATGACCAATTATCCTCCACTAGAGAAAGGAGAATGATTTGGAAGGGATTCTTAAGGTGATTAAGGTGGATGAAATAAGCATAGGGTTCTTCTGTGATAGAACCTAGAGAATCCTTAAGTGACATTAAGAGATTCTTGAAACACATGTGGATCTCTGCTAGAGGAAATCTACACTTGGTTTCTACAATGAAATGAAGGTGAACCACAGACCTGCCACCAGATTTATATAGGAAAGTAATAATTCCTTAGAGGCAATTCTTTATCCAATTAAAGATATTATAAAAAATATATGTTATTCTCCTCTCTATCTAGCTCTGTCATTATCACCCTTTTTTGATCTCATTGATCCATTATTTACACCATGATTTTTACCATTGCAGATCTCAGATTGGTCCTCAATCATGATAAAACGAAATGTTGGGCACTGCCCTTCCCACATTTCCGCTACATCCAAAACCTAAAAGTGGTATCAGAGCGATCACATAACTGTATATAATTATTTAAAAATAATTGGTTATTTAGGAATTTGTAATTTAATTTTTCAATTCATGTTTAATCATTCTTGTAATCTGAATTGTGAGATCGGTTTCTTCATCCTTCATTTCATATAGATCAAATCAAGAAGATTAATTTTATGAATAAAACAAAATAAATGAACTCATATGGAGGGTCCAAGGGTTCTTTCAAGACAAAACCACACTATACACAGTGTAACTAAAGTTACATGCCATGTAATAAAATTGAACACATCAAGATTTGGTTCAGAAATCAATTCAAGATTATGCATTGATCAATGCATTAATTACAACATTTAATGCACCATTTGATGACCAGAATTAAATGGAACATGATCAGCTCGACTAAATGCTGCATAACCCACATAAATAGCATGTGGTACCTTTGGGCCAGAGATGAGTCATTTATTTCATTCATGACTGACTTGACTGGTGACCATGTAGCACAGAGTCAACATGGCATTTAGCCTATTGGACACACCATGTACTCCAAATTGTTTGAGGTATGTTTTACATGAAAAGTCCCTAGGCCCGTTCATTGGATAGACACTGAAAGTTGTACACACTGTGTTGGTCATATCTATACACTGTGTACTTTTACCAAATTTCATGGACTTAAAATTTATTTATTTTTCTATATAAACCTTGATACATGTACTTGTGTGTGGTCATAAAGATATGAAATTCCATGTGATAGGTTTCAATATACCTAAATATTTAAATGTTTAATTAATATATGTGTAATGTTCAGATCTTCATATCATGTATGATTCATATTAAAAGTTTTGAATCTACATGCATTGAAGAATAACATGTGACTAAAAAGTCATTTAATTCGTGTAATCATCTGTTAAGTACATGTTGTGAAAGTACATGATAATTCGTTTATGCCATATGTCACAAGAGTAAAAGAATATATGATTACAATACATTTTGGGTAAATATGGACGAGTATTCATCATGTTTCCTCCAAGGTAAATTTATTTACAAAGTTAATTTGAAATGAATTTATTTAATTGTTTTAAAATTATAATGGATGATAATCTCATAGAAATTCAATTAAGGATTATGATAAAAGGATTGATTAATTAAGATAATAATTAATCAATTTGTGGATGATTTATCTTAAATAATAAATATTAATAATTGAATATTAGTTTAATTAAATGCGTAATTCATTTCATGTATGTGAATGATCATGACATAGACCAGAGATTTTGTATGTGATTGGTTTCAAATAATTTATTATTAAATTAATCTTTTGGGATGTGAGCCTTTTATCCTTTCATTATGTAGGGCCTACGTTCCAATGGTTTCTTTTATGTAAACCCATTATCCCCCTCACCTATGTGTGAGGAAAAGGTATATGTAATGGATGGAGCACCCAAGCTAGTGGATGTGGTTCAAGTTCATAGCTAAGATGTAACCAATCAATGGAGATTCAAATCTAGATAAGTGGAATGCTGTAAGCACAAACCTCAATTTGTTCAAGGATATTCTCCAATAGGTCAACAGTTAGTTTATTTACTATTAAATAAAAAACCATCAGTATAATCTCATGATCATAAAATTTATTTTATTTATATTAGTTTCATGGTTATTTCATTATAAATGTCTTATTGCAATCACATAATTAAGGAATTAATGAGCATGCAACATAGAAATAAAATAAACCATCTTATGCGTAAATATTAACTAAGAAATGGTTAATCACTTAAGTAATCCTATTTAATATTAATAATAATGTGATAAAAATAATAATCATAAATTTACACATAAAAGGATAAAGTCTCTCAATAAAATATTAAGTCAGTATAGACATCCATTAATTCGTTAGGATTAAGCCATAGTTCAAAGTTCTTGACCATCCAAAGATGGGGTGCTTTAAATTATCAAGGAATTCTAACTTGAGGTTTTGGGTTGAGCTAACTTAGTTGACCTCAAGGGTTGACTTCCAAAGAAGTACATGGTGTAATTGAGAGGAAAAGGTTTGGGACATCCAATTAAAGGGTTTCATGATTGGGGAGTCCACTCAATGGATCAAGTAACTATGAAATAATGCAGTTGACATATGGAATGACTACCAAAAACCATTCAAGGTTCTCGAAAAACCAAATTTGGGGTAATGAGAAAGTGAATATGGATCATTTACACTAGAATACCCAATCAAAATGGTATTATGAATCCAATGGTTTGGGATATTAGGTTTTGATAAAATAGTGGGAGACTAATAAATATAATATATGTTTGTTTGTTTAAAGTTTCTCAAATTAAGTAAAAAAATTATTCTAATCTTGTTTTATAGAAAAAGAAATGAAATGACATCAAACAAGACATTGCAATACATACCTGAGAAGGAAAACCTTCTCAACAGAAAAAATTTCAAAGAGTGGAAAATGTGCCTTCATCTCATTATTCACCGTGAGTGGAAATTGTATATTCTAGAAAAACATTTACCAGTTCTTGGAAATGTGGTAAGTGATAAAGAGCTATGTCTCTTTGAGAAACATCTGAATGATGCTACATAAGTTCAACAATTTTTGTTATATTCCATGTAGAATGAGCTTATAAATCAATATGAGGATATGGATTCCTATAGCATGATGTCTCACCTTTTGGATCTCTATCAAGAGAAGGAGAGACATGAGAGGTATGAAATCACTAATGATTTTTTCACAACTAATCTTGGAGAGTCCTCACCAATTAGAAATAATGTAGTCAAGATTATCGTATTCATTGGAAACTGGGATATCATAGGGATTAAATTCCCTGATGATTTGCATACAGATCTCATACATTCATTACTGAAGAAGAGGTTCTCCAAATTTATTTTTAATTACAACATGAGAAATACTGGGAAGAGTCTTCCAAGTCTTCTGAAATTAATTCCCCAAGTGGATAGGGATATGGGGAATGAACAACCCACCATCCTTATGGTGAATAAGAAAAAGGAAGGATGAGAAAAAGGGGCCCAAGATTTATAAACTATATAAAGATCTCGAGCACTGTGTTACCAATAAGAAGAATATCTAGAGGTAGGGAAAGGAATAGGAGCTAGTATGTTTTTCATGTGGAAATTCAATCAACTAAAAGAGGAACCACACCCAGAAGTAAGGTCAATATTATTGTGTGTTTGATATAATGTGTAATCTATCAATATCTACACATTGGGAAATAGATATAGCTTGTGGGGCTCACATATGTATCTAAATGTAAGATCCAAGTATATTATGAAAGATTGCGAGAGGATAGGTGATTCTGAGAGTTGACAATAGAGAAAGGCTGGCTACCATAGGCATTGGTGACTACCACATTTTAATGACAATGATAATGATTTTGGTTTTAAAATATTGTTATTATGTACCTATAGTTACCAGGAATATAATTTCTATATCATCCTTAGATACATATGGGTTTATTTTCAAATTTGGAGATAAAATTTGTTTCTTTTATAAGGACAACATATGTTATGGTATGGAAAATTTAAATAATGGTCTTTATGTACTAAATTATGAAAACCATGTGTTGGAAATTTATAACTAATCATGTTCAAATGACTCATATAACACCAAACTGTGGACAAAGTGAAAGGTCCACAGAGCTTATAGGATTGGTACAAATTTATGTGTGTGGACCATTTTTAGTAGAATCTAGGTTTGGATATTCTTTCATCATAAATATTACTAATGACATGAGTATATATGGCTATATTTACTGTAAAGACCAGGAATTTTCAAGGAATTTTTTTTCTTAAATACTTTGGAATTTTACGAGTCTGCGGTTTTTGATGACACTTGATTCCGAGTCCCGGTGTGCCCAGAATCAATTTATGATGTTTTGTTTGGGTATGTTCAGTAAACGTACATGCATGTTTTTCTATCTTTTTAACTGGTGCTCGGAATTAAAATATGAGGGCACCAATGATCTCACAGCACCGGTATTCTCTTAAGGGGACCATTACTGTAGTTTCATTTTTTTCGGGTTGAAATTTATATTTTGAGGAATTCATTCAAAATTAATAAAATTGTTGTTACATGATTTTATTATTTAGTGGCGGTTATTTCCTCCCAAGAGAAGTTATAGGTGGGACCCACACCCACATAACCTCCCATGAGAGGATTTAGTGTGGTGGGGCCCACATGAGGCCTAACCTTTAAACTCCTTCATTAACTCCCTTAAACCCTCTTAAAACCTATGGTCTTCCACTTAAATGTGAAGACTCTCCTTCTCCCTTCCATTAATGTTTCCAACTCAAATGCCATAATTAATTCAATTGCCAATTTGAATTAATTTGAAATACATGGCAATGTTATATTATGGGAGGGCCTTTTTATTATATTTTCATGGAAAATATTTGAGGGGAATTTTGGGAGAACTAAGGAAAGGAGGAGGTTTGTTCATCTAGCGACGAATGTGAAGAAGATGAAGAACGATGTTCTCTCCATGAAGAAAATCATCCTTTAATCTTCCTCTACATCAAGGGTGAAGACATCACTGCGAGGAACATTGACCACGCCATCTTCTCAGATGCACCCCGACATTGTCTTCTAATCTTCTCCCCGCGACTCTATAAATGAACGAACCTTATTCCGAGGTAGGGGGTTTTGTATAATTTTATTCATATGAATTATACTCTCTTAATATGGAGAATGTTTTTTGAGCCTCTAACGCGGAGGTAACAGACGAACGAATAGGTCCGGACCCTCCACATTTTCGTTCTTGATACGCGGATTGTTGGGCGACAGGTGAACGGAAGGGAAAATAGGATTTGAGGCTACTGCAGTGAAGGGCAGAAGTCAAGGAATCCGTAGGCATAGAAGGAGGCAAAATGGACCACCAAAACGACTCCGGAGGCCCGCGAAAGAGAGCAGTGGCACGACAGCGCCGACAACCAGAGGCGGCGACCGAGAACGACCAACCGCCTGGACGCATCGGCGCCCGACGCGCGTCGCCGGTGGAAGACCGCTGCGACATCGGCTGCGGCGGCGGCAGAGCGGAACCTGCGTCGCGCGGATTTTGGGGAGGCCGGATGGCGCCGTCCTAGTGCCGCCGTTACAAAACTGGGGGGTCGCGCCCCCCTCCGCTTGGCCAGGTCGCCGAGCTGCGGCCAGCCCCCAAGCTGGGACGCCTGCGCGCGGGCCGGGCTGCCTGCCGCGCGGGATGACCCACCCTCGCTCAGGCCGGGTTGCTCCCGCCAGGTCGGGCTTCGCCCGCTGGGCTGGGTCATACCCTTCTGGGCTGGAACTGGATCTGGATCAGGTTGACCCGGTTTGGCCGACCCATGGGTGGGTTGGATCGGGTCGGACAGGGCCAAAACCCCCCCTCTTCGGACACATTTTAGTATTTCTCCCATAACATGAGGTACGTACCTCTGATTGATGCACTGTCAGTTGCTTAAGATTTATTGGGTTGAGGCGGTCGTTTCGACATATTACACTGAAGGTTTTGGCAGAGTTTGGGTATGGCCGAGTTGGTTCGAACTCGAAACCAACCGGTCCCTCTAAGCAGAAACGCTTATAACTTAAGGACCGGACATCTGATTGACGTGCCATAAACTATGATAGATTAATTTTATGAGATGGTAATTTTGTCATAATCTACATGGGATTCAAATGAGATTGGAGTGTGGACGGGTTGGATTATACCCGAAATCCAACCAGGACCCTTGAACAAAAAAGCAAATAACTCTCAGACCAGGCGTCCGATTGAGACGCCGTCTGTCACGTTGGGTTTGTTTTGATGAGACCGAACTTCTGGATACATCAACTCAAGGCTTCGTGATAGTTGTTGTATCGACCTTTGACTCAAGGAGCAGACCCTCCTGGAATCGAGTGTGCTATGTGTAGGAACCCTAGAGATGGCTGCGACTACGATGACTACCGTACTGGGATCCTCCGTGGGTTTGATGACGATGATTACCGTAATTGAATCCTCCATGGGTTCGACAACAACGACAACTGTACTGGAATCCTACGTGGGTTCGACAGTGATGACTACTGTACTTGTATCATCAGTGGGTCCTACATTTTGACTTCTGTAAAATAATCTTGAGTTGGTCCGACAGAGTAGCTGGTCTAGTATCCTATATGGGTCCGACAGCTTAGCTGGTCTAGTATCCTATGTGGGTCTGACATCTTAGATTAATCAGTGACTACATCTGATCATCTCTGTCACTATATGAAAGATATATACCTGTGAGAGATGAGTCTTGACTTTCAATCATTATCATCGATGTGATTGACTTCTTTCCTGTGTGGACTGGGTTGTGTTTGGGCGTGAGAGTTGAATCCGAACTGAGATTGATAACTTAGGAATATGTATGGGAATATACCTATGTAGAGTTGGTTGTTACTTTGTGATTGTATCTTTCTTCTGTGGTTATCCTTCGTGGATTCTGGGATACCTTTGGGGGTCTCGGGGTCCCTACTGAGTATCGTTATACTCACCCCTGAATGGGCTATGCCCACACTACGTTGTGTTGGATGTAGACGATGGAAAACACTGATCGAGGTGGAGACTGGTAGAGCTGGACGGTACCTGGAGGTGGACCACTTTGCGAGACGTACACGGAGCAGACAGACGGACCTGAGGTGCATAGGTGACCATCTGTACCTACCCTTCAGGTGGGATTCCCAGAGGATGACTCATTGGTTGGTGTTTAATTTACTGAATTTGTACTAGTTTTTCAGTTGTACTATACTTTCTGTTGGGCTTGTATTTCTAGCCCCTATCTTTTCAGCACTTACTTTTGTATTCAGTTATTTTAGTGCTTACTTCCATTGCATACTCTATTATGTTTGTTTACTTTTATAAAGGAAATTCCTTCCCAGTATTAGGATTTACGCCTTTGGTGCTAGTCGCCAACCCCTGGCCTATGGAAGGCGGTCTTGGTATAGTCACGACATGGGCCCCGAGTACGGGTCATGACAAATTGGTATCCGAGGAGTTGGTTCTACTGTATAACTTAGACTCTGAACTGTCTTACTGTGTAGCAATAGTGTTAAAAGTATTGAGTGTGGTTTTCAGTCTAGGGAGTTCAGTGTTGGTGTGACGACCGATGTATCCATACACCGGTACCCTGACCTCTAATTTCTAACTCAGTGCATGAAAACACTAATTACATGTGTGTTTCCTTTGAAAAGTTTTCTTTGTGATTACTTTGTGTCAGCTCACCAGGTATATTATTTTAACTGTGGCACACCTATTTCTTTTTTAGGCTGGCCCCACAAAGGCAGCCATCTACAGTTCCAAGTTTCGTACGAGATGGTAGCCCACTGAGTGACGAGGCCTCGGTGCAGGGCCCCATCACAGCAGAGGCACCAGCGGTACCACTACCCACTGGGCCACCAATACCACCTACCCCATCAGAAGAGATTGCACGCCACCTGAGTGCGTTGCACGAGTTCCAGCGATAGAGGCCGCCTAGGTTCCGCAGAGAGATGGACCCTTAGTCAGCTGATGATTGGCTGGAGGCTATCGTTAGAGTGTTCAGATTGGTAGGGAAACCAGCCGGCCTTATGGTGATCCTTACCGCGAGTCTCATGCACGTAGCAACAAGTTGATGGTGGAGACTGATTCTCCATGTGCATGATGAGGCATCTTTACTATGGACAGACTTCGAGAGTCTCTTCCGCTCAGAGTTTGTTCTAGCCACCCTTTATGCGGTGCGGATTCAGGAGTTAATTCATCTGCGGCAGGGCAGCATGACAATAGCTCATTACTTAGTGAGGTTCACCGACCTCTCACACTACTCCACGGACATGGTACGAGACCCATTCTTCAGTGCCCATACCTTTGAATAGGGACTCAAACATGAGATCAAAGCTTCGATGATCTCCCTTAGAATTCCAATGCAGGCGATAGTGTTGGAGAGAGCCCTTCTTGTGGATAGATTTCTTGCTAACCCGGCACCAGCAGTGAGATCCACCGCATGGGAGACACATAGAGGAGTCTTCTGTAGATGATAGTAGATAGTTGACGTAGGGGTTTAAGCGAACCAGGCCATCAGCTGGGAGAGCTCATGATACAGGTTCAGTTGTCTGGGGAACAAGGAATAGGGCCAGCTATACGAGGAGCAGGCAGTGCTATGCATGTGGTGGGCATGGTCACATGGCTTGAGACTGCCTGACCCGCCATGCAGACAAGCAGCAGATAGTAGAGGGACCTCCCAAGAAGAGGTAGAGGTTCGACCGTGGTGTTCCGCCGGGACCTGGAAGACGAGGTAGAGGAGCTGGCCGAGTAGCGGGTGGTGGAAGACGTTTCGAGGGACTACCACAACCACCACCAGGATGTCCACCCCGACCGTAGGGAGCTGGCGGAAAGAGGCAGGCTCAGCTCTAGGCAGTCGATGCCTATGACCACGATGCACCTGAGATGATTCAAGGTACTATCTGTGTCTACTGAACCCTTTTTGTTGTACTTATATACACAGGTTTGAGTCATTCTATTATTGCCACTGCCCTTGTTCAGATCTCGGATATTCTGATAGATCCATTGGCTCAATCTTTACCGCTAGAGACTCCTACGGGAGCAGACTCAACGATTACACACTGGTGAAGGAAATGTGAGCTTACTCTAGGAGGTGAGAGCTTCAGCTGGGATCTTCTTATAGCGACGTCGAGGCCTTACGATGTCATCTTGGGTATGGACTTGTTGTCAACATTCCATGCTCATATGGACTGCATTATGTGCAAAGTGTGGTGTATCCGAATGGATGGGACTAGGTTCACCTTCACCAGAGAGAAGGGAGCCTTAGTAGCACAGGATGGAATTACGTAGAGGAGAGGGTAGTCGATCACACATCAGTCAGCTAGTCTCATCCTTGGAGTGGATGATGTGTAGATTCTGAGTTTTCCTATTATGGTGGATCAGTACGTGGATGTTTTTCCGGATGATGTTCCAAGTCAAATTCCTCATAGAGAGGTAGACGTCTCCATTGACCTATACCCCGGGACGACACCGATATCTACTCTAGTATATCGAATGGCTCCCGCCGAGCTTCATGAGCTGCGGGTATAGCAGGAAGACTTGTAGGGGAAGGGATTTATCCGACCCAGTGTTTCACCCAGGGCTTCCCTGATTTTGTTCTCCAAGAAGGCGGATGGGAGCTTGCAACTATGTGTTGACTATCATCGCCAGAATCAGGTGACCGTGAAGAACAAGTACCCACTCCTGAGTATTGATGACCTCTTTGATCCACCCAAGGGAGCAAGATGGTTCTCGAAGATAAACCTCAGGTCAGGCTATCACCAGCTCAGAGTTCGAGACGAGGATGTGTAGAAGACGACTTTCAGGTGTTGGTATGGCCACTACGAGTTCTTGGTTATGCCCTTTGGCGTAACCAATGAACCAGCAGTGTTCATGAGTCTCATAAACAAGATCTTCTAGCCTTTCTTCGATTGATTTTTTGTAGTCTTCATCAATGACATATTGATTTACCGGACTACTGAGGTGGAGCATGCCTACCACTTACAGGTTGTACTAGATACACTCCGAGATCAACAACTTTATGGTAAGCTCTCGAAGTGCCAGTTTTGGATTCAAGAGTTTCACTTCTTGGGACACGTCATCTCGAAGGATGGAATTGCAGTGGATCAAGCAAAGATCGAGGCAGTACTTGCTTGGGATCCACCCAGGAGCGTGACAGAGGTGCGGAGTTTCCTGGGTCTGGCTGGGTACTATCGGAGATTTGTTCCAAAATTCTCTAGAGTTGCAGCACCGCTTTCAGCTTTAACGAAGAAGGGGAAACCCTTCGTTGGGTCAGATAGATTTCATCAGAGCTTTCAGAAGATGAGACATAGATTGAATAGTGCACCCATCTTGAGGATACCGGAGGAGGGTGTAGGGTACGTAGTTTACTGCGACGCATCAGGGAGTGGACTTGGGGGTGTCTTGATACAGGAGTGAGCAGTGATCATGTATGCTTCATGGCAGTTGAGACAACATGAGTAGAACTATGCTACCCATGACCTGGAGTTAGCAGTAGTGTTCTTCACCTTGAGGATGTGGTGACACTATCTGATGGGCTAGCGCTTTACAGTCTACTATAACCACTAGAGTCTCAGGTATATCTTCTCCCAGAAGGACCTGAACCTGAGACAGTGACGTTGGCTCAAGTTCCTCTAGGACTATGACTTTGATATAGTCTATACTCTTAGAAAGGGGAACTTTTTAGCTGATTCTCTCAGCAGGAGGTCGGGCATTCAGTTACAAGGAGAGGCGACGGAGCAGCTAGCCGCGTTGCAGATATCCTTTGTGGATAGAGATGGGCCAACCTTTCTACAATCTCTCACAGTCACTCCCCCACTTCTTCAGTGAGTTAGAGAAGCTCAGAATGAGGATGCTGACTACGAGGAAATACGTGCTCAGATATCCTCAGGGCTGGTGCCTAATGGATTTTCTAATGTAAGAGAGCTTGTCATTCTCTTCAAGGGACGTACTATGGTACCAGTTGCACTGCAGGAGGGAGTGTTGAGAGAGTTTGACACTTCCCCTATGGTGGTACATCTAGGAGTGATGAAGATGTACTGAGACCTCAGACGACAGCACTAGTGACCGGGTATGAAGAAGGTTGTAGTAGAGATCGTTTCACGATGCCTCACTTTTCAGCAAGTGAAGGTGGAGCACTAGGTACCAGTGGGCTTGGTACAACCCTTAGAGGTCCCAGAGTGGAAGTGGGATGGGATATCTATGTATTTTGTGATGGGGCTACCATGTACATCCATAGGTCATGACTCCATCTGGGTGATCATAGACCATATCACCAAGTTGGCCCACTTCATACCAATCAGAGAGCAGGGATTAGTAGAGAGCTTTGGATGCCTCTACGTTCAGGAGATCGTACGGCTTCATGGTGTGCCACCGTCTAGGATTTCCGACCAAGATTCTCTATTCACTTCCTGGCTATGGAAGGGGTTACCGGAGGATTTTGGGACGCAGCTACGTCTGAGCACCGCCTTCCATCCTCAAACAGATGGTCAGACTGGGAGGACCATTCAGACTCTTGAGGACAAGCTCCGTGCATGTGTCCTCGACATTGGTCGAAGTTTTGAGGATCATTTACACTTGGTGGAGTTTGCATTCAACAAAAGATACCACTCCACCATCAGAATGACACCATACGAGGCACTGTACGATTGACCTTGTAGATCACCTCTATGCTGGAATGACCTAGGGGAGTCAGTACTTGTAGGACCAGAGATGGTTCAGGCTTCGACAGAGAAGGTGCAGGTCATCAAAGAGTGGATGAAGACTGCACAGAGCAGACAGAAATCCTATGCTGATAGGAGATGGAGACCACTAGAATTTGAGGATGGCAACCACATCTTCCTACAGGTCTCACCTCAATGTGGTCTACGGAGATTTGGCCCAGGCGACATGTTATCTCCATGTGTCATCAGGCCGTTCCAGGTCCTCAGTAGAGTAGGCGAGGTGGTTTATCGCCTGGCCCTTCCACCTCAGTTGCACCAGGTGCACGACGTCTTCCACGTATCTCAGCTGAGGAGATACGTGCATGACCTGACCCACATCTGTAACACCCCGATATTTTATGAAAAACATTCTTTTTAATTTTATTGATGTTTTGTGTTGTACGCTACACCAAAAGGAGCTTGCACTACACGCATTCCTGACTTGTCTTGCATTAAACACAATCACGACCTTCCATGATAGCGTGTGTTGTACGCAATATCGTGTTTCACTAAACAACGATATGTTATATAAACTAGCCATTATAAATAGTAATACCCAATTTTTAAAATTTTATAAATTTTATATTTTGAAATGGACTTCATTTTTGGATTCGGAATATCGAAATTAGCCTAGGGTGAATTTTCTATATTTTTCTAAAAACTTTCAATTTTTGATGAATAGTGAAAACACTAGGTTACTATTTAAAAACTGACTTTTTATTTAAATAATTATTTATTTTATTTAAATTTATTTTAGGTCAAAATTGATAAATAATACCTATTTAAGTTCAATGAAATTCATTGGAGTCATTTTATAATAATTTAAGATATATAAAAATTTTATTGAACTTTTCACCTTCTTTTACCCATCTCCTAGGAGAATTTGTAAATTCACATAAAACTTAATTTTACCGCTTCTGTGAGTGGAATTTTGAAAATCCGAGAGACACGGTTAATATCAAGGACTAAAATTTGGTTCAATGAGATGAAAATAATTTTTGGTGAATAGTAACTTTTTACTTTTTTTACCAAGGTTAAAAGTAAATAGGGTAATTAAGGGTAAAAATGATATTATTATTACCCTAACACATGTCATAATTCTATTGGATAAGTTTAATTCGACCAAAAACAACCGTAAGAATAAAATATGACCATTTAGGCCCACTTGGATTAGATTAGGACATTTAATATCTTTTTATTTAAAGAATATTTAAAATAGTTAAAATCAATGTTTAATAACAAAAACATTTTTTAATATTGGGTTATACATAAGATAAATTCAACTATAAATATTCATTAGAAAGTTAAAAAGATTTCCTACATAATGGTATTTTATTTATAATTTTTAGACATTATATAATTTAATTTATTTATGACACAATGATGATGCAGTAATTATCTTATTAATAAAATATTGACATAATTGATGTTATAAATACCCATATAAATGTAATTTGAGACTTTTTATGAATTAAAATAATTTTATACGTTAATATGACATGTTATTATTGATTTAATTAACTTTTTTCGAACTAATAATTCTGTTATAATTTTCACAAAAATCAATTACTAAATAGTGTCAAAATTGACATAAAATAGTTTTTTAAAAAAATATTATATTATTAATTTTTATTTTATTCCTAAAAATATAAGGTTCGGCCAAATGACTTAGATAAGGTTATATATATTAATAATGAACCACTTGTGGTACTTTTGGGTTTTTATAGTAATTATATTAACCTTATAGTGTAAGAAAACAAGAAGACACAGTAAAAGTAAAATTATTTAACTTAATGTTAAATATAAATGGTAAGGTTAAAATAGTAACCTAAATTTGTCCAAATTATATTGGATGAGAGGATTTCGACCCAAACCCACTTTGGATTCGAAATAAATCAATTTTTAGTTATTAAAAACCGAATATGACATTATAATAAAATAATATTTTTAGTTTTTCCAAAGGTGCCCCTCTCCTCCCTTATAAAAAGGCACCTCCTCCCTCTCTTCCTCACACCACTTTGAGCCCTAATGCTCGGCCAAAACCTGCCAATTTCTCCTCTTCACTTCCATAGAAACATCCTAGAGGTTCTGGACTTCTTCAAAGACCCTCTTTAGTGCCCAAAGGGGAGGTTAAGAAGAGGCGCTTCAAAGAAGAGGTAATGTCTGTTACCGATTCTTTCAACTTTATTTCTTCTTCTACTTCTTCTTATTTAGTTGTTTCATTAGGAGTTAATAACATCAGTATCACTAATATACTGATATGTTATTATAAGTATGAAACAACCCTATTTCACAATCTATCAATCCTACGGAAAATGAAATCACCGCGCGTGCGTACATACGGAATACCGTCTCTACGCCGTGGTGTAATCTATTTTCCACCACCACCTTACTTGGATGGGTATAATTGAGTAAATAATAACTATATATGATTATTGTAAAGTGATATTGATTCTTAAATAGTATACATACACTCCAATATAATTCCACGATAATGGGAATGGTATCATCGCTCGTGCGTACGTACGGACTACCGTCTCCATGACGCGATGAGATTCATTCTCCATGTTAACCATTAATGAATGATTATAAACTATATATAATGAATAATAATGAAATATATGACATAATAATTATACTGGATTTATGTATATATATATTTATTTCATCTACTTAATTCCATTCAGTTCGATAAGGAAACGAAAACAGCATTCATGCGTACGTACGGCCTACCGTCTCCATGAACGGTGTATTTCATTCCGTTAATCGATCTATCATATATATATGTATATGCTGAATATATATTATATGTAAATAATGTTTTAAATTCTTGAATTAAGTAAATCAGGATATAAGTAATAATATCAAGAACAACAAGTCCAAACACGTACAATAAATGAAACGCTTTGACCCAAATTGCTTATTTTACATCGAATTTACAAAAGAACGAGTAATATAAAGCCATAAGTAAACTATATATGATATCATAACAATGAATAAGATTCTTTAATAAGTCAAGAACATTATTTAAATTATTATACAGGAGGTTCGGATACATACGAGGCATATCAGACACAAGGTAAGGGAAAATCTCACAATCTCATTTTTTTATCCGAGATTGTTTATACTTCAGAATTTACTGGGGAATATTTATCATCAACATCCATGTTTCCTAAATATTTAATATTATTTACATCCACCTACAATTTTTTAAATCCAATTTTACCCTTCAGTGAGTATTTAGTAAAAGATATGAAATGAATCTTTTGTCGTTTTTTGTACGAGGTACTTTTTGACTTTTTCGGCCAAAGTACAGGAAGAATATTTTTTTTAACTTTTACAACCTGAATGGAATTTTATAACATTATTTACATGAAGCTTAATTTACATGTTTTCAAGTTTATTTTTAATCAACTTCTTTTAGTTTAAAATTGTATGACATTTTAATAAAGGAAAATGTTTTTGATGTAGAAAGGATATTTTCCTCAAGAATGGAGTTCAAGAATTTTATCAAAATTATTTTCCATCTAAGATAATATAGGGTTCTATTTCTATTCATATTTTTACATTGATTTGGTTATGTTATGATGGAATTAATTTTCTGATGTCCTTTTATCTTAAGATGGCATGATGTTAAAGAATCCCATTTTTATTACATGGGTTATGCTACGATGTATGATTTATGATCTTGTGGCACACATAAGAATGGTATCATTATGAGATGGGTGTGACCTATATCTCCCTCCAATGCATTGGATAAATATTTATATCTCATGAGATAAGCATGGCTAGAATAGTATGTTAATCCGGTTCAGTAATACAGGACTGGAACGAGGAGTGAACTCGATTCAGAAAGGGACTTTTTCCACTAAGATGGTATTGGAAGCAATGCCTTGGCTACTATGGAAATCATATCATGTGCTTAATGTTTTTCCACAATTACATGTTTTATTCCAATGCTATTTTATCATGATTAATTTTTCTTTATGATCTATGCCTTATGTACTGCCATGTTTTATGTCAGTGCTCAAGATTTTTGATGTTTAAACATTATGTTCATGTTTTTAAGTTAAAATTTACATGTTTTTTTTATTTTATCCATGATTACCATTACTGAGCATTTGAGCTCACACTTTATATGTTTTATTTTCCCCTGGATATAAAGAAAGGTTTTAGGTAAGAAAAGAAAAGGGGAAGATCTTTATGGGAGATGTTGAAGATCTTTCACCACGATTAGAAGATTACGTTCCAAGTTTCCAAAGACACTAAACTATTACGGTACTTGTGTGTCTGTTTTTGTTATGTACTAAGTATTCTGCAAATGTAATGTAATGTCCATGTACGTCAAGCTTTGGGTCTCTACAGTTCGTATCAGAGGAATGGTTTAGTCAAACTTTGGAAACTAGGATGCGAGAACTTTAGTGAGATCCCTAGAGATATTTCTAAGGTATGTCTAGGGATGTCCCTAAGGATAATTATAAGTATAGGTTATAGTCCTAGAATTATGGTAACGATATTAGAATTAAACCTAGGATGTTAGATATGGAGGGTACTCCCCATTTATTATGTTTTTTTCCTTATCATGATGTTTGCCTCACCCTATTCTTTTTGGGTTTTAGATGATGGCTGGAAGCTGAAGTAACCGTGTTGATCAATGTAATGGAAGATGCAATGATTGTCCTCCTAAACAAACCGATGTTATGGGAGATGGAGTGCACAATCTTATTTCTATACTTACACAAGCTATGAATCATTTTGGACTTCCAAATGAGCAGAGAAAGGAGCAACATTCTGTTGAATCCTTCATGAGGCAGCACCCAACTTCATTCAGCGGGTCTTCTGATCCATTAGTGGATGAAAAATGGATCAGTACCACTGAAAAGATATTTTCAGTTCATAAATGTTCTAAACATGATAAAGTAATCTTAGCAGTATATCGTTTAGAAGGTGAAGCTGATCAATGGTGGAATCTTATCAAGAATACGAGGCCAAGAGATGAAATTGAGTCCATGGAATGGGACGAGTTCAAGAACTTATTTTTCAATAAGTACTTCCCTCATATTCTTTGAACAAAGATGGAAAAGGAGTTTCTTGAGATTAAGTAGAAGGATAATGAATCTGTTGGTATATATGAAGCAAATTTTACAAGACTTTCAAGGTATGCATCTGGCATTATCATCCAACCTGAAAGAAAAGTTGATCAATTTTTCAGTGGTTTAAAACCAAGTCTTCGAATGGCATTAGCTATAAGAGACTTTAGTAGCTATGAAGAAATTGTGCATTGTTCTATCAAGTTAGAACTGGAAGTTGTTGTAACATATCCATCGCATGTTTTTGACAAGAAACGAAAGATGGAGTTCAAGGAGAAATCTCAGAATAATGGTGAAAAGAAGATGAATGTTTCTTTATGCTCAAAGTGTGGAAAGAAGCATGGTGGAGATTTTCATAAAGGGACTAGAAAATGTTTTAAGTGTGGAAAAGAAGGTCATTGAGTAGCTAAGTGTCTAAGTAATGGAAAAAGGGTTTCTTATGATTTGAATAAAGAAAATACTATAGATAACGCACCACCAATACTTCAATGCTTCAAGTGCAAGGAAATGGGTCATTATGCTAATCAATGCCATAATCCAGGGGTTAATGATGATCAACATGGGAAACTACTTAAGGAAAAGGATAAAGGGAAGTCACATGCGATCACTATTTGTGATGTTGAGTATGACAATGATATTGTGTAATGATTAAGTGTTTATGTAATGGGATTTCAAAATAGTATCATGGAATCTCATTTATAGTATCGTGGAATTTTGAAATATCTGTGTATTGGTCCATTGTGGTTTCCTATAAGAATATGGTACCGGTAACCATGAAAAGTGATTCAAATATTTTGGAAAGAAGATGATATGCACATAATGAAGTGATAAGGAGAAAATAAATTGTTTGATAGTATTCATGAGTTCATGATTGTTATAAGGACTAAGTGATATCATGTTTTGAGTATACAGAATTTTGGGATTTTGGTATGTGGAAAGAGTTAACTTTTGATAGCACTCATGTTTTCACTAAGGTTCAATGGGTATTCATTTTTCAAGAGAATACATGATTAAGGCCTTCGAATGTTTGGAATGTGACCAACAAGACATATCTTATGATATATGGGGATCAATGATGGTATTAACATGCTTGTTATATGAACACTCTGGTAATCGTTTTCACTATAATATGAGATTGGTCAACAGTATTTTGGACAAACCTAAAGATTGGAATGGATTATGTTGGACATAAGTTAGTTTAAGGATACAAATTTTTCTATATTATTGATGGAAAGTTATAATAATTTAGTTTTAGAAAAAGGACAACCTTCAGGATGAGCGACAACCCATCGCGTCGGACAAGGCTATGGAAATCGAACCCACAACTGAAGTGCGACAGGCCTTTATCGCCTACCACTGGCCTATAGGAAGTCCCTGTTTAGTAGAAACCAGTTTTATTATATTAAGCAGTATGATATAAGAAGTATAAGTCCATTTTAGGAACCATATATGATTAATCTCACTATAGATGGAATTATGTATTTTTGATAACTTTTTCTAACCTTTTATTTGAGACAGATGGAATGACCCATCATTCTATCACATGATCTGCTAACACTTCACGAATGACAAATTCAACTTCATTTCTTTAAGAGATGAAGTGGAAATTTTCCAAGGAACGACCAACGGTGAGACTGTACCAAAAATCAAGAAAGTATTTCTTCTAATTCCAATTTCTTCAACTTTAGGGAAATGACCTTGAAAACCAAAATTGTTGTCATAGTGCCCTTATATCTGATGAATCAGATGGTACCTTAGATCATCAAAAATATATGGCTTTGTGATTGTTGGCTTTTTCATAGCCATGTTCTCTACCACTCTCCATCAGAACATGTTGGTTAGATTTCTCTTCCATATCCATATTTTCACCTATGTGGAAACCCATTGATTAATTCATTTGGGTAACCATTACATTTCATAATTTAGTTTTTAAAGATTGGTTTTGGTATTCCTTTTTATGATGTGGGTTTCTATTAAAGAAACATTCGAGTAGTAAACCATTTATAACCCCGATGAATTTCGAGGGCGAAATTCATTTTAAAGGGGGTAGAATGTAACACCCCAATATTTTATGAAAAACATTATTTATAATTTTATTGATGTCTTGTGTTGTACGCTACACCAAAAGGAGATTTCACTACACATATCCCTGACTTGTCTTTCATTACACCCAATCGTGACCTTCCATGATTGCGTGTGTTGTACGCAATATCGAGTTTCACTAAACAACGACATGTTATATAAACTAGCCGTTATAAATAGTAATACCCACTTTTTAAAATTTTATAAAATTTATCTTTTGAAATGGTCTTTATTTTTGGATTCAGAATATCGAAATTAGCCTAGGGTAAATTTTTGGTATTTTTCTGAAAACTTTCAATTTTTGATGAATAGTGAAAACACTCGGTTACTATTTAAAAACCAACATTTTATTTAAATAATTATTTATTTTATTTAAATTTATTTTAGGTCAAAATTGATACATAATACCTATTTAAGTTCAATGAAATTCATTGGAGTCATTTTATAATAATTTTAGATGAATAAAAATTTTATTGAACTTTTCACCTTCTTTTACTCACTTCCTAGGAGAATTTGTAAATTCACATAAAACTTAATCTTACCACTTCTGTGAGTGGAATTTAAAAAATCCAAGAGACACAGTTATTATCAAGGACTAAAATTTGGTTCAATGAGATGAAAATAATTTTTGGTGAATAGTAACTTTTTACTTTTTTTTACCACGGTTAAAAGTAAATAGGGTAATTAAGGGTAAAAATGATATTATTATTAACCTAACACATGTAATAATTATATTTTTTAAGTTTAATTCGACCAAAAAAAACCTTAGGAATAAAATATGACCATTTATTCCCACTTGGATTAGATTAGGACATTTAATATCTTTTTATTTAAGGAATAGTTAAAATAGTTAAAATCAAAGTTTAATAACTAAATGTTTTTTTAATATAGGGTTATACATAAGATAAATTCAACTATAAATATTCATTAGAAATATAAAAATATTTCCTACATAATGGTATTTTATTTATAATTTTTAGACATTAAATAATTTAATTTATTTATGACACAATGATGATTTAGTAATTCTCTTATTAATGAAATATTGACATAATTGATGATATAAATACCCAAATAAATGTAATTTGAAACTTTTTATGAATTCCACATATTTTATAGGTTAATATTACATGTTAGTATTTATTTAATTAACTTTTTTCGAACTAATAATTCTTTTATGATTTTCACAAAAATCAATTACCAAATAGTGTCAAAATTGTCATAAAATAGTTTTTAAAACAAATATTATATTATTAATTGTTATTTTATTCCTAAAAATCTAATGTTAGGAAAAATTACATAGATAAGGTTATATATATTAATAATGAACCACTTGGGGTTCCTGTGGATTTTTATAGTAAGTTTATTAACCTTATAGTGTATGAAAACAAGAAGACACTGTAAAAGTAAAATTATTTAACTTAATGTTAAATATAAATGATAAGGTTAAAATAGTAACCTAAACTTGTCAAAATTCTATTGGATGAGAGGATTTAGACCCAAACCCACATTATCTTCGAAATAAATCAATTTGGAGCTATTAAAAACCGAATATGACTTTATAATAAAATAATATTTTTAGTTTTTCCAAAGGTGCCCCTCTCCTCCCTTATAAAAGGGAACCTCCACCCTCTCTTCCTCACACCACTTTGAGCCTTAAAGCTCCGCAAAACCCTGTCAATTTATCCTCTCCACTTCCCTAGAAACATCCTAGAGGTTTCTGAATTCTTCAAAGACCATATTTGGTGCCCAAAGGGGGGGTTAAGAAGAGGCGCTTCAAAGAAGAGGTAATGTCTGTTACCGATTCTTTCAACTTAATTTCTTCCTCTACTTATTCTTATTTTGTTGTTTCATTATGAGGTAATAACATCAGTATCACTCATATAATTATATTTTATTATAATTATGAAACAACCCTATTTCACCATCTATCCGTCCTACGGAAAATGAAATCACCGCGCGTGCGTACGTACGGAATACCGTCTCCACGCCGTGGTGTAATCTATTTTCCACCACCACCTTACTTGGATGGGTATAATTGTGTAAATAATAACTATATATGATTATTGTAAATTTATATTTATTCTAAAATAGTATACATACACTGTAATACAATTCCACGATCATGGGAATGGTATCATCGCTCGTGCGTACATACGGACTGCCGTCTCCATGACACAATGAGATTCATTTTCCATGTTAACCATTAATGAATGATTATAAAGTATATATAATGAATAATAATGAAATATATGACATAATAATGATACTGTATTTATGTATATATATATATGTATTTCATCTACTTAATTCCATTCAATTCGATAAGGAAACGAAAACAACTTTCATGCGTACGTACGACCTACCATCTCCATGAATGGTGTATTTCATTCTGTTCCTCGATCTATCATATATATCTGTATATGATGAATATATATTATATATAAATCATGTTTTACATTCTGGAATTAAGTAAATCAGGATATAAGTAATAATATCAAGAACAACAAGTCAAAACACGTACAATAAATGAAACGATTTTACCGAAATCGCTACTTTTACATTGAATTTACAAAAGAACAGGTAATATAAAGTCATTAGAAAACTATATATGATATCATAACAATGAATAGGATTCTTTAATAAGTCAATAACATTATTTAAATCATTATATAGGAGGTTCGGATACATATAAGGCATATCAGACATAAGGTAAGGGAAAATCTCACAATCTCATTTTTTTATCCAAGATTGTTTATACTTTAGAATTTACTGGGGAATATTTATCATCAACATCCATGTTTCCTCAATATGTAATATTATTTCCATCCACCTACAATTGTTTAAATCCAATTTCACCCTTCGGTGAGTTTTTATTAAAAGATATGAAAGGAATCTTTTTTCATTTTTCATACGAGGTACTTTTTGACTTTTCTGGCCAAAGTACGGGAAGAATATTTTTTTTAACTTATACGATCTGAATGTAATTTTAGAACATTATTTTTATGAAGCTTCCTTTACATGTTTTCAAGTTTATTTTTAATCAACTTCTTTTAGTTTAAAATTGTATGGCATTTTAATAAAGGAAAATGTTTTTGAAGTAGAAAGGATATTTTCCTCAAGAATGGAGTTCAAGAATTTTATCAAAATTATTTTCCATCTAAGATAATATAGGGTTCTGTTTCTATTCCTATTTTTACATTGATTTGATTATGTTATGATGGAATTAATTTTTTGTTGTCCTTTTATCTTAAGATGGAATATGTTAAAGAATCCCATTTTTATTACATGGGTTATGCTATGATGTATGATTTATGATCTTGTGGCACACATAAGAATGGTATCATTATGAGATGGATGGGACCTATATCTCCCTCCAATGCATTGTGTAAAGATTTATATCTCATGAGATAGACATTGCTAGAACGGTAAGTTAATCCGGTTCAGTAATACAGGACTGGAATGAGGAGTGAACTCGATTCAGAAAGGGAATTTGTCCACTAAGATGGTCTTGGCAGCAATGCCTTGGATACTATGGAAATCATATCATGTGCTTAATGTTTTTCCACAATTACATGTTTTATTCCCATGCTATTTTATCATGATTAATGTTTCTTTATGATCTATGCCTTATATACTGCCATGTTTTATGTCAATGCTCAAGATTTTTGATGTTTAAACATTATGTTCATGTATTTAAGTTCAAATGTATATGGATTGTTTTATTTCATCTATGCTCACCCTTACCGAGAATTTGAGCTCACCCTTTATATGTTTTATTTTCCCTCGGATATAAAGAAAGGTTTTAGGTAAGAAAAGAAAAGGGGAAGATCTTTATGGGAGATGTTGAAGATCTCTCACCTCGATTAGAAGATTACGTTCCATGTTTCCAAAGACACTAAACTATTACGGTACTTATGTGTCTATTTTTGTTATGTACTAAGTATTCCGAAAATGTAATGTAATGTCCATGTACGTCAGGCTTTGGGTCTCTATAACATAATCAATCATGAGGAGATGGACATCGATGATGGGGTGACATTCACGGAGGTCCCAGTGGAGATCGAGGATCGATAAGAGCGGGTCTTACGTGGATGGTCGATTCCTCTGGTGCGCATTCACTGGCAGCACAGGAACCTCCAGGAGAGCACTTGGGAGCAGTAGCCTAAGATTCGAGCTCAGTACCCCCATTTGTTTCCCTAGTGTGTGTTGTAGCTTTATGGGAACGTAAATCCCTGAGGTGGGAGTAATGTAAAGACCCAGAAATTTCAAGGAATTTTTTCTTAAATACTTTGGAATTTTACAAGTCTGTGGTTTCAGACGACACTTGATTTTGAGGCCTGGTGTGTCAGGAATCAATTTCTGAAGTTTTTTTGGGTACGTTCAGTAAACGTACTTGTGGATTTTTCTATATTTTGAACCATTGCTTGGAATTGAAATCCGAGGGCACCTATGAACTCGCAGCACCGATATTTGCTTAAGGGGACCATTACCACAGTTGCGTTTTATGCGGGTTGAATGTTATATTTTGATGAATTCATACTAAATTAATAAAATTGTTGGTACACAATTTTATTATTTAGTGGCGGTTATTTCCACCCAAGAGGAGTTAGAGGTGGGGCCCACAACCACATAACCTCCCATGAGAGGATTTAGTGTGGTGGGTCCCACACGAGGCCTAACCTTTCAACTCCTTCATTAACTCCCATAAACCCTCTTAAAATCTATGGAATTCCACTTAAATGTGAAGCCTCTCCTTCTCCCTTCCATTAATGTTGCCAAATCAAAAGCCTTAATTAATTCAATTGTCAATTTAAATTAATTTCAAATACATGGAAATTTTATATTATGAGAGGGAATTTTTATAATATTTTCTTGGAAAATATTTGAGGGGAATTTTGGGACAACTAAGGAAAGGAGGAGGTTTGTTCATCTAGAGAGGAACATGAAGAAGATGAAGAACGAAATTCTCTCCACGAAGAACTTCATCCTTTTTTCTTCCTCTGCATCATGGGTGAAGACATCGCTGCGAGGAACGTTGACCATGCTATCTCCTCAGACGCACCCCAACGTCGTCTTTGAATCACCTCCCCGTGACTCCGTCAACGAACGAACCTTATTATGAGGTAGGGGGTTTGGTATAATTTTATTTATATGAATTATAATCACTTTCGATGGAGAATGTTTGTTGAGCCTCTAATGCGGAGGGCGCAGACTAACGAACATGTCCAGACCCTCCACCTTTTCGTTCTTGACACGCGGATTGTTGGGAAATGGGTGAATAGAAGGGAAACGAGGATTTGAGGCCGTCGTAGTGAAGGGAAGGACCCGAGGAAGCCTTAGGTGTAGAAGGGAGGAAAAACAGATCACCGAAACGACTCCGGTGGTCCGCAGAAGAGCGCGGTGGCACAGGTCGATGGCGCGACGACACTGACCGACCACCTGGGGGAAGCAGTTCCCCTCGCGTGCTGCCGGTGGAAGACCGCCGTGGCACCAGATGCGACAGTGGTGGAGCAGAACCCGCACCGCACGGGTTCCGGGGAGGTCGGGAGGATCCATCCTGGCACCGCCGTTATAAAACCGGGGGGTCGCACCCCCCTCAGCTCGGCCAGCTGGCCGAGCCGCTACCGGTCACTGAGCCAGGCCTCCTGCGCATGGTCCAGGCCACCCTCGCGTGAGCTGGTCCACTACCGATGGGCCGAGATTCACCCTCCAGGCCGGGCCATTCCCTACAGTGATGGAACTAGATCCGGATCGGGTTGACCCGGTTTGGCCGACCCAGGGCAGGTTGGGCCGGGCCCAAACCCCCCCTCTTCGGACACATTTTAGAATTTCACCCATAACATGAGCTACAGACCTCCGATCGATGCACTGTCCATTGCGTAGGATTCCTTGGGTTGAGGAGGTTGTTTATTCATATTAAACTCAATGTTTTGGAAGAGTTTTTCTATGAAAAAGTTGGTTCGAACTCGAAACCAACTGAGCCCTTGAAACGTAAACACTTATAACTTAAGGAACGAACGTCCGATTGACGTTCCATCAACTACGATGAATTAAATTTGATGAGATGGTACTTTTGAAATAATACACATGGGATTTGGATGAGATTATAGTATCGCCGGGTTGGATGATACCCAAAATTCAACTGGGCCCCTAGAATGGAAAATCCAATAACTCTCAGACTGGGCGTCTGATTGACACGCCATCTGCCGCATTGGGTTTCTTTTGACGAGATGAAACTTCTTGATACATCAACTCAGGGATTCGTGATAGTTGATGTATCGAACTTTGACTCGATTAGAGGACCCTCCTAGAATCGAGTGTGCTGTGTGCGGGAACCCTAGAGCTATTTGCGACTGCGACGACTACCGTACTAGAATCCCCCGTGGGTTCGACGATGATGATTACCGTACTGGAATCCTTCGTGGGTTCGACGATGACAAAAACTATACTGGAATCCTACATGGGTTCAACAACGATGACTACTATACTTGTATCCTAAGTGGGTTCAACAGTTTGACTTCTGTACTAGAATCCTAAGTGGGTCTAACAGAGTAGCTGGTCTAGTATCCTCCGTGGGTCCAACAGCTTACCTGGTCTAGTATCCCACGTGAGTCTGATAGCTTAGATGAATCAGTGACTACATCTGATCATCTCTATCGCTATACGAAAGATGTGTACCTGTGTGAGTTGAGTCTTGACTTTCAAAAATTATAATCAATGTGATTGAATTCTTTCCTATGTGGACAGGGTTGTTTTTGGGCTTGAGAGTTGGAGCCAAACTGAGATTGATAACTTAGGTATATATATGGGCATATACCAAAGTAGAGTTGGTTGATACTTCGTGATTGTATCTTTATTCTGTTGTTATCCTTCATGGATTATGGAAGACCTTTGGGGGTCTCGGGGTCCCTAATATGTATGGTTATACTCACCCCTCCACGGGCTATGCCCGCACTACATTGTGTTGGATGCAAACGACAGACAACACTGATCGAGGTGGAGAACGGTAGAGCTGGACGGTACCTGGAGGTGGAACACTTGGTGAGACGTACACGGAGTGGACAGACGGACCCGAGGTGTAGAGGTGACCATATGTACCCACCCTTCAGGTGGGATTCCTGGAGGACGACTCATTGGTTGTTCTTTACTTTACTGTAGTTGTACTAGTTTTTCGATTGTACTGTACTTTCTGTTGGGCTTGTATTTTTGTCCCCTATCTTTCCAGCACTTACTTTTGTATTCAGTTTTTCTTAGTGCTTACTTTCGTTGCGTACTCTATTGTGTTTGTTTCCTTTTATAAAGGAAATTCCTTCCCAGTATTGGGATTTATGCCTTTGGTGCTAGTCGCCATCCCCTGGCCTATGAAAGGCGGGCTTGGGGTAGTCACGACACGGGCCCTGAGGACGGGTCATGACATTTACGAATCCACTATTTCTTCTAAAATCCTAATGAACTAAAAATAAGTTCATGTACCATCCATACCTATTGTCCCTTTATCAAATGTAGTGGAGTAGGATTCTCCTCCGATGTAAGTGATCTTGGTCCATGTATTCTCTTTCTTCTTTAGATAATAATCCTATTTCAAAATAGTATTTAACTTATTTACCTCATTACCTTCAGCAAAATGCTCAACTTCAGGTGTATAGTCTTCTCCAAACTCATTTCTTCTTTCACGTCATAGTTCATCATTTCTCGATCGATGTTGAAACTTACTTGATCATAGAAAACTCTTAGACAAAGTTATCTTCCTTTAAAATCGAACGGTTCATGCCCAATGGATAAAAATGGAATCTCTATAATGAGTGGAATTTTCTCTTTTCTATATCCAGCACTATGAAGTCGAAGGGAAAGATAAAATTTTCAATTTTGATTAGCAAATCCTTGATGAATTGTTGGGGATACTTCACTATTCAGTCTACTAATTGAAGTGATACTCTTGTGGGATTCATGCCTTCAAGTTAAAAAATCTTTAATGTCATGTATGACATGATATTGAAACTCACCACAAAGTCACACATAGATTATCCATATTTTCAAGCTCTGATAAATACAAAAAATTTAAATGTTATTTGAATCATGTTTCTTCTTAAAAAGGTCACTTGATACAACCATCAAACATTCTCATGTGAGTGGAATGGTTCCAATTTCCTATAAATTTTTCTTATTTCTCACTATATCTTTCATGAATTTTTTATTGTTCTATATGTTTGAGAGAGCCTCTTAAAAAAGGAATGTTAATATGATTTTTTAAAGTGTTCCAAAAAGTTTAGATTTTTAGGCATTGATCTTCACTTGCGAAATTTAATATATAAAAGGTAGTCTCGGTTTGTAATATAGTGGTCCTTCTTAATTTTTTTATCTATTTTTTCATTTCTATTCTCAATTTATATTTCACTTTATTTCACTGGGTTTTCTTCATTTCATCATGTAAATTCTATACAACTTACGTTTGTTTGATTCCCACTTCAAATTAGTACAGAATTTAATTCTTTAAGTGAGAATACTTCACGACATCCTAGTAGTGATCCTCTAGGTGTATCTATGATCTGATTAGTAATTTGGATAACTTGATGCTCTATATTCCAAAATATAGAATTTTGGTTCATTTATTATTATTTTATTCCCTTGAGTACAACCCTGGTTGTGGTCATGGATATAGACAACATCGCTTCCAATGTATAGACCTAGCTTATCATTGTGGTCTCCTGGGGTGAATGTTATTGGTACCCTTCTGTCAATGGTTGATATCCATTTTCTTTTTGAGGCTACCAATCCTTAAATTTATTACCATTATTGTAATCTGCATAATTTATATATTCATACATTGGGAGGTTTTCTACTGTCCCATCATGATTTCAATATTCATGGTTAATAATTCTTGCTGTGCCACCATCCAGTCATTATGTATGATTTTGTGAACCCGTTTTCATTTTATTCATTTTCCTTACCATTGGATTCTTTTTATCACCATTCCATCTAATAAGTTTTAGCTCACTTTTTTTGACTTCTTCATCAGCAATCCTGAAGCTTCAATGTCTGGAATCAACCTATTTTCTTATGAAAAAATTATAGAATATTTGGATTAGAATTGATAGATCTATACCATGATGGGGTAATTTTATTGTTATATATTCATATCATTCCCATGAAGAATATAAAGATTCATATTCATATGGAAAAAAGTTTCGAATATTTACCCATATGTACATTGATTTGGATGATGGGATGAATTGGGTGAGAAATTTTCATGCCAGATCATCCCATGTAGTGATGGAATGTAAAGGAGGGATTTCGATCCAATATCATTCTCTCTCATTTAATAAAATTAGAAAATGATATAATCTGACTGCATTACATGAATCATTCTATAATTGGATTGTTTCATAGAGCTCGATGAATTTTCCTTGATGTGTGTTCGAATATTCATGAGGTAGTGAAATGAATTGAATGTTGTTTGAGATCATTTGGATAATTTATGGTTTAATCTCAAAGTGTCTTGCAGCCAAAGGAGGTTATAGGATGTTGGATTTAAATCTTGTCTTTGATGGACTCATATATTCTATGAGCTTCTACAGCCTAGGTGATCTTTTAACAACTCCTACGGTAGCTAGATATTTCTACGATCAGACCATGATTGTATCTTCCTTGTTCTTCCTCAATCTTTTCTCCAGTTTGGGATTGATGAAATAAACTATTTTAATTTTTTTCATGTGTTGTGGTCAAGAATTTAAAACAAAAAAAAACATAAATCCACACAATGAATACTCCCAGTGTAAACAGAGAAATTAAAATAAATAAAACAACTTAAAAATTAAATGAAACCTAAAAACTAACTTGTAATTTTCCTTAGAAATATAACATGTATTAAAATTCTCAAAATTCATCATTATTTTATTATAATTCTAATCAACATACAAAATTTATAAAAAATAAAACTTTTCTTCTTAATTAATTTAATTGTAGTGTTATGAAAGTTAGAGGTCAAACCAACAAATACAGTGAATTAGTTTATTTAGGTTTTCAAAATATTTTCATTGATTGAAATGAAGATATTGGTGAATAATGAGATTGGGGTTTTGGGAATAGTTTGAATGAAGAATAATTAATATGAAATAGATTGAATATTTATTTTGAAATAAAATTCGAAAGGTGTGCCAAGATTTTGTAGTTTTAGGGTTCTTGTGCAGTTTTATTTTTGGAAAATATGTTTTCAATCAATGATTGATTTCAGAGTTGAGTTGATGGTAATCGAATTGTCATGGAATCCACTCTTTGATGTAGTAATCCACTATTTCCCATGGTCTAGTAATTCAGGGTTTCACTAAATCATGTTTATTTCAATACCATATTTAAACCCAATTCCCTTAAATTTGACCATGGTCATTCCTCATTTTAGGGTTTTCAGTAGGGAAATTTTAATGCTCCTTTCAAATTTAAATACCATTGGTCTTGATAAAATTAAAAGAAAAGGATTGGGAATTGATTAAAGAATTATAAAATACTAAATAAAAGAATAAAGAGAATAAAATCAATCCAATAGATCCTTTCCCCTTCTATTAAATAACACTAGAACAAGTTTGGTTTACTCCCTCATCCTAGTGATGAGAGAATAACAGTGATGGAATAAATAAAAAATATATCATAATAAAAACAAACATTAACCTTGGGAGGACACTACACAACACAACATTTCGTTACAAGCTTTGGTCTTCAGGATCTCTTTCACAAAATTAGCCTATCCCTTGATTTATAGATTCCATATAGGATTGAGCATCATTGAATTCCATTAATGATTTGTCAAAAAGTGTTCATGGAGGGGGGGGGGGGGTCTCAGTTCATAAAACAGGTAAAAAATAAATGATACCTCTAATATTGTCATTTTTATCCCCTCCTGGACTTATTCATGTCATGTAGTGATTACTCCTTCTATAAATATTTCACTACACATATCACATTCATGACATGTAGCGTTTCTGGTCATCATCACTTACGTCAGAATGTGACACGTTGTGTCACGCAGTGAAACATATCAAATTCATTGATTAATTCCTTCCTCAACTTCATGAAATATAGTTCATTAATGACATGAACAAGTAAACTATATGATGAGTAATGTAATTCTTCTATTGTTGGAGCCTCAATATGACTTGGTTGTTATGTTATGTGCCTTGTAAGTGCTCCATGATCATTAGATTTTGTAAAGAACTTCATTTGATGGAATTATTTGTCATTTTTTCTCCTTTCAGCCAATTTCCATAACTTGTTGCATCCTCAAAAATATCAAAAAAACACTAGGGATATTTTCACGCATTACCAATTAAATCATCAAAATAAATGCATTTTAATATAAAAAATATATATAATAAATGCACTTATCAATAGTATTAAAAGAGGGGCAAGGAACCCATATTTTTCCATAGTAACAACCTGGGAAAATGCTATAATGAGAGGTAAATGTAGTCTCTCATTAACAAGACGTAAAATTCAAAATAATGAGTGTATTTATATTTACTTGATGAAATATTAAATTGGGAATCAAAGGCCTAGACAAAAGAAGAACTTGAATTGAATGAAGTGGAGGAAAAGATCCTTTACCTTGGATGGATGCTTCTTAATGATATATAAAGACTCCTTGGAACCATAGAACCACATTTTAGGGAATAATGATAGAGATATTAAGGGATATATAATGCTCAAAATATTTGGTGTGGAATTTGATGATAGAAAGGGGGAAATTTATACTTGTGGAGGGGTGGTTTTATGGGTCAAATTATAGGTAATTTTATTATATAATCAAACAACATCTAGATGAAATCAATTCCACCCAATTTTTTTGATTATTAATGAGTGGGAGAGATTTTTAAGACATTCAAAGGAACCCTAAATCAAAACGCACCTTCAATCCAACCCAATTAACGAAAAAAATCCAGAAAATAATTTTTTTTTCATAAAAATCTAATTTGTGGTTCCAAAATGTAAGGTATAAAATTATAAATTAATATTAATATTTTCAAATTAATTTTTATACTTATTAAATTATTTTTTTATTAAAAAAATGTTTCATAATTTTTTATTCTTGCAGAAATAATATTGATTTAATAAAACTATAGTGCTTTATAAAGCATCAATTTTCACCTTTTCACCAAATTAATAAAATATTTCAAAAAATTCCCAAAAAACCACCCTAAGATAATTTTGGTGTTCTATGTCCAAAAATATAGTTTATATTATCAAAAAAATTGTCTATATCTTATAACTTTATCATTTAAATAAATGTTCTTACATATTGAAATTTAGCTATTTCATTGAAAAATAAACTTTATAGCCATTATAAAAAATATTTAAGACTTTATTAAAATATATTATAATTTTAATATGTGTTTTATAAGATTATTTAATGAAAATAAATTTAATTTAAAACTTATAAATTTATATTGAAATAATTTTTTTAACTGAATAATATTATAGTCTCCAAAAAATAATACATTTTTATTATATCATTAAATAATCCATTTATTTTGATTGGTTATAGTTATACATGCTTTGTAAAGTTATTATGAAATATAAAAATATTTATATGTGCTCATGATGAAAAATTCATTATAAAATAAGATTTCAATTAATGAAATAATGAAATTTTCTAGGCTTTATATTGTCCATATAGTTATGCATGATATGGAAAAAACTTTAACACTTATATAAAACAACCTGATGTTTTCCTAATGAATCCCTTGAATATATTACCAATGAAAACTGAGCACCCTTACATTTTATTTTCTGTCAGGAAGACATATCATGTCTAATAGCTACACCAATAAAAGATCCACCCAAACATGCTTTCCCAGCTATGTCATCCTCATTCATAGATGCTTTTTCTACTGCCTCCACAAAGGTTGGAAGGAAAAAGAGAATCAAATTCAGTTGAATATTCTCCCTTAAACCCATCTTAAACCTTCTAGCCTTAAGGTAATAATTTTTAATAAGACCGAGTACTAGGTGCACTAACTCAGTGAAATAGGTGGAATAATCCAAAATTATACAATCACATTTCCCTAAGGTTATAAATTCCTAAGTCTTTTACATATTAAATATTTCAAGATAAAACTTCCAGGTGAAGGTTTTCTTGAAAGAAGACCTGGTAAAATCCTCATGAAATAGAGCTTACCCAATAGAGTCCCACAATCTCCTTCCTAGTACACCAAGAATACACATGGAAGAAACCACCTCAAAGTCCTCAAATGTTTCTAGAAAATGTAAGATACATTCAATCCACTCAAGAAATTCCTCAGATTCTTGGGGTCCTTTATAACCACAGAATAACGGTGTATTCTACATAGTGAATTCTGATCCCTGACCCACCATTCAGCCTTATTATCTAATAGCCACCTAATATAGAGTCTGGATAGTATGGATTAAATCTTCCACTAATGAAGGGTCCACTGGAGGATTTGTATGCACATATTTTTCTACAGTTTCCTCACACAAATTCTAAAAATCTATTATATAAGGAATCCTCTAATAAATTCATGATTGTGACCAAAAATCTAAAGAGAAAAATCCCGAATCATAAGACCAACTTCAAAAATATATATTAATTCCTTTAAAAAACAAGAATTTAAAGCAATCACAAATTCTTTGAATGAAAGACAAAACAACTAAATGATTTGGTCCATCTAAATAAACCCCAAATCTATTTTATTCGAATAACCTCAACCAAAAATATCATTCTTGGAAAACACCATTGACCACCCATTGTAACATGAGTTCATACTGAGAAGTGAGCTAGACAGGCACCCTACCACACTTACAAACCAAATTCTGATAGCCCTAACTCATGTCTACCCAGGAAATCCAACTAAACCCAAGATGTGTCACAACACTTTAGGATAGGTAAATCCCTCTCATATAATTTTTCTAAAGAACCAATATATATCAACTAGGAATGTCTCCGAAGAAAATATTCCACATGGTGAGGTGAAAAAAAAACAACAACACAAGTCTCATGTACAACCAAAGAACAAATAGATTTCAAGGTGGAAGAAAAATATGTGACCTTGAGACATAAAATTCCAATCCCAATGGGATAAAACAGATTTTAAAATAAGAAATACCAAAGTATAAGCTCCATGTGACCTTCCATCACCACCGAACAATCCCACTATAAAGGTGAGAACAACAATGAGATGTTGGAGAACTACATGACGCCATCCATTTACCTGAGTCATACCAAACCACATCAAAAAAAATTACCAACTGAAAAAGTAGGTTGTAATAATAATTCCCAATAAGATTTATCTAATGAATCTATAAAATTTCTAATACAATGAAAATGCTAGATCTATATTTAAAAATATTATATAACAAATTTCCAAAAATAGAACCATTTTGTAATGAATCATTTAGTTTTTCATAAAAACCTTTCATATTTACAAATACATGGAATTTGATAAGTATAGGTGAGAAAGCATGTAAGAATAATAAAAACCATCCATGGATATTACATATGATAAAAAAGTGATCAACCAACCATAAAGTATACCATCATGTGTAAAACCAAGAATAAAAGAAAAAGCACACAATTTAGGCTAAAACATATTGAAATACATACTCAGACATAAAATAAATCAATAATACAAGAATCAAGTGAATCCAAAAAATATTCATTCCTAACAAACAGTGTCTCAGTATCAAAAATCTAGTGGCATAGAACAGACATAGGGTGAGAAGTCCATTTCCTAATTCACCTAAGGTTCCCAATGTTCTATACATGTCAACACTATTTGAAAAGCATGATCACATTTTATAAAAACATTTTCATAGTGAATCATTATGGATTTCATGCTTGAAATCCCTTTTTAGAATCAAACTCACCTTAAGGTAATTTCATTAACAAATATTTTTTCCAAAGCAATTTTTAAATAAAAAGCCTTTTAAAAACATGTACCTTTTTACAAAAAAACTCATTGATATCAAATCCATACATTTAATAAAACAAACCAAAGAAATTTATAATAACATTAAGTAATTTATGAGTTAGATCATTTGTACAGAGACACCTACCACAATAATAGATAGAAAACACCAAGAATTGATCTCCCAAGGTTTGGGGTTGACTTTGTTAAAAAAGGGGATTAAAGTCCTTAAAAACCCTCTCATAGGTGCATAAGGTTTGAAAGACAAAATTGGAAGAGTAACTGATTTGGAGGGAATTTGGGTTTTTATACACAATCGGAATAATATAAGACCACAGTGTTGAACCCTCATTCGCACTGTAGTTATTAGGTTTTTACCTAAGATTACAAAAAAAACCCATTTCGCTACACCTCAATCAACCCTGAACAAATTTTCCTATAGAAACCATGGTGTAAGCTACACCCAAATACTATTATTACATCATAATTACATGGTAAAAACCGATGAAACCTGCCACATTTACCCAAAAAAAGGCAGAACCACCAAAATCACCCATGTGGAACTCCCTACAACACACTACACCATAGATCTCATCGAAATGGAAGGCCTATAGTACATCCCCTACACCACAATGTAGCCTGGTTAAAATTGGTTGTGTCACCAACATTCCACCTCACGGACACCATGTCACAACTTTCTTTTGCATGCCATATAAAGCAACTCCACAACATAGCCAATCCCATCCCTGGGGCACACTACTAGAGAAATGGATTTTAACAACACTAGAAAAATCCATCAATAGTGTTAAAGTGTGTTTTTGATCTATGCGTCATCAAAGGGGGCCCATTTTATTTGTTTTTGAGAAGCTTTAATAATGGGGGACATTATATGTGCTAAAAAAGCACTGATAAAGTTGGGCCTTTATCAATGCAATTATAGCACAGATGAGGGTTACCCTTTATCAATGCTACTTCTAGCACTAACAACGACCATGATACTGTAAAGTGTTGTTAAAATTAAAAATCACTATAGCACTAAATACTATAAAAAATAATAGACAGTAGAAAAAAATAAATGATATAAAAAATTAATAATTTAATTGAAATAAAATTCCATAAAAATTAAAAAAACACTATATTATAGACATTTCATACTTTTTTTTTGTAAAATTACATTATACAGTACAATTTATCACAAACATTGAAAAACATCAATGGTTTCATTGTCTTTCGCATCTCATCCCCTCTCAAGAAGCTCGATCAGGGTATCAGTTGCCGAAATAACAACCCCAAATCAGTAAATAGAGTCCAACTGCATATGAAAAAAATAATTATGTTAGTGATATTTTAATGAAAAAAATTATACATAAATATTTAACAATAAATAAATAAAATGTCAATTTAAAACTGATAACATACACTTTGTGTCATACCTACCACATTGGGCATCAAATTGGGGTTTGTATGATTCCTACATGTCAAAAATGATATATGGATCATTTTTATATTGTATAAAAACAATCAGAAAGCGTTTTCTCAATTCTGATTATGTCACTTGTGCTTTTTACTAAAATTTCATTTTAATCTAATAATGCACACTTTGAGTCATGCTGCACACATAGTGTATCATTTTTAGGTGAGAATCATTCATATACATAAAAAATGTCTTATGAATATTTTTCCTAAATTATCAAGACAATAAAATCATGTTTTCTTTGATTCTATTGAGGGACTCATATTTTGAACTAAAATGTCAGTTTTAGGATGATAAGATACACTTTTAGTTATACTAGTCACACCATGAATCTGATTGAGGTGAGGATAATTCCAAAATATATCAAATATCTTATTTATATTTTTATAATGTATCATGATAATAAAAATGAGTTTTCTCCCTTTTGATTATATCAGTTTTCTTTTTTAATAAAATGTTAATTTTAAATAAAAAGAAACACATGGAGTCATACCGTCCACATCATGTGTTGGATGGAGGTGTATCTAATCATTATAAATCAAAAATGACTTATGTATCTTTTTCATAATGTATCAAAACAATATGAATTAATTTACTTAGTTTTGAGCCTATTAGTTGTGTTTTTTTACTAAAATTTCATTTTAAACTGAAAAAATGCACTCTGAGTCATACCAATCACATCATGTGTTGGTTTGATGTGATATTAATTCCTATATGTCACAAATGACTAATTAATTGTTTTCCTAAATAATTAGGACAATCTAAGAATAATTTCTTAGTTTTCAATGAGTGACACACATTTTGAACTAAATTGTCAATTTCAAAATTATAATAGACACTTTGATCTATATCAAGAACATAATGAATAAGAATGAGGTGAGGATGATTTATATACATAAAATATTACTTATTTATGTTTTTACTATATTATAATAACAATCAGAATGCATTCTCATGGTTTTGAGTATGTGACATGTCATTTCAACTATAATTGACAATTTTAAACTGAAAACATGCCCTTTGAGTCATACTGGACACATTGTGTGTCATATTGAAGTGTGGCTAATTCATATGCATCAACAATTACTTATGTATCATTATACTAAAGTATAAAAAATTATTAATGTCTTTTATCTGGTTTTATTATGTTACTTTTCATTTTTACTAAAATAGCAATTTAAAATATAAAGACACACTTGGAGTCATACTGGTCACACTTTGTATCAGATTGACAATCAGATGATTTCTACATGTCACAAATTATTTTTGTATTATTTTCCAAATATATCAAAATAATCCAAATTATTTTTCTTTGATTTGAGTTTGTCATTTTTGTTTTTTACAAAAGTGACATTTTGAATTATGAACGCACACTTTGAGTCATATCCGTCTGATCGCGTATTGGATTAATGTGAGACTAATTCATACATGTAAGAATTTAATTATTAATCATTTTCTTAAATTATCTGTACAAAAAAAGTGTTTTTTATCAGAATTCAATGAGTTACATAATTTTTTAATTGAAATGACAATTTTTAACAGATAATAGACACATATAGTTATATTGGGCACACTATGTGTCATATTAAGGTTTTATTTATTCATACACATTAAAAATGACTTATGGATTGTTTTCATAAAGTATCGAAACAATATGAATTCATTTTCTCAGTTTTGAGTATGTGACATGTGTTTTTAACTAAAATACCAATTTTAAATTAAAATCATGTGCTTTAAGTCACACCAGACCTTCTATGTGTTGGGTTATGGTGTGGTTGATTCCTACACATAAAAAATGAATTATGGATCATTTTCTTAAAGTATCAAAATAATCCTAATATGTTTTGACAGTTTTGAGTATACCACTTTTCTTTTTTACTAAAATGTCAATTTTAAATAAAAAAGAACACATGGAGTCATACCAGTCACAATATTCATTGGATTTAGGTGAGGCTAATTTCTACACATAAAAATTGACATATGGATCATTTTACTAAACTATCAAAATAATTTAGAAGCGTTTTTCTCAGTTTTGATTATGTCACATGTGTTTTTTACTAAAATAACATTTCAAACTACAAACATGCACTATGAGTTATACCAGTCACATCATTTGTTAGTTTGATGTGAGAATAATTCCAAAATGCTACAAATGACTTATGAATAATTTTATTAAATTATAAAGACAATATGAGCTTGTTTTCTTGGTTTTCAGTGAGTGAAACATGTTTTGAACTAACTGGTCAATTTTTATCTAAAAACAGATACATTGAGTCATACCAGAAACACTATGTGTCTGATTAATGTAAGAATGATTCCTACATGTAAAAAATGACTTATGAATCATTTCTATAAAGTATCAAAATAGTCTGAATGTGCTTTCATGGTTTTGACACTATTGGAAAGTTGGGTTTTCCCAACGCTTGTTTTCCAACGGTTCTGCTGAACCGTTGGCATAGATGTATAAAAAAAGTATTTCCCAACAGTTTGAAGAAACCGTTGGGAAATCAAATTTTTTTCTCCCTTTACCAACAGTTTTACAAAACCGTTGGTAAAGCCAATGACTTAGGAAGCCTTCCCAACAGTTTGTGTAAACCGTTGGTTAAGCTCACCTTTCCCAATGGTTTGTTAAAACTGTTGGGAAAGTTTTCCCCTAAAATCCCATCGAACCCGAGATCCCATCCAAGAGATTGAACTGCGAAATTGAGACCTAACATCTCTCTTGCGTGGAAAATCAATCCACCAGATCCATACTCAATCACTAGTTTGTTTTGTTCTACACTTCAAATCTGTAAGTAGTACGTTATGTTTAATGTTTTTCATCTAATTTTTTTCTTTTCTGTTTTGATTTGGCTTAAACCTAAGGTTCGTGCAGTATGGTATACCCAACAATTTCAATTCTATTTGTTATTTGTTTTCTGTTTTTGTTCTGGTGTCATGTGTGAATCAATTTTTTGTTCTATTTGTGTTTTATGTTTTTGTTCTGGTGGGAGGTGCTGGGGGTGCAGTAGGTGGGGGGAGGGGGTGTGCTGGTGGGGTGTTGAGGTGGGGGTTGTACAAGTGGGGGTGGGGGTGGGTTGTGCAGGTGGGGGTGGGGGGAGGGGTGGGTTGTGTAGGTGGGGGTGCAATTAGAGGGGGATTGTTGTGCAAGTGGGTGGGGGGGAGGGGAGTGTGTAGGTTGGGGGGGGGGTGAGCTGGGCAGGTCAGAGTCATGGGGGGGGGTGAGGTGGGGGTTTTACAGGTGGGGGTGGGGGTGGGTTGTGCATGTGGGGGTGGGGGAGGGGGGCTGTTCAAGTGGAGGGTGAAAGTGGAGGGGGGTGTTGTGCATGTAGGTGGGGGGAGGGGAGAGTGCAGGTTAGGGGGGGGGGGTGGGCTGGGCAGGTGGGAGTCTGCTGGGGGTGAGGTAGGGGGTGGGGTGTATAGGTGGTGGTGGGGGGAGGGGGGGCTGTGTAGGTTGGGGTGGGGGGAGGGGGTTGTGCAAGTGGGGGGGGGGGGGTGTAGGTGGGGGTGGCTGTGCAAGTGGGTGGGGGGAGGGGAGTGTGTAGGTTGGGGGTGGGCTGGGCAGGTTGGGAGTATGTTGGGGGGTGAGGTGGGAGGGGGGGGGGGGGTGTGCAGTGGGTGGATGGGAGGGGGTTGTGAAGGTGGGGGTGGGGGAGGGGGGGTTGTGCAAGTGGGGGTCCAGGTGGGGGGGGGGGGGTTGTGCAGTCGGTGGATGGGAGGGGGGTTGTGCAGAGGGAGTCTGTTGGGGGTGAGGTGGGGAGGGGGGCTGTGTAGGTGGGAAGTCATCACTTCCATAGTTCATCAATAAGCACAGGGAATTCATCACTTCTAGAGATTTGGATAGTTTTGAGGCCTCTTTGGTTTTGGTTCTTGTTTAGTCATCTTGATGAGTAAGGCATCACATGATTTAAAAGTGACATCAACTATATAGGATGAATTCCTTCTCCCACAACACATTTTTCTAGAAATAATATATCCTTAGAAGGTTGTGTGAGACTTTTAGAATCCAATGCCCCAACATTTTCCCAATTTCAAACTTGATACCATCATGTTATCAAGTCACTAATCCTACCAAATTGGATTTTCACTAAAAAATACTATTCTAATCCTTAACACCCATCTTTTGTTTTTCATAACATGAATGAAAACCCAATTAAATCTCATAGATCTCAGTCACACCCCTGTGGACAACTCGCGCACCCCCCTGGACACCCCCTACCCCCTGGACAGCCCTGCCACCCTCGTGGACAGTCCGCCCACCCCCTGGACACCTTGTACCCCCTGGACAAACCCGCCACCCCCATGGAAAGCATGCCACCCCCTGGACACCCCCTACTCCCTGGACAACCCCCCAACCCCATGGACAGCCCGCCCACCCCCTAGACACTCCCGCCCACCCCCACCCCCCCGGACACCCCCACCCCCTGGACACCTTGTACCCCCTGGAAAGACCCCCCCACCCCCACCCCCGTGGATAGCCCGCCGACCCCCCTGGACACCCCCTCCCCCCTATAAAGCCCTTCCACCCTTGTGGACAACCTGCTTACCCCCTTGACACCCCCGTACCCCCTGGACAACCCCACCACCCCCATGGACAGCCCACCCCCGATTACATAGAAGCAAATAACTCTGCATTTCCCCCAATTTCTAGAAGCCCCCGCGTAGGTGAACCCTAACCTGAGGTCTTCCATATGATCGGCTGCAACTCCCCTATCCAGGTTAGACTCCTTCAACCTCTTCCCAAATACAGACATAGAAGCCCTCATTGAGGTAATTGACATGGTTGGGGTAGTGGGGTAGGTGGTTTTCCTTTTTTTAGTGGGGTGATATGGTACTTTATGTGGACTTTAGTTTGGGTGTTATGAAATGTAATAACTTTTCTCAATATTTCCATTTTTTAGAATCAATAACTTATTTAAAAAACTCTCTTTACACATTCTGAATCTTTCATGAAAATCCTTCACTTTGTAATATCTTGAACAATGTTTTATCAGGTCTATGGTGTCTTCATGGTATGTGATAAATGAAAAATTTACAAAACACATCTCACCTCAAATCTAGGCACACATAACTGAATTAATTAGTATATCATTACATTGTTTTAATAGTTCACTAGATCAACTAGAAACTCCTTCCTTTGTCATTTACTTAAATATATTATCTATTAAATTTCAATCCTATTGAATTGTTTATGACAAAATGACTTATATAAAATCTTTTTACAGAATGGACATAAGTTGGATGTATGAAACCGATCGGATCTCAAGTGATTTTCAAAACAATTTGGAGATCTTTGTAGATTTTTCATTTCACAATGCTTCAGATAGGGGTCGCATAAACTACCCATGTTCCAACTGTGTTGGTAGACCTTGGTTGAGCCGTGAAGAAGTCAGCTACCACATAACCAAAAATGGTTTTCAATCAAACTACTTTGTGTGGTATCACAATGGGGAGAAAATGAAATATCAAATTGGTGATGATTGAAATGAAAGTACTGGAATGGAGAATTTGTTAGATGATCGGTTTCCGTTTATTCGTCATCATGAAAAAGAAAGGATTTTGACTCAAGAAGACTTCAATATGAGGACAGCCGATGCATCTAGTGAAAATGATGATATTGATAGGGTGATAAAATTGAATGATGCTGCCATGAATCCAGTATATCGACAATGCGATAAAATGAAAATGATGGAATTTTTAATCCGATTGTTTCATGGGAAAACTATGTATGGGATTTCTAATACAACAACCGATTACATTCTTACCCTCTTGAAGGATTTACTTCCAGATGATGCAGATATTCCCTAAAACCACTATATGGCATGGAAGTTAGTTGAGGAACTTGGATTTTCAAGAAACAAAATTCATGCTTGCCCAAAAGACTGCAGTTTATTCTGGGAGGAAACCGCTAAATGAAGTGATTGTATAAAATTTGTCACATCCCGCTGGAAGTCAAAATATAATGGAACACCATCTCACATTCCACAAAAAGTAATGTGGCACTTTCCATTGATCCCCATACTCTAGAATCTTTTTATGTGTGATGACATATCAATAAAAATGAGATGGCATTATACCGAGAGAAAGAAGACTAATGATGAGTTGGATCATCCTATAGGTGGATTTGCATGGCAAAGATTTGATGCTTGACATCCTGATTTTGCAGCTAACATGCGTAATGTGAGGTTGGGTCTTTCATGAGACGGTTTTAATCCGTTTGGGAAGATGCTTACTTCGCAGAACACATGGTCAGTTTTTATACACATTTATAATCTTCCCCCATGGTTGTGTATAAAAAAACCTCTCACTTTCATGAGTATACTCATATCTGGTCCTTCTGATCCTGACATTGATATTGATGTATACATGCAACCTTTAATAAAAGAGTTGAAACTTCTTTGGGATGTGGGTGTGCGCACATACGATGCATGTTCGAAAGACATATTTCAGATGCGTGCTGCGCTTTTGTGGGAGATCAATGATTTTCCGGCTTATGCAATGATGTCTGGATGGAGCACGAAGGGAAAACTGTCATGTCCAGTTTGTATGAAGAATACACGATCCGAAAGACTGAAACATCGCTGTAGTTTCAGTTTTATGGGACATCGATGATTTTTGCCACAGGATCATCAATATAGAATGAATCGTCGAATATTTGATAATACCATAGAGACCGATGATCCACCTCAACGTATGTTTGGAACTGACGTGCTTAATGAATTGAAAGATTTCAGTTTTTCGTTCGGTAAGGGTCAAATGAAATATGGAAAGAGAAAGAATGTTTCCACTGAAACCTGCTACAATTGGAGGAAGAGGAGTATCTTTTTTGATTTGCCTTATTGGTCAACCAATTTGTTACGTCATTTCTTAGACGTAATGCATATTGAAAAGAATATATGCGAAATGTTGCTTTCAGTTCTTCTAAATGTCAAGCGGAAGACAAAAGATGATTTTAGATCTCGACGTGACTTGGTGGATCAGGGCATCAGACCAGAATTGCATCTTGTGCGTATCGGTGAAAATAAATGGAAACTTCCATGTACTTCTTATGTGATGACACCTATGAAAAAAAAACAATTTCTGGAAGTATTAGAGAGTATTAGAGTTCCTGATGGCTATTCAAGCAACATATCTAAATGGGTCAACAGAAGAGAGTTGAAGCTAAAATATTTGAAGACTCATGATTATCACGTTCTACTGTATGAGTTGCTTCCAATAGCAATCCGTATTCTTTTGTCTAATAATTTATGGGTGGCTGTTATTCGGTTTTTCCATTTTTTTAGAGATCTTTGTGCTAAGAAGTTGTCCAAGTCTTTCTTGAAAAAAATGTTGACAGATGCTCCATTAATTTTGTGTGAGTTGGAGAAAATATTTCCTCCATCATTTTTCACATGCATGTTGCATCTGACTGTCCATATTCCCACTGAAATACTTCTCGGAGGACCTGATTCTTTTCGTTGGATGTATCCAACTAAAATAAATATGTTCACATTAAAGTCTTATGTCCAAAACAGAAATCATCCCGAAGGTTCTATCATGAACGGTTACATGGCTCAAGAATGTATGGATTTCTGCTCGATGTATTTGTCTGATCTTACTACAAGATTGAATAGACCAATGAGAAATGAAGAAGAATAGTATGAGAAAATTGAACCCAGTTTCCATCACTTCCTCAAACAGGAGGAATTCCTGGATCATATACATTGAAGACATTAAGCCATGAAGAGAGGGAGATGGCACATCGCACAGTTTTGTTCAACTGTGATTTATTCGATGACTATATCAGGTAACTAAATTGATTATGTATGTCTTACACATATATATCTATTAAAATATTCATATTTTTTATCTACAGGGAACATAAAAAAATGATAAATAGGAAGCATCGTTCTTTATCTTTGAGAAGGAGAGTGACTTTGCATAGCAAAGAGTTTTCTGCATAGTTAAAATTGAAGGTATTAAAAAATTAATGTTTAAAATAATTATATCAATATTTAATTAAGTTTAATAGTCATTTATATTACAGGTATTGAGTTTGTCTGCTGACTCTGTCTCTGAGGAAATAAGAGCTTTGGCTTTTGGCCCTAATACCGTGGATCGTGACTGTAAATCTATTGTTACAACTTGTATGATTTATTAAATCCATTCAATATCTTCTAAAACAATTGATAGCTAAATTACCTATGAATCCCTTATTCCCTCATATATTTAGTTTATTGGGTTACACATTAGTTTTTGTTTTCTAATTAATTACATATTTGTTTCCAAAAGCTGGAAATGAAGCCAATTGAAGAGAGACAAAGGAAAAAAATGATGGAGAACAATCGTTGAATGACGGAGATGGGCGTTCCACCATTAGTGCCTACAGTGAGTACTTTATTTCATATATATATATTTATATTTAAAGAATATATAATGTCATGTAATTAATTTTTTTGTAATCATTTTTGTAGGATCCACCTATACGTCGACAATTATTCGATGAGGAGCCTAGTACTGGTCCTAGTACTCAGGCCGGTGGTATGAGGAGGGTTCGTACCAGAGGTGGACGAGCAGCTGCGCGTACCCGACTAGACCATGCTCCTCCCACTGACATGTCATCCTTCTCACATTCTGATCCCAGTGTGTCATTAGAGACACATGAGATATTTAGGCCTCCCATTTTTTTGCTACCTTATGCATCTTTTGGCCCATCATTTTCACATCCCATGATGATTCCCACTCCCCAGTCAGCATTTGGTCAGACAATTGTCCCATCTTCTTTTCCTTCCAGTTCTATATCTCTGATCTTCAATATTCCATCCTCTTCGACTCCTGTTCCACCATAGGGTGTTCCATCAGTTTCTGTGGATCCAGCGGCGCTCAGCGATCAGACCGGCACATGTATATTTATAGAACCCTAACAAATTTTTATAGCAATATTTATTTTCATTATAACATGTTTTGATAAAATATTTGTTTTTCTTTCATGATAGATACATCTACTGATAGAAGGCATGGGCAGGGGTCTACACGGATGCGTTCGGTGTGGAACCGCCACACACAGGTTATGGTGGATTATAATGAAGACAACCAAATGGTTGAAAAAACAGGGCAGCAATGTCGGAGTTTTTTGGCGATGCTTGCCAAATACTCCGAAATCATTCCCGTCATCCCACTATCGTGGAGAAATTTGCCACATGAGGTCAAGGATAGAGCTTGGGCAGAGATATGGGTAAAAAAATCAGTTCTATTTAATGCCATGAACTATTTTTGTATTTATATGAATTAATATTTTGATTTCAGATTCAATTTAATTTTCCCGATGGTGAGGGTGAACGACCGGAATGCCTAAAGGATTTAGGCGAGATTTGGAGATCCTACAAGCATGAGTTGTATATTGGCTGGGTTTCTAGAGTTGGCACTGAGTTATAGGCGGTACCAGTGGTGGATGATTGTCCTATAGAGCAGTATCGTCAGATGATTACTCATTAGACGAGTACCCAGTTTAAGGTATTAATAACATTTGAGGTATTTAAATAATAACTTTAATGTTTTCCATTAATAATATATTTTGCATTTTTGAATTTTATTTTGGAATCATCTGGAAAAAATTAAAAGAACATTGATGCAAAAAAATACCTCCACACACTGGGACACACTATGATGCCTGATCATGAGAGGAAGAAGGTATGACAATTGTTTATAAGTTTTCTTTACGACTTACACTTTATTTTGTTTCTTAAATTATTTAATAGTTTGCTAATGTTTTCATATAACATTATTTTTCAATGTCATTGAAGAGGCAAATACAAAATATTGAAGGACATGTGCCTCGAGCAAAACTGTTTTGCTCGAGTGGACGGAAAAAGGATGGAAGTTCCGTCAATGAAGCGACTTAGCATCAGATTGTAAGTTTTAATCTATTGAATTTATTTTTTAATATCTATTTTGTAACTTAATGATATATTTATATTTGTAATAGGCTGCTTTAGAGTCCCTTGATGCCCAAGAACCAGAAAATTTTGGGCCAACAGATCACTTACATCAGGTGTTGGGAGAGGAGCATTCTGGTAGAGTACGCTGCCAACCTAGGATAGCCCCGACTAGGTATTGGCACTCCTCAGGTATGAGCTGTAGTGCCACCGAGCTGCAGCAAGTTAGGGCACATGCATAACAGGCTGAGAAAAGGTCCACATAGATGACATAACAATCTGCTAGGGCAAAATGTGTGTTTATGAAATTTACTAAAGTTCTACGTCCTACACATCCAGCAGAGGCCAGCCCAGCTTTTGATGAGTATATGTCGTCTATACGTTCTATAGATGGTGTACCAGGTGGCAGTTCTAGTGGTGGTCAAGATGATGTCCAGCTTTATGATGATGATGGTGAGGAGTCTGATGCGAATGAGGAGGGAGAGGAGGAGGGCGAGGTGGGTGGCGAGGGCGAGGAGGAGGGAGAGGATGAGGAGGAGGGCGAGGGCGAGGATGATGATGGGGACAAGGATGAGGGTGATGATGATGATGGTGATGATGGTGATGGTGATGTGGGACAAGTTGATCCATTACATTTTTGACTAATATTACTGAGATTTGATATTTAATCTATTCTAGTTGTTGGTTTTATCTAGACTCGTAGCATAGTATTGGAGTTGAGTTATTTTTATATATTATCTGTTTTTATGGATGTTGTTTTCATTTAGTGGTTGTGTGTTTGGGAACCCCCCTCTTTCTTGGATGCTGGACAACCCCCACCCTCCTCCCTGGACCCCGGACAGACCCACCAGACAGCCCCCTAGACAGCTCCCCAGATAGCCCCCCCACCCTCCTCCCTGGACCCCGGACAACCCCACGGACAGCCCCCCAGACAACCCCTCGGAAATCCCCGCCACCCTCTTCCTTGGACATCGGACAACCCCCCGAACAACCCCGGACAGCCCCTGGACAACCCCCTGAACAGCCCCCCGGACAGCCCCACCACCCTCCTCTCTGGACCCCAGACAGCCCCCCAAACAGCCCCCCGGACAACCCCCCTGACAGCCCCCCAGACAGCCCCCCACCCACCTCCTTGGACCCCGGACAACCCCCCGAACACCCCCCGAACAGCACCCCGCACAACCCCCCCACCCTCCACCATGGACCCCAGATAGCCCCCCGGACAGCCCCTCGAACAGCCCCCCAGACAGTCCCCCGGACAGTCCCCCGGAAAGCCCCCCCACCCTCTTCCTTGGACCCCAAACAACCCCCCGCACAGAGGATTCTCATAAAATGGACAACATTTTAAGTAAATATGGAAAACCGACCAAACACATTCGGATTGTGTCGATACTTTAGAACAACGATACATGGGTCATATGTGACGTGTACGAGTCAACCCCGCCTTAATCTGAGGCACGATGTGGCCGAAATCACTCTAAGTGGCTCTCTTTTGCTTTAAATGGACCACAATTTATGTACATATGGAACACCGACCAAACGCATTCAGTTTCCATTGAAAATTTAGGAGAATGATACATGGGTCATATGTGACGTGTACAAGTCAACTCCACCTCAATATGAGGTGCGGTGTGGCCGGCACCACTCAAAGTGTCTACCTTTTGTTTCAAAAGGACATCATTTTAATTGAAAAACATCAACTGGAATACGTAAAACCGAACAAATGCATTCGTATTGTGTCGATACATTAGAAAAACGATCCATGGGTCATATGTGACTTGTATGAGTAAACCTCGCCTCAATCAGAGGCGTGGTGTGGCCGCCACCACTCAAAGTGTCTGTCTTTTGTTTCAAAACGACATCATTTGAAGTGAAAAACATCAACTGGCATACGGAAAACTGACCAAATGCATTCAGATTGTGTCGATACTTTAGTAGAACGATACATGGGTCGTATGTGACATGTACGAGTCAACCTCACCTTAATCTGAGGCACGGTGTGGTCGGAATCACTCTAAGTGGCTCTCTTTTTCTTAAAATGGACAACAATTTAAGTACATATGGAAAACTGACCAAACGCATTCGGTTTCCATTGGAACTTTAGGAGAACGATCCATGGGTCATATGTGACGTGTACGAGTCAACCCCGCCTCAATCCTAGGCACGGTGTGGCTGGCACCACTCAATGTGTCTGCCTTTTGTTTCAAAAGGACGTCATTTTAATTGAAAAACATCAACTGGAACATGGAAAACCGACCAAACGCATTCAGATTGTGTCGATACATTAGCACAATGACCCATGGGTCATATGTGATGTGTACGAGTCAACCTCGCCTCAATCTGAGGTGCAGTGTGGCCGCCACCAATCAAAGTGTCTGTCTTTTGTTTCAAAAGGAAATCATTCGAAGTGAAAAACATCAACTGGCATACGGAAAAATGATCAAACGCATTCGGATTGTGTTGATAATTTATCACAACAATACATGGGTCATATGTGACGTGTATGAGTCAACCCCATCTTAATCTGAGGCACGGTGTGGTCGGAATCACTCGAAGTGGCTCCCTTTTTCTTAAAATGGACAACAATTTAAGTACATACGGAAAACTGACCAAACACATTCGGTTTCCATTTAAACATTAGGAGAATGATCCATGGGTCATATGTGATGTGTACGAGTCAACCCCGCCTCAATCCGAGGCGCGGTATTGCCGGCACCACTCGAAGTGTCTTCCTTTTATTTCAAAAGTACGTCATTTTAATTGAAAAACATCAACTAGCATACGGAAAACCGACCAAACGCATTCGGATTGTGTCGATACATTAGCACAACGATCCATGGGTCATATGTGATGTGTACGAGTCAACCCCATCTCAATCTGAGGTGTGGTGTGGCCACCACCACTCAAAGTGTTTGTCTTTTGTTTCAAAAGGACATAATTTGAAGTGAAAAACATCAACTGGCATACAGAAAACTGACCAAACGCATTCGGATTGTGTAGATACTTTATCACAACGATCCATGGGTCATATGTGATGTGTACGAGTCAACCCCGCCTTAATCTGAGGCACGGTGTGGCCAGAATAACTCTAAGTGTGTCTCTTTTGCTTAAAATGGACAACAATTTAAGTACATACGAAAAACCGACCTAACGCATTCGGTTTCCATTGAAACTTTAGGAGAATGATCCATGGGTCATATGTGACGTGTAGGAGTCAACGCCTCTCAATCCGAGGTGCATTGTGGCCGACACCAATAAAAGTGTCTGCCTTTTGTTTCAAAAGTATGTCATTTTAATTCAAAAACATCAACTGGCATACGAAAAACCGACCAAACGCATTCGGATTGTTTCGATACATTTTCACAATGATCCATGGGTCATATGTGACATGTACTAGTCAACCCCGCCTCAATACGAGGTGCGGTGTGGCTGCCACCACTCAAAGTGTCTGCCTTTTGTTTCAAAATGACTCCATTTTAATTGAAAAACATCAACTGGCATACGGAAAACCGACCAAATGCAAACAGATTGTGTCTATACATTAGAAAAACGATCCATGGGTCATATATGATGTGTACGAGTCAACCTCGCCTCAATCCGTGGTGTGGTGTGGCTGCCACCACTCAAAGTTTCTGTCTTTTGTTTCAAAAAGACGTCATTTAAAGTGAAATACATCAACTGGCATACGGAAAACTGACCAAACGCATTCGGATTGTGTCAATACTTTAGCACAATGATCCATGGGTCATAAGTGACGTGTACGAGTCAACCCCGCCTTTATCTGAGGCACGGTGTGACTAGAATCACTCTAAGTGGCTCTCTTTTCCTTAAAATGGACAACAATTTAAGTACATACGGAAAACCAACCAAATGCATTCTCTTTTCATTGAAACTTTAGGAGAACGATCCATGGGTCATATGTGACGTGTACGAGTTAACTCCACCTCAATCCGAGGCGTGGTGTGGCCGCCACCACTCAAAGCGTATGCCTTTTGTTTCAAAAGTACGTCATTTTAATTGAAAAACATCAACTGGTATATGGAAAACCGACCAAACACATTTGGATTGTGTCGATACATTAGCACAAAGATCCATGGGTCATATGTGATGTGTACGAGTCAACCCCGCCTCAATCCGAGGTGCAGTGTGGCCACCACCACTCAAAGTGTCTGTCTTTTGTTTCAAAAGGACATCATTTGAAATTAAAAACATCAACTGGCATACGGAAAAGTGACCAAACGCATTCAGATTGTGTCGATACTTTAGAACAACGATCCATGGGTCATATGTGACGTTTATGATTCAACCCCACATTAATCTGAGGCACGGTGTGGCCAGAATCACTCTAAGTGACTCTCTTTTGCTTAAAATGGACAAAAATTTAAGTACATATCGAAAACCGACCAAATGCATTCGGTTTCCATTGAAACTTTAGGAGAATGATCCATGGGTCCTATGTGACGTGTACGAGTCAACTCCGCCTCAATCCGAGGTGCGGTGTGGCTGGCACCGCTCAAAGTGTCTGCCTTTTGTTTCAAAAGTACATCATTTTAATTGAAAAATATTAATTGACATACGGAAATCTGACCAAACGCATTCGGATTGTGTCGATATATTAGCACAACGATACATGGGTCATATGTGACGTGTACGAGTCAACCCCACCTTAATCTGAGGCGTGGTGTGGCCGCCACCACTCAAAGTGTCTGTCATTTGTTTCAAAAGGACATCATTTAAAGTGAAAAACATCAACTGGCATACGGAAAACCGACCAAACACATTCGGATTGTGTCGATACTTTAGCACAACGATCCATGGGTCATATGTGACATGTACGAGTCAACCCCGCCTTAATATGAGGCACAGTGTGGCCATAATCACTCTAAGTGGCTCTCTTTTTCTTAAAATGGACAACAATTTAAGTACATACGGAAAACCGACTAAACACATTTGGTTTCCATTGAAACTTTAGGAGAACAATACATGGGTCATCTGTGATGTGTACGAGTCAACACCTCCTCAATCCAAGGCGCGGTGTGGCCGACACCACTGAAAGTGTCTGCCTTTTGTTTCAAAAGTACGTCATTTTAATTGAAAAACATCAACTGGCATACAGAAAACCGACCAAACACATTTGGATTGTGTCGATACATTAGCACAACAATCCACGAGTCATATGTGACTTGTACGAGTCAACCCCACCTCAATCTGAGGCATGGTGTGGCCGGTAGCACTCTAGGTGTATGTATTATGTTTAAAATGGACATTATTTCTGGTAAACATATATTGTATACAAAAAACCAATCAAATTATGAATTGACTTCCAGATTCCACATATAATTGTCATCTAAATTTTAAATGGAATTATAAATGAATTATGTTTGTTTATAATTAAATTATGAATTCTAATTTAATTATGGATGTGTATAGTTCCACCATTATATGTTAAATGTGTATGAATTTGTTCTCTATGTGTAAGTGTTAGTTGGTTATTAAAGTTACAATAATTGTATATGTATGTGTTAGTTTATTGCAGGTAAAATAATTGGATTGAAATGGTGGGAAAATGGGAGAGCTAGTTGAAAATTGGGGAGCTGCTATGAAAATTGTAGAGCTGCTGTGCAATTTGCCCAGCAGAGGCTATGCCAATGGTTCAAAACCATTGGCATAGAATATCTAGGTTTTGTTTTACCAACGGTTCATAAAACTGTTCGTAAAACACTTTTCCCAACGGTTCTAAACCGTTGGGAAAGAGGAGATGTTGGGTTTTTCCCAATGGTTCTCAAAACCCTTGGGAAAAATGGAAATTTTCAGCACTTTATCCCAACAGTTGTAAACCGTTGGGATAAAGTTTTCCCAACGGTTTTGTAGAACCGTTGGGATAGGGTAATTTTTCTCCACCCTATCCCAACAGTTCACTGTAAACCGTTGGGAAAAGTTTTTCCCAACGGTTTACTTCCCTACGGTTTGCAGAACTGTTGGTATAACATATACCAATGTTTCTGTAGCCTTTCCCAACTATTCTAAACCGTTGGTAAATCCTCTATTTCCAGTAGTGTGAGTATGTCACTTGTATATTTGACTAAAAAGTCAATATTAAATAAAAAGACACACTTGGAGTCATACTGGTCACGTCAAGCGTCATATAGAGTTGAATATAATTACTAAACATAAAAAATGACTTTTGGATCATTTTAATAAATTATAAAATCAATAAAAATGTGTTTTCTCATTTTTGAGTATGTCACTTGTGTTTTTTACTAAAATGTCATTTAAAATGGAAAGCATGAACTTTGAGTCATACCGATCAAATTGAGTGTTAGTTTGATGTGCGAATAATTTATAAACATCAAAAATGACTTATGAATCATTATAATAAATTACCAAGACAATATGAGCATGTTTTCTTAGTTTCTAGTGAATAAAATAGGTTTTTAAATAAATTTTCAATTTTAAACTGATAACAAGCACTTTGAGTTTTACTGGGCACATAGTGTATCAAAAAAATGTTTCACTGATTCCTTCAAATAAAAAATTAATTATAAATAATTTTAATAATGTATAAAAAATAAAAATGTATTTTCTCAGTTTTGAGTACATCACTTGTCTTTTTTACAAAAATTCCAATTTGAAATAAATAGACACACTTCGAGTTATGCCGATCACACTGTCCGCCTCATTGAGGTAAGGTTAATCCCTACACATCAAAAATTACTTATGTATTTTTTTACTAATGTATAAAAAAATCCAAATCCATTTTCTCATCTTTGATAATGTCACTGTTGTTTTTTACTAAAATATTATTTTTAACTGAGAACACGCACTTTGAGTTATACTAGTCATATAGTGTGTCAATTTCACACGATACTAATTCCTACACAACACAAATGAATTATGAATATTTTTACTAAATTATCAAGATAATCCATGTCTTTTTTCTTAGTTTTCAGTGAGTGAAACATGTTTTCATCTAAATTATTAATTTTAAATTGATAATAGACAGTTTGAGTCACATTGGGCCCACCGAGTATCAGATTGAGGTGAGGCCAATTCCTACACATCAGAAGTGACTTATTGATTGTTTTACTATGTCATCAAAACAATAAGAATGTGTTTTCTTGGTTTTGATTATGTTATATTTTTTTCAACAAAAATAGAATTTTTAATTTTAAAACACACATTTTTAATCATAATGGACACACCATTTATCAAATTGTGGTTTGGTTGATTCCTACATGTCAAAAATGACTTAGGGTTCATTTTCCTAAAGTATCATATACAAATTATAAATAAATTGACTAAAAAATTAGATAATATGATGAGAAAATCAACTAAATAATTAGTAGATAGTCACCTATTCATGATGTATGTATAGATTCTAATAGACGGTATGTTTCCCATTCATTTATAAACAAATATATTTCCTTTTTTGAATATATGGAATTTATAAATTCCTAGTTGTACTTGGAGAATATAAATAAATAAAGTATTAATAAATATTTTAAATGAACTCATAATTATCTTCGACAAATACTCTTTTGTGATGCTATTTTTTTGATGCAACACAATATATTTCATATATTTGAAAACATAATAACCACAATCCATGCCATTGGTTTTTTAGAAAATAATAGAAAGACTGGTTATAATAATTAACTTATTTGATATATGTTTTTATAGTGAAATATTATTTTATATACCCTAATACGTATCCACTTATAAAAGTTGATAGGCTCCCTCTTTTCATGGACTATCCTCATGTAATTATTTTGATGATATTTAAACACCGCCATATCATCATATAATTTTTATTAAAATAATAATATAAAATGTATAAATTGAATTTCAATTATAAAATGCTGAATTCAGTGTATTACAAATTGATAAAAATTAGTGTGTGTGGTCATAATTTTGGATATCCAGGCATTGAATCTAGAAAATAGATCTTTGAAGAATCTAAATTTACTATAAAGAGTAACCATTTATACATAAAAAATAGATATGTAATGAAATGAATGAAAATATATTTTATATGATTAAATTTTATAGATTTAACCCTTCATCATGGGTATTAAGAAGAGTTTGCCTCCTATATGTTTAATTTCAATCATTTTGGCCAGTTTATCCTCTATTACATTAATTTTCTTTGTTTCTATTTTTTATTCTTATATATATGTGTTGTTAGGATTAATAATTCCAAATTTATTTTCATAGGGTTTTCCCTCTGAATAGTATTCATACATACGATTTCAAAAAGATATGAATAGTATTCATTCATACTTATCATTGTATTTCGGCTATTGGATAGAAAAATCATGAAAAAACAAATCATGTAAACATTTAAAACTGATAATCCTAGGCATTCATGCATAATTAATTATTTTACATTATCAATCCCAATATATTCTGTAATGGACTATCTATTCATTTATTCTTTACTATAATTTGTGGTCATATCACCATTTTTTAAAATTGTATGTGAATGAACCTTTAATGTTATTAAATGATGAAGTTGAATAGAGTATATGTACTTTATGAATATATTTTTTAATTTTTTGGTTGATACATTAGTTTTTTTATTAGACCATCCATTTCACCCCATCCATTAGTCCATCTATAACAAAATAAATCATTTCAATCCAATTTTAATTAATTGTTAAATGTTTTCTTGAAAAATTAATTGGAAATGAATACCTCCTTATCGATATTTTTTTTAAAATATCTAAAAGATATGTTATGAATGTTCCAATAGATTTCTCGACCATGTGAATATATGCATCATCATGTGGAATAGGTAGCTCGGTACTCGGCTCAAGATCTATGTTCATCCCCACTCTCACATGACCTATTGGATGTTTTCTATTGTATAGAATATCTACTTGGATATTGAACATGGTGTCCCTATAAAAAATGAGATGGGTAGGTGTAGATAGATATAAACCAAAATCATTTTCACAATATAGAATATTAGTATAGTAAATGCATCTATGTCTTCCTGATTCACATTTTACAAAGAAAATTATGAAAAATATTGATCACCTCTTCTAAGACAGCTCTTTGAGGGGAATGGATCAACTCAAGGATAGTGTGGGATCTTCACATAGTGGTTCTTCTTGTGTTGTTTATTCTATTTTATTTATTTTAGAGACTAGTATTATTCCTTATAATACTTTGAAATATTTCAATTTATATTTATAGAACTAGGTGGTGAGACAATGTGCAATTCTAAGGCCTGATATACCCAAAATTAATTTTATAAAAATATTAAATATATTTTATATTTTGCATACATAGTTTCTTAAATAAATCATGATACCTCTTAAATGTAATCTTGAATCAGAAATCCAAGACCATGGTTAGGTTTGGAACAGGTTGTTTACCCTAGGAACGACCTAAAATATATCGGCATAGGATGTTCAAGCATCTCGACCATTGGTAGTATATTCAGTGGATAAATTAATTAATTAATTTAATTGACTAATTTATTTAACCTAACAAAAATATCTATAATATACAACCATGGTGAATTCCCTAAGGTTAGGCTCATAATCTTGGGATCTCCAAGATATTATCCTTCCTCCCTCCATTAACAAATCACATAGGATGATGATGAAACTCTTGATCAGAACAGATTGGGATTCAATAAATGCAATTAATTCCTCTAATAATTGGTGAGAACATTCTTTGAAGATGAAAAATCCCATATCTAGGTAGGAATCATAAATTTGAGTTGTATACCATTTTGATTAAATGGTTTGATCAGATCAATCCCTTCTATTGATCTGCGCTAATTATGGATCCTTGAAATGCTTCTATATACCAATTAAATTGGTAATCATGTTTTTATAACCTAGTTATCTCTATTCCTAATTGTTGTCAAATAAAAGTTGGAAAATGATGGTCAAAAATCAATTTTTGTTCTTCTCTCCCCCCATTTCTTCACATTATTCACCAGTACGACCAGGTGATCTCGGTTCGACATTGTCAGGCGGTACCAAGCCCTATCATACCCCCGAAATGATGATGAATTGTTGAGTAAGGAATAGATCCATGAATCAAGGACACATCTGGGGTGTTTTATGGATATGGAAGATCATTTTGATGATCATATATCAAATTATCATCGAAGGAAGAAGTATGGGCATGCGCGGTGCAAGGCGATGCGTGCGGGGCTTTGTGAATTGGGTTTCTAGTAACAAGAGGGATGAAATATTCCAACTGATTCTAGATCCAATAATCATGAGCAGATATTGGGCCAAAATTTAAGTGGAGAGTCTAGATTTGAAGAATGGATCATTGATTTGGATTTATGAGAAAACCTACTACATTCCATGTATTGTGATGAACACAACCTAGTGAAGGAGCGGGACCACACACCGTGTGGTTCCCCTCACATGCCATGTACCACTTGGCTCATTATAAGGAAACATTATCATTTCATATCTCATACATTTTAACTTGTATTTTGGATCATGGGTAGCCCACCCTGAGTGGTTTTTCATGTATAATGATATGAGGCCATCAATTGTGGCTTTTTTGATAGGATGTGGAATGTTTTGGGAATGGATCTTGGTTAGGTGATTCTCAATGATGGCGATCAGTTTGGGCATGGATTCTCTAAATCTAATTATTGGGTAGAACAACACTATCAGATAGGACATAAGTCCTCGATGACTTGAGTGGAAACCCCATGTCACACTGTGATGTGTTTCCATGACCTGTAGACTAGAACCCCCATAAGTATGGGTGCAGGTCATTTGTAGCTACTTATCGAATGAACCCCTTAACATATTGGGAACATGTCCTCGATGAGTAGAGGATAACAACACTATCACACTATTTCACGTTTCCTTGACCTATAGAGTGGAACCCTCCGTCAGCATGGGTGTGGGTCCTCTATAGTTATTTTCCAAGTGGAACCTCCTTAATGGATAGGGCGCGGGTCCTCAATGACTATAGTGGAACCCCCTATCATACTAGGGCATGGGTCCTTGACCTATTGAGTGAAAACAACATTATATTGTGTGTGATCTCTCTACATACTATGTGGAACCCCATATCAGAGAGAGTGTGAGTCCTCGCGACACTAGAGTGGAACCCCCAATCAGTATTGGGCATGAGTCCTCTATGAATATTTACAGAGTGGAACCCTTCCCCCTGACACACTATGGTGAAGGTCCTCTAATTAGTGATCTTTCCCCTCAATTTTGTGGCATAGTGATGAGGGATTGGCATTCACGTAGTTACTTATAGGTAAACACATGATATGTTGGGCATCGTTAATAGAATTTATGAATTTTTGGTTACTCTTATTCTTAGATTGATATATGATATTGATATCCCCACTCTCTATTATAGGATTATTGGACTAAGAATATATATATATACCTTTTTTATCAAAACCTTTGGAATTGGTTACTCTCATTCCATGAGATGCGAAGATGCATGAGGTATGCCATAAGATTTTCGTGTTTTGATTCTCATGCTAGGATGAGTTTAGTCTCTTACTATAGATAGAAAAGACATAATGTGTGTTTTATCTACACACCTTTTTTAGCCCCTTGTGATTGGATGAGGTTACTTCCACTCATGGGTTGGGTTGATCTGTTCTCTTTCACTGTATCCTGCTTTTTTATTTTCTATCTAGAATATTTCTATTGCTATTGTATCTTTTACTTTCCCCTTCACTATTCATGGAATCCTACCTGATATATATACACTCACACCTATATGGGATTTTCCCATATGTGTCGTGTCTTCTGTAGATGAATGATAGGTCAGTGGTGACTTTAGAAGAGATTGGGGTTACCTAATACTTTGGAATACATATGGTGGTCGTAGATTTGCGATCATAAGTTGGGATATCTCAGCATTTTACTTTCTATTTTTTTAGGTTGGGACATTTTTTTGGTTGGGTGGTTATTTTTTCCCCTTTACTTTTTAGTTTTCACTACCGTACTATTTCATTATCAATAGGTTTTACATGCATGTTTGTTTCTCTAGAATTTTTTCATATTTTACTTTTACTCCCTTTGTAATTATGCATCATGATGGTTGTGTTTGTTCACACATGTACATTGGAAAATTATACCCCATGTTAGTTATGCCTTCCTAATTGGTCTCCACTCCCTAGCCTATGGAGGTGGGCTTGGGGTAGTTTTGGCTCGAGCCCCATCTTGGTTGGGGTCATGAATGATTGGTATAAAAAATGGTTCTATTATTGGGATGATGTTTGTAGTATTCCACCTACAAGTATTTGGTTGGGATTGGGGAAAATGTTTCAATTTTATTGAGTGTGGCACCCAGGATAGGGAATCCAATGATGGTGCAAGTGGCCGATGTATCCATTCACCAGGACCTTGACTACCTTCTTGTCAAATCAGTATACTGATATAGTGTTTGTAGGGATAAATGGCACATGTATCATATAGGATTGAGTATTTTAATATCCTTATTGATGCCTCCCCTCATTGTTTATATATATATATATATATGTTCTCATTTTATTGTGGTATATCTTGATTAAATTTTAGGATGCCTCTTTGATAAAAGCTATCCAGGATACCAGTATCAGATCATGAAGATGATTCGATGAATGATGAGGCCTCAGTTTAGGGTCTATCTAGTGAGATTATTTTTCTATGTGGGTAGGTAGTATCACCACCCCCTATTGAGTAGTAAATTATACTAGTTGATCATACTAGTGATGCACACTGGCTCAGTGAACTCTGCAAGAGTTCCAACGCCAGAGGCAGTTGAGGTTCCATAGAGAGCCATTTCCTTAGGTAGTATAGGATTGTCAAGAATGAATGGTCTATGTACTCAAGCTCATCTGGAAATAGATGGATTAGGTGGTTTCACTGGTATCTAGACATTTCCATGGAGCATCTAGGTGATGGTGATCTATTATTACCCAAATGCACGATGAGTCGACACTCTCGTGGATTGAGTTCCATTATCAATTCTATGAAGAGTAATACCCCACCTTCTAACAATCAGTTTGGATTTTGGATCTTCTATATCTAAAGTAAGAAGGGATGAAAGTGGTTGAGTACGTACTGAGGTTCACAAACCCTACCTGGTACTCCATTGACATGATCTGAGACAACTACTTTTGAGCATGAACGTTTGATTAGGGACTCTAGAGAGAGATCTGTGTCATTTTAGTGCCCTTGTGAATCCCCACCTATGACATGGTACTACAATGAGAACTAGAGATAAATATATTTCTATCAGAGGTATTCAAGACAGTAGGAGATGGCATTGGGTGTCACACAACTCAGTCATCTACATCACCTAGAAAACATTATATGACATGATCTCAACATAGGATAACTCCCCATGATTAGAATTAGACATGTTGTTAGGGGAAGCGTAGAGAACCATGAAATCATGGAGAGGTTTAGTGCTATCCCTATAATGGGTTAGTCACAAGGAGAGAGACTTCCTGACCAAAAATTCCAAGCAGTATAGGTAGATAGATAATAGACCACCACAACATAGGCATCAACTTGATCAGGGATCTCCTAACTGATGGAAGTGTGGTCCCAAGGGAGGCAGAGCTGGAAGTGGTGAATGAGCAGCTATGGGTGGTGGAATTTGCTATGAGATCATTCCACAGACTTCCCTTCGTATCCCATGATAGGATAAGGGAGCTGGTGGGTTGGGTCACATGTATCTATAGGATTTGGAGGCTTATGACACCGTAGCACACGAGATGATTCGATGTATGATCTTTTTGTTTCCTAATATTTCTTCATTATGTTTAGACATATGTTACAATAATTCATTCATCTCTATAATCATTTTCCAATGGATATATATCCCAATATAGGTGCTATCCTAAAATATTCATCTTAATGTTCCTATAAGGAATTCTTCTTTGGTATCTTTTTTCTGTCAGTTGTTCAAGAAATCGGTTAGTAGAGATTGGTTCACATGGGATATTTTGGTAATCATGATGGAACCATATAACATTATCTTAGGTATTGTTTTGTTATCCCTGGGCTAATTCCATATTGACTTTCACTAAAGATGAGTCAGATGCCTTCGCATTGATGGGATGAGATTCACCTTTATGGGAAAGAGAAATCTCATAGAGGGACAAGTGATCTCTATGATCAATAAGCTACAACCCATCACCTATAATTTAGTGAGTATATATATTTTTGTAAAAGTCTCTTCAAGCATCTATATTCCTTTTATCGTAAAGGATTGTGTGTTTTTCTTCCCTAAGTACATTCTAGGACTACCACCAAGGTCGGATATGGTGTTTTTCATCGAATTGCATCACGAGACCTCTATGAAATATTCTATGACATATAAAATGGACCCTACTAAGATTTGAGAACTGTAGTTGTAGTTGGAGGACCATTTAGAGAAGGGTTTCATCATACCTACTATGTCCCAATAGGAAGATCTAGTGTTTTTTTATGAAAATGGTGGATCGAAGATTATGACTTTACATGGATTATTGACATCTGAACAAAACCAAGATAAAGAAAAATTTCCTATTCACAAGTATTGATGAACACTTTGGGTAGTTATAATGCCTAATATGGTTCGCAACGATAGATATCCAGTCCAACTATAACTAGTTTAGGGTTCGTGAGGCTGATATTCCAAAGCTGGCATTCTGATATTGCTACAGACACTATGTGTTCTAGGTGATGCCCTTTACTAAGATGAATTCGTCAACCATGTTTATGGATTATATGAACCAGGTCTTTCAGTTGTACTTGTACTAGTTTTTGGTTGTCTTCATTGACAACATACTCATGTACTCTGCATCGTATGAGGGAACATACATAGTACTTGAGGTTGGTTTGGTATTTTCTTCATGAGCACCGTATTTATGGGAAGCTCTCAATGTGCGAGTTCTAGATTCATGCAGTTCTTTTTTTTGTGGCATGTTATTTTTGAGAATGGTTTATCCATTGACCTAGTGAAGATCCCTAAAGTTCTTTCTTGGGATCCACCCAAGAGGGTGTTAAAGGTACAATGGTTTCTTGGTTTGGCTGGGTACTACAAGAGGTATGTGAAAGAATTTTCCTAGATCATGGACCCTTCAACCAAATTGTTGTGGAAAGGGAAATCATTTACCTGGTATGACTAGTACTAGAGGGACTTCATGGAGTTGAGTATGAGTCTAAGAGTGCTCACGTGTTGAGACTACTAGTGGATAACATGGAATACAATGTGTATTATGATGCCTCAAGAGATAGCCACAGTTTCATGTTAATGTAGTGGTAGGAAGTTATCATATACAGGTTAAGGTCATTTAGACCCCATGAGAATAACTACAAAATTCATAAAATAAAGCTGGAATTTTTAGTCTTCACCCTAAGGATGTTGAGGCACTAACTTCTGGGAGAGAACTTTGTGGTTTACTCAGATCATCAGAGTGTTAGGTACGAATTCTCACAGAGAGACTTGAACCTGAGACAACAACCATGGCTGGAGTTCCAACAAGAATATAAAATCAATAAATTCTATACACTAGGAAAGTGAAATGCAGTAGTGTACATTATTAGAAGGAAGACTAAGGATTTATTTGTGCAAGAGGCTTCAGAGAAGCTGTCCTCCTTCCAGTTGACCCTAGTGGTGTAGGAGGGTACAACTCTTCTTTTGTTGATGGTGTGGAATCCTTCGCTTCATGAGCATGTGATATAGTCCTAGCTGGGAGACATTGACTATGAGGTATTAATTGACAAAATATCCATGGTGGATTCACCACATGGATATTATAAAGGAGGTAATCATGTCATCTTTTCATAGGGATGTACGGTAGTTCCAGTCATGCTGTGGGAGGGAGTGATATAGGATTTCCACACTTAGCACCTAACTATACATCACAGTGTGATGAATATTAATAGAGACCTTCAGTAGTTGTTTTGGTGGTTTGGAATGGGATAGAGTGTTGATGAATTTGTCGCTCGATGCCTCACATGTTAGTAGGTGAAGGCTGAGAACCAATTTTTAACTGGTATGTTGCATCCCCTTGAGATCTTGGAGTGGATGTTGGATGAAATATCCATAGACTTTGGGATAGGGATTCCACACATATCTAAGGGACATTACACTATTTGGGTGATAGTTGACTGACTTATGAATTTAACAAAATTCCATGATATCAAGGAGAAAATTTTAGTGGAGTGTTTCAGGTAGATGTAAACACGGGAGATAATTTTCCTTCATGTGGTGCCCTTGATGATTGTCTCCAATCATGAGGTGAGATTTATGTCATAATTGTGAAGAGGCTTGATAGAGGTATTCATGAACAAAATGAGGATGATTGAATCCTATCACCCCCATATGGATGGGAAGACAAAGCAGACTATCTATATGTTGGATGATATGGTAAGGGATTTCATGATAGACATTATCCAGAGCTAGGAGGGTCACTTTCCTTTGTTAGAGTTTGCATTAAAGAATAGATACCACTTTACAATTGGCATGGAAACTTTTGGGGCCCTGTACGGGAGACCCTATAGGTCACCCTTGTTCTAGAAAGAGATCAGTGATACATCTATTATGGATTCAGAGTTGGTATGTGCAATGATGGATAAGGTCCATGTCATTCAAGAGAGGATGATGACAGCTTAGAGTAGGAATAAATATTACAAAAATCTCCGTCATAGGCCCATGGAGTTCAAGAAGGGAGACCACATTTTCTTGGAAGTATCCCCATGATGAGGATTGTGGAGGTTCAGCCAGTGAGGCAAGCTATCCCTAAGGTTTATCAGGCCATTCGATATCGTGCATAGGGTTGGAGAGGTTTCTTACAACCTTTCCCTACCCCTATAGTAAGAGTGGGTGGAATATGTCTTCTATGCATCATAGATAAGGAGATATGTGCAAGACCCTATGAACATCATCAACTAGGGTGAGCTAGACATCAAGGATGAATGCACATTTGAGTAGAACCCAATGGTGATTGAGGATTGGTAAGATAGGACCCTGGGTGGATAGACTATCTCCATAGTCCATATGTTGTGGCATCACATGAATATGTAGGAGAGTTCCTTGTAGCGGGAGATCCAGAAGTGGGCTCAGTATCCCTTGTTTTTTGTTTAGTTTTTCTTTTTGAGGATGAAAAAAATAAAGGAGGTAATGATGTAGAGACCCAGTTTTTTCTTTGTTATAATTTGAAATATTTATATATTTATATATATTTCTAGAGATAGATGCTGACATGACATGTGATTCTGAAGCCCAGTTTTCTTGAAATTAATTCATTAAAATATTAAATATATTTTATATTGTGTGGACAAAATTTCCTAATAAAATTGTGAAAACTCTTAAATAGAATCTTAAATCATAAATTTGAGACCATGATTGATCCCAGAATGTATTTTTATCCAAGTAACAACCGAAAATAGGTTGGTGCGGGGTTTTCGGATATCTCACCCATTGGAGGTACGCTCAATGGATAAATGAATGAATGAATTTAGTTAATTGATTTATTTAAACTAACTGAAATATCTATAAGTATTCTTCCATGGATAATTTGATAGGGTCAGCCTCATAATCCTAAGATCACCTAGTTCTTATCCCTCTTTCTTCTATGTGAGAATCACATTGGATGATGATGAAACTATAGATTGGAGCAGATCTAGACACAATGAATGAAATGAATTCCTTAGATCATTTAGGAGTGTGTTATTTGATTAAGAATGATCTAATATCTAGGTATTACTCTTAAATTTTATGTTTAATCCATTTTTTATTAAATTCTTTGAGTAAATCATCCCATATTTTGATCTACACCAATTACAGATCTTTAGCATACACCTATGTACCAATTAAATTGGTTTTCATGTTTTTTTAACCTAGTCTTCCCCATTCTTGATTTTTGGTCAAGAATTCTTGTCCAATTATGGTTAAACAACTATTATTTTTTTTTCTACCACTTTTTCTTCACATTCTACACCAGTAGGACCCTGCAGTCTTAGTTCTACTTTGTCGAGCGGTACGGAGCCCGAATGGACCCTTGTAATCTTGATGAATCAATGAATGAGACATTGATTGATGAAACAAGGATATATATTTTATTTTTGCAAGATTTGAAAGATATTTTTTACAATCAAAGATCAAATCATCATTGTTGGAATAATCTGGAGGATGTCCGTCATGAGGCGATGCATGCATGAATTCGAGAATTGGGTTTTTTGCCTCTGAAGTGTAACACCCAGAGATTTTATGAGATATATTATTTTTAATTTATTTGATGTCTTGTGTTGTACTCTTTACCAAAATTATCTTGCGCTATACACAACACTGTATTAGTTTGCAGTATACGTAACACTATTCTTGGCTTGTTACAAACAATTTCATGTTCATTTAGTAGAAATTATTCTACGAAACATTGAGTATAGATCTTATTCAATGTATAAATTAAATATGTTTTTATTATGTTATACACAACACCATATAAAGCTTTCACTACACACAACCCTAACTTGTCCTGCATTACATGCAAGAGCGACCTATCTCGATAGCGTGTGTTGTACGCAATACCGAGTTTCACTAAACAACGATATATTGTTATAATATTATTATGAACTAGCAGTTATGAATAGTATTAACTACATTTTTAATTTTATAACATTATTATTCATCTTACACATTTTCTAGAACATGGTATGAGAAGAAAATAATTTTTTCGGGTAAAATAAGTATTTTTCAAAAAATGCAATTTTGCCACCTTTTGATTGCACACCCACTTTAAATCTAGTTTTGACATTTTTATAAGTTTAATTTGAAAAAAATAAACTTCTTCCTTAGAATTATGATATAAAAATTTACTTTGGATAAATTTTTGATATTTTTCTAATAAGTTTCTTATTTTGAAGAATAGTAAAAATATGCTAAATTACAATTAAAAACAACTTTTTTCATCAAGATAATTTATATGGTTAAATTATAATATTTAAAGGTTGGGGATGAAGCCTCAATTTATAATTTAAAGCAAATAACTCTTTAGACTGGGTAGAGGGAGAGCCATTACATAGCCCGAAGGCCCAAGGCCAAGTGGCCTGAATACAAGGCTTGAAAGCCAATTTTTTGGCCCAAAGGACCCCTCGGTGAACAGTAATGCTACAGTACCAACGCTGCTACAGTACATCCACTGCTACAGTACCTGCTATAGTCCCTCTGCTGCTACAGTGCTGCCACTGCAACAGTTCTGCCGCTACTTGAGTACTGCTACAGTACCCTACTATAGTACTGCAACAGTACCCCGGAAATTTTCCCCTGCCCGAATTTGATCCTGGGTCTTTTGGATGGCTTTAAGGTATAAATAGAATATATTTATACCATTTAATATAATGTATGTGATTATCATTAATTTTACATTCAATTCATAGGTAAAAAAATTTCAATCTTTTCCAATGTTTAAACTTTTAAAACCCGTTATCTCTACAGCGGGATTAATTTTAAATTAAATACTGCAACTTATGTGTATTGAATTTTAAAAAATGGATTCCATATTTGGAATTATTAGTTCCAAATTATTTTAATAAGCTAATTTAATTTTTTGGCATTATGAATAGTAACTACGGTAAATTTTGTTTGCCATAGTTAAAGGTAAATCGGGTAATTAAGGGTAAATATAATATTATAAAATTACCCTAACACTTGTCATAATATAATTGGATGATTATATTTCGTCATAAACCATAATTTGGTAGAAATGGAATCTATTATAACCCACTTGGATGAGATAAAGGCATTTAATTTATTTTATTTAAAGGAAAGCGAAATATGTCTCCCTCAAACTTTAATAATTCAATTATTTTTAATATAAGGTTATACAGAATATAAATTCGACTATAAATAATAATTTGAAATATAAAATGTTTTTATTTATCATGGTAATTTATTTGAAATTTTTAAGAAATATATAATAACCTTAACAGCTTATACATTAGTGATGAAGAAATTATTTATTTAGTGAAAAATCAATAACATAGTTTTTATTAAAATAATAATACCCATCAAAAGGACCAAAAAGTTGACCAATACTTATTAGTAGACTATATATATACCATAATAATCCTATTGTATATTTTTGGACCATTTGGATTCTTATAATACAGATTATGACATTCCTATTATTTTATTTTAAATGATGTCAAAGCTGTCACCTTCATAATTTAATAAATATAAAAATAGAAATGTTGTTATTTTAAGATGGTAAATTCGACTAAAAGTATTCTTATGAAATATATGATAATTATATTCATCATAGTATTTTATTTTTAATTTATATGAAACAAATAAATATATTAAATAATTATACAAAAATGTTGTAGAAATTATTTTAGTAAGAGAAATATCGAATAAATGTTTTTAAAAATATTAAAATAGTTATTCTATGAACTATTTAATGCGATCAAAGAATTTTATAGATAAATATGACATATTTTTAATCTATTAATTCTTTAATTTCGAACATATATTTGGTTTGGATTTTATTTAAATTCAAATAAATGAACAACATCAAAATTTACACTATTGTTATTTTATAAAAATAGCATATTATAAAATTGTTTAAAAATCAAAAAAATATTTAAAAATTATAAATTTAAATTTATATGGTATAAATATTCATAAAGTACCCAGTTATGGAAAATTCACAACAAATAAGTAATTATTTAAAACAATTTAAAATTTAGAATATTATTACCATAAATAAAATTAAATAGATTAAATAAGGATAAATCAAGTCGATAAGGTCTAAAATATATTACCAACATGTATAAATTTAATTGAATGGTGATATTACAACCCTATATCATATAATATTCGAAGTTGAGTCATTTTGGAAGTTTTTTAGTGGGCTTTGATTTTATTATAAATTAATATTTATAGGTTTCCAAAAGTGCCCCTCTCCTCTCTTATAAAATAGAACCTCCTACCTCTCCTCTTCACAACATTTTTCTCCTTCAAGCTCGGCCATCCGCTGACCATTTCCCTTCTCCACTTTCCTTGAAACATACTATTGGTTCTCATCTTCTCACAAGACTAACTCTAGTTCCCTAAGAGGTTATTTAAAAGAGGCACGTCGAGGAAGAGGTACTCTCATCTACCGATTCTTTCAAGTTTCTTTATTCTTAAACTTCCTATTCATTAGTTGTATAATCATAAAGTAATAACACAAATATCACTAAAATACTGATATTTTATTATAAAAATGAAGCAACCCTATTTCAGCTTCTATCCATCCTATGAAAAACGAAATCACCACGCGTGCGTACGTACGGAATACCGTCTCCACGCCGTGGTGTAATCTATTTTCCACCACCACCATAATTGGATGGGTATAATGGTGTAAAGAATAACTATATATGAATATTATAACATGATACTAATTCTGAGATATCATATCATCCACACCAATTCCATTCAATAATTATGGGAACGATATCATCGCTCATGCGTATGTACGGATTACCGTCTCCACGACATGAGGAGATTCATTCTCCATGTTAACCATTCAAGAATAATTATAAAGTATATATAATGAATAATAATGATATATGTTACATAATAATGCTACTTGATATATATATATATATATTTCATCTACTTATTTCCATTCAAGTTAATAAGGAAAGGAAAACAACTTTCATGCGTACGTACGACCTACTGTCTCCATGAACAGTGTGATTCATTTCATTTACCTATATATTATATATATATATACTGAATATATATGATATATAAATCATGTTTTACATTATTTAATTAATTAAATCATTATATAAGTAATAATAATATCAAAAACAACAAGTCCAAACACGTACGATAAATGAATCGATTATTACCCAAAACGTCGCCTTAACATGGAATTGACAAATGAATTGGTAATATAAAGTCGTAAGGGAATCATATATGATATCATAAATACTACTATGGTTCTGTTACAAGTTAATAATATGTTTAAACCCACTATACATGAGTCTCGGACACATATTGAAGAAATTGGACATAAGGTAAGTGAAAAACTCGCAATCTCATTCTATCCGAGATTGTTTATTCCCAAGTATTTACTGGCATCATATTTATCATCCACATTCATGTTTCCTCAATATGAAATATTATTTATATCCTTATACATTTTTTTAATTCAATTTTACCTATTTGTGAGTTTTTAGTAAAAGATATGAAAGTAATCTTTTGTTGTTTTCAGTACAAGGTACTTTTTGACTTTGACGACAAAAGTAGGAGGATAATGTTTTTGTTTAACTTATACAGCATTAATGAGTTTTTAAGGTTTCAGAACTCTTTATTAATATACAATATTTCATGTTTATTTTCAAAAAAATTCCTTTCTTTGAAAGTTGCATGTCATTTTGAGAAAAGAAAATGCTTTTGATGAAGAAAGGATATTTTCCTCAAGAACTGAGTTCAAGTGTTTTATTAATATTATTTTCTATATAAGATGATGATCTTAAATAGGGTTTTGTTTCTATCCCTATTATTACATTTATTTGATTATGTTTATCATGGAATTATTTTTGTGAAGTTCACTTATCTTATATGGATTATGTTATGATGGCATGATGTTTAAGAATCCCATTTTAATTACATGGGTTATGCTATGATGTATGATTTATGATTATGTGGCACACATAAGAATTGTTTCGTTATGAGTTGGGTGAGAACTATATCTCCCTCCAATTCATTGGATAAAGATTTATATCTCATGAGATAAACATTGCTGTAACGACATGTAAATCCGGTTCAGTAATACAGAGCTGGAATAGCATGTAAATCCTTTTTAGTAATGGAATTTGTCCACTATGATGGTCTAGGAAACAATTCCTTGGCTACTATGGAAAAAATATCATGCGATTTATGGTTTTCCAAAATTTCATGTTTTATTCCCATGCTATTTTATCATGATTAGTGTTCCTTTATGATCTATGTCATATGTACTGCTATGATTTATGTCATTTTCATGTTTTTACGTTCAAATATTTAAGGATTGTTTTATGTTATCCATGTTTACCCTTACTGAGCATTTGAGCTCACCCATTTTTATGTTTTCTTCTCCCCAGGATATAGAGAAAGGTTTTAGGTAAGAAAACAAAAGGGGAAGATCATTATGGGAGACATATCTAGGTGAAGTATTTGGACTACATGCTGTGTGGTTCCCCTCACATGCTGTGTACCCCTTGTCTCCTTATGAGGAAATTTCAACCATTAGTATCTCCTTTATTTGAACTCGATTTTGTCCCACAAGTAGTCTATCCTGATTTTTTTCATGTAAAACATGATGGTTCCCTAAATTTTGTTTTTTGGGGTATGATGTGGAATTTTCTATATATGAATCTTTTTTTGGAAATGCTTAGCAATGGTAGTGGTTTGGAGGGATCACCAGAGGCTTCCTATAGAGTTGAACCCCCATTAGCTTAGGTGTTGGTCCTCTAAAACTACTTGTCAAGTGGAACCCCCTATTGGATAGGGTGTAGTCCCTAGATGACTATAGTGTAACCCCCCTTTCACATTATGGCATTGGTCCTCGACCTATAGAGTGGAAGCCCCATCATCTCATGCATAGGTCCTCCACAAATACATACTAAATGGAACCCCACATAGGAAATGGCATGGATCCTCAGTGACTAGAGTTGAACCCCCCATCACACTAGGGAATAGGTCCTCTACATATATATTGGAACCCACCATCACCATGGGCATGGGTCCTCTATAACTACTTACTAAGTGGAACCCCCTATCAGATAGAGTGGGCATCCTCAATAACCATAGTGGAACCCCCTGTCTCACCAGGCCATAGTTTATTGACCTTTAGAGTGGAACCCCCATCATCTTGGTCATGGGTTATCTTCCTACGAAGAGGAACCCCATATTATATTGATTGTTGTTCCTTGTAACACTAGTGTGGATCCCTCTATTATCATTGGGCACATGTAATGTATAGATATTTTACATATTGGAACCCCCTTGCCGCACTAGGGTGTGGGTCCTCTACATAGAGATTATGGCCCCTCGACTGTGTGTCATAGCGATGAAGCATGGGTATTCACATAGTTACTTATGAGAGATGAATGAGATGTCAGACATCATTGATGGAATTTTGGAACTGGGGGTGACACTTCTTCTTGGATTGATCTATGAGATGGAGATACCCTTAATCAATTGTTTGATATTCTTTGACTATAAATATATATATATCTTTTGTATCCATAAATTTTAATTTGATTAGTCTCTATCCATAAGATGTGAAGATGAATGGGATATACTGCATAATTTCTATGTTTAGCTTCTCATGGTATTATGGTTTTACTATCCTATTATTGGTGCAAAAGACTCAACGTGTAGATCATCTACAAACCATTTTGAGCCCCTTGTGTTTAAACGAGGTTACTTCCACTTTTGGTTTGGGTTGAGCTATTCTACTTCACTGCACCCTAATTTTTTTTATGTATTGTTTTTTATTCCTATTTTACCTCTTACTAGTACCCATTTAGTTTTTGGGGAATCCTACTAGGCATGAATATAATAAAACCTACACAGGATGTGTTCGTGTGTGTTTTTTCTTATGTAGACAACATATAGGTCAACAATGAATTCATAGGATCTTAGGGATACATGGTATGTTTGACCACATATGGTGGTCACAACCTTGAGATATGGAGTTGGTATCTATCATCATTTTACTTTCCATTTTTTTCATGTTGGTACATATTTTTGGTTGGGCATGTATTTTTCCCCTTTAATATTCAGTTTACACTATCATACTCTTGTATTGTCTAGAGGTTTTAAATGCATTTTGTTTCCCTAGTGTTTTTCAACTTTTAATTTCACTCCCTCTACACTTCATCAATGAGATAGATGTGTATTGGTGTATAGGTACTTATGAGAAGGCCTCCCTGGTTTAGTTATGCCTTTGACACTGGTCGCCATCCCTGAGCCTATGGAGGTGAGATTGTGGAAGTTGTGGCTCGAGCCATGACTTGGGCTGGGTCAGGACATTCCTTCTCATAAAATATTATAACAACTATATATTTAATTATATTTTTCTTTTATAGAATATAATCATGCCTATGACACATACATTTTGTATCTTTATCCCCTATTCATTTTTTCTCAAAATATGTTTAGGGTGACACCCCAAAACCCACACATCTGACATGACCAAACTGTTATGTCCACATCAAGGTCACTAATAAAATCTATTCAATGGGTATAGATAATAATGATTATTATGTCTATGTCAGATAAAAAATATTGGAAAATATGTAATCATTATTTTGTAATACAAATTTAAAGAATTTTTTTTATTATGTCATAATTACACATGTTTCCCACACATTTTCTATTTTTTCATCTATTAGTAACCGTTATTTAACTAAAAATGTATCTTTCCATAACACTTCATGTGGGATGGAAGTGGGTTTAGATTTTGATTCGTGAATCTTCATATAAAAAAATTAACATAGTTATGATGTTATTTGATATCACATAAAATTATTACGAAAGATTCAAAATATGTTAATTTTTTTTCCAATTGAAGCATATCCCATTCTTGCATTATTGTAAGGGTACCTTGGTTTTGATTCATTTTTCTTATTTTCAGCACTCAATTTTCGTTTCATAACATAAAAATTCATCATAAAAATGATAACACATGTATTGTCCTGAAATGTATCACTAATCACAATGTACATGAAAATAAGCCTCCTCACGATAACCAATAAATGCATCCATGCTGGTTGGATTATCATATTCTCACAAAATCGTGTTGGGTGTATGATTATTTTCCCTAAAATATATTTGATATAATTTTTTTTAAGAATTGTTTGAAAGAATGTGTGATGATTTATATAGAGCATTAATAAAAATTTAATTTGGAGTTCATATAATTTAAATATACTTGAAAAGGAATAATGGAGAGTAAGTCAATGTATTATTATTTTGTTTTTACTAAATTAAAGAAAGTATATCATAATTCTACCCAAATCGATTCCCAAATCGGTGAATTATGTGTGGACACAAAATTCTACCAAAACCTGCATCAATCAGTACACACATGTGAGTGATGAGCCCAATTAAACTACTAAACATGGCCTTTTGAGGTTATTAGGTTATCAACATGCAATCCATCCAACCTCTAAGGCGATGAATTTGTTTTTTTCCTTAATAATTATTTCTAACACCATTATGATATGGTGCTCCATTTTTGGACACTGTCTGTTCAACTTCTACCATTTCCTCAGCTTCAAAAATATCAATATGATTTTCCTCTAGATTTTTAGTATCTACATGAATAGAAGGTTGTTGTTCCTCTACATTGGGAGAACAAACATTTTGATAAACTTATTTTCCCTCACGATTGGGGGCATCAACATTTGCAGAAGTCATTATCTACATAAGTGGTTGAACATTTAATTAAGATTATGTAAATGTGACTGTGAAAAGATAATAATATGATGTAACATAATGTATATTATAAAAAATATAACCTGATTATTGAAATCGTTTTATAATTTCTAAGAGATTTAACCCCTAAATCAAGTATTTAAATCACTTCATTGTGTTCTCCTCGGACATACATGACCTCCTCTATATTGGGACCACTGTGAAAAGATTATGATGTACTAAGGAAAGGGTCATCCTTAGTTGAAATGACATCTATCCCTTCAGTGGATTTGGTCAATAACAGAACAATTGTCCACTTTCAGGTTTTTGGATCTAAAACATAAATTACCTTTACTTCCTATGATTCCATTAGAAACAGTTCATATTTGTACCCTTCCTTACTGAAATCCACTTTCGCAAATCCCAATTCCACTTTTTTAATAGAACTCGTATTATCAACCAACCTAAATTGAAAAAATGGTACATTTAATATTGTGTAATGAAACTCACATATTTTTTTGATTATGCCAATGTATGAAATATTCTCATAAATTGGATTTCCCTCCCAAGTACCAAATACATGCATCACTTTAGCCATAAGTGTAACTCCACTATGTTACATTGTACTATGTTGATCATGTTCATTTTTATATAACATATAACCATTAATTATATAACCATTATAATATAATTCAAGAACACTTGGTCCTCTTGCTACCCATTAAATCCGTTCTAAATTGGAATTTTTCATTTTTAGAGGACTCCTTAAAAATATGGTCTCAAAACCACCCTGTATACTATTGGTTATGTTTGTTTTATATCCAACCTTCACCCCTTAATGAATTCAAATTTATAATAATTTTATATGGGTTTCAATATATGGGGAAACCTCTAAATTTTTATGAAAAACATAAAGGTTCGTCTGTTCACGATCTGTAATAGTGATTGTGACAAAATCTATTCCAAAAATTCCTTCACCCAAACCCCACCCAGAGTGAAGAGATATTTATAGAAAAAATATTTCCACACTAGACTAGTTTTCATTTTAGAATTCAATAGTTTCATCAAAAACATATCACTCTATAGTACAACTTTATATCCAATTTTTATTGGAACACCCTTTCAAAATATTTTTAAAAAATTCAATGGGGCAAATCCATATATAATGTACATGAACACATAGTCATATCTCTCTTACTAGGAAAACCATCAATTAAACCATAATATCAAATAGTTCTGGTTGGAATAACATCTCTACTTCACATAATATGATAAAGATTTATTTTTTCATAGTCTAAAATTTCATAGGATTTACATCTTTACTGCATATAGATTTGAAAATGAAAAATAGACCAGTTTATGTATGACATAAAATCTTGGAAAAAATACAACATAAAGCTACATGAATTATATCTTACATAAAAAAATAAAAACATGAAATTTAATTGATTTCATACCCTTTAACATTAAATCAATTATTGACATGATATTCCTGATATTTGACTAATTCATTTATGGAACCTTTAAATCATTCAAGAAGTTCAAAAACCGATATCTCACCTATCTGGAAAGAGTGTATGTAGATGGATGAAGAAAAGTGTGTTTTTAAACCTTCACTGAAGCAAGCAGTTCATGTATTCCCATGTCAATCATGTCCATCCAAGCCTTAATTCCATCCTTCTTTTTTATGGTTTCAAGTATTAATGTTCCAATGACACCATAATAATGTTTTTAACCACAAGAATGACATCAAGAAAAATACGTATGTAAAAAGCATTCTTTTATGGTAATTCAAAAAAATGACCACTTTTCCCAACTGTCTTTTGTAATGTTTTTTGAAAAATGTTTAACAAAAGAAATGTCTATATATTTTTCTTTCTCAAACTGTTGATCACCTATTAGTGTAGATGGTTTAGTGTGTTCTTAAAAACTCCCTTTGAGTAATGTCATCCAAGATCGATACTTTTGTCGTCAGGGTAGAAAACATTGATTTCCTAGAAAAATAGTATTCAATGAATGTTTCATCCTAATTTAATATGTATCTTCTACACAAATGTTACACCCTTGAGTAATTATAAGGCTATATCCTGATAAACATCCCTAAGATGGAAAGAATTTTATCATCTTATAAAACATGGCTCCCAATGTGAAATCATCATTTCTATAAGCATCATACAACTTCTCACATGAATCCCACAATAGTTTCAAATCATAGATCAATCGATCCAAATAAACATTAATACCATTAACCATTTTTTTCCTAATATAAGCAGAGATAACATAATGTATTTTAATTACATGCATAAATATGTTAGAAAGTTATAATTTAGAAACATATTCGGCCATGTACTGTGAGTGTTTCTTTGAAAAAAAAATAATTCACACCATCTGTAGATAGCACAAGACAAAGGATTCTAACATCATTTCCAAATTCAGGATACTTGTGATCAAATATTTTCCACTAAGGTGAGTCTTCTAGGTGAAAAAATTTCCCATCATTATTTATTTTATATATATGCCAAATCAATTATCATGAAGTCTCCTCACTTCCATAGTGGTTCATAAACCTTGGAATTATTTGGAAGTACCATGAAAATTTCATAGGACCCAATTCATAATTCTTCTATCAAGAAGCCCAACACTTTGGTAAATTTATAAGTGATTTTTTGTCCTTACAAAAAAACATAGAAGAACTTGGAATGACATGTATTCTTTTAGATATTATAACCATTGAACATGAAATTATTTTAGAATTATATTTTGGGAAAGTAATCTCATTATATTCTAGGATCATATCATTTGTGAGAGAAAATAGATGAGTAAAAATGGAGTCACTTCATCTATTTCTTGATTTTAAATTATATAGCCTTAGTATTGCTGAAAATGCTGTATATTTAGTACAACTAGCATACATTTCAATCTTTTAACAACTCTTTTACTACTCAAACAATTTTTAACAATCACAATGATTATCAAAGACATTTAATTCATAATATCTTCATCATAATTCCCACCTATAATCACATCCTTCATATGGTCATCATTATTGTCCACACTTGTAATCATATCAGATCATCCATAATGTGAAATATTATCCTAGTCACAAGATACATTCTGTTTTTAACCATCTTTAGTACAAAATTTGTAACTTCGATCTATTCCATGATATATCAAGTGTTCTTATGACTCCTCTAGACTAATTAGTCTTGAATAGTAACTATGTAAACATAGGCAAAGGATTTGAGAATGGTTATATACATGATATTTTGCAAACTGGATGAACTCTTTCACCCCATCCTCATACTCTATTGTCATACAATAGGCATCCATACAATTTTTATTCATATACATCCTATTTGGGTTATTAATAAAAATATTTAACAAAATTACTAATGCTTAAAAACCATTTCATAGAAAAAGTTCATCTTATGATAAAAATATTAGTGTAAGGTAAGATTATTAATGGTTGTGATTTTAAAGGCACAAATTGGTTTATTGATGGTTATTATTTTACTAAAATGGGTTGTGATTAAAATTTTCTATATTATATGAACCTAATCTATGATATCTTACCCTAATTTGCATCACAAGAGAGACCACTCCCCAATAAGAACCCAATGTAGAGGTGATCAACATATGACCTTTAAAAAAAGATGTTTGAGGGGGTGTAAAAGATCATATGTGATCACATACGTTGATTTTAAAATATCAATAAATTTTCAAGAGCACTAAAGTAGATATACTTTAAAATAATTAAAATATATTAAGAAAAATATTAATATTTCAAAAAAAATTTAAACTAAAGTGATTTCATATATTCATTAAAGTCATTTACATATTCGAAATATTTATTTACATGAAAAATATAAATTTACTAATATTTTTCACAATATATTATAAATTATTATACTCTAAAATTAAATGGAGGAATTTTAATTAATATATTTATATTGATTTACAATTTCTAATATATATATATATAGTATATATAATTATAGATTTATAAATTTTATTGATTTTATAAAACAAAATATTAATCAATAAATATAATTATTATTTTTTAATATAAATTAATAATTATTTTTTTAATAAATATCATTATTTTGATTATTCTATAATTATATTCATAAATAATTACATGTATACATAATTTTTTTTAAAATATACGTTTCTCAATAAATTTTAATCAATAATTTATGTATTATAATAATATATATTTTTTCAAAAAATTAAATTACGAAAATTCTTAATATAAGTTCATTTTATAAGTTTATTTAAATATTTAATGTCTCATTTTTATCAATTACAGATTAATATATATGATTGTATTTATTCGCATATAGATATATGTGTGTGTGTGTGTATAAGGAACCCAATGGCATGTGTGTGTGTGTGGTAAATGAATTCAACATGTACACATGTACACACACACACACACATATGAAATTATATACAATGCATGTAATATTAATTTTATTGTAATTTCTATATAAAATAATCTAAAATTAATTACTAATATCTAAAAATTGTTATTTTAATTAATATTGTAAAATAAATCTTAATAATTATTAATTATACATTAATATATATGATATTAGTTGAATTATGGATAAATATTGTTCACATATATGTGTGAGCACGTATGAAGAACTAATGGACATTGATGACTATGTGTGTAATAATTGAACTCAACACATACATGTCCATAATATTAATTTCATTGTAATTTATATATAAAATAAACTAAAATTAATTTCTAATATATAAAAAATCATATATTAATCAATACCTTTTTAGGATTCATAATGGATTCAAAGTAAAGATACCCTATGTGGGGGTGAATTAAGATTTGGAACCTTTTTTTCATAAACACTTTTTACTTAAACTCTCGCAGCCCAATATGACCTAAAGTTCATTATTAGTACCCTTTAGTTCTTTCTTAGATGATGATGATTTTATTGTTAATCCTATATAGTATTTTTCCATTTTAACAGATGTTTCAATGATCCTTAAACCACACACACCGATTATGTCAGGCAGAATATAATCAAGGAGGAGAACATAATAAAATGATTTTGGTTTGGTTCACCTGTACTAGACTAATTCAAGGAGCATACAATCGGTAATGTGATGATAAACCAAAAGTCACTGACATAAAATTTAAATATATATATATATATATAATAATACATTAAAAACTTTGGATGCAAAAGATGTTCCCATTAATCTTGTAGGATGGGGAAATTTTGGGTGACCAGCAATTGTCAGAGGCAAAATGTCAGGTATCACAAGGGTCAATCACCTCACTTTTCACACTCCTTCCAAATGTGCGAGGGAAGTTCCACGATGATCAAATAGTTTGGAAAAAAATTAAAAACACCAAAATAAAAACTAAAAATGATAAAACCATTAATGTTGAATGCCAATTTTTCCAAGAGACAAAGAAAGGGAGAGAGAGGGAGAGTGAATGAAGGTGAGAGATAGTTGCAGTGTGTGCCATATCAAGGAGGGTGAGTAGAGGTAATGATGAACATGAGGGTGAGTGGAGGTGATGACGGTAGGGTGGGAGTGAGGAGGTGCTCATGGGAGGGAGATCAACGGGGGGGGGGGGGGGAGAAAAGGATGGAGGGAGGCGATGGAGTGGGTCGGCATGGAAGGAGAGATATAGAGAGAGATTGTAGTGTCAAGGTTTCACTTCCAAAAGTCATTGATGGAACAACTGTGTCACAGTCAGTTAGGGTTAAATTTATAATGTGTTGTAATGTTTTTTATCAATTCCTCAAAAAGAGAGCTGATAAATAGGTCTGTTATCAATTCTTCCAAAAAATGGCTGATAAATTGGGCTTTTAATAGTGCTAAAATAAAAATCATTGATAAATTCAATCTTTAACAATGCTATAAAATCATTGATAAACATTTAATAATATAGTTATTATAATTAAAAAATTTAAATTCCTATAATTATAAATTAATAAAACTATATATACTTTTATAATTTGAGATGGGCTCAATTTGGGAGATTCGCTTTCTATCACCTCATGAATTCCATATCTGAATTGCGATGGTCTCTGATAAGGAATGCTATTTTGATTCGAGGGATTTGTTTTTCTATAATCTGATGGAGAAAAAAGATGAAATTTCTTCAAGTAGGGAGGATCTGATTTTTGGAAACCTTGATTTGAAAGTCACTCACCTAAGAGAGGATGTCCAAAACATAACTGGGAAAGCCGAGAATGGATGATTACTCTCTAATGTTGAGAATTATTCAAGGTAGGTTACCAAAAATGGAACCCTCATCTTCATTTAGGATGACCCTGTGATTGTTAAATATCAAATAAGGGCATTTCAACACGTGATAATTTCTTGGGTTATGTTGTTTCTTCCTAAAAAACCATAGAATATTATGGGGTTTCATAGTCATGTCTCATAAATCAGGGGGTTTGAAGATTGGGGAATTAACTCCATAGGTAAGGTATTTTTTTCATATTATTTTACCTTTAAAAAATCATAAATCTATGGTATTAGGTTCGTGAGTTCAATATCTCATGCCTGAAAGGCTTAGGAACCAGCACTAGGATCCATTCATTAACCCCTCGAAGATCAATAACACAATCTCTAAATTCATTTTCTTGATAAAGGGTATAACATGGTTCTTATGGCACTGAAATATCCCTTAAGAATTTACCTCAGTTGTGGGAATCTTCATGAAGTTTGACATTGATATTGGGAAAGGATGGTTTGGTCACTTTTTTAGGGTACTCGTTAAGGTTAATATTATTGATCAAATTACTGAAATAGTTTTTTTGGTCACTAGTGAGTTTATAATTGAAATATCAACTTCTCTATAGAAGCTTATTGAATGTTTCTCGAGGAGTGAAAACATTATTCATATTGTTGGAAATTATCATATGAATCTAATGTTCCAAAATGTAAGAAGATGGGTCACTTGATTGACCATTGTAAATTCATGAAACCACTATAGCTAGTGGGAAATTCTTTGAATAATGGTAAAGTAGACATGGGTGCCATGGATTCTACGAGTGCACCTATTGGAACTGGTCAAGATGTTGGTAATCATAGTGTTGGGATAAAACTTTCCTTTGATTCAATTGTAGTTTGAAGGTTCGTCAATTATTGTGGCATCCCATGTAGACTATAGTCTTATACAAGGTGTCAATCCAAGTATTGTTGTGTACAAAGGTGGGTTCTTTCATGTTCTAGGGTTAATTCTCCCTTGAATGACTAGGGTATGGGTTTGAGTCCTTATGAAAATCATGGAATGTTTAGTTTTGGATTGATTCCTCTTCAAGCGACACATGATGGATCTTGGGAATGTATTATTGATGAGGAATCGAGGTTGTTTGTAGGGAACATGTTGCATCCTAAAGGATAATTACATTTCAAGAAGATATACAATGCTAGGGTAGAAACCACATGTAATGAAGGAGTGATTCCTATAGTAGGTGGCGATGAATAGAACCTATATGTTTTTATCCATCCAAGTAAGATCCACATGTGGTTGTATCAAATTTTGGGTAGTCCTCTAATAATTATACACATGCAGCTGATTTGTTAGAAGATACATACTTCAATGAGGGTGGAAATAATGGAAAAAAGGGATCTACTGGGGTGATCTCTTCGATGAAAATAAAAAAACACAAAAAAGAGGTGGGAGCATATCCACTTTTTTTAGGCATTATTGGAATCATTTATGACTAATGAGATTGTGAATACCGGTGAAAGTCAAGGGGTGTAATCAGTTGAAGTTGTGGGTGCATCCAAAATGTAATCCTCTAACAGTCCATTCGTGAATGGTGAGTCTTCCTTGATCCAAGACCAACCGATGGTTTAGAATCCAATTAATAATCCCTCAAGTATGAGTGATAATGGTTTTGATAATGTGGAGTGATCTTATCCACCCCATTTTATTAACCCAATGAAAAATTCATATGTATATTTTGGAAAGGCCTCATATGAGGAATGCTATATTGCATAGGAAACAACCATTGTATCATACCTCTAGAGGACCAGGAAGGTGAAAGGAAAATAGAAGACCTTAGTAAGGAAGGAGTGGAATAGTATTTTTGCACAACATGAAGTCATTTTTTCTATGATTGATCCAGATGTATTCATTTTTAATAACTATTTAACACTTTAGATGTTGTTATCAATAAAAATTGGTGATGTTTTCTAATCCAATCCAGATTTGGTCTTTAGAGATCAATCGTAGAAATTATGGATTTTTCCACTCTAGAGGACTTCTCGAAATCTTCATCGGATGAAGAATATGAGGCCCCAAAAAGGCGTAAGACATGGTCTAATGGTCGACATCCAAAGGGAAAGGGAAGATATCCTTGGAATTTGGGATCAAGAGTGAAATAAAGGAATTGAATTAATATATTAGGCTTCTTTACATCTAATGGAACTTGTATAAATCTATCCTTTAAGAGAACTAGTAATAAGGCTTTATTAGTGCTATCGAAGTGCTGATAATTTGAGCGATTTTAAAGGCTTGGCTTTAATAGTGCACATAAAAAGCACTGATAAAGGATACCTTTAACAGAATTTAAAAAAGAGCTAATAAAGGGGGCCTTTACCACAACTTTCTCTTATCGCTGATAAATGTGTCCTTTATCAGTGTTTTTTATCACTGTTAAAGGTGGACTTTTATAGTACTAAAAAAGTGATGATCAAGGCCCCACTTATAAAGGGGGATACTTTTTTTTGTTCAAACCCACTACACCTTTTATTGGTTCTCCCCGCCACACTTTATCAATGCTTATGGGTTCTCCCTCACACCCTTATCACCTCTTTAGATTATTCCACTCACCCGCATGCACCCCTACCTCTAGCGAGTTTCAAACTTGAGACCACCAGCTTCTATGCACACTCCTTTTCCACTCCCCTATTTTTTTCCACTTTATGATAAAACTATACATATATATATATATATATATATATATTATTACATATTTTTATCCACATATAAAAAAAAAAATATATATATATATATATATTTATACATATATTTTTAAATACATATATAAAATAAGTTTTTTTGTGTTTACAAATACAAATACATATTTATATATTTGTGTGTGTGTGTGCATCTATAAATATTATTATAAATATTTATATTTATTTACATATATTATATATTAATATTTCAATACGGATATTTGAATATATATCTCTTATTCAATACACACACACACATATATATATATATATTCACATTATATAAACATTAATTGTATTAGTATATAAATACTCATACACTTTTATTTTAAATAAAACCGATATTAGTTTTTATTTAGATACATATTATATTTTTAGAAATATATTTTATATGTAAATATGTTTGAATATTTATTTATAAAATTATTTTTTAAGTGTGAATATATTATAAATATCTATATTTTTTATATATTTTATTATAAATAACAGTAAAATATAAAAAATAATAAATCTTCAAAGCCATAATATCAATATTAATGTAATACCTTGGAATAAATTCATTCTCTACCAAAATAATATAATAAGTCCCCTTTAATCAAGGCTAAAAATTCATAAAACATTAAATAACTAGGGTACCCCGACTAAAAAAATGTGATAGGGGTTCCCCTAAGTTAATAGAGAATAGATATCATCCGAATATTTGATTTGATATGTGATAGAGCTCAAATGGACACCTGAATCACAATTTATGCCCATTTGAAGTTCGACTTATGTTATGACCTTATTTTAGAACTTTTATTAATTGTTTGATTTTTAATCATCAAATTGTTATTAAATTACTATTTCTCAATAAAAAATAAAAAATAATTAATTAATAATAATTTTTTAATGAATTTATATTCCATTTTCACTAAATATCATATATATTAAGTGTAAATTTTTATTTAGCCTTATCAAAATCTTATTAAAAAGCATATATTATATTTATATAAATATAAATATATTAATATAAATATAAATATATTAATATAAATATAAATATATTTATATATTTATATATTATTATTAATGATATATATATATATACCCTTTATCAACACTTTTTTATTTACATTGATAACGGTATTGTGAAGACCTGAAAATCTAAAGTAGGAACATTTTATTCGATAGTGTGTATGACACGCGACACCAAGCATGTAAGGGGGTATATTACCAGAATAATTTTAAATATATTTAAAATTTTAAAGAGATTTTATAAAATCTATATTTAAAAATTCTCTCAACATCTTGTTTTCTTGTGTTACACATAAGAGATACTCTTTTCAAAAGCTTACTTTACACAGAAGACTGATCCTCACCGAACAATAATATATTAATAAAATATAATTATAATAAGACATAACAAAGTTGTTAAATTAGTAGATATTAATAGTAATAACTATGATATGAAACAGATGCTTTAGAAAAATATAAAATGAATTAATTAGTTTCAAATTAATTTGAATTGAATATACGAAGAAATTGAATATAAACTCAACATTTTTATAGAAAACATTTTTTATGCTCAAAAAGATTTTTTACTATAATAGATTAATTTAATTACCATTAGCGAGTTATATTAATGTAATATATATATATATATATATATATATTATATTTTCAATTAATGTTTTTTATATTCATCCAATATATTTTATAGGCATAAGATAATAACAAACCCAATTTCACACATAAAAACCCCATATTTTTATAAAAGAAATTTTACCACCTTTTAATGGAGAACCCATTTTATGTATTATTTGGGAAACGTTAATTTCTTTAATGGGTCAAAATAAATCTCATATTTGAAATCAAAACATAAAAATAAGGTTAGGGTAATTTTTTTTATTTTTCTGTGAAGATTCATTTTTTAATGAATAGTGAAAATACTGAATTTTAGTTCAAAAGTACCTTTTCATCTAATTAATTTAAAAGGTTAAATTATGTGTTAGATTGGCTTTAAGGTTTAATTAGATAATATTATTATAAATTAATATAATTTATGTCATTGTAATCAATTTAATTTTTAAATTTACTATAAAAAGATTGTAAACATTTTGACGTTTACATTAAAATATAGCATTGTCATCCCATCAGAGGTGTTAAATTAAAATTATAATTTTCCAATTCCATGTTTAGAATTTGGAAAAATTGATTCCATATTTTGAATCAGAATACTTTTTATATTATAATAAGTTAAACTTTGATATTTACAAATAATATTATTGAATGTAATTAAAATTAATTATAATTATTAAGTCTAAATTAATCTTAATAAATGACTAAACCTTTAACATAAGTGATAAAATGAATTAAACACTTGTTGAAAACCCATTTTATATACATAATGCAGCCATTAACCTTCGATTATTTATTTTAGAGGGGTTTTAAAACTTTTGTTAGGTAAAAATGTGGGTACACCTAACTTCTTTTCAAAAATACCAAGTGAGTCTGTTTCGAGTCTTATAAAAGGCCACCACCTCTCCCCCTTACTAACACTAATCAAGACACTTTATATTGAACAAGATATGCCAAAATATCTGCTAAAAATCCCTCCCGTTTTCTTAGAATCTTTCATCTGGGAAGGAATTCACCCAAGGAATACTTTTGGTACAGACCAAAAGGAGTTATCCAATTTTTGAGGTAACATTTACCAATGATCTCTTTTCTATCATTTACATATCCACCCACTAAAATATCCTTATTATTTTCTTGTATAAAAAAATATACTCAATTAACTAGGATGTTTTTATGATAATTTTTCTACTAAACATACGTACACATCTATCTAATGGGTAACAAACATATTGTTTCTGTGTACAACAAACTTCTGCCTAATGAAACAATGATTGTTTATTTTTTATTTACCACCAATAATTGGTGAAATTATGATTTAAAATATGAATATATATGAAATATATTATATTTATAATATCAGTATGCTTATTTAATTATTTTATAACATATATCCTTATACATTTCATTTTGCGTAAATATTATAGCATCACTTGTGGAAGTGTGGATTGCCGCCCCCTCAATGAGATGTGATTCGTTCACGTAATACATGGAACATATTAAGGATGGTATTAATAAAAAAATATGACATATATTAAATAAATACAATAATTTAATTTTAATATATATGAGTATACATATTATTTACTTTTTATTTTTTTAAAATACAAAAATGAAATGAAAGTAGCATTCATGTATACGTACAACCTATCATCTCCATGAATGATACATTCTGTTTCTAATATCCAATTATTATAGATTATTTTAAAAAAATATACTGATTATATGTTACAATTATTTCATGTTTTATTTTCTAGAGATGATGAAACCACGATATAATTAATGAGAACAACAAGTATCAAGTTATAACTTACTTGGGAAAACAAGGCAATTATCACCCGAAGTAGTGAAATTAATGAATGTTTATTAAAAAATGAGTAATGAGATATTATAAGAAGTTAATGGTATTGTAATATTTTGTATCGTTGTGATATTATTTAGTAATATAATTTCAACCACTACTCTGGAGGATAAAGACCACACAACAAAAAGGAAGGATATGGTAAGGAATTCCTATCATACTTTTCTTTCCATGAGGCATACTCTATATACGCCACTTACATATTTTGTATAATGTATCTTATTAACATTTTGATATATTATATCATAAATCATTTTATTCATGGTATGAAAAACATTCCTTCATAGGAATTATTATTTAAAAGTTTCAAGTGTTGTTGGACAATTTGGGATGCTGAAATTTTATTTTCCTAAAAAACATTCTTAATGATTATCATCGAAATCTCAGTTCCTTTTGTGATTGTTAATTTGATATTGAAACAATAACTTTGTTCGAATATTTTTCAGTTTTAAATTACTTTGAATATCCATATTTTCAAATAATGGATATTATTATTATTCCCTAAACTGTATATCATTTTACATACGGTCTTCACTTTGAATGTTATTTGATTAACTCTATAATTAATGATAAATATGAATCATCTATTCAATACAGATACATTTAGATAAAGAAAATTGTTTATTAAATATATAAGGAATGATTTGGAATGGTGTGACATGGGTGGGGATCAGTTATTGATACAACCTCGATACATCAATGGTCTCATAAGATGAAACATTTGGCAAAATTAGATGGGTTTTTTACCTAATATGTTATAAACCGTCTTGTGAAAGTTGTTGATGGTAATGGTTCGTGTACCTTGGAAACATAGAATCCAATAATAAATCATTAAACTCATTTATATTTAGTTATTATTCATCCATGATATTTTTCATCGACATATCTATAGATGCATTTCATTTTCATGCTTCAGTTATTATTTATCCATGATATTTTGTATCAACCTATTTATGGATTCAATTAATTATTAGTTTATTTATTAAATGTATTGTATTTTCGTCAATCACCTTTCCATTTTTATTTTCCCTTATCTAGTTATTTGAATTGTATGTGCTAATAGTTATTCACCTTTCCATGTTCATTATTCCCATCAATTCATTATTTCTTCTTCTTTACTTACCATTTCTGAGTATTTGAGCTCAAACTTATTATGAATCATTTACCAAGGTTCTGAAGAATAAATCTTTGAATGAAAATTCAGGGATTTAGTTTATTTCATTTTATTATATATCATGTTTTGTTTTCATTTCCCAATGTATTATGGGAAACATTTATGTAATCTATTTTTCCAAAACTACTAAATAGATTGGTCCTTCGAGATTTATTTCCATGTAATCATGGTAATGTAATTCAATAATGCACCAACTCCAAGATTCTAGGGCCGAGTTTCTACAGTTTCTTTCAGAGGATGTTTAGTATCAACCATGGGTATTGGATTTAGGAAAACATAGTTTAGATACCATAACACTAATATATAATTTGATTATAAATATAGAATAAAATACTAAAATTTTAGTAAGATAGAGATTATGTGGGTCTTCCTAGAAATACATCCATGTCTGGATACAACAAATGGATGTCGTTCTAGAACAAATGTACCTAGGATTAATAAATCTGAAAAGGTGTTTTGAGCTTGATACGGGGTAACCTAGTACATGAAAATGGGCCTTACTATGCACCTAGTTTTCCACTCCTGGGGATATGCTTAGGATAATTCACATTTTCATTAAAGACCATTGCCAATGACTTGAATAGATAATGACAATGAATAACCTATGTAAACCTAATGTGTTTTAGATTGAAAAAAAGGCTTCAAGGTTTATAAAACATAGAAATTATATTATGGAGAAACTCTAGACTAAGGAAGAACCTTTGAGAGAACAAATGGATGACGTATTAATATATTAGGTTTTCTTTGAAAACTTAAGATAAAAGGATATTTAGTTATTAACCTTATTTCAAGGATATATTTCAGATTAATTTTGGAAATTTTATTAATTTGGTTTTAGAAAATGATAACCTATATGTTAGGCGACAACCGATCAAGTTCAGAAAGTCCATGAGACTTGAACACGTGATCGACAGACGATAAGGGTTTCACGCCAATAACTGACCTACCAAATTTCCTAGTTAATAAGTCACTATTTTTAGTCGAAAAATTTGATGACTAAATATTAATGGTGAACCGATAATGTACATTTTTTGTTTAGAGTTTAATATACTAACCATATTGACATTGGATAATAGTTAGAGACAAATAGTTAGACTCATCACTCTTTTATAGGTCTTACGATCCTTTAAAAGTTTCTTTTAGTACTTCAGGCATAAAAAAATCAATATTGGTAAATAAGTTTTGGTAGTATAGGGATGAATAAGAATTAAATAGAAGAACAACAAAAAATTAGGATTGTTCATATGAAATTTAAACATATCGACTACTAATATTTCCATATAATCTTGTTTAGTAAAATAATTACTCAACATTTGGAAAGTGACTTAGAAAAAAAGGTAGCACAAATACCTTAATTTCTATGGAAACAATGGTATTTTAAATGTTCCCAGATTTATTGATTTTAAGCCCTCATATTTCCATTTATCATTTAATTTTTTTGATTGTTGACCTCATTAAGTAACTATAAATATTTATTCTTTTCCTCCAAGTATCTATTATCACTTTCCACTAATGTTCTCTGACTTAGAGACCTAGTTACCTGGTAGCACATGTGACCTTTTCACTTTCCTTTCTATCTTTTCTATAGGATGTCTTACGAACCCTTCAATTGATGTGAGATTTAAAACATATGAAATATCAAAAAATCAATCACTGAGATCATTTTAAAATTGATAGTACACAATTTAATTAAGGTGAGGAGAATGTAACGACTAGAAAATATAACGTAGGAACATTATATTCGATAGCGTGTATAACACATGAAACCAAACATGTAAGGGGATATAATACACTGATAATGTACAATATTTTTACTATTTTAAATATATTATATATATTATATATTTCAAAATTCACAAAACATCATGTTATCTTCTGTTACATGCAAGAACGACACTTTTTGAAAGCTTACATTACATGCAAAACTAAATTTTACCAAACAATAATATATTATTATAATATTATAGTAATAAGATATAAAATATCCATTAAATTATTATTTATGATTAATAATTAATGAATTATGAAAAATATGATTTACAAAAATATTAAATGAATTAACTGGTTAAAAATTAATTATAAATTAATATAATATGCAATTGAATATAAAGTGAATATTTTTATAGAAAACTATTTTTATGCTCAAAAGGTTTTTTTACTATGATAGATAAAAGTATTTTAAATTAGTGATTTATATTAATGTAATATATATATTATTTATTCAATAAAATAATTTTGATATTTATCCAATAGATTTGATAAGTAGATGATAAGAACAAAGCAAATTTTATACATAAAAATCCATATTTTTATAAAGTAAATATTATGGATTTTTAAAGGAGAACCCATTTTAAATATAAATTTTGAAAATTTAATTGATTTAATATGTAATAAAACGTCATATTTTAAATAAAAACATAATAATTAGGTTAGGTTAATTTATTTGTTTTTTTATGAAGATTCAATTTTTAATGAATAGTGAAAAATACTGAATTTTAGTTCTAAAATTATTTTTCATCTATTTTTTTTATAATCTCAAATAATGTTTTATATTGAATTTAAAGTTTAATTAGATACTATTTTTTTCAATTAATACAATTTTTTTTACTATAATCAATTTCACAATGAAATTTACTATAAAAACATAGTAAATGTTTGAATGTTTTTACTTTAAAAACACGCATTATCGTCTCGTCTGTTGTATTAAATTTAAAATAAATTTTCACTGAATTTGTGATTATAATTTGGAAAAATGGATTCCAAATTTTTAATAATAATAATTCATAATTTATAATAAGGTCAAATTATTTTTTTGAGAAAAAATATTAGTGAAAGTAATTAAAATTAATAACAATTATTAAGGAAAAATTAAGCATAATAATGGACTAAAACTTTATCTTAAGAGCCCAAATGACATATACACTTTTACAAAAAAAATTATATAGAAAAAATTCTTACATGAACCTTCCATAATTTCTTTTTTTGGGTTTTAATACTTTTTTACCTAAAAATGTGGGTACACCTAACTTCGTTTCAAGAATACCAAGTGTGTACTTTTCCTCCCTTATAAAGGCCTCCAAATCTCCCCCTTACTAACACCACTCATGAAACTTTGGATCAAACAATATATTCCCAAATATATATACACATACATCCCATCCACCTATAATCCTCACTTTGGGAAGGAATCCACCTAAGGATGCCTTTTGGTACAACCAAAAAGAATTTACTTATTTTTAAGGCAACATATTCCAATGATCTATTTTCTATCATTTACATCTCATCCCACTAAAAAATCCTTATTATAATTTTTTATAACAAAACAATTATCCTAAATATACTAGTATGTTTTTATATAAAGGGTTCAACCTACACTTACACACAAATCCAACTAATGGCTAATTATCATATTGTTTCTGTGTACGATGAAATGTTGCCTCACGAAACGATGATTGTTAATATTTTTTACCAACTGTCCAGGTGGTCATTCTGATGGAAAATATACACATATATTAAATATATGATATTAATAATATCTTTATGCTTCTTATAATTCTTTTATAACATATACCTCTATAAATTCCAATTTTCATAAATATGATAACATCGCGTGTGGAAGTGTGGAATACCTCCCCGTCAATGCGACGTGATTTGTTCACGTTATACATGTTACATATTAAGTATGATAATAATAAAAATATATTAGATACATTCCATATATAAGATACTAGAATTTTAATATACATTAGTAAACATTAACTTTAACTTTTATTCTTTTAAAACATGATAATGAAATGAAAGTAGCCTTCATTCACATATACAACCTACCGTCTCCATGAACGGTGATTTCTATTTACTATCTCCAATTATTATAGACTTTTCTAAATACATATATAATTATTATATGTGATAATTATGTCATGTTTTACATTATAGATATGATGAAACACTAATATTGTTAATCATAACAAGAAGTAAAAATTAAAACTTACTCGAGAAAATTAGGGAATTAACTCCAGAAGTAGTGAAATTCCTGAATGTTTTTTAACAATTGAGTAATGAGATATTATAATATGTTAATGGTATTATAATATTTATTATGGTTATTATAATAGTTATTAACATATTTTAAACCACTATACAAGAGGGTCAATACCTCACCATAAAAAGAATGGATATGGTAAGGAATTATTGGCTTACATTTCTTTCTGTGAGGCATACACCATATAACAAACTTAATTATTTTTTGTACTGTATATTTTGTACCATTTAATACATTATATAATGAATCATTTTATTCATGGTATAAAAAACATTCTTTCATGGGAATTATTATTTAAATGTTTGAAGTGGTAAGGAAAACATTGGGATGTTTAAAGATTATATTCCTCAAAAAATTTCTTATTGATTTTCTTTGAAATCTCACTTCATTTTATGATTTTTTAATTTCTCTTGAAAAAATTATTTTATTTTAACAATTTTTTTTGAAATTTACATTAATATCCATGTTCTTACGCAATGTATGTTATTATTATTACATAAACTATATATCATTTTACGTACGGTGTTAATGTTGAAGGTTTTTTGATTAACTGGTGAATTATTGATAAATGTGTATCTTCTATTCAATAGGGATACATTATTATAAGGGAAATTTTTTATTAAAAAAATGATGAATGATTGGGTAATGGTATGACATGGGTAAGGTGTAGTTATAGATATCCCATCAATGCATCTATAGTCTCATGAGATGAAACATTTGGCCAAATCAAATGTGTTTTTACCCAATATGTTGTAAACCATCTTATGAAAGGTCTTGACATTAATGGTATCATATACCTGGGAAACATGGAATCTAATTATAAATAATTTCCATTTCTTATATTGAGTTATTATTCATCAATGGTATTTAGTGTCGACATATGTATGGGAGTTTCTTTTTAAGGATTCATTTATTATTTATCCATGAGATTTTGTGTTGACATATCTATGGATTAATTTAATTCTCAGTTTATTTATTAAATGGAATGTGTTTTAGTTATTCAACTTCCCATATTGATTTTTCATTATCTATTTATTTTAATGGAACACTTTAACTGTTATGAACCTTTCCAGGTTCATTATTCTCAAGGATTCATTATTCTTCCTTCTTTACTTGCCCTTACGAAACTTTTAAGCTCACCCTTATTATGATTCCTTTCCCCAGGTAACAAAGATGAAATCTTTGAATGAGTGTTTAAGGATTTAGATAATTTCATTTTATTATATATCATATTTTATTTTATTTTTCAAATATATAATTGGAATAATTTATGTAATCTAGCTTTCAGTGACTTCTAAACTATTCGGTCCTTCAGGATTTACTTCCCTATAATCATGCCAATGTAATAAAATAATGCACTAGATCCTAGCTTCTGTGGTCATGGCATTTTAGTTCCCCCATTTATGAGATATTCTTAATCGTTTTGATAGGGGGAATTTATAAGTGTTTTTTACAAGGATTGATAAAGGGGGCCATTTTACTGTGCTATTTTGGCACTAATATAGACCCCCTTTAATTGCACTAAAACACATCATTAATGACCTGCTTTAATAGTGCTTTTTCTAGCACTGACAAAGGGGGTCTTTAAAAGCACTTATAAAACCTTGGAAAAGGATTAACCTAGTTTTGTAGTAGTGTGTGAAAATTTTACACAATTCTTGACGAACTTGCTTCATTGTACATTTTCCTTTTATTAATAAATTTGGCCTCATGGGTTTAGCTTCCAAATCCATGAATGAGCCTTCTTGGTATATATAATTTTAAATAAAAATATTAAAAAGTATTTGAATATAATTATAAATATGTTTATATAATTAAATATAATTATATAATTATATATTTATATATAATTATATATAATTGTATAATTGTATATAATTATATAATTATAAATATAATAAATATATTTTTTATATTTTGAAAATATAATAAATATATTTTATAATTTAATAATTATTATAATATATATTTATTTATCATTACAATTATGAATAAATAATTATATATATATATATATGTATAATTATAATTATATACATATATATATATTTAAAAATATTTGTACAGAATTATAAATAATTTTATGTAATTATATATATTAATATATTTATATATATTTATATAATTATAAATGTAATAAATTTATTTATTATTTTGATGATAATTTAAAATCTTTTTTGATTGTTAATCAGTGCCATGGATAGGATGGGAAGCACACAAGGGATGATAATCATCAACTTGGTGAGGCACTGCATGAGTCTACAATTAAGGTTCTTTTCCAATGTGTTGCACTATATGAATCTCTTTCACAACATGAAGGGAAAGGTTACATTATGAAGCCAGTGACAATGGTCTTTTAGGAACATGTTCAATAGGAAGAGGGGTCTAGGTAATCCAATGATCAATTGAAAATGAATTGTTATCAAGAGACTCATAATGCTTTTAGTTCTTCAATAATTTATGTTAAATGGGGTAATATCTCATATAATGGAAGTGATAATGACCAATGGATGGATTTATTAGGAACCAATCATCTCAGGCCTCCAGGGAGTGGTGCTTATGTTTATTTTAAGGACGATTTCATAAATATAAATGGAATGAAGATAAACAGTGAAGTTTTTGTTGGGAAAGATGATAATCGATGAACGCGCAAACAACAAAAAACACGAACGCACAGTGGAGAAATCTTTCCCTCAAACAGTGGATGCGTAGCGACAAAAATAGGTGCATAAAATAAAATTGACACCAGAAATTTTTACGTGGAAAACCCAAAAGGGAAAAACCATGGGACCTAGTCCAAAAAGAGGGATCCACTAAAAATAGATAAGTACACGGTAGAGACTCCCCAAAATGACAGGGATATCAAAAGTAATACTTAGAAAAATAGTAGATCAAAGTCGGAGAATAGATGTAGTCTGGATGAAGCCTAAAATGAAGAAAATAGCCTGCTAAAGAAACCCAAATAGATCTGACCATGAAAGCAGAAGGTTGATGTCCGAACAAAAGTGCAGATGAAAAACACCGGGATCAGATCAAAAACCACCACAGATGAAAGCCGATCAAATCAAAGTAGTTCCACCGATTGCAGATCTGAAAATTGATCCTTGAAAAACACAACTGCACTGCCTCCAACAACTACCGAGAGATTAGCCGCACATCTCATATAAATAGAAGATGAAATCTCATGTATCTCCTAAAATATATCTCATATCTGATTAGAGATATTAAATATATCTTATCAAATATATAAAATATATTTTATCTAAGATATCATATATATCTTGTCAAAGATATCAGATATATATTGTCAAAGATATCAAAATATCTTTTTTTAAAGATATCAGATATATGAAAAAAATATTTATCGGGGCTAGATGAGGAGGTGCCCCAACAAAATCCCCCTGAATCAACTGGGGATCATCGCCAACCCTGCAATCAGTCAGAAAGTCTCAAATTTTCCTCTGGGTAAACTCTTGGTCAACATGTCTCACCCATTGTCATCAGTATGAATCTTCTCGAGCTCTAACTGTCTTGAATCAAGAACATTACGGATCCAATGATACCGAACATCGATATGTTTTGACCTGTCATAAAAAGTGGAATTCTTTCCCAAACAAATAGCACTCTGACTATCACAAAATAAAACAGATCTATCTTGATTAAAATTGAGCTCATGAATAAAAGTTTTCATCCACAACAATTCTTTGCATGCCTCTGTAGCTGCAATAAACTATGACTTTGTGGTAGATAAAGCAACACATCTCTGCAACCTAGACTGCCAAGATACAACTCCCCCTGCAAAAGTGATGAAATAGCTTGAATTAGACTTCCTCAAATCGATATCTCCTACCATATCTGAATCTGTAAAGCCACAAAGCATAGGTTCCCCTTTTCCAAGACACAATCTCAGATCAGAAGTACCACAAAGATAACAAAAAATGTACTTCCCTGCCCTCCAATGCTCTCTTCCTGGATTCGATAGAAAATGACTGACCACACCAACTGCATGAGCTATATCAGGTCTAGTACATACCATATCATACATCAAATAGCCAATGACAGATGAATAAGGTATGTGTTGCATCTCCTCTCTCTCTTCATCAGTAGAAGGTGACTGACTGGTGCTGATCTTAAAATGTAAAGCAAGAGGAGTACTAAACACTTTATCTCAATCCATAGAAAATATCTGAAGAACCTTCTCAATGTATATCTCTTGAGATAACCACAATTTCTTGGCCTTCCTGTCATGGGAGATCGTTATGCCAAGAATCTGTCGCGCTGGCCCCAAGACTTTCATCACAAAAGACTGACAAAGATCCTTCTTTAATCTGTCAATTCTAGAAGCATCATGGCCAACAATGAGCATATCATCAACATAAAGCAGAAGTATAATAAAATCATCATTAGTAAATCTCTGAAGAAACACACAATGATCAGAAGATGTCTTCCTAAAACCCTGATGAGAAATGACAGATTCAAACTTTTTATACCACTGTCTCGGAGCTTGCTTCAAACCATACAAACTCTTCTTCAATCTGCAGACATTATTCTCTTTACCTATTTCAAAGAAACTCTTTGGTTGATCCATATAAATCTACTCCTCTAAATCTCCATGGAGGAAATCTGTCTTCACATCCATCTGCTCAATGTGCAGATCCAAACTAGCAGCCAAACCAAGAACAACCCGAATAGAATACATTTTGACAATATGTGAGAAAATCTCATCAAAATCAATACGTTCCTTCTAATGGAAGCCTTTAACAACTAACCTTGCCTTGTATCAGGGAACAGAACTAGATTCTTCATTCTTAATCCGATAAATCCACCGATTTTGCAAAGCGCTCTTACCTGTCGGTAACTTCACCTACTCAAAAGTGTGTTTGTCGTGCAATGATGTCATCTTGTCATCCATTGCCGCAACCCATCTGTACTTCTGTTCACTTTCCATCGCCTCATCAAAAGATTCTGGTTCTCCCCCTTCAGCAAGGAGCACATACTCATCAGGTGAATACCGAGTAGAAATGGAATGATGCCGAGATGACCTCTGAAGTGGAACTGCGGGTTCATTGATAACCCCAGGAACCTGATCATCAGAAACAAAAGGTGCATCGGTAATATCAACTCCAACCTGTTCACCCTGAGCATCATTCTGCACATCATTGTGATCATTATAATCAACAATATGAGGTAAATGTGAATCATAACCTAGCTCAAGACTAACAAAGACATCAGAAGTTGGAGAAGTGGAATTTTCTCCCTTATCAATATCTGCAATAGTCTGGTCCTCTTTTAACATTGCATCTCAGTTTCTGATAAGTTTCTTCAAAGAAGGATCATAAAACCTGTACCCAAACTCATCCTTTCCATACCCAATAAAAATACACTGCCATGACTTATCATCCAACTTGGATCTCTCATCTCTAGGCACATGAACAAAAGCCTTGCAACCAAAAACATTCAAGTGATTGTACCTGATCCTTTTTCCATACCAAAACTTATCTGGAGTGTCTGTCTGCAAAGAAACTGAAGGTGATAAATTGATAATATAAGCAACAGTAGGTAAAGACTCACCCCAATTGTGTCCAAGAAACTTTGCTTCTAAAAGCAAACAATGAAATCTTTCCAACAAAGTCCTGTTCATTCGCTCAGCTACACCATTTAGCTGAGGTGTCTTGGGAGGTGTCTTTTGATGCCAAATACCTTCCTGCCTGTAATATTGATCAAATGGACCAAAATACTCTCCCCCATGTTCAGTGCGAATACATTTCAATTTCTTTCATGATTCCCTCTCAACAGAAACATGAAATTGCTTAAAAACACTAAGCACCTGACTTTTGGCATTCAAAACATAAACCCAAAGATTCCGTGAGTAGTCATCAATAAATGTCACAAAATAAAGACTGCCACTAAAGGTCTTAGATTTCAGAGGACCACAAACGTCTGAATGTACTAATTCAAGTACCTATGACTTCCTGTGTGGAGGATGACTGCTGAAACTCACTCTGCACTGTTTCCCAGCCATGCAATGGTCACATGTGTCAAATTTGACACTCTTAAAATCTGGAAGAAGATTTCTCTTGGCCAAACAACCAAGAACTTTCTCACTGATGTGACTGAGCCTCTTATGCCACAACTTGGACGAACCACTACACTCAACAATGCAAGCAGTATCACATGAAATAGATGCTCTAGTCCAGTAAAAACCCGACTGCTTCTTCCCTCGAGCCACAATCAAGGAGACCTTGGAAAGCTTCTATTGGAAATCACCAAATGTGCTGATAAACCCTTCATCATCAAGAACACTGGTAGAAATAAGATTCAAGCGAACCTTTGGTGCATGTCGAACATTCTTCAAAATCAGCTTACTTCCATTACTGGTCTCTAAACAAATAGTCCCAATACCTACGACATCAACACGACCATCATTACCCATCTTTAAAATCCCAAAATTACATGGGTTGTAATATGTAAATAAATTTTTCTTTGATATCATGTGAAAACAGGCACCACTGTCAACAACCCATCAAGAATGATCAGAAGCAATATTATTGGAGTCATAAACAATAACAAGATCACCCCCTGTAGCGGCAGCGACATGATCATCTCCATTGATATTCTTCTTTGGCTGATTTTCCTTCATTATGTTTTCTCTTTTCAGCTGATAACAAAACTTCTTAACTTTCCCCTTCTTACCACAATGATGACATTCAAAATCTCTCTGCTTTGATCTAGATTTTCTTCTGCTTTTACTCTTTCCTCAACTGCTCTATCCCTGATTCTTTTCCTGGCTTCTCCCCCTGTTCTCTGTGACTAAAAGCTCTGAATATTTCTCTTGAGTAGATCTCCTAACTTCATCATTCAAAATAGTAGGCTTAACAAAACTGAATGTCACAACACCGTTAGGAGCAGAACTGGTTAGAGTAACAGGTAAATTCTCTCAAGAATCAGGTAACGTGTTAAGCAATAAAAGTGATAAAACCTCATATTCAAAATTAATACCCATGTTAGAAAACTGATCAAAACATCCCTGATATTCACTTAAATAATCAGAAATAGACGTACCTTCTCTGTACCTCAAATTCATCATTTGTTTGAGAAGAAAAAATTTATTGTTTCCAGTCTTAGAAGCATAGGTAGTCTTGAGCTTCTCACACAATGTTCTGGCGTGAGAGATGTTGAAAATGTGATTCATCACGTTGTCTTCGACCCATTGGCGAATGAATCCACAAACCATCTCATGATCGAACACCCATTCTTCATCTGACATTATTTCTGGCTTCTGGGTACTAAACACTGGAAGATGCATTCACTTGACAAAAAGCAGATCCTTCATTTTAAGTCGCCACATATGATAATTGGTACCATTCAATAAAATCATCTGGCTATAATTGGCTTTCATAATGAATATGAAATAAAAACCAAACCCTTTGATACCAGATGTAGGGAAAGATGGTAAGCGATGAATGCATAAACAACAAAAAACATGAATGCGCAGTGGAGAAATCTTTCCCTCAAACAGAGGATCCATAGCGACAAAAATAGGTGCAAAAAATAAAATTGAAACCAGAAATTTTTACGTGGAAAACCCAAAAGGGAAAAACCACAGGACCTAGTCCAGAAAGAGGGATCCACTAAAAATTGATAAGTACACGGTAGAGACTCCCCAAAAATGACAGAGATCTCAAAAGTAATACTTAGAAAAATAGTGGATCGATGTCGGAGAATAGATACAGTCTGGATGAAGCCTGAAATGAAGAAAATAGCCTGCTAAAGAAACCCAAATAGATATGACTGTGAAAGAAGAAGGTTGATTTCCAAACAAAAGTGCAGATGAAAAACACCAGGATCAGATCAAAAAACCACCGCAGATGAAAGCCGATCAAATCAGAGTAGTTCCACCAGTTGCAGATCTGAAAATCGCTCCTTGAAAAACACAACTGCATTGCCTCCAACAACTGCCGAGAGAGGAGCCACACATCTCATATAAATAGAAGATGAAATCTCATGTATCTCCTAAAAGATATATCATATCTAATTAAAGATATTAAATATATCTCATAAAAGATATAAAATATATCTTCTCAAAGATATAATATATATGTTGTCAAAGATATTAGATATATCTTGTCAAAGATATCAAAATATCTTTTTTTAAATATATCATATATATAAAAAAAATATTTATCGGGGCCAGATGAGGAGGCACCCCAACAGTTTTAACTCTGTTCCATTAAAAAATATTGTTGTGGAAGGATTATTACAATCTGCTAAGGAATGTGTCTAACTTAAAATATTCCAAGGAATCAAATATCAGGATCACATTAGAGAAGGGATTGTCTAATGCATCGATCCTTACTATTCTCAACCAATGTAATTCACAGTTATAGTGGGAAACTGAAAATAAATCTAACAATGACTCTGAAAATGATCATTCATCATATGGTTGTTAAATTGGTTTTTCAGATGAGGGAAATTTTTTTTGTTTGACCTCATTTATTTTCTTTTAATCTTTTTCTTCCATCTTTTATTATAATATCAAGAACATTTCTTATGACTATACCTTTTTCATATATTTAATATTTAAATATATTTATTATAATTATATAATTCAATATATTTATAATTATTTTTATAATTAAATATATTTATAAATATATTTATTTTTTTAATTGAAGTCCAAGGTCAAACCCCCTTTATTAAAAGAGAATAAAAAACAATAGAAAGGCTCAGATGAGAAAAATTCAGAGGTGAAAAATCTTCCCTCATAAAAACATAAAAATGATAGAGAAAACACCAAAGATCATATTATAAAACTATTGAAATCTTCAAATTCCTCATCCCTATCAAAGTCATATACTAATGAACTGAAGTAGCAAGTCCTAGGATTTTACCCATTTGTACGAGATGTTGATCTGATTCTCATGGTGGGCTTAATATGCGAGTAATCCTTCCATGATCTTGATTTATTCATTGAGGCTAATGAGAAACTATCAGCCTTCTTCACCTTACCTTTAAAAATAATTTCTCTAAAGGATATATTGGGAGATGGGTCATCATCCACCATATCCTGCTATATTTTATAAAATGTGTTAAGATTCCAATTCTCATTATGTTCTTCCATGAATTGAGAACCGACAAAGAAAAAGTCATTAAAATCTATATCCATAAGGTGAAAACTAATCCCTTCTAGTCTAATAGTACCCCCAGAGTTCCCTGAAGCTAGAGTAATCATATAGTTATTTATCTGTGACAAATCAGAAATAGCGGTTAGTTGAGCTCTATGATTTTCCTCATAATGAAGCTTCCCTAGGCCAGACCTTATATCATAACTCTCCCTACACACAAGGACTGAAATCCACCATAGAGGCTTTCCATCCATTTTGGTTATCTAAAGACACATAATAGTTTCGTTTAATCATTATAGGAGGTCCAACATTCTGGAAAAAATACAATCCATCTCTTCTAATGTATGATCCTCCCTTAAGTGAAACTAAATTTCATTCTACTGGAGACTTCCCAAGCCTAACTTGCACACAGTTCAATACTTGTCCCTATTTTTGAATGGAGGTGACAAGTACAGATAACACACCAGCAGCTGCTGTATCATCTATTGAGTGAACTGCCACATTAGATGGCTATTATGGAACTAAGGTTTTAGCTCAAGCTCTAGCATCCTCGCCTTATGAGTTCACTCTAAGAGATTGAATCACTTATTAATCAGCATAGCCAATATTTGACTGAGGATGTCCAGAATCTCTAGTAAGAGTATCAAAATGTCCTCTTTTACTTTTATTCTGGGAGTGAGCCACATCATGCCCATAGAAAGAACAAAAAGGGAAACAAATTTCCCTTTTATAGCTTGAATTATAATGACCATTATTTTTTCAAATAGGAAAAAATTCTGGTATCATATCATAAACAAAGCTGAGAATTAATTCATCATCATGAGTGGCCAAAACAACATTTTCAGTAAGAATTATTTTCAGATCCACCTCAACTAACATTCAGGAGAGAAAACCATACCTAGCTTGTTTGGTTTTCTTATCCATTTTTATTGGGACACCAATTGAAGAAGAAATGTCGTACAAGATTTGAGTATGCCATAAGATCCAATTTAATCTATATATTTTACCCAAACTTGAGTAAAATATTTTTTGATTTCAATCTTATTGAAACTAAAACTCCACTCCAGAACAGATAGCATACTTGATTTAAGAGACACCAATCCAGGGCCCCATTCCCTCCACTTGAGTTCCTCAAAAGTAAACCTTAAGTGAAAAAGGTAAACACCCATGGGAACACATCTCCAATTAGAAAATCCAAAAATTGAGGATAAAAAGAGAAGAAGATCATTGAATTTCCATGGATTCTCACCTCTCAGATGAATGACATGACCAACAATGGAAAACATACACTGACATAGGCTTTTGGAAATTGCATCTGGTGTCAAATATACCTAGGCTCATTTTTTTAGAACCTTAATAGAACCTGCATCTTGAATGTATGTGAATAACCTTTGATTCACTAGATCCCAAATGCTATGAATCGCATCCCAAAGAGGAAGAGAGCCTTGAGCCTTGGATTGATTATCAAGAAAAGTCATACTTTTATGTTTTGAATGAGTGAACAAATTGTACGAATGGATATTCACACTCCTCGGATGAAAATAACAATGGCAATGGTTAGTAGTGTAGTTCGCTGCTTGATTGAGTCTATTGTCAACATGGTCCGATTCATGGAACGTTTAGGCCTTTTGGCTTGTTTTTTGTGGGTCGTTGTTATCCATTTTCCAGGTGTTCCTTTTTCTATTGGTGGGTTTTTACCGCATGTGGATGGGAATGTAGTTGCAGGGGGGGGGACCTTCAGTGGTATGAGACACTGATGTGAAGACGATCTTGAGTACCATGAGTTTCTGATGGTACGGGATGTCAATTGTGACCATCACCCTCTAATGATGTAATGAGACTAACACCTATAACGACCGACATTAGGGATGAACTTGATCATGTGAGTGATGATGATGATGGGATTGAAATCTTACTCGACATCAATGATCTGGCATCCAAGATTATGGCCTTAGGTGGTGTGATGTTGGTGAGCCTCATTAATGCAGTCGTCTGCATGAGATTTTCGAGGATAGAAATTGTTGACCGGATCGTGACATCTTCGGGAAATGATTGCGTGTTTAGGACATTGGGCCATTTTCTGTTTGTATTCATGGATATTATATCGGTTTGTAGACGTTTTTTGTTTTGATTTGTGTGTAGGTAATATTCATGTATTTGGGAAGTTTTATGTGTCACATTACATGTATTTGATATAATTTTATCTTATTTAATAATTTTTAGGTTTGGGCATGCTCAACAACTAAACATTTCTAGTATATATATATATATGCATTTTTTTATTAATGAATGTATATAAAAACTAATTTTTTAATACAAATATGATATTTATATATATATTAATATATTTTTTATTTAAATTTTTAGAACCATTATAAATAGCACTATTTAAGATCCACATTTATTAGAAATTTTAGCTTCCAGTGGTAAATGTTAAACTTGTATGAGTGCTATATGTTTAGCACCGATAAAACTCAGCGCTAGCCCAGGTGTGATCTGTGGTAGTGGAAGACCCTTGTATAATCCCTGGGTAACTCCATATCCCATAAAAAACCCAGGAACTCGAAAAACCACCCCAAAATAATTTAAAGTAGAGTGTATTGAAACCTAGAGGGTGTCACATACTTCCACTTATCCATCTCTATCCATGCAATGGATGTTAGACTTTCAGAATCACTCCTTTTTAAATATCAAACTCCTTAGCAAGAAAATGGTTTACTAAACCCAATGTAACAATTAATACTAGAAAAAGGACATTAGGCCATTTATTGTTGAACTTACATTTCTCAACCATAAAAACAATTATAGATCCACTTATCCTAGAAAAGTCATTTGATATGTAATATACTTTTGTGTGTGCGTGCGTGCCCATAGTCATAGATATTTATATAAATAAATTTACATTTGAATTTAGTTATTTTTTATTCTTATATTAATACACACACACAAGCACACACACATATGTATGTGTGTTTGTAGAATATTATTCCAAAAATTATATTTATTTATATAATAATTATATTATTTTCCTAAATTATATTTATATATTTCATATATTTATTATTATTTATATATTATATATATTTATTTATAATTATATATTTATATATTCAATTATTTTTTCAATTTTAATTATCATTATAAATTTTATTTTCCTTAATATATATATATTGATTTCAAATTATATTATAATATATATATATACATAAATTTATTTTTCAATTTCTTAAAGTAAATACAAATTATATATATATATATATTTAAGTACTCTCTCTATATATATTTTATATATATTATAAATTGGATAAATATAAATTACATTTACAGAAATAAAAAAATAAAAAAAATATATTTACTGATATAAATTTATTATAAATTATATTTAAAAATAAAATTTATTTATACATAAATATATAAATTAAAATTTTAATTCTATGAAATTTATATATTATATCGTATCTGTTAATATAAATTGTTTCTACTAAATATATTATTTTCTTAAATTGTATTTATATATTTTATAATTTAACTTAATATGTACATTTAATATTTTTATTTTTATTTATTTATATATTTCATAATTTTTTCACATTTAATTATCATTTTATATTTCATTTTCATAAATATATTTATTTCATATTAAAAATATATTATAATATTGATATATATATATACATATTATTTATGTACATACATTATTTTTAAATATGTAAATACTAAATATATTATAAATTTGATACATGTAAATAATTTATTAATGTCCTGTAGAGTATAATGAAGGGAAACAACGCACACAATTAGGGACCAATAATGACATGTCACACTGCTTCCAAAGGTTTAATCACTCCACAAGTGACTCATTTTATTTTTTATAACCTAAAGGACCCACATTTGATGGCCTAAAGGTACTTCCTGCGTGCGCGCCATACCACCTGTGTTGTGCTATAATGTTTCCCTATCACTAATACCCCCCTCAAATTCTAGCCATAAATGGCCCATAAATCCCCACTAAAGGAGACTTCTATGATTTCTGTTCTGGTTAAATGTTGAATTATAAGATGACTTTACCACTCATGCAAGCCTCTAACTACCAATGAAGTTAGGGCTATGAGGGTATTTGCAGATTCTACACCACTTCTTTCCTAGTCCTTACCTTAAACCTTGGGTACCATATTCCCCCCACTAAATTTATATTTTTATGTGTGTGAATGTGTTGTTAACTAAAATTCATTTAAATATATAAATATATAATATAGATAGATACGTGCATAAATATATATATATATATATATATATGTATATTCATACACTTTCATATGATTATTACTAATATCTTAATGTTAATATAAATAATATACAACCATCAATATATGTAGTTGTTTGAATATTCAATATATATTTATATAAATATATGTATACTTAAATATGATTTTTTAATGTAAATAAACTTTTTATATCGATAAAAATGGGCGTTGAGATGGAACCATTGTTTGAAACATGTGTTTTTAGAAGAAAATCTCTAAAATAAGCTACATGTGAGAAGAAAGTTATCTCCATTATCAATATATTATTTTTTATCTTCTATGCCACCATCTCCATTTGAGGGGAATACATGATTTGGGGGGAACAATGAAATATACATTTTAGTGGTAGGGTAAAATAAACACATCCTCACATATTTAGCATCGGAATGTAAGGTTGCATTGGATGTTGTAAAATATTTTATATTTTTATTTTACAAATATGAAGTAGATTGTATGTTAGAAAATATTTTAAAAATCTATGGGAAAAAAATAAAATATATAAAATATATATTCCAACATATTAATTTTAATAAAATATTATAAAAAGAAATTTATTTCCAAAAAATCCATCAATTTCATTTTTATCATTTGAAAAATGTTTCCCATTTATATAATTCAACACATTTTAAAAACATTAAAACAAAATGAAAACAAAATTTATCTTATCAAACCATATATAAATTTAGTTTTTTATGTATGTCATTACATTTAGAATAATTTGTAGCCATGTTTTTCATGTGAAAAAGGATTTGAAACAGATGGATCTAATTGCATGGTGTTTGGTTTTCAACATCGAGTTCTATAAAGGATGGTGGTTCACATATATGTTTGGATGATAAATTTCTACTAACACTGATGGGTTTTAGTACAGAATCCTAGAAAGTCTTATGTGTTGGGTCTGGAAGGACTAGGGTTGGATAAATTGGATCCCAATACGGAGTTCTTCGACTTGACGATTAGAGAACCTCCCATCAACTAAATAATTATGGATCTCTTAACCAACCCCACTCCCTAGATGGTGGAGAACTTTCTTGCATTGTGTACGAGTGAGAGGGGAATGGGCCAATCCTCCATGTTGGTGCACTCTTTGTAATTGGAGATCACCGCCGCTACTGGCAGTGAATCCATATACAGATCCAAATTTGAACTCCACCGCCATCAATTACCATTGCCATAGATCACTAAATAATTTCATATATATTTCTATTTCTATGAAATAGGTCTTGAAATAAAAAGAATAATAGATCATTCCGAACAAGGGATTTGGAGGGGGGGAAGAAAAGATATGAGTGGATGAATCAATTTCATCTTTTTGGAAGTATTAAATTATATCAGATGAAATGATATGTGGTGAAGTGTGAAATTGTCTATTAATTTTAAATCATCTCAAAATTGTGAGTATATTTATAGAAATGATGGTGGAGAAATATATTATAATGTAATTTATTTTCTTTTATTTCAAAATTGATAACAACAAGATGGAAGATAAATTAAAATCTTTCCTACTATTTTACTAAATTATTGGATCCAAAAAAACCTGAGAAACCAAAATCATATCATATCATTTCTTTTATTTTATAATTAATTAAATAGTTTATATTTTACTGGTTATCAGCAAACAAAGTCTTAATATTTGGATCACATAAAATAAAAAAATTATGTACATGAAATGTTAGGTGATTTTATTAAATAATAGAATATGAAAGGGAAAAAACATTATTAATTAAAATAAAAATGTTATATTTATGGGTTAGTACGCATGGAATCATATTATGTAGTAAAAAAAGTAAAAAATATGGATGTTGGGGGAAGAAAGAAGTGATCAATGACAGGAGGGAGTGAGCTATGTTTGATCACACTAGTGGATGACATCCCTGTGATGCTCTGTAGTTCTGAAAGAACCAGTGAAGGAGCATGGATACAAAAGTTTAAACCATGTTGAGGTACATGAGAATCTGGAGGATGGAGAGGAGAATGGAGAGAGGTTCATCCACGAGCTCCAATATGAATGAAAACGCCACCTTCAAGTCTCTGGTACAGAGGGAGGAATGGTTTAAGGTGCTGGGACTGAAAATTAGTGGCCCACCGGTCAGGTGATAATCATGAGATTAAATAATGTAAAAAAACAAGAATAAATTACAACAGATATAACATGTGAAAACCCCCAAATACAAGTGGTATAAAACTATAAGAAAAATAGAAGGATCACTATGTGTAAAAGTTATTACACACTCCCTCACTATTACAAAGAGAACACCCTCATAATATCTCTTATGAATAATGGGGAAACCACCTCACAAATACCGTAAATACTGATAGGAGATGATGATGCTAAATGTGTATTTAATCCATGGGAAGCCACTACCATTTAAAGGAAAGCTCTATCCACTTACTCCTCCATCGCTACATCCTTGTAGGTGGGGTGGGCCACCAACAACAAACCTAGCTGCCACCCCCTTTAAAAAAAGTGGTGTGACACTATCCTGGAAAAATGACACCAACACATCTCCCACTTGGATATTTTTTTGGGAACCAATCACATATCCACACATCCTTTATATTTACCAAAAATCTTTTTCATTACTCTACATATCCATATGAAGATCTGCACAATTTGATCTTATTAGAGTGACTCGCCTTCGTTAATAAATCTACCAGATTTTCTTTAGTGTGAATTTTAGGCATGTCTAGGATTCCTTCCTCCACCACATATTCAAAAATGTGATATTGTAACCCAATGTGCTTCATCCTGGATTGAAAAGATGGATTCCTTGCAATGTAAAAGGCACTGTTACTATTACAAAACAATGGAATATGATCATGTCAGTGCTCGAGATCCTCCAGCAACCTTCTCATCCAAATAGCCTCTTGGTAAACCTATGTATCTTCCATGCACTACAACTCTGTTGTGGATAAAGCCACAACTGACCATAACATTTAAATCAATCTCACAACTCCTCCTGTAAAAATAAACACATAACCAGTATTGGATTTCCTATGGTCAAAATCACCTATAAAATCTGAATCAAGAGATATTCTAATTGTAAAATTCGATCCTCAATAACATAATACATCAATTGAGGTCTCTAGAATTTATCATAGGATCCTCTTTACTATGATCCAATGCTATGGTCTTATATTCTATAGGTATCGATGAACTGATCCCACTACATGTGCGATGTCTTGTCTAGTAAAAACCATAACGATCATCATACTTACTAAAATTTATGCATATGGTACTTGAGATAACTCTTCCATCTCTGCTTCACTTCTAGGTCTTTTTATTTAGGATAACATTAAATTAGTAGGAAGTGGGGTATAGATTTACATACAATCTTTAATGATGAATCATTTAAAAATTCTCTATATGTAATTCATAAGTGATAGCCAAATATTCCCATTATTGATGTCTCCATAAATTTGCATCTCATGAATCTTGTTTTCTGGTCCCAAGTCCTTAATTTCAAACTTATTATCCAATAGTGCCTTCGTATCTTGGATCTCATCATTTTTGGGGCCTACAACCAACATGTAATCCACATATAATCAAATAATGGTGAAATCATGACCATATGATCCCATGAAATATACACAAGGATCTAAATGAAGTCTACTGTATCTAAGGATTGTGATATTGGAATCAAATTTATTGTACTAATACCTAGACTCCTTCTTGAGACCATACAATGATTTGATCAACCTGAAAACCAAGTTCTATTTTCCCCCTTTTAAAAACCTATCTGGTTAGAGAATACTGATCTCTTCCTCAAGATCAACATGGAGAAAAAAGTATTCACATCCAGATGATCTAGATGTAAACAATATATAGCAAATATTTTCAGAACTATCCGAATAGTCATCAGTCTAACAACATGAGATAATATTTCATTGAAATCTATACCATCCTTCTGTGAAAATACTTTGATCACGAGTACTGTATTATATCATTACACATGGTAACTTCCACCCTGTTTATTCTTAAAGACCCATTTGTTTCTGATATCCTTTCATCTAAGAGGTAATGGAACAAGATTTCAAGTTTTGTTCTAGTGTAGGGATTCATGTTCCTCCTGTATCACCATCATTCATGAGGATAAATCTATACTCTAGGTCACCTCCACAAAAAAATATGGCTCTCCATCCTCTATCAATAATAAGTACGCAATATTGCTATCAGTGGCATAGTCTGAGTTCCATACTGGTTCTCTTTTCTCCTGGGATGACCATAATTGTCCAGACTCATATGGTACATGATCATTGTGCTCTGGTAATGCCTAAGAGGAAACCAAGTCCTCCTTGAATTTTTCCTCTACTTCGACTATTTCCGATTATATATTCTCCTTTTCCATGACTTGATTCATTTTCATTTTCACTTTTTCTTCTACAATAATTTCATATCTACTGATGATAATTTTGCAGGAAGTGGGGTCCCACAAAGGATATGCATTCACACCATCAGCATACCCCATGATGATACATTTCCTAGATCTAAAATCCATCTTCAAACATTCCTAGTCATTAAACAATGCATATACTTGACTTCCAATAGTATGTAACCAGGAATAGTTAGCGGGTTTACCGGTCCACATCTCTATCGATGTCTTTAGATAAATTGCATTTGAAGGAGATCTATCGATCACATAACATGTGGTGTTCACTACTTATACCCAAAGAGTTATGGCATTTACATTAGTCTCCAACATTTCCCTTTTTCTATCCAATAGGGTTATGTTCATCCTTTCTACCACTCCATTCTATTGAGGAGTGTGTTCCACCATGAACAATCTCTTGATTCCTTCCTTTTGAAAAAATGTTACAAACTCATCCCTTGTATATATTATCCACCATTTTTAGTCCTTATACACTAGTTCTTCTTTCTAGATTCATGTTATTTTTTCATATTGAATGTTTTGAAGACATCAAAATCATACACTTTCCTCTTTATTGGGTACACCCAACATCTCTTAGAACAATCATCAATGAATGATACAATGTACCTTGCTCCTCCCAAATTTATAACAGGGGCTTTCCAAACATCAGAATAGATCAACTCTAAGATCCCGAGACTTCTCATTTCTGATGTCCCAAACATTAACCTGTGTTGCTTACACAAAACACAATTATCAAAAAATGGCAAGGATACCTTTGTATTCCCATGCAACAACTTCTGATTTGGAAGAGTCTTTAGGCCTCGTTTTGATATACATCCAAGATTCTAATGCCATAACATCATGAATTCATCTGTCAAGGTATTTGATGAAACAACTATCTCTGCCTCCTTTTACACCTCACCCACAAGCATGTACATGTTATTCGAGATCTTCTCCACCTTCATTAACATATGTGAGCCCTTAAAAATTCTCATCACCCCATTATTGGTGCGATTCTTTCATATGATATCATCAAATTATCCCAAATACAATAAGTTCTTTTTCAGGCCCTTCACATGATGTACTCCTTGGATGGTCTATACTATGCCATCATGAAACTTCCATTTGATTGTAATGACTCCAAAGGTCTCCAGGGTGGGATTGTTCCCCATGTACACAAGTCCTTCCGGGATGGTTTTATACTGGTCAAACCACTCCCATTGAGATGTCATGTGCCATGTTGAAATGAAGTTGATAATCCATGAATCGTTGAGATGTTGTTTGCTTCTAGCAGTCATCGCCACTTCACTAACTAGTATATCTCTTTTTCCAGAAGTACTCACCACATTCACCTGAGAGATCTTTTCACCACTCTTCTTTATTCCAATGATCATTCTTGATTTTACCCTTCATGACACCATTGATAAGTGTGAAATTGTTCTTATTACACCTTGATTTGGACCTACCATGATTTTTTATCCCACTAGAATCGTGATCCATTATCCTTTCTCTCTCCATTGACAAAGCCTCTGCCTGGTGTAGAGTTTTCTTTCTGTCATCATTCTCCTTCATCCGAATTTATTCTTCAAGAACCGCAACTACAAAATCATTTAATTCTAGAATTTCCTTCAGGATATTGGTGGTGTGGTTGATGATGAGTTGGTTAGAAGAATCTGGATAACTCTGGATCAGTTTCTCCGCAATTTTAGTATCAAAAATTTTATAGCTGAACATCATGATCTGATCGAATAGGGTATTGAGGTTATTGATGTGGTCAGTCACTGATGGCGACTTTACCATTAGAATAGTGTACAATTTTCCCTTTATGAAAATTTTGTTGTGCAGTGATTTGGCCTTATATAACATTGTCAGAGTATCCCGTATATCCTTTTCCATCTTTTTCTCGGCAATGCTTGATGAGATCCTATACACCAAATCAATATGAATATTGGAAATAGAGTTCCCATCCATGTCATTCCATTTCCCCTCTATCAAACCTGCTGGATTTTTTCAAATTTCTAGTTGGCAATTTTTCTTCTACAACACTACCTGCATCTTCATTTTCCAAAAAATTATTCTCTTTAAATTTCTTGATCTCTAATATTGCCGCCAACTAGACATGTATTCAATTAGAAACCCCATTCATTTCACAACGGTGTATTTAATAATCTCAGAACAAAATTCTGATGTGAAATATTAACTAGACTCGCAATCATAGAGCATAGTCAAATTAATGACAATTATTAATCCCAAAAAATGTGAACATCACTAGGTAAGAACCTGCCCTATGATACCACTTGTTGGAAAAAAATGAGTGGCCCACCAGTGTTGTGAAAATTATGTGATTAAATAAAGTGAAAAATGCATATATAAATGAAACCAAATGTGACATGGAAAACCCCCCAAATAAAAGGGGTAAAATCCACGAGCAAAATAGAAGGATCATTATGCGTAAAAGTGGGTAAACACTCCCTCACTATTACACAAAGAACTACCTTCTAATATATCTCTTGAATAATGGGGATACAGACTCACAAAGACCACAAATACTAAATGGAGATGATTCGGCTGATTGTGTGTTGAATCTAGGGGAAGCCAATGCCATTTATAGGAAATCTCCACCCCTTACCCCACCATCACTGCATGCTTTCTGGTGGGGTTGTCCACCCACTAACTACCCAACCGCCACCCCCTTTGAGAAATGGTCAGGTGAAACTATCCAAAAACAATGACTAAAATAGAAGAGCATGATGTGGATGAAAAGGGTGAGGAGGAGGAGGTTCATGGAAGTGTGGTGGGTGAAAAACGGGGACATTATCTCTCCCTCGTTATGTACATGAGGAATCCGGATGAGAACCTAAAGAAGGTTCATGAAATCCATCTTCCCTAGTTGTCCTTGTTGTGCTATATAGTCCTGGAAGAATCAGTGAAATCACATGGATTCAACAGTTTTGACTGTGCCTAGTAATATATGAATCATGTTGAAGGATAGGAGCAGCAGGAGGATGGAGAGGAGAAAGGTGAACAATGGATCCATGAGCTCCGGTATGAATGAAACCACTAGGACTTAGACCAAAATGGTTTTCAAGGTTTTGGAGAAGTGGGAGGGGAATGGTAAAATTTGAATGATGAGGAGCATGACATAGTTGTGATTTAAACCACCAAAGGATGAAGATTTTGGTAAATTACACTCCTATTATAAAAACATAAAACCATAAACAGTGTTTGAGTTTATTTAATATACAAATTAAAAATCAATAAAAGAATGAAAAAAATTTCATCTCAATGAAACTAAAATAAGTAAAGAATAGAAGAAAAACATTTGTATGAAAATAAATGGGGGGAAAACGTTTATGGAAATATGATAAAAATTTAAATAAACAAATATGTTTTAAATGAATATATATTATAAATTAGTAATTATATATATATATATGTAATAAACAAATAAATAAATATTATTAGATATTTGGATAATTATATGTATAGAATAAATTGAAATCATAAAAAAAATTAAAAAAATGTTATAATGTCATTGCCTAGTCCTCATTTATTTCATCAATATTCAATTCATCCTTTTAACTATGTCATGCATTTCAAGGACGATTTTGTCTTATCTTGGTTCATTGTGTCTTCAATATTACTTGAAATTCCAACTATAAGAAATACCTACAAGTTTAATAGAATGTTTTTAGAATTTATATTAAATTCAATCCACCAATAAATGACGTTTTAAGCTTTCTAATAGAATCATGTATTTGTGTGTTGATAATATTTTCATAGTGTTTTCTTTTCAATATTTTTTTATTTATCAACAGTTTAAATTACCGCTAAATAAATTGCGAGTATTTTTTTTGATTTATTTTTTAAAATTCATTATTTATTATATATTTACAAATAAATTCATGTATATATATATCGACATAATATATATTTCATATATAAATATTCACAAATAGATGTAAAATGAAGCTCCACCACCGTTGACCGCCACGGTCATTTCTGATCATTGTCTCCTACCATCGTGCACTATTGATCTTGATATGTATAGGTGTATCACTACCATAGATCTGAGCGAGGGATGTTCCGGCATTAATCAATGCTATGATGAAAGCACTGATAAAATACGTTCTCTAATTAGTGCTAGCTAAATGTGCTGATAATGGATATATTTATCATCATAATTTTTTTAAAAAATATTATTAATATATATATATAATTGAAATATTTAAATTAAAAAATAATATTTATTTATATAAAATAATTAAATATAAATATTATATTTATAAATATATTTTTATAATTTTATATAAATACTTTTGAAATATATTTATTTATAATTATAATTGTACAAATAAATAGATATTTAAATAAATATATTTCTCTAATGAATATGGTCAATAAATATATATATCAATAGATAATGATGACATTCATTGACACAGTTTGAATTATTTATTTCCAAACATTAATGCGTGTGTATGTATAATTGATGTTATATGATCATAAGTTTATCTAGGAATTATTGCGGATTAAAATGATTGAAATGTTAATATTACCTTTATATTATGAAAACACATGCATGTGTTATGTATTCATTACTCATGAATGTTCATTTATACTTTGAAACCCTTATTAATCATGTTTTACATATATATGTGATGAATATTTTTTTTATAATCAATACCTTATTAAGGGATAGATCGAGTCCAGCCTGAGATTCTCTCTCTATCCCTCAATGGCACCTAGGTTTTCAATTGAATAACTTCCTCGTCTTTGAGTACACTGGCTGATCTCTTCCTTTCACATAATCACTTCGATTCCCAAAAAAATGTGGGTGTTGGTTTGGTGCATAAATATTTTCATAAAGGAACCAACATAGAGAGAAGAGGAAATATTTCTCTATCTCTCTTTGAGGGTTCTACAATGAGCGACATTCTCCACAAAGAAAATCTTTCTCATGTTAGAGAGGACCCAGTGGCTGTCTCGAATCTATTGTAAATGGGTGAGTTCTCTATCATGTCTCATCTAATATTTTAAAGGGGATCTATACTACGGAATGTTTGGGATATATTTGATAGGTTTTAAACAATTTTAGGATTTTCAAATTGGAAGTGCATCTCATTGGGAATAGGGTTCTTTTACATACTCTTTCCATTGGGAGACTTGAAGAATCATGTATGGAGTTTCAGAACGATCACTCTCAAACAAGGATATATACATATTTAGGAGTGGAACAAGAGTATCAGTCCTCTAGAGATCAAAATCTCATCCATGCAGTTGTGGGTTAAGGTATATGGTCCTAATATGATTTTATGGCACCATAGAATACTTCATGAAATTGCTATGTCAATTGGGATTCCAATTAAGATAGAAAAGGAAACTAAGATAGATATATTTGGACATTTTTCTCAGGTATTTTTTTTCTGTAGAACAATGTGCTACATTAATTGATAAATTTGTTATTTACACTGATGATGCATAATTTTTTTTAATATATAATATGAAAGAGTTACAAAATTATGTAGAGAATGCATGATGATTGGTCATGAAGTTTTGAACTATTGGAAGTTAATCATATTAAAATATTGCAAAGAAAGAATTTATGATGTTAAATCATTTCATAAAAAATCCAGACACCTCAATTCTAATTAAAAAGTGAATGACAAGGTAATCTTGGATGGTAATTTTTTTTTTCAATTGCAACCACTCATGAAAACCCGATGAAGACAAAAACTTATCTGCAAGAATGCAGTGATGCCTCTACTGCTCATACCCAGCATGCAACAACATATAGTAAATGTTTTATTTGAATCCAATAATTTTTTTAAATTGTTGATGGTATGCTCATGAATGAGGCCTAATCAATCCCTGATGTATGGTTTCACAAGATAAGGTATTGATCAAGGTACAACCTAAAATTTCCAGGCTATTTCTTAATCAACATTCCCCCATTAATGTTTCTAATGCTGAAAAGACAACTAATGATATTTATAAGGATGGTGCTTCTTGTAATTTAGTAGAGAAATATGTAATCTCTATAAGACCTATTTTTAATAGGATGGCTGGACCCCAAGAGGTTTGTTCAGATAGAGTTTCATATGATGAGAAATATTGATGCTCAATAAGGCATGTTTTCACTTGGATGGTTGGATCCCAAGCTGTTGGTTCTGATAGAGTTTTATATTATGAAACAGGTGTTAGAAATATTTCTCCGACCATTTCTCTCATTGAATAGTAGGATTCCAATGATGGATGTTAGAAAAAATATTTGGTCCAATATTATTTATTTGGACCCAATTAATGGTAGTAGACATCTTGCCTTGGTAGACATCCTGGAGATGACTTCCCTGGATTACCAGGATGCCATGGAATCTAATTCATAGCTTATGATGAACAAATAATTCATGAAAAAAATATTTTTATATGAATTCATAAAGGTATGAAAAATATAGATCCTTTTAGTGACTTTTTAGGAGGCTAAGCAAGTCCTAGATGATAAAAAGAAAATGGATATTGATAAGAATCCTAGCTCTCCCTCTCTGTTAATATTGAATGGACTAAATATTGATATGGTAAGGATATAATTTGTTCTATGTGATTTTATAACCACTTCTTCGAAGGATAACCCTCCAAAGGACACACATGATCCTACTGTAAATTCAATAGTAGGCCTCCCGGTGAATGCAACACAAATTTCTCATCCATTAAGAGTTCTTTTCACTCGGAAAGAGATAAAAATAGTGGTGAAAATAGGGTGGATGATTCAAATATAAAAAGGACAAGTCAAATGGGGAATGGAAAGAACAATGTGTAGAAACATCTCATGAGGATGATCCTGAAGGGGCCTGGTAGTAAGAAAAGTCATGGAGATGAGAATGTCATCCAAAATTCCATAGAAGAGGTTGTGGTTGTATTGACTGGGGTTCCAATATTGAGGATAAAAATATAGATGATATAGATCAAGAAAATTATAGTAGGGTTCGTGGATGTGGCTGTGGTTGGGGATGTGGATGAGAGCTCATTTTGGAGTAGTAAAATCATAGAGAGAAGTACTTGGAGACTTTAAGAAAAAGAACACTCGATCAGAGTGGTAAACCACAGATGATGATTATGACTCTAATCATGGACATGATGTTCTTGTTATTTACATGTAGTATTGCCTTCTGGATGAGGGCATGACTCATTTTGTGACCCCTTCATTCATTCTCCTATCCTTTCCATATTTCTTTTTCTAATAATTTTTAGGAGCAGTATTGCCTGTCTCTTGAACATTTCGAGTATACCTTATTAGGTATGATTCATTTAGGATATACCTATTAACTTATTATAGGAAGAGGGTCTGATTACTAGTTGGCAGGCCAACCCCTAACCACAAATTTATTAGAAAATGTAATGTATAGAAAAGAAGAAATGGAAATGGGATGGACGAGGTCAAACAAGGGCATGCCTTCATCCATGAAAATCTACAAGTAGGAAAATGAGGATCATTCTCGTTATCTTATTTTGTTCTCAAAGAATACTTATAGAATTGAAAAAAAATATTTTTAAATAATAAAAATATTTATGATAGATATAATTATATATAAATACCTTTTAAATATATTTATTTATAATTATAATTTAACTATACATATATATAAAAATAATTATAAAATATCAACAAATACATCTCTTATTAGTTTATAAAAATTTATAGAATTATAAATAGAAATATTTACAAATATTTTTAAATATATTTATTTATTATAATAATTATAAATAAATAAATAAATATATTTATAAATATTTTCATATATATATATATATTTAAATAATTATAAAATTATAACAAATATATATTTTTTAATGAATATAAAATTATAATAAGTATACTTATTATATTTTATAAATAAATAAATAAATAAATTTATATTTATATTTCAAGAAAAATATAAATATAAATATATGTATAATTATATAAAAATATTTATAAAAATATTTATTTATAATTATAATCATAAATAAAAAAATATATTTTTAATTTGAATTGAATTATAAATAAATAAATAAATATTTATATTTATAAAAATAAATAAGTATATATTTATTTAAGAAATTGTAAAATTATAGTAAATAAATATATTATATTTTTAATTTTATAAATATATAAAATTAATATATTATATATATAATTATCAAATTATAAATATAATAAATAAATTTATTATAGTCATATAATTATTTACATAGATATATATATATATATTTATCATTATAATTATAAATAAATATTTATTTATGGAAATAATTATAAAATTATAATAAATTTAATTGTTATAATATAATAATTATATATATATATCTAAATTTATTTATAATTATAATTATAATGAATTTATTTATTAACATTTTATAATTAGAAATAAATAAATACAATAAATACAATAAATACAATATATATAATATTATAAATATATATAATATTATAAATATATATAATATTATAAATATATATAATTATATTAATATATACAAATTTTTATAAATATATTTATCATATATATAACTATAAATAAATAAATATGATTTATATTAGAATTAGAAGTAGATATATATATTTATTATAGATATAATAATAAAAATAAATTATTAACATTAGATATTTATCAGTGTTTTTTCAGCGTTGATAAGGATATCTTTTTATCAGGGCTAAAAAATCACTAATAATACTAGTCTTTATCAACACTATAATTTTATAGCTAATAAAGATACATTTATATCAGTGCTTTTTAGCACTGATATAGGATTATATTTATCATCACTAAAATAATGTTGATTAAGTGTTTTTTATCACTGCTTTTTATTTTAGTGCTGATAAAATGACAACTTATCAGTGTTTTTTTGACTTTGCTAATAAATGTATAATCACTTTTTTTAAAATAAACCTTAACTTGATGTCTTTTTCACACACCTTCATGCTCTCGAAGAAGCTAACTACTACCCCTTTTCCACTCTCATCAAACCCCGATGTGACCCCACAACCACCGCTCTCGTCGAACTACACAAGGGACTTTGTGCTTCCACTCCCACCGAACCATATTCCTACTGATGTTGCTCTCGCATAACCCCACTACCGGATCACCGAACTCTACTGCAGTCTCTCTGAACCCCAAAACCACCTCACCCCACCACCTCATCAAACACAACTACCACCTCGACCCACCACCTCACCGAACACCACCACTGCATCACCCCCACTACCTCGTTGAACCACATTGTCACCTCTTCAAACCCCACCATCAGTGCATCTCTATTGTTGAACATTTGCAATGAATCAAGATCCTTACAACTAAAGGTATGATCTTAAAATCTTGTTTTGATGAATCTTGTTTTTATGTATTTCCCTGTTGCTGGTCATTTCGGGAGTTGTATTTTCTTCAAGAAATCGTGAAATATGTTTACAAACACAAAGGATAACTAGTTTTTTATGGAAATAATTTTCAACATTGTAAGAGGATTGTGCAACAATATTTTATATCTTCACAAATAAGTGTTTTTAAGGCAATTATTCATGGAAACTAAACAAACATAGAGAGTTGAGCAATATTCAAGGAACATAAAAAATAATTTAATGATGAAAATGATGCATTAAATTATTTATAGGATATCTGACTAATAGCATATATTGATTCTAATGGCTTAAAAGAATTATGATGTTATGCGGGTGATGATTTTGAACATCTATGAATGAGACTAAAATGATGGTGATGAAATGTTGAAGTCTTTACTGAAAAAATATAATTATATTAGGATGAGATCCAATAAAATTATTGAGTTATTTTTTTGATAAATCCAACATATTACTAGAAGATATGCACATGATTGACGGTCGCATTGATGATGTGATAATTTTAAATATTATTCTTATAAGAATGACACTTTTTTTTAATGTTATGGCCTTGAGGTTCCTAGATAAGGACTTGATAGAATAATATCAAAATATCCTTTAATATATAGATTTTGAATAAGCTATTTTGAATTAAGAAAATAAAACCTAAAAAATTATATATCACATGAAGTTTCGTTATTGAAAATGAGAAACCATTAGTGGATTAATATCAAAATGATGATTAATTTTATCATGTATTTACCATTGTTCCTCTAACAATAAGAGTAGAAGGAAAAAATTCAGAATAAAGGTTCAACATTGTTTCTTCCTATGCGCTAAAATATGAAATCATACATCATAGTTTTCTAGGAAACTTGATATTGAAGATGTAGAGTAAGAGCCTTTGAAGAAAGCATTCAATGGAGAAGAAGGAAGGTGCAAACCATAGTGGAAATTATTGAGTAGGATAAACTTATTATCTTATGAAGATGAAATATCACACATGATATAATTAGTGGTGATCATTGACTAAAGATACCTCAGTGAATATGTACTAGTGCTTTTCATGTATAATTCACATATTGAGGAAAAATATAGAGATAAATCAGGAATCAAGGAAATAATTTGTCTCTATGCTAAATGTGAAAAAGAATTTGATGAAACAAAGGAATATTTAATGTTAAATTGGTAAAAAATTATATTACTGCAAGCTATACATGAATGAATATAAAACCTATAAATTTAAATATAAATTAGATATTGAAAAAAATAGATATGGAAATTCTAGTAGCTATAATATAGAATATGGGATTAATCTCGAAACTAATGAAGTAAACCACATTCTATATTTCCTAACCAATTATGAGAATAAAGGTGTTAGAATAATTAAATCAATTAATGCATAGGTCATTATGAATTGATGAATCTGTATGGATCATGTAAGACTTTGGATGTTGTGTTTTTTAGGGAGATCTAATACACATTTATCTATAGAGGCCAAGGAGGTTCATAGAGAATATAGGGAAAAATTTAGGAAATCCCATTAGTGAATCAGTTTATAGGTGATGAAAATTCTATTATCATAGATGATCACCTGAATAAAGAATTCATATTTCATAAAAATCCCCAAGATTCATGAATATAAAGGATGATCGATTATCATAAAGCTCAATTGACCACTATGTATGAAACAAATAGAGAAATATGAACATAAAATATCATGCGATCTTATTTTGGGATATTGAGTAATATCCATTGATTGTACTCCATTGCTAAAATATATTATATGGGTGGTGAAACCCAAAATGTGGCGACAAAATATCTTATATGTTTTATGTTTTAGAGGATACTTCTTACCATTTTCTATCAAGAAATTCTTTAGATTTATCTTCAATTAAACATACTTTATGTATTTATTTTTTTAAATAATAATATTACATAATCAAATTGGATGAATATGAATAAGGAATGTATGGATTCCAATTTCACAATAGAATAATATGAATATGGAGTGAAAGAGTCCATCATGTTTGAAAATGATCATGAATGTGACCCTTCTAAAATACTTTGTCCTTGTTAATGCTATTGTTATTCGAGAATAATTTTTCGACATGAGCTGGAAGAACACTTTATCTATCATGAACCTTATCAATGTTATTAATTTCAGAATAATCCCAGGGAAAAAATGAATATAGCTAGTCATTGAGATAACATTGTGTTTTATGGATCATCTGATATGATTATATGTGTGTAAAATAAAGAAGATCGTATTGAGGATGTGATTAAATATGTGAACGTTGATGAAGTTCATATTGAGGAAATTAAAATTATAGTTGAATATGCACTTCATGAGTGCCCAAATTTGTTTGAGAAGTTAATGAGTTGTGAAAAGAAGTCATTGTATACTAGCTTCACTAAATATACAACATTATAACGAATAATAAAACTATATAATTTAAAATAAGGCAACATATAGAGTGAAACCAGTTTTACAGAACTACATTCTCCTTGAATGATATGCTCCCACAATATAATGATCTCCCTACATAAAAATACGACACTAAATGAATGTTGTTCTTGATTGGTATGATCATTGAAAGAATACATGCCTTCACGAATTACTATATACTATATCACAAGGACAAAAAATCACTTAAAGAATGCCCAAAGTGTGGTGTGTATTAATACAAGAAAGGCGAATCCAGTCATTAAAATTTTTTCTCTTACTTTATATTCATTCCATGGATTATGTGCCTATATGGAAGTGGACAGACAACAAGGTAATTGACATGGCTCGTTGATACAATAAATAAATATTGGAAACTACATCACCCATTATACTCTCCACAATGGGGTAAAATTGATCATGAGTATCTTGAAATTTGGAACATTTTTAGAAACATTCATCTTGAGTTATCTATAGATGGAGTGAATCCTTTTATTTTTCAAAGTATCACTCATAACTCATGGAGTTTTATGTTGGTAAATTATAACTTTCCCCCATGTTTTTACATGAAATGAAAATAAACCATGTTATCTATGCTTATATCAGGACCAAAACAACCAGGTAATGATATTGATGTTTATTTTTCTCCATTGTCAAGTATTTGAAATTATTGTGGGATTCAGGTGTTACATTTTTTGATTCTTATAGAAATGATGATTTAAAATTGATAGTAGTGTTCTATTGGATGATAAATGACTTACCTAAATATGTAAATTTTTTAGGATATAACATTAAAATAACTCAAGGGTGTCCTATTTGCGAACACGGTACAAAGTTAATTAGGTTGAGACATTCATTGAAGACTCTGTTTTTAGGATAACACAAATTTAAACCCTAATGAAATAATTACCAATTTTGAAAGACATCATTCTATCGAAGTTTATAAGAACACAAAACACTATCTCCACTAATAGGTGATCACATTTTTGAGAAAAGAAGATATTTTGACATTAATTTTGGTAAACTGTTTTAAAAAATCCTTTTGAAAACCAATTGAAAAAAGAAATCAAATTTTGTTAAATTACCTTACTGGAATTGTCTGTACATCAAAAATTTTCTTGATGTTATTCATGTTGAAAATTATGTATATGATAGGTCAATTGGAACATTACTAAATGCACCATAAAAAAAGATTAAATTAAGGCTAGTTTTTACATGGTTTATATGGGAATATGAGAAGAGTTGGCTCATGTGAACGGTGAAAAATTATCACTTTTCCTCTAGTTGTTTACACTCTTTCCAGGCACGAGGGATATCAATTTTTAAACATCATTAATGATGTAAAGGTTCTATTGGTGTATTCATCGAATACCAATAATGTCATTTCAATGACTAATTTAAAGCTAAAAGGTCTGAAATCACATGACTGCCATGTTTTTATGCAAGATAGATTTCCTATAGATTTACATTTAATTTATTCCCAAGAATTTACATCATACATTAACCAAGATATATTTAATTTTAACAGATAAATTAAGAAAATTTATAGACAAAACAAGATTTCAAACTATGGAAAGAGAAATTACCATCATATTATGTGAATTGAAAATGTTCTTCCCACTAGAATTATTTGATAAGATGGTTCACTTGGTGAAGTAGGTTTGACCATGAGATCATGTACAATATAGATGGATGTACCACATTGAATTTTATTTAATGATTTTGAAAGGGTATGTGAAAAATCAAAGTCATCTAGAGGGTTATATTGCAGAGCGATATATTGTTGAGGTAGTCATTTAATTTTGTACTGACTACATTTCTAGCATGGAAAGCATCGGTCTAGCGAAATCTCATTACAATAGGCACTTTGGGGTGAGGAATTTTTTTGATGATATGTGGTCACAGTCAATATTATAGATTGGGAGAAGACCACCATTACATTTTGCACAATAGTTTGGAGGTTTCCCCATATATTTAGTCCCAAAGAGAAATTCCTAGGAATTTGAATCCATAAAGGTCATAAAGATGAATATAAAATACATATAATCAACAATTTAAAGGATGGTTACAAGAACATATTATTAAGGAGTTGGATGAAAATCCAGATTCAATTTTAGAATGAATTGATTGGCTATCTAGAGGATCATGCATGGATATATTATCGTACAATGGTTATGTAAATAATGGTTATACGTTCTCTACAAAAGAACATCATGAAGGCAGTATAATTAAAAATAGTGGAGTTGTACTTGTGGATTAATCAATGAATTTTTCTAGTGCTGAGGGAAAAAATCCAATTTATGTGAATATTTCATACTTTGGCATCATAAAAAAATCTTGTAGTTGGATTATATGACATTCCAAATGATGATTTTTTCTTGAAAGTAGGATGATAATAGGAATTATGTTAAAATAGATGAATTGGGATTCCTAAAAGTAGATTTAAGTAAGGATGGGTACAAAGATGAATCATTTATAATGGCATCATATACTTTCCAAGTATTATTTATCCTAGATCAAATAACCTAAAAGTGGTCAGTTGTTATGTTATCAACCCAAACCACTAATGGGTGAGATGAAAATTCAACTTAGGATGAACCTTTAGCTAGGAAGTCACAATCATTTCAAAGTGGTCCCAATGTATATAGAGTTTTATATGTTATAGGATACCATAATGAAGGGATTTGGATACTCGATAGAGGGGTTAAATCTCTATATCCTTTAAAAAAAGAGAGTTCAATAATCTGGTTATATATATTTTTGTAATATAAAATGTGTTACCTAACATTATTATAATATTTCCAATGAATTTATGTAATCTAAATTAAATGTTAAACCAATTCTAAATATAATTAATCTTAAAGCATACATGGTAGTAGAATGTACACAAATAGTATGTAGATGTGAGTTCCATAAAAGTATTGTGTTGTTTCATGTTAATGATAAATCAATTTTTTTAGTATTAGTCACATAATTTATTTTTCTTATACCAGTGGATTTCAATTTTCGAGTTGGGGTGGATTGTTCAAAGATTCTCATGCTCAAGAGAGATTGGACTTTGAGGATGCATCTAAGAGTTTAATAAGAAGGTAAAATTATTTTTAAAAATACTATGTTTTCCATCATAATATGATATGTTCTCTACTACATTAACATAATCTCAATTAGATGTTTGATTACTCATGCAGATAATGTCATTTTCACATGATTATGTTACCAATACCTCAAAAGAATAAAATAAAATAAAGGAACCTATTTTGGAAGATGTAATGTAATGTTATGATATACATTCTCTATTTTACCTAAAAATTATAGAATGAAAAATTGAGTTAATTTTCATCACTCCTTGCGGAGATAATTTATTTTAGAATATTATATCCATCCTTTAGGCCATTCTACACCAAAACATCCACATAGTTCTTCTCCCTCATTATCTTTTCACCCCTAAAGTGTGGGAATTCACCACTTTCATTCATGTTCCCTCCCCTACATTTTTTAGAAGAGAAACGATGCAACCTATGCTTAACTATAGATGTAATCATGATGTTTTTATAATAAAATAATTGTCCATAGAATTAATTTATTATTTAATATTAATATTTAATTTATTTATTTTCAGTATTACTCTCATAATAATTATTTTCTTGTATAAGTGGATTCTTTTGTTTAAATTGGGGTGGTCTGTTTATCTTTAATTCCTTTCCTCACCAACAATTCTACACACTTATTATCTCTCAAAAAAATTAACCCTTGTAGGGTTTACATTTACCAGTTTTCTTCAAGTTACATTTATTGCATTTTTAGTAATAGAAATGACACTAACTCTTCTCAATCATAAATGTAATCTTGATGTTTTCATAGTCGAATCACTGCCCATAAAATTAAATCATTGTCTCATATTTTGGATTAATTGTATTATTTTTAGTGTTAATAACATAAGATTTTTTTTCTTATATAGGTGGATTCATTTGTTCTAGTTGGGGTGGTTTGACCATATTTAATTCCATTATGAACAAAAAATTCCATATACTTCTTCTCCTTCAAAGCCTTTTCACCCCTTTAGTGTTAGAATTTACCACTATCCTTTATGTTCTCTCCATTAACTTTTTTGGAAGATCAACAATGCTAACTATGCTCAATCACATAGATAATATAGATATTTACAGAAAAAAATCATTATCCATAGAATTAATGTATTGTTTTATATTTATGTTTAATTTATTTATTTTTATTATTACAAACATAAGAATTGTTTTCTTATACAGGTGGACTCCTTTGACCGAGTTGGTGTGGTTACTTCCATTGCTTTTCTTTTTCAAACTACCAATTCAACATTTTGAGATGATGTTCTTAAACAGAAACCATTCTCATTGTTGAAAACTAGAAGAGTGGAGGAAGATATTGTGCCCATTATAACGACTTCTTATGATATAATGTGAATAAGTGCTTCCTCTACTCGTTTAGTTTTCAACAAAGAGAATGTTTTTTTGGATAGGAACAACATCTCAATATGAAATATTAGAAGTTAGAATAATAAAATGAATGGTAATAAAGGTAACAAAGGCATTTATGACTTTTTTGAGATTGTGGGACATGGGAGAATCAACCATACATCAATCTGACACACAGTGTGACCGATATGACTCCAAGTGATTATTTCAATTAAAATTTGACTTCATTTTATTAAAAAAGAAATCTAACATTTTCATAACTACGAAAACATATTCATATTATTTTTATTATTTAATACAATGATTTATAAGTCATTTTTGTTGTGTAGGAATGATCCAAACATCAATCTGATAAAAGATGTTTTTTGTATGACTCAAAGTGTCAGTTATCTATTTAAAATTGAAATATTACTTTAAAAACATCACTCATTTAAAATATAAAAAACAATCTCTAATTTTAGTGATAATTTTGGAAATAGATTCATAAATCATTTTTTGATGTGTAAGAATTTGTCTCATATAAAATAAATACACAATGTGACTGTTATGGGACAAAGTGTGTGTTTCTAATTAAAAGTGAAATTTTAGTAAAAAAGACAAGAGACATACTCAAATGTGAGAAAAAACATTTATATTGTGTTGATACTATAGTAAAATTATCTAGAAGTCTTTTTTTTGTGTAAGAATTATGCAAAACTCAATCTAATATAGGTTGTTCCCGGTATGACTCAAAGAGTATGTGATTAGTTTAAAATTTAAATTTTAGTTCAAAAAAATGTCCCCAATTGAAACCCTAGAAAAAAGATTGGATTGTTTTGATAATGTAGTAAAATTATCCATTAGTGATTTTTAACATGTAGGATGCAGTTTCCCATCAAACTAACACAATAAGTGACCATTATGATTCAATGTGTGTGTATATAGTTTCAAATGAAATTTTAATAAAAAACACAAATGACATAATGAAAATAGAGAAAATGCATTTTAATTGTTTTGAAAGTATATAAAAATGAATAATATGTCATTTTTGATGTCTAGGAATCAACCAAACATCAATACAACGCACAGTGGGACTATTATAATTCCAAGTGTGTCTATTTATTTAAAATTGATGTTAATGTTATTAAACAGAATATGTGACATAGTGAAAATTGAGCAAACACATTTGGATTATTTTGATACATTAGGAAAATGATTCATCACCCATTTATAAATTGTAGGAATCAAAACCACCACAATCTAACTCACAATGTGATCATTATAAAACTAATTGTGTCTTTTAATTTAAAATTGACTTTAATTTTAATAAAAAAACACATGTGACATACTTAAATCTAAGAAAACACATTCATTTTGATTTGATACTTTAGAAAAATTATCCACAAGTATTTTTTGATGTGTAGGAATTATTTGTACCAAAATCCAATGAACGGTGTAATCAGTATGATTCCATATGTGCCTATTAATTTAAAATTGACATTAATTTTAGTAAAAATAATTAGTGACATACTGAAAACCAAGCAAACATATTCATATTGTTTTTATAATTTAGGAAAAATATCAATGAGTCATTTGTGACTTGTAGGAATCAATATCACCGAAATCTGATGTACGTTGTGATAGGTATGACTCAACGATTCCATTATTAGTTTAAAATTGTCATTTTAGATCAAAACAAGTGTCACTCACTAAAAACCATTCTAAGATGCTCCAATTGTCTTTATAATTTTTGGAAAGTGATTTATCTTTATAATTTAGGATAGTGATTAATAATTCATTTATGATGTGTAGGAAGAAGTATTTTGTCATACTGACGCACGATGTGACTGGTATGACTCAATGTGTGTGTTTCCAGTTTGAAATGACATTTTAGTGAAAATAAAAAGTGACAAAATGAAAACTAAGAAAGCACATTTAGATTTTTTTGATACTTTAAGACAGTGATTCATATGTAATTTGTGATGGTTACGAATCATCCACAACTCAATCTGATGCATGATGTGACCTGTATAATTCCAAGTGTCTCTATTTATTTAAAAGTTACCTTATTTTTAGTAAAAAGAACAACTGAAATACTAAAAACTAGTAAAAGTCATTTGTATTGTTTTGATAATTTTGGAAAATGATCCATGAGTCATTTTTGACTTATAGGAATCAACCACACCTCAATATGATGCATTGTGTGACCAGTATATCTCAAAGTGTGTCTTTTTATTTAAAAATGAAATTTTATAAATGTATTATTTTTTATTAATGTTTAATTTATTTCCTTATACTATTACTCACAATTTTTTTTTCATATATAGGTAGATTTTTTTTCTTGGGTTGAGGGGATTTTTTTTGGAAACTGATACGATGGAAGGGCTTTTTTGAGAAGGGATCAAAGGTGCCAAACAAAGATGAAAGATTAATGTTTTTAAATGTTTGTGGATAATTGTAAATGTAATTATACAAAAAATTATTTGAAATTTATAGAGTAGAATTTTTTTGTATCCATATTGAAAAAATTATTTAAATTAAATTATATATCTTTAATATAAAGGTTATAAGTTTTTTCTGGGTGTGCTATTTTGTAATCAACACCTTTTAATAAGTTTGGAATTTATCAGTGCTAAAAATCACACTGATAAAGAGGACCCCCCTTTAACAATTCCAAGGTTAAAAACAATTTTTTAAAACTGTTAAATGTAATTGTTCGCACTGTTAATGGTCATATCAATAGTAGTGTACACTATTGTCATCAGTTAATGACAAGTCGTAATGTTGTGTTCCACCATCACCTATGACCATCGATCCCTCATATAGTCACAAGCTACTGCCTGGGATTCCTAACTTCTCCTTGATAGGACCATCCACTATCGATTCTTGTTACCACTGAATTCCTCTATTATTGTGAGTCTCCATAGCCCACAACTGTTGTATTCACTATTGATAGCCTCCACTATCACCTTCTACTACCATGTGAGACAATTATCTACTACTTCAAAGTATATATCTACAACCACACAATCTTTTTACCTCCACCATAACCTTAAACACCAACTAAAAATTTATATAAACCCATGAATCATCATTAGAGCTATTAATCATCAAAAACTCTTTACTCTCGATCATAGGGGATAGATATGGGCCCTATGAAGGCAAGATAATGATGATACTAGAAACCACAATTGAAACCACCATGGATAAATGATATGAGATTGAAACTAGTTGAACCCCATATTTATATCCCATGGGCGACATGTATTCATAAATAAGGAGATAATATGAGAAATAGTCAATCACTTTTTCTGGTTGTGATCGTGTTGTAAGTAAATGTGTCATGAAGAAAACACACGGGTTGCACTCCACCTGTGTTAAGGCATACTAAGGCCATTCATGGAAGAATATTTATAAGCATGGATTCCTCTCTATGTGGTCAATATATGAATCGCAAGATTGAAGAACCCATTTAAATTGAATGTTGTCTCATGATGAAGCCCTCATAGAAGAAAATGTTAAGTTGGGGCACCTCATGCCATTCACATGTGATCTAGATATTACAAATAGATTAAATTTTGTGTTGGGATAACCCATTATTTGAACCTGAAATTTGAGGAGAGTGATGATTCAAATGCCACATGGGAAAATTAATTTATCATAAAAGGAAAATGACATCAAATTAAATCTCGATATGGTCATGGGTTAAGATAAATAAATATGGTAATGTTAAAGTAGTGTTATCTATATCATTTATACTTTAATGATCATTTAATGGAGATATTTGAATGCAATTAAAAGAGAAAAAATTGAACATATTCAAATAGAAAAAAGTTTGGGAATTTGAGAGCATATTTTGAGAATCGAAGACCAGACCATGGAGGGTTAAATGTTTATAAATATATTGGCATCATGTACATAATGGGAGATATAAAAATTCACTATGAAATTATAATTCACCTATTGTTTTATTTTATTATATAGTTTTCTGTTTTAATTTTTCTCATGAAACCTCATATGCATATTAAAATAAAGTATTCTTCTATTATTTTCACTCTCTCACCTATCTTTATCTTCTGTTCCACATTGTGAACATTATAGTCATGATTATGATAAATTGGACAAAGTAATATCTTAGGGAATTAATTTGGGGAATAACCCATTACTATGATTTATATTTTCTTTTGGATAATCCATGGATGATTTGCAGTGGAAGTGTAATCCATGCTGAGGTCATCAAAAGATTCATTTCTTATTCTACACACATTCTTCCTCGATTGTGGATGTGGATGTATGATTCTCATGGAGATTTTTGAATGCACTATATATTCCTAAATGGGGTAGAAGAAGGTGTTCACAAATACGATGGAGTGTGTTTATTAAGTAGATATAAAATAAGATAATTAAGGTTCTCCATGGATGATTCTCTGAGAAGAATTTTTTTTCTTCTCTAACATCATTCATTCTGTTTTTCATGACATATGAATATTATATTTAGTTTTTCTGTTTATTCTCAAACCCAAATCTTTTAGTTTTTTTAATTAAATAATTAAAACATAAAAAATAAATAAGTGAACTGGGAATCAATTAGTGATCGACTATGAAGTTCCTCAAGTGAGAAAACCCTTGTTAGCCATTGTGCTGCACTTGGAAAATAATTATTGATTTTTGAAAACCCTATGATAGGTGTGTCAAGTATTAATAAAATAGATATATATTTTTTGTATATACTTTAATATATGTATATATACAAAATTATATATATTGAAAAATATACTTATATATATATGTCAATATAAGACGAGTAAAATAATTTAGTCTAGTTCCATGTGTGATTGTGGGTGCATATATAGATATATAGATATATTTAATTATTTATTAAATTCAACAAATATAGATTAAAATAAATGTACAATAATATATAAAGACACACTCACACAGTTATACAAATACACAAAAATACACATGCACACACACACACACAAACATTAATGTATTTTCAATAAATATGCATTTTTTGAATACATTATAAAAAATAAATATTGAAATGTACATTTATATGTAAATATATAAAAATATATATTTATAAATATATATGTAAATGTAATTAATATATATGTAAATATATGGATATATATGTAAATATATAAACATATTTTATAAATTTTGTTTAAGAAGAATTATATAATAAAAATATATTTAAATACATTGTTTTCCAAACAAAGATATATAAAAATATGTAAATATATATATACACACACAAATGAATACATATATCAGAAAATATAGATGAAAAAAAGATGGTACAGTTATAAGGGCCTTTTCTTTGATGGAGTGGTTGCTTGGATTGAATATAGGCATGCATGGTTAAGTAGGGGTTGGGATGAGTTTAGATAAATGGGAAAAATAGCACTAAAAAAGGGTTAATGGTTGGAAATCATACATGAATAGGAGGCTGAGCTTGGGGTCTTGACCGTTGATTAAAGGTGGCATGAGAGCTAATAAATGTGTGTTTCAGTACTGAATGATGAAAGATATTATTATATTTAGTTCTTTCAGTGATATAAAATGGATGAGAAATAAAACCATTATAAACAAAAAAATGTGATGATAAAAGGATTTCATTATCAACCGTAAAAATATAACTGATATTGGGTTCCTTTATCAGTGAATTGTTTAGCAGAGATAAAGGGTGCCTTTATTGGTACCTTTTTTAGCACTGCTAAGGGTGAACCCCTTTTATTAGTGATTTGAACATAAATTATTTTTTAGCATTGATGTTTAAAATTTAAATAATTGATAAATAATATTCTAATGTAGTGAAATTTACTCATATTAAGACCAAGAGGTTTTACCTTATATTTGAACAAACAAGAAGGATTTATTTGTGTCATATTTTTTTTTGTAAATATATAAATTAGTTGAAAATATTAGAGTATCATTTACAAAGATTCTAAAAGAATTATACAAGATAGATAAATCTAGGATGAGTGAACTATGGTGGTAAATCAAAGTAGATCGAACTGAGAATATCAGACGAAGGATGGAACCAAACGTTTTTTCAAATGAATTCATTATTTCAACAGATATCATTTTTCATGAAAAACTAAATACGGTGATGTCATCTAGATAAAGTCTATAGTATGAAAAACTATTCTGGGTTCCTTAGGAAGAGATAAGTTTTTATGATCACTGAATATTTGTGTCTTTTTGGGAAGAGTTGACTAGATGAAAAAGGAGAACAGAGATTAGAAAAAGGTTTTAGAGTGAGTTAACCAGGAATAGAAAAGGTTATGAGTCCACTAGATAATAATTTTAAATGCAATTAGATAGAGGGTTCTAGGAAAATGAATAAAAAATAGACTTCTATGCTAAGTCCATTAGGTATTATAAAATGATGTTAATAGATAAAGGAAACATATAGAGCATTATAGGATGGTGAAGTTCCTACATTTTTGTAACAGGTGGAACATTACTAGATGGAGGAGGTCCTATAGATGATATTTAGATGAATTCTTGAGTGTCTTTACCGAGTGTTTGTAATGAAATATTTAGTGATGATTCTGATGTGGATATTTAAGGACTCTATAGTTATAAAAGAAATATCACGATTCCATCTAATATTCATAAAAGATAGATGAATGATTGATGATAAGATGTAACAAAATGATTGATAAAGATGGATGACCATAATATTTTTGTATGTTTATAGGAAGTAGAAATGAAAAATGTGTTGAGAGGGATATTCAATGTTTGAGTAGGAGTTCTGAGTTTGATGTTTATGTTCCCCCCTTAATTTTTCAACATACGCTTTCTATAAAAAGGGGAGTTGGTGCACTGTGAATATGTTTTTCAATTTGATTATTATAAGTTAATCATTGAATTTTTGAGGTTTCAAAATAATTCCTTGATTGAGATAACTTATCAAAGCATCATACATAGTAGAAATGGATGAAGTAGTTTCGAAAATAGAATACAATATTAAGTGTTACTAGAATTCGGATACCAGATTAGTAATATATCAGAATACGTGGTATCCGATAAAGGATTCCAAACAAACAGATATTAGTCTAAGGTTACAAGATGAAGAGGCTATAAAAAATAGTGTATCCAAAAGTGAATAAAAATTGAGGTTACTAGACATAGATTCTATTATATGGGAATGTTAAGATAAATAAGTTTAGTAATAATGTTCTTACATAATGTTGTGAAGGAAATTTATATGGAATAATAAGAACATTTTTTGGGAGTTGGTGTTATATATATAATTGTTTCTTATTTATATTACATGTATAATAAATTTAGTGAATTTTTAATTATATATATTCTTAAATATCATTTATAGTTATACATAAATTTAATGTAATAATGTTCTAGAGAATCAATTACCTTAAAAAGGAATAACAGTTCCCCGTGATGATGAGAACATTGAAATTCCATGACAATTTTCTTAAAACAAAGTAACATGGTTTTATAACATTAAATGTGGGGCCACATAGTATTTGAAAACCAAGTAAGAAGGCTTGTTAGAATATGTGACTTTATCTAATGAATTTCTCACAAAGGTTTCTCCAAGATGGGGTATTATAAGAATAGACATGTCTGTAGTAATTCCACAGGCTTATGTGTTATTATATATTCCATTCTGTAAGAAAGTGTAATGGTCCTTATACATTATGATTAATATTAACTCATGTCTTGGACCCAAATGGTACTTTATTGCAATATTCCCTGGGGGGGGGGGTGAATCAAGGTATGAAACTCATTCAATTTTCCCCATGTACCTCTGAAACTCTCATTGTACAAATCAATATTGACCTCACTTTTTAGTTAGATCATTCTTGTGTTCACCTGTTAAGTGATGATGTGTTTAAATAGAGTGGTTTATCAAAGACATATTTAGCTAAGATTGATTATTTATCAATCCAAATGCACTGATTTTCATCCAGTAAAATATATGGTAGGAAAGAAAAGAAGGCATGAGAACATTACATGGTTCACCTACACATGGCTAAATCCAAGGACCACACACCTATATTGTGTCTATGTGACAAATTAAACTGATCTTCACTATAGTTTTGGATATAATTTTTCGGCTGTGATCACTCAGTGTAACACCACGAGACTTTATGAGCCAATTTTTTTTTAATTTATTTGATGTATTTTGTTGTACGATACACCAAGATTATTTTTCTCTATACACAACACTGTATTATCTTCTAGTATACGCAACACTATACATGGCTTGTGTTGCACACATTTTCATGTTCGTTTTATAGAATTAATTTCATGAAACACTATGTATAGATTTTTCTCAAGGTATAAAAGAATGATTTTTGGAATATGTTATATGTAACACCAATGTTATATTGTACTAAACACAATACTGGCTTGTCTTTCAATACAAGTAATAGAGACCTTCCTCTATATCTTGCGTTGTACACAATACCGAGTTTCACTAAAAAATAAGGCATAATAAAAATATTATATAAAGTAGATGTTTTGAATAAAATTAACTACATTTTTAATTTTAAATAAATTTAAAATTCATCTTATGTATTTTCTAGAAATTATATAAGAAGAAATTTATTTTTTCGGATAAAAGATGTATTTTTCCAAAAATGCAGTTTTGCCACCTTTTAATGGCATAACAACTCTAAATATAGTTTTTAACAATTTAATATTTTTTTTTGAAAAAATAAACGTCTCCTTTTGAAGAGGAACCTCAAAATTTAACATGGTTGAAATTTTTGAATTTTTCTCATGAAATTTATATTCTAATGAATAACAAAAAATAATTCATTTTAATTAAAACTATTTTTTCATATAAACTATTGATATAGTAAGATTACCCTTTTAATTTGTTTTAATGTGTAATTAGACTATGTGTTTTTTAATTTAATTCAATGTTGGTCATTGGAAGTAATTTTACATTTAAATTGGATATAAACACATGATAATATATTGATAAATTTTTACTTTTTAAAAACCATATTTTTGGTTTCGACAATGGGAATGAATTTTAAATTAATTTCTTCCAATTATGTGTTTTGAATTATTAATAATAGAGTCCATATTTAAAATTAGTGGGGCCAAATTATGTTAATAGGATACTTTTTTGGATATTATGAATAGTAACTATGGTAATTTTTAATTACCAAAGTTAAAGGTAAATCAGATAAATTAGGGTAACTATCAATATGATAAATATGATACAATTGCCCTAAAACCTACCAAAATCCTATTGGATTAATCAAATTCGACCAATATCACCTAGGTTTCATGATTAAATCATTTAAGGCACTTTTTTCCACTAAAGGGATGTAATTATAATTAAAACAAAAGAAGGTGACAACATGTCACTCTCATATATATTATAAGTATAATAATATTAATATACTAAAAATAATGATAAAACTTCAAAAATAAATAGTCTTCATAAATATATTTAAATTATATAAATAATGTTAATTTATTTAGAATTTTTATTGATTAAATAATTAACATTATTGATGACACAATAGTGATGTAGAAATTATTTTATTGATAGAAATATCAAATAAATGGTTTTAAAAATATTAAATTAAATATCATATGAACTATTTAATGTGATCCATGAATTTTTTAAGTTAAAATGACATGTTTGGAGTGAATTAATTTTTTTAGAATTTATGTTTAGTGTGTATTTTATTTATAGTAAAATAAATAAAAAGTGTAAAAATTGATACTATTTATATTTTATAAAAATAACACATTATAAAATTATTTAAAAATTATAAAAATATTTTAAAATTAAAAATTGATAATTAGATGGACTAAAATGAAATTTAGTATGCAATTATGGAAAATTTAAAACAAATAAGTAAATATTTACAACCATTTAATACTTGAAATTTTATTACCATAGATAAAATTAAATTGATTAAATAAGGATAAATCAAAATGATAAGGTCTAAAATTAAATAAAAAGATGTATAAATTTTATTTTTTGAAATTATTTAGACCCATAATCCTCCTATATTCTAAATAAATGAGTTTGAGAGAATTATAATCCAAAAATAAATTTATAATAAATTAATATTTAATGACATTCCAAAGGTGCCCCTCCCCTCTCTTATAAAAGGGAACCTATCCCTATCTTTAAATCACACCTCAAAATCCCATTGGATAAGAAAAACCCTAACCAAATACTCTCCCAACGTCCCTCAAATTATCCTATATGCCACCCTTTGGGTATAAGGCCATCTTATGGAGCCATTTTGGGTATACCAAAAGGAGATACCCAAAAAAGAGGTAATTTGTTTTTTCACCTCTTTCAAAATTCATTTCTTCTTATAATTCCTATTATTATGTTCTTCACATACTAAAGTAATAAATCCAGTATCTTATAAATTATTATATGTGATTATAATTATGTTACAACCTTATTCCTACTTCTAACCATGATACGAATAACAATACCACCATGCATGTGTACGTACGACTTACCGTCTCCCTCCCGTGGTGTAATTTTTTATTCAATGATAGTTAAATTGGATGTGTATAATGATAAGTATAATGGATTCAGATAACAAATATAACATCATAATTATTCTTTATAATTAATATACCATCCAATTCCATACCATTTTACCATCAATTGAATGATATTGTCGCTCGTGCGTTCAATCAACCTACTGTCTCCATGAAGCGATGAGATTAATTCTCCATGTTAACCATCAAATAATGCTTATAATGTGCATATATATAATATCTATGAATTAAATATATGATATAATAATACTACTGGATATACATATATTTAATTTTCATTCATCCATTCAATTCAACAAGGAAAGGGAAACAATGTTCATGCGTACGTATGACCTACCGTCTCCGGGAACAATGTATTCCATTTTATTTTTCTATATACTATATATATTTATATACTGAATATATATGATATATAAATCATGTTTTATATTATTTAAGTTACTAAATCATGATATAGGTTATAAGATTAAGAATAATAAGTCAAAACCCGTACAATAAATAAAATAATTATTAACCAAAACATTTATTTAACAAGGAATTGATAAATAAACGGGTAATATAAAGTCATACGTGAATTATATATGATACCATGGATATTATTATGGTTATATTACAAGTTAATAATATATTTATACCCACTATAAAGATGTTTTGGACACATACAAATGAAATCATACCTAAGGTAATGGATAATTCCGTAATGTCATTATTTTCTGAGATTTTTTATATGTAAGAATTTATTGGGGTATATTTATCATCCAAATTCAATTTTGATAAATATATAATATTATTTATATCCTACTACTACTATTTAATGCTAATTTTACCCATTGGTGATTTTTTTATAAACGGTTTGGAAGGAATCATTCATTCATTTTCCATACGAGGTACTTTTTGACTATTCTGGAAAGAGTATGAGAAGAATGTTTTTTAACATATAGGACATGAATGGATTTGTTTTACTATTTCCTGAAAAAGAAATTCTTTCGAGATTCATATACATTATTTAAAGATCATTTTTAACTAAATTATTTTCATTTAAAGTTTTCTGGAATTTTGAGAAAAGAAAAAGTTTTTTAAAATGAAATGATATTTTCCCTAGAAATTAAGTTCAAGTGTTTTATTAAAATTATTTTCCATCTAAGATGACATAGGTTTATGTTTATATCACTGTTATTGCTTTGATTTTATTTTTTTAATGATGGAATGATCTTTTATATGGATTATCATATGATGGAATGATGTTTATGAAATCGATTTTATTTCTTGGGTTATGCTATGATGAATGATTAATGTTTTGTGGAACATGTAAGAATAAAATCATCATGAGATGTGTGAGACCTATATCTGCCTCCAATGAATTGGGTAATCATTTATATCTCATGATATAAACATGAGTGGAACATAAAGTAAATATGGTTCTGTAATACATGGCTTGAACGACAAGTAAATCTGGTTCAATAATACTTTACTGGAATGACAAGTAAGCCCAGTTCAGAAATGGACATTTTCGACTATGATGGTCTTGGAAAAAAATCCTTGCCTACTATAGAAATCATATTATGTGCATATTTGTTTTCCACAATTCCATGTTGTATTCCAATAATTATTTCTCATGGTTCATGATTCCATTATGATTTATTTCTTGACTCAAGATTTTGTCATTTCCACTTTATGATCATGTTTTTTACATTCTTATGTTTATCATTAGTTTTAGGTTCTCCATGTTTAACCTCACTGAGATTTTGAGATCAACCTTTTATGCTTTCTTTTCCCCAGGATATAAATAATGGTTTTATATAGGAAAACAAAAGGGGAAGATCTCTAAGTGGGATGTTGAAGTTATTTCACCACGTTAGAATATTATGTTCCATGTTTCCAATGACACAAAATTAATACGGTCTTTGGGTGTCTTTTTGTTTCATGTATTAAGTATTCTGAAAAAGTAAGGTAATTACCACATACGTCAAGCTTGGGTTGATATACTCAGTTCCAATCTCACTTTCTTTAAAAGATTAAGGGTTAGGCTCACTGAAATCTAAGGGATACTCCCATTTTACGCCATGTTATCTTACTAATTCCCGATGGAATGTTTTTTTTGGCTCACATTATAACACTTAAATTCACTAGATGTTAGTTGATGCATTGATTAGTGTCCATTTATCTTCACTCTTCTATTTCAAAAACTGTTTCTGAACATCACCAATAATGTAGCTTCTACTTCCTTATTGAACTTGACATCATAGAATATATTCCTTTTCAACGTATACAATATGTTTTAATCAATTTTTTACATCATGAAGCATAATAGTTTCATGGAAAATTTGAACCACTTCTTTGTAATTTTCCTCTAATTCACAAAATATATCTCTTTTTCAAAACACATAGTCCTTCAGAAAACTCATAATATTTCATAAAGCTATATAAACCTAAAAAACACTGTTTATATTGAAACAAGTACTTTATCCATGTATCATATGTTCTTATGAATCCTTTTCATAAGAAAAACCTTCACAAAACTCTTTCTTGATTTCGGAGCCATTAGATCTTCAGAAAAGGACAATTGCTTCAAATGGGGGGTTGCTGCCAATTTATAGACATTTCCCCACCTTTTTTATTTTTTCTCACTCACCAATGCTATTTTATGAAATTATTTAATCTGTTCATGAAACTCAAATTCTTTATGAAACATTTCATGAAATTTTCATAATCAGGAAACAGATAAAATTTTACAAAAAATTATCCCTCGATTAACCAATCTTTCATGAAATACCAATTCTTTTTCTACACTCTAATCCTTCATTAATTTCCCCTCTTCTCTATATTTTCATAAGGTAGAACGAAAAATACATATTTCAGGAAACTCATAATTATTGCAACACTATTCCTATCATATATATTTTTGAACCCAAAAACATTGGAATCATTATGAAACAATGAAACATTCTACATGAAACATTCTAAAAAAGTTACATGGATTCCATACCATTGAATTGAATCTTTTTGAACATACCAAGTCAATAATCACATTGGAACTCCCTAAACTACTCTTACATGATGCAACCCAATCTGGGCACTACTTTTTTTTCAATATCGTCAAACTATCTCTCAGTGATATCATGATTGACATTCTCTCCTCACAAATTGGTTCATGAAATTTGTTAATTTCCCCCTATCAGGAACATCTCTATCTCATGAAACTATTTACTTGGTGAAGAAAAAATTAACATTCTTCACCGCACCATGTCAATGGAAACACTACATCTAACACACCAACTCATAAGGATTGATGGTGATAGGGTTTCCAATGAACCCAACACACAACACATGGAAACACCAATTATCATTTGGTTTCAAACATATTTCATGAGTCAAACACAAAGATGTATTTTTAGATACCGAGATGAAAATATTGAATGGAAATGTTGTTTATGTTGGGTGATTTAGGAATGAAATGTTATTAATGAATCCGAAAAGGAAGGAACTTTCCATTCAATATTCATAGAAGTTGATATCTCATAACTTTGATTAAAATATAACTATCACACTATATTCCATAGTCATGATATACTGATGAGCTTATTTTAGATAGTTATTGAGTGACTTACCAAGAATATAGGTTGATTACATGGGTTTTCAACATTATTAATGAGAAATCACAAAAAATTGATTATATTGAACAATGAGTTCTCATATAATATTGTTAATGCTGTGACATTAACATGTTTCTCTTGGGTTTCTTGAACCATTCCTAGATAGTAATATTGTTGTTTAAAAATACCCACCTAATTCCAATGATAATGAAACCTACAATTTATTAAACTATTTTTTTACACTGATCTCAATTATATTATATTTGAATTTAATTATTGGAATAAATATTATTCTCATGTTTGAGAAACATTTTTAGGTGATTTTGATTGTATATGTTAAATAAATATTTATTCACAATGTATTAAATTATTATAAGGATAAATAATATATATTTATAAGTCTTGATGAATACTAGAATACCAATATTGTGTTAGGTGGTAAATATTAATTTACATGATTCTAATATAATATTTATCATTTTTGTAGTTAGTGAATTCCATGAGATAATAATAATAATAATAATAATAATAATAATAATAATATTATTATTATTATTACATGGAACGAGATCATATGAGGATAATTATATTATTTATGTTTCATTGTGAAATTAAATAACATTTACCCATAAATCTATCAATATAAATATATGATTATATTTATCATATATTGGTTGATTCAAATTGATTATTGTTGTGAACAATCAAATATATAGCTCTCTCTCAATACTGAATGAATACTCTAGGGATCCCCCTCCCTCAATCATCTAAAGAACACGACTATAAGGAAAATTATTCAAGATTGAATAAATCATAATAGCGATAAATAATAACACCAAAAGATGATAGATTCATTGTGTTAGCACCCAAAAATTAATCAACATTGTTTGTATATCAAAGGAGAACACGTGGATCACTCCTAGAGGGATTCTACTTTTGGATCCTATAAATTCAACGATGGTAAACTGAAAAAAGTTTTGGATGGTCAATATCTTTGGCACCTGCATCTTAAACCATTAAAATTTGAAAATTTATTGAAGAACAAACTACTATAGTAGTAGTAGGTAAGGTCGAACCACACATAGATTGTGATTAGATACTATGAATATCCTATAAGAATAATGCTCATGTAGATGATTTTTAAATGCGATTAACAACTAAAACAACCTAAAACTAATATAATATTAAAATAATATTTAAATTTTACATAAACTATCTAAGGGAACTAAAATAAACTATGAAAGAAACTAGAAGAGATGGAAGTGTCAGAGTTTTGACATCCGTTTAGGTGCATGATATTCCAATTATTTAATTCCCACATCTAAATATTTATTTATTTAATTGTTACTGATTCCAAATTTAATCAAAATACTATCAGGTGTCATTCTACAATGTCAGGCAATATTATAATTTTCATACAAATTATCTGTTATTTCATTACTTGTCTAGGTGAGTAATTTCTGCATTATTGTAGCACTAAACCATTTAGTGAAATACCACAACCTGTATCTTACAATGTTAATGTATATATCTACATCGGGTTCTCTCGCATTACATCAGTTATTAAGTATCACTCATTCATCTTTGAAGTAGAGTGCACACAAAATATTATGTTTAAAACTATTACATTTATTTTGTCATAATTCCCTGATGTACGATTTAAAATTATCTCATTTGTGCGATTGACTTCTGAACAAATAAATTATTTAATGAATTATGGCCAATGATTACTTATTAGGTATCAAATGAACGGGCACCAAATAATATGTGCAGACTCCAATAGATATTTAATTAAAACACAAATATAATTAAACAAAATGAGAATAAATTGAACAGTTAATTCAATAGGAAATCAAATGTCGAAACAATGAAAGAGAATTCATGCATCGTCACATTTATCACGACACCGATACGAACGAATTAGCCCTCCATCATGGAAACACAAAATGGAAAATAAGTAATGGAAGCCACTATGTTCATGTTGACGTGATGACCATCACAATAACCCACATGTGATCACAAAATAATAACCCTCTACCACCAATCAATAAATTAGAAAACCGAAATACCGAGCATGTATGTGAATAAAAAAATGATCAAATATGTGTTCTTACTCACCATGAAATGTTGATCTTCAGAATAAAATCTAACCTTTATTAATGTGCCAATTCTCGCCACAACTACTTCGCACCCACCCAGAATGTGGGATTTGGTGTTGTGTTATTCTCGGGTGAGGCAAAATGGGTGGACTGGGGAGGTAGAGACAATTTGTCTTGGTGTGGTGTGTCATATTGGAGGGAAGATGTGATGATGGTGCAACTGATACATGCCTGATACTAATGGAAGAGGTTGGTAAGGTGTGGTGGTGCACTAGAGGAGAGCGGGGAAGGGTATGGTCTATAGTTTGGGGGGGGGGGGGGAGGGGATGGGTGCACTAGATATGGAGGGGGAAACAAGATGGGTGGAGGGGAAGGGTGCACTAGATATAAGGGGTGAAGGGGGGGGGGGGAGGTGCGCTAGAGGCGACAGAAGGGGGAGGGCAGGCCTCCCCATCTACTGTTTCGGGTCATGGGGGAGGGGGAGGGGAGTCCTCCATGTTCGGTGTTGCATGTCATGTTATCCATTTGAGATAATAGATCCTTTTAAATAACAATGACTTCAATTATAAAACCCATTTTGAAAATAAATAAAAAATTTAAAACAGTGAATGACAGTTAAAAATGGTCTGAAATTAAATAATATAAAAATGAAAAGGTAGTTAAAGGAAGTTAAAATTGTTATAATATTAATAAATTTTAGATTCATTTAATAGTAATAATAATAATAACTGCTATAAATAAATAATAACACTAATAAATAAGATGATGATAATTAATGATATAAATTCAATTGTTACAAAATATTAGAAAGACACCAACACACACATATACACATAATTAGATATACTAAAAACAATATATAAAATATAATAAAATTATAATCTTTACTAATTATAATAATACTAATTTTAGTCTAATTTAAAAATACTAAAAACTAATAATTATAATAATACTACTAAAATTTTAAATAAAATAAAATGTTAAATCATATATAATACTAAAAGGACAAATAAATTTAATTACTAACAAAAGTTAATATTCCAATAATAAAGCTAATATTAATTCAACTACTAAAAAATACTAAATGTGTAAGATATTAAATGTTAATTAAATTTATAATTAATGCAAACTAATAAAAAATAATAAGAATCTAATAAATTTAAAGAGATAGAATAATATATATAAATAAATAAACATGGGTTACATGTTACATTATATTTATATTTATACATACAATAAAAATAAAAATAAAAAATAAAATACAAATAAACGAATAAAATAAAAAATTACTAAAATTTTTATTTAAATTAACTAAAAATAGTTAAATTGTCCAATATACTACACAATTATAAAAACCACCAATAATTCAAAAAGTAGTTAGAAAAATAATTAAAAATAAATTTAAAACTTTTGATAATAAAAGATAAATCCATGTACATTAATATTTATCGAAGGATAATATCAAGACCGTGACATTCATTCTTTCAATATATTTCAATTAATTATAAATTTAACATGAATACATATTTTATTGGTTTTGGTGACATTTCAATTTCAACATTCATTGGAAAAAAATTCACTGGGCATGGATTTTACAATTTGGACAACATATGGAAGGTACACCAGATTATAAAATTGTTATATTGTGATCACGATCGATAAGTTCATCCACTTCTCTAAAAAACAAAAAGTGGTATCAAAGTAGTCAAGTTAAAATTTATAATTAATTAATAATTTTTTCACAGGATGATGGTATATGGGTGAGAGCTTCTCTCTCAAGGGTTCAATGACAATTTGGGACTCCATCCGCTGGTTTCCTCGATCAATTATTTTTGGGCCGAAGTCTTAATCCCTAAATAGAGATTCAACAGCGCAACACCAATATATTTTATGAGAAGTATATTTTTTATGTATTACGTTATAAGCAACATCAAAGTAATCTCTCAATTCATGCAACACGAGCTTGGCTTGCATTGTACACAATAGAAACCTTCCTCGATAGCATGTGTTGTACGCAATATCGAGTTTTCACTAAACAACAATATGTTATTAAAATATTATATAAACTAGTCATTACAAATAGTATTAACTAAATGTTAAATTTTGTAACATTATTATTCATTTTACACATTTTCTAGAACATTGTATGAGAACAAAATAAATTTTTCTAGTAAAATAAGAACTTTTAAAAAAAATGCAATTTTTCCGCATTTTGATGGCACACCCACATTAAATCTAGTTTTTTACAAGATTATAAGTGAAATTTTACAAAATAAAATTCTTCTTTTGAATCAGGATATAAAAATTAACTTTGGAGAAAATTTTCATGTTATTCTGATAACTTTCATATTTTAATGAATAGTAAAAACATGCTATATTTTAATTAAAAACAACTTTTTTCATCATAATAATTTATATGGTGTAATTATAATATTGAATGGTTTTAATGTATAAATAGAATATATTTTTACCATTTAATATAACTTATGTAATTAGCATTAATTTTACATTGAATTCATAGGCAAAAACATTTCAATCTTTGGCAATGTTATAACTTTTAAAACCCGTTTTCTTAACAACGAGATTAATTTTAAATTAATTACTGCAACTTCTATGTTTTGATTTTTGAAAAATGGATTCAATATTTGGATTCAGTGGGTCCAAATTATGTTAATAGGTTACATTTATTTTTTTGATATTATGAATAGTAACTATGGTAATTTTTATTTACTGCAGTTAAAGGTAAATCATGTAATTAAGAGTAAAAATAAGATTATAAAATTCCGCTAAAACCTACCAAAAATCTATTGGATGACTAAAAGTAGAACCTTATCACCTAAGGGTTGGAATAAATTCATTTTATGTACTTTTTACCATTAAAATAATTTAATTATTTTTAAAACCAAAGAAAGTGACAACATGTCACTCTCTTAAATCTTATAAGTATAATAATTTTAATTTAGTGATAAACTTCATGAAACTTCAATCATTAATAGTATCCAGAAAGATAATAAAATTATATACATAATGAGAATTTATTTAGAATTTTTAAGGATTAAATAATTATCATTAAATGTGACACAATATTGATGTTGAAATTATTTTATTGATTGTAATATCATTTAAATGGTTTTAAAAATATTAAAATAAATATTATATGAGCTATTTAATGTGATCCACTAATTTAATAGATAAATATGAAATGTTATTAATCTATTAATGCTTTTAGTTCGAACATATCTTTTCTGTGGATTTTATTTAAATTCAAATAATTGAATAGTGTCAAAATTGACACTATTGTTTTTTTTTTAAAAATAACATAATATAAAGTTGATTAAAAATCAAAAAAATATTTAACAATTATAAATTAAAATTTATATGGTCTAAAAAGTCATAAATAATCCAATTATGAAAAATTAACAACACATAAGTAATTATTTATAATTATTTTAAATTTAGAATATTATTACCACAAATAAAATTAAATAGATTATATAAGGATAAATCATGTTGATAATGTTTAAAATAAATTCCCAACATGACTAAATTTTATTGGTTGATGAGATTACAACCCTATCTCATCTAATCTTCGGATTTGAGTCATTTTTGGTGGTTTTTAAGTGGGGTTGGAATTTATTATAAATTAACATTTCTTATAATTCCAAAGGTGCCCCTCTCCTCCCTTATAAAAGGGCACCTCCCCCCTCTCCTCCTTACACCACTTTGAGCCTTCAAGCTCGGAAAAACCCTACCCATTTCCCTTATAAACTTCCCTAGAAACATAATAGAGGTCCTGGTCTTCTTCAAAGACCAATCTTAGTGCCCTAAGATGAGGTTCCAAAGAGGCGTGTCGAAGAAGAGGTAATATCCGTTACCAATTCATTCAAATTTATTTATTCTTCTACTTCTTATTCTTTAGTTGTTTCATTATGAAGTAATAACATCAGTATCAATCATATAATTATATGTTATTATAAATATTAAACAACCCTATTTCACCTTCTATCCATCCAACGGAAAATGAAATCACCGCACGTGCGTACGTACAGAATACCGTCTCCACGCTGTGGTGTAATCTGTTTTCCACCACCACCTTACATGGATGGGTATAATGGTGTAAAGAATAACTATATATGATTATTGTAAAGTGATATTGATTCTGAAATAGTATACATAAACTTGAATACAATTCCACGATCATGGGAACAATATCATCGCTCGTGCGTACGTACGGCCTACCGTCTCCATGATGTGATGAGACTCGTTCTACATGATCTTAATTGAATAATGGTTATATAAATGAATTTAATGAATAAATATGATATATATTACATTAATACAATTCTCTAAATTAGGTATCTATAACCTAAAAATAGGAATAAGAATTTATTCAACAAAACATGCATAAGAACATAATGCAATGAACACCAAAATAACAAGTAGCAATGAAATATTACTCATAAGAAGATAATAATATGATCATATATGATATCATAACAATGAATATTATTCTGAAATAATTCAATTAAATTATTTAAATCATTATACAAGAGGTTTGGATACGTACAAAGCATATCAGGCCTAAGGTAAGGGAAAATCTCACAATCTCATTTTTATCCAAGATTGTTTATACTTCATAATTTACTAGGGCATATTTATCAACCACATCCATGTTTCCTCAATATATATTATTTATATCCTCATAAAATTGTTTAAATCCAATTTTATCCATTGGTTAATTTTTTTAAAAGATATGATTGGACCCTTTTGTCATTTTCAACACGAGAAACTTTTTGACGTTTCCAGCCAAAGTACGAGAAGAATGTTTTTTTTAACTTATAGGGCTTGAATGGATTTTTATGATTCCATAAAACATTATTTCCTTGAAGCTTTAAAAATTTTGAAGTTTATTTTTAAATAACTTATTTTAGTTTAAAATGTTATGACATGTTAAGAAAGGAAACATGTTTTTGAAGTAGAAAGTATATTTTCCTCAATAATGGAGTTCAAGTGTTTTATCAAAATTATTTTCCATCTAAGATAATATAGAGTTCTATTTCTATCCCTATTATTACATTGATTTGATTAGGTTGTGATGGAATAATTTTTATGAAGTACTTTATCTTATATGAATTGATTTATGATATCACGATGTTTATGAATCCAATTTTTATTACATGGGTTATGCTATGATGTATGATTTACGATTTTGTGGCTCACATAAGAATGGTTTCATTATGAGATGGGCGGGACCTATATCTCCTTCAAATACATTGGGTAATGATTTATATCTCATGATATTTACATGACTGGAACATGAAAGTTAAACCGGTTCAGTGATACAAGACTGGAACGAGGAGTGAACTCAGTTCAGTAATGGACTTTGTCTGCTATGATAGTCTTGGCAATGAGCCTGGACTAAAATGAGATGATTTTTTATGATTATGTGTGTATGACACAAAGTTTCATGTTTTATGTTATGATTATTGGGATTACATTTCACCAATATGATTTATCCCATGTTATGATATTATGATCTCTTGTGGAGATTAACATATTCAAAATGTTATGTTCTTAAGAATATGATATGATTGATATTTCTTTTGTTTACCCTTAATGAGAATTTGAGCTCACCATTTTCTATGTTTTCTTTTCCACAGGTCAGGAAGAAGGGTATTGAGTAGGATATGCCAAAAGGGACTCTAGATATGATGAAATAAACGTGAGACAATGTAGATGATTTATGAACTAGTTGTTTATGTTTCCCAGTTTCTAAAGACACTATACCTATACGGTCCTATCATGGTTTTGTTATATGTTGTAATAATTATGCTTCAATATTGAATTAATAACCATGTATGTAAAGTATGGGTCGTTGTAGTTGGTATCAAATGGAAAGGAGGTAGGAATGAATATGATCCTTGGGAACTCTCACATGTGAGTGTTGGACGGAGCATGGCTCTTCGCCCAAGTGCTTCATGAGGAAATGGATGCCACTAGGGATGGTGGTGTGTCCCACCCAGGGGGTGTATCCACCCATGGAGTGCCCTGATAAGTATCAATTATAGTCTATTAGAAGTAATTCCAGACCGCTATAGTTTGTATTAGAGGAAAGGTATACTCAACCTTTGGAAACTAGGATGTGAAAGCCTTAGTAAGAACCCTAAGGATATGTCTTAGCATAGAACACAATATTAGTGTTTTAGAAGTGGCCATGAATAACCTATGATAAGACCTTAAGTGTAAAATTTTATTCTTGATTATGTGGTCTTCCTATTATGATTAGTGTTTCTCAAGCTATGCTTATTGGTTTTAGTCAATGGATAGAACCCAAAGGAATCATGTTAATGATGAATGTGACGGGAAATGCAATTATTATCCCCCTGAGAAACCAAACATTATGGGAGCTAGAATGAAAAATCTTGTAGCCATGCTCACCCAACTTCATCAAGCTATGAACCATGCATGACTTCCAAACGAGCAAAGGAAGGAGCAACATTCTGTTGAATCCTTCATGAGGCAGCGTCCACCATCATTCAGTGGGTCTTCTGATCCATTAGTGGCTGAACAGTGGATTAATACCACTGAAAAGATATTTTCAGTTCTACAATGTTCTAAAGATGGCAATGTCATCTTAGCAATGTATCATTTGGAAGGTGATGCTGATCAATGGCAAAAATCTTATCAAGAATATGAGGCAAAGAGATGAAATTGAGTCCATGGAATGTGATGAGTTCAAGAACTTATTTTTCAATAAGTAATTCCCTCGTATTCTTCAAAAAATGATGGAGAAGGATTTTCTTGAACTGAAGCAAAGGGATGATGAATCTGTTGGTACCTACGGAGAAAATTTTACAAAACTTGCAAGGTACGCTTCTGGAATTAATATCCAACCTGAGTGTAAAATCGATCGATTCTTTAGTGGCTTAAAACCAAGTCTTCGAAGGGCGTTAGCCATAAAGGGACTTCAATAGCTACGGGGAAATTGTTCGATGTGCTCTCATGGTTGAGATGGAGATTGGTGTAACCCATCAGTCATAGGGGTTTGATAAGAAGAGGAAAATGGAATTCAAAGGAAAATCTAAAGACCTCACTATAAAGAAGATTAGTTTTCCTTTATGCTCAAATTATGGAATGAAACATGGAGTAATTTTCTTCAAGGGACACGTAAATGTTTTACGTATGGAAAAGATGGTCTTCGGGCAGTTGAATGTCGAAATAATGGGAAGAAGATGTCTAATGATGCGAACAAAGAAAGAGATACACAGAATGCACCTCCAACACTTCAATGTTTCAAGTGCAAGGAGATGGGGAATTATTCGAATCAATTCCCAAATCCATGGGTTGTAGATGACGATCGACGTCAACAAACTCTTAAAGCCAAATATAAAGGATATTTACATGCAATTACTATCGACGATGTGGAGTACGATAACGAAGTGGTGAAAGGTACACTTACCATACACTCTAAAGTATCAAATGTTTTATTTGATTCTGGATCCATCCACTCGTTTATTTATGAATAATTTTCTAAGGGTATCGCCGTATTACCTCAACAATTAGATGTTGAGTTTGCTGTGAGAACTCTTAATGGCACAACCGTCACATCAAAAGTTTACAATTCTCCTCTGATTGAAGTTTGTGGGAAAGTGCTTCATGAAAATCTTGTGATCCTTCCTATAGTTGAATTTGATGTCATTCTTGGCATGGATTTTATTTCTTTATATGGAGCTCATATCAATTTCCAAAGAAGGGAATTCACATTTAATATTCCCGATCAATATAGTATCATCTATCGATGCAAGGATGAACATGACCTTCCATTAGAAATTTCATCCATCTTATGGGTCTTGATTCCAATAAATGAAGGTTATTTATCTCAAATGGTTGGTGAGAAACTCATGATTAATAATATTCCCATTGTATGAGAGTTTGATGATGTCTTTCCGGAGGAATTTCTAGGTCTTCCACCGAATTGTGATGTTGATTTTTCAATAGAAATCATACTGGGTGCTATGCCCATTTCAAAGACACCTTATAGAATGGCCCCAATTGAGTTGTAGGAATTTAAGAAGGAACTCCAAGAGAATCTTGATAAAGGATTCATACGCCCTAGTGCGTCACATTGGGGAGCACCTGTTCTGTTTATTAAGAAGAAAGATGGATCAATGAGAATCTGCATTGATTATTGAGAACTTAACAAGATCACTATCAAGAACCAATATCCTCTACCACACATTGATGACTTATTTGACCAACTACGTGGAGCTCAATACTTTTCCAAGATTGATCTTCATTCATGGTATCATCAATTAAGGGTCAAAAAATAGGATATTACAAAGACGGTTTTTCATACAAGGTATGAAATCTATGAATTTATAGTGATTCCATTTGGTCTTACTAATGCCCCTGAAATCTTCATGGATCTAATGAATAGAGTCTTTGGAGACTATCTTGATCAGTTTGTGGTAGTCTTTATGGATGATATTCTTGTCAATTCAAAGATAAAGTAAGAACATGAAGATCACTTGAGAATTGTATTTATGAACCTAATAAAGGTGAAGCTTTATGAAAAATATACCAAGTGTGAATTTTGGCTTCAAAAAGATTCATTTTTGGGTCACATAATCTCAAAAGAGGGGATATCTGTGGATCCAGCAAAAATAGAGGTTATCGAAAGATGGTTGAGACCAACAATAGTAACTAAGATCTGAAGTTTTCTTGGTCTGGCAAGATATTACCAACGTTTTGTGAAATATTTTTCACGATTATCTAATCCACTCACCAGGTTGACTCGAAAAGGAGTTATGTTCATGTGGATAGAGGAGTGTGAAGAGAATTTCAAGGAGTTAAAAAGAAGGTTATCCAGTGCACCTGTGCTCACACTGCCTTGTAGTGGAGAAAGGTTTGTGATCTACAGTGATGCATCCAAGAAGGGATTGAGGTGTGTTCTCATGCAAAATTATATGGTGATAGCTTATGCCTCATGACAGTTGAAAATCCATTAGCAAAATTACCCAACCCATGATTTGGAGTTAGCTGTGGTAATCTTTGCATTAAAGATTTTGGAGGCATTACCTTTATGGTGAAAAGTGTGATATTTATACTGATCATAAAAGTTTAAAGTATATTTTCACACAAAAGGAGCTGAATATGCACCAAAGAAGATGGTTGGAGCTGATTAAGGATTTCGACTGCCCAATTCATTATCACCCTGGGAAAGCAAACAAGGTGGCAGATGCATTTAGTCAACAAGACCATGCTAGCTTATCCATGATGAGGATCACAAAGGATCCAATATTTATGGATTTACAAAGGATGGATCTTGGAATTATGAAGGAAGGGGAAAAATATTATCTTTCTCAAATGAATGTCCCACCATCTATTCATATGAGGATTAAAGAGGTAGAAAAATAAGATGTAGAGTTACAAAAGAAGGTGAGAAATGTTCCTAAATTTAACCTTGAATTTTATGGGATAATATGGTTCTGGAATCGATTTTGTGTTCCTCCCATCCTAGAATTAAAGAAGGAGCTGCTGGATGAGGCTCATAGTTCTTCATTCTCTATTCATTCTGGAAGCACGAAGATGTATAGGGACTTGAAGGAGTACTTCTGGTGGGATGGAATGAAAAGAGATGTTGCTGAATATGTCTCTCGATGCTTGGTTTTTCAAGAAGTTAAAGCTGAGAGACTGAAGACTAAGGGGATGTTACAACCATTACCCATACAAAATGGAAAACGGAAAACATCACCATGGACTTTGTCACTGGACTTCCTAAAACATCCAAAGGCAATATTGCTATCTGGGTCATAGTTGACCGTCTTACAAAGTCGGCACACTTCATTTCTATTAGAGAATATTTCTCTCTAGATCATCTTTCCAGGATATATGTATAGGAAGTGGTAAGATTGCCTGGAGTACCACTTTCCATTAAATCTAATTGGGTTCCGAGGTTTACCTCGAAGTTCTGGCGAAGTCTTCAGCATACTCTAGATACAGAGTTGAGTTTCAGCACTACTTATCATCCTCAGACAGACAGTCAGTCTAAGAGAATAATTCAAACTCTAGAAGACATGTTGAGATCTTGCTCTATGGATTTACAAGGTGGTTGGGATCACCACCTACCTTTGGTGGAATTTTCTTATAATAATAGCTTTCACTCCAGTATTCATATGGCTCCTTAGGAAGCTCTCTATGGAAAGAAATGTTGAACTCCAACTTGCTGGGATGAAGTTGGGGAAAGAAAGCTATTAGGACCTTATCTAGTCGATGAGATAGAAGAAAAGGTCCGATCTATTCAAAAAAACATAAGACAGCTTAGAGTCGACAAAAAAAGTTATGCCGATAACCAAAGAAAAGACCTAGTATTTGAAGTGGGTGATAAAGTATTCTTACAAATATCTCCTTAGAAGAGAGTAATGAGATTTGGAAAGAAGGGAAAGTTGAGCCCTAGGTATATCAGTCCTTTTGAAATACTGGATTGTGTTGGGAAGGTAGCTTATCGATTGGTGCTTCCACCAAATCTCTCTCAAGTTCACGATGTATTCCATGTATCTCTCCTGAGAAAGTACATACCTGATCCTTCAATTGTACTAAGCTCAAAATTAGTACCACTGGAGAAAGATCTTTCTTATGAAGAACAACCGATAGAGATTCTGGATCGTAGAGAAAAAGTTCTATGGAACAAGACCACTTTCTTGGTGAAAGTTTTATGGAGGAACCACTAATTAGAAGAAGCTACATGGGAGCTTGAGGATATGATGAGGGAGAGGTATCCTCATCTGTTTGTTACGAAGTGATGAATTTCGAGGGTGAACTTCATTCTAAGGGTGGTAGAATGTAACACCAAGATATTTTATGAGAATTATATTTTTTTATGTCTTATGTTATATGCAACATCAATGGAATATCTCACTGCACGCAACACTAGCTTGGCTTGCGTTGTATGCAAAAGCAACCTTCCTCGATAGTGTGTGTTGTACACAATATCGAGTTTTCACTAAACAACAATATATTATTAAAATATTATATAAACTAGCCTTTATGAATAGTATTAACTAAATTTTTAATCTTTTAACATTATTATTCATCTTACAAATTTTCTAGAACATGGTATGAGAACAAAATAAATTTTTGGGGTAAAATAAGTATTTTTAAAAAAATGCAGTTTTGCCGCCTTTTGATGGCGCACCCACTTTAAATCTAGTTTTTGACAATATTATAAGTTCTATTTGACAAAATAAAATTCTTCTTTGGAAACAGGATATAAAAATTAACTTTGGATATATTTTTCAGGTTATTCTGATAACTTTCATATGTTAATGAATTGTAAAAACATGCTATATTTTAATTAAAAACAACTTTTTCAACGTAACAATTTATATGGTTTAATTATATCATTGAATGGTTTTAAAGTATAAATAGAATATATTTTTACCATTTAATATAATGTATTTCATTAGCATTAATTTTGCATTTAATTCATTGGTAATTTTAATTTAGTGATAAACATCATGGAACTTGGAACATGAATAGTCTCCAGAAAGATAATAAAATTACCTACATCATGTGAATTTATTTATAATTTTTATGGATTATATAATTATCATTAAATTTGACACAATAGTGATGTTGAAATTATTTTATTGGTTGAAATATCAAATAAATGGTTATAAAAATATTAAAATAAATATTATATGAACTGTCACGACCCGTCCTCGGGGCCCATGCTGTGACTACCCCAAGCCCGACTTCCATAGGCCAGGGGCTGGCGACTAGAACCAAGGCATAAATCCAAGTAAAAAGGGAAGGCATTGCCTTTATAAAGTAAAGAAGCAGAACAGAGTAAGCAAGCGGAAGAAGTAAACACTAAGTAAAAGCTGGTACAATAGTAAGTGAAAAAACGTAAAGGGGGCCGGAAATACAAGCCCAACTGTAAAGTACAACTGAAAGGGGAAAAACAGCAACTGAAAAGTAAAGCCGCAGCGTTGAGCTGTCCACTGGATGTCCCACCTGAAGGGTGGGTACAGAAAGACTCCACTGCTCCTCAGGTCCAGCCGACCGCTCCGAGTACGTCCCGCCCAGTGGTCCACCTCTAGGTATCGTCCTGCTCCGCATGCCTCAACCACGATTAGCGTTGTCCATCGTCTGCAACCAACACAACGTAGTGCGGGCATAGCCCGTGCAGGGGTGAGTATAAGCTACTCAGTAGGGACCCCGAGACCCCCGAAGGTCTCCCAGAATCCACAAAGGAAAGATACAATCACGAAGTAACATCCGACACGGCTTAGGTATATGCCCATACATATACCTAAGTCATCAATCCTCACTCGGCTTCAACATCCGAGCTAAAGTACAACACAGTCCACACAGGAAATCAAAACGTGAAATCCACATAGGATAGATCGACACTATCCACAAAGGAAAGTAAAACGTAAATCCACACAGGATAGCACAACACAATCCACAAAGGATAGTAAAACAGAGTTTCAGCTCACACAGGAATACTTCTTTGAATGACGATAGAGATGATCACCGATCCGTCTAAGTCGTCGGACCCACAAAGGATCGATAGATACTAACCCCCGCAATGACCCACAAAGGATCTGACCCACAAAGGATCGATAGGTAACTAACGCCCGCAAATACCCACACTGGATCGGGCCCACATAGGACCTGTAGGCGCTGGCCCACACAGGACCGCTGAGCGCTGACCCACACAGGATCGGACCCACACAGGATCAGTAGCACTGACCCAAAAAGGATCGCTGAGTGCTGTATTCGTCGCCATCGAATCCACTGAGGATCTCTGCACAGTCGTCGTCGTCACAGTAGCAGTCGCAGCCAGCTCTAGGGTTCCCGCACACAGTAAGCTCGTTCAGGAGGGTCCGCTCCACGAGCAGAGAGGCTGATACATCAACTGACACATAGTCCAGAGTTAATGTATCCAAAAGTTCAGTATCGTCAACAGGAACTCAACGTCACAGACGGTGTGTCAATCGGACGCCCGGTCTGAGAGTTATTGGCCTTTTCGTCCCAGGGGCCCGGTTGGGTTTTAAGGCAAAACCAACCCGACCGTACTCCACCTGCGTCCAAACCTCGGGCGGAGTATGCCAAAAGATCCATCTCACTTAGAGGAATTCAACGAAGTCGACAGCACGTCAATCTGACGTCCGAAGCTCAAGATATGAGCGTTTCTGCTCCGAGGGCCCGGTTGGTTTCGTGTACGAACCAAACCGGACGAACCCAAAGTATTCCGAAACCTTGAGTGCGATATACCGAAATGGCCTTCTCGATCCAAGGATCGCATCGCCGCTGACGACGTATCGTTCGGAGGCCCGTAGCTCAAGTTACGGGCAAAAGACCGAAAACGGTCCGAGGACAGGGGGTCTGGGCCCGGACCGACCCGGCCCGACCCCCCCTGGGTCGGCCCGAACCGGTTCGACCTGACCCGGGTCCAGGTCGGACCCAATTCGGCGCGACCCGGCCCGGCCAGGGCGCGACCCGGCCGGTCGGGCCGGCCCGGCTCGGCTCGGCCGAACAGCCGAGCGAGGGAGCTGCGGGGCGCTGCCCCCGTGGGATGAAAGTGTCGCGGCCCACGTGGGGCCATGCTGGAGTCAGCAGACACGGCTTTGCCGCGTCCCGTGCGTGCCGGACACGCGCGGCCGCGTGTCCGCTAGCCGCCGCCGCCGCGGTTGAAGCCCCGGCGGCCCTGTTTGGCAGCGCGCCGGGGCGCCGCCGCCTCCGGCCACCGGCGCCGCCGGTGGCTTCCGCGGGCCACCGGAGTTGCTCCGGTGGTCCGATTTCCTTCCCGTCTACACCGAAGCTCCTCCTGGGTCCCGTTGGTCACTGCGGAAACAACGGATCGTCCCTACGGCATGTTTTGTTGTTGCCCGCCAATCCGCGCATCAACGAAGAACTGCGGAGGGTTGTCGGGCCGTGTTTGTTTGGCCCGCACCCTCTGCGTTAGATGATAACAGTCGGGAGAAATAATCAACACATTAAAACATAAAAAATAACAATTTTAATATAATTAAAATTGAACTTGTTCCAGGTCCTTTGTTTTTAAAATAAACAATCACGAGAATGTAAATATTGTTCTCTAATAAAAAATCCCTACCTCGTCAAGTCGTCGCACACGCGTTCTTCGCGGAATTGATTGTTGCGGAAGGAGGGGATCGTCGCATCGCGGAAGGGCGTCGCGTCGCCGCGGAAGGAGTCGCGTCGTCGCGGAAGGGCGTCGCGTCATTGCGGAATACGGTGCCGTGTCGACGAACTCCGAGGTTCAAGAACATGTAGATTTAATTAATTAAATCAATGATGTTGTTAGAACCCGCAAAGAGATTAAAAATAAGAAAACCAAAATCTCCTACCTCAAGCAGTTGGTGATCGGAGATCGTTGCGGGGAAGAGCATCTCGGAAGAACCGTTGTCGATCTCTGAGGGTGACGGCGTTCTTCACGTTCTTCGCGAAGGAGGATGAAGGCACAATATTTCTGTCAAAAGCCTCTCAACGAGCAATCCTCCAGATGAAAAGCATTGGTCTTATTTTATTAACATGCCAACAAACGGAAAACGAGATAATTTAAATAACGACCCATTAATTCATAGAATTAATTCAACGAATAAAACCGCCCAATTAATTGGTGCATTAAGAAAATAAGAAAACGCGTCAGTTTACTTTCATAATGACGGGTTTTCAGGGGTGCGTTACTTAGCGGAAAAGAAACGGTGGGGCTCGTGTGGGCCCCACCTCACAAATATCCTAACAAGAGGGTAGGATATTTTTGGATAGCACCCTATCTGCATCAACTCAGCTTAAGCAGCTTAAAGTGTCTTTCAAGTGGCTTTAAGTGAAATAAAATAAAGTTTGTCGTACAAATTCTTTTATTTCTTAACTTTAAGCCCAAAAATTAAAAACCACACCCGAGCAAACACAACTCCGGAAGAGGTGTTTCTAAGCAAGTACTGGTGCTGCGATTCCATCGGTGCCCTCAGAATTTGATTCCGAGCACCGGTTCAAAAGTTAGAAAAACCTGGCCATTCGTTCACTGAACGTATCCTAGCCAATCTTCGGAAAATGATTCTGGGCACACCGGGCCTCAGAATCAGGTTCCGTCAGAAACTGCGTTCTTGTAAAATTCCAAAGAAAATTAAGAAAAAAATTTCCTTGAAATTTATGGGTCTTTACATAACTCCCACCTTAGGGCTTTACGTCCCCGTAAAGATACATCATAAGCTAGGGAAACAAAAGTGGTTACTGAGCACGCATCTGAGCCTCCCTCTCCCAAGTGCTCTCCTGGAGGTTCCCGTGCTACCATCTGATGCGCACTAGAGGAATTGAATATCCACGTAGGACCTGCTCCTGTCGATCCTCGATCTCCACTGGGACCTCCACAAAAGTGGCCCCATCATCCACGTCTAGCTCCCCATGATCAATGATATGCATCGGTTCGTGCACATATCTCCTCAGTTGGGATACGTGGAAGACGTCGTGCACCCGGTGCAACTGAGGTGGTAGAGCCAGGTGATAAGCCACCTCGCCTATCCTGCTGAGGACTTGGAATGGTCTGATGAAGCGTGGAGACAACTTGCCGCCTCAGCCAAATCTCCATAAACCACGTCGAGGTGAGACACACAAGAAGACGTGGTCTCCATCCTCAAACTCTAGTGGCCTCCTCCTCCTGTCATCATAAGACTTCTGCCAGCTCTGAGAATCCCTCATCCGCTCCTGGGTGACCTGGAACTTCTCTGTCGTGGCCTGGACCATCTCTGGTCCAACAAGTGCTGACTCCCCAGGGTCTGTCCGACACAATGGAGATCTGAAAGGTCTACCGTACAACGCCTCATATGGTGCCATCCCGATGGTGGAGTGGTAGCTGTTGTTGTACGCAAACTCCACCAAGGGTAGGTGGTCCTCCCAGCTGCGACCAAAGACGAGGACACATGCGCAGAGCATGTCCTCGAGAGTCTGAATAGTCCTCTTCGTCTGACCATCCGTCTGAGGGTGAAAGGCGGTGCTCAGACGTAGTCGCGTCCCGAACGCCTCCTGCAACCCCTTCCAAAGCCGGGAAGTAAAGTGAGCATCTCAATCGGAGACGATAGATTATGGCACCCCATGAAGCTGTACAATCTCTTGAACGTAGAGACGCCCCAAGATCTCTACTGAGCCCTGCTCTCTGATGGATAAGAAGTGAGCCGACTTGGTGAGGCGGTCGACAATCACCCAGATGGAGTCGTGACCTCTGGAAGTGCGTGTAAGTCCAGTCACGAAGTCCATAGATATCCCGTCCCACTTCCACTCCGGGACCTCCAAGGGCTATATCAAGCCTGCTAGTACCTGATGCTCTACCTTCACCAGCTGGCAGGTGAGGCATCGAGAAACGAACTCTGTCACAGCCTTCTTCATGCCTGGCCACCAGTGATGTCGTCTGAGGTCCTGGTACATCTTCGCCACTCCAGGATGTACCGCCAAAGGAGAAGTGTGAAACTCTCTCAGCACCTCCTCTTGTAAAGCGACTGGCACTAATGTACGTCCTCTCAAAAGGATGTCATGCTCTGCTCCAAAAGAGAATCCATCAGGTGCGTGTCCTAAAGATATCTGTGCACGCCGCATCTCACAGTCAGCGTCCCCACGTTGTGCCTCTCTGACCCACTGTAGTAGTGGAGGGGTGACTGTGAGAGACTGAAGGAAGGCTGCTCCATCTCTATCCACAAAGGATATCTGCAAAGCGGCTAGCTGCTCTGTCGCCTCCTCAAGTAGCTGAATGCCCGTCCTCCTGCTGAGGGCATCAGCTACCACGTTCCCCTTCCCAGGAGTATAGACTATCTCAAAGTCATAGTCCTGGAGGAACTCGAGCCATCGCCGCTGTCTTAGGTTCAGGTCCTTCTGTGAGAAGATGTACCTGAGACTCTGATGGTCAGAAAAGACTGTAAAGCACTTGCCCATCAGTTAGTGTCGCCATGTCTTTAGACCGAAGACCACTGCTGCTAAATCCAGGTCATGGGTAGCGTAGTTCTGCTCATGCGGCCTCAACTGAAGTGATCTGTAGGCGATCACTGACCGCTCCTGCATCAGGACACATCCGAGTCCGGTCCTTGATGCATCGTAGTAGACTACGTACCCTACTCCCTCCTCAGCCAACCTCAAGATAGGGGCGCTGGTCAATCTCTATCTCAGCTCATGGAAGCTCTGCTGACATCTGTCTGACCAAACGAAGGGTTTCCCCTTCTTCGTGAAAGCTGAGAGTGGTGCTGCAACTCTAGAGAAGTCTGGCACGAATCTCCGGTAGTATCCAGCTAGTCCCAAGAAACTTTGCACCTTTGTCATGCTATTGGGTGGCTCCCAAGCTAGCACTGCCTCGATCTTCGCGGGATCCACCGCAACTCCCGCCTCAGAAATGACGTGCCCCAAGAAGTGGACCTCACGTATCCATAACTGACACTTCGAGAGCTTTCCATAAAGCTGGTGCTCTCAGAGTGTGTCTAGTACAACACGTAAGTGATAGGCGTGCTCCTCCTCACTCGTCGAGTATATCAAAATTTCGTCGATGAAGACCACGTCAAATTGATCGAGGTATGGATGAAAGATCCTGATCATGAGGCCCATGAACACCGTTGGAGCATTGGTTATGCCGAATGGCATAACCAAGAACTCATAGTGTCCATACCGACATTTGAATGTCGTCTTCTGCACGTCCTCGTCTCGAACTCTGAGCTGATGATAGCCTGACCTGAGGTCTATCTTCGAGAACCACCGTGCTCCCTTGAGCTGATCGAAGAGGTCATCAATCCTCGGTAACGGATACTTGTTCCTCACTGTCACCTGGTTCAGGCGACGATAATCGACACAAAGTCGCAAGCTCCCATCTGCCTTCTTGGTGAACAATATCGGGGAAGCCTAGGGTGAAACACTGGGTCGGATGAAACCCTTACCCTACAAGTCCTCCAACTGTAGCCGTAGCTCTCGAAGCACAGCAGAGTCCATCCGATACGCTGGAGTCAATATCGGGGTTGTCTCGGGGTACAGATCAATATGGAAGTCTACCTCTCTGCGAGGAGGTAGCCCTGGAACGTCTTTAGGAAAGACGTCCACGTACTGATCCACCACTGCAAGAAAACTATGACTCTGCACGTCAACAGCTCCTAGGATGAGGCTAGCCAACTGATGAGTTATGGGCTGTCCTCTCCTCTGCGAGAGTACATCCTGTACTGCAAAGGCTCCCTTCTCACCGGTGAAGGTGAACTTGCTCCCGTCGGTGCATACACATCGCACCTTGCGCCTAATACAGTCAATCTGTGCATGGACTGTAGATAACTAATCCATGCCCATGATGACGTCATAAGGCCTCGACGCCGCTACAAGAAGATCCCAGCCGAAGCTCTCGCCTCCTAGAGTAAGCTCACATTGCCGGCACCAGTGCGTAATCATCAAGTCTACTCCCGTAGGAGTCTCTAGCCGTAAGGATCGAGCCAACGGCTCTGTCGGAATCTCCGAGCTCCGAACAAGGGCAGTGGTTATAAAAGAGTGACTCGCTCTTGTGTCTATAAGAACTGCAGAAAGGGTGGAATAGACACAGATCGTACCTCGAATCATATCGGGCGTACCGTGGTCGTAGGCCTCCGCTGCCTGGAGTTGTGCCTGTCTCTGCCCGCCAGCTCCTTGTGGTCGGGGCGGAACTCCTGGTGTTGGTGGTGGTAGAGCCTCAAAGCGTCGCACACCACCCGCTGCTCGGCCAGCTCCTCTGCCTCGTCCGCCTCCTCCATGCGGACCGCCACGGTCGACCCTCTGCCTCTACCTGGGTGGCCCCTCAACTGTCTGCTGCTCCTCGGCACGGTGGGTCGGGCAGTCACGAGCCATGTGACCCTGCCCGCCGCAAGTGTAGCACTGCCTGCCTCTCGAAAGACTGGCTCCGCGCTGTGTGCCCCGCACGGCTGAGCCAGTGTCCTGAGGCCGTCTACGTGAGGATCTGGTCTGCCTGGACCCCTGAGTCATCCGTCGACTTCCTGCTGCGGAAGACTCTGCTACGTGCCGCCCCGCGGTAGGTCTCGCCGCTGGAGAAGTCTCATCAAGAAAGCTCTTGATCAAAAGGGCTCGCTCCAGTACTCCTGCCTGAGTTGGGATGCTGAGGGAGATCAGCGATGCCCTGATCTCGTGTCTCAATCCCTGCTCAAAGGTCCGGGCCCGGAAGAACGGGTCCCGTACCATGTCGGTCGAGTAGCGCGAGAGATCGATGAATCTCACTAAGTACTGGGAGACCGTCAAGCTGCCCTGCTGCAGCTGAAGAAGCTCCTGGATGGGCACCACACGGAGGGTGGCCGGGACGAACTCTGAGCGGAAGATGCCCTCAAAGTCTGCCCAGATGAGAGAGGCCTCATCGTGCACCTGGAGCATCAAGCTCCACCATCTTCCTGCTGCTGCGTGCAGTAGGCTCGCTGCGAGGATCACCATGAGGTCTGCTAGTGTCCTCACTAACCGAAAAACTCGCACCACTGCCTCAAGCCAGTCCTCGGCTGCCTGGGGGTCCGTCTCCCCACGGAACCTGGGCAGTCGTTGGCGCTGGAACTCATGCAGTGCACTGAGGCGACGTGCATCTCCAGCGGTTGGTGCTGGAAGCATCGGTGGCTCGGCGGGTAGAGGTACCGCCAGTGCCTCTGCTGTCAAAGGGCCCTGTACCGAAGCCTCGTCGCTCGGCAGGCTGTCGTCATGTACCACTCTCGGAACCCTACCTGGCTGCCTTCGTGGGGCCATCCTGAAAAGAAACAGGTGCACCACTGTCAGAAAAATATACCTAGTGAGCTGATACAAAGTAATCACAAAGAAAACTTGAAACACACATTCAATCAATGTTTTCGTGCATTATGTCAGAAATCAGAAGTCAGAGTCCTGGTGTATGGATACGTCGGCCGCTGCACCAACACTAGGCTCCCTGGACTGATATCCACACCCAATACACTAAACACTATTGCTTCACATAGAAGAATGATCAGAGTCTGCGGTAGAACCGACCACCTCTGATACCAATTTGTCACGACCCGTCCTCAGGGCCCGTGCCGTGACTACCCCAAGCCCACCTTCCATAGGCCAGGGGCTGGCGACTAGCACCAAGGCGTAAATCCTGGTAAAAAGGGAAGGCATTGCCTTTATAAAGTAAACAAGCACCATAGAGTAAGCAAGCGGAAGAAGTAAACACTAAGTAAAAGCTGGAACAATAGTAAGTGCGGAAAAGTAAAGGGGGCCGGAAATACAAGCCCAACTGTAAAGTACAACTGAAAGGGGAAAAATAGCAACTGAAAAGTAAAGCCGCAGCGTCAAGCTGTCCACTGGAAGTCCCACCTGAAGGGTGGGTACAGAAAGCCTCCACTGCTCCTCGGGTACAGCCGACCGCTCCGAGTACGTCCCGCCCAGTGGTCCACCTCCAGGTACCGTCCTGCTCCGCATGCCTCAACCACGATCAGCGCTGTCCGTCGTCTGCAACCAACACAACGTAGTGCGGGCATAGACCGTGCAGGGGTGAGTATAAGCTACTCAGTAGGGACCCCAAGACCCCCGAAGGTCTCCCAGAATCCACAAAGGATAATCCACAAAGGAAAGATACAATCACGAAGTAACATCCGACCCGGCTTAGGTATATGCCCATACATATACCTAAGTCATCAATCCTTGCTCGACACCAACATCCGAGCTCATGTACAACCCAGACCACACAGGAAAGCAAAACGTGAAATCCACACAGGATAGCTCGACACAATCCACAAAGAAAAGTAAAACGTAAATCTACACAGGATAGCACAACACAATCCACAAAGGAAAGTAAAGTAGAGTTTCATCTCACACAGGAATACTTCTTCGAATGACGATAGAGATGATCACTAATCCATCTAAGTCGTCAGAACCACAAAGGATCGATAGGTACTAACCCCCGCAAAGACCCACACAGGATCGGGCCCACACAGGACCTATAGGCGCTAGCCCACACAGGACCACTGAGCGCTAACCCACATAGGATCGGACCCACACGAGATCGGTAGCACTGACTCACAAAGGATCGTTGAGTGCTGTAGTCGTCGCCGTCGAATCCACTGAGGATCTCTGCACAGTCGTTGTCGCCACAGTAGTAGTCGCAACCAGCTCTAGGGTTCCCGTACACAGCAAGCTCGTTCGGGAGGGTCCGCTCCACGAGCTGAGAGGCTGATACATCAACTGACACATAGTCCAGAGTTGATGTATCCAAAAGTTCTGTATCATCAACATGAACTCAACGTCACAGACAGCACGTCAATCGGACGCCCGATCTGAGAGTTATTGACTTTTTCGTCCCAGGGGCCTGGTTGGTTTTTAAGGAAAAACCAACCCGACCATACTCCACCTGTGTCCAAACCTCGGGCGGAGTATGCCAAAAGATCCGTCTCATTTGGAGGAATTCAACGAAGTCGACGGCACGTCAATCGGACGTCCGAAGCTCAAGATATGAGTGTTTCTGCTCCGAGGGCCCGGTTGGTTTCGTGTACGAACCAACTCGACCGAACCCAAAGTATTTCGAAACCTTGAGTGCGATATACCGAAACGACCGTCTCGATCCAAGGATCGCATCGCTGCTAACAGCGCGTCGTTCAGAGGCCTGTAGCTCAAGATATTGGCAAAAGACCGAAAACGGTCCGAAGACAGGGGGGGTCTGGGCCCGGACCGACCCGGCCCGACCCCCCCTGGGGTGGCCCGAACTAGGTCGACCCGACCTGGGTCTGGGTCAGACCCAGTTCGGTGGGACCCGGCCCGGCCAGGGCGCGACCCAGCCCGGCTCGGCTCGGCCGAACGGCCAAGCGAGGGAGCCGCGGGGCGCTGCCCCCGCGGGATGAAAGTGCCGCGGCCCACGTGGGGCCGCGCTGGAGTCAGCGGACGTGGCTTTTCTACATCCCGTACGTGTCGGACCCGCACGGCCGCAGGTCCGCTGGCCGCCGCCGCCGTGTCTTCAGCCGCCGCGGCCCTGTCCGGCGGCGCGCCGGGGTGCCCCCGCCTCCTGCCGCCGGTGACTCGCGCCACCGGTGGCTTCCGCGGGCCACCAGAGTTCCTCCGGTGGTCCGATTTCCTTCCCGTCTGCGCCGAAGCTCCTCCCGGGTCCCGTTCTTCACTACAGAAACAACGGATCGTCCCTGCGGCATGTTTTGTCGTCGACTGCCAATCCGCGCATCAACAAAGAACTGCGGAGGTTTGTCAAGCTATCTTTGATTGGCCCGCACCCTCCGCGTTAGATGATAACAGTCGGGAGAAATAATCAACACATGAAAACATAACAAATAACAATTTTAATAGAATTAAAATTGAACTTGTTCCGGGTCCTTTGTTTTTAAAAGAAACAATCACGGGAATGCAAAGATTGTTCTCAAATAAAAAATCCATACCTCGTCAAGTCGTCTCACGCACGTTCTTCGCGGAAGGAGAGGATCATCGCATCGCGGAAGGGCGTCGCGTCGTCGCGGAAGGCGTCGCGTCATCGCGGAAGGGCGTCGCGTTGTCGCGGAATACGGTGCCGAGTCGACGAACTCCGAGGTTCAAGAACATGTAGATTTAATTAATTATATCCATGATGTTGTTAGAACCAACAAAGAGATTAAAAAGAAGAAACCCGAAATCTCCTACCTCAAGTAGTTGGTGATCGGAGATCGTTGCGGGGAAGAACGACTCGGAAGAAGCGTCGTCGATCTCCGAGGGTGACGGCGTTTCTCGCGTTCTTCGCGTTTTCGCGTTCTTTGCAAAGGAGGATGAAAGCACAAGATTTCTGTCAAAAGCCTCTCAACGAGCAATCCTCCAGATGAAAAGCGTTGGTCTTATTTTATTAACATTCCAACAAACAGAAAACGAGATAAGTTAAATAACGACCCATTAATTCATAGAATTAATTCAATGAATAAAACCGCCCAATTAATTTGTGCGTTAAGAAAATAAGAAAACACGTCAGTTGACTTTCATAATGATGGGTTTTCACAGGTGCGTTACTTAGCGAAAAAGAAACGGTGGGGCTCGTGCGGGCCCACCTCACAAATATCCTACCAAGAGGGTAGGATATTTTTGGATAGCACCCTATCCGCATCAACTCAGCTTAAGCAGCTTAAAGTGGCTTTCAAGTGGCTTTAAGTGAAATAAAATAAAGTTTGTCGTACAAATTATTTTATTTCTTATCTTTAAGCCCAAAAATTAAAAACCACACCCAAGCAAACACAACTCCAGAAGAGGCGTTTCTAAGCAAGTACCGGTGCTGCGATTCCATCGGTGCCCTCAGAATTCGATTCCGAGAACCGGTTCAAAAGTTAGAAAAACCCGCTCGTTCGTTCACTGAACGTACCCGAGTAGACTTTGGAAAATGATTCCGGGCACACCGGGCCTCGGAATCAGGTGCCGTCAGAAACTGCGTTCTTGTAAAATTCCAAAGAAAATTAAGAAAAAAACTTCCTTGAAATTTACGGGTCTTTACATGAACTATTTAATGTGCTCCACTAATTTTATAGATAAATATGAAATGTTATGTATCTATTAAAGCTTTTAGTTCGAACATATCTCCTGTTTGGATTTTATTTCATTTCAAATAAATGAATAGTGTTAAAATTGGCACTATTTTTTTTATAAAAATAACATAATATAAAATTGTTTCGAAATCACAAAAATATTTAAAAATTATAAATTAAAATTTATATGGTAAAAAAGGTCATAAATAATCCAATTATGGATAATTCACAACTCATAAGTAATTATTTATAATTATTTAATATTTAGAATATTATTACCACAAATAAAATTAAATAGATTATATAAGGATAAATCATGTTGATAAAGTTTAAAATAAAGTCCCAACTTGTCTAAATTTTATTGATTTATGATATTACAACACTATCTCATCTAAGCTTCGGATTTGAGTTATTTTTGGAGGTTTTTAAGTGGGGTTTGATTTTATTATAAGTTAATATTTCTTATAATTCCAAAGGTGCGCCTCTCCTCCCTTATAAAAGGGCACCTCCTCCCTCTCCTCCTCAAACCACTTTGATCCTTTCAGCACGGCCAAACCCTTCCCATTTCCTTTATAAACTTCCCTAGAAACATACTAGAGGTCCTTGTCTTCTTCAAAGACCAATCTTAGTGCCCTAAAAGGATGTTTCAAAGAGGCGTGTCGAAGAAGAGGTAATATCTGTTACCAATTCTTTCAAATTTATTTCTTCTTCCACTTATTCTTCTTTGGTTGTTTAATTATTAAGTAATAAAATCAGTATCACTCATATACTTATATGTTATTATAAATATTAAATAACCCTATTTTACCTTATATCCATCCTACAGAAAATGAAATCACCGCGCGTGCGTACGTACAGAATATCGTCTCCACGCCGTGGTGTAATCTGTTTTCCACCACCACCATACTTGGATGGGTATAATGGTGTAAATAATAAATATATATGATTATTTTAAAGTGATATTGATTCTTAAATAGTTTAGATAAACATCAATACAATTCCACGATCATGGGAACGATATCATCACTCATGCATACGTACGGCCTACCGTCTCCAAGATGTGATGGGACTCGTTCTACATGATCTTAATTGTATAATGGTTATATAAATGAAATGAATAAATAAATATGATATATATTACATTAATAAAATTATTCAAATGAAATATATATAACCTAAAAAGAGGAATAATAATTTATTCGACAAAACATGCATAAGAACATAAAGCAATGAACACCCAAATAACATGTACCAATGAAATATTACTCATAAAGAAGATAAGAATATGATAATATATGATATCATAACAATGAATATTATTCTATAATATGTCAATGAAATTATTTAAATCATTATACATGAGGTTCTGATACGTACAGAGCATATCGGACCTAAGGTAAGGGAAAATCTCACAATCTCATTTTTATCTGAGATTGTTTATACTTCTGAAATTACTGGTGCATATTTATCATCCACATCCATGTTTTCTCAATATGTATTATTTATATCCTCCTAAAATGTTTTAAATCCAATTTTACCTATTGGTGAATTTTTAGTAAAAGATATGAAAGGACTCTTTTTTCATTTTCAACACGAGAAACTTTTTGACTTTTCCGGCCAAAGTACGAGAAGAATGTTTTTTTAACGTATATGACATGAATGGATTTTTATTATTCCATAAAACATTATTTCCATGAAACTTCTTTTAAAAATTTTCAAGTTTATTTTTAATTAAATTATTTTAGTTTAAAATGTTATGACATGTTAAGAAAGGAAAACTGTTTTTGAAGTAGAAAGGATATTTTTCTCAAGAATGGAGTTCATGTGTTTTATCAAAATTATTTTCCATCTAAGATAATATAGGTTTATGTTTCTATCCCTATTATTAAATTGATTTTATTATGTTGAGACGGAATTATTTTTATTAAATCATTTATCTTATATGAATTGTTTTATGATGTCGCGATGTTTAAGAATCCCATTTTTATTACATGGGTTATGCTATGATGTATGATTTATGATTTTGTGTCACACATAACAATGGTTTCATTATGAGATGGGTGGGACCTATATCAATATCCAATGAATTGGGTAAAGATTTATATCTCATGAGATAGACATGACTGGAATGACAAATTAAACCAGTTCAGTGATACAAGACTGGAACGAGGAGTGAACTCGGTCCAGTAATGGACTTTGTCCGCTATGATAGTCTTGGAAATGAGTCTTGACTAAAATGAAATTATTTTATATGATTTTGTGTGTATGCCAAAAAGTTTCATGTTTTAAGTTATGATTATTGGGATTACATTTCACCACTTTGATTTATCCCATGTTATGATATTATGATCTCTTTTATAGGTTAAGATATTCAAAATGTTTTGTTCTTATGAATATGATATGATTGATATTTCTTTTTTTACCCTTACTGAGCATTTGAGCTCACCATTTTGTATGTTTTCTTTTCCCCAGGTCAAGAAGAAGGTTATTAATTAGGATATTCCAAAATGGGACTCAAGATATGATGAAATAAACGCGAGACAATGTAGATGATTTATGAACCAGTTGTTTATGTTTCCCAGTTTCTAAAGACACTATACCTATATGGTCCTATCATGGTTTTGTTATATGTTGTATTAATTATGCTTCAATTTTGAATTAATAACATTGTATGTAAAGAATGGGTCGTTATAGATAGTCCCAAATCTCTTGCCTACTAGTAGGGATTTAAGCTTGTATGAGGCGGGGAAAATGATGATCCACTCCCCAGGAAAGGGTCTAGCTACTTCTTCCCTCTCTTCAAGAACTCTATCATATGGGGGATTCAACGTCAAAGAGATTTCTCTCATGAGAAGCAGATCCTTCCAGGATCTTAGAGAGGGTTGATATTAGTATGTACTATGTGATTTTTTCCACATTCTTCCAAGGGGTTCCTATCCATGGAGAATCAGTGATCAGGTGACATGACTTTCAGAGATTTGAGGTTTCTCAAATTGGAATTGTGTTTCATTAGGCTATGGTTTCTCCCATATTATATTCCCCTATGATTTACTAATTATACAAGCATGGGGAATTGTTTCATTGTTCCCTATGCCCTGGAATCTCTACCTTCATGATTGCGATCTTAGGATCAATCCATTATAGGTATGTAATTCATTTTTTCAAATGTGGTTCAGGGTTCATGGTCTGAATTAGATCCTCGAGAATCCAAATATTCTTCTTGATATAGAGTTGGCCATAGAAATCCATATTAAGATGAATATAGAGATGGAATTAGCTCAATTTAGGAATTATGCCTGAATCCTTTTGGAAGAATATATGAGTTCTACACTTATTGATATAGTATTTCTATCTATCGATGATGAAGAATATTATTTTCAGATGGATTATAAGAAGATAACTAAATTTTTTATGAACTTAAGAACAATTTTCCATGACATTTTTCACAGAAAAATTCATTTGTATTCCCCATATGCTCTTCTGGAGGACATAATGAAAGTAAATGTTTTAGAATGTATAAGAGCCATAAATTTGATGGTCCTTGTATGGATACTGAGAAGTGAATTTCGTATAAGAAAGGTGATTCTATTTATGACTTCATGGATTCTCATATTGGGGTTAATAACACTCAAGTGATGCAGTCTTCTTCTATCAGTCTATGTGGTTACAGAGATCTCAGCCCGTGCCACTCCACAACATCAAATTTTCATCGGCACAATGTCTTTTACTATAAATGATAAGAATGGATCTGATCTTGTTAACTGGTCCTTGGAAGACATATCAGTTGAGGTAGATTCAGTTTCTAGAAATGTGTGTGAACTATGATCAAGGTCAGTTGCTGACTTAAATGCAGTTATAACTGATGTGGGGTAGGATAATGAGATTTTTCCTTCTATTAAATAGGGTTCATACAAGGATGTTTTAAATATTACCCCTTAATGAGGGGATGAAATAGAATAACATGATGGAACTGATGCAATATCAGTGGATGATCAATCCATTGATGAAGATGTCTCTCAATAGTCTGTAGATTAGTAGCTATGAAAAGTGAAACATATTAAGGAAAGGGTTCATAAGGGTAATAAAATTTTAGTGGATTGGGTGGGCTTGAAACTGGTCACTCCTTAGAAATTCAAAGCACAAGTTTTTTAGTTGTAGACTATACAGAGTGCTTTAACCCATGTGTAGGATGAGCTTGCAATTTCTTTGTAGGTTCCTCCTCTTCAAGACAGACACCCATGTGCTGATTAGAAGTTAGAGCAGGTTTATCAATCTAATTTAAATGACCTAATAAAAAATGATTATGGTTCTTTTGGAAAGTCCTTAGTATAGGAGTGTGAAATTTCATGGGAAAATAATTATTATATCAAACCTCTAGTAGATCAATAAGGGAAGAGGTCTACGAAGGGCCTTATAAATGAATCGAATAAATGGTGTTTCTCTCAACTAGATAGCATTTACTTATCAACAGATCCATACATATTTGGAATTATTTATTATTTATCTGTTCAGAATTTATTAATAATCAATATTGAACTTGGTTTATTATTCATGACATGGTTGAATTTTCATGGTCTATCTTGGAAATTTAGGATCTAATCTATTTAATAGGATATATCTAAATCCTCATCAGATGAAGATTACAAGGACCCACAAAGGATCAAGTCTTGGTGGAGAGGCCAACACCCAATGGGTAGAGGGAGTTTTTTAAAAAACATTCTTTCTGGAGTGACTCGTTGGAATTGAATCCTTTTTCTTTGTTGTTTTCTTTAGATGAGTCATATTTTTTCTTTGTTTGACCTATCCTCTTTATATTATTTCTTTTTTATTAATAATTTTTGGGTCCTTGATTTCATTTCAAAATACATGAATGATTTTTCGTTGATTTATTTGTTCATCATTATGCATTTAAAAGATAAATTTAATATCATGTTATAAATTTTTTCTCAATTCATCATTAAAATATATTCTTCTTCTTCCTATTATTTCTCATTTATCTCAAACTTAATTGAGATAAATTAATAATTTAATAAGAATTATTATTAAGAACCCATCTGGTGGTGCTAAGAAATTTGGCCGGATAATACAAGGATACATGTCGTGTACTCCACTGTCAAATGACATGTACCCTTTCCCATTGTAGATGGACACCGACATGGAATTCAGGTCATCATGTAATGAATACATTCCATATGTGTTAAATAAACCTTCTATTTACTAGCTAGGATGCCACATAGTTTATTGTACTTCACTCCTTATAGGTTGAATACACCTCAAGAATTCTATGTGCATTTAAGGAAGAACACATAAGGTCAAGAGGTGTCACAAAACTAATACACCATGTGTATTTAATAAGTGATAAATAACTAATGGCTACTTTGTAACATCAAGTAGAAGCCATGTATCCTTTTTACACATCATGTATTTTATAATTTCCCACAATAAGTACATGATATATCTCTAGGAATGTACTACATATATCATGTAAAGCAATTACATGCTGCATGGCTAGCTTGCACAGACTGTGTACTTCACCATTTTAAAATAGAAATACTAAACTGAATTAATTACTCTATTAAACCTTATCAAACTGAGATTCGTGGGAAAATAAATTTACACTACATTCCAAGTGTTAGGATTTATATTATATAAAATGATTAGTTAATTACATGTAATATTCAAAACTATAATTGATGTGTGATCATTTTATACTAAAGACTAAAAACATTAATTTGTATAAGGATCTTAATATTCATGAGTTCCATGTGACATTAATTTGGAAGTACATGCCATGAAATTTTAACACATTCCTTGTACAAAATATGTTTTATGAGTTCATTTTATACAGTTATACCCATATTGAGTAGTTCAGACGGCTACTCTCTATGTTTCTTCAAAGCACAAAAATGGGAACAGTTTTATAAAACAAAACAAAATAAATAATTTTATTTTTAAGTGGATGGAAATTTTAGGATGATTGGTTGTAATAAGGTAAAATTAATTGATTAATTAATCATATAATTAATCATATAATTAATCAAATAAATTCATGATTTTATTATTTTATTGAATACTAAATTGAAATTAATGATAACTATTTCTTTTAAATGTGTAATCATTGAATATGTTTGTAAGATCATGTTATTTAACTAGACCTTTGTTTATGATGGTTTTATTTTAATTTATTATATTATATGGGATATCATTTTTTTTATTATATTAAATTTGATATCCTAAGAGCTATCCCATACTCCATTATTATATAGGACATGTTTGTCCAAGATTGTTTTATGTAATTATTTAGAATTGATACATTAGTTTCCCTCACCTGTATGTGTGTGTTCTATAAAACATATAAAATAAAAATTGTATCTAATGGTTTATAGAGTTGTTTTAAGGTAGATCCGAGGTAAAGGGGTTCATGATAAAATATAGATGAAACAGATATGATTGCTACACATATGGACATGTGGAATGTTGGAGCTCATGCCAAGAAGGACAGAAGGTTTTTTTCCCATAAGAACGTATATTGATTTATTGTTTGATCAATAAATCAACCACTTGATAAGATCGTGATCACATAATTTATTTAATTATTTCATTTCTATCTATGAATGATTTATTTTATGGATGAATGACCATCAAAAAATAATTACATTGTTTAATATGAAAATATGGTATTAAAATTAATTGGTTATTCCTAAATGTTTTATTAGAACATGGTTAATACCTAAAGTAGAATTAAATTTATATTAACAATACACTTGAAGGATAAATTAAATATTTACACATAATAAAAAGAATCAACCCTGATAATATTAATTCATTTATCCTTCTGTCTTATGAATTATGATGAACCCATAGTTAAATTATCTATTTGGGCTCTATCAGGGAGCTTTTAATTACCATGATTTCTGAAATAATTTAGAGGGTGATAAACCAAATATATATTGGTTATAATGTATTTTATCTATCCAATATAAATGTTGAGGTGGGTGTTGAGGGAATTAGATTTAGCATTTTTGGATTGGGGATTCCACTGAACAGATGATGGAGATTCCAGTTTCCAATTGTCAAGACCTACTACTTAAGTAATTTATTATCATTTTGATGGCCCCCATTAAGATTATATGGAAGGAAATATAGATCCTTTATGTAACAACCCAAATTTTTTTAATGAAAATTAATCTTGATCTAATTAAATCTCTTGTTATATAAAATGGTTATATAAAACATATAAACCTCATTGGTTTTATGTTTTTTGATTTCAAAATACATTTAATAATTTTTACGATTTCTAATATATCCATTTAACATTGATCACATGATTAGTATATATATAGGGATTTAACAAATTCAAATAACTTAGACAAAGGAAGTGATGGCCTCAACCAATAGAATTTCTCTGTATGAAGTCCATTTGTTAGAGCGTAGAAATGAGGTGGAGTCACTGGGATTCTCTCTTGACCAAGCCCAAGACAAGCTTCAAAACCATGAGCATAAATGGAACCGCCTACGGTAGAAGTGGAAATTATTAGAGATTACCACCCGATTGATGTTATCTAGGCCACCCCAAGAGTCTGTCACCATCTCACAACTGACCATTAGGTCTTATGAGGGTGTTATAAGGGGTTAGGTAACACAACCCTTGCACTATGACAATGTTCATTATTTTTTTGTATAAATTAAATAATATACATTCATTTTATTGTTGTTACTTTGAGCACAAATAATATTTTTTATTTAATATTTAAATTCAAATAAGAAATCCATTTTGATTAATTAATGGATTTTGGAATTAAATAATATTTTAATAAAATATTTCTAATAAATTAATTTTTATAAAATATAAATGATTGTATAATTTTTATTAATACAATTGTAATTTTTATTTAGGTTTAGAAGCTTTTTTTTTCAAAACCCATGATTTTTTATAAATATTGGTTTTTATTTGAAAAGTAAAAATTCACATATTTAGAAATTTATTTATATAAAATGAATATTATTTTTGGATTTAGCATGTTGATATTATATGACGGTTAATTTTTCATAATTTTCTGAGACAGTCGAATTATTTGGGTAAAAAGTAGATACCGTTTAAATATTTAATGCATTTTATGACATCATAATGACCCAATACTGATGTAATAAAATACAGTGAAAAGGATTATCATAGAAAATATGTTTTATCTTTAAAAAAATGTTATTTTAGATTTTTTTATTAATATTATGGTTCCTTAGTGGACCATAAAATACTTATCAAACATTTTATCTTTTTAAATGATTCCCTTGACAGTGTGACTCACCTCCACATAAGAAAGCCTAATATTTTATTATTTCTGGCCATTGGAATTGTAAATTAATGTTTTCCAATCAGCTTTGGAAAACCCAAGGGTCAATAATCATGGGTTGGTTTGTGGTTTTGATTAGTTTAATGTGTGGTGTCCAAAACCTATATAATAATGATTTCCCTCTCCTCTCCTATATAAACCCAATCAATTTACCATTCCTCGTCACTAAAACCATTTTTGGATCGAATAACCTCTACCCTCCTATCTCTATAATCATCCCAAGGTTCCCCAATCTCACAATAATCCTCTATCAAGCCACTCCGAAGACTTTGGGTTCACTCTTCCCAGTAAAGGATTTCAACCTTTGTCATTTTTGTCCAAATTTGTTTATGTTGATATACACATTTATTTTCAACTAAAAATTTTAGTGTATTTTTTTCACCTCCCCCATACTAGAATAATTATGTTTTAATGATGATAGACTGTTTTCTCTCTCATTAATGCCTCCCATGTACAATTATTTCCATGCTGAAATTCCCTATGTGATTTCTCTCTCCACATTTACATTCAAGCAATTATTTTATATTATGCATCAAAATTGCATTAAATATGTTGGGATATTATGTTACCTGACCCCTTACTGTCCATTTATTTCAAAAATTATGATAGACCCCTTTGTATCTTTTCATCCCTTTTTACGATTTATTTTAACATCGTTATGCTGCTGAAGTTAAACCAAAATTTCCCATGCAAAAATCATTGTGTAAATTAATACCATGCCCATATCTCTATAAACGGTAATCACCTTCATGCACATGTACTTGTTGATTGAGGACATAAATTTATGTATTCCACATCTCTAATTCTTGGAATAAATCATGATGTTTAACAAATCCATGTTGTATGATATATGTGGCACACTTATGTATGAAATGAAATGATTAAGAAGGGTGCACCCTGATATTCCTCCAATTCATTGGATAAAGATTCGTATCATGATATGTCAAGTGCAATGTGGGTTTAATTATGCTAATTAAAGTTTAATGAGGTTCTACACATACTAATTCAAGTGCAATGATGGCTTACTCATGCTTTATGTGCAATGTTCCTTGGTTCATCATAATATCATATTAAATGTTGTTGACACAATTTCATGTTATGATAATCATGGTATATCATGCATTTATGTTCATGTTTCTCTTTTAATCCTTTGATATACTAATTTCATAACATGTACTATATTCCTCATGATATGCCTTTTTCACTCCCTTACTAGTCTTTATAGCTCACCCATTTCATATGAGTTCCCTCAGGTTATCCCAGGTAATGCTATGTACGAAGGAATGATGTGATCATGCAAAAGAAGTTTTTAATAAAGATGTTGTTCTTATGACTTCAGTATTCATTTACTATTCCTAATTTCCTAAGACACTAGACCTATTAATCCATAGAGTTGTCTTAAGTGAAGGTTTATGTAATAAATCATGTTAAAATGTGTAATAAAGAGAAGGGTTGTTATAGTTGGTATTAAGGGGAGGTTTAGTTAATTTTTGGATTTGGATTAGAAAACACTAGTGAAAGACTCAAGGATAAGAATAAGTATAATAAAATCATCTCTAAATATTGGTGAGTATAGGGTAAGTGGTTTATCAAGAAAATACATCACTATCCAGACACAAACAAGTAGATGCAACTCTGGAATATATGTATCTTGGGGTAAAACCCGAAAACACTGCATTGAGCTAGACTCAAACGGGAACTGGTGCACGAAAATGGGTCTTACTAAACTATTGGTTATAACACTCTTGGTGGATATTATTTGGTAAATTAATGTTCTTAGGATTAACCATTGTTATGGGAATAAAAAATTCCCCTATGAATATATGTTGGGAATTAGACCATGGATAACATAGAATGAAACCTATAAATTCATATGTTAGGGAAATAAATGTAATTTATAAGTTATAACTTTTTGACTTCAGATTCCCCTTTATGTGTTACCCCTATTATTCCATTTATTTTAGCTAATGGCTGGTAATAGGAGGACTCGGGCTAACAACCGATGCGATGATCAAGGTGATGAAAGTTCTAATGTGATGCCCAATCAAATGGGAGCAGGATCACAAAATTTGTCATGATACTATCTCAGTTAAATCATGTTTTGAATAGAAACATCGGTCAAGAGGAATGTTCAATCCACCCTAAGAAAGAACAAGTCACAATCAAGGGATTTATGAGACAAAGGCCTCATACTTTTAGTTGATCATATGATCCCTCAATTTACGAACAATGGATCAACTCCATTGAAAATATATTATCCATCCATCAATGTTACAAAAAAGAAAAGTTTATTTTGGATGCTTATAATATAGAGGGTGAAGCTGATCAATGGTGGAAATTGATAAAAAATATGAATCCTTAGGAAGAGATCGAGGTGTTGGAATGGAAGGATTTCCGGAAAATGTTTTTTGATAAATATCTTCCTCCCACCCTCAGACATAAGATAGAAAGGGGCCTCCTTTACCTTAAGAAAAAAGACGACGAATCCATCGAAGCATACGAGGAAATCATTAAAAGGCATGCATGATATGCCTTCAACTTTGTTTTTACACCAAAATGCCAGGTTGACCACTTCTTTGGTGAGATACACCCTATTCTACGTAAAGCCTTGGAGATATGTGATTTTATAGCTTTGAGGAAACAGTATGATGTTCCCTAAAAGTTGAAATATAGATCGGCGAATCAAAGGGGTATCATAGGGATATGAAGTAGAAAGAAAAGTATAATTCTGGTGGTCTTTTGGATAAATCCAATAGTGATAAGAAATTTCATCACCACACATACGGAAGGTGCAGAAAGGAGCTCCCCAAAAATTTCTTGAAGGGGAAGAGGAAATGATTTTGGTGTAGAAGAGAATGGATCCTGGACATTAACTGTCTGCAAGAAAAACATGCTACTATGACAGAGGAGAGGAACAATCCTTTTGACCCTCTTCACATTGTTCATTTATTCAACTACAAAAAACGAGGGCACGTTTGAAACTAGTGCCCTAAGACAAGGGTTTTCAGAGGAAACCAACAACCTCTACGACAAAAAGTGTGATATTATTCTATCACTACCACCAATGAAAACCCCAAAAACAAATCGGTGATAGGTATTCTAGTTATTCATTCATGAATAGTGAAAATATATTTCATTTTGGTTCTATGCATTAATTTATTCCCAGAATGTTTAGTTGAACAATCCAAACATCACCACAAATCATGTAAGTAGAGATGTCGGTGAGAACAGAAAATGGGGAAATCATTTCAACCCATGAATATAAATCATCCCCTATCACAATTTTAGGATTGATCATCCTGGAGAACCATGTCATACTCCCTCTGGTGGAATTTTAACAAATTCATGGCATGGATTGGATTTCCCTATTAAGAGGAAACATAAATTTCTTTGAGAGTGAAATCACTCTCCATATAGAGAATCAAAACCTAATTTTGTACAAGTACAAGGAGGAGAATTAATATTATTTAGCATCATAAACTCACACGTGGATATTACTTCCCTATGATCATGCGTATCTTGATTAGATGATTGAGTATAAGGAAGAAACCATCCTTGAAGACTTGCCTATTGTGAGGGAATTCACTACAGTGTTTCCTGTGGAATTTCATAGTCTTCCATCTAGAAGAGATATTGAATTCTTGATTGATCTTATACCTAGGGTGATGAAAATATCCGAAAATCTGTATAGGATGGATGTTGGGAGCTTGAGGAGATGAATAAAAAATTATAGGAAAATCTGGATAAAGGGTTAATACACCCAAGTGCTTCACCATGGGGTTCACCTATCTTCCTTATCAAGAAGAAGGATGGGTTAATGCACCTTTGCATTGATTATCATGAGCTCAACAGAATCATGATAAGGAAAAATTATCATCTGCACCGAATTTATGACTTGTTCGATCATCTATGTGGAGCACAATACTTCAGCATGGTGGATTTGCAGTCGGGATATTACCAAGTAAGGTTGAAGGAGGATATCCCTAATACTGCTTTTCGTACACGGTATATGCACAATGAATTCATAGTAATGCCTTTAAAACTCACTAAATCTCTATAAATATTAACGGAATTGATTAATAGAGTATTTTTAGATTTCATAGAAAAATTTGTTGTAGCCTTTATAGATGATATTCTAATATACTCCAAACCAAGGAGGAGTATGAGGATCATGTAAGAACAGTTATAGGGACCTTGAGAAAGGATAAGATCTATGAAAAGTACAACAAGGGTGAGTTCTTGTTCATGGATGTCCCATTTGTGGGTCATATCATCATAAGCAATGGGATATATGTGGATCCCTCCAAGACAGATACAATTGAGGGATGATCGAGGCCAACATTTGTGAAAGACATCTATCGCATCCTGGGTTTAGCTGGATATTATTGCTGATTTTTGAGAAATTTATCATTATTGTCAAACCCTTTTACCAAGCTAAATCAAAATAGAGTCATGTTTTCATGGAGTGATGAATGTGAAGATAGTTTTAAATACATACAAATAAAGCTTATCAATGTGCCTGTGGTCACAATACCAACAAGTGGAGAACATTTATTGGTATTCGGTTACGCTTAACAAAAGGTCATGGGATTTGATTTGATGCAAAACATCAAAGTCATTGCCTATGATTCAATGAAATTGAAAGATCATGTGAAAAACTATCCAAAAAACTACCTGGAGTTGGTTGCAGTAATCTCATATTTAAAAATATGGTGACATTACCTCTTTGGGGAGAAGTGTGAAATATATATGGATCCCAAAATTCTCATGTATATATTCACACAGGAAGAGATGAATATGCACCAACGAATATGGTTAGATATTATTAAAGACTATGATTGATCAATCAATTACCAGCCTAGGAAAATGAACAAGGTGTTGAATTCTCTATTCTGAAAGGACCAAGAAATTCTATCATTAATGATAATTGAAAAGGATCCAATATTCTTATATTTGATGTAGATGGACATGAGTATCATAAATAAGGGAGCATAATCAATACTTTCACAAAGTATTTTTCAACCGTCTCTTTTTGAAAGGCTAAAGGATGATCAAATGGATGATGTGGGAATTTTGAATAAAGAAGAAAGTATCAGAAAAGGGAAGTACATAGAGTTAAATGTTATTGAAGAATGAATTGTGAGATCTTGGAAAAGACTATGTGTTCCTTCAAATATTATGTTAAAGAATGATCTTTTGGATGATGCACAATTTTCAAATTTCTCCATTCATACAGGAAACACAAAGATGTATCGAGATATCTAAGAGCATTATTGGTGGGATAACATAAAGAAGGATACCACTGAGTATACATCAACATGTCTGGTATGTTAGCAAGTGAAGGATGAGATGCAGAAGTCGAAGGGGATGATGCAACCATTACCCATACCAATATGGAAATGAGAGAACATCACCATGGAATTTTTCATTGGACTTTTGAAGACATCCAAAGGAAGCAATGCTATCTGGGTTATTGTGGATCATCTTACAATGAATGCACACGTCATTGTAATTTGAGAGGATTTATCATTGGATCAACTAGAAAAAATATGAATCAGAGAATTGGTAAGGTTACATGGGGTACCATTATCGATTGTATCCGATGAAGATCTGAGATTATCCTTTATGTTATAGTAGAGTATCCAACACGCTTTGAATAATGATCTGAACATCAGTATGACTTATTATCCTCAATCTACTAGCTAATCTCAGCAGACTATCCAAACACTTGATGAAACCTTTAGAGCATGTTCAATAGAGTTCAAAAGAGGAAGGGATCCACATATTCCAAAGGATTTGTTTTCTTATAATAACAGTTTCCACTAAAGCATCCAAATGGCTCCTTATGAAGCCCTTTATGGGAAGAGGTGCAGAACACCAACATGTTGGGATGAAGTTTGGGAGTGAAAACTCCTTGGTTTAGAAATGGTTGAGGAAATTGTGGAGAAGGTTAAGACCATCCAGTAGCATAATAAAGCTTATAAGAGTCAACAAAATAGATACATTGATAATCATTGATGAGACCTAGAGTATGAAAATGGAGACATGGTATTCATCCACATATCATAGAGGAAGAGAGTAATGAGATTTGGGAAGAAGTGAAATCTTATTCCAAGGTACATCAGCCCTTTTGAGATCCTTGATCACATCAGAGTAGTGGCCTATCGACTAACACTCCCATAGAACTTGTCTCAAGTACATGATGAATTCCATCTATCACTCTTGAGGAAGTACATATGTGATTCATCACATGTAATCAATCCATCGGTGGTAAAATTGGAGAATGACCTCTCCTATGAAGAAAAGCTGGTGAAGATCTTAGATTGTAGGGAAACATTTCTATGAAAGAAGACAATTCCCCTTATCAAGATGTTTTGGAGAATCCTCATGTTTGAAGAATTAATGTGGTAATCAATGGAATGGATGAAACATAATTACCCTCTTTTGTTTTAGTGTGGGAAAAGGAAATTTTGAGGTTGAAATTTCTTAAGGGGGAAGAATGTAACAACCCAAACTTTTATGAATGAAAATTCCTATTGGTTTAATAAAATTTCATATTATGTAAAATAGTTATATAAAACATATGAACTTCCTTGGTTTTAGGTTTTTGGATTTCATAATACTATTATGAATTTTTACCATTTCTAATATATCTTTTGAATAATGAAAACATGATTAGTGTAAATACAGGGCTTTAACAAATTTAATTTTTTCTAGATAAAGACACCAATGGCCTCATCTAGTTGAAATGCTCCATACGAATCCTAATTTTCTGTGCTTAAAAAAGGTGGTGTCACTAGGCTTCACTCTTGACCAATCCCAAGCTAAGTTTTAACACGTTAAGTTTGAACATAACCGCCTACAAGATAAGTGGAAGTTAATAAAGATTACCACCCGAGCGAAGTTATCCGAGCCACCCAAAGAGTATGTCACCATCTCACACCTTACACTTAGGTATTATGATGGTGTCATAAGGTGTTATGTAACAAGACCCTATAAATATGATAACATGCACTATTTTTTCATATAGAGTAAAGAATATATATTCATTTTATTTTTGTTACTTTGACAACAAATAGTATTTTTTAGATAATATTTAAATTCAATTAAGAAATTTATTTTGATGAATTAAGGGATTTTGAGTTAAATAAAATTTTAATGAAATATTATTAATAAATTAATTTTTATTATATTTAAATTATAATAAATTTATAGGAATATAGTTGTAATTTTTATTATGGTTTGAAAGTTGTTTTTGAAAAAACCCATGAATTTGTGAAAAATGTTGTATTTTTATTTTAAAAGTAATAATTAAAATATTTATAAAATTATTTAGCTAAAATGAATATTTATTTTGGATTTAGGATGTTGAAATTTTATAAAAGTTAATTTTTCATAATTTTCTTAGACAGTCAAATTTTTGGTGTAAAAATTAGACACCGTTTAAATATATTATGTTTTTTATGTCATCATAATAACCAAATAATGATGTAATAAAATAAAATAAAAAGTATGGTCAGCCAATATATGTTTATCTTTAAAATAATAATATTTTTTATTTTTTGGATTAATTTAATGATGCCTTAGTGGACCCTCCAAGACTTATAAAAAAATTTTACTTTTAAAATGATTTCCTTGAGAGTGTGACTCACCTATACAGAATCAATCATAATATCTTAATAATTTCGGCCATTTGCCTTATAAAATAATGTTTTAAAGTACCTTTTGGAAAAAAACCATGGATAAACCATGTGTTGGTTTGTTGTTTTTATTAGATTAATGTGTGGTGTCCAAAACCTAAATAATAAAGAATTACCTCTCCTTTCCTATATAAACCCACACAATCTCCCATTACTCTTCACTAAAACCATTTTGCGATTGAAAATTAACTACTATAATATTTCTAGAATCCTTTCAAGGCGCCCATAACACCCATTAAGCCTCTTTAAAGCATCTTCCAAGCCTCTGGGATCATAGTTCCAAGTAAGGGATTTCATCCTTTCTCATTTTTGTCCAAATTTATTTATGTTTTTATACACTTTTATTTTCAATTAATAATATTGGGGTATGATTTGACAGCTACCCCATAATACCTTCATTATGTTTTAATGATGAGATACCCCTTTCTCTCTCATTAATGCCTCCTATGTACACTAGTTACTACGATAAAATTATGTAATGGATTTCTCTCTCCACATTTACATTCAAGAAATTCTATTATATTATGAATATAAACTTCATTACATATATTGGGATATTGTTCTACATAACCCCCTTACTTTCCATTTCATGTATAAATGATGAGATACCCCTTTCTCTATCATCAACCCATTTTACGATTTCTATTATACATCTTTATACTGCCGATGTTACACCAAATTTACCATGCCAAAATAATTGTGTAAGTGAATACCATTCCCATTTCTCTATCAAGGGTATTAACTTTTATGAACATGTACTTACTGATTGAGGATTTAAATTTATGTATTCCACATATCTTATTTGTGGAATGCATTATGATGTTTAACAAATCCATGTCGTATGAACTATGTGGAACACATATGCATGAAATGAAATGATTAGGAAGGGTGCACCTTGATAGTGCTCCAATGCATTGAATAAAGATTAGTATCATGATAATACAACTAAAATGATGTTTTAGTAATGCTAATTCTTGTGAGATGAGGGTTTACTCATGATAATTCATCTTCAATGAGTGTTTAATCATGCTCCATGTGCAATGAGGCTTGGCTCATGCTAATATCATGTTAAATGTTGTTACACATTTCCATGTTATGATAATCATGATATATCATGACTTTATGTTAATGTTTCTCTTGTGATCCTTTGATATTCCAATTTCTAACCATGTACTATATTAGTCATGTTATGTCTTATTTACTCCCTTAGTAGGCATTATAGCTCACCCTTTTCTTTTGAATTTCTACAGGTTATCCCATGCAATGCTAAGTACAAAGGAATGTTGTAGTCATGTAAAATAATTTTTCAATAAAGATGTTGTTTTTTTATTTAATAAGTTGTCATGTAATGTTTCTAATTTTCCAAGACACTAGACCTCTCGGTCATGAGAGTTGTCTTAATTGCATTTTTATGTAATAAATTATGTTAAAGTGTGTAATAAAGATCAGTGTTGTTATACATTCCAATAGAATATTTATATGATTGGGATTTATGATTTTAATGGTTAGTGTTGTTGTGACTTTATAAAATAGTGGGTGATAGAAATAAATTCAAATTATTATGGGTCACATAATTTGTAATCTAGAAAAATTTACCCAAAGTATTATTTTTATTAATATAAAATAATGGAAATTTCTTAAACCACATTATCTATAAAATCAATTCTAGAGAAATACAATCTCTTTACTAGTGGTAACCTCTGGGAATTTTTCATATTCCTACAGTTTGTGTTACTCCATTAATGGAATTATTTTATTCTAGAATACCTAATTCTTGATCTTTTTGGAAATGGGGATAGTGATGTGAACTTCACTATTTATGATAATCACCCGATCAATGGTATTGATGTTAAATTGTTAAATCTTTCATCCAAGTCTAATGAACTCTTGAAGTCAAATGAAGATAGGGATTCCTAGTGTATTCTAAAACATCCACTACAAGATAAATGTAATTTAAATATATTTTTTACATTAATAATTATTTAAAATACAGCTAATGAATTTATCAATGTTTTTAAAAAATGTCAGTAAATGTGGTGTCGCTAATAAACTATGTTTATATACATAGATAATTAGTAAATTAATTATGTATCTAGAAACATATTTAATTTCAGTTTCCTTCAAAATGTTTTTTGAAACATTGGGAACATCAATTTATATATAAATGATTCAAAAAACATTTGTAATTTTAATGATCCATCACAGGTTTTCCAATCATACGTTCTACCGTCCCACTGAATCTAGATTACCACATCTAGCCTCATGTCGAACCCTAAGTGATGAACCCATCACATATCTCTCCTATCGACTCTAGACTCCAGGATACCCTCACTTCCCACCTCCTATCAAATCTAGTCTCTCTTCTTTGTAGTCTCCAAGATAAGTGATTATGATAAAAAAACCAGCCAGTAAGAAATCCTCATCATTATATGTCATTTCACATTATTGTATATGAGCTTGTATAATTTTATTTTGAATTTAATATTATTATTAATGCATGCCAAGACTATTTCACATATATTTATTTCCATAAAACATGAAGAAAATATTTTATGGTGATGTTGGGTATGTTGGGTGTGCAATGAATAACACATTTTAATGAATAATTGAATGAAGTATTTCTCCCTTCCATAAAAATGGAAGATGATATATCATCCATTTGATAAAAATAGAACATTAAAATTAAATTCAATTGACATGGTGTAATGATTAGTTTATTTCAAAAATTTAAAATAAGACATATCAATCACAGAGTTTGAGGGCATGGGTGTTAAACCTTTTAATTATATATCATGAAAAAGTGATTATAATACAAATTGAGTTCTCATTTGTGGTTGTCAACATTATGATATTAACTTCTTTCACTTGGGTTGTTTAACCCATTATTGGAAAAAAATATTGGACTTTAGGAATCCCACCAAATTAAAATAAAAAGAATCCTAAAGGGCTACATACTATGTATTTCAGATAATATAAATCAGATTCTATTTGAATATAATTATTGGAATAAATATCATTCAATAGTCTGAGAAATAAAATTATTTATGATTTATTGATCACATAAATAAAATAAATAATTATTCATAAGGTAATTAATTATTATGTGGATATATAATAATTATTTGTAAATGATGAGTAATACTAGTGGACCAAGATTGTGTGTAATGATAAATATTAATTTTAAAGTTGGTAAAATAATATTTATCATTGCGCTAGTTAAATCACACCATGAGAAAAAAATATTATTATTATTAATACATGACATGGGGTAATATAAAGTTTGTTATATTATGTAAGTGTAGTTGTTCCATAAAATAACATTTAAACTTGAACCTATATCAATAAATAGATGACTATATATATTTTAAATATGTTGATCAAAATTGTGATTCATTGTGAAAAAAACTATAGATACCTCTCTCAAAATCGGAAAAATGATCTAGAGAGTATCCTTCCACTTCCATGATGTCAAGAATGAGATTTCAGGGGTTATTCTTAAAGACTAAATGAATCATTTCAATGATCAAGAAAATCAATAAAATTCGATAGATTCTCCATATTAGCACCCAAAATCAATTGATGCGGTGAAGAGATCAAAAGAGCTCATATGGATCACCATTAGAGGGATTCTACCATTTCATCCTACAAATGAAACAACGATAGTAAAAATAGGGTTTGATGTTATTTAAATCTTTATCAAAGAAATATTTCAAGACTGATGGATTATTTCAAATGAATTGTTTAAATTAATTACAAATTTAACATGAAATGATATTATCTTGGTTGTAGAAACCTTTATTTTTCAATATCAATTAGAATAGTTTTGTTGGTCATGATATTTATATGTTTATAATATGAGAAAGAAACTTTAAATTAGAAAATTTATAAGTCATGATCATCCTGATAAATGATTCCACTCTCCCTAGAACCAACACATTCAAGGAGGTAAGTGTAAAAAAGTTTAACCTACATAGGTATAATATATTGAAGCATATTGGTGAAGGTTCCTTTTGTTATTGTTTCAAAATTTTTTATCATATTATACGTAAAAGGAGAACATACACTAAATAAGGACTATAGTTCTATGTATGTGATGGATATTTCTTGCTTACTATAAACCACAATGGATTTTTTCAAGTGGATGTGTGATCATATATTATTCTGAAACCATCCTAAGTACTAGCTACACTTATTGAGTAATAATCCTTGTAAATTCTTGGGTTCATGTGGGTGTGCTTTGTGTTTCTTTTAATCATATTTAATTAACTCTAACCATAGGTATATGTTATTTTAAAGAATACATGATAAATGTATGGACCACTAATTCACCCCCCTCTTAGTGGCTACACAGGTCACCATAAGTCAATTCACCTTCTGGATTCAATGATGAATGTTAAAAAATATTTGGATTTTACATGATATTTTATAGGGGTGAGGTCAAAAACTTCATTATTCACTAATTATGACTGCAAAAAATTTGGATTTCTTTAGAGAAAATTAAAGTCCACAATGTATTTCATTACAAGTATACAAATCTTGAAACATCCAATGACTAAATGATCCAGCTTCAGCATGCCCTTTTTGTTGGACATTGTTACCCATAGTTAACTGTGTTGAACATAGTAGTTTATTTTACCAATTAATATTCAATGATGTGAATACTAAATATATTTATTATCATATAATGATTTAATATTTCGTGATACATAATTTCTGTGGGTATCTGTTTCACTCATAAGGTCACAACAGTTCTCTATTAAGGTATGGACCTTGATGTGGTAAGAAGATAATTTTAAATCATAGTCCAATGGATTGAAGATGTCATCATATAGTACATAGATGGATCAAAACATTAGGTGTTGGATTCTAATTAGTGGACAATGATTTATCTCATTAAATTTTATCTTGGTTTCGAAGACATGATATTATACAGTCATACCGACCTGTAGATATTTCCCATAAGTATATGCCAATATAATTTTTTCTTGGGAGTGTGTGTAACTATTTTTAGAATTGGCAATTATTATTAATACATATCATGATTCAGATACATAGATATATAGACTAAAAATATGGCTCTATTTTTTTTGGAGATGTAGGGTACGCTTTGTGGGTTTTGAATGGTGTGTTATTAATGAATAGGTTGAGGAAGGATTTATCACTTTTATATTTATAGAATTCAATATCTTGGGAACTTTAATTGAAATCTTACTCTATGATAAATTACATTACCATGTTTTTCAATGATATTATTTTGAAAATTCAAATAAAGAGTAAAGAGTACATAGGCAGATGACCCAAAGTATGCAATATATATTATTGGAGATATTGAGGAAAAGGGATTATATTACATGTTAAGTATTTTTATATGGTTTTAATTATTGTGACATTAAATTATTTCTCTTTGGAACCATTACATATTTCTTGATTTTGATATTAGACATTATTCCATTCATATTAATGACACAACGGAAAATCCTAGAGGGTAACACAATTTCTGTTCCTATTGATCAGAATTAAATTATATTTGCCTTAATTTATTAAAATAAATAATATAAACTAGACCAAAATACAGTATTTAGATGATATTTATATAGAAAAGTCTAGGTAGGGGAAGAAATAGATTGAAAATCCTACACATTAAACAATAAAGAATAAAACAATACTCAAACGTGGGATCTCACCAAGGATCTACAAGGGCTGTTAGCATTGACCACAAATATAATAAATATTCTCTAGACTTTACATATATTATATACTTGATTATTGAATGAAAAATGTTAATTTAAATATTTATTTAGATTTTATTAAATATTGAGGATAATGTGAGGAATGATTTTTGGGGCCAATGATAAATGTTTATTTGTATGACTTTAAATATATTATTTATCATTGTATGAGTTAGAACATCACATGAGAAAATATAGAAATTTATTATTTTAAAAGATAAGGGGTATTTATTGTGTTTAATATTTTTTTATGTGCTATGTGTAATTAATCAATATTTTAACTAAACCACTAATCATATAAATATCCAGTTATAGAATATGGATAATTATATGAATGTAAATTGTTATGCACAATGTTTCCCTTCCCAAGTAAATTATATTAACCATGAATTCCTTTAGTGTTTCTCTCAAGAATGAGAGAGGTGCTGAATATACTACTTACTCTATAGATAGAGATGCCAAGAATGATCCTTCTAGACTGAAGGTATCATGGTAGTGAGTAATGAGGTAATACAAGATGATCATTACCCCTACACTAGAACCTCGAGTACCATCATTGATTCTTTGACATCAAAGTATCACATGTGGATCAGCAGTGAAGTTATTTTACACTTAGATCCTCACAACACACTGAAGATGAAACCGAACGATGTTTGGATGATCGAAAACTTAAATAAAATAGAATCTCAAGATCATGGTATTTTTTAATTATAAATTAATTATAAATGTTACATGAAAATATCCATCCTTGCTTCTAGAAGGCTAATTGGTGTGGGTGGGGAATAGAGATTGGGGGGTTGGTTTGGTAGTCTCTTAGTATTTGATTCATCAGTAATTAGCCTATGTCCCATCATATGTGTGAGAAAAACCGATAAAAAGTTACTATATGAACGATGCAGTGCAACATGAAGGCATCACAACATAGTGACATGCAAAATTATTTAGTGGGAGACATTAAGAAGTGGTTGGTGCATCCTAACCTAACAATTGTCCCCATATCGTCATAGGTTTTTGATGTAGGATAAAGGGTATCCTAATCATGTCTTGGAGAATGTCTACATGACCTGATGATTACACGAAGGGGAAGTATAGTGTTTGAATTGTGATGACTTGATTGATGTAGTGACCCATCTTGGCATGCGTCTTGGAATGACAACATGCCGGTGTCATTGATTGGAAAACTCAGAAGATAAATGAGTGTATTGGAACCTATCAAATGGACCTCTACATAGACATAGAATGAAGGGGTTCTCTTCCAAAACAGAATGATATACATCATGATGAAATGGTTTCGGGCAAGGGGGATGATTGAGTGGGAAGACTTGAACACAATGTATCACATGGATTCATAGTTTTTCATTTAGGTCATTTCTTTTGGGGGACCTCTAGGCAATTTTAGCTAGGTATTTAGTATACCTAGAACAAGGTACTTCGAGCCAAAATGTGTAGTAAATGTAGTTCTTGTGGGTTGTTGTCATTCCTTGGGATGAGGTATGAGGCTTGACCATCTTGGGTGTCTAGGGTACATGTCTGTTTTGGTTGTGTAATCTCCTATACCTATAATAAATATTTATTTAATTATAAATAAAAACAATTTTTGTATAAATTTATATGTAAATATAAATATATTATATATTATATATAAATATAATTTATGAAAAAGATACATTTTGTAGAATATAAACATATTTTTTGGAGCAATGTTATATATATATATATAAATAGTCCTACATATATATACGTATGTGTACATGTTAATATAACTATAAATAATAACTAAAATAAAAAGTAAATATATTTACCTAATACATATTAATATGGTCACACACCCACATACACACATAGAAAAACCATATTACTTATCGAATGAGTTCACCTGGTCAAATGGTTTTATAATTGTTTTCGCGTTTCAGCTATGTGGGTTCAACCAGCAGTGGCCAAAATGCCCTTTTCATTCTTTATTAATATTTTTTCATTGTTAAAAAAAGAATGAGAAATTGTGTCTTTCTCAGCAAAAGAAAACACACTGAGAAAGACTCTTTCTTACACTAATTATTATTTTAATAATTTTCATCAAATATAACGTAAGAATATTTATTTGTTATCTTGTATTCCTTATTACTTATTTTTAATATTTAAATTCGTATTTCCTATTTTTTTTGTTATCTGTGGTGGGGGTGTATGTTTATCATTTATTTTTTATTTATTCATTTTTTATTTCTTATTTATTATTGTAAAATTAGACATAAATATTTATACAATTATATTTCAATCTCTTACCTCTTGATTATCATATAAAGTCTTTTCCACTCCACTGAAACATTATGTATAAATATCTACTAAATATATATACATTTAAATAAATTTTCATCAATACATATAAATACACACACACACATATATATAATTAAATAGAATTATATACAAATGTATATATATATATAGACACACACAAAGATATAAATATATTCATGCATATATATATAAATACATATATCCCTTATATATATAAATGTAAATAAATATTAAATATATATATATATATATACAAATAAATATAAATAAATTTACATAAAAATATATAGTATTTGAGATATATATATATTTATATGTAAACATAAATATGTACATATATATACCAAAATAATATATAAAAATATATAAAAATATATATATAAATACATATAATTATAAATAATTATACATAAATAAATATATATGTATTCATAAAAATATATTATTATATATCCTACTTGAATTAATTTTTTGGTTTTTGTGTAAAAAACCTTTTAGAATTAAATGGAAAATACACACCGGTAACTAAACAACAAAATTGATAACTGTTCATTCAAACTGATGATTCACATTTTAGATTTAGAAATATTGGGATGAGAGTGAAGGTGGTAGGAGACGAAGTCTTGATTCTAGCACCGATGTGACTTGTGTCTACCTCAAACAAGTCATCAACTTTAATGATTTGAATTTTCCCAGGCCTTTCCTGTGTGAAAATCATCTGACTGTACTGTTTAGGGATCTGTCAATGGCTTATTTCAAGATTTATTCAAATTTCCAATTTTCCAATCTACATATCAGTGCGTCGGCATGTTAGTGTGTTGGCCGGTTAGTGCATCGGCATGTGAGTGCGTCAGCATGTCAGTGTGCCAATGAGTTAAGGGGAATCAGCATCAGTGAGTCAAGGGGTGTCGGCATCGGTGATTCAAGGGGCGTCTGCATCGGTAGATCGAGGGCGTCAGTGTTGGGGAGTTGAAGGAGTTGACATCAGTAGGTTAGGGTGTCAGTAGGTCAGGGTGTCGGTAGGTCATTCCCTCGGTAGTCCGTGGTATCGTTAGCTTAATGTCTATTGCTCAACATCAGTATCCCACCCATCAGTGGCTTGGTGTCAGTGACCCACCCATCAGTGACTCATTTCAAGGTTTTTGAGATTTCCCAGTTTAGCCCCCATTATGTGTTTTTCTCTCTTTAAAGTTAACCTATCAACTCATAGCCATCCGCTAGTCTATATCCACTGTTTCTGAGGGGAATTATTAAATCTCAATTAATTCCAACGTGGGAAATCGCAAGCCACATGGTCAAACTGTGATATAAATTTCAAGTACATCAAAATGGTCACCCAAATTTTAGGATCTTGAATTTTGTTAAGCCGAGTTCCCCTCTTACTTCTTCCTTTTTCATTTCTCTTGGTTTGTCTAGAGACTTCCTCCTAAGACGAGTCATTTGCTCGTGCTAGAGCCCTTCCCGCATAGCCTTCATGTAGTTCTTCTTGCATGTCATTCCATACCCTATTCATAGTGAAAGAAGGAACCTTGATCCCTTGATCAATAACTAGGGACTTTATTTTGCTTCTCTTTAATTGTGCATCATACGAGGTTGGTATATTAATAGTTTGTTGTAAGGAAAAACTGAATACACTTCTTGAAATGTGAATAAAACCAGAATTTAATATGATCAAAAGTTAGCAGGAGTAAATAAAATAATGGTCAGGGTGTGGTTTGATGTTGGTATCATGTTTTATTTTGTTATCTTTGATTAATTTAGGGATGTTTTGGTTGAATTACTTCTTCAAATCATGGTCGTTGGTGTTCATTACTTGTGAACTAGCGGTGTTCTATTCCGTTGTGATTTTTTGATGGACATATGTAACATGAAATCTGATTAACCACATACACTCCAATAAATAAAGGGATTCCACTGGATCAAACCTGTTTATGATCACCTCAGTCATATTAAATTAGAAATTTAAGGACCCCTTGTCGGTTAAATTTGAATACATATGGTTTGATGGTAGTGGTTATGTGTTGTATGTTTTGGTCTGGGTTCTGTGGGCTTGTTATGTGGGGTGGTAAGGGAGGGTGTGTTGGTGTCTCAATATTAGAGACTGATTCATTACAAAATGGATGAACTTGTAGGCAACTGAACTGTATTTTTGTTGTGTTGTCATAAAAAAGTGGGTCTGCGGTGTGGTTATGAACACGTTATGTAGTGGGACTACATTGGGGATTTATTTGGGAAGCGGGGCTTCAGGGATGGGTTGTGAGAGAAGGAATGGGTAGTATCACACTGTAGAATGGTAGTTGGTAGTAGTTGAATAGGGATGTCCAGTGGGACTGGATGTCTAGTTTTGTGATGTTCTGTAGTGGGACTGCAGTTTTGATTTGTTTGTTGCTTTCTGTGGTTACAGTTGTTAGTTTCTGGGTAGTGTTGGAATAATTTAATTTTAATCCCCTTAAAAAATAATTGTAAATCGAACAATAAGAGGGTCGGGTTTATGATTGGCAGTGGTTGTTATATGGTTGTGCATATAGGGGTTGCAACAAAAGCGGTGCTGGATTGGGTTTGTCTTCTGTTCTTGTGAATACCATAGGTTGGGACTGAGTGTTTGACTACCTATATATATATATAGTTTTTACTTCCTTGTGATTTATATATGTACCCCACCCTTGTTAATAACTATGTGTCAAAAACCTCTGTTTCATGGGGGAGGGTTTCTTTCCCAACATCTGGGTGGGATGATGAATGGTTGGTTATTGACTTTCTTCCTTTCACCCTCTTTTAAGTGTTTCTTCTTGGGCATATCTGAGGAGGCCATAATAGATTGAGGCTTACAATAGTCCTTGTTTCTTCAGGAAAAGGTTTTTTTGGATAAAGGGATCAGTTTTTTTTGAGTCAGGTATGTTTTCCAAAATATCATTGGGACGAAACCTAGGTGTATTCGTGCATGGTGTGAGGTTTTTGAGGCCCATGTGTCTTCGGGGGTGGTGTGTGGTTGTTGTGGCCCATGTGTCTACAGGTGCAGTTGTTTCCAGTTTGAATCCTAGGTGTGTGTGGGCAGGTTGCGGCTGTGGGACTGCATGTGGGAAGAGTGGCATTGTCAAGATGTTAGATCATTATGAATTGGTAGTTAACTAGTGGGAAAGTGGTGTGTGGGACCCAAATGTTGATGTTCTTATATTATTACTTTACCTAACTTGGATGACTTTTGTGAGTGTGCCTTGGGGAGGTTTGGCTAATTAGTAGTCTTTGGCAGGGTCTTGATGTTCTACTATTTTCTCACCGGGGAATTAGTATGTCCTGTCATTTATGAACGAGTAGATTTAATTTCCTTACAGAAAATACTTGTACACTCACACAATGGATATAAAACAGTTTTCAGGTTTACAAGAGGACTTTGAGGATCGTGCTAGACTTTACTAGCTCAAGAATCAGGATAGTTTCTATTTCTGCTTAGTTTTTTTCATTTGGTTCATTATTTAGGAGTATTTCCATAAATTGTATCAGCTTTACCTTTGAACATGCATGTGGGAATGGATTATTGGCTTTAATTTTTTCCTTTAGTCATTGGTGTTGTTGGTATTTTCCATCTTATCTCTCAATCTTGTTCTATAAAAAGTGTAATGCCTTCCAAATTAGGTGAGATTATATACCCTTTCTTCTAGTCACCACTCTTGGGCCTACTAAAGGTGGGACTCGGGGGGTCATTATCTTCACTTCATCTTGAGGAAGGAAGGGCATGGCACATTTTCTTCCCTTCCCTCGCCTTGAAGATGGTGGGTTGTGACAGAATGGTATCAATGATAGGTTTAGAGATAGGATGGTGTTCAGGGTTAGGAATGGTGAGGATTTCATGGGATTGTAGCTAAATAGTGTTAAGTAACCATGGTGTGTGAGATTGACCAAGGAATAATAGCTATGACACAATATTTTAGTCCCCCATGTGATCCGATGCAAAGATTTTGGACCTACCGAACAACCAAGTGAGGCTATGATGATTGTAGGGTAGGGAATCTAGGAAAGGTACATGCATAATAATGACTTGTGTTCCTGTGTTTCTTTGGTGTTTTGTTAATTTAAAATAAATAAATAGTTCAAAAAAAATTTAAAAAGAATTTTCCATACTACTCAGTCTTAGAAGTTCCTTGATTATCTTTTCAGCTATGGAAACCATACATCATCCAAGAGTGTTACGAGGAATCCAGCCTCATCATGTTGATCTGTTTAATCATTGGAGGTCTGATCGAGAGGAGGAGGCTGACCAGTGGTAGAATATTCTTTGTTCCTTCCAACAGAAGACTCTCGAAAAGTACGGGAGCAGTGTATTGGACATGGAGATAAAGAGATGGATTGAGGAGATGGTGATCACTTTTAATTTGATCTGAGCTCTAATAGAGTACTAGGTTCCTCTAGCATTGGTCTAGATGCCAAGAGCGGTGTGCCAGTGGTGGATTCTTTACCTTGGGGAGAGGAAGGAGACTGATGTCTCATGGGATAACACTGAGATGGAGTTCCAGGAAAAATTCAATTCATCCACGATGATAGGTGAGAAGAGATAGGAACTACACTCTCTCCAACAAGGGAGTATGTCAATGAGGGAATTGGGGATCAATTTCAAGGATATCCATCGTTTTTCACCAAACCTCTTCCCAAATGAGAAATATCGAGCAAGATTTCTAGAGGGGGCACTCTGACCTTCACTTTAGTATATTGTTACTACCATCAATCTACCAACATACTTGGTGATTCAGAAGAAGGCTGAAGTAGTAGAGAGGATGCACATTCTAGGAGGTGTGCCATGAGAGGGGAGCCAACCGAGTTCATCAAGTGTAATGGATGTCATCAGTAGGTCTCCAACCTCAAAGCCTTCTAAGTTTTGAATAGCGAGGAGTAGGCCTCAACATTTTCAGTTCTGATCTCTCGGTCCTCACCCTTCCACCATGTGCCTAGGATAGAGGTGATTTGTCTGTGGAAGATGTGGGAGTCTTTAGAATTAGTTCCCTATCTTAGTGATGTACAATGGGGGTGGACAAATTCAGCTCCCACCTCAACAACATCAGTTTCCATCTTGGCCTTCCCAGCAGTAGGGTTAGAGAGCTCCCACTCCACTGAGGGAAGACACTGCTTGAGGAGGCAAACCTTAGAGCTCTCTTTAGGGACCTCGACCAGGGCATGATCGGGGAGGTGGTCGAGAGCTGAGGCATAAAGGGGTTGGGAGTGGGTAGTTTCACACCACAAAGGCAATAGTTGCAGCAACTCTTGAGGACGTTTGAGGTATGATCATCCTGTTTAGTACTCCTACATGTTCCTTATTTGATTTAGGATCTCCACACTCTATTGTTGCACCCAGTCAACCCTTTCCATGGGTCTAGATGTAGAGAGGATTTATATGCCCCTGATGTTGAGTATGCCAATTGTAGTTTAGGCAAACCTTTTTGATGTTTTTCGAGGATGTAGCCTAGTGTTGAGGCCACATCAGTCATGTAGGGATATTCTTATGCTAGAAATTGAGCCATACGATGTCATCATATTCATTGAATGTCTATTTTCCATGCATGCTATTATCAACTATTTCTAGATAACAGTCATGTTCTCAGATATTGGCGGCCATTGTGAAACATTCGTTGGTGTGCTAACTTTCTAGGAGGGTAGGGAGCATGTACATCCCCTCCTTTATTTGTTAGAAAACTTGTCAGCAGAATCAAGAGACTAAGAGATGGTGGAAGCCACAAGTATTTTCATGAAGTTCCTAGACTTCTTCCTTGAAGAGGTTATGACTCTACCCCCTTGACATGATGTTGAGTTTGGGATAGACTTCAACCTAGTGTTCATCTAATTTCGATGGATCTCTATCTGATGGCACCTTCCGCGTTATGAGAGTTGCAGATTCATGTTGATGACCTGATGAAGAAGCATTTTATTCGAGCAAATGTGTCTCCATGGGGTTCTCCATTTTTATTCGTAATGAAGGAAGATAATGGTCTCAGGCTATCACTATACAACCAGAGACTAAATCTAGGGATGATCAAGAACCATTTCCCCCTCGCATGGATCGATGACCTTTTTGACCAGTTGGAGGGAGCAGGTTGGTTCTCTACAATCGACTTGCGTTCTGGGTATCACCAGTTGAGGGTGAAAGAGGGTGAAATCCCAAAGACTACTTTCATGTGCTGGTATGGGCACTTTCATTTTGTGTTCATGCCATTCGACACTATGAATTAACCAGCTATGTTAATGGGACTCATGAGCTCTATTTTCCACGAGTGTCTGGACTAGTTTGTGGTCATGTTCATTGATGACATCCTGATTTACTCTAGATCAGAGGTGGATCACACCCAGAATTTAAGCATAGTTTTGGAGGTCCTATGAAATCACCAACTCTATGGGAAGTTATCCATGTTCATGTTTTACACACAAGAGGTGAAATTCATTGGACATATGGTGTCTCAGTAGGGAATAGTAGTGGAACTATTAACGGTTGAAGCGGTTGTTTCTTGGGAATCACCCAAGAATGTGGTAGAGGTTTGTAGTTTCCAAGGTAAAAAAGGTTACTACTGAAGGTTTATACTTGACATCTCTTGAGTTGTGGCTCCATTGGTGGATTTGATCATAAGAGACATGGCTTTCATGTGGAGTGAGCAGTGTCAGGTGGCTTTTAGCTACTTGAAAGGGAATTTGGTTAGTTCCGCAATGCTGAAGTTGCTAGAGGATGTGGTAATGTTCCAGGTGTTCTATGATGATTCCTATCTAGTCTTGGTGTGTGTGCTGATGTAGTAGCGGGGAGTGATATCTTATGGGTTTAGGAAGTTATGTCCTCACAAACATAACTATTCCACACATGACCTAGAACTTGCAGTGGTCGTGTTCACACTAAAGTTGTGGCAACATTATCTCATCAGGGAACACATCGTGGTCTTCTCAGATCACATGATCATGAGGTACATATTCTCCCAGCGATACCTGTACTTGAGGAAGTATAGGTGGATGAAGTTTCATGAGGACTATGTCTATGAAATTTCCTATACCTCAGAAAAGGGGAATGTGGTGGACAATGCGTTGAGCAGGAAGTCCCAAAAGGATGCAGTTCAAGTGTCTGCATGTGTTTGTAAGGGAATGGAGAAGTTGGATTCTTTACAGTTGGTCATGAGAGTGGAGGATGGTGGTGGTAGGTGGTTTTAGATAATAGTGTAGTCTTCATTGGTACGATATGAGGATGAGTGTTAGTGGGGTGACTCATAGGATGAACTGATGTTTGATCGCGTTAGCCAGAGTGATGCTCTTGAGGGATGGTCAAAGGATATTCAGAATGATATGGTGTTCTATGGGAAACTGTTTGTCCCTTTGGCAATGCATGAGGGAGTTCTAGGTGAGTTCCATAACTCACACCTGGTGTAAATCTTATAGTCTCTAAGATATACCGGGGCTTGATTTGTTAGTTTTGGTTGACCGAAGTTAATCGGGTAGTGGTGGAGTTTGTGGAAAGGTGCCTTGTGTGTCAGTAGGTGAAGGATGAACACTGTTCTCTCGAAAGTCTTTTACAACAATTAGATGTCCCTTAGTGTAAGTGGGACGTCGTATCAATATTTTTTTTTCATATAACTACCCAGGGCTGAGGGAGGGTTTGATGCCATATGGATAGTGGTGGATTGACTGAAGAAATCCGATCACTTCATTGTAGTTAAGAAGTGGATTCTAGTGGTTACCTTAGCATAGAGGTACGTGGGTTAAGTGTTATGTCTATATAGAGTTCCAAGATCCATCATTTCAGATAGGGATACATTCTTTACATCACGAGTCTAGAAGGGATTATGATGTGTTTTTTGGAACCCAATTATTCCTCAACACTACATTATACCCTCAGACAGATGGGAAAATAGATTAGACCATCCAGAAATTGGGGAATATGTTGCCAGCATGTGTTCTGGATTTCTAACGATTTTGGGTACAACACTTACCCTTGATGGAGTTTTCCTACAATAATAGCAATCACTCTACCATTATCATGGAAAATTTTTAAACATTTTAGGGAAGACCATGTCATTCACCTGTGTTCTAGTCATAGGCTGGCGAGGAAGGTGTTCTTGGCCCAAAAAATGGAGTAGTACACAATGAAGAAGGTTCAGCCTAGGCATGAAAGGGTGAAGGCAGCTCAAGATGAGAAGAAGTTATATACTGATCATAGGAAGCAACCCATAGAGTGATAGGTTAGGGACCACCTTTTCATAAAGGTATCCCCTAGGCGGGGATAGTGGTGGTTTGGAAGGGGGATCAAGCCTTTTCCTAGGATAATCAGACAATTTGGGGAATTGAGACGCGTCAGTATGGTGGAATATCAGCTGGCATTACCATCGCAGTGGGAGAGGATCCACAACATCATTCATATATCTCAGCTCCGTCAGTATTTACATGATGAAACTATCATATTTGACAGGGAGAGTGGGATTTTGAGTATGACATGACATTTGTGGAGTGGCCAGTCAGAATCGAGGATCATTAGGATAAGGTTCTTCTTCGATGGACCATTCCTTTTGTTAGTGTTCTTGGGAGGAATGGTGGCCTCGAGGAGAGTACATGGGAACAAGAATCACATATTCATTCCAAGTACCAAGAACTATTTTGAGTTGTACTCTTTCATTTTTCTTTTGTACCATGCTTTTGATGTAATCCATGATCTTTTGTATAATGAGATGATCCATTTTCCTTTAAAATGTGTGTGAAATGTCTGGACGTGTAGGAAGGGATAACCTGATCCCAAATCAATAGGCATTAATTTTGATGTTATTAAACCCATGCGAGCGATTCAGTGCCACCCAAATACGATAATATCTTGATAGGGAGGAAAGTGCTCCCTAATCCATGTGTCTGGATAGTGTGACCTCTGGTGTATGGGTGAAATCATGGGGCAGTGGAGCCTTAGTGTTTCCCTAGTTGTTCATGAGTTAGATGTAAAAGTGGTGTTCTTGAATGTTTATTTTTCCACTCATGTTTTCAACACAGTGTAGTTAATCCATGAGAGGTATCTTAAGAGGTTGTTGTTCAGACTCTCTCTCTCCCACTTACGGATTGGTTTTTATTTCTCTATGATGAGAATAGTTTGAGAGGTATCAGATGTAATAACTCATATTTCCCAGGACCTTTCCTATGTGAAAATCCAATGGTCATAGTGTTCTGGGAGCTGTTGATGGCTTACATAAAGAGTTTTCCAAAATTACAGTTTCCCATCGACATTTCCGTGCATTGGCTTGTTAGTGCGTCGACATGTTAATGCATCAACAAGTTAGTTAATCATAAAGTTACTTTCTCAGCATGTCAGTGCATCGACATGTCAGTGCATTGGTGAGTCAAAGGGAATCATCATCTGTGATTCAAGGTGCATCAGCATCTGTGATTCAAGGGGTGTCAGCATCGGTAGATCAAGGTCATTAGTGTTGGTGAGTCAAAGGATTCAGTGTCGGCATCGGTAGGTCATGGGGTCTGTAGGTCAGGGTGTCAGTAGGTCAGAACATCGGTAGGTTAGGGAGTCAGTAGGTCGTGGCGTTAGTAGGTCGTTGCATCAGTAAGCTGTAGTGTTGGTAGCTCAACATTAGTATCTCAGCGTTGGTAGCTCCCCTACCAGTGGATCGGTGTTGGTGACTCATCCATCGGTGACTCATTTCCCATTTTCCTAGTTTCTCCCATGTTACATTTTTGTCTCTATTTAATGCTAATCTACCAACTCTAAGCCATTTTCTGGTCTATCTCCTATATTTTTTAGGAGAATTATTAAATCTCAATTAATTCCAACATGTGAAACCACCAAACCATGTGGTCAAACCATGATCCAACATTCATGTACTTCAAAATAGTCTCCTTAATTTTAGGATTTTTCCTCCTCTTAAGCCGAGATCCTACCTTCTTTCTTCCATTTAATTTCTCTTGTTTCATCTAGATACTTCCTCCCAAGATGAGTTGTGTGCCCGTGCTGGAGCCCTTCCCGCTCAGCCTTTGTGGATTTCTTCCAACACGTCACACTATCCATTGTTCTTGGTGCAAGAAAGAACTTTGATACCTTGATAAAAAACTAGGGACTTTCTTTTTCTTCTCTTTAATTATGCATCATGTGGGGTTGTTATGTTAATGGTTCCTTTTTTGGAACGACTGGATACTCTTCTTGAAATGATAATTAAAAAATAATTTAATATAATGAAATGTTAACACGCACAAATAAAATAATGGAAAGGGTGTGGTTTGATGTTGGTCACCTATTTTCTCGTTATCTTTGATTCTTTAATGGCTGTTGTGGCTGCATGCCTTCTGAAAATCTTGCCCATTGGTGGTATTTTCTTGTGCACTGATCGTGTTCTATTTCATTATGATGATTTGATGAACATATGTAACATTAAATCTCATTAACCAAGTACACTTGATTAAATAAATTGATTCCCTACGATAAAACATGTTCTATGATATCCCTAGTTATATTAAAGTTTAAATTAAAAGAACAATATTGGTTAAATTTTAATACACATTGTTTGATGGTAGTGGTTATGTGATGTGTGTTCTAATCTAGGTTCTACAGGCTTGGTATGTGGGGTGGTAGGGGGGGGGGGTGTTGGTGTCTTAGTTTGAGAGACTGATTGATTGTGGAATGGATGAACCTGTAGGTAGGTGAACTACATTTTTTTGTGTTATGGTAGTGATGCATTGTTTAGCAGTGGGACTACAATGTGATTATGGAATTTTTATGTAGTGGGACTGCATTGGGGAATTTTTTGGGTAGTGGGGCTACAGGGATGGGTTGTGAGAGAAGGAATGGGAGGTACCATGTTGGAAAAAGTTATTTGGTAGTAATCGATTGGGAATGTGCAGTGGGACTACAGGTCTAGTCTATTTCTATTGTGCAGTGGGACTGAATTTTGGTTTTGTTTATAGCTTGGTATAGTTATAGTTGTTAATTTATCAATATTGTTGGAATAATTTAATGTTAACATCCTTATATATATAAATAGAAATTGAACAAAAAGGGGTTTGGGTTTTTGGTTGGAAGTGGTTGTTGTATAGTTATGATTATAAGGGTAGTACGAAAGGTGGTGCTGGTGTGGGCTTGTTGTCTATTTGTGTGAAACCCATATGTTGGGTTTGAGTGTTTTATTACCTATATATATATATATATTAGTTCCTTGAGATTTTTATATGCACCACACCCTTATTGAGAACCATGGGATGAACACCTCCATTTCCTAGGGGATGTTTTCCTTCCCAACATCTCGGTGGGAGGATGGACAACTTTTTAATGACTTGCTTCCTCACACCCTATTCTGGATCATGATGCTCGAACGTATCTGAGTAGGATGTAATGGATTTAGTCTAACAATATTCATAGATTATATGGGAATATGATTGTTTTGGAAGAAGGTATCAATTTGTTTTGGTCTAGGTATGCTTTCCCAAGTATCTTCAAGATGAGGCCCAGGTGTCTTCGGACATGGTGTGTGGTTGACGATTCCCAGGTGTCTTTGGATGGGGTGTGTGGTTGTTATGGCCCAGGTTTTTGCCGGCGTGGTTTAGTGTGGTTTGAGTCCCAAGTGTGTGTAGTTAGGTTGTGGAAGTGGGACTGCATGTGGGAAGAGTGGCAGCATCAATACATTTTATCATTAGGAATGAGTTGTTAACTAGTGGGAAAGTGTGTGGGGTACCCAAATGTTGATGTGATTATATTATTACTTTACATGACTTGCGTTACTTTAGTGAGTGTGCCTTAGTGAGTTTGGGCGGGTTAGTTTTCCTTGGTAGGTGCTTGAGGTTCAACTGTTTTCTCATAGGGGCATTAGTATGATCCCTCACTTATTCACAAGTATATTTAGTTTCCTGACTTAGTATCCTTACATGCTCACCCTATGTATATAAAAATGTTTTCAGGTTTCCAAGAGGAATTTGAGGACCGTACTGGACTTTACTAGCTCAGGCATTGGGATAGTTGCTGTTTCTGCTTAATTTATTTTCAATTGGCACATTATCTGGGAGTTTTTTCATACTTTGAATCATCATTACTTTTGAAAATTCATGTGGGAATGGATTCATGGCATTAATTTTAACTTTAGTCTTTGGTGTTGTTGGGATTTACCATCTTATCTCCCAATCGTGTTCTATAAAAAGGTTAATGATTTCCAAATTATGTGATATTCTATACACTTGGTTCTAGTCGCCTCTCCGGAGCCTACTGATGGTGGGACTCGGGGGGTCATTATATCTCTTTCATCTTAAGGAAGAAAGGTTGGGGCACTTTGTTGTCCCTTCCCTCAAATTGAAGAGTGTGGGTTGTGAAATCAACCATAGCAAGCCATTCACTTCCACCCATTCACTGTCACTGCCTGAAACATCAACCAGTCAGACACTAGAACCATGATGAAAAAAATCACTAGACGTAGGAGATCATAGATGTTCCAAAATGTAACATCCACCACTTCACTATTAATGATAACCAAACGGTATCCCATCATCACAAGGGCCACCAATATTTGAGAAATACAAAAGTGATGGAGAGCTAACACTGCCTCAATAGACACTAATAAACCAGTCCAACGATATGTTGTGTCTTTGATGAGGATCGATGATAATGATCCGTCATCATTATGTCATTACGGGAACCCATAACTATAACAGATGATGCCATATGAAACCACCACTAACACCTAATACATGGAAGGACAAAAATCAAAACAACTAACCAAACATTGATGAACCAATACTGATTCCAGATTCAATAGAGACAAAAATGAACCAGAAAATTCCACTAACCATAAAACAAATATGCAAGAGCCTCAATCTATGTGACCAACGATGACCCAAAACCATTGTGGTTATCTGACAACGAAGAGAGATGAATGGAAGAAGAAAATGGGATGAAAAATGTTCTTTATCTCACAATGAAAAAAATCATACAAATACATCCTCTCTATTCCTCTCTCTCTAATAATATAAATCTTCAAGGATCTCTCCCAAATACAATGATCTCTCTTGTAACTGACGATCCTCAGAATCTCCACAAGGCCTCCTTAAATTTTCATGGTGGTAGTTTTCAAGATTGAAAAAACTCCCACCCATCCTCTACATACCATGTACCTCTCCCAAGGATGCAAAGTAAATAGGGAATGCACATGAAAAATGTGAAGCATACATGATGAAATTCATGGTGAGGTTGGTGCACCAACAACATAAAATCCAGCTGAAAAACTCTATCAATTCTCCCCCTCCAGCTAAAATTTTCTAAAGTATCTACAATGGTTTATCTTATCCCAAGATACCACCTTTTTCAACACATCAACTGGGTTCTCTTTTGAGTGGATCTTCACAAGTCGCAGTAGGTGTTAATCCATAACCTTATGTATCTAATGATATAGATTGTTGATATTATTCATAATATACCTCCAGATCACCCTCATCAGTCAACAAAAAGTACTCTAAATATGAATATTTTTTTCTGGAATTCTTCTGGGTGATGTTCTTAGAACCTGTGAAATGTTATGTTTGAGTGGAAAAGCATCACCATGCTCCTGTGATGGTTCTGCAACTTCTTATGGAGAGGATTGGGTATCCTCCTACTCAATACCCTCCTCCATTGCCTCTTGGTATTTTGTCGGTGAATCTACTTAAACCTCATCCTCATCACTGAAATGTGGTGCGAGTACAAGGGTTGGATAATTCATTGATTCCTAAATAGTTTCTATTTGAGACATTCTAGGATTTTGAATTCCCTAAATAATCTGGTGTTCATGGAATACAACATCTCTACTTCTGATAACCTTCTTCTCCCTTGATCCCTAAAGCTTGTATCTAAACTCCTCATCTCCATAGCTGATTAAGTTGAATGGAGTAGATCTCATGTCTATATTCTTCCCAAGATCCTAGGATACATGTGATGATCCAAAACATCAAAATACTCATTAATGAGAGTAATAAGTATGTTAACCAGACCATATCATTTATAGAATCTCAATATTTAGATAGACTAATTGTGATCTTTTAATGAGGTAGCATGAAACAAAAACAACTACTTCCCAAAATGGATTATGCAGATTATCCAAACTCATCATGATTCTAACCGTCTCCATGATGGTTCTATTCATACTTTATGCAACTCCGTTGTGTTGTAGGATGTGTGGGATCATCATCTCATGTCAGATGCCCCGACTCCTACAATAAACATCAAATTCCCTAGTTGTACAATCTCCTCTTTTTTCTGAATGGAGACACTTAAGTTTCCTTCCAGTTTCATACTACACCATGGCATAGAACATATTTAAGTATTACAATACCCGTTTCTTCATCCACAATAAGAACACCCAGATCCTTCATGATTCATTATTAATAAAGGATAAGACATATTTTTTAACTCCTAGTGAATCCACCTCCATGGGACCACATACATCAGAGTGATCCATATCTTGATGATGTAGTATTGAATTAGACTCTAAGTTTCTTCCCATATAAGTAGTATTAACAAGGATCAAGTGATAAATCATTATAAATACTGATTTAATTCTTCTTCATCATGGTAGATAACCATCTTTCACTCATGTGGTCATGTCACCTATGCATCATATTGTATGATGCCTCTCCTTTCATAGTGTAGAGGTTGTCCTCACATATCTCAATATTATTTTTTTACAAAATAGAAATTTTTTTACCATGATAAATGATGATGTATCCTTTTTTTATCGTCCAGGATCCATTACTAAACATGTTGTCATAAACCAATTGGTCAAAGGATATTCCTAATAAAAGGTTCAATCAATGTCTTGGAACATTCCGAATATCTTCTCGGGTAATTGTGTATCCAATGTTCATCTTGAATTGGATATCACATGTTCTATTAGTCTCTGTTGAACTGGTATTCCCCATATTGATTGCACCAATGTCACTAGCTTGATATGTTATGAAATATTAACGATACATAGTGACATGGAATGATGTTGTAGTATCAAACACCCATTCTGTGTCCTGGATTGATTTATGAAAGCATGTATCTTCTTCATCTTTTGGTTAAAGAACAACCTATCTGGTTATTCCCACATGCGTGTATCCATTTCTTATTTTCTAGTTGATACTTTGTCCATTTTTATATAGAAACATTCAACAGTTCTTCTTCATGTATCCCTCCATGGCATAATGGTAGCTCTTGTATGCTGGACTCCTTCCATTTTTGGACCTTCCAATGCTCTTAATTTGGACACTACTTCAATCCATATGACCTTATACTTATTGTCTCCCTCACTTATCTATGATGTGAGCCTCCATCTGGTTGTATCTTGCGTCCTTCCTTCCAACCATCTCATTGGAAATGAATTTTTTACCATTGCGATGTTATGTTTGCCTCTAGGCACTGATTTGGTTAGTAAGGAGAAAATCATATCCCATCTATTAGGATGTGTATAGGGTAGGTTGTTTTCCCAATCTTTATCATTTATAGTCTTACCTGTAGCAACAAATTGGTTCACAAGGCTTTGAAACTCACTAGTGTGCTCGACTATAGTGCTTCCACTTTGTAGTTAATGATTCATAAACCACTTAAACAATAGGGTCATGTTCTAATTGGTATTTAACCAGTATGTATTTTCCATTTTCATCTAGTGTTCATGCACAATAGTCTCTTTTGAACCATGGTGGTAGAAGATGTGATTGATCCATTGGAAGATTTGATTGATTGTCTTACTACACAGCTTCTTCCCCTCAACAATATTAATGACATTTGGGTTAACTCCCTTATTCTAAATGGGGTCAAAATGATCCATAACATTAAGGAGATGTTGAATTTGTGAATTCAAAAATGAGTAGTTTGAAGAATTCAACATGATCACCCATCTTGTGGATGGTTCCTTTATATAATTTAAATTATTTAAAAATCATTAAAGAAAATAGAAAAACAGAGCTCACCATTTCGGTCTTAATGGTTGAAAATGTTATAATTGACTCTTTGATCACCGACTACAGACACCTATTGATCAAGATATAAAAAAATCATTGTCAATGGCCATGATCATTTGATGACGTGGTGTTGATGTGGTGCACCAAAGTAGCTTCCAGAATCTTGCTAGAATTGTTATCAGCACTGGAATAATACCTTATTCTCTAGTAAGGGGGTACTGTAGAACCTGAAATTTGACCAAGCATTGACCGAACATGGGGAGAAAATTTTGGATCTATTTTCTACACCATTTTTCTATTGGAATCACCTTGACACGTACATTCAGTATCAATCATAAAAATAGGATTTCAAGCAACTTGAATTTTCTAGTCACTAAAAAATATGAACTACTCACCACTATTTTCCACAAATTGATATGATACCAATTGTTGTGATTATCCAATAATGATGAGAGATTAATAGAAGAAGAAATTATAAAAAAATGGACTTTATTTAATAAAGAACAAAGCATACACAAAATTCCTCTCTATACCTCTCTCTCTATAAGTGGATCTCTTCAAGGATCTCTCCCAGATTCAATGAACTATGCTGGCTTAGAACTGATGTTCTTAGGAAGACCCAGAGGGCCTCTTTATAAAAGAATTGTGGGAGGTGTCATGTTTAACACAACTCCCAACCATCACCCACCTATAATGGACTTCTCCCATAAAATCCAGATAAATAGGAAATGCACATGAAAATTGTGCAGCAACCATGATGGAAGTCATGGTGAGGTAGGTGCCCCAGCCAACTACAATGAAACAAGACAAATCAATTAAAACATCCCTAAACACCAATGCATATGAACAAGATGGATTCTTGTGCGATGGGATAGGAAAGTAGAAAAGTGATTTAATGGAAGGAGGAAGGCAATACCATGCTAGGATAGACCAGAAATACTGATGTGGGGAAGGAAAAAATGGAGAGACCATCATATGTCACTATTTCAACCTATTTACATCCCAAACTGCCTTTCTCACTCCCAAGATGAACCATAGACGTGTTCAACCATGGTGGGTTATAATGAAATAGTATAATGATATAATCCCTTTCCTCAACCACTAGTTTCATGAAGAATAAAGAAGAACTAAGAGAAGAAACATAGCCCTAACCAGAAGAAAGAAAAGTATAAAAACCTATAGTGACCATGAGAACCAAGCTCTGGTACCCAATAAATCCATACCAACAAAAGTAGAAAAACTAGACCGAAGAACCAATGTTCGGGAGGACAACCTTGTATCCTTGACGGGGAATTTTATAATATGCTAAAAAAATAAATTCCCAATCTGGATTAGTGAGGAAAAAATTCCCAACACACTTTTACAATAAGAGTGAATATTTTTAGTGTTGATTATTGTATGGTGAAGCTCCTATTGAGGGTCTTAGTTGATGAAAGTTCATTTTTTAAACCCCCTTCAATGAAAAATTTATTTAGAAGGGGATTTTTTAGATTTCTCCTTCATAGAAATTTTTTAGAAGACGCAGTCCGAGACAATTCCTTCCCTTATATTTTTTTTGAAAATTATTATTTTTATTTCCTTTTTTATTTTCTATAATAATCATTAATCTATCTTTTTTGAATTATTTTTATGAAATTAATTTTTATGACATGTAAATTTTCTTTATATTTAAAAATATTAATATTTATAATAATAAAAATGATGATATATATAATATTATTAAATATTTTCTAATTAAATAAATTTATTATAATATAAAAATTAAGATACTATTATTATTAAAAATAAAAAAATATTTTTTCATTTATTAAAATAATGAATATTTTACTTCTATTTTCAAATAAATCACAATAAAAATATTTTTAGCTAATATTATTAATTAATAAATGTGTGAATAAATTAATTTTCAATTAATTATTATTTATAATTAATTAAATCATTAATTATATTATTATTAACTATTAATAAATAAGTAAATAATAAGGTTATATAAAACATTTATAACATTTATTTATTTCTATATTAATAAAATATAAATTATATTACTATTTTGGAAGCCTATAAATAATAATGTATAAATAAAATCTAAATGAAATTTGAAAAACCGACGAAACATATGAAAAATAATTGAAAATTAATGGAATTTCTCAAAAGAATTGAGAAAAATATTTTTATTGCACAAAATATTGTTGTTTCAAAAAAATAAAGTTTTTAATTATAATTTTTTTTAGAAAAAAATTTTAATTTTAATTTATTAATTTTAATTATATGTTTTCATTCCATTTATTTTCAAATAAATTTTATTTGTATAGTTAATGTTTTAAATTTCATTTAGATTTTATTTATACAATATTTTATTTTAAAAAATAGTTTGATGTAATGTTATCTTTCTAATCAATAAAGTTTGTATAATGTAAATCAATTTTAATTTTACATATTAATGAAATTATTTTACTTTTCAGCTATTTTTTATATATTTAATCTATGTCTTATTTTTCATTTACATAGTACTTATAGTTTATATTTTATAAGCATCAAAAGTCACCTACATGAAACTTAATAATCTTTCGAGTAGGTGACTTGGAATGCATATTAATTATTAAGTATAAATAAAATCTAATTGAAATTTGAAACAATGACTAAACATATAAAAAATAATTAAAAAATAATATAATTTTTTAAAAGGAATTGATGATAAATAATTTCATTTGCACAATATATTATTGTTCCAATGTATAACATTTTCACTTATAAAATATATGTGAACTGAACATTTTGTGTACAAGTTCATTTTTTAATCATTTTTTGTCATTTCTTTTATTTTAAACTATTTTTATCTATAAAATCATTATTTTAAATTTTACATTGATGATATTTATACTTAATAATTTATATGATTTAACGTCAGTAATCTGAAACATTATTTTGTATCATGTGGGTGACATAGGATGACTATAAAATATAAACATTAAGAATAATATAAATACAGAAAAAGAGTTGGATTAAACATATAATGAACTCACTAAAATGTAATTTAATTTCATTAATATAACAAAGAAAAATTAATTTACATAACGTAACCATTATTGATTAAAAACATAACATTTACAGTTTAAAATATTTATTGGCATAAAATATAAAAAAAAGGGGAAGACTATAGAGAATTCCATGATCTCAGAAATTTATTAATAAAATAGTACAAGAGGTTAACAGGGAGAGAACATTGTCAAAGTGAAAAGAACACCAACAAACCCAATACAACAAAACACGATTCTTCCTTTATTCCTACCACCACTTCCATGAAAAATAACTCGACCTATTGGATTTCTTCCCCCACTCAATTGTTTCAATGTCTTCCAAAAATCATCCTGAACATTAGTATATAACATTTCATCAGCCACTTAAATGTCTTGATCACCATTAGCATTCTTCCCATCTTTAATAGGAGTCTTTTCATCAAACAAGTCTTCCTTTGAGGACATCCTTATTTTCATCTCCTTTGAACCATCCTATGAGATCATTAAAATGGGATCAGTGACACGTAATGTTAAGCTTTACATACCTTTCCTCTCTCAAATATTTATATATATCTCATAAAAATATAGAGATTTAATAGACTCTATCATGGTGAAGAAATTTTATTTCACAGCCACATCATTGGATGTAACCACCTATGAATCATCACTGGTGGAGACCACCTTGGCATTAGTGGGTTCAATTGTAGGAGTATCTACCACAGATTCACCAGAGGTAGTGTGCCCTGCCTCCCTAAAACTAGAGGTATTAGCAGCTACAGAAACAGTCTGTATAGGCTTCTAGGAACCAGTATCATCACACCTAGGGGAAGCATCCTGCATAAAAGAGGAAGAAGAGATTCCAAATGCTTCTAGAGTAGAGATAGTAGCATGTATGGATAATGGAAAATGCTCATGGTGAGAGATCCACAATGTTGGAGCAGAAACATGAGCATTTTCATGGGTTTCTATATGCTTTTGAGAAGGAACAACCTACAAAAAAAATCAGAAACAACTTGTATATGCTTCATAATATCATTAATAGCTGATAGAGACAAGCCACCCACCCTCAAGAGTATAACCCCATATTAATGGGACCAGGGTCTTGTTTTACATTAGATAGGAATTATTCCACAAATAATAACAGAATATCCTCATAGTCTACATCATGACTATCAACATCACTCCATTCAAAAGTGTTCTCTCTTTAAGTCATATGAGTGACATGTATTAGGGGATTTACATTCAATACATCATCCTGGTATACCACATCACATTGATTCCCATCAGGACTATTCTGAGACACCACATCAGAAAAAGAGGGAGGTCCTCCATGAGTGACGTAATAATAAAACTAGGTATCATTATACCCTTTGGTGATAATGGTGAAGAAACTTCATTTACATTGGTAGAGTTTCTCTTCTATCCATACACATGATTAGAAGGTGAAGTATCAGCAAAAAATTTAAAATTAAACTAACACTTCTATAAAAGTGTCACTGCCTTTTACAATTAGAGAATCACAATCCTCTTTGGAAATTATCCTGAACAATTCCAATGGTTGTGCAGTTAAGGTATAATTTAAGAACATGATCAAATTCAATATCAATTTCAAATTTAATCTAACCAGTATTCATGTAAATATTCTCAAAAAGAGGAATAAACATATTAATGTCAACCAAAATTCCAAAAAAAATTACCATACATGATTGATATGGTCTCCTTTTAATGTATAATTGGGGAAAAAACAATAAAAGAGACATTACAAAGGATTATTGGGTGCTATGAAACCTAATTAGATCCCTTATAATAGATCCAATACTATGAAAAATATTTCCTGGCTTGAAAAGGGTCAAACCAGGGTTCCCAATTTTGAAACCTCAGAACCCCAGGCTTGAGGTTAACAAAACCACCACTCCAAACTTTCAATTTAATATCATTCTAAAAGAAATTAATATGTAAAAATATTATACTGAGTGAAACTATGTTCCAATTATTGAATCCCCACATCTAAAGCAATCATTTCCTTAGATCCTCAAGCTTCCAAGCATTAGATGTTTGTGATCTAAGAAGCACAATAATTGAATATTTACATGCATCAATTCTATATTAAGAAATTAGACAGTTTACTTCATCCACCACAACCATAAAATTCATGTATATCTTAGGGGGAAGGGAATCACTACCAAGAGTGCATAGAATGAAACAGTTAACAGAGTTTACTAGTAAAGAGTCCTCCATTCGAATCGAATCACCCAACTCAAAGCTCTTCAAGGGGAGTTGACCATTTGACGGTTCTACAACAAGAGCTATGGCATGTGTTGAGCTAGATTCTCCATACAACTTCTTTGAAGGGCCAATAAAAACCTCCACAGAATTTAAATACTTAATCAAATATTAGCTCATCACAGAAGGAAACACTAAAAACCATTTTCGTAGAGTGAGATGCTCTCGACCCACGACATCTCTCCTTTATGGATCATTCATATAGGAATAAAATATAGTATAAATGAAATCAATATGAAATATAAAACAATAATGTTACAAATAAAAATTCATTTAAAAGAAAAAGAAAATAATAATAATAATAATTTACACAAAAAATTTATGTTGCAAAAAAATCATTTGGTGAAAATGTTATGTTTTGAAACAACAATATTTTTTTCAACTAAAACAAATCTTGAAAAAAATATTCCAAGAAATTATTTTTATTTTCTATTATTTTTTATATATTTTTACAATATTTCAAATTTAATTTATATTGTACTTTTACATTATAACTTACATGCTTTCAAAGTCACCTATGTGAATAATATTACATTTCAAGTAAGTGATTTTTTTAATATCCTAGGTAATTATAGAATAATTGTTTCTCATATATATTAATATTAATGAATTATAAAGTGGTTTTACCATATTATATATGATATTTCCAATAGCGTACTCGACACACAACAACTAGTTTTTCTGAAATCTTACGTTTCACACAAGGCTGAGTTATACCAAAAAATAAATTTTATAAACAATATTACATTAAGTGGTAGTTATTGACTAGACATTGTATCATATGGAATGAATTGAACTAAATATATTATTTTTATTAAATGTTTTTACATTCATCCAATAAATCATAGAGCCTTAAAGTGAAAATAAATCAAATTTTGAGCATTAAATACTCTAATATTTTTAAAAGGTTTTATTACAGCCTTTTGATGGAGATCCATTTTTGAATATATTTTTTGAATATTTTATAGGTTATATTTGACAAAATAAACTTATCCTTTGGAATAGGGATATAAAAATTTATTTCGGTGGATTTTTTGGTATTTTTCTAAATGGTTTCATTTTTAATGAATATTGAAAAATACTAAATTATAGTTAAAAACTGAGTTTACATTTAAATAATAATTATAATTTAAAGTAATTATTAAATTCATAATAGATCAATAGTACATGTATTAATCCAATGTAGTTCATTGGAATTATTTTTATATTAAAATTAGATATGAAACTTTATTGACATTTTGAACGTCTCTTTTACCAACCTTCTAGCCACATCTACAAGAATAGTATTAAACTTAATTTTACTGCTACTGTGAATTGAATTCTTATAGATAGACATAATTTTTTTTAATAATTATGAAAAATTTGTCCTATAGCATAAAAATAATATTTGGTGACAAAAAACATTAGTATTTTATGTACCACAGTAAACAGGTAAATGAGGTGATATGGGTAAAATTAATATTAAAATATAATAAAATTATGGTAAAAATTGTCATAATCTTATTGTATGAGATATTTTCGACCAATAAAATCATTGGGAAGAACTTGTAACCTTTGGAATCCACTTGGGTCTGATTATGACATTTATAACATCTAATTTAAAGTAAAGGTAAATATGTCATTAATATGTCACTTCTTACTAAAACAATTTTAATATGGGGTTGTATAAGTGATATCTTCGATTATGAATTTTCCATAGAAATATAAAAACATTACATACATCATGGTAATTTATTTATAATTTATAAGAATTAAATAATTAAATTTAAGTATGACACAAAGATTATAAAGTAACAGATTTATTAAAGAAAAATTTAAATAAATAATATTAATAATATTAAAATAAATATAATTTGAAAAATTTTATACCATAAAAGAATTTTTTGGATGAATATGAAATGTTAGTTTTTATTTAATGTTGTTTTTTGGAAGGAATCCAGTTTTGATGATATTATTAAAAAGTCATGTAATGAATAGTGTCAAAATTGACACATTTCATATTTTAAAATATTAAATATTAAATCAAATGATATAACATTTTAAAAAATATGATATTTTTCAAAAATGTTTATATAGATCTAAACATGTCATTATTGACTAATTAATTGGACATTTGGCATGATTTGGTTATTATTTTAACCCTCTAAATGTAAATTACTTGATAAAATAGTAAGAGGTAAAAGGGGATAAAACAAAAAGGAAAGGATTACAAAAATAATAAAACTTTCCTAATTTTAATTTTATGATTATATTTATACAAATAATCACCCTTTATTCTAAATAAATTATTTTTTACCCATTTGGAATCGAAATTGAATTATATTAATTTAATAATTTTAATAATTCTAAGGGTGCCCCACCCCTCTACTATAAAAAGACACCCATTCCTGTCAATTAATCACACATGCAATACAATTTTATTCAGACAATATCTACGAAAAACCCTTCCTTGAGTGCCTCCAAATTTTTATGAATCCTTATTATAGGTAGAACAACCTCCTTAGAGTTGTTAATATGTTCTTTAAAGGTGATCAACCCAAGAAGAGATATTGTTTTTATTTAAGTATTTCAATATTATTTTCATCTTCCACATCTTAAAATATTCCTATTAAATGTTGAAATAATAACTACAATATAATAAATATAATTAGATTTTGTTATATTAATTTTATCAACCAAATACATCTTCACTTCCATTAAATAAGAGTAGAATTAATCATTTGTTCGTACGTTTGAACAATAACCTCCATGAGCTGATCTAATTCGTTTTCCATAAACGTCTATAACAACTATTTATAATAATAGAATTCATATTCATATGTTATATTAATGACATAATAGTAATTATAAGATAATAATAGATCAATTATGTTGTTACATTCATGTGCATAAAAATGATAATGTTGTTCATGTGTATGTGTGAACTGTCAGCTCCACAAAGTGATGTGACTTGGTTTTATTCAATATATTACATGAATGATATATATAAATATATTTAAATGATTAATTTGATAATAAATATTTTATGATCATTCTATAAAGATAAAATAATTCTTACCATCTTTCTATAACGATCAATGAAGAATGGAAAAACGTTACACATGAGTACGTACGTGTTACCATCTTTATGATTATAACGTTGTTAATTTGTCATAACCACAATTCATGGTTTGATTTAGAAGTATAATTAATGTATAAAAATAATAAAAATTAAAGGAATATTATTTTGTAGATGATGGAATTATTACCACATGGACTAGTGGCATCATAAAATGTTCATTTTCGACTCAAGTACTGAATATCGAAAAGACGTCCGACTTGAACTCAAAAAATTAACCAATTTTTATAACATGGTAACAAATAATATGAAATGAATTATAAAAATTTAATGTTTATGAATCATTTATAAATTTAAATATGTTTATTGTTCATTAATAACAAGGAACATACATGATGAATCTAACTCAAGATAAGGGACTTCGTCTCAATATCCTTTCATTGAGGTATATCATGTTGTTACGCACATTTATTTTCCTATAAGGTGTATATATAAACCTTTTGACACATTATATAATTAAAAACTAAATTTCAATTATATTTAATATTTTTTAATGTTATTATTTAATGATTTTTGTTTATGCGCTTCTCATGTAGTAAAAGACTCTTTAACTGAAACATCGTTTAAGCGTTGCAAGGATTTATTATTCAAATTATTTCTCATCAATTTCCATGTTTTAAAAATGGTTTTATGGATTTATTTATATATACATAAATATTTTTAAATGTTAATTCATGAAATTATTTTAAATGTTTCAAAGTGGTATGGGATACTTTGATTCAAATATCACTTTTATAAATGTCTTTAATGGGGTTTCATGATTACAATAGACTAATGATTTAATTTTTTATGTCCCTTACTAAGATTATGTGATCAGACCAAGTTTTAAAATGTTTTTCATAGGTATTAATATTATTATATAAAAATAAGATTCCATGATGAAAGTACTCAAGATGTGTCTTGAAAAGAAATCATGTTTTATTTTAAAAGGGGTTCTGTTCATGAAAAAATGGATACTGAGTATAAGTGTCCAATTATAATGATTGATTTTACCATATAAGATTTCTTCCTAATTCTATAATACTCTAGACCAAAAATTTCATTGAGAATGAAAGAATATAAATTCTAGTCAAAATTCACTAGAATAAGTTATTTTTAAGGCTGAGTCCCTATAGTTCGTATCAGAGCATGTTTTAGGAAACTTTGGTGATTATGATGTATTATTATAAGATATGAATATAATAATTGGTTTATAATTTTAAGTTTGATCCTAATTTTAATTTATTCTAAGCCCTTTTGAGAATTATTTTATAAAAATTGAAGGTAATTAATTATAATTTTGGATATACTCATTTTTGAGGTAGTTATGGGTTATTATAATTTTTTGTATAAAAAATTGATGGTTTCAGATAAAAATTGAGGATAAAAAATGTTATAGTTATTTTTCAAGGATTTTAATTTGATATTTTTTTAAGAATTTTATAGTTTTAGAAAAAATGGGTAACCCACTACAAGGGTGATAATCTGTCTTGTCAGACAAAGATGCGAGAATCGAACCCACAACCGAAGCGCATTAAGGTTTTATCACTTACCATTGGCCTATGTGAAGTATATAGTTTTAATGAATTATTATTTTTAGTTAAAAGATTTTATGGATTAAGAATACTTTGATTTGGGAGACATATATTTTACTGAATAAATACCCTTGGAATTGGAAAATGATTTATTGATTAAGTGGTAAATGCTATTTTGGAAGACTATCACTATTTTTTAGGAACATTGTATGAATACACTCAAAAGAATAATATAGTATTTTAATTGAGGTGTAATGGGTTAACTATATTTTTGAGGAATATATGATTTTTTATGGATTTATGGTGATTCAGGTTATTTATAGAAAGGATTTACCTATCATGGATAATATGTGAATTTTTTAATTAATTTTCTTTTTTAGACTTTAATAGTGCATGATGTTTTTTGGATATATATGTTAAAATTTATCTTGGAAGATTATGTGATCAAATTATTCTGATTTTTGTGTTTAAATATTAGTTTGGATTATTTTGAGTAATTTTAAGTACAATTATTTATTGAATGGTCTTTTTTGATCTTTGGATATTACAATTGAATTTTTTATATTGAAGTAGTTTTTTATCATACAATGATTTATTATTTTTTGGAATTAACTTCTCAAGTACTAACATTTTTTGTTTTGGTTAATGTATAAATATACAAGAAATATATAGATAATTTTTTTTGGATTATGTGAATCTCTATTATTTGATTCTAGTTATTTAGGGGTGACCAATTCATCTTGAATACTCATCGTTTGGAGAAAAATATGAGTTTATGGTGTCATATTATTAAAGGATGTATCTATACTTTTCAAGTAAGTATATTTTGTTATGTTCTTTGTCTAGGAAGTAAATAAATTCCTAATATCAATGAAAAGGATATTAAAATTAATATTCTATCCATTTATGTTTCTTACTATGAAATAAATGACCATTTAACTAATAAAAAACATATGGTTTTGTGATTTTTATCTTTTTCTTGATCATGTTTTCTATCACTATCCATTAGAACATGATGTTTTTTTCTTCCATATCTATGTTTTTGTACATGGAATCCAAGTATGTGTTTTCTTAGTTGAACTTTTTACTTCACTTTTTTTCTTTTGAAGTTGAACGTTTATAAAAACTTTTTCCAATTCGGTATTTCAATGAAGTAATTTTGAAAACTGAAACCATAGTTACCATGCCCAAATTTAGTATTGTTATGATGAAATTTCTAATAGGGGGAAGGATGTAACATCCTAGGTAATTATAGAATAATAATATTTCATATCTATTAATATTTATGAATTATATAGTGTATTTACCTTAATAGAGACGCTATATCTAACAGCGTGCTCGACACACAACTACATGTTTCTCTGTAATCTTATTTTATAGACAAGATTGAATTATACAGAAATATAATATATTATTAATAATATTAATTTAAGTGGTTGGAATAACCTAGATTTTGTTGAGAATGAATGAAAATAAATAACTTTATTATGATTATTAATTGTTTTCACATTCACCCAATCAAATTTACAAGTTTAAAACGACAATAAATCAAATTCTAAGCATAAAATACTCTAATATTTTAAAAGGTAGTTTTATATCCAATTGATGGAAAACCATTTTTTTAATATATTTTTTACACGTTTTCATATTCTATTTGAAAAAATAATCTAATTCTTTTTAATGGAGACTTCAAAATTTACTTTAGTTTTATGTTTGGTATTTTTCTGAAAAGTCTCAATTTTTAATGAATAGTGAAATATACTGCATTATTTTTTAAAAAAAAATTCGATTTAAATAATTATTATAATTTAATATTATTTTTACATTCATAATAGATAAAATTTATATATATTATTCCAATTTATCTCTTTCTAATAATTTTTATATTGAAATTTGAAATGAAAATTTGTTGACATTTTTTAACATCTCTTTTACTCGCCTTCTAGCCACATCTGCGGGATTAACAGTAAACATGATTTTTACCACTGATATAAATTGAATTTCGAAAAAAACAAAAATATATGGATTTAATATGTATGAAAAATGATATCCAATAGGATTGAAATAATTTTTAGGGAATAGTAATTTTATTATTTTATTTACCACAGTAAAAGGGTAAATGAGGTAAATAAGGATAAAATAAATATTATAACATTATAAAATTACTCTAACACATATCCTAATCATATTGGATGAGTTATTTTCCCCTAATACAGTCCTAGAGCCAAAATTTTGATATTTGGAAGCCACTTGGGTGTGATTATAACATTTGTAACATTTAAATTAAAGAAAATGAAAATATGTCATAAATATGTCTCTTCTTACTGAAACAATTTCAATACGGGGTTATATAAGTGATATATTCACCTATGAATATTAAATTGAAATATAAAAATATTACCTAAATCATGGTAATTTATTTATGATTTTTATTAATTAAATAATTAAATTTAATTATTACACAATAATGATGTAGTAAAAGACTTATTATAGAAATTATTAAACAATTTATATTAATAATATTACAAAAAATATAATATGAAATATTTTATTCCATCCCAGAATTTTATGGATTAATATGAGAGGTTAGTATTGATACGATGTAATGTTTTTATAAGAAACCAAGTTGTTCTGATATTTTAAAATTGTCATGTAATGAATAGTGTCAAAATCGACACAATTCATTTATTGAAATATTAAATATTTAATTAAATGATAAAACATTTCTAAAAATATAATATTTGGAAAAAATTTTATATAACTATATATATATAATTAAAAAATAATTCAATGGATGATTAACATGATTTGGTAATTATTTTAACCCTGTATGTGTAAATTACATGATAAAATGGTAATAGTTAAGAGGTGTTAAAGAATGATAATTATTAAATAATAGTAAAACTATATAATTTTCATTGGATGATTATATTTAGCCCCATAATAATATTATATTCTTGATAAATTAGTTTGGACCCATTTAAACATGAAATTGAAATTATATTAATTTAATAATTTTAATAATTCATGGGTGCCCCTCCCATATCCTATAAAAATCCACACATTCCTCTATATTGCTCACACATCCAATAAAATTTTGTTGAGGCAAGATCTGACTAAATACCATATTAGAATCCCTCACCTATTTATTGAATCCTTAGTTTAGGTAAAATTCCTTCATTATAGGTGCTAAGGCCTTCTTCAAATGTGATCAACCGAAGAAGAGGTATTGTTTTCATTTATTTATTTCTATATTATTTCATTAATCCACATATGTAAATAGTATTCATAAAAGTTGAAAAAAAATTAATACCATACCCTTAATATAATTAATGATTTTATGTTAATATGTTCACCTAAATCCATCTCCACTTCCATTAAATGTGAAAATAATTAATCGTTTATGCATATGTGTGAACTATCACCTCCATGAAATAATCTAATTAATTTTCCATAAGTTCCTCTCAATGAATGGTAATAATATTGGAATTAATTTTAATATGTGATAGTAATGAAATATAAATCATTATTATATAATAATATATCAATTACTTTCTTACTTCCATGCGCATAAAAATGATGATGTTGTTCTTGCGTACATTTGAACTATGACCTCCAAGAAGCGTTGTGAATCATTTTTAGTAATTATCTCACTTATTATATATATATATAAGTATATTTAAATGATAAATATGATATTAATGATGATATTATTATTATGGAAAAATAATAATACTTACCTTATTTCGAAAATGGTCAATGAAAAATGGAAAAATTTAACTCATGCATAAGAACGACTTACCGTCTCCATGATTATAACATAGTTCATTTTTAATAACCATAAATTAAGGTTTTATTTAAAAGTATAATTTATGTATAAAAATGATAATAATGTTATTAATACTATTCTGGATATGATGAACTTATGACCACATATACAAGTGAAATCATACGATGTTCATTTTTGACTCAAGTACCGAATATAACCAAAATGTACAACACAAACTCAAAATATAAACTAATTATTATAACATGTTAGTTAATGATATAAAAAAATAATAAAAAATAAATTGTTAAGAAGAATGTATAAATTAACATAAGTTTATTTTTTTGGAATAATAAGGAACATGTGTGATGAATCAAACTCAAGGTAAGGGATTTGGTCTCAATATCCATTCATTGAGGAATATCGTGATGTTATGACCATTTATAATCCTATAAGATGTATATATAACCCTTTAGAAATTTTATATAATGAATTTATAAATTCTCATGATATTTATTTTTTTGTTTAATGTTATAAATTAATGTTTTTTATTCACTATTTCTCAAGTAGTAATGGACTCTTTAACATAAACCTCATTTAAGTGAATTAATGATTTATTCTCCAAATTATTTCTCATTCATGTATATGTTTTAAAAAATGGTTTTATGGATATATTTATATGGACATAAATTTTAAAAAAATTTATTCCATGAATTTCTTCTAAATGTTTCAAAGTAGTATGACACACTTTGATTCAAAAATCACTTTTATATATGCTTTAAATTATTTTTTGATAATTTATTGGTTATATAATGAATGAAATGGAAATTTAATGAGTGACATGTGGAAAATTACAATATTTTAAGTGTTTGTACTTAGACATTTAATGGGTGACCCTGATGTAGCTTATAAAAAGGGTTGATCCCCATTATAACTCACGGGTGAGCCCGATATAGCTTATATGAAGGGTTGATTCAAATTATAGCTCATGAAAGATGAGTATGCTCGATATAGCTTATATGAAGGGTGATAACCAATGTAGATATCCAATGCATTGGGTATTTTAGAGGTTCAAGTAGAACACATGGTTATTACATTTGTATAGATGATTTTAAGAGTAATATCGTAATGATATCCCAAGACACCTACATGTTTTTTATGTTTTCTAATATGTTTTTAATAAATTGGTTTTAATGGGTTTTCATGTTATCACTAGACTAATGATTTACTATATTTATGTCCCTTAATGAGATTTTTTTCTCATCCCAAGATTTAAAAATTTATTAACAGGTTTTAATATTGGTTAAGACAATGAATATGAAATGATGAATGTATTGAAGACGTATCTTGAAATGAAATCATGTTCTATTTTAAAAGGGTATCATTTGTTGAGAAAAATGGATACTAAGTATATGTTTCAGATTGGTATTTATGAGTTTACTATGTAATATTTTCTCCTAATTCTCTAAAACTGTAGACCTAAAATATATTTGGGAATGAAAGAAAATAAATTATAGTCAAAAGATGCTAGAATAAGTTTTGTCTGAGGTCGAGTCATTCTAATTTCGAAACCCATAAAATATAATGTATACACACAATATAATTGAAAAATAAAATATGTATTAAACATATAAGAAAATTCAAAATAAAAAGGACTTCATAAATATAATAAGACAAAAATATTATACATGACAAATACTTTATTGATTAAAAACAAAACATTTACACTTAAAAACATTTATTTGCATAAATTATAGTAAAAATTAATTTTAAAAAAAATTACCATACAATTAAAAATTAATTAAAAATAAAAGGAATGTCAATAAATAATATTTTTTTAGTTTACAAAAAATAATGTTTTCTATCAACAAGATTTATAAGTGTAGGTATTAATATAGAGAATATAATTATTAATATTCTTTTATAATTATCATAATTATAACATAATTCATATATTAATAATAAATCATTATACAGATTTTATAAATGTTTTATATAATATATTTCATTTTTATTTGATAGTATGTTGTAATAATGAAATTAATATTGTAAATAATTAAAAAAATCATTAATTTGGAATGCATTTATATGATTAATTTTTTCTTAAAAAAATTATAATAATATTAATGTAATTTACTTGACAATAAAAAGTAAATATTAATTATTTTTAAAAATAAAAAAACAAATATTTCTTATATTTAATAATAATATTATTAAAATATTAATTAAATTATATTATTTATACACTTAATCATTATTATTATTATTATTATTATTTAATATAATCAACATAAAATAATTTATATGATATAAAACTATATTTCATAATAGTGATTCAAAATAATTAGATAATTAGATATTATTAATTATTAATAATTATTTTGAAATATGAAATTTTTTATATTATTAATTATGTTTTTTATTCTTGATGTTAGAAATTATTGTGTATTTGTAATTGCCCCTCCGTAAATATTTTTAACTATTAGATAATATTAATAATTATATATATATATTTTTATTTTTTTTATTATTAAACATATACTTAAAAAAATATTTATTATTATAAAATATATATAAACAAAAAACAATTTTAAAAAAATAGAAGGGTGGGTGCTGTATGAGACAACGCTTTCACCAATATTATTTTGTAGAAGGCCTTGTTTAGAACAACCCCTTATTCATAGGATTTCTGAAGAGGGTTCTCTCTTGAACAATACCTACATTAGAATAATTTTGAGGAAGACGCTATTCTAGATAGGGCCCATCCTTCTACCACTATTCAATAGAAGACAACCCTAGATTGGGAAATAGTTTCTGATCTAGGTATTTTTTTAAATTATTTTCTTTTTCCCATTGCATGGGGAAAATTTTCGTGCGAGGGGTTTCAGGAGGAAACTCTAGGGGCCACCTTGAGTGCTGAGAGAGAGAGAGTTATAAGAGAGTGGGACTCCATCCATATATTATTATATATTAATTTTGATAAATATATATGAATATATACATTTATATATAATTGAATATAATTATATATAAATATAAATATTTATATAAATACATATAAATATAAATATTTATATAAATACATATAAATATACATATGTGTATAAATACATACATTTATATAAAACTTAATATTATTGTATATATAAACATAAATAAATATATATAAACACATAAATATACATAATTACACATATATGTATAAATACACGCACACACATACACCAATATAGTATATATTATTATAAATATATATAAATTTATATAAGTATATGTTACAATACAGAAACTACCCCAAATCCCTCTTTTATCAGCGCTAAACAATCATTGATGTTCTAAGCATCGATAAATGGATGTCCCTTTTATTGGCGCTGAAAAAACACTGAAAAATGGAATTATTCTTCGATTCTAGTTTAACATAGATAATGTGGACCATTTATTAGCAACGTTATAGCACTGATAAATTGAAATTATATTGGTTCTAGGAAAAGTGTTAATGAATCCCATATTATTATAGTGTGACACTAAAATTACAACACACTATAAGAAAATATATAATTTAATTGAAATCAAATTATATAAAAATACAAGAAAAATAAACACTATATTAATTACATTTATAACATTGGTTTGAAGAATTAAATTTTTAATTATAATTTATCACAATATTTCAAAAAAAAAAACCAATGTTCCATTCTCTTTGGCCCTCGACCCTCTCTCAAAAGAGCCTGATCATTCTATCAGTTTCTCATCAAACCACCCTAGGTAGAGAAAAGATTACACCTATATAACAAAAAAATACTTATGATAGTAATACTATATAGAAAAAAATAAAACATAAAAATGAAACAATATATTAATAAAATGTAATTTTTAAATTGAAACAATAAATTTTTAGTTATAGAATCCACACCATGCATCAGATTGTGAAGTAGGTGATTCCTAAACATCATAAATTATTTATGGATACTTTTCTTAGTGTATCAAAAAAAATTTAATGTGTTTTTTTGATTTTAATTATGTGATATTCATTTTGAACTAAAATGTCAATTTCAATAAAACAAACATACGCTTTGAGTTATACTGGGATCACAATGTACCGGATTGATGTGCAACTAGTTCTGACACATCGAAAATTTAATACGCATCATATTCCTCAAATATCAAAACAATTAGATTGTGTTTTCTTCGTTTTGAGTATTTAACATGTATTTTGAACTAAAATTTGAATTTTAAACTGAAAACATACACTTTGAGTAAAATCGAGAACAATATATATCAGATTGAAGTTCAGTTGATTTCTATACATCACAAATGACTTATAGAACATTTTCCAAAAATAATAATAATAAATTGAATGAATTTTCTTGTTTTGGAATATGTGGAATGTGTTTTGAACTAAAATGTAAATTTTAAATAAAACACACACCTCAAGTCATTCTAATCACACCAATTTTAGGGATTGAGGTGTTGTTGTTTCTTACACGTCACAAATAACATAATGAACATTTTCCTAAAGTAACAAGATGATCCGAGCGTATTTTTTTGTATTTCATTGTGAGACACATTTTTTTAATTAAAGTGTCGTTTTTAATATAAAAATACATATATTAAGTCATAATGGTCACACAATATATTATATTGTGTTGAAGATGATTCCTACATGTCACTAATTACTTATGGATTTTATTCCAAAATTATCAAATTAATATGAATGTGTTTTCCTAGTTTCGAGCATGTGGCATGCATTTAGATTTAAAATGAAAATTTTAAATAAAAAACACTTCATGTCATACCAGTCACACTATGTATCAGAATGATGTGTGGATGATTCCTACATTTAAAAATAATAGAAGGATCATTATCATAATGTATCAGAAGAATACAAGTGTATTTTATATTTTTTAGTGGGTGACACATGTTTTTAACTAAAGTTTCATTTTTCATCTAAAATCATGAACTTTGAGTCATACCGGTTACACTGTGTATCATATTGAGGTGTCTATGATTCCTACAAGTAACAGACTACTTATGTTTAATTTTGCTAATTTATCGACAATACTATGAAAGTTCTTTCTTTGTTTTGAGTATTTGGCATGTGTTTGGAACTAAAATGTCAATCTTAAATAAAAACACACGCTTGGAGTCATAAAAATCACACTATATGCTATATTTACATGTGTTTTATTATTATAATATAAAAATGACTTAAGCATAACTTTTCTAAATTTCGAAGACAATCTGAGAATTTCAATTATTTTTTTAATAAGTGACAGATGATTTTATCTTAAATTTCATTTTTAAACAAAAAACACGTACATAGATCCATACTAGTCACACCATGTATTGTACTGATCTAAAGAAAATTCCAACATGTCAAAAAATTCTTATGGATAGTTTTCCTAAAGTATCAAAAAAAATTGAATGTTTTTTCACAGGTTTGAGAATATGGATAGTGTTTGACCTAAAATAATAATTTCATATAAAAACACACATTTTGAGTCACACCAATGACACCAAGATTCAAATTGATGTGGGGTTGATTAATAGAAATAAAAAATGAATTAAGTATCAATATATTATAGAATCAAGAAAATAAAAAAAAATTATTGGTTTGATGTGAGTGACATCAGTTTTTATCTTAAATTGATTTTTTCAACTGAAAACACACACTTTAGGTAATATTTTTGACACCATATATCAAATTGAGGTGCACATAATTCTTACAAGTCAGAAATGAGATATGGATCATTATGATAAATTATTAAAACAATATGATTATTTTATGTTGGTTTTGAGTATTTGGTGTGTGTTTTGAACTAAAATATAAGTTTTAAATGAAAACACACACATCGAGTCATACTAATCGTACTATGTGTTGGGATGACATGTGTTTTATTTTTTACTCTTCATAAATGACTTAAGGATCATTTTTCTAGGTATTAAGACAATCAGAGTGTTTTTTCTTAGTTTTTAGTGAGTGACACACATTTTTATCTAAAATTATACTTTTATTCCAAAAACACAAACATTGATTTATATCAGTAACATTGTGCATCATATTGAGGTGATGATGATTACTACCCCTAAAAAATTACTTATGGACCAATTTAAAAAATTATAAAAACAATATAAATATGTTTTCTTAGTTTTGAGTATGTGGTGAGTGTTTTGAGAAAAAATCCAATTTAGAAAACACACACAATTCCAATCATTCCAATAAATTGATGTGTCAGATTAATGTACTGCTAAATAAAAAAATCATAAATGACATATGGATAATTTTACAAAAGTATCAAAACAATATGAATGTGTTTGACTAGTTATGAGTATACTAAAATGTAAATATTAAACTAAAAACACAGACTTTGTGTTTTATCAGGAACACCGTGTATCATATTATGGCACGATTTACTCATATGTGTCAAAAAATGGCTTACAGATCATTTTACTAAACTATAAAAAAATTTAATGTGTTTTGTATAGTGAATACAAAAATTACATATATTGGTACAATTATCATGTCAAGCATCAAAATAAATAAAAAATTAGAATTGGGGTGGGGGAGTGGTCAATATTAGTTTCTTTTCCCTTTGATGAGTGCCCATAAAAAAGAGCCACCCCAAACAGTCTCTATTAATATCCTCCCACAGATATTACTAATAAAATTTCCTTCAGAATCAAATCATATTTTCATCTAGCATCATCAAGGGAAATAATTTTATTTGATAGAATGTTGAAAAAATGGATTCAGTAATATATTCCCCGTATATTTATCATTGCATTAAATCTTTTGTTTCTGATACTGAAATTTTCCACACAATTAACCACCTTAATATGAATATATTAATAACAAAAAACTACCCTTATAATCTAGAGTTTAATATTTTTATAAATATTATTAAGTCATTGATGAAAATGGAGGATCTCATTGTATGAAAGTCATATAATAATGACAAGTTTTTTCAAAATCCTTCTAAAGTGTGTTGGTGATGATTTATTTTTGTAATATACAGAGTGATTCCCACATAAAATAGATATATATGGAATTTTTTTTTCAAGTAACTAAATTATTATAATCTTCATTTGGAAGAAAGGAATTATTTGGTTTTCTTAATTATTTAGAAATTCAATTTGTTGATAGAGTATAATATGTTAATTTAATATAAAGGTCAAATATGTTATTCATTTTTTCAAAAACATTATTTGGATGTTAAAATATTTATTTTAGTGAATTTGAGTTCAAACTTTTAGAATATTATCATGGGAAATATACCCAAGATAATTTATGATGATATCAATTTGAAATTTTTATTTTTTAGCACAAATGAAGTTGGAATAGAAAAGAGTAAAATTAAATTATTTCAGAATCAACAACTTTATTTTATCCCATGGATGATAGATGAGAAAAAATAATTTATGTCGGTATCAAAATAGTTTTCATTACCCTCGGGAACAAAGGAGGCCTTTTTTATCGCAAAAGATGGTTCTCTGAAATTGGATCACATCTATGGTGATAGATTCGTATCATAATATCTTTAATTATTTTTATGTTATTATTTGTGAATAACATAAACATTATTAGAAATTTATTCTGTATATGCTCAATTTTTTATCATTCTTATGAGAATACATTTTTTGTTGAACTGTAGGTTAATGTTTTTTTTGCAAAATGCATAACATCAATGTTCATGAAAATGAAAATATTAAACACATTATGGTTATTATAACTAGTAAGGGAAGAAAATGGGAATAATTGTTTGTTCTTAATCCATGGGTGAAACAAAAATATATGTATCTTTTAGATGACTAGTAGTAGCCTAGTAATTTTGGATGCATGAGCACTTTTTGAGGAATATATAATATATTTACTTAAAAAGTATTTTGGGGTATCCAATATTGTCATTATCTCTCTCCTAGAAGTTATAATTATTACCATTTTAGTTTGACTTGTAAAGAAAAATTCATTGGTTATTTTGTGATTGATTTATAAGAAAATACATACAAAAATTCCACACAAGTTTCTATAATGTGCAATGGTGGGGAACTGGTTGAAGGTTTCATTGAAAAAAATCCTGATATACAACCCTCCATATCTTACGTTTTTATATTCCTCATGATGGGTGTAATTTTTGGAATATGGATATATTCTAATAGATATTATATGAATTTATTAAGGATTATATGTTAATAAAATCCTTCAATACAAGAATGTTCTACATAAAATTGGATTGATGCTCTAATATGAAGAATAATGTTGGTATATTGGTGAACGTCTTATAAAAATTGATGTTTCCTCTTCCTTAATATAGGTAAAAAATTTATATATTATTTTATTAAAATATTAATATCTAAGATGGATTCCATTGACGATTTAAAAAATATTATAAAAAGAATATTTTGTGAGAATTTACCAAGGTGAAAAATCCCTTTAATCTTCAGTGTTTATTGATTAGGGTTGGAGCACAGCTAAATAAATCAATGAAATAACTTTCATTGATGATAATTAATATAGATTATATATTTATTCATACAATGATGAAATCATGTTTCTTGGTATGGTAGTTAGATTTCAGAAAAACTATCAACTAGTTATTGATCATTTGAAATATTTACCTTACACAAAACTTCATACTACCAACACTTTTCGTTTTCAATTCATCCAATATTCTTTGTCATCATACAAAATTTCTATAATTATTAAAAATAAGAAATTATTGAAGATGAATTGTGTCCATTGTTTCCCATGTGTATTTCATCTATTTGATTTCTAATTGGGCTTCCTTATACAGGCATCAAATGTATTTCCCACAGTATATGCGAGAATCTATTTGAAAAGTATAGTCTGTTTCAAAAGAGAAATAAAGAAAATTGGTGAGATCAAAGAATTTTTGGAATACTTTTTATTATTTTCTTTACATTTATGGAAGCATGTGAGTTACTCTTCCATCCGAAAAGAACCTTTTCCCTCTAATATGGCTTGTTTATGATAATTTAAATTAAAGTATGAATTCCAAAAATATTTCAATAAATCGATCGAATAGGTGAAATAGATCATGACTTGGACTAACAAATATTAGTGTCCGAAGGACTGAATAATCTTCATATCAGCTTGTAGATTTATTCCCCTAATTTCATTCCATTTATGAAGAGATTGAAAATAGTATAGAAAATATATACATGAATACAAGGAAGATATGATCAAATTTTTGAGTTACCTATGACTTGAAGGACGGTATATTTTTTGTACCTATAGGCCATCGAGTCTTACTAGTCACATCATGTGACATATTGAGTCATTGTTCATTAATAAAAATTACATATGACTTAAGGATCTTTTTTCTAAAGAATCATGATAGTGAAGCATGTTTTATATATTTTATTGTGTGAAATAAATTTTTTAACTAAAATTTAATGTTTAAACAGACAAACAAATATTTAGTAATATCAATCAAATCGTGTCTCAAATTTTCATGTAGATATTTACTACGCATCAAAAATTACATGGGGATCATTTTTCTAAAGTATCATCAAAATAAGAGCATGTTTTCTTGGTTTTTAGTGTGTCGCATAAGATTTTAACCCAAATTTAAAATTTAACCTAAATTCATACATTTCATGTCATTCCAGTCACACTATGTATTATATTAAGGTATGGATAATTCTTACACATAAATAATGATTTATGAATCATTTTCCTAATGTAAAAAAACAATATTAATGTGTTTTATTGATTTTTTCATTTTCAAATGTATTTTTTACTAAAATTCCACTTTAAACTAAAAACACACACTATATGTTTTTTATAGACCAAAAACATGAACTATTGAATATAAATAGATAAAATATTGAAAAAACACCTCTATGAAGAAATAGAATAGTATTTTAGTGCATCATCATTATTGAAGACTTTTTTGATAATTATTTTTTCTCGAATCATTTTATGATCTTAATAGGGAAAAAATTGTCAAAGAAAAAATAATTGTCAATAAAGTAAAATTTTCATGATCACAATTAAAATTTATGAAATATGTATCAGAAAAAAAAGAAATTGAAATTGACTAAATAATTTATATAAAATAATGAGAAAATTATGTAAATAAGTATTAGGAACCCACCTTTTCATGATGTCATTATAAATTCTAACGATATGTATTCTACTCATTTTTTTCTAATCAATTATACTTCATATTTTGAATATGTAGACACTCAATTGTCATGGTAGTACTGGAAACATTTAAATAAACAAAATATTAATAACTATTTTAAATGAAATTATAATTACCATTATAAATAAATATCTAGGGATTCTATTTTGTAGATGGAATAAAATATAATTCATAAATATTCAAAAAAAATAACCAAAATATTTTACATTATTTTGTTTCAAAAATAGTTGAAACATTGAGAAACAAATTTAATTTGTTTTGATATATGTTGTATAGAGAAATACTATTATATATACCATAATACTTATCCACTTGTTGAAGTCTATATACTTTTTATTCTCATGAACTATATTTATTACATGATTTTGATAATATTTAATTCAATGATATAGACCTTGAATCCCATTGAATTTTAATAAGTCTAGTAGGAAAGGTTTTTGGAGGAGTTCCAAAGAGTTTGGAGAGTGAAGGAGAGGTTGCATGATTGAAAACATCAACTAATAGAAGTAAAGCAACCCTGAGCTAGAGGCTATTATGTATAGGAGTGTATTCCATGTAAGTTGTTAAGATATGGCATAGTGTCTTGAGTGATGAATTTTGGCGCCACTATAATTTATGGAATGGATTTCTTTTAGTGGGTTAGGTGAAGATATTTAAAATCCTATGTTAGTTGTATTTCGATAGTGATAAAATTGATGTTAAATGAATGCTTAATGAAATATGTTAATTAGTGTGTTAATTGAATTTGATAATGAATTTAATGCAAGTTAATATTTTTTGATGTAAAATAAATGGAATGTTAAATTAGAATGGTACCTTTATATTTTTGTTAAAATGAATTTCAATGATATGTGAATGTTAATATTTTGATATCTTGTAATATATTAATTCCATAGGATACCCATTGTACGAACATGTGAAGAATGAATTTTTCAATTCAATATGGAATGAGAGATATTTTTGTGTTAAGGATAATATCTATGACCCAAGGAACCTATTTTCCTAGAAAAAATGACTGAATTCTATTTGGAGCCATTAGACTTTGTTTATGTGGGAATAATAGATGCCCTTTTTGGGTCCCAAATTTACCCATTGACTTTGTTTGTTTTCATTCTATCTTATAATGTGTTTTGGAAGTGTGGTTGACTATCTGGTGTGATATGATCTTGGGATTTATGATCCCAGGATAGATGATGTGATGGGGGTGGGGAGGCCTAGATGATGTGGCAGCATTTGATGCCTGTGAAATTGAGATACAACAAGATATTCATGATGGTGTTGAGGTTGAAAATATGGATGATTTAATGGGATGAATATGGGAATACCTTTTGACAATATAAATATATATTATTTATTGAATGAATTTGTTTAATGGACAATTTATGGGTTCCTTGTTTTAGCTATATTCCTTTTCACATTTCTTGATGAAGCTATGTGTGCTTATTTGAGGAATGAATTGAAGGTGCTGATGTGTTTTTTATTATTAACTCTTAGAATGGTCAAAAATGTTGCTCTAGTTCTGGTGCCAACCTGGACTCCAGGTGGAGTAGTGATGTGGAATGTTCTTAGAGCTCAAACCCCACATTAGACTTCATGAATTAACATCCACATTTTTTCACAGGTAATAATCATTTAGTTTAAGGGGTGAGGTGGTTAGAAGTTGTTGAGGAGATCCTCATTTCTATTGGAATTCCATAAGAATCTAAGGTAAATATTTTCTGGAGATATCTTATTATATTCAATTGAGATTGGTGGGAATCGATAGTACCTCCCCAATTGTGTGAAGGTATGTCATTGGATATTTTCAAAATGGAATTGTTTCTATAGTTCTTTTCAAAGGATTTGAAATGGGAGAATGTTTTTGAGATCACAGGTCTTCATCAGAGTGACCAATTAGTGAGGGAGTCCATCGATCACTTTTTTATATTGTTCATCTTTTCTCTAATGATTATCATCAATGATTCTATTAATTTTAATTTATTATGTGGTTTTCGTCACCCTATTCATGGTCCAACTATACTTATATTATATTTGACATCATTTGATTATTTTTTTAATGAGACCATTCAAATATAATCTAACTAGTATAAACATTTTTTGGTGGGTAATGACATAGTTCCATCCAATGGCTGTAAGTATAACCCATAATATAAGGAGAATAAGTAAGGTGATCCAAATATATAAGCAAATACCCTTATCATTATAAGAGGAGATCTATCATGTGCTTCTAGTGTGGGAATCTAGGGAATAATTATCCCTCCATTGTTATTTCTCCTAGGGGTTACCTCTATTGTAGTCATTTGGGTCATCTTCAAAAGTTTTATAAAATGGGGTTTCAGAATATTTATCTTTTTTAACTCTTTTAGTTTGGGTTGTTTTTTTTGAGATCTTACATTTTATGGTTGTGATCTTAGATTTGGATATTTGGATATTTTTTTGTACTCTTGTGGATTGTTCCTCTTTGGATATATTTCCTATGGATGGTTTTTAATGTCATTTTTTGGAATGATTTGTTTCCTTTTGTTCAATTATCCCACTCCCTCTATTATAGATTGTTTTGAGGTTGTTCTGTGGGTTGATGTTATTTTTGTGGTGGGTTTTTGGATCTATTGTATTAATCCTCAATATATGGGTGAATCTTTAATATGAGTAGTGGGTTTATCATATTCTTCTGATGGCCTTTGAGGTAATCATCATTCATACCATTGAAAGGTCTTGAGTGAACAATTAGGTAACTAGCATGTTTTTTCTACTATTTGAGTTGGTATACCAACTAGTGTTTGGCCAATTACATTTTGGGATTCACCATGTGAGGGTTACTCAGTTCGTAACAATTCATTTTTTGTGTGTATTGTGACCTGAGATAGAAGATTATGTCATTATTTTTAGTGTATTTGTGGTTTATTTCCTCCCTTGGGGTTGGAAGTACTTTTGGTTTGATATTGAGTTTATCCCGATGTTAATAAGAAGAATAATGATTCATTTCATGGTAGCTATTCATTGGTGCCACCATAATAGAGGAATTATAAATAGTGGGGATACCATGCTTGTTCTTCCATGTTTCGTAGGAATTATTGATTGTTGTTATTGTTTATGTTGTACTTGTAGATGTTGGGTAACCTTTTGGTCAGATGGTTTGATCATATTATGGATCTTGGTTTTATGTTTTGATATTAAACTATGTTCAATATTTCTTTTAGTTATGAATTCTTGGGATCTTTTTAAATAACATTACCTTCTTTTTAACTATAGACTTTTTGGGGGAAGAAAGGGGGCTGGGGGGGGGGGGGAGTTTGTGAAACCACTAGTTTCACTATATTGTTTTTATATTATTATATGATAGTGATGTTTGGTTTGATTATCCATGGGATTTCAACTTGAATCATGAAATTATCATAGGTTTCCTTTTATGCATAGTTAATGTACATAGTTAAACAGAGACCTTATAACCTCCCTTCTCGATAAAACCTCTTCATTTAATTTTAAACTATCCATGGTTGATGAGATGAGGTTGTGAACAGTTAAGTCCATACCATTTAATCCATAAGGGGAAACCATGTGGGTTCCTTGTTGTGTCTTGGGAGAGGCTCACAGCCTGAGCATGTTCTGGTAAACAATGTAAAAAGTGTTCAGTGTGGATTTGGTTTTTGACAATGCTGAATAACAAAATTTGAAAATAGTTTGAATAACCATGTGGTGCCCAATGTGAATAGTATCATAGGTGTATTCCTAGGATGTTCCTAGTACATGGTTGGATCATAGTTTAGAAAATCAAGTGGCCAAACCATAAAATGTTCCTAAGTGTCTACTTTTTGGGAAATTCTTATTAATCCATCTTCAAATTAAGAGGGGTTTCAGCCCTCTTCTCCAAAATTCATTTCATTCAACTCTTAGGATATCTTGGAGCTCCACCCTCAACCTCCCTTGATACTCACCTTGCCTTTGGGGATTTATAAGAGATTTTGAGGTATTTATTCCTCTCTTGCCCTATTCATCCTTTCCCTCTCTTTCATCTCTTGGCTTTGGTTTCCTCCATGAACTCTAGACCTCTTGTAGATGATTTTATGGTTCCCGATGGATCTAATATTGGAGTTTTTGTATACAGGTTTTCTAGATTCCATTTATATCAATATGGGAGTCATTTTCAAAAAAGGTGACAAATTTTGACACGTTTTTTGATTATACTATGTAGTAATCCCTCAATTTGTTTTTCATTTTAGGATTCAATGTGTGCTTGAGCTTTGTAAATTCATTTTTATTGAAAGTATGGTAATATGAGATACCATTATGATTTTTTAAAAACCATTTCATTGTGTTTTGATCATCAAATAAATGGTTTCTCATTGAAATTCCTTGCACCCATGTTACAAATTGAATGTTTAGATGTGCTAAGATTTTCTGAAATGCCCAAGGGGATTTTTGAAAAGGTTTTCTTGATGCATGTTGGTGGTGGATCTGCATTTAGTTTTCAATGAGTGAAAACACTATTTTAAAGTGAGTTTTGATTTAATGTGATGTATTGACCAAAAAACATGGGTCTGGAATGTATTTAAAATGGTCATTTGAAATGTGTACGTGGTTTAACCATTGTAAAAAAATGTCTTAATGTATATTTTGAAATTTTCTTGATCAAAATGATGGTCTTATACCTTAAGTTATATTTCAACAAAGAAGAAGCATGTGGAAGGGTGGATTTGAATTTTTTTTAAATGGTGTGTCATTTCCATATTTTTCAAGATTGTTTGGAATTTCATTTTATAAAATGTTAAAGGGATTGGAATCCTAATCCAGGTTTTTTTGGTAAATTTATAGTTGGAACTTCTGTTTTAAAATTGTTATTATGAAAGTAATCATTTGATTAAACCTGGATTTGATTACCCCTTGTGTGGGTTCTTTAATACTATGTGATTCTTGTCATTTTACTTGTATGTGTTATCTTTATATATGAGATTCTTATTTCTCCCTTTGTGTGGTAATGTGTTTGATTATTTCATAGGTCTCTTTATTAAATGTAGATACTGGATTTTGTGGGATAGGGGTAAGGGATGCATATGGATATACCTCGTGTGTTATAATTGGCTTGTGTGTCCTTACACCTTACATTATTTTTGGTTATGGAAACCATGATAATAAGTGGGATATGTCTTCTATTATTCTTGATGGATCAAATGCCTCTAGTGGCCATCCTAACATGATAGTCACAAGTTCTAGGAGGGGGTTTTCATCACAATGAGGTTGTGTGGGGCATTGGATGAATTGTGGTTTGATATTTAGTGCAACCAAGTAGATGGTTCATGACTTTTATACTCTTATGTGTTTTGATAATACAGATTTTATGAATTCATAGGATAGATTCAACAAAAAATTTAATTTCATGATTGGTTTTTGTTTGAGGGGAGTGAGATATTATGATGTTTTGTATCATTTTACCTATATTCATTGATGTGGAACCTATTATTGTTTATATTTGATATATTCCTTATGTCATTGATGGGGCCAGTTTTGTTCTACGTGACCTATGTGTGTGTTGGGTCATTTACTTTGAAAAAAATTACTTTTCCAAGATGATTAGAAAACCTATTTTGAAATTAAAGAATCTTATGTGGTTCTTAACATGGATTCAAAAAGCATGTTTTAGTTTTTATAATCCATCATCTAGTTAGATGTTCTAAAGTTACTATTTTTATTTAAAAACAATAATCACGATATTTTTTACGAGAAATTTGATTGTGTTTGTTGAATTGAAAAAGACCAGTCAATTGGGAATGTATTCATAGAATTGTATTTAGTTTTTGAAAACAATGATAAATGTTTTGAATGTTAATTTTAGATTTTGTTTAGTTTCAATAAATGTTATATATGAAAATGTACACTTTTTCAGTTTACTTTCAAAGTTGAATTTATAAATTTCCTTATGAAACATATTTCCTAGATTTGGTGAGTTATAGTGACCTATGGATATTTTTAAATCATTTATATATATTTTTGGTTCCAGGTTCCCAGTTGGATCCATTAATCATTTTTTTGAGGCTGATGTGGTGTGAGATGGGTGGTGGTGAGAAATCCTTGGGTGCATGGGGATGGTCTTGGGCTATACTAGAGTTTTTTTATTGTTTGTTTATTTTTGGTTTATTTTTATATATCTTATTATTCATTATATACAACTTTTTATGGATAGTGTTTTTGTTTATTTTTAAGAAATTGAGTTTGAGTAGTTTGGTTGGTTATTTAATATTTGGAATGATTCTTTATTTTGGATCATTATTTATTCAACTATCAATTATATCTAGTTTGGGATAAATCATTTGTAAATTGATTCCTATTATTCCTAAGCACTAATAGCCTACTCATTTTGGTCAGGAGTACCCTTCATGACTTGGAGCATGCATGGGTGGGTACCCGATCAGATGGCGACCCTGTTTGTTATGTTTCAAAATGTTATCATAGCTAGTTTTAGGTTTTCTTTAGTAGCACCCTATAGAGACCCAAAGCTTTATGTACATAGACATTACACTACTTTTGAAGAATACTTAATACATAACAAAAATAGACATCGAAGGACCGTAATAGTTTAGTGTCTTTGGAAACTTGGAACACAATCTTCTAATCATTGTGAAAGATCTTCGACATCTCCCATAAAGATCTTTCCCTTTTGGTTTTCTTACCTAAAACCTTTCTTGAAATCCTGGGGAAAAGAAAACATATAAAGGGTGAGCTCAAATGATCATTAAGGGTAATCATGGAGAAAATAAAACAAACCACATACATTTGAACCTAAAAACATGAACATAATGTTTAAACATCAAAATCTTGAGCAAAGACATAAATCTTGTAAGTACGTAAGGCATGTATCATAATGGAACATCAATCTTGATAAAATAGAATTGAAATAAATCATGTAATTGTGGAAACCATTCAGCACTTGTTATGATTTCCATAGTAGCCAAGGCATTGCTTCCAAGACCATCTTAGTGGAAAAAGTACCTTTCAGAATTGAGTTCACTCATCATTCCTGTCCTGTATCACTAAACCAGATTAACATACCGTTCCAGCCATGTTTATATCATGAGATATAAATCTTTACCCAATGAATTGGAGGGAGATATAGGTCCCACCCATCTCATAAAGAAATCATTCTTACTTGTGCCACAACATAAACATAAATCATTCATCATAACCCAAAGAATAAAAATAGGTTTCACAAACATCATCCCATCACAACATAATCCATATAAAACAAATGGATATCATTTCATCCGAATAAAAGTGAAACCATGAAAATCATAGAAAATATATACTTTAATAATACACATATGAAATAATGTCATCTTAGATGGAAAATCGTTTTTATAATACACTTGAAATGAAATTCTTGAGGAAAATATCCTTTATTATTCAAAATCCTTTTCCTTTAACAAAATGCCAAACAATTTTACAATAAAAGGATTTTATTTTAAATAACCATGAAATTTTTTAGATGAATATTCATTGAAATAAATCGTTATGAAACCGTAAAAATCCATTCATGCCATATAAGTTAAAAAAAATAACATTCTTCTCGTACTTTTGTCGGAAAAGTGAAAAAGTTCCCAGTGTGGTAAAAAAAGTAAGATTCCTTTCATAAAATGTGGTAAATTTTAAAAATGGGTAGAAAGTAATTTAAATATACATGAATTTTTTTTTAGAAAACATAGGCATGGATGATAACAATAACCCCAGTAAATACTTACGAATAACAATCTCAGATAAGAATGAGATTGGAATAGTTATCACTTACCTTAGGTCCGATATGCTTTGTACGTATCCAAACCTCCTGTATAATGATATAAATAATGTCATTTACTTATTACAGAATCATATTCATTGTTATGATATCATATATGGTTCACTTATGACTTTATATTACCCATTCTTTTGTAAATTTCATGTTAAAGCAGCGTTTCGGGTAAATCGTTTTATTTATCGTACGTGTTTGGACTTATTTTTCTTGATATCATTACTACTTATATCATGATTTAATTACTTCCAGAATGTAAATAATGATATATATATCATATATATTCAATATATATATATATATATATATAATGCAGATAAATGAAATGAAATACACCGTTCATGGAGACGGTAGGTTGTACGTACGCAAGAACGCTGTTTTCTTTTCCTTGTTGACTTGAATGTATGTAGATGAAATATATTTATATATATATATATGTATACATAAATTCAGTAGCTTCATTATGTCATATATTCAATTATTATTCATTATATAAACTTTATAATCATTCTTTAATGGTTAATCATGGAAAATGAATCTCATCGCGTTCGTGGAGACGGTAGTCCGTACGTACGCACGAGCGATGATATCATTCCCATGATCATGAAATTGTATTGAAGTGTATGTATAATATTACATAATCAATATCACTTTAAAATAACGATATATAGTTATTTATTTACACCATTATACCCATCCATGTAAGGTGGTGGTGGAAAAACTGATTACACCACGGCGTGGAGACGATATTCCGTACGTACGCACGCGTGGTGATTTCGTTTTCAATAGGATGGATAGAAGGTGAAATAGGGTTGTTTAATATTCATAATAACATATCAGTATATTAGTGATACTGATGTTATTACTTTATAATGAAACAACTAAATACTAAGGAGTTTAAGAAGAAAGAAACTTGAGAGAATTGAAAGAAGAGATTACTTCTTCTTCGACGCACCTCCTTTAAGCCTTCTCTTAAGGAAGTAGAGTTTGTATTTTGAGAAGAACAAAACCTCCAGAATGTTTCTAGGGGAGTTTAGAAGATAAATGGGCAGGGTTTGGCCGATCTTCAAGGCTCAAAAGGGTGTGAAGAGAAGAGGGAAGGGGTTCCCTTTTTATAAGGGAGGAGAGGGGCACCTTTGAAAAAACTCAAAATATTATTTTATAATAAAGTAATATTCGGTTTATAATAGATCCAAATTTATTTATTTATAAGATAAAGTGGGGATGGGTTGAAATAATATCAACAAATAGATTTTATTCAAGTTTAGGATACAATTTTATCATTATCTTTTAGATTTAACTCTAAGTTAAATAATTTAACTTTCACCATGTGTTCTTGTTTTTTTACACTATATGGTTAATAAACATACTATAAAAATCAAAAAGAACCCCAAGTGGGTAATTATTAATATATATATCCTTATCTAAGTCATTTGGCCATGAATTATATTTTTAGGAATAAAATAAAAATTAATAATATAATATTTGTTTTAAAAACTATTTTATGTCAATTTTGACACTATTTGGTAATTGTTTTTTGTAAAAATAATAAAAGCATTATTAGTTCTAAAAAAGTTAATTAAATCAATACTAACATGTAATATTAACCTAGATAATTAGGTGAATTCATAAAAAGTCTAAAATTACATTTATTTGGGTATTTATAAAATCAATTATGTTAATATTTCATTAATAAGAGAATCACTACATCATCATTGTGTCATAAATAGATTAAATTATTTAATGTCTAAAAATTCTAAATAAAATACCATTATGTAGGAAATCGTTTTATATTTCTAATGAATATTTATAGTAGAATTTAGCTTATGTATAACCCTATATTAAAAATGTTTTAGTTATTAAACTTTGATTTTAACTATTTTAACTATTCTTTAAATAAAATAATATTAAATGTCCTAATCTAATCCAAGTGGGACTAAATGGTCATATTTTAATCCTAAGGTTGTTTTTGGTCGAATTACACTTATCCAATAGAATTACGACAAGTGTTAGGGTAATAATAATATCATTTTCACCCTTAATTACCCTATTTACTTGTAACCGTGTTAAAAAAAGTAAAAAGTTACTATTCACCAAAAGTTATTTTCATCTCATTGAACCACATTTTAGTCCTTGATATTAACCATGTCTCTCAGATTTTCGAAATTCCACTCAAAGAAGCGGTAAAATTAAGTTTAATGTGAATTTGCAAATTCTCATAGGCGGTGGGTAAAAGACGGTGAAAAGTTCAATAAAATTTTTATATATCTAAAATTATTATAAAATGACTCCAATGAATTACTTTGAACATATATAGGTATTATGTATCAATTTTTACCCAAAATAAATTTAAATAAAATAAATAATTATTTAAATAAAAAGTCGGTTTTTAAATAGTATCCCAGTGTTTTCACTATTCATCAAAAATTGAAAGTTTTCAGAAAAACACCAAAATTTCACCCTAGGCTAATTTTGATATTCTAAATCCAAAAATGAAGTCCATTTTGAATGATAAAATTTATGAAATTTCAAAAAGTTGGTATTACTATTCATAACAGCTAGTTCATAATAATATTATAATAATATCTCGTTTAGTGAAACTCGGTATTGCGTACTACACAAGCTATCGAGGAAGCTCATTATTGCATGTAATGCAAGCCAAGTCAGGGCTGTGTGTAGTGAAAGCTCTGTTTGGTGTTGCGTATAACATAATCAAAACTTATTTAATTTATACATTAAAAAAAATCTATACATAATGTTGTGTAGAATAGTTTCTATAAAACGAACTTGAAATTGTGTGTAACAAGAGAAAAGAATAGTGTTGCGTATACTGCAAGAAAATATAGTGTTTCAAATATCACAAGCTAATTTTGGTGTAGCATACAACACAAGACATTAATGAAATTAAAAATAATAATTCTCATAAAATCTCAGGTTGTTACATTTAACCCCCCTTAAAATGAATTTCGCGGTTATAAATGGTTTACTACTTGAATGTTTCTTTCATAGAAACCCACATCGTAAAAAGGAATACTAAAACATCATTTTAAAAAGGAAAGTTAGAAATGTAACAGCAACCCAGATTAACTCATCACTGGGTTTCCACATAAGAGAACATAGGTGAAAATATGGATATGGAAGAAAAATATAACCATCAAGTTCTTATGGAGAGTGGTAGAGAACATGGCTATGAAAAAGCCAACAATAACAAAGACATAAATTTGTGATGAAATAAGGTACCATTTGATTCATCGGATATAAGGGCACTAGGACAACATTTTTGGTTTTCAATATCATTTCCCTAAAGTTGAAAAATTTGAATTAGTAGAAATACTTATTTTATTTTGGTACAATCCCTCCATTGGTCATTCCTTGGACAATTTCCACTTCATCTCTTAAAGAAATGAAGTTGAATTTGTCATTCACTATGTGTTAGTAGATCAGATGATAGAATGATGGGTCATTCCATCTATCTCAAACAAAAGGTTAGCAAAAGTTATCAAATATACATAAGTCCATCTATAGTGAGATTAATCATATTTGGTTCCTAAAATGGACGTATACTTCATATATCGTACAACTTAATAAATTAAAACAGATTTATACTAATCAGGAACTTCCTATAGGCTAGTGGTAGGTTATAAAGGCCTGCCGCACTTCGGTTGTGGGATCGATTCCCGCAACCTTTTCTGACACGATGGGTTGTCGCCCGTCCTACAGGTTATCCTTTTCTAAAACAATACTATTATATCAAAAAGTTCTAGCCTTAAACAATACTATATGATGTACCACATAATCCATTCCAATATTTAGGCTTATCCAAAATACATCTTTCCAAACTCATAGTATAAAGAGAATGATTACTAAAAAGGTCATATAACAAGAATGTGAATACCATTATTTATCCCTCATATATCTTGTTGGTCACATTCCAATCATGTGAATACCTTAATCAAGTATTCTCTTGAAAAATGAATACCCATTTAACCTTAGTGAAAACATGAATGATTTCAAAAGTTAATCCTTTCCACATACCAAAATCCCAAAAATTCTATATACTCAAACCATGATATCACTTAGTCCTTATTTCAATCATGAGCTCATGAATACTATCAAACATCTCATTATCTCCTTATCCCTTCATTATGTAAATATAATCTACTTTCCAAAAAAAATCTGAATAACCTTTCATGGTTACCAGTACCATTCAACATATACTTTCAAATACTTCAAGAAAAATAATAGTGTAACAATCCTTAGATGTGTCTTTATTCCATAGTACCATTACCTATAAAACATAACTCTTGATAAACATAAATCATTCCACTACCTTCTTAAACCACTGACTGATCTTTGTCATTTCTTTCATCTCAAATATCATTTGTAGTCTCTTCATCATCATCAACATAAATACTACCCATACGACCCTGATGATTTTCTTCATGAGATTTTCCCTTAGGGAATTGGTTTGAATAATGCCCATACATCCCACATTGAAAACATTTAATCATTGCTGATGTCGTAGCAATACCATTATTCTTGTCCATGGTGTTAACTGAACCTTTTCGTTTGCACTTACTGGCTTTGTGTCGTTCTTTTCCACACCCAAAGCATATTCCAGTTCATTTGAAACAATCTCTCTGATGCCTCTTCCCACATGTTTTACATGAAGGAAATTGAACTTTCTTTCCTCTATGATCATCAGGAAAATCCATCTTTCTCTTATTATCTGAGTCGGGAAACTTTCTGAAGTTGAGATTATTGATCATATTATGAGATTTCAGATTAGGTATAATAACGATGTTTCGAATTCCAAATCCAATTTCATTTTCTTGATCATGAAGAATATCATTCCATTATCCATCATATTCTCCATTATCAGGAATCTTCCTATTTCCATCCATTTTTTAAAACCCAAAAAGAATGGTGTGAGAAGAAAAATCATAATAGGTAAACAACCCAATAAAGGGGGATTACCTTCCATATCTAACATATTACGTTAAGTTCTAAGATCGTTACCATAATTCTAGGACTATAACCTATACTAATACTTAACCTTAGGGACATCCCTAGACATACCTTAGAAATATCTCTAGGGATCTCACTAAGGTTTTCACATCCTAGTTTCCAAAGGTTAACTAAACCTTTCCTCTGATACCAACTGTAGAGACCCAAATCTTAACGTACATAGAAATTACATTACTTTTGCGGAATACTTAATACATAACAAAAACAGACACCAAAGGACCGTAATAGTTTAGTGTCTTTGGAATCTGGGAACGTAATCTTTTAATCATGGTGAAAGATCATCAACATCTCCCATAAAGATCTTCCCCTTTTGGATTTCTTACCTAAAACCTTTCTTGAAATACCAAGGAAAAGAATACATATAAAGGGTGAGATCAAATGCTCAGTAAGGGAAAGCATGTAGAAAATAAAACAAACCATATACATTTGAACCTAAAAACATGAACATAATGTTTAAACATAAAAATCTTGAGCAAAGACATAAATCTTGGAAGTACAAAAGGAATGTATCATAATAGAACATAAATATTGATAAAATAGCATGGAAATAAATCATATAATTTTGGAAACCATTCAGCACTTGTTATGATTTCTATAGTAGCCAAGGCATTGCTACCAAGACCATCTTAGTGGACAATGTCCCTTTCTGAATCAAGTTCACTCCTCGTTCCAGTCATGTATCACTGAACTGGATTAACTTACCATTCCATCCATGTCTATCTCATGAGATATAAATCAGTATCCAATGCATTAGAGGGAGGTATTGGTCCCACCCATCTAAAAATGAAATCATTCTTAATCGTGCCACAACATAAACATAAATCATTCATCATAACCCAAAGAATAAAATTGGGTTTCATAAACATCATCCCATCACAACATAATCCATATAAAAAAATAGATATCATTTCATCCAACGAAAAGTGAAACCATTTAAATCATAGAGACATTATACTTAAAACATACACATATGAAATAATGTTATCTTATATGGAAAATGGTTTTTATAAAACACTTGAAATGAAATTCTTGAGGAAAATATCAATTATTCTTCAAAATCATTTTCTGTTCAGAAAAGGACACACAATTTTACAACAAATATATTTGATTGAAAATAACCATGAAATTTTGTAGAGGAATCTTCATTTAAATAAATAGTTATGAAACTGTAAAAATTCATTCACGCCATATAAGTTAAAAAAAATAACATTCTTCTCGTACTTTTGTCGGAAAAGTGAAAAAGTTCCCCCTGTGGTAAAAAGAAGTAAGATTACATTAATAACAGGTGGTAAATTTCAAAAATGGGTAGAAAGGAATTTAAAAATACATGAAATTTTCTTTAGAAAACATGGGCATGGATGACAACAATAACCCCAGTAAATACTTACGAATAACAATCTCGGATAAGAATGAGATTGGAATAGTTATCCCTTACCTTAGGTCCGATATGAATTGTACATATCTGATCCTCCTGTATATTGAATTAAATAAGGTCATTGACTTATTACTGAATCATATTAATTTTTATGATATCATATATGATTCACTTATGACTTTATATTACCCTTTCTTTTGTAAATTTCATGTTAAAGCAGCGTTTTGGGTAAAACGTTTTATTTATAGTACGTGTTTGGACTTGTTGTTATTGATATCATTACAACTTATATCATGATTTAATTAATTCTAGAATGTAAATAATGATATATATATCATATATATTCAGTATATATATATAATATAGATAAATTAAATGAAATACACCGTTCATGGAGACGGTAGGCCGTACATACGCAAGAACGCTGTTTTCTTTTCCTTATTGACTTGAATGGAAGTAAGTAGATGAAATATATATATATATATACATAAATCCAGTAGCTTCATTATTATTCATTATATATACTTTATAATCATTCTTTAATGGTTAATCATGGAAGATGAATCTCATCGCGTTCGTGGAGACGGTAGTCCGTACGTACGCACGAGCGATGATATCATTCCCATGATCATGTAGTTGTATTGAAGTGTATGTATAATATTAAAGAATCAATATCACTTTACAATAACCATATATAGTTATTTATTTACACCATTATACTCATCCATGTAAGGTGGTGGTGGAAAAACTGATTACACCACGACGTGGAGACGGTATTCCGTACATATGCACACGTTGTGATTTCGTTTTCCGTAGGATCGATAGAAGGTTAAATAGGGTTGTTTCATATTCATAATAACATATAAGTATATGAGTGATACTGATGTTGTTAATTTATAATGAAACAACTAAATAAGAAGGAGTTAAAGAAGAAAGAAACTTGAGAGAATTGAATGAAGAGATTACCTCTTCTTCGACGCACCTCCTTTAAGCCTTCTCTTAAGGAAGTAGAGTTGCACTTTTGAGAAGAACAGAACCTCCAGAATGTTGCTAGGGAAGTGGATAAGAGAAATGGGTAGGGTTTTTCCAATATTAAAGGCTCAAAAGGGTGTGAAGAGAATAGGGAAGGGGTTCCATTTTGAGAAGGGAGGAGAGGGGCACCTTTGGGAAAACTCAAAATATTATTTTATAATAAAGGAATATTCGGTTTATAATAGCTCCAAATTGATTTATTTAGAAGTTAAAGTGGGTATGGGTAGAAATACTCTCAACCAATATATTTTGTACAAGTTTAGGTTAAAAGTTTATCCTTATCATTTATATTTAACTCTAAGTTAAAGAATTTAACTTTTACTGTGTCTTCTTGTTTTCTTACACTATATGGTTAATAAACATAGTATAACAAGACAAACGAACCCCAAGTGAGTCATTATTAATATATATATGCTTATATTAGTAATTTGGATGAACCTTATATATTTAGGAATAAAATAACAATTAATAATATAATATTTTTTTTAAAAACTATTTTATGTCAATTTTGACACTATTTGGTAATTGATTTTTATGAAAATAATAACAGCTTGATTAGTTCAAAAAAATTTAATTAAATCAATACTCATATATCATAATAACCTATAAAATTAGTGTAATTCATAAAAAGTATAAAATTACATTTATTTGGGTATTTATAAAATCAATTATGTTAATATTTCATTAATAAGATAATTACTGCATCATCATTGTGTCATAAATAAATCAACATATTTAATGTCTAAAAATTAAAAATAAAATACCATTATCTAGGAAATAGTTTTATATTTCTAATGAATAATTATAGTAGAATTTATCTTATGTATAACCCTATATTGAAAATGTTTTAGTTATTAAACCATCATTTTAACTATTTTAACTATTCTTTAAATAAAATAATATTGAATGTCCTAATCTAATTCAAGTGGGACTAAATGGTCATATTTTATTGATAAGGTTGTTGTTGGCCAAATTACACTTATCCAATATAATTAATACATGTGTTAGGGTAATAATAATATCATTTTTACCCTTAATTACCCTATTTACTTGTAACCGTGGTAAAAAAAGTAAAAAGTTACTATTCACCAAAAATTATTTTCATCTCATTGAACCACATTTTATTACTTGATATTATCTGTGTCTCTAGGATTTTCAAAATTCCACTCCAAGAAGTGGTAAAAGTATGTTTTATGTGAATTTGAAAATTCTCCTAGGAGGTGGGTAAAAGACGGTGAAAAGTTCAATAAAATTTTTATATATCTAAAATTATTATAAAATGACTCCAATGAATTAATTTGAACTTATATAGGTATTATTTATAAATTTTGAACTAAAATAAATTTAAATAAAATAAATAATTATTTAAATAAAAATTCAGTTTTTAAATAGTAACCTAGTATTTTCACTATTTATCAAAAATTGAATGTTTTCAGAAAAATACCAAAATTTCACCCTAGGATAATTTCGATATTCCAAATCCAAAAATGAAGTCCATTTTGTAAGATAAAATTTATAAAACTTTAAAAAGTAGGTATTACTATTAATAACAGCTAGTTCATAATAATATTATAATAATATCTCGTTTAGTAAAACACAGTATTGCGTACTACACACGCTATCGAGGAAGGTCTTTATTGCGTGTAATGCAAGCCTAGTCAGGGTTTCGTGTAGTGAAAACTCTATTTGGTGTTGTGTATAACATAATCAAAACTTATTTCATTTATACATTAAACAAAATCTAAACATAATGTTTCATAGAATAGTTTCTACAAAATGAACTTGAAATTGTCTGTAACACGAGTAAAGAATAGTGTTGCGTATACTGCAAGAAAATACAGTGTTGCGAATATCACATGCTAATTTTGGTGTAGCGTAGAACACAAGACATTAATGAAATTAATAAGAATAATTCTCATAAAATCTCGGGTTGTTACACACCCTTTGCATCATGAGTTTCCATTTTTATTTTCAGATTTCAAGTAGATAGTAGACTATGTTTGTTAGATATTGATATATAAGGTATGATTGAATCTAGATAGCCCTTTCTCATCATGAGCCTCAAGTTTCCATGGAATTGTTTCCAGTTTTAATTTATAATTCGAGTTTTTCTATTTATTGTGATGGATTTAGGTCTGATTTGATGCTATTTTGATCCCATTTGAGTATGTAAGTTATATTGGGGGACTTTCCATGGGTTTAGGATGAAAATGGTAGATCTAATGAGCTACATGGTTAGGGTGAAATTATTGGGACATTGTGTGGTGCATGTTTGTTTATGTTTTCCTCTTTTAAAGAGTGTGTTGAACTATTGGATAATTATTTCCCAATACACATAGCCAAACCTTGTACAAGAACTTTTCTTCCCCATTTGAGTTATCAAGACTCCTCATGATTAATAAATTATCCTAAATTTATTTTTACTTGTAGGTTGTGGATTGAGGAGTGTTTTGATGCCATTTTTGGATGTGACTTGTGTGAAACTTGTATTAAGGGTTGTTCGGTTCCTTGAGTTCACTTGGTTTTAAGACAATATTTTGGAAAACGAATTGTTTTTGTGAAATTTTTAATGTAAAAACATCGTTTTATGAATAAATTTTAATTGTTGACTCTAATATTTGTTATTAAATTTTTTACATGCTTCTTATTTTTATTATGTTATTTTGAATATGGGATTTTGCAAATATGCTTACAAGGGTATTCTCAAAAGAAATTTATTTAAAAAGGTTGTTTTGAAAGAAATTGTGGAAAATAATATTATTTTTTAAAAAAAACTGGAATGGGTTTTAAAAAATTTAAAAGAATTTAAATGATAATTATTTTAATGAGTGGATTTTAAATGAAGTGGGGCTTTGAATTGAATTATTTGTAAGTCTACATCTTGGGGAAATGTGTGTGTGTTACCCTAAGGTTGATTTTTTTAATAATTTACTAGTTTTTTTGAGATACTCCTTTGGGGAAAGTGATTTTAAAAAATCCTTACTGAAAATGGATGTTTCAAAAGAAAAGATAATTTAGTAGGAAAACATATGCATTGTTTTAGGTTTTTCATTTTTGAATTGATTTCTAAATTTTGGTGGAATATTTTTTTTCTTTTAGGGATGAATTGATGTTGTATATGTATTAGTTTTTTTTCTCCCAGAATAGCCAAAAAGGTTTTTTCAGTTCTGGTGCTTACCCAGAATCCAAGAGGAGTGGTGGATATAAAAACATCCTTGAGCTTAGACCCTATCATTGAATTATTTAACCAGAATGTGCCTTTTAATGTGGTGATTATGGGTTAGTATAAGTGGTAATGATATTGGAAGATATTGAGATGATCCTCAATTTTATTGTAATGCATGAATCTTCATGGGTGAGGGCCATCAAGAGATTTCTTATTGATTTCAGTTGAGTTTGGTTGGAGTAATTTCCACCTACCTAGTTTCATAAATTTATTCCTTGGGGGATTTTCATGATGGAATTTGTTGAGTGGTTCTTTCCCAAGGGTTTGAAAGTGGATATAGATATTGGTCTCTTATGTCTTCATCATGGTGACTACTTAGTGGGGGAGTACATCGATATCTTTTTGTAGTTAGACCAATTTTCTCCAATGTTAGTCATCAATGATTCTAATAATGGTCATTTATTTGGAGGTTTCTATCACCTAGATCTTGGTTTAACAATACATTCATAATGTCTAAAATATATTGAGGAGGTTTTTAATGTTTCCATTAAAATAGAAGATGACCATTCAAGCAAGCTAGTAGAGGGACATGCCATAGTTCTATCAAATGGGCATAAGTATAACTTAGAAACTAAGGAAACAACATAGGATGATCCCAAGATATAATAATAGTTTACTTATTGTGGGAAGAGGATATATATCATGTGATTCTTGTGTGGAATTCCAGGGCATGAAAATCCTCCATGTCTTATGTCACCAAGGGTTGGACTCTGTTATGGTCATTTAGGTTATATTCATATGTTTTTTAATATTTTTTTTTCAGAAGTGGTATCATTTTTAATACTTTTAGATTTTCTTATTTAATCTCAAATCATTCCTTTAAAATTGTTTTGATATTTGTTTTGGAGTTTTGGATATTGTTGTTGGAATCTTTTAAATGGTTTTCCATTATATATGTTTCTTATGGATTGTTTTGAATGTGAGTTTATAGAATGATTTATTTTATTTGTGGAATATTCTCCATCTCTATCCCATGTGGATGGATTTTGTGGGTTTTTATTGGTTCCATTTCTTTTTTCGGTTGGTTTTGTGTGTCATTTCATTGATCCTTGTTATTTAGGAAAACATTTCTTGAGAGTAGTGGGTTGTACTTTTTCTTGTATTGAAACATTTATGTGATCATTGTTTGGACATGGGAATGGCCATGAGTACGCAATTGGGTAAATAGGGTCTCTGTTCTACTAGTTGAGTCGGTATACTAACTGGTGTTAAGATTATTCCATTTTGTGATGCACCGTGTGAGGGTGATCCAGTTTTAATGCTAGATTATCTACATTTATCATGACATAATTGGAGAGATATTTCAACTCTTTTAATTTTTTGGTTTCTTTTTTTCATAGGGTTTGTAAGTGAATTTGATTTTAGAGTGAGTTTCTCCAATTATAGCTCAGTTGTAAAAGGATGGATTTCTTGTTAATTATTTGTTGGAGACACTATTTCAGTTGAATTTAAAAAGGAGGGGAGGACCATGTTATGTATAGAAGAACCATTGTTATGTTTTGTTTTAACAATTTTTTTTATTATGGACAACAAAATATTTTGTCAAATAATGTTTTTGTTCTTCCAGATCAGACCTAGTCCATCAGAATGAGTTTTCTTAAGAATGATGATTATTTCTATATGTTCCAATCCAAAAAAAAAGTTGGAGAAACGTTTTTTTCTTTAGAAAATTTGTTTTTTCAAATATATGTTTTTGAACTGAGAATTATCGGACACAGAAGGTGTAAGGAAGATAGAAGATGGATGTTCTATAAAGTTTTTGATCAGAAACACTATCAGACTCTGATCCATCAGCATAAATATCATGATTCGTTGGACTTAGTGTTGGATAGAAAGTAATAAGATACAATTTGAGGAACTCACAATGTTGCTGAAGAAGTTAAATGAAGACAGTGATGTCAGGAGATAGAATGTTATTTACTTTCTTACCTCAAGTCACACAATGATTTGACAGTTTGTAATTCTAAAGGATTAATTTTTTTAACACTTATGAGTCAAGAATTATGAATGAAATAATGGGATTATAAATTTTTATTATGTTTTGTTGTAATGAATGAAGGTGAAGAAAGTAATGGAAGTAATTATACTTTCATATGTTAATCACACGATGATTTTATGGTTTATAATTCTGATATATAATTATTTTCCTTTAACTATTATGATGAATGCCTTATGAAGAAAAGGGGGAGAATAGGATCATAAAATAGTATTGAGTTTTGGTTGGAATGATATAAGGTTCTAAATTTATGGTAAGTCATAATACATTCCTACATTAATTAGAGGATGCTTTGATGGTCTGGAAGTTATCGTAAATCATGAAAACTGCCATGATAATTTTTTTTGAAGAAATGGGTGGATCTTAAATGATATACTGATTCAAATAATCCTAAAATGATTCCATAATATATATATATGTACCATGAAAATAAATTTTTAGGAGTCTTAATGTGTTATAACTGATGATGTTTTAAGAATTATAAATTTTTAGAATAAAGATTCCATTGTAATGAGATTTTCATAATAATGATAATTCCATTATAACTATAAATCCATCATAATGAGGATTTAATTGAACTGTAGATGATGATGTTCAATCAGAAAACTCTAAGAAGGAATTAAAATTAGACTAAATCTAAGAAAAACATTCAATCAGAATTAATATGAGAAGGATAGTTAATCAGATTAACTCTGTGAAGGAAATTTAATCTGACTAACAATGATGATCAAAGAAAATTCAGAATGAACTAAGGAAGATTCATCATAATGATGTAAGGATGATCAATCATAATGATATGAGTATGTTACATCATACTATGTAAAAGTTAAAATGTATGACAAGACTAATTACATAGAAGACTCATGAAGATTCCAAATGTTATATAAAGAGTTGATGTGAGAAAACATGGAATTAAAATATGAATAGATCGTAGAATTTTTTAATTTGAGTAAGAAGGAAAAGTGTTTTAGTTTCCTTCCATTTCAATTATGGAATACCTTTAAATAGAAGACCATTATATCCATACTTTTATGCATTTTCATGTGATTAGAAAAAGTGGAGCGATGAAAACTTCATATCAAAGTAATGTTTCTGAACTGAGAACTCATTAGAAGGTCAGACATTTGAATGTATTGGTTACCAAACTAAAGAAGATCAGATTGATGATTTGATAAGAGTTCGAGTAATATATATTGACAATGGTTTCATCATACTGGGTCCATCATACAGAATTCATTGGAGTGATTCCATCAGACACAGCCTCATCAGACTGATAGGCATGGAAACAAAACAATCGGATTGAGGATCTGGAACGATCATGTTTAAACAGAGTCTTTATTCTTATTTTTTGTATCAATTAGGTTTAATAAAACATTATAAACTAATATGAGTAATTATAATCATTCTTATCAAAATTTATAAGGTACCTAACTAGTGTTCACACATTTTTAATTCACGTCTTCGTAATAGTGATTTTTCTTAGACCAACTGGAGTGGATATGGAAAATATTTAGGTTCTCAAACTGAGGATGAACCTTTTAAATATCATGTCATTTTCTTTCATTCCTACCTTTTCATACAAGATTATTTACTAAAAGATGATAAGTTTATAATCTTTAAGAGACAATAGGGGTTATGTTTTAAATATGTTGAAACTTATAAAAAAATGAACAACTAATTCAACACCCCTTCTCATTTGTTATTTTATCCTTGTAACATTAATTTGTATCAGAGTGAAGGTTCCCTTGTTGAATACTTATCATGGATAATATCATTTTTTTTCAAAAGTATAGGGATTACTACGTTTTATGGAAAAAATATTTTGGATGAAAAAATAAGATGATTTCTTATGTCATATATCTTGTCCTAGATGTTTTCGATGGAGCTACAAAGGGGTTTCCACCTTTTTAGAGATACCCCTTGATGAATTTTTCTATTAAAATATATATTTATGTTTATGGAAAATCAAGGAATAATATTCTTATGTCACAATGATAAAATGTTTATATGAATGTTATGGTTATCAAAACATCAATGAGTAAGTGGGATGAGCTACAAAGTATTATTGAAGGGAATTCTAAAGTGAACGAAGAAAAGATTAAAATCTAGATTAGTAAGTATGAAGTCATGAAATGGGATATGGAGAAACTATTGATGAATACTTCATAAGGTAAAATGAAATTGTTTTCAACATCAAAGGATTTAGAGATGTTTTTGATGATTCTATAATAGTGAAGAAAATTATGAGAATCTTTCCAGAAGGGATTTATTCTAAACATTCCTAATTAGAAGATAAATATGACTTATCTCTCGATGAATTTCACAACATTCATGCTACTTATAAAATCAGGAATGCTGGAATGTTTAAACATAAAATAAAAATTGAAATAAATTTTGAATCTATGAGAAATATGAAAACTCAAGATGATGAAGTCATATGTCCTTATGACCCCAAAAGATAAATAGGAAGGTGAGATTAATGATAAAAAATTCTCTTATTTATAAGAACTATATAAGAAGAAGAGGAATATATGGAGGAAAAATTCCTATCAAGTTATTTTAGTTTGGTGGAATCAAACAATTTGTTATTAATTTCCCCAATAATAAGGTTAGTGAGTATCAAGAGGATAATGATGAAAAAATTATATGGATGTAGTGGAAAAAAATTTCTAAAGAATAAAATTAATCTAACAAACATCAGAAGAAATTTAATAAAAACAAAATAAATATGTTGAGTAAGAAATTTAAATAATACAGAAATGAAGAAATTATTTAGAATATGAATGTGTAGAAAAATTCAGAACCTTCATTGAAAAATTTGATAAAAAAATATTCCTTAGATAGAAAATATGGAGGTGGAGAATCATACAGATAGTATTAACTAAAAAAATAAATTTTTTCATGCCTTTAGTAAAACAGAACTCTCAATAAATAAATAAGTGTAATGAATATTTATTTTGAAGAAGTTCATGAAGGAAGAATATATTTCATCCAACAGGAAGAATAATATATTCTAGATATCTTATGTTATGAACAATGAAATATGATTGAAGATCCCTTTATGAAATTATAATCCAATCAAGAATAGTCAATAAGATTCAATATAAACATCGTGAATCAAAAATTACCTTAAGGAAGATCAATTAAAACTTCAATAAAGCATCAAAAGTAAAATATAATACTTCTAAAGTTAGTGATAAAGCATAGATCAAGAAAAAGATGAATTCCCGACCCTCTCAAAATAAAGGTTCATCTGATTTTTCTAACATTTTGGATATTGTGGGAAGTAATATGAATGAATGGATTGAGAAGGGATGTGAGAAACTATCACATATAATTTTTTTAAACTCCTTTTATAGGAAATATGTTTCATGTCCAGAGTATGTTAGAGAATAAAGAAGCTATCAACCACGAGATAGTTTCTTTAGAGATATATCTTCCTTCTAAAGAAGATAAATATTTTGTGGTTATTTTTGGTTTTGTGGAATCTATGGGCATATGGATTTTAATTTCCATCACAAAACATCTCTTAATAGAATAATGTTTGTATAGAGTGGATTAAATAGTTAAACTAGAATTAGTAACATGACTATCATAAAAAAAGTTGAAAACATAAAATCTCAATATTTTAGAATCATTTCAATGAAAAATCAGTTTGAAATTTTGAATGCATTTTTTTAGATATTATTGATTAGGTCGTCTTGTTTAATAATGCATGAATACTCTTCTTGGAAATGCTTTGTATTCCTTAAAAAAAAGTAATTAGGAATGTAGAATGTTTTAGGAATAACCTTTTTTGTTGAGACTTCTTTGAAATCAAGTAAAAAAGAAAAAAATGGTTACCTGATAGTGGTTCTCATCCACACATTATATGTGATTTACAAATCATAAAACATGTTTAAAATCATGATGAATGTGATATTATGTTTTGGAATGATTGTTCCTTAATAAAGAGTAATTATAATGGCTGAGATCAAACTAGAAAACATGAAACCTAAGAATGTTTTATTTTTTGATTGGGTAAAATAGAACAAACATACTGTATGTAATCCTCTAATTAATGGAAAATAAGTTATTTTGAGAAAATATTAATTTATTATACTATATTCTAAATATGGGAATGTTATCACAAATAGAGAAAGAAATAGTAGAAATATTTTTCATGTTATAGAAATTAACAACTCATGATACCTAAGTATTGAATTTTGGAATAAGTTGTGGCACCAAAGTCTTGGCCAACCTGGAAAGAAAACATGAAAAAAATTATAACGTCGATGATGTATGAAATTTTATATAATTTAAAAGAAGTGAGGATGTTATTTGTGTTACTTTTTAGAAAGGGAAGATGACTAATAAAAGTCATAAAAAATTTGAGATTCAGTCTAGAATGACTCTTGAAGTTATTCAGTATTATATATGTGTTTCAATTAGACATCAATAAAAAAAAGTATATTTACACATTACCACTTTTATTGATGATTTCACTCACATGAAAAACATCATGTTTATGAAACAAAAATTAAAGGCTATAGAAATGTTCAATATATTATCAATATAATTTGATAAAGAAGTGGGGGTTTATATAAAAAAGATGATAATAGCTAATGAAACATAGTATACAAGTAATAATTTTGAAACTGATTTTCGAATTCATTTTATTAAACATCATTATAGTGATTCATATACCCTATAAGAAAATGGAGTAGCAAAAAGTAAGAATAAAAGTGTGCTGGAAATGGGAAGAAGCATGTTAGAGGAATACAAACATTAAAAGTTCTACTAGAGAGAAGCTGTTAGAACTTTTATACTTGTTATAATTTTTTTTAATGTTTTAAATCTATTATTAATTATTATTGAATGTTTTATAAGAAAAAACCTCCCCCAAAATACTTCATTTTTTTTATAATTCCATGTTTACTTAAAATCCAAAATCTAGATTTTGGAAAGTTTGATGAGAAAGATGAGGAAGGAACTTATAATGTTTATTCACCAAATACAAGAAGTTGAAAATGTTGGTATAAAAAATTTAGAATAATTAGTGGAATAATTTTATATTAATGTTATTGATAGCCCAAATTCTTTTATAAAAGTATTTGGGAATGTTTATGAAGAAAAATTGAATGTTTCCAATGAAAAGGAAAGTACGAAAAGGAATGTGCATGATGATTCAGATGAATCATTTGATGGGGAATGTTATGTAGATCGAGGAACTTTGAAATTACCAAATTTACAATAAAAATATTTACACTGGAGATATTAATGGAAATCAGAAGGCTCCGGTTCAGATCATAAGAATGATGAGATTGGAAAATCAAACATCAATCATGTCAACAGTTGAACAAGAAATAGTTTAAAAATATATTTAACATAATGAATGGGTGAATTATATGAATGAAAAGTTGTATAAAATTTATAAAAATGAAATATGGGAACATTTTCCATGTCCAAAATGTAAAAAATTTATTAGAAAAAATAGGTTTATGGGAACAAGTTGAATGAACATGGATAATATTCAACAACCAATGAAAGTATTGTTTGTAAATTCTATGTACAAGTGAAAGGTGTGGATGTTGATGAAAAATCATCCCCCATTGTAAGGGTAGAAACCATTAGAATGTCTCTAGAAATGGATTCTCATCATATTTATAGAGTACATGAGATGGATGTAAAGTCAGGATTTATAAAGGGAGAAATTGAAGAATATGTTTATATTGAACAACCTTGTGTGTTTCTACTTGATGAGGATGAATTTTTTTTGTTGATTATAGAAATAATTGTATGTGATAAAAAAATCTCTACATGCATGGATTTTTAATCTTGAAAATTGTTTGAGAATGTTGAATTTTCCTAAATGAAATTTTTATAACAACCTATAAGTAAAATATGACAACTCTGGAACATTAATTGTAATTGTTTATATAGATGATATAATTTTTGATGGGTATTGAGAAGATGTTGGGATAAAAAATTTGATTAAAATAAACAGAACATTGGGATTTCAATGAAAATAGAATTAATACACTTCCTTGTTTTAAAAGTTCCAAAAAATAGAAATATATTTTCCTATCTCAAGAAAAGTATTGTATGGAATTATTAAAAAATATCTTCCTGGTAGAATCCAAAAACTTTTATACTCCCACCTCAGTGGGGATAAAGTTGATTAAAGATGATTCCAGTAAAAGTGTGAATCCGAAATACTTTTGGCAGCTGATAAGAATTCTACTTTACCATACACCCTAAAGTATTGATATTGCTTGAGTTTTGACTTTGTGATCCATTTATCAAAGTTATATAAAGGAATCACATATTTTGGAATCAAATAGAATTCTCAAATAAGTAAAAGGAACAAATGCACATGGGTTTTTATATGAAATAAATTGTGAGATGAATTTTCATGGTTATACTAATGATGATTAGGCTGGCTATTTGAATAATAGAAAATCAACTTCCATGGAAAAATTTTTCTTGGTGAATGTTGTGTGAGTTGACATAGTAAGAAATAGAGTTCAATAACTTTTAGCACAAATGAATCAAAATATGTTGCAAGTAACAAGGATTGTACCAAGATGTTGTGGATGAATTTCCAACTGGGTGATTTGAAAGTAAAAGTCTTTAAACCATTTTAGATACTTTTAGATAATCAGAGTGATACTGATATTTCTAAAAATTTTGTCCAAAATTGAAGATAAACACACATTGATATAATGACTAATTTTATAACATTGAAAGTTATTGTTCGAGATTTTTTTCTAAAATATTTCTCAACAAAGTATCAAATTGATTATATCGTCACAAAGGAAATGAAAATGGAAATATTTATTTATTTTTGGATGCAAGTTCATGTTCACCTTCCTCTAATTACTTTATAAATCTCATAAGGATGTCCCCCATTGTGATTTGAATTATGATGAAAAAGGGGGAGTGAATGTCAGAAAATTCTACATTGTAAAAAGTTTTTACTTCTCATTATATTTTTAATCTATAGATGTCGTTATCAGATAATGTTAGAGATAATGATAATATGAAAAATAAAGAGAGAGATATATATAAATAAAAGTGAGAAAAGTTAAAACATAAGGGAGATTTTATCTTTGTATGGATGAAAAATTTTCTTTTCATTGAGGGATGAAATTCCATAAAAAATTACATTATCCAGTAGTGTGATATTGGGAAACTCTATTTTGAGAAAAGATATGTTTTGATAAAAGTTGAGAACTTCGATTTGTTTTGAAACACGAGTTGTCGAAAAATAATTAGAGTAGAAAAAATTGTTACCGAGTGTTGTCTACAAATATAAATCTTGAGTTTTAAGAACGATTGTGATGTTTTGTTTTAAAAATCTTTTTAATTTGTTGAAAACAAAGATTTTTTGTAAATAAATGTTTTTTTGGATCGAACCTAACCCAACTGAATGATTTTTTAAGAAAGATGAATGATACTGAATGTTCTAATCAAAACAAAAAGGGGGAGATAAGTTTTTATCATTAATAATTTTTTTTGGTAAATAAGTTTTTCTAATGAGTATCACTCGACACAGAAGGTGTAAGGAATATGGAAGATGAATGTTCAATAATGTTTTTGATCAAATAAACCATTAGAATCAGATATAATAACATTAAGTTCAAGATTCACCGTACTCAGTGTTTGTTAGAAAGTAATAAGTTATAGAGTAAGGAAGTTAGAATGTTGATTAAGAATTTGAATAAAGACTGTGATTTTTTGTGTTATAATGTTAATTACTCCCTATCCTCAATTCAGTAAATGATTTAATGGTTTATAATTATCAAATATCAAAATTTTTCAATAATAATTGTGATGAAATCGTGATGAAAAAAGACAGATAATAGGTTCAACCAATCATATAGAGTTCTTGTTGTATAGAAAGAAGTTGATGAAATTATGAAAATTTGCAATAATTATCAATGTTATTCAAATGATGGTTCACTGGTTTGTTATGATAAAAAATTATATGTTTTTTGTAAAAAATATGCATTCTTATGAAGAAAAGTGGGAGAATAGGTTCATCCAGTCTTATTGAGTTTTGGTTTGGAACAAAGAAGGTGATGAAATTAAGGGAAGTAATAATAATTTTATTTATTAATTATATTATGATTTGATGGTCACAAAGTTATCATAAATCATGAAAACCCTTATGATAAAATATTTTAAAGAAATGGAGGAATCCAAATGATTGTATTTGTTCTAGGAATAAATACAAAGTTTTCATTGGATACAAAAGTACTGATAAAATATGTTTTCATAATTCTTAATGAGATATTGCTAATGAGGTTTGAAGAATTTCGAAGATACAGAGTGGAGTTTCCATTATAATGAGAATTACATTATAATTATAATTCATTATTAATGATAATTCCATCATTATGAGGATTCCATTATACTGAACATGAGGATGTTTTATTAGATAGAATTCGAGAAGGAAAGACAATCAAACTGACACTCAGAAGGAATGTAAATTATACTAATACTAATAAGTAAATTCAATCACACTGACTTAGAGAAGGAAATTCAAACAGACGAACGTTGACGAGGAAAGAAAATTCAATATGAGAAGAGGAAGCTTCATCTCCATGAGTTAATGAAGTTCCATCGTAATGATCTAAAGAGTTACATAGTACTAATGAAAACTTAGGAAGTCTAAAAATATTGATTATACAGAGGAATCAAGAAAATTACAAATGTTATGTGAATAGAAGATGTGGTCAAAATTAAAATTCAAATATGATTAGATCATGGAGTTTTTGAATTTGAGTAAGTGGGAAATGTTTTTAGTTTCCCTCCTTTTCAATTATGGGATTCCTATAAATGAAAACAAATGAATTCATACATTGCAAGTTTACCATGTGAGCGGTAAAGGAGGAACATTACAGAATTTGTGTCAATGTTATATTTTTGAACTGAGACCTCATTACATGTTCATACATATAAATGTTTTGCTTACTGGACCAAGGAAGATCAGATTGAGAATTTGAGCATAGTTTGAGTAATATAGATTTAGAATGGGTTCATCATATTGTTTCCATTGGAATTAATTCAACAGACTAAGTATATAGAACTCATCCTCATCAGAATAAGAGAATTATACCCATCAAAATCAGACCGAGGATCTAGACTGAATATTTTTAAAACATTTTGAAATTTTTATTCATTTTGTTTCACTCTGTTATTTGTAATAAACCTTTATAGACTTATTAGAGTTAGTATAATTATTCCTATCAGGGTATAGAAGGATTCCAATGGGATTTGGCACAAATTTTATTCATATACACATAATAGTGAATTTTAATAGACAGAGGGGAGTGGATATGGAAGGGATTTAGGATCTAACATTGAGAAAACCTTGTAATTCTGGTCTTCTTTACTTACTTTCTTAATTTTCATGCATGATTATTTACTAAATGATTATAAGGTTATAAAATATAATAGACTGTGTGGGTTATGTTTAAAAAGAGTTGAAAATTATAAAAGAGTGAACAACTAAATAAACCCTATTTCTCTACTGTTATTTGATACATTAGAAATTTAGGTCTTGTATTTGTCATAGGACATCTTTTTTGATGTTTGGTAGGATTTAATGTGTAATGAAATGGTTACAAGACTAGGGGGTTAATTTTAGTTTCTAAAAATAAAAACAACAATTATATTTTACCTATCTTCTTGTTATTTGATGATAAATATGTTTGATGTTCTAAAATATGTAATCAGATGGACCTTTCTCTGATACATTTTATAAAATCAGAGTTATAAGAAAATTTTATTACATAGTTGAACATTCCTTATATAATAGTCCAATGATTATAAAACATGTAAAAAATAAAATTAAAAAATTATAAGGTTTTAAAGAAATACTTATAGAATATAATAAAATAATGATCTATGCCACAAAATTTAATGTTAAGGATATCTATAACCCACACTTTAAGAATCCACCGTGTTAACAAAAATCTATGGTCTATATTCCTTCAGTAAGAAATCCCTTGATACTAAGATTGGAATAACTATATTTCCCTATCCTTGTGTACCCTAGATCATAACATTAGAATATGTTCTATCATCAAGTCCATAGATTTCGTCAATTTGACTATATTAGGAAACAAAATTAAAAAATAAAAATTCTCTAATGAATTTTGAATCTTCATTTTAATTTTATGAATGAAAAAAATATAATTATTTAAAAATCACAATCAATAATATGTTACAATTCAAAAAAAAATAAGATAGGTAAAGTTAAAAAATTATCCACCTCCTTCTCCTTGAATGCATCACTTTTTATAAGTAAATCTCCAACGGTCATATTATGTGATTATTGGTGTTTATGGTAATGGATTTTGACAAACTACTTCTTCACGTGGATGTTCATTACTTTCTTTTTTTGATGGTCGGTTTGATAGCATTATCACAATAATTTTATGTTATCTTTATAGTAGAGTTAAATTAATTCAACTATTTATAAAGATTTTAATTGTTTTATTAGAAAGTATCTATTTCCAATTCTAAAGTTTCAAACATCTAATTAGATTTTTTTATAATCTGATTAGAAATATTCATCATCCATTTAGAAATATTTATTTGAATAACAATGTCCCATGTGTTTGATAAATATATATTTTCTATAATTTTTTTTATAACCTTGAGAAATTATAAAATTAGTAAGACATGGTATTCAATTAATTGCCTTGATATTTTAAAAACTAATATTTTAAAGATTATAAATTTTAATTATTAACTAATAATGTTCTTATTTTTTTTGGTTTTGGAGAATTTGGGTAACCTTATGGTTGATCAGTTTGATGAAATTTGTATATCTTGGTAGTAGGTTTTGAGGTTAAATTATGTTGAGTGGTTCTTTTTGTTAGTTCATCCTAGGATATTATATTCTCTCTTACTCTTATTATTGATTGTGGAATTTTCAGGGGAATAATGTGGCATGATAGTGATTTTTTGACCACCCTCAATGTCACCATGTTGTTTAGTTTTTACTACTTTATGAGGTTATGGTTGATTTTTCATTTGCATGTGGTCTTGTCTTGGAACGTCGAAATTTTTAAAGGTTTCATTATATGAATGGATAAGGTTCATGTTTAGAGGTAAACCAACAAGATAACCTTTACGATGATCCTCAATATTCCATTTTTAACAATGCAAGGATTTTCATCCTGGGATGAATATAGTTACGTCTAAACCATGAGTTCTACTAAGAGAAACCGTGTAGGCTAGCCTATGTGTGTGGTGTGTGATGAAAATCATACACATGGTTTGTAATACTATGTGGCAATAATGATTCGTAGCTCTGTATTTTTAAAATTCCAAATAAGAAGGTTGGAGAACAGTTTTTCCGTCCATGTGGTGCCCAGGGTGAACCATGAGAGGGGTGTATGGACTATGTAGTGTCTAGAAAATGGTTGGATCTTGGTTCGACCAACCATGAAACCTTCCTAGGTGTTGAAATTTATGGAATTTATCATTTTACACACTAATCCATAATTCAAAATGGATTAATCTTTAGATACCTTAGATGAGAACTAAACTCATATACCATTGATCCTTTCCTACACTTTGGTTATTTCCATGTGGTTTTGTATCATTTCATCCTCTCATTCCCTCTTCTTCCATTCTAACTCTCTCTTTTATTGAATTTGGTTTCCCCAATGAACAATGAACATGTTATGGAAACTTTTATGGTTCTAAATGTATCTATTGTTGGGTTTTGTTGGTGTATATGGTTTATATATTCCAGTTATATCACAATGGATGTCCTCTCTATTAATGTAAACATGTTTCAGCTTTCCTTTTTCTTCTTCTATGTAGTTGTTTATTTGAAATATCATTTTGTAATTCAAAGGGTGATTTTACTTTCTAAATGCCTTCCAATTATATGTATGATTGTATAAGATACACCTATGATGTTTTAAAAACCATTTCATTGTGTTTGATGATTTTAAGAAATGGTTACATTATGAAATTCAATGTTTTCATGTTTGAAATGGAATATTTAGATGTGATATGATTTTTCGATATTATTGATGAGATTTTTTAATTGGTTTTCATGATGTGATTCAGAAATTGATCTAGTTTTTGTTTTTAATGAGTGAAAATTATATGTTAAACTGTGTTTTGACCTAAATTGAGGTGTTATCCTCAAATTGTTTTATAAAGGGATCCATTAATATATTTTAAATGGTGATTTGAAATTTGTGTATGGTTTAACCCTTGTAAAAAATGATTTAATTTCACTTTTTAAATGTGTTTGATGGAATTTATGGTCTTGGAAATTGTTTTTTAATTCAATGAATAAGAACCATGTGGGAGGGTATCTTTGAATTTTTTAAATGTTTGGTGATTTCCATTACTTTTCAAAGAGTGTTTGGAATTTCATTTTATGAAATGTGAAAGGTATGGGAATCCCATTCCTAGTTTTAGTGTTATTGGCCTAGATGATAATTTGGTTTTAAAATGGGTAATGTGAAAGGAACCAATTGATTTATCCTTGGATTGATTACCCCATGTGTGGGTTCTTTATTAGAATGTGATTCTTGTCATTTCCATTATGTGGTTTATGAATATCAATGAGAATATTATTGATCCTCTTATGTCAAAATGTTCTTGATTATGTTGTGTGTTCATTTTTTATATGAGTATATTCATTTTTTTGTTAGAAGTGAGGGTTATTAATTGTTATATATTGTGTGTTAGAATTTTATTCCCCATTTTGGTCATGGAAACCCGAGTACTAATTGGGTGATCTAGTCTATCAAATTTTTTGGTTCACATGACATTAGTTGCTCTCCATTCGTGCTATAAAAAATTTACATGAGGGTATTTCATTAAAATTAGGATTTGGTAGGATAACTAGATGACTTATAGTTTAATAATCATCATATGATGGTAGATAGTTCATGGGTTGGTATACTAATATATGGATAGTTTATTTACATGTTAGGATACCCTAGGGTAGAGCCAAAGACACATTCAGTTTCATGGTTGGTTATTGATTTATGAGACTTTAATGTAGTTATAATTTGTATCATTTCAATTTCATTCATTGATATTTAAAATCTTATTGTTTCTATTTGATATATTCCTTTTTCCAAAAATAGTACATGTTTTTTTGTTCGTGACATGTGTGTGTGTTGTCTCATTGTATTTGGAAAATTTATTATTAAATTTTGTTTGGTAAACCTATTTCTAAATTAGAGACACTTGGGTGGTTCTTAAAGCTGGTTTAAAAATCAGTTTTTTAATGTGACCATTTTCAATTAAATAAGAAAATGATTTTTTAAAATGTGAAGGGTTTGTTGTTTTGAAATATATTAGGTTGGTTTGAATGTTTTTAAATCATTTTATTCAGTTTTGAAAAATTAAGAGAAATGTTTTGAAATATAATAATGCAATTTTAGTTGGTTTCAGGAAAAGATATATATGAAAAAATCTACTTTTTATTTTATTTTCAAACTATAATGTATGATTTTGATGATAATAATATTGTAAATATTTGGAGGTTTGTGGTGAAATATAGGAATTTATATCTAATTACTACATATTTTTGGTTATAGGTCCCTAGATGGATATTTTAATCATTATTTGTTGTCAATGTTTTGTGAGTTGGATGTTGGTGAGCAATCCGCGATTGCATGGAGATAGTATTGAGATCTGCCTAAGTTGATATGAAGTTGTCTTATTTTTTTGCGTATTGTAAATATTATTGACTATTGTATACTCGAATATATGGATAGTGTTTCTATTTATATTTATTAAAATGGTTTGGATCAGTTTAGTTAGTTAGGCCATGTTTGACATTATTCTTTATTTTAGCCTTTTATTTATTCTAATTTGTTTCATATCTAGTTTTGGACGAACCATTCCCAAAGGGATTACTATGATTTTTATGAATCAGTATCTAGTATTTAGGGAGCATGAAGTCCCTTAGGGACTTGATGTAGGCCGGGTTGGGGGATTTTTTAGATAGAAGACCAATTTAGTTCATTACAAAATTGTATCAGAGTGGGATTTGAGTTTCCTTTAGTTAGAACCTTATTTTACCATTTTTATTTAGGGATGTCCTAGTAGAGAGGAAACTACATTTTCATATCTTGGGAGGTAAGGGTGAGGAGAGTCTATATAGCTCTTTCTTGTATCATGATTTAATTTTAAAGGGGATTTTTATGCTATAAATTTAGAATTTAATTTTTTATTAGTTTTTTGGAGTGTATTTTCATCTAAAATGATGGTGTTTTCATCCACTTTGAGTATGAAACTGATATTTGGGTTCATTCCTTGGGATTATGATTGAAATACAGGAGAACCCAAGTAGCATGAGTAGCATTCGCATCTTGGAAAACTATATTGTTCCCATGATTTTTGGTATTCCTATTTTATAGAGTGTAATTAATAATAATATCACAGTGTCCCAATCCATGATGCCACAATATGAACATTAATTTTTCTTCTACAGTTAAGTGGTTTGGAATCCTCTCATTTCCAAACATATCCAAAAGTGATTTTCAGTTATAGGATGCGGATTGAATAGTGTTTTGATTCTATTTTTGGATGTGATTTTTGGGATCCATTTTTAAAGGTTTTTGTAGTGTTTTGAGTGAACTTGGTTTTAAAACTTGTTATTACAAAATTAAGGGTTTATTAAATTCTAAGTCAAAAAAATTGGTTTTATGAATAAAGAGGATGAGTGAATTCACTTTGTTTTATAAAATATTTTTTAAAGTGATTGTTTATTTAGGGTACTTGGAAGATGGTATGTTTCATACTTGCTTCATTGGTTATTGTTGAAAGAAATTTATTTCTAAACATTTGTTTTAACATAGTTTTTAGATCAAAATTTTTATTTTTTTTAAAACAATTTTTAAGGTGTTACGAACAATTTCAATTAATTTTAATGAGATATCATTTGAATCTTCATTTTTTATAAAAAGTATGATTTTCAAAGGAATTATGAGTAAATTACATTATAGGGTAAATGTCTGTGTGTTCCACTGAGGATTTTTTTTTTGAAATTTATATTTTATTTTTATTTTAGTGATGCATTGGTGGATGAGGATTTTAAATTCCAAGACTGAAAATAGTGTTTTCAAAAGAATCATTATTTTATTGTGATTGTTTTTAGCTATTTTGAGGGTTTTTTGGCCTTGATTACTAAATTGTGGTAGAAACAATTTGGTTTTTTAGGCATGAATTGACATTGGTCCTATACTTTTTATTTTTTTCTCCCTAAATGGTTGAAAACTTTTCTATAGTTCTTGGGACTACCTAAACTCTTATTGGAGTGGTGGATGAAGAAACTTCCTTAAGCTCAGAATTCATCTTAGACTTGTTGAATTAACATCCAACTTGTTTTAGTTGTGATCATGGGTTTTTGGAATTAGTTAGGTTGTTGGAAGAGGTTGATGTGATCCTCAATTCTCTTGGAATTCTTGGATTTTCATGGGTGAGATTTGTTGAAAATTTTCATGTCGATTTCAATAAAATTTGGTAGGAGTTAATGGTATCTCGATAACTATGTGAAGGTATGTATTGTGTGATTTTGAAGATGTAACTTTCTTGTGGTTCTTTCCCATCATTCTGAATGGGAAGAAATTTCATGAACCCATGGGTCTTTATTAGGGAAACCGATCGGCGAGGTATTACATTAATCAATTTTTTAAGGTTACTGCCTTTTCTATAAAGATTGTCATATTTGATTCGGATAAGGCTCATTTCATAAAAGGAGGCCTTCACCCATATCATGATTCAGCTATACTTATGTTGGTTATGATACTTTTCAGGAGGTTGTTAGAGTCCATTGGAATGGATATTGACCCGTATGGGTAGCCAGTGGCGGGTGACACCTTAGTTACATCAGATGGGTGTAATTATGACCCAAAAGTTTGGAAAATAAGTAATCCAATCCATTACTAGAATAAAAGATTAATTATTGTTAGAATATGTGACATCTCTTTTTCTTCTAGTGTGGGGAACTTGGGAATGATAATCTTTCCAGTCTTATGTCTTATAAGGGTTTCCTTCATTGTGTTTTTTGGGTAATCATCAATGGTTTTATAAGATGGGTTATTGGAAGAGGTCATCAGTTTAACAATTTGAGGAGGGGTTATTTTTATTGGAATCTCAATTTTTATTATTGTGATATTTGTTTTTGATCTTTTTCTATTTTTTAGAATCTAGAGGATGATTACTCTTTAGAGATTCTTATTTTGGATAGTTTTGAATATCATAGAAATTTTTGGTCGGTTGTGTGTTACATTTCATTGAATCTCATTATTTAGGTGATCTTTTCTTGAGAGTAGTGATTTACATCCATTTTTGTGTTAATACTATGAGGTGATCATCATTTGTACATGGTAGTGGTCTTGAGTGCATAATTGGGTAACTATGGTATTTTTTCTATTTGTTGAGTTATTATAATAAATAATGTTTTGATTATTCAATTTTGGGATGCACCATGTGAGGGTGATTGTGTTATTAAACATAGGTTATATGTGTGTATTGTAACCAAATATGGTATCCCTTTTTGTTATTTTAATGATATTTATAGGTTATTTTCCTTACTTATGATTGGATGTTATTTTTGTTTGAGAATGATTTTATATTTTGGTCATTCGGTTATGCAAGGATGTATTTCGTGGTAGTTATTAATAGTTGTCACCATGTCAGAGGAATTCAAAATGTTGTAGAGACCATGTTAGGTCTCTTGTTATTTTTAGGAATTCTGGTTTGAAGTATTTTCCAACTTATTATTAGAGATATTGGGTAAACATATGGATGATATGTTTCACGGTTTTTGAGGATCAGGGTTTTTGGTTTTGAGGATAATCCAATTTTACAGGTAATTGTTTGTTGGTCCTCTTAGGATCATTCAATTTCGCTTTCCCTAATTTTCAAAAATGGAATTTCTTGGGGAAAATTGGCATGATGGGGTGTTTGTGATACCCTTATGTAATTGTGTTGTTTTTTGAATTATTTTATGAGGATGATGTTTGGTTTGAGTATCCATATGGTTTTGGATCAGAACATTGAAATTCTAATACATTTCCTTCAATTATAGGTTAAGGAACATAATTATGGGGAAACTGTACGAACTGCTTTCATGAATAGACACATTAGTTCATTTTGAACTACACAAGGCTAGTATGAACATAATATTCAAGGTGAAGTAAAAATCAAGAGATCCACTAGGAGAAACTAGATGGGTTCCCTAGTGTGTATGTTGTGATTTGGTAAATTGTACATTAATCATGCAATGTGGATATTTTTTTTGACAATGCCTAGTGGCATGGTTTTAGAATGTGTTGTTCCATAATGTAGTTCCTAGGGTGTACCATGTGAGGGGATTATGGCCTAGGTAGTTCCCTACAGAAGTTTGGTTTGCAATTTAGAAAACCTTGAAACCAAATGATGCAGATAGCCTAGGTGTTTAATTTATGATAATCTACCATTTTTCCCTCTTTTAAATAAGATTGTATTCACCCATATTCCTTTTTTTCAAGGAATATGACTATTAGGATCCCTTGGGAATGTTGGATGACATATGGATTGAAATTGAGCACATTCTAGTAGCTAGTTTAGGAGTTGGTATACTCTTTTATGTAATGGTTCTTCACACATAAATAATTCATATGGTATAGCCAATGACACAATTGATTGTTTTGATGGTTATTTATTAGGGTAATTTTTATATAGTGCTCATTTGTATCATTTACCCTACATTCAAGGATATGGAACCTCTTGTTTATATTTTACATATTCTATTGGGATTATGATGACTCATATAAGTAGGTTTAAATTCCAAAAAATCATATCTAGGTCTCCAGCAAACATAATCATTCAAAATATACCCTTAATGACACCAAGTGACTTAATAATTGTGTCATAAATATCATTTAAATTTTTCACATTATAGTATCCTCAAATATATGTATCATGATAAAAAACAAGTCATTAACATGAACCAATTCTCCAATTAAATATTTATCAAACCAAGAATAATAATATTCGTTCAAAAAAATATTTATTTTATATTAACATAATTACATATGAATATAGTGAGTAAAAAAATTCAAAACATATTATTCTAAAATAAAAAAATATTCAATTTATTTATTTATCAATGATCAGTCAAACTCAATGATAACCCAATTCTTGTTCATGTTCCCACCATTTCCTAAACTCTTATTCGCTTATAATAGGTCACACCCATGAATACATACATTGAGTTACCCTTGATGTATTTATCTCGATAATAGTGAGTACTATTCAAAAGGAGCATGAGGTGTCTAGAAATCATAGATTTCATTCTAGTTTTCTGAGTTTAATGAGGATTCTTATTTTCATCACTTGATGCTAATTTCTAGATTCAAGAATCTTTACCCTTCCATGGACTCATTTGACTAGTTTATTTTAGTATCATAGGGTCTTTAGGAATGATCTATGGTGGGTCTAATCAATAGGCGACACATCATGATTCAGTTCACTTTGGAAGAGGACTAGATTAAGGCATGTTCCACTACCCCTCACATATTCAATCAATTTAGTTTTTTATATTTAGGTGTAGCTAATTTTTTCATTTGAAATGTGAATCCCCAACTACAGATATTTGGGTGCGATTTCATATAAAACCCATCCCCTTTCAAAATCCATCAATTACCCAAATGTTATGGAATCTATTGGGATAAAACTATAGCTCGGATAGTATAACTTAGTCAGTCTTTCACCCAATTTTTCCAAGAGTTTATGTTGAAGTTGATGTGTATAGACTGCATATTTATTTTTTATGGATTGCGATTGGAGAATAATTCTGTTATATGAAACAATTTTTCATTTCATCATGTGTGGATTATTTCTCTTCTTATGAGAAATTGAGTAATTAAAAGACTATGTGTAGGTTGTAGGGTAAGAGTTGGCTAGATGGGGGACTGGAATGATGGGTTCTTCTTTCAGCTGTAGGTTTGAAAGAGTTAGATTGGATTTGTGACCCTTTTGAAGTTGTACATCCGGTGGACAATGATCTTGTAGGAACTACCTCTCTTACAGGGATTTGTTCTGAGTAGGATTTTGAAGAAGGAGATGTCATCCGTAAAAAAGATGCTCAACATTTGCCTCTGGACCAGAAGGTGTGTGTAGTCTTTGAATGATAAAAATGTGACCTGAATACAGGGTGTGATACTGGGATTGTGGATACATTTAATATAGATTCAACAACTAGACTTAAGGATCCAGTGGAAGCTAAAAATGATGATAATGTCATGGTGGAACCTATATCTTCTACAGATGTGATACTTATAGGGTTTTTATCTTGTGGAACAGGGGGATCCCATTAGATTTAGTCTTTGTGGGACCATAATGCCATGTCTAATGTTGCAAGGGATGGTGTTCCAGTAGGTGAAAATGGTCAAGAGTAGGTTATATGGGGTTAGTCTCTGATCTGGTCATGATAGAGGAAGGGAGTTCCGACTATAAAGCCCGGGAAAAGATGCAAAGGATTGGATTACGAAGGTCTAGTGAAAGAAGCATGGATAAAGAACTCCAATGATGAGTAGGGAAGCCATGGGGATGAATATAGTGATGAGTCTGATAGTTAGTTCACAAAATATAGTGCATATGGGTCATCAAGGTAGAGAGCTTCTTAATTTTAGGAAGAGGAAGGGTCAGAAAGGCAATATGAAGGATCCAAAGGACCATTACTACATAACTCTTCAAATGAAGACATGATCCACCAAATGTTTGAAATCTAAGGCACCATAGAATTATTCCAAGTCTCTTTGGAATGATAATTGGGAAAAAGCAACAGAATATGGGGTAGTTCCTATTAAAGGTATTCCACCAGGTTGGTAGAGGGAGATAATTGCAATTTCTTATAAATATATGGAGTTATTCAATCGGGAGAAGAAATAATGGAAGAGGTTATTATGATTAATGTTATACTAAATGAATCATAGATGATGATGGGAAGACTGATTCATTTGAACACTATTAGTGAATAGATTCATGGATTGAAAAGATGGATCTTATACTTATAAGAGGTTTCAATGAGGGGATGATCAATATAGAGGAGTACATTAAAACGTGGGATAATATGGAATACCACGTTAAAGACCTTATAAAGATGATCCAAATATATAGATAACCACTCCTTCATGTATATTATTTTGGTAGAATGATTCTAGTAGGCTTAAGATATCTTTGAATAAATATTTTTTTTCTTTTAGAATTTTATCAAAGTGAACCACTTAGTTTCTCACTTTTCCCTTAAAAGTTTTATATTAATAAAAAGTTAATTTATTTTCAATAAACATACTAAAATTTTGGAAAACTAGGCCCAAGGGATCAAATCCTTTCAGAAGTGAGAATGAACTATCTTGATAATTCAATCAATATCATACCACCAACGATGAACCAAATGTAAGATACCTCTCCAATAAAAAAATTGAATGGTTTTCATTTTATATTGAAGTAGAAAATCAAATAATAGACACTGACAATGATCCAAACTCAAGAGATCAATACACATTTCCATTGATATGAACTACCTATAACACCCAAAACCAGTTGTGTTTTTTTTATCAGATCAGTACAGAAGGTCTCCTCTACTTGAGATCATCATGTGAAACAAAATGAGAATAAGTATCAATGTTTATGAGCCTCGAAAACCTACTAGTAAGACACTGTATGTGTCCACTTAGAATGATGTATATAGACCGTAGGATATATGTTTAATATTAATGACATTATATCTTGAGGTTATTATTATAGCTGGAAATAGACAGAACTAGGTTTACAATAAATTACCTAAACACATTACCATATAAATAGTGGACATATAAGTTTCGACATCATTATTATAAGAATTCATCATTCATGACTCTTTTCATAAATAATTTGGTAATAGAAAATTACCATTCTTGTTTGGTATAAGGCACCATATTTTTCAAAACAAATTTGGCTCTTGAAGTCCTAGGGATAGTGAAATTTGATCTTGACAAATTCTATTATTGAAAATTAGAGGTGGTTATAACCACCATGAAGGAAAAAAATAACCCCCTCTTAATACATGTTTTTTGTAGTATTAGTCCTTCTATTAATCATCTTAAATGTCATACATAACATCATATTCCTAATCAGATCATCCTATCATGCTTATAAAAGAATATATAGTTCTCTTAGAAGATCTAAAAAACATTTGATTATGTAATAATTGATAAAATACAAGAGATTTTCTTCAACATAATGAAAAGAACTAAAAAATGAAAACATTATTGTTTATCATCACTTTTTTAGCACAAACATGGGATACTATTATCATCTTTTTTTAACCATCCATAATGGCACATTTATCAGTCCTATTAAAAATAAAAATTAAACTTAATTTAGTCTTCCATTATAAGCGCACATCCCACCCCCTTTATCATTGCTATTTTGAGCACCCCGACCCATTATTATCACACCACCCAACCTTTATTAATTCCTTTTCACCCATTTTTAAATTCCCCCATTCCACCCACCCATATAAGTTCATTTATTCCCTATTATAACCTTTTTTTCACCTATATTCAAACCACATACCCCTTCATTCAATTTTGTCACATTTTAAATTAAAGCAACCAAATTTCATCAATATTTATTGAATTATAATTTTTATATATATGTCTAGGTGGTGTTTTCTTGGCAACATTTTTGGTTTTTACTTGTAGCTCCATAAACTCTTGTTTTTATGCCTATTATTTTTAAATTTCCCAAGGCCATATGTTTGGGTTTCTCAATCCATTGTTGAAACTATTGTTATTTATATATATACATAATTATTTTTTATTTTTATATTTTTTCATTTAATTGTATATATATATTTTTATTATTATTTATAAAGAAATTTTCAAAATATATTTAATAATTTAGAAATATATTTAAATATATTTACATATAATTGTACATTAGCATAAAAAAATATATGTTTTATTTATAAAATTCAATGTTAATTGTAAATATTTTATAATAAAATATTTCTATAATTTGTTTAAATAAATTTATATTTTGTATAATTATATAAATTTATAAACATTTATATTATATATTTAATGATATATTTATTTCAATACATTTATATGATTCCCACACACACAATATTAACTTAGTATCATAAACACATATTTACAGACAAGAATAAACAAATAAAAATATTTATATTTCACAAACATGATTACTTATTTATATTTATATTTTGTGTGCATCCACACACATAGATATATATATTACAAAGGCATATAAAAAAATAGGTCCATCAAATAGACAAATATCCTAACAATTTATTCAAAATAGAAAATATAAAGAGTACATGATAGTGAAGAACTGGGAGCAAACAAGAGAAAACCCACACACATAGTAAAAAAAAGCATCAGAAATTTCCATAATCATGATTCAAATCATGATCCGAATATTAAGCATCAAAAGATTCCTATTCTAACTGTTATTACTTTAGGCTGCAATGTTCAGTTTACTTCTCCTTAATCTTCAACTGCACTAGGGTGAGCCTGGAAGATCTAGACAAGCCACCTCATCCACACCCTCAAGCAACATCATATCAGCCACATCCGAAACCACAACCCATTGGGTGCCAACCCCTTTTCTATGTTTTCTGAGGTTTATTCACAGCATGTTCACCCTGTTCAGAAACTTCCATATCCTCAAGAATTGTAAAACTGTCAACCTCAGTGACCATCACCAAATAACTTTTCTATTTAGGTGATTCATGTTGATAACCAGTTTTCCTTGAAGTCGTTTGAAACCCTTCACTATCTACATTCTGCTACCCTTTTCATTAGACAACATATTCCCTATCAATAACTTCCATCATTTTGAAAAAGTAGAAACATCTATAACACTAGCTTGATGAATATTCTGGACTGGTCTTAGGGACTCCTTTCTAGCGTTGAGCATAGTATCATCCAAAAAGTTTGACCATTGTTTCTTCTTCTTAGATTGATATGACGGTGTTGTACTAGCATCAAAAGGGTCTACCATTATTACTTGAAAACAAAGAGTATTATATATTGGTACGTACACAGTTCCCAAAATAGCATCATCTGTGATGTTCTTCTCATCTATATGATGATCTGCCAAAAGATTCACATTTTTTCAGGAATGAGAATAGCATGAACATCGTCATCATTACCAGATATAATCACTAGCTATGTAGGGTTGTTTTCCATACCATTTCCCTAAATAGATTCATCTAAAATGTTAGGGATAATTGCATTTGCATCAGATGTTGTAGAAGGTTTACAAGAAACTTCATCTGTAGATTTATTTTAACCCATACAATACCCAGATTCCTTCAATCCTTTCTTCACAAAATGGTTCTTATTAGGCTCACGAGTAGAGAATAGGTCACAAACTATAGGTCTCATGCAAGTGTCTCTTTCATGGAAAATAATCCCATATTCCATAAATAATTTTGGCAAATTCTCATTAATTTTTTTAACTCATACACTTCATCATTAGTAGATGAAAAACTATATTAATTTTATTTGAACTTAAATAAATTTCAACAAGAATAATAGAAAACTTCCCATACCATGAATCTTTCGCAGATTTATTCATATTAATGAGTAATCCAAGGTACATCGCTATATCCTGGAGGATTCTTGGATGCCAAATCATCCAATGTAAAGTATAAACCCAAACCCAGTCCTACATAGATGAATTACCTACATTTAAAGGATCAAAACAATGGTCATACTCTTTAACAAGAAGAAATACTAGCTTCATGGAGATTGATCCAGACCCCCAATATCATGATATTGAATCCTATGAAGGAAACAATATGTGGGAGAATCCTGGACCCAGTGAAAAACACCTCCGATTGGAGAAACCCCATATTTTAACCAATTAGTCGACCAACTCATCCATTTTAAAAGGAATAGATCCCCAAGGTATGATGACTCGAGCAATTATAGAGTGCTTACCTGATTCATCATTCTCAAATAGCACATCCTGATCTACCTTGACAAGAGAAATCAAATGTTGAAAGAATAATAAACTATGAAGAATGAGAAGGAATTATTCAAAACACACTAATTGAATCAAATTATAATGAGTAAGAACCCTTGAAGGTGAGATCTCCTTGCATGTCTTGTAAGCATCAAAAAAACCCGTCTGGAGGAAGGAATGTTCCACAGAATAGTAGGAAATCAATGCTGAATCAATGCAATAGAAGCTATCATATGAAGAAGGCCGCACACAGAACACCACAATCGAAGTCCTGAACTAATCGGAGGGTCACCGAACTAATCTAGAGGAATTGTAGAGAACAACCTAAGAGTAGCCACACACACCACCACACAAATTCTGCACATATGTGAGGGTCCACATAGATCTAAAGGATGCATAGATATAGATGAATCATCATAGATCAGTGAACATGGATCTGCAGAAGAAAGAGGCACTAGAACACCCAGTCACGTCCCACCGATCATCATTGCAAGAAAGTCGTTGTCGAACACCATGAATGCCACCGTTTGAAACCCTAAGACCATCGAGGGCAAGGTAGTTGTAGTGCCCGCATCACAAATTTTTCTTACATAGACAAATATGTATATATATATATCTATAAAATTCATATCATTATATTTTATATTATACATGTAATTATATTTATATATATAATTAAAAATAACTATAGAAGAATACATGAAATTATAAATGATTTAATATATATATATATATAATGTTTTGAAATAAATATGGTTTTTCTACATTGAACTTAATTAAGTTCATATATATGTATATATAAAATATAAATGAAATTGTCATTTTAAGTATTTATATATGTGTAACTATATATTAATATTCATTTAAATATATTATAATATATAAATTAATAAATATGCATGTTTATTAATACTGACACACACACACACACACACACATATATATAAATTGTGTAATTTTTTTAAAACTATATATATATATATATTCATAATTTTTTAGAAGGTTAATAAAATAGATTTTTTTTATATTATACAAAATATATAATAAAATATTATTTACAAATGTTTTAGATATTTAATAATATATTTTATAAGTAAATAAGTATAAATATTTATTTATGTGATTAATTTTTTATTTGTAAATATTTTAAATTATGTATATATATTTATATTTTAGTTTTAAAAATATCTAATATCAAAATGTTCAAAATTTGGGGTATCCCAATTAAAATCAATATTTTTGTGGCTTTCTAGGAGATTGTTAACCTATAAAATACTTACTGAGGTCCTCCTAGGATTAAATGTCATATACCTTTTTCTTGCTATAATTTGAAATCACATGTAGTCAAAACTGATGATGATATCATAAGTTATGACAATTTGATATTAAAACAATACTTTCAGATTATCTCAAGATGTTAATTAAATTATTAATATTTCATATCACAAATTGATATTAAATATCCTTTACTGAATACTAATTAAAATATTTTTAATTAATTTTAATTTTTAATTATTTTATAATCCATTACAAAAAATATGTTATAGATTATGTGTAAGTACATATCTAGTATTATAGAAATAATATGTAAGAAAAAATATTATATTTTTATAAATATAAACATATTTATATCTGAATATTTAATATTTAATAATAATAATTATTTTTTAGGAAGGGCATACCTTTTTATCACTATGAAAAGAATTGATAATGTTCACTCTTGATAAGGGGTAAAAGCATTGAAATATATGATTTTATGTTTACATGATGTGGATACCATTAACATCTTCCATTTGGGGTCACTAAAGGGTTAATTGGTGACCAACAATGGGATCAATTAATACTGTGAAAAAATCAGATGAGGTTATTCCACCTCTTTCATCTTCTTTGTGGGTTTACCATAATAACATGTCATCAACACCCCTTTTCACCCCCTCCATTGTCCCTAACACCCCCAACAACCTCTTTTACAGCCTAGCCACCCTCAGATTACCCAAAAACAGTCAAGGACGACCTCTAGTGTAATCCCCAATGTTTTTCCACTACGTCTTGACTAAACCTACATATCTCACATCCTGCCGGCTTCTATAAATCTTCAACAGCCAACAGGGGATGGTGTGGGGGTACGTCCTCATCACCCATGGTCTACCTCACATCCTCGATCATGCCATGATCCTGTCCACACATTAAAATACACATATTTTATATGGGGACATTTAGAGGCCTCCAAAAGTAGTTTGTAAGAGGTTTTAGCAATAAATAAATTGAAACCACTAATGGTGATTACTTCATGATTGCTAATGTCTTTTTGCACACTTTTATTAGTCCATAAAAGACCTTATATTTGTAGTGGTGATAAATGGGATACCTTTATTACCTTTTTAAAAATCATTACTAATGTCAGCTCTTTTATCATTGGTGATAAAGAAACTCTTTATTATATCTTTTAGATAGCACTAAAAATCAACCAATTTTATGAATTCCTTTTTAGCATAGATCAAGGGTATCACTAAATAAGAAATATTCTATAGCATTGAATGTTATATATCTACATCATTAACCACCATAAAGGAACCATAAATATCCCAGAAAACATATTTTTAACCAGAGGATACGATATTAACCTGAACAATGATGGGCCATCATGTGTTCACATCCATGATGGAGATGCTCCTTCAAGATGTGAAGAGATCATGTGTTGTGTATTCCACGGTGGATAGGATCATATTAAAAGGAGTTGAAAACATCCATTATTTTGAACAGAACCAATTTTCATGTATGTTCCCATGTATTTCTAATTCATTCTATTTTTTTCTCAATACCATGGTGTTGGTGGAAGCACTGATTTGTTTTGATGGAATTTAGGAGATAAAATATTGAAGGACGAGTAATTATTGACATACAATATAGTACACAATTTGAGTGAGTAGTTCATGTCTGTAATGGTGATTTATAGATTGATTAAGGGTGGTTCATAAGGTGAAATTCATGACTTGAACCTTCTATTCAAGGTGTGAATAGATGAGGGGTTAGATTTAGTGAATATGTCACAAAAATACACATGTTTATGATGTATTTCACAATGTTATTTAATCACATGTTTGTTTTATCTTGGTGAGGCATTTATCAGTGGGTCTTAAAATCGGTCCACTAACAATGTGAATGAATCATTCACATCATGAGTGTTCATCTATAGGAATGTTTATATAGTGTATTACACAACAAAATTTTATTATAACTCTTTGAATCCTCCTGAAATCTAGGTTGATAGAGGATCTGTTTTTTGATTTTTAAGCCCTTTCATTTGAGATTGAATATTGTCTTCACACGTTTGATCCATGGTTACCCTAGACAAGTTTGTCAATTTCTTTTGGTTTATTCGTTGAAGCTTCTGGGTGTAGTGGAAGCTCCCAGAGGGAATTCCCAACTCTACTTTTATTCATAATTTATGATTTAAATGATATGTACATTGACAAAGAAATTCTTAAAAAACATAATTCAATTAAATATTAATGGAGAAGATAATTATAGAACCAAATGCAGAATCCTCACATAATGATTTATAATTTATTTAAGTTGATAATGAGTCTTCTACTAATGAATATTTTATTGTTGATGAATCTGAAATTTCTTAATGTCATAACTTCATTGAATGTCATGAAACAAGTATATATTACCTAGAGAAGTTATCCAAATGGGAATAATAAACCTCCAAGAATCATCATTGGAATATTTGACTGTAATCATGGTAGATCCAAACACATGTGTCATTCATTATTGATCTCCATAAGAATTGACTGAAATAAAGATTCATCATAATCACACTAGAATCAAGATGGATGGTGGAAGAGGTTCTCTTTCTGTTTTAAATAGTTTTCTTAGAGAGGTTATATCTAGGTATTAAAAGAATTATACAGTAGTGATTGTGCACAAAAATAAAAATAATAGTAACCCTTTGTGTCTAGAATAATATAATTTGGTTTAAATAGAGCTAGGGTTATAAAACTATAATTAAAATTATTCCATTAATATATTTTTAAACACATTTGTATCCCCATGAAATGTATTAAAATAATAATAGTATATATATTCCATGACATTCACTAACTAAAAAAATTATAAATATAATTTTACCAATGTAAAAATTAATATTTATCATCCAACAAAAACTTGGTCCTCTAGTCGTCCATGATATTTATTAAATACATGAATAAATTAATTATTTATTCATTAAAGAATGAAATAATTAAATATCATATACCAGTATAATTTAACAATTACCTTGGGAATAAATAATTACTTAATTTATATGATTGTTAATCATTAATTAAATTATACCTCAATATTGAGTACAATAGTTATTTCAATAATTAAATTCCAATATAATTTAATTGAGATTAAAAGAAAAACATAATGTGGGACCATTTAGGATTCTTTCTCATTGGGAATTGTAGGTTATTCCTAATGTCCATGATTACTATCATTCAATTAGTCAAGGAACCCAAGAGAAAAAAGCTATTGATGAAATTTTGACAACCACTTATGACTGTTGTCTCTTGAATACGACACATTTATCAGAATATCTCATCAACTAGGTTTCACACACATGTCATCTATGCATGTTCTTGATACGCCTTTGATTGACCATCAAAAATAAATTCATCATTAAAACATGATCATGGAATTTAATATGATAGTTCTATTTCAATCAAAGGGACGAGATATTGAATTCCATTAATATGGAAGCTAAAAATAATTCCTCTACTTTTTCATTAATAACATTACATTCATGACACAACAAAATTTCTCAAATTCCCAAAAAAATAGTGTCACAATTGTGATTAGTAAATCTATGTTCATGATAAATGGAATTCATTAATAATAATAATAATAATAATTATTATTATTATTATTATTATTATTATGTCAAATGATCATTACACACACCCACTGAAATGAATATAAGATGAAACATAAAATATAGATAATTCTCACTCGTAGATGTGTTATCATAATCTCCAATCATTGAGATTAGAAAGTGAGAACTTAACGATTAGAAGTATCATTTATTAATGAGTACTATCACTAATTATCAACATAATATATTACCCATCATATATGTTATAAAACTATAGAACTGTGTTTATTAATATCCTCAAGGAATATCATGTTTCACATAATAGAGGGGAATTTCTATGCCCTTTACAATTCATTAGATTCTATAGCAAATTATTACATTAAATTAATTAAAAAAATGAATAGTACATAATAAGATGTTTAAATAATACTAAATTATTTGAATATAAATGTAATATATAATAAATATAGTTGATTCTAAAACACCAACTCCAATAGGCACTAACATTGACTATATCCAACTTCCAATGTCATTCTTTCCCCTAGACCTCTCACTAAAATCATCTTTCGACTCACATAATACTATAGTCAAGGGGTCTTTCATGTTGACATCCATTGAGACTTCACTCAATGAAAATTAACTTATCTTGGAAGAATACCTAATTATGTGATACTTATAATGTATGTTCTTTATCTATTGATGTGGTGTTCACTCCTATGAAATATCCATCATTACAGTATTATCATAATACATTGTGATAGTGTCTTTACATTGAGGTTTCATATAAAGATGATAGATAATGTTTAATATAAAAACCATTTCTTTAGATGCCCTAGAAGATTAAATATACTCAAAATCTATTATTTAATCTATGAACATTAGCTTGATTTGAGATCTTCTATATCAAAACACCTACACTGAGGGTGAATATATATCTTGACTATGATATTGGACCATATTAATCAGTTTGGAAACATGAATATTATTATACTTGGACACCTGGTTCCTTAACTCCTCTATAGAATATGAACAGATCCTAACATCATCTGAAATACAAGAGGATAGCCTTGAATTCCATCCCACAATTGTATCATATTTCAACATGACAACTTCATATCACACATAAGTCATAGATGATATCAGCCTTCCATATAATGTAACATTCATGACTATCCCAATGACTGATTCATATAGAATAGAATACATCTATATAATTTTTTCATGATTTCGAGGACACATTTTCTTGTAAATATGAATATCACATGACAATAGAAAAAATACCCTATTAGATTGTTCCAAAATGAATCTCATTAGTGTATTGTAAATATATTTAATTTTACTTAGACAGAAAAGTCTCTTTGATATTGATCCTAATAATATATGTTTTTTCAAATAAGTCCATCATTTAGATTTATGTATTTAACCAAGAATTAACATTCTATTAGTTTTTTATTTTTATTTTAATGTGTATTATGTCATCAATGTAAAATATTAAGAAAACAACCGCACTCCCACTAAATTTATTAAGGATAGAAGGCCCACATTCATTCTTTATAATAACAAATTCCCCTATAAATTTATAAAATAGAATGTTTCATGACTTTTATTCTTATAATAATCCACGAATTTATCTTTTAAAATCGTATACCTTGATAGCATCCTTAAAATTCACAAAAACCATTCTAGTTGTGTCATATATGCATCTTCTTAAAGGTTCTGTTAGGGAAGGATGTTTCAACATCCATTTTACAAAACTCATAATCATGGTAATCTATAATGTAAACTAGAAATAAAAATAGTTTTATAATAGTAATTGGTGAAAATGTTTAATCATAGTCTATTCCTGGACGCTATATGAAACCATATGCAATGAGTCATGTCATATATATACTTATAAGTCTATACATATCCAATTTATTGTTGAATACCCATTTAAAACAAATTTTATTTGAATACATTATAATATCTACCAAAATTTATACTTGGTTTTGGAATGTAGAATCCATTTTAATATCCATCTCTTCATTACACTTACAAATATCTTTGACACTTAATTCTCCCCTGTAGGTTATACAATCATTGTTATCAACTAATAACAAGTCTCCATCCTTGTTGAATAGAAACCAATGTAATTATAATTCACTAACCATGCTCGTACTCATATGCAGTACTTGTGTCTCTAGAATATCTTCATCCATGAGGATTTTTGGAATCTATTATTTATAAAACTCTTATTAAAATTAATCCTAGAATTCATCAAATTTTATCTTATTTCAAATATAACATTAAGATTTATCCTCTCACTCAAGGGAATATGTAGTTTCATTCAATAAATAACATTTTCCTAAGGGTTCCTATATGTAATATATATTTTTTCCATGAGATATCTTATAAAGTCACACATTTTTGACTTGAGGTGAATGTTTGCTTCCTAAAGAGGCCTTAAACAATTATTCAAAATTCCACACATGTAAATTCGATTACACGGAATTTCTTCAACACCAAATTCCTATGTAATTTAATTTCTCACTTTAGTTGGAACACGGATTAGTATATGGGATGTATTCTATAATGATTATCCCCAAAAGTATAATGGAAGACAAACATTTCTCAACTTTTATCATGAAATGTCCAAGAGGGTGTAGTTCAACATTTAACTTCCACTATTCCATTTTTGTGTATAAGGATAAGTGAGTTGGGATTGAATCCAAAACAACTATAAATAATCAATAAATAATTGAATATGATATCTTGTACTGTAGTACGATAAAATATTCTTAATCTTCTTACAAATCCAGTTCTCAAATTCATTCTTATTTTGAATAAATCTAATAAAATAATCTGACTTATACCTCATGAAGTGTAAATATCCATATCTAATAAAATCATTAGTAAAAGTTGTTAACTATGAAAACCTACCCCTTGACTCATCTATAAAGGTTCTACAAAAATTGGTATGATATAATTCAAAAATATCCTTGTCTCTTTCACCCTTTCCACTAAATTGGGTTTTGGAGCTTTTTTCTTTGTAAACATGAATTATATACATCAATAATTTTTTGTTCAAAAGATTCCAAATATCTATATTGGTGTAATTTGATCATGATATTTTCATATAAATGACCTAATTGGTGGTTCCATAGTTGGGTATGGTATGAGTAATTTAAACTAATTTCATTATCAACTTTCATTACTTGGTTTTCATAAACCAACACATAGAACAATTATTTAGCTATTCCTTAATATAACAAATGATTCCTTTGTAGAGGAAATAGAATTCATATCAATAATTGAATATTAATCCATTATTATAAAATATGGATACAAATATAATGTTTATAAAAATAAAAGACATAAAATAAAAAACTTTTTGAATAATGATCATTCCTATCAAAATTGAAAGGTGGTAGTCTACCATATCCATAATAGATTGTATAGATTCATTATGTACTCCAAAATATACTGCCTTAGTAAATCTATAAGAAACGGGACCTTCTTTACCGGTATATTTTACTTTTATGGTTGTTTTTGAGAAAAAGAGGTGTTTCTGGAAATTTCCTAAGTACACGCCATGTACTTTATGAGTACACACTATGTACATGGTCACCGTGGGAAGCTGTGTGCTGGCCGTGTAGCGGCCTTGCACAAGGGCATGTGGGGTGACTTGGAGACTACCTAAAGCGGAGTACGGAATAGGCATGTACATTCCATGTAAATCAAATGTACACACCATGAATTTTATTTTTTTCATTAAATGCGCCAGGGTTGCGTCTAATAGAAAGAACACCCTTCTTCTAGGTTGTTTTCATCCCAAAGCACCCATATAGCCCCACTACTTCTCTGAGACCCCGGTCATCTGTCTGATCTCCGATTCGATCGAAGTTGATTGCGTTGGGATCCCCTCAATAAGCTCTTAATTCTTCTTGAACATCTTTTCCTGATTCATATTCTTTTCTACATTATCCTCAGTTAAAATTTTTATGCATTTTCTTATATCTTCAGAGTTCTAAGGTGATTCATGTCTTTAGGATCAAGTATATTGATCTCCCAACATCGAGGTAGGTGGTTTGTGCATTTATATTGAAATACTATGAGTTATATGTGATATTTTCCCAATACCCTTGAATGGGGTATTGGGTGTTTTCCATTTTAGCCATGTTGTTTTCCTGTTATGCATGTATGCTTGAGTAGAGGTAAATTTAATGTGATTAAGGAAAAATTTATATGATTTATATGTTTCTCCCATGCGTGTTTGTTTATGAACGTTTTGGTCTAGCCTGTCCTATTAGGATGCAGTTAGTTTTCTATGCTTAGTATTGTAGGATGGTGTGATTAACTTTTTTGACATGCTGAGATACAGTAGATAGTTACCCATGTAGTTCTTAACGTTTACTTTGGCCATTATGCTTTGTGAAACTTCTTGAATTACACAGGGACATGAGAAACTGGTGTAGTAGAACATAGGGAGAATGGATGTAAGGGATTCTCCAGAATGTCTTTATAAATTATGATGACAGACTATAGGGGGAATTGAGGTTGGCATCTTCCTCATAGTGTCTGTAGATTCTCGACATGGACCAAATGGGGAATGAGACGTTGAGTGCTTCCCCATAGAGCTTTAGTACCGATACGAGACTATATAGGGAATTGACGATGGGTTCTTCCTCAGAGAGTCTGTACTTAAGCTGAACTAGAGGGGTGAGACTTTGTGTGCTTCCCATAGGGTTTCATGTTTGGTTTGTTTGAACCATAGGGGTAGTCTGTGAGTACTTCCCAGAGGTTTACATGCTTTAATTAGATGCTTACTTTATTGTGATTGGAATGTTTGAGACTGTGGATTGTTAGTGCTGAGTATTTCCTTGTTTACTGCTTCCTTTTTCTTATTACCTTCTATATACTCACTGACTGTTAGGCACATTTATTTTGGTGGTTGCCTATTGGGTTTAGTCTCACACCCTTTTTATGTCATGCTTTTGGGCCCAAACAGATTATATTGCTGCAGGTATAGACTAGGTAAATCACCCTTCTACTTTAGGTACTTGATTTGTTGTGGAGCTGGAGTGCATGGGATCAAGATGAGGCTTACGATACTGAAGAGTTTATCTATTTTCTTTTGTACGTTGGTTTAGTATTGTATTTCCGAATTGTGACTTGTTTGGATGATTTCCTAGATATATGTATCATGCATCAGATATATATATATATATGTGTGTGTGTGTGCTCCATTTATTATTTCTTCTATTCTCCAACTGTTTATTATTGTAAGAATGTTTACTGCTTCCGCAATTGCTATATGTTTATTTTTGTTGTGTTACTCTACAAATTAGGGCATAGTTTCCCCACTATCCCACCCAAGGCCCTCACAACTAGTCGGTGGCCTCTGTAGTTTGGGGAAATGTGCTTGAGGCCATGTCACCAACCGGGTATGGGGCTCCTCTGGATGCCATACGGAACCGAGACGTTACAAAGTGGTATTAGAGGTGGTGTCCATTTGATTTTCCATAGAGGACTCTAGGCATTTCTAGGGGATGGGTTATGGTAATCCCATATCGAAGGAGGAGGATCATGAAGCACCCCTTTATAAGTTTTTGTAGATACCTCTCCCATTATGAAGCACTTTCTTGGGGGTTTCCCGATGGGCAGAGCCCAGGGAAAACAAAACCATGCAGGCTAGGCACAAAGTGGACAATATCATGATTGCAGGTTGGATTGGACAGTAAAAAATGGTATTAGAGTGAATTATTTTCTTCTTGAGTTATTGTTTGGAGCATATAGCCAGGGATAATATAGAATAGGTAATTAGTAATAACATGTTCCCGCGAGTAGCCAACATGTGTACGGGGAAAAGCTAATTTACATCATTTATTAAATTTTGTCAAATTTAGGAATTTTATAGTTGATTTGATTTCACCATTGGTTGGATCACATGTTTTTTTCTATTACTGTTTGTATTATTGAGGTTCTATTTCTATTGAAACACGATGAGATGAGTGTATTCCATCAGCATGCGTCATATAGGAACTTTTTAGAAATCACATGTTAGGAATTTTTTCCATGCCATTTAGGGTGCATCAGCAATTTCATGTTGTTTTCATAGATGTTGTGCTAGATATGTATTCTGTTGTGATAGATGCCTTGTTAGAATACCTTTTTTTGATAGGGTTTTTCCTCGTGTATGGTTTTGTTTGAATTAATGGAAAAAATTTGGTTCGTGAGGTGTTATCAGCCCTCATGAATCGAAATTTGGTGGATCATTCACTTGTGTTCCTTGTTTATTGAATGTATAAGATGCCAAGATTTTATTCATGGGTATTATAGAGCCTCACAGATCAGAATTTGGCACCTTACTATTTGTTTTCAGTGTTTTCTGGGCACCAGAGTAGTGTCTAAGGGTTACTATCCGGAAAAACCCAGAATAAACAGCGTGTACATTATGAACACATGCCCTGTGTACATATGTTCATGAAGGAATAGTTTTCCTTATGTACATGCAGTGTAATGAATATACACGTCGTGTAGTCTATAATGGTGTCCCTACCTATGTGGGTAGAGACATGGGATTGTAAAAATATTACTGGAACATGCCTTGTATCGTATGTACATGTCGTGTTTTCATGACCATGTGTCTACCATTGTGACTAATGACACAGATGGATGAAGCTTAAAAGATACACACCGTGTTTGTATAGAACACTTCGTGTAGTGTAACCTGTACAGTTGGCTGCATAGCTAACAAACAAGGGTCAACATAGTCTTTTCATATACATGCCCTGTCCACCTTGAACACACCATGTAGTGTGAGCCGTGTATCTGGTCGTGTCACTAACAACATGGGCTGTAAGAGCTTGTCTTGTACACGCCGTGTCTGGAAAAAACATGTCATGTAGTCTTGTTTTAGGAGAACTGTGTGGATTATCCGTGTAAGGGGACTTGGTAAAGGAGAAAGGATTCAAGTGCACGTTGTGTGTTAGGAAAACACGCAGTGTGTTTGGGGTGTTACACGACTAATTCTGGAAGGATTACATGCCCATGTGAATGGCATAAGGGAACATGCCATGTAAGGGACATACATACCATGTAGTCATGTTTTGTAAAAAATGAATTAATCATTTATTATATTTATTTCTATCCCTTTCTGATTTTAGTTTTTATAATCTTGATCTAAGGTGTGTGTTTGACCTTGTAGAGTCATGCCACTTAGACATCCTCTGGTTGTATGCCAATTATGGGGCGATGATCAGACCCCGGATATGGATGATCATGGACTTCCTCTAGATCATTATGTTGTTCCAGTCTTGGCACCAATAGTTATACCAGATGTAGGTGTTGATGCACAGTTTAGAGAAGTATTCATGAGAATGATGCAGAACATCCAGGGAGCACCGCCTCCTACCTCGTCTTTGGAAGATTTGACATGGGATTTCTAGCAGCAGCATCCCCCCACCTTATTTAGGGAAGGAGGACCCCAGGCTACAGAGTCATGGATGTAAGTAATGATGGATACCATTGAGCATCTGTAGACACCTCCATAGAGGTTGATCAAGCTCGCTACCTACATGCTAAGTGATTCCGAAAAGATCTGGGGGGACGTGATATCATAGGCGAGTCATCAGCAGGTTATGTCTTTAGAGGAGTTCCAGTGCATCTTCTATGATTAATTCTATCTAGAGACCTTGCGGGTCGATCGAGCCCGGGAGTTCATGAGCATAGAGCAGGGTACCCTATCAGTTATGGAATATTCCTCTCATTTCACCAAGCATCAGCATTTCACACCCTTCCTAGGAGGAGAGAGGTTATTCCTGGAAAGGAAGTTTTAGAATGGTCTCAGACAGGACATCCGCTCAGAGGTGAATATATTCATGTTGACTTCCATTGATTCTATCATCATCCAAGAACTGATCATAGAACAGAATCTGAGGGAATCCAGATTTGTGATCCAGGGCGGATCGACATCCAGAGTTAGTGCTTTGCCAGCTGATTGTAGGAAGCACCGTAGGGAGACAACATGGGGAGATCCATGTAGGTAGGATTCATCTTCTGGTAGCCAGATTGTGTGCTACCAATGTGGAAGAAGTGGGAATTCGAGGCCGCAATGCTAGAGATACCTAGTGGAGTGATGATCAAGTGGCAATATGGGACACATTCAGAGTTTCTATCAGGTCTTCTCACCAGTAGCTGGTGATAGGGGTTCATCTATGACTCCTCATACTGGATCATCTCCACCAGTTTCTCACTTGTCTTGGAACATGAGTTATTCCAACCATTCAGGATGATGTGGAGGTTGCAGCCATGGTGGTTAGTCTCCATGCCATCAGTGATAGAAGAGAGGATTAGCTCAGAGCAGTCAGGTAGGGTCACATGGCCATGGGGTAGTCCAGACGTTATAGTGGAGCAGACCCAGCAGGAGCATGATCCCAGACCCTCTAAAGTTCAAGGTACCATTCTAGTTTCCTTAGTTTTATCTTCTTATCTTTTCAACAGAGGGCTTTCCCGTAGATTTATATCTATTGCTGCTGTGGAGATCCTTGGGATCTGTATCCTTTTCTTCATCTGATATCTTGACACTAGACACTCTATTGGGGACAAGAACATCTAGTATACGTCAGTGCAAGGAGTTCCCTCTTGAGGTTAGTGGGTGTCACTTCTTTTGGGACCTCTACATCCTAGAAATGATAGGCTATGATGTCATTATTGTAATGTACTAGTTAGTTCCCTTACAGGACATTGCCAATTGTTATCCCCATAGGTTGAGTTTCATATCACCATAGGGTGGATCGTTTCTTCATAAGGGTGAATGGGATGTTCAGACGAGAAGAGTGGGACTAGAGAATCATGGGTTAGGAGAGGTTACAACGCATATTTCTAGTCTGTATATGGATGACCAAGGGACTTCAAAGATGTAATTTCCTCCAGTGGTGGATCATATCAGAGACGTCTTTCCGGAGGACTTTTCTAGTTTACCTCTAGAGCTAGAGGTAGACTATTCAATTGAATTTGTTCCCGGAGAGGCACCATTTTCCATTCCTCCTTATAGGATGGCTACACAGGAGTTACAGGAGCTCAAGAAGTAGTTAGAGGAGTTGCAGTAAAAGAGTTTCAGCTGACCCAGTACTTCTCCTTGGGGTTCGCCTGTCCTTTTTGGAAAGAAGGCGGATGGTACCCTCAAATATTGGGTGGATTATTGGAAGTTGAACCAGTTGACTATCAATAACTGATATCCCTTGATGAGGATGGGTTATCTCTTTAATAAGCTTCAAGGAGCCCGAGTGTTCTCGAAGATTGACTTGAGATCCGGTTAGCATCAGTTGCACGTTAGACCATAAGATATACCTCTTACAGCCTTCCAGACTAGGTATGGTCTATACGAGTGTGTGGTCATGCCATTCGGTCTCACGAACGCTCCTGCATTTTTCATGGAACAGATGAACCGAGTGTTCCATCCATACTTGGATTCTTTCATGGTTGTCTTCGTGTATGATATGTTAGTGTACTCTCACACTCAACACGAACATGCCACACACCTTGATATCATTCTGAGTACATTGAAAGAGAATCAGTTTTATGCTAATCTCTCAAAATGCAAATTTTTGATGGACTAGATTCACTTTTTGGGTCATGTTATCTCAGAGATATGTGTATCAGTAGACCCATATAATGTGATGGAGGTAGTTTTCTGGGAGGATCTGAAGAGAGTCTTTGAGGTGAAATGTTTTATAGGTATAACTGGATATTAGAACCACTTCATAAAGGACTTTTCATGCTTAGAAGTGCCACTGACGGGCCTGACTAAGGAGGGTGACAAGTTCATATGGTCAGATTCTTGTGAGTCAGCTTTTCAGGAGCTAATGGGGAGGTTGACTTTAGAACCGATACTGGTATTATCAGAGTCGAGAAAGAGGGATATTGTTAATTGAGATGCTTTAGGTATCAGTCTAGGAGCAGTTCTTTTGTAGGGGGAAGGAGTCATTGCATATGGGTCTCAGCAGTTTAGGTCACATGAGAGGAATTACCTGACACATGATCTCGAGTTGGTAGCAGTTGTTCATGCTTTATACTTTTGGAGAAATTACCTTCTGGGAGAGGATTTTATTGTTTTCACCAACCAAATAAGTCTCAAGTACATCTTTACTCAGCATGATCTAAATTTTAGACTGTGAAGGTGGTTTGTGTACCTTCAGTATTTTGACTTTGAGCTTGCCTACATGTCTGGGAAAGGCAATGCAGTGGCTGATGCATTGATCAAAAGGACTCAGATATAGGCAGTTCAGGAGGCTAGCAGTGACTGGCAGCTTATGGCTTTGTTCTCTGATATGCATTTGGTGGTGCACGACAGACAAGGGAAAACATTTCTATCTTCTTTAGCTATTACCTCTACCTTTCTTGATCGATTGAAAATGAGGCAAATATCAGATTCAGAAGTCCTAGTCCTAAGGGAAAGCATATTAGGAGAGGACCATATTCCTAGATGGACCATAGGTGAGGACGAGATCTTGCATTTCCAGGGGCACGTATGGGTGCCAGCAGACACACATGAGAAGCTGATACATGACTTCCGTTCATCTATTCGGTCAGTTCATCCTGGTGTCACAAAGTTGTATCGTGACCTACACCGTCAGTATTGGTGGCCAGTTATAAATTGAGATGTTGCTAGTTTTTTCATGAGGTGTTCCACCTGCAAGTTGGCGAAGGTGGAGCATTAGTGACCAACATGGATTTTACAGTAGTTAACCATTCCCAAGTGGAAGTGTAAGGATGTCGTGATGGACTTTGTGATAGGGTTTCTGAGGTCTCCTTGAGGGAATGATGTAGTTTGGGTTGTCATTGATAGACTGAAGAAGGTTTCTCACTTCTTTCCGATCAAGGAGACCTTCAGTGTTGATGATCTGGGATAGTTGTACATACTTGAGATTCTATGTGTGTATGGATTTCCACACAGTATTGTTTCATACTGGGATGCATGTTTTACTTCTCGAGTCTAGAAAGGGCTTCCGAAGGCTTTGGGTACAAATATACTTTTGAGTACAGCATACCATCCCCTAATAGATGGCTAGTCTGAGCGTACTATTCAGGTTCTTGAGGGCATGCTATGAGCTTGAATTATGGATTTTGGAGGTTCTTGAGAGAATCATATACCTCTTTTGGAGTTTTACTACAACAATAGATTTCAAGAAACTATCCTGATGGAACCTTATGAGGATTTTTATGGTAGGCCATGCCGATCACCCTTGTGTTGGCTGGAGGCAGGAGAGGCAGCAATTCCAGGATCTCGTCTTGTTCAGGAGACCACAAAATAGATAGAAGTGATTCGGAAGAGGATGACTACTGCAGAGTCTCGACATAAGACTTATGATGATCGATAGAGATGACCTCTGGAGTTTGAGGTCAGGGATCAGGTTTGTTTGCATGTAACACCGTGGTTGGGACACATAAGGATTAGTGGACAAGGTATGCTTTCACCGAGATACTTTGGGCCATTTGAGGTGTTTTATAGAGTTGGGCTAATTGCCCATTGGTTGCAGTTACCTCAAAGGTACCAGGATATGCATGACGTCTTCCACATTTCACATCTTCGATGTTTCCTCTTAGACCATCTCATGTCTTTCAACCCGAGGATTTTGAGTTAGAGGTGGAAGCCTCATTCGTGGAGCATCCTATTCGGATTGTTGATCGATGTACAAAGGTTATCCATCGCTAGTCTGTTCCTATGGTATGAGTGCTATGGAAGCACATGCGAGAATAGGATGAGACTTGGGAGAGGGAGGTCGTTGTACATTTTTAGTGGTCGAAGCTGTTCGGGTTTTCTTCTTCTACGCCGTCTTGCTAGGGAGAATCGGGGAAAAATTTCATTAAGGGGGAAGTTTTTAAGAACCAAAACTTTATTTTCATGTATGTTTTCCTTTTCAAGTCATTTTTGAAAAAAGAGGAGTTTCTGGAAATTTCCTATGTACAAGCTGTATAACGACCTTGCACACATTCGTGTGGGTTGACTTGGAGACTGCCTAAAGTGGAGTACGGAAAAGGCAAGTACACAACATGTATGTCACAACCCCATCCCACCAAAGATGACCGTCCTAAGCTAGAAATGGGGAAAGGGAGATAATGACCCCCCGAGTCCCGCCTCCAGTAGGCCCCAGGGTGGTTACTAGCACCAAGAGTATGATTTTTAACAAATATGGGAGGAATTACCCTTTTTATTATTTAGGATCGGGAAATAGGACAAGTCAACCACCAAAAAGGAAAAGAACAAGTGTATATAAATATTCCCAAACCAATCCCACATGCATGATTAAATAGTTCTGAAACAAGGTATAAGTACAAGAAAGCTCAAAAAGTACTATACCAAAAGAAACAAGAGTACAACAGCTGCAACAACACCAACTGTCCCGACTAGTAGGGTCCCACATAGCCCTGGTAGTCCTCCTGGAAACCTGAAAGTAAATGTAGGGTGAGCATACATGTATACTCAGTAGGGAAACCTAAATCTCTCGTGTACAAGTGGGGAGATATCATAATGTCCCGTGAGAACAACAGAAGAAACCAAGCAAGGAATTCTATACACCCAACCTCACCAGCCACACTCACCAAAAACATAATCACAATAGGTAGTTGTATATAAGAACAAGAGTATTGGGTACCCCACACCATTTCCCACTATTTATCAGCTCTTCCAAATAGTGAACGTCTTGACACTGCCACACTCTTGCCGCCCGCACAAACCTGGGCCCCACAACCATGTATCCCACCAGCACACACCTGGGCCTCACAACCATGTATCCCGCTTGCACACACTTGGGACTCACAACCACATATCCCGCCCAAACACACCTAGGCCTCACAACTTTGCATCCTGCCTGCACACACCGGGGCCTCATCTCAAAGATTATTGGGAACAATAAACCTACCCGAAGAGTCTTAGGCCAATCCACCCCAATCGAAACCTACCCAAAGACTCTTAGGTGTAAGGTCGCCTCAAGCCATCACATCATAGGGAAGAAGGAGCAGGTAGGAGCTTGTAACTAAGGGGAAAATGCCCTCTCCCATGAAATGGGAGTGTTCGGCACTAATTTATCAACATGGGTGGGGTGCGATAAAACACAAAAAATACAGATATATATATGTATACCAAATACACAGACCATCCTATGGCTTCTAAACAGAAAAACTGACCACGTTCTTTGGCACTGCTACTATGAAGCATGCACACAACAAACAACCCCAACCCCATTTTGGTTTTCACATTTCAGCATAATTAGTTTATTTAGTTCCTTATCCACTGGGCAACCAATCGCAACCAACCATATCAATCGTTCGTGAAACATATCCCGGCCATCCACAAATCATGTTAGGAAACACAAAAAGCACAACAAGTCCCTTCTTATTAACCAACCATCCCATTGATTATTAATCCTATTCCATTAACTCTTCCATGCTATTTATTATTCACAACCCATAGTTCATTCACATTCAATCCCAATCCTGCAGCCCTGCTACCAACCACCACAACCACAAACACACCAAAAACCCGTACATCATTATCCCTTTAATACCGTTTATCGCAGCCCCGCTGCCCATCACTACCATAACATTCACACCAACCCACAACCAAGCCAACTGCAACCCCGCTGTTCTCTCGATCCACAAAAACCCATAAAACACCCCCATCACATGCCACGTATCCCAGGCAACACCCACATGTTCATTATTCCATTTTTTAAACCGGGGTGATCACACAAGGGTTCCAGATTTTAAATCAGCCAGCTTTATATAATTAACCAAATTCCACAATCCACAATGTCTCATTCACACAAAAATGGTCTAGAAAGATAGGGAAATATTTAATTGCACAAGCAAAGGCCCCCAATGACCGTGATTTTCATTAGGCATAAGCCTATTAAATTCACAACATAATATCATAGGATATAAAGATAAACATAACAATTTTCACCATCCCTGTTCTTTAACCAGTTATTATCTTCTTTTAAAGGTTCAACCATTTCTTATGAAAACAAGAGGATACCCACCCCGCATGATGCACAATTTAGAGAGACGAAGGCAAGATCCCTACCTCAACTGGTTCTGATCACAACGCTACCCCGAATCAACATTAGAAGGCGTCCGTCGGCGTCTGTCACTTCTGTCGAAACCTGACAAAACCTCCTCGGGTGGAAGTAAGAAGGTAAAGGCTGATAGAAAGACAACAGATCTAATCCCAGAAGTTCCGCCTTGTCGTTACAATCTCGTGGCCGCCGATGGATCGTAAATTAGAGCTCAGACGAAGATGTTATGGAAGAAAAGGATCCTTCGAGTCTCTTGGGAGAGCTCTGCTCATAAGAATGGGGATGAGAGGGGTGAGTTGAAAAGGAGGAGGGGACCCCTCCTTTTATAGGCGAGAAAAACAAAAGTACATGGTGATTACTTTATGGTACACGTTGTGTACTCGGCCATTTCACATGGTCACCACGCGGCTTCCAACATGGCCTTCAACGCGGAACTTAGCCGTTGACTGGTCAACACACCGTTTGAAGGTAATGCGTACGTGGGGAGGGACTACACGATGTGTAGTATTAGATACATGGTGTGTACTAATTTATTTCACACGGCAAGGACACGACCTCAACACGGCACACGACCGTTGACTGGTCAACACACGGGTCGAGGGTAACGCGTACGTGGGGAGGGACTACACGGCGTGTAGTATTGGATACACGGCATGTACTCATTTATTTCACACGACAAGGACACGACCTTTAACACGGGGTATACCCGACAAGGTGGTACATGGCGTGTACTCACACTACACGACATGTACTTACAAAATTCTGGAAATTGTGGGAAACGTCCATTTTACCCTCTAGAACACTTCGTGACCTTCTTTTTGACAATGGAATGGGCTGGAGAGGTCTTTCCATTACATTAGATACCTCTTAAAACATTCTCATCCCCGAGAATTCAAAAACCATCCTAGAGGAACCCAACAAGATACCTCTTAGGGTTCTCATTATAATAGGAACACAACCAACAACCCTAATCATAGGTGTTAGGAATTCCCTCTCCTATGTCGAGATATTATCTGTTATTGGTGGCACTGACTCGCCTGCACAGGTTTAATCGCATCTGCATTAATGCGTCTCGATTAAGGATAGGTTTTTCCCTTTCCCCATACATTCAGACATGTTATACACTTTCATAGGACAAGGAAACAAGACGTCTCACAACCGACCAGCCAAGCATTCTATATAACAAAGGTACAAAGTATAACATCAAAACAAAGCTTAGAAGATCAAGGGAGAACACAAGTCAAAACAACTCCGGGTACTGAGCGTGCATCTGGGCCTCTCACTCCCAAGTGCTGTCCTCGAGGACTACATGCCTCCACAACACACGAACCATCGGAATGGTTCGTCCACGAAGCACCTTCTATTTACGATCCTTGATTCTGACTGGTCATTCCTTGAAGGTCACGTCATCTCCCATATCTAACTCTCCCCAGTCGAAAATGTGAGAGTCGTCGTGTAAGTATCGACGAAGCTGGGAGACGTGGAAGATGCCATGAACCTTCTCCAACTGAGGTGGCAAGGCTAGCTGATATGCCACCTTGCCGACTCACCTCAGCACCTCGAAAGGTCCGATGAACCTGGGGGAGAGCTTACTCCCCTTCCCGAACATCTGCTTCCCCCGTCGAGGGGAAACCTTCAAGAACACATGGTCTCCCACCTTGAACTCGAAGGGCCTCCTCCGATGATCAACATAAGACTTCTGTCGGTACTGATCCACTTTCATCCTCTCACGCACAAGCTAAACTTTCTCTGTGGTGCTCTATATTACCTCTGGCCCAAGAGCAGTTGTCTCACCAAACTCTTCCCAACAAATTAGTGAACGACATGGTATTCCATACATATCCTCGAATGGTGCCATGCCAATAGTAGAGTGGAAGCTTTTGTTGTTGGAAAACTATACTAAAGGAAAGTATCATACCCATGATCCTCCGAAATCTAGAATGCATGCTCACAGCATGTCCCCCAAAGTCTGGATAGTCCGCTCTGTTTTCCCATCGATCTTGGGGTGGAAAGCAGTGCTAAGGCATAAATGGGTGCCAAAAGCATGATATAACCCCCTCCAGACTCATGAGGTAAACCAAGTATCACGATCTGAGACGATAGTCTTTGGAACCCCATGCAACTGCAAAACCTCATCTATGTACCTCTGTGCTAAGGTACTCACTGGGCTTGACTCCTTAATTGCTAAGACGTGAGCTAATTTCATCAGTCGATCCACCACTACCTAGATAGCATCATAACCACCCTGAGCTCTGGGAAGGCCTGTGATGAAGTCCATTGAGATTTCATCCCACTTCCACTCGGGGATGTCTAGAGGATGCAACAAACCATTGGGAAAACGGTGTTCAGCCTTCACTTGCAAATAGACTAGGAATTTAGCCACAAACCCGACCACTACCCGTTTCACCCAGGGCCACCAAAACTGTTCCCTCAGGCCTTGGTACATTTTTGAAACCCCTGGATGTACCGCCAAGGCTAATATATGGAACTCACAGAGAACTCCCTCACGCATCGCCTCCGGGACAAACATACTTCCATGAAAAAGCATCCGATGTAGGATGTACTCTGACCATCCTTCTGAAGCGTTCCCCTAATCGATACGATACCACATCACTTCCGCCTCAGAGTCCCCCTACTGAGACTCTTCCATATGCTACAACAAGGAGGACTGCACCGTCATCTGAAACAAACAGCCTCTAACACCATCTACACTTGCATCCAAGTTCAAGGCAACAAATTTTCCCATCGCTTTCCAAGAATCAGCGGATTCCCGAAGCACTTCCTTATGTGACTTCCTGCTCAAGGAATCAGCCACAACGTTGCCCTTACCTTCAGTGTAGGAGATTTCGACTTCATAGTATTGCAGAAACTCGACCCATCTCCGCTGCCTTAAGTTCAGGTCACACTAGGAGAAGATATAACGCAGGATCTTGTGATTTGAGAAGGCCACAAAGCGCTCCCCAAAGAGGTAATGTCTCCACAACTTCAGTGAGAACCCTACTGCTACAAGCTCTAGGTCATGGGTGGCATAGTTACGCTCGTGAGGGTGTAACTGCCTAGACCCATAACATATCACTCCCTTCTTCTGAATCAGCACGCACCCCAGACCAAGGCTAGAAGCATCCTGGCAACCGCAGGAAACTACGAACTTCCGCCATGCTCCTATGTGCCGCCTAAGAAACAACTTCCTCCACCTTCGACGGGTCCATTTACACTCCATGATGAGACACCACGTGCCCAAGAATGTGTACTTCTTGCATCAAGAACTTACACTTTGATAATTTCCCATAAAGCTGGTGGTATTGAAGGACTTCCAAGACTGCCTTGAGATGATCAAAGGGCTCCTCCTATGATCTTGAGTAGATCAGGATGTCATCGATAAACACAATGACGAACCGATCAAGAAACTCTCAGAAGACAATGTTCATAAGTCCCACGAACACAACCGGTGCATTTGTAACTCCAAACGGCATCACTACAAACTCGAAGTGCCCATACCTGCACCTAAAAGCCGTCTACGAGATGTCGCTGTCCTTTACCCTCAGCTGATGATATCCAAATTGTAGATCAATCTTAGAAAACCAACATACTCCCCTCTGTTGGTCGAAGAGATCATCTATCCTTGGAAGGGGGTAAAGGATCTTGACCATTACCTGGTTTAACCTTCGGTATTCTATGCATAGCCTGAGACCACCATCTTCACGAAAAAAACTGGAGCACCCCATGGTGATATGCTGGGTTGAACAAAACCCTTCTCCATCAGACCGTCAATCTGAATCCGCAACTCTCGCAACTCCGAAGGTGCCATCTGATAAGGGGCCATCAAAATCTGATGGGCACCAGGATGTAAGTCTATCCTAAACTCAACATCACGTCGGGGGGGGGGGGGGGGGTAGAGTCACAACCTCCCCGGGAAAAACATTGAGGAACTCCCCCACAACCTCCGGGACATCCATCATCTCTGTATTAGCTGGAACCACTGATAACCAACTAACAAGGAAAGGAGAGGCTCCATACGCCGGATTCCCACCTGGTAGCTCCTCTCACCAACAAAAGCTACACATTGCCCATCCACGCCGGAGAACACGACCCTTATTCAGAAGATGTCGATAACGGCACTAACAGAAAAAACCAGTCGACGCCTAGGATGACATTATATGGCTACATCTTTAGCAAAAGAAGTTTCCCACTAGATCGATGTGGTCCCAACGTCAGCCCGCATCCCCGGAAAACACAAGATATGCTGGTCTGGCCTCCAACTAGTGTACTCAGCACAAGTGGTACAAAAATTCTCTCTACGTCTAGTCCCAATGCATGGGCTAGACCAGGTGCGACAAAGGAGTGTGAAGATCCCGAATTTAACAAAGCAGAATTGAGAGTGATGAACAAACAAATCGTACTTTGAACCACCTCTGGTCCTATTGGAGCTGTCAAATCTGCTGCGTGAAACTATCCACGCACAGCTCCTCTGACTCTTTGATTTCATCCACCTCCCCGACCACGCCCTGTTCAAGGTCCCTGAGGATCACCCTGAGGTCGGCCTCCTCCCGCAATGTCTACCCTTGGAGGAGCATGGTCATGTTACTGCTAGAAGGGCCTCATTGGCAACTGGTGCTGCTGAGGTGGGCGCTGAACCTACCCACCCCCACCGTACTGAGCTCGGTTCGGGCACCAACTCTGAACGTGCCCGAAACCTCCCCAAGAAAAACACTTCGGTCCTGGGCTCCTGAAAAAGGGACGAGGACCCGAAGATCTGAACTGGAACTGGTGGGGCCTCCTCCCCACTGGCCTGAACCTGGAAGGTCCCGTCGTAGGAGGCCTGCTGCTGACTGCCCTCCCTTTCATCGAACCTGGCTGGATCCCCTCACGTGGTGCACCTCCCAGCGAGTGCATCCTCTATACAACCTCTGTCTTCTTCTGTACTACCAATTACGTCAGAAGGGTGAAGGGGGTGACAGCATACTGGAGCGAAGGACGAAGCGCCTCCTCCAAACGTTTCGCCCGAGACTTCTCATCCTGAAAGAGATCCGGAGAAAAGCACATGAGATCCTAGAACTTGATCCCCAACTCTTGTACTGACATACTCCCCTTCAGATGGGAGAGTAACTCCTGCCGCTTCTCTGTCTTGATCATGGAAGAAAGGAATTCCTCTCGGAATTCCTTCTAAAAGTCAGCCCATGGAACCTCTGTCACTGTCCTCTCTCTGAGGTAGAGCGTCCACCACTGATGCACCGCCCCTCTCAGTTGACTGACTTCTAGGGGAACTCAGTACTCCCTCAGAGCACGAATCTAATTAAAAAGCGATATCTAGCTCCTCAAGCCACCCATCCATCTCCATATCTGAAGTACTACCCTCATACATCTTGAGGGTCTGTCGTTGGAAAGAACAGAGAGTCCTCTGCCACTGGTCATCTTCCTCCGCTCGATCAATCAACAACTGATCGATCGCCTGAATCTTCTGGGCCTCGGTCATCTGAGCCTCCTGGGGATGACATCCAGGTGCCATAGCTATACGGTAAACAAAGATCGCCTAAGCCCAAGTATTAAGGAAATTTCTCAGTGTTTCATTTTATCATTTTATTTCAATTTCTTTCCCAGAACACCAAAATCAAGTAAAACACAATCATGATGATGCATCTTCCTTCCCTTGGGTCTCTACCCTGCAATCAATGTAGTCTCACTTGGACAATCGGAAGGCTCATAGTCCTTGCATCGGATCATGGGGGGCCCTAAAATCTCATTTCCTAGCTAGTCTTCCCTAGCCTATGTCACACACCAAGATTAACCCACACTGTTGCCCTACCATCCCATGCAATCCTTACTCTTCCTAACTCCAGACTCCATCCTATCTCTCAATCATCAGCTCTGATACCATTCTGTCATGAACCCCTCCCACCAAAGATGCCCCTCCTGAGCTGGAAATGGTGAAAGGGAGATAATGACCCCCTGAGTCCCACCTCTAGTAGGCCCCGGGGTGGCGACTAGCACCAAGGTTATGTGTTTTTACCAATATGGGAGGCATTACCCTTTTTATTTTTTAGGATCGAGAAATAGGACAAGTCAACCACCAAAAAGGAAAAGAACAAGTGTATTGAAATAAACCCAAACCAATCCCACATGCATGTTTAAATAGTTCTAAAACATGGTACAAGTACAAGAAATCTCAAAAATTACAATACCAAAAGTAACTAGAGTACAAGATCTGCAACAACTCCAATTGTCCAGACTAGTTGGGTCCCACACGGCCCTGGTAGTCATCCTGGAAACCTGAAAATAAACGTAGGGTGAGCATAAAAGTATACACCATAGGGAAACCTAATTCTCTCATGGACAAGTGGGGAGACATCCTAATGTCCCGTGAGAACAATAGAAGAAACCTAGAAAGTAATTCTATCCACCCAACCTCACCAGCCACACTCACCAAAAACACAATCATAAGAGGTAGTGGTATATAAGAAAAAGAGTATTGGGAACCCCACACCATTTCCCACTAGTTAGTTGCTCTTCCTAATGAAGAACGTCCTGACGCTTCCATACTCTTCCAGCCCGCACACACCTGGGCCTCACAACCACGTATCGCGCCTGCACACACCTGGGCCTCACAACCACGTATCCCTCCCGCACACACCTGGGCCACACAACCACATATCCCGCCCGCACACACCGGGGCCTCACAACTATGCATCCCTCCCACAAACACATGGGCCTCATCCAGAAGATTCTTGGGAATAATAAACCTACCCAATGAGTCTTGGGCCAATCCACCCCAATCGAAAGCTACCCGATGATTCTTAGGTGTAAGGTCGCCTCAAGCCATCACAGCCTAGGGAAGATGGAGCAAGAAAGAGCTAGTAACTAAGGGGAAAATATCCTCTCCCAGTAAATGGGAGTGTTCGGCACAAAGTGCTAAACATGGGTGGGGTATGATAAAACACAAAAGATACAGATATATATATGTACACCAAACACACAGCCCAACCTATGGCTTCTAAAAAGAGAAACTGAGCACGTGCCTCGGTACTGCTAGTATGAAGCATGAACATAACAAACAACCCCAACCCCATTTAGGTTATCACGTTTCAGTAGAATTAGTTTATTTAGTTCCTTATCAACTGGTCAACCAACTGCAACCAACCATATCAATCGTTCGTGAAAAATATCCCAGCCATCCACAAATCAGGTTAGGAAAACACAAGCAGCACAACAAGTCCCTTCTTATTAACCAACCAACCCATTGATTATTAATCTAATTCCATTAACTCTTCCACTTTATTTATTATTCACAACCCATAGTTTTTTCACATTCATACCCATTCATGCAGCCCCGCTACCAACCACCACAACCACAAACACACTGAAACCCGTATATCATTATCCCTTTAATACCGTTTATCGCATCCCCACTACCCATCACTAACATAGAATTCACACCAACCCACAACCAAGCCAACTGCAACCCAGCTGTTCACCCGATCCACAACAACCCATAAAATACCCCCATCACATGCCACATATCCAAGCCAACACCCACATGTTCATTATTCCATTTTGTTCAACCAGGGTGATCACACAAGGGTTCTAGATTTTAAATCAGCCTAATTTATGTAATTAACCAAATTCCACATTCCAAAATGTTCCATTCAAATAAAAACTATCTAGAAAGATAGGGAAACATTTAATTAGGCAACAAAAGGCCCCCAACGACCGTGATTTTCAGTAGGCATAAGCCTATTCAATTCACAACATAATATCACCGGATATAAAGATAAACATAACAACTTTCCCCATCCCCGTTCTTTAACAAGTTATAATCTTCTTTTAAAGGTCAAACAGTTTCTTATGAAAACAAGAGGATACCCAACCCGCATGATGCACAATTTTGAGAGACGAAGGTAAGATCCCTACCTCAACAGGTTTTGATCAGAACGCTACTCGGGATTAACTTTAGAAGGCATCTGTCGGCGTCCGTCACTTCTGTAGAAACCCAGAGAAACCTCCTCGGGTGGAATTCGGAAAGGAATGGCGGAAGCAAAGACAACGGATCCAAGCCCAGAAGTTCCACCTTGTCGTTACGATCCCGTGGCTGCTGAAGGATCGTAAATCGGAGCTCGAACGAAGAAGTTATGGAAGAAAAGGATCCTTTGAGTCTCTTGGGAGTGCTATGCTCAGAGGAATGGGGAGGAGAGGGGTGAGTTGAAAAGGAGGAGGGGACCCATCAATTTATAGGTGAGAAAAACAAAAGTACATGGAGTGTACTCATCCATTTCACATGGTCACCACGCAGCTTCCAACATGGCCTTCAACGCGGAACACAGCCGTTGACTGGTCAACACACGGTTTGAAGGTAACGCGTGCGTGGCGAGGGACTACACGGCATGTAGTACTGGATACACGACATGTTCTAATTTATTTCACATGGTAAGGACACAACCTCAACACAACACACGACCATTGACTATTCAACACATGGGTTGAAGGTAACGCGTACCCGGGGAGGGACTGCATGGCGTGTAGTATTGGATACACGGCGTGTACTCATTTATTTCACATTATAAGGACACAGCCTTCAACACGAGGTATACTCGGCAAGGTGGTACACGGTTTGTACTCACACAACACGGCATGTACTTACAAAATTCTGGAAAGTGTGGGAAAAGTCCATTTTACCCTCTATAACACTTCGTGACATTCTTTTTGACAAAGGAATGGGCCAGAGAGGTCTGGGCCATTACAATGTACTTCAAAATTGCACATTGTCTATTTTCTTTTTTTTCATTAAATGCACTGGGGTCGCATCTGACGGACAAAACACCCTTCCTCTAGGTTTTGTTCATCCTAGAGCACCTGTACGACCACACTACTTCCCTGAGCCCCCAAGCCTCCATCCGATCTCCGATTTGACCACCGTCTATTGCATTGGGATCTCTTCGGTAATCTCTTCCTTATGATTGAACAATGTTTTCTAATTCCTCTTATTTTCCATGTTATCCTCATTTGAACGTTTTGTACAGTTTTTTAGATCTACAACGCTCTAAGGTGATTCAAGCCCTGAGGTTCAAGTATATTTATCTCCCAATGTCGATGTAGGTGTTGTGTGCCTTTCTGTTGAAGGTCTTTGAGTTATATGTGCAATTTTCCCAATACCCTTGAAAGGTGTATTGAGTGTTTACCATTTTAGACCTGTTTATTTTTTGTTAGGCTTGTATGCTTGAGTAGAGTTAATTTGAATGTGATTAGGGTTAAATTTCTATGATTTAGATGTTTTTCCCATGCATGTTTGTTTATGAACGCTTTGGTCTAGCCTTTCCTATTAGGCTGTAGTTCATTTTCCATGCCCAGTATTGTAGGATGGTGTGATTATCTTTACTAACATGATAAGATGTTTTAGATAGTTAACCAAGTCATTCATACGGATTACTTTGGACGTTACTCTCTCCAATACTTATTGACTTACACAGGTCCATGAGAACCCAGTGTAGTAAACCATAGTGAGAATGGACGTAAGGGCTTCTCTAGAGTGTCTTTATAAATTACGATGCGAGACCGCATGGGTAATTGACATTGAGGGCTTCCTTAGAATGTTTGTAGATCCTCGACGTGGGCCACATGGGCAATGAGATGTTGAGTGCTTCCCCAGAGCACCTTTAGTACCGAGACAAGACTATAGGGAGAATTGACGGTGAGTGCTTCATCAGAGAGTATATAATTAAGCTGAATCATAGGGGTGAGACTGTGTGTGCTTCCCATAGGGTTTCTTGTTTAGCTTTTTTTGAATGAGAGGGGTAGACTATGAGTAATTACCAGAGGGTTACCTTCTTTGATTAGTTGCTTACTTGATTGTGATTGAAATGTTTGAAACTGTGGATTGTTATTGCTGAGTATTTCTTTATTTACTATGTCTATTTTCTTATTACCTGCTATATACTAACTCACTATTCGGAACAGATCATTTGGTGGTTTCCAACTTGGATTAGTCCCACACCATTTTGGGTCATGCTTTTGGGCCCAAACAGATTATATTGCTGCATGTATAGATAAGGTAAAGCACCCTTCTACTTCAAATACTGGATTTCCTGTGGAGCTGGACATCATGGGACCAAGATGAGGCTTGCGATGCTGAAGAGTTTATCTATTTTCTTTTTTTACTTTGGTTTAGTACTATATTTTAGCATTGTGACTTGCTTGACTGCTTTCCTAGACATATGTATCATGCATCATATATATATATATATATATCTGTTTAATCCAGTTATTATTGCTTCTAGTCTTTTGTTGTATATTTTTGTATGTATGTTTAATGCTTTTGCTATTGCTAAATGTTTATTTCCACTGTGTTACTCTATAAATGAGGGAATAGTTTCCTACAATCACACCCAAGGCCCTCACTGCTAGTCATCAACCTCTAGCATTTGGAGAAATGTGCTTGAGGCCATGTGACCAACCAGGTACGGGGTGCCTCTGTGTGGCTCCCAGAACTGGGACGTTACAAAATCCTCCTTAATCAACATGGTTCTTATTTTTAATTACTTATGTGTTATCCATATGATAAATCTAATACATATTAATTGGAAATGGAAAAATTTTCCTTGATAATGAATATATTAGAATATTCCCATTGCTTCTTGGCTTGAGTGAAAAATTTATTCCATTGGCCATTCTTTCCAAAAGTGAAATAGATAACATATTGTTCTCATGTTTATCCCCTGGTATTTCTATTCATGGAATAGTGTTAAAATATTCTTTGGAATTATATATCCTTTCATGGCATTTACTTTTATTCTCCATAGGGATAAAATGATTTTCATAATTCATGACTTTTTCATCTTGGTGAATTACTATAAAAATATCTAGGAAATACATTTCAGTGTTGTTCATAGTTAAAATAATAATAATATAGAGATTATTTGAGGGGGTGATGCATGAATTAAATTGGTGCCCTGCTCTTCAGGTTGTTTAAACCCTAGAACCTTGAGGTACTCAATATGCCCAATGAGTTTTACTATATAAGGCCTAGAAGGAGAAGCCTCCAAGATTTTTATTTGATAGTGAAATTTGGATATCCCAATCCATTCCTATATTTATCTCTCTCGATATAGACCACATAGATGATGAATAATTATTTAATAATCCATGTGTTCAGGTGAATTCAAGATTTCATTATATATGGATGAACGTAAGAACCATTAAATATAGACCACATCATTTAGGATTTTATTGAAGGAAAAAACTATTCATCACTGACCTTTTTAGCAGGAGGATAAGGTAGTGAGGATTCATCATGTAATATTTCTATTCATTGAATAATACTACATGTAGGAAACTAATCCATTCCTATACGATTCCTCCAATGAAGAGAGAGTCTTTCTCCAAAATTTATCATAGTGGTAATGTGTTTGATGAAAATTCTATTATTCTAAAACATTAAAAAAGAAGACTATTAGAATATCACATGATTACAATTTATAGGATATATAATTAATGTATTTTTATTAATTCTCACACTATTTAATCAACTCCCAATAACCATCACCATTAGAATTTAAATTTCTAGTTTCTCATACATTCTAGTGGAAATGAATCATATTCAACATCTCATATCCCAATTATGGAGTAATTAAACAAATGATAGGTATTTAGGCATACAGGTCTTTTCCAATTACGGGATTGTAGCTCCTTAATCTATTGAGTGGGTTCCACAAACCTAGAATTGTAACTTCAAATTCCTTGATAGTTTCCTCCATGTAACATCAATCAAGAAAGGGTTGCTCCTATTGTTGTAAAATGGTTATGTCAACCAAAAAATTTCGTAATAAATATATGATAATAGAAAGTATCCCAACAATGGATGGTTAATCAGTTAGTTATTTGGTTTTTATTCATATTAAAGTAATGTAAGGCCTAGTATATTTTAATATCAATTTGATGGATTTTATTTATTATGGGGAAAATTTTCTTGTTTTATACTTCACATGCCTTGTTAATATAATGTGTATTTTTCATTAGGTATTAATGATATTTCAATAAAATATTTATGCATAACCCATTTTTTTAATTCTATATTTTTATAATAGATCTTTTGTTTATTTGACTACATACATTCATCCATTAATTAAATCATGACAAAATCATAAAGTAAATAAATAAAAAAATTAAATGATCATGAGATTTATCAATTGATTGATTTATTGAGAAGCCAACAAATAACTCTATGACCCCAATGATATACTACTTATGCTAGTTTTATCATGAGTTTCATCATACCACCCATCCACCTATGTATATATCATGCTGGTTTCATCTTGTTACCATCTTGAACCTACTCTACCTCAACTCCATCTTGAATCGACTCCATACACAATCAAGAAATATATTTATCAAGAATATTTTATAACTCACACATCGGTGAGGGTAACTATAATATTTGTAATGGGGATTTAGGTATAATAACCTTTGAAAAAGAAGTTCTGCATAATAAAAGAGTGAGGGATGAATCACATGCCATCATATTAAATTTAACCATAATTAATCAACAACCTTGTCATAAATGTAAGTTAAATAAAAAAAATATAAATATGTCTTGTTATGCCCATGAAAGGTCATAAAAAATAAATGACTATGCATTCAAAGAAACGAGTTACAATTCATTTCAATTCCTTCCATGATAAGATAAAAAGTATCTCAAAATAACCCATTTGATGGTCTTATTAATTAAGTAATCCATTTTATATTATTTCATCTAATTATTATAAAATTTTCATCTGATGTCATTTTAAATAAAATAAAAATTTATATTTTATGAAAAACAAAATAAAATTGTGCATAATTATGTGTTTAGAAGTAAATTGGTTATTAACAACCAAAACTATTTAGTATGGTATGGATTTTAAATAATTCACTAAAATAACTTATTATGTACATAAAACGTGTTATAATTTAATGTTTTATATTATGAATTTAGTTCTAGAAAAAACACTTGAAAATTACTTATCCTGTACAATTTAATGCATTTAATTTTTCTAACAATAAGTAACCATACATGTTTTAAAGTTTCAAATATCATGTAGATTTAATTAATCATTTAATATAATATTAATACTAAAGAATGGTGTGTTTAATTACACATGAAAATCTGGTTGATGATGTAACAATCCAACCCGAGAAGCTCAAATTCGATGCATTGTTTTATTACATTTGCATGATTACAAGGAATCGAATACCAAACAACCAACCATTTTAGTTGTTTTGGAAATCCATATTACATAAATGATACTTATAATACATCAGAGAATAGAAAATAAAAATAGTATACACAATGTAATGTGTAGAATCCTTGAAACTCATTCAAGGTATTCCTCTTTATAACCCGGGGAAAGGAAACATAACAAGGGTGTGCTCAAATGCTTATTAAGGGTAAGTAAAGTGGAATAAATAATGAATCAATGATAAAAAATAAACATGGAAAGGTAAATGACTGATAACAAATTCCATTAAAATAACTTGATACATAATAATCAACAAGGAAAGGTATTAACTAAAACACATGAATTTAATTAATAAACTCAGAAGGAAATGTATCCATAGATATGTTAATTAAAAATATCATGGATGAATAATAACTGAATCTAAATTAGGGAAATGCTTAATTCTTGGACTCCATGTATCCTGGATATATGGTACCTTTATCATCAATACATTTCTCAATATGGTTTAATATATCAGGTAAAAACCAAGCTATGTTTTCCAACTATTTCATCTCATGAAACTACTGATTCATCAAGGGGATATTCTTAACCAGGCCCCATCAGTGTCATACCTTTAAAAAGAATTCCTCATATATCGAGTAATCATTTTTATTAATGACAATTATTCATTATTAAATATCTTTATTGAATGGAATATATATGTATCAATAATTCCCCAGTTAACCAAATAATTAGCAAAGTGAACAACATATGTAAAATGGTGTAGAGTTTAGGAAATAATAATATACATGTCATGAGACTATATATATTTAATAAAAATTTCATGTAACATAAAAACGATCATAAATAAATTTATTGGACCAAAATAATGTTTACAATCGAAAAATAATATGATATTGCACTGGAAATCCTTAAATACATTATTTATGAAAATAATCATAAAACAATCCAAAGTGTCCCATACCATTTTCAAAAATTTTAATCATATTCCACATGAAGGAGTAACATTGAATAGAGGTTTTTAATACCATGATGATAAATGGATTAATGATATAATTTATAAAAAGGGTAGGTATTTACACCAAAAAAATTAATTGAGTGGTGAATATTACATTTATCACATATATACAAAATGTGATATGAAAATACCTTACCTTGAGTTAGAATTTTAGCATGTGTCTATGAATTAATGAATATTAAAATTATGTTAAAATTTTAATTAATTAAAAAAATCATTTTTCATTACTTTTTTCCACTTATTGCAATTTTTTAAAACTACTACCTAAAAAATTAAATTTATGTCTGATGTTTTTACCATATTTAGTTTATGTTTCATAAATTACATTGGTAGGATTACTATAGTAAAATTAGTCATTATATAAACCAATCAAGAATAATAATCAATAAATAATTATCATATTTATTCATAAATTTTACTTTTAAAACCAATCATGAATGACAGTTATGAAAAATGATCCAATGTTACAATCATGAAGATTTTAGGCCATACATACACAAGAGTAATGTTCCAATTTGTCAATAAACATTATGGAATAAAGTTTAGTAATATAATTTATATCCAGAATTTTAATTATATCACAAATAACATGATATTTAATCATATTTACTTAAATATATAATTCTTATGAAGTAAAAGGAATCACACCATGTTCAAGGTGGAAATAATCCACCATTCATGACCAGTAATATCACTTTTTAGAGTGTGAAAATGGTAATAAAGAAAATGATATATTATTTTTTCATAAAGGTAATTATGTCATTAATATCATATGGATTCAAATTAATTCAGATATGTTGAATTAAAACCATATTTTATAAATTCCATTTATAACGTGAAAGAATCACATCACTTTGAGGATGTGGTAGTTGACACTTCCACAAACAATGTTATCATATTTAAAAAAAATGGATATTATAAAGGTATGTGTTATAAAATAATCACCGAGGAATAAAGACATAATAATTATCACATATAATAGAAATAAAAAATGTTTCCATCATAATTCCAATCCATGAATTGTGGTAAAGGTAAAGTGAACAATCATGTTTCGTGTGGAGGGAGTTCACTGTACAGATAAACGGTAAGTTCATTAAACATTAGATGGAATTTTGTGAAAGTGAAGGTAGAACACTTAATATAACACCATCTATGTGTAATTAGGATACTGTTTTTATAATATAATCATTTAACAAAAATATTTTAGGGGGTGGGGAATGAAAATAAAACTAAATATATTAGGGTGGATGTTAAATCAAATTCGGGTAACTCATTTTGGTTTTCATAAAAGGGATTCATTGATTTTATTTCTTCCCTAGATGTGGATTATAAGATTATATTAGTTATGTTGAAGAGCTATATGGGAAAATATATTTCGAGCCAAAGTGGGATGAGATTTGTGAGGAAGTGGGAGGGTTGAGTGCCCTTTTATAGTGGATGGAAATGGGCGTTATTGTAAATACCACATGGTATACATTATTTGGAGGTCTCCCTTAGATAATGTGCCTCAAAAATGAAAAAATGAAGGAATAAAGGGGAATAATGGTCTTTAAAAACCTCCAATAAAAAAGTATGTTCATTTTTAAAATTTTGTTCCCAAACATCAATGTTTCATTATTTTTATCATTTATTTTTTATTAAAGTAACTAGTTCATATCCTAAGCGATTTTACCATTAAGACTAAATTATAGTGAGATTTATTAGAAAATATATAACTAATGATATATTAATTCTATATATAATGTAAAAAATATGTCATTCTCAATTTTTTGGAAAATAATTTTAGAACAAGAGCATGTAACGTGCAAAAAACAGGTTTAACTCGGACCACGCTAAAATATTGTTACTATATATATGTCAATATGTTAATTATAAATGAAAAATTTATCCATTAATATAACATATTTTATATTTATTATCACATAAAAATAAATTTTAGGAATATAGTAGTTTTATTAGTTTTAAATTATTTAATAAAATATCAGGTATTGTAAAATAACATTAATTCCAATTTTCACATTATTTATTTAATTTTAATTTAAAAATATCAAAAAATTATTGGAATGAGTATTTATTAATTTCAAATATGTATAAAAAGATTTATTTACTTAAAAAATAATTAATTACAATAATTAAATCAATCTACTGCACATCTAATATTTATAGTATCATTTAATTTAGTTATTTATTAACTAAATAACAACTATGTTGGTGTTTATAAAGGATTTTAAGTAACTATATCATATATAAAAATGAATGATAAATAATTATGATAAAAAACCCATGTACCTTTAAAAATGATATGTATAACAAAAAATATGATGTTTTCCCCACATACAAGACTTTATAAATTTCAAATGTAAGGAAGGTTCCTTTTTTGGAAATATCCATACTAAACTTATTATATAGGGAAATTAAATAGGATATTATCCCAATAACTCTTATAATTAGAACCAATAGGAAAATTTTTAGAAATATTTGCATCCAATATATTTTTTACAAAATTATAAATCATTTTGGAACTTGTGTTTAAGATTTGGCCCATTGTAAAGCTTAATTTTACCTTAATTGTTGTAATTATCTTTAATCACTTTTGAAAATATTTTTTTTCAAAAATTATGTTGATATAATTGGATTGTAAATATCACACATATTAAAACATTTTATTTCAATTTTTCCAAATTCAATTCACCGAATTGGTAAAATTAAATTTAAAGCAAATTAAGTAGATTTGGTGAGAATTCATGTTTTTAAAGTAAAAATGTTCAAATGTTTAATAAGTTTTTGTTTCTAAATTAAATATAAAATTTATTCAACTGAACTAAATTGTATTAAATGATATATAATTCATATATTGTGACTTCAAAAAATAATTTAAAAAATAATTTAACATTAATAATTATTTAAACTAAAATATCATTTTTAACGAAAATGAAATATTTTTCACTATTCATAAAATAATGAAATATCACATAAAAACACAAAATTTTTTTCCAAAATCTAATTTTTACATTACTAATTCAGAAAATATGTTTTATTTTGACAAATAAAATTCATAAAAGTGCAAAAAATTGTATATAAAATTGGATCACCATTAAAAGGACGCAAAACTCGATCTTGCGTGAAACACAAGCTAACTTAGTGTTGTGTATAGCACAATCTTAAAATGGTATTCCATATAAATAAATCCAGAAAAAACATAAAATATAATCTAAAATAAAAATATTTTGAAGTCTTGGGGTGATACTTTCCTTCCACCATAATTAAATTGCTTCCTCGCAATTTTATCTTGATCTCAATAATATTGGGTTGGATATTTGAAAATTATATTATAGGAAAAACCAAAATCATAATTAGTTTTAATAAAAATATTCTTAATAAGAGAGAAAAGAAAGTAAAATGGTTACATAACTAGGTTTCCTAGTAGGAGAACATAGGTTGGAAATAGAAACATGGATATAGTAGAAAAATCAAACAATCAATTTCTTATGGAATGTTATAGAGAACATGTCAGATGAGAGTTGATGATCACAAAACCATAAACTAGAGTTGTGAATAAAGGCCATTGATAACATAAAAAATGATTATAATAAGACAAATTTTTTTTTTCAAGATGATTTATTTTCATAGAGATGAGAAATTATTTCACACTATAGGAATTATATTTATGTTTCTATAAACATAATCATTTCCTTTGGTTGTTCTTTGAAATATTTATACTTTATCCCCTAGATTAATATGCTTCTTATAGTGAAGTAATACTATAATCTATAAAACCTAACTCAACGACCAACTTAAATCATTTCATAAATTGTTAAATTTTTAGAAATATTATGATCCAACATTTTAAAAATAAGGTTACTAAATTTACAAAACGAAAATATCATTTGAAAACATGAAGGATCTATTTAATAATCACATACCAAACATGTAATCACATTCATCCTGAATTCCCTAGAAATATAGTAATAAATTAAATTTACATAAAACCATAATGAAAACATGAATCCTTCCTAATTTATTTAGTATAGCCCATGTTATTGGATATATTCCTTAAATACAAAAGTGATGTAAACTCCAACAATGATTTCATAAAAATATATTTCAACAAACAATTAATCAATTACAAGATAGTCGGAACATATCCAAATCGAACTTCTATTTATTCCAAAATCATTAGCTCAACATCTAGAAAATAATAATAATTATCTTTCCCCAGACCTTATGTTTTAAAAGAGGTTAAACTTTCTACTGAATCGCTTTTATTGGTTAACTATACTGTTGAAAACTTTCTTTCAAATCTGTAACAAAAAGTACTACATTACAGTCCTTATATATTTCATAACTTTTATAACAAGTGCATCGCTAATAATATATTCAACTGAAACAATTATTGAATCCAAATATTGATATATTAAACATTACACTTCATATGTGATAATAGAATAACATTAAAATTACTCATTATCATCTTTTAGGGTATATTATTTTGATGTCTGACACGTTGATTTTCATAGTGTAACATATCCTAGATGTTGAAGAATTGTACATTAAAAACCTTTTTCTTACCCTTCAAATAAAAAGCATGATGTCCTTTCTTTCAACTCTTGTAGAAAAATTAAATTCATTTTTATTAAGTACCAATGTTTTTCTTTCCATAATTATCACATGTGTGAAAGTACTTATTTCCCTTCTTCCCTTTATCCATCTTTTTCACTACCATCATATTATTCTCTTTCTTCCCTTCTATGTAATAGGCCCTTGAGAATTCATATCCTATATTATTAGAATATGATTTTATTTTCACATATTATGAGAATACCTTAGAGACTATTTTACCATATATATTTTTTATTATGACTATATAAGATATTATACTTCTTACTCCTTAGATCACCTTAAATGATTGAGTTAACATTCCTTCTTCTAGGCCCCATTTCTAAATGATGACATACACAAAGTTAGATCATATCATTACGAAACCAAATGTATAATCCAAAAACTATTAAAATACTTAAGATAAATTGAAAATTTTATTTATAGCTAATCTAATAATAAAAAACATGGTTTCCATGGGGTATTTTTACTTTTAAATCCTTCATAATGTTTTATAAATAAAATATGAATTATTCTAAGATTATCCTTCGAGAGTTTAAAACCATGTGAATAGTAACACCCATTGTTGTGTTCCATCTTACTCTGAGTCAGGAATGAAACATCATTTTAGAGTTATTACTCCTAGGTATATATCCTCCAGATCCACGTCCACTTGTAGTTTCTAGAAAAAGATGCATTTCTAAGAATACCCACATAATATCTACAAAAACAATTATTGGATGTTATTATATAATTATTATCAAATCATATCTTATGTTTATGTTCCCTAATATAGGTTTCAAAATATAATTTCCAAGGTTGCTGCTAAACATCCTTTTGATAAAAATTGTAATGTCCTGACCCTAGAAGCACGAAACTGGTGCATTATTTTATTACATTTTCATGATTAGAATAAATAAAATATAGAAGTGAAAATCATTCATAATTTTTTGTAAATCTATATTAAATATATGATACCCATAATATATTGAGAATTATAAAATAAAAACATGATGTATAATAAAATGAAATGAACAACATCCTTGAAACTCATTCAATATATTCATCCTCATAACATGGGGAATGAAATGATAATAAGGGTGATCTCAAATGAACGATAAGGATAAGTGAAGGGGAAGAAATAATGAATCAATGAGAATAAATAAACATGTCAAGGTAAATAATTTATAACACATGCTATAAAAATAACTAGATAAGTTATAATCAATATGGAAATGTAAGAAAATGAAAAACATTATATTTAATCAACAAACTGAGATTGAAACAAATCTACATATATATCATTGAAAAATATCATGGATGAATAATAATTTAATCTAAATTAAGGTAATTACTTGATTCTATGTTTCCTAGTTATATGGTGCCTTTACTGTCAAGAGTATTCATAATATTATTTATCATATTAGGTAAAAACCTTTCTAATTTGAACAACTATTTCATCTCATGAGACTTCCGATGCATCGAGGGGATATGTATAATCATTCCCCACCCATGTTATAACTATACAATGTATTTCTTGTATATATATTAATTAATTTAATCCATGAACATTGGTCCATATCAAATATCTATATTGAATAAATTATACTGATTTATCAATAATTTCCCAGTTAATCAAATAACTAGTAATGTAAACACCTTGTGTAAAATGGTATATGGTTTAGGAACTAATAATATATATTACAATAGAATATCAATATTAAAGACATATGTAATGTAAAATAAAAATGATCATAAATAATGTGATTTTTTAAGAGATTGTAAAAAATTACAAAGGAAAGTGATATTGTAAAGGTAACCATTGACCCCATTCTTGAGGGAAATAATATTTAAACATTCCAATTTATCCCATTCCATATTAAAACAGTTGAAAAATAATCCTAACGATGGAATTAAATAAATTTAAATTTTTAAATAACATAAATATAAAATGATTATTGATATAATATATAAAAAGGGGTATTAGATACACCACCAAAAATAAGTAATTGGTGAATATTATATTTTTTCTGCATATGTAAAAGGTGAGATAAAAATCACTTACCTTGAGCTCGAATTGTCATGTGTATCGTTATATACCGGAAATATAAATTTATGTTAATTATTTAATTTCATCATAAATTTTTTCATTTTTATCATTAATTTTATTTAACCTATTACAATTTTGTAAAACACTACTTTAATAATTAAGTTTATTGCGCTTGTTTTTACCGTATTCTTTTTATGTGTAAAAAATGACTTTGGTTGGTAAACATTGATCAAAGGGTTCTTTATTTAAACACATAAAAAAATAATCATGAAATAATTGTCATATTTAATTATAAATTATAATTCTAAAACGATTCATTAATTATTTTATTAAAAAGTGAACTAACATTACAATTGGGGAGACGGTAGGCCGTACATACGCATCAGTAACGTTCCATTTTTTCAATGATCACTATTGAAAGAGTGTAAGTAACATTATATCGTTATATATTTACGATCAATTCATAGATAACATTATTATTTTTCATATATACCTATATATATAATTATTGTGATGTAAATGGATCACATCTTGTTCAAGGAGGTGGTAGTGCACATGTCTGTGACCGACATAATCACTTTTTAGTGTGTGAAAATGGTAATAAAGAAAATGATATATTATATTTATGTAAATTTAATTATTCCATTAATAACATATAGATTTAATTTTTTTCACATATTTTGAATTAAAATAATACTTTATACATTCCATATATAGAGAGGACAAATCACCATGCTTTTAGGAGGCAGCAATCCACATCCACAAACAACGTTATCATATTTACACAAAATGGAAAGTATAAAGGTGTGTGGTATAAAATAATTAAAGAAGCATAAAGTCATAATAAATATCATATATATCTTATATAAATATCTAATTCATAATAATTACCAACATTTAATAGTGGTAAAGGTAAAATGAACAATCATGTTTCGTTAGGCAGTAGTTGGTGGTACACATAAATGGAAAGTTAATTACCCATTAGATATAAGTGTGTGTCAGTGCATGTTCAACCCTTAATATAATGACATATTTATATATTGAGGATATTTTTTTTCATTATATAACAATTTAATATGTATATTTAAGAGGTGTGGAGAATGAAAACAAAACTGAAGACCAAAATGAAGCATGTTACCTAGTATTTTGGTAACTCCTTTTTATTTGCAAAAAAGAATATCCTTTGTTTTCTTTATTCCCAATTCAAGGACTAAAGGATTAGCGGAGGGTTTTTCCGGAGATATTTGGGATGAAATTGGTTGACCAAAATTTTCTTGAGAGTTGTGATGAAGTGTGAGGGGTGAGTGCCTTTTTATAGTGGAGGGGATGTGGTATTCTTGTAAATACCTAAAAGAATACATTATTGAGAGGTATCCTATACCTAATGTGTCTAAAAAATGTAAAAATCATGGATTAAAGGATATTCATGTTCAGTAAAAAAATCCAAGAAATTTTTTTTTTATTTTTATATAATTTTCTTCTTTAACTTACATGTTTCATTATTTATATCATTTTAGTTTTTATCAAAATAACTAGTTTTATTTCCTAAATGATTCGACCCTAGAAAATAAATAAAAGTGAGATTTATTATAAAATATATTCTAAATGAAATATTAATGTTATCTATAATTAAAAAAATCAAAATTTCATGAGTTTTGGAAATTAATTTAAAAAACAAAAGTAACGTTAAAAAACACTGGTTTTACCCGAATCGTCTAAACAATATCATTAATATATATGCCCAATATGATAATTATAAATGATAAATTATTCCATTTATAGACTGTATTTTATATTTATTAACATGTAAGAATAAATTATAATAATAAATTATTTTAATTAATTTTAAATTATTTAATAAAATATCATTTATTGTAAAATAAAATTTATTCCAACTTTCACATTATTTATTTAATTATTATTTAAAATTATCAGAACAATATTGGAAATATAATTTTTTAAGATCATATTTGTATAGAATGATATATTCATCTAAAAAATGACAATAATTCAATCTATTTACTTCACTTTTAATATTTATAGTGTCATTTATTTTAGTTTATTATTAACTAAATTATCACTCTGTTGGTGTTTCAAAAGAATTATAAGTAACTAAATCAAATCTAAATATCAATGTTAAATAATTATGATTAAAATATCATATTTATATTTAAAAATGATATGTATAACTGAAAATATTATGTTTTATCCACATATCATGGCTTTATAAATGCAAATAGTAAGGAAGGTTACATTTTATCTTTTTCATTTCATATCATATTATATAGGGAAATTTCATGGAATATTATCAAAATAACTCTTAAAATTAGATAAAAGAGGGGATATGGTCAAAATATTGGTAAAAAATAGCTTTTGGACAAGTATGTAGGTAATTTAATCCCATATGTTTAAGGTTTGGTCCCTTTTTGAGATTCAGTTTACCTTAATCACTATTATTAATTTCAATCAATGTCACTAATATTTAGGTAAGAAATTAATTTTATCATATTAGACTATAAATATCATATTTATTACAACCTTATATGTTTTTTCATCCAAATTAAATTGAATAAAGTGGTTAAATTTAATTTAAAGCTAATACAGTTGATATGGAGAGAAGAATATTTTTAAAGTAAAAATATTAAAAAGTTCAATAAGTTTTTATATATAATTTAAATAAAAAACTATTTCAATGACCTAAATTGGATTAATAAATTTATAATTGATCTATTTTTACATTAAAATCCAATTTAAAATAAAAGTTAACATTAATGACTTTTTAAATGAAGAGGCAGTTAGTAACTAAAATGAATTTTTTTTACTATTCATCAAAATATGAATCTTCTCAGGAAGAAGAAAAAATTAACTATAAGTTAATTTTGACATTATGAATTAAAAAATTATTTTTTTGTTGAAAAATAAAATTTATGAAATTACCAAACATAAGATTTAAACTATCTTGACCATTAAAATTCTGTAAAACATGATCTAACCTATATTCCAAGTTAACTCAAGGTTGTCTATAGCATAAGCTTAAAATGGATTTATATATAAAGAAATCGTAGAAAAATTATTCTAAAATTAAAGTTTTTTAAATTAATGGGGTGTTACAATGTGGTCTAATATTGTATTTAATTAAATTTAATATTTCCACATAAATATGTAAAGTACATGGTGTGTTCAATCCATCAACATCCCATGTACTTCTCTTAATCTTATATATGCAATACACACCTAAAGACTCAACGTGTACTCCTTATAGACATTTATGATGTATAAAGTGTGTACTTTGGGTTACATGGATTTTAGTCTATACACGTCAAATATTAAATATATATACGGTGTATTAATTACATGATGTTGTTTGACCCCATGATTTCCACCTTGAAAACATGTGGAGTGCATGATATTTAATTAAACTACATGGAATGTACTCCATAAAAGTCATGTGGAACCTTGTCTAGTCAACTCATGGATCATATATTTCCTAAAATATATACTAATTACCTGAAGATGTAAAATATGCATGGGTGTCTTTGTGTAATGAACTAGGATGCACAATGTGTAACAATAATGTAGCCACTATATGTTGTTGTATTAACCATCAAGAATTCATGAAACCTATGGATGGGATCATCATATATGATATTTATTATTTATTCATTGATCATGGTAATATGAGTGTGAAACAATGAAAATGAAGTGGTATTTTGATGAAGGTTCAAGAAGGAATTAAAACATTGCAAAAATTTTAACTTTTAAATACACAAAGATCAATAATCATAAAATATATATAATTTTAACCATTACCCCTATGATACCACATTATGGTTATAGGCATAGTGTAAGTACATATCTGGTCTGATCCTGACTTTTCAAATGTTAGCATTGATGGATCATTAACATATTTTACAAGACATAAACGTCATGAACAATCAAAATTTTCCAATCAAATATTTCAATGAATGGACATTATAACCAAAAGAAGATATTTTTATCATTAAATTTATAACTAATTTAATTAAATAAAAATAAATAATACCTAGTTATTGAAATATTTTTTTCATTGTATATGTTAATCATTTTAAAACCTTTTCGATAATCTATTGTTTCACATGGTGGATCCAAGTGTAGCGTCCCTCTAGCTGTGATCCCCATGTGCTCTTATGATCTCTCAAAATCACTAATGTATTGTTTGTTGCTAGGGTATTCAATTGATCCTCTTAAATTGTTTATATTTGTCACATCATATTTATTTAGTTTTGATTAAATTCCCATGATCTTCTCATTATCTAGAGGATGTGATAATGAATAGGGGGATTATAGAGAGAAATCCATTCTGCACAATGATTATCGATTTTAGACTCTCTTAAAATGCCCTATGCGTTTATTTAATCACATGGGGTTATAATTTATAATTTAATAAAATGGAAAAGTTCTTCTAATAAAATAATAATCCCATTTCTTACCCCATGAAATGTATTAAAATAATAATTTTTTATTCCATAATTTGTTCTAACTAGCACAACAATAAATATTATTTTACCGGCATGTAAATTAATACTGATTAGAAAACACAATCTTATTCTACTAGTCCTACCAATCATTTATTAAATACCCAATTTAATAATATATTTATTTAATAAATAAATAAATAAATAAAGATTATTTATCTTTGTAAATTATTAATTACATTGTGAATTAATGTTTAATTCATTTATGTGATCATTAATATCAAATAAAATTATCCCTCTGTCTTGAGAATAATATTTATTATAATAAATAAATTCTATGGAAATTTAACTAATATCCTAAACAACCACTTAGTTTGTGACCCTATAAGAATATTTCTTATTGGCATTAGATGATATTTCCTGAAGCATAATGTTACTATTTACACAAGGGTCAAGGGACACAATAAAAAGTATTTTATGTCATAATGTTGAAATACAAATATGAGAAATCACTAAGTAATAAAATCCATTTATCACAATATCTCACCATAAAGGTTCCACACTAGTTTCATCACCCTATAATGTTGATACAACCTTATTTGACTATTTTAAATAAAGCCATCATTACAACATGGAAATGGAATGTAATGTGAAAATTATATATCAATTAAAGGGAAAAGATATTGACTTCCAATAATTTATAAGGGAAATGTTTTTCCTCAAAATATCCATTAATAATATGTCATTTTTTATACACCCAACATACCCTACATCCAATGAACATATGGTGTGTAATAAAGAGCCTTGGGAGACTAAATCTCAAAACCTCCACGAGACACTACATGGACACTACCACTAAGTCATTCCATGTAGTATTATCACTAAAAATTATTATAAAAAAATAATAGTAATTGTGGTGATGGTGGTAACAACACTAATAAAAATAACATGCATATTTTCTGGGTATTCATGAACTTATCTATTATATATAAAGTTATACAATTTTATCATGTTTTATAAATTATTGTGGTGGTAAACCCATACCAAATTCCATCGATATATTTATTTATTTATTTGGATAACTTTGCTAATTGGAAACCCTTACTTGAACAATAGGCCCAAATGCACAATGTCTAGTACATAAAGAAATGTCACAATGACCAGACTACACTATAACCACCCCTCCAAGAAACTGATTTGTTTATTATACTTAGTTCCCCACCTAAAATTACTTTTATTGATGGTTATGGTCATAAACTATAATTCTTCCAATCTAGTTTTCTCTAGTACAGTGGTCACTACTTTCTCATACTCTTCATATGGGGTCTGTTCCCGTGTGGTCTTACATGACTGCTTCAGGTCATGTAGACCCTATTACCCAAAATCCATTATCTCGAAGTACTGATGTGGCTCGAAGGCCTAGTTTCATAAAGACCTATTGTCCTAATGGCCAAAATTTATGGTTTGTAGGCCCAAATCGGATGAATGTATTCATAGATATAGTAACTCTAATAGTACCCACTTTAGTAACTACTACAGTAACTCAAAAATTCACCTACAATAGGATTTTATCCCGAGATTCATGTATATATATAATAACGTTAATATCAACCATATAAATTTTATATTGGTTAATGTTACATAATAATAAATACATATTTTAAATATAAACGATCTGTAACAGCAGAAAAAAACAATGATGCAGATCATGATTTATTATTAACAATATTGTTATTATTATTTTATAATTTAAAAAACATAAATTAACTAATATATAAAATTATAATCACCATTTGGAGAGGTAGATTAAGGCTTCCACACTTTTTTATGTTGGTTTTTTTCTATTTGACTTGGATTTTCTGTAATAAGGAGGGATTTATGTTTTCCATATCCTCCCTAAGAACATACAGGTTTAACATTTTTTATTTACTAAAATATTTACTTTCAAAATACTACTGAATATGGTTGTTAATCACACAATTAATGAATGTGGACAAGTGTTCCCAGAAAATAAATTATTAAAATATAACAACACCAAGAGGGTGATTTTTATTAAAAATATACCATGCTTCCATCAGTTGACTCACATTGTAAAAAATAACAAAATAAGGGTGGGAGTGTTAGTGATCACATGAGAAGCCGACGTCCCCATCCACATCCTGGAGGCACTTAGTGGAGGTGGAAAATTGATACAACATGTCCAACAACGACCATTAGTAAACACTTGATCTTGTGGAAGATTATTTTAAGGGATAATAGGGTGGCGGAATGATGAGGGAGATCAGAAAGATGAGAGGCACCTCTAGGAGCCTCGTTGTGAATAACACGACAATGAATCTGATGTAAACAACCATAATGGAAATATATCTTCATCCACATAAGGATCACAAATGAACCAAGAATAGTTGGTTCCCTAATTAGTCTCCAACCCCACAGTTATGAACCTTCATCCTCTTCCCTTTCTTCCACATTATTTATAGTTCACCAGGCTCCTTCCCAACACATCCTTGAAGGTGGGTTCATTCGGAGTGTAGGAGAGGCTATTTATAATGGTGTTTGGGATTGTTACAGTAACATTAAAAAGTCATAAATCTTTATTTATGAATGGATTTTGAGTGTATTTAATATAAACCCTAAAACAAAAAAAAACAATGAAAAAAGTTATGTGAATAAAAAAAATAAAAAAAATTAAAAACATCTATATGAAAAAAGTTTGGGGAAAATCATTCATTGGAATAACTAAAACATATAAATATTGAATTAGTTTAAAAATAATTATATACAATACATTTTTAAATATATATAAAAGTGATAATTAAATAAAAAAACATTTTTAGATTTTTGGATAAATAAAATAATAAAATAATTGGAATTTATAATAAAAAATAAAAAATGCTATATAGTTAATGTAGTTGCAATCTCCAATTTCTTTCTGTCAACATTCATTTCTTCCAACCGTGTAAATAATTCCAATAACTTATTTTTCATATCATAGTCGTTTGCGTCTCCTTGGGTACCCGAAATTCCTACTATAATAAAGAATAGTTTTAATGACTATTTTTTGGAATTAGTGGCGATTGAAACCACCAATAAATGATGTGTGACTATTTTGAACAATTTCTTGTTTTTGTGTGTTGGAACTCATTTCATAATGTTTTTTGGAAAGAATTTTTTATTTATCAGTGGTTTAAACCACCACTAAATACATGGTGATATTTTTTTTAATTATTTATGTTTTTTAGTTATTATATATTTACAAATCAATACATTCTATATATTTATTGACATAATATATATAAATGTATACAAATATTCAAAGAATGATATAAATATCTATAAATATATACGAACATAAATAAATTCTAAAAAATATATAATATATATAAATTAATATATGTATAAATTAATATAATTATATATAATTATATACTAATATATATATATATATATATATATATATATAATTGTCTATAAAATGTAAAAATATAAATAGATTACCAAAAATATATATAAAAAGAGAGATATATATATATATATATATTATTATTTTTAATGTCAAATAAATATACATAAATATATATATATGCATATAAATTTTTATATTCACAGAATATATAAAAAAAATATAAAAATAAATATGTATGATTATTACAAATATCTATATTTATGTATAAATAAATGTATACATATAATAAATATCCTCAAATATATATAATTTTAAATATATATATATATAGATACACATATATATAATGAATGATAATTATATATAAAAATAAAAATAAAACTATATCGAAACTCAAATAAAGATACATAAATACACCAAATATATAAAAATAAATAAATATATACAAATATATAACATAGAACATGTAATATGTAATATATGAAATATAATATATGATATATAATATATGATATATAATATATGATATATAATAAATAATATATGACGTATACTATATGATATATAATAAATACATATGCATAAATATATAAATTTACATACATATAATTATCTATATATATACCATCAAAACACATATAAATATATATAAATATATATAAATATAGAACAATAAAAATATATTTATTTAAAAAATTAAAAATTAAAAATTAATAACTAAAAATTATTAATTAAAAAAATAAAAAATAAAAAATAAAAAAGTATAAATTAATCATTATTATTTATTTTTAAATTTTCAATAAATAATAACAATTAAAAAATAATACATAATCAATTATAATAATAATAATAATAATAATATATAATCAATAAAAAATATTTAATAATAAATTTAAATTTTCATTTTATTTTATAAATTTCATTTTAAAAAAATTAAAAAGGATCACTTATTATTTCTAGGTGGTTTAAACAATTTTGAAATGAATCAACACAAAATAAGAAACCATCTTGAATTAAAGTAGATTTCCCAATACCATGACTAAATAAATTTATAAGGGTTATCATTAGTTTTGATAATATCTGCTAAATAAAACGTCACTAAAACCCATTTTTTGCAGTGCCCTACCAGTATGCTCACCACTGTTTCTGATCTCAGACACATCATCTAATATCTTGTATCTCTCACCAACATAGCTTTTCCCTAAACAAGAACTCCATACACTTCTAACTATTATTTTAGGAAGTATACCTAGACCATGACAACATATTCATTCACATTAAATGCTACCTTTAATTAGTGATAATGTAGAAGCAATTATAAAGGGGGATATTTTAAATAGAAAAAACTAAAATAACTGATAAATGTTGTCTTTATTTGTTATTAAAATGCCGTCCTAATGTTTTAATTTTATCAGTGTTTTTGGAGCATCGATAAATACCCCTATATATTTTTTTAGCCATTATGGCTTATTTTTTTTGCACTAATAAATGACCTCATTATCTGCATTTTTATTTTCACTAATATACGACATTATTCATAATTTTTTAGAAAATAACATTTTAGTATATAAATATATTTTTACTGGTATATAAAAATATATATTCCTAAATATTATTTATATAATACTAAATATGTATTTACACTTAATATATATTTTCCTAAAAATGATTTGTCTCATATCACTCTGTGGTGTCAATCATGCTACGTCCAGGGGTTTATTGCTATCATCATCTACATCAAGGTCCTACCTACATTTTTCATCATTTCCAATGACTTTCAATCCCTCCAACCTTCACATGTTATCACTAGTGGTGTATCACCACTCCCAGATACCACAATCCTTGGTTGATTAATGCTACTATTTCAAACCACGATTACCATTAGTCTCTGTTGCCCGCTACCATTAGAGATTCTATTGATATCCACCACTTTCACATTTTTCAACCAGTTTCAACTATTCTATCATCTTAGACGTATATATCTATAAACATGGAACCTTTCTACCACCATCGTCAACCTGAACACCACAAATATATTTTTAGGAATCCATGAATTGTCATTATTTCTCATGATTTGATTGTTTTTTTCCAGTTGTCATTGTATGTGGCAGGTGTATCAACCCCACCTATCCCTTGGATGATTCATTATTAGAAGCTTCACATATTGAATATTAAGGTTTTCAGTTTTTATGTTAGGTGAGGATTGGTAGGGGATTTATTGGAGTTGTGCCAAACTTGAAACCTCCTAAATTTCCTAGAAAAGGACGGTATGGGGAGCCTTCTAGGATTATCAACTGATGAAAGGAGAGATCCATTGCATCCAAAAATATTTCATAGAGACATTCATGTTAAAGAAAAGGAGGTGTGGGGGGGTCTATAGTAACTTTTTTTCTTGCTAAAATAAGGTATGTTTTTCATCCTCTATTAATCTCTATTCATGACCTGTGAATCACAAAAATGAGTATTTTAAACACTTTTAATGAAATGAATGTTAATGTTAGATCAATGTTTTGAAGGGATATTTTGAATGTTTCAGTTTACGTGATACAAACATAGATAAAACATTAAAAATATATCTAAAAGGAGTTCCCTGGGCTCGATCAATGTTTGATCAATGTTCAAATGCTATAATACACCATTTAGAGAGAATAAAGTATTTTTCCATTATCGGTTACTTTTTTAGAGTGTTTTCGGTAGCTTCTCTAGTGTACCACGTTTTCACCACATCATTGGTCGACCTCAACCATTTGCAGTTATTTTTTATATATTGATAAATCACTGTTCAATTATAATGATCCAGGAGTCAATTCCTCAATTTAATAATATTCTTGACACTATAATAAATTATGTTTTTTCCAAATTCTTCTCCAATAATTTACCTAATTGAAATTCGAAGGAGGGACCATCCATGGGAGATATGATAATGTTGATTTCATCAAATTTGTCCATTTTGATGTATCGAATTGAATATATAATTAATGTTTTGTATATTTTTGACCCCATTGAGAATAAGGGAGTAAACCCCAGTTCCACCAAGGATACAAGGTGATAGAAGCTAAAAATAAAGATGATCTATCAAATCCACCAATGGATTTACCAGAACATCAACCACTAAGTTGATCAAGAGACTAGAATGTACACTCTTTTGATGAAGTTGGAAAATATGTACCAGTTAAAGGCCCCTTAGAATAAGATAATATTGTTATAGAGTATGACAAATGTTTTATTATAAAGGGGAAACTCAATATTATAACACACTAGCGAGTTCCAAATCATAGTGAATCAAATGTTGGATGAATGAACTAATCTAACCAATGATGATAAAGAGAACCACCTACTATTCCCACTTCCGAATAGCTGGGATACACTTTTCATATCACTTTTTTCAGTACCTAGAAGAAAACATATGAAAGAAATGGTAAATGATTCACTATTCAATAAGGAGGCCTGAAAGAAGGATGTGATCTACTAACAGATTCATGCTCTGATCCTAGAGAAGGGAGGGATAAAAAAAGGAGGAGGATGAGGGGTAGGAAATAGAGGCCAAATAAATACCATATGAAGGACTATAGATTGTAGGATTTCAATATAAAATTTCTCCTATTGTGCCATAGAGGGACACATGAAGAAGAACCAGTTGATAATTTCTATAAGAAAAAGGTCAAATAAGAAAACATAAAATAATAAATGATGATGCACATGTGAGTGTCTCCATGTAAGTTGTGATTTTCTACAAAGAAGACAAATTTATTTTATTTCAAACATCAAACCAAGAAAAATAGTGGGTGGTCGATATAACATCATCGTACCACATCACTCGAAATCGTTAGTATTTATTGACATATCAAACTATTGACATCAGTGCTATCAAGATGGAAAATACTAGTTCCATTGAGATTGTTGTAATGTGTGATTTCTTAGTCAATATGAGCGTTAGATACACAATCACCCCGAATGATTTTCGACATGTTCGATGCCTGTAACTCAATCTGTTATCAGGAATTACCTTTGAACATTAACACTATGATAACAAAATCAACAATGAATCGTGGAAGATGAAAAAATGATCCATCATCATCACTTGAGGACACATATATGTAGCGTTGAATGAAACTAATGTGAAGATATTTGAATAAAACCTCATCACGATGGAAGGAGAGATTCCATTCAATATGTGTCATAATAGACTGGACCACATGAATGAAAGAGGGTTATCTATGCTAATGAATAAGAAGTATAGTAGTGTTGAAATGGATTCAACACTTTATTCATGAAAATACTTCTTTCATGGGAAGCCGTATAGAGTTTCATTCAATATGACTTTGTTAAGGACATTAGAGTTGTTGGATTTGGTGCACTATGATGTATGCAGACCCACGGAGGTGGATTCATTAGATGGTAACAACTATTGCATGTCTATTATTGATGATGCATCTTAAAGGGCATGAGTTTTCTTATTGTAAATGAAAGATCATATATTGGGATACTTTATGATGTTCCAAAATATCATGGAACATGAAACAGGATAGAAGCTGAAGTGACCTCATTTAGGTAATAGAATAGTGTTGGCAGATCTATTGATAGTGGTGTTTGGGGGCGTTATAGTAATATTTTTAAGCATAAAATCGTAAATATGAATGGCTCCTTGAATTAGGTCTAAGTGTGTTTAATATACACCTTAACAAATACATAAACCAATGTTAATATAGTGATGTGAATGAAAAAATGAAAAAATGAAAAAATAAATAAATTATATAATTTTTTTTGGGGGAAGCAATTGATGGGAATATGTAAAAAATACAAGGAAATAAAAATGTTTTAAAACATAAAAATTTTATATATTTATTAATATATATAAATTGGATAATTAAATAAATAAATATATGAAGATATTTATAATAATTTAAACTATAAAATAAAATGAATTTATAAAATAAAAATAAAAATGGTTATATAGTAAATGGAGTTTCAAGATTTGCCTTATTTTCATCAATGTTCAATTCATTCTTTCAACCATGTCATGAATTATTGGAAATTGTTTACACATCACAGTCATTTGTGTCTCCAGTAGTACCTGAAATTCCCACTATAATAAATAAAAGGTTCAACTGTTGGTTTTTATGAATTTAGTAGTGATTTAAACCTCTGATAAATGATGTGTTGTGCTTTCGAATAGCTTCATGTATTTTCATGTTGGTAATATTTTTACAGTGTTTTTTTTGAAACAGTTTTTTTATTTATCAGTGGCTTAAACTAGCACTAAATAAATAGCGACAATTTTATCTATTTTTTATTTCATAAATTTATTATTTGTTATATATTTAAAAATAGATATATTTCTCTATATATATTGAAATAATATATATTATTGTATAAAAATATTCATAAAATGAAATAAATATCTAAAAATATATATGAACGTAAGTAAATTTTTATAAATATATATATTATATATATCTATATATACTGTTAAATATACGAGCATATATATAAACACACATAATATATAAAAATAAATTTAAATAAATATAAATAAATATAAATATAATTATATATAAATGTACATATAAATAAAAATACATTTAAATATAAAAAATGTATATAGATACAAAAAATATAAATAAATATTTATAATTATATATAAATATACGGAAATATATATAAATACACAGAAATATATAAAATTAAATATAATTATATATATACCCCCACACCACCACAATATATTCATGCACATTACGTGCTGAATTTTATCAGTGCTAAAAGAATAACACTGATAAATGGTGTACTTTTGTCAAAACTAACTAAAATCTTTAATAAATGGGGTCTTTATGAGAACTAAAGAAGTTTTGGTAAATCATGACTATTATTAGTTCTTTTCTAGAATTGATAAAGTCCCCCTTTATATGATTTTTTCATAGACATTATCTGTGTTTTTTGGCACAAATAATGGAACCCATTATCATCGTTTTTTAATGAATTGGTAAAATGGGAACTTTATAAAATTTATAAATGAAAAAAACATTTAATTTTAATTTATACATATGTTTTTATTGATTTACATAAAATATATATTTTTAAATATGATTTATATAATACTAAATATGTATTTACACTTAATAAGTATTGTCATAAATATTTTTTGCCTTTTTCTATCATGTGTTATTGGTCAGGCTACATCCAGTGGTGTACTACTATCATCATCTATAGCTAGTTCAAACCACTATGTTACACCATCCCCTTCAACCATCAATTTCTACGATTATAACATGCTACTTCTTGGGGTGCATCACCATTCTTAGATAACAATATCCATTTTCTATTATTGCAACCATTACATACCACTTTTACCACTAGATTCCATTTCTTTCTACCATTGGAGTCACTACCTAAAGTCACCACTATCACCTTCTACTGACAGTTATGACCATTATCTCATACTACTATGTAAATTTACACTACCTTGGCACTATTATACCTCTATAGTCACCTTTAAAACCACCTTAAATGTTTTTGGAATCCAACAATCTTCACTAAACCTAGTGATATGATGGTGTTTTTTCAGTTGACCTGGTCGATGGCGGTGAACCAACCCCACTTGTGCCTTGGCTTCTTCAATATTGGGTTTTTAACATGTTGAATATGCAGGCTTATGTGGTTGAAGGTAGGTGAGGAACGATGGGGTATTGCTGGTAGTTTTGTAAAATTTTACACCTCCTACAATACCTATAAAAGGATGGTCTAGGGAGTTGTCCAAGATCATTATTTTAAGGTAATATAGCTCCACTATACCATATGAGATAGATAGTATACATTCCTATGAAATAATGGGAGGTGTTGGATGGATATTTTGTAACATTTATTATAGCTAAAATAAGGACTATTTTCCCCATCCATTCACCACTCTATGGGATCATGGAATAAAAAAAAGGTGTATCATATCCTTTTGGAATGAAATGGTGGGGAGCAGTGGAGATTGTTTAGGGACCAGAAAAATAATGTTTTCTAGAATCATGTTTTGAATGAATATTACGTATGTTCATGTAAATTAAATTCCAATTACACAAATGATATTGAAAAAAATATCTAAAATGATATCCCTTGGCTCATTCAATGTTAAAGTGTTACTGTGCCCCCTTTCCAGAGATGGATGTACGATTCCAGTGCCAATGGAATTTCCAGCAAGATTCTGGAAGCTACTCTATAGTGCTAAAATAATTCCACATCATCATTCGATAACATATTTTTTCTCTTATTTTTTAATATGTTGATCAATTAGACTAAAATTTCAATGATCCAAGAGTTGATTCAACCATTTTTGACCATTCGAGACACAAAATCACTCTAATGTTTTCAAAATTCTTCATTAATTTTTTTATAAAATTAAAATTTAATAGAGGAATCAACTATATGAAATATAATGATGTTGAATTCATAAAACTTCTCCATTTGGAAGTATCAAATTGAATTTTTTTTAAATTATATGGATTTTTTTTATCCCCATCGATTACATGGAAGTCAATCCTGATTCCAATATGGAAGAAGAGTGGAAGAAACTGAATACGATGATAATCTGGAAAATCCTCTAAAGGATCAATCGTAGTGTGTGACACAATGTCTCTCATGATAATGACACATAAAACCTCTATATGAAGGTGGAAAATAAATAATTGTTAAATACATCTTAAAAAAAATAATCTTATTTAAGATTTTGATGAATATTAGATTAAGAAAATTCAAACACGATATCTAAAAAAAATAGTGTGTTCCAAATCATGGTGAATCAATTAGTGGTTATAATTATGACTCTGAATGATGAAGATCTGGTGAACCACCTACTATTAAAACAGTATGATAGTTGAGACACACAATTATTCTAATTTAGAAACTCAGTATAAAAAGGTAAACTCACCATTGAAATGGTAAAGAAATATATGTTTAATGAGGTTCCCCGAATGAAGGACACAATTTACAACCAAACACAATATATTCTTGTGAAGATGTGAGGGAAATAATTAGGATGAAATTGAGAGGTAGTAAGTAGAGTCCAAAGTAATATCAGATTAAGGTATATATATGGATGGAGGGAAACATAAAAATGCAACCATTATGGAATGTAAGGACAAATGAAATGATTTTTTGAATGTTTTTACATGAAAAGAGTCTACATATCATCCAAAAAAGATGAAATGAAGACGTGTAGGGGAGTTTCACCACAGAAGTTTTGTTTATAACCAAATATTAAGAATATAATTGATTTCAGAAATCAATCGAAGACACATAGTGGGTGGTTGAGACATTATCAACGTACCACGTCACATAGCATAATGATTATTTATTAGCTTATAAAACATGTGTATTTGGTGTAGTGAATATGGGAAATACCAATTCAGTGGAGATTGTTTTCATTGGAAAAATCCATGTCTAGAAGAATGTTGGATACACAGTCAACCTGAAAAATATTCTATATGTTCTATGCCTTCAGATCAAATAGTTTTTATAAATAATGATTGATCAACAATGTTTGGAAACCAACATTCTATCTAAGGAATGTGAAATGAAAAAAATATCCATCATCATCAATTGAGGTCACATATATGGTACATTGTACAAAAAAGATTACAATATACGCCAATATAGCCTAAGTAAAATAGAAATATATATCAGGCAATATTTGGCTTACGAGAATCATCCACATGAGTAAAAGAGGGTTATATTCCATAATGAAAATAGGTACATCAATATTGGAAAGTATACATAACCTGATCCTCGAAAATAATGATTTTATATGAAGCATCATAGGGACTCATTAAATAATTTGTGAAAGATATCATAGTTACTTGATTTGGTCCACTCTAATGTATACAGACCCATGGAGGTGGATTCACAAGATGGTAACAAATATATCCAATCCTTTATTGATAAGGAATATAGTAGGGTGTGGGTGTTCTTCATGAATAATATATATTAGGTACTAGAGTACCTCAAGACGTTCAATACTATAGTAAATCATGAAATTTGAAAGAAGATGAAGTTCCATCATTCCGACAATAGTGGGGACTACACATCCAGGGAATTTGATGACTGTTTCAGCAGTCAGAGCATCCAACATTAGAGTATGATCCCATGCACCACACAAAGAAATGTAATTATAGAATCTATGAAATGAAACATCCTGAATAAGGTTATAAGTTTGATGAGTTTGGATTAGAATCCTAATCCATTATGGTGAGAAGCTATTTAGGTTTCAATATACCTCATCGACATACCACTATTGGTCTAGTTGAATTTTGATATTCCACATAAGATATGGTCTAATAAATATCTCTATTACTCTAATTTATGGGTATTTGGTTGTTTGTAAATTGAACATGTATCGAAGGAGATCATGAAAAAACTAGACAATAGATTTGCTCCATGCATCTTCATCAATTATGTAGATGAGGAGTTCTGACACAAGCTTTGGGTACCAAAGGAGAAGAAGGAAATCCGAAGTGGATATATCTTGTTACATGAGAACAAAACAATTGAGGAAATTCAAATTACTATAATTTATTAAAGGGGATGTGTAAATGAATCAATTTTTTATCCAAAACATGTAATATCACTATTTTTCACTAATGATGTGGAGGTTTAAGAAAACTCATCAGTAGTGGACCAGGAGGTAGTGGAGGAGGACATTGATAAGGGGAGACTTAATACTCTCCAAAAGAAGTTACAAAACCATCATAAGAGTTCAGTGATGTTATGCTTTCCATGCCCAAAATTTAACATGTTTGAAGATCTTAAGGATTAAGGATTCCATTTAAAAAATATTTTGAGTAATAATACTAGTTGATGATCGATAACGGTGAGCTAGAAGGATACAAGTAAGTAGTGTAAAATCCTGAAAAACAAATGTGACTTCCTGAAATGGAGGATATTATGGTGTATATAATGAAGAACATAACATACGATTTAGTGAAATTTTCTAAAGGTAAGAAGGAACCTATGAAAAATGGGTGTTCTGGTTGAAGAAAGATAGATATAAAAATGTGGTCAAACAAAATGTTTGATTAGTATTCAATAGATTCCTTTAGAATAAAAGAGTTGACTTTGTTGATATCTTTTCCCCCACAGTGAAAATGTATTCAATCCATGTCATTTTTGAACAAGTGGCTAGCTTAATCATAGAGATTGAATAACTGGATATAAATATATATTTTCATCATAGTTATCTCACCACTGAGATATTTATGAATAATCATGAATGTGTTGAGTTTTATTGAAAATAAAACATCCTCTACAAATTGAAGAAGAGATTTCATAGACTAAAACCAGGTCCCAGACAGTGGTACAGTAATATTGAATCATTCATGATGAGTAATGGATACAGGAAGACAAATGTGGACCAATTTGTTTACTAAAAAATATTTTCGGATGGTATCTTTATCATTCTTCTACTTTATGTTGATGACATGTTGATCATTGGGAATAATGTAGTTAATATCATCCATTTGGTGGAGTAATCTAAGAATTTTTACAACACAAATTTTTTATAATCTCAAAAGATTTTGTGGATCTAGTTCATTCATGAATGATAAATAAGGTTTTTATGGGTATCTTTTGATAAGTATATTGAATGTATTCTGAAACATTTCAACATGTAGAAAGACAAACTAGTGATCATTATTCTTCTAATCCATTTGAAGTTATGAAATATTTTATATCTATCAACTATGGATGAAATAATGGTGATGGACATGATACCATACCTCATTTTAGTTGGAATCTTGATGAATTCAATAGTGAATATAAGACAAGACATTTACCATTCATTGGAAATTGTGAAATGATTTCTTTAAAATCATAGAAGTCATTATAGTTATATAGTCAAATAGATTTTGTGGTATAGTAATGGTATGTCAAGGCTATGTTTATTATATTAGGGAGATGAAACACTCATAGAGGGATATATAGTTGAAGATATGGATGACGATCCTTATATTTAGATGTCTAAATTATGATACATCTATACTTTTTAGGAGGATTTATATCATAAAATCAAGGTTTCAAAAGTGTGTCACATTATCTACAATAAATGAAGAGTACATTACTTATTCAAAATCAGCAAAGGATATACTATGGCTCCATAACTATCTCCAAGATCTAGGATTTATCAAGATGGAGTACATGGTTTATTATGACAATTGATATGATTTTGACATGTGAAATAACTCTATATACAATTCTTAGATGAAGAACATAGACATTTACTATCACTAGATGTTCATGGTCATATATTAGAGACTATTGATACTTGTGAAGATCCACCAAAAGGAGAGCACAATAGACAAGTTAAAAAAGGTGGATTCTTTGGAGAAGCATTAATTTTGTAGAAATTTAAGTGATTTTTAGTAGGTGGGGGGAAATTGATGAAGTTATCTAGCTACAATTGTAGGTGGATGGTGCACCAACCTGACCATCCCCTTGCCTACTAAAATATTGGCTACTACTCATGTTGAACGTTTAGGCTACCATAGTTGATGGTAGGTGAGGATTGGTGGGGTATTGGTTTACATTTTTTCATCCATGACATTGTATACCATGTTTATAAAATGATGTTCTAGGGATCCTTGTATGATCATCAATTAAACCCAAGATAGATCCATTGTATCTAGTGAGAGATCCAAGAGTTCTCTACATGTATGAAAGGGAGGTGTTGTTGGCGCCTTTTCTAATAATGTTTTCTAAATGAAATAAAGTATATTTTGTTCCTCTAATTATCTCTCTTCATGAGTATGGGATCACAACATGATCCTATAAAAATTTATACTCTCCATTGAAGGTGTTCTATCTTGCCACAATGATGGCCAAATAATGATGATACTAGAGACCACCACTAAAACCACCTTGGATAAATGAGATGAGTTCTAAATAGAATGAACCCCATGTTGATATCCCGTGGACAAAACAATTGCATGAACAAGGAGGAGATAAAATGTGAAATGGGAAATCCTTATATTTGGTTGCGATTGTCTTGTACATACATTCATCGGGAATAAAACACATGGGATTCAATCCACTCTTCTTAAATAATATTGAGGGCACTAGTAGAAGAATAATTAGAAAAATTCACGATATTCTATATGGTTGAACATGGAATCCCAAGCACAAATTACCCACTAAAATAAAATTATATGCCTTGATGAAGCTCTATCTGAGGAACAAGTTATACTGGGTTATCACTCCCCTTATACATGTGATCTATGGTTTACAAACAGATTAATTCATTTGACCAGAAACAACATTTCATGAACAAATGATCGGAGGACAATGTAGTATTAAATCTTTCTCATGACACCTCATAAGTATATTCAAATAAAGTGTTCGTACATTATTTATCCTTATATTTTTCTATCCTATTCACTTCTAAATAACTGTTATACAAATTATGAAGAATATGCGACCTAATGAATATATAGGGGGAGTAATCTAGTTTTGAATCCAAGTCTATGTTTAATATTTTCTTTTGGGTAATACGGGGATGATTTGTGGTGGGCGTTATCCTAATTATTGTCATAAAATGTTTTACTTATTATTATACACCCATTCACCATCCATTAATTAGGTGGATGTATGATGTGCATTGAGATTATTGAGTGAACTATACATTCACAAAAAGGGTAGAAGAAGGATTTGAGAAATTTGATGGACTTTGATTATTAAGTACATATAGTTTAAGATGATGTTGGTTCTCCATGGATGAATCTATTGGGAGAATTTACTTTCTTGAATAACATCATTCATTCAATTTCACATGGAATTTTCAAGTTATGTTTCAGTTTTCATTTTATTATTATTACCCCCATATTTATCATTTTTTATAAAATATGGAAAAATAAAAAATGAAAATAATTTAACTGGGAATCAGTTTTGGATCAACATTGAAACTCCTCTTGTGAGAAAACCCTGGTCAGCCCCTTTCTATAATTAGAAACTAATTACACCTTTTTCACACCCTATGATAGGTTTTTAAAGTAATAATAATGAATACACATATTTATGTACACACATTAATATATGTAAATAAATATTAATATATATATATATATGTAAACAAGTATATAAAATGTAATATATATATTTATATATCAACATATGTAAAGTAAAATAATAGAGTCTAGTGTTATGTGTGATTTTGTGTGTGTCCATATATGTATGTAACATTATAAATTAAACCAAATATATATTAAAATAGATATAAAATCATATATCTGGATACACACACAATACTTTAAAAATACACAAGAACAAAGATGAACACACATGAAAAGACACCCAAATATATATATATATATAATTATATGTAAACACAAACATAAATGTATTTTAAATAAAAATAAATTTTATAAACTCATAATATTGAAATATTTAATTATATGTAAATATATTAAAAAATAATATATTTATATATATATGTAAATAATTGAATATATACGCAAATATATAAACTTATTTTATAAATGTATTTAAAAATAATTACATAATTATATATAATAAAAAAAATAAATACATAAAAAATTTAATTCAAAAAATATATATAAATAAAAAATTTGTAACTTATATTTAATTATATTTAATAAAATCAAGATAAAAAATATATGGAGTAGTTATACGGGCCTTCACTTTGAAGGAGTGGGTTACATGGTCAAATATAGGTTCGTTTGGTTGATCAAGGGTTGGGATGGGTGTAGATAAAGGGGATTGATCACTAATAAAACAGGGAATGTGAGGAAATAAAAGTTGAATAGGATGTGGAGATTGGGGGATTGACTACTGATAAAAGGGGGGCTCGATCCCTAATAAAAGGGGTGTTTGAGGACTGAAAGAAGAATGTTTTTATTTTATTTAGTTTTTTCATTACTAAAAATGTATGATAAATGAACCCATTATCGCCACTGAAATAAGAATTGTTAAGGGGATTCAATTATCATCACATGAAATAGAATTGTTAAAATATTTTCTTTATCAACACTTTTTTCCACTGATAAAGGGTTCTTTTGTCAGCACATTTCTAGAACTACTAAATGTGACCCCTTTCTCGGCACTAAAATTCAATGATTTTCTATAATTAATAATGATAATCTATAGAACTCATATAATCCAATTATGTAGTATTTTACTTTTCTTATATTGATTCCAAGATTTTTTTCTTGTACTTGAACAATAAAGGAAGATTACATTACATTTTATTTTTTTTAAATATATAAATCCCCTAACAATGTTGAATATTATTTATAATGTTTCCAAACAAATTTTACTAGATAAATATATCTAGGTTGTAAATTCTAAGGTTTTTATATGATTTATATCACACTACGAGGATTGGTTGGTGGATATTACTAAATGTTTGTTTGAATTAATTCATTGTTTCATGAGATAGAGTTTTTTCATAAAAAACAAATGAGGAAATGGAATCTAGATAGAGTTCACATGATCAAGAAAGGTTATGGGTTACTATGATAGAGTGAATTTTTTATATTCATTGAACAATTGAGATTTTTTGAATAATTTTACCGGATGATGTATGACAATAGATCGATCATACATTGGTTTCAGAGTGAGTTCACCAGACAATGAAAAGATTGTGATTCCACTAGATGATCATTTTAAATTTCATCAAATAAGGGGTTCCAGGGAAATGAATTAGACTTATAATTCTAAGCTATATCCATTGAATAGAGAAACTAGATGTCATCAAATAATTGAAACATATATATCACTACAATATGGTGAAGTTCCTACAGCATTGCATCAAGATTAACATTACCATATAGAGGTGGTCCTATAGAAGAGTTATAGATAATTGTTAAAGTGTATTTACATAGCCTTTATAAAAAAATTGTTAGTGAATATGACGTTTTGGATGTTTAATTACTAAATCATAACAAATGGATGATCATGATAATTTCCATTATTTCAGGAAGACTGAATGACGATTCTAGTTGATATTTGATGAAAGTCATGATAAAGATGGTTAACCCCAATATTTTTGGAAGTTTCAATCTAGTCAAATGGATAATTTTTTAGAGGGATATTCAATGTTTTTATTTGTAATTTTGAGATTTAAGTACACATTCCTCTTATCTTTTTTAGACATACTCTAACTATATAGAGGGGAGTAGGTGTACAATGACGATGTTTATCTAGTTTTTTTCTTCCATGTTAATTGTTAAATATATTAGGTGTCAAAAGAAAAACGTGAGAGTGAAATTTTATCAAAGAATCATACATAATATAAATTCATTAATTGGCATGAGATAGAGGATAACATACATATTTTCACTCGAATGAGGCAACCAGATGAAGATCTTATCTGAAGAAGTTTTATCAAATAGATAATACCAAATGAAAATGTACTCTTCCAATGGTACTAGATGAATAAGATGTCATAGGAATATGGTACATATAGAGGGTGCCAAATTTATTTTATTAGACCTATAATATATTAGAAATATGTATTTGTAAAAATAATTTCATGAAAAATATTCTTACACAGTGTTGTACAAGAAATAGATGGGGATGAAGAAGAACGTTCTGTGGGAGTTGGTGTCACAGAACTAATTTTTTTCATTATGTTAAATTTATATTAAATGAAGTGAATGTTAATTTAAATATCTTATTAAATTTAAGTAATCATTCCTTGTGAATTTAATATAACAATACTCTAGAGTTTATATCCCTGTAAATTGGATTACCAGTTCTTTACAATGATGAGAACATTGACATTCCATGGATATATTCTAAAAAACATGTTATATGGTCAAAAAAATATTCGATTATGGGGAAAATATTATATTGAAAATCATGTCTTGGTAATTATAATAATATGTGACTTTATCTTATGCTGATTGTATTTAGTAGTCTATAATGTGAGAGATTATAAGAATAGAACAACTAGTTGGAAGTCAACATGTTTATGTGTCATAGGATATTCCTATCTACATGCATGTGAAATCTTCCTTAGAAATTAATTTTAAAATTAGTCCATCTATTGGACCCATAGGGGACATAGTGAGAGATTCCATGAAGTGGAGGGGGTGAATCAGGGTATGAAACTAGTTCATGTTTCCCCACATACCTATAGAAATACCAATACCCTAATAGATCTTGACCTAATTTTTTGTACAGTCACACATGTGTTCAACTATTAAGTAATTTTATAATTAAAAAGAGTGCTTACCATATCATTATATAGATAATATTAAGGATCACAAAATCTATATGCACTAATTATCATTCTGAAGAATATAGGACAAGCAATCCCAAAAGACACAATAATTTTACTTGGTTTACCTACATTGGGATATGTCCAAAGAGAACACACTAATGTTCTGTCGGTGTGCCAAAATATACTTTTATTCACTAGTATTTGGGAGGTAATGTTTCAAATATTGTCGATACATGCCATGATCCCTTCTTTTATTATATTTTGCGTATGGATCTATGACACCCAAGGGTCACACACTTTGTCCTCTCCCTTTGATCACAAAATTGGGTGGGAATGATTTTTGACACAAATTCCAATACATGACTTCACATATTGAATGTTCATGCACTGATTAGGGCCCATTGATCTTCTCTATACTCTTTAAAATAAATTATTGTGAACCTAACAAATGAAGAAGACTCTCCTTCATTATTGAAGTTTTCTTCACGGAATATCTCCTTTGGAATGTTCTAAAATAAGTTCCATTCAATTTCTCTATCACAAAACTTAATTCTTTCACGAAATAATTACAAAATATTCACAAAAATTACTATTTTTCATGAAACTTCACAATTTCACAAAACTCAATATATTTCATGAATCTTATAACTTTTTTCCATGATTTTTTAACCATTCATGAAAACCCTAGTCCAAATTAAATGAAGCCCTTTATTATAAAAACATACGTTATTATTAATCCATCTCATAATAGATAGAGTTATTTTAAAAAGATATTTTTACATGTGCTTAGTGAAATACCATTGAGCTATTGAAAATTGAATGAGAAAGTGCATGAATGTGTTAAATATGAATTGTGGATGATTTTTTCGATATTAACTTAGATAATTATCACAAGGAAATTTTGTATTTTATTTTATCATAATAGCATAATTAGAACAATATAATAATAATAATAATATTTCTCTTGGTATTATCAAAAGAATACTATGAATCATGAGGAACATTAATTCCTTATATTATTAGCTCTTAGATTTCTTCCAGAAAAATTACATTTTTATTTTCTTCATATATTATTATTCATATTGTTTTATTATAAGTTAAGGATTTTTTACCTTTTATATATATTTCTATAACAACTAAGGAATTTGGAAACTCTGTTTGTAAGACTGAGTATTGAATTAATGTTCATAGAAAACCTAATTCTAGGTTTTGAATGAACCTAATAGAATGTTAGAGTAAGTAATTATTATATTTAATATTATTTGTTTACTATAAAAACATAATAATGAAAAAATGGTATAACAAAAATAATCATTAAACCCAATTAAATGGGGTCATCTGTATTAATCAAACTGTGCCAATTTCATCAATTAGAACAATTTTATATATATGTTCATCCCTATGTAACAAGGTTTATGGATTATATTTTTTTATATATTTTTCATTATTATGATATTATAGTAATGAAATAAAATAAAATAGTAATTTATTTTTTTAAATACATTTTATTATGAACATAAGTTAATTTTAAAAATTATACCTAATATTATCATATTAATATATTAACATTTAATATGCCTATAATGTGAGCCCTTTACAATATTCATTAGTTTCCTAGAATGATGAAGTTGGAATCTTTTTGGAAAAGGAGAATCCTAGGAATGCACAAAGGATGGATTATAGGCCTACTCCATCTGATGTATTTGGTAGGGTGTCGTCATCATTTATTTCTAAAACCAGTGGGGGTTTAACTACTAACATTTATCAGGAAGCACAAAGAGAAATTTTATGTTTAAAATTAATAGTGAATATCATGAATATTTTAAGAAAAAAATTGATCAATGGTTGTAGGAAATGAAAAATTCATTAGTGTTTATCTTTTAGAGGACGAAATTCTCAATTCTTGAGGTAATTTATAGTCTTATAGCTCATCATTGTGAGGTAAATTCTAAAAACCATATGTCATTAATTTTTTTAAAGAACACATACAATGACACAAAAATATCAAAGCTAATTTATTTCAGTTCTCATTTCCATGATTTCCCACCGATAAAAATCATGGATGACTGAATTCAAGAATAATTGAAAATTTAGGGCATCCATGAGTAAATTGAAATATTTATAAGTATATTGATAAAAACCACATGAGTATTCCCTGTGACGTGCAGTGTTCTGCGAATAGATAAATAAACAATTTTAAAAGATACCAATTCCATTAAAAAGAGGGTTTATGGGGTCAAAATATAGGAAATGGTATCATATGTCTAAGAAATCATAGGAAAATAAACATAGATTGATTTGTGAAATTTAAGAATAAATAGTACCTAAATTTGAGTTATTGTTTTTCCCAGTATTCCATTAAAAGTTTTTTTGTGTGTTTCAAATCATTAAAAATTGAATGTAATGGTCAATACTAGAGGAAAATTTCTTGGGTTTGTGAGAAATAATGGGAAAACAACCATTTTATTATTTTTTACTTTATGAAATAGACAACATTCCCAACGAACAAGTGGTTTCCTTGGAAAGACTTAATAAAGAGTGTTAAAAGATACCAAATCCTTTTAAAGAATGTTTTAGTGTGTAAAAACCAAGAAAACAGTGTGATATGAACACGAAATCATAATAAATTGATCTTATATTGATTTTTGAAATGTGGGAACTGACACGATAACAATCTATGTTAAATATTTTCTAGTATGCATGTAAACATGTTTTAGAATTTTAGTAAACTAAAACATTCTTGTAACAGTCAGAAAATATAAAAAAACATTATATTAATTTTGAATCATGGTAAAACTTTTGTTGAGTTATCTTCTTCCATGTACATGCGAAAAACATGTCCACTCAACATGCGGTGTGCTCAGAATCATTCAGTAAGCAGTTATAAAAGATATAAAAGTGCTTAAAATCAAGTGTCAAGGGGTAAAAATAATAGAACAAAATTTCATGTTGATGAAATCATATGAAAATGACCATATATTTATTTTTTTTAAAATTTAGGGTTGAATAAATGTAAATATGAGTTATGGGTTGTTCGGGATACCCGTAAACACATTTTAAGTGTTTGAAAACCCTAAAACATTGATGTAATGGTCAATACCATATAAAATGACATCATATTAACATGAAATCATGGGAAACCCACTATTGAATTATTTTTTTATGTTTACTAACTGAAAGAACATCCATAAGATGTGCGGTGTGCTCAGAATGACTCTATAAGAAGTTTTAAAAGATACTAAATCTTGAAAAAACATATTACCGGGGGTTAAAACTATGGAAAAATATTAGACAACAATAAAATAGTATAAAAGTGAATTTATATTAATTTGGATAATTTACGCACATAATAATAATAAATCAATTACATGGTTTTGTTGGGATTTCAATAAACATGTTTTTAGGGTTCCAAAGAACTGAAACATGCATTTAATGGTCAAAACTATAATAATCATAATCAGATTGATGTGAAATCACAATATAGCCACTATTGAATTTTTTTGATATTTAAGAGTAGATAACACATCTATCTTAATTGTGGTGTTCTTGGAATGACTCAATAATTAGTTTTAAATGATACCAAAGCCATTAAAAACATGTGTAAGGGGGGGGGGATAATCAAGTAATAAGTGTTAGATAGCTATGAAATCATAGGAAAAGTGGCCATGGATAGATTTTTAAAATCTAGGAACTGAATCCAGGTCAATTCTAGTTACTTTTTATCCTTATATTCCAATAAATATGATTTTAGTGATTTCAAACACACATTAATGCATGTAACAGTCAAAACCATAGAAAATGACATCATATTGGAATGCAATCATTGGGAAACAAACATTGAATTATTTTTAACCTTTATGAAAAGATGAAATGTTTTTCCAAGATATGATGTTCCTGAAATGACTCAATAGGAATTTTAAAATGATACAATAGGCTTTAAAAACATGGATCAGGGGGTCAAAATCATACAATTTTTTCAGATGGCCATGAAATCTTACAAAAAAGAATTTAAGAAATATTTATAAATAGTAGGAACAAATTTCATGTCAATATGAGTTTGGGATTGAATGAGATATTTGTAAATGTGTTTTTAGTGTTTTAATACACAAAAATGTGTGTGTAACATTCAAAAACATATAAAAGACCTAGTATTGTCTTGAAATTCTAGTGAAACCATTTTTGAATTATTTTTTACTTGTATGAGTAGAAAACACATCCATCAGACATGTGGTGTGCACTGAATGCCTCAATAAATAGTTTTAAATGATAAAAATCCATTAAAAACATGTGTTAGATGGTCCAAACATTGAAAAAACGTTATATGGGAATGAAATCATGGAATATTACCATAGATTAATTTTTTCAGCTATGGAACAAATTCAATGTCAATTTCAGTTATGGTTTGGTCGATATGCATAGAAATTCTTTTTTAGTGTTTAAAAAGAAAAAAAATTGGGTCTAATAGTCAAAACAATAGAAAATGACATCATATTGACATAAAATCATATGTAAAAAAATAAGTTAATTATTTTTAATGTGTATGAGTAACAAGAACATCCATCCGATGTGTGGTTTGCATAGAATGACTCCATAAGTATTTTTAAAGCATACTAGAGCCTTTAAAATGAAGTTTAAGGGGGTAAAAGCCATGATTATGAAATTAGATGTCCATGAAATCATAAGGAAATGACCATATATTGATTTTTAAATTATATTAACAAACAACAATTAAATTTGAGTTACAGTTTGTTTGGGATTCCATATGTGTTTTTTATTGTTTAAAAACACTAAAATATTTTTTGTTATGGTGAAACCCCTAGAAAATGATCCCATATTAATATGAAATTATGGTAAAACCACTTATTAATTATTTCATTCATGTATGAGTAGATATAACATCCATCCAATGTGCAGTGTGCTGTAAATGACTAAATAAGTTGTTTTAAATGATTCCAATGATTTTAATAATTTGCATTAGGGGTTAGAAACGAAGGAAATGACATCATATGGCCATGAACTCATAGGACAATGACTATGGATTTATTTTTGAAATGTAAGAGCTGAAACCATTTCAATCCTAGTTTCATTTTTCATGAGATGTTCTTAAATTCGTTTTTAGTGTGTTAAAGCACTAAAAAATCCATTTTATCAGTCAGAACCATTGAAAAAGACCTTAGATCGATGTAAAATCATGAGAAAACGACATATGAATTATTTTTGAAATACAGGACATATTTTCATATCAAAGTATTTAAATTTTTTAATTGAATAATTTTATGAACATAATAAGTCAATTTAAATATTGATTTGATTGTTATATATATATATATATATATATATATATATATATCCATTTTTAGTTCAAAATGTTGATTCATATCTTAAATATGCATGTTTGTGTTATATTGTACATATTAATTTTTATGTTTAAATTTATTTTGATTGATTAATAAAATAACAACTATTATGAGAAAAATTAACAATCTTTTTGTCTATTCTATTTATTAATTAATTTCCTAAATGTTTTTTAAACTGTATGTGATAGATGCTTGTAGTAGGTAAGAGGTTTACCATTTTTATCCATGAAACTCTTCATATAGTAGTTGTGATGGTTCTTAGTTTCTATGGTATGGGTATATATTATGAATGGTTATACAATAATTCTATTTTATTATGTTTAATTCTGTTATCTATTTTCTTATTTCATTTAATAACATGGTGTGGTATGTTTTCTATATGGTGATCATTGCTACAAAGGTAGATGTATTCAATAAAGGTATTTGGATGGAAGGATTGGCCATGGGTTTCTAGTTGTTTATGGACTTGTTTTAAATTTATATATTGATTAATAAGGTTATGAGTTATTTATTGGTTGTATACATATGAATTTGGATTTATGATTTCATATCTATGATTATTTATTTATGATGAGTTTATAGTTTATTTATGGTTTAGTTTATTTTATGACTACGTTTTTACATGCATTTTAAATTTTATTATGTAAATGTCATGAAGAAACTAATTCTTTAACTTGTTTAGCAGTGGTTTTTGATAATCGTCCCTAAATATAATTTATTTTTTCTATTTAGTAGTCGTTATTTAAACCTATACTAAAAAAACCCACTATAGAGTACTGTACCTAATGTTATGATAATTGCCGTCATTTTATTTTAATTTTTTTATTTTTAAAAAACTGTTGGCTGTAGAATACAATACTGCTTCTAAGTTATAGAAAATGAAAAATATAAAAATAATCACTAAACATTACAAATTTATATTAAATTATTGATTATTTTAAAATACACAGTTGTTTACATAACCACCTATATGCATTGTGGTAGTGGCGTAAACATTAATGAGTATAAATAAACCACTGTTAACTCCTTGATTTCTCTTAGGGACACTATAATATCATTTGGGTTTAATAATAACTCATAGGATTGGATTTTTGTGGTAAGATTATATTTAAGCAATTATGTATATTTCATATATCTATATAATACGAAACTAAAAAAATATACAAATATTACTTTTTTATATTTTTAAAATGATGGAAAAAATCTCATTGTCATTACAATAAAGATAATTTATTATGATTTTTATTCAAGCATGTGATATCCTGGAGCTTCTAGATTAGGGTTCTAATTGATAGGACATATTAAACGGTGTGGTGACTATAGAAGCTTTATGGTGAGAGACATTGGAAAATGGGATTGCATGTGGGATACTCCATCACTTTTAAGGGACTACGACATCACCGGTAGTAAACCTTTCCATAATTTGTAGTTTTTCATGTTATAAGGATTTCTCATGAGGGATTAACACCATTTTCATAGATAGATTTTCATCAATGGGGGAGTTTTTCATCATGAAAATTTAGAGAATTCCATCACTAATGGAAGTTCACATGGGAAGTGTCACTAAAAAATTAACAATCCCTCAGAGTCCTCATGCCCGACTCAATGATCCTACTAAGAAAGGAATGGATCATGTGATAATGAATAATAGAGTAAGATTATAGAAATGTACGATCATATGATCCATCACATGAGTTTGACTAAAACCATTAAATATAAGAAACTATCAAATGAGTGTAAGAGGGCAATAAGTAAATTAATGAAGCCTGAGAATGGAACAAAAATGTCCAAACTAAAAAAACATAAGGGGATGATGAATGTAAATTTGTGGATGATGATTTATTAAGAGTAAAAAAATCATTGAATATTTCAAAAAATGATAACATACATGAAAATTCTACATTTTCTTCCCTTTTGGCCTCCTTTTTCTGACATATTAAAAATTAAATTGTGTTAAAATTTTAATCCACTACAATTGATCAGAATTTATTAGTAGGGGTGAAAAATGGCTAGTTAACTGATTAGTTATCAGAAAAATGATAAAAATATAACTTAATGGTTTTAATGAAATGGATTTAGGTTGGTAAAAATTTTATTTAGTTAATTACGTAAAATATTTGACTTTTTTTGGATTTTAATTTTAATAATCAAAACCAAAAAAATACCAAATTTATATATTATTTAAATATTTATTAATTTGATATAAAAATGATATATTAAATTGATTACATGAATCAAGAAAAATATATTTATTTTTAAATTAATATTTCTTATAAAATAATATTTTTTTTATAAAAATTCTTGATTTATTTATGAACTAGTTTTTTAGGCCAATAAGGATAGTGTAGGAATTTTTTATTTAATTTTATTAATTGGAAAATGATATTAATGAAACCAAATTATTAAGGAAAATTGATAACCAAAATGAAAAAACAATTAAAATGGTTATTGAATTTGGTTATTTAAATGATAACTGAAAAACCAAATGGTTATCAATTTTCTGTTTGTTTATAATTGAAACCATAATTTTCTACCCAAAATTACTCAGCAACATAGTAGGAACATACGATTTGGATTCTTGATAATATTTATGCAAAGAATATATGTGTTATTACAATATTTATAGTGTACACTATATATTCGATTATCTCCCGAATTTTGTCCCAACATTGTATAAATATTACCAATTTTGGCCAATGTATTGACATTACAATATAGATAAAAGAATATAAAACAGAAAAAAGGCACAATAAACTAAAAATATATATAGGATACAAAAGCAAGAATAAAAATAAAATAGTTACACTTTTTATATATAAGAACTAACCTGGATAACATATTTATCTACAAAAATATCAAATGTGAATCATGATCTTGGGTGCTGTGTTGATATAAATACTTTACAACCATCTTGTAATTAAATTTCAAACATTATTTGGTGTTGATTATGATCTAAATCACATAAATTAACATGTATGAATGAGTCTTGTATAAAGATAAAAAATTTCCCCATAATTCATCAATGAATCTAGAACCTACGATTGTATACTAATGTAATAAAATGGTGTAAATCCTAGAAATAAAAACATACAACTGAATTAGTGTATATGACTCATAAAGAACCCAAAAATTATGTATAGTGAGAGTTCAACAAACTGTCACAAACCCATTACTAACTTTATAATCCACCTCCTTGAGATACCCAAAAATAATTTGTGGATCATCCCATTTAGAAAGGATCTAATTATGTCAAAAAACATTGTTAATGAAACTGAGGAGAGGTCACAAAAATTTTAAATTGAGATCGACGAGAACGACTGGAACGAATTCAATTGTATGTCAGAATAATAATCTATGACCAACATGGAATTATCCTGCCAATATTTCCAATTAAACACCCATGGGTCCAGGACAATTAAAAATCATATGTCAAGGAAATTCTATTTTTTGGAGCAATGGAAGTACAAAGGTCCACTCATTCAAAGTTGATTGAAAAAAACTCTATTGTGGGTTAGATCCCAAAAAATCTATCACACAAAAAAACATGATTTTAGGTGGTACTGAGAATTCATAAAGGTACATTCAAGGTTGGGACACCAAAGTGGGATGAAAATATATAGAAATATGATAGCATGATTTGATAGAATAAGGAAAAAATCACTTTACTCCAATACAAATGATCTTAGACCTATTTGACTATTATAGGAATACTGAGAATAATATCATTATCCCAATCATTAATCTGAGTTGAAACATTATCCAAAACTATAAATCCCAATTTTTATAAAAACATATCTTCAACCTTCCCAATAAACATTCTAGGATAAAATTGTGATGTTCCCCTTATGATACAGTGATTGACATTCATTGGGTCACTATAAATATTAACCCTCTAACCATCACCATTTCTCTAATAGAGACCCTTATTCAAATTCCAATGAGTTCCATATAATATTCTCTAGAAAAAAACATAGGCCTAGTCTACAAGTATGCATTAAAAAATAAAAATAAGGATAATACAAAAAAAATATAGGAAATATGGGAATTAGGGTTTGTAACATGTTCTACACTTTCTTAACAAGAAAATCATCTTTATTGGAATGCAATTTTATGAAATGCAAAACACCATAAGACATTGGTACACATAACATATCCCTTTCCACCCAGTGGGATTTATTTTTTTCCATCATGATATCCCAACCCTAAGAATTTCAATCATGAATGTATCTAATCAATAAGATTACCTGGGAACTGAAAAACAACACATAGCATATGTTGGGTTAGATTTGGAAATCACCATGAAAACAATATATTCCCCTCTTTAGAAACTCTCTTTACAAACCATATCTAAATATTCATATCAATTATATCTACAGTAAAATATAATACCTTTTTATTTTATCATCCAAACCCATGAAAAAAGGATATGGTATTTTTAGTGTTTATCGACCACTTAAAAGACCGAATCACGGTATAGGTTAAAAATCATGGAGGGATAGATGCCTTTCTTAAGGAGATATTATATTAAGATAAGTAAACTGAATAGACTTAAGATGTTTTATATAAGGAAAAAAATATTATATATGAAAGTTCATTTCTCAAATGTGGCTTGATAAAATAACAGGTTTTTATATGAAAATACTATATGAAAGATATGGGCAATGTCAACAAATTTTTTCACCATGAATTTTATTATCCCTTATCGTACCTATGATAAGATTAGAGAAAACATCATCCATAAGGATAAATAATTATATGGAAAGATGATATACCTAATAAAGCCTTTAAAAGGGAATAATATTTCTTGTAATATTAACATTAACCATAATCTTGAATGAAACTAAGGAAACAGACCACATAATGACATCACAAAATTGGTTATAAAATCCCATAAAATTAAGAAGAAAAAAATGGTCATTTAGATTATATCATATGCTTTATAAATTTCCATTTTTCATCCCATCACAAACATTTTTTGAGAGACATGGACTTTATAAAGTGAAAAATATCATGGGAAACTATGGTATTATCCGATATAATCCATTTGGGCATATATAGGCATTTATTTTTAGAAATTATGGATGTCATGAAATTTCTAATTCCATTTACCATAATTTTTTATGAAATATAATAAATCAAAATTTATATACTAATAACAATGAATTACAAAACATTGGAAGTATTTTTCAGTTTGGGATATAGGGTGATCATGGTTTAATTAGTTCAATTGAATGAGGACTTACATTTCTATAATTCATTCATGAGTTGTCTAATATCTAGCCAAACAATATTCCAAAACTTATGAAGAATATGGAATAAAATCCAACATGGATGGGGGACATGGTGGCATGTATGTGTGAAAGAGTTGAGATAACCTCGACATATGTGATATATTTTATAAGATCAGAATTCATAGAAAATATTCCTATTGGGTAGATATAGTAGGAAACCAGAACAGAAATAAAAGATCCCAGAGAAGAGTTTTGATCATGAATGAATCTTAAAATAATATCTTATATTTCACTCTCCCCACTAGTTATTACTCCTTGAAACCTCTCTAATTTTGAAATAATAGAATTCCTTCATCTTTCTGAAGCCTTCTGATATAAATAAAATGTATTGTGGTGTCCTTTAATAAAGGGTGATTCTAATATCTAGATGATCCAGAAACAATATTTATATTTATGAGTTATTTATATTTATTTTTCATGTAGTATGATCTACATGATCATAAAAGTCAATGATGGGAGATAACAACATTCCTTTTGAGTCTTCTCAATATGGCCAATCTGAAAATAAAAAATATTAAATTTAGATATCCTTCATTACTTAAAAAGAAAATCCACCATTCTAATTTTAAAATTCTAATCATCATTACATGAATTTCATAACGAGATAACCAAGAACTCATATTTTTACTACATTATACAAATGATTTTAAATGTAAAAAAACAAGGATTTAGATCATTCATCCCTCCTCTGTTCATGGTGAGAATAGTATTATTGTTTTTTGAAGAAACAATGTAACAATTTGGTAATTGAATCAAATGAAAAATATTTATACATTGATAAGAAACCACAGATTTTACAATTAGTTTAAATATAATGGTGCCCTATTACTTTCCCTAAAGCCAAGTGAATAGATTTTCTTTGAACCCCAAATTAAACAGTCCCATATTCCTCAAAATATCTTGGAACTCTGCCATAATTGATGAAGTCCTAAAATCACACGTTATATTTCTCCCAAGAAAATGATTTCATATATGTACCAAAACTAATAATTGTCCATAGATTTCATTTATCACAAGCCCTAAAAGATCCCAAAATTTCTTTTATCAAGCTAATTGGCCCATTTATAGAAGGCCATGGAGAACCATTCTTTAATTCCAATCTACTGAATGGAAGAATAAATATGATTTTGTTTGTAATTTTTAGTTTTAAATACATTACCCTCTTTCACAAGAATGTATAATCCAATTGCATGACCTGGTATCCCAACTGAAAACTAAATCAAGGAACAAATATAAGGACAATAGAACCATAACCATTTTTTTGACATTTATTCACACTAAAAAACCACATAGATTTATTATTTTATTCATAAAAGGTAGTGAAATGATTTTGAATGGATTGTAGATACCATGATGGTTCTATCAAAAGAGATTCATTGTATCATGTAGCATGTAACTTCTTGATAAAATAGAAGTTGTAGATCCCAAAAATGTAGATGAATTTCAGGATTTGAAGACCCTCATGAATCCAAACTGACCGATCTGATGAAGCCACCGAGCTGAAAAAGAAAATCTAAACTCCATGAAGCTGTAAGAAACCACTTAGATGAATATAATGAAGTTTATCTAAACATAATGATGATCCCAATAAGACTACAATCATACAAATCATATCAACAAAATGGATAATGCTTTCAAACAAATATCCCTATTTGAAAAGGATCCTAATACAAATATATTTAAATGAAGATGCTAATCAGATGATGATCATAAAAATAATATATGGAAGAAAAAATATGATAAAAATTAAAAAATACCCCAATATAACTATGATTGGAAGAATATAATGCTAACCCAATGATTCCTCTGACCCGACGAAGAAGATGAAGCAACTGTTCTAATGAAGCTTCTTTAAACCCTGTAAAGAAAATATAATGAACCCAATGAAATAGATTAACGGTTGATGATCCATCATGGAGAGAAAAAAAAAATCTTGTCTTCAACAAGATGATGTTGAATAATGTTCACTAAATAAAAAATAAAATGAAATGGGAACATAAAAAAGATAAATAGATCTCTAAGAGGATGTTTAAACTAGGAAAATACCTTTAAGATGACAATCAAGGAGGAGAAAAAACACACTCTTGGATTTAACATTTTTAATATAAATTATAATAAATTACATAGTTGTAACATCTTGACTATAACCACTAGGTATGAGCCAAAATGTAACATGACCTCAATTGTAACTTCCCATATACTGGAGGGTTCCGACTAGTTGTAAGGGTATAAGTTCCATTGTGGGGAGACTATACCCTCCGTATCATGTCATCATGTGGAATAAAAAATGATAATAATAATATAATGAATAAATAATCCATGTTAGTAATGAAATCTAAATATTACATACATAACATAAATAATAAGCTCATAGTGTGGTATGGTTGTCCATAGTTTATAAATATGATAAAAGTTATATTATGGATCCACTAGATCTCATCCTAATCCACCACCAATTCCATACTCCACTACTCATCCATCTACCACATGGACCTTTCCCTTCATCAGGTCTCTCATAAAATCTACAAGTTCATTGAAATTCATGAGTACTGTGTGAGTACATAACTCATTAGGACACTAAGAATATATCCTTACTGGGCGTTATCAATTATAAAATGTGTATTCCATAATAATAATAAATATGGGAATCATATACACATAATCCAAAAATTAGTGGTATTGTGCTAACTAAGCCACCACCAAACAATTGGTCATACCTATTTCAACTCCTTACTATAAATATAATCATAGAATGTCTCAACAAGCATGAACCATGACATGAACCTCAAAATCCGTCTCAAAATTGAATCATACATGGAACTTGGAATCCATATTTGAGTGTTAGTTAGTGTATAGACCAGTAATATGCTTAGAATACATGTCTCATAAAATTTAAGGCATCAAGTCACATACTAGCTCATGGATCAGAATAATGACACATGTCACGAGTCATTATCACAATCCATCACATTCTTGTGATGCCTCGAGTAAGGACACATGTCCATCATGTTACTTAAGATAGGTGACCATAACATCATTCCCCAAATTCCTTACCTTTGGTTAGGTCTCCAGGACGTCATTCCCCATAATCTCTGCTCTGGTCTGTCATAATGGTCAATACATGCAGCCCACACACTCCCCCCACCAAGGGATGTAAACCCAAGGATGGTCTACCTATATCATGAACCAACAATAAATTAATTTAAATGGAAGCATATACTATAGAAAACCCATACGAGGAAGTCACATCACACCATCATGAGTATGTAGAAGCATCATAACAACATGTTAAAATATAAAAAATTTCCCAAATATACAAAAATATCACTCATGGAAATAATAACAGTGTAAAGTAAGTATGATATAAATCATCATTCTAGAAACATATGTATATGTGGGCCCAATAAGGTAAATAACTTCAAACCTCAACATTTTCGATTTCAACAAAAATTATAACATACCCAGCGTGGATTGATTATTGGTGTAGAAACATCAATATCTAAGAACACCTTAATGTGAGACTTATTATTATAGATCCCATCACATAAAATATCAAGGTAATTCAATGGTTCGTAAGAATAATATTAAATCTACTATTTCAAAAGAAAATAAAATATCTCAAGAGATAATACTTTCTCTCTATTGGATAATTTCCCAATTATCATTTTTATCTAACACATGATCTTGAAATATTCTACTGAAGAATAATTATAAAACTACAGTCAATAATTTATATCTATAAATTATTAGGATAAGACATGTGGTATTCCTTATAATAAATCTTTTAAACTACCACAATTTAACTTTTACAATTTCAAAATTACCCACTGATATTTTGATACCTTTATTGTTTGATAATTCCATTAGAATTATAATTGGATAAATTTTATAATTATCTCTTAATAATTTTCATTATAATTATTTTTTAATAATTATAATATGATAATTTATTTTTTGAAATTATTGATTAATAATTCTTGAATAATTATACAGTGATATTTATTTCATTATAATATTTTTTTTGAAATAATAATTTGATAATTCAATATTTTACCCATTGATAATTTCAAGATAATCATATCTTGATAATTTTTTGCAGTTATCATTAATAATTTCATGAAAATATTATGTGATAATTTAATTAAGTAATCACCTAAAATTTACTTCAGGATTATATTTTTCATAAATTATATTTTGATAAATAAATATTTTACAAATTGATAATTGTGCGGATCAACATTTTACAAAGGCATGGATTTTATCTTTTAGAATTTAAATTCAATTTCCTTTCCCTATTTTCCTATAGTATTAGGGTAATATAAAATGGAAAAAATAGGCAAAAACATAAATACTCACCTTTTAGGCACCACACACATAAGCCATGAACGAAGAGCCATCTATGTTGGTGAAGAAGATCACAAAGAACAATGCAACCATCACCAAAGACATGCACAAAGAAATCAAGGTCTCTAGATTAGACTAAACCAACCAAGAACCCCAACTGAATAGTTAAGGTATTTAAAACACCTAAAAAAATACAGTTCATCCACAAGAAAATTAAAACCCTAATTTAATCCATTGTTTCATGTGAGAATTGATGGCAGAGAGTTTTAATTCACCTCATTAATGAGCTGCTGATTGGAATAATAAAAACAAGTGAAAATTCATGGATTTTAAGTTAAGACTGTGTACGTAGTTTGATGGGTGAAGATAAAAAACAATTTATTTTAATAACTCAATTAGTAATAATAAAATATTAAATACATTATCTTAAAAATAGTTATGAAGAAACGGAAGATGAAAACAAAAATTTATGTCTCCCCTAGTGTAAAACCTACATCATGGACCTATTGGTGCTCCCGTATTTCTCATATGAAACATAATTTGGGAGATATTCAATTATTTCCAAAAAAATAATATAATAAAAATATTAATAACTTCACCTTACATGTTACCTATCCAAACATTCGATACACAAATAAGTTACATCTTTCCTAAGTAAAACTCCACATCTTGGACCAGATGGTGGTATCATATTTCACTTCTGATTCATACTTTCAAGGATATTCATATATATTTATAGGTATATAACTAAAAATATTAAATAACTTATCATCACATGTGATGTTTCCAAATCCCAACGTGAAAAAATATTATATAGCACCAAAGGTAAACCCCCATCATTAATGCAACTATGGTATCATATTTCATGTATGACACACTATTTGAGAGATATTCAATTATTTTTGAATAAAAATCATGAATGAGTAATATAATATATTTAATATTATTAATTCATCTACACTAAGGCTCTAAGGACCTAGGAATCTAGTGAAATATCAGCACCCAACAATAAAAATAATTCATAGAATATTCTATGGAGTTAACAAAGAATTTACCCTTACCCAATGAATTTAATCAATTTATTTACAGATTTTTATGGAAAATATGCACTTTTTAAATAAAATAAACCTGAATTAATATCAAATAGGGGTTTTATTAACTTTAGAAAAAAGGGATATTAAAATCCCCCACCTCTATTTACATCTCATTCTCTACAATTATGTCTAGCTGTCTTTCTTGAACAACATTGGACATTGTGTTAAAACATCAAAATTAAGCTTCCACATATTATCCTAGATCCATCCATGTTTCCACCAAATCTAGACATGTGGTACCATCATTCCAAGAAACACCTTCTCTCATCATTCTATATTCTTCACAAGATGCACCTTTTAAGATGCATTAGTATCCAGATCAATTTCCTCACAATCAAAAACATGTGAATGGTCAGATATGTACCTATGATACTATGACACAAGAAACACATAGTTAATACTATGATATCAATAAGTGTGGTATATATAACATGTTACTAACCAAATATACATGGTTATAAAAAATTTTATAAAAGAACTTCGTACTATATTTCCATGCTTCCCTAGATGTCTTTTCGTAACTGCAGAGTCACTTTGAAGAACACTTGATCTCCTAGAGGAAACTCCAAGGGTAACCTCCTCTGGGTATCATAAGTTCTATTTCTTCTCTGAGTGGTGATCAAACTATTCTATATCATCTCCAGTCCCTCAGTGATCTTGAGAACCATATTGGGGCCAATAACCACTACCTCACCCTCCTCATGCCAACATAACATTGAGTTACACAACCTACCATGAAGTTACTCATAAGGTGACATAGTAATCGATGCCTGGTAGTTTTTATTTTTGGAGAATTGAATTAGTTATAGGTTATTATCCCATGATCCACCAAATTATATCACACAATATTTTATAATATCCTCTAATAATCATATTGTCAACTCATATTTTCTATCAGTCAGAGGATGGTGCATTATTGTCAATATCATTTGAGCACCTAGATATTTTTGTAGTCCCTTCAAAAAGTGAGATGTAAAACATGTGTCCCTATCTAAAAAAGTTCTTTTTAGAACTCCATGTAGGCCTATGATCTCTCAGACAATGATAATTATCACCTCTCTGCCGAGTGAGTCTCTCAGATTAGTAAGAAGTGAGAATCCATCATTATCCATTAAAAATTTACCTAGCCTTCATCATGACTCCAGTTGGTCATAGGTAACCCCATCACAATGACCATTGTGATTTCCTCAAAAATCCACATAGGTATCGAATGTGTATGGAACAACCCACATAGATGTTATTCCTCATACTTTACCTTATATCAAGTAAGGAATTTAGAGACAAAACAAATAATGTCTCTCTTTATCTGTATCCACCAAAACCAATTCATGATGTCAGGATACATCATGGTTTCACTATGATGTACTACCTATCTAGAGGTAGGGAAATACCTAATTATATCTCTTTGATTTAAGTCTGTACTGCCACTATCCCATGAATTATGATCACTTTGTTGAGAACCTAGGTCCATCTGAGTGCTTGGTCAACCCCATCCAGCTGCTCTCTCATCACAACACACTCTGTGTCTAACCCTAGACTAATCTTCACCCATCCATGAGAGATAATGTAATTACCATGGGAGAGCATGTTATATAACCGTGGTACACAAAGGAATACATCCGTCAATCATCTAATAGGTTCATTTATTAGCATTACTACTATAAGGGCCTCTCACTACAAAACTTCCCACCCCATGTCTTCCAGTTAAGAGCATCCACAATGATGTAACATTTCTAGGTGCATACATCATCTCAAAATCAAACATCTTTAAATATAAAACCCATTTCCACATTCATAGATTCGGGTCCCTCTGTGTGATGTTATAATGAATGTGTTTATAGCTATTAAAATCAATAAAATTCCCACCAAAGAGATAATATCACAATAACTTCAGATCCTTGATCATGGTTTCCAACTCCAAGTCATGTATACGACAGTTACTATCATGGAGTAATAAATTACATGACGCATTATCCTATAGATGCTCTCCCTACATCAACACCACTCCCAGAATAATACATGATTCATCAAAATACAATATATAACTAATCTCAGGATGATGAAGTTTTAGTATTAGAGTTATCAAAAACCCTTTTTAACTCAAGTAACACCTATTTATATTTAGATGACCATTGGAACTTCAATCCCTTCATTTTTAGAACGTTAATGGGTGTTGATAGTCGGTAGAAGTCCTGCAACAACTATTGTTAATATCTTGTTAAACCTAGGAAATTATTAATCTCAAACACATTCCAATGACATGTCTTGGACATGTCTACATCAAATTTCTATAGTATTAAAGATATAAAGGTCTCAGACACCACACGTCATATGAACTTCACCTATAAAATCGAAAAACCACACTTCAATAACATGGCATGAAGTTTATGTTCTTGAAGTTTACTACGGACTATCTCTAGTTTCCTAGCATGTTTCTCTTGTATCGAAACGTAGATTAGGATATAATTGATAAAAACTATGATGAATGAGTCCAAGTATCTATGGAAAATTTTGTTCATGTGGGCCATGAACACTTCCAAAAAAATTTTGTCCCAAAAACTTTACCAAGTACTCATACAGTCCATACTTGATCTGAAGCACTCTCTTCAAAATTTCCTCCTCTAAAACTCAAAACTCAATATAGTCTGATCAATGATCCATAATGGAGAACCACTGGTCACCCTATAGCTAATTGAAAAGATCATAAATCATGGGAAATGGATATCAATTCTTAACCATCACAAGATTCAGTTTCTGGTAACCAATGTATAGGTGAATACAACTATACATATTTTTGAAAAAAAATAGGTTCACCCCATGTTGAAGTACATGGTATGATAAATACATTCTTCTCAAAATCATATAGCTATACATTGATCTCCTTCATATCTAATATATCCATAAAATATTGTTTTATTGAAATATGTATTTCACATATTTGGATCTCTAACTCAAAGTAAAATCCTCCTTCTGGAGGGAGTCATGTGAAGTCATCTGGAAAGAAATCCTAATAGAGATCCATGACTGTCCAAAAAGGGAAGTGGGATTCTGCTAATCCTAATAAAAATCCATGCGTTCCATCTATGTTGTGATCATATCGAGCTGACTAAAGTTTGGTCCAACTCTTCCTACTCCATGTTCCCATTGTCAAATCATCATGAAATTCCCACCATTTAAAATGGAAAATAAACCCATTTATGATATCAATCAATATGATTTCAAAAGTTGTTATTACATTCATTTCCAAGAGTCCAATCGATATTCATCTACTATTGATTCCGGAATTCCCACAGATGTCCATAGATGAAGATGAATTGTGGATATTATGTGAATCTGTGTAGAAATTCCACTATTGTTCCAAATGGAGTATGAAGGGAGATTGAATTAGAGAATAATAAGACTTATAATTCATGTCCAAATACTGATTTTTTATATATGAAATATTAGAAAACAAATACTATAAAATAATGTAGTATATTTAGTAGAGGTGATAAAAACCATACCTGAAATGGTGGATGGTCCCTCCCTACCATCTGTTGGAAAATAATATACTAAATAGACACATCATGCATTAACTCTATTAACTTTTCCCAAAGATGTTATTATCTGATAATTTTGAATCGTGTATTTGGAATACCGACTAGATTATTAGTTCAAAGACCATACTAATCCTCAACCACTATGGAGACATGATCTTAAGAAACTATTGTAAACCTACTCGGTATTTTCTATCCTTTTACATTCTCATCACTTTATCTTATGTGATGGGAATACCTGACTATAGATTTATAGTTTCCCACAGGTAAACCACTGAGGTTAACCTCAAGAAGGAGATAAAGATTCTGAAATTTTGTGCACTTACATGCCACTTATCTACTACATATTCCAAGACTTCGTCATACTACCATCAGAAAAGTCACCAAAAATAGAAGAGGGTTGTAGAGCTGTATGACCAGTGAAAGTCAAGAAAAAACAAGTTGCTCATTAACCACTAGTATTTTTCAATGGTCAGGGTCTTTCTTAGAAAATATTGGTATGAAGCTTTGTTGTTGTTTTGTAACTCCAATCTAAGGCCATGATGAAGACTGATTTCAAAAATCCTAGCCTTTTAGGTCTCTCTAATGGAAACAATTGGTGCAAATTAGAGTAGATCGATAAATTGTGTGCAGTATTTTGGTATGATAATGGATACTTGATTCACCTCTATGAACTATTGTTCTTGATTTATATTTAGTTGGTTGGGGAAGATATCTGAAAACCTTTCCTTGAAGGCCTCCCTAGAGAGAATCTCATGTCATCTATCTTATCCCATAATACCATACAAACATCCGGTATGTCCATATAATAAGATGGTTTCCAACATCACATTCCAATCCGATGGTATATCAATTAGATCAAAGATACCATATATAATATCCAACCAATCTGAAAAATACTAAGGTTTTCTAGTGCCTTATATGTCTAGATTATTATAGAGATATAAATCCAAGGAATAGTCAACTTTGGGCTCATTGGCGGCCGGTAAGGAACCCATATCTGCACCACTGGAGGTAGTGAATAGACGTGGTCAGGAGTAGCCTTCTTGGATAGTGGTCCCAATAATCATTTTTCAAGGAAAAATATTCTTCTAACAAATGTAATATTAAGAATATAGTTATTCCTAAATAGTCTTTGTCATACCAGAGGATTTTCCTATATGTCATCCCATATCTGAAGGTATCCCCTCCAAGAAATAAACATTGATTCTATTCCTACAAATTAGTCACATTCATCATATATATATACCAACACAACAATAATATAATTTAAACAAATTAATTATAATAAATATATATCACAATAACATGTCTTCATAGATATATCATATAAGGAGCAACTATCACGAACAGATTTCTCAAATCATGGAATTTAATTAATGAATAACTATGTAGTGCATCAACATATATATATATATATATATATGTCATGTGAACCTACATGCCCTGTCAGGATTCATAAAAAAATTGAAAATCCTATAAATTAGTTATCAATATTATATACATCATCCATTGTATGTTTAATCAGTAGTAATAAGACAATATATTGGTTTTACAATTTACGGAAACTTAGAGGTCCAATAAATTGTGTTGGTTAGGGATTGTTATAGTTACCCTTCCTGATTACCAAAATTAATAGCTCATCTCTATCCCATCCTATACAAAGGTAATGATAAGAATAATTTATTGAGTTCTATTCATCTGATTCCATTTTTGTAACTTATTGACCCGAACCACCGAGTCTGAGAAAGAATGTCATATGACTTTATGTGAGCCTGACCATTCATAGGTGGTGATGACTAGTAACAAGAGTCTAATAATGGTAGTCAAGATAATATACCATGTCTATCAACTCATCGAGCAGTAAAGAAATAATAATAATAGTATAATTAATAGATATTCATTGTAAATGAAAAAAACAAAAGATGACATACATAACATAAATAACTAGTTCCCAGTATCTTTCCTATCATGAGTATACTATAAAGGTAATAAAAATGTTCAGGATCCAACAAATCCCATCCTCTTCTAAATCAATCTTGATGTTCCATTTCTCCACCATCTACAACATTCCCCCTTCAATTTACTGATACTCTAAATAAATCTAAAGTGCATCAAAATTCCAGTGTAGGGTGTGATAAAAAGACTCATTTGGGAACGGTAATCTTGGAATTTCACAAGAATAATGACCCAACACATGGAACATGGAATATATATCTGAATGAACCATTACTTGGTGGTTCGAATCAACCTTTGAGTTTTAGTAATTTCAAACACCAATAATTTAAACAAAAACTCTCTATTGGAACTAGTGAGTCATCATGTCATAGATCAAATAATGTTTTAGAATCTGGAATCATGTCATCGGTCACGCTTGCAATCCATCACATTCCTACGATACCTTAAGTTATGCTACCATGTCATCATGACCCTCATGTTTGTCCACCAGAGCATCACAACCTTAGCATACTTCCTTGAGTTAGGCCTCCTGGGCTAGATGATCATACTCTAAGTTTGGGTCCGTCATCACCATCGTCAGAAGCTGCACACACAATACCCCACCTCGGGATGTAAACCAAATGATAGTATCCTTATCTCATGTACTAACACAACCTACAAAGAAATTGTAACACATATGACATAGTAAAAACTCAATGTAATCATATCCCATCATCCTGAGCATATAGTAGCAGTATGAAAACATGTGAAGACATCGTACATAAGAACAATCTACAAAAAAAGAACACATTGAAATTAGAACTATGTAATGAAATAATAACATAAATAATATTCATGGAAACACGCATAAAGAAGGGCAGAAGAAGGTAAAGAGCTTCCCACCTCCATGGTTTCAATGTCAACAGAAAATATAAACCACAATATGTGGTTCGATATATGATGCAGAAACATCAACATTTAATAACACCTCATTGTCGTCCTTATTCATGATGTAGTTGGAAAATTAACACTCGATGTAATTCAAGGGTTACTAGAAATTAAAATATATATATTTTAAAAAAATTAAATAAAATATCGCTTGCAAAAATACTTTATCTCTTCTAGATATTTTCCAAATTATCATTTTAGGACAACATATCTGCTCAAAATATTCTTCTCATGAAGAATTATAAAACCACATTTGATAATTTATATCTCAAAATTATTTTGAATAAACAAGTGGTATTTGATATATTATTTCCTTAAAGCTACAAAAAAAATTCCTTGTAAATTGGATAATTATCCTCTGATAATTTGAGACCTTTATCATATGATAATTAACTTATAATTATCATAGGATAATTTTTATAAGTGTATCTGGATAGTTATCCATTAAAAATAACCCATTAATAATTATCATATGATTTTTTATTTTCTCAATTTAAACTATAATAATTCATGTATAACTATCCCTTTATAATTATTCTATGATATTTTCTTTTCATAAATTATTAGTTTATAATTCAATATTTTATCTTTTAATAATTTCAAAAATGTCATCACTTGTAATTATTTGTTTTATGTTTAATAATTTCAGGAGATTATCATTTGATAATTAAATTAAATTATCACTTGAAATTTATGTCATGAGAATAATTTCCATAAATTATCATTTGATAATTCAATTTTTAATATTTTGATAATCATGAAGATTATATTTTAAAAAATCTTAGACATTATAATTTATTATTAAAATTCAATTTCATTTCAATTTTCCACATAGTTTGTGAGTAAGGTAAAAATGAAAAAAAACTCACCTTCTAGTTTCCACACACAGAAGACAGGAATTGAAGGCCACTGTCCCTATAGAAGAGAATAAAAAATAAGGACAATAACATTACCATCTACATGCATGAATAAATAGGGGTCCTTGGATTTGACTAAATAATCCAAGAACCACAGTCAAACAATTGAAGAATTTACAACCCAAAGTCATATATGCTTTATCCTTTTGAAAATTAAAACCAAGACTTAATCCACTATTTCATCTGAACATTGTTGGTGGATGGGTTTATTTTACCCAATCAAGGCAGTGGTTATTAGAACGATTTAAAAAGTAAAAAAAAATTGTTTGGAATTAAACCATTAATAAAAAATTCTTAAGGTCAATTGATGGGGAATATTAACAATAAATGTTTTTTATAAAAATTAAATTAATAATAAAAAAATATATTAAAAATTTAACTTAACAAGCGATATGACCAAATAGACAACACATTCAACAGTTACGACTCTCTTAGGGTAAACCCCTCATCCCAAACCTAACGGTGGTATTGAATTTCTCATAAGATGCACCATTTGGGAGATATAAAATTATTTTAATATAAATAATATAATAATTTTATTATTAACTTAAACACACCTGCAATATGACCAAATTCGCAATGCACACAATAGTTATATCTCAAACATGTTTAACCCCATATACTGCACATATCTGTGGTCTCAGATTTCTCATAAGACCAGCATATTCAGATATATTTAACTATTTCCAGAAATACAGAAATAAAAACACTAATTAAGTTATCCTCACATATGATGTTATGAAACACCTGACGCAAAAAGAGGTTATGATGTGTTGAGGGTAAAACCCCCATCCCAAGACTATTATGGTCTCAAGTGTATCATATGGAAAAAAATTTTGTATATAATCAATTATTTTAAAAAGAAATTTGATGTGCGTAATGCAATAAAATAAATATTTTTATTTCATCTATGTTGTGCCACTAGATGCCTCATAATCCCATTCTATATTTTTTCCTAAATCCAAAATTAGTCTATACAATATTGCATGTTGTTAACTAAGCTTTTACCATTACAAAAATCATTTAAAACATTTATGATGGGAATTTTTTGAAAATTTAAGTTTTTCACATAAAAAAACATAAATTAATATCAATGATGGTTTTTATTATCTTCAAAATATTTCAGATACTAACATAGTTTTGTTATAATATTTTTAAAATTGATTCTAATATATTTTATTTTATATAAATATTTATTTATTTATAAATGATTATATAATGTGTAAATAAAGATATTCTTTTGTTATTCATTTTCTGTGTGGGATTTGGTGGGTGATGGGAATAATCTTTTGTAGAATTATCAATATGAGAAAGAAGAACAAATATAGCATGATAAAAACTACATGAAGTTAAATATTTGAGAGGTTGAGATTCAATGAATTGTGACAGATATTATATATATATATACTGATTATAGATTTATTTTATTGGTACATTGGATCATAATGGTACTACCTATAACACTTATAATCATCCTTCTTACACTAAAATAATAAGGCCAATGTAAGTGATTTAAATAACTACAATAAGTGAAAAAATGTTCTGAAAATATAATTTTTCAAAAAAAGAATATGGCCTTTATCAGAGCTTTATTTTAACACTCATAAAGGAGAACTTTATTAGTTCTTTATTTAATAATGATAAAGGTTATTTGTTAGTTATTTTTTAGTGATTATAAAGGCCATATAGGCTACTGTAATGATGAAGCGTTATAGCATCCCTAACATAAAACTAGAGATTATAAGTAATACAAAATAGCTTAAATATTTCAATTAAACAAAATTGGAATAAAAATCTTACATTATTCCATCTTTTCAGTACAATGTTTATATTTAATAGTTTTGACAAAAAATGTATTCATTGATATGATATTTACAATTAATCAAAAAAATAAAACCCAATATAAAAAATAAAAACTCTTTTAGAATAATTATTACAATGATTAACCATTATGAAAAAGTATGTCCTTACAATAAAATAGAAGATTATTTTATTAATAGTACATAAAAGAAAATAATTTTAATGTTATATATTCCACATCATATAAATTATATTGTTAATTACATAATATATTAATGATATTATCAGCTATACTATTATTTATATTATTAATGAATACATTATTAATTATTAATTATACTATTAATTAATAAATATATTATGAAATGTTAAATACATTTTTAATTAAATAATCAATATACATTATATTCATAGTTACTGAATATACTAAGGATATTGTAATTTATTATTTATCTTAATTACTTAAATTGTTGTTAATAATAATTTCATAAATTAAAAATATTTAAATTACATTATAAATTGTATTATAATTTATTTATTAAATTAATTAATTTTTTTATTATTATGTATTGATACAAATATTTACATTAATTATGATTTTAGTTATTATAGTATGTACACCAAATGTGAACATGGTTCCTGACTTTTGATGGGGTTCTCTATTCATTCTTCATGAGGATCATTTTTTTTAAATATTCATCATTGTCCTAATGTTCGAAAACAAACCGATAATGTTTTCATTATTGGTTTTAAGAATGTGATGTGATTTTAAACAAAAGGACAATTTTTTTTGAAAAACAATCCCGTTGAGTCATACATGCAACATCATTGGCCGAATTCATGTGTGATTGATTCCTACACACCACAAATGAATTATGTGTCTATAATGACCCTAATATTTATTAATGGAAATTCCTATTGATCTAATTAAATTTATTACTATGTTAAATGGATATATAATACATATGAACTACATTGGATTTTTGTTTTTGGATATTGTAATACCACTAACAATTGTAACATTTGATAATATAACCATTAAACAATGATCACCTTTCACGACCCATCCCTCGGGGCCCATGTCGTGACTACCCCAATCCCACCTTCCATAAACCAGGGGTTGATAACTAGAACCAGAAAGGTGTATCCCTAAAATTGGATGGGATTTCATTTAAACTTGTACAAACACACAATCCAAGAACACAACAAGATGAAACCATGATGTAAAACTACATTAGTAAAAGTTTTTACTGAAAGTAAAGGGGGAAAGAATACAAGCCCAACTAAAAAGGTAGAACTATAACTAAAAACAAGAAAATAGCTCCTGTGATTGGCCAATGAGGATCCCACCTGAAGGGTATGTACAACTTGCATCCAATTATATCCACGTCGACCAGTCACCTCCATGCACCGCATGGTCATTGGTCCTATAGTCTCAGTCGAGACTCTCGTCATCTACACAAGACACAACATGGTGCAGGAGAGGCCTGTGCAGGGGTGAGTATAACAATATTTAGTAGGGAACCTGGGCCCCATTATGGTCTCTTAGAATTCCAAAGAGGTATAACAAAAGCATGATATCAATCACAAACCACAAAGAAACAGACACAGTTCAATCTAGGTGTAATTAAAGAATAGAAGTACTGATGAAAAATCAAAAAGCTAGATCATCTTATTCTATCGAGAGGCACTGCTACTAACCATACAGAGTTTGACCCACATAGGATCGATATGTACTAACCCCGCAAAACCCAAAACAGATGTATGCCATACAAGATCGGTATTCACAGACCCACACCAGATCACTGAGCGATGACCCCCACGAGATCTGACCCACACAGGATCAGTATATCACTGATCCATTACAGGCTTCTCTAAGGCTAGTCAACATTAGGTCGCGTACTACTGACCCACACAGGATCGCTCGATGCCGATCCACACATGATCGGTAGGTGGTGACCCACACAGGATCACTCTGAACTAACCATCATATGATCTTCCTCTAAATTTCACCTCACTGCAAGACACCAGATTCCCCCTCATAGTACACTTTATTATGGGAGAACATCTCCTCAAGACATCAGTCAAATTTCAACCGACATGAAGTCCCAATAAGAAGTAACATGATGATCTGTGATGTCATAAGGGTTCCAACACAATAGACAGCGCGTCAACCGGATGCCCAGTCTCTATGTTATAATCATTTTAGTTGTGAGGGCTTGGTTGGATTTGGGTATAATCCAACTTGACCATACCCGAACATTCTACAAAACACTCAGGTAGAGTATCTCAAAAGAACTGTCTAATATCAAGAATTCCAATGCCAAAGATGGTACATCAAATAGACGTCTGGTATGTAAGATACAACCTTTTTAATTATATATGGGCCAAAAATTGTCAGGGTCCGCCCGACACGACCCGGTTCAGCCCTACCCGGACCAGCCCGAACCAGCTAGGCTGCGGATCGGGTCGGCCCGAACCAGCTGGGCTACGGACTGGCCCACCCCAAACCGGCTGGGTCAGAGACCAACTCGACCCGAACCGTATGCGCTGGGCCAAGGTGGGCTCGACATGCTGGGTAATAGACTGACCAAGACCGTCAACTGGGTGTGACCTGCGTGAGGGGTCACGCGACCCCTCATTCCCAAATGACTCAAAGAGCCATTCGTCTCTTTAACCAGCATCACCATGTGGAGCTTCCTTGCTGTCAGTAGGGCCCAAATAGAGCAGGTCCCCTTGGCTTCCAATACGGATTTGATTCCGCTGCCTCCTCTTGAGGTGCAAGATAGTGCACCTCCCATCTACCAATGAAGCTGGCTGAGAGCCAGCCATCCCATCTATCTGCCATGCTGGCGCTCATCCACCATTGCCAGTGATCTTCGGTCGCCGCCCTCGTCCTCCGGTTCCGGTTGCCGGTTCCACACCGACGCTTCTTCCACGGGGCTATGAATATGATCTAGAACATCATTTTCACTCCTTTCTACAGCTATGGGTGACTCAGAATGTCGTCGTCATAGCACGACCCTCTGATTTGTGCTTCCCTCAAATTCAAAATTCACTCGTTAAGAACATCAGAAAAATTAAGGGGTGTCGTCAAAATCTGCGTTTGTCATGTTTTCAAGAATGATGAAATGAAAAATAATTCATTTGAATTAATGAAAATAATTCCATATAATGATCACATTGGGTTCTCTTGCGTATGAAGAAAACGATCTGCGTACATAGTCATCCATCGCCCATCAAACTCCAGATCTATCCTTCAATGTGCGTTGTCAAAACTTCATTCTTCATTTGAGGTATATGTTTCCAGTACTTCTTCTGGAGTTCTCCCGTGGGTTCAAAAAACCCACACCTATGATTTAATTAAATATGAAGAAAACTTCCCATGTTGGTTCATTGTTATAATTCATTAATCAATCATAATCAATGAGCCTAATCAACCATAATCATTGTTGTTTCACAATGAGTGGTTTAAGTCTATATATAACACACATTTATTTCTCGACGTTGCACAATTCCCCCCCCCCCCCGCATTCGTCGCTCAATGGTTTGTAAAAAGAATTAGATAACAAATTTTGTAGTTTTATTATTTTATTACAAAAGTTCGAAAAATTAACTTTTCTATCCGTCTTTTTCCAGAAAAATTAAGCTTCCCTTCAGCTAAACTCAGGGATGCGAATTCAATGGTGCTCTCGAAATTTCAATTCTGAGCACCAGTTCAAAAGTTAGAAAACACCACTCAGACGTTTACTGAACGTACCTCAAAAAAGTTCAAAGAAATATTAACATTCACCCTCAACCCATGCCAGTCGAGGTTAGGCATTTCTTAAGGGGAACACGCTCGGAAGAACTCAACGGTACTTTCAGGTGTTTAATCCTAGTTACTATTTAGAAGTTAAGTTTTTTAGAATAAAATAATTTTCACATAATTATTTCATTTAAGGCCAAAATATAACATTCACTGGTGGTTCATGCCGGCCAATGTCAGTATCTGGCTAATGAGAGTATACCCTCACGAGTTCAACGGTGGTATTGTATTTTTAATCCGATTAACCATTCGTGAGATATTAGCATTGGGAAAATAAAATAATTTTTAATTAATTAATTTATTTATGGTTATGGAATTTTCAGGTTTTCTCACCGAAGGCTTACGCCAACTAAACTCAAGTCATGCCTATCGTAAACCAACCATCCTGAACGCAACACTGTACTCATATTTCTGATTTGTGTACCTGTTTAAGAGTTATTCATCTTTTTCAGGAAAACCACTCACACACACTATTTAAAACTGAACATTTTTCAATGGATCATTCTAGGAACTCTGGCCCTCAGAATCATGTGCTATCAGATTTCATGGTCTCAAAATATTTCCATATAATTACTAAATATTTATATGGAATTTAACGACCTTTAAATTCTCCCCACCTTAAATATTTATGTCCCTAAAAGTGAAAAAGAAAAAAATTAATCAAGTAGGTGTACCAAGAACATATCTGAGCCTCCCGCTCCCATGTGCTCTACTATAGATTCCTGTACTGTCAATGAGATCACATGATAGGAAACGAACAACCATGAAGGACCTTCTCTAGTCGATCCTCTATCTAAATTGGGAACATCACAATGTCACCCCATCATCGATGTTCACCTCTCCCTATTCGATAACGTGTGATGGATAATTCACATTCCTCCTCAATTGCGAAACATCGAAAACATTATTCACCCGGTATATCTGTTGGGAAAATGATAGACGATGCACCACCTCCCCTACTATGCTAAGGATTTTTAAAGGTCTGATGAACATCTGAGATTGCTTACCACCCTTGAAAAACCTCTAAAATTCTAATCGGGGTGAGACCCGTAGGAAGACATGGTATCCCTCCTCAAACTCCAAGGGTCCCTGTCTCATGTAGGAAAAAGACTTCATCTGGATTTGTGTAGTCTTCATGCACTCCTGGATGACCTGTACCTTCTACGTGGTAGATTGTACCAAGTATGGACCCATAACTGCTAACTTCCCTAGGTCTCTCCAACAAAGAGGTGTTCTACATGGTCTCCCATAAAAGGCCTCAAACGGTTCCAAGATAATGGTGGAGTGGTAAATTTTGTTTTATGCAAAATCTATTGGTGGTAGGTGGTCCTCCCAACTATAGCCAAAATCTAGGACATAAACACAAAGCATGTTCTCGAGTGTTTGTATGGTCTGCTCTTTCTGACCATCTATGTGATGGTGAAAGGAAATTCTCAAGTGTAGCTAAGTTCCGAATGCCTCCTACAGTTCCTTCCACAAGAAGGATGTAAAAAATGCATTGCGATCTGAGATGATCTTCAACAAAACTTTGTGTAGTCTTGTTATTTCTTGCACGTAGAGCTGACCCAAGCCATCTACTGATCCATACTCTCTGATGGGTAGGAAGTGGGCCGACATGGTGAGTCAATAAATGACCACTTAGATAGAATCATGGACCCTGGATGTATGTTGTAGCTCTATCACTAATTCCATGGAGATATCATCCCACTTCCACTCCAGTACCACAAGGGGTTGATCTAGGAATGCTGGAACATGATGCTCGACCTTCACTTGCTTACAAGTGTGGCATCGGGATATAAACTCTGCAACTTCATTCCTCATCCCTGACCACCAGTACTAACTCCGGAGGTCCTAATTTAACTTCATTACTTCTGGATGTACCTCCAAATAGAATTTATAGAACTCCCTAAACACCTACACTCATAGAGTCACAGGTACCTTGGTGTGTCCACTGAAGAGAACGACATGCTCCCCACATTTATAAAATCCCTCAAGAGCTTGTCCTCTAGATATCTGAGCATGTACAACCTCACATTCAACATCCCCAAGCCGCGACTCCCTGCCTCACTATAGAAGTGGGGGAGTGATAGTCATAGACAAGAGTTAAGATGATCCATCTATATCAATGAAGGATATCTGCAATGCAGCTAGCTGCTCTTTTTCCGCACTCAACGGATGTAGACCATACCCCCTGCTGAGTGTGTTTTCTACTATGTTCCCCTTCATAGGAGTATAGACTATCTCAAAGCCATACTCATGGAGGAACACTAGCCATTGTCATTGTCTCAGGTTCATGTCCATCTATGAGAAGATATACTTGAGACTCTTATGATCAAAGTACACTATAAAACGTTCACCCATCATGTAGTGCTACCACATCATCAGCACAAAGACCACTACTACTAACTCCATTTCATGGGTAGCATAGTTCTTCTCATGTTGTCTCAAATATCGTGAGCCATAAGAAATCATCGCTTTCTCCATCATTACCTAAAATACAGTCCAGTCTCTGATGTGTCATAGTATGCTTCATACCAAATACCGTCATCTAGTAGCCTCAATATGGGGCTGCTCGACAGTCACTTCCTCATCTCTTGAAAACTATTATGGCACTTCTCCATCCAAAACAAGGGATTCTATTTCTTCTTCAAGGCTGAAAAGGGAGCCTCTACCCTGTAGAAGTCAGGTACAATTCTTCGGTAGTACCCAGCCAATCCCATGAAACTCTACACCTCGGTCACACTCATGGGTGGCTCCCAAGAATGTACTGCCTCTATCTTTTCTAGATCCACTATAACTCCAGACTCCAAGATAACATGACCAATGAAGAGGAATTATCGTATCTAGAACTGGAACTTCGAGACTTTTCCATAAATCTAGTGTTTCCAGAGTGTATCAAGGACTATCTTTAGGTGCATGGCATGCTCCTCCTCCAATGCCGAGTATATAAAGATGTCGTCGATGAAGACCACCACGAAGTGATTGAGGTATGGATAAAATATCAATTTTATGAGCCCCATGAACACTACCAAATTGTTGGGAACTCTCAAAGTCATCAATAAGAAGTCGTAATGGCCATACCGATATCTAAAGGCTGTTTTCGATAAGTCATCATCCCATAACCTGAGATGATGATGGCTTGATATGAGATCTATCTCCAAATCCATCGAGCTCCCATCAGCTGGTCGAATAGATCCTCGATCCATGGGATTAGATACTTGTTCTTCATGGTCACCTAGATCAGGACGCAATATTCCACACAAGGCCTCAAGCTCTCATCCGCCTTCTTGGAAATCAAGCTCAGGGATTCCCATGGAGAAACACTGGGTTTTATGAACCCCTTTCCCTGCATGTCCTCCATCTCTACCCAAAACTCCCGAAGCTCCACAGGAGCCATCTAATATACTGGTGTAGATATTGGTGCCTTCCTAGGGTACATGTCGATGTGAATGTCTACCTATTTGCGAGGATGTAGTCCCAGAACAACATCCGGGAAGACATCAGCATTATGGTCCACCACTATAGGATATCTTGTACTCCTCACGTCAACTACTCCAAGGGTAAGGCTAGACAACTGATGATTGATTGGTTTCAACCTCCTCTGAGAAAGCCCATTATGTGCTGCAAAGGTTTCCTTCTCACCAGTGAAGTAAAACCTAATCCCATCCTCATGGACACACCACACTTTGCGCCTAAAATAGTTGATCTAATCTTGGACTACATATAGCCAGTCTATACCCAAGATGACTTCATTAGGCATCAATGATACTACTAGGAGATCCCATCCAAAACTCTCACCTCCTAGAGTGAGCTCACACATCCTTCATCGGTGTGTAATCATTAAATAATCTCCCATAGGAGTCCATAATCGCGAGGATTGATCCAACCACTCCATCAGAATCTCCGAGCTCCGAATGAGTGTCATGGAAATGAAATAGTGACTTGAACCTATGTCTATAAGTACTGCATCTATGGTGGAATAGACATAGATCGTACCTCTATTCATTTCCGAAGCATCGTGGTTGTAGGCCTCTACTGATTATAGCCGTGCTCGCCCCTATCCATCTGCTCCCTATGTTTGGGGTGGATATCCTAGAGGTGGTGGAAGTAGAACCTCAAATCACTTCCCACAACGTAATGCACGACCCGCTTCAATGCCTCATCGGCCACCCTGTGGACCTCCTCGCTCAAATCACTACATTTTCCTCAACGGTCCCTCGACCGTCTTCTGATCATCGGTATGATGTGTCAGGCATTCACGAGCCATGTGGACATTCCTGCCACATGTGAAGCACATTCTGCCTCCCAGCTAACCTTCTCTACCTCGTGCACTCTGCACCTCTGACCCTGTGTCCCTGGGTCATCCACCGATGGGTCTGGCCCACTTTGACCTCTCTATCATTTGTCTACTGCCTCATATAGATAACTCTACAACCTCCGACCCTGTGTCCCTGGGTCATCCACCGATGGGTCTGGCCCACTTTGACCACTCTATCATTTGTCTGCTGCCTCATATAGATAACTCTTCTACCTGTTGTCTAGTGGTGGCTCTAACCGTCGATGCCTACTCAGCTATAATGATCTCCACCAACAGACCTTGCTCGAGCACTCCAGCCTGCATCGGGATAATCAACGATCTCATCAATGACCTGATCTCTCACCGGAGACGCTGCTTAAAGTTATGGGCCCTGAATAATGGGTCTTGTACCATGTTAGTGGATTGGTGTGGGAAGTCATTGAATCATTCCGAGTACAATGTCAGTGATAAGTTTCCCTTCTGTAAGTGTAGTAGCTCCGGATATGCACTAGGCGTAGTGTCGCTCGAACAAACTATTCCCTAAAGAGGCACAAAAAGTCCATCTAGGTAAGGGTCACAACGTCATGTGTCTGGAGCTTCAGGATCCACCATCTTCATGTTGTGCCATGGAAAAGGTTAGCAACTAGGATAACCATAGGCTTTGCTAGTGTCTCAAAAAAGTGAAAAACTCTAGCCACAACCTCCAACCAGTTCTCAGATACCAGGGGATCTGTCTCGCCTCAAAATTTTGGAGGCCTCTATCTCTAGAACTCATGCAACGTGATCAGTTGGCATACAAGGTCTACTGGTGGGGATATTGGAATTTTTTCTGAACACCTAGTGGTGCTGCTAGTGCACCATCCGAAGGCTCTCCAATAGTAAGAGGGCCCTGCACCGAAGCCACTTATCTTATTGGGTCTTCATCATGTACTCCCTCAGGAATCCTGGATGGCTATCTATGTGGTGGCATCCTGAAATGAAATAGGTAAACCATGGTTAATATATTATACATGGTGAGACGAATCAAAAGATATCAAAGTAAAAACATTTCCAAAACACATGCAATTTGTATTTTCATGCACCGAGTCAAAAATCAGAATTCAGGGTCCTAGGGTATTGATACGTCAGCTGCCGCACAAACACTGCACTCCCCGAACTAAATACCATACTAAAAAAACATAACACTTTTTATCCATTAAAAATATCAGATCCCTGGTTCATTAGTAGAACCGACACATCTTATAAAACTTTGTCATAACCCGTCCCATGGGGCCCATGTCGTGACTACCTCAATCCCACATTCCATAGGCCAAGTGTTGGATAATTGCATCGGAAAGGTGTATCCATTAAATGAGAAGGAATTTCCTTTTAACTTATACAGAAATACAATCCAAGATAACAACATTATGCCACCAGGATGTAAAACTACAGTAGTAAAAGTGTGTGCTGAAAGTAAAGGGGGCTGAAATACAAGTCCAACATAAAAGGTTCAACTACAAATTAAAACATAAAATAGCTCCTGCATTTGACAGACAAGGATCCTATTTGAAGGGTAGTTACATATCGTCTCCACTGCTATCCATGCTGAACAATAACCTCCGTGTACCACCTGGTCCTGACTCCTACAGTCTCAGCCGAGCTACCTATCTTATGCACATGACACAACAAGGTGCGGGAAAAACCCATACATGGGTGAGTATAGAAATACTCAGTAAGGACCCTGAGACCCCCCAAAGGTCTCTCAGAATTCCAGAGAGTTATAACACAAGAAGTATCTCAATCAAAAATCACAAAACAATAGACTCAGATTAAACCAGGTATAAGTAAAGCACATAAGTATAAATATTTAGTCGAGAAGCCAGATCATCTTATTATTTAGAGAGGCACTACAGCTGACCATATGGAATATGACCCATAAAAGATCAGTAGGTACTATACCCCAAAATACCCACATAGGATCTGACCTACATAGGATCAATATACGAGGACCCACACAGGATCGCTGAGCACTGACCTAGATAGGATCTAACCAATGTCTGATCGGTATGTCGCAGATCCACAATGGGCCACTCTATGGCAGGTTCTCGTCGGTTCGCGTAATGCTAACCAACCAAGGATCTCTTGGTGCTAATCCATGTAGGATCACCAGGTGATGTCCCATACAGGATCGCTCGATACTAACCTCCATATGATCTATCTCCAACATCCTCAACACTGCCAGCCATTGGATTCCTACTAACAGTACGCTTAATTCTAGGAGAAAATCTCCTCAATCCATCGTTCATATTTCTTTCAACACAAATTACCACTAAGAAGTAACTCGATGTTCTTCCATGTCATAACGGTTCCAATGCAACAAACGACTCATCAAACAGACACCTGATATGTATGATATAGGAATTTTAGTGCAGAGGGCCTGGTTGGATTTGTGTACTATCCAACCCATCCATATTCCAAAATTTTCTATAACACTCAGTTGGATTATCTTAAAAGGAACATCTCATTTCAAGTATTCCAACATTTCAGACATTTTGTCAAACGAACGTCTGGTTTGATTGATATGACATTTTTAAGTGTATCTGGTCCAGAAATGTTTTGGGTCCAGTCCGACCCAGTCTGACCGACCCAACCCACATGTCCTAGGCCGAGCCACCCAAACCGGCTAGGCCCGAACCAGTTAGGCCACGGTGGGCTCGACCCTCTTAGCCGTAGTCTAGCCTGGCCCTAACTGACTGGGCTCAGCTCGCTGGGCACCAGACCGGCCTTGCACATCGGCTAAGCGTGACCCGTGCGAGGGGTCGAGTGACCCGTGTGAGGGGTTGCACGACCCCTCCACCCCAAAACCGTCAAACAGTTGTTAGGATCTTCAACCGGTGGCTCCATGCGGCACAACCTTACTGTCCATGTGACCTGCAGGGAGCCAATCCCCTCACCTTCCTCTGTGTCTTAGATGCTGCTACCTCCACCTACGGTGCGAGACGGCGCGTTGCCCATCCGCAAACATGGCCGACCGATATTCGGTCGCCCTTTCGGCCTGCTATGGCACCGCTCTTCCACCATAGTTGGTGTCTCCTATCACTGACATCATCCTCCATCATTAGTTTCTAGTGCTTCCGCCATGCATGAACTTCTTCCACGGGGCTCTGACGACGATCCAGAACTCTACTTTCACTCCCGTCCACGCCTACAGGCCTCCCAGAATACCACTGTCAGAGCACGACCCTCTGATTCGTGTTACTGTCAAATGAAAAATTTGATTGCAAAGAAGACGACAAAAATTAAGGGGCGGAGGTCCAGGATTTGTTCGTTCAACCTATTTCCTCCGCATTAGAATCATATCAAAGGGGGTTTGTAAACAATTGTCAATGGAAAAATAAAACCACATTAAAAAATCCCACATCATCCCCTAATTCGGTATGAATCCCAGATCAACTCGTTTTGGTTGATTCTTGTTTGTCATTTTTTCTATAATGAGGAAAAGAAAAATAATTCATTTGAATTAAATAACAAAATCCAATACCTTGATCACATTGGGTTCACTTGCGGAAGAAGAAGAAGGTCTGCATGCATAGTCATCCATCACCCGTCGACCACATGATCGATTCCTCAATGGGCATCATCAAAACATCTTTCTTAGTTGGAGGTAGATGTTTCTAGAACTTCATCATGAGATCTCCCATGGGTTCCCAAAACCCACACCAATGATTTAGATAAATAAGGGGAAAACCTCCCACGTTGGTTCATTATTATGTTTCATTAATTTATCACAGTCAATGAGCCGAATTAACCACAAGGGTTGAGGTTACCCAATGAGAGGTTTATGTCAATAAATGAACCACATTTATTAATGGATGCTGCATCATAGTCCCCCCATTTTCCGCTCAACTGTTTCCAAAAAAGAACAAAATAACACCTTTTGTTATTTTATATTTTTTTCCAAAAGTCTGAAAAATTAACTTTTCCGTCTGACTTTTTCCGAACAATGTTAATCATCCCTTAAATTGAATCTCGTCACATCGAATTCAACATTTCCATCATATTTCAACTCTGAGAAACAATTCAAATGATAGAAAACGTCGCTCTGACATTTACTGAACACACCTAAAAAAAGTTCAAAAAAATATTAGCAATCTCCCTCAACCCGTGCCGGTCAAGGTTAGGATTCACCTAAGGGGAACACGGCTTCACAAGCTCAACGGTACTATTAGATTTTTAATCTGAGTAACCATGTAGAAGTAAAGTACATTACAATAAAATAATTTTCAATTAATTATTTTTTTACGACAAAAAACTAGCTGCACTTGGTGGCCCGCACCGGCCTAAGTTTGCATCTTCCTAAGGAAATCATACCCTCACGAGTTCAATATTGGTCTCTAATTTCTAATCTGAGTCACCGTTCGTGAGTTATAATCATTTGAAAAATAAAATATATTATTATTTAATTATTTTATTTACTGTTATTCCATTTTCGGGTTTTCGCACTAGAGGCCCGCACAGACTAATCTTAAGTCGCATCTAGGGTAAACCCACCTTCATAAACCCAATAGTGCACTTAGATTTTTGATTTGGGGACCCATTTAATAGTTATTCCACATTTTTAGGAAAAAGCACACATACACGCTATTTAAAACATAACATTCTTCAATGGATCATGCCCTTCTGGCCTCAGAATCACGTGCCATCATATTTCAAAGTCTCGAAATAATTTCATATAATTTTGAAAAGTTTTACAGAATTTCTGGACCATTACATCACATGATTAGTATAAATATAGGGCTTTAACAAATCCAATTTACTCTAACAAAGGAATTGGTAAACACATCTTGTATAATTTCTCCATACAAAGCCCATTTTTCATTGCTCTTAAAGGAGGTAGTGTCACTAGGCTTTTCTCTTAACCAAGCCCAAGTCGACAATCAACACGTTATGCTTCAACGGAATTTCATACTAGGGAACTGGAAGCACTACTGGAAAAATACCCTATACCAATGGTTTGGAACCATTGGTATAGCCTATACCAATGGTTTGTAGGACTGTTGGCAAGTAAGCTGAGACAATATGTCAATACCAACGGTTTTGGGAAAACTGTTGGTATAGACCTATACCAGTGGTTTTGAAAACCGTTGGTATAAGTAAGATAAAAAATCTATATTAACAGTTCTCAAAACTGTTGGTATATGTATTTCAAAAAAAACATTCGGTGGGATTTAATCCCATGACCTCTAGTTTATAATTGAATGACTTAACCACTAACCTAACATGCCTTTTGTGAACATTATTTCATAAATATATATATGTATTTTTATAATTATTTTAAATTTTGATTTATATAATGTTCTCGGTAAGAAGGTTGGATAAAAAATCGAAGGACCTATACCAACGGATTTGGCCAAACCGTTGGTATAGCGTCTCTATAATGGACCTATACAAACAGTTTGGCCGAAACCATTGGTATAGGTCCTCTATAATGGACCTATACCAACAGTTTGGCCAAACAATTGGTATAGGTCCCCCCTATACCAACTGTTTGTCCAAAACCATTGGTATAGGTCCATATAAGTGACCTATACCAACGGTTTTGGCCAAAACGTTGGTATTGGTCCAAATTAATGAACTATACCAACGGTTTGGCCAAAATCGTTGGTAAAAGTCATATTTGTAGTAGTGAAGTTAATAGAGATTACCACCCGAGCAATATTATCCGAGCTTCCCCAATAGTCTTTCACCCTCACACACATTACCCATTAGTTCTTATGAGGGTGTTATAAGGGGTTATCTAACAAGACCCTATCACTATAATAATGTGCATAATATTTGTATAGAATAAATTATATACATTCATTTTATTATTATTACTTCGTAAATGGTTTTTAAAGAACAAATAGTATTTTTAGATAATATACAATTAGGAAATTTTATTTTTATGAATTAATGTATTTTTGAATCAAACGATATATTACTAAAATAATTTTTTATTAAATATAAAATATCGTAAAATATTTTATAAATATAATTGTAGTATTTATTATGGGTTTAAAGTAGTTTTTGTCAAAACCCATGAATTTTTTATAAAAATGGGTCTTTATTTTAAAAGAAAAATTCACATATTTATATACATATTTAGATAAAATGAATATCGTTTTTGGATTCAAGATGTTGAAATTATATAATGGTGGAATTTTCATAATTTTCCAAGACATTCGAATTTTAGGGAAAAAATTAAATACCGTTTAAATATGTAATGTGTTTTAGGATATCATAATGACCCAAAAGTGATATAATAAAATAATATAAAATGTTTATTCGGCAAAAATATTTATTAAAATTTAATTAATGTGATTGTAGATATGTTTTATTAATTTTATGGTGCTTTAGTGGACCCTCCAAGACGTATAAAATATATTTACTTTTTAAAATGATTTCCCTGATAGTGTGACTCACCTCCACATAAGAAAACCTAATATTATAATATGTTATGAAATTTTAATTATAAAATAATTTTTTACACTCCGCATTTGCAAACACCATGGAAAAAAACCTGGGATGGTTTGTGGTTTTGATTATTTTAGTATGTAGTGTCAAAAATCTAATTAATAAAGAATTCCCTCTCCTTTCCAATTTAACCAACTCAATCTCCCATTCTACTTCACTAAATCCATTTGAATCTCGACCAATCTATTCTTTAATCACTCTAGAAACCTCCCATGGCTCCCCAATCTCCCAATAAGCCTATCTTAAGCCTCTCCCAAGCCTTAGGGATCACACTTCCAAGTAATGGATCTTCACTTTTATTCCTTCCTTATTTATGTCCAAGTTTCCTTATATTTTTATGACCTTTTATTTTCAATTTAAAATTTTGGGTTATGATTTAGAACAAACCCTATACATCCGTAGATATGTTTCAATGATGATATACCCCTTTAACTCTCATTAATTCCTCTCTTGTACACCTGTTACCATGTAGAAATTTCATAATGGATTTCTTTATACTCATTTACATTCAAGCAATTCTTTTATATTATGCATCTAGATTACATTACATATTTTGGGGTATTATTTTCCATGACCTCCTTACTGTACATTTCATTTATAAATTATTATATACCCATTTCTCTGTCATCAACCCATTTTATGATTCCTATTTGACGTCGTTATACTGCTGAAGTTACACAAAACATTTTCATGCTAAAATCATCATGTTAGTGAATTACATACCCATTTTACTATCAAGGGTACTCACCATTTTGAACATGTAATTGTTGATTGGGGAATTAAAAATATGTGTTCCACATATCTTTTTTGTAGAATAAATTTTGATGTTTAATGAATCCATGTTGTATGATCTATGTGGAAAAATCCTGCATGAAATGAAATGATTAATAAGGGTTCCCCCTAATAGTGCTCCCATGCATTTGGAAAAGAATAGTATCCTGATATGCCATGTGAAATGAGGGTTTTTCAATAATAATTCTTTTGAAATGAGGGTTTACTCATGCTAATTCATGTACAATGAGGGTTTACTCAAGATCTATGTGCAATGAGCCTTGGATCATGCTGATATCAAGATAAATGTTATTGCCGCTTGTAACCCCGCAACCCTAGTTACATAGAGTCGGTGCATTATTACATAACATTGGCATGATACACGGAATAATATACAGAAAAACCAATTAGTTTAGAAGACTTATATGTTCAAGATACATACATAAGTTTTACATTACATAATCAAATAATGAAATACAACATCATTGTTTCCCCTTTGAATATACTCTTATCTCTTATCCTATTCCTACAGGTTAATCATAAAAAAATTCTTTGTATCCTGAGAAAAATAAAACATAAGGAAGGGGTGAGCTTAGATTCCCATTAAAGATAACAATATAGCGGAAACATTCATAAAAAATCATAAAAAATTTAAGGCAATGTATAATACTAAATCATTAGCATTTTAAACTTAAAATTCAGCATAATATGGAAAATATATATCAAATAATTCCATTTTCTTGTTCACATGGATATTCTACTAGTCGAATATTCACATGCAATATAAATTGCCAATTTATTAATAATGGAATGCGTAATGCTAGACATCGTAACCACATATTCAAGGCCTAGTGCCAAGACTAAAAATAATATTTTGTCAAGGCCTTATGCCAAGACACTAGTTTTTCTCATGATACCTACTGATGCATTGAGGAGATATAGCGGCCTCCATCAATCACTCACTAAGTCCAATTAATTACTCATATGAAATGACTTGAAACATAACATAAAAATTTGTATTAAAACTAGCATAAGAAATGTTAATAATTTAACCATAAACCATGAATGGTATAAAAATAACACATCCATAGTAAAACATATCACAAAAACTTCAATACAATATGGAATATTTTATCATAATAAATCAACATTAAAAAAGTGTAAAATCCATGTTTTCGATGCTTTCTCCGGGGCGCACGCATCCATATGTGAGGACGTGCGGGCTGTTGCCCCGCATTCCAGCTTTCCAAAGGTGGGCGGCATTCGCTCCTTACTCATGGGAGTTTGCTCCTTGATCGAAATAGGATGATGGGATATCAATTCATCCTTATGTGTATTCCTCCTTGGAGCTCGTCACCTAGTCCAGGTCTCCCTCATAGATTAAGACGTAGTTCATGAAAATCTTCCCAGGGCCATATTTCCATGGACACTGGTTAATTACACTACTTCTATCGGGACATTAGATGGGGTCAGGTCCGGGCAGCAACCTTCAGTTGGGGGAGTAGTCACGTTGAGGCATCACTGGCATGTCTGGGTGCTGAAACATTGGCGCGTCTAAGCATCTTCCCCTTATTATAGGGCTTCTTTATGGTGCGGAAGCCTGAAGAATCCCACGTCGAATGCAAGGAATTCAATGCCATAGGCATGTATCTGATGTTTTCCTCAGCTTCATATGTTTAACATAGGGTATGCCGCGAGTTTAACGTCCAGCAGAGACGGACTGGGCTGATCGGAACACTGACTAGAGTGGATCAGATAGGTGTAACCTCTTGAGGGATCATGGATGTTGGGCATAACGAATGGTTTGTAGCCCAACCACCACCTAAGGGAGTGAGGAGGTGAATAGGCATGATCCGGCTGGGATGTGGCGGCCCGGGAAAATAATCAGGATGGATGAAGGGGATTTGAGTGAAGTGGATGGATAATTAGATGGAACCGATGTGGAGACGACGGAGATGTTGGGATTGATCCTTAAAGATACTTCCTTCATATCCCCATTGTGGGGAATCAATGTTTGTGTAGTTCGATGGGATGATAGGACACCTGAGGAGGCGACCCGTGAGAATGGATGTGTGCACGGAAACCGTAGGATGTGGAAGCCCTGAGTCAGGGCATGACCTTCTGGAGACACATAGGCTCAAGGGAGAGGTCAGGAAGAGACATGAGTGATGGTATTGAGCCTCAAGGAGGCTTCCTATGTACCATGCCTTGGCATGGACCAAAGTCCCCATAGTTCGGGAGTGGAGGTGTCGGAGAACCGATGTGAAGATGGACCTTGGTCTGAAGGGTTTTGGGCTTGTACCTCATAGAGGCTTCATATGTACCATGTCGTGGCATGGATCAAAGTCCACGTAGTTCATGGATGGTGCATGGAGCTTACACTCTAGGCTTTCCAAGGTGTTTGGTGAACCGACGTGAATGGGGTCGGAACGACCGGGTTGTGGGCATGGACCTCGGGGAGGCTTCCTACATACCATGCCTTAGCATGGATCAAAGACCACATAGTTCATGGGGGCGTGTCAGAGAACCGACGTGAATATGGACCTTGGTCCGATGGATATTGGGCTTGAACCTCATGGAGGCTTCCTACGTACAATGCCTTAACATGGATCAATGACCCTGTAGTTCGTGATGATGGTGCGGTGAACCGATGTGAAGTTGGTCGGAACAACCGAGTGATGGGCTTGAACCTCAGTGAGGCTTCCTATGTACCGTGCCTTAACATGGATCAAAGTCCTCGTAGTTAACGGTGTGGTGATTACACTCTAGGCTGCCCGAGGTTGGTGAACCGATGTTTATGGGGTCATAACGACCAGATGGTGGGCTTGAACCTCAGGGAGGCTTCCTACGTACCATGCCTTTACATGGATCAAAGTCCCTGTCGTTCATGGTGTGGGGCTTACACTCTAGGATCCCTGGCGTGTTGACATGGTCGATGCTTACTCTAAGCCCATGTGAGTCATGCTTGATGTGAGTAATAAGAGGCATCAAGGACCTGCCGATCATTTCACAAAAGGTGCGTTCGTGGGAAGTGAAATGGGGCTTAGGCTCTAGGTGGCCTAGGGAGAGGAAGATTGGGTCTTATTTCACGATGGAGGCCTAGGAGTGATGAAGCCCAAATGGAGAAGGGGAGTTAGAATCGAAGAAACGAGAAGTGACGATCCCCATCATGCCCTTGGTAGGCCTTTGGCATGGGACTTAATCCAAGGGGAGGCCCATCAGCGATAAACCCCAGCGGGAGAGGGGAAGGGTGAAAAATACCCTATGGCCCTCTCCCCTCTTGAACCTTGGCACGGAAGAAGAGAGGAGGATTAGGGGAACCACCTCCTACAAGAAATGTCATGGGCTTACATCGAGATGGATGCCCTTTCCCCACGGACAAATGCCACTCCAAAAAGGAGGATATCATCCCCTATGAGGGGTGATCTCATTCTTGTGGAGAGGAGTGGATGTAGAGAATTTTCGTGGTGAGGAACCATGCATAGGATGCATGGGGGAATGGTCATAGTTTAATGTCATGTGTTGAGGACGATGGCGCTTCGCAGTATAACGCCCCGAAGCTTGGATGAAGCGTGTTCACTTTACACCCCTAGGACATACATAACCTATACCCTCTGCTCCTTGGTGGTGGGAAGGCACTAGTAATGTCGTGACTGGGGGTGTTGTGGAGCGATCCCTTGATGGGTCCACGTTAGTGTGGCTATGCGAAGAACCAATAGCCATTAGCATGCCTATGCGAAGAAGCATTAGGCGTAGCAACGCTACTGGCAGTAGTATCCAGGGTACTTTGAAATCACATCATGCAAACGTAGAGGGTCACATGGGAAAAGGATTTACCAAGAGGATGGGCCCACTAGAAGGGGCCTTATGGAGCTCGGCTACTCTACGTAATAAAGGGAACTTGCGAAGGGGTGTGATTCGTGAAGTGGGGTGCCTTGGCTTTAGCATGGGATGAAGATGAATATGGTAGGTGCTTCGCGAAGTGGAAAGGGATTCGCAGAGCACAACCTCGCGGAGCAAAGGTGCCTTGCGAAGCGTAGTGCTGTGAAGCAGTGTTCTTTGTGAAGTACAGTGACCCTGCCTTAGCATGTGGATCACTTGTATAGGATGGGTGTTTCGTGAATCATAAATGCTCTGTGACTGCTCAGGTCCCCTTGGGGATTCCCATCCATTGAGGATGCCCTTATGCTTCGCGAAGGGCATCCCTCTCAGAAGAGGGGCTCAAAACAAGACAAGGGGGAGGCCTCTCGTGAAGCAAAAAACCTCGTGGAGCTCATAATTCCTAGAGCAAAGAGTGCATCGCGATTTGGGAGCTGAGAAACCAAAAGGTCAGATTGTCTCCTCCAGTGGGCTTAGGGGAGCTTAGTATTTATAGGCAAGGGGCGCGGTGAAGAAGAGCTCATGCGACGCGAAGGGGGGCTGCGGTCGCTTTGCGGTGGATCCCAAACATCGACCGGGTTTGTGGAGAGATCCTGCGTCTTTTGCTTTGTGGAAGGTTTGCAAACGTCAGGGGCGTTCGTGGAGAGGTGCCGCCTCGGGTGCTTCGCGGCGGCCGCATTGCTTGCGGGGGATCCACGCGATGGCTTCGCGAGACAGGTCACATGGCCTTTTTTCTTGTTTTTCTTCTTCCAATATTTTGGCACCAAAAAATTCCCCCATCAGACTTGGATACGCAAAGGGATCAAGGGTCTAAGTGTGAGGGAAACAACCAAAATCATCAGCTGTTCGTAGGGATGACTCGTGAAGATGGCTCACGAGGCGAATGGGACACGCGGGCCAGACGCACCGCGAAGCTCCGCGCATGCTGGATGTTCCGCGAAGCTCTGAGGGATGCCGCCTATAAATAAGGGGGATGAACTCTCTTTTCATTTTCCTTCTTTCATGATGTTGTCCTTTTTCACCCTCAATTCGTGAAGCTCCACGTACTTCGCGTCTGCTCTCCAAGAATCGGGCTTCACGGCAAACCGCGAGTCTCTGACTCCACGACAGCGTCAAGCGAACATGTACTCACCGGCCAAGGCTAGGTTCCGCGATTCGGCTCTGTGAATGAGCTCCGTAAATGAGCTCCTCGAACAGGCTTCACGAACCGAGGTATAAAATTTCTGATTTCTTTTGAAACAAATGGCCCGCCCAGAAGCTGACCAGGGGGTGCATACATACGCTTCCCAAAGGGATGAGATGAACAACAACCTGGTGTTGGGGGATCTAATTCAGAGCCATTCGGACCATAGTTCCTTGGTGGAGATCCCGTCAGAGAGTCATAAGAACTATCTGTCGTGCAAGAGGTTTCCCTTGTACGACTTTGGGTTGACAGATGACGTCCTCATCCCTGAAGCAGGTAGGGGCATGACATCTTGCTAGTTCAGGAGCACGCCATACCCACGCCAATGGTTCAGGGCAGATGATGGCCATGTGCAGGAGGACTTTACACCCATTTTGCTGACTGCTTGTATAATCACCTGAACAACATTGACATGGAGCCTTTGCAACCGAAGATGTCCCCTCTTATGTACCACACCATACTGAGGGCATCTTTGGGGGATTCAAAGAAGGGGTGGTCTGATGAGTGGGACCTGCGCCAGGGGGGAAACTTCACCAATGATTGGGCATGGGCCTACTGGGTCGGTGCCCCTTGTGAGGAGTATGAAGCTGAGTTGAGGGGAGTGGTCTTGTATGAGGCGGCATGGGCCTCCCAATTCCACATTTATCAACCAAAACAGCTGATGCTGAAGTTGTTGAGCAGGTGGTCGTCTAGGACCAACACTTTTCATCTACACCATGGGGATGTTGGCATCAGTTTGTGGGATGTCCATAGATTTCGGGAGTCCCCATCTGGGGGGCTATGTATGATGAGTTCCTCCCCATCATGATTTCGAGGGAGTATCTAGAGCAGATGTTGCGGTCGGTGCTGGCACTGATGGGACTGGTCCCCAGAGAGGACAAAGAACTAGTGAGAGATGTTCACATTCAAAAGTGGCTCAAGTAGTTCTTGAACTTCACGAATGATCGAGAGTTTCCCCCATTGCCTCAAACTTTCCCAAAGGGGGCTCAACGGGGAAAAGAGAACTCGTATTGGTGGCTCTTGGAGGACATCCAATGGAAGACCTGGGGTTTCAGTGCCAGCACTGAACAGGAGCCGATAGTCAGACTGGCGGTGTTTATCACAGCCCTTATGTATAGGTGGATCCTACCGGTGAGGGATACCAACATAGGGGTGTGGCCCAACTCATTCATCATGGCATCCATGCTGGCCACAGGAAGGCGGGTCAATCTGGGGATCCCAATCCTCGCCAGAGTGTACAGGATGCTATGGCATGATAGCGAGGGTAAGAAGACACCGAGGATATGCGGGCCCTTCCATATTATATATGGGTGGATCACGACACACATTAGGGGAGTTTATGAATATCAAAACCCCATCTCACATCCGGGGTCAAATTTCCGACCATCCATTCTAAATACAGCTAGGAGCTTTCCAGTTAAACTAACCATACCGCTGGTACGAAACCAAGTGTGGAAGGCAGACGAGTTTAATTTCCACCCGTTTCCATTGACAAAGAGGGCACTCACCGATGACGGGCAGGGGATGGAAGAGCATCGGGCATATCTCCTAGCCTTCCTAGGTGGAGTCTTGGTGGAAAGGGTGGACCGCAAGCCCCTCTGCGAGCCGTACACCTCACACCAGTTTGTGAGGCTGTTCCGGTGCCTACAGCGGCTGACCCTGTAGGTCTACTGGGAGGGGCACCGTGAGGAGAACCTATGTGTGATGAGGAAATTATAGCTCATGTTCACACGAGAAGAGGGGAAAATGCGAAACACATGGCCTCCGCCCACTGTCACCTTTGGACTGGTGAAGGAGTATGCCATCAGATGGGAGGTAGCTTACCCGGGGGAAATGATGAAGTAGCCGACCATTGGAGCTGGTGATGGCGGGCCTCCCCTATCTAGAGGTCGAGGTCGGAGGGAAAAAGGGCCTCTCGTAGTGTCGGGGCTTCCATGGCGGCAATACATGAACCAGTTGAGGATGAGACTGTAGCGGCGGGTCCAACAGTAGTAGTGGACCCGGTGGTCCCGGAAGAGCAGAGCCATCCGGAGGGGCGGCCACCGAGGGGATTCCGCAGGATTTCTGTAACACCCGATACTTTTATGTTATATAAATCATCAAAGGAATCTTTTTCTACACAACACTTGCTTGGCTTGCTTTACACGCAATCGCGACCTTCCTCGATAGCCTGCGTCGTACGCAATACCGAGTTTCACTAAACAACAATATGCTATTAAAACTAGCCGTTATGAATAGTAATAACCACTTTTTGAAATTTTATAAATTTTATTTTTCAAAATGGACTTCATTTTTGGACTCAGAATATCGAAATTAGCCTAGGGTGAAATTTTGGTATTTTTCTAAAAACTTTCAATTTTTGATGAATAGTGAAACCACTAAGTGGTAGGTTAAAAACTGAATTTTGCATAAAACTTAATTTTACCACTTCTGTGAATGGAATTTCGAAAATCCGACAGACACGGTTGATATCAGTAAGTAAAATGTGGTTCAATGAGATAAAAATAATTTTTTGGTGAATAGTAACTTTTTACTTTTTTTTACCGCGGTTAATAGTAAATAGGGTAACTAAGGGTAAATATGATATTAATATTACCCTAACACATGTCCTAATTCTATTGGACAAGTGTAATTCGACCAAAAACAAACTTAGGAATAAAAATATTACCATTTAGGCCCACTTGGATTAGATTAGGACATTTATTATTAATTTATTTAAAGAAGGGTTAAAATAGTTAAAATCAATGTTTAATAAGTAAATCATTTTTAATATTGGGTTATACATAAGATAAATTCGACTATAAATATTCATTAGAAAGCTAAAAAGATTTCCTACATAATGGTATTTTATTTGTAATTTTTAGACATTAAATAATCTAATTTAGTTATGACACAATGATGATGCAGTAATTATCTTATTAATGAAATATTGACATAATTGATGTTATAAACACCAAAATAAATGTAATTTGAGACTTTTATGAATTCCACTAATTTTATAGGTTACTATGATATATTAATGTTGATTTAATCAACTTGGTTTGAACATATAATTCTGTTATAACTTTCACAAAAATCATATATCAAATAGTGTCAAAATTGACACAAAATAGTTTTTAAATAAAATATTATATTATTAATTGTTATTTTATTCCTAAAAATCTAAGGTTCGGCCAAATGACTTAGATAAGGATATATGTTTTAATAATAAACAATTTGGGGTTCTTTTGGCAAGTTATAGTAAGTGTATTAACCATATAGTGAAAGAAAACAAAAAGACACGGTAAAAGTAAAATTATTTAACTTAGAGTTAAATCTAATTGATAAGGTTAAAATAATACCCTAAACTTGTCTAAATCATATTGGTTGATAGGATTTCGACCAATCCCCACTTTAGCTTCGAAATAAGACCCTTTGGAACCATTATAAACCGATTTTGACTTTTATATAAAATAATATTTTGAGATATTCCTAAGGTGCCCCTCTCCTCCCTCATAAAAGGGCACCTTCTCCCCCTCCTCCTCACACCAATTTGAGCACTCAAGCTCGGCCAACCCCTGCCATTTTCTCCTATCCACTTCCCTAGAATAATCCTAGAGGTCCTGGTCTTCTCCAAAGACCAATCTTAGTTCCTTAAGTGGAGGATTCAAAGAGGCGTTCCAAAGAAGAGGTAATATCCATTACCGATCTTTTCAATTTCTTTCTTCTTCAACTTCTTCTTATTTAGTTGTTTCATGATAAAGTAATAACATCAGTATTACTTACATACTGATATGTTATTATAAATATGAAACAACCCTAATTCACCTTCTATCCATCCTATGGAAAAATGAAATCACCGCGCGTGCGTACGTACGGAATACCGTCTCCACGCCGTGGTGTAATCTATTTTCCACCATCACCTTAAAAGGAAGGGTATAATGGTGTAATGAGTAACTATATATGATTATTATGAAGTAATATTTATACTGAAATAATATATATATACTCCAATACAATTCCACAATCATAGGAACGATATAATCACTCGTGCGTACGTACGGAATACTGTCTCCACGATGTGATGCGACTCGTTCTAGATGATCTTCATTTCATAATGATTATATAAATGAATTGAATGAATGAATATGGTATATACTACACTAAACCATTCTGGAAATGAATTATCTATAACCTAAAGATAAGAATAAGAATTTATTCGACAAAACACGCATAAGAACAAAAAGTTATAAAGACCCGAGTAACAAGTAACAATGAAATATTACTAACAAGAAGCTAATAATATGACCATATATGATATCATATCAATATGTATGATTCTGGAATAAGTCAATAACATTATTTAAACCATTATACAGGAGCTTCAAACACGAACAAAGCAAATCGGACCTAAGGTAAGGGAAATATCACAATCTCATTTTTATCCGAGATTGTTTATAATTTGGCATTTACTGGGGTGTATTTTATCATCCACATCCATGTTTCATCAATATGTAATATTAATTCAATCCACCTACAATTGTTTAAATCCATTTTTACCCTTCGGTGAGTTTTTAGTAATATGTATGAAAGGAATCTTTTGTCGTTTTTCGTACGAGGTACTTTTTGACTTTTCCGACAAAAGTACGAAGAATGTTTTTTTTAACTTACACGGCATGAATGGATTTTTTTTTAAAACATTATTTCAAAGAAGATTCCTTTACAAGTTTTCAAGTTTATTTTTAATCAAATTCTTTTAGTTTAAAATTTTATGACATGTTAAGAAAGTAAAAGTGTTTTTGAAGAAGAAAGGATATTTTCATCAAGAATGAAGTTCAAGTATTTTATCAAAATTATTTTCCATCTAAGATAATAAAAGGGTTCTGTTTCTATCCCTATTATTACATGGATTTGATTATGTTGTGATGGAAACATTTTTATGAATTCCTTTATCTTATATGAATTGTTTTATGATGTCATGTTGTTTAAGAATTTCATTTTTATTACATGGGTTATGTGATGATGTATGATTTATGATTATGTGGCACACATAAGAAAGGAATCATTATAAGATTGGTGGGACCTATATCTCCCTCCAATGCATTGGGTAAAGATTTTATATCTCAGGAGATAGACATGGCTGGAACGGAAGGTTATTTCGGTTCAGTGATACATGACTGAAACGAGGAGTGAACTCGGTTCAGAAAGGGACTTTGTCCACTAAGATAGTCTTGGCAATGAGTCATGACTAACAAGAAATGATTTTCCATGATTATGTGTGCATGCCACAAAGTTTCAAGTTTTATGTTATGATTATGGGGATCTCATTTTCACTTCTATGGTTTATTCCATGTTAAGATATTATGATCTCTTTTGCAGGTTTTGATTTTCAAAAAGATATGATATGATTTTTATTTCCTTTATTTGCCCTTGCTGAGTATTTGAGCTCACCCTTTTATGTTTTCTTTTCCCCAGGTCAGGAGGATGGATATTAAGTAGAATATGCTAAAATGGACCCTAGATATGATGAAATAAATGGGAGACACTGTAGAAGATTTATGAACCAGTTGTTTATGTTCCCAGTTTCTAAAGACACTATACCTATACGGTCCTTTGTGGTTTTGTCATATGTTGTAATAAGTGTGCTTCAATTTTGAAGTATTAACAATGTATGTGAAGAGTGGGTCGTTATAGTTGGAATCAGAGGAAAGGTATAGTCAACCTTTGGAAACTAGGATGTGAAAGCCTTAGTAAAAACCCTAAGGATAAGTCTAAGCATAGAACACAATCTTAGTGTTTTAGAAATGGCCTTGAATAACCTAGGATAAGAGCTTATGCATGAAAATTTTATTCTTGAATTATGTGGTTTCCTATTATAATTAGTGTTGCTCACACTATTCTTCTTGGTTTTAGTCAATGGCTGGAACCCGAAGGAACCGTGTTAATGCGGAATGCGATGGGAAATGCAATGATTGTCCCCCTGAGCAACCAAACGATATGGGAGATGGAATGAAAAATCTTGTAGCCATGCTCACACAACTTTCTCAAGCTATGAATCATGCAGGATTTCCAAACGAGCAAAGGAGGGAGCAAAATTCTGTTGAATCCTTCATGAGGCAGCGTCCACCTTCTTTCAGCGGGTCTACTGATCCATTAGTTGCTGAACAATGGATTAGTACTACTAAAAAGATATTTTCAGTTCTTCAATGTTCTGAACATGATAAAGTCATCCTAGCAGTGTATCGTTTGGAAGGAGATGCTGATCAATGGTGGAATCTTGTTAAGAATACGAGGCAAAGGGATGAAATTGAGTCTATGGAATGGGAAGAGTTCAAGAACTTATTTTTCAATAAGTACTTCCCTCGTATTCTCCGAACAAAGACGGAGAAAGAGTTTCTTGAACTGAAGCAAAGGGATGATGAATCTGTTGGTACCTATGAAGTAAATTTTACAAGACTTGCAAGGTACGCTTCTGGTATTATTATCCAACCTGAGAGTAAGATCGATCGATTCTTTAGTGGCTTAAAACCAAGTCTTCGAAGGGTGTTAGCCATAAGGGACTTCAATAGCTACGAGGAAATCGTTCGATGTGCTCTCAAAGTCGAGATGGAGATTGGAGTAACCCATCAGTCACATGGGTTAGATAAGAAGAGGAAGATGGAATTCAAAGAAAAATCTAAAGAGCACACGGAAAAGAAGATGAACTTTCCCTTATGCTCAAAGAGTGGAAAGAAACATGGAGGGAGTTGTCTTAAAGGGACAAGTAAATGTTTTAAATGTGGAAAGGAAGGTCATCGGGCATTTGAATGCCGCGATAATGGGAAGAAGATGTCTAATGATGCAAACAAAGGAAGGGATACACAGAATGAACCTACTACACTTCAATGTTTCAAGTGCAAGGAGATGGGACATTATTCAAATCAATGCCCAAATCCAAGGGTTGATGATGATGGTCGACGTCAACAAAATCTTAAGGCTAAAGACAAAGGAAAGTCACATGCAATTTCTATCAGCGATGTGGAGTACGATAACGAAGTGGTGAAAGGTACACTTACCATCCACTCTAAAGTAGAAAATGTTTTATTTGATTATGGATCCACCCACTCTTTTATTTCTAAAGAATTTTCTAAGGGTATCACCGTATTACCTCAACAATTAGATGTTGAGTTAGCTGTGACAACACCTAATGGCACAACAGTCGCATCAAAAGTTTATAATTCTTCTCCGATCGAAGTTTGTGGGAAAGTGCTTCCTGCAAATCTTGTGATCCTTCCTTTAGTGGAATTTGATGTGATTCTTGGCATGGATTGGCTTTCTCTACATGGAGCTCATATCGATTGCCAAAGAAGGAAAGTCACATTTCATATTCCAGATCAATCTACGATCGTCTATCAATGCAAGGATGAACATAACCTTCCAGTGGAAATTTCTTCCATTTTATGGGTATTGATTCCACTAAAGGAAGGTTATTTATCTCAAATGGTTGGTGAGAAACTCACGATTAAGAATATGCCCATTGTACGGGAGTTTGATGATGTCTTTCCAGAGGAATTGCCGGGTCTTCCACCAAATCGTGAAGTTGGGTTTTCAATAGAACTCGTACCGGGTGATTTTCCTATTTCAAAGACACCTTATAGAATGGCCCCAATTGAGTTGCAGGAATTGAAGAAGCAACTCCAAGAGAATCTTGATAAGGGATTCATACGCCCTAGTGCGTCACCTTGGGGAGCACCTGTTCTATTTGTTAAGAAGAAAGATGGATGAATGAGACTTTGCATTGATTATCGAAAACTTAACAAGATCACTATCAAAAACAAATATCCTCTCCCACGCATTGATGACTTATTTGACCAACTACGCGGAGCTCAATACTTTTCCAAGATTGATCTTCGTTCAGGGTATCATCAATTAAGTGTCAAAAGGGAGGATATACCAAAGACGGCTTTCCGTACAAGGTATGGACACTATGAATTTATAGTGATGCCATTTGGTCTTACTAATGACCCTGATATCTTCATGGATCTATTGAATAGAGTCTTTAGAGACGATCTTGATCAATTTGTGGTAGTCTTTATAGACGATATTCTTGTCTATTCAAAGAGCAAGGAAGAGCATGAAGATCACTTGAGAATTATATTGAAAACCCTGAGAAAGGAGAAGCTTTATGCCAAATTTACCAAGTGTGAATTTTGGCTTCAAAAAGTTGCATTTTTGGGTCACATAATCTCAAAAGAGGGGATATCTGTGGATCCAGCAAAAACAGAGGTTATCGAAAGATGGTCGAGACCAACAACAGTAACTGAGATTCGAAGTTTTCTTGGTTTGGCTGGATATTATCGACGTTTTGTAAAGGATTTTTCACGATTATCTAATCCACTCACCAAGTTGACTCGGAAAGGAGTTAAGTTTGTCTGGACAGAGGAATGTGAAGAGAATTTCAAGGAGTTGAAAAGAAGGTTATCCAGTGCACCTGTGCTCACACTGCCTTGTAGTGGAGAAAGGTTTGTGATCTATAGTGATGCATCCAAGAAGGGATTGGGGTGTGTTCTTATGCAAAATGATATGGTGATAGCTTATGCCTCACGACAGCTGAAAATCCATGAGCAAAATTACCCAACACATGATTTGGAGTTGGCTGCGGTAATCTTTGCATTAAAGATTTGGAGGCATTACCTTTATGGTGAAAGGTGTGATATTTATACTGATCATAAAAGTTTAAAGTATATTTTCACACAAAAGGAGTTGAATATGCATCAAAGAATATGGTTGGAGCTGATTAAGGATTATGACTGCTCAATCCATTACCACCCTGGGAAAGCAAACAAGGTGGAAGATGCATTAAGTCGACAAGACCATACTAGTTTATCCATGATGAGGATCACAAAAGATCCAATATTTATGGATTTACAATGGATGGATCTTGGAATTATAATGGAAGGGGAAAAATCTTATCTTTCTCAAATAAATGTTCAACCATCTATACATGTGAAGATTAAAGAGGCACAGAAAGAAGATGTCGAGTTACAAAAGAAGGTGAGAAATATTCCTGAATTCCACCTTGATTGTGATGGGATAATAAAGTTCAGGAATCGGGTTTGCGTTCCTCCCATCCCCGAATTAAAGAATGAGCTGCTGGATGAGGCTCACAGTTCATCATTCTCTATTCATCCTGGAAGCACGAAGATGTATAGGGACCTGAAAGAGTACTTCTAGTGGGATGGCATGAAAAGAGATGTTGTTGAATATGTCTCTCGATGCTTGGTTTGTCAACAAGTTAAAGCTGAGAGACAGAAGTCTAAGGGGATGTTACAACCATTACCCATACCCGAATGGAAATGGGAAAACATCACTATGGACTTTGTCACAGGACTTCCTAAAACATCCAAAGGCAATAATGCTATCTGGGTCATAGTTGATCATCTTACAAAGTCCGCACACTTCATTGCTATTAGAGATGATTTCTCTCTAGATCAGCTTGCCAGGATATATGTAAAGGAAGTGGTAAGATTGCATGGAGTACCACTTTATATTATATCTGATCGGGATCCGAGATTTACCTCGAAGTTCTGGAGAAGTCTTCAGCATACTCTGGATACAAAGTTGAGTTTCAGCACTGCTTATCATCCCCAGACAGACGGTCAGTCTGAGAGAACAATTCAAACCCTAGAAGATATGTTGAGAGCTTGCTCTATAGATTTCAAAGGAGGTTGGGATCAACACCTACCTTTGGTAGAATTTTCTTATAATAATATCTTTCACTCCAGTATTCAGATGGCTCCTTATGAAGCTCTCTATGGAAAGAAATGCAGGACTCCAACTTGCTGGGATGAAGTTGGGGAAAGAAAGCTATTAGGACCTGATCTCGTTTATGAAATGGCAGAAAAGGTCAGATCTATTCAACAACACATAAGCGCAGCTCAGAGTCGACAGAAAAGTTATGCCGACAACCGAAGAAAAGACCTAGAGTTTGAAGTGGGTGATAAAGTGTTCTTACGAATATCTCCCTGGAAGAGGGTTATGAGATTTGGAAAGAAGGGGAAGTTGAGCCCTAGATATATCGGTCCTTTCGAAATACTAGATCGTGTTGGGAAGGTAGCTTACCGATTGGCGCTTCCACCGAATCTCTCTCAAGTTCACGATGTCTTCCATGTATCTCTCCTGAGAAAGTACATACCAGATCCTTCACATGTACTCAGCTCAGAAGTTGTACCGCTGGAGCAAGATCTTTCTTATGAAGAACAACCGATAGAGATTCTAGATCGTAGCGAAAATGTCCTACGAAACAAGACCACTCGATTGGTGAAAGTTTTATAGAGGAACCACCAACTTGAAGAAGCTACATGGGAGCTTGAGGGTATGATGAGGGAGAAGTATCCTCATCTGTTTGTTGCAAAGTGACGAATTTCGAGGGCGAAATTCTTTTTAAGGGGGGTAGAATGTAACACCCGAGACTTTTATGTTATATAAATCATCAAAGGAATCTTTTTCTACACAACACTTTCTTGGCTTGCTTTACACGCAATCGCGACCTTCCTCGATAGCTTGCGTCGTACGCAATACCGAGTTTCACTAAACAACAATATGCTATTAAAACTAGCCGTTATGAATAGTAATAACCACTTTTTGAAATTTTATAAATTTTATTTTTCAAAATGGACTTCATTTTTGGACTCAGAATATCGAAATTATCCTAGGGTGAAATTTTGGTATTATTCTGAAGACTTTCAATTTTTGATGAATAGTGAAACCACTAAGTGGTAGGTTAAAAACTGAATTTTGCATAAAACTTAATTTTACCGCTTCTGTGAATGGAATTTCGAAAATCCGACAGACATGGTTGATATCAGTAAGTAAAATGTGGTTCAATGAGATAAAAATAATTTTTTGGTGAATAGTAACTTTTTACTTTTTTTTACCGCGGTTAATAGTAAATAGGGTAACTAAGGGTAAATATGATATTAATATTACCCTAACACATGTCCTAATTCTATTGGACAAGTGTAATTCGACCAAAAACAAACTTAGGAATAAAAATATGACCAATTATGCCACTTGGATTAGATTAGGACATTTATTATTAATTTATTTAAAGAAGGGTTAAAATAGTTAAAATCAAAGTTTAATAAGTAAATCATTTTTAATATAGGGTTATACATAAGATAAATTCGACTATAAATATTAATTAGAAAGATAAAAAGATTTCCTACATAATGGTATTTTATTTGTAATTTTTAGACATTAAATAATTTAATTTAGTTATGACACAATGATGATGCAGTAATTATCTTATTAATGATGTATTGACATAATTGATGTTATAAACACCAAAATAAATGTAATTTGAGACTTTTTATGAATTCCACTAATTTTATAGGTTACTATGATATATTAATGTTGATTTAATCAACTTGGTTCGAACATATAATTCTGTTATGACTTTCACAAAAATCATATATCAAATAGTGTCAAAATTGACACAAAATAGTATTTAAATAAAATATTATATTATTAATTGTTATTTTATTCCTAAAAATCTACGGTTCGGCCAAATGACTTAGATAAGGATATATATTTTAATAATAAACAATTTGGGGTTCGTTTGGCATGTTATAGTAAGTGTATTAACCATATAGTGAAAGAAAACAAAAAGACACGGTAAAAGTAAAATTATTTAACTTAGAGTTAAATCTAATTGATAAGGTTAAAATAATACCCTAAACTTGTCTAAATATTATTGGTTGATAGGATTTCGACCCATCCCCACTTTAGCTTCGAAATAAGACCCTTTGGAACCATTATAAACCGATTTTGACTTTAATATAAAATAATATTTTGAGATATTCCTAAGGTGCCCCTCTCCTCCCTTATAAAAGGGCACCTCCTCCCCCTCCTCCTCATACCAATTTGAGCACTCAAGCTCGGCCAACCCCTGCCATTTTCTCCTCTCCACTTCCCTAGAATAATCCTAGAGGTCCTGGTCTTCTCCAAAGACCAATCTTAGTTCCTTAAGTGGAGGATTCAAAGAGGCATTCCAAAGAAGAGGTAATATCCATAACCGATCTTTTCAATTTCTTTCTTCTTCAACTTCTTCTTCTTTAGTTGTTTCATGATAAAGTAATAACATCAGTATTACTTAAATACTGATATGTTATTATAAATATGAAACAACCCTAATTCACTTTCTATCCATCCTACGGAAAAATGAAATCACCGCGCGTGCGTACGTACGGAATACCGTCTCCACGCCGTGGTGTAATCTATTTTCCACCATCACCTTACAAGGATGGGTATAATGGTGTAATGAGTAACTATATATGATTATTATGAAGTAATATTGATACTGAAATAATATATATGTACTCCAATACAATTCCACGATCATAGGAACGATATCATCACTCGTGCGTACGTACGGAATACCGTCTCCACGATGTGATGCGACTCGTTCTACATGATCTTCATTTCATAATGATTATATAAATGAATTGAATGAATGAATATGGTATATAATACACTAATACCATTCTGGAAATGAATTATCTATAACCTAAAGATAAGAATAAGAATTTATTCGACAAAACACGCATAAGAACAAAAAGTTATAAAGACCCGAGTAACAAGTAACAATGAAATATTACTAACAAGAAGCTAATAATATGACCAAATATGATATCATATCAATATGTATGATTCGGGAATAAGTCAATAACATTATTTAAACCATTATACAGGAGCTTCAGACACGAACAAAGCAAATCGGACCTAAGGTAAGGGAAATATCACAATCTCGTTTTTATCCGAGATTGTTTATACTTTGGCATTTACTGGGGTGTATTTTATCATCCACATCCATGTTTCATCAATATGTAATATTAATTCCATCCACCTACAATTGTTTAAATCCATTTTTACCCTTCGGTGAGTTTTTAGTAATATGTATGAAAGGAATCTTTTGTCTTTTTTCGTACGAGGTACTTTTTGACTTTTCCGACAAAAGTACGAAGAATGTTTTTTTTAACTTATACGACATGAATGGATTTTTTTTAAAACATTATTTCAAAGAAGCTTCCTTTACAAGTTTCCAAGTTTATTTTTAATCAAATTCTTTTACTTTAAAATTGTATTACATGTTAAGAAAGTAAAAGTGTTTTTGAAGAAGAAAGGATATTTTCCTCAAAAATGAAGTTCAAGTATTTTATCAAAATTATTTTCCATCTAAGATAATAAAAGGGTTCTGTTTCTATCCCTATTATTACATGGATTTGATTATGTTGTGATGGAAACATTTTTATGAATTCCTTTATCTTATATGAATTGTTTTATGATGTCATGTTGTTTAAGAATTTCATTTTTATTACATGGGTTATGTGATGATGTATGATTTATGATTATGTGGAACACATAAGAAAGGATTCATTATAAGATGGGTGGGACCTATATCTCCCTCCAATGCATTGGGTAAAGATTTTATATCTCATGAGATAGACATGGCTAGAACGGAAGGTTATTTCGGTTCAGTGATACAGGACTGAAACGAGGAGTGAACTCGGTTCAGAAAGGGACTTTGTCCACTAAGATAGTCTTGGAAATGAGTCATGACTAACAAGAAATGATTTTCCATGATTATGTGTGCATGCCACAAAGTTTCAAGTTTTATGTTATGATTATGGGTATCTCATTTTCACTTCTATGGTTTATTCCATGTTAAGATATTATGATCTCGTTTGCAGGTTTTGATTTTCAAAAAGATATGATATGATTTTTATTTCCTTTATTTTCCCTTGATGAGCATTTGAGCTCACCCTTTTATGTTTTCTTTTCCCCAGGTAAGGAGGATGGATATTAAGTAGAATATGCTAAAAGGGACCCTAGATATGATGAAATAAATGGGAGACACTGTAGAAGATTTATGAACCAGTTGTTTATGTTTCCCAGTTTCTAAAGACACTATACCTATACGGTCCTTTGTGGTTTTGTCATATGTTGTAATAAGTGTGCTTCAATTTTGAAGTATTAATAATGTATGTGAAGAGTGGGTCGTTATAATTTCCCCTCAGGCTCCGAGGAAATGGTTGCACCATATCGACATGCCGAAAAATGCTGTCTTCCCGGAGGCTTCAGATATCTGGGAAGTCAACCAGAAATTTCTCAGCCCGTCCGAGTTATGGGTGCACATCAACTGCTTTGGGATGGACCTGTGGAGAATTGGCCATGTTAGGGATGGTTTTTCGGTATCCCAGTCAGAGGCGAAGAAGTATATAACCGATATTTGAGACTTCAGCCACTCCCTGGGTGCCCCACACCCGATGACAGACTGGGTTAAGGTGCTGTTGGATTATACGGTCCTCCACAGTTGTTGGCTGCTGACCTGAGGGAGCATTTCCCTCTTCCGGACAAGTCAAAAGATTCCTCTGGGGAAGACGAGGCTAGCAGGGAGAGCTCGATGGAGGAGGGTGAAGTTGGCGATAGGTCCATGGATCTTGAGGATTTTGCAGAAGCCCTTGATGTAAAATCCCAAAGTCCTTCCCCAGAGTTTTCACTTTGGTTAATCAAGATTCCTTATCAGTGTCTACAACGTGCCGGAGGATCTCATGTATAGACCCCGTTCTCTTCCCTCAGTGGGTGCCGATAAAGGGACCTTCAGGATCTGCATCTATGGCTGCATCTATCGCATCTGGTAGAGTTGAGGCAGTCTAGGAGGCTCCCCCAGAGTCGTTAGACCTGCCGACCATATTCAGGGGGCCACATCTCAGGGATCCGACATCATTAGCCCAAGAGAAAGACCAGGGATTTGACCTCTGTATGGCTTCTATAACGCATTCAAAACTGCCATCCCTTGACCACATTAACTGACATCCACATTCCTTTCTTGGCGTGTACAATCCTTCGATTGGCATGGGCCGTTGTGGTGAGGTTGGTCGGGGCTTCCGGTGGCGTCCTTCCTAGGGGCATGCCAATGGTCATGGAGCTGAATATTCAACCTCACCATACTACAATACTCACGACCACTGGTGGGGATTCCAGTGGAGCCTTACTCGAGATAATTGAGGTGGAATACGATGATGAGGATCAACCAGGTGATTCAGGCCCTACTATGACCGATCCAACACCAGATGCAGACCCGACCGGGGAGTTCATGAGAGTATTCCCTGCATATGAGCCTACCAATCGAGCTGACTGAGACGAGACGAATTCTGAGGAGGAGGACAGTGAAATGGTCAACCACCGATCATGGAATTTGATCACGCGCTTCATCGAACGTACTCCCCAAGAACAATGGTTAGATGATATGGATAGACTTTGTTCAAGGCTGTGGGAACTGTGCACTGGAGGAGTGGATGCCCAACATCCTCACATACTCATCCAAGATCTTATGGTGGAAATGATCTGAAAGTATGACTGTGGCCTTGGCGTGGGCTAGCAGTGGAGGAAGGCGATAAACATCAAGAGGCTCCAGAGGGCTGATGATAAGGTCCAATGGTTGCAGAATCGAGTAGTTGAGAACTCAACCTCTCTCAATGTGAAAATGGAGCTAATATCCTGATTGAAGGCCCAGTTGGCAGAAGCTAAAGAGGGCATGAGGTGAGATTCTACGGAGATTCCTGCCATTCGGGATGACATGGAGCGAGCCCAGATCGTGGCCAAAAAATTCTTCCCTCTTACTGCAAAGGAGGAGTGGGAGCTGAATAGGAAACAACGATCCTTGGACGCCACCAGTTGGAGGGTGGCAGAGCTGCAGCTCTCTTTTGATGAGTTCAATACATCTATGGGGGGAGTCGACCCTCGGGTACTGTAATGATTAAAAACCCTCAAATGTACTTTCATGCTTTCATTATTTGCATAAGTTCCGTAGTTTTCATTGGTCTATTGCATCCTTGTAATGTTCACGGGGAATCCAAAAACCATTCCATATGGTCTCGTGGGTCAGGCCCGATGTGAGAAACAAGGGATGTCCACTTTATTACCCTTTTCCAAATGTAGGAGTGCAAACCAAGCTTCGGGTATACTGGGTTTGAACAACCAGCTCAGATTTCTCGGAAGAAGTGGGACAAACCCGAATGGGGAATGAAGCTATCAGAATAGCCAAAGTTCCATTTTTCTAGCGTTCTCTCATGGACGAATGGAGTAACGCCTGGGGAGCTGAAATCAATTCGAACAGACGGGAATGTGAAGTGTGAATCCTGATACCCAGGATTCAGAACAATGTGAAGGTGGCGCGAAAATAAAGGATAACTATTGACAATGTTTGAAACACAGTATCCTTATTGTGTTAGCCTAAAATGGGGATAAAAAATGAGGGCCGACCACTGACCATGTTCGAAACACATGGCCTGAATCAAAATGCTACCCATTAGTCTTCCAAAACATTGGCCCAGGACAGTAGGCGAGCCATAGGCCGAGCCTCCATGCTGTTAGAGGTTCTTTTATACATGAAATAGGACGATGGTCCGAATAAAGGGAATGAAAATCATAGAGTGTGGAATGAGTGTTTGTTCGAATAGAATTCCACACTCTTGAAATTACACCATCATGGTGGAAGCACACTGGATGGATGCATCGGTTTGATCATTGATCATTCCGTCCTTTAGACAGGGCCTCTCTAGAGAGGGATCTGTGACTTCCCAAAGTCATCTTGGGGCATTCTGAACTTGTTCAGGGAGAAATTGAAGTTGCACGGTTCCCCACAAGGGGTTAGGCCAAGGGGCCAGAAATGAGGACGAATAGGACTTATAATTCCTGAGGATAGACCCTACGCAAAATACCGGGGTGTCTCTAGGTATCCCATAAGGATGGGAATCAATCTGAACATTGTTCTAGAGGAATATTTTAACCTCATGTAGGACAATGAGAAGCCTGGCTACGCCGGTTTACATCCTACCAAAACTACTAAGCCCACATGATTCATGCTCAATGTGGGAAACAAGAAGTTGTGGTGGGACTTTCCCGACACAGGAAGGGACATGTTAGAGAGAAGGGATGCTCGTTGAATGCCGACCCAATGATACTAACACATCCATGTAACAAACCTAGACATGCAAATAGATAAATATGAGATTGTTGGAATTCCACTTGAACATGAGGAAGTGGAAATGTGTGAATCATGATGCTCGAAATTTGGACGACAATGACAGCGGTGTGACGATGGAGGATAACTGTTGACCATGGCAAAATGCAGCATCCACATCGCATTAGCCTGGAATGGGAGCAGACAAATGAGGGTCGACCGTTGACCATGTTCAAAAAATGGGACCAGTCACAAATGTCGTCTGAGATCTTTAGGGGAGTTGTCCCGAAATGGTAGGTGAGATGATTCGGCATGGGAACAGGTCGTTAGGGGGTCCTTTCGGATGTGGAAGAGGATGAGAATCCAAATAGTGAGCTCATGAAACTTGGACATGGAATGGGGGGAATGTCCCCGAGAAAATCCCACACTTTGGGCTCTTTGTCATTGCGCATCTAAATACGACACTAAGACGTATTCGACAGAGGGGGTCAAGTCCATTCCCTTAGGGAGATCTTAGTTTATGGTCGTAGAACTCGGACCATGTATGGTAGGAAGCATGTGAGACTCATGGCGAGTAATTACAAAGAACCGACGTGAATGTGAACCGGGGTTTCAATGACCATGGGTTTCTTGAATCAGTTTTAGGTCGAGGGAATGAAAACAAGAGTTTATCTGGCCCTGTGGTAAAAATGCGCAGGCGTTACTACGTACCCCATAAAGATGGAGATCATGCTGGATGTAGTTCTCGGAAGGATCATAGATTGTGGTCTTAGAGCTCGGACCATAGATGGGTAATGAAGGAAGGGGGAACATGGTAAGGTGCTTATGAAACCCGATGTGAATGAGGATGTACGTCCAAATTACTATGTGTTCCTTGGGAAAGTGTTTAGGTCAGGTTACATAACACAAATTGATGAGCTGGGCATGAGGAAAAATGCACAGGCATTCCTACGTACCCCATCAGGATGGGATCAAGCTGCACGTAGTTCTTGGAAGTGGTATGGTAAAGTACCAGTGCAAAGGATGAAAGGAGTGTGTGGGTCTAGCCCTCGCACCAAAAGAAGCAACATTTAATGTATCTTGTTTTTTCTTTAAGGTGAATGGTTTTTTTTGTGTAGTGACAGGCCTAGGGCAGAAACTCCTGGCATCGCCAAAATAGTCAAGCCATATACAGGTGTTGACAAATGGTATGGTAGATGACTGATACCCAATGTGATGTCCTCTATGATGAGGTCACCAAAGTGCAGTGCCGTTTTTCATTGTGCGGTTGGGACAATAACGTCGCAGTTTAGGGTCTTGTGATAGGACCAATAGAACCATTTAAAGTCGTACGACTTGGACGTGGAGGGATGCACACGACACGATAAAGCGTACCCGACGTGAATGTGGACAATGTCCAGATTACACCATGCACAAACCCGAGAAGGAGACCTCCGGCCAGGGATCCAATAAGGTTTAGATGGTAAAGGGTCAGGAAAAGCATGCTTCCAATTAAGATGGACATGAAAATGAGATGTTCGGGTGATCTTAAATATCACATAAGGTTGGGCATCAAGCCACACGTAGTTCATAGGAGGTCTTAGTTTATGGTCTTAGAACTCAGACCTTAGATGGGTGGAAACCTTCCAAGTAAGCACATACCTTGACCCAATCCCTATGCCCATGTGAGTCAAACTCGGTGTGGGAAACAAGGGAGGAAGATCTTTATTGCAATTCTTGGAAAGTCCATCAAAGGGAACTCGGTACAGTGCCCTGAATGATTCCATTACCTTAGATTTATTTTTCTAACGTGCAGATGCGCACTAATGAATAGTATCAAGAGTGTTGGAGGCCTACATAGACATGGTGAGGTGGAAAAGGATGCAAATCATGTAAATGACATTTTGGGCTTAACGAGGTTGGCGTGGCGATGGAGGATAACTGTTAACCATGGAAGAAATGCAGTATCCATATCGTATTAGACTGAAGTGGGAACAAAAAATGAGCATCGACGTCTGACCATATTCACGATATGGGATTTGTATCAGTTTTCTATTCAAAACCCTCGAGGACGTTGTCCCGTGATGGTAGGAGGGCCCTTGGGCCAAGCATCCTTTCCATCCGGGGGTCCCTTTGGGTGTGAAAGGTGATCGAAGGCCTAATGAAGGGGAACATGAATCCCAAAAGATAGGTGGTGAGTATGTCCAAGTAGAACCCAACATTCCAGGTACTAAACCAGAGTACCCTTAGACACATTGGTTAATCACCGAAGAGGGTCAACGAGGGTGCTGATCTTAAGAGTAACCGATTTGAAGGGATGAGTGAAGAGTAAAGGGATAGAGAATTCCTAGGAGGTGGTAAATGACATGATCATGAAAAAATCGATGTGAGTGAGGACATAGTCCCATACCATACCTCATACTCCTCTTCTAATGATAGGGTTGGCCGAGGGTCCTGGATAACCGGGAGATCTCTAAGAGATGGGGTTGGGCCCGAAGATTGGACGTTAGGGCAATCCTATGTATCCCATAAGGATGGGAATCAAGACGCACGTAGTTCATTGAGGTATGTGGATATAGGAAAGATTCCCCAATGAGGGAGGTGTACGGTGTGGCAAGTAACCCGATATGAAAGAGGACATAATCTCATACCACATCGTATACTCTGATAAGGGAGAACCTGGGACTGGGGCCCGAAAAGCTGAGGGGCCTGAGGCTGAGCCTCATATGGGTGGTCATATGCCCTCTTGTAGGGTTACCAAATCATCACACCTTTTAAGCCCACGTGAGTAGTGCTTGGTGTATGAAACAAGGAGCCGGTCTCGGCTCTCTCCATCATATGGGGGGACTAAGACATGGCTTTACCCTGAAGGAGTTCATCACATGGGGATACAACATGCCAGAATGAACCGCTGCACTCAATGTTTGGGACATCTTTGGGTGGTTCCAATGTCGTAGGATAGCTGTTGACCATGTTTGAAACACAGTGTCCTTATATCGACCTGAAATGGTAACAACAAATGAGCGTTGAAGGCTGACCATATTCGCAACGTGGGACTTGTATCGTCTTGCTGTTCCAAATATTCAAGGGCATTGGCCCGAAAGGGAAAGATAGATCCCTTAGTCCTAGAATCCATACCATTCAGGGTCCCTTTTGGACGGGAAAAATGATGGAGTCCCATCAAATGAGTGGGTGAAGCATAGCTATACTGATCCATGACCAAGGAGAAAGATTTCAGGAAGTGGGACGTATGGATGGATTGAGACTAGCATAATGGGAATTGGGGAAAAAGTATACAATCCAAAAACACGTCATAACCCAGGGGGAAGACTCTGGCATTTGGGCTGGGCTAATAGAAAAAATGTCCAGGCGGTCCTATGTATCCCTTAATGATGGGAATCAAGCCATACATAGTTCTAAAAGGCCATGCGGTTTAATGTCACACAGTGAGGATGTGGGAGAACTACAAGAACAATGAGGGGCACATGGTGCAACCTTCGTAATCATACTGCCAGTGGTGTTAAGAGAAGCATAGGTTGCTTCCCATGAGATCCTCTGAGAAAATTTCACCCAGGGGGTAGCCAAACGAAAAAAATGTAGTGTTGGACTTAGGACGAGGTGCCTAAGCGTTCCAACGTATCCCATGAGGATGGGAATCAAGCCCTATGTAGTTCTGTGAACGATTTTTAACGTCTTGCTGGACGACATGCATTTTATTGTCATGCGAGACATTTCACAGTTTAAGGTCATGTAGGACCAGACAGTTTATAGTCATGCTGGACTTCGCAGTTTAAAGTCATGCTGGACTAAGAAAAGTATTGATTGATGAACCTGGCATTGGTGGGAGGGGTTATACGCTCACCATCCACAGTGACCATAGAGTATGCACCATTAGGGTAAAACTTGTGAATAATGTAAGGTCCTTCACATTTTGGCTCCAGCATGGGTGGTTTCCTACCAGGGATCATTGGTGCTTGGTGGGCCAATACCAGGTCGCCTTTCAGAAAAGAGTGGAGGTGAACCTTTTTGTTGAAGGCTCTAGCTATCTTATTCTGATTCCTTTCTAGATTGTACATGGCATAGAGACTGTTCTCATCAAGTGATTCCAATTCAGCTAGACAAATTTCGGCCACCTTATCTGCCACCTACTGGTCATAGAATGCATTGCGTAACGATGACAGCTGGATCTCGATGGGAAAGACGGCCTCAGCCCCATACACCAGGGAATATAGAGTCACCTCGGTGGAATTACGAGTTGTTGTCCAATATTCCCTGATGGCATTGGGGAGCTTGTCCATCAAACTCTTCTTGTTCTGACCAACCATTTTTTCCAAAATTATAGAAAGGGTTTTGTTGAATGCTTCGATCTATCCATTCACCTGCGCATGATAGCGAGAGGTATGGTTCAAACAGATATTGTACTTGGCATACAATTTCTACAACTCGGTTGCTCGAAATTTTGTACCCTAGTCGGTGAGCATGGCATGAGGGACTCCAAATAGGTAGACGATATTGGAGCTCAAAAAATCGACAATGGATAGAGCCTTAACTTCCTTTAGTGGAATTTCCTCTACCCACTTGGAGAAGAAATCCATAGCTATCAGGATGAACCTACACTGGCGAGCTGTCGCTGATGGATATGGTCCAACGACATCCATCCCCCAAACCGAAAAGGGCCAAGACTACATGGTAGTGTGGAGAGGATCTGGTGGCCGATGCATGAAGTTATAATGAACATTTCACACGTGGAATCTCTTGGAAAACTCAATACAATCATGGATCATAGAGGGACACAAGTACCCCAGTCTCTAAATCTGATGGGACAGCTTTGGACCAACCTGGTGGGCACCGTAGGAACCAGCATAAACCTCTTGCTTGACCTGAGAAATCTCAACTCATTGGATGAAACATAGGATAACACCATCGAAGTCCCACTTATAGAAGATCCGCTCAGGACTGGGACCACTCTGGATGGTAAACTGTAGTGTGCGGTGTCAGATTCGTTCGCACTCGGCCTGATCGTCCAGGGGGCAACCATTTTGGAGATACTCAACAAAAGGTGCACTCCAGTCAGGAGTGGATTCAACCACTACATCTGAAAGACCTGGGTCCCCTAGCGCAGGGGATTCAGTGGTATGATGGCTTACCCACTAGATGTTGTCATCTTCTAGGGTGACGGGGGTGATGACTCTCCGGTGTGCCACATGTATAATCAGATCATCTTGCTCTGCTTTTTCAAGTGATGCAGCTAGGTCATCCAAAGCGTCCTTTTGACCATTCTGTGATCGAGGAACATGATTAACCTCTGGATGAGAAGGTAACTGGGCCATTAGATGGAGTGTTCAATCCAACAATGGCATGAGCTCTGGCTTTTTGACAACATAGTCTCCATTGACCTTCTTGATGACTAGTTCGGAATCCACTTTCACATGTAAAAGGGGTGCATCGAACTCAAGGGCCATCTCGAGGCCAGTGATGAGGGCCTGATACTCTGCCTCGTTGTTGGTCCAGCCTTCTAACAATAGGAATGAGTATGGCAGAATGACGTGCGCTTGGGAGATGAAAATGATACCCGGGCCCACTCTGTTGAGCTTAGGATCATTAAGCATCCTACCTGTGGGGCTCTGGGAGGCACCATCAAAGTGAATTTTTCAGCTTGAAATGGCATGATCGATTGAGAGGATTGAATCATTAGGAAAATCAAGGTTCAGGGATTGCTCCGTGGAGGTTGGGTGGGCAGCTAGGAAGACTAGCAATGCCTGTCCCTTGATAGCCTTCTGAGGCACGAACCTGATGTCAAACTGTTGAAGGATCACCGCCCACCACGCTAGATGGCCAGTCAACATGGGGCGATTCAGAATGTACATCAGTGGGTCTACCCAATAGACCAACTGTACATCATGGTTCTGCATGTAGTGTCACAACATCTATACGACAAACATGAGCACAAATCATCTCTTTTCGATAGGGGAGTATCTGGTCTCTTTTTCGAGGAGCATGCAACTGAGGTAGTAGAGGCTATTCTCTATCCCTTCATTGTTCTTCTATGTGATCAGGGTTCCGGGAGACCATTCCATAGAGGTGACATAAAGGACTAGTGGTTTTCCGGCAATGGGTGGCATTAGAACCAGATGCTGGAGTAGATACTGCTTAACTTCCTCAAACAAGGTCTGGCTCTCTTCGTCCCATTCATAGGCGGTTCCCTTCTTCATGAGTCATGAAAAGGGCTTACACTTGTCATCTAGATTCACAATGAATCGGCGTATGTAGGCCAAGTGGCCTTGATGACCTTGAAGCTCCATAATATTACTCGGGAGAGGCATCTGGATGATGGCCTTGATCTTCTATGGGTCGATCTCGATGCCTCGACACCTGACGATAATGCCAAGAAACATGCCAAAGGTAACACCAAAGGCACATTTATGTGGGTTCATTTTCAGGTGGTGTGAACGGAGGAACCTGAACACATTCTCGAGGTCCTTGAGATTGTCCTGGCACTGGTGAGATTTGACCACTACATTGTCCACATAGAATTCCACCAATGTTCTGAGGATTGGATTTAATATGAGATGCATAGCCCGATGATAGGTGGCACCTGCATTCATCAGGCCGAAGGGTATGACCTGGTAACTGAAATTACCTTGGGGCACCCTTAAAGCGGTGGAATTTTCATCCTCAGGGGCCATCCGGATCTAGTTGTATCCAGTGTCACCATCCATAAAGGAGAGGGCTTGAAACCCGACCGTAGAATCGATCAACAACTCTTTCACCAGAAGGGGAAAATCATCCTTCAGACAATGGTGGTTGAGATCGTGGAAGTCGATACAGACCCTGATTTTCCTGTTCATCTTCCTGGCTGGCACAATGTTGGCCAGCCATTTTGGGTACTTGAATTCCTTAACAAAGTTTTCCTTGATGAGCTTGTCAACCTCGGCCTCGACCATGGTTCCATGAGAAGGATGCATCGTCCTAGGGGGCTACATGAACCTGCGAGGATGTACCGGGAGGCCGATGTGGTGGACGAATACCTGATGATCTAGCCCTTCCATCTTGTCATAACACCAGGAAAACACATCACGATGCTATTTCAGGAAGTCTACATACCATTGCTATTCCTCGAGGGGCACGACGTCACTGATCAACATAGGTCTCAGGTCTGCCTCACTACCATGGTTTACCTGTACCAATTTATCAACCGTGGCATTGAAACCTTCTTCAAAGGCGGGGGGAGCGTCCTCCAAACCCCCTACAACAACTGCGGAGGGATCCCCGATAGGGGGAGATTCCCCTGGGCTGGCTCATTTCGATGGAAGTCTGGTTCCAGCCTAGGCAGCAGTGGACAATATATCGGGAGATTTTCATTCTGCTGAGACCATGGCAATGAAGGCAGTTGATCTGATCCCATCCTTTCTCCGACCCAAGGGGCCACACTTGATGATATCAAAGCAATAATGGCGCGTTGTCTTAAGTTGGATAAATTCCCGCCCGGTGAAACAGACACGTATGATGTACTGCCGTTTCCAAGGGGCGGACATTCTGATACCGTATCGAGGTAGGAGGTTCCGGGATCACCTGAGCCTAGTTTGTGTAGGAGTACGAGGTGATTTTCCGCTGTCACTTGGACATGGGAATATTCTTTCCTCTTGTACCCGAAACAACAAAACATTGCCCTATATCGGGGTTTGTGGACTCAAATCAATGGATTGGGAAGACGTATGCGTCATCCAAACCTCCCCAAGGGTCAGTTGTGACAGTTGTGGGCTCGATCTCACTTGCCAGGATCTGCTTGTCCTTGCTCTTGTAGTAGTTAGCGTCCAGATAATGGGCTTCACCACAGGGAAAGTGAGATGTGTCTCCTTGGAGAATTTCCACTCGACTATTGAGGGAGTATTTGAGGCATTGGTGATATGACGACGGGACCGCTGCTTGCAGGTGGAGCCAGGGCCTGCCCATCAACTCGTTGTATGCGGTGTCCTGGGAGACAACCATTAATTCCGTACTAATGTCTTGGCTGCTGAATTGGGTCTTCAAATGGATTTTGTCGACCGGGACCCGGTCGGTCCTGTCGTATCCCTAGATTCCTAGGCCGGAGAAAGTTAAATCATCCTTAGAAAATCCCAGCTTCCGCAGTGTCCAAGTCGGGATGAGGTTAATCCCAGAGCCCGTGTCAACAAGACAACGACGGACTTCTATGCCATTGAAGTGGCTTGTGATGTACATTGGACGGATGTGACCCGGTATAGGAGGGTCTTTGTCTTCACAAGATAATGAGATAACTTCCTGAAATTTGGTGTCCTCAATTGCTTCAGCGTGGAAGGATTCTGCAGCTGCTACCTCTGTCTCAAACTAGAGGGGCTTCTTAAAGCCTCAGCAAGCACCTCACGCATGTCTGGTGATAGGAGAAGGGTTTAAATAATAGATAGCCTCACTGTAATTCTGACAAGATGCTTGAGGATGTCGTACATTCATACGAGGCTTGAACCTCTACTTACAGGAGGCGGCACTGTGACTGGAGGCACGACAGGCCCTACCAGATGGACCGGCAGCGGGCTGGTGCCAGGTATGCCCCGTTGCTCACTGGTTGTGGCCTGAAGAGTAGCTTTTGGATGAGGACCGGACGACAAGGATAAGCATGTATCAGGGAGAGACTGGCCATAGTGTGGGCGAGGTAGCTCTGCTCGATCTAGTAGCACAAATGGGGGTGAAGGTAGATCAGAGGAAACCAGGTGAGGAGGTTGCGTGTTCTGAGATCTGCGATGGGCCTGCTGTCTAGTCTTAGTGGCATGCACTACCTGACTGAAAGTACACACTAATGTGTCTCGACGACCCATATGGCCGCAGCCCCGCCGACATTGGCGCTGACTGAGGACGTTGGGGAGGTTCGTCTAATGCACCCCATCGTTGGGAGACACATAAGGATTTACCAACTCCATGGTATTAACCTAAGTGTGCCCCTGACTGTCACTCAAAGAGTCATCCACAACTGGGAAGATTCTAGGAGGAATTCCAATCTCTGGGGGCATGAAGTCTCCAAGAGTGCGAGATGACGGTGGAATAGGTGGGGCATATTCCTTCCCCTTGTGTCAACGATACTTGCTCTTCTGGGAAGAGGTCGACTAAGAAGATGAAGCAAAGGTGGTGGTAGTAAATTCTGAAGGCTCTAGAAAATTCAGGCATGCTAAGATGATACCATGTGCATGGGCTACCATTTTACGAGCCATACAATCATCATACTTTTGGGATATGTGGTCGAGGATTTGATACCATTCGCGGTCGCTTCCACTTCTGCTATCTGGTCTTATAACGACGCATGCCACTTGTGAAGGGGCCGGTCTCAACCTAAATATCATGTTTTCAAACTGGTCTTGGAGCTAGTCTTTGAACACATATCACTAGTTGAGGGTGTGCCTTAGAATCCGATGATAGGGGCAGTAGATGGGGTGATCGGTGAGATTTTCCTCTTTCGGCCTTCTACACTCAGGCAAGCGCACGATCTCTTGTTCCAAGGCACTACAGAAATAATCGGGGACCTGATTCTCATTGAATGAGTAGTTCTAGTTTCTTCTATCCGGAATGGGGGCCTTGGGAGCCTGGAACTAACGAGGGGCCGGAGGGGTCTGATGAGGAGGCGGAGCCTAATTGTCCCGGCTGGGCGGCGGTGTCGCGTTGCTCAGAGGAACCTGCCGATTCTAAGGTGGCCGCTACTGGGAAGGGGGATGCACCTGTGGTGTTGGGAATCTGCGAGGTTGTAGAGGTGGCTCCACTGGTAATAATTCTAGTTTTCTGGGGGCCTCTACATGTTCCACCTCGGTGGGCTCAACTCTGGTAGCCCTTCTCGCAGGAATCGCAGGAGGCAACAGGTCTGCCTGTCGGGCCTGTTGCAGAGCTTCTTTGAGGCGCTGGACCTTATCAGAGAAGTCTCGGAATCCACCTGGATCGTTCTGGGTGATTAGAGAGGGGACCAATTTGGTCTTGAAATTTCCAACACACATCGTTAGTAACTGCTACTGAGTCAGTGTCATATAAAGGGAGTACGTAAGCCATTTCCACATGGTGATAAAGTCTGTGACTCGCTCATCAAGCCATTGCTTTCACTTGAAGTGGTCTGCGATTCTCGTTTTCTGGGTGGTCGAGCTGAACTAGTATAGGAATTGTCTGCGAAGTTCCTCCTAGCTGGTTACAGATTTGATGGGAAGCTGACTGTACCAGACGAATGCTGGCCCTTCCAATGTCTGAACAAAACACCGGTGCTTGGCAGCCTCCTACTGCGCTGGAGTCCCTAGCATAGGCCCACACCTTTAGTTGAAGTGGGATAGGTGCTGCGGTGGGTCCCCCGTCCCATTAAAGGGGGTGAAGGTGGGATTCTTGAAACCCAGAGGAGCCAGCATATCATCAACCCATGCTGGGTATGGCTTGCCATCTGGTGGGATTTCCACCTATCGCGTCTCCAACGCCTCAAGGCGGGAAATGAGTGCGGCCATCAGGTCATCGGGATGAGGGTCCCTATCTTGACGGAGATCCCTGACCACCAGTGCATTGTCTGGCTCTTTGACATGGTAAACAAGCTTAGAGGCTCGTGGATCGACTGGTGGCACATCACTTGGTGCAACTGCGGGAACACGGACTGGGTCCCTTGGGTTGTTACGCTGCTCAGCAGGATTTGGAGAGACATAACGCACCCTCTTAACATTTGTTTCAGCCGCAGCCCCGTCTGCGCAGGTAGGATGATCAGGGTTGACCAGGAGTTTCTCACCAAGGGGGGGCTTGCCTACCCCTATCGTCCTGGTGGAGGATTGCAGTAGTCCGGCCATTGCTTTGCATCACGTTCATCTTGGAGGTCATCAAACATATTCTTCTATTCAGCGTGTTGGTGGTGAAATTCGGCCATCTATGGGGTTTTGTCCATCTTATGTACTGAGGCGGATGGGTCAGAGTACTTGATAGTCCAGACATGCTCAATACCCTTACCAACATTTCGACTGAGTATCAGCGACTCAGTGGGCACAGGGAGTCCTAGGATGTTCCTCTGCTGACGAGTAATCCTCCCTTATGGGTCTAACAATGGTGGTACTCCTTCAGGGGGTTAGTCTCCATCGAGAAACTCTAGCTCGGCCTCCTTGTCCACTATGTCAGCCATGTGGACCGAGACCCTTCATGGGGGCATGTCCTCAATGTCTCATAACGAGTCGGGCTGTCGCCGAATAGGACTAAAGAGGAGGGTGGCATAATTTCCCCAACCACGGAATTTCACGTGGTGGGAAGCTTCCCTGAAGATTTTGCGGAGTACCTTGAAACTCTGAATGCATTTCCGTTGGAGGGTCCACTGGCGACCCGGTGACTCAGGGTGCTAGGTCACGGGGAGTGTGGCCAGGTCTATTAGACGACATTGCTCACTGATTTCCTCAAAGTTCACTTGGCTCTTCGGATAAGTCACTCGCTGGTGGCAGAAGCAGAAATGTGTCACCTAGAGGGTTCCACGGAGAGACAAAACATCTTTTAGGGTGAGAGACTCTAGCGCACAAAAATTCAGTCCTGTGACTGGCGAGAACTTCTTCGAGAAGTGATCTGTAGTGAGGATGTCCTACAAGCTTCTCAGGTCCGATTCTGGGTCTGGCCCTTCATTGCCCCACTCGTCAATCGGGGGCGGCTGAGGAACCGGTAGATGTACTGAGGAAGACCACTGGGGCGATAGGTTGGTTGACGAAGAGTACAACGAGCGGGTTGACTGCCCGCCAATTCTATGGTTATCCTCTAAAGAATACAACGACCTACCATGACGTCATGATAAGAGGGGTTGATGGCTGCCGCTCCTGGCTCGGGGGGCCAGGGCTACTGGCGATGGGTCGCGATGCTGCTCGCCTGCTACTGATCCCCAGAACAGTTCTCTCTGGTCTCTCATGGAGGTCGAGAACGCTTCTGGTGACGATGGTGGAGACTGCACGATCGTAACCTACGGTGTCTCCATAGCTTCATCCTCCTGGATATATCTGTGGAGGGAGGCGAGATTCCTGCAAAACTCACATTCTATAAGCACCAGGCTGATGCTCCTCGTTGCTACCCTGGCCCTTGACTCAGATGAGTGGGGGGAGGGTTCGTGTGCCGAGTCGTACTCCGCCTAGGAGTCTGAGAAGCAGACCAGCTTGATCTCCAGCTGGGATTTCCTAGAATTCTTCTTTTGGCAGGGACAACCCGCATTCCTGCCCCTGGGTGGCTCCTCAGGACAGGGCTGATTTCTGACAGGAGGCTTGTTAGTCACACTGGTGCTGGGGTAGAGAGGGGGTCTGCCTGGGAAGATCGGGGTGCGAGGAGCACCAGGAAAAATGTCAAAGGGGACAAGGGTAGAACCACCGTGGGTAGCACTAGAGTGGGCAAGGCCTCAGCTGGGACCAGCAGGAACATGGGGAGGACCTTCATGCTGGGTGCGGGAGGAGTGAGGATTGCCTTCACTCCTCTGGTTACCAGGATGAGGAGGACCATCGTCCACTGCCGAGAGGATGTAGGGAGGATCAACACATTGGAGAGAGACCAGATGTGCAATGTCCCAACATCGGTGGTCAAGATTAGGAGGGATAATTCCGCATCTAGCGTAATGGGCATAGGAGATGCCTCTATGTAGAACATCGCTACCATGAGGCAGACCTTCACTTGGATTAGGGGTAGTTTGAGGAGGACCTCCATGATGAGCCTCAATGAGGAGAAGGATCATGCTCGATGTAGTGGTGTTATGATGGGAACCTCCGTACGGGGTGGCATCACTGCCGGTTGGTCTGCAGTGGTCACTGTTCGTGTCGACGACCATGAGAGTCGACCCAGCCTGCCCATAGGGCGGTTGGGGCCTCGATTCTGGCCAGACATAGAGATGTCCCTGCTTAGTGTATGCAGGGTCTTGATTTTATGCGTCGATGGTGGCTTAGGCCACAATGGCCATCGGCGTTGGTGCCCCTTGGCGGGCATCCTCAGCTTGTGCCCAATGCTGGCGTCGGGTTAGGTGAGCGGGTGCTGGCGTTTCAGGTGCATAGATTACCTATTCCTCGGTCAAGACTGGGCAACAGGGCTGATGATGCTGGGTGGGGGCCCTAGCTGGGAGTCCCTGGGTTGAGTCTCTGATCGGCCTGGGTCGGACGTCACCCACCTCGTCAGTGTAAGGTAGGGAGTCGTCAGGGCGCTCTTGGGACAGGCTCCCAAAGTGGTTGAACGTTGGGGTGGGGAGCAGCGGCTCCTTGCACAATCCTCAGGTACAACATTGATGGTGGGGCCTGGATGCCTCCAAGTCTAGGAGGGCCATATCCCTGGTTGGGATTATTCCTTCCTCCTCATAGCGATGCATGAGGTAGTTAATCACCCTTTGTTGGATGAATTACGATGCAGAGAGAGGGCGTGGATGCCCTACAGTTGTGGACGTAGAGGCCATTGCGGGCATGATGATGTCATGTGGAGTGGCTGTGCTAGCGTTGCCGCTGCCCCTGTGTGGGCGGGTAGGTGGTGATCGCGTTCCTGTGGTAGCAACGTGATTTCTGGGAAGTAGAGAGGTGAACTCATTAGTGTTGAAAAACAAAGGGATCAATGACCAATGCCCTAGCGTCGTTCCGTATTCCTTTACCTGTAAGATGGATCCATGCTGACAACATCACAAACTGAGATGCCCAATGTTTTGACTGCCCCAACATTGGTGAGTTTTATGCCATGCCCACTATTTGCTGGGCGGGACCCGGAGCCAGATATCTGGATCCGGTGACATGTCCGTCTACTGATGTCTCGAACGCTACTAATCTCCACATTATTTTGAAAAATTTCACATTGGGTTCACCATTTTGGTTTCCAATGATTTTGCTGGGGAATGATCATCCATCTGTGAAGACGTGTTGGCTATTGCCCCGCATTCCCACTTTCCAAAGGCAGACAGCATCCGCTCCTTACTCTGGGGCGTTTTCTCCTTGATCGAAACATGATGATGGGATGTTAGTTCTTCCTTCCGTGGATTCCTCCTCGGAGCTCATCACCTAGTCTGGGTCTCCCTCATATATTAAGATGTAGTTCGTGAAACTCTTCCCAGTGCCATATTTTCATAGACGCCGGTTAATTACACTGCTTTTGTTTGGACATTCCAAGGGGTCCGGTCAGGGCAGCAATGTTCAGTTGGGGGAGTAGTCACGTTGAGGCATCACTGGCATGTATGGGCGCTGAAACACTAGTGCATCTAAGCTTCATCCCCTTCTTATAGGGATTCTAGAGTGTGAAGAAGCTCGAGGAATACCACGTCAAATGCAAGGAATTATATTCCATATGCATGTATCTGAGTTTTTCTTCATCTTCCTATATTTAACACAGGGTATGCCGCGAGTTTAACGTCCAGAAGAGACGGATTGGGCTGATCCGAACACTTACTAGAGTGGATCAGATAGGTGTAACCTCTTAAGAGAACACCGATGTTAGGCGTAATGAATGGTTCATAGCCCGACCACCGACTGAGGCTGTGAAGAGGTGAATTGGCATGATCTTGCCGGGATGTGGCAGCCAGGGAAAAGAATCAGGATGGATGAAGGAGAGTTGAGTGAAGTGGATGGAGAATGAGATGGGACCGACGTGGAGATGGTCGTGAAGTTGGACTTGAGCCTTAAAGAGACTTCCTACGTATCCCTGTGGAGGGTAATCGAAGTCCACGTAGTTCGATGGGACGATAGGACACCTGAGGAGGCGACCCGTGAGAATGGACGTGTGGATGGGAATTGGAGGAAGTGGAACCTCCGAGTTTGGGCATGACTTTCTTGAGACACATAGGCTCAAGGGAGAGGTCAGGACAAGACATGAGTGATGGGCTTGATCCTCAAGGTGTCTTCCAACGTACCATGCCTTGGCATGGATAAATGTCCCCATAGATCGGGAGTGGAGGTATCAGAGAACTGAATTGAAGATGGACGTTGGTCTGATGGGTGTTGGGCTTGAACCTCATGGAGGCTTCCTATGTACCATGCCGTGGCATGGATCAAAGTACACATAGTTCATGGATGGTGTGTGGGGCTTACACTCTAGGATACCAAGGGTGTTTCGTGAACCAACGTGAATGGGGTCGGAACGACCGGGTCGTGGGATTGAACCATGGGGAGGCTTCCTACGTACCATGCCTTAGCATGGATCAAAGACCAAGTAGTTCATGGGGGTGTGTTAGAGAACCGACATGAAGATGGACCTTAGTCCGATGGATGTTGGGATTGAACCTCATGGAGGCTTCCTACGCACCATGCCTTAACATGGATCAAAGACCCCGTAGTTCTTGATGATGGCGCGGTGAACCGACATGAAGATGGTCGTAACAACCGGGTGATGGTTTTGAACCTCAGGGAGGCTTCCTACGTACCATGCCTTAACATGGATCAAAATTTTTGTAGTTCACGGTGTGGGGCTTACACTCTAAGCTGCCCGAGGTTGGGTGAACCGACGTGAATGGGGTCGGAACTACCGGCTGTTGGGATTGAACCTCAGGGAGGATTCCTATGTACCATGCCTTAACATAGATCAAAGTTCCCATAGTTCATAGTGTGGGGCTTACACTCTAGGCTTCCCAAGGTGTTGTCATGGTCTATGCTTACTCTAAGCCCACATGAGTCATGCTTGGTGTGAGAAACAAGAGGCGGCAAGGACCTAGTGATCATGTTGCGAAAGGTGTGTCTATGGGAATTGAAATGGGGCTTAGGCTCTAGGTGGCCTAGAGAGAGGAAGATTGGGTCTTATTTCAGGATGGAGGCTAGGGAGTGATGAATCCCAAAGGGAGCGGAGGAGTTGGAATTGAAGAAATGAGAAGTTCCGAACCCCATCATGCCCTAGGTAGGCCTTTGGCATGGGACTTACTCTAAGTGGAGGCCCATCGGTGACAAAGCCCAGTGGGAGAGGGGAAGGGTGAAAAATCCCCGATGGCCCTCTCCCCTCTTGAACCTTGGCAAGGAAGAAGAGAGGAGGATTAGGGCCACTACCTCCTACATGAAAGTCCAGGGGATTACACCGAGGTGGATGCCCTTTCCCCACGGACAAACGCCACTTTGAAAAGGAGGATATCATCCCCTGTGAGGGGTTATCCCATCCTTGTGAATATGAGTGGGAGTAGAGAATGTCCATGGTGTGGATCCTTGCATAGGATGCATGGGGGAAATGTCACATTTTAACGTCATGTGTTGAGGATGATGGCTCTGCGCAGTTTAACATCCTGTAGCTTGGACGAAGCATGTTCACTCCACACCCCTAGGACTTACATAACTGGTACCCTCTACTCCTTGCTGGAGGGAAGGCACTGGTAATGTTGTGACTGGGGGGTGTTGTGGAGCGATCCCATGATGGGTCCACATTAGCATGGCTATGCGGAGAGGAAATAGCTGTTAGCGTGCCTATGTGAAGAAGCATTATGTGTAGCAACTCTATGGGCAGTAGTGTCCAAGGGACTTTGAAATCGCATCGTGCGAACACATAGGGTCACACGGGAAAAGGATTTACCATATAGAGGGGCCCACAGGGAGGGGCCTTATAGAGCTCGTCTGCTCTGCGTAGTAGAGGGAACTTGCGAAGGGGTGTGATTCAAAAAGTGGGGTGCTTTGGCCTTAGCATGGGGCGAAGATGCATATGGGTGGTGCTTCGCAATGTGCAAATGGATTCATGGAGCATTGGCTCACAGAGCAAAGGTGCCTCGTGAAGCGAAGCGCCATGAAGCAGTGTGCTTTACGAAGTACAGTGACCCTGCCTTAGCATGTGGATCAAGTGTACATGATGGGTGTTTCGTGAAGCATAAAGGCTCCGCCACTGCCCGGGTCCCCTTTCGGATCCCCTTCCTTTGAGGATGACCATAGGATTCATGAAGGGAATCCCTCTCAGAAGAGGGGCTCAAAACAAGACAAGGCGGAGGCCTATCACGAAGAAAAAATACCTCGTGGAATTCATGATTCCCAGAGAAAAGAGTGCTTCGTGATTTGAGATCTGAGAAGCCAAATGGTTAGATTGTCCCCTTCGGCGGGCTTGGAGGGAGCTCCGTATTTATAGGCAAGGGGCGTTGTGAAGTAAAGCTCATGCGGCACAAAGGGGGGCTCTGGTCACTTCATGACGGATCGTGAACATCAATCTGGTTCACTGAGAGATCCCACCTCCTTTGCTTCACGACGGGTTCAGGAACGTCAGGGGCATTCGGGGACAGGTACCACCTCATGTGCTTCGCGGTGGCCACGTTGCTTGCTGGGGCTCCGCATGGTGGACTTGCGAGGTAGGTCACAGGGCCACTTTTTCTTCTTTTTCTTCATCCAATATTTTGGCGCCAACAATCCATCAAAGGGTGTTGAAATAGATGAAATTAATATTATTTTAGATAAATATTTAAATTATTTAAAAGTAATTTAATTATAAATGAAAAAATTTATTTTGATAATATTCTTATAATCATGTAAGGGAAGCTTGGATGGTTTTATAATAGCGGAGAATAGCCACACTCTCCGTATAATTTAAAAAAACATTCTTTCAATAATTTTGTTGAAAAGGTCATGAAGTACCTTGTTTGGAAAACAACAGAATGATTCCGTTCTACCAATTTTATAAAAATTAAAAAAAGGTATAAATGACTTTAACCCATAGGCTATTAAATAGTAAAACTATTTTGAATTTTTTTATGAAACATAGATGTTGATGATAAGGAATTCGTAGTAGATACTCACGTATAAAAAACCTCGGACAATAAAGAGATTGTAAAATTTACCATTAACATGTAATTTTCTTTGGTAGAGGGTATTTAACCTTCTGTATACTAGTTAAATCATTGTTATTAAATTTTACTTGAACCATATACATAAATATAATATCATATATGATATTCTAATATTTCTTTGTTTAGAATATTTTGGTTGTATCATTGTTTCGGGTGTTAACTAATTCATTTTCCATTACATGTTTTTTTATGTAACCCATGTGTTTGTTATTCATAGGATGTATTTGATTCATATAATGAATTTTATGAAGTTCTTAAACATTAGTTTTAATAATAAATTTAATATTATTCTTGAATGTTTAAGATGGGGAAATGAATCTCATCACGTTCGTGGAGTCGGTAATCCGTACGTACGCACAAGTGACAATATTATTTATTTGATATTAAAATCATATGTAATTGGATGGAATATCATATATACATAATCATTAACATTTTATATTTATTATTTACATCAATTATACTCATTATTATACCAATCCATACAGTGAAGTGTTGAATGAAAAACTGCACAACGACGTGGATACGGTAAGCCGTACGTACGCACGTATGGTGAATCTTTCATTCATTGGATGGATAGAATAATGAAAATTGTTGTACCGTATTTATAATAACATCAAAATATATATAATTTACTGGATTTTTATTTTTTTAATGTAAATAACAAAGAAATAGAAAGTGGAAGAAGAAAATAACTTTCAAAGAGGTGATGAAATTATCACCACTTCTATGGGTGCTTCCTTTTGATTCGATCAAAAGGGCTCATTAGGATGGGTTTAGATCAATGTAATTACAATAGGGTGAAGTGAGGGAATTTGGGAGGATATTTGGTTAGTATTTGGCCGAGTCAAATGGCTTTGGAGGTGAGATTTTGAGAGAAGGGGAAGTAACCTTTTATAAGAGAGCCGAGGGTCACTTTAGGAAAAGCTTGAAATATTTATTTATTAGACAATCATATTCGGTTTATAATGGCTCCAAAAAAATTTATTTCGTGGATAAGGTGGTTATGGGTCGAAAAAAACTCAACCAATAGGGTTTCTATCGGTTTAGGTCACCATATTAACCTTGTATTCTAGATTTAACTCATAGTTAAATAGTTTTACTTTTACCATGTATTATTGTAAATTTATTATAAATGGTTAATAAACATACTATAAAAAACAAAGAGAACCCCAAGTGGTTAACTATTGATTTATCTAAACTTATATAAGTACTTATTCTAAACATTTTATTTTTAGGAATTTTATATCAATTAATAATATAGAATTTGTTTTAAAAACTCATTTCTGTCAATTTTTATACTATTTAGTAATTGAATTTTGTTAAAGACATAACAACATTATTAACTCTAAAAAATTCAGTTAATAAACCCTAACATGTAATAATAACCTATAAAATTTGTGGAAATCATAAAAAGTCTCAATTTATATTTATTTGTATATTTATAATATGAATTATTATAATCATCCATTAATAAAGTAATTACAACATGTTCATTATTTCATAAATAAATTAATTTATATAACGTCTAAAAATTATTATTAAATACCATTATGTGGGAAATACTTTTATCTTTCTAATGAATATTTATAGTTGAATTTATATTATGTGTAGCCCTATATTAAAAATAATTTAGTTATTAAACATTGAATTTAACACTTTTAACTATTCTTTAAATAAAATAATAATAAATTTTCTAATCAAACACAAGGGGACCAAAAGGAACATATTTAATTTCTATGTTTGATTTTGGTCTAAATATTCATATCCAATAGAATTAGTATATTTTTTAGGGTAACAGTAATATCATTTTATCCTTTAATTTCCCTAATTACTTTTAATTGTGGTAAATAAAAGTCAAAAGTTATTATTCCCCAAAAATTATTTTCATCTTACTGAACCAAATTATACATACTAATATCAACCGTTTCTCTTGGATTTTTGAAATTAAATACACAGATGTAGTAAAATTACTTATTATGCAAATTTCCTAACGTGCCAAGAAGCTGGGTAAAAGACGATATAAAATTCAATAAAATTTTATACATCTAATTTTGTTATAAAAATGACTCAAATTAATAACATTGAACTAATATAGGTATTATGTATCTATTTTAATTAAAAAAATTAAAATAAAATAAATAATTATTTAGATAAAAATTTGGTTTTAAATAATAACGCATTGTTTTTCACTATTCATAAAAAATGGAAGTTTTCAGAAAAATACAAAAAATTCATCCTAAGCTAATTTTGATATACCGAATCCAAAAATGATGTCCCTTTTGAAAAATAGTATTTATTTAATTTAAAAAGTTGGTATTACTATTCATAACTACTAGTTTGATTGGTCTTGGTGTGTTAGAACTCGAAGTTGCATACATCCCAATATATTACATTACTCAAAGGGAAACATACCGTGGAAGCATTGGGTGTTACAATATTCCCTCCTTCAAATAATTTTTTTCTCAAAATTTCTAGAATACTACCACGTGAAATGATTCAGGTGGTTCTTCATCATATATTCCTTGTGTTCCCATGTTGCCACTTCCAACTTATGGTTTCTCCATATAACTTTTACCAGACGAGTTTTCCGGTTTCTCAACACTTGTTCTTTGGTATCCAAAATTCTGATAGGATCTTTGCAATAAGATTGATCAGGTTCCAGTTCTAATTATTAATAGGTTAGTACATGCGTTGGGACAGACAAGTATTTTCTCAATAGTGATATGTGGAACACATCATAAACATTGGAGTGACTTGTAGGCATTTCCAAATGGTAAGCTACAACTCCAATTATTTTTAGAATTTTGAATGTTTTGATTTACATGGGACTCAATTTACCCTTCTTACCGAATTTTTCAACACCCTTCGGTGAAGATACCTTCAAGAAAACAAGATCTCCTACTTAAAATCTCAAATCTTTCATTTAGTTATCAGCATAGCTCTTTTGACTACTTTGAGCTGCTTTGATGTGGGTTTCGATAATCTTCACCATTTCTATTGTTTTCTCAACATGTTTTGGGTCTATGAGTTTTCATTCACCAATATTTTCTGCACAAGTTGGTGTGCAACATCTCATTCCATTTAACGCTTCATATGGTGCCATCTGAATACTTGAATGGAAGTTATTATTATAAGAAAATTCTAATAGGGTTAAATATTGATCCCACATACCATGAATGTCATGAAAACAAGATCTCAACATGTCTTCTATGGTTTGAATAGTTCATTCTGATTATCCATTAGTTTGAGGGTGGTAGGAAGTGCTCAAATGAAGTTCTATATCCTGGGACTTTTGAAGACTTCCAGAATTATGATGTAAAATATGGATTAAGATCAGAAAAAATTGATAGGGGTACTCCATGAAGTCATATAACTTCATTAATATATAATATTACCAAATATTCAAGTGGTAAATCTTCTTTTATAGCAAGAAAATATAATGATTCAGAAAGACGGTCAACAATGAACCATATTTCATTATTCCTTATATGAGTCGTTGCTATCCCCATTACAGAGTCTATCGTAATATCATCCCATTACAAATCAAGTATGGGAAGAGGTTAAATGATTCCTCTACGATGCTGTCGGCCAGCCTTAACCTATTGGAAATCAATACATCTTGACACATAACCATAAATATACCTTTTCATGTTGTCCAAAAAAAACTGTTCCTACAAATATCTATACATATTTGTTCTACCAGGATGTATAGAGAAATTGGAGCTATAAGAATCCTAAAATAATTCCATTTTTAGATCAGGTATATTAGGAAAAGAATGTCTCTTCCCCAATTTCCAAATTCCATCTTCATATTTGTAGTCGATCATTCTCCCATTATTCATAGCATTAATTTTCTTTTCAAACGCCACATCAACATTCTGAGAATTTTTTAACCTATCTAGTAAAGATGGATTGGAAACCATTAGAAAAAGTATCAATGTTTCACCTTCCATGATTATTACCAGAGCCATTTTTTCTAAATCCGTGTACATAATATCCCTTTCAACTCTCATCTTGTCTAGAACACCATGATCCTTTATGATCAAATCATATTCCACCTTATTCGGCTTGCCTGGGTGGTCATGTATAGTGTATTCATAATCCTTGAGTAGTTCAATCCAACACTTTTTCCTCTTGTTGAGTTATTTTTGGGAGAAAATATACATCAAACTCTTGTGATTAGTATAAATCACACATATTTCACCATATAGAAAGTGTCTCCATATCTTCAATGAAAATATTATAATTTATAACTCAAGATCATGAGTGGGATAGTTTTGTTCATGAATTTTTACCTATTGTGATGCATAAGCAATAACTCTATCATTCTGCATGAGGACACAACCAAGTCCTTTCTTTCAAGAATCAGTATAAATAATAAACCCATTATTACCTGATGGTAGTGTTGATATATAATCATTGAATAATCATCTCTTTAGTTTTTCAAAACATTCTTCACAATCTTTTGTCGAAATAAATTTAACCCCTTTACATGTGATCATGGTTAATGGGATAGCAAATCGGGCAAAATTCTGGACGAAGAGCCATTAATAACCTACAAAACCAATAAAACTGCATACCTCGATTATACATTTAAGTTCTAGAAATTCATAGATTGGCTTGGTATTTGAAGGATAAACATAGATTCTATCCCCACAGAAAATATGGCAAAGAAAACAAATTTTCTGAAGCTAGAATTCACACTTGCTAAACTTCCCATATAATTCATTTCTTCTGAGGGTTTTCTGAATAATGTGAAGTTGATTTTACTGGTCTTCATAGATCTTTTAGTATACCAAGATATCATAAATAAATACCACTACAATGTAATCATGAAATTTCATGAAATCTCTATTCAATATATCCATGAAAACAGATGGTGCAATAGTCAGTAAAAAAGTCATTACTGTAAACTCATAATTCCTGTAACTGGTTTGAAATGCTGTCTTTGAAATGACTTCCTTCTTCACGGACAACTGATCATATCAAGATCAAAGATCAATCTTTTAAAAATATTTATCTCCATGAAGTTGATCGAATAAATCATCAATGAGTAGTGGGGGATACTTGTTCTTTATTTTTATATCATTGATCTCCTTGTAGTCATTGCACAACCTCATATATGAATCTTTCTTCTTAAAAAAATAAAATGGGATCCCCGTGGAGAAACAATTAAGAGAATAAATACTTTTTTACATAACTCCTCATGTTTATTCTTTAGTGACCCAAATTCCAAAGTGGCCAGTCTATATGGGGTCTTCATTATGGGCCTCGAAATAGGAATTAAATCAAAGGAAAATCATTTTATCATTCTACATATGTCCAGGTAAATCCTATAGAAACACATAAAAATATTATTGCACAATAGGTACATCCTCTATTTTAACATTCCTTTCCTCACCCATAGTAATTTTACTCTCTTCCTCCCCAATAATTGGAATTAATAGATCTACTGGGGGTGGATCTATATAAGAATCAAATGGTGACGTTTCTTCTCTAAAGATAAGGTACTCCTTATCAACAATTATAATTCTATCCTCCTTTTCATAAAATAGATTTTTGCATCATAGTCCAAAATCCAATCTATACCAAGGATTATATCAAAATCAATCATGGTTATGATGATGACATCAGCCGATAATGAAAATTTATATTCCCTAATGTGAACTGATTGAAAAAACATTGTTGCAATGATACTTTCCTTAGGATTTTTTACTAACCACTCATTTGTTAAATAAAATTTGAAATTTATAATTTTCTTAGCAAACATGGATGATATGAAACAATTAGATGATCCAAAATTAAATAAAGTATTGGATAATTTTTAGGAAACCATTAAATTTCTTGCCACCACGTCATTTAGAGCTTCAACCTCTACTGTAGTGATCGCATAAGATTTTCCTTCATCCATTGGATTTTTCTGAGCTATGTTTCCCTGACGCTATGGACATTAATTTGCATAATGCCCCATTTCTTTACAACGGTATCATTCATCATTGAAAACCTCTTTCTTCCCCTTGCAATCACGAGCTTGGTGGCCTTTTTCACCACACTTGTAACAGACTCACATTCCCTTTCTGAAAGTACTGGAGTGTTTCTTCACACATTTACCATAATATGGAAATTCATCTTTTCCCTTCTTCCCATTATTTCCATTTATTGAGTGTTCAGTAAATCTCTTATTCTATTTCTTTGATTTAAATTCATAAGACCTATAGAATTTGTTTCTGTCTTGAAAGCACATTAGACAATATCTTCGTATGATGAGAAGGATTGTGAGACTAATTCTTGACAGAGAAATGGTTTTAACCCATAAAAGAATCGATCAATCGTTCTCCTTGGGTTATATATATAATATGTTTCATTCCATGATAACCTTGTAAAGATAGCCTCATACATTATGACATTATCATCCACATTTTCCGTTATACTCTGAAAATGTACTTCTATATCTACTCGACTGTCACGAGGAAAGTATTTCTCTAAGAAAAGATCTTTATACACCCTCTATTCAGTTTTGGATACTTCATCATATTACTTTGTTTTTTAAATCAATGACCACCATTGATCTGCATCTCTTGTGAGGTGATAAACTTCCATGAAATCTTTTTCCCTTTCACTACTCCCCCAAGAATGTAATATTTTCTCTAAGAAACTTATCCATTTCTTAGCTACAAATGGATTTATAGTCCCATTGAATGATGGTGGCTGTTTCCTCATTATGCGGTCTAATATTGATCCTCCACATTAAGGATTAGGGTGCTTCATATGGGTAAGGATATTATTCATAACCTGAGTGAGTTGTCCTTGTATGGTGATAAGTTGATCAGCACCATTTGCATCACTATCTCCACTATAATTATCTGGAGTAGGAGGGAAATCCCTACATGTATTACATGTGTTCATATATTTTCCATTACTTCCACTATGTGCTATTTCTAAAAAATGGAATACAATAGATTAGTTTATCAATCTCAATACATAATTCCAAACATGTAAAACACATAACCTAAATTGAAAAGTTTATGGATATAATCCATAATCATAAATTTTTTTCCTTGTGTAAGTATATACTCAAAAATCATTCATAATTGGTTTTAATGAAAATGTAAATTATCTTAAGAATATCCCCCAGGAGTGTCATAACAAAGAGTGCAGCAAGGCCCGTTTTCATGTAAAATGATAACCTCGGTCAAGCCCGAAACTCCTTGTTGGAGTTTTCACTCCTAGGTACATCTGTTCTAGAGATGCCTATACCTTCTCGTATCCAGACATGGATGTATTTCTTAGAAAATAAATAAAATATATACGTTACCAAAATTCTAGGATGTTCTTCAATACTAATCCTCAAAGTCTATCTTAGGGTAATGTTCTCTAATCAAAGTTTTTCTAAATCTTGTTTCCATGTTTTGTACTAAAATTCCCTCGATACCAAATGTAATACCCCAACCCCAGTTACTTAGAGTCGGTGCATTATAAAATAATATTGGCACGATATTAGTAATCATGTCCCGAATGACCAATCAGTTTAGTAGCCTTGGAAGTACTAGATACATATATCAGTTTTATATTAAATAATAAAATAATGAAAAACAAAATTAGTGTGTTCCCTTTAAACACATTATTATACATTATCATATTCATGAAGGTTAATCGTAAAATACCTCTTTTCATCCTTGGAAAAATGAAACATAAGAAAGGGGTGTTCTCCGATACTCAGTAAGGAAAGAAATAAAGCGGAAACCTTCATAAATAAGCATTATCATTTTAAGGCAATGTATAAAACTAAAACATATAAATTTTAAACATAATGTTCAGTATAATATGAAAAATATAAATCAAATAATTCCATTTAATTATTCAGATGGATATTCTACTCATCAAATAATCACGTTCAATATCAATTAACAATTTCATAATGAAGGAATGCATAATTCTGGACATCATAACCACATAGTGAAGGCCTCATGCCAAGACTACAAATAAGATTTTTTCAAGTTCTTGTTCCAGAAACTAGTTTGTCTCATGAGACCTACTGATGCATCAAGGAGCTATAGCGGGCTCCACCCGTCACATAATAAGTCCAATGCATTCCCCATATAAAAACATATGAAACATAACATAAACAGTAATACTAAAACTAGCATTCGAAATTTTAATAATTTAACCGTAAATCATGAATTGTATAAAAATAACACATCCACAGTCAATCATATCACAAAACCATCAATACAATATAGAAGACTGTATCATAATAAACCAACATAAAAAAGTCTAAAATCCATCAATGCATGTTGACATAGATGAAATCAAAATTATTTGAGAGAAATCTTGAAATAATTTAAAATTAAGATAATTATTAAAGAAAACATTTATTTTGAAAATATTCTTATAAGCTTGTAAGGGAAAATTCATAGGTGTTATACGCGTGAGCGACACTATAATTCTTTTGATATTAAAATAATATGTAATTGGATGTTATATCATATATAAAAAATCATTAACATGTTATATTTATTATTTACATCAATTATACTCGTTATTATACCCATCCAAATGCTGAAGTGTTTAATGACAAACTACACCACGAAGTGGATACGGTAAGCCGTACGTACGCATATAAGGTGACTTTGTCCTTCATAGGATGGATAGAATAATGAAAATGGTTGTAACATATTTATAATAACATCTATGTATGTATAAGGTAATGTATTTCTTATTTTGGTAAAAAAATAACAAATGAAGATGAAGTTGATGAAGAAAAGAACTTTGAAAGAGGTGATTAAATTATTATCTCTTATTCGGGTGATTCCTTTTGATTTTATCAAAAGGGATCCTTAGGTTGACTTCCTGATCAATGTAAGGCCTCTAGGTTGAATTGAGGGTAGTGTTTTGGTTATTTGGTCAGGGTTTGGCTGAGACAAATGGCTTTGGAGATGTGATTTTGAGAGAAGGGGAAATACCCTTTTATAAGAGTGGTGAGGGTCGCTTTATGAATAGATTCAAATATTAATTTATTATACAATAATATTCAATTTATAATGTCTAAAAAATGATTTATTTCGTGTATAGGGTGGGAATTGGTATACAAAAACTCAACCAATATGTTTTAGACTAGTTTAGGTCACCATATTATCCTTATCTTCTAAATTTAACTCCTAGTTAAATAGTTTAACTTTTACCATGTATTCTTGTATTAATATAATAAAAGGTTAATCAAAATACTATAAAAATACAAGATAACCACAAGTGGTTAATTATTAATATATTTAACTTTATCTAAGCCCTTTGGCCATGTGTCATATTTTTAGGAATATTATATCAATTAATAATATATTATTTGTTTTAAAAACTCATTTTTTCAATTTTGACATTATTTAGTAATTGATTTTTTTAATATCCTAAAAAATTGATTACTTCGAAGAAATTATTTTAATAAACCCTAACATGTCATATTAACCTATAAAATTCGTGGAACTCATAAAAAGGTTTAATTTATAATTATTTGGATATTTATAATATGAATTATTTTAATCTTTCATTAATACGGTAATTACTGCATCATCATTGTTTATAAAAAAATTAAAATTTTTAATTTTAAAAATTTACAAATAAAATAAAATTTCCTAGGAAATATTTTTAGCTTTCTAATTAATATTTATAGTCGAATTTATCTTATATGTAACCCTATATTAAAAATGGTTTATTTATTTAACATTGAATTTAACACCTTTTACTCTTCTTTAAATAAAATATTAATAAATGTCCTAATCTTATCCAAGTGGACCAAAAGGATCATATTATATTCCTAAGGATGATTTTGGTCTAAGTACACTTATCCAAGGGAATTAGGACATGTGTTCGGGTAATAGTAATATCATTTTCCCCTTTATTTACCCTATTTACTTTCAACCGTGGAAAATAAAAGTGAGAAGTCACTATTCACCAAAAATTATTTTCATTTTATTGAAACACATTTTACATATTGATATCAACTTTGGATCTAATATTTTTTAAATTTAATTCATAGAATCGGTAAAATTATGATTTATTCAAATTTTTAAATGTGCCTATATGGTGGGTAAAAGACGGTAACAAGTTCAAAATAATTTTACACATCTAATTTTATTATAAACATGACTCCAATTAATTACACTAAACTAAGATAGGTATAATGCATATATTTTGACTTAAAATAAATTTAAATAAAATAAATAATTATTTAAATAAAAAGTCGATTTTAAATAATAAAGCATTATTTTTCACTATTCATATTTTTTTTTGTTTTTAGAAAAATACCAAACATTAACCCTAAGCTAATTTGGATATTCCAAATCCAAAAATGAAGTCCATTTTTAAAAAAAAAATTATAAAATTTAAAAAGATGATATTACTATTCATAACAGCTAGTATGATTGGTCGTGGTGTGTTAGAACTCGATGTTGCGTACAACGCAAGCTATTGCATTATTCAAAGGGAAACGTACCATGGACGTATGGGGTGTTACACCACATCTCCATGTTATGATAATCATGCTATATCATGCCTTTATGTTCATGTTTTTCTTATTCTCCCTTGATATGCCTATTGACTAAAATGTATTTTATTCCTCATGATATGTCTTTTATACTCCCTTACTGGGATTTATAGCTCACCCTTTTCTTATGTATGTCCTCAGGTTATCCCATGAAATGCAATGTAAAAAAGAATTTTGTTGTCATGTAAAAAGATGTTTTCAATAAATATGTTGTATTTTATGACTTAAGTTTTCATTTAATGATCCTAATTTCCCAAGACACTAGACATCTCGATCCTCAGAGTTTACTTAAGTGCATGTTTATGTAATAATTCATGTTTATGTGAGTAATAAAGAGAAGTGTTTTTATAGTTGGTATTAGAGGATGGGTTTAGTTATTTTTGGGATAAGGATTAGAAAACCCTCGTAAAATCCATAAGGATAAGATTTAGTATAATAATAACATACCTAAATTTTGGTGAGTATAGAATAAGTGGTTTATCAAGAAAATACATTCTTATCTGGATACTAACAAGTAGAGGTAGCTATTGCATAGATGTATGTAGGGTTAAAACCTGAAAACACCACTTTGAACAAGACTCAAACAAGAACTCGAACACAAAAACAGGCATTTCTGCACTCTGGTTCGATACTCCTAGGGTATATGATTTGGTAAATTCATAAGCATAGTATGACCCATTATTTTAGAAAAAAAAACCCTATGAATATATGTTGGGAAGTAGATCATTTATAACATATATTGAAGACTATAAATTCATAAGTTAAGGAAATGAATGTAATTTATATGTTATCCCTCTTTGTAATTTGTTTCCCCTTTATGTGTTTAATAGTTTAAGGTAACCATCCTGTGTCTATATCAGATAAGGTAGAACCAGAATCAAAAATAGAAAGGTAGGGCCATAATCTATAGTTTTACGTATTATTTTATATCATGAATATTTAGTAGAACAATCCAATCACCACAAAAAAATCATGGAAGTATAGATGTCAGTGAGAATTGAAAATGAGGAAATTATTGCATCCTATGAATATTACTCCTCCTGTATCACATTTTTGGATTGAAAATCCAGAAATACCACATCATACTACCTCTAGTGCAATTTGATGCAATTATTTTCATGGATTTTCTTTCCCCATATAGAGCCAACATAATTTTCCGTGATAGGTAAATCACTCTCAAAATGGAGAATCGACCCCCAATTCTGTACAAGTGCAAGGAGGATGATATATCTTCTGTAGAAACCACATCTAAAGAGTGGATATTACTACCCTATTTAAATTCATGTCTTTCTCATATGATTGTGTTTGAGGAAGATAACATCCTTGAAGACATGCCTATTGTGAGGGAATTCACTGAAGTGTTTTCTGAGGAATTTCTTGGTTATCTTCCTAGAAGAGAGGTTTAATTCTGTATTGATATTATACCTAGGGATATGCCAATATCAATGTCTCCATATAGAATGGATATTGTAGAGCTGGAATAGTTATAGAAATAAACAGGAGAATATAGATAAAGGGTTTATACGCCAATGTTCCTCACCATGGGGTGAATCTGTCCTCTTCATGAAAAGAAGGATGGGTCAATGCACCTTTACATTGATTATCATGTGCTCAACTAAAACAGAATAAAGAAAAAGTATCCTCTTCAATGAATGGATGACTTGTTAAATCAGATATTTGGAGCACAATACATCGCCAAGGTGGATCTACAGACTAGATATTACCAAATAAGGGTGAACAGGGAGGATATCCCAAGACTACTTTTCGTACATGGTGCAGGCACTATGAATTCATATTAATGCCATTCTAACTGAATAATGATCCAAAAATATTCATGGACATGATGAATATAGTCTGTAGAGATTATATTGACATATTTTTAAGCATGAGGAGCTTCTTAGAACTATACTAGAGTTCTTGTGAAAGGAGAAGCTCTAGGAAGAGTATTGCAAGTTTGAGTTCTGGTTGAAAGAAGTCTCATTCAGTGGTCATATCATCACATACAATGGGATATCTATTGATCCCTCCATGACAGTTGCAATTGAGGGTTGTCTAATGTCAACAATGGTGACATATATCCATATATTCCCTGTCCTACCTAGATAGTATCACCGATTTGTGAGAAATTTCTCACAATTGTCCAACCCTCTTACCAAGCTAACTCATAAGGGATTCAAATTTTCCTAGAGTGATCAATGAAAAGATAGCTTCAAGGAGTTGAAATGGAGGCTTATTACTGTGCTTGTTCTCACAATAATAACAACTAGAGATTTATTTGTTGTATTCGGTGATTCTTAGAAGAAGGTCATGGGTTATGTTTTGATGAAAAATGACAATTTCATGTCCTATACCTCAAGGAAATTGAATGTTAATGAAAAGAAGTATCCAACTCATGATCTGGAGTTGGCTATAGTAATCTTTTCTTTAAAAATTTGGCAAAATTACCTATTTGGAGATAATTGTCAAATATATATGGATCATATAATCCTAAAGTATATATTCACACAGAAAGAGTTGAAATATGCCAATGAAGATGGTTATAGCTGATCAAAGTCTATAACTGATCAATTAACTACTATCAGGGGGAAGTGAATATAGTAGAAGATGCTCTAATTAGAGAGGACCAAATGATTCTATCATTGGAAAGAGTTGAAATGGATCTATTATTCATATATTTGATTAATATTAGAATGCGAATCAAAAATAAGGGAACATAATCAATGCTTTCATAAATGATTTCTCAACTATATCTCCTGTAGAGATAAAAGGATGCACAAAACGAATATGTGGGAATTCATAAGATAGTGGAAACTATCATAAAATGGAAATCCTCAGATTTTAATATTAATGAAGAAGGAATTGTGAGATTTGGTTCATGAATATGTGTTCCATCAAATTCGGAGTTAAGGAATGGACTTTTGGATGATGCACATAGTTAAAATTTCTCTATTCACCTATAAAACAAAGTGATTTATCAAGGTATCCAAGAGAATTATTGATGGGATAACATGAAGAATGAGACTACTGAGTATATATCAATGTGCCAAGTGTGCCAGAAAGTGAAGGCTGAGAGGAAGAAGTCTAAGGGGATATTGCAACCATTACCCATACAAACATGTAAATGGGGGAACATCACTATGGAATTTTTCACCATACATCGGAATATATTCAATGGAAACCATGATATATGGGTTTTTGTGGATAGTCTTAAAAAGACTACACACTTCATTTCAATTTGGGAGGATTTCTAATTGGGTCAAATAGAATATATATATATATATATATCAGAGAAGTGGTAAGGCTACAAAGAGTACCATTATCTATTGTATCTGAACAAGATACAAGATTCACATCTATGTTCTAGAGGACTCTTCAATAGGATTTGAATATTGATTTGATCATAAGTATGGATTATCATTATAAAATTGATGGCCAATCTTAGCAGACAATCCAAACACTTGAGGAAATTTTGGGAGCTTTCTCAATGTACTTCAAAGGAGAATGATATCAACATATTCCCTTGGTTGAGTTGTATTAAAATAACATATTCTAGCCAATCATCCAAATGGATCCTTATGAACCACTTTATGGGAATAGGTGAAAAACACCGTATTTATGGTATGATGTTGGGTAGAGAAAGCTCCTAGGTCTATAAATAGTTAATGAAATTGGGGAGAAGGTTAAGACCATCCAATACCACATTAAAGCTTCTTAGATTCAAAAAAAGAGCTATGCTAAAAATCAGGGAGAATACCTAGAGTTTGTTGTTGCAGTTATGGTATTCCTCCACATATCACCATGGAAGAGAGTTATGATATTTGGAAATAAGGGAAAGAACAGTCCAAGGTACATCAACCCATTTGATATCCTTGATCGAATTGGAGTAGTGGCCTTTCAACTAGCACTCCCACATTACCTTTCTCAAGTACATGATAAATTCCATGTATCACTATTGATGATGTACATACTAGACCCATCACATGTAATCAATCAATAGGTTGTACCATTGGAGAATGACCTCTTCTATGAATATAATCCAATGAAGATCTTAGATCGTAGGGAAAATGTTTTACGAAATAAGACAATGCCCCTTGTAAAATTGTATTAGAGAACAGACATGATTGAAGAAGTAATGTGGGAACCAGAGTAATTGATGAGGCGGAGTAACCCTCATCTATATTAGTGTGCAAAAGTGAAATTTCAATGGTGAAATTTCTTAACGGGTGGATATTGTATTGACCCAAACATTTATTAATGAAAATTCATCTTGATCTAATTAAATGTAGTATTTTGTAAAATAGTTATCTAAAACATATTATCTTCCTTGGTTTTATGTTTTTAGATTTTAAAATAATATAAAGAAGTTTTGTTGTTGCTAATATAGTTTTTAACAATGAGAAAATGATTAGTATAAATATAGGGATTTAACAAATCCAAATTTCTTAGACAAAGGAAGCAATTGCCTCATCTATTAGGATTTCTCCATACGAAGCCCATTTTCGGAGCTCAAAAAGGAGGTAGCATCACTGGTATTCACTCTTGACCCAACCCAAGATGATATTCAACACGTTAGGCATGAACGGAATTGCCTATGAGAGAAGTAGAAGTTAATATAGATTACCACCCAAGTGATGTTATCCAAGCCACTGCAATATTCTATCCCCATCACACACCTTATCCTTTGGTTTTATTCATGTGTTATAAGGGGTTATATAATAATACCCTATCACTATAACAATGTGCACTATTTTGTATAGAATAAATAATATACATTAATTTTATTATTGTTACTTTGTAAAAGGTTTTTACAGAACAAACAATATTTTTAGTTAATATTATATTATGTAATCTATTTTGATGAATTAATGGACTTTTAATTATATAATATTTTTATAAAATGTTATTATTTAATTACTTTTTATTAAATATAAATTATAGTATAATTTTTTATAAAAACAATTTTAATTTATATTAAGGTTTGAAAGTTGTTTTCATCAAAACCCATTAATTTTTGATAAATAATAGTTTTTATTCTAAAATTAAAAATTCAAATATTTATTAAATTCATTAGATAGAATGAAAATTATTTTTGTATTCAGTATTTCGAAGTTATCTAATGGATAATTTTTCATAATTTTCTGAGACAGTCAAATTTTTAGTTAAAAATTAAATACCTTTTAAATATATAATGTGTTTTATGACATCATAACGACCCAATAGTGATGTAATCTGATAAAACCAATTTTATTTTCTGACAATAAATGTTTAACCTTTAAATAGATGTTATTTTTTATTTGCATGATTAATTTTATGGTGCTTTAGTGGGCCCTCCAAGACTTATAAAATATTATAACTTTTTAAAATGCTACCCCTGACAGTGTGACTCACTTCCACAAAAGCAAGACAAGAATTTTAATAATTTCTGCCATTTGTATTATAAAATAATCTTTTCCACTCCAATTTTGAAAAAAAACATTGGCAAACACTATGGGATGGTTTGTTGTTTTCATTAGTTTAATGTCTATTGTCTGAAACCTAGATAATAAGGAACTTCATGTCCTTTGTTATATAAACCCACTCAATATACCATTCTTCTTCACTAAAACCATTTGGTGCTCAACCAACCACTACCCTCCTCTCTCTAGAGTCCTTATGAGGTGCTCTAAGCTCTCAAGAAGCCTCTCTCAAGCCTCCCCATGCCTTTCAGATCGTACTTCCATGTAAGGCATCCTCACTTTTCTTCCTTCCTTATTTTTGTCAAGGTTTCCTTATTTTGTTATTGCCTTTTATTTTCGATTACAAATATTGGGGTATGATTTATCACCTCTACTATAATTTCCTCCTTATGTTTTCATAATTATATACCCCTTTATCGCTCATTAATGCCTCTCATGAACACTTGTTACCATGTAGAAATTCCGAAATGGATTTATCTCTCCTCATATACATTCAAGCAATTAATTTATATTATTCATATAAATTCAATTAAATATGTTGTGATGTTATTTTCCAAGACCCCCATACTATATATTTCATGTATAAATGATTAGTGATTTCTTTATCTCTTATCAACTAGTTTTACGATTTCTATTTGTCGTTGTTATGATGATGATGTTTTACCAAAATTTCCATGCGAAAATCATCATGTAAGTGAATTACATACCCACTTCACTATCATGGGAATTAAAAATTATGCACAAGTACTTGTTGATTTAGGAGATACTTTTATAATATTCCAGATATCTTATTCTTAGAATAAATTATGGTGTTTCATGAATCCATGTTGTATGATCTATGTGGCACACATATGCTTGAAATGAAATGATTAAGAAGGGTGTCCCCTGATAGACCTCCAATGAATTGGTCAAAGAATTGTATTATGATACACCAGGTGAAATTGGGGTTTACTCATGCTAAGTCAAGTGCAATGAGTGTTTACCCATTCTGATTCAAGTGTAATGAGGGTTCACTCAGGCTCCATGTTCAATGAGCCTTGGCTCATGCTAATATCAAGTTAAATGTTGTTTACATATCTCTACATTATGATAATAATGCTATACCATCCCTTTATGTTCATGTTTATCTTATGTTCCATTTATATGCCTACTGCCTAACATGTATTATATTATTCATGTTATGTCTTTTATACACCCTTACCAGGCTTTATAGCTCACCCTTTTCTTATGTATGTCCTTAGGTTAACCCATGAAATGATATGTACAAAGGATTATTATGGTCATGTAAAAGATGTTTTCAATAAATATGTTGTATTTTATATCATAATTTGTCTTGTAATGATCCTAATTTCCCATGACACTTGACCTCTTGATATTTAGTGTTGTCTAAAGTACATGTTTATGTAACAAATCATGTTTATGTTTGTAATAAAGAGAATGGTTGTTATATTGTCATTGTGGTAATGATTTAATACAATCAGATCCAATTATCTCATTTTTGGATATGTGACATGTGATTTAGACTAAAATGCCTCTTTTCTATTGGAAACACACACATTGATTCATATCAGGAACATCACATCTTAGATTGATAGTCAGTCAGTTCCTACATGTCAAAAAAGAATTTTGGATCATTTCCTTAATATATCAAGACAATATGAGGTCCTTTACAACATTTGGCTATGTGACACATGCTTTAGAGTAAAATGACAATTTTATTGTGAAAACACACACTTTGAATCATAACAACCACATCATGTTCTAGATTGACATATGTTTAATTCCTACTTGTTAGTTTGAATTACATATCATTCTGAAAAGGTATTATGTCATTTAAAGACCTTTTTCTCATTTTTGGTGATGTGAATCATGTATTAGACTAAAATGAATCTTTTTAAATGTGCAAACAAGCTCTTTAAGTCCTACCATCCATGTCATGTGTCAGATTATCATCTGTCCAGTTCATACACATACCAAATGAATTGTAGATTTATTTCCAAAATTATGAACAAAATATGGGGTTGTTTTATTGGTTTTGGCTATGTGAATCATATTTAGACAAAAATTACACTATGTATATTGAAAATAATGACTTTGAGACTTATATTTCACATCATATATCTGATTGACGTGGGATTGGTTTATAAATATCAGAATTGAAATATAGATCATTTTCCAAATGTATCAGGATAATCAATGCTCATTTTCTCAGTTTTTTCTGTGTGGGACATGTTTTGGAGTAAAATGATACTTTTTAAATCTGAAAATATTCACTTTCATTCATACCGGCTGAATCATGTTTTGAATTGATCTGTGGTTGATTCGTAAATGTCAAAAACTAATTATTTATTGTTTTTATAAGTTATGAATAAAATTTAGGCCCCACAATTTGTGTTTGGTTTTTAATGGATGGGGGTAGTTCATGGGGTCATGTCTATAGACATGCATGGTTACCACAATTTGATTCCTTCTTTTTGTTCCAAAATCGCAGATATAATGAACCTTATATAAAGTAAATTTTATCTTTTTTTCTTTATTTTTTCTATGTGAGTCACTTTTTAGACTAAAATGACACCTTTTATTTTAAACAAGAACATAGAGGCCTACCAGGGATTTCATGCATCAAATTATCGTTTCATTGAATCCTATACATCACAAATGAATTTACGTATCGTGATAATATGAGATTAGTTTCTTAGTTTTGGAAAGATTTTGTGTTTTTTAGAGTAAAATAACACTTTTAATGTGAAAACATGAACATTAAGTAACATTGGACACATCGTGTGTTGGGTTGATGTGTGGTCAATTCCTATAGATCAAAAACTAAATTATGGATTGTCTTCCTAATGTATTTAGAAAATTTGAACCCATTTTCTCATTTTTGGCTATGTGAATATCATTTTAGAATAAATTGATATTTTTTACTATGAACATACACTTAGAGAAATACTAGGAACATCATGAGTTGAATTGATGTGAGGTGAATTGCTACATATCTAAAATTAATTATAGATTTTCTCCCAATGTATTATGATAATCTTGTCTAATTTGATTCATTTTTGCTATGTGAGGTGTGTTTTGGAGTAAAATGCCACGTTTATTGTGGAAAATGTACATTGAGTCATATCATTCACATCATGTGTTTCTTTTACCTATGGTCTATTCCAAAATATCTAAAATGATTTATAGATCATACTCATATATTATCATGGTAGTATAAGATTGTCTTCTTAGTTTTGGATTTGTGAATCACATTTTAGTTTAAATGACGTAGTTAATTATAATCAAAAACTATTTGTTGTACTGGTAAATTCATTTTTCAACTTGAAATGTAGTAGACTCTTATAAATTAAAAATGTAATATCAACCAGTTTCCTAAATTATAAATGAAAACTGAGCTCTTTTTCCAATTTTTTGGATATGGTACTAATGTTTCAGAGTTAAATGATGTTTTTTAATGTAACCACTCTGGATAAATCATGTGTAAGATTAATCTCTAGACAGTTACTACTTGTTATAAATGAATTATTTATTATTTTACTAAAATATCAAGGAAAAATTTTCTCATTTTCGTAGTTTTGTCTATCTGAATAGAATTTTAGACCAAAATGTTATTTTTTATTGAAAAAATTCAATTAGATTCATAATAGCCACATCATTTGTTGATTTTTTTGAATAATATTACATCACTTAAAAAATTAATTATCTATCATTTTCTATATGTATCAACATAATCAAATATCATTTTCAATGTTTTGGAAATGTCACATGTGTTTTAGAGGAAAATGTAACTTTTTAATGTGACACAGGCAGTTTGGGTCATACTAGACACAACATGTATTAGAGTAATGTGTGATATATTCCTAAAAATTATAAATTAATTTAGATTTTGTTTCTAGATTTTTTGGAAAATTCGAGATTGTTTTGCAATTTTTTCAATATGAATCGGGGTTTTGACATAAATTATATTTTTGTAACGGAACTTGATGTCGTACTAGACACATTGGCTGAAAAATTAAAATAATTAAGATTCATACATATAAAAAATGAATTATTGATTGTTTTTTTAATTTATGAAGAAAATAAATTATCATTTTCTTCGTTTTTTCTATGTGACATGCTTTTTAGATGAATATGACACTTTTCTGAAGTGAAAACACACACATTTAGTCATACCAGCAACATTGTTTTTCATATTGATGTGTGGTTGATTACAACACATCCAAAATAATTAGGGATTTTCCCCTCAATTACAAAGACAATATGAGGTTGTCTTATTAGTTTTTGAAATCAAAATATTGCCTTAGGCTAAAATGAATTTTTTATTGTGAACATGCACTTAATGACCTACTGTGATTTTCTTATGTCAAATTAATGTGAGGAAGATTCCTATATATCACAAATAAGTTATATATTTTTTTAAATAAAGAATGAAGATAATCTAAAATGAATTTCTTGATTTTGGTATTGTGACCAATGTTTTATACTAGAGGAAACTTTTTTAATGTGAAAACACGAACCTCAATTCATATCGGCCACATCATTTGTCAAGAATAATTTGAGGTCAATTCCTACACGTAAAAAATAATATATGGATCAATTTACTAATCATTGAAAATAATACAAATTAATTTTATATGCATTGAAAATGCAGTTTGGGTTTTAAACATAACAACCATTTTATATTGAAAACAAACACTTTGATTCATATCAGCCACATAATGGGTTAGATTGACATGTGTTCAATCCATACAAACCATTATTGAAATAAGCATCATTGTAAAAATATTTCAAGAAAATTAGGGCACTTTTTTTGATATGTCACACATGTTTTAGAGATAAATGATACATTAAATGTGAAAAAACAAAATTTGGTTTATAAGGACCACATCATTTTTTATATTGATGTATGGTCGATTTTTCATAGTCATAAATGAAATATGGATATTTATCCTAATGTACAGAGCATAAACGAGCTCATTTAACATGTTTCCCCTCTATGAATCACATTTTAGACTAATATGACACTTTAATATTGAAAATAATTACATTTATTACTTCAAGCCATGACATTTGTCGGATTGGAACATGGTTCATTACTATACATAAAAAATTAATGATGGAATTTATTCCTAACTTATTGAGATAATATGATCTTATTTTCTTAGTTTTGGTTGTGTGATTATTTTTTATTGAAAAATAGTACATTTTTAATATAAAAACATGAACATGTAATTCCTAACGTATTAAGAGATTATGAAATATTTTTCTTTATTTTTTCCATGTAACATATGTTTTACAATAAAATTAAATTATTTTAATGTCAAAGAATTCACATTGAGTCATACCAACCACATCATGTGTCATATTAACATGCAGTAAATTCCTTAACATATGAAATTATTTATGGAATGTTTCCCTAATGTTATAAAACAATCTAAGCTCATTTTATTGGTTTTAATAAATTTATGTCTTCGGTGAACTAAAATATCATTTTCATATTGGAATAATTTTCATTTAGTCATACCATCCACATTGTGTTTCCACATGAATTATGATAAACTCATAATGGTCTATGTGAAATAAGACAACTACAAAAATTTATGTAGTCACCTAAAATGGATGTTCGGAAACATTCTGACAAAAAATACTCTTCTGAATCATATAAAAAAAAATATTTATTCTTCTGAGTATGTACATTGTCAGAAATCCTAGAATTATGATTTAAATATAGATTAAAAATATGATTATAATATAATTTAATTGAAAATGTAATTACCATAGAAAATACTTGTTCGTCGACGCTACTATTTTATGGTAGAATATATCTTTCATAAATTAAATTTCATAATATGAATTATCATTTTCATAATTTTGTTTCAAATAATATTGAAACATTGACCAAAATAATTACATAATTATAATTTTTTTGATATTTAAAACTATTACTATATATATCATAATTTGTACCCATTATGAAGAAATACATTGTATTCTTGTGTTCAGTCACTGACCAAAAAACATGATTTAGAAAATATTTATATATCATCATATCATAAATAAATATCATTAATCAATTAGTTAAAATGTAAAATTATATATTTATATGTAAAAATATTATTACAATGCATTAAAAACTCACAATGGACATCATGTGCAGTTGATTTGTTTGAAATCAATGATTTGAATCCAAAAAATTCAGGGTACATAAATTTAATGTGATGTTAATCATGATATTCGTAAAAAAACAAAAAAAACTGTTAAAATAAAGAATAATATACATCATATGATTAGATTGTACAGTTTTAGCCCAAAATTAGAGGAATCAATAGCACTTTTCCATCTATTATTTTATTTTAGACCATCATGCATAGATTATTATTTTCTATTTCAACTTCTTCCATTTCTAGATGAACATGTTGAAAAACAATTATAGTTGGATCACTGATTAAAAATTGTTTTTCATAGGTTTTTCCATTTATAGTGTAGTAATATATAATCCTCTAGAAAATATGAATTATTATTAAAAATAATTAACATTGTAGAACAATTTTTTTAAAAAAATTAGGAAACTATATCTCATTCATTCATTCAAAATTGATATTCACATCCATTCAAACCTGAAAATTCCATTAATACTCATGAGATAAATTTCATCTATAATGGACTCACCACATATTTTATCCTCATGGTCAATGTAAGTCACATTTCCATCTTTTATTTTTTTCCTCTTGCACATGTAAATTAAATTAATATAGTAGTGGAACTAGTGTGGGTATGGTTCTATCTAATGTATATTTTTTATTTCGCTGTTGATCCAGCAGATTGTCTCTATGTGACATTCTATTTTCCCTTTTTTTGTCAATATGTAATACCATAATTCTTTTTAATTTTTTTACTAAACTATTAATGTTTTTTAATTTGAAAAAAATAATAATGGAAACATATCTTTATATCCATGTGTTATTATAAGGTTAATGTACTATGATACGAATGAACAATAACGCCATTGATCATGTTGAAATCACAAAAATCAAGAGGAATAGTCAACCTGACCCTTAGATCCCGAGCTACATCAATCCCAAATCACATGTGATATTTTGGGTTTTTTAATTATTATGTGGAATGTATCTCTAGATATTGTATACATTACCCCTCACTCTAAAGAAATTGGCTGGTACTAATAGTTATAAATCACATACAGTTTCTCCCAGTAGAATTATAGTAATAGAAAGGTCTCTGTATTTTTTTATTCAAATTTAACTAAAATTTTAAGATTTAAATTTAATAACTAAGGAAAGTAAGGTGGTGGAGGTGAATCGATAACCTAAAATATAGAGGGGTCATGTGGCTCTTCTTGTAGTAATCGTTGATTAAAAATTAGTCATATTTGATCATTCCACATATAATGGTCTACCAAACACGACCAAACAATATTACGTTTTAAAAAATTAATTTATGCCTATAAAACTATAATTATTTCATATTTGTATCGTTGTCACTTTTTCTTCTCAAAATATGCTAAAGGTGACACCTCAACACTCACACCTCTAACATGAAATATTATCATGGATTCATTAATGCAAATGAAATAATTAATTCTTTGGGTATAGTTGATGATTATTATTGGTTCTAAATTAAATAAAACAAATGAACATAAATATATATTTTTAACACTATTATAAATACTAAAAAATTACTATTACGTTTTACTTATACATGATTCCTTTACCTCTTGTGCATTTTCATCTACTAGTTTTCAATCATTATTTACATAAGCCACCTTCCATAGAACATGATTCGTGATAAAAATATATCGGGATTCTAATTTTCCAATATATATATATAAAGGAACATATTTTTCTTTATATAACATTAGACATTTAATATATATTTTAAACAAATAATTTGTTTTAAAAATGAAGCTTACCCCATGTTTTTGTTTTGATATGGGATTATCAGTTTTTCTGAATGCTACCTATTTTTTAGAATCCTCCATTTCCAAAATTAGCTATTTTTATTCAATGATGATAAAATGAATAATTTAAAATAAACTATTATCAATTAAATCACACAAAAAATGATTCATTATTATAGTGACTAATGAAATATTTCCATGTTTCATTGTTTATATTTTTTCAATAAAAAGTTGCTGGGGGAGGGGTTTACTTTCCCGTCAATATCACTGAGATTCCTCTTAATCAAATGTGTCTGAAAGGATCTATGAACATTTCTAGAAACCCTTAACTGAAATATATGATGGAAATCATCTCAAATAAAATAACATTTTATGGAATAATGAAAATTAATTAAAATTATCATTAGATAATTTTTATTACAATGATTAATGTATATAAAAATATTACCATGAAATATTCCCAAATAATTATCCTTAATGCATGAAAGACATTGTGCCATGTATTTTTATTAATCATCACATTCATTCAAGTTGTGTCCCCAATGTTATAATTGAAAATTGACTTGTTTGTGCCAATAGGTTCACCACATTGATTCCATCAAACCTAAAATTTTAAACTTTTTCTTATTACCTAAATAAATATAGTTAATATGGAAGTGTTACAACACTCTTTTTTTATACACGTGATGTTGATACTCCAACAATTTATCAGTTTATGTAACGATAGTGTGTGTTTTCCTAGAGATTGGAAACATAACCATGTAGTGACGTTATTATCACAATGAGTAGTTATAAAACTAGTTTAGATTACATAAATTTACTATAGAATAAATAATATTTTGATTAAAAGTGTAGTATATTAAAAAACATTAACATGTTATTTAAAATAACATTTTTCATTAAAGTGATAATAGATCTGGATCATACATCGAGTATTAAAATCATTTTATTGTTGTTTTGTTTAACATACAATTTACTATCTACATTTTGATTTCCATGAAATGATTTTGATTTCCCAATGATCTTGAAAATACCAATTGTCAAATTTCTTTTTAAAGGATTTCAGAAATAAAATACACAAACCACCTATGAATCAATTATGAATGATTCATCCTTCCTCCCTTCAAGATTAAAATTCACCTACAGAGATCTCATTTCATTATTTAATCTACACTCATATCCTAACCCCATTTACAAGGGAAAATCATCACTTTAAATTTCATATAATCCAACATGTATCTTTGTTTGACAATACCAATTTACGACATATTCACATAAACTGGATAACTATACTTAGAACATGATATGTACATCACATCGTATATAAGCACAAATATACTATTATGCATCATATCATGTTCATATTGATTCTTTATATGACATATATAAAAATTTATTACATAACTATTATTAGATAATAAATTTGCACTTGGTCCTCTAGATGGTTGTGAATGTCGTTCAACTATGTAATTTGAATATATAGATAAATCCTTATAAATATAATGTCAAAACCATCTTATAAACTATTTATTATTATTATTTTATATCCATATTTCGTCCCTTAAAGGATTCAAATTTTTAATAATTAATTTTTGGGATTTATGTATGGAAAACCAATTCAAATTTACGAAAAATATAAAGGCGATATTCTTCCAACTATGTACTGGTAATTATAACAACATCTCTTCCAAAAATCCCATCTCCCACAAGGCATCAATGATTATGAGATTATGAGAGTCCAATGATATCATCGTTTGATAGGTACTTGGTATAAAATTTAATAGATTCTTCTAGAATATATCACTCCTCAAAACAACCTTCTGGATAATGTTGATTCTTGAGCTACCTTTTAAAAATACATATTGACCATTATAAGGGTTACATCGATCTGTAATGTACCCGACCACAATGTTTAATCTCTATAACTACGTGATCCATCAATTCCACTGTTATATCAAATAATGAAGGTGAAAAAAACATCTCAAATTCACATTATATGACTACAATTTCATTATTCAATATTAGAAAATTTACAGGGTCTATAACTTTACTGTATATTCATTTAAAATAGAAACAAATTTAGGATAATGTATTTCATACTTTTTAAGGAATACTAAAAATTATAGACATATTCATTATATGTAGAATAAAAACATGATGTTAATGTGATTTTATATAATTTAACTTTAAATTTTTTATTTTTATTACATTATTGAAATTTGATGAATACACTTTACAATGTTTAAATCCTTCAGAAAGTTACAAAACTAATATGTCTTTTCTATGGAAATATTGTAACATGTCATAGGATGAAAATTTCATTTTCCCCCTTCACCGTTTCGATCTCACCATTAATCCCCATTTATATCATATCCACAATATCCTTAATTCCATATTTTTTTTCTTTTATATTTAGTAACATAAAATAACACAATTACATGCATTTTTTTCTAAATGCATGAAATCAAGAAAGTATCTAGAAAAAAATAAGTATGAATTAGTAATTCAAAAAAAATTGGATTATTTTCCAACATGATTTTTAAGGTTTTTCAAAAAGGGTTTACCAAAAACATCAATACCTTTTACTCTATTGAACTCTTGACTACAAGTTAGTGGAGGTAGTTTTGTATATTGTTTTGTATTTCCATTGAAAGATATTTTCTATGATTATTAATAATGTCCTGAGGGTAAAAATCAGTGATGTCACAAGAACACATTCCTTGAGTAATATTTCATTGTAACCGAGTGTATACCTTATTAAGAAATTGTACATCCAAAAAGGTGTTTACCTGTATATCCTAAAATTTTTTCCAATGCATGAAATTCAATTGTCTTCCCATTAAACATGGATCTCAGTTTCTAGTATTCAATTCTATGAGCATCATGTAATATAACAGTGGTATCCCACATCTGTTTCACATCATTGATCAATATGGGAAAATAGACCACAATAGCATTACTGTGTTATTTTTTATAGATATATTTAAATAAAACATAAGTTATTTTCGCTTCATTAATAACCAAAGTGAAATGTTATAATTTAACAACATAACTGGACATGTACTGTGAAAACTACCTTTTACACAAAAATTATTCATTCCATCTGTAGTTAATTCATGAAAGATGTTTTATGGATCATTTCAATATTTAGGAAACATATAGTCAATTTAATTTTATATTGGATTTCTTGCTAGAAAGCATAGTTTCCCACCATAATTTCAAGAATCTACATACCATGTCAATTTATTAGTGGTTTACTAAGGTCCTTGTAGTCTTATAAATTATATAATGATATTAAATTACCATAAAACAGTCAAAGGACTGGATTAAATATTATTGAATTGATCCATGCCACACATAAGTAAGTTATTATGTAATTCATGGTCATTAAAAAAAATTTACAATCACTTGGCCAAACATATTTTTCAAAAGTCATACCTAATTAACATAGAATTATTTTAGAAATATATTTTCAATAAGGAAGATCATTTTCTTCGAGTAGCATGTCAATTTAGAGACCGATTTTTTTTGGTAAAGTTGGTTGTCAATACATCCATTTACATTATTCATATTACATCGCTTCAATGCATACGATATTATTGTATATTTCATACAAATAGTATAACATGGTTACTTTAAAAAAATTATCTTCTTCAACATGTTTGTAAAATCACAAATTATATAATTAATTGACATATTTATTTCTTCCATTCAGACTCATTCATAAATAACAGTAATATTTATTTAAAATTATCCATCAATTATAGTATCATCCTATATTGTATATACATTTAATGTTTCCCCATGTTTAGTAAAAAAAATTAAATCATTGATCTATTCCATAATAAATAAAATGTTCGTCAAAATCATTTGGATGAATTCATTAAGAATAAAAACAATGTAAAAATTAACAATGGATTTGAGAAGGGTTGAATGCATGCTATATTGAAAACTAGTTGAACTCTTTAACTCTATCTCAATACTCCTTTATCATTCAATTAAAATCCATCCGTTTTTAATTATATATAACCTGCTAGGTTCAACAACATTCATTTTATAAAAAAAGTAAAAAATACACATAAGGTATCCATATAATATATATATATATATCCATTTATATGTACACAAAGAAACAATATTAGAGTGAAAATATATAATTATGTATATGAATGTGTCTGAACATATTTATGTGTAAATATTTAAATCCTTTGTTTTATTGAAGTACATAATATTCAAATGAATTGGAGAATGTTAATTAAATGTCTATGAATTTTTTTTTAAAATGAATATAGTCATACACACATTGGACTCACAAGATTAGGTTCATATTATCTCTTTGAATCTACGATTTTATTTGGTTGATATGTTTGGAAAATGATGACCCTAAATATTTTTTATCCACAAAACCCTAGAAAACATTAGATTTTTTAATTTTCACATAGTAATATTGAATTTTATGCATCTTATTTTTCAATTTTCGTCATAGCATGAATATAATAGATTTAGCACTCAAGGTTACTAGGCTTTTGGTGGATGTGACATGAATGTTTTAAAATGGTATTAAGATTTTAAAGATGATACAAAACCCCATATCGTTCTTATTTGGCCTGGGTTCCAGAATTTTCCATTACACATTTTCAAGAAGAATGCCTTATTTTCCATTGTTGGTCTATTCGGTTAACCCATCAAGCTTGACACTTCCTCATTCAACATATCAAAACCCTCTATTGCTTTGATTGGTAATGAAATTGATATATTTTAATGCTTGGATTATTTATTCTAGATTCAAAGTGGGGATAACAGTTTCATACAGAATGTGGTATTTGAGATTGTCCCAAAATTATACAAAAAATTCTCATGAATTGGTCACTGTTATAATTAATGTGAGAATCAATGGAATGATCCTCTCCCCCTAACATCAAATATATTTGGGTGGAAAATGAAGCCTCAAATGGGCCTCCTATTTCTCAGATAGACAATCCTTTTGATTATACTAATTTTGACCCCAGGGATATCCAACAAAGGAAAATGGATTACTGTGATCAATGAGGTTTTGGTTATCAACGGCCGAACGACTAAAAATAAAGGAATGTCAGGCCTTATTTCTTCCTAGTCTTCTACCAGAATCGACACTCTTGATATGGTGGAGAAATAGGAGAATAAAATTGAATCACATGATACACAAGATAAAGAACAAGGTGAACTCTATGAATCTAATGTTTCATTACAGGAGAATTATTATCAAACTAATCAAATTGAGGATGAATAATTCATATCGAGTTTTAGGAAGGGGAAAAGATGATGGTGGATTCTAAGGGTTACATTACACTGAATCCCAAAAAAAATAGGAAACATAGGGTTTATTCCACTCTTGAGAGAAACCTACTTATAGAATCACTTGACCCCTCTTGGAAGAAACACATTGAACCTCCAATACAACTTATTTCTATTAAACCCAATGAAATTGTAGACCAAGAATATGGGGAATATGATAGATATAATGCCCATTTGAATAGATATACCTACAATATTGTAGAGACAAATGTTGTGAGTGATTAAATTAATGCCAGAACGAATGAACATGAGGAAAATACATTCCAGAAATACATCAATGGTGATATTTTAGTAGAAATGTTCCTTAAAATTTGGAATCATATGTTCATGAGGATGGTTGATTAATAGAAAATTAATTCTAATTGAAATGTTAGAGAGATTATTTGGGAATTATTTTTATAGCTAAAATATTCATGTGATAGTGATTTTTTTAGATGTTGTTTCTTGTTTTTGATCTACACTTTCATTTGTATTGGATTAATCTATTATTTTTAGGTATTATATTTCCTTGGTTGGATATTTTGGCTGAGATATCTGGAGTATGGTTTCTATTTTTTGAAGACCTTTGTTTTTGTTGAGTCTTGATACGGTTTTGCGCTAGTAACATCCGAATTTCTATCATGATCTATATGGTTGGAGTTATAATGATTCAACTAAAGATGAAAACATGAGGCAAGTGTTCATCCATATAATATTCTTATCTAGTGTTGATTATGTGGAATATACAATAGTCGAGTTTTGAACCCTCGAGAAGAATCTGGTGGATTACTGCAGGTGTTGGACTTTGACTTCCATTCATGATTTCATAGAGATCTTGGGAGGTTTTCTCTCAAGTATTTTACATAATATTTTCTTATTTTATGCTTTATTTTTTCTTGGCAAGTCAAAATTTTTTCCTATTGAATCACTACTCGTGTAAGAAATTTAGAATTCATACTTATACTGCTATTTTTTTGAATAAATTTTGGGCCATGAATTCGGGGACCAATTCATGTCACCGCTTTTATAAAAAAATTATAAATATAGAATATTAATATTTTTTAAAAATTTAAATATTTATATTAATATATATTATGTTTTAATGAGACTTACTTGCTAGGGAGATTAACCTAGCCATCTTATGTTACAAACCAACCCGAATCGACCTTGAACCGGTCACCCGAGCCTATCCGTGGCAAGGCTCGTGAGGAATTCTTGATCCTCTTAGGCTGGCGAGAAGTGCCAAGGGAATCAACAGTGTTGTTGGGAATGTCCTCTCCCAATAATATAAAAAATGGAATCAAGAAAAGTAAAATAAAAAAACAAACTATAGTTGATTTCTAGATTTTTTTTCATTTACATATACAAATAAAGAGACAACAAAACTGAACAATAAACAAAACTAGAATATCTAAGATAAACCTAACACCAAAAAACCCCTCCATGTGGTTAACAACATGATCATCTATGAATAAAAAAAATATTATTTTAATGAAATATTGATATATAAAACAAATAAAATATTTTATTGTTATTGGGTTAGGTAATATTACCATTGAAAATATATCCATTGAAAAGAGATCACATGACTAATATAATTATAAGGTTTCTAAAAAAATCCACTCAATACAGAGAAAGGAGAGGATAACCTCATCTAGTATACTCAGTACATATGATGTTCATTTTTCAGATCTTGAAAAATAAGGTAGAGTAACTAGGCTACATTCTTAACCAATACCAATCCAAGCTTCAACAAGTTAATCTTGAAAGGAATTTTCTACAGGAGAATTTCATGTTAATATAGATTACCACATTGGTGATGTTTTCCTAGAATCCCCAATAGTCTATCACCATCACATTTCTAACCTTATGGAATATGTGGGTGATATAAGGGGAGATGTAATAAGGTATTAGTCTCATATTTTTTTATCCACTTTTATAAATAAATGCCTTATTCCATAAATTCTTTTAGAAGAATAGTATTTCATAAAAAAATGAATAATTTGATAAATTGATTCTTTGAGTAAAAATGGTATTTTTTATAAATATATACATTATTATACTAAACTAAGGTATTTATTAATAGTATTATAAAAAACTTATAAATGATGATTATATCTTTTCCATATATATAAATGATTAAGTAATCAGTTTCAAAAGAGTTGCAGTTTATATGATAAAAGAGAAACTGTATTTTTAATGAATTTATTTTATGGAATTAATGAATTTTTTAAATAATTAATATTTTAATAAAATATTTCTATAAAGTTAATTTTATGAATAATAAATTATTATATAATTTTGGTGGTGTCAAATGTAGTTTTTATTAAGGAATGAAAGATGTTTTTTCCATAACCCGTGAATTTTCAATATATGTCAGTTTTCATTTTAAACGAGACATTTACAATATTTATAAAATTATTTAGGTAAAATGAATATTATTTTTTGAATAAGGATGTTGAAATTATGAAATCCATAATTTTGCATAATTTTATTAGATAGTCAAATTTTTGGATTAAAATTAAATACCGTGTAAGTAAAATACATGTTTTATGACACCATAATAACCCCAAAATGATATAATAATTACTATAATCGATAGTACCAACCCAATATTAGTTTTTAAATTAAAATTATGTGATTTTATTTTTATTTTACTAATTTTATAAAGCCTTAGTGAATCCACCAAAATTGATAATATATTTTATTGTTTTAAATTCATTTCTTTGATGGTGGGACTCTCATCCACATAATAAAGTCTAATATTTTATTATTCTATGGATTTAGCATTATAAAATAATTTTTTAGAATTATATTTTGAAAAACCATTGGAAAATACCATGATATTGTCTGTGGTTTTGAATGTTTAATTATATAGATTTGAAAACCTAAATATGTGAAATATTAAATAATTCCCCTTTCAATTCCTATATAAACCCACCCAAGCTCCCAATTCTATTCACTAAAAATCCTTGGAGTATATACCTACTCAGGACTCCCGTCTCTTGATTCCTTTCAAGGCTCACAATCTCCCAACAATCCCCTCTTCAATATTTTTGATTCACACAGTCAAGTAAGGGAACCGCTCATTCCTCTCATCATTTGAATTCAAGAACCTTGTTTGAAATTAGTCTTTTTAATTTCAATTATTTATATTTCCATCCTTTTATAATTACATAAATACTATCCATTATAATTTACTTAAATGGTCTATCATTTATCCTCCCCCATTTGGACCCATACCGAAGCAGTTACTATGTTGAAATTCCATACTGGATTTATCTCTTATCATTTCCATTCAATCAATTCTTTTTTATTAAGATGATGAAATTCCACTTTTTTATGTTTGTTTACGATGTAACAAGACCCATATTATTTCCATTTTTTTACATTATTATATATTCCTTTCACTCTTATCAATTCCCCTTATGATCTTTAAGCATACCCATTACTACGCAAAACATTCGTAAGGTATTCCTTCATTTCTGATTTCTATCCATGTTTATTTATGTTGTTATACCCTTTTATTTTTAATTTAAAATAATAAGGTATCATTTATCACCTCCACAATACTTTCCTCCTTATGTTTTAATTATTATATACCCCTTTCTCTCTCATTAATTCCTTCAATGTACACCTGTTTCCATGTAGAAATTCTGTAAGGGGTTTCTCTCTACTTATTTCCATTCAAGAATTACTTCTATATTATGGATCTAAATTAAATTTAATATATTGGGATATTATTTTAAATTATCCCCTTACATTATATTTCATGTAAAAATGATGATATAACCCTTTATAACCCATCAACCCAATTTATTAATTTCTATATGATGATGTTATAGTTCCAAACTTTCACCATGATTTTCGAAGCAAAAATCATCGTGTAGTAAGTACCATACCTATTTATATATAAAGGTTATTACACTTTATGCACATATACTTATTGAATGGTACATAAATGTATATATTCCAGATTCTTTTTTTACAGAATAAATTATTATGTTGAATGAATCCATATTATTTGATCTATGCGGCACACTTAATCATGAGATGAAAATGTTAATGAGGTTTTCCAACGCATTGGGTAATGTTTAGTATCATGATATTCCATTTGAAATTAGGATATACTAATTATAATTCATGTTTAATTAGTGTTTATTCATGTTAATACATGTGAAATTATCCTTGGTTCATGATAATATCATGTTGTCTGTTGTTTACACATTTCCATGTTATGATAATTGTGCTATATCATGCCTTTATGTTCATGTTTCTCTTGTGATCCATTGATATTCCTATTTCCTAACATTTATTGTATTCTTCATTTTTTACTTGTTTACTCCATTACATGGATTTACATCTCTTCCAATTCTTATGTCTGTCTTCAGGTAATCCCAAGGAATGATAAGTACAAAGGAATGAGTTGGTCATGTCAAAGAAGTTTGAAATAAAGATGATGTATTTGATGTTTATGTTGTTATGTAATGTTACTAGTTTCCCAAGACACAATACCTATCGATCCTTGGATTTTTATTGAGGTAATTTCTATGTAATAAATCATATTTAAGTGTGTAATAAATAGTCGGTTTGTTATAGTTAGTATCAAAAGATATGTTTTAGTTATTTTTGGTCATAGGGTTATAAAACTCTAGTGAAAGCCTTAATAAGAAGACCGAGTTTAAAAAAAACTTCCTTAAACTTTTCTGATTATAGATTAGTTTTATAATCATGAAAATACATACCTATATGTATAAAAACTAGTTGGGGTGGCTTTGGAACAAATACATCTAGGGGTAAAAGCCAAAAACACCACTTTGAGCTACACCCAAACATGACCTGGTGCATTAAAATGGGCCTTGCTGCACTATTGGTTTGACACAACCAAGGGATATGATTTTGTAAATTAATAATATTAGTATAACTATTATTAAGGGGTATAAAAAGAACATAATATTATACATTATTAAATATATCATTGATAACTTAGATTAAAGCCTATAAATTCCTAAGTTAATGAAATAAATATAAATGTTATGTTATCCCCTTTTTTCATTGGATTCCTCTAATGTTTTGAATATTTTAAAATACATACCACCAAACTTTATTTTATTCTACCCAATGGCTGGTAATAGGAGGACTCATGCTAACAACCGATGTGATGGTCAATGTGTTGACTATTTTATTGAAAAGCCCAATCCTATGGGAGCGGGAATCACAAACTTGTCATGATAATATCTCGGTTAATTGATGTTTTGAATAGAAACATGGGTAAAGTAGAACGTACAACCACCCCTCCCCCACCTAAGAAATTATAATCCATAATTAGAAGCTGCATGTGTAACACCCCAAGCTTCCACGGTACGTTTCCCTTTGAATAATGCAATGGCGTGCATTGTACGCAACTTCGAGATTCTAACACACCACAACCAATCAATCTAGCCGTTATGAAATTTTATAAATTCTATCTCTCAAAATGGAATTCATTTTTGGATTCGGAATATCGAAATTAGCCTAGGGTGAAATTTTGGTACTTTTAGGATAACTTTCATATTTTGATGAACAGTGAAAATTGCTAAATTTTAATTTAAAACAACTTTTTTAATCGAAATAATTAATATTGATAAATTATGAATTTGAGTGGTTTAAAAGTATATTTAGAATATATTTTTACCATTAAATTCAATGTTTTTCATTGTACATAATTTCACAATTAAACCAGACATAAACAAGTGCCAATCTTTTGATAGTTATTATCTCTTAAAAACATGCTTTTTTTAACAACGGGAATTAATTTTAAATTAATTTCTGCCACTTCTGTGTATTGAATTTGGAAAAATTGATTCCATATTTGGAATCAGGATTTCCAAATTGTGTAAGTAGGTAACTTTTATTTTTAGACATTTTGAATAATTACTTCGGTAAATATTTTATTTACTATGGTTAAAAGGTAAATCCGGTAAATAAGGGTTAAAAAAATAATATTATAATAATACAAATTTACTATAAAACGTGTCCTAAACGTATTGGATGATACATGTCCGACCATGGGAATCTTTGGGTCGATTTTGGGACCCCATGGAGCCACTTGTAAGTGATAGGGACACTTTATTTTAATTAAGTTAAAATGAATACAAAAATAAAACAAGCATTTATCTTTTAGAAAATAAATTTTTACATAAGGTTATATATGTTTTATTTTCGAGTAAAAATATTTATTAGAAAGATAAAAAGATTTCATACATAATGGTATTTTATTTATAATTTTTAGACATTATATAATTTAATTTATTTATGACACAATGATGATGCAGTAATTACCATAATAGTAAAAAATTAAAATAATTGATATTATAAATACAAAAATAAATATAATTTGAGACTTTTAATGAATTAAACTAAATTTATAGGTTAATATTACATGTTATTAAGGATTTAATTAACTTTTTTCGAAGTAATAATTCTGTTATGAGTTTTACAAAAATCAACTATTGAATAGTGTCAAAATTGACATAAAAGAGTTTTTAAAACAAATATTATATTATTAATTGATATTAAATTCATAAAAATCTAAGGTTCGGCCAAGAGACTTATATCATGATAGGTGTATCATTAATGGACTACTTGGGGGACTCTTGGATGTATATAGTATGTTTATTAACTATATAATATAAAACTACATAGTGACATGGTAAATATCAAACTAATTAACTAAGAGTTAAAACTAACAGATAAGGTTAATATAATGACCCAAAACTGTCTAAATTCTATTGGTTGAATGGTTTTCGACCTATAAAAATCTTAACCCTTGAATATTCTACTTTGGAGCCATTATAAACCGAATATGAATTGATTATAAATTAATATTTTCAGCTTTTCCAAAGGTGCCCCTCATCCCTCTTATAAAAGGGCACTCCTCTTTCTCATTTATTCACACCTTCAAAGCCTTTTGGTTCGGCCAACCCCTGCCCAAATACTCTCTAAACTTTCCTCAATACAACCTAGAGGCATTAGTTTGATCAGAAATCCAACCTAAGGAGCCCTTTTGATCAAATCAAAAAGAAGAACCCAAAGAAGAAGTAATGTTTTCACCACCCCTTTTCAAGTTTCTTTCTTCTTCCACTTATTCTATATTTGTTATTACCATTATAAAATAATAACTCTAGTATCATATATATACTGTAATGTTATTATAAATATGTTACAAACATATTCAGTATTCTATCCACCCTTTGAATAACATGTCACCATACGTGCGTACGTATGGCTTACAGTCTCCACGTCGTGGTGTAATTGTTATTCAATATATTATTATTTGGGTGAGTATAAGAATGATGTGTAACTCCTAAAAATAAATAATATAACATGATAATGATTCTGTATATTTGATATACCATCCAATTATATATTATTTTAATATCAAAAGAATGATATTGTCGCTCATACGTACGTACGGACTACCGTCTCCATGAACGCGATGAGATTCATTCTCCATCGTATCCATTCAAAGTATAATTATCATTTGATGATTTAAAAATAATGTTTAAGAACTTTATATCATTATGGATATGAATAATATACAACCTATCCATGACAAACATGGCTTACGTAACAAAACATATAAAAGAAAACGAGTAAGTTAACACCTGAAACGACGATAATTCTAAGATATTATTAACAAAGAAATGTTAAAAGATCATATATGATATCATATTAATGTATATAATTCATGAATAATTTAATAAAATTATTTCAACATTATACAGGAGGTTAACCTAACCCAACCAAGGAAAAGTACAAGGTAAGAGGTTTCTTATCTCACTCTTAATTTCTTGAGATTTCCATTGTTCACCACTTATTTATTGCATGTGGTGTGTGTAATGCCCATGATTGTATGAATTTTGTAATATACTTTAACTTATGGGTATTTACATCATAATTGTATGATCCTTCTTTCATGGGTGCATGTTTCATAAGTTACCAAATCGATAAGGGAAGTTGAAATTTCAATTTCCACTCATACGGCTTTACACATACTTCATTGATTATTTTACTCCACGATTATGTGTGGAATCACTATTCATTTTATTATGTCATAATTTCCACTCCCCTTTATATGGATATACTTTGTATACACATAATCACTCCATTGATAATTTCTCAAGTCATCGATATGAATTTGAGAAGAGTAATTTTAACTCATTCTCCATTTGTTGAGTTAAACATCCAATTCATTGGTTTTGTTTTTATAAGATTATGTGTGAATGTCATTTGATTGTTTTACACTGAATATCCAATCATATTTAGTGTATTTATATTTGTCACCCAAAATTATGTCGTTGATTTATCTTTCACCTAAGGATACGGCCTTTATGAGAGATTTCATCTCAATTTACGTTCCATTGAGACTTCTTTGTTGTTATACACCAAATCACTTTTATGTGGTGTATATAATGTACTTTGAAATAGTATACCATTAATCCCTTTATTCTCATGATATTACAATGTTTTTATTACCTAAATTATTTGTATTCAAGTGTCTCTCTTTTGGTTAGAAACTCTAACTAAAATACCATTTTTAAATGTTTTAAAGACCTATTCTTCTAAATCTTTCTAATTAATGTCCATGTTTTAAAAAAAAGGTTTTAAGGATTTATTTATATGGACATTAAAGTTTTGAAATGATATTTCTTTTCAAAAGTTTCAAAGTGGTAAGGGACACTATGATTTAAAAATCAAATTTTAAACAGCTTCTTGACAAATAGTGTGACTTTTAAATGATTTCAAGAAAAAGGGGGATATTTCTCTCAAATAGTTTTTATGATTATTTTCATCTATGTAAACATCCTTCATTATTCTTGATTGAGGTTAATGTGATACAATACAATTTTCCATATTGTATCGAATGAGTTATGTTTGACTATGGATGTGCTATTTTTATACCATTCATGGTTTGTGGTTAAAGTATTGACATTTCGTATGCTAGTTTTAATACGAATGTTTATGTTATGTTTAAACCTGTTCATATTTGGAATGCATTGGACTTAATAAGTGACGGGTGGAGCCCGCTATAGCTCCTCGATGAATCGGTAGGTCTCATGAGACAAACTAGTGTCTTGACACAAGGCCTTGGAAAAATCTTATTTGTAGTCTTGGCACGAGGCCTTGGCTATGTGGTTATGATAGTCTGGCATTATGCATTACATCATTATGAAAGTGGTTATTGATATTGAATGTGATCATTCAACTAGTAGAATATCCATGTGAATAAGTAAATGGCATTATTTCATTTTATCTTTTCCATTTTATGTTGAAGTTCAAGTTTAAAAGCCTTTTGTTTTTGTTATAAATTGCCTTAAGTGTTTATTCTTATCTATGAAAGATTCTGCTATAATGTTATCCTTACTGAGCATCTGAGATCACCCCTTTCAGTGTTTTATTTTTCCCAGGATGAGAAGAAGTAATTTCTGAATGACCTGAAAGGATAGTATGAGGGGATATGAAGACAACATGTTGTTTTAGTTTTTTTTACCTTATGATATAATGTAAGACTTATGAATATATCTAGTGTTTCCAGGACTACTAAACTAATCGGTCTTTCGAGAATTGATCCTTTGTGATCATGCCAATGTTATGTAATAATGTACCGACTCTGGGTATCTAGGGTTGGGGCTTTACAATTGGTATCAGAGGAAGTTTAGTACAAACCTTGGAAGCTAGATAAACTCTGATTAGAGCATGTAGACCTAAGATGAACTTTGAGGATTAGTATAGAAGAATTTCCTAGAATTTTGGTATTGTAGATATTTTCTGAGTTTTCCGAGCAATACATCCCTGTCTGGATACGAGCAGGTAGAGGCAGCACTAGCACAGATGTACCTAGGGGTAAAACCCAAAAACACCGCTTTGAGCTAGACTCGAATGGGAACTGGTGCACGACAACAGTCCTTGTTGCACTCTTGGTTGCGACACTCCCGGGGGATATTCTTAAGATAATTTAAATTTTCTTTACAAACCACTTTGAAGTAATATATATATAAGATGAGAGTAAATGACCTTGGTTAATCCTAATATGTTTCAAATTGAGAATATGGTGACATGATAATCTCTAAATGATTTTATGACTACTGTTACTCACACAGTGCTTTCTGGTTTTAGTCAATGGCTAGATTCTAAGGAAGTCATAGTGACTTTGAGAATGATGTACAAGGTGGGAAAGATGGTGGCAATGAGAAACAAAATGGAATGTTGATAGGCATAAAAGATACCATCTTGATGCCAAATCAGTTTTCCAAAAATATGATCAAAAATATATATATTAACTAATTACTAGACTTAACAAAGAAGAGAAAGTTGATGAAGGATAAGAGCTCCAGTAGTGGAGACCATGGAGAAAGAAATCCTCAATTTCCATCATGCAGGAAATGTGAAAAAAGACACCCAGGAATGTGTCTCAATGGGACAAAGAAATGCTTTACGTGCGGGAAGGAAGGATATAAAGTGAAGAATTGCCAAAGAAAAATGACGAGTACTATAGAAGAAGATAAAAATAGTCCCAAGAATCCATTTACAATCATTTATTGTAAATGTAGGGGACCTGGACATTACCCGAGTGAATGTCCTATTCTATAGGATATTTTCTTGGTCAGAGAAGAAGCTATGTGGAAATAAATGGTTGGATAAATGTTTAAAAATTATTTGTGATCCTTGTTGAAGGGTTTACTTTGGAATAATTTTCTCTTGTATTTGTAACCCTAACATTTTCCATGTGAGAATGATATTTATGGAAGAATTATCTTTCCTCTTGTGGATATAGTTATAAATAACCATTTGGTTTTATATGATCATTGGGTTTGAGGCAATTACAAATTATTATAATTTGGGATGAAAATGCATGGTATGAGATAACATTTGTGGTTAAATTATGTTATGGTTATTTTGAGGAATTTATCTCATTTTGGTAATGTTATCAAATATAGTTTTTGAAAAAGGACAACACGTAGACCATGTGACTACCCGTCGTGTTGGACAAAGCTATGGGAATCGAACCCACAACCAAAGTGTGATTGGGATTTATCGCCTACCACGGGACTACATGAAGTCCCTGGTTAGTGTGACTATTATTTTTAGTTAAATGATTTTATTGATCAATAATAATTTGATTTGGGATCTTATGTCTTATCAAATGAATACCCTTAGTATAGGAAAATGATATGCTGGTTAAGTGATAAATGTTATTTTGGAAGTTGTTCGCTTTGTTGACAACACTATATGCCAAAGGAAAATAGAGTAGTATGGGATTTCATTTGAGGAGTAATGGTGGATTTTTATCTATGTTTTTATTGTGGATTTATAATGATTTGGGTTATTTATGGAAATTATTAGGTTAATTACTTTTAAGTATGTGATTTTAAGAGTAATTAATGTCATTTGGAGATACAATTTAACGTGGAAGACTACATTCTTGATAAGGTTTGGTTTTCAATATTAGTTTTGATTATATTAAAGGATTTTAAGGACAATTGATTATTGAATGGTATTTATTTATCTTTGGGGTATTATTGGTATAATGTTAGAAATTAAGATTAGTGTTTATTTCTCTCAAGGAATATCCTTTTGGGGGATCATTAGATCTTGTACTACCCATTTTGGTTTTGATTAATCTCTAAAGTCAATGTAAATATATAGCTTATCCTGCATGGATCATGTGATTCTATAGAAGTTTATTCTATCTCTTCTAGTGTGACCAAGTCTTCTTGAATACTCATCGTTTAAAAAAATGATTTATTGGTGGAAATTTATTAAAGAATGAAACTCTACTTAAAAAGTAAGTATATATCTTTATATTCTTAGTCAATATAATAAATTAATTCCCCATCCTTATGTAATGTAACTTAAAACAAAAAATGTTGTCCATTTAATTTTTCTACTAGGAGACTAATGATCATTTGTCCCAACATAAGTTTGTGGTTTTCTTATTATTAACTTTCTCCTGATCATTATTTCTATCCCTCTCCATCAGAACATGACACTTAGTTTATCATACACATACATGTTTTCCTACCTAGAATCCTAGTATGGGTTATCTTGGGTGACCTTTATACCTCCCTCTATTTCTTTTAATGTGATAGTTTTATTGACTCTTATTCCGATGTGGGATTTTCCATTATATTCGCAAGCCCAATTTTAAAAATTGCGAGGACGCAATTTATTGAAGGAGGGGAGAATGTAACACCCCAAGCTTCCACGGTACGTTTCCCTTTGAATAATGCAATGGCATGCATTGTACGCAACATCGAGATTCGAACACACCACAACCAATCAATCTAGCCATTATGAAATTTTATAATTTCTATCTCTCAAAATGGACTTCATTTTTGGATTCGGAATATCAAAATTAGCCTACGGTGAAATTTTGGTACATTTAGGATAACTTTCATATTTTGATGAATAGTGAACATTGCTAAATTTTAATTAAAAACAACTTTTTTAATCGAAATAATTAATATTGATAAATTATGAATTTTAGTGGTTTTAAATTATATATAGAATATATTTTTACCATTTAATTCAATTTTTTTCATTGGACATAATTTCACAATTAAACCAGACATAAACAAGTGCCAATCTTTTGATAGTTATTAGCCCTTAAAAACACACTTTTTGTTTTAACAACGAGAATTAATTTTAAATTAATTTCTGCCAATTATGTGTATTGAATTTGGAAAAATGGATTCCATATTTGGAATCAGGATTTCCAAATTGTGTAAATAGGTAACTTTTATTTTTAGATATTTTTTATAATTACTTCGTTAAATATTTTATTTACCCTGGTTAAAAGGTAAATCCGGTAAATAAGGGTTCAAAAATAATATTATAATAATAAAAAATTACCCTAAAACGTGTCCTAACCATATTGGTCGATACATTTCCGACAATGGGCATATTTGGGTTGATTTTTGGACCCCATGGAGCCTCTTGTAAGTGATAGGGACACTTTATTTTAATTAAGTTAAAATGAATACAAAAATGACACAAGCATATATCATTTAGAAAATCAATTTTTACATATGGATATATATGTTTTATTTTCGACTACAAATATTAATTAGAAAGATAAAAAGATTTCCTACATAATGGTTTTTTATTTATAATTTTTAGACATTAAATAAGTTAATTTATTTATGACACAATGATGATGCAATAATTACCATAATAGTAAAAAATTAAAATAATTGATATTATAAATACCCAAATAAATATAATTTGAGACTTTTAATGAATTACAATAATTTTATAGGTTAATATGACATGTTAGTAATGATTTAATTAACTTTGTTCGAAGTAATAATTCCGTTATCAGTTTTACAAAAATCAACTATTGAATAGTGTCAAAATTGACATAAAAGAGTTTTTAAAACAAATATTATATTATTAATTGATATTAAATTCCTAAAAATCTAAGGTTCGGCCAAGAGACTTATATCATGATAGTTGTATCATTAATGGAATACTTGGGGGGTCTCTTGGATGAATATAGTAAGTTTATTAACTATATAATATAAAATTATAAAGTGACATGGTAAATATCAAACTAATTAAATAAGAGTTAAAACTAGAAGATAAGGTTTATATAATGACCCAAACCTGTCTAAATTCTATTGATTTAATGGTTTTCGACCTATAAACAACTTAAACTTTGAATAATCAACTTTGGAGCCATTATAATCCAAATATGAAATTATTATAAATTAATATTTTCAGCTTTTCCAAAGGTGCCCCTCACCCCTCTTATAAAAGGGCACTCCTCCTTCTTATTTATTCACACCTTCAAATCCTTTTGGTTCTGCCAAACCCTACACAAATACTCTCTCAACTTCCCTCACTACAACCTAGAGGCCTTAGTTTGATCAGAAATCCAACCTAACGAGCCCTTTTGATCAAATCAAAAGGAAGAACCCAAAGAAGAGGTAATGTTTTCACCACCCCTTTTCAAGTTTCCTTCTTCTTCCACTTATTATTTCTTTGTTATTACCATTCTAAAATAATAACTCCAGTATCTTATATATACTATGATGTTTTTATAAATATTTTACAAACATATTCAGTATTCTATCCACCCTTTGAATAACATGTCACCATACATGCGTACGTACGGCTTACCGTCTCCACGTCGTGGTGTAATTGTTATTCAATATATTATTATTTGGGTGGGTATAATAATGATGTGTAACTCATAAAAATAATAAATATAACATGATAATGATTCTGTATATTTTATATACAATCCAATTATATATTATTTTAATATCAAAAGAATGATATTGTCGCTCGTGCGTACGTACGGACTACCGTCTCCATGAACGCGATGAGATTCATTCTCTATCATATCCATTAAAAGTATAATTATCATTTGATGATTTAAAAATAATGTTTAATAACTTTATATCATTCTGGATATTAATAAGATACGACCTATCCATGAAAAACATGGCTTACGTAACAAAACATATAAAAGAAAACGAGTAAGTTAACACCTGAAACGACGATAATTCTAAGATATTATTAACAAAGCAATGTTAAAAGATCATATATGATATAATATTAATGTATATGATTCATGAATAATTTAATAACAATTATTTCATCATTATAAAGGAGGCTATTCTACCCCAACCAAGGCAAGGCACAAGGTAAGGGGTTTCTTATCTCACTCTTAATTTCGTGATATTTCCAATGTTCACCACTTATTTATTGCATGTGGTGTGAGTACTGCCCTTGATTGTATTCATTGTGTAATATAATTTAAATTATGGGTATTTACATCATCATTGTATGATCCTTCTTTCATGGGTGCATGTTTCATAAGTTACCAAATTGATAAGGGAATTTGAAATTTCAATTTCCACTCATTCGGCTTTACACATACTTCATTGATTATTTTACTCCACGATTATGTGTGGAATCACTATTCATTTGATTATTTCATAATTTCCACTCCCCTTTCTGTGGATATACATTGGATACACATAATCACTCCATTGATAATTTCTCAAGTCATCGATATGAATTTTATAAGAGTAATTTTAACTCATTCTTCATTTGTTGAGTTAAACATCCAATTCATTGGTTTTGTTTTTATAAGATTATGTGTGAATGTCATTTGATTGTTTTACACATAATATCCAATCATATTTAGTGTATTTATATTTGTCACACATAATTATGTCGTTGATTTATCCTTCACCTAAGGATACGGCCTTTATGAGAGATTTCATCTCAATTTACGTTCCATTGAGACTTCTTTGTTGTTATACACCAAATCAATTTTATGTGGTGTATATAATGTACATTGACATAGTATATCATGAATCCCTTTATTCTAATGATATTAAAATGTTTTGATTACCTCAATTATTTGTATTCAACTGTCTCTCTTTTGGTTAGAAACTCTAACTAAAATACCATTTTTAAATGTTTTAAAGACCTATTCTTCTAAATCTTTATCATTAATGTCCATGTTTTAAAAAAAGGTTTTAAGGATTTATTTATATGTACAGTAAAGTTTTAGAATTAAAACTCCTTTTGAATGTTTCAAAGAGGTATGGGACACTTGGATTCAAAAATCAATTTTTAAACGGCTTCATGATAAATAGTGTGACTTTTAAATGATTTCAACAAAAAGGGGGATATTTCTCTCAAATAGTTTTTATGATTATTTTCATCTATGTAAACATCCTTCATTATTCTTGATTTAGGTTAATGTGATACAATACAATCTTCCATATTGTATCAAATGAGTTATGTTTGACTGTGGATGTGCTATTTTTATACCATTAATGGTTTGTGGTTAAAGTATTGACATTTCGTATGCTAGTTTTAATATGAATGTTTATGTTATATTTAAACTTGTTCATATGAGGAATGCATTGGACTTAATAAGTGACGGGTGGAGCCTGCTATAGCTCCTCGATGCATCGGTAGGTCTCATGAGACAAACTAGTGTCTTGGCACAAGACCTTGGCAAAATCTTATTTGTAGTCTTGGCACAAGGCCTTGGCTATGTGGCTATGATATTCTGGAATTATGCATTCCATCATTATGAAATTAGTTATTGATATTTCATGTGATCATTCGACTTATAGAATATCCATGTGAATAAGTAAATGTCATTATTTCATTTTATCTTTTCCATTTTATGCTGAAGTTCAAGTTTAAAATCCTTTTGTTTTGGTTATAAATTGCCTTAAGTGTTTATTATTATCTATGAAAGCTTCTGCTATAATGTTATCCTTACTGAGCATCTGAGCTCACCCCTTTCAGTGTTTTATTTTTCCCTGGATAAGAAGAAGTAATTTATGAATGACCTGCAAGGATAGTATGAGGGGATATGAAGACAAGATGTTGTTTTAGCTTTTTTACCTTATGATGTAATGTAAGACATAGGAATATATCTAGTGTTTCCAAGAATACTAAACTAATTGGTCTTTCAAGACTTGATCCTTTGTGATCATGCCAATGTTATGTAATAATGCACCGACTCTGGGTATCTAGGGTCGGGGCGTTATAGCATGTGACAAATTCCTCTCACTTTCAATGGATCATATGATCCCTCCATCTCTAAACAATGGATCAACTACATTTAAAAGATATTATCCAACCTTGAATGTTGTGTACAAGATATGGTTCTTCCAAATGATTATCTTATGGAGGGTGAAGATGATCAATAGTGGAAATTGATAAAAATTCAAATCCTGATGAAGATATCGTGGTTTTTGAGTGTAATGATTTTTAGATATATTTTTTGATAAATATTTTTTTCAGACCGTCCAAATTAAAATTTAATGGTAATTAATTTCCCTCAACAAAAAATATGTCGATTTCATCAGAGAATATTTCAAAAACATCATAAGGCTAGTACAAAAATTATATGGATATGTCATTACCCCTAAATTATAGGTTGAACTCTTCTTTTGTGGGATAAAACATAGCCTATGAAAATCCATATTGATCTATGACATTTATTGCTATGAGAAAAATTGATTGATGTGACCCCGATGTCGAAATGGAGATAAAAAATCTCAGGAGTATCATGGGTATATGAATCGGAAAGTGGAATTTAATTCTAGTAGTTCGATGTATAAAACAATGATTCTAATAAATTCTAGAATCCCAAATTCCAATGGGGTGGAAAGATGTACCCCGTAAATTTCATGAAGGGGAGGAAAAATGCATTAGGTGTTGAAGACAAGGGCACCTTGCCAATAACTATCGACAAGAAAACCCTTCTTCAATGATAGAGGAAGGGATTGCTATATTCGATCCTCGAATCATTGTTCATTACAAAAACTACAATGTAACGGGGAAATTTTCAAACTAGTTCCCTAATGAAAAGGTTTTTTAGAGGCAACCGACAACCACCAAGGGAGAAAGGGTTAACTTATTACACCACTACTACTGAAGTGAATCTCAAAAACGATGTGGTGATAGGTACACTAATTAGTCATTCAAGGATAGTAAAAATAATTTTTGATTCCGGTTCTATGAATAATCTTATATCCAAAAAGTTAGTAGAAAATCCATACACCATAACAAATCATGGAAGTAGAGATGTTGATGAGAATAGAAAATGGGCAATTTATTGCATCCCATGAATATAACTCCACCCATAACACAATTTGTGGATTGAAAAAACTGGAAAAACTCATCATAATCCATATGGTGGGATTTTATACAATTCTTGTAATGGATTGGAATTCTCTATATAGAGCTAACATAAATTTTTTTGAGTGGGAAATCACTCTCTATATACAGAATCGACCCCCAATTCTATACAAGTGAAAGGAGGAGGATAAATATTCTTTAACACCATCATCTCAAGCCTGGATATTACTACCCTATGTGTAACACACTGAGATTTTATGAAAAATATTCTTTTAATTTCATTTATGTCTTGTGTTGTAAGCTACAACAAGATTACCTTGCGCTATACACAACACCATATTAGCTTGTAGTATATGCAACACTATTCTTGGATCATGTTACACACAATTTCAATAGTAGTTATTCTACACAACATTAAGTGTGTATATATATATATATATATATTCAAAGTATAAATGAAATATGGTTGGATTCTGTTATATGAAACAATAGAACAGTCTTTCACAACACACAACCCTAACTTGGCTTGCATTACACGCAACCACGACCTTCCTCAATAGTGTGTGTTGTACGCAATACCAGGTTTCACTAAACAATGATATATGGTTATAATATTATTATGAACTAGCCGTTATGAATATTATCAACTACATTCGGAATTTTATAACATTATTATTCATCTTACACATTTTCTAGAACATGGTATGAGAACAAAATCAATTTTTCAAGTAAAATAAGTATTTTTAAAAAAAATGTAGTTTTCCCACCTTTTGATGGCGCACCAACTTTAAATCTTGTTTTTGAAATGTCTATAAGTTCAATTTGACAAAATAAAATTCTTATTTTGAATCAGGATATAAAAATTTACTTTGGATAAATTTTTCATATTATTCTGATAACTTTCATATTTTAATGAATAGTAAAAACACACTATATTTTAATTAAAAACAAGTTTTTTCATCACAATAATTTATATGGTTAGATTATCTTTTTAATTGGGTTTAAAGTGTAATTAGAATATATTTTTACCGTTTAATCTAATGTTGATCATTGGAATTAATTTCACTTTGAAATTGGATATAAACAAGTATCAATCTTTTGATAGTTATTATCTCTTAAAAACACGCTATTTGTTTTGACGATGAGAATTAATTTTTAAATTAATTAATGCAACTGAAATGTTTTGAATTTGGTAAAATAGACATCATTTTTGAATTCATAATATCAAATATAGCTTAGGCCTAATTTTTGTTATTTTTCTGGAAACTTTCATTTTTTGATTAATAGTGAAACCACTAAGTGGTAGTTAAAAAACTGAAATTTTCATAAAAATTAATTTTACCAATTCCGTGAGTGGAATTTTGAAAATCTGAGAGACAAGGTTAATATCAAGGACTAATATGTGGTTCAATGAGATGAAAATATTTTTTGGTGAATAGTAACTTTTTTAATTTTATTTACCACGGTTAAAAGTAAATAGGATAATTAAGGGTCAAATGATATTATTATTACCCCAACACATGTCCAAATTCTATTGGATAAGTGTAATTCGACCAAAAAACAACCTTAGGAATAAAATATAATCATTTAGGCCCACTTGGATTAGATTAGAACATTTAATATTAATTTATTTAAAAAGGGTTAAAATAGTTAAAATCAAAGTTTAATATGTAATGCATTTTTAATATAGTTTTATACATAAGATAAATTCGACTATAAATATTCATTAGAAAGATAAAACTATTTTATACATAATGGTATTTTATTTATAATTTTTAGACCTTAAAAAATTTAATTTCTTTATGACACAAAGATGATGCAGTAATTATCTTATTAATGAAATATTGACATAATTGATGTTATAAATACCCAAATAAATTTACTTTGGAATTTTTTCGAATTAAACTAATTTTATAGGTTAATATGAAATGTTATTAATGTGTTAATTAAAATTTTTTGAACTAATCATTCCGTTATGATTTTCACAAAAATCAACTACCAAATAGTGTCAAAATTGACATAAAATAGTTTTTTTAAAAATATTATATTATTAATTGTTATTTTATTCCTAAAAATCTAAGTCTTGGCCAAATTACTTATATAAGGTTATATATATTAATAATAAACAACTTGGGGTTAGTTTGGCTTGATATAGTAAGTTTATTAACCTTATTGTGTAAGAAAACAAGAAGACATGGTAAAAGATAAATTATCAAACTTAAAGTTAAATCTAAATTATAAGGTTAAACTACAAACCAAAACTTGTATAAATTCTATTTGATGAGAGTTTTTCGACCCGTCCCCACCTTATCTTCGAAATAAATCAATTTGGAGCTATTAAAAACGGAATATGAGTTTATAATAAAATAAAATTTTTGGATTTTCCAAAGGTGCCCCTCTCCTCCCTTATAAAAGGGAACCTCCTCCCTCTCTCCCTCACACCACATTGAGCCTTCAACCTCGGCAAACCCCTACCAAATTCACTTCTAAACTTCCATAGAATCATCCTATAGGTTCTGGTCTTCTTCAAAGACCAATTTTAGTGCCCTAAGAGGAAGTTTCAAAGAGGCGCTTCGAAGAAGAGGTAATGTCTGTTACCGATCCTTTCTGCTTTATTTCTTCTTCCACTTCTTCTTCTTTTTTTTTTCATTATGAAGTAATAAAATCAGTATCACTCATATTAGTATATGTTTTTATAAGTATTAAACAACCCTATTTCACCATCTATCCATCCTACGGAAAACGAAATCACCGCGAATGCGTATGTACGGAATACCGTCTCCACGCCGTGGTGTAATCTATTTTACTCCACCACCTTACTTGGATGGGTATAATGGTGTAAATAATGACTATATATGATTAAGGTAATGTGATATTGATTCTGAAATAGTATACATATACTCCAATACAATTCCCTGATCATTGGAATGATATCACCACTCGTGCGTACGTACGGACTACCGTCTCCACGAACGCAATGAGATTCATTTTCCATGATTAACCATTCAAGAATGATTATAAAGGGTATAAAATGAATAATAATGAAATATATGACATAATAATTCTACTGTATTTATTTATATATATATATGTATGTCATCTATTTAAATTCATTCAATTCAACAAGGAAACGAAAACAGCGTTCATGCATACGTACTGCCTACCGTCTCCACGAACAGTGTATTTCATTCCTTTTATCATCCTATAATATATATGTATATGATGAATATAAATTATATATAAATAATATTTTACATTCTGGAATTATGTAAATCATGATATAAGTAATAATATCAAGAACGACAAGTCGAAACACATACGATAAATGAAATGATTTTACCCAAAACGCTGCTTTTACATTGAATTTACAATAGAACAAGTAATATAAAGTCATAAGTGAAACATATATGATATCATCACAATGAATATGATTATCTAATAAGTCAATGAAAGTATTTAAATCATTATACAGGATGTTTGGACCCATACGAAGCATATCAGACCTAAGGTAAGGGATTACTTTTCCAATATCGTTCTTATCAGAGATGGCTTATTCGTAAGTATTTACTGGGGTTATTGTTCTCATCCATTTCCATGTTTCCTAAAAATGGTTTCATGTATGTTTAATGTCCTTTTTACCCATTTTTGTCTTTTACTACATGGTATGTATGGATTCTTTCTTTTACGATGTACTTTTTGTCTTTTTCGGCAAAAGTACGAGAAGAATGTTTTTTTAACTTATACGGCACGAACAGATTTTTACGGTTTTATAAAGCCTTATTTTCATGATGATTCCTCCAAAATATTTCATGACTATTTTCAAAAAAATCATTTTCTTTTAAAATTGCATGACATTTTGTGAAAAGATAATGATTTTGAAGAAGAAAGGATATTTTCCTCAAGAATTCTTTTCAAGTGTTTTATCAAAACCATTTTTCATCTAAGATGACATTATTTCATATGTTTATGTTTCATGTATCATGTCTCAATGATTTACATGGTTTCACTTTTCTTATTATGAAAATATATCCATTTATTTTATATGGATTATGTGATGATGGGATGATGTTTATGAAACCCATTTTATTTATTAGGTTATGTATGTTTATTTTGTGGCACAAGTAAGAATGATTTCATTATGAGATGGGTGAAACCTATATATCCCTCCAATTCATTGGGTAATGATTTATATCTCATGAGATAGACATGGCTAGAATGGTAAGTTAATCTGGTTCGATGTTACAGGACTAGAATGAGGAGTGAACTTGATTCAGAAAGGGACTTTGTCCACTAAGATGGTCTTGGCAGTAATGCCTTGGCTACTATGGAAATCATATCATGTGCATAATGGTTTCCACAATTACATGTTTTATTCCCATGCTATTTTATCATTATTGATGTTATTTTATGATCTATGCCTTACTTACTTCCATGTTTTATGTCATTGCTCAAGATTTTGATGTTTAAACATTATGTTTATGTTTTTAAGTTCATATGTATATGATTTGTTTTATTTTATCCATGATTACCCTTACTGAGCATTTGTGCTCACAGTTTTTATGTATTCTTTTCTCCAGGATATAAGGAAAGGTTTTAGGTAAGAAAAAAAGGGGAAGATCATTATGGGAGATGTTGAGGATCTTTCACCAAGATTAGAAGATTATGTTCCATGTTTCCAAAGGCACTAAACTATTATGGTCCTTTGGTGTCTGTTTTTGATATGTAATAATTATTTTGTAAAAGTAATGTAATGTCAATGTACGTAAAGCTTCGGGTCTCTATAGTTGGTATTAGAGGAAAGGTTTAGTCAACCTTTGGAAACTAGGATGCGAAAATGTTAGTGAGATCCCTAGAGATATTTCTAAGGTATATCTAGGGATGTCCCTAAGGATAAGTATACGTATAGGATATAGTCCTAGAACTATGGTAACGATCTTATATTTTAACCTACGATGTTAGATATTGAGGGTACTCCCCCTTTACTATGTTGTTTTCCCTAGCATGATTTTTTCCTCTCACACTATTCTTTTTGGGTTTTAGAAAATGGCTGGAAATAGGAAGATTCACGATAATGGAGGATATAATGGACAATAGAATGATATTCTTCATGATCAACAAAATGAAATGGGATTTAGAAGTCCAAACATCATTACTATGCCGAATCAGCAATCTCATAATATGATCAATAAACTCAAATTTGGTAAGTTTCCTGACTCTTCTAATAAGAGAAAGATGGAGTTTCATGATGATCATATAGGAAAGAAAGTTCAGTTTCTCCTATGTAAATCATGTGGGAAGAGGCATCCAGGAGAATGTTTCAAAGGAACTGGAAGATGCTTTCGGTGTGGAAAAGAAGGACACAAAGACAGTAAGTGCAAAGGAAAAGGTTCAGTTAACTCCATGGATGGGGATAATGGTATTACCACGACATCAACAATGGTTAAATGTTTTAAATGTGGAATGTACGAGAATTATGCAAACCAATTCCCTATGGGAAAGTCTCATGAAGAAAATCAGTATGGTCATATGGGTAGTATTTATGTTCATGATGATGAAGAGACTATAAATGATATGTCAGATGAAATAATTGTTGAAGCTCGGTCAATGGTTTAAGAAGGTAGTGGAATGATTACATGTTTATCAAGTGTAATGTTGTAATCTCATGTTACTATGGAATAAAGAGACATCTAAGGATTGTTACACTGTTGTCTTTCCTTATTTTTTGAAAGTATATGATGAATGGTACCAGTGACCATGAAAGGTTATTCAGATATTTTTGGAAGGTAGATGATATGCACATAATGAAGGGATAAGGAGAAAATTAAATTTCTTTATAGTATTCATGAGATCATGAATGATATAAGGACTAAGTGATATTATGGTTTGAGTATATAGAATTTTTGGGATTTTGGTATGTGGAAAGTGTGAAAATTTAACAACATTCATGTTTTCACTAAGGTTAAATGGGTATTCATTCTTCAAGAGAATACATGATTAAGGTATTCCCATGTTTTTAATTTGACCAACAAGATATATCTAATGATATATGGGGGATAAATGATGGCATTCATGTGATTGTTACGTGATATTTCAAGTAATCATTTTCTTTATACTATGAGCTTGGACCAAAGTATTTTAGATAAGCCTAAAGATTGGAATGGATTATGTTGGACAAATGTTATTATTTATTAAGGATAGAACTTTTTTTGATATTATTGATGGGATGTTATAGTAATGTAGTTTTAGAAAAAGGACAACCTACAGGATGGGTGACAGCCCATCGCGTCGGACAAGGCTGTGGGAATAGAACCCACAACTGAAGTGCGACTCGCCTTTATTACCCACCACTGGCCTACAAGAAGTCCCTATTTAGTAGAAACTAGTTTTATTATATTAAGCAGTATGATATATGAAGTATAAGTCCATTTTAGGAACCATATATGATTAATCTCACAATAGATGGACTTATATATTTTTGATAACTTTTCTAACCTTTTGTATGAGACAGATGGAATGACCCATCATTCTATCACATGATCTGTTAACACTTCACGAATGACAAATTCAACTTCATTTTTTTAAGAGATGAAGTAGAAATTGTCCAAAGAATGACCAACGGTGAGACTGTACCAAAATCACAAAAGTATTTATTCTAATTTCAATTTCATCAAATTTAGGGAAATGATCTTGAAAACCAAAATGTTGTCCTAGTGCCCTTATATCCGATGAATCAGATGGTACCTTTGATCATCACAAATCTATGGATTTGTGATTGAGGGATTTTTCATAGTCATGTTCTCTACCACTCTCCACCAGAACTGGATGGTTAGATTTGTCTTCCATATCCATATTTTCACCTATGTTCTCCTATACGGAACCCCAGTGATGAGTTACTTTGGGTAATCGTTACATTTCATACTTTAGTTTTTAAAATTAAGTTTTATTATTCCTTTTTACGATGTGGGTTTCTATAAATAGTAAACGATTTATAACCCCGACGAATTTCGAGGGCGAAATTCATTTTAAGGGGGGTAGAATGTAACACCCCGAGATTTTATGAAAAATATTCTTTTAATTTCATTGATATCTTGTGTTGTAAGCTACAACAAGATTACCTTGCGCTATACGCAACACCGTATTAGCTTGTAGTATATGCAACACAATTCTGGGATCATGTTACACACAATTTCAATAGTAGTTATTCTACGCAACATAATGTGTGTCTGTATATATATATATATTCAAAGTATAAATGAAATATTGTTGTATTCTGTTATATGAAACAACGGAGGAGTCATGAAAAACACGCAACCCTAACTTGGCATTCATTACACGCATTCGTGACCTTCCTCGATAGCTTGTGTTGTATGCAATACCAGGTTTCACTAAACAATGATATATGGTTATAATATTATTATGAACTAGCCATTTTGAATATTATAAACTAAATTGTGAATTTTATAACATTATTATTCATGTTACACATTTTCTAGAACATGGTATGAGAACAAAATCAATTTTTCGAGTAAAATAAGTATTTTTCAAAAAATGTAGTTTGCCACCTTTTGATGGTGCACCCACATTAACACTTGTTTTTGACATGAATATAAGTTAAATTTGACAAAATAACATTCTTCTTTGGAATCACGATATAAAAATTTACTTTGGAAAAATTTTTCATTTTATTCTAATAACTTTCATATTTTAATGAATAGTAAAACACGCTATATTTTAATTAAAAACAACTTTTTTCATCGCAATATTTATATGGATAGATTATCTTTTTAATTGGTTTTAAAGTGTAATTATAATATATTTTTACCATTTAATCCAATTTTGGTCATTGTAATTAATTTCACTTTGAAATTGGATATAAACAAGTATCAATCTTTCGATAGTTATTATCTCTTAAAAACACGCTATTTGTTTTGACGACGAGAATTAATTTTTAAATTATTTTATGCAACTGATATGTTTTGAATTTGGTAAAATAGACATCATTTTTGAATTCATAATATCAAATATAGCTTAGGCCTAATTTTTTTTTTATTTTTCTGGAAACAATCATTTTTTGATGAATAGTGAAACCCCGAAGTGGTAGTTAAAAAACTGAATTTTTCATAAAAATTAATTTTACCACCTTTGTGAGTGTAATTTCGGAAATCTGAGAGACACTGTTATTATCAAGGACTAAAATGTTGTTCAATGAGATGAAAATATTTTTGGTGAATCGTAACTTTTTACTTTTATTTACCACGGTTACAAGAAAATAGGATAATTAATGGTAAAAATGATATTATTATTACCCTAAAACATGTTCAAATTCTATTGGATATGTTTAATTCGACCAAAAACAACCTTAGGAATAAAATATGACAATTTAGGCCCACTTGGATTAGATTAGCACATTTAATATTAATTTATTTAAAGAAGGGTTAAAATAGTTAAAATCAAAGTTCAATAAGTAAATCATTTTTAATATAGGGTTTATATAAGATAAATTCGACTATAAATATTCATTAGAAATATAAAGCTATTTAATACATAATGGTATTTTATTTATAATTTCTAGACATTAAGTAATTTAATTTATTTATGACACAAAGATAATGCAGTAATTTTCTTATTAATGAAATATTGACATAATTGATGTTATAAATACCCAAATAAATATAATTTGAGACTTTTTATGAATTAAACTAGTTTTATAGGTTAATATGACATGTTATTATAGATTTAATTAACGTTTTTATAACTAATAATTCTATTATATTTTTCACAAAAATCAATTACCAAATATTGTCAAAATTGACATAAAATAGTTTTTAAAACAAATATTATATTATTAATTGTTATTTTATTCCTAAAAATCTATGTTTAGGCAAAATGACTTATATAAGGTTATATATATTAATAATAAACAACTTGTGGTTCGTTTGGCTTGTTATAGTATGTTTTTTAACCTTATAGTGTAAGAAAACAAGAAGACACGGTAAAAGTTAAATTATCTAACTTAAAGTTAAATCTAAATGATAAGGTTAAAATACAAAACTAAACCTATCTAAATTATATTGGATGAGAGTATTTCGAACCATACCCACCTTATCTTAGAAATAAATCAATTTGGAGCTATTAAAAACCAAATATGACTTTATAATAAAATAATATTTTTAGTTTTTCAAAAGGTCCCCCTCTCCTCCCTTATAAAAGGGCACCTCCTCCCTCTCTTACTCACACCACTTTGAGCCTTCAATCTCGGCCAACCCCTGCCAAATTTTCTTCTCCACTTCCATAGAAACATCCTAGAGGTTCTGGTCTTCTTAAAAGACAAATTTTAGTGCCCTAAGAGGAGGTCTCAAAGAGACGCTTTAAAGAAGAGGTAATATCCGTTACCGATTATTTCAACTTTATTTCTTCTTCCACTTCATCTTCATTATTTGTTTTATCATGAATTAATAACATCAGTATCACTAATATACTGATATGTTATTATATGTATGAAACAACCCTATTTTACAATCTATCCATCCTACGAAAAACAAAATCACCGTACGTGCGTACGTACGGAATACCGTCTCCACGCCATGGTGTAATTTATTTTCCACCACCACCTTACTTGGATGGGTATAATGGTGTAAATAATGACTATATATGATTATTGTAAAGTGATATTTATTCTGAAATAGTATACATACACTCCAATACAATTCCATGATCATGGGAATTATATCATCGCTCATGCGTACGTACGGACTACCGTCTCCACGAACGCAATGAGATTCATTTTCCATGATTAACCATTCAAGAATGATTATAAAGTATATATAATGAATAATAATGAAATATATGACATAATAATGCTACTGTATTTATGTATATATATATGTATGTCATCTATTTAATTTCATTCAATTTAACAAGGAAACGAAAAAAACGTTCATGCGTACATAAGGCCTACCGTCTCCATGAATGGTGTATTTCAGTCCTTTTATAGATCTATAATATATATGTATATGATGAATATATATTATATATAAATCATTTTCTACATTCTGGAATTATGCAAATCAGGATATAAGTAATAATATCAAGAATGACAAGTCGAAACACATATGACAAATGAAATGATTTTACCCAAAACACTGCTTTTACATTGAATTTACAAAATAATGGGTAATATAAAGTCATAAGTGAAACATTTATAATATAATAACAATGAATATGATTATGTAATAAGTCATTGACATAATTTAAATCATTATATAGGAGGTTCAGATCCATACGAAGTGTATTAGACCTAAGGTAAGGGATAACTTTTCTAATCTCGTTCTTATCCGAGATTGTTTATTCTTAAGTATTTACTTGGGTTATTGTTCTCATCCATGTAAAAGTTTACTAAAAATGGTTTCATGTATGTTTAATTTCATTTTTACCTATTTTTGTGTTTTACTACATGGTATGTCTGGAATATTTCTTTTACGAGGTACTTTTTGACTTTTCTGGAAAAAGTACGAGTAGAATGTTTTTTTCACTAATACGACACGAACAGATTTTTACGGTTTTATAAAGCCTTATTTTCATGAATCTTCCTCCAAAAGATTACAAGACTATTTTCAACAAAATCATTTTCTTTTAAAATTTCATGACATTTTGTGAAAAGATAATGATTTTAAAGAAGAAAGGATATTTTCCTCAAGAATTCATTTCAAGTGTTTTATCAAAACCATTTTTCATCTAAGATGACATTATTTCATATGTGTATGTTACAAGTATCATGTTTCTATGATTTACATGGTTTCAATTTTTTTATTATGAAATGATATCCATTTATTTTATATGGATTATGTGATGAAGGGATGCTGTTTATGAAACCCATTTTATTAATTGGGTTATGTATGTTTATTTTGTGGAACAAGTAAGAATGATCTCATTATGAGATGGGTGGGACCTATATCTCCCTCCAATGCATTGGGTAAAGATTTATATCTCATGAGATAAACATGGCTAGAATCATAATTTAATCCATTTCAGTGTTACAGGACTAGAATGAGGAGTGAACTCGATTCAGAAAGGGACTTTGTCCACTAAGATGGTATTGGAAGCAATGCCTTGGATACTATGGAAATTATATCATGTGCTTAATGGTTTCCCCAATTACATGTTTTATTCTCATTCTATTTTATCATGATTGATGTTCCTTTATGATATATGCCTTACGTACTTCCATGTTTTATGTCATTTCTCAAGCTTTTGATGTTTAAACATTATGTTCATGTTTTTAAGTTAAAATGTATATGATTTGTTTTATTTTATCCATGCTTACCATTACTGAGCATTTGAGCTCACCATTTTTTTGTTTTCTTTTCTCCATGATATAAGGAAATGTTTTAGGTAATAAAAAAAGGTGAAGATGTTTTTGAGAGATGTTGAGGATATTTCAACAAGATTAGGAGATTATGTTCCATGTTTCCAAAGGCACTAAACTATTATAGTCTTTGGTGTCTGTTTTTTTTATGTAGTAAGTATTCCACAAAAGTAATGTAATGTCCATGTACGTCAAGTTTTGGGTCTCTACACTATGATATTCCATATCTTGCTCATATGATTGAATCTAAGGAAGGATCCCTCCTAAAAGATATTCCTGTTGTGAGGGAATTCTCTAATGTGTTTTCTGAGGAATTGAGTGGTCTTCCTCCTAGAAGAGATGTTGAATTCTCTATTGATCTCATACCCAGGGCATTTCTAATATCCATTAATCCATATTCAATGGCTATTGTGGATCTTGAGAAGCTAAGGAAACAACTACTGTAGAATTTGGATAAATGTTTTATATTCCCTAGTGCTTCACTATAGGGTGCATTAGTCTTATTCATCAAGAAGAAGTATGGGTCAATGCACCTTTGTATTGATTATTTCGAGCCCATAAAAATCACAATAAATAAAAATAAACAATTTCCATGAAGAAATTACTTTTTTTATAAGCTATGTGGAACAAAATAATTCTCCATAGTGGATATGTGGTTGGGATATTAACAATTGTGATGAAGGAGGATATCCCCATGACTAGTTTTCATACAATTTATAGGTATTATAAAAACATAGTAATACCTTTTGGACTCACTAATTATCCATCAATCTTCATGGACCTGATTAATAGAGTCTTTAAAGATTACCTCGATAAATTTGTTGTAGTATTTATATACGATATTATCTTATACACAATAGCCAAGGAGGAGCATGGGGAGCATATGTGCACTGTAATGGGGATCTTGTGAAAGAAGTCGATATATGTGAAGTATAGAAATTATGAGTTCTGGTTGAAGGATGTCTCATTTGTGGCGAATATCATCATAATAAATGGGATATCTGTGGATCACTCCAAGAAAAATGAAATTGAAGGATGTCCAAGGCCAACATCTATGATAGATATCCATAGATTCCTTGGGTTATATGGATATTATCACAAATTTTTGAGAAAATTATAATGATTTTCAAACCCTCATACCAAGATAACTCGGAAGGGAGTCATGTTTTCCTAGAATTATGAATCTGAAGAGTGCTTCATGGATTTGAAAATGAGGATTATCAATGCACACATTCTCACACTACCCACAAGTGGAGAACTATGTTGTGGTATTATGTGATTCTTAAATAAATTTCATGGGTTGTGTGGTGAAAAAAAATGGCTAATTCATTGCCTTTTAATCAAGAAAATTGAATGTTCATGGGCATAACTACCCAACACATGATCTGGAATTGGCTGCAGTGATCATCGATTTGGAATTTTTTCAACATTACCTCCCTGGGGAAAAGTTTGAAATATATATGGATCAAGAAATCCTCAAGTATATATTCACAAATAAATCGTTGAATATGCACCAACAAATATGGTTAGAGATTATCAAAGAGTAAGACTACTCAATTCACTACCATCCTGGGAAAGAAAATAAAGTGGAAGTCGATCTAATTAGAGAGGATCCAGTGACTCTTTCATTGATGAGAATTGAAAAGGATTCGAAATTTTTAAATTTGATGAAGATGGTCATTGGTATTTTTATGAAGGGATTATCATAAATACTTCCAAAAATTATTTCTCAACCATATTTTTCTAAATGACTAAAGGATGCTCAAAACAATGATGTTAGAATTCAGAATAAAGTGGAAAATATCATAAAAGGGAAATGCTTAGATTTCAATGATAATGATGAAGGGAATGTGAGATTTGTGTCAAGACTATGTGTTTTATCAAATCAAATGTTATATAAAGAACTTTTGGATGATGCACATAGTTTGAAATTCTCTATTCACCTAGGAAACATGAAGATGTATTGGGATATTTGAGAGAAATATTGGTGGGATAACATGAAGAAGGATATTGCTAAATATAAATCAGAGTGATTTTTATGTCATCATATAAATTATTAGAGGCATAAGTCTATGGGGATGATGAAACAATTTCCCACACCAACATGAAATTGGGAAAATATATCCATGAAATTCTTCATTGGACTTCGGAAGATATCCAAATAAAACATTGCTATCTAGGTTGTTTTGGATCATCTTACAATGATTGCACACTTCATTGAAGTTTGGGAGGATTTATCAATGGATCAACTAGAACAGGTATACATCAGATAAGTGGTAAGGCAACATGGTGTACCACTATTGATTATTTCCAATAGATATCCATGATTCACTTATATGTTCTGGAAGAGTCTCCAACACAATATGAATATTGATCTAAACATCAGTATGTATTATCAACCTCAAAATGATGGTCAGTATAAGAGGACTATCAAAACACTAGAGGAAATGTTGAGAGCATTCTCAATGGACATAAAATTAGGATGAGATAATAATATTTATTTGGTTGAGTTCTCTTACAAAAACAAGTTTCCACTCAAGCATCTATATGGCTCCTTATGATGCCCTCTATGGGAACTGGTACATAACATTGACATGATGGGTTGAATTTGGGGATTGAAAACTTCTATGTCCATAAATTGTGGATGAAATGGTGAAGAAATGTAAGACCATCTAGTAACACATCAAAACTACTCAGAGTCAACAAAAGATCTATGTTGACAATCATCAACGTGACCAAGAGTTTGATGTTAGGGACACGGCATTCTTCAGCATATCACCATGGATGGGAGTTATGAGATTTGGGGAGAAGGGAAATATTTTCCAAGGTACATCAGCCCGTTTGAGATACACGATCACATTGGTGAAGTGGCCTATCAATTATCACTGCCACCAAACCTATCTTGAGTACATGGTGTATTCCATGTATCACTCTTGAGGAAGTACATACCTGACCCATTGAGTGTACTAAAACCCAAGGTGGTACCATTGTAGAATGACCTAGCTGGTGAAGAGAAGCCGGTGAAGATCTTAGATCTTATAGAAAAAGTTCAAAAAAAAATAAGATGATACCCATCATGAAGGTGTTGTGGTGAAACCAAATGTTTGAAGAAAAAACATGGGAACCTGAGTAAGTGATGAGGTAGAGTTACCACCATCTTTTTTAGTGTGGGAGAAGGAAATTTCGAGGGTAAATTTTCTTAAGGGGTAATGTTTCAACGACCTGGTATTTTAAATATAAAATTCCCTTTCTTTTAATTAAATATTCATATAGAAAACACATGAAATATTTTTTTATTATTTGGTTTAAATAACCATTATGTGTCATTACAATTGATAATATAACCATTAAATTGTGATCACATAACTGATTTAAATATAATTTTGTTAAAAATCCTTTCGACACAGATATATGAAAGTATGGACTCATACAGTAGACTCGGGCCAGAAGGAGATATTTTGTGAGATCTCAAAAAGCTGGTAGAGTCAATGGTCTTCTATCTTGACCAAGACAAAGCTAAACATCAACAGGTTAAGCTTGAACGGAATCTCCTATAGGAGAAGTTCAAGTAAATAGAGATTACCAACCGGGTGATGTTATCCGACCTCCCGAAGAGTTTGTCACCATCGCACACCGTAATCTTTGGTATTATAAGGGTGTTATAAATGGTTATGTAATAATTTATTTGTTACTTATAGTGCAACCAATTTTTAAAAATAAAAAACTGTACTCAATCAATTCCGTTTTGAGAATTGTCTTACATAAAAAAAATGATGAATTTGATAAATTGAATCTTTGGGTAAAAATGGTTTATTTGAGAAATATATACATTATTGAATTAAACTAAGGATTTTATTAAAATCATTATAAAAACAGTTCTTATAAATGATGATTATATAAATTCATTCTCAATAAATGATTAGTTAATGAGTTTGATAAGATTTACATTTTTGTACGATAAAAACGAAAGTATATTTTTAATTATTTTTTAAGGAATTAATTATTTTTTTAATAATTATTATTTTCATAAAATATTTTTATCAAACTAATTTTATTAATAATAAATTATTATATAATTTTTATGAAGTCAAATGTAATTTTTATTAATCGTTGAAAACCGTTTTTTTTCAAAACCCATGAATTTTCAATAAATATTGTTTTCAATTTAAAAGTGAAAATTTACATTTTTAGAACATTATTTAGATAAAATTAATATTATTTTTGGAATCAGTATGTCAAAATTATCTAATGGTGAAATTTTCATAATTTTATGACATAGCAGAATTTTTGGGTAAAAATTAAATACCATATAAATAAAAATTTGTTTTATGACATCATAATGAATCCAAGATGATTTAATAAATAAAATAATTTGTATTATCAGACAAATATATGATCTCCCATTAAAATAATGTGATTTTGGATTTATTTTACTTATTTCATAAATCCTTAGTGAATCCTCCGAACCGTATAATATATTTTATGATTTTAAATTCATTTCCTTGAGGGTGTGACTCACCTCCACATAATCAAGCCTAATATTTTAATATGTTAGGACATTTGAGTTATAAAATAATGTTCTCCAATCCTATTTGAAAAAATGGGAAAAAACCCTACGACGGTTTGTGGTTTTTAATAATTAATCATATGGATTCCAAAACCTACGTTTGTGAAATATTAAAGAATTCCCCTCTCATTTCCTATATAAAACCACCCAAGATCACAATTATCTTCACTAAAAATAATTTTATGAAGTCCTTAAATTGTCTTAAATTCTCTAGAATGCTCCCATGCCTCCCCAATATTTCAATAATACCCTCCTCAAGCTTTTGATGGCATATACTTAAATAAGGGATCCTCCCCTCCTCTCTTTATTTCAATTCAAGAACCTTGATAGAAATCAGTCTTTTTCATTTAAATTGGTTGTATTTTCATCCTTTTATAATCCATAAACTAATGTAAATTTTATGGTATCTTAATTAGGTATCATTTATCCTCTCCCATTTGGACAAATACATAAGTTGTTACTATGCCGAAATTCCATAATGGATTTCTCTCTTCTCATTTCCATTCAAGCTTCTATTTTTTATAATGATTATTATGCACCATTTTTATATGTTGGATTATGATGTTATATGAAAACCATAATTTTCGTTTTATTTATATATTATTAGATCGTCCATTAACTCTCATCAATACCCTATGATATTTAATCACACCCATTACAATGACAAAATTTTAAAAGGAATTATTTTCTTTTATATTTTTTATCAATTTTTCATTATGTTGTTATAATGATTTATTTTAAATTTATAATTTTGGGGTATAATTTAAATCCTCCGCCATAAATCCCACCTTATTATTCAATGATGAGATACCCCATTCACTCTTATTAATTTATTCCTTTTAAACATGTTATGAAGCCAAAATCATGTAGGGGATTTCTCCCTTTTTATTTCCATTGATGAATTTATTCTATATTTTACATCTAAATTCAATTTTAATATGTTGAGATATTTTGTTCCATTATACCATTCCTTTATATTTTATGTATAAATGATTTGGTACCCATTTTTCTCTCATCAACCCAAATTATGTCATTCTATATGACGATGTTATGCTACCGAAATTCCACCACGATTTTCCAAGCCAAAATCATCATGTAGTGAATACTATACACATTTATCTACCAACGGTATTCACCTTTATTCACATATAAATTTTTAATTGTACTTACATGTATTTATTACACATACATGAGATTAAAATGTTTATAAAGGGTGAACCCTGATAGCGCTCCAATGCATTGGGTAGTATTTTGTATCATGATACACCATGTGGAATGAGGGTTTACTCACAATAATTCATGTGAAATGAGGGTTTACTCACAATAATTCATGTGAAATGAGGGTTTACTCGTTCTAATGTATGTAAAATGAGCCTTGGATCATTATTACATCATTTTGTATGTTGTTTTTGCATTTACATGTTATGATAACCATTCTATATCATGCTTTTATATTCATGTATGTCTTTGGATCCATTGGTATGACTATTTCCTAACATGTATTGTATTATTCTGGTTATTTTATCCATTACTATGCTTTATAGATCACCCCATTCTTATGAATTTCTTCCTACTATACAATATAGTATTAAGTGCGAAGGAATGAGGGGGTCTTGTCAAAGAAGTATGAAATAAAGATGTTTTATTTCATATATTATGTTGTTTTGTAATGTTTCTAATTTCCCAAGACACTAGACATCTCGATACTTGGAGTTATATTTAGTGAAATTGTATGTAATAAATCATGTTTATATGTGTAATTAAGAGAAGTTTTGTTATAATGTGACCACAAGGGTTACTATTGAACTCAACACCTTCCATCACCTGAGAAGAATGATCTAAAGATGGAACCTATAGGAGAAACTAAAAACTAGAAAAGTCCATATGAGTTAGTATTATAACATATTTGGTAGGAAGAAATTAATCTATTAAAAAATCATATCTACTAAATAAAGAAACATTGATTTTAACGATTGAAATAAAAACTAAAAAAATTTGTTTCTCCATTAATTTCATTTTAAAATAATAAAAACATGAACCATTTCCCTCACATTTAAAATAAAGACTCACACAAGGAGATAAATTGACATCATAGGGGATAAGGATAAAGGGAACGACGTAATAAAACTATCATTTTACCTTATAATGAAAAAAGGGAAAACATCTTTCATTCATGATATTTTTTTGAATGCTTTTTTAGAAAAACCTCACTTTCAAAACTTTCAAAAAGAACACCCAAAACCCAGAACAAGAGAGTATAGTCCCACAACGAAGGAAATGGATAATGATACTAGTGTTAGTGAAAGATGTTAACACCTAGTAACTCAGAGGAGAACTAGAACATAATATACATGTGACTCATCCTAAAGGAATTCCCTACTCGATGACATCATAACAGCCTAACGCTCGACCATTGCCCTTCCTGGCTGCGTCGAGGGGCCCGATCCTATAACAATAAACCAATGCGTACACCTTTTTGGGGATACACGCTAGTATAATAACCTAGTCTAGTGTATCAAATTTTCTCATAATTCAACTTCACTATGCTTGGTTCCCATGCTATGTTTGTAAGGGGGTGTGCCAAAAAATTCAAGCAACAAGTCACACATATATATACTATCACACACTTCCACAACCGACACCACCCTAACCTCCTCAAGGAAAATCACATGCCTTTAATAAGAATCACATTGATGGAGATCCAATCCAAGGACCATCCCACCCATTTACGAATAATATTGGAAATGGCTCCCTCCTAGATGGGTTTTCCAATTAACCAATTCAAGATGTCAAATGTTCCATATTTATTTAAAAAGAATCATAAAAAACCGTAAAAAACCAAATTAACAACCAAAAACACCTTTGGTAACCCATTTCATCAATCCAACCCAGCATTCAAATTGAAAACACACTTATAAGGGCCAAAGGGGCATTCCATTAAGTAAATAAAGAGAAAAACACATTTAAAAACTAAAATCACCCATTTTAAAATCACCAATTCCTTTATAAATTACCAAACCATGTCTTTAAAAACCATTAATCACTTCAAAGTGCTAACCAGACCATTTAACAACCACTCAGGGGCTGAGAAATTCTTTCCCACCATTCCAATCATTCAAAAAACAAGGGAAAAAACATATTTCACATGATATAACTATGCTAACAATGAAAAATTCATGTTTTTCATTTAAAGGAGGTGAAAAAATCATGAAATCAATGTAAAACTAATTTAATGGGCCATATGAAATGGGGACCAACCTTAGAGATAAAATAACATCCATAATCCAGTTCAAAACTTTAATCACACCACTATCACACCCAAGAGAGACAAGATACGACATAAAACACTTAGATCAAACCCAAATATTTAGGATTCAACCCTAAAAATAAGAACCCTAGCTAAGGAAAAAAGGTAGTACTAAAGAAAATGAGAATAAATCCCTAAAAGGTGAGATGGAATGAGAGATAGAGAACTTACTTGATGAATTGAGGAAGAAACTCCCAAATATTGCATGAAATTGAGTCCCCAAGTGAGGGAGAGGTGATCTTATGGAGGAAGAACCTAATGGATGGGATAATTGGGGGGTTATGAGGGTTAAAATTAGGAGCTAAGGAAAAAATACACAAATTTTTAATGACTAGTCTGGCCGCATGGTTAGTCTCTATAGTTTTCCAAACCATGTGGAAACTATGTGACTACTACTTCTGAGGAACTGAGGTACTACATGGTTACCTGTAACGTATCGTATGGTCTTGCGGTAGTTGTGTGGTAAGTTCTATAAACAATTGCATGGTTTGAAAGTCCATTCAGTAACCATGTCCAGGTTACTTTCTACACACACAAAAAACAAAATTTCACCCAAAACATAAGGAAAGACCCATAGAGGAGAGATAAGAGAAGGAGAGAATAGAATAACCTTCCAAAAACTCAAATCCATCACACACAGTTCATGAGAAAAGAACATAAAACAAAAAAAAAATTCGAGAACAATTTTTTTCAAACCCTTGGGGTGATAATTCTCCCATCCATAATGCATTACTCCCCCAGAAATCCAACCCATGGTTTATACTGAAGAAAAACCTAGGACTTCCATTTGTATTATGAAGATCCCTATGGATTGGTGAATGAATAGAATAATAAAACATTCTGAAAAAAGAATAGAAACTAAAAAAAAGAACTTGGGAGTGGAAAATAATATTTCCAGTAAGTGGCACCCATCCCCCTATAGTTTATACACCTCCAGTTGATCAATACAAAAGACTTGTAACATTCACTATGCTCTATTCATCCATAAAACAAAACATATGCAGAAACACTAAGTGGAATAGAACCCTCCTCCAAAAACCAACAGATGAGCTTAAACCACATTGAACAAATACCTATTTATAAACATACTTCAATGAAACCATTGGGAATACTCACATCCCAAACATATACTCAAATGGATAAAATAAAATTATGTGGTTCCTCACAAGAACACCCAATAATAACCAAAATCGGGAATGGAACTAAGATAATGACATTGAGAGGCCCAAACTGAATACCCCCATAAGAACATTAGAGATCGAAAGGACATGAAAAATTTTCCGCATGAACCCAGGACCACCACAAATAGGGTAGGGGAGGGAGGTTTCATTTAATGGACCATCAAAACCACAATAATCATACACAAAACACTCAACGATCCTCATATAACCACGATAAAACCTAAATCAACTAGCCCAAGAATGATTCAATGGATCTTAAAAGGAGGCCCACATTCATCATAACACAACCACTAGATTATTAAGAATACAAGACCATGGAAACTATGGAGCAGTAGTAAGATACCTCCACCTCTCACATATATAATTAAATTTAAACATAAGACTTTCCACACCACTGGTGTTCCCCTGAATCCATATCGGTATCACTCTCAGACCAATGTTTGGAGCTCTGATGATTTTAGCATCTCTTTACTCACATTGATGATTTATAAATACATTAAAAACACATAGGAAAAAACATCACAAAACACACTTCCATTGAAATACAAGTTCAAAGGGGTTAGGAAAAGTCCACTCTTACAAAATAAAGGGAAATAACCACCACCCAAACATGACTATTTAAATGAATGAAATTTTCAAAAGAGACAACCAGAACTGAACCAAAATAGTTGCCTACTCTTGCGAATGGGATGGGATGCCCTTTGAATAATTGGGCCTAGCTTCAATGTGCTTCTTGCAAACACCATGACAGAACCGAATCAAGTGACCAAAATGTACCTAGGTGTGGTAGGTTCTCAGAGCACATAGGGATGATGGTCTCTTATGACCGAGCATTCCACATTGGTGACATGTCCAACATTTCACCCTAAAGAGGTTTAAGATAGGCTTGAAGGCCTCTTAATTCCCCTCCCATCATCTTCAGCATATAGCCGCTCCCATTATTCTTAATCAAATAATCTTCACAATTTATAGAGACCAAATGAAGGCTTGATATCTTGAGACCTCCTTCTAGGCTAGCTTCTATTAAAATGTTTTTTCTCACCACAATAGAGAAGGTTGTTGGTTTGAGATATTAAACCTTATATTGTATCTCAGAATGAATCATGAGCTTGGAATGCTAAGAATTATCGAGATCATTTCCAATATACCCTGGGTCATACAGAGCTAGGTCAAATAAGCTATGAAATAATTCCAAAACTGATCCAACACCTTTATGAAGACTACACAACACCACCCTAATCCCCACCTTTGCAATCTCATATAAATACTATTGAATAAACAATGACGTGAAGAACTCCTAGGTGATATCTTTCTAAGACTTGCTTCAAGATAAATACTTCCACCATTTCAATTATGGGACTTCAATCATAAAGGTGGAAAACATTACATTTAATGTATCAGGAAACTATAGAAAACTAAAGTCCCCCTCAATCCTCCACATCCACTTCTCTGCCTCATGGGGATAAACTTGACCATAGAAGAGAGGATGATTTAACTTCTGAAACTCAAGAAAATAGTCTATGGGTCTATCAACTAGAACATTCACTTGAGGTGTACCACCCAAAACTGTATATTGTGTATCCATCAAACCATTTTGGGGGAAGACACAATGAAAAAGGAAGATAAAATCCAATCCTACAACATAGACCTTCACATCAAACAACACAAAATAAACATCAACATCTAAAATACATGGGTCATGATGTACCACCACAAGCTATCAAAATAATAGGTTTTCCCTAATAACACATTAAAAAAAATTAGGTTTCAAATAATTCCATACCCACCAATGGGGACCCATTGGAGTCACCAAAACAAATAATCGTTCCATACTGGGCACTCAACCATCTCATCATAAATATCTATGGATGTGGTTTCTCCAAGAAACACAAAAGGAAAAACATTCAACTCACCCTTCCTTTTAAAATCCCACTATACTCTATTCAAAAACCTCCATCCAAAAAAATTTGAAATCCCATCCCAATATCATAAAAAACTTTTCAACAAAATTCCAACCATTCAGTCAAAACTCATTTTACAGCATCTCATGAAAAATATAAACCATTTCATTTATTTCAACAATTTTAGAAGACTTCCTAAAAAATTTCTAGTCACCTAATTGAAACAATTTTTTCCAATAAAAATTCATTTCAAAAAAACCCAAATTTCCACTTACCAAAACAAGTTCATTTCCATTTAAATTTTAATTTTCCAAAATTCCAAAATATGTCTATTAAAAAAAATTCAGAAATAAAAAGGACCCAAATTATTCACAAGGACGGAAACTAGCATCGATGGGTGACTCAATCATACGGTTGGAAAACATACTCCATTCACACCACCATAATGGAGTGCATTCTAGGGTAATATCCCTTGTTCAACTTTGATTTCCAAGCCCTATGATCCCATAAAGGCCACTACCTGACTCCCTTTTCATTTCCCAATACCAAACAATCAATAAGAACCAAACACACCGACAAACTCAGACATACCCTGGTAACCCGAGGTTTGGAACGAGCAAGAGTTCGTAATGCACTTCCCACACCTAAAACTCGAGACCTAAAATCCTAATCCTTCTACCATAACATCCCCAATGTAAAAAATGGGACCTCTAAAAGAAAGGTCCTCAAAAGAGAAAACTTCATATAATACAAATTTTTCAAGAACCAACACTAGTCGACCATGAATCGGTAACCCGATCCGATCCATGGCATGGCCCAGAGGCATTTTTAATCTTCTTTGGTTAAAATCAAGCACCATATGTAAAAAAAGTTTTTTTGGGAATGGTTTCTCCCAATAACATGATCAAAGGATGAAAAATAAATATAAGAATAAAGAAAACTAGAATTTATTTCTAGATTTTATATCATTTACATTTAAAAATAAAGAGAAAACAAAGATGAACAATAAACAAAACCTGAATAGCCAAGATTATCTTGAAACCAAAAAACACCTCTATGTGTCCCCATGGGTCACTCTCTAACCCAAAACCAACCATTTCTTGAGGTAATTTAACCAAAGATGAAACATGTAGGAGAAACTAAAAAAAGAAAATATTATATGCATGTGTATTAAAACTCTATAGCTATACCCAGATAAATATATTCCAAATTCATATTGCCTAAATAAGGCAATATTGATTTTTATGTTTGAAAAAAAAAACTATAATCACAGGGTTTTCCATAGTTTTGATTTCAAAATAATGAAAACAAGACCAAATTTCCCTCACATATAAAAAAATACTCACTCAAAGAGATATTTTGAGTTCATAGGGGATAAGTAAAATGGTAACCAAGTAAGAAAACTTTCATTTTTTCTTATAAATAAAAGGGGTAAAAACATGTTCATTCCCAATGTTTTTCTAGTAACCTTTTTAGAAAAAATACACTTTCAGAACATTACAAAAGAACACCAAAAACCAAGTGCAAGGGATTATAGTTATATAACAAGGGAAATGGATAATGATACAAGTTTCAGAGAAACCTGGGATCACCTAGGAACTTATAGGAGAACCGAAACATACTATACATGTGAGTTAACTAAAAGGCATTCCCTACTTAGTGACATCATAATGCCCAAAAGCCCAATTGTCACCCTACCTGGCCTAGTCGAGGGTCCTTTTCCCATAACTAGAAACCCAAGTGTCCACCTACTATGGAAAACTATATAGTAAAATAACCAAGAATAGTGTATAAAATGTTCTTATAATTCCTCTTCACTATGCTACGTTCCGATTCTATATTCGTATGGGGGTGTTTCAAACAACTTAAGAAAAAACTCACACATATATATACTATTACACACTTACACATCCAGAAAAACTTAGACCTCCTAAAGGAGCACCACATGCCTTAAAAAAGAATCACATGAGTGGAGTTCCATTCCATGGATATTCCCACCGATTTATAAATCAACCAGACAATGGATACGTCCTAGGCGGGTTTTCCAATTAACCAATTCAAGATGCCAAATGGGCCTTATAACATTTTAAAAAACAATCCATTTCATAAAAATACATACAGAAACTAATTTGACAACCAATCACACCTTTTGAAACTTGTTTCATCAATCCAACCCAGCATTCAAATTGAAAACACACTTATAAGGCCCAAAGGGGTCTAAAATTAAGAACATAAAGTGAAAACATCCATTTAAAAACAGAAATCACCATTATGAACATCACAAAAAAATTTATAAAAAAACCACGTAATTAAAAACCATTAATCACTTAAAAGTTCCAACCTGTCTATTTAACAACCACATGGGGTGAACAATCCATTCCAACCATTCCAAAATATCAGAGAACAAGGGGATAACGACAATTTTCATATGATATGACTACACTAACAACAAAAAATGACTATTTAGTAATTAAAGGATGTAAAAAAATCACAAAATCAATGTAAACCTAATTTAAAAGGAAATATGCAATGTGGTACAACTTCAAGGGGTAAAAAACGTCCGGAATCATGTTTGAAACATTAATCGCACCACCACTACAACCAAGGGAAAAAAGATTTGACCTAAAAAAGTATCATCGAACCCAAATGTTTAGGATTGAAGCCTAATAATCAGACCCCTCACCAAGGGAGATAGGGAAACCCAAGGAAAAGGAAAATAAATCCCTAAAAAGAGAAAAGGAACGAGAGAGAGGGAACATGCTTGATGAATAGATGAAGAACCACCTAAATCTAGCAAGAAATTGACACCCCAAGGTAGGAGGATGGAAGGGGAGGTGTTCATAGGGATGAAAAACATAAAGGAGGGGGTAAATGATGGGTATGTAGGGTTAAAATAGGGAGGAGAGAGAAAAATACTCAAATTTGCAATGACCTAGAAGGCCACATGGTTAGTCTGCTCGGTTTCCCAAACTGTGTGGAAATCGTGCGACCACTACTTCTAAGGAACTGAGGTACCCAACTATTAAATTGAACATACCATCATGAGGCCTTTTCCAAGCGTATTCCTATGGGTTACAACATAGGGAAAATAAAACCATTTGATTTAGGCCCAAAGTGTAAAATATCATGATTGTGAGCTAGACTGAACCCTTACAAAGTGGTGTCAGAGCATGTTCTTTTATTATTTGTCTTACAAATTGGATCCTATAGAAAATGATAGGAAGGAATATGTATTTGGTAATAAGTTGTGCTCGAGAGTAACTAACCTGTGTGTAGGAAAAATCCATGTTACCTAGAATATTTCAAATTTTTATGTTTTTTCAATTATTACAGATGATTTGATTTCACCATTCGGTGATTTACTTGTTTTGTGCTGTCATAGTTGATATTACTGAGGTTATATTTCTATTCCAACCTGGTAAGATGGGGGTATTCAATTTAATTAATATTATAAGAACATGATAGATTCAACATGTTATGAATTCTGGTCATGAAAGTTAGGGTTCATTACTAATTACATGCCGTTATGATAGATTTTGTTCTAGATATGCATGTTTTTCGTATAGATGTTGTGATATAATTCCTTATATTTTTATAGGGTTTTGGAATCTGTAATCTCTCCTCTGGATGAATGCCAAACTTTGGTCCCTGAGGTGTTAGGGCCCTCTTCAATTTAAATTTTGTTGATCATGTTAGAACTTTAATTGAATTTTATCAAGTTATGAGATGAATAATTATGTGAAACATTGATTCACAAGAGTATGAGATCTCATGGGTCAATATAATTCATCACTTTGACAAAAGTATATGTTTTCAAGGGTTTCATAGATGTTTAAAAGTCTTACTGTATTGAAACCCAGACAACACAGTGTATGGTATTATGAACACATGCCATGGGTTCTTCTATTCTGTAAGAAATTTTTTTATTAAGTTCACATTGTGTACTGTATGTACACGTTGTATAGTATTTAACCATGTGACTGACTATGTGAATGGAGACACGGGGTTGGGAAATTTCTGGTAGAACATGTTGTGTCTAGATTGTACATTCCGTGTGTATAGAACCATGTATACATCCATGAGACCAACAAAACGGGTGGATGAAACTAAAGGTGTACATGTAGTGTCCCATTTATGCATGTTGTGTAGGGTCAATTGTGAATCAAACCATGTGACTAATGACATAGGTGGTTAGAACACAACCAATACATAATGTTTCTAGGGTGAACACACAGTGTAGTGTTACCTATGAGAGAAACATGTAGTTCTAGTAGTGTTGAATAATTTGTGGAGGGAAGATTCAAGTACATGTTGTGTCTCAGGAAGAACACGTCATGTGTATGGGTGTTACACAACATGGTTTAGAAGACGTACACTCCATGTTAAAAACTTAAGGGAATATACCGTGTAGAGTTTAAACATGTCATGTAAATGTGTTTTGTAAAATTGGATTTTTTCCTTATCCTGTATCTTTCTTACACTACTAAGATTTTTTCCTTGAAAATATTGAACTGAGGTGGGCACTTGACCTTGCATATTCGTGCCACCAAGATTTCCTCCGATTGTACGCTAGATATAATGCAATTCTCAAACACTATAAATTGTAGACTTGGGACTAGTAGAAGATCCACCCTTTATTCCCATCTTGGAACCAACATTTATACAAGACACTGGGGCTGATGCACAGTTCCGTGAACGGTTTTTAAGGATGTTATAGACCTTTCAGGTAGCACCGCGTCCCGCCTCGTCTATGGTCGAGATGATGCGGGTTTTCTCATAGTATCATCCTCCCACCTTTTCTGGTGATAGAGGACCACATGCTATAGTGTCATGGCTGCGGTCCATTCATGATATCTCTAAGCATATGGAGATGCCTTCTAGAGGAGGATGAAGCTTGCAATGTGCATGCTATGTCATTCCTCCAATAGATGGTGGGATGTTATCCCACAGGCAGGACGTCCTCAGGATATGCCTTGGGATGAGTTTCATAGGACCTTAAATGATTATTTCCACCCCTAGACATTGAGGGATGAACGATCTAGATATTTCATTCATTTGGAGAAGGGATATCATTCAGTGATCGATTACTCATCCCGTTTTACAGAGCATCAACACTTCACCCCAATTAAAGGAGGTGATGAGTTTTATTTTGAAAAAGATTTTAGGATGGTCTAAGGCATGAATTCCCTTCACTGGTGAATGTTTTCAATATGATAATAGTGACTGCTGTAGTGAACCCGAAACTGATTACTGTGTGTAATCTGACGGGGTTGGGAGCTGTGATCTAGGGTGGTTCAACATCCAAAATTTTTACTCCTTCGAAAGATATCATGAAGCGCCGCAAGGAGCCTTCATGCGATGTTTCTTCAGGTATCATGGTGGTATGCGACCAGTGCAGGAAGAGTGAGCATATGAGACTAAATTTCCCAAGAGACCCAGTTGAGACATGATCTAGTGGGAATATGGGTAATATTTTGTGTTTTTGCCTTCTTTTCTCACTCGAAGCGTGTGATAGGGGTTCTGTTATGACTCCACGTTCCGAAGTAGTACCATTAGTTTCTAATAACTATGTGAAATGTAGTTCGTTAGGTCGTTCAGGAAAAGGATGTGGTTGTGGTCTTGGTATTCCATCTTAGGTTTTTAGCAACATAAAGGTGGATTATCTCAGGGTAGTAAGGCAGGGCCACAGGGCCACAGTATAGGTCAGAATTTTGTATTGGAGAAGACCCTATAGGTGCAAGATCCTATACCCTATATGGTTAGAGGTAAGATTTTAGTTTCATTAGTTTTAGCTTCTACACTTTTTGATATAGGGGCTTCCTATAGATTTATATCAGTTACCATTGTGGAATTCCTTGGGATTTTTATGTTAAACTTCTAAGGACATTAGGAATCTAGACACTCCATTAAGGATTTGGACAACTAGTGTATGTTAGTGCAAGGAGTTCCCTCTTTAGGTTGGTGGGTGTGACTTCTTATAGGACCTCTATGTACTAGAGATGGCAGTATTCGATGTAATTCTCGAAATGGACAGGTTTTTTTCTTTTTTGGATGTTATTGACATCTATCACCATTGGGTGAGTTTCACGTAACCATAAGGCTGTCTTTTCTATACTAGGCCGAATGGGGTATCTAGGAGAGAAGAGTTGTACACAATCATCATGGGATGGGAGTAGTTATATCCATGATTTCTAGATTATCTGGATGATCAGAGGACTTCACAAATAGACATTTCACTAGAGGTGGATTGTTTTAGAGATGTATTTCTAGACTACTTTTTAGGTTTATGTATTGAGTGAGAGGTATATTTCCCTATTGATATTGTTCAAGGAGCATCACTAGTGTCCATTACTCCTTATAATATGGCTAAACTAAAGTTAGAGGATCTCAAGAAGCATTTTGAGGAGTTTAAGGAAAAGGGTTCTATCCAACCAAGTAATTCTCCTTGGGGATCACCTATCGATTTTGCAGAGAACGTGGATAGTAACCTTAGACGTTGTGTGGATTATAAAAGATAAACTAGTTGATGGTCAAGTACCAATATCCCTTGTAGAGGATTGCTGATCTATTTGATCATCTTTGATGAGCCTGGGTGTTCTCTAAGACTGACTTGAGATCCGATTATCTTCAGTAGAATGTTAGACCATCAGATTTACCTCTTACAGGCTTTCGACATTGGTATGGCCTATTGATTGTTTTCTTATGTCGTTCGGTCTCTCGAAAGCACCAGTAGTTTTCAAGGAATAGATGAACTGGGGTTTCCATCCTTACTTGTATTATTTTGTGGTAGTCTTCGTTGATAATATCTTAGTGTTCTCTCACACTCGACATGACACATGCCACCCATCTTGAGATCATTTTGAGTACCTGAGAGAACATAAGTTATATTCTATTATCCCAAAATGGCACTTTTGGATGGACTAGAATCACTTCATTGTTCATGTTACCTCAGATATAGGAGTCAAAAATCCAATGAATGTGAGAGTGGCAGTTTGCTAAGAGCAGTCGAAGAACATCTTTGAGGTATAATGTTTTTTTTGGGATGGTTGGTTACTACAAGTGCTTTATGGAGTACATTTCATGTTTAGCATCACTGTTGATTGGCTTTATTGAGAAGGTTTAAAAGTACATGTGGGAATATTTCAATGATTCATACATTCTGGAGCAGAAAAAGAGATTATGTTCATCACCAATACTGGTTTTTCTAGATCCAGGCACGAGTTACACCATTTACTATGATGCGTCAATTATCAGGTTGGGGAACTGATTATGAAAGTGGAAGGATTCGTTGCATATGGGCCTCGATAGTTGAGTCCACATGAGAGGAATTACCTGATGGATGACCATGAGTTACGTGTAGTGGTGAATGATTTACACTATTGTAGACATTATCTTATGGGAGATCATTTTGTGGTATTCACTGACCAAAAAAGTCTCAAGTATATCTTCACTCAACGTGATTTGAATTTCAGATAGAGAAGTTGGGTTTAGAATCTTTAGTTCACTGACTTTGAAGTTTCCTACACCCATGTGAAGTGAAACACAATGGATGATGAATTAAGAAGGACTCAGATACATGCTGTTAAGGAGGACTACAGTGAGTTGAAACATATGGTTATTTTTTCTGAGATGCATTTGGAGGAGCACAACAGGTAGGTGTCGAAATTGCATTCTTCATTAGTTATTACCTTTACGTTTTTGGATCAAGTGTGAATGAGACACCTATCAGATCCCGAAGGCCTGGTCATATGGGAAACTATGTCAGGCGAGGACCATACTTAAAGGTGGACCATAGGAAATGATGAGATCTCACGTTCTCATGGGAACATATGGGTGTCAGTAGACTTATGTGAGGAGTTGATGCAGGATTTTCATTCCTTAGTTTGGGATCTTCATCATGCTGTCACCAAGATGTATCGAGATATACACCATTAGTATTAGTGGCCAGGTAAGAATAGAGATATTGCCAATTTTGTTATGAGATATTCAACTTTCCATCTTGTGAAGATGGAGAATCAATGAATAGAAGAGAGTTTAAAATAGTTACCCATTATAGGGTGTAAGTGAAATCATGTTGCAATGGATTTTGTGATAGGTTTACTGGGGTTGCCTCGAGGTAATGATGAAATTTGGGTTGTTATTGATAAGATTAGGAAGGATTCACATTTTTTTACAATTACGGAATCCTTCAGTGTTGTTGAGCTTGGAAGGTTATACATTAGTGATATTTTATGTTTTCATGGGGTTATGCACTCTATTGCTTTATACATGGATTCCCAACTTTCATCTCATGTATAGAAGGGACTACAAAGGGCCTTGGGTTCATAGGTAATTTTGAATATAGCTTACCATCCCCAGATAGATGGCATGTCCGAGTGCCTGATTTAGGTTTTGGAGGACATGCTTCGAACATGTGTCTTTGATTTTTTTGTGTTCTTGGGAGAGAAACATACCACTAGTGGAGTTTTCCTATAATAAAATCTTTCAGGAGAAAATTAGAAGGACACCATATATGGATTTTTATGGGAGGACTTTCCGATCACCCCTGTACTGGATGGAGGTAGGAGAGGAAGCTATTATGGGACCTCGTCTTGTCTAGTAGACCATTGACAATGTATAGTTGATTCGGTAGAATATTTCTACTGCACAATCTCACTAGAAATCTTATGTTGATCAACAGATATGACCTCTAGTGTTCGAGGTTAGAGATCCGGTTTTATCATGTGTCACACCGAGGTAGGGATACAGGGGGATTAAGAGACATTGGAAGCTTTCACAGAGATAAATTAGGCTATTTAAGGTTTTGGAGAGAGTCAGGCTAGTTGCGTATTAGTTTTAGTTGCCCCAAATGTACTGGGCTACGTAAGACGTCTTCCATGTTTCTTAGATACGACGATACCTTTCAGATCATTCTCATGTTTTTCAACCCAAGGGGGATGAGAGGAGGTGGATGAATACATTTGGGAGCACCCTATCCATATTATGAATCACCACATGACGTTTCTCCGTAGTCAGTCTATTTCTTGGGTATGGTTTTTGTGGAAGCACATGTGAGTACACGATGAGACTTAGGAGAAGGAGGCCCACAAACAATAAAAATGGCATGATTTTTTTTGAAGTTCCTTCTTCACTACCTTTGCAAGGAAAATTAACGATAAAATTAATTTAAGTGGAAATGTTGGTAGGACCATAGATCACTATTTTCAAGTATGAAAATTGATTTGGGGTTGTTTTAGAGAAAAAGTAAGAAATGAGGTTTTCTAAGTACACACTGTGTAATTTGGAGTAAATGTCATGTAACCGGTTTTCACGAGTAGCTGTGTATTGGCTGTTTAATGGCCGAGTACATGGCTGTGTGGGTGACCTAGAAGATCGCCAAATGTGGGGGCTAGTTGAGCCTAGTAAAATGCATGTACATTAAATAAAAACGTAGTTTACTTTTCTTTTTATTTTATTAATCGGACCGAGGTCGCAGATCATATCTAGAAATCATTTCTTATCTTCAGGTCTCACACATGAGATCACTAAAAAACCAAAGATATTTGAATCCTCTTGTTTATCTGTTCGAGCTCCGGTTGGGATGTCGTTTGGTGCATTGGATTCCCACCGATGATTTCTTCCTTTCCCTAGATACTCTCTTCCTCTTTTAACTTCTCTCATGAGTGATTCATGGTTGATTTTTTTAACTTTTCATAGATCTACGATGTCCTAGCCCGATTAAAATGCCGACGTTCTAGAGTGTTCATCAGACAACATCATGGTAGGTTGTTTGTGACTTTCTTTTGCTGTATATGAATTATATGATCTAAAAGTGATGAATACGCTCGTTTAGGGTATTGTGTGTTTTGGAATTTAACAATGTTTAATGCCTTCTATGGTTTTTTTGTTTGAGAAGGATTATTGATTATGAATAAGGTTTTTTACATTGATTATGGATGTGATTCCCATGTCTGTTTGTTTATGGACTTTGGGTCTAGAATATATGTTAGGCTGCATTGTTTTACATACCTAGTGTTGTTATCATAGAGTTGTTGTCTATTTTAGATTCATGTGTTTCACATTATGAAATTATTCCCAATGCAACTTGAATGTGAGAGCTTCCCGAGTTAGGAACTTTTAATTATGAATTTTTTATATGATTAACAAGAGGCATTGATAATGAGAGCTTTCGTGGTGTCATTGACCAGAGGGGTAGACCATGTGAGCCACCCATGCTGTCATTATTAAATGAATGTTGGACCATAGGGAATCGACTATGGGAGCTTCCATAGGGTCATTAAATTTTATTATTTCTATGAAAATAAAGGGGTATTGACCATGAGAGATGCCCAGGTGGTAATTTTTAATTGATTAGTGCTATGTTGAAACAAAAGGGTTAGAATGTGTAAGTTATTACAGAGGGACATTTTTACTTATTGAATTGGTGATATGTTGAACCAAGGGGTTAGGCTGTGAGAACATTCCTAGAGGGTTTCTTGTGAACAATTTTATGTTTGTGAGGAGTTTTCCAAGACTAAGAAAAATCTTGGAATCTATCTTTCTTGTTTTCTAAATGTTATTTTGAGACATCTGTTTTACTATCACACAATGTATATAGATCTAAGGATAGACCGCGATGTTAATTTATTCAATGTTTTGAATAATTAATAAATGTAAATGAATGTAATTGGTAACAGTAGGATTGTTTACTTATGATTAACTCCTAGTTTATTCATTCATTTTTATATTTCCTTCTATAAATATTCAATGACAGGTGGGCATATATATTTTGCTGTTTGCCTACTAGAATTCATCTCACTCCTTGTTTGGGTCATTCTGTTGGACCCAAATAGATTATATGGTTTCTTGTATAGATAAGAGAAAGAACCCATGTAAGGACCCAGAAATTTCATTGAAATTTCTTTTCTTAAATACCTTAGAAATTTGAGTTTGTGACTTCTAACGGCACTTGATTCTGAGTCCCGGTGTGCCCGGAATCAATTTCAGAAGTTTAGCTCGGGTACTTTTAGTAAACGAACGAGCTGGTTTTTCTATCTTTTGTACCAGTGCTCTAAATTCAAATCTGAGGGCACCGATGAACTCGTAGCGCAGATAATTGCATAAGGGGACATTTACCGCAGTTGCGTTTTAAGTGGGTTGAGATTTATTATTTGGGGATTTAGTTTAAAATAAATAAAATTGTTGAAAAATTTTATTTTTATATCTTTGGAAGTTAAACTCTCCCATGGAAAGTTGATGGTGGGGCCCACAACCACCCAACTTCCCATGTGTGGATAAATAAGAGGTGGGGACCACACGATCCCCAACCTCTCATCTCCCTTAACCCTCCTTAAACTCCCATGACACTCATAAACCCCCCCATTAAACTCCCTTGTTTAATGTTGACAACTCTCCCATATTTATGAGACATCTCACCTCCTCCTCTCTCCCTCTTTAACTCTTGCCAACACATTAATTTAATGAATTCAACCACATCAATTAATTAATGATGTGGTTTGAATTTGAATTTTAAATTGCATGTGATAATAAAATAATAAGGTAAGCCTATTATTTTATTTTGGGAGGGATTTCGTTGTGCTAAGGAAGATTGGGAGAGACCTCTTGTGAAGAAGAAGAGAACCCCTCTCTTGACGAAGAACTACATCTCTTCAACGAAGAATGTCGGTTCCAAAAAGAACGATGACGGACACTAACGTCGTCTACAAAACCCCACCCCGTGACACTGTCTTCTACGACACCTGACGTCTGCCATCAATTATTGAGGGAGGGGTTTATTCTTTGAAGTGAGTGTTTTTGTACCCCGTTCATCGTGGGAAATCGTTGTTTATATATGGCCAACTGCTACCGCCAAACGCAGTGGGCACGAACGAACACACACGGCCCGACGACCGTCTGTAGAATCTTGTTTACGATTGAGTTACATTGGAAGATGCGGTGATGGGAGAGACAACTGTGGTACAACAGTGTACTAAAGAACATCAACCCGCAACTCTGGGCCGCTCAACCGAGGAAGAACCGGGCCGAAGGAGGAAACCGCGATTCCCCACCACGTCGCGCTATGTGAGACCATGGCCCGCCCAAGCGGGCCACTTTGTGGAAGAACCGACCGGCCCGTCGGCCGACCGGGCGAGGCGAGCCGAGGCACCAGGAGGGCACCGTGTTGGTGAACCGCAGCGCCAGGAGGGCACCATGCTAGAGAAACCCGCGGCCCGCCAGAGTGGGTAGCTTGCGCCAAAAGGCAAGCCGGCCTAGCCTGCCGATTGGGAAGGGCGGTGCCATAAGGCGCCACCGGTTCAGACAGCCAGAGGGGCCGAGCCGTGCCCCGCCGGGCCGGGCCGTGCCACTTCGGGCCGGGCCGCAACCCTCAGGCCGAGCCGCGCATTTTATCGAGCCAGTCCGACCCTCTACCGAGGTTGGACCCGCCAAAAGCCAGGTAGACCCGACCCGCCAGCACACTGGGCTTAAGGGGCTAGGCACGTTTCGATTAAATGCAAAAAACTTATAGAACACGTGTCTGATCAACGTGCCGTCTGTGGCACTGGGCCCCTCGCGATGAGGCGGTCCTTTTGCGATACTCTAAGTGAGTTTTGGAAGACATTGGAAAAACAACTGGATTTGGAACGAACACAATTCCAACTAGGCCCTCGGAGTGGAAACACTTATAACATGAGGACTGGATGTACGATTGACGTGCCATCGACTACATTGGATTCCTCTTGATTAGACAGTTATTTTGGCATACTTTGAATAGGATTCGGTTATGGTTTGATCATGACCGAGTTAGAGTGTATCTAAAATCCAACCGGGACGCTATAACGGAAATGCTAATAACTCACAGACCCGGTGTCCGATTGACAAGCTGTCTATTGCGTTGAAACCCCTATGATGAGGCGGTCCTTTAAGATACTTGAACGTGATATTATGTGGCACATGGAAGTATCGACCAGTAGCTCATGGAGGGGACCCTCCCCGAGACGAGCCTAAGGAGTGCAGAGACCTAGTAGCCGTAGACCAGACGACTGCTTGACCGATTCGACTCGGAGTGATTCGATTAGCCCAGTGGACGGAGCGCCCGATATTTGGTGGTAGACCCACTGCAGATGGAGCACCTGGTAGTTGGCAGCAGACCCACGGTACTCAACAGGAGGAGTACCTCTGACGGCTATTAGCGGGAGCACCCGGTATTTGGCGGCAGACCCACAGCGGACGGAGCACCCGATATTTGGCAGCAGACCCACGGTACTCGACAGGAGGAGTACCTCAACAGACTAAGGATAGTGAGTAGCACCTCAGAGTTGAGACAGAGCCACTTTAATCGATAGATGAGGAGTTCTCCAGCATTGTTGGTTTTGATAATGAAAATAATGGTTTGAGCTGAGTCAATGACCTTTGTGTTTTCCTCATGATTGAGATGGGTTATTTGATAACATAGGTATATGTATGGGAATATAACTATGTAAAGGTTATATGTTGAGATATTTCTTTTTGGATTATCCTCAATGGTTTTTATTGAGACCTTGAGGGTATTAGGGTCCCTACTGAGTATCCTTATACTCTCCCCTACATGGTGTATGCCCGCACCTTGTTGTGTTGGATGCAGACGACAGACAACGCTGACCGAGGTAGAGTGTACGAAGACTGGTCGTTACTCGGAGGTGGACACTTGATGTGACATCACGCGGAGAGGACCGATAGATTTGGAGTGCTGAGGAGGATATCTATACCTACCCTTCAAGTAGGAGCCCAGTGGATGATCCAAGATCTGCTACCATCTTCCAGCTGTTTGTCTTTATAGTTGTAATTTCATTCAGTTGTAGCTGTACCTTTATTTTAAGATTCTCTTTCCGGCCCCTTTTTATTTTCAGCACACTTGCTATACTAATTTACTTAGTGTTTTCTTCTACTTGATCTTTGGTTGTGTGAGATTATGTTTTATAAAGGCAATGTCTTCCCAGTTATAGGGATTTATGCCTTTGGTGCTAGTCGCCTGCCACTGGCCTATGGAAGGCGGGTTTGGGTAGTTATGGCATGGGCCCCAGGGGACGGGTCGTGACAGCCCTTCTACATTTGGTACTTGATTACTTTGGAGCTTGAGAGCATGAGGCCAAGATGATGCTTGTGATGCTGATGGAGTTTACATATATATTTTTTACATTGGTTTATTATTCTATTTCCAGCCTTGTTACTTGATTAGATTCTTTACTAGACATATGTGACCTGAAACATTATATATGTGCTCCAGTTGTTTATTTACTATCATTATTCCACTATTACTTCTGTTGTATGGTATTACTTCTTCCGCTAGTGGTTATTATTTGTTTTGATAGTGTTACTCTACTAATGATGGAATTGTATCCCCTATACCACACACTAGGATGTCGATTCTAGTCATAATCCTCTGATGTTCAGGGAAATGCGCTTCAGGTCATGGGACCAACCGGTTTTGGGGAAACCTTGGGCGGCACCTGGAATTAGGACGTTACATTTTCACAAACTGTGTGGAAACAGTACTTAGGGAATTGTCATCCCCCAGACCCCCAATTTCACCCAAAACTCAATGAATGTCCCAAATAGGAGAGATAGTCCAAGGATATATGAGAAGAAACTTCCAAAAACTCAAACTCACCACACCCGGTCCCCGATAAAAGTACTGAAAATCGAACCGAACCATGATCAAAAAATAATTTCAAACCCATGGTGTGACATCTTACCTCATTGGTCTTCTATAATACCATGGTTTCCTTATATGAACACCAAATGATATTATCCACTAGGGTAAATTATTAGACTAATGAATATCCCCATAATCAAACACATGTTATTATATTGTGTTTTGTAACAACTAACACACACCCAATGAAAATTTTCCGCAGGACACCCATCCCAATCACTACTCCCAACCAAATATTCTTAGCTATGAATATATAATAAGGTAGGGTCTTGAAATGAAAGGTGCACCTTGTTGACAAGGTTAGTAACATTTATCCATTTTAAGTCTCACTTTTCATGGGTGTTACATTTGTATCATTAATATGTAATATATGAATATATTTTTATATTAATTAATGTTTATATGCGTATATGTATATACATTATACTGTATGAGTGTGTTTTCCATTTGTGTATATATATCGATGTTTTATGTGTACGGATTTATGTATTTCTATGTACAGTGGTGCAAGAATATGAGAATTATAACAACATTTAATAACAATATATTTCTTCAGGATCAAGAAAAGAAAATCAGAGCCTATACAGAAATGCATGGGTGTTATTTGATGGAGAAATTTTGTTAGATGTATTTATGGATAAAAGTAGATCAGATTTGGTAGATAACTATACTATTAATCAGATGATTGCACATAAAATTCCAGAACTATCCAATGGAAGTGAACATGGTGTTTTTATTATGAGTTTGCCTAATGCTATTGAAATGGGTTTATTAAATAAGAGTGTAGAGTATTTTGGTGAATTTGTGAGTAAAAATAATGTTTCATGGACTGGTGAGAATGCTTCAAAAATTTATGAGTGATAGACGAAGCATCTAAATACAAAATTTTATATTAAAGAAGTGTTTCAGATAAATTATAAATAATATTAGTGGGTGATCATCAGGTAATGGATGGTGGACCTAATGATACATCCGTGGGTGATCGATCCATTGATGGGGATTATGGTCAAGAGTATGATGACCAACAATTGAGGCATCGCCAGCTGATTGAATCAAGGTCTTGAAATGGTAAAAAAATTAATTGCTAAATTTTCCTATGAAAATGAAAAATTTTAAGAAGATCATGTCTTTTATATAGATGACAGAATGGTATAATCTACTACTCTACTAGATATTGATGTCCATGGAAATAATTTAGGGACCTCCTGTGTGATGTAACCTCAATTACCTGAGACAAAAAAATGGTAGACAATATGGATTTACAATGAAAGGGATTTGATTCATACAATTCGAGGGTAATTTTATCTACCCAAAAGGATGTGTGGGTTTTTACATCCAATGATCACAAATCATGTGAAATATTAGGAAAAGAACACGTAACTAGTCACATTATTTATAGACTATCTGCATTTATTAATGATGTGCCGGAAGGTGAAGTCTAGGAAGATAAAGTTCTGACCCTCACAAACATTGGTAGTGGGGGTACTTTGATTAATCTCCTTTATAAGTGGGTTTAGTTTCCATAAATTGTATGGTGATTTGACTCATAGGACATTGTAATTGATGGCCTTTTGCAATAAGTTAAACCAAGGAGGAGAGACCATCATCGTAGAGGGCAAGGTCATGGGTATTGAAGAAATGATTTCAATTATTTACATGATGAGGACCGTTGGATTAGGGTTGATATTAGAAAAATGATAGGATTGTGACTGTCTTGATTCTTGATGGAAATTCTCTATGTCTAACCAATTCCTTTTGTTTTATCTATTTCTTACCATTCAATAAAATGGTTATTTTTTACTTTAAAAAAAATTAATAAGTTTTTATATATGTTTATATGTTAATATATATATATTATATGAATTTATAATATTTAATAAATATATTTACAATTATATACAAATATTTTGAAATATATTTAATTATAATTATAATTATAAATACATAAAATTATAAATTGAAATGTTATAAATTATAACAATATAATAATTATATTTTAATAACAATTATATTTATTATATTTATAAATATGTATATATATATTATTAATTTATAATTATATAAATATATTATTTTATAGGCATATATAATTATATATATAATTATATAAATATATTTATAGTTATATAAAAATATTTATAAATGTGTTTATTTTTAGTTATAAGTATAAATAAATAATTTTTTTTATATCATTATAAAATTGTAATAAATATACATAAATAATAAATATATTGATTATATTTATAATTTTATATATTTATATATTAATAGATATATATATATTTAAACAAATATATGTAATTATTTATACAATTAATTTTATAATAATATATAAAACTATAAAAAATTATAATTATTTAATTTTTTATAATTTATATTAATATATATATAATTACACAAAAATATATATAAATAAATTTATTTATTATTATATTTACAAATATATATCAATAATTAAATTTATAAGTATATATATTTATAAATATCTTTAAATATATTTATAAATACACATTTAAAAAGGTTCAAATGTATTGAATGTTATAGAAATATTTATTTATAATTATATACAGTGATATTTATTTATAATAATATATATTTATATTATTTAATTATATCAATTATATTATTAAAATTACATCTTCATCTACTTTGCTAAAAAGGATTTGATAAAATACATCTTTTTTGGAAATTGAATAATAGTGCTGATAAAGATGCATTTTAGCAGTACAATCTTAGTGCTGATAAAGATCATTTTTATCAAAACATATTATTTTAATGTGGATAAACCATATCTTTATAAATTCATTTTTATGAGAACTCATAATACCGTTCCCAATATTGTAAATAGTACCCTAACTAAGTTCCCTATCCTCACACCATTTAAGCTATTACAGAACTGAAGAAAGGAACAATGTATCTTTTCATCTTTGAATAAATGATTTTTTCTATTTATAATTTTAAATAAGATCAGTTATTACAAGAAGAAAAGACTTGTAAAACTATTTACCAATGAAGATGGAATCAATTCTTTGTAATTTTGTCCAATTTTTTGTAAAAAAATTACCAATTTAGAATACCCCTAAATATTTATTTTCTAATAAAAAATAAATCTATGTTTCTGTGGATTTTGATTTTTAAAAATTTTATTTTCAAAAAATTATTTTTTTTGGAGACATTGAAAAAAAATTATACAAAAATTAGAAGATGTTAAATACACTAATCTTTTTCCATATCAGTGCCTCAATAAAACAACAACTGACATGTTTAGATGTTCATTTTTTAGTTGTTTTTAATAAAAAATTTTAATATAAAATACTCTAAATAACAACATTAGATAATTCCAAGAAACCACAATTATTGTTTTCTAATGGTCCACACCAGAAACATTAAATTTCCATTGTAGTATGTGGTCAATGATAATAGGGGACACAATTTGGAGGTAGAGGGATGTTTTGAGATTCATTCACTATACATGGTTGATTTTTGGTAGTTAGATGGAGGTGAGGTATGAAATATGAACTGGAGGTGTGGCAGGAGGATGTTAAGTCACTACCAGAGGACAACCAAGAGTGTTTCAGTGGAGGGCGGGGGTTATGAAAACCCTACATTTTTTTACAAACATAAACATGATTTATTACATAAACATCACTTGATAAAACATGGAATAACGAGAGGTCTTGTGTCATTTGGGTATAGGATCATTACATAACAACTTAAAACATCAAATACAACATCTTTATTGAAATCCTCCATTACATGACCACTACATTCCCTCGTACTTAGCATTGCATGCACCACATAATGATATACATCAAAAGGGGTGAGCTAAAATCCTAGTAAGAGGATAGATAATAACAATATAACATGGGGTGAGCATAATCATGTCATAGGAAAAAGATCATGAACATGAGAGGAAGCATAAATAAAATTTTTGTAATGTGGAAATGCATAAAAATGAAACATCATGTCATATTTGTTAACTACCACACAAACTTGTGAAAAAATATAGCTTCTCGTTCACACATCATTTCAAATTTACTCATGAGACTCATCACTTTACCCAATGCATTGGAGCACTGTATAATTCCAGGTGCACCTGACACATTGAAACATTCATATTGCGCTATATAATTCTGGGCGCAGCCATCACATCATAACATTATCATTAACACACTTAACATAATGAAAATATATCAAAAATGAACATAAGTAACCCCTGAAAAGGAATGGGATACAACTCATAAGAAAACATTCATAAACATTGGGTTCCCAAAAAGAAAGAGGGGATAACATACATGTTACAAGAACCGTCAACTTTGAGTGAGAAGTAAAAATTGTGTTCTTAAAAGAAGAGTTCTTTTGGAAAACATTTTTTGACATAAACACCAATGATAAACATGTATATAACAAAAAAGGGAATACAATGTTGAAAAGATTATTTTTAAGGGGTAATCATATCAAAAACATGGAGTGATGGAGGGAGAACCCGAAGGATAAAATTGGGTTTGAGAATTTCACCTTATAGAAATTTGACAGCCTAATGGCATCACATTAAAATTCAGAAAATGATTTGATGATAGAGAAGAGGGTATCTCATCACATGGAAATAAAAATTACATAAATAGGGTATAGAATAACATATCCCAACATAAGAAGATGTAAATTAAATGACATAAAAAAATAACTCTTTTAAATGAGGAGGGTGAAAGGTTACCTTACTGATTTGGTAACTTACGAAACATAAAATCGATGAAAGAAGGATGATAAAATGAAAGTTTAAATACCCATAAAATTATATTATATTACACAATTAATACATTCATGGGAATTAAATACACAACAAAAAAGTAAATAGTGGAAATATAGAATGAATCTTACGTGGATAAAAAGTGAGATTAAACCCTTCATCACGTTGTAATCAATTGAGTCGTATGCCCAAAAGTCAATAACCACCAATGGAATCATAGAATACCATGGATATAATAATAATCACGATAATATATATCTAATGTCAGTACACCATACACCACTTTAAATAAATAAGTTGCAAACAATGTGAATCGCACAGAATTCAATGTGAGATAAGAAATCCCTTACCTCGTGTCCGACGTGACTTGTTTGTTCCTTGTTATTCCTGAATAATAAACATAAGCTAATTTATATTTAATTAATAACATTATTCAAGTTTATTATTCCTTTTATATCACTTATTATCATGTTATAAACATTATGAAATCATTTAAGTTAATAACGGTTGTTTTGTCAATATTTGGTACATTAGTAAAAAATGAACACCTTATAATTTCAAGATGTACATGTGGTCAAAAGTTCATTATATCCAGAATAATATTCATTATTTAGATATAATATATATCATATATATCCCATATATACATGTATTTATAATAGTACTTAACTTTTGGAGGTAAGAAATGAAATGCACCGTTCATGGAGACGGTGAGCCATACGTACGCATGAACGCTACTTTCATTTAAATTTTGTATTTAATGGAAGGAAATAATTATGATAAATATATATATTATAATTCTAGTATAATATAATTTATAATTTCATTAACTCCATCCTTTGTATATCCCACGTATGGCATGAACGAGTCATATCACATTGAGGGGGTGGTAGTCCGCACTTCCTCAAATGAAATTATCACATTTACCCATAATGGAAACCGTAAAAGTTTGATATAATTGTAAAATACAGAAGAATAAAGAAAACATGAACATGATATATATTATATATAAATATAGTGCCATCATAATCGCCACCATGATAGGCGGTAGGAGATAATTGAATAATCATCTTTTCGTGAGGTGTTAGTTTTCCATCCACAGAAACAATATGTTATTTACCCATTAGATGGAGGTGTGTGTAAGTGTAGTTAGAATAATTATAATAAAAAGTACTCTTATATTGATTATACTAGTGTTTTTACAAAATAAAAAAATAAAAAAAGTTTAGTGTGTTGGAGAAGTAAAATAAAACGAAAGAACTTAAGAGAAGACGTTACCTTTAAATTGAGCAACTCCCCTAAGTTTGAACAAAATGGGTTTCTTGAAGTTATTTCTACCGAAGGTAAGTCTTATAGGATGAGTAGAGGGATATTTTAGGCTTATTATATAAGAGTTTGGAGGATCCAAAGGATTCAAATGTGCAAGGAAATGAGTTATAAGTGAGGGATTTTTATAAGGGAGAGGAGGGGCTCTTTAGGCATGTTTGAAACAAATATTTTATTATAAACATAAATTTGGTTTCAAAAGGTAAAATATTTGATAAAAAAGAAGTTAAGATGACTTATGGTCGAAATAATATAATCCAATATGAATTGGACATGTTTTGGATATTGGTTTAATATTTATAATCTTATTTATTTAAATCATTTATTATTGAGGTAAATATTGCATCATTATTATGTCATATATAATTCAATTTATTTGATGTCCAAAAATTATAAATAAAAATATTATGATGTAGGAAATATTTTTTAGCTTTCCAATTAATATTTACCGTAAAAAAGAAAACTTATATAACCCGTTGTAAAAATTTATTCTCTAAAAGATATTTGTTTATGTCATGTTTGACTTTACATTAAATTAATTAATATAAAGACTCATTATTACTCCCTTGTGGCTCCATGGGGACCCAAATTCAAAGAAAGATTCCCATGGTCGAATATGTATAATAAAAAAGGATTATACCACATGTTAGGGTAATTTAATATTATTATAATATTATATTTTACCCTTATTTACTATATTTACGTTTTAATCAAGGTAAATAAAAATATTAACAGAAATAAATATTTAAAATATCTAAAAATAAAATGTACCAATTTACAGAATTTGGACCGAGTGATTCCGAATATTGAATCCGTATTTCTAAAATCAAAACACAGAAGTGGTAGAAATTGATTAAAAATTAAATCCTGCTGTCAAAACAAATAGCATCTTTTTAAGAAATAATATCTATCAAATGAATAACACTTGTTTATATCCAATTTCAAAATGAAATTACATCCCATAACCAAATTATATTAAATTGTAAAAATATATTTCAATTACACTTTAAAATCAATTAAAAATTAATCTAAACATATAAATAAATTATATAAAAAGGCACTTTTGAATTAAAATACAGTATGTTTCATTATTCATAAAAATTGAATTTTATCAGAAAAATACCAAAATTTTATCCAAAGTAAATTTTGATGTACTAATTCTTAAGAATAATTTTATTTTGTGAATTAAAAAATATAAGAGTGAAAAACACTATATTTAAAGAGGGTTCTCCATTAAATGGCGGTACATCTACCATTTAAAAAAAAATTATGCCTAAAATTTGATTCATTCAAATTTTAAGCCTCTAAGATGTATTGGATATATTTAAAAACATTTAACGAAACATTTATAATTATATTTTAGTTTGTTCTATTCATTTTTGCTAATAAAATGGCTATGCGTTAACTACCAATTAAAAAAATAAGATTATATTAGCAGTGTGTAACGTATGATTCCAAATAAACCCGTTGTTACATATAGGGTACGCCATCGAACATAGCATCCCCTTAAAAGTAAAATTAATATTTAATTCAAAACTATTATTAAATATGAATAATTCTTATTCTTCATTTACCTAGGAAGTTACATCATTCCAATCTTTTGAAAATTGCGTCCTCACAATTTTAAAAATGGGCTTGGAAACTTCACTAAAAGACCCACATCAGAAAAGAGTTAGTAAAACTATTACTTTAAAAGAAAAAAAAGAAGTAGAAAGGTCACCTAAGATAACCCATACTAGGATTCCATGTAGGAAAAAATAGATATGGAAGAGAAACAAACCATAAATGGTTGATGGAGAGTGATAGAAAACACAATTTGGAGAAAGTTATCAATCTGAAAACCACAAACTTGTGATAGGTTAAAATGTATTTGAATCCCCAGTAGGAAAAGTTAGCGAATAACATTTTTTTTAAGTTCCTTTACATTGAGGATTTTATTTAAGAGAATAAATAAGAACATAAGGAAACATACATACTTTTCATATATACATTCATCCATTACTACATTTCTACCACAAACTCATCTTTTCTCCAAACGATGAGTATTCAAGATGACTTGTTAACATTAAAATCTCTATAATAAACTTCGAGAGAATCACATAATCTACAAAATAAGAACTATATAATTCCCTTATGTTTATACATCAACTAAAAACAAAATGTTTAGTGCGAGATCAGATAATCCCCCAAAGGATAATCTTTTACAAAAAGAAAAACTACTCTTAATCTCCAAAAGTTGTCAAACAATACCCAATGTTAAACAAATCGTATTCAATAAAAAACATTCTATAAAATTATTCAAAGTAATCCAAACTATGTTTGAAACCAATAATTCAAAAGGATTTGATCACATAGTATTTCATAATAAATCTTATCATTTATCTCCAAAAAACATCGACTACTCTTAAAGTCTCATACTGAAGTGTAATTAACCTAATCACATATTCTCCATGATAGTCTAATCATTTCCATAGATAACCCAAAATAAACTTATTCATGATCCATAACATCATTTAACTAAAAATAATTAGTCATACTAACTAGGGACTTCACGTAGTCCAGTGGTAGGTGATAAATCCCAATCGTACTTTGGTTGTGGGTTTGATTCCCGCAGCTTTGTCTGACATGATGGGTTATCACACGGTCTTCGTGTTTTCCTTTTTCAAAAACTATATAATTTTATAACATTCCAAAAAATATAAAAATTCATAAAAAATAATAATGTTTTGTACTAATATTGTGAATCTACCCAAGCGTATCCCCCGAGAGTGTCGTAACCATGAGTGCATCAATGCCCGTTGTCGTGCACTTGTTCCTGTTCGAGTCTCGCTCAAATCGGTGTATCCAAGCATAACCCCTAGGATAAATCTATACCATACCCACCTCTACTTGCTCGTATCCAGACCATGATTTATTTTCTTGATAAGCCACTTACTCAATACTCACCAAAACTTAAGGATGTTTTTGTTATACATAGACTTGTACCTAATGCTTCCATAGGGTTTTCTAATCCTAATCCTAAAAATAACTAAACCTATCCTCTGAAACAAACTATGGAAACCCTTCTTTTTTTACAAACATAAACATGATTAATTACATAAACATCACTTCATACAACCAGGAAGTTTGAGAGGTCTAGTGTCTTTGGGGCTTATGATCATTAAATAACCACTTAAAACATCAAATACAACATCGTTATTGAAAACATTCTTTACATGAAAACTACATTACTTCGTACTTAGCATTTCATGGGACCAAATGAGGATATACATCAAAAGGGGTGAGATAAAAGCCTAGTAAGAGGATAGATAATAAAATTATAAAATGGGGTGAGTATAATCATGTCATAGGCAAAAGATCATGAACATGAGAGGAAGCATAAATAAAAGACTTGTAATGTGGAAATGCTTAAAAATGAAACATCATGTCATAGTGGTTAACTACCAAACATTCTTGTGAACAAAGCTAGAATATACTTCACACATAATTTCACATTTACTCATGAGATTAATCACTTTACCCAATGCATTGGAGTGTTGTATAATTCCTGGCTCACCCGTCACATTGAAACATTCAAATTGTGCTATATAATTTAGGGCACACCCGTCACATAATAACATTATCATTATCATTATTTCCATAATGATAATATATCAACAATTATCATAGGTAACACATGAAATGTAATGTGTTACAACTCATATGAAAACATCCATAAAAATTGGGTTCCCAAAAAGAAAGAGGGATCGACATACATGTTACAAGAACCATCAACTTTGAGTGAGAAGTAAAAAGTGTGTTCTTAAAAGAATATTTCTTTTGGAAAACATTTTTTTAGACATAAACACCCATGGTAAACATGTATATCCCATAAAAGGATAAAAATGATGAAAATATGATTTTTAAGTAGTAATCAAATAAAAAAATGGAGTGAAGGAGGGAGAACCCGAAGGATAAAATTGAGTTGGAGAATTTCCACTTACAGAAATTTGACAGCCTAATGGAGTCACTTTAAAATTCAGAAAATGGTTTGATGAGAGAGAAAAGGGTATCACACCACATGGACATAAAATTTAGATCAATAAGGACATTGAAGAACATATCCCACCATAATAAGTTGTAAATTAAGACATAACAAAAAGAAATTTTTTAAAATGGGAGGGTGAAAGGTTACCTTAATGATTTGGAAACTTACGAAACCTACCACCGATGAAATAAGGATGATAAAATGAAGGTTTAAATACACATAAAATTAAATTCTATTACAAAAATAATATAGTCATCGGAATTACATACACCACACAAAAAGAAATAGTGGAAATATAGCATGAATCTCATGGGAATAAAAAGTGAGATTAAACCCTTTACCACGTTGATATCAATTGAGTCGTATGAACAAAAGTTAATAACCCCCAAATTAACAATATAATACAATGGATATAATTATATTCATAATAATATATATCAATTGGTAATACACCATACACCACATGAAATAAATAAATGGAAAACAATGGAAATCTCACAAAACTCAGAGTGAGATAATAAATCCTTTACCTTGTGTCAGACATGATTTGTTTGTTCCTTGTTCTTCATCAGTAAAAAATATAATTTAATTAATACTTGATTAAGAACCTTATTCATGTTTAGTATTAATTTTATATCACTTATTATCACGTTATAAACATTAAGAAATCATTTAAGTTAATAACGATTGTTTTGTCGATATTTTGTATTTCAGTAAAAAATGAACAACTTATAATTACAAGTTGTCCATGTGGTCAATAGACCATTATATACAGAATTATATTCATGATTTAGATATCATATATATCATATATATCTATTATATACATGTATTTATAATAGTACATGACATTTGGATGTAAGAAATGAAATGCACCGTTCATGGAGATGGTAAGCCATATTTACTCATGAACACTACTTTCATTTCAATTTCATATTTAATGGAATGAAAAAATTATGATAAATAGTTATATTATAATTCTATTATAATATAATATATAATTACATTTAATCTATACTTTATACATTCCATGTATATCTTGAACGAGTCATATCACTTTGAGTGGGCGGTAGTCCGCACCTTCTCAAATGAAATTATCACATTTAAAAATAATAGAAACCATAAAGGTTTGATATAAATGGAAAATACAGAAGCATAAATAAAGAATAAACATAATATATATTATATATAAATACAATTCCATCATATTTTCCACCATTATAGGTGGTATAAGATAATTGAATAATCATTGTTTTGTAAGGCGTTAGTTTTCCATCCACAGAAACAGTATGTTCTTTACCCATTAGATAGAGGTGTGTTTAAGTGTAGTTTGAATAATTCTCATAACAACATACTATAATATTTAGGATACTATTTTCTTAAAAAATAAACAAATAAAAATAGTTTTGGGTGATGGAGAAGTAAAATAAAACAAAATAACTTTGGAGAAGGCATTACCTTTAAATTGAGTAACTCCCCTTAGTTTAAACCAAATGGGTTTCTTGAAGTGATTTCATCCTAGGGTAAGGCATCTAAGATGAAGAGAGGTATCCTGGGGGATTATTAGAGTAGAGTTTGGATGGTAAAATGGCTTGAGAAGTGTGAGTAAATGTGTATGAAATGAGGGAATTTTATAGGCGAGAGGAGGGGCTCTTTAAGAAAGTTTGGAACAATTATTTTATTATAAACTCCAATTCAGTTTCCAAAGGTAAACTATTTGATAAAAATAAAGGTAAGATGACCTATAGTCGAAATAAGAAATAAAATACAAATTGGATAGGTTTTGGATATTGTTTCAATATTTATAATCTTTTTTATTTAAATCATTTATTAATGAGGTAAATATTGCTTAATTATTGTGTCATAAATAATTTGATTTTTTTGAAGTCCAAAATTTATAAAAAAATATCACGATGTAGGAAATATTTTTATATTTCCAATGAATATTTATAGTCTAAATGAAAAATTTTATATCCCCATTTAAAAATTGATTCACTAAAAAATATTTGTTTATGTCATGTTTGAATTTACATTAAATTAATTAATATAAAGTGTCATTATTACTCCCATGTGGCTCCATGGGGTCCCAAATTCAATTGAAAAATTCCCATCATCGAATATGTATCATCTAATAGGATTAGGACACATGTTAGAATAATTTAATATTATTATAATATTATATTTTACCATTATATACTATATTTACCTTTTAAGAGCCGTAAATAAAATATTTACTGAAGTAAATATTAAAAATATCTAAAAATAAATGTTGAATATGTACACAGTTTGGAACTAATGATTCCAAATATAGAATCAGTTTTTCTTAATTCAAAACACAGAAGTGGCAGAAATTAATTTAAAATTAATTCCCACTGTCAAAACAAATAGCGTGTTTTTATGAAATAATAACTATGAAAATATTGACAATTATTTATATCCAATTTAAAAATGAAATTACATCCAATGACCAAAATTAGATTAAATGGTAAAAATATATTTTAATTTCACTTTAAAACAAATTATAAAAGATAATATAACATTATAAATAAATTAGATAAAAAGGAACTTTTGAATTAAAATACAGAATTTTTCATTATTCATAAAAAATGAATTTTATCAGAAAAATACAAAAAATTTATCCAAAGTAAATATTGATGTCCTGATTATAAAGAAGAAATTTATTTTTTTCAAATAGAACAAACAATAGTGATAAAAACAATATTTAAGGATGTTTCTCCATTAAAAAGCGGTAAATCGACATTTTAAAGAAAATTATGCCTAAAATTAGATTCATTCCCATTTTAAGCCTCTAACATTTATTAGAAAAATATAAAAACATTTAAAAAACATGTATAATAATATTTTAGTGAGTTCTATTCATTTTTTCTAATACAATGGTGAGGTTTTAACTACCAATTAAAATAATAATATTATATTAGTCGTGTGTAATGTAAGATTCCGATGAAACCTGTTGTTGTGTATCGGGTAATCCATCGAACATAGCATACCCTTCAAAGTAAAATTAATATTTAATTCACAAATATTAATAAATATGAAAATGTATTATTCTTTATTTTCCTAGGATGTTACAAGGGTGGTCAAATCTGGTAGAGGGTTAGATGGGGAGAAACGGATGCCACATAGGGGATGGGGTGGACATCAAATGTTATAATGGGAATACATGTATTAGAGGAGTAAAATAGCTAATAAAAGAAATATATAGTGGTCAAGAATAAAAAAATTACAAGACCAAAACCAGAGTCCAACATAATATTGTGCAAAGGATAAGGTATATCATGTAAGCTTGGTTGTGCTAATCTCCCAATCACCCAATGATTTTTAGGATGGAATTACAGAAGTTTTTATGTGTTTGGCCAGTAAGACCTAGGGATGGAGGAATGCGATCTGGAAAAGTTGTATCAAAGCCATGGTTTATGCCTGGTGTGATGTAGGGGAGAGTATTCCCTAAACCAGTTTAACAATGATAACGGTGTCTCATTTGAAACAACTGGATCCATGGATACTTTTGAAAAAAATTTATTCTAGATAATGAAAGTCAGGAAGTGGCTTCCGATAATGGGATAAAGTGGAGGTGCATGATGTTTGGATATGGTAGATTATTTTTGAAGGGGAACCCCAATTGTGTGGTCTTTGGTTTAAGGGGATACTTTTGGGTGCAATCCCAAGTCCGAAATCGATTTTTGAAAGGGTTGTTGGCTATCATATAAGTAAATATGAACTTCTCCTATTATCCCTTAATGGGTTTAAGATAGAACCCTTAAAGGGATTATGTGTAAAGGATAAATGGGATTTTTGGAAGGAAGAAAAATGATATTTTGAAATATTTGGGCCTCACTTTTTCATGAAACATAAAATTTGGTATAAACCATATTGGATTCATTAATTCACCATGATCAATTTAATTATGCATGACTAATTAAAATGAAAAATAAAATCCAAATTGCACCACTTCTAATTTCAAGTGGATGCTCGTTTAAATCACTATTGGTGATTGTTTCTCAAAGAAACTAATGTATGATTCCACTAGATCATCCTTACACCGTTCAATATCCTTTTGGTACATTGATATTTATTTTTTGGGTGCTATAATATAGAAGAAATGATACGTATGATATCCCTGTGATCACCTGAGCACTATTCCTTCGACCTGGTATAAAGAATGAGGATTGGGGTGATCAAATTTATTTCAAAATCTAGAATTTAGGAGATATGAGATATATAGTCTCAAATTTGTGGGAATTAATAGTACCTCAAATTAGGAGTCTCATGATTTATATAGGTAATGTTTAATGTTTTGTAAATCTCACATAGGACCCTGAGTAAATTTAACCATCAAAATATTCTCATAATGACATTAAATAACATAGTAACTATGTCAAAAATATAATTTAAATTTTATCAAATAATTTTAACTTCAAATATATTTTTCTTGATAAAGCATGATTCATTAACATGACCCGATTATCCTATTAAATTATTAGTGAATCGTGAATAGTTATATATGTTTATAAAATACTTAATCTATATTCAATTAATTACATATAAATAGAATAAATAAATGAATTGAAAATTTCTTATTCTAAAATAAAATAATATTGAATTTGTTTATTTCATTCTAATCAATCAAAATCAAACATTAGAAAATACTTGTGATAGGTCCCACCACATCCCAATCTTCTATCCAGTTATAAGAGAAAAACCTATTGTATACTATTAGAGTGTGACACTTTAGATCCTTATCACAATAGTACAATGTACTACTGATATACCAAGAGTAGTGTTTAGAAACCAATCAAGGACCCAATGGAGATAAGGTTCAGTCATAAAAACAATAACCTCATAAAAACAAGCACTGTATAACATAATATATTTTTCATGTGATATCTCAAAATTTAGAAGGCACAAATTTGTGTCAGCATCCTTTCTTGATTTATTATTCCATATCCTTGATGGAAAAACAAAATTATAATCTCCAAAGCCATGAATTTAGTAATTTTTATACTATCCTTGTAAACTGTGATGGAGTCATTTCATCCCATCAAAAGATAAAATACTATCTTGATCATTTAATCAATGCCATACTACCAATTAAACACCAAATTCAAGGTACCACACCAAAACCAAAAATTCATTGTATTCATATTTAAATAATGTATGTAATTGAATAATATACCCTAGTAATTATCTGATGTTGAGAGACTAATACATTTGATTTCCAATAGGATCTTCCAATAACATACAAAACATGTGGTGTTAATTTTTTCATGTTATTCCACATGATGTTCTATAATTGAGATCACTATTTATGAACATCATGAGAATAAGTCTCAATGATTATGGGCCCCATCACATGGTATTCATAAAAAATACATTTCAATATAGTATGATGTATCTAGACCATATGATATATATATATATATATTAAAGATAAATTCCATTGTATCTATAGGTTGTAATTATTTATAGGAATTGAAATAACCTGACTGACTGAAAATTGTTTTATTATTATTATGAAATCACCTTTAAGGAAAATGTTAGAAACCACACATGACCACACCACATCACCAATTCATCACTTCACCAGAAAAAATCATCCAAGCATTATGGATGAAATCTATTCAAGCCTTCAAACTGAGAAAACATCATAGCTGGAGACAAAGTCTCCAAGAAATTTCCAAGGTACCATGATTTAGGGGAAAAACATCAAGAGATCTAGAAGAACCTCAGAAATGGTCTCCTCAAATTCCCACTGATGAAACCGTCAACATCAACCCAAATCCACAAAATCGCTAGCGAACTCCAGTCAGATTATGCCCAACCCTCCAGTGATGTGAGATGCGCCCCGAAAATAGCACATACATAGAGGGAGACGAACATACTAGAGTGAGGAAGACATGGCCATCCGGATTATTCCCCTTACTCCGTAGGTAACCGCAACTCAACCTCAGACCAATTACATATGAAAAATTCAAACTCCTCACCAAAGCCGAATCTTCAGAACCTTCAGAAGGCCGACATTGCCCATCTTCTTTCCAAAATATGATAAATCGAACAACAAAAATCGAATAAAAAATCATAGAAAGAGATCTGCATCACCGAACCATCACTGAACCATCACCATAGCTGTCTATTCAGCATCTACACCTTCAAAAACTTCTCACAACAGCAAATTTCATTAACAAAAATAAACATCACCCTCAAGTAAGACAACCATAACATGATTAGGATCACCGTACATCAACCCATCATACAACCTAATACAAAAATAATGTGTAGATGAAGAGAAAGAAAAATGACTACCTCCTGAATCTATTTGGAAGAAGACCTGGAAGATGGACAGAGTCACAGATCCCACCACCACCTTCAATACCACTCAAAGAGATAAAATCCTCTTAGCACACCCACATCCGTCGTGAAATATGATAGAAACCGCAGGCCGTGACATATGGATCTTGATCTATGAACCAAAACCACAACATGTGATTTGCAGAAAGCGATTGGGTCTTCTGAGAGTGATGAGCCTGCATGATGCTGCCAATAGAGAGTGATTCACACGATGAACGTGCTGAATAGGAGCACCGATGAGTAAACCACAGTCGATCCACGATGGGGGATAGGAAGGCGGTGCGTGGGGAAGCCGAAAATCGCTATTATAGAAACTGTTCCTCATGCATAAATCTCTTTATACCTGATTTAGTAATTAAAAATTAATTTTCATGTTGGTTTTATGGAACCAAATTTTAGAACACTCCCACTTGCACTAGGGAAACTATCTAATTGTAAATATGATTGCTCTAACATTATAGGATCATTGTTTTTCTGAGTTATGGACTTAGATATTGGGAACATCATATTTTCATATGTGGATAATCTATTATCTAGGATTTTAATCCTTGAGTGAATGATCCCAGGAGATGATATCAATGAGTATAAATTTTTTCCCCTTTCAAATTCTTCAATTCCTGTTTAGTACAAATAGTATAATTCCCTAAACTAAAACAAATTATTGAATATTTAATTCTTCATTAGCTATATCAGACGCTTTAACATACAAGATATTTGTAGATATGGGTACCACTTGATTTAATTATCTTCTCCATATCATTATCTTAGAATATTTATGATATTATATAATTTTTGTGACAACCCCTACATCATTATGTTACCTGTTTTTTATTATTTTATGAGGATGAGGTTTAGTAAAATCTTACAAAGAGTTTTTCCTGAAAACATTGAAATTCACACATGTTTCCTTCTATGAGCAATTAAGGTTCATGATTAGAGAGAATCTATGAAACATACATTCATGAAGATCGATCTGGATTTATTAATAACTATGAATTGTTTTTCAATTCTAGATATGCACGATTCTGTCTAAAACATATGATCCCCCAGGGGAAGATGTGAAGGTTCCCTAGTTTTTTTGGGGTATGGTGTAATTTTTTCTCAAAGTATGGTGAATGGTGTGACATGCATGAAATGAGGATATAGTTTTTGATAGTTCCAAATGGAATAGTTGGATCATAGTCCCCCAATATTTTCATTACCCAAGGTAGACCATGTGATGGCTTTCTAGCCTAGAGAGTGGACAGCTATCAGTTTGTGCATAGTTTGAAATATTTTGTGAAAAAAACATTCCGCCTAACTAGGTGTTTAATTTTTTGGGATTCCCTATTTCCCCTAATTTAATTAAAAGGGGTTTCATCCATTTTCTATAGAATTCATGTCATATTAAAATATAGAGCCTTTGAGTAACCCCAACCTCCCCCACTGTTGATCATATTGTTATCATTGGCGATTTCAAAGAGGTATTGTGATAATTCTTCCTCTCTTTTATTCTTATTCCCTTTTCTCCATCCACTCTTTTTTATTTCATTTCCCCCTAGAATTATAAGAATAGTATGTCTGGTTTTATGGTTATGAGTGGATTTAATGATGGGTTTTTTGGTTTCGTGGGTTTGTAGATTCCATTTCTATCATCATGGTTGTGCTCTCCATTGAAGGTGAAATGTTTTTTTGTTGGTTTTCACTTATTATAAGTAGGTGTTTAGATAAAAAAATTTTGAATTTTGAATTCAAAGTGTTATTTTTATTTATAAATGAAATTTAATTGAAATTATTATTATATATGATACCATTATTCTGTTTTAAAAACGATTTTATTATATTCTATATCTAGAATAAATGTTCTCTATTTAAAATTATAAGTTTTCGTGTCTAAAATTCAATATTTTGATGTGCTATGATTTTTCAAAAATTCCAAGGGGACTTTTGAAATGATTTTCATGACGTGAGTTAGATATTGATCTTGTTTTGGTTTTCAAAGAGTGAAAACTATATAGTAATTTGGTTTTTGATTAATGTCAATGTCATTTATAAATGGGATCTATATTGAATTTCAAATGGTGATATGAAATGTGTGTATGGTTTACCACTTCTGAAAAATTACATAATGGGTCAATTGAAAAGTTATTGATTAAAATGAATGTATTAGGTATTTTATTTTATTTCAACGAATAAGACCAATATTGGATGGTGGTATTGAAATGATTTTAAATGTTGTGTTATTCAATCATTTTAAAAAGTGTTCGTGGAATGTCATTTTATGAAATGTGAATGGGTTTAGAATCCAAAGACATTATGTGGTGTTAAAGGCCCTATTATAAACATGGTTTTAAAATGGTAAATGTGAAAGGTATCCCTTGATTTCCCCTTTATTTGATTACCCTTTGTGTGGGTTCCTTTTAATTTGTGATGATTGTTATTTCCCTTGTGTGGGTTGTTGATCTATATGAGACCCTTATTTCTCACATTTTGTGGGAATGTTCTTTATTATGATGTGGGTGTATTTTTTATATGGTTATATTCATTATTGGGTTCTATGGGTTAGGGTTATCCAAGCTTATGTCTTGTGTGTTAGAATTGGATTCAATTTTCGTATTCCTCACTTCCTTTTTTCTCATGGGGAGGTAGGCACTAAGTGGGTGATCTAGTCTATTACAGTAGTCGGGTGACACACCACTAGTGGACCTCTAGTAATGATATATACAAAGCATACAAGGGGGGATTTTATCAAAACAAGGATTGTGTGGGCTAGTAAGATGATTTGTTTTTTTAAAGATTAGCTCACGTGAGTTTCTAGTTCTTGAGTTGGTATACTACTATATAGTTAGGTGATACAAATATTAGGAATAACTATGGTCGATCCCATGACATATTCAATTTTTTTGTTTGTTACAGATTGAGGGGGTTTTTATCTTGTCTTAATTTTTATAAATGATACAAATTTCATTAATATGGAACATATTCTTGTTTATATTTGACATATTCCTTGTGAAATGGATGATTCCCATTTTTTAGGCTTTCCCTATTTGTGTTTTGGGTCATTTCCTTTAGAATAATTACTATTCAATGCTTCTGGAAAACCAGTTTCGAAATTAATGATTCTTGTGTGGTTATAAAATGGGACTTCAAAATGGTTATTTTATTTTTGATATTGCATAAAAAAATAAATGATTTAATGTGAACATATATATTAAAATAAAAATAATGGGTTTATTTTTAGAAATGTGAATGGATGTGTGGATTTGAAATTTTTTAGGTAAGTGGGAACATTTTCAATGCATTATATTCTCTGTTGGATAACTATCAAAAATGTTTTTAATGAGAATTGTGGAATTGATTTTGTTTTCATTAATTTCATATGTGAAAAAATTTACTATAAAATTTATTTTCAAACTCACATTTTAGATTTTACTTATGAAACAAAATTCCCAGATTGAGTTTATTGAGGGGACCAACTTTGAATTTTAGATCGTAATAATATATTTTATTTTCTTGGTTTCTAGTTTTATATCCTCTTAATTCATTTTGTCTGACGTGGGCGGAGTTGGTTAGTGGTGAGAATCTGATGGTTGCATAAATATATTCTCATGATCAGATTGAGATGGATTGTAATTGATAAATTTTTGGTTTGTGTTGTATTTATTATGAATTTTTTATCCCCTGGTTTAAGGAAAACGTTTTTATTTATTTTTATGAAAATTTGTTGGATTATTTTAGTCCATTTTGACATATTTGGAATGATTATTATTAGGTATCTTTATATATTCCATTGTCTTCTATGTTTGGTTTGGGGGAAATGATTCAGAAAGGGTCTCAAGTGATTCCATGGAACTAGATTCAATCTCGCGGTGATTGGGAATACTGTAATGTCCATATGGAGGGCCTTGTCAGGTGTACAGTTGGCTAAAAACCCATTATGGTTTGTTTAAAAATGGAATCAATGTAGGTTTTGGCTTCCATTTAGGTGGATCCTAACCTTCTTGAGATTCCCTTGTTTTTTTGTTATGTCTAGGTAGTGTTTAGACTATGGTTTTTAGAGACTAATTTCAAAGGGAGGGGAAATATTTGTTATCTATTTCTCATCTTGAGCCTCTAAATTACATGGTATTTTTGGGTTATAAATTAATAGTTTTATGATTTTTAGTTGTTGTGATGGATTTAGAATGGAATTGATTATTTTTTGATCCACATTGAGTATGTATGTGATATTGGGGTCTTTCCTTTTTTGAATATAAATAGGGAACTACCTTAGTGGAACTATTATCATGTATGTATTATGAAACTATGGGATGCCTATATGGTTTGGTAGGCCTCATTTAAAATGTGTATGGTATGGTTGGATCATTGTTTCCCAATCTTTGTGGCCAAACTGTTCAAAATATTCAATATTCCCTATTTGATTTTTTGATACTTCTCTAAATTTTTATCATCTCTTGAAGTAAATTTTTAATTTTAGAAGGTGAATTGAGAGAATTTTGATGAACTTTTTTTATTTTTTTCGAACCCAATTTGATGGGTTGTGTGGTTAATTTAGTGTTAATGGTTTTAAAATCTTGTTTTTTGGAAAATGAAGGGATTGTGTGAAATATTTTTTTTAAAACATGGTTTTATGAATAAATGTTAGGAAACGATACTATTAGTTTGGTGAAGTTTTTTTTATAAAGGTCTTGTTTTTATGTTATTTAAAAATTAGATGTTTCAAACATGGTTCCTTTGTAATTACAAAACATAATTAATTGAAAATATGGGGTATTAAAATTGTTTTTGGATCAAAAATGTATTTTCTTTAAAGAAAGTGTCATATTTTTGTTAAATTGAAACCAACATTAATGATAAGTCTTTTAAGTAATAGTTTTTTAAAAGAAGTGTGATTTCAAAATAAATTTGGTGTAGCATTCATTAATGGTGAAATGAGTGTGCTCCACTAAATTTTATTGTTTTTGTTCATAATGTTGTGTTGGATTCTATTTTGGGTGACACATGGGTGGAAGGGGATTTCAAAATACCTTTCTACATATGGTTTTTTCAAAAGAAAAGTTATTTTTTGTGAATTTTTGTTTTATTTGAGTGTTTGTAATTTTATCAATGATTTATACCTTATCATGGAAACATTTATTTTTTATTTGAGGAATGAATTGACTTTGACAATGTATTTTATTTTATTTTCTCAAAAAACATTCAAAAATGATTCTCTAGTTCTAGTGCCTACCCAGACTCCAAGTGATGTTGGGGACATAGAACCATCATAGAGAATGTACCCAGTCATGGTGTTCTTGAATTCAAATCTAGATTCCATCATTGGAAATCATGGGTTAGTAGAATTTATGATGTGGTTGGAATAGATTTAGGTGATCCTTAATTCTCTTTGATTTCCTAAAGATTTGGGGGAGAGGGTTATTGAGAGTTTTCTTATCAATTTTAATAGAGTTTAGTGGGATATAATAATACATCTCCTATTTCATGAAGTTATTTATTTAGATTTTATATATTGATTTTTTAGTTGTTCTATCTGGAGGTTTTTAAAAGGAAGTATTATATTGATCCCTTGGTACTTCACTAGCATTCCCAACCGATGAGGGAGTTTTTGGATTACATTTTGAATATGGTATTCTTTCCTCCAAATATGTTCATCAATAGTTTTAATAAAATTTATTTCATTGATGGTTTCCTTCACATATATCTTAGTTCACCTATACTTTAATCTAGTCTAACATTTTTTTGGAGGTTTTGAATTAGATCAATCTAATAGAAATTGAATAGCATTGGAAACCAGTGGTGGTTGATCCCTTACATAAATCCAAAATGTGTTAGTATAATCGGTAATGTATGTAGAAAAAGAAGGATGAGATAGAGCTTGAAGAAATGGGTCCTTCACATAGGAAGACGTTATATCTCATGTGCTTCTAGTATGGGAATCAAGGTCATAAAGATCCCACTTTTATGTTATAAAATAGATGTTTCCTCTGATTTGTTTATCTAGGTCAACATAATAGGTTTTTTAAGACATTATTTTGGATGAGTTCTCATGTTTAATCCTTTGATATTGGTTTGTTTAGTTTGGACCATTCCTTTTATGGTTGAGATCATGGTTTTGGATCATTGTATATTGTTATTTAAAATATTTTTGATGGTCCCTTTTGGAGATATTTTATAAGTATTTTTTAATGACATATTATGGAATTATTTGTTTTTTTTCAATTTTGTAATTACACCCTTCTCTTTATTATAGATTCCTTTTTAGTTGTGATTGTGGTTTCCAAACATTATTTTGATGTTTTGGGTGTTGTTTCATTAATCCTCATTACAGTGGTGACAATTTATTGACATTAGAGGGTTGTGCCCATTCTTTTGTTGACCCACTAAGGTTCCCTTCATTTTTACCAAATAATGGCATTAAGTGAACGACGAGGTAATTATCATCTTTGTTTGAGTAGTTGAGTTTGGATACTAACTAGAGTTTTCCCTTTTACATTTTGGGATGCACCATGTAAGGGTGATGGAGTTCCGAAAATTAGGTTATCTATTTGTATCATGAATAGAGATGAGAGATTATATCATTCTTCTGAGAATATTTGGGGGTTCTTTTGCTTCATTGGGGTTATAAGTGCTTTATGTTTGACTTTGAATTTCTCCCCTGGTTACTCGGTTGTTTTATGATACACTAATTGGTAGTTATTCATTGGATCCACCATGTCATCATAATTATAAATTATGAAGATATCATGTAAGGTATTCCATTCTTCATTAGACTTATTATTTGATGTGCTTATTTATGTTGTTATTGGATATGTTTGGTAACATTATTGTTGGTTGACATGATAATTTTTGAGGATCTTCGTTATTTTTTTATGTTAAACCATGTTGAGTGATTCTTTTGGTTAGGTCTTCATGGGATATTCAATTTCCAATTTCCATTATTTTAAACCATGCACTTTTAGGGGTATAACATATCATGGTGTGGGGTTTATGACACGCCCAATGTTAAGGTGTAATTTTATATTATTTTATGAGGCTTAGGTTTGGTGTGAGTTTCCATGGGGTATCATCTTAGAACATGAAAATTATCAGATGTTTCATTCCATACATGATAGAGGCACATTGTTAGATGGGGACCATAATACCTTAATTCATGAGAAGAATCATTATTTCATTTTTAAATATACATGTCTTGTTAGCCTGGGTTTCACAAGGTTAAGTACATAGTATGTAGTTCCATAAGAGAAACCATGTGGGGTTTTTGGTGTGTCAGGAGTGTGGTATCTTATAGGAACAAGGTATGGTAGATTGTGTAGAAAGCGTGTGGCATGGTTCATGTTTTTGATAGTTCCAAGTTTCATGGTTGGTGAATGGGTTTTCGCAAAATGTGGTTCCAAAGGTAAACTGTGTGAGGGCCGTTAGACCTAGGAAGTGGCCAACACATAGTTGGTTCAAGGTTTAGAAAACTATGTTTCCAATCTATGAGGCATATACTAGTGTCAAAAATTATGAAATTTCCCATTTTTACCTCTTTAAATGAATATGGAATTCTCTCTTATTATCATCCATTCATGTCATAAGACACTTGGTATCTCATTTAGGAGTTCCAACCTCTTCCACCATTTATCCTTCCCTTCCCTTGGGATATTTCTAAGAGGTTTTAAGGAATTTCTTGAAATGTTTTCCTCATATTCCTTTACCTCACTATAAACCCATGGATTTGGGTTCCCCCAAGAATTCTATACCTATTTTGAATGCTTTTATGGTTCTATTTGGATATAATGTTGTGGTTTTTTTGTGATAGGTTTTGTAGGTTCCATTTCTATCCCTTTGGGTGTGCTCGTCATTGAAGGAAACTTTTTTTAACTTGGTTTTATCTTTTTCCATGTGGGTGTCTCTATAAAGTTGTTTAATTTGAGGATTCAATGTATTATTAGGATTTCAAAATGACTTTATATTGAAATTACGATTATATGTGATATAGTTAAGATGATTTGAAAATCATTTCATTATGTTTTGATCTTGGCATAAATGGTTTCTTTTTAAAATTCCATGTTTGCTTGTTTGAAATGGGTTATTTAGAAGTTCTATGAATTTTTCATATTCATGATGGGATTTTTGAAAAAGTCTTCATGATTTTTTTGTATCATGACATGGTTTTAGTTTTTAATTAGTTAAACATATATTTTAAGGTTAGTATTATCATAATCCAAGGCGTTGACCTCTAATTGATTTATAACGTTGTTGTATAATGTATTTAAATTTGTTATTTGAAATGTTAGTCTGGTTTATGGATTTTAAAAAATTAATTAAAGGATCTATTGAAATATTTTTGATATAAAAGATATTATTATACATTCTTTTATATTTCAAAGAAGAAGATCGATGTTTGAGGATTGGTTTGAATTTTTTTAAAAGGTGTGTTATTGCTATAATTTTCCAAAGAGTTTTTTTAATTTCATTTTGTAAAATGTGAAAAGGATTTTGATCTCATGATTTGTTATAGTGTTAAAGGAATGGTTGGAACTTTTTTTAAAATGGTTATTATGAAAGGAATCCTTTGATTGACCCAAGATTTGATTACCCATTTTGTAGTTTCTTTATCACTATGTGATGATTTTTATTTCCTTTGTTTGGGTTATTGATATGTACGATAGGCTTATTGCTCCCCTTATGTGGGAATGATCTAGATTATGTATTTGGGGAATTTATTATATGGGTTTATTCATTATTGTGAGTTAGGGGTGAGGGTTGGATATTGTTATTCCTTATGTGCTATACTTGTATTGCATGTTCTTATTCATTACATATTTTTTGTTCATGATAACCATAGTACTATGTGGTAGATGTCATCTATTATTCTTATTGGTTCACACACTACTTGTGACCATCTAGTCATTCTAGGAGCAAGTGATATGAGGGGTTTTAATCAAAATGATCCTTTAATGGGATAGTTGGCTGACATTAGGATTAACATTTAGTGTAGACTGGTAGGTAGTTCACGAGTTAATACTCTTAGGTGGCTTGGTGATTCAAACATTAAGATTCCATTGGATTGATCCCATGAAATATAAAACATCATGATTTCTAATTAGTTGAGGGTAGTGTGATATAGTGATATTTGGTATCATTTTCAATTTATTCATTGATACAGATCATCTTCTTGTTTATATTAGAAATATGTCTTTTTTTAGGGATGGTGTCAATTTTTTTTGTTCCTAATCAATGTGTTTGTCGTGTCATTTAATTTGGGAAAATAGTTTTTCAAATATGTTTGTAAAAAATGGTTTTAAATTAAAATCTATTGTGTTTTCATATATAGAAATTCAAAATTGTTTTTTAGATGCCATCATTCAGTTTAATTTTTGAAGTGATTGTTTTTATTAAAAAAGGAATGAGTTTTTATTTTGAAAAATATGAATGGGTGTGTGGATTTTAAAGAGTTTAGTATAATGGAAATGTTTTCAAATAAATATATTTAGTTTTGTAAAACATGGAGACATGTTTTGAAACATAACTTTATAATTATATTGGATTCCAAAATGTTTATATGTGAAAATGTACACTTTGAGGTTTAATTTCAAACAAGCATTTATGAATTTCATTATGAAACATATTACATGTATTTGGTAGGTTTTTTGTTCTAATGATATTTTTATGTCATTTATATTTATTTTATATTCTAGGTTACAAGTTGGATATATTTTTCTAGGTTGAAAAGAGGTGAGTTGGGTGGTGGTGAGAAATCGATGGATCCATGGAGATGTTCTTGATCTCAAAATGAGTAGGTTATTAGTTTTTTTGGTCGGATTTTTATCTATTATGTTTTAATGTATCCTTATGTTTATTGATAGTGTTTGTGTTTATTTTGATTAAAATAGGATAGATTTGATTGTTTGGTTATGACCTGTTTGGCATGATTCATTGTTTTGGATATTTATTTATTCTTTTGTAATATATGTGTATTTTGGGATAAAATATTCCCCAACATATTAATGGGATTCCTATGCACTAGTTTTCAGAATGTTGGGGCGATAAATTTCCTTCATAAATTGTGGTGATTTGGGGTGGGTTATAGGTCTGATGGAATCTGTATTTGGTTTGTTATGATTTCTTATTAGAGTTTGTTTTTGTCTTTCTAATAATAAGACCATAAGATTATTGATTTTCCAAGATTATTTGGGGATTTGTTAGTAGAGAGGAGAAAAATATTGTTGGATATTTTGAGGAAAGGTATGGGTGAATATGTATAGATCTTTCTCATCTTGATCCTCATATTTCCATGATATGCTTAGGTTTTGAATTGGGATTTCTTGTTTTTTTGTTTTCTATAGGGATAATTATCGAAAATGATGTTTCCTGTCCCCTTTGAGTATGTATGTGGTATTGGTGGTCATTCCATGGTTTTGGGATTGACATGGAGTATAACTAGAGCTTCAATGTCAACATGAATTGATTGGGAAACCATGCAGTGCTAGGGATGATATGTATGATATTTTTAAATAGATTTTTTTCACTTTTGGATTCTGATTTATCAATCCACAAGGAAAAACTATTCACATTACTTTTTCTTCCTTGGTTGAGTTTTTCAAACTCTTAATGATTCCCAACTCATCCTAAAGTGATTTTCACTTATAAGGGGTGGATTGATTAGATTTTGGATTCAATTTTTGGATGTGACTTTCGTGAACATTCATTGATGGGTTTTGTGGTGCCTTGAGTTCACTTGGTTTTGAGACATTTTTTTTAAAATGAAGTATTTTTTTTATTTTTTTTATATCAAAACAAGGTTTTATGAATAAATGGGAAGAGTTAATTAACTTTTTTTACAATAGTTTTTATAATGTACTTATTTTTTATGGTATTTTGAATATTAGAGGTTTCAAACATGATTCCTAGAGTATTCCCAAAAGAAACTATTTAAAAAAGGGGGTTTGAAAGTGTTTTATAATCAATGGAAGATTATGTTTAGAAAACAATTTAGAATGTGTTTTAAAAAAAGGAAATGAATTTTAATGAGAATTATTTTGATTATTGACTTTTAAACATAGTAGGATTTTAAAAGGAACTTTATGTAACTTTCCTTGCTGGGGAAATGTCTAAGAGTTCCACCAAGGTTAGTTTTTTATGTGTTTTTATATATTTTTGGGTGACACCTATGTAGAAGGATATTGATAAATTCCTTGGTGAAAATAGTCGTTTAAAAAAAATCTTTTGGTGTGAATACTTGTTACTCGTTTAAGGGGTTCTTGTTTTGGCCTTTATTACTACCTAACAATGGATTATTTTAGTTATTTTTTAAGGAACGAATTGATGTCGTTTGTGTGTTAGTCATTATTGTCTTATAGAATAGCTGAAATGGTTTCACCGTTTTTTGTATCTAACATAATATAAGTGGAGTGGTGGATGTGGAACATTATATGAGCTCATAACCCAATGTGGAATTCATGAATTTGTATAAGTCTTTTTATGTGGTGATCAGGGGATAATGGAAGAATTGAGGATTTTTTAAGAGATTAAGGTGATATTTTTATTCATAATTCCAAATTCTACCTGGATGAGAACCATAAAGTGATTTATTTCTAATTTTGGTTGAGTTTTATCAGAGTTATTGGTGCCTCCCAAGTTGTTTGATGGTATGTATTAGGGGATTTTCCAGATGTAATTTTTCAAATGGTTATTTCTCAATTTTGTAAAGGTATTGAATGTGATTGATATCTTGGGTATTTATTAGGAAAACTATTCAAGGACGGAGTATGTTTTTCATTTTTTGAAATTGGTTTTCTTTTCTCCAAATCTATTCATATGTGATTCAGATAAAGATCCTATCTTTGGACGTGGCCTTCACCCAAACCAAGGTTCAGTTATACATGCTTCAGGCCTGAAATGTTTTAGGAAGCTAGGAAGGAGTTCTTTTGAGTGGAATCAGACACGTCTGGGAATTCAGTATAGGGTAATTACTTAGTTCTGGCCAATGGGTGTAATGATATATTATAGTTTTTTGAGAAAATTTATAATTATCCATAGATAGAGGCAAAGGATTCGTCACATGGTATGACGAGATCTCTCATGTGATTCTATTGTGTGGATCTAGGGCATGCTAATCCCTCATGTATCGAGTCGTGTAGGCTCTAACTATATTGTGGTTGTTTGTTTCATCTTTAGAATTATTTTAATAAGGGGGTTTAGAAGTGTTCTTGTGTTTAATCCATTGAGGATGGGTTATCTATTTTAGTAAATTTACTTTAATGGTTGTGATATTGTTGGTGGACCTTTGGGTGTTGTTTTTTGAATCATGTAGATGGTTCCCCTTATAATATTTTTATTATGGATCTTTTTGAATTTCGTTTTATGGCATTAATTGTCTCTTTTTTGAGATACTCCCCTTCCTCCATTGTAGATGTATTTTGAGGTAGTTCTATATGTTTTCTTGATTTTTTGGTAAAATGCGGGTTTTTTTCTTTGATCCCCACAATTTTAGAGAACCATTCTTGAGATTAGTGGATTGTTCCTATTATTATGTTGAGACATTAAGGTGTCTATTTTATGGAAATGAAAAATGTATTGAGTTCGTGGTTGGGTAACTAGGATTTTTCTTCAACCAGTTGAGTTGGTTTACTAACTAGTGTTAGTATTATTCCATTTTGGGATGCACCTTATGAGGGTGATTCCATTTTTGAACCTAGGTAAACATGTTTATCGTGACTAGAGATAAGATCTCATGTCCTCATTTTGAGGTTGTTTTTAGTTTCTTTTCCTTCATTGGGTTTTGAAGAGATTTTGTTTATAGTGTGAGTTTCTCCCATGGTAGATCAATTTTTGGAGGACACATTTATTAGTAGTTCATCATTCATTCCACCATGTGAGATGAATTTTAAATAGAGGTTATAACATATTCGGTCTCCCATTCTTTGTAGGAATTATTTTTTGAAGTTATATAAGATCGTAGGAGTAGTAAAATGGATACAATATGAGGGTGAATTTGACTTTATAAAATTAAAACAATCAATTTTAGTTTACATCACATCTGGTTTCTGTACTATAAATGTGTTAGATAATCAAAAATATTTAATTGGATGATTATATTTCTGAATTAATTTATCAAACGAAATTTATATGAAATTTTTATTACAAGGTTAAATTTTTCATATTTAAAAGCACAATAAAAATAGAACATGTAAAAATTAGAAAACTAGAACTTTATAAATATGTAATGAAATACTTATATAACTAAATAATATAATGATACCGGGTTTAAACATTAGTATTAATGAATTATATAATAAAAACATAAAGTATCCACATTTGTAACTGAACTATAAGTTATTAATTCCTTAGGAAAGGAATCCCATGATACTGAGATCATAAGAGCACTGTTTCCCTATACATTGGAACCATCGATAAAAAGATCAAATTAATATATATCTTTATATCCATGAAATCCCTTAATTGAAGAATATTAGAAACAATTATTAGTAAATAAAAAATATCTAAGGGATTTACAATCCTCACTCGGATTCCTTATAATTTGAACTCCCTAATAATTTATAATGTTCATGTCACCAGATGTTACAAGTCAGTAAAATTTATATGGATTAAATTGAAAGTATCAGCTTCCTTCTCCAATAATTTACATTTTTATAGGAAGATATATAATGGTAATATTATTTTATTCATGGAGTTGGTTGAATTGGATTTGGAAAAAGTCCATCTTTACTTGGATGTTCAGTATAGTATTTTTCCAAATGTTATTATAGAAAATAAACATAATAATGTTTAGATATATTTACAATATAGTAAACTTAATTAGTTTGTATTTAAAAATTGAAATCATCCAATTAGAATGTTTCTGTCAGCTGATTAAAAAGATCTAATCATTTGATTATAATGTTTTTATTTTCTAATTAGAAATTTTTTATCATCCAATATGAAATATTTTTCTAAAAGAAAAAATGTCTCTAAGTCTTGTTAATATATTTTATATATAAAAACATAAAAAATCATTATGTAAGTATAAATCTTGAAAAAAATGAAATTTATGAAAGTGTGTTGTGATTTTCATAAAAATGTTTATAAATACGTGATTAAATAAATTTGGACTCAATATGTTCCTATTTCAGCTGTTCATAGATATTTTGTGTAATTTTTTGGTTTATCTGTTTAATCATTTTTTAGGATCTTAGTTGTTGGTTTTGTGGTTAAACAATGTAGAGTGGCTATTTTGGTTAGATCCTCTTGAGACTTTCCATTTTCTCTTGTCCTTCTTTTAACTATGTAATTGATGGGGGTATAAAGTGGTATTGTAAGAAGATCATGACACCACTCATTTAGAAATGTTAGTTTTATTTTTATTTTATTATATTGAGGATAATTTTCAGTTTTTATGTGGTTTTGTCTTAGAACATTGGAATTAGGGTTCATTCTATGAATTATTAAGGTTCATATATAGATGTAAACTATATTGACTCTGTTTGTGAGAATCCTTCCGCATATTATTTGGAACTATGTATTGTTTGTCACCATCAGGGAAAAACAGTTAATAATAGATAGTGTGATCCCCCATGATAAATCATGTGCATTCCCTTATGTTTCTGGTGTGTGGCACAAGTCTTGGACATGGATTGGAAGACCATGTGGAAATCATGAAGTGTGGATTTAGTTTTTTATATAACCAATTGGAACTATTGGAGTATAGTTTTTATAACCATGCAGTACTTAGTGTAAATCATGAAAAGGGGTTTTTGGCCTATGAAGTGTCCAGTGGAAAATTGGGACATAACTTTCTAAACCATGTGGTCTGCCCATGTGTTTAATTTTTGGGAATTTTCATCTTTCTCGTTCTATCACATTAATTTCTACTGACTCTTGAGAGTCCTTATAAAATCTCCATCCTCCTCACCCACTAATCATTACCTTCTCGTTGTCCAGTTCCAAGTGTTTTTGTGGAATTTCATTATCTCTTTTAATATTTTTCCATTATATATATCTCCTTTCTTGTCTTTCATTTCCCCCATGAACCCTCAACCTTTTGTCTCAAATTTTAATTGTTTGAGTGGATATAATAATATTATTTTTCAGTGTCATGGGTTTTTATATTCTGTTTCTTTCATCATGGGTGTTATCTCTGTTGATGGATACATGTTTGATTTTCTCTTCAACTCCAAGTAGGTGTTTCTATGAAATGTAATAATTTTAGTATTAAAAGTGTATTATTATATCTAAATTAAACTTTTTTTAATTTATTACTATAATTGATACACTTATAATGTTTTCAAAAATGTTTCATTTTTTTGATTTTGGTAGAAATGCATTCTATTTTAAATTCCATGTTATCATGTTTGAAATTGAATATATAGAAGTTATATGCTTTTTTGAAACTCCAGAGATGTTTTTTGAAATTTATTTCATGATTTCAATTTTAAATTGTTCAACATTTCATTTTAAATGAGTGAAACATATATTTTTAGGTGGGTTTTGACTTAAAGTGATAATTTTACCTCGAAGTGGTTTATAATGGGTTCCTATAATGGATTTCAAATAGATACTTGAAATTTTAGTGTGTTTTACCCTATATGAAAATTTCATAATTTATATTTTAAAATGTTTTGGATAGGAATTATAATGGTGTTAATTTATAGGTATTTAAAAGAAGGATACTTATCTAGTATGGGGTTTTTGAAATGTTTTTAAAAGCAATATTATTTCCATCATATTCCAAATAGTTCTTAGAATATCATTTTTTGAAATTTCAAAGGGATTGTCATCTTGATTGTTTTTTTTATAAATTCCTCGTTGGAAATTTGGTTTTAAAATGGGACATGTGAAATTAACCTCATGGATTCCCCATTGTTTAATTAACCCTTTTGTGCGATCTTTATCACCATGTGATACTTTTCATTTCCCTTATGTGGTTTATTAATATATATGAGATTCTTGTTGATCCCATTGTATGGGAATGTTATTTACAATATTGTGGTGTGTTTTTTATATGGGTTTATTATTAGTTTGGTGTTATGTCTGAGGTTATAAACGGTTAGGCCTTGTGTGTTAGACATTTCTTTCTTGTTCTTATGTGTCACTTCCTTTTTGGCTTTGGGAACTCATGTACTAAGTGGGTGATCTAGTCTATTACACTAGAGGGTTCACATACTGCTAGTGGATTACCATTAAACCGTGGAATAATAGCTAGGCGGGTTCCCTAATTTCAATGTGGATATTTTTTGGATGGTTGGATGACATATGGTTTAATCATCAGTTCATGCTGGTAGATGGTTCAAGGGTTTGTATACTATTATGTGTCTAGGTGTTTTTTCATGTTAGGTAACCATATGATAGATCCCATGCAAAATTAAATTTCTTGGTTCATTATTGATTGAGGGTAGTTTAATTTAGTTCTTATTTCAACCATTTCCCCTAAATTCATTGATTTCGAACCTCTTCTTATTTATATTTGATATATCCCTCATTCCAAGGATGGTTCATTTTTTGTTGTTATTGACCCATGTGTGTGTGTGTGTTTGGTTGTTTCCATTGAAAAAATGAGTATTTTAACTTGTTTGAAAATCATAATTTTATTTTAAAGACATTTTAGTGGTTCTTAAAGTGGATTTCAAATGTTTTGTTTCAGTTTTTAGATGGTCTCAACCAGTTTGATGTTTCAAAGTGACATTATTAAATTAAATTAGACAAATGGGTTTTCTAGAAATGTGAAGGGGTGTATGGATTTAATATATAATAGGATAGTGGGGTTTTTTACAGAATTGTATTTAGTTTTTTAAAACAATGATAAATATTTTGAAATAAAAGTATTGATTTTTTCAGTTTCCAAAAATGTTATATGTGAAAAATGTTTACATTATATTTTATTTGTAAAAAATAATTTATGAATTTCCCCTTGAATAATATTGTAATTATTTGTTTGGTTGTTGTGACAGGCATGGATTTTATGTTCATAGACATATATTACAGGCTCAAGGTTCCTAGTTGGATCTCTTCTTCATTATTTTTGGTTACCATGGGGAGATTTGGGTGGTGGTGAGAAATTAGTGGTTTCATAGACATGGCCTTGAACTCTTCATGAGTTGGTTTGTAGATATTTTATTTTTGGTTGGTGTTGTATATATCATTCTTTGTTGTATCTTGAAATTTATGGATAGTGTTTGTGTTTATATTCATGAAAATGATTTGGATCATTTAATATGTTATGAACTATTTGTAATGCATCTTTATTTCATCTTTTTAATTATTAAAATATATTTTATTTCTAGTTTGGGAAATTTCATTCCAATGGACATTCTTGTTATACCGGGGAATTAGTTTATAGATCGCGGGGTTAAGAATTCCCATCAATCCTTATAGATGTTTTGGTTTGGTACTTAGTATGACGGAAGCCTAGTTTAGTTTGTTAAAAATTGTATCATAGATGTATTTCTGTTTCAATTAGTTGTTGCCTTTGTATATTGAGTTTCCCTTATTATTTGGGTTTGTCCTTGTAGAGAGGAAACTAAGTATAACACCATAATCCCAAAAACCCAGAGCTAGTGCATTATATTTTATATTGTAATGATGAAAATAAATCTATAATTAAGGAATGATTAGTTTAGAAGCATTGGATGACTAGAATACATACATTATACCCATAGTACATTGAGAAAGATATAAAATACAACATGGTACATATTAAATGGAAAGAAACTATATCCTTGAAATATTGTTCAAGGTTATCTTCTTCATGACCTGGGGAAAGAAAACATAATAAGGTTGAGTTAAAATACTCAGTAAGCGATACACATAGTTGAATCATGAGTCAATAATAAGTGATTCATAATAAATTAGACATTATAAATACGATGTGGTGAATAAATGAAAACACATTCTATCAATACACATATAATGATAATGCATCCATATATTTTGACATAGTGAAAACCTCAGGAAATGTGAAAACTGAATACTGAATAAAGAGAATGATTATTATATGGATGTCATGTATCTGGAACATTGTCAATTATATAGTAGAGATAGTTTAAGTCTGTGGGTAGAATCATGTCTTATTTTTGGAAGCAAACACAAAGTGTTTGTCACATACTGATTTTTCTCTAGAAACACGTTGATACATTGAGGGGATATAGTGGGCCCTTCCAATAACAACTAAGAAAAATACATCTTTATACAATGGTTTAATACAATAACAATATTCCTTTTCAATATCAACATTATGTAGAGGATACATATTCACTAATATTTCCATAGTTAATGCTACATTCCACATTAACACCATATGTAAAATGGCATAAAACTAAGACCATAAGCATATCAGTGTTACAAGAATATGGATATGTAATTTAATCAAAATTTAAAATGATAAATTATTTCAAAGGGGTTTTAGTTACACCACATAAGAATTATTATGTGCACAATACCAAGTAAATCCCAATTAAATTGTAATTGAAACAAAGTCCCTTTAAACATGGTAATCAATCAAGTTAATAATCCTCAATTGAATCAATGAATAACATTAATAAAAATAGAATCATGATATTATATATCATCTGGATGTTAAAATACACCACATACAAGAAACATGTGGTGAAAATGGAAATCTCATGGAAATAAATGTGAGATGATAAAACCATTACATTATGCAAGATTGTGTCATTACTTTGATCATAATTCCTTGGATAGTCAAATTAGATTCATTATTTACGAATTCCAGATCTTTATACATGTAATTGATTTATTATATCCTCATTATGTTCATTTTATAAATTTTTTATGGTTTTATAGATTCAATTTCATCTTTTGGGAGTTCACTTTTTCTTAGTATTCACATTCAATTTTCTTGTATAAGAGTATGCGAGTTCGTGTAAAATTGATATTGATATCCATAATTGAAGTTATGATTTATTAATAATAATAAATAATGTCAAATTATCATATAAATCCTTTGGTTATTTTTGGATAGGATGAATCATTATATAAAATTTAAATGATAAAATCTTGGATTATATTTATTGTTTTTTGATCACCAAAAACTCATTTGGTTTTATAATTAATTACCACATATAAAAAATTATTAAATAATATTAAATAGGATATGTTAAATATATTATAATATTTTTCAACCATAAAAATGGTTTTATAACCATAATTCAAGATTGTAATAAAAATTGAAAACCCGTCTTCCATGAATGTGATAAATCGACACATCTTGGACAATATTTTTATTTTTAGTAAAAGAGAAGGGAGAAAGAGAGATGACAAAAAATTATTACAATATCATAATAGAATTCCAGTACATGTAATGTACTCGATTTATCATAGCATTTGGATACATGTAGGTGAGGATAAATAAACAAAATAATGGAACTTTTAAAAGAAGATGATAAGAAAAGGATGATAGGTTTACCTCTTCCGTACTCTTACATGAGAATATTCATAAGGCCATTGTTTATGGACTTTTCTGAGAAACTATAGTATTGTATGTGGAGGGGAGGCTTGGAAAGTGTATTTGGCAGAGCTTAGGAAAGGATAAAGTCTTGAGTGGTGTGAGAGGAAGAGGGGTGAGGTTGGTTTATATAGTGGAGAAGAGGAGTGATTTCTCAATATGTTATTCATTATTTTATTATTTTTCAGAAGACATGATATAGTATTGATTCTTGTGACCAATAATATTCATAAGTGAATGTGAGTCCAACTAATGGTTTCATACATCATCCATGATGCAAGTAATATTTTATTTATCCCATAATGTGTTTATATTGTAATAATTATATTTTACTATTCACCAAACATTCAAGTATTTCAGAAAATTCCCAAAATTTCACCCTAACCATTTTTTTGTGTAGAATCCCAAAATGAACCCCATTTTTTGAAAATAATTTTTAAAACTGATAAATTTATTTTTTAATTAAAATAATCATTTAATCAAAAAGACATATTTTAATTTTATAACTATTTTTATGACACTTTGAAAAATTAAATAGGGTCTTGTAAAATTATCTTACATCATAGGAAAACCAAATCTACATTTATAAATAAATTTTAGGAAAATTATTTATATTTTAAATCATTTTATTATTATTAAATTTGTAATTAAATATTTATTACTCACAAAAATGACAACCCTTAATTAAAAATATTCTCCTTCATTTATAAGGTGCCAAAATTTTATTTATACACTCATCGTTGAGGTTAGTATACATTTATCCAATTTACTATTCATATGGGTCATATTACTATTAATAAGGGTATGTTACTATTCACAAGGGTAAGTTACTATTAATCAACAGTTAAGCTTATCATATCAGACTCTAAATATCATACTAATCATAATCGTGTCTGTCTGTTTCTCAAAATTCAAATGAAAGAAGTTGCAAAATTAAGATTATTGGATTGGTTATTGATTTTTTTTATTTCATAGAGATTCAGTGTTATCTAAATTATGACCTATATAATGAGCAGAATTTATTTAAGGAGGACATACCATTAAATATTAGGGTGTTACATTATTCCCTCCTTTGTAAATTTCTTCCTTGACTTTTTTTGGTATATTTATCCCTAAAAATATATGTGTAGTTATTCTTCATAACATCTTTTGGTTCCAAAGTTTCTTTCTCCATTATATGGTTTATCGAGAGAACCTTTACCAACCATGTTGTATGATTTCTCAAAACCTTCTCCCTTATGTCATGAATCTTGAAAGGCTCTTCACAGTATGAAAAATTAGGTTCTAGATCTATTTCATCATAGGTGTGTACACACATTGGGTCTAGCATGTATTTTTTTAACAATGACACATGGAACACATTATGAACATTGGAGAGATTTGGTGTAATTTATAAATGGTAAACTATATCTCCCATTATTTCTAGAATTTCAAATGGTCTGATTTACCGGGCTCATAGTTTCAATATATTATAGAAACTTAAAACAACTTTTCAGGGAGATACTTTTAGAGAGACATGATCTCCTACTTCAAATTATAAATCCTTTCTCCAGTTGTTATCAGAACACTTTATTATACTTTGGTATTCTTTAATATAGGCCTGAATTTTCATTACATTTACATTTTTCCCATCTATATGTTTTGGGCCTATAAGTTTCCTCCCACCATCTTCATCCCAAGAAGTTGGTCTTTGAAATATAATTCCATATGATGCTTTAATTAAATCCATTTTAATTATATAGTGGAAACTATTATTATAAGGCCCCAACCTTAAACATTACTTAATCTTGAGTTATTACAATAATTCATATTGAGGATCTTTTCAGGATTAGAGATTTAGAGAATTAGATCATAAATCATGCATTGCATTCCACATTTCAACAAGGTAGTTACATAAAAGACAGTATTCATTTTTCCCATCAAAGGAGACATATTCAAAATAAAACATGGATTCTTTCATTACAATTCCTCGACACTATCATCACGTCATGTTATTTTCCCTTGACCAGTGAAAAACATTTCCAAAACATGGTATTAGCATAAAAAGCATAGTAAGGGATATAAAAGTACGGAATGAAAACATTAGTCCATGTATACATATGAATTAATGAAATCATACATTACTCATAAAACATAATCACTTATTCATACCTCATGAAATCATATAATTTATTAATAAATCATTGAAATCATAAGACATAAAGGTAACTTGAGGAATTTATAACATTCTTACATAGGGAGTAACTCTCATGATTACGTTTGGAATACCCATCACAGTATATTCCCTAAATATCGTTGGAGAAACCTTAGTATTTAACTCCTTTTCATTACCCATTGAATTAAAGAGCTATCAGGGGCTCACCCGCCCTTAGTTTATCACAGAACCACCCATATTCATAAACAATGCCCAAGAACCATAACATAATCGTATCACATAAAACATGCATAAAGGAAACATAAAATTTCCATATTTCAATCACAAGATATCAAAAACACATTGATATAATCAAATAATTATGAAAACCATTTTCAATACCAAAATAAAAGAAATGTAAAACATGGTATTTATTTTTCATTTTAAAAAAATTATGTCTTTTAGAGGAAGCTGAAAGTCAAATAATGGTCATGGCGGTGGAGAAGTCATTATCGCCGCATACGTAAGACAAAAACATTCCCTTTTATTGTTTAGTAAAATGCTTCGTATAAAAATATTTCTTTTGAATAAAATTAAAAGTCAAAGGGGTTTATGCATCATCATCATTATATATTTTTATTTAAGGAGTTACAACAAATGCTCAAAGATCCTCAGAACAAAGAAACATGAGGACTAGGGGGGTCTAAAATAGTGAAGACCAAGGGCGTCCCCACGAATTAGATTCACACCCTTAGGCTTCAAGGAGGTGACATTGTGAATGCAGGTGCCATCAAAGCCATGGATAGCAAGATAGGGAAGGTAGTCCGTGTCTTTATTCCCCTCTCTCCACGTATGTGTAACATTAATGTTGCTTCTAATGAGCTCTTTGTATGTCCTTATTATGTACATAACCGACCATGGGGTGGATCCTCTTTTCTGCAGGGAGTCATGGATGATCCTCGAGTCAGTTTCCACGTGTGAAATTTCAATATTTTTCTAATTACAATGATTGAGCCCGGTTAAGAGAGCCTTGGCCTCTGCATGAAGATTGTTGCCATTACCGAAGTGTGTCGTGAAAGCTAGGATCACACTCCCTCCTGAATTCTGAACCACTCCTCCTCCTCGCATGGTACCTGAGATGCATGATCCATATGTGTTTAGTTTCAAACCATTTCTTGGTGGATTCCATCTTACCCATTGCCCATGAATTCTATCTATGGGAGTAGCCATGTCGGGGCCAACCTGAAACATCCTCAGGGAGGGGGTCCTCTTGACAGTTCATGACCTGGGAGACAATGTCCACCAGCATGCATTTTATTCTAACAATGATGGCCCTGTCGGTGGATTTAATTCCTTAAAATTTTGCCTTGTTGCAGGCCTTCCATAGGCACCAAACACCCAACAATGAGAACCACAGAACAATCCATTCTCTCCGAACCTTTATACGGTAATCCCTCGAACCACTTCTCAAAGAATGAAGACCCTCGAAGCTTATAAGAGGATTCCGCTGTAATAATTCCAATGCACTGCCACGCCTCCTAATCCCACTCTCCTTTAAAGAAAATATGATTTTTGATCTCCTCATTCTTTCTATTATAGCATTGACACCATGATGAACGGATAATTCCCATTTTCTAGATGTTCACATCAGAGGGGATCGCTGAGTTCCTTAATCTCCAAACTAAGAAATTGTACTTGGTTGGAATTCTGCTACACCACAGTAAATTATTCTAATTGTCCAGCTTTGCCTGAGAAGTGTAAATACTACGAAAGTTCTTTTAAGAGAACTTCCCAGACTAGGACAGAGTAAACCACATTTTTACGGCTCTGAATTGATAAGGATGGATTCAAAAATCTCTTTCTGGCTCTTATCCAGCACAACATTTACCAATGTTGGGTAAGATCTTGCCTCTTTGAATGTAATCGAAGGCCTTGGGCACCTCGGGAAACCAATCACGGATCCTGCCCAGTTGCTATTCCAGAAGGAAATGTTTCTAGATCCCACGATCCAGCAAGAGTGTTGATGATGCCCCAAGACCAAGGGACAAATCAAATTCTAAAAGGGTGATCCTTGGACACTTCCATTTTCAATAAAACTAATGTCGTTGTGTTGCATGATCCTCCCCCATAGGGTCTTCTTCTCCACGATCTCTGAATCTAGCTTGTCGTTCATGCACTTCACAGTACTCTAGAGGCTTCTGACATTGATGCCCCCCTCATGAATAGGCAGGGCCATTCGGTCCAAAGAGACCCAATCCCTCTTCCCTTTCGATAGAGCATCCCAAAAATATCTTTCTAAGACCGTATCAATAGCTTTGATAACCCCTTTTGTCACTAATGTTTAAGCCATTTCATGCGCTGGGATGGCAGTGAGAACCCTGTTAATGAGAGCGATACACCCCCTAATGGATAAAAAGTGTTTTTTCCAGTTGAAAATAGGGCCCATGATCCTACTCACCACTTGATCAAAGCCCTAAATTGGCATCCTTACTAAGGATATTGGAGATCCTAGGTATTCTATAGGAAAGGATCTGGGCTGCATGTCCATTGTATTGCACAGGGCCACAACCTGGCTCACTGCACACTTGAGGGGGCGGTAGTCTGCACTTCCTAAAATAAAGATATCACGTTTACCCATAATGGAAACGATATGGTATGTCATCAATGAAAAATACAGAATCATAAGGAAAACATAGACATAATATATATCATATATAAATAGAGTGACATATTAATGGCCACCATGAAAGGTGTTAAAAGAATATTGAACAATCATCGTTTCGTTTGGCAGAAATTCACCAACCACAGAAATAGTATGTTCATTATCCATTAGAAGAGGGTGTGTGTAAGTTCAAACCAAATATTTCTCATAAAAACATACTAGTATATTATAGATACTGGTGTTGTTACAAAAAAACAAAAAAACAAGTTTAGGGGGTTGGATAAAAAAATAAAACAAAAGAACACAAGAGAAGACATTACCTTTAAATAGGGTTACTCTTCTTGGTTTGAACCAAAAGGGTTTCTTGAAGAGCATTATGCCTAAGGTAAGGCTTCTAGGATGAATAGAGGGGTATGGAGAGATAAAATGAGTAGCTCTTGGCCAATCCAATGTCCTGAGAGGTGTGGGTAAGCTGGTAGAGTTGGGGGCCTTTTATAAGAGGGAGGAGGGGCACTCTTGGAAAGTCAAGATATGTTACTTTATTATATAATGATTTTATGATTTTAAAGGTCCCAAAAAGATATATTTCTAGGATAGGGTGATAAGGGTTCTAAATCCACCCATCCAATAGGGTTTTGACAAGTGTAAGGCTTAGATTTTACATTATCGTTACATTTTATTTAAATCATTCATTAATGAGGTAATCTCTGCATCATCATGGTGTCACAAATAAATTTGATTATTTAATGTCTAAAAATTATAAAAAAATACTATGATGTATGAAATCATTTTAGCTTTACAATGAATATTTATAGTCTAATATATAATTTATATAGATGAAATTAAAATTGTTTTACATGGGTGATACATACTTTGGTTATACTTTCCTTTTGAAAACATAAAATGATAAAGTGTCACTATCACCCAAAATTTATTCCATGGGGTCCGAAAGATTGGTACAAGGAATCCCATGGTCTTCCATGACAGAACTAGTAGCATTAAGACACATTTTGGGGTCATTTTATATTACTATTTTATTATTTTATTACATTTATCTACCCGATTACTAATTAATCACGATAATTAAAGATAATTAAGGTCGTTACTATTCATAATGTCCCTAAACAAAAGAGTCTTAATTACATAATTTGGACCTTATGATTCCAAATATTCAATCCATTTTACCAAATTCCAAACATAGAAATTCCAGTAACTAATTTAAAAATAAATCTCATTGTCAAAACAAATTGCGGGTTTTTTAGTAACAATATCTATCAAATGTTTGACAATTGTTTATGTCCGATTTCAAATTGAAATTAACCCCAATGACCAACATTGGAATAAATGTAAAAATATATTGTATTTACAATTTAAAACCAATTAAAATAATAATCTAACTATATAATTAAATTAGAAGAAAAAGAAGTTTTGAAGAAAAATGCAGTATTTTTCACTATTCATTAAAAAATGAACATTGTCAGAAAAATACCAAACATTTATCCAAAGTACATTTAAATGTCCCAATTATAAAGAATAAGTTTATTTTGAAAAATAGAACATATAAAATTGTAAAAATGTTTATTTAAAAATGGGTTTCCATCAAAAGTATGTAAACCAATCTATTAAAAAAATATTGGAGTATTCCATGCTTAATATTGGATTTATTCTCATTTTAAGCCTCTAAAACACTATCTAATTCATAAATAGACATAGATATGAAAATATATTACTCTTTAATTACATGGTATGTTACAATTGTTGTACTAAAATGGCACCAAAGGAATGAATTGATCCCACATACCTTGAAAGTCAAGAGAGCATGATATCAACCTGTCTTTTTGTGTTCGAATAGTCATTTCTGACTATTAGTCGATTTGGGGGTGACATGTAGCAATCATATGAAGCTCAATATCGAAATCCATCCGTATAATTTTCAAAAAATTTGATATTAATTGTGGATATCAATATGAAATAATCGATAGAGGTGCACCATGATGTCTTACAACTTTATTAATAAAAAGTATTTCTAGGTTCTTAATTGTTATATCCTCTCTTATAGAACGCAAATGTACCAATTTTGTAAGATGATCAACAATTAAATGTATTGTATCATTCCTTCTATGTGTCCTCTGTATTAATGTGGAATAATCCATCATAATGTCATCCCACTCCCACATAGTAGTCGGTAGAGGTTTCATAACCCCTTTATGATTTTTTCTACTAAACTTAACATGTTGAAAAACTAGAGAAGTTGAAATATTGTCAACAATGTCACGCTTCATGTTACCCCACCAAAAATATTCCTTCAGATCTCTATAAATCTTTATGCTACTAGGGTGTATAGAGAAATTTGAGTTGTGGGAATCATCTAGTAGTTCTCTTTTTAGCTCAGGTACTCATAGAACACATAACCTCTTTCAAAATTTCAGAACTCCATCATCATAAACGATGTCTTCCAATGTTCCACCCTTAACATCTTAAATTTTCTTTCGTAGATTATCATTACTATATTGATAGATTTTTGTCTTCTCTAGTAAATTGTTATGAGAAATCTTTTGAAAAAGATAAGATGTTTCTCCATCATTAACAACTCCCATGTCCATCTTTCACAAATATATGAATATAGGATCTCTCTCAATATTCATTTAGGTCAGATGTCCTTGATCATTCAGGAATAATGCATATGAAACCTTAATTACCATTCCTGGGAGGTATTTTATTGAAAAATCTTAATTTATTAGTAAATTAATCCATCTCCTTTTCCTAATGTTGAGTAATTTCTGTTAAAAATTTATTTCAAATTCTTGTGATCTGTATATATCTCACATATTTTTCCATAGAGATACTTCCTCCATATTTTTAGAGAAAATATTACAGATTCTAACACAAGATCATGATTTGGATAATTTTTCTGACGAGTCTTCAACTTCCTTAATGCCTAACCAATACCTTTATAATTTTTCATAAGGACGCAAACTACTCCATTATTTCATGCATCACTGTATACAAAATATTCATCATTTTCATAGGGAAGAGTCAAAAGTAGTGCATTGAATAATATTATTTTCAATTCTACAATAAATTATTTACATTCCTTCATCCATGAAAAGTTAACCCCTTTACATGTTAGCTTAGTTAGCATGTCAGCCAATTGAGTGAAATTATAAAAGAAATGCTGATAGTAACCTGGTAAGCCAATAAAACCACATACTTCAGTTATGTTTTTTTGGTGTCGTCCATTATTGGATTGCGATTGTATTCGAAGGAAAAACTATGGTTCCATACTTACAACAATATGGCCATGTAAATAAATTGATTATAGACAAAATTCAAACTTTTTAAACATCCCATAAAATTCATTTATTCTAAATTTCTTTTACAATGATCCGTAATTGATTCTCATGGTCATCATATTTTTTGGAGTATACCATGATATCATCGATAAATACCATATCCAAGTCATAAATATATTCCATAAAAAACATATTCCTTAGATCCATGAAAATATTGGGTGTATTAGTTAGTCAGAAAAGAATTTTTGGAAACTTTTAATTCCCATAACTGGTTCAAAATTGTATCTTTGGAATATCTTCCTTTCCCACATGTGAATAATGATATCTAGATCAAAGGTCAATCTTTGAAAAATATTGGGCTCCATGAAGTTCATCAAATAAATAATAATTGTTAGGATGATGATATATGTTATTTATTGTAATTGCATTGATCTCCCTATAGTCAATGCACAACCTCATAGGTCTATATTTATTCTTTACAAAGAGAACATTGGATCTCTATTGAGAATCAGTATGGTGGATAAATCATTGATCACTCAATTCCTATAGTTTTTATTTGGTTCTAATAATTCCACAATGGTCATTCAATAAGGAGTCTTTGATATAGGTCATACAATAGGAATTAAATCAATAGAGAACTCAATGTCCCACTCTTGAGGGTGTCCATGTTGAACCTCTAGAAATACATCAATGTATTGTTAGAAAGTAAATACATCATATATTTTAGTCTCCATAGATGATGTTTTCCATTCCACCCCAAGGATTTAATTTAGAATAGCTACTTAAGGTGTATCTACATAATATCTAGATGATGATGTTTTTGGTCTAAAGATAAGGGACCCTACATCATTCTAAAAAATCGAAACATCTTTAATCTTGAAATAGATTTTCGCGTAATACTTTGAAATCCATTTCATACCATGAATTATGTTAAATTAATACAATGAATTATTTCAAATTAAATAATATGTATGATGATAATGTCAGAAACTGAAGTACATTTATGGGTCACAAAGGGGATATACTGACACATATTTGTTGTATCGATACATCCATTAAGAGTTTTGACTGACAACTCCTTTACTAAATCAAATTAAGAATGTATAATTTTCATCAAAAACTAGGAATAAATAAATGAATGTGATGATCCAGAATTAAATAATTCATTATTTATGTTTGAGGAACATATTAATGTACCTACCACCACATCATTAAGAATATCAACATCTTCGGTGGTAATCATATAGGCATTCCCTTTTTCTCATGGAATTATCTGAGGGAAGATTCCTTGAATCTTAGGAAACATATTTTCATTGTTTGACATCTCTCTATAATTGTAGCATTCAACATCATTGAATTTGTTCTTACCCTTGAATTCATTAGATCAATCACCATTTTCTCTACACTTATAGTAAAATACCATGCATTTCATGTATTTCCTAGGATGATTCATTCCACGGTTCTATAATAATGGATGTTATTTGTGCCCTTCTTCTTCTTTGGTGCTTTACCTTTTCCATGGTTATTATTGTAACGCTTCATATCTTTCATCCCCTTGAACAAATTTGATCATGAAAATTCCATATCAGTTTTGATGGAATTTAATATAATATAATCATATGATGAAAATGTTTGAGAATCAAGTTCCCTTCAAATACATGGATTAAGGCCTTAACGTAAATGATAACTCCTTTCTTCCAAATGAAATATGTAATCAATATCATACCTAGCTAATCTTGTGATGTTATCATCCTAATTTGCAACACTATCTTCTTACCTTTGCTTTAGGCTAAAGAGTTTCCTCTTCATTTCAGTTCATTTTTCACGGGAAAAATACTTGTTGAAGAATATTTCCATAAATGTTCTCCAGTCCATGTCTTCTATCTCTTAGACCACTATGGTATTCTGGATCAAGGACCACCATTTATCCACATCACCCTTGAGGAAATATACTGTTAGTACTACCTTTTAATTTTCATTTCATCTTAATTCCATCAATATCATTTCAAGGGACTTGGTCCACTGCTCAACTACAAGTGGATTAGTAGTCCCACAAAAATATGGGGTCTTCTATCAAATGAAAATAATCAATACATGTGTACCATGGTTATTTGTCATAGCCTGAGTAATTTGTCCCCATATGGTTCTGATCTGATCTACTCCAACAATGATTTTGTTTAATTTCTTAGTGGGGAAATCCCCACACTGTCCATTTGTATTGATTCCCATTCATCCATTAGATTCCATCACTAAACAATGACATACACTATTTTAGGTAATAATGCATAATTTATAATTTGAAAACACTTATCATAATTTAAAAATTTACACAAATATAATATCATAATCATAAAAATAGTTTCTAATTACCGTTAAATACATCATAATGGTTTAAAAGAAAATCTAAAATTATCGAAATCATATCCCCTAAGAGTGTCAAACCAGGTGTGTAGTAAAGCCTCTTGTTGTGTACCGGGATAACCTCGGTCAAGCCTGCAACCCTTTGTTATAAATGTTACTCCATGGTATATCTGTGCAAAAACCACATCCACTTGTAGTTTCCAATCAAGGATGTATTTCCAAAGAATACCACCATTGTCTCTACAATAGAAAAATTATTAGATGTTTCTCTATGCTTATCCTAAAATTCTATCTTAGGGTTATGTCCTAAAAACAATGCTTCATAGATATTGTTTATGAGGATTCTACTAAACATGCTCTAATACCAACTCTAATGCCCCAACACCCAGAACCCAGAGCTAGTGCATTATATTATTATATTGGAATTATTAAAAGAAATTATTTCTAAAGGACTGATTATTTTAGCATTTTTGGATGACTGGATTACATACATGATACCCATAGTACATTGTGAAGGTCATAAAAATAGCATTGTTCATAATAAACAGAAGTAAGCATCCTCATTGAAATCATTTTCAAGGTTCTTTGCTTCATAACATGGTGAAATGAAACATAATAATGGTTAGATAAAATTATTAGTAAGGGTTACACATAGTAGAATAATGAATCAATAAGAATTGAATCTAAATCAATTACACATAATCAATATGAAATGGTGAATAAATGAAAACACATAACATAAATAAGATGAGAATGATAATGCATCTATAGATTTAGTCATAGCGAAACCCTAATGGAAAGTAAAAAATTGAATAATTAATAAAGAGAATGCTAATTATTTGGAGATCATGTATCTGTCACATGAACCATTACACAATTGAGAAAGTTTAACAATGTGGGTAAAAATCCATCATATTTTTTGAAACAAACTCAATGAGTTTGTTGCTAACTAATTTGTCTCATGAGACATGTCAATGAATTGAAGGGATATAAAGGGACCCTACCATCAAATCAATTTAAAATCATTCTTTATAAAAAATTTAACAGAATAACAATATGCCTTTTCAATATATATATTGAGTAGAGGATACAGATTCACCAATATTTCCAAAGTCAAAGAAATATTGCACATAAACTATGTATGTAAAATAGTATACGACTAATAAAATAATCACATCCATGTTAGAAGAATAAGTATATATAATTTAAATAAAATTTAAAATTATAAATGTTCTCAAAGGGGTATATGTTACACCTCAAAATAATGTTTAAGTGCACAATACCAAGTAAATCACAATGAAATGGAAATTAAAACACAGTCCCTTACAACATGGTAATCAATCGAGTTAATAATCATCATATAATTCACTGAATCCCATTAATAAAAAGATAAAAATGATATAATGTATCAGATTTTAGTAAAAATTCACCATATAAAAGTATGATGTGGTAAAAATGGAAATCTCATTGAAATAATAGTGAGATAAGAAACCAATTACCTTATGCACAAATGTGTTCTTCCATTGATATTAACTACATGGATAGTCAAATTATATTCATTAATTCGGATTTTAAGAACATTATTTACATGAAATTGATTGAATATTTCCCCATTAATATCATTTATTCCCTTTTATATTGGTTTATAGATTCAATTCCATCCTTTGGAAGTGCACGTTTTCTTAGTTTCCAAGTTCGGTTCGATTATATGAGAGTATGGAGTTTTGTGTAAAATGAAAATTGAAATCTATAATTGAAGTTATTATTTATTAATGATCATATATATGTTATAATAAAAATATAAATCCAATGGTAATTTTTTTAGAGAATGAATCATTATCTAAAATTTTAATGTTAAACTCTAGGATTATTTTGATGGTTTTTTTTCAATGCAAACTCATTTTTTTATAATTAAAATTCACATGTAAAAAATGTTTATATAACATAAAATAAAATATATCGTATATATTATGATATGATTAACCCAAAAATTTATCATAAAAAGAAATTAATATGGTAATTGAAATTGAAAAATTGTCGTCCTTGAATGTGATAAATCAACACATCTCAGACATTGTTTTCATTTATAGAATAAGAGGTGGGGGTAAGAGAGATGAAGATGAAATATTACATTAGAAAAATATAATTAATGTAATTTTAAGTTAATTTAATTATCATAGAATTTGGATGAGGTGAGGTTAGGAGATATTAACAAAATAATGGAACTTTTAAAAGAAGTTGAAAGGAAAATGAAGAGAGGTTTACCTCTTGAGTACTCCTTGAGAATTTTCTTAAAGCATTTGTTTTTGTCCTTTTGGTGACACCATAAGGTATTTGAAATTTTTAGAGGTCTTGGGAAGAGTATTTTGATGAACATATGAAAGGATCAAAGATTTAGAGGTTTGAGAAGAAGAGGGGGTGATGGGTGGTTTATATTATGGAGGAGAGAAGTGATTTCTCAATATTTTATTCATTATTTTATTATTCATCCCAAGAAAATAAATAGTATTAATTATTTTGATCAATAAAAGTAATAAGTTCTTGTGAGTTATAACTAATGGATTCTTAAATTATCCTTTATTCTAGGAATAGTGGATTTATCTCATAATTTATTTATACCATAATTACCGTATTTTACTATTCATAAATAATTCATGCAATTCAAAAAATTCCAAAATATTCACCATAATTTTTTTTTGATATGTAGAATAAAAAAATGAACTCCATTTTATGAAAAAAATTATATATATATATTAGAAATTAACTTTTAATTTAAAATCATCATTTTCTAAAAAATTAATTTTTTAAATGTTATTATTGATTTTATAACACATTGAAAAATTAACTAGGGTCTCAGAAAATATCTTATATCATATAAAAACAAGATCATGATATATGAATACATTTTATGAAAATGAATTATATTTTAAATAATTTTATTAATTAATAAAATTTTAATTAAATTTTTATCACTCACAAAAACGCCAACACATAATTAAAGATATTCACCTTCATTTATAAGGTGCCCAAATTTTATTTATACACTCATGGGTGTTGTTAATATTTTTTTATCCAATTTACTATTCATAAGGGCCGTATTACTATTCATAAGTGTATGTTACTATTCATGCGGGTAGGTTACTATTCTCTAACAATTGTGTTGATCCATTCAGACTATAAATATCACACTGATCGCAACGGTGTATGTATGTTTTTCAAAATTCAAATAATAGAAGTGGAAAATTAAGATTAATGGATAGTTTATAGAAAAATATTTATCTCAATAAGAATAAGTGGTAAGTGCATTGTGAGCTATCTGATGAGAAGAATTTATTTAAGGAGACATACCATTATATATTAAGTTATTATACTTTGTTTGTTGGAGACTTGAGATAAAGGTGTGTGGAGAGTCAACGAAGTCTTTGTTAGTCCCAAGGCTCAAGCTTCTACAGGATGTTTAGGGTTTCAGTTAATAATTCGTGTTTTTTAGTTGTTTTACGTATTTTGATCTGAATTGATTTTGTTTTGAAACAATCTGAGTATTTAGGTGGTATTTGGGTGGTGGGTTCCTTCCTTGGTTTGGTGATGAAAATGGATGTGCATATAAGATTACCAATTATCATTCATATCATGGGAAGCCATGTGGTTCCTGTGTAGTAGTGTATTCTTCTTTTTAGGAGTGTGTTTCACAGTAGGAAATCAATTTCCCATTACACATGTAAAAAAATTCAGATCAATATTTCCTACCGTGTTGAGTTTTTAGACTCATGATGATCATGTAATTATCTTATGATGGTCTTAAATTATAGAAGTTGGATTGATGATTGTGTTGGTACAATTTTTGATGTGATTTTCATGAATCTTGTCCGAAGGGTTGTGTAGTTCTTTGAGTGCACTTTGTTTTAATACATGTTTCTTTTTTTAAAGAATGTATTTCTAAATTTTTTATTTCAAAACAAGGTTATATTAATAAATATGAAGGGTTAATTCCCTTATTTTAAGAAATTTTATTATAAAACACTTATTGTTTTTTGGTATTTGGAAAATGGGATGTTTCAAATCATTTTCATTTGGAATTCTAGAATGAAATTGATATCAAATGGGGGTTTTAAAAGAGTTGGGAGAACAAAAAGGGAATTTATTGGTCACAAAATTTGAATGTCTTTTGAAAAATAAAAATAAATGTTAATGATCCTTATTTTGATGTTTGGATTTCAAATGAAGTGAGATTGTGAATGTTATTTGGTTTAACATACCATTTAGGGGCAATTTGTCTTTTTTCAATATGGTTTTTTTTTTAAAATTTTTGTTGGATTTTTATTCAAGTGATATATTTTTGGAAGATTATTTGAAAATTCCATGTGAAAATGGTGGATTAAAAAGAAATGTTATTTTTGTGTGGTTTATTCTGAATTTTTTAGGCTTTATTATTTTGGTATAAATTATTTACTTATAGGGGAATCCATTGATTCTCTAGAGGAAATATCAATTTTAATTTATATTTTATTTTCCTCATCCAGAATGTCTGAATAGGTTTTTTCAGTTTCAGTGTCTACCAGACTCAATGTGGAGTGGTAGATGTTGAACCTTCATTGAGTTTAGACCCAATCTTGGACTCCTTGAATCAACATCCCCATTTTTTACTAGTGGTTAGTGGTTAGTGCATGTAGTGAGTTGGTTGGAAGATATTTTGTTGATCTTCAATTCTCCTAGAACTCATTGAGCTTCACGGGTGAGAGATGCCAAAAGAATTATTTTCGGTTTCAATCATTTTTTTTGGGGTCAATGGATACTCCAAAACAATGTGAAGGTATGTCATGGGAGCTTTTCGAGATTGTATTTTTTAGTGGTTCTGTCTCATTTCTATAAAAGGGGACAAATCTCTTAAGCTCATGGGTATTCATCAGGGTGACCGATTAGTTAGAGAGTATATCATTTACATCTAGAAGTTGGTTGTCTTTTATCTTAAGATGGTCATCAATGATTCTGATAATGTTATATTATTGAGAGGTTCTTTCACCATTAAATGGTTCAGTTATAATTTTGTAGGGTCTGAAAACTTTTCAAGATGTCATCAAAAAGACCATTTGAAATGACACATACCAGTCTAGGATTCCAGTGGTTGGTGATGTCATAGTTCTATTTAAAGGGAAGATGTATCAATCGAAAAGTAAGTAGTGGAAGAAGGATGAGATGAATCATGATACCAAATTTCATTCTTGTTAGAAGGTGATATCTCCCATGGAATTATAGTGAGCAGCTATAGGGAAGGTTAATCCATACTGTCTTCAGTATATATGCGTTTTCCTCTTTTGTTGATATTTGGTTCCTCAACAAATGTTATTTAATATGGGTTATCCGTAGTGGTATTGGGTATAATACATCAAGGTTGGGTTGTTTGTACATTTCCATTGATGGTTTTGGTCTTGGTTTTGAAGCATTTTGTTGTTATTGGAATCTTAGGGTTGGACCCACATTAGAGATGTTTCTTATGGGTTGTTTATAAGTTCACTTGATGGAATAAATTGTTTAATTTTTGGAATCTCCACACATCGATCCCATATGGATGGATTTTGATTTTCTTTATTGGTTTGAGTATTTTTTTGTAGTTTTTTTTGTTCATGGAGTTTCATTGAGTCTCATTTTTTGGATGAAACATATTGAGAATTGTGAGTTGTACCCATTTTTTATATTGAGACTTTGAGGTTCTCTTCGTTTGGACATAATAATGTTATTTATTAAATTATTAGCTAACTAGGATGTTTTTTCTATTAGTTGGTTGTTATACTAAATGGTGTTTAGATTATGCCATTTGGGATGCACCGTTTAAGGATGATCTAGTTCTCAATCATATGTTATCTGTGCGTATCATGACCCGAGATAAGATCCCATATCATTATTTTGGGGCTTCTTGTGGTTTATTTTTCATCCTTCTGTTTGGAAGATATTTTGGTTTACGTGTGACTTTCTCCCTTGGTTGTTGTGTTGTCCGAGGAATAATTTCTTAGAAATTAATAATAGGTTTAACCATATTAGAGTAATTATTAATTTTGGAGAGATCATTTTAGGAATCACATGGTTCATATGAATTATATTTTGATGTTATTATTTAAGTTATGCGTAGAGATGATGGGTAACCATGTGGTTGAGTAGTTTTATAATTTTTTAGGATTGTGGTTATTGGTTTTGAGTTTAATTCATGTTCATTGGTTCTTTTCAGTAGGTCCTCTTGGGATCCTATATTTTCTGATTCCCTTATTCTTGAATATCAACATTATGGGGTGTAGAAACTGGCATGGTGGGGAGTTTTTGACACCCTATGATAATCAATTCTGTTTTTCCATTATTTTATATTGGTAAGGATAGGTTTGAGTTTCGATGGGATTTAGGATTGGAACATATAAATTAATAGTGTTTCCTTCTGTGAATAATTAAGATATATAGTTAGAGGGAAACTCAATGACATCCCTTTATGAGGATCCTCCTCAGTTTATTTATTATCTTCCCATGTATTTTCAACAAGGTCTATGAAATGTTAAGTTAAAACCAATATATCACCTAGGAGAAAATAGGTGGGTTCCCTGGTGTTTGTGCAGTGTGGTGCATGACTTTTGAATGATTTGGTAAACTATAAAATACTGTGTATTATGGATCTAGTTTCTGACAGTTCCTAATGGAAATACTAGAGCATGGGTTTTCCTACAATTTATTTTACTTGGTGAACCATGTAAGAGGTTTAGGGCCTTGGTAGTTGCTAACGTAACACTGGTTCAATGTTTTGAAAACTATGAAATCAAATCATGTGAATTTCATAGGTTTTCAGTTTATTGGAATTTCACATTTTACCGCTTCAAATTAATATGAGTTTATCCCCACATCTCCCTTATTTATGTCACACGAATCTTGAAGGCCCATGGAGGAACTCAAATGACATCTACCTTTGATCCTTTACATCTCTTCGGTAATTTCCAAGAGCTATTCAAGAATTTCTTCCTCTCTTTCCATATTCAACTATTACCTCTCTCTCCTCTCATGGGTATGGTTCCCACTATGAACCCTAGAAATATTGTGGATTATTTTAGGGTTCTAGGTTTCTATAAAGTTTGGGTTTTTAATATCTTTAGTTTTTAGATTTCATTTCTATTCTGGTGTGTGTGATCATTAATGAAGGCAATATGTTTAAACTTTTTTTTCATATTCCTAGTAGGTGTTTTTCTGAAATTTCTTTATTTTGGAATTCAATTTTTTATTGTTCTTTGTAAATACCTTTTTATTGAAATTATGATTATATGTTATACAATTTTGAAATTTTAGAAACTATTTTTTTCTTTTTGAGTTTGGTATAAATATGTTATCTTTGAAATTATTTTTTTTCATGTGTGAAATTTATTATTTAGATGTTTTATGATATTATGAAATTCCCAAGTGGATTTTTGAAATGGTTTTCATGATTTTTGATAGATGATGATCCATTTTATCTTTTTAATTATTGAGAAATATATTTTCATGTGGGTTTTTACTTCAAGTGAGGTGTTTAACTAAAATAAATTTGATAATGGGTTCTTCAATGTTTTTAAATTGGTCATTTGAAGTGTGTTTTCAATTTACCCCTTAGGAGAATTGACTTAATTTCCCCTTGGAAAAGTTTTTTTGTGTAAATAATGTTCTTGGAAGTTGTTCTTTATTTCGATGAAGTCCCATGTTGGAGGGTGGATTTAAAAATTCATAAGTATATCATTTCCATCATTTTCAAAAGAGTGTTTAGAATGTAATTTCAATAAATGTGAAAGGGAATGGAATCCAAAACCATGACTTATTATTAGTGTATCTATTGGAACCTTTTTATTAAAATGGTTAATGTGAAAGTAATGCCTTGATTTCCACATGATTTAACTACCCCATTGTGGGTTCTTTATCAATATATGATGCTTATCATTTTCTTTGTGTGGGTTATCCGTATCTATGAGAAACTTGTTTCTCACCCTATGTGGGAATGTGCTTGATTTTCATATGGGATAATTTTTTCTAAGGGTATATTAATTGTTGGATGGTATGGGAGAGGGTAAGATATGGTTATTCATTTTGTGACAGTCATGGAATTCATGTTTTTACGCCTCTCTTTGTTTTTGGTTATGGGAACATGGGTACTAAGGAGGAAATATAGTTTATTATGGTAGTCGGTTTAAACTATGATAGTTTCCCTCCTGTCATGATAAAGAATATTTCTATGAGGGTTTTATCATCATAATGGGGCTTGTGTGGTGTTTTTATTAAAATTTTGGTTTGAAAATTAGTTCGTTCTAGTATATATTTCGTTAGAAGTTATACTATTATACAGCTAGGTGTTTGACATGCTATGGATTCCTATGGTAAATATCAAGATGCATTTTATTTTATAGTTTCTTATTGATTTATGGGAGTTTTATATCCTGGAAATTTGTATCATTTCACCATCTTTCATTGATATAGACATTCTGGTAGTTTATATATGATATATGTCATTGGTTATCTCAAGAAATATATAAGTAGGATAGATGTCTTGAAAATTGCACATAGGCCCCCATATAACAAAAATATTCAAAATAATCCTTTAATGAAAGTAACTGAGTGAATAATCGTCTTGTATATTTCAAATAAAATTTATTAAATTATTTTAACATCAAATATATGTTACGTGATAAACCCTGAGTCATTAACATTACTCACTTCCAACATTAAATAAATAAAAAACTTTTAATAATACTATTCAATTGGGAAATATGTATTTTATATTCACTAATATTGTTATTAGTACTTTGAGGAAATAAGTTTAATACATATCATTCTAATATTGAATATAAATTTTATTTATTTATTTCGTGGTGATGGTTCAATGTCACACATAACCTGATCCCTCTAAATGAGACCATTATGTTCAAAAATAATATTCATAGATAATATGACAAATCCTAGAATATGTTTAGTGTGTGAACCTCTTGGTCCATATATTAATAGTAGTCAAAAAAACTTATAGTCCATGAGAGGAGTCTAGAATCCCTACACGGCTCCAATGTTGACAAGGTTTATTCATAGTAGAGATACCCTTTAATGAACATGTACTTTTAAATATAATAAGCTTATCTCATGAGATCTCAAAAAGAAAAACATGAACTTCATTTCACCATCCTCCTAGATTTATTATTTGTTTAACTTACTAAGTAGACATACCTCTAATCACCATATGAAATGATTTAATAAATGTTTCATCATCCTGATCAATTGGACCAAAGTCATATAATACTATCAAAATTGGAAACAAATCATGATAATTCAATCAATGTCATACCACCAATGACACACCAATGATAAGCTACCTCGTTAATACACAAATTTCATAGTTTTCATATTGTACGGAAGTACATAATCAAATAATTAACATTGATAATTTTATCAATTAATGTGACCAATACACATGTGTACTAAACAATAACAACTAACAACACCCAAAACATATACTGTTTCTATTGGTATGTTAGTCCTCATGATCTCCTCTACTTGATATCACCATGTGTGAAAATCATGAGATGAATTTTTAATGCTTATGGTCCCCTAGCACTAGATAGACAATAACCATCTATGTCTAATTATTACAATGTATCTATAACTTATGATATATGTTAAATATTAAGGACATAATATGTTGAGGTTCTCAATATAGATGTTAACTTCTATAAATTATTAATACAATAAAAAATATATGGGAATTACCTTGTATGTGGTGGACAAAGAAGTGTCAACGCTATTATGGAATGTATTCATCTTGCATGAATCTATATATAAATGATTTGGTAATTCAAAAGCCAATTTCACGTTTGGACTAGGGAACCATTTTTTAATAACATGTTTTTCTTGGGAGACCTATTAATGGAGTAATTAGAACATAAAAAATTCTAGTAGTGGAAATTAGAGGGGGTTATGAAAACTACAAATGAATAAATAAGGCCCTCAAAATACACAATTTTTGTTGTAGAGGTAATCAATCTTTTCATCCTCCTCAACACCCACCTTTGTATCATATTTGAAATATTGCCTTTGTATCATGCATCTAAAAGATCTGGAAATTTATTTTAATAGAACTAAAAAATGCTGATAATCTTAACAATGATAAAACATTGGAGAATTTTTAAATTTTAATAAAATAACTAATAAATATGATAAATGTATAATTTATCATCACTATTTTTGCATGAATAAGAACCTCCTCTTTTAGCAGTTTTTTGAGAATCGATAAGGGTTCCATTATTAGTGATGAGAAAACTAAAAAATATAATAAAAAAATTATTTCATTATAAGAACACACCCTCACCCTAAGTTATCAGTGATATTTTGACTTTCTACCCATTTATCTGCACACCACCCACCCTTTATCCATGATTTTTTTTAAATCTTTTTCCCTTTTCATGTGCAACCCAACACAATTATTTCTTTGTTTACTCATTTCTTCCACACCCACACCTAAATTTGAACCCCATAAAAATTCATTCACGTGAAACAAATTTTCAACTGTAAAAAGAATATTTCATCAATATTTAATGAATTTTATATTTATTTATATATTTATGTGTTGTGTTTTTAGGCCACTTTTTTGGTTTTAATGATCAACTCTATATTTTTTTGTGCCTGTGATTTTTAAAATTTCAAAATATGGTAGTTTTGGGTTTTTGAATCCAAGTATTGAATTATTTTTAATTACATATATATATATATATAATTATTATTATTTTATATATTAATAATATTATTATTTTATTATTTTCGTATATATTTACAAAATATTTTTAAATATTTACAAATATATTTACATATAATTGTACATTAGAACTTATTGGGAGATAGAATAATTGTATGGTCCCTCGGGATGATATTATACGACTGGTTTACCCTATTTAATCTATGAAGATTGAATATTTTCTCGCATAATATGATCCATCATGATGATCGTCATAAGTAATCTTCTTCATCACAGATTAAAGATTTAGATGTAGAATCTCTAGAGGGTTTTACCACATTTCCTGGTTCCTTGAGTGGATTGTTTTCATCACTCATGAATCACTCTTCAAAGTGAATCATTTTAAAAGGGTCCATAACCCATGTCTCTGCCTTAGATGATTCCATATATGAATGGATTTATTCATGCATTTTTTATTTTATCACTCGTATTACCATGATGAAAGGTTATAAACCCTATAAAACTATGGATGAGGTCACCCAGTTAGAGTTTTATTTTAGCTTATAGGACATAAAATGTGTCTCATTAGGCGGAGTATTTGTACAAATTCTATTTCCTTTATCTGATCTAACAGGTAAAGAATGGTGTTCTATATTGTTTATTCCTAAGATGGGTATATTTTGGATTCGATAATGGAACATAAATTTCAATCTGAACTACATCAAGGACTATTTAATGATTTTTTGGATAAAAATACATAGGCATAATGGGGATATATGGAATATTGAAATTATATTTGAAATTACTTATTCGATTTGAATTCCAATTATAATGGATCAAAACACTGAAATTGCGTGTTTTGGTCATTACAAAAGAGTTATAGTGGAAGTGGACCTGTTTATTACATTTATTGATAATGTGATTCTTTCTACCTCTCATAATGAAATAACTCACATGATTTAATTTTATAAAATTCCATTATCTTGTGATTTATGTGAAATTATTGTTCACTCAAAGGATACATGTAAAGGAAATTTGATTTTCTCTAATTTTTATTTTAGAGGGAACAACCTACAGTATTGTCATAAGAATGGAATTAAATGGAATGAACAAATCATTGATTCATGATATCCATAGCCACAAAAGGTATTTGGGTTATTTCCCTATGATTTAGTAACTTATGATAATGGAGTTGGACACCCAGGTATTTGGGTTATTTCCCTCTGATTCACAATCCCCTCCTTCAGATTCTATAAAGACTACTGTATTGCATTCTTCATAACATGACCAACATCAAAAAGTTTCTATACGTACTAGTTTAGAAAGTGATTTTGGATTTAACAATGAGGCATCATTGATTAGCATTCTGAACAGTGTATTACCACTTCCTTTGGGTGGAGATGGTTATAGTGTTTTAAAATAGTCTTCTAGGATTGCTAAAACTTTATCTGCTTCTTCTACTACGGGATTAAGCCTAGTTTGGCTTAGGAAGAATAAACCAAATGTAAAGGTTATAACTCATAATTACTTTGAGATGCTTTCTACAAAAATTAGTGAAGAGGATAGTAAAATCCATTATAACATTTCTAGAATTGAAGAAATGATGGAGATTGTGGGTTTCTGGCTTCTAGATGATGAAGATGGGTCATGATTGTAGGTCAAAACATGGAGAATAGGATGGCATGCTCATGGTTGGGGTAGGATGACCTCCAACCATAGCATGAGTACTCGATCACGAGTTGCCAAATAATTTATTCTTCAAATTTTCATGTCTATATGTTCCTTCCAATAAACATATTTTATTTTAATAATGGTCAAACATGTCATTTCTTTTAGAAAATTGTACATTAGCAAATAATTTTTCTTGAGGAATTTATAAATTAAAATTTTTAATTAAAATATTGTTATATAATATATTTATATACAGTTTTTAAATACTTTTTTCATATATGTGTTTATACTTTGTTATAAACATTAATATTCTATATTTAATGATATATTTATATAATTAGATTTTTATAATACCCACAAATAGTATTGACACAGTCATACACATATATAAAAACACATATTTATACATAGATACAGATAAACACATTTTATATTTCACACTCATGCACACACACACACAAATATATATTAATATTTATTTTTATATTTATTTTTTAATTATATTTCTCACACATTCACACACACACACACACACATATTTTTATATTTATATATAAACATATATAATTCATATCACTATATTTAATAATATATATAATATAATAATAATATATATATATATATATATATATATAATTTTAGATAAATACAAAAGATTATATGAAATTATGAATAATTTATAATATATATATATATATATATAATTTTAAAATAAATTATTTTTGTTATAATGAAAATATTTAATAATATATATATACATATCTATATAATTTCAAAGTTTCCTTCTGTGTGATGTGTATACATATATGTGTGTGTGTGTGTGTCTGTAAATATAAATTCATATTTATATACATATATTTGAACATATAAATAATTAGGAATATGTTTATTAATGCAGAAACACACACACACATATTTATATATATAAACTATATATATTTTTTTTAAGTATATATATACTCATAAATTATAACATGGTAAATAAAATAGATAATATTTTATTTTAATAAAAAAGTAAAATAAATATTTTTTTCCATATGGTTTATATATTTTAAAATATAATTTATTAGTAAATATTTTTAATATATATTTATAAATTTTTTTTGTAAATATATGAAAATATGTATATGTATTTATAATTTAATTTCAAAATAACATTATAATATTAAAACCGTAAAATTTTAACACCATAATATTCATATGATTCAATGTATGGGGAATAAATTCTTTCTCCATTGAAAAAAATTATGAAGGACATAATGATCAATGCATAAATTACATGGACTATTCGAAGTATGGGGTATCCTAATAAAAAAATAATTTTGGAGGCCTTATAGGTCTTATTAGAAAAAATAGTGTCATTGTTCTGCCTATGCTTATAACTCATGATATGGGAATCAAATCTCTCATACCAACACCTTAGTGCCTATTTGAGACCGTACAAGGATTTTTTCAACCCACAAACCTAGTTCCTTTTTCGTTATATTACAAAACCTTCTGGTTGGAGCATATATATCTCTTTATCATGATCACTATGTTGAAATGCTATCATTACATCCAGCTACTCTTAATGTAAAATGCATGTCGCACACATTTCTAAAACTGTCGAAATAGTTGTTAGTCAAAAAATAGGAGAATGTATTTCATTAAAATCCATATCATCCACATAAGAATATACGTTGACTGCCAATCTTCCATGATATCTTTCAATCTGGACATTTTCAACCGTCTAGATCTTAAAACCTTATTAGTTTCCAATATCCTTCCATCCATAAAGTAATGTAATAAGATCACAATTCATGTTATTTTTCAGTTATTTAATGTCATCTCATTATGTTTTCTCTGGATTTGATTTTCATGGTCTCGACTCAACTAGTTCATGATCATCATGCTCTGGTAATGCCTTATAGGAAACTAGTACTTATGTAGATTTTTCCTCCACCACCAATATTGTAGTTTTTGTATTTCCTTTCTCTATGTATCCATAAATTTTCCTGTTCACATTGTCTTCTACAAAAATGGAATCTCTTCTGAGGATAAGTTTTTAGGAAGGGGGTCCCACAAACAATACCCCATCACAATATCAACAAACCCCAGGAAGATAAATTTCATGGATCTTTAATACTTCTTCCATCATTCCTTATTATTAAATAATGCAAATAAAGGACTTCCCAATGTGTGTGACTAAGAATATTCAGCAGGTTTACTAGTCTACATCTATATCGGTTTCTATTGATCAATTTCCATTTAGGGAGTTTTTTCAATCACATAACTAAATATATTCATTACCTTTTCCTAAAATGTTCTGTAAATTCCTGCAGTCTTCAACATTCCCATTGTTCTATGTAATATGATTCTATTCATCCACTCCACCACACAATTCTATTGATGAGTGTAGGCCACCATTGAAATTCCATTGATACCTTCCTGTTTAAAAATTGTATCAAACTCCCCATTTTTATATTCCCAACCATTGTGAGTCATCAGACAAATGATCTTCTTTCAAAAATCACGTTCCTTCTTCAAATTGAATGTTTTGAAGTCTTAAAAAGCATCCTCTTTCCTATTTATTGCATACACCCAACATATCTTGGAATAATCATCAATGAAGGTTACAAATTAACTCACTCCTCCCATGGATATTAGCAGTGCTAGCCAATCATTGGAATGGATCTACTCTGTGTTCCCTTTTCTTTTTTAATATTTATGCCTTAAACATCAACATATGTTGTTTTCTCAAAACAAAATGTTGAAAGATGGTAACGATTCCATTGTAATCCTACGAAGCTACTTCTAATCCACAAGAATCTTCTGCCCTCATTCTGACATTTTTTCCAAAAATATGATTCATTGATATCATCAACAATTTCATTAAGGAAGTTGATGTGACAAATATCAACTCCTCTACGTATTGTTCACCGATAAGCACATACAGGTTCTTGGAGAACTTTTTTGGATTCATTTCCACACGCACACCTTTCACAATTCACATTCCTCCATTCTAGGTGTAATGTCTTGTAATTTCTATATATTTTTTTTAAATTTTATGAAATTATTTTGACACCACACTTTTTGAAACACGTAATTCCAAGGCTTAGTGAGCTCGAAGCAGAATTTTGAATTTTTTTAACGTTTTCCTAAGTAAATGGGCAAGTGGATTTTTGTAAATTTTTAACCATTGATCAGATCAAAAATACAAGGGAACCATTCATCTTAGAATTCCTAGATTTTCTTATAATTGACTTGACTTTCACCAGATAGGGTCGGATAGAAAAGTTAATTTTTAGAATTTTTGTTAAAATAATAAAATAACCTCAAATGTTATTTTATTTGTTTTCTCTCCATTGATATGTGTATTGCGGTATTGTGAGGCTAATACAAGGTGCATTAAGAGGGGAACATTAATGGGCCGTTAATGTTCAGCCTAATGATACCTTAAAGGATGTATATTAGATATGATGTTTCACGAATGAAAAAGCATAACGATGCAATGTTGCAACATAATAGAAACACTGTGACATGTTTTATTTTAATAAGATAACACATTAGGTGGGAAATGATAATTAATTACGAGAATATTCTCTGATGAACCACCGGTGAGTTTTCTCTCCAACAGAGAAAGACGAATTCCAACAGAACGTAAACAACTTCGATGCACCAAGAAGAATAGATCCGGGAAGAAACCATTGTCATTTAATTCATGAATCATCAAGGGAAGAGCACTAAAATGATGAAATTTGATTGAGGTAGGGGTTTTTTTTGTTTTATGTATTCCCAATTATTCATTCCAAATGACAAACAAAGATCAACCCACGAACAGGTTGATCGGCAGATCATCTGTTCTAGTGGGAGGGTGATGTTTCTTGGGTTTTCTATTCGAGATTAAATTTATGTTAATATAACATCCTTCCCAAGAATCCAATGTTTTAGACATAAAATGCGGAACGAACATGCCACACAAACAATGACCAACTCCCTCCACCTTGTGCATTCTTGGTGGATAAATTTTTCAAAATAGAGGTATGAAACGTTTGAGGCATTTGTAGGGAAGGCAACGCCCCATGGAGGTTGGGGTGTAAGCGACACAAAGAAAAAACCACTTCTGTGGACCTGGTGGTCCAAAAAATTCCCCTCTGGTGACTGGTAGTGGTGCCCCATGACGGAGCACACGGGAAGACCAACACAACTGCCTGGGTCGATGGCTAGTGGCAGTTGGATGCAGCCAATAGGCCACATCGGTTCACCATGGACATGGCACCACGTCGCATCCCACTTGACAAAGATGATGTCAACCGACTATGGGTGGAAGATGACCCCAAGGAAGACCCAAAGGGCATGGGGAGCTAGACATAAACGCCTACCGTGTCCTAGCCAGTAGGAGAACCAGTCCACCTATGGAAGAACAGGCAGCCCAGTGGGCCAGAACCACCCAAGATGGTCTGTCCAGACCCACGGTCCAACGACCCATGACCTACCATACCTGACCCAGGTGGGGCTGGGTCGAGTCGATCTGAACGGTTCGGGCTACACCTGGACCCAACTAGTCACTTTTGGGAAAATATCAATAACTTGAAAACCGAGCATCTAATTGATGACATTTTTATAGTATTGGAACCCTCGAGACAAGGTGGATATTTTGGAATACCCTATGGAGTATTTCATTGAATTTGAAATTTGACCAATGGGTTGGAGACTTGTTCTCCTAAGATCAAGCGTGCTACGTGTGGAAATGCTACATTTGGCTGAGGCCTAATGACTGTTGACGAGTGACCCTAAGTGGATCAGGGGGAAGTATATTCTATGTGACCCGTTAGGGCCATGGTGGGGAGAGGCTTCTGTGTGACCTGGAAGGCTTCCAATACTCGACATGAGGAGTGCCATTGTATGACCATAGATGGGAAGCAGCATCTACGTGACCCGACATTCCAATAGTGGGTAGCGGCTTCTGTGTGACCCAGGATAACCATGCTACTCATCATGGATGAGTGCGACAACAGTCCTAGGTTAGTTGGAAGTGGCTTTTGTGTGGCCTAGCAGGCCCACTATACACAATCAAAAGGATTTCTTCACCAGCCTAGGTGTTCGATGTTGTGAAAAATGGTTCTAAAATCATACTCTAGAGCATACCTGGTGTGAGATGTCTCACATAGAAATCATGTTTCATGATGATACTTCATGGTTTCTTGTGGATTACTCTTTGGTCATTCCTTTCTTGTTTTCTGTCTTTACTGAGTATTTTTTTACTCACCCATGCACGAGATTTTCCCACATGTGTTGTGTCTGGTGTAGATGATTTCCACCTTGACGGGGGAATTGGTGTCCAAGGACACAATGGTTCCCAGTGATACGATGAAATTGGGACGTACTTCTACGGATCCCAGTAGCTACAATGTACCAACCCATCAGGTGGGGTTTTCAGTGGAGGGTTATCCAGTGTTTCTTTATACTTTCCTATTTTCAAATTAGAATTTTTTTTGAGTTATTATTATATCCCATTTTACTTTTAGTTGTACTTGTACTCAATGGTTATCTACAGTGTATTGGTTGTGTTACTTATCCAACTTTGGGACATGGTTTTGTGTGTGTGTGTGTATAGGTACTGATGAAAATGCCTACCACTTGTAGGAAGAATGCTTCGGCACTAGTCACCAAACCCTACCCTTAGGGAGGTAGGCATGGTTTATGTCATTGAACTAACCCTAGGGGTCATGTCGTGACAAAGTAGTATTAGAGGTGGTCGGTTCAATCTCAAAGACCGAGAGTCTATTGTTTAGTTATTGGGGAAATATTGTTTAATGTTTAGAGATTGAATTTTAGATTCATGGAATCCAGTGTTGTTGTGGTGTATAAAATATCCATACAACATGAAATTGATTTCTACTTTTTAGTTCTATACCTAAAAACAATGGTTGAAAAGTTTCTCCTTATGATTTTCTTGAATAAGAGTCACTTCAACAGATATAACCTTCTAACAGTGGTAAATCTTGATCTGTATCAGGATACCTCCATGTAGATGGACACCTCAAATTATGATGTCTGACTATGAGGATAGCCCGCCTAGCGATATGGTGTCGATTTAGGGACCAATGTTATAGATGGAGCCACCGGGTAGAGCACTTGTGTTGCCACCACCTGTTGATCAGTAGTTACTTCTGGAATTACTGGCAGAGGACGTACGAAGAATCATTGTACTAAACGAGTTTCAGAGTAAGATACCTACCAATTTCTGGAAAGAGAAAGATCTTCAGGTCGCTGAGGACTGGTTGGAGGAAGTGGCATGGGTCTTCAACTTAGTGAGGACACTACTTAAACTGATGGAGATCTTAGTTGTGATCATTCTTTATGGATCAGTAGGTAGATGGTGGTGTTTCATGATTCAGACTCAAGATGAGGATACCCTCTCATGGGATAACTTTAAGAGGATTTTCCAATAGGAGATTTTCCCCATAACATTGCAATCTGTGCGCATACAAGAGCTGATTCACCTACAGTAGGGAAGCTTGTTGTTGGATCAATAATTTTCGAGGATTATATACCTCTCTCTCTACTCCACAATCGTGGTGTGAGACCCTTTCTTCATGAACATACCTTTGAGAAGGGACTCAAATGGGAGTTATTGAAATACATGGTGTCTCTCAGTATCCCTAATCAGTATGGTCTACTAGAGCGATCCCTTCTTGTAGAGAGATTCCTGGTGGGGCAAGCACCGATAGCTGGAGCCACCAGTAGACACCATGTGGAAGAGTCTTCCGCGGAGGGAAGAAGGCAGTAGAAACAGGGTCCCATGAAGGCTATGACTTTCAGAGGATGAACTCTGGACTCGTGGTTGATAGTACGGGGCTCCTAGACCAGAGGGAATCAATAGGGAACTAGGTTGGGATTCATTATCAGTGGGTTGGGTCACATGGCTCGTTACATCCCAGTATTCTATTAGAGATGATCATAAAATAGTCTAGGGACCCCAAAGGTAGAGGTAAAAGTTTGAGCGAGGATGTCCATAGGGTAGTGGAGGTGGCAGGGGAGAAGTATAATCAGAAGGTGGTGGATGATGGTTCAAGGTTCTACCACCACCACCCCCATGTTGTCCCCCATAGACTTAGGGAGCTGGCGGACAAGGGTGAGGCTAGATTCAGGCGATGGTGTCCTATGAACATGACACTCTTGAGATGATTAGGGGTATGATCTGTGCCATCTATACCTTACCTATAGTTCATATAGACATAGGTTCTATTCACTCTCCCCTTTCCACAGACCTCGTTTGGGGATCGATGATTTGGGTAGTGCTGTTTTCTTGATCCTTATGGTTGGAGACTCCTACAGGAGGGGATTTGACAATTACACACTGGTGCTGGTAGTGTGAGATAAATCTTAGAGGAATGAGATTTAGATATGATCACCAATTATCAATGTCGAGGCCTTATAATGTCATCCTTGGTATGGACTGTTTATCTAAAATCTATGCTCAGGTCGATTGTTTTAGGTGAAAATTACAGTGTGTTCATTAGGAGGATGAAACCAAATTTTCTTTCACTGACGAGAAGGATACTTTTGAAGCACGAGATGGATTTTCTCAGAGCAGGGTGTAACCAATCACTCACTGGTTCTCTAGCCTCACCCTTACTGCGGTGGATGAGAGGAGTCCATGATTTCTTGTAGTGGTGGATGCATACAAGGTTTTATTCTCTATGGATGTTTTGGGACTACCTCCTCATTTAGAGGTATACTTCAGCGTCGAACTATACCCCAGGATGACACCGACATCCACACCATCATATCAGATACATCCAGAAAAGATTCTTGAATTGAGGGTACAGTTGGAGGATATGGATTAAAAGGGTATCGTGAGATCCAACTTTTTACCATGGGTAGCCCTAGCGTTGTTTTCCCAGAAGAAAGATGGGAGTTTGAGGCTATGTATGGAATTGTGGAGCCTGAACTAGGTGACCGTGAATAAAAAGTATCCACAACCGGGGATTGATGACCTATTTGTTCAACATAAGAGAGTGAGGTGGTTCTTGAAGATAGAACTTATATCAGGATATCATTATCTTCGGGTATAGGAAGAGGACATACCTAAGACATCCTCCAGATGCTGGTATGGCCACTACAAGTTCATGGTGATTCCCTCCATCGGGTCCAATTCCTAAACAGTGTTTCTGGGACTCATGAACATGATGTTCTGGCCTTATATCATTCATTTCATGGTTGTATTCATTGATGACATCTTGGTGTACTCGTCAAAGGAGGAGGAGCATGCTACACCCCTACGGATAGTCCTGGATACACTCTGAGAGAACCGATTTTAAGGTAAGCTCTCGAAGTGCATGTTTTGGATTCGGGAGGTCCACATTCTATAACATGTTACCTCAGTGGCTGGAGTTGAAGTGGACTCGGTTAAGATAGAGGCAGTGCTTTCTTGGGATCCAACTAGTAGCGTGACTGAGGTGCAGATATTTTTGGGGTTGTCCAGATACTAATAGAGGTTTGCGCCCAAGGTTTCTTGAGTAGTAGCACCTTTATCATCCTTGATATGGAAGGGACAACCCTTCATGTGGACGGAGAAGTGCCACCAGAGTTTCTTGGAGTTGAGGCGGAGATTAACGGTTTCCCCCATATTGATACATCCATAAAAGTGAATTGGATATGTAGTTTTATGCAACAAATCAGTGACAAGAATGGGTTCTATCCTGATGTAGGAGCAAGTAGGGTTCACCTACGACTCACGGTAGTTGAGGCAACATGAGTAGAACTATGCGACCCATGACCTGGAGTCAAGTGTAGTGGTATTTTCATTGAATACAATGCAATAGTACTTTATGGGTGAATGATTTACCATCTACTCCGACCAAAAGAGTCTAATATATATCTTCTCATAGAAGGACCTATACTGGAGACAACATCGATTGCTAGAGTTTCATAAAAAACAATGACTTTGAGATACTCTATAATCCTAGGGAGGGGAACATGGTGGTAGAAACACTCAATAGAAGGTTTAGTTTATAGCTACTAAGGGAGGTGATGGAGAAGCTCTCCATGATTTAGATGTACTTCATGGATGATGATAGAGAAACATACCTTCATTCAATGACTATCGCTCCCCCACCCTTATAGTGAGTTAGGGAGGAAAAACTTGTGGATGTTGACTGTGAGGCCTGACAATCTCAGTTACCATTAGGACAAGCTTCTCATGGATTTTCGATAGGTGGGGAGCACTTTATCCATTCCTAGGGATGGAACATAATAATAGTGATGTTGTGGGAGGAAGTGTTGATGGAGGTTCATACATACTATTTGGAGGTACATCACGGTGTGGAGAAGATGTAATAGGTCCTCTGACATCTATAATGGTGTCTAGGGATGAAGAAAGCGTTGGTAGAGTTCATTTCATGATGCCTCACCAGTCAGCAAGTGAAAGTTGAGCATCAGGTCTCGGTAGGCTTGAAAAAAAACACTTTAAGTACTAGAGTGGATGTGGGATAGTATCTCCGTGTACTTCATGACGAGGTTACCACATTTGTACTTGGGCCACAATTTTATCTGGGTGATCGTTGACCTACTCACCACGTTGGCTAACTTCCAACTCATCCGAGAGAAAATATTGATAGAGGGCATGGGATGCCTCAACCACTAGGAGGCATTGCAGCTTCATGGGGTGACTTCGAAGATCATCTCAGACCATGATGCATGTTTTACATCTTGGTTGTGAAAGGGATTGCATGAGGCATTCGAGACTCAGCTGTTCTTGATAACAACTTATCACCCTCAGATAGATGGTCATATGGAGAAAAATATTCAAACCTTGAAGGACATGCTTCATGCTAGTGTCCTTGATTTCGGTCATAGTTGGTAGGACCACCTACCACTGGTGGATTCTACATAAAAAATCGTTATCACTCTATCATTTTCATGGTATATTTTGGGTCCTTGTAATAGTGACATTGAATATCACTGCTATGCTGGATAGACCCATTAGATTCAACACTCATGAGTCTGGAGATGGTACGGGCTACCATTGAGAAGGTGCAGATCATCCAGGAGAAGATTAGGACTACACCGAGAAGGAAAAAATCATTGGCCGATAGGAGGCAGCGACCCTTGGAGTTTGAGAAGAGAGACAATGTTTTCATTTGGGTCTCACCATAATGAGGATTGTAACGATTTGGATGGGGTGAAAAGTTATCTCCATGTTTTATCGGAACTTTTAACGTTCCTAGTAGAGTTGGTGATGTGGAATACTTATTATATCTTCCCCCAATGATAGACAAGGTGCAAGATGTTTTTCATGTGTCGCAACTAAGGCGATACGTGCATGACCCATCACATATCATCGACTAGGGAGAGATGGACATTGATGTTGGGGTGACGTTTGTGGATTTCTCGATGGAGATAGAGGATGTATAGGAGCGAGTCCTTCCCATACAGTCGACTCCTCTGGTGGTCATTAAATTGTTGCACGAGAACCTCCTAGAGAGCACATGGGTGTGGGAGGCTCAGATTCGTGCTCAGTACCCCCATTTGTTTGATTATATTTTTTTTTCGGATTTCTAGGATGTCAATCCCTAATGTGGGGAGAATTTAAAACCTAGAATTTAAGTATATAATTTTTTTAAATTGTATGAAATTATTTTGAGACCAAATGATTTGATGACATGTGATTCCGAGGCCTAGTGACCCCATAAAGTAATTTTTAACTTTTTTATATTCACGTAGGTAAACGTGCGAGTGAGTTTTTATAACTTTTGTACCAGTTCTATGATTGAAAATATGAGGGCACTGTGGAACTTGTAATGCAGAGATTTTCCAATAATGGACTTAACATCCTCTACTATGGGTCGGACGGAAAAGTTAATTTTCCCATTTTTTGGAAAAATTATAAAATAACATAAAAATTTATTTTATTTCTTTTCTCACCATTAAGAGGTAGAAGATGATGTCGAGAGGTGATGAAGAGTCTTATTAATTGAGGATCATTAGTGATCAACCTAATTACACCTTAAATGATGTGCAACAGCTACACTATTTCATAAATGAAACAACTTAACGATGTGATGATACAGCATAATAGAAATGATGCGAGGTGTTTTCTTTTAATAAGCTAACATGGTGGGGGGAATTAGAATTAAAAGTTATACAATTATCTGACGAACCACTGGTGAGTTTTCTCTCCAACGAAGAATGAAAAACACTGGTGGGATGTTAATAACTTCGACGCACTTTGAAGAATGGATCCAGGAAGCAAGAAATTCCTTCAACTTCTTGAATCCTCAAGGGAGGAGCGCTCCAATGAAAAAAATATATTGTAGTAGGGGTTTTCTTTGGTTTATGATTTACCTATTCTTCATTACAAATGATGAATAATTATTAATGGACGAACAGGGGGATCCATAGACTGTCTGTTCTTGTGGGAGGGTGATGTTTCTTGGGTTTTCTATTTGTGATTTAATTTATTTTGATAGAACATCCTTACCATGCCTCCCCTATTTTAAAATTATAATGAAAAGGGAATGAGCTATTATGAACAAGGTCTCATCCCCCTTCACCTTGTTCTTTCTTGGTGGATTTTTTTTTTCAAAATGGCAGCAAGGAAAGCTCAAGGCCTTTGTAGGGAATGTGATGCCCCACTGAGGCCATAGGTGTAAGTGGCGCGAAGAAAAGACCACCGGTGTGGACCCGGTGGTACACAGAATTCACAAACAGTGTGTTTGCAGTGGAAACCAGAAGTGGCATGCCAAAGAAGACCATTGTAGCTAGCTCAGGACACAACACAGTGGGGAGAGCTGCTGGATAGGCGTGTAGCTAGCAGCGGTTGAATGCTGCCACTCGGCCGCATCAGCGCACTTCAGATGCGGCACCATGCCGCATCCCACGTGGTGAAGCTGTGGTCAACTAATTCAGACTAGGAGATGACCCTGAAGATGACCCGTGGGGTGGGTGGTGCTAGACGTAGCTGATTTCAATGTCACTACTTGGTAGATAACCGGTCCTCCTTTGGCGGACCCTGCCTAGAAGGATGGGCCCAACGGGCCCACTATATTTACCCTACCTTTTCTTACATTACTATTACATCATAATAAAGCTAAAAAAAAATTATAGTACTACACATAGAGGATCGAAAGGTTTTTTGTATTGGGAAAACTACGACCATACATATCAATTACAACATCAAACATAATCATTTATTTAATTTCTTCTTCTCTAGCTTCTTATTGGCACTTGAACTCTACTTAGTACATGTAATGACCTGAGGATATAAATACAAAATGGGGGAGATAAATTCCCAGTAAGAGGATAGATATGAACAATATAAAAATGGGTGAGAATAATCATAATGTAGGCAAGGGATCATGAACATGAGAGAAAACATCAATAAAAGACATGAAATGTGGCAATGCATAAAAATGAAACATCATGTATTAGTGGTTAACTACAAAACGTAGTTGTGAAGATAGATATCATCATGTTCACACAACATTTCACTTTAAATCATGATATTCTTCATTTTACCCAATGATTTGGAGTGCATTATTATTCAGATCGCACCCATCACATCATAACATTTATTTTGCGCTATATAATTCCAAGCACACCCGTCAAATCATAACATTCTCATTATCATGGACGCCACATAGAAAATATATCAAAAATGAATATAAACACCCCATGGAAAGTAATGGGTTTCATTACATAATAAAAAATTCTTAAAGAATGTTTTCCCAAAAGAAAGAGGGAATAAAAAAATATAATACAAGAACCATCAACCATGAGTGAGAAGTAAACGGTGTTCTTTTAAAAGAAGTGTTTGTTTGGACAATATTTTTTTGACATAAACACAATTGGAAAACATGTATATCGCATAAAATTTTATATAATGATGAAAAAAATTATTTTTATGGTGTAACCATAAAAAAATGGTGTTAATGAGGGAAAACCAAAAGAAAGAATGTTGGGATCGAGAATTTACCCTTACCAAGTATCTGAATGCTTTCTTTGCTCTAATGTCCTATATAATAACATTAAAATAATTAATTAACAATTTTAAAACATTTTTGTACATTAATATGGTTCATTATGGTTTTATTAAGTTATTTTATGTGCATTTGGATGGGTTATAGAGATTAAGAACATTGTTCGGGAATGATCGTTTTTATGGTTTTCTTGAGCATTTCACTTATATACATAAATGGATGTTCGGGTAGACCATGGATAATCCTCCAGAACAGATCTTTCATGTTATTAATGATATTCTAGAAGTTTAAATGATCATATAATGAGTTATTTTATATACCATGTTGATGTATCATTCGATATGAATTAAGTGATGATTGTTTTGGTTAATTTGGGTCGTTTATTGTCCAGCAAGAACTTGTTTCATTTAATTATTTATTAATATGTACATAAGTTAGTTCCAGAACAGTAAATAGGATATAAAACATATAAAATATTCTGGTTAAACCACAAAAATGGTTTCATGACCAGATCAGAAGATAGTAAAGGAAAAAAGAAAACATATCATTCTTGATGGTAATAAATTAACACCTCATGAACAATATTTTCCTTTCTAAAATAAAAAGTATAGGAGAACGGGGTTGGATGAGTTAATATAAAATTAATATCATAAAATTATAGTATATATTTGATACTGGAGTTACCATTCTATTTGTATGAAAAAATTTGGGGAGAGAATAAGAAAAGCACATGAAATTGAAAGGAAATTAAAGGAAAAGGGAGAGAGAGAGATAGAGAGGAATTACCTCTTGAATCCTCCTCTTGAGATCCTCCTTAAGGTAACTAGTCTTAGTCCATTGATGAGAAAATAAGCTATTGGACGTGGGAGAGGGGCTAGGGATGATTCTTGGGCATAGTTTAGACAATTATTGAAGCTTGAGAGGTGTGGTTTCGAAATGGGAGGGGGATAGGTTATTTATACATGAGGATGGCTTTTTTAGAATAAAATATTAAATAAAATAATATATCAATTTTAAACATGTAATAGTAGTTTTTTGACATCATAAATCATATATTAACATAATATAATTAATTTTATACTTTAAATCATCTTTATAATTAGAATTCATTAATTTATTAAAAGTAAAGTGAAATAAAGAGAAAACGATAATTTGAGGAATCACCTTTTGACTTTAGGTTTTGGAAAGTTTTTTTTGGTCTGGAAATCGTGTTTTTTGTATTTTTAGGAACCATTTATGAAATTAAATTTTAAATGGAAGAATATAAGGTTCTATAATTTTTATCTCATTATTACATCATGAATTATGCCATTTAAGATACACAGGTTATGTGAAAAAGTGTATTTTTTACTATTCACCAAAAAATTGAAGTATTTCAGAAAAATATCCAAAATTTACCCTAACAATTTTTCAATGTGTAGAATCAAGAAATAAAATTAATTTTTCAAAAATAGTTTTCTAAATATGAATAATTTAATATTTAATTAATATCATTATTTATTTAAAAAAATATAATTTTTAATATTAAAACCGATTTTATAATGCTTTCAAAAATTAGATAAGAACATATAAAATTATCTAAAAACTAGAAGTAATATTACTGTTAATTTATGAAAAAATTTTAAGAAAATATATTCTCTTTTAAACTAATTAATTAATTATAAATAATTATTTATGACTTACAAAAATACCAATATTTTTACTAAGGTCAATTTTTCACTTTTAAGAAGCCTAAAGTTTATTTAATCTTTAGAGGGTAAGTTTAATACTACTTTTCATGATATAATATTAATAAGGGTCATATTACTATTCATAGGGGTAGGTTACTATTCATAAGGGTATGTTACTATTCACTAAAAATTATTTTTGTTCTATTAGACTCCAAAAATCATCTTGAACACAATCATGAATGTCAGATTTTCAATATTCAAAACATAGAAGTGAAAAATTATGTTTAATGGTCACATAATATTTAGTATCATTATATTTCATCAGGCTTCCAAAGGTGATTACACTATAAGGAATAATTATAATAAGGGGATTCCATTGATAAAAATCATGGTCATAACATTCTTCCCCCCTTATGAAATTTCACTGTCGAAATATCATTTTACACAAATAGGTTAGGGTACTTATCCTCCATTGCCGCCTTTTGTTCCCAAGTAGCTTCTTCAATATTATGGTTCTTCCACAACACTTTTACTGGGTGGATTGCCTTGTTGGGTAGAACCTTATCTATCCTATCCAGAATCTCTACTGGTTGTTCCTTATAGGAGAGACCATCTTCCAAATGCACCACCTCTGAGCTCAGTACATTTGAGGGAAATGGTATGTACTCCTTCAGGAGTGATACATGAAACACATTTGGAACTTGATTCATATTTGGTGGGTTTTCAACACAATATTCCATGGATATCATGTAGTCATGGATATTAAATGGGCTCATATACCTTGGGATTAGATTCCCTTTCTTTCTAAAAAACATGACTATATTACCTTATGATATTCGATGGAAAGAATTATTTCTAGTGTCAAACTCCAAGTCCCTTTGATGGTTGTTCACATATCACGTTTTCCGACATTGAGCATCCTCGATGTGTTCTTAGATGACATGATCCTTATCTATAACCTCTTACACTAGGTATGGTCCAAGTATCTTTCGTCCACCAACTTCATCCAAATAGGTTGGAGTTCTACATCTCTTTCAATCAAATCTTCATTTGGCGCCATCTGAATAATCGAGTAGAAGCTGTTGTTGTATGAGAACTCAACTAACAGAGGATGATGATCCCATCCTCCTTTGATTTATAAATAGTAGGATCATAGAATGTCATCAAGGTTCTAAATATTCCTTTTAGATTGACCATTAGTTTGGGGGTGATAGGTCGTGTTGAAATTTAATTTAGTACTCAAAGCATGCTGAAAGATCCTCCATAATTTAGATGTGAACCTTGGATCATAGCCAGTGACAATTGAGAATGGAACACCATGCAGTCTCACCACATCATTAAAATATATCATTGTCTGTTGTTCAAGCGAGTGATTTTCCCAAAAAGTGATAAAATGGGTGGTCCTGGTTAGTCTGTCTACAACAACCCATATAACATTATTTCCCTTCGACGTCTTCGAGAGACCCGTGAAAAATTCCACAGTGACATTCTCCCATTTCCACATGGGTATAGAAACTGGATGCAAAAACCCTTTGGGATTTTGTCACTCTACTAAATCATTCCCACATACCAAGCACCTTGTGATATATTCAGTGATCTTATTCTTCATGTTATCCCACCAGAAGTGTACATAGACATCTCAATACATCTTGGTGATACTAGGATAGATAGAAAATGTTGAGCTGTGTGAATATTCCAATAGATCCCTCTTTATCCTGGGTGATGAAGGCACACAAATTCACATTCCTGACTGAATCACACCATCATCATCAATATAAAACTCTTGTAGCTTCCATTCCTTTTCTTCATTCAACTTCTTTTATAAATCAAGTTCATCCCTTTATGCCTCGTGAATCTTATCTCGGATAGATGGTAACGCATTAATTTTGGAAAGGTAAGATGTATCCCCTAACCTTATGATTTCCAAATCCAACCTTTTCATATCAAAGAAGATAGGGGTTTTCTTAATACGCATCATGGATAGAGAAGTAGGTTCTTTTCTCCTTTTAGCATCAGCTACCTTTTCTGTAGAGACCCGAAGCCTGACTTACATGGACTTTACATTACTTTTGCGGAATACTTAGTACATAACAAAAACACACACACAAGGATCGTAATAGTTTAGTGTCTTTGGAAACTCGGAATAATATATTCTAATCATGGTGAAAGATCTTCAACATCTCCCATAAATATCTTCCTTTTTTTTACCAAAAACCTTTCTTTATATCCTGGGGAAAAGAAAACATAAAAGGGTGAGCTCAAATGCTCAGTAAGGGTAAACGAAAGAAATATCAATCACATCGTATTCATAATAACATAACATTTTGGAAATCAAAACCTGCAAAAGAGAGCATAATATCATAACATGGGATAAATCATGGTAGTGAAATGTAATCACAATAATCATAACTTAAAACATGAAACTTTGTGGAATTCACAAATAATCATAGAGAATCATTTCTTGTTAGTCAAGACTCATTTCCAAGACTATCTTAGTGGACAAAGTCCCTTTCTGAATCGAGTAACCCTCGTTTCAGTCCTGTTTCACTGAACCGGTATAACCTACCATTCCAGCCATGTCTATCTCATGAGATATAAAATCTTTACCCAATTCATTGGAGGGAGATATAGGTCCCACCCATCTTATAATGAATCCTTTCTTATGTGTGCCACATAATCATAAATCATACATCATTGCATAACCCATGTAATACAAATTTGAATCTTAAACATCATGACATCATAAAACAATTCATACAACATAAATGAATTGATAAAAATAATTCAATCACAACATGCTCAAATCAATGTAATAATAGGGATAAAAACAGAACCCTTTATTATCTTAGATGGAAAATAATTTTGATAAAACACTTGAACTCCATTCTTGAGGAAAATATCGTATCTTCTTCAAAAAAGAAATTTTTCCTTTCATAACATGTCATACGACTTTAAAATAAAATAAGTTGATTAAAAATAAACTTGAAAACTTGTAAAGGAATCTTCTTGGAAATAATGTTTTAAAAATTCATACATGCCGTATAAGTTAAAAAAAACATTCTTCGTACCTTTGTCGGAAAAGTCAAAAAGTACCTCGTACGAAAAAAAACGACAAAAGATTCCTTTCATATTCTTTACTAAAAACTCACCGAAGGGTAAAATTGGATTTAAACTATTGTAAGTGGATGGAAACAATATTACATATTGAGGGAACATGGATGTGGATGATAAAATACACCCCAGTAAATTCCAAAGTATAAACAATCTCGGATAAAGATGAGATTGTGATATTTCCCTTACCTTAGGTCCGATTTGCTTCGTAAGTGTCCGAACCTCCTGTATAAGGATTTAAATAATGTCATTTACTTATTAAAGAATCATATTCATTGTTATGATATCATATATGGTTCACTTATGACTTTATATTACCCTTTCTTTTGTAAATTCCATGTTAACGAGCATTTTGGGTAAAATTGTTTCATTTGTCGTCCGTGTTTTGACTTGTAATTATTCATATGATCACTTAGATCATGATTACTTAATTCCAGAACATAAAACATGATTTATATATATATATATATATTCAGGATATACATATATATAATAAATCATTAAATGGAATGAAATACACCGTTCATGGAGACGGTAGTCCGTACGTATGCATGAACGCTGTTTTCGTTTCCTTATTGAATTTAATGGAATTAAGTACATGACATACATATAAATATATAAATAAATCCAGTATCATTATTATGTCATATATTTCATTAGTAATTATTATATATACTTTATAATCATTCATGAATGGTTAATCATTGAGAATGAATCTCATCGCGTCGTGGAGACGGTAGTCCGTACGTACGCACGAGCGATGATATCGTTCCCATGGTCGTGGAATTGTGTTGAAGTGTATGTATACTATTTCAGTATCAATATCACTTTGTAATAATCATATATAGTTACTAATTAAACCATTATACCCATCCAATTAAGGTGGTGATGGAAAATATATTACACCACGGCGTGGAGACGGTATTCTGTACGTACGCACGCGCGGTGATTTCATTTTTCCGTAGGATGGATAGAAGGTGAATTAGAGTTGTTTCATATTTATAATAACATATCAGTATGTAAGTAATACTGATGTTATTACTTTATCATGAAACAACTAAAGAAGAAGAAGTTGAAGAAGAAAGAAATTGAAAAGATCGGTAATGGATATTACCTCTTCTTTGGAACGCCTCTTTGAATCCTCCACTTAGGGAACTAAGATTGGTCTTTGAAGAAGACCAGGACCTCTAGGATTATTCTAGGGAAGTGTAGAATGGATTTTGGCAGGGGTTTCCCGAGCTTGAGTGCTCAAATTGGTGTGAGGAGGAGGGGGAGGAGGTGTCCTTTTATAAGGGAGGAGAGGGGCACTTTAGGAATATCTCAAAATATTAGTTTATATTAAAGTCAAAATCGGTTTATAATGGTTCCAAAGGGTCTTATTTCGAAGCTAAAGTGGGGATGGGTCGAAATCCTATCAACCAATAGGATTTAGACAAGTTTAGGCTATTATTTTAACCTTATCAATTAGATTTAACTCTAAGTTAAATAATTTAACTTTTACTGTGTATTTTTGTTTTCTTACACTATATGGTTAATACACTTACTATAACATGCCAAACTAACCCCAAATTGTTTATTATTAGTATATATATCCTTATCTAAGTCATTTGACCGAACCTTATATTTTTAGGAATACGATAACAATTAATAATATAATATTTGATTTAAAAACTATTTTGTGTCAATTTTGACACTATTTGATATATGATTTTTGTGAAAGTCATAACAGAATTATATGTTCGAACCAAGTTGATTAAATCAACACTAATATATTATAGTAACCTAGAAAAGTATTTTAATTCATAAAAAGTCTCAAATTACATTTATTTTTGTGTTTATAACATCAATTATGTCAATATTTCATTAATAAGATAATTACTGCATCATCATTGTGTCATAAATAAATTAAATTATTTAATGTCTAAAAATTAAAAATAAAATAACATTATGTAGGAAATCTTTTTAGCTTTCTAATGAATATTTATAGTCTAATTTATCTTATGTATAACCCCATATTAAAAATGATTTACTTATTAAACTTTGATTTTAACTATTTTAACCCTTCTTTAAATAAATTAATAATAAATGTTCTAATCTAATCCAAGTGGGCCTAAATGATAATCTTTGACACTTAAGGTTGTTTTTGGTCGAGATACACTTGTCCGATAGAATTAGGACATGTGTTAGGGTAATATTAATATCATTTTTACCCTTAATTACCCTATTTACTTTTAACCGTGGTAAATAAAAGTAAAAAGTTACTATTCACCAAAAATTATTTTCATCTCATTGAACCACATTTTACATACTGAAATCAACCGTGTCTCTTAGATTTTTGAAATTCCATTCACAGAAGCGGTAAAATTAAGTTTTATGAAAAATTCAGTTTTTTTAACTACCACTTAGTAGTTTCACTATTCATAAAAAATTGATGTTTTTTAGAACAATGCCAAAATTTCATCCTATTCTATATTTCATATTCCAAATTCAAAAATGAAGAATATTTTACCAAATTCATAACATAGAAGTTGCATTAATTAATTTTATAATTAAATCCCGCTGTTAAAACAAATAGCGTGTTTTAAGAAACAATATCTATCAAAAGATTGACACTAGATTATGTCTGGTTTAAATGTGAAATTACAACCAATGACCAACATTGTATTAAATTGTAAAAATATATTCTAAATATACTTTAAAACCACTCAAATTAATAATTTATCACTATTAATTATTTCGATTAAAAAAGTTGTTTTTAATTATAATTTAGTAATTTTCACTATTCATCAGAATATGAAAGTTATTCGAAAAGTACCAAAATTTCACCTTAGGCTAAATTCGATACTCTGAATCCAAAAATGAAGTCTATTTTGAGAGCTAAATTTTCTAAAATTTAAAAAGTGGTTATTACCATTCATAACGGCTAGTATTAATAATATTTTAATAGCATATCGTTGTTTCGTGAAACTCAGTACTGCTTACTACACACGCTATTGAGGAAGGTTGCGATTGCGTGTAATGCAAAGAAAGTCAAGGATGTGTTTTGTACAAGCTCCTTTTGGTGTAGCGGACAACACAAGACATTAATAAAATTAAAAAGAATATTTTTCATAAAATCTCGGGCTGTTACATTCTACCCCCCTTAAAATGAATTTCGCCCTCGAAATTCGTCGGGGTTATAAATGGTTTACTATTCGAAAGTTTCTTTAATAGAAACCCACATCGTAAAAAGGAATATCAAAACCAATATTTAAAAACAAAAGTATGAAACGTAATGGTTACCCAAATAAACTAATCACTGGGTTTCCACATAGGTGAAAATATGGATATGGAAGAGAAATCTAACCATCATGTTCTGATGGAGAGTGGTAGAGAGCATGGCTATGGAAAAGCCAACAATCACAAATCCATATATTTGTGACGATCTAAGGTACCATCTGATTCATCAGATATAAGATCACTTGGACAACATTTTTGGTTTTCAAGATCGTTTCCCTAAAGTTAAAGAATTTGAATTAGAATAAATACTTACTTTATTTTGGTACAATCTCACTGTTGTTCGTGCCTTTAACAATTTCCACTTCATCTCTTAAATAAATGAAGTTGAATTTGTTATTCGTGAAGTGTTAGCAGATCATGTGATAGAATGACAGGTCATTCCATCTGTCTCAAACAAAAGGTTAACAAAAATTATATACATAAGTTGATCTATAGTGAGATTAATCATATATGGTTCCTAAAATGGACTTATACATCATATATAATACTTCTTAATATAATAAAACTAGTTTCTAATAAACATGGACTTCCTGTAGGCCAGTGGTAGGCGATAAAGGCCAGTCGTACTTCGGTTGTGGGTTCGATTCCCACATCCTTGTCCGACGCGATGGGCTGTCGCCCGTCCTGTAGGTTGTCCTTTTTCAACTATAACATCCCATCAATAATATCGAAAAAAACTTCTATCCTTAAACAATACCCACTTATGTCCAACATAATCCATTTCAATCTTTAGGATTATCCATAATACTGCATTCCACTCTCATAACATAGTGAAAACGATTACCAGAGATTTAATACCATCGTTGATCCCCATTATCATAAGATATGTTTTTTTTGGTCACATTCCAAACATTCAAAGTCCTTAATCATGTATTCTCTTGAATACCTTAGTGAAAACATGAATGCAGTTTAAAGTTAACACTTTCCACATACCAAAATCCTCAAAATTCTATATACTCAAACCATGATATCACTTAGTCCTTATATCAATCATGAGCTCATGAATACTATTAAACATTTCATTTTCTCATTTTCCCTTCATTATGCACATATCATCTTATTTCCAAAAAATATCTCAATCACTTTGAATACCACATCAATAAATATTGCAATACTCAATGATACAACATTATTTTGGAATCCCATTACATAAACACTTAATCATTCCACCACATCATTGTCATATTCAACATTGCAAATATTGATCGCATGTGACTTCCCTTTGTCCTTTGCCTTCAGTGGTTGCTCATGTTGATCATCACTAACCCTTGGATTTGGGAATTTATTAGCATAATGCCCCATTTCCTTGCACTTGAAGCATTGAAGTGTTGGTGGTGCGTTCTCTGCAGTGTTTGCTTTATTCACATCATTAGAAACACTTTTTCCATTACTTCGACACTCAGCTGCTCGATGACCTTCTTTTCCACACTTAAAACATTTTCTAGTCCCTTTAAGACAATCTCCAACATGCTTCTTTCCACACTTTGTGCATAAGGAAACATTCATCTTCTTTTCACCATTATTTTGAGATTTCTCCTTGAACTCCATCTTTCGTTTCTTGTCAAAACCATGAGATGGATATGTAACACCAACTTCCATTTCTACCTTGATAGCACAACGCACAATTTCTTCATAGCTACTGAAGTCTCTTATAGATAATTCCCTTCGAAGACTTGGTTTTAAGCCACTGAAAAATCGATCAACTTTACTTTCAGGTTGGATGATAATGCCAGATGCATACCTTGCAAGTCTTGTAAAATTCGCTTCGTATATACCAACAGATTCATCATCCTTTTGCTTTAGTTCAAGAAACTCCTTCTCCATCTTTGTTCGAAGAATACGAGGGAAGTACTTATTGAAAAATAAGTTCTTGAACTCATGCCATTCCATGGACTCAATTTCATCTCTTTGCCTTGTATTCTTGATAAGATTCCACCATTGATCAGCTTCACCTTCCAAACGATATACTGCTAAGATGACTTTATCATGTACAGAACATTGAAGAACTGAAAATATCTTTTCAGTGGTACTGATCCATTGTTCAGCAACAAGTGGATCAGAAGACCCACTGAAAGAAGGTGGACGTTGCCTCATGAAGGAATCAATAGAATATTGTTCCCTTCTCTGCTCATTTGGAAGTCCAGAATGATTCATATCTTGTGTAAGTATAGAAATAAGATTTTGCACTCCATCTCCCATAACATTTGTTTGTTCAGGAGGACAATCATTGCATTGTCCATTGCATTGATCAACACGGTTCCTTCTGGTTCCAGCCATCGTCTAAAACCCAAAAAGAATAGTGTGAGAGGCAAAAATCATAATAAAGGGGGAGTAACTTCAATATCTAACATCTTTGGTCTAATCAAATATTGTTACCATAGTTCTAGGACTATATCCTATACGTATACTTATCCTTAGGGACATCCCTAGACATACCTTAGAAATATCTCTAGGGATATCACTAACGTTTTCGCATCCTAGTTTCCAAAGGTTGACTAAACCTTTCCTCTGATACCAACTGTAGAGACCCGAAGCCTGACTTACATGGAATTTACAATACTTTTGCGGAATACTTAGTACATAACAAAAACACACACACAAGGATCGTAATAGTTTAGTGTCTTTGGAAACTCGGAATAATATCTTCTAATCGTGGTGAAAGATCTTCAACATCTCCCATAAATATCTTCCTTTTTTTACCTAAAACCTTTCTTTATATCCTGGGGAAAAGATAACATAAAAGGGTGAGCTCAAATGCTCAGTAAGGGTAAACGAAAGAAATATCAATCACATCGTATTCATAAGAACATAACATTTTGGAAATCATAACCTGCAAAAGAGAGCATAATTTCATAACATGGGATAAATCATGGTAGTGAAATGTAATCACAATAATCATAACTTAAAACATGAAACTTTGTGGCATTCACACATAATCATATAGAATCATTTCTTGTTAGTCAAGACTCATTTCCAAGACTATCTTAGTGGACAAAGTCCCTTTCTGAATCGAGTAACCCTCGTTTCAGTCCTGTTTCACTGAACCGGTATAACCTACCATTCCAGCCATGTCTATCTCATGAGATATAAAATCTTTACCCAATGCATTGGAGGGAGATATAGGTCCCACCCATCTTATAATGAATCCTTTCTTATGTGTCCCACATAATCATAAATCATACATCATTGCATAACCCATGTAATACAAATTGGAATCTTAAACATCATGACATCATAAAACAATTCATACAACATAAAGGAATTCATAAAAATAATTAAATCACAACATGCTCAAATCAATGTAATAATAGGGATAAAAACAGAACCCTTTATTATCTTAGATGGAAAATAATTTTGATAAAACACTTGAACTCCGTTCTTGAGGAAAATATCCTTTCTTCTTAAAAAAAACATTTTTCCATTCATAACATGTCATACGACTTTAAAATAAAAGAAGTTGATTAAAAATAAACTTGAAAACTTGTAAAGGAATCTTCTTGGAAATAATGTTTTAAAAATCCATACATGCCGTATAAGTTAAAAAAAACATTCTTCGTACCTTTGTCAGAAAAGTCAAAAAGTACCTCGTACGAAAAAAAACGACAAAAGATTCCTTTCATATTCTTTACTAAAAACTCACCGAAGGGTAAAATTGGATTTAAACTATTGTAAGTGGATGGAAAAAATATTACATATTGAGGGTACATGGATGTGGATTATAAAATACACCCCAGTAAATTCCAAAGTATAAACAATCTCGGATAAAGATGAGATTGTGATATTTCCCTTACCTTAGGTCCGATTTGCTTCGTAAGTGTCTGAACCTCCTGTATAATGATTTAAATAATGTCATTTACTTATTACAGAATCATATTCATTGTTATGATATCATATATGGTTCACTTATGACTTTATATTACCCGTTCTTTTGTAAATTCCATGTTAACGAGCGTTTTGGGTAAAATTGTTTCATTTGTTGTCTGTGTTTTGACTTGTAATTATTCATATGATTACTTAGATCATGATTACTTAATTCCAGAACATAAAACATGATTTATATATATATATATATATTCAGGATATACATATATATAATAAATCATTAAATGGAATGAAATACACCGTTCATGGAGACGGTAGTCCGTACGTACGCATGAACGCTGTTTTCGTTTCCTTATTGAATTTGATGGAATTAAGTACATGAAATACATATAAATATATAAATAAATCCAGTATCATTATTATGTCATATATTTCATTAGTAATTATTATATATACTTTATGATCATTCATGAATGGTTAATCATTGAGAATGAATCTCATCGCGTCGTGGAGACGGTAGTCCGTACGTACGCACGAGCGATGATATCGTTCCCATGGTCCTGGAATTGTGCTGAAGTGTATGTATACTATTTTAGTATCAATATCACTTTATAATAATCATATATAGTTACTAATTAAACCATTATACCCATCCAATTAAGGTGGTGACAGAATATATATTACAGCACGGCGTGGAGACGGTATTCCGTACGTACGCACGCGTGGTGATTTCATTTTTCCGTAGGATGGATAGAAGGTGAATTAGAGTTGTTTCATATTTATAATATCATATCAGTATGTACGTAATACTTATTTTATTACTTTATCATGAAACAACTAAAGAAGAAGAAGTTGAAGAAGAAAGAAATTGAAAAGATCGGTAATGGATATTACCTCTTCTTTGGAACGCCTCTTTGAATCCTCCACTTAGGGAACTAAGATTGGACATTGAAGAAGACCAGGACCTCTAGGGTTATTCTAGGGAAGTGGAGAAGGGATTTTGGCAGGGGTTGTCCGAGCTTGAGTGCTCAAATTGGTGTGAGGAGGAGGGGGAGGAGGTGTCCTTTTATAAGGGAGGAGAGGGGCACTTTAGGAATATCTCAAAATATTATTTTATATTAAAGTAAAAATCGGTTTATAATGCTTCCAAAGGGTCTTATTTCGAAGCTAAAGTGGGTATGGGTCGAAATCCTATCAACCAATAGGATTTAGACAAGTTTAGGGTATTATTTTAACCTTATCAATTAGATTTAACTCTAAGTTAAATAATTTAACTTTTACCGTGTCTTTTTGTTTTCTTACACTATATGGTTAATACACTTACTATAACATGCCAAAATAACCCCAAATTGTTTATTATTAGTATATATATCCTTATCTAAGTCCTTTGGCAGAACCTTAGATTTTTAGGAATAAAATAAAAATTAATAATATAATATGTTATTTAAAAACTATTTTGTGTCAATTTTGACACTATTTGATATATGATTTTTGTGAAAGTAATAAAAGAATTCTATGTTCGAACCAAGATGATTAAATCAACACTAATATATCATAGTAACCTATAAAATTAGTGGAATTCATAAAAAGTCTCAAATTACATTTATTTTGGTGTTTATAACATCAATTATGTAAATATTTCATTAATAAGATAATTACTGCATCATCATTGTGTCATAAATAAATTAAATTATTTAATGTCTAAAAATTACAAATAAAATACCATTATGTAGGAAATATTTTTAGCTTTCTAATGAATATTTATAGTCTAATTTATCTTATGTATAACCCCATATTAAAAATGATTTACTTATTAAACTTTGATTTTAACTATTTTAACCCTTCTTTAAATAAATTACCTCACTTTTGATCACATGTCCCAAGAATGAGACTTGTGTCATCCAAAAGTAACACATGTTAAACATAGTGTATAACTTCTCCTTTATCAATGTCACCAACACAAGTCTTATATATTCTTTATGTTCCTCATTTCTCTCAGAGTAGATGAGAATATCATCGATAAACAGTGCCACAAATTTGTCGAGGTAATTTCTAAAGACTCTATTCATCATGTCCATGAATTTTTCAAGGGCATTAGTAAGTCTGAAGGTCATCACCCGAAACTCATAGTTCCCCAACCTTATACGGAAGGCATTCTACTGAATATATTCCCTCTTCACCTTACATTTATGATACCCAAAATGAAGATTCACATTTTTTGAATTATTAATCTCCTATAATTTGTTAGAAAAAGTTGTAAATCCTTGGAAGAGGATACATGTTCTTTATAGTGATCTAGTTGAGTTCCTGATAATCGATACAGAACCACATTATTCCATCCTTATTCATCATTAAGAGCACTAGTGCACCCCAAGGTGACCCACTTGGGCATATGAACCCTTTAACCAAATTCTCTTGATGTTTCTTCTTTAAATCCTCCAGTTCGATAGGAGCCATCCTATATAGACAATTTGATTTAGTACTAGCTCCGTCAATGAGTTCTAGTTAGAACTCTAACTCATGATACATGGGAGGTCTGGGTAAATCTTCAGGAAATAAATGAACGTATTCACTCATTATGGGAATTTACGCAATGACGGCACTTTCCATAGACTCGACCATTTGGGCATGGTATGCTTCATCATAATGTATCAACACCCACACCGTTGAAGGATTTTTCTATGGAGATTCATGGTCTTCCTTGCATTTGTATAGGAGTATGGGATGGTTAGGAATATGAAATGTTATTTCCTTTTCTCAATAGTTGATATGTGCTCTATATAATGAGAGGCAATCCATTCCCATTATATCATCAAATTTCACCAAGGGAGGTATTACGATATTTATAGGAAGAATCTTCCCACATATACCAATAGGAGAAGAGTCAAACAGTTGGGTTTCAATGATTTCACCTTTTGGTGTTTTTACAGATATCTCTACATCCAGGTTTTTGGGATTTGATTATATAGATATTGAAAACATACATGATATAAAGGAATGCATAAAACCAGAATAAATTAGTCTTTTTCCATTCTTGAGTGAATAAGAATTGTTCCTTTTATGACTTTATTATCATGCTCAACTTCTGCAGTAGTGATGGAATAATCCTTCGACTGTTCCTATTCATTGGTGGCTACTGATGCTGATTACCCTCGAGGAATCAAGGTTTATTGCACCAGCTTGCATAGTTCCCTTCCTCCAAAAAATTGTAGCATATGACCATGAGTGGTGATCTACTTTCTTCCAATACTTTATTTTTCCTTCTCGTGCCTTTTCGAGACGCCTCATCGTGGTGTCCTTCTTTCTAGCACTTGAAGAACGTCCCCGTCCCTGTGAGGATGTTCTCATGATGCTACTTCCCAAATTTTTGGCATGTGGGTCATTGCGTTTCCTTCCCACCTTTATCATTACATCCCACAACTTGAAACTCCATTTTTCGTTTATTATCACCATACCCATTGGACCATTCTCCAAAATCCATATCCACTTTGAGAGCACATCGAACAACTTCTTCATAACCCCAAATGTCTCGAATTGCAAGATTCATTCTATGGTGTGGTTCTAATATACTAAATAATCAATTAATTTTTCTATCATTGTTGATAACAAAACCCAAAGTGTACCTTGAAAGCCATGTGCAATTCAGTTCATAGGATGAAACAAATTATCCTACATTTTGATTGAGGACTATGAATTAAATCTCCATCTTCGTATGAAGAGTTCGTGGGAAATAATTGTTAAGAAAAATTATCCTAAAGTATTCCCATTCCATATCTCCAATTATTATATTGGATTGGTGTTCTAAATAAAAACCCACCATTGATCGGACTATCCATCTAGATGATAAACATATATAGTAACCTTCTTAGTGTCAGAACATTTTCTCACAGAAATGAACTTCTCCATGGAATTGACCCAATGTTTCGCAACTAGTGGATCAGAAGATCCACCAAACATTGGTGGTCATTTCCACATAAAACAATCGACAACGAGTTTCTCCCTCTTAGGTGAAGGATTATGTTCCCCATTATTCTGGTTATAGTTCATAACCTTAGATAGTTAGGTAAGCATCATTATGATGTTTTGAAATCCACCTCTTAAATCATTGAGGATGACATTCAGGAAATCATTGCATTGGCCCTCACAAGAGTTGTTGGACTGGTTTCTCCTGGTTCCCACCATTTTCTAAAATAGAAAAGGTTAGAACAAAAATAAGTCAACAACTCGTGAATAAATAACATATACTTTTGTACAATTTTCACAAAAATCATAACTTATGAGATCCCTATATAAAGATTATTTTGTGCATATTTGTACTTAGACTCATGCTAGAGGTTTTCTCTACGGTTGACTAATCCTAATTCTGAAATTAACTAATACACTGCCTTTGATACCAACTATAGGGACCCTCCCTTTTCTTACATTACTATTACATCATTATTATGATAAATAACATAATAGTATTACACATAGAGTATCCAAATGTTTTGTGTTTTGGGAAAACTAGGACCATACATAACATTTACAACATCAAACATAATATTTTATTTAATTCCTTCTTCTTTAGCTTCGTATTGAAACATGAACTATCCTTAGTACATGTAGTCACCTAAGGATATACATCAAAAAGGAGTGAGCTAAATGCCAAGTAAGAGGATAAATATTAAAAATATAATAATGGGTGAGCATAATAATAACATAGGTAGGGGATCATGAACAATAGAGGGAGCATAAATAAAAGACTTTGTTAGAGCCTCTCTAATATAGTGGTTTTCATAATCACAAATCATGTCAATCTACAAATCAAAATAATAGTTTTATCAAGTAATAAATAAACATTATCATGCCATTAAATATATATAGGTAAATCAATTATGTCATACAGTACAATAAATTTCAATTATTCGATAGACTTTGTATATTAAAGTTTCAATATGATTACTAGTGTGTATACATTAATGCATTTATGAATTTAAATTAATCAAGTAGTGTTCTATGTTAGACAGACACTTTATAAACTATTTCAGTGTATCTAGAACCGATAGGTCAGATTTACTCACTGATGGACGACACACCGATGTTCAACTAACTGATTGATGACACGCTGATGAATGACACATTGATGGAGGAAACACTGATGATTTAGGCACCAATGGATGGGTCATTGATGGACAAGTCATTGATGAAGTAATCACAGATACACTGGGTCACCGATACCGATGGAAATAACTCACCGATACAAAAAGTCACCAATTACAATGGAAATAACTCACCAATACACTGAGTCAAAGATACTAATGGAAATGACCGACTGATATAATGAGTCTCCCATGCTAATAGACTAATACTTACAGACTGATGCTGACTGACCGATGTTGACATACCGATGCTAATAGATCGATGCTTACAAACTGATGATGACAGACCAATGAAAATGAGTCTCTGATATTTATAACTCACCAATAGGCATTAATTTGTTTTCTCATTTATTAATTCAAATTTATTTCTAACGGTTATATTTAAGAAAATTAAATTTTTTGACATTATTTAATGTTTTCTATAGGACTAACCATAGATTGTACGAGGTACATGCACATGGGGAGATCTTCATGCCTGCTAGAAATTGATGTATAAAGGGATCACAAGTTAAACCATATAGAAAAGGGGGACATTGTAGGCGAAAATTCTAAAAAGTGGAAAATAGAATAGAACTGAAATGACTTACAACATTTAAAGCTATCTTCAAAATCTCAAGAACTCGAAGCTGGAGTACATAAAGAGATGAATAAAAAACAATGAATCTATTGAAGTCATCCAAACATTCTAATAGTGAAGAGATATACTTTTCACACATGGAAGCTAAAGTATAGGTGCTACGATACTCTATTCTGAAACCATCTTATAGAAAAGGACTCAGATAGAATATCCACCACTTCAATATAGTCTAAAGCTTCATTGTATAACTCAAAAATACTTGTAAACTATATTCTACAACTATATATCTATTATTATTTTGTATAAATTTTTGAGAAGTGTGTGTCTTTGTCACACACACACACACACTACCTCTAGTACTTAACTGAAGGATACTTGATATCCTTAAACACATTAATTTTATACTTGAATCCCATGTTGAACAACATGAGAGGTCATGTGTGACATGTTTTTATCTTTCCCCGAGAATAAATGTGGTAGAGATCAGGTGTGACCTGGACATAATTGTGTGATTTTGTGAAGCCCAATCCAGGGTGTGGATCATACTGTTTATTAAATTAAACTACTTGGTGGTAGGTGATCACCAAGTGAAGAGGACTATATCTCAACTTGGGACAAAACTTCTTATTTTTATCTTCTTTTTATTTAACTTTTATTTTAAATTGATCTGTGATTATTTCATTTCAAATATAACTAAATTGAACTTTGATAGTTATTTTTTCAAATGTTTATTTCTGTTTTGATTTAGTAGATTAGTCTCAATAGATTGGCTAATATTTAAATTGGTAATGATAAGAATTAATCAATATTCTGAGAAATTAATTGAATATTCATGAATTTTATAGATTCACTACAAAATAAATTTTATTATATTTTATTTTGGGTATGTTTTTCAAAGATTAAATTTTAATTTTTTTTATAGATACTCAATTAACCCCACTCTTGAGTCATCTACGGTGAAAAACATTTGGTATCAGAGGAAGAAATTTTTTTGTTAGTTTTCAAATCGTTTAAACTGTGATTGTAGTTTTTTTCAAAGATCTTATAATTTATGTTTTTTCAAAAAAATTATCTCTCTAAAATTATTTTATAATTTATATCATGGGTAGTAGATTAGAAGGAGTAGCTACTAGTAGACCTCTTTTTTTTCAATGCCACCAACTATGCTTAGTGGAAGATTAAAATGAAAATACATATAGAAAACATTGGATTTGAAATATGGAATGCTATTAAAAGTAAATATGCAACATCAAAAACTGTTAGAAACCCTTGGGATAAACCTAACATTAATTGTCAAAACAATAACTGCAAATAAATGAATTATTTTTAATGTGCACAAGGAGGTGAAGAGTTTAATCATATTTGTTCTTGTAAAACTGCACATGGGATTTGGGACACTAGTCAGTTTTTCATGAGGAATCATATAATGTTAATGAAATGAGATTAAATACTTATACTATTTAATATGACAACATCATAATGAATCATGATGAGTCTATTTTTGATATGTATCTCAAGATCAATGAAATTATGAATATCGTGATTTCATTAGGAAGAGAAGTTACATCCAAAGAGAAGATTATGGGGATTTTTTGATACTTACTAGAGAGATGGTGAGGGACGTTTGTGTCAATTAGATAATCGTGCGATATTGATAAGATTCCAGTGCAAGAATTTATTGTAAAATTAATGATGTATGAATATGAATTGTATGTAAATCAAGAAGAGGATGAACCCTAATGAGTCATATAATGAGATTAAATACTTATACTATTAAATAAATGATATTAAATACTTATACTATTAAATATGTCAACATCATAATGAATCCTGATGAGTTTATTTATGATATGTTTCTCAGTTAAATACAGAATAGGATGAATCATATAATGTTATTGAAATGAGATTAAATACTTATACTATTAAATATGACAACATCATAATGAATCCTGATGAGTCTATATTTGATATTTATCTCAGGTTCAATGAAATTGTGAATACCATGATTTCTTTAGGAATAGAAGTTACAACCAAAGAGAAGATTATAGGGATTTTGCGATGATTAACAGAGAGATTGTGAGGGGCATCTGTGTCAATTAGATAATCATACCATATTGATAAGATTCCAGCGCAAGAATTTATTGTAAAATTATTGATGTATGAACATGAATTGTATGTAAATCAAGAATAGGATGAACCAAAATGATTTTTTGTAGCCTTCAAGACTACTGCCTCTAAATGTAAAGACAAGGAGAATGTTCAAGGTTATGTTGAAATCTCCATTTGTAAAGAATTATCCTTAGATAGTGATGAATTAATGGCTTATCTATCCATAAGATTGATGAAATTTTTTTGGAAGAAAAGTTTTTTAGAAATACCAATTAAAAAGGGAAGTACAATAACAAGGGAAACTAGAAAATTGAATGGAAGATAAATGAAAAATTAGAAGAGATAATTTTCTACAAATGTAAAAGGAAATTACATGTTCATGATGACTATCCAAAGCTGAAATACAAAACAAATTATAGGAATAAGGATAGAAAGTATAAGAAAGCAATAAAGGCCACCTGGAGTACCTCTGAGGATAATTCCAGTTTATATTCTTCTTCTCATGATGAGAAATATAATATTGCTAACATTATTTTTATGAAAAACACAACTAAGGTAACCTTAGACTCCCATACACATAATTCTTATTATTTAGAACATGAATGTGAGTATGAGAATATAACAAATGATGAATTATTTGAGTATTTTAAGATTCTAGAAGAAACATGTAATGTGTTAAAATATAATTATAAATATTTAAAGAAATATTTTGCTCTTTCTGTAACTACTAAATCTGAACATACAATTAAAAAAGAGAAATATGGTCAACTGCTAAAGGAAAAGAATGAGTTAAAAAGTCTAATGAGTAATTAAAGAATGACTTATAAAATTTTACCAATGTTAATGATACCCTTACCCAAATGCAGGGTTAAAAAATATATCCTAAGTATACTTCTTGGATAGGATATCAACTAGGTCAATGAAATTTATCCAAAAAACATTTTATAACCAAATTTTTAAAATATGCTTCTCTCTTCAAAAACCAAAATTTTACTACAAGTTCCAGTTCCATGAATTCATTTACTATGTCCAATTCTACAGACCAAACAGTGTATATTTTTTAAATAATTTATATTATACTTATAGGAATCCCATAAGACAATTTTGGGTTGCTAAATCTTTTATCACAAATGTATGTGGACCCATACAAATATGGGTACCAAAATCATTTCTTGGATGAACTGTTTTGAAGGTAATGTTCCCAAAGGGTACCTGTAAAAATTTGTGGTACTTGGACAGTGGGTGTTCAAGTCATATGATAGGAGAATATTCAATATTGAAAAGTCTTATCAAAATCAATGGAGGACATGTCACATTTTGTGACAGTAGTAAAGGAAATAATCATTGTCCTTGGCCAAATTGGTAACCCTAACTCTATTTCAATTTCAAAAGTAATTTATGTTGATGAACTAAAGTATAACATACTACGAATATCTCGGTTTTGTGATGATGAATTTAAATTTAAATTCAAAAATGATTCATTCCAATTTTTTATGCTAAGAATAACATATTATTAATAGAACATGTAAATGATAATGTATATGTTATAAAGTTAGACACACTAGCCTCACAAAAAAATTATTATATAAGTGCCTTTCACAAACAGTCATGGACATGAAATAAAATACTAGGATATTTCAATATACACTCTCTTAAGAAGATAACTAGAAAATTTATCGTTAAAGACCTACCCAAATTAGAGTTTATAGAAAATAATGTGTGCAATCCTTGTTAGAAATAAAAGAAACATAAAATATCATTTAAATCAAATAAAGAAGTAACTACTTTTCAACCTCTCGAGTTAGTTCACATTGATGTTTTTGGACCACCTAGTGTTTCTAGTATCATGGGGAAACACTATGTTTATTTATTTAGATGACTTTTTTAGATATACCTGGACCATTTTATTATCTCACAAGAGTGAATCTTTCTCTAACTTTATCAGGCATGCCAAGACTCTAGAAAATCAAAGTGGACTTAATATTAAATCCTTAACAAGTGACCAAGGCCGTGAGTTTTAAAAACATGATATTGAATCATTTTTCTCACAAAAGGGTTATATGAACAACTTCTCTGCCCCTATTACATCTCATCAAAATGGTGTGGTAGAAAGAAGAAAAAGAACCCTATAATAAATTTCCCAAACAATTCATAACGAATGTGACCTACTGATTTATTTCCGATCTAAAGATATTAATATAGTTGGTACCTAATAAATAGAGTCCTAATCATACCCATCTTTAAGAAAACCTTTATGAGTTGTAGAAAAATAAGAAACCCAATGTAAGTTATATTAAAGTGTTTGAATGTAATTTTTATATTCTGAACACCGAAGACATTTTAGATAAACATTCCTCTAGAAGTGATGAAGTAATATTCCTTGGATATTATATATCATGAAAAGCCTATAGTGTATTTAATAAGAAAACCAAATGTGTGGAGGAATATGTATGTGTCACATTTGATGAAACAGATCCACATGAGCCTAAGACCTAACTAGATAATATCGTAGTGGATATGTCCAATCTGGACATTAATTCTAAAACCTCAAATCATCCTTTGAAGGAATCTATGAAAACCCTTAGTTCTTGATATTCTCTAGATTCCAGATATAATGAACCAAATTCTAATGATGAACCCGAAATAACAATCCCTACCTTTACTAGAACAACTAGGATCCTTAAAAAAATCCAATAGATTCCATTATTGGAGATTTAGATAGAGGAACATAAACTGGCGATTCTTTGAGAAACAAGGTTGAACATCAAGCATTCATGTCCCAACATGAACCTAAAAATATCAACGATGCAATCAATGATTAATTTATGGGTAATGGCTATGCAATAAGAACTTAACTATTTTGAATGAAATAATGTTTGGAAACTTGTAGATAGACCAATGTATACTTCGACCATAAGAACAAAATGGGTGTTTAGGATTAAAGTGGATGAATCCAGAAATAACGTTATAAACAAATCTTGGTTGGTTTCCCGAGGATATAATAAACAAGAGGGAATTGATTATGAAGATACCTTTACACAAGTATCTAGTCTTGAAGCCATTCAAATCTTTCTTTCCTATTCAATACACAATGACTCTATACATTATCAAATGGATGATAATATTTCATTCATAAATTGTTATATAATTGAGTATGTTTTTGTTGAAAACCCTCTAGGCTTTAAAAATACTCAGTTTCCAAATCAAGATTTCGAATTATCTAAAGCATTATATGGTTTAAAACAAGCTCTATGAGCTTGCTATGAATGATTAAGTAATTTACGTATATCTAAAAGATTTATAAATGGTGTTTATGGTCCAAATTTTTTTATAAATAGAATTTAATAAGAATTTTTAATATCCCAAATATGTGTAGATGACATTATCTTTAGATCATCTAAAAATTATTTGTGTAATGATTTTTTAAAAATGATGCAATATGAGTTTGAAATGAGTTTGATGGGTAAACTTCAATATTATATTGGATTTCAAATATTTAATAATTAAAAAGGTATTATTATAAATCTATGTATGTACACTAACAATTTTTTGAAAAGATGTTTCCTTGATGGAATTAAGAGTAGTGAAACCCCTATGAGTTCTACATGTAAGTAAGATCTTGATGAAAATGGGAAATCTGTTGATCAAACTACTTATAGGGGAATGATTGGGAGCTATCTGTACTTATCATCTAGTAGGACATATATCATTTTTAGTGCATTTATGTGTGCAACATTTCAAGAAAACCCAACAGATTTACATTTAAATGCTGTTAAAAGAGTTTTGAAATACCACAAATATACAACTAATTTAGGATTGTTCTACCCTAGAGGACAACCTTTTGAATTGATTTGTTATTAAAATGTAGGATTTAGTGGATGTATGTTAGATAGAAATAGTACCTCCTAAATATTTCACTTTTTGGGAATGTCTATAATAACATGGTGTAGTAAAAAAGAAAATTTTAGTTGCATTATCAACTGCTGAAGTAGTGTACATTCCTGCTGGAAGTTTCTATGCACAATTTTTGTGGATGAAACACACCTTATTAGAGAATGGATTTCAGTTCAAATATAACCCTATAATATGTGACAATACATGTTCTATTAGCATTTCAAAAAAACCAATATCTTATTCTAGAACAAAACATATTGATGTAAGACATAAATATTTGAGATATCATTATCAAAAAGGCGATATAACTCCTGGGTTTATCAAGACTGAGAATCAACTTGCTGACATATTCACTAAACCCTTAAAATCATAGAGAATGAGCAATATCATACATGAACTAGGGATGATAAATATCTAAAGTCTTGTCCATCCTATTTTACCTTAGGAAGTATATGTTTGTCTATGTAACCGATCGGTGAACCCGATCAGCGAAACCAATTAGGTGAGACTAATTAGTGAAACCAATCAGGTGAAACCGATAAATGAATCCAATAAGGTGAAACCGATCAGTGAAACCCATCAGGGAAACTGATAAGGTGAAACTGACCAGGTGAAGATGATCAATGAAACTGATCTGTGAAACTGGTCACTCCAAAAAATCATGTAAAACTGATCCTATGAAATAGATTTCATCAAGGAACCTACTGTAATTCTCCCTATTTTAAATAAAATGACACAGTTTTTTGTTCTCTTTACTTATTTTTAGTTTTGTTCCTTATGATTTATAATCCTTAAAAGATATAATAAATTCAATCCATATCGACCTTTCACCTTTCCCCTTTCCTTTGTATATTATTCTCTCTGACTCTCTACTTTTATACCAATGACCATTCAACTCCCCTCGAATCCAAACCCTGTAAATAGAAAGGAAAAAGCATGTGATGGAAGATAAGAGTGAATCTCTATCACCTAAGTGTTAGAAGGGTGAGTCTGCTATTACATCAAAGACATGTTTTGGAAGATGAGTTGTTGCAGTAGAGAAAGAAGTATTTTCAGAATGACTTCTGTCAAGAAGGTCTCTTTTAATAAGGATGATAGAATCTCAAGGATGACTATGCTAGTTCTAGAACAATGAATGACCGTTTTATCCCCATATTGACCATGAGTTTTATCTCAACGTGAATATACCCATGGATGGAACTGATGAAGAGTGTATGAATTATATAGTGAAGGGAAAAGAGATATATTTTCCATCAAAGGAATGGGTTTAATTATTGGAAATTCTTCATGAATCATTCTATGCTGATTAATAGGGTAATATTCGTCCTTCATCTAATTTGTTTTCATATTAGGATGCTCTAAAGGAGCTGACTGGATGTGAATAATTTAGGAGAGCTACTACTAGTGAGTTGGATGGAGAGGCATGATTACTTTTGACGTTTATTCAACAACAAATCTGACCAAAGAAAGGACAGTTCATTCATGTGAAGTATCAAGGTGTATTTCTGATTTACCTATTTAAGAGTGGGATAAAGGTGAATCTTTGTTGGTACCTTATGGTACATATTTATAATAGGATAAAACCCTTCTAGAAAGAAACATGTTTTTAATATCCCAGGATTATCAATGCAATACTAATGAATTTGGGCTGTGTGGATGTTAGAGATGAAATGATAAGTGCTTGATATGGATTCAGCTTTAAGAAAGGGATTTGAAAGAGAATGAATATTTTCAAGAACCCTTGGAAGAAATGTTGGGTTGGATATGAGGAAAGACTGTATGAAGATTACAATCTGATTGATCGTGCTACAATACCAAAGTATCAAGTTGATCCAGGACTAAAACCAAGATAGAAAGCTATATATTCAGATGAAGAAGCTAAGGATGAGTTTCCAAGGGAATAATGATCTCCTATTGATAATAGGAGTGATCATGATATTTCTGAATGTACGGAGGACATGTATTATGGACCTACTAGTCCACCATTGGATCTACCCTTAAGGGAAACTTTGTTAGGAGATGAGGAAGAGGGAGTGATAGGAGTCACTGTTGTAGAAGGCTATGTATATAAGTTAGATGATGATAATAATGAAGATGAATATGATGAGGGAAATGATGATCATATTATTGATTCATTGAATGTGGTTCAACAATTAGTTGAAAGATCCAGTGAAGAATCTATCCATGGAGCTGCTAATATAGAGGACTGAAAGGTTGGTGCTGATCATGTTGATGCTGGTAATTAGAATAGGCTAGCCCATATTGATGTTTAAAATCCAAAAATTATTCAGATGTAGAATGAAATTTTGGCTGGTGGCTATGAGGAAGAGGCTGAGGGTCAAGTTGCAGAGTTTCCTCAGATTGAGGAAGTTCCTAGAGAAGCTGACATGGCTGGAGAACTTGCCGAACCTCATATTCAATTGGTACCTATGCCCAAAAATGTTATTTTGGATAGAGGATAGGATGTATAAGATGAATATGATGATATTATAACTGATCCTCAGGGAAGAAGAGTCAGGATTAACACTATTGGGACAAGAGATTAGACCTGTACTTGTGAGTGGAATAGATATCCCGTATACATTCTCTTTTGATTGAAATATAACTCAGATGAGGAAATTGTAGAACCTCCTCCTTCTCCTCAATTTAATGCTGAAGCAAAACCTATTGCACTAACTTCACCAGTTTCACCTCCATTAGTTGAGCCAATAGAAAATCTAATGCCTAGTGACTATGTCATTAAATATTATTTAGAGAAATTAAAATATGATATTTGTGAGTCATTGATAGCCTCAGTCCAAACCATAAGTGAATCCTCTAATTCCATGAGTATTTTGGATTTGGATTCTGAATTGATTTCGAGGATAGTGATCCATGATATTCAATCTAATCTCATTAGGAAATCTAAAACCATCATTAGACATAATACATTGCTGAGAAATGATGTATTTAAGATGAGGAATGAGTTAAATTCTATTACCACTGATTTCAAAATGCCTTTTTCTTGGGTGATAAAAGTTCATTTTAACATAGTGACACATATATAATTGTAATTTTTATGATGTTTAAAGAGGATCTTGGTATGATGATCAGTGGTCCATCTTGTTCTAGTGTTTGGTGAGCTGTTGTTGCTGATTTAGAGTCTCTCAAGGCTATGATGATAGAAGAACACATGAATCTTCAGAGTGATTCGGACAAAGAAACTCTAAATAAGGTACATAGATATGAAGATATTGATTATAATATAGTGACGCAGTTCACAAATGAATCCTCTACTGATAAAAAGGAAATTTGAGAGAAAGTTGATAAGGATTTTTCAATGGTTTATACCAAATATGATCTGGTCAACATCTTCAAATACATGGACGAATATCTCAAGATTCCTCCAATAACAGAATCCCTAAAGAAGAAAGTGTCACAATTAAAGGTGTTTACTCCTCTACTAGATAAATTTTTAGAGAATAAGGATGACTTCGAGATGGATATATAATATAGTGGTTAAATAATTAATGATTTCATCAATATCCACAAGCCATACCCGTATGTTAACGCTAAATAAATTGTGGTTCCTCCTACATCTTCCATTGGAACTACCTCTTAGCATCTTTCTTAGTTGACTATCTCTCAATCCCTTTCTTAGATTTGAAAAGTAATTATAGATCAACCTCATACATGTGTTTTGTCATAGAGGAGACCTATCCTTTTAGAAAATTTCCCTACCAGTGTTGCCTTTCCTGGAGTTAGCCTCAGACCACCTCTGAATATAGACCGAAAACGCCTTCTGATCCTTCTCATGATCCTCCAAATAATGGAAAATAACCTAAGTGCCCAAAACTTTAGTGGTGTATTGTTTATTTGATAGGTATTTTTACCTTTTTTTTCTGATTGTACTCTCTTCATCCTTCTTGAAAATCTATTTTGTTTTCGTTGTGTTTCTAATTTTTTAATGTTATTTCCCTTTCTCCTCTCTCCATCTCTTAACCTTATTTTATCATCCCAAAAGGGGGATAAAGGTACAGGAATACATCATTAATCTTAGGGTGATAAAATTTGGTATAGTACACATGGAATGTACTCAACATAATATATATACATATATTTTCTCTGATCCAATAACTAAGGGGATCTTTGTTTTAAACACCCAAATAATGGAAAGCCTTAGTTATATTGAACACTCATGTTCAGTGAGGTTTTCTATGTCCTGTAATTATTATTCAATAACATCACATATATTACATAATTTTTTATTATAATATAGGGGGAGATTGTTGGACCCTCTATGATGTAGTGGTTTTCATAATCATAGACAATGACAATCTACAGATCTTATTAATTATTATATCATGTAATAAATAATAAAGATCATGTCATTGAATATATCTATGTAAACTAATAATGAAATACTCTAAAATAAATTTCAATAAATCAATAAACATTGTTTATTCATTATTCAATATGTTTACCATGTGTATATATTCATACATTAATGAATTTCACTTAATCTGGTTGTGTCCTGTGTGAGACAGAAACTATAAATTTTTTCCATGTCTATAGAACCGATAGGTCATATTGACTAACTAACGGAAGACACACAAATGATAAACTCACCGATGGATGACACACTAATGATTGACTAACCGATGGATGACACAACAATGATTGAGTCAGTAATGGACGAGTCATCAATGCATGACTCACCAATACAATGAGTCACCAATACCAAATTAAATAACTCACTGATATGCTGAGTCACCGATATAGATTTAAATAACTCATCGATACACTGAGTCACTAATACTGATTAAAACGAGTCACCAACACACTGAGTCACCAATGCTAAATGACCGATGCTGACATACCAATGCTAATAGACCAATTCTTATAGACTGATGATTATAGACCGATGAAAATTATTCCCTAATACTTATGACTCACTGATAGTCATAAAAACAGTTTTTAATTCAGTAAATCAAATTTATTTTTAACAGTCATATGTAGCCAATTTAATGTTTCTGACATTATTTAATGTTTCTTGTAGGACAATCTATATATAGAATTAGGTACATGAACGTGGGGAGATCATCATGCCTGCTAGACAATGAAGTATAAAGGTATCACAAGATAAACATTTTATAAAAGAGATACATTCCAGGTGAATGTGCTGAAAAGTGAAAAACAGAAGAAGAACTAAAATCTCTTACAATATTTAACGATGTCTTGAAAATATTAGGATATCGAAGCTGGATTACATAAGGAGATCAATAAGACAATCATGAATCTATTGAATTCCTCTGAACATTCTAACATTGAAGAGCTGAACTTTTCACACTTGGATGATAGAGTACAGGAGCTATGATACTCTGTTCTAAATCCAAATTCCCAAAAAGGACTCGAATATCCTTTCCACTACATCAATATATTTGAAAGCTTCACTGAATAACTCACAGAGACTTTTAACTATATTATACATCTATATCTTTGTTGGTTTATGTTTCTATAGATTTTTTAGTAGTGTGTGTATCTATCACATAGACACAGACACACTGTCAGACACACTGTCTCTTGTGCATAACTGAAGGATACTTTATATCCATAAACTCTTTAATTTTATTCTTGTATCCCATGTAGAACAGTGGAAGAGGTAAAGTGTGATTTTTTGTTGTTTTTACCCTGTATAACCGTGGAAGAGATCAGGGGCGACCTCAACATCCTTGTGTGCTGTTATAATCCCTGATCCAAGGCATGGATCAGACTGTTTATTAAAATAAACTGCTTGGTGTTAGGTGATCACCAAGTGGAGAGGAATAAGTCTCCGCTTGATACTTAACGTATTGTTTTTATATGTTGGGTATTTGTATTTTAGTATATTTTGATATGTGTTAATTTCATTTCAAAAAAATCTAAATTTTACTTTTATAGTTAGTTTAACAAGTGTTTATATTTGTTTTGAATCATTAGATTAGATTCAAAAGTTAGACTAATCTTTAGATTGGTAAAGCTAAGAACTAAACAATATTTTGAAAAATTAAATAATTTTTTTTTTGAATTTTATGAATTCACTAGAAACTAACATTTATTATATTTTAATTTGGGGATATTTTTCAAATAACCAGTTTTAATAGATATTTTTATATATAATCAATTCACCACCTCTTGAGTCATCTACTTCGACCAACAAAATTGAAATGTGGAAATGCCTCAAAATAAAACACCATATCTTAGTGGTAAACTAACACACATAGTTGTGAAAAAGGGAAGCATCATTTTCACACATCATTTCACTTTAAATCATGAGATTCATCACTTTACCCAATGAAATGGAGCACTGTATAATTCAGGGCATACACGTCACATCATAACATTCTCATTATCTTGCATGCGACATTGAACATATATAAAAAATTAACATAAATAACCCATGGAAATTAATGGGTTTCTTCAAATAACAACACATTTATAAACATCATATTCCCTAAAGAAAGAGGGAGTAACTTACTTAATACAAGAACCATAATCCTTGAGCGAGATGTAAAATGTGTTATTTTAAAAGAAGAGTTCTTTTGGAAAACATTTGTTTGACATAATATCTAGTGGAAAACATGTATATCCAAGAGAAGGTAAGATAATGATGAAAAAAATTGTTTTTATGCTGTGAACATACCAAAATTGAAGTGAATGAGGGATAACCTAAAGAAAGATAGTTGGGTTCATGAATTTCTCCTTACCTTTTATCTGAACGCTTACTTCACTTTAATGTCCTATATAACCACATTTGATTCATTAATTAAAAATTATAGAAAATTTTTTAAATTAATATGGTTTATTATGGTCTTACTATGTTATTTTATGAGCCTTTGGATGAGTTATAGAGTTTAGTAACATTTTTCGGGAACGATCGTTTTTATGGTTTTAATGAGCAGTTCACTTGTATTCATAAATGAAAGTTAATGTAGAAAGTATATAAGAATCCAGAACTAATATTTAATTTTATTAATGATATTATCGAATTTTAAGGGATAATATTATTATTTATTTTCTATATCATGTAGATTAATCATTAGATCATAATTAAATGAAGATTGTTTGGGTTAATTTGGGTGGTTTTCTATCGACCACAAACTTGTTTCTTTTAATTATTTAGTAATATATAAATAAGTTAGTTCCAGAACAATAAATAGGATATAAAACATATAAAATATTCCATTTTAACCGTAAATTTTTTTTCATTACCAGATATGAAGGAGGTAAATGAAAAAATAAAGCATGTCGTTCTTAAAGGTGATAAATTAACACCTCACGAACAACACTTTCGATTCTAAAATAAAAAGAAGAGGAGAAGGTGGTTGGATGATATAATATCCCATTAGCATCATAACATTAAAGTATGTTTATGATACAAGAGTTTCCATACCATTTGGATGATGATACATTGGGAGAGAATATGATAAGAACTTTAAATTAAAAAGGATGTTAATGGAAAAGAGAGATAGATGAATTACCTTTTGAATCGTCATATAGAGATCCTCCTTACAGAAACTGGGCTTGGTCTCTTGATGAGACCAGAAGCTATTGGACGTGGGATAGGGGATAAGGATGATTATTCAGAAGATTTTAGTCATGTAATGAATCTTGAGCGTTGTGGTTTGGAAATGGGAGTGAAACGGTTTGTTTATACATGAGGATGGGGTGTTTTTAGAATAAAATATTAAATTAAATAATATATCAAATGTTAGACATGTAATAGTAGTTTTTTGACATCATAAATCATATATTAATGTAATATAATTCTTTTTATACTTTAAATCATATTTATAATTCGAATTCAATAATTCATTAAAAGGAAAGTTAAATAAGGAGAAAAATATACTTTCAAGAATCACCTTTCGACTTTAGGCTTTGCAAAGTTCAATTTAGGTTTTGAAATTGAGTTTATTGTATATTAAGGAACCATTTATGAAATTAAATATAGCACAGATAAATCTAAATTTCTAGAATGTTTATGTCATCATTACATCATGAATGATGCAATTTATGATACACAAGTTATGTGAAAAACATTATTTTTACAATTCACCCAAAAATTGAAATATTTCCGAAAAATATAAAAAAATAACACTAACCATTTTCAAACCTGATGAATCCAAAAATAAATTCTATTTATCAATAATAATTTTATAAATATTGTTAATTAAAATTTTAATTAAAACATTTAATTACTTCAATAATACGGTTTTTAATACTAAAATTGATTATATAATGCATTCCAAAATAACATAAGGTCATACCACATTAACAAGAAACTATAAAACATAGAATTTTTATTTTATGAACAATTTTTAGGAAAATATATTTTCTTTTAAATTAATTAATTAAAAATAATTTAATATTTATGGCTTACAAAAATAAAATATTTTTACTAAGGTCAAATTTTTACTAATAAGATGCCTAAAGTAAATTTAATCTTTCAAGGGTAAGGTTAATATTAATAATTATGATTTACTATTCATAAGGGTCATATTACTATTCATAAGTGTAGGTTACTATTCATAATGGCATGTTACTATTCATCAAAAATTATGTCTCTTTTAATTAGACTCCACAAATCATTCTAAACAGAATCTTGTATGTCAGTTTTTCCAAATTCAAAACAAAAAAGTGGAAAAATTAAGTTCAATGGACAATTAATATTTAGTGTCATTATATGTCATTCAGCTTCGTAATGTCATTATACTATAAGGAATTATAATAATTAGGGGATTCCATTTATAAATCTTTAGGTTGTTACACCCAGGGCCCAACGGACTGGACCCAAGACGAGCTGGCTCTGAGTAAGGTTAATAGACCCAGGGTCAGGTCGAGTGGGCCATTCCGACAAAGTTGGGTCGGACCGGTACCCAACCAGGGCATTTTTGGAAAAACATCAATAACATGAAAACTGGGCATCCTATTGATGAGTTATTTGTGGCGTTGGAACCCTCACGATGAGGATAATATTTTGTCATAATCTATAAAAGACTTCATGGAAGTCGAAATTCAGTGAATGTATTATGGAGAAGTTCTTCCGAGATCAAGCATGCTATATGCAGAAACCTAGTAGTTGGCTAAGTCCTAAAGGATACTGATGAGAGACCATGTGTCGGTTGGATACCATGGCCTAGTGGGAAGTGGATTTTAGGTTACCCGACATGCCCACCGTGAGGAGCAACTTCTGTTTAACCTGTCACACCCACGGTACTCTACAAGATGCGTACCATAGTATGTAAATAGATTGGAAGTGGCTTCTTTGTGACCCGACATACCCACGGTGGGGAGCGACTTCGGTGTGACCGAGAATACCCATGGTACTCATCATGAATGAGTACCAAAACTGTCTTTGGTTAGTGGGAAGCTGCTTCTGTGTGACCTAGAAGGATCACTATACTCATTTAGGAGGAGTTCTCCAGCTACTGAGGTGTTCGACATTGTGACTAATGTTTATACCATAATAATCTAGAACATACCTTTTGTGAGCTATCTAGCTTCAGAATCATGTTTCGTGATGATATATTGTGGTTTCTTATGGATTTCATTGTGGTCATTCCATTGGTGTTTGGGGTCTCTGGTGTGTATTTTCTTACTCACCCCTACATGGGCTTCACCAACACATGTTGTGTCTGGTGTAGATTATCACCACCTTGACGGATGACTCTGTAGCCTAGGACTTAGTGGGTCCTAGTGAGGCAAGGAAGACGGGACATACTTCTATGGATTCCAGTAGCTACTCTGTACTGACCACTTGGTGGGGTTTTCAGTAGATGGATATCTAGTGTTTCTTTATACTCTCTTTTTTTTCATTTAGTTTTTGTTGGGTTTTTGTTCTGTCCAATTTGACTACCAATTTTACATGTAATCAGTGGTTGCCTATAGTGGCTTTGTTTTTTACTTATCCGTCATTGGGATGTGGTCGTGTGTGTGTGCATACCGGTTCTCAAGAAAATGCCTCCATCTTGTAGGTTGACGCTTTCGACACTCGTCACCAACCACTAGCCTTTGGGAGGCAGGCTTTGGGTATGTCACACCACAAGCCCTGGTGGACTTTTCATGACACTTGGAATGAGTCTTTCATTTGATGTCATCAAATTTTCCTAAATACAATATTTTTATCTTCATTCCCTACACTTGGAGTACTACTTGGACTGTTCAATCAATACAATCATGAATATTTAGTTTTATGGTATTGAATACAATGATTTTATGGGTGTGATCATGCCTTATGTACACAAGCCCTTCCAAGATAGTTTCATACTGGTTGAACCATTCCCATCAAGACATCAAGTTACACATTTCTTTGAGTAGATTATCCATGGACCATTGAGATGCTTCCAGATTCTACCGGTCATCACTGCTTCCCCTACCAGTATATCTACACTTCTAGATGTACTTGGCACACATTTTTCCATGTCATGATTCACACTCCCACAAGAACCGTGACCTATTTCCACATATGTTGGTATTTCAACAATTTCTAGTAGGAAATTATGCTTCCACAACTCTACCTGCATCTTCATTTCCCAGAAAAAAAATTATTACAGTTGATTTTCTTGATCTCAAACATCACTGCCATCTGGACTAACTGCCAGTCTAGAACCTCCTCTATTCCACCATAGTGTATTTAATAATCTCAAAAAAAAATTTCTGTCAAAGAACAACCAATGTATTAATCATAGAGTATACTAAAATTAATTAGAATTATTAATAAAAAACAGGTTAACATTGGCCTAGAACCAAGATCTAATACAACTTGTTGTGACCACCGTAAATGAATGGCCCACTAGTGGAGTGATAATAACGATATAAAACAAAGTGAAAAATTTGAAAATAATGTGAAACCAATGTAATGTGGAAAACCACCAAAATTAATGGGGTAACAAACCATGAGAAAATAGAAGGATCAGTATGATTAAAAGTTGGTACACACTCCCTTATTATTAAAATATGATAACCCTCATAAATATCTCTGTTGAATACGTGGTGAAACCACATAGAAAATACCGCACATAAAAGAAAACTCAACTGAGATTGATTGTGTTGGTGAAGTTGATGAGATAATCTATTAAGACAGAGACCCGTTTATAGTGTGCCTCTCCCCTGCTTCTCTTTCCTAGTCTGGTAGGTTTGGTATGTTGGCAACCAACTACCTACCTACAAATTTCTTTCTTTGAAAAAGGAGGAGGGCAGTGTCCTCAAAGGGGAAATATTCCGACACTTGGATAGATTTTCATCACCGGGGGAGTTTGTTATTGCATCCAGAGGATGGATTTCATTACTACTAGAAGTTCTCTTGTGATGTTGTATCAACAATTGGGCAATAAACCTGAGTTGGTAATCCTGACTCAGTGATATTACTATGAAAAAATACTACTCATGTGAATATAATATTCGAGTGAGATCATAGGATATTACAATTTTATGATGCAACTCATGACTTTGAATAGAACCATTAAATATTAGAAATTATTAAATGAATGAAAGATTGAAGTATGTAAATTAATGAGGCCTTGAATGAAACCAACATTGTCCAAAGTAAAAAAAATAAAATTTATCTGATTGATATTTGTAAATTTGTGGATGATGAGTTAAGAGTATTTTAAAAAACAATTCACTGAATATTTAGAATAAGGATCATCTATTTTAGAATTGTAATTTTTTTCCACATGAGGCCTCCATTTCTTAACATAAATAATTAATGGAATGTTAAAATTACGATCCATGGAAAATAACATGTAGTTATTTCCAAAGGTGTAAAGAAGGCGGTTAACAAAACCATTATCAAAAAATGTAAATTAAATTATTTAATGGTTATACATAAATTTGTTATGGTTAGTGAAAATTTTATTTGGTTAATTACTGAAAATACTTGACTAGTTTTGGATATTAATTTTAGCAACTAAAAAAGGAAATAATAACCAAATTTATATTTTAAATTTTAATTAATTTATTATTCAATATGACATGTTATATTCATTATAACCATATAAAACTAATACTTTTCTATAAATATAGGAAATTTTTAATAACATATTTTTTTATATAAAATTTAATGATTTATTTATGATCTTGGGTTTTAGACTTATGTGGTTATAATATTAATTTTATAAATAATGGTTTAACTAAAAAATGAAATAAATAAAACTGAATGATTAATTAAAATTTATAGCCAAAATGGAAAAAATAATAAAAATTGGAATTGATTTTGGTTATAAATTATAACTAAAGTACCACATGGTTATAAATTTTCAGTTTGTTTAAAAATGAAAATGAAATTCACCGACCCCATAATACTGGTCACCTTAGTAGGCACATACCATTTGGATTCATGAAAAATGTATTAAATGAATCTATGTGTTATTCCACAGTGTATAATGTACACTTTATATTCGACTACACTATAAAAAAATAGTCAATTAGAGGCATTTTTTACTCAATTGGCGGTGGTTCAAACTACATCTTAATAATAAAGTGGTGCTTAGAAAAACCCTAACGCATTAAACAACCACATTTCATTTAGAGATGATTTCTTTAATATCACAATGGTTTTGGTGGGTGTTAATTTTGGAGAATTAACCGGTGGTTATTTTAAATACTATTATCTGAAAAAATATATTATATGAAATTAATTGATTCTAAATATATTATTGGTAGTTATTTTTCACAGAAGATACCATTAAAATCCACTAAACAAAATTTTAACTAATTTTATTAGAGGTAGTAACTAAAAATCACCACTAAATATTACGATTAAAATATATTTTTTTGAAAATATTTTATATAATATATTAACTTTCAAAAAACGGACTTGCTATAAATTAAAACATAAATACATAAAAAACTCATCCTAAATACATCATACCTCCAGAGACATATGTACAAACATCCACAAATTAGTATAACCTCATTCAACAGATACATCAACTAACTCATAAATCAGTCAACCTAGAGCTCATTAATATATATATATATATATATTATGTCCAACAACAACCCATGCCAAATATACATCCATGACATGGCCTCCACTACATCTCTTTTCATCCACATCATCTCATCAACTAAAACTGATCACATCCTCTCATCAACTCTAACAAAAAAGATTACAAAAATTAAAACTAAACATAATAAATCATAAGTACACTATTATAATTGGTAAAATTTAAACATACAGAAACTAAGCACAAACATGACTACCTTCTAAAAACTTTTAGAGATCTTCATGGTAAACCTTATACCCACTACCATCAACATTCACCTATAATGAAAAAATAAAACATTTTAGAAAAGGAATTATAAATAGAAAATACTTTGAATATATTTCGAATGTTTCTAGAAAATATGATATTTTGTTAATATAATAGAATATATTTTGACATATAAAAAATAAAATATCATGCTGAACACTTTTAAAACATAAACATACTTATTTAATTTATGATTCACCTCTTGAAACTGAAAACTTGTTAAGTAAATATTCAAATTTATTTTTAAATCGTTGTATGGGTGTGCTTGAAATTTACATAATAATAAAAATTAAATACATTGATATCAAACGATGTCATATATTTTAAAAATACCACAACAATGGTTTTCTCATGATTTCACATCAATATGATGCGGTTTTTTTGGACTATTATGGAAATGTTTTACTATTTTGAACGATTAAAACCCCATTTGTTGTCATCCTAGGGAAATTGTTACATAGAAAGATATGTCGTTGGTTAAAATGATCAATAAATTAATATATGGTCATTTTACTTATATTTTAGGACAATACTACATTGTTTTCATTTTTGTGACCCCTAACTCATGTTTTTAAATGCTTTAGTGCCTTTAGAAATTGTTTACTGAGTAATTCCATCCACACCACACATCAGATTGGTGTGTAGTATGCATGAACACATATAAAAAACTAAAATGTTTTTTTCCATGATTTTACAATAATATGATATCATTTTTACATTATTTATAGTTACACAAACGTTTCACTGTTTTAAAGCACTAAAAATGTTTATGGCCATCCTGAGAAAAATGCAACTTTGAATGATGTGTTGTTAGTCATTACATTTCAGAATTAAAATGTTGGCAATTATCCTATGAATTCAAGGAAATTTAACATTATGTTTCCCTATTTTGACCCCCAACATATGTTTTAATGTCTTTGGTACCTTTTAACTATATCTATAGGGTCATTTCGACAACACCACACATCATATTAACATGTAGTCTGTGCGCACACATCAAAAATAAAAAAACAATGGGTTTCCCATGATTTCAAATCAATATGAGGCCTTTCACTATGGGTTTGACCAAAAAATGAATGATTTAGTTGTTTAAAACAGCGAAATTGTATTTACATGATTTCTGAAAGAAAACATAACATGGAATGAAAGGTCGTCATTTAATACAATGCACAAATCAATCTACGATCAGTGTCTTATGATTTTATGGTAATATGATATTATTTTCCATATTTTTACCCCCTAAAAATGTATTTAATGTCTTTGGTGCCTTTAATAAGTTTTTACCAATTCATTACAACCACACCACACATCATATTGGCTTTTTCTTTTCACATACATGTCTAAAATAACTAAAAATTTGGTTTCCCATTATTTATCATCAATATGACGTCTTTTCCGATGGTTTTGAAAATTACATGCACGTTTATGTATTATAAGACACCAGAAACACGTTTATTGTCATCGAGGAAAATCATAACTCAGAATGACAAGCTTTTAGTTCCTAAAATTCAAAATTAAATCTATATAGACAGATGGTTCTAAAGTATTTGGTACATTTAAAAAGTGTTTATCGAGTCATCCACACCAAAAGAAAATATTGATGTGTTATCATTTATTACACATAAAAATAATTTAACAGTGGGTTTCCTATGATTTCACGTCAATATGAGGCCTTTTTCTATACTTATGATCATTATATGAAAAATTTAGTGTTTTAAATCACTAAAAAATGTTTACATCCATCCTGGGAAAACCAAAACTCAAAATTATTTATCATCCATTCATATATTACAAAAAATAATATATAGTTTTTTTCAGGTGGTATTATGGAAATATGAATTTTTTTGGATGATTTTGACCCAATGACATAAGTTTTTGAAGGCCTTGGTACATTTAGAAAGTGTTCACTAAGTAATAAAGAACAGACTATATGTAATATTGAAAATTTATCTATACATACACATAAAAATAACAGAAGATTGTTTTTCAATGATTTGACATCAATATGTTGTTGTATTCTTTGGTTTTTACTATTACACACACTTATTACTATTTTAACACGAGAAAAACATATCTATGACCATACCTAGAAAATTGTATCAAATAATTCCATGTTGTCAGTTCCTAAATTGAAAAAATTATTCTATGATCATTGTAATATGATTTCACATAAATCTGGCATTGTTTATTTAGTTTTGATGCCCTGATAATTCTTTTAAAGGGTTTGGTACATAAATAAATTGTGTAACGAGTTATTCAATCCACACCGCATGTCAGATTCATGAGTAGTTTATGCATACATATAAAAAAACCAAAATACAGTTGAATTACATTGATTTCACGACAAAATGAGGTGGTTTTCTATGGTTTTGACTATTATACACATTTTATTATTTTAAAACATCAAAAATTATTTATGGCCATCCTAGAAAAAACATAACTCGAAATGATATTTCATTAGTTCCTATATTTTTTAAATGCACTCTGTAGTCATTTTTCTCTAATTTCCTGTAAATACGACATCTTTTTCCAAGTTTTGATCCCCCGATACATGTTTTTAATTGATTTAGTACCTTAAAAATTGTTTACCAAGTCATTTTGACAAAACAAAACATTATTTTGATCCGTTTTATATGTTTACATATAAACAATATTAGAAAAATGATTTTAACAAGATTCCACATCAATCTGGGGTTATTTCTCTGGTTTTGACCGTCACATGCACACTTTGGTGTTTTAAAACACTAAAAACGTGTTTATAACCATAATAGGAAAATCGTATCCTTGAATTACGTAATGTGAGTTCCTAAATGTCACTATTAAATCTACTATAACTTTTATATGATTTCAAGGAAATATGATATTTTTTTCCTAGTTTTGACCCCCGACACATGTTTTCAATGGGTTTCGTACCATTAAAAAGTGCTTATCATGTCATGTCGACCATACCACAAGTTAAATTGATGTGTAGTATATGTGTACAAGTCAATAACAACTCAAAAGTAGTTTTAACATGATTTTACATCAATATAAGGTCAATTTTTATGGTTTTGAAAATTACACAAGTTTTAGTGTTTTCAAACTCTAAAAACACATTTACAGCCATCCCAGAAAAATCGTAACCAAGAATGATGTTTAGTCTATTATGATTTTTAAAATTTAAATTTATTATAGTTGTAATCTATTTAAAGGGGAATTTAACAATTTTTTCATAGTTTTGACCCCCAAAACAAGTATTTAAATGCTTTGGAACCTTTAAAAAGTGTTAGAAGATTCATTTAGACCACACCACTTGTCATATTGATGTGCACTTTGCACGTAAATTTATATATTAAAAAACAGTGGTGTTTCCATGATTTCACATCAATTTGAGGTTGTTTTCTATGGTTTGACCATTATATGAACATTTTAGTGTTTTAAAACACTAAAATCATATTAAAAGGAAATTATCGAAAACCATAACTCCGAATGATGTTCCACCTCTTCCTAAATTATAAAAATAAATCAATCTTTTTTCTCCTTTGAATTTAATGAAATCTAACATCTTTTTTCTGGTTTTGATCCCATGAAACACGTTTATGAAGGCCTTAGTAACATTAAATAGTGTTTACTAAGTCGTTTTGACTAAACCACATATCAGATTGAAATTTGTTCAATTTTTTTATTTCCAAAATACTCAAAGTTGGTTTTACAATGATTTTATATTAATATGTAGTCATTTTATATGGTTTTGGATGTTACATGCACAATTTATGGTTTTAATAAATTGAAACATTTTTACATCCATCCAAAGAAAACCATAACTCAGAATGATGTTTCATCAATTCCAACATTTAAAAATTTAATATTCACTCTTTTTATTCTAATTTTAGGGATATATAATTTATTTTTCCATGTTTTAATCCCTGAACCATGTTTTTAAAGGCTTTTCTACATTTAGAAAGTGTTTACTAAGTCATTCTAACCACACCACGCGTTAGATTGTTATGTTGTATGAGCTTGAAGATAAAAAATAAATTAATGGTATTTTAATATTATTTCACATCAATATGTGGTTGTTTTGATATTTTTTACCATTACACACACTTTTTAGTGCTTTGTGACATAAAAACATCTTTATGGAAGTCCTAGGAAAATCGTATCTTGGAATGACATACAGTCAGTTAATATATTTCCAAAATAAATCTAATATCAGGTCTTATGATTTTAGGTCAATCTAATGTATTCTTTCTAGTTTTGACCCCTTGAGACACATTATTAAAGTATTTGGTAACGTTAAATACTCTTTAATTAGTCAAACATATGTTAATGATCATAGATTTTTTTCAAAATTATGGATAACAATCTATAAATATTTTTCGACATGTAGGAATCAACAACATATCAATCTAACACAATATGTTGTTTCTAGGACTCAAAGTGTGTGTTTTCAATATAAAAGTTTCATTTTAGTTTTATTAATGGGACATGTATATGTTCATCAAAAATATATGAATGGTCTACAGAATATTGAATTTTATCTTAGAAGGATGATCTATAAGGCTAGAAATTTCCTCAAGGATCACGTAAGATACCAGATGAAATATATAAACTAAAAAAATTTCCATTTTAATTCACCCTTGAGCTTTTTATACATAAAATGTTTCTTCTTCCTTCACTATTTATTTCAATCTTCCAATTTCTCTTTGTGATTCCAAATTTATGTAACTACTCAATCCCCCACCTAGTGTTGCATTTATTGATGAGGATTCCCTACCAAAGCTAGGTGATAGAGTACGCTTATAAACCAAACCTCATAAAACTCAAGGATAATCTTTCCCTTAAATTATTATAAATTAATCATTTTGGGAAATTGATAATGATTGTGAAGGGTTCACATCCCAGCCTTATTGAATATTAACATGTTAATTGAAAAATACAAAAAATTATTTTTTAAAATATGTAAACATTATAATATTACCTAACTAGTAAAATTTTATTACTATTTACTATTATTTAATTACTATAAAAAAATAATATTGAAAAAAATTATAACAACGAACAAGTCTTAAAGACAATTAATTGGGGTATGCAAGACGTATATAATGATTCCAAATTGGCATAGTTTGGTCCATGTAGCTGTCTGATTTTTTTTGGTTTTTAGTATTTGTAGTTGTTATAATATATTTCACATTATTATCTTTTTATAGTAATTAAATGACATGAAGTAGTAGTTTATAGTACTTACTCTAACATCATTGATAAAGTCATTTAAAAAACATCCATCGACATTCATATGCACTTTTAACCACATCTCTGTTTGTCCATATATCTGACCTAATTATTTAACCTTTAGAATAAAATTTCAAAAAGTTATAAAAATAATTACTTATAATAAAATGAAATAAATAATAAATAAAAACATAATAATAAAATTTATGTTTTTTTTTCAAAACACATTGAGACCAAGCGATGTGAGGAATGACTTTCTTCTCATCATTCAAATTATATATTTTACATAATTAATAAAAAAATAGCAACATTAATAAAATTTATAATTTTGTTGTTTTATTGTTATTAAGATATTATAAAATATGAAATTATCTCATGAGTTTCACCTGAATTGATATCGACAAAGAGAATCCATTTCGTAAAAAAATGCTTTCAGGAACATTTCAAACATCTATCCTCAGCTCAAAGTTGTTTCATTAAACTCATTAAAAAATATCCATTTCAAATCTCTACATTTCTTGCCAAACATTATCAATTTCTGTGGGCATGAAATGGAATCAAGGGATTCAAAATGAAAAACATGTATAAATAATAAACATATCACTTTATACGTATATTAATAAATTTTACTATTGCCTTTTAAATTAGTTATCAATGAATATTTATTTGATATTAAATTTACATGATTATAAAAGTCTATATTTTTTCAAGTCGTAGGAGTATTCCTCTAATCATTATCATTAATGGAAAAGGAAACTGCCTCATAAAAAATCATCCCAAGAATCTATCCATATATTCATGTGGTGTCATCATTAGGAAATCTAAACTAATCAAGTGGAATTATAATTTTTTTGTCCTTTAGGTCACATATATCTATCTTGTTCCTATTTGTATCCATTCGATAGTTTCCTTTATCTTTTATACAACTTAATTAGACAATTAACAAAATATAAATTGGTTATATAATTACATACAAAAAAGTTATGGAAACATTATGAAATCCTCTATATACAGTGGTGACCAGCTGCCCCATCATTGGAGGTGAATTAGGTGGGGGGATATAAATCACATATGGGGAAATAAATGGGTTAGTAGTAGTATTGGGTACAACAGAATCACTCAAATCCACATAAGTTTGCAGTTGTGGTAACATGATCCGAGATGATGATTGACTCAGATCGTGATTTTATTTATTCTCATCATTTCTATAAATAAAATTTTTCCACTACATGAAACTTATAAAAAATTAGAAAATAAATTTTTTTAAAAAAAAATAATTAGAACAATGTATATATTTAAGAAACAATTATCGATGAGAAATTGTAATATATTTTTATTATCAATTTATACATTCAATTATCTTCATCTTCATTCTCTTAATTTTTGTCAATGCCCATTGTCACAATTCCTTCATTTTCACCCTCTCTTGAAATGTTCTTGTGTGTTAATATTCGTAGGAAAATACAATTCAATGTTTTGTGGTTGGTGAGGTTCAATGTCACAATATGCCATTTGATCATCACAACAAAAATCATATATGTATTTTTTATTTAAGTGTAAAACAACAATGCATCCTTCATGAATTTAATCATCCACATAATGAACCATATTTTATTGTGAGTCCAATATAAATTGATCGTTCTCTGCACTCACATCGGTATGGGTCATGGTAGAGAAGTTGTTAGAAGTAAAATGTAACTAATCATTCATTATACCACTATCAATATTAACATAATTGAATTTGAATAATAAAACTGAAAACTAACCATGATAGTTAAATTCAATATATCATTCATATTTTCATATGATCCCACCTCTTTAACTATAAATACACAACTATTTTTAGTTTTCAAGACTTATTCATGATAAATTGTATGAAACCTGAATCTATGAATATTGTAGATAGTTTATCTCTTATCTAACATTAGAGGAACACAACCCATAAACATTAAAAAAAATTATATTTCATATAAATTATAAACATTCATTATCCAGAAAAGATGATATAAGGTTTTACTTTTAACATAAAAAAATACATGTCAACAATATGGAAATCATTATATAATTACACAATGAGTTATCCATTTTAAAATAAATTTAACCAAATAATTTTTTAATCCCCGCTCATTTCAAGCATGAAACATTAGTCTACTATTTGTTTGCAATCACAATTTTTCAATATGTAGATATTCAATAACACTGTTGCATATCATATATATATATTCATGTAGAAACTCCAATTCTATTAGTGTAAAACATGACCCCTTTCTAATTGGCCATCCAAGAGATGGAAATAGCGATGACTGGTTTTTAGAATAATAATTATTCTATATGTCACAAAAACATCGAACATGATTGAATATTTTCTCAATCCCATAAAAAACATAAAATTTTACATCAATCGCTTTTCAGCTATGTGACCTTTAAAAATAGAGCCATGTGGTTGAGTTTTATTTCTTGAATATGATTTTATATGACCTAAGTACCTAATGAAAAAATTTACATATATATTATAAGAATTTACACAATGGTTTGAGAAAATATAATTGACCAATGAAAATAAAAAATATCAAGAGAGCTCTCAATTGGATACATCCATCGATAGTGCACCAGTCCAATAAAATTTTCTTTTTCAACCAAATAAATAGTCAAATGAATCATGATTATAAATAATGAAGGGGGAAATAACATTTCCAAATGAAAAATTATTATATATTTCTTTCATGAAGTTCTTCAAGCTCTGTTGGATTTAGTGTTTTCCCAAAAATAACTCCAAAAAGGTACAAAAAAAACAACAATAAATGAAGTTACCTTTTCAGCTGATGTATTAAAGAATGCCAATGGAAAAACATTTCTGCATCAGAATATCTGAGTCATGACATTTCAGTCCATGTATGTTTCTATTTTTTAGGCTAGAAAACTTGATATTTTAATTGAATGTTCATCTAGATATATTACAATGATTAATGTTTGAATGATTTTGTATTTCTCATGATTTTTTGTTGTAAAAATAGGTGGACTCAGGCCATTCTCATTTTCCCACAAACCATGATTTATATTAATTGAATCCAAATCCTTACAATCATTAAGTGGGTGCTTTTAATTACCCTTCTCACTAAACAATATAACTATTAAATTATAATAAATATTCTTCACAATATGTATTACATCATGATTATAACATATCATATTATACTCCAAAAAAGAATGTTTGAAGAAATATACTATTTTTAATACATTGTTTTTTTATACTATGTCAGATAATCTACATTTTAAACCTTCCTCCATTCAAAAAACTAATTTTAATTTCAAAATTTATCTCTGAAATTCATTAATTTTCCCATGATTTCTAAACCTAATAACAACTTTAGTGGATTAATCATTTCTATATCTCCAGTAAATCAATTTTTATTAAAATTAATGTTGTAATTAGCATCATGAAATTTATGATCACACACAAAACACCATTTTCTCTTCTGAGGTAGTGATTGGGGTTCAAAATCAAAATTACAAAATTGACAATCGAAACTGGTATGAGTGCTCCAACAAGATTAATTTCCTAGTACAAAGAAGTCACCAATTTTCCATATTAATGAAACATGAATTTTGAATAGTATTCTATATGTTGCATCATATTTTTACACATTATATTAAGAAAATTCTCACAATTAATTTATTATAGGTTGAAGGTATACATCAATTTCATTTCAAAGAATTTTATTTCTAGTAATAATCACCAAAATAATGGAAGAAATCATCTCCATACACATCCATGGGGGTAGATTATAGGTGATCATAAAAATATCCTTATAGAGACCCAAAATTTTCTTACATTACTATCACATCATTAAAAAGATAAACAACATAATAGTATTACACAATAAGGATCCAAATATTTAGTGTCTTGGGAAAACTATTACAATATGTAATATAACATAAAATGTAAACATTTATTTAATCCATTCTTCTCCAGCTTCTTATTTTACCTTAAGAACTCCATAGTACACATAATCACCTGATGATATAAATCAGAACAGGGTGAGATAAAATCCTAGTAAAAGTATAGATATGAACAATATAACAATGGGTGAGCATAATCATGACATAGACAATGGATCATGAACATGAGAGAAAGCATTAATAAACGATTTCAAATGTGGCAATGCATAAAAATGAAACACTAGGTCTTAGTTCTAGAATACCACCCATAGTTTTGTAAAATGATATAATCATGTTCACAAATAATTTACCTTTAACAAATCATATTCATCACTTTACCCAATGCATCAGAGTGCTGTAAAATTTCAGCCGCACTTGTCACAACATAATAGTCATATTGTGCTATATAATTTCGGGCACACCCATCACAACATAACATATTCATTACCATTCATGAAAAATAAAACATATATGAACATAAATGACCCATGAAAAGGAATTTTGTTCCTCTCATAGGAACACATTCATAATCATTTGGTTCCCAAAAGAATGTGTGAATGGAATACCCAAAACAAGAACCATAATCCTTGAGTGAGAAGTAAAATGTGTGTTTTTGAAAGAAGATTTCCTTTAGAAAAATTTTTTAGATATAAAATCCAGTGGAAAACATTTATATCCCTGAAATTTTATGATAATGATCAAAAAATTATTTTTAAGGAGTAACCATACTAAAAATGGAGTGAAAGAGGGAGAACCTGAAGAACGAATGTTGAGTTTCATAATTTCCCCTTACCTTGTATCTGAATGCTTTCTTCACATTAATATACAATATAACAACATTACATTAAATAATTAACAATTAATAAATATTTTATAGAGTAATTATTTTAATTAAGGTTTTGTTATGTTCATTTATGGGATTTTGTATGAGTTATAGGGTTTAAATTTAATGTTCATGAATGTTTGTTTTTATTGTTTTCTTGAATGGTTTATTTGTATTCATGAATGAAAGTTAATTTAAAACGTGTATAAACATAAAGAACTGTAATTATATGTTACTTATGAAGTCAAAAAACCTTAAATTATAATATAATTAATTTGTTTATATACCATGATTATGAATCAATATATTAGAATTTAAAGATGATTGTTTGGGTTAATTCGGGCGGTTTTTCGACCATAACAAACTTGTTTGGTTTAATCATTTAATAATTTTTAATAAGTTAGATACAAAAAACTAAATAGGATATAATATATATAACATAATTTAGTTAAACCATAAAAATGGTTTCATCACAAAACCTAAAGGCGGTAAAGGAAAATGAAAACATGTTGTTCTTGAAGGTGATAAAATAACACCTCACAAACAATGTTTTATATTATAAAATAAAAATAAGAGGAGAATGGGGTTGGATGATAAATTATCCCATTATTATTATAACATTTCATTATATGTTACAAATAAGAGGTACCATACCATGTCGATGAGTATATGTGGGGAGATATTAATAAAAGAATATGAAATTGAATGGAAATTAAAGGAATGGAGAGAGTGGGGAATTACCACTAGAATCCTCTGTAAGGCACCGTGGATTAGTATTTGACTGAGACAAAAAGTTATTGGATGTGGGGTAGGGGATATGAAAGATTTTGTGGGAGAGTCTAGACAAGTACTCAATCTTGAGAGGTGTGAGGAAATAAGGTGTGAAGAGAGGTATTTATTGTGGACAGAGAGGAGCTTTCTCATTATTATATTCATTAATTTATTATTTCTCAACAAGAAAAGTAATAGTGATGATTAAATGACCAATAATAGTAATTAGTTCATGTGATTCCTAACCAATTGGGATTATATCAGAATAATATCATACCAAACTCTATAAATTTTGTATTTATCTTATTTTGTAAATTATAGTTTTTCACTATTCATTAAAAATTCATGTATTTCAAATAAATCCCAAAAATTTTCCGTAATAATTTATTGATGCATATAATCCAAAAATGAACTCCATTTTTCAAAAATAATTTTCTAAATATGATTAATTTAATATTTAATTAAAATCACAATTTACGTGAAAAATACAGATTTGAAAATTAAAACTGATTTGATAATGCTTTCAATAATTACATAAGGTGTTATAAAATTATCCTGAATGATGAAGATATAGAATTGTTAATTTATGTTTTTTTGGAATATACATTTTCCTTTAAATTAATTAATTAGTTATAATTTATTATTTATGACTTACAAAAATACTAAAACTTTTACAATGGTCATATTGTTACTTATAAGAAGCCTAAATTTTATTTAATCATTAATGTGCATGTTTAATATTATTTTGTACAAGTGACTATTCATAAGGGTCATATTACTATTCATAAGGGTATGTTACTATTCATATGGTCATGTTACAATTCATAAAAAATTAATTATGCCCTATCGGACTACAAACATTTTACTCATCACAATCGTGTATGTCAGATTTTTGAAATTCAAAACACATAAGTGGAAAAAATATGTTTAATGGTAAAATATTATTTAGTACCATTATATGTCATTGTGTTTCCTAATGTGATTATACCTTAAGTCAGTATAATAAGTAGGGATTTCCATTGATAAAACTTTGGGTCATTACATTCTTCACCCCTTACGAAATTTCACTATTAAAATTTTGTTTCACACAAAATGGTGAAGGTACTTATCCTTCATCACCTTCACCATTTCCCAAGATTCGTCTTCATACTAATGGTTCCTCCAAAACAATTTATCAAGGTGGGTAGTCATGTTGCATAGAACCTTATCCATCCAGTCCAGAATCATCACTAGCTTCACCTAATGATAATGATAATCTTCCAGCTATACCACCTCTATGTTTAGTACATGTGAGGGATCTGGTATGTAATTATTTAGTAGTGATACATGAAACACATCATAAACTTGAGCCATAATTGGGGGAAATGAAATTCAATAAGCCACAGCTCTTATATGGTTAAGGATATCGAAGGGGACAATCTACCATGGGATTATCTTCCATTTCGTTCCAAACCACATGACTATCATCCATGGTGTTATTTGGAGGAAGGATTTATCTCCAACATCGAACACCAAGTCCCTCCGATGGTTGTTATCATTACTAATTTTTCATCTCTGAGCATATTTGATATGTTTCTAGAATATTTGATCCTTCTATATCATCTATTACACAATAAGAAGTCTATGAAGCTTTATTTCTCCAACTTCATCCCATTGGGTTGGAGTTCTACATCGCTTTCCATATAGAGATTTATATGGAGCCATCTGAATACTCTAGTGGAAGTTATTGTTGTATGAGAAATCAACCAATGGGAGATGCTGATCCCATCCCCCTTTGAATTATAAAGAGCAGGTTCTTATCATTTATTTAAGAATTTGAATTTTCCATTCAGATTGGCCATCAGTTTGGGGGTGATAGGTCATGCTGAAATTTAATTCATCATGCAAATGACATTGAAGGCTTCTCCAGAATTTAGATGTGAACAATGGATCACGATCTGTGACATTCTATAGTGGAACACCATGCAGTCTCACCACATCAAAAAAATATATCATTCAATGTGTTTCAAGCAAGAGATATTCCCAAATAGTAATAAAATGATTAGTCTTGTTGAGTCCAACAACCACCACCCATATCACATCATTTCCCTTCGATGTTTTCAAGAGAAATGTGACAACTTCAATAGTGAAATTCTATTAGTTCTACATGGGTATAGGCAATGGTTGCATCATCCCTTTGGAATTTTTTCACTATTAACACCCCAATACATCAAATTGTCTAAAAATACGACAAAGTGAATCTATTAGAAAGAAAAAAATGGGGGAAATACATGAATAAAGTTTAGGATTTTTAAAAGAATGAATTTTTTGTCACATTAGACTAACCAAAACTCTGTCGGGACATAGCTTACTTGCACACTCCCATATATCACACAACTCACTTTTGCACCCCCTTATGTCATGCAGTATACTTGTGCGCCCACTTCCTTTTCCCATAGGGTCCAATATTCTCCTATAAATAGACCCTTGGGGTCCTTATTTGTACAGACAAATGTCCCTAAGGCCCAATTGCTGCTCTAGTATCCCTATTACTTCCCACAGTCTTCTAAAACATTCAAGGTAGTTCTTCATCACTTTGAGTAGAGGATTGAAAGAAGGATCATTGGAAATAAGACCTTTTAGTGTTTGAAAACAATAACACTTGCAAGCCTAAAGCACCCAACCTCCCCAAGTCATAAATACTTGTGCGCTGCCCATTCCTCTCATTGGATCTTGAGAGCCCCACTTCTGGGATCACCTCTGAATACTCTTAAAGGCTTGAGCAAGGTCTCGCCCAAGTATTAACATACTAGTTGTTCGTCACTTAAGTGAACATTAGGTCTCCCAAGTGTACTTATGTGCCCATACTTTCCCGGCCTTCTCTACTTAGGTGCCCCTCTATGAATAACTTATTCTCATCACTCTCTTTAGTTTACAATCCATTAATCCTTCCATAATGACATTCATGGAAGGGATTCTTCTTTATTGGCACCCTTTTATAAAAGGTATTATATTGAGACCTCCACCAAAACATCCGGACTATAAACCCTCTGCGAAAGGTATATTAGCATGTCTCCTATTTGGTTTTGTATTTCCACAGTCAGATGATTCCCACATTTGTTTCACAATGGGGTTAGGATTCATGGGATGGTTGTGGGTTTTTATATCTGCAGTCACATGGACCTTTATCCTAGGAACAGTGTTAGGATGTTCCCAGTTTGGATGAGGGTTTGGGTTCTAGCCTCTCCCTTCATAAAGAGATGACCCAGAACCTCAGGTCTCTCATAGGGAAGGTATGGTTCACACATCCTCTTCCACGCAAGCATAGGAGATGTCTCCCTCCCCTAGAAGGATCAATTTTATGGGAACCATCATAGCATAAGCCCTTAGCTTTTCTTGAAATAGGTGGCATCATTTCTCCTCCTCTCCTCTTCAGTTCCAAAGTCAAAAGGGGAGATGGGAACATGGACATTCATTTCCCTTTCCCTCTCTCATTAGGAGTTTTCACCATGGAAATCCATACAGGTGTAATCCCCTAACCATCAAACCTTCTTCCTCATGTTGATCCCTTTTCCAATGTGAAGAGAACAGAGGGATGACTTATCGCCTCTCCCTCTTCTATGGTCACCTCGATCTCATTCACTTTGGACACAATAGGTGCACCCTCTTCCACCAGTGGTGGAGGAAAATTTTTAATGTATGAATTCCATTGATGAATCATTCAAATCCTCTTTTTTCTCACACCAAGCATGACTTACGTGGGCTTAGAGATTTTTCAGGATGACAACATTTTCAGAATCGAAGGAATTACAATAACTCTGATTCATGTTCAATCCATGATATGTTGGAATCCTTTTCAAGGCCAGAGATCACTGGATATCCTCTTTGGGAATCCAACCCTAATTCTGTTAATCTGGGCATCCTCCATTCGAATAATCCCCAAATTAATCCCCAAAGCCTCAAGGCAGCCTTTTGAAGAAGTAAGCCCAAACTAATTTCTCTCAAAGGACCATACTCTCATATAAGACTTATCGAACTATGTTTTCTTTGATTCCCATCCAAATGAGACACATAGGAAAACTTTTTGAGGTTCAAACCCAACACTTCAAATCAACCCTATTCTCCTAGGGGATTATTACCAATAGGGTATGATCCTACATGGATACCCATATCCTTTCCATGTTCCCTATGCTTCTTCAGCATAAGTCCCAAACTATGTTCTGACTAAGCATCTTCTTCTTAGATGTTCATACCACATGACATTAAAATGAATAGCTAGGTCCTTATCACATGACTTTAAAAGGTATGATGTGTCTCATTCAGTGGCACTGCAAAATGGGGGTTCTAATTCATTTTACCAGGATACGTAGGTAGCCCAATTTAGGGGCACAATCCCAAAAAAACAAATCAATCCTTCATCTCCCTGGATTACAAAAAATTCTAGAGTGCCCCACTGAGTGGCTAAAAAACTAGTATAATCACAACTATGATTAGAATATTCTTTATGTTGTATATTAGAGGATACAATTGATGGAAAACCTCGAATACATATGGATATTTCCATTAATGAAGAACCTTGAATGCATACTAATGAATATAAATTTTTCACATTTTAATAAGTGATTTTAAATATCATGGGATACTTATCGTATACTTGGTGAATTAAAAATAATTCATGAAAAAATCATAAATTTCCAAAGAGAGTCCCAGACTTGACAATAATTCCTTCCAAAAGGGTGTGATAAGTTTGAACTCCCATCCTCTCGAGCAATGCACATTCTTAAGTATCGTAATGTTCAAACTTAATGACTACCTATCATTGTAAAGTTGGTCCTCTTTGGATAAAGAAATATTGGAATTTTTCATTTCCAAAAATAAATCCAATGGAAAGCGCGTAGAAAGAGTGATTCTTAAAATAAGAACACGCATTTAAAGGACCTACAAAACAAAAATGGTGAGCCCAAAATGAATCCTTAACTATGATCATAATTATACCCAACCGCTAGGCCCCTATAAATTGACAATGGAATGCTAGACAATGGAATAAATCACGCATGTATCCATCGAAAAGATGTTTATTTAATGGATTTTGTTGTTGTTTTCATGTTTTTTCTTATCATAATTCCCTTCCTCCAAAAATGGATTTATCCAAGACAACATCTGTGAACTTCCCGAATGTTTCTCAAGATGAATCTCCATCAACAGGAAGGACATCATCACCAACCTAGCATCTTCATGGCTGGGTCTCTAATGTGTTGGTAATGGAATATCACCAGTACAATAAAAGTTGGACTTTGGAGGCTACTCAATAGGACCTCATGGTCAATAAAAATCCTTGATCATCTGGCCAACAACGACCAATGATCAAGAAGTAGACAGTTCCTACCACCATCTTCAACCGTTTCGGGTCCTTATCCCCAAAACACAAAAATCAATCCATCACATAATACATGGAGGTGGATCAAGAGTTCACTGAAGAACTCAATTCAATAATTTAGGAGTCTTTATTGGGGACTCCCACAAGAAATCGCTGCCAGAATCACGCAGTACTATACCTCAAACATGATAGAGGTGTTTCCTCTGGACATTTGGCCAAGGTCTCTTAGACCCGGGCATGCAAGACAAACCCCATGGACAATATCCGGTCAATAGGAAGAAATTTCTCACCTCTACCTCGTCTGGAGAAGTCCATCAATTTAAATTCATTGCAAACAACAATCAGGCACATACACGCGTCCGTCTTAATTTTTCTTCTCAACAAAATCATCTGGTTGCAACCCACCAATCCCTCAATATAAACCTAGTGGAGTAATGTGAACATGCACATACACCTGCTTACAAGTTATCAGCTATTCATTAGGCTCGTCAAACTATATTTAAAGAAGCTCTCCAATATAATGTGGTGGAAACTGGTAAACAAGAACATACACCTATTTAAAATCCCCAATTCTGTCAGCAGTATCGTCTGCCAGTATTAAAGGAAGTCCATCAACCATACTTTATGGGAAATATCTGGCATGCACATACACCTTACAATGTTGATAAATCCTTCTAATGGTCTCGTTCGGTAGCACTGGGACAAGTCGATCAGAATCCTTCGAAGACAAATTTGCCACAGACCCAACTGTTTTCCCCCATGCATGAGTACTGTTAATACCCATTGACAAGAAAAGGAGGACATGAGCATGCACATAAACCAACTCCAGATACAGAATGGATGTATATTCCCATTCCATCCACTAAATTCACCAACAAATCTTATCAATGATAAAAGGGAATACGCAAATCTCTATCCATATTCTGGAAGCATGTCTGGATATTATAACAACTACTTCAGTAGTATTAGGGGAACATAAACATAAATCTGTCCCCACACATGGGATGACACATTAGTATGCCATCTAGGAGTAGATAGACTACTCTTTTTTAGTGTAGGAGGGTTATGGGGAATAGTCTCCAATATTTTACGGATTTAAAGATTAAGAACATACACCCTTTACAATTAAAGGTAATCATTCTGTTCTGGTAACCACACCATGGTAGGCACAAACACATTCCCATGATAACCACTTTTCCCAGAAAGTGTCCCCAACTAATTATAATAGAACATACATTAAAAAGAATCACCATGAATTTTTGTAAAATCAATAGTCAAGCTGCAATTTGGCTTCTCTTAATGCAGGATTCCTTGAAGCCCTTAGAAGTTTATTTGTTTCTACTCATGATCATATCCTTTCATTAGAATATTATGGAAGTGGTAGTAGTAATTATGAAGTTACTCATCGGTCACTTCATCATGAATTATTCCTTCATGAAAATTTGGTCATTCCAGAGTGCTTATCTCTAAATAAGAACCACAATAACCCTTTGAATGGACAGAAGACAAGGAGTAAGATTATTCATCCCTTACTTTAATCAATCATGGCAGTCCTCCCCATGATGGAATTCACTGCAAAACTCCTCTATGCATTAGTATTTCGCATTGTCATGATAATTCCATAATTGAAAATGTAGCGATGAGAAATACCTCCCATCTCAAGGAACTTGATAAAAAATACAGTCATGTCTGATGCCTTTTCATTTACAAGTGAAACACCATATCAACTAGAAGACATAATAAGGGAACAATCATTCTCCGAACATCCCTTGGGTAATTTTTCTTTTAATATATAATATCCTCTTTGGTTGAACCAAGTGGAGAAAAATTTACTAAATGATTATTAAGATGTGTTAAACAAGAGGAAATAAATAGATAATGGAGAAATAACAATAATGTTATGGCCTTTGGAAAATTATCACTATAACATTCCAGAATTGATGTTAGAAGATTGCATTTATGACACCCACCTCATCTTATGGAAAAACCTTCATCATTCGAAAGAAAAAGTATTACCGTATGAGGAATATTAAAATCATGTATAGTTAATAGATGGGTTGCAGCGCCAAATTGACATGGCATCTCTCTCAGTTTCTCAACATCCATTGGTTGAAAGACATCAGAGAATCCTTTAACATTCATGCCTCAATGCTCTGAAGAGGCTACACCAATTAATTTCTATTTCAAATATAGTGTTTTATCAGGGGATGGGGTATATATGGAGAATTACATTTCACTGCACTCCAAAATCAGCAAATTCCACCAAAAGTGGTCTCATGCAATGTTATTGCCCAAGGTCAGCTGCAATTAGTAGATTTTGTATATAATCGAATGTACTCTGAAGCAGATGCCCAAAACAGTTCTCATCATAATCAGGCCCAATGAAAATATGTTTTTGGATTACTTTTACATCAAGCATCTATGAATCTTGAGAATGTATCCAATTTAGAGGATTTCAGGCGTCAGAGATTGAAAATGTATGAAATAGGACAATGATCTTTCCAAAAAGGTGATTTAAGTTGTTGTCAGATTAGGAACCCAACTAATGTTCAAACAAAAATATAAAAAATCAGAAGAGTAGTCGCACAAATTTCAGCGATAAAAGTTCATCAATCACCCCATCTTTCAAGGCTGGGGGACTCATTTAATTTAAAATTAAAATTCATTAAACAATGTTCAATGATTTGAAAAAGAAGAATGGGAATAACCTCAGCCTGTTGGGCTAGGGGAATTTTCACATATTAAATATCCAACTCAACGGAAGCTAGTTTTCTCTTGATTAGTGAAGAATCCATAAGGAAAACATACAAATAAACTATCTAAGGATTCCTTTCAGGTTACAGTTTTCTAAATAGTTCCATGGAATTCTTCATATAGGATAACAAAGTCTCATGGAAGACACAAAGGATGATGTTATTGAAGAAACACTCACATAATACCATTGATGCATCATGTGTTAGTAAATGTCATTAACACGAATGAAGAAGATCCTCCAGAAAGTAAGTCATGTTATGTGGAATCAAAGGATGAAGTTCTTGTCCATTGTACAGTACACACCGAGGAAAATGAAGAAGGTGTGTGCACCCGAAATCAGAGGCTTGCCTAGAATTTGGGTATGCCTTCAAATAACATAAACTCCCCTCTGAGAAATGTATCTCACAAGGGGAAATGGAAAATCCAGATCACATCTATCTTTTCCACTAAAGAATGTCAATATCTTTCGCGCGTAGATAGATTTTCACAGCAAGAAGAGAAAATGAAGGAGTTGAAAAGACTCAATACATAGTTACTTTGAAACAAAATTTATGCTAGACGTACTCCCTAGGAAGGTCCTAAACATGAAAATCATGTAGGAGCACCTCAAAAAAGAGGATTTGTAGGAATTACAGATGAAAATAATGAATTCCCTCCACTGGGTACATAATCAAGGTACGATATGATACATCCTAATAGGCATGTTCCTATATGTTATCCAAGGAAAATATCAACACCACAATCAGTGGTTTTTCCGGTCATTGCTCTAGTTCATACTCTAGTTTCTATACCTTCACAGCTTCTAGCTCATCTAGATGTTACCAAAATGCTTATGAACACAATTGAGGCATTAATGACTCTATTGGAAGCTATAAAAGAATGATGTGCATTAGTTCATATGGAAAAGAGGGTCTTCCTTGAATGGGTTGATTCAATTCCCCCCCCCCACCAAATTTTTGGAATAAAAATTCTAAATATTTAATGTTTTGGGAGATCTGGAATAACATGTTACACATTTTGTTTCATGTAGTGATCCCATGATGGGATCTTTGAAATCAAAAGAAGGAGTTAAGCTTAGGTTTTTTGTGCAGTATTTACAAGGACCAGCTTTTGTTTGGTATAAAATCTTTAAATCTTGATCAATTACTATATGGGAATATCTCTGTCATAATTTCCTTCTTCAATTAATCTCAATGCAACCAATGATGATAGTTTTTGATCTTACCAATTGTAAAAAAAGGGATAATGATAGAGTTTCAGATTTAATTTCTAGACGGAAAGGATTGACATTTTTTTAAGTGTAGCACTCCCTCAAGAAGAGTTTCTACCAATTTTTGTGGAAAATCAGCTTGATGAATTACACACACCATTGATCCTTGTGAAATACAAAGGAGGGTTTCTATAGTGTACTTCAATCACTAAACAGACTGAAAAATATATTATAGAATATAAGGCTAAAACTCGTGTAATTCCATCAGCTTCGGGGAGGAGCATAGGAAAGGAATATGATACTAAAGGTACACTTACGAAAGCACCTGTATCTGCTTATACATTAGGATCCTCATCATACCAAAGGGATTCAACTCCTAAGAATCAGCAGCAATGACTGCCTCATGAAGATGATCATAGAGATCAAAGGTGGAAACTTTTTAAGGAATTACAAAATAAATTTTATTCTTTTAGGAATGAACTAGTTCTTGGATACTTCATCTCACCCATAGAAAACATTTTGGTTTAGTGTTGAAGTCTGAAGAAAACAAATATATAAGGAGATGAAGATCTTATGAATTATTGTCCCTTTCACCAGATGTTGGGACAACCCATCCAGTAATGTTTTGATTTTACGGAACTCTTGCAAATGATGGTAGAATCTGGGCACGTAAAAATAAAAAGTTCATCATCTCAAGTAGCATGTTTTAATACTATCAAACTATAGGAAAAGGGAAAATGTTCGGAAGTCAAAAGAAAAAATGTGCAGAAATATAATGATTGTATGATCATGAAAATGATCAACAAGACTCATGAAATTTTATGAACATGGGTGAAACAACTGATTTTGTCTTCTTCCACTCCATCCACAAAAAACATACTTCATAAAAAGTTAATTCATAAACAAAATGATGTGATTATAAGGATAAATAGCTGTCACAAAAAAGATGATCTTATGTCAATGAAAATGTTTTCCTTGACCATGGTAGATTTTATGCCATCTGTTTCAAAGGCAAGGGAACCACTGATCCAAACAGCACAACCTGAACTATCCTATCAAGAAGAATCTTCATCAGCTGAAGAAATGGTCTTTTTTTATGTTAATGTTATCTATTTAACGGATCCTTATGCCAATGGTAATTCTAATTATAATGAACCGGAATTCTTTGTACCCAATTGGGGAACTAAAGGAAGAGTCCAAGGTCAAGGATACTGGGGAAGACATGGGAATTCTAAAATTCACCATTTAAACTCTAGCCCTGCTCGAACCATATATGCAGCAGAAACTTGTGGAAGTTCCCTTCAATGTGTTCAACAAGAACACAGAGTTTATTCCAGGAAAGACATGTTCGGTCCAAAAAAAATTATTTTGGAGGACCGATTAGATGTCATACCATCTTACTCTTAGCATGTGAATAGACTTATTTACTATAATATCCCACAGTCAGCAGTATTTCAAGCTTCTTCTTCTATATATAATATGGTTACATCAGAAGCATCAAATTCCAGATCACATTCAAACCCATATCTACATGCTAGAAAAGGTATACCGTTGGACCTAAAGTATGATATCTCGAAGAAATTGGCCCATGTACTTGAAAAAGTTGTCAATTCTGTATTCTTTGAATCTATCAAAATATCTTAGAGAGGAACTCATTAAGGTTTCGTCAAGTACTCAAGAGTTTGAAACCAAATTTGCTGCTACTGAAGTTTACCATATTAGGAATGATCGTTCAGAATTTCATTCAGTTAAATGTTTCACCAATTATGATGAATATGATGTTTTACAAGGGAATATCAGACCATTTTAATTGTCTGGAAAGGTCAATGACATAGACATATGACTAGCCTTCATTGATAATGGATCTGTAGAGATCCTTATTCATGTTCATACACTTCATTGATTGGGATTTATTGAATCTGATTTATCTCCTTATACTTTAATGTTGAAGGGGTATGAAAAGATTGAGTACAAACCTCTAGGAGAGATTACCCTAAAATCTCAGTTTGTAGATCTTGTTTCTAATTCATATTTCATGGTTGTTTGTCCAGACACAACCTTCTATATTCTTCTTATAATTCCTTGGCTGAATCTACATGCAGCCATACCTTCGTCATACCACCAATGTCTTATATACTATTTCAATTGTCAAATAGGGACATTTTATGGTGACAAGGCTCCATTCAAAACATGCGAATCTCAATATATTGAGGCATAGTTTTATTACACAAAAGGAACAATGTCCATGACAACGGAAATAACCAGAGTTAATGCTACGAGTGTATTGGAAATGATCCCAGTAAATACAATCATACTTCTGATTATAGATTATGTGTTACCCATCAATCAAATTGAAAGAGTAAAATCCAAATCCAAGAACTAATCTAGTAACTTCCATAATGTAAATTCCGGACACTGATCCTAACAACATGGGAGAAATTATTAATTCACTAAGCAATGATGGAAGAATAAATGGAGATGACTTCATTTCATCCACTAAACTACAACAAGCATCTAATTAATCAATTAGAGTAATAAAAACTGTAGTAATACCATAAGAAGACCAATATGTTGATTCTCAATCCATCAACCCCTCTTTATTATCATAGGAACACCCTTCGACATCAGTAGGGTTAGATATTGTGGACTCTTCTTTAGGACATTCAAATAATGACTCCTCCCTCTAACTCTGGATGTTTTTCCTCATTATCTACAATGAATGTGGAAACAAAATAGGTACCATATAATGAAGAACAAGAGGAAAATCTCTGGGATTCTCCTCCATCATTGGAGGAAGGTGTATCTACAACCGAGGATGATCTCACAGAAATAAATATGGGTATAGGAGAAGATCCGCGCCAAAATATAATTATTGAGGCCATGAACTCTGAAGAGAAAGAGGTATATAATTAATTTTTAAAGAAAATTAGAGGTATATTTTAATTTAATTATAAAAAAATTCTACTTCTTAATCCTGATGTAGCCACCTATCATTTGGGTTTTCCAAAAGAACATTGTAGATTCAAGCTACCAGCAAGAAGAAAACACCCTAATCATGCCTCTAAAACTGAATATGAAGTTGTTAAGAATATAAAATATTACTTTGTTAGGGAACTTAAATATCCCAAATGGATGGCCAACATTGTCCCAGTGAAAAATAATACTAGAAAAATTAGAGTTTTAATTGATTTCAGAGATCTTAACCGGTATTTCCAAAAGATGATTTTCTTATCCATTTACATCGATTTTAATTTATGAAACAGTTGGATATGAAGCTCGTTCCTTTATGGATGGATACTCCGAGTATAATCAAATCTATATGTCCCCAGAGGATGAGAAATCAATAGCCTTTAGATCCCCTAAATGTGTTTGTTTTTCTATCAGGAAATTCCCTTTGGCTTAAAGAATGTAGGTGAAACATATCAACGTGCCATGAACTATATCTTCAAACCATTTTGACGGAAATTTGATGAATGTTATGTTGATGATTTGGTGTTTAAATCTAGAAAATGTTAAAATAACTTGGTAGATTTGGAGACTATATTTAATAAACTTGGGAAACACAGTTTGAAGATAAACCCCTTGAAATGTGATTTTTGGGTAACCTCAGGAATGTTAAATGGATTTGTTGTATTCCATATTGGTATCAAATTTTATATTGAGATATCAAAATCAATCCATGGTATGTCACCTCCTCTAAATTGGAAAGAATTAAGAGGAAACCATGGAAACATGGCATATTTACGGCTCTTTAAAACCAATTTGGTAGACAAGTGTTTACCCTTCACTAGATTAATTAATACGGGAGTCACCTACCAATGGAATCAATGATTATAAAGACTAATTTGATTCCCTCAGAAAATATCTATTGATTCCACCAGTATTAATTCCACCTGTTTATGTAAGACCACTTCTTATCTACATGACAGATTTAGAGTGACCACTAGGTGCCTTCCTAACCCGAAAGAACGATGCTGGGAATGAAAACATTTTTACTATCTCAGTCAAACTATGAATGATGCAGAAACTCAATACTCATGTATTGAAAAGTGATGAATAGAATTATTATTTGCATTTTAGAACTTGAGACACTACCTGCAACATCATGAAGTCTAATTGGTGTCTCAAAATAATCCGCCTAAATTTAATCTCATTCTTTATATACTTACAGGGAGTTTGGCACGGTGGGCAGTTATTTTTCAACTATTTGATATCCAGTTTCTTATCTAAATGGAAATAAAAGGCCATGCTCCGGTTGTCTTCCTTGGTGAATATCCATCTGCCAAAGATATATCATTAAATACTGATCTTCCTAATGATGAGTTTTTTTCTATTCCGGATAATTCTGAAACATGGGAAATGTTTTTTGATGGTGCTTCCAGAAGTCCAACAGGGAAAAGAATGGAAAAACATAAAATCAACAAAGATGGGTTAGGAATTGATTTTATTTCCCATGAAAAGGAAGTATTTCCTTATTCCTTCATGTTATCCGATGGTGGTACCAACAATGATGTAGAATATCATGCTCTCAATGCAGGATTGGAATTGGCCCTTCTGGTGAAAATGGATCAATTGAAAGTGAATGGTGATTCAAAATTGGTAATCAAAAAAATCAATGGGGGAATATTCTATTTGAAAAAGAAGAGTTAATACCTTTGTGAGAGTACGACATATGGTTAATGGATGAATTTCTATCAGAACTAGTACTGTCTTATGTCCATTGATCACAAAATTCTCAAGCATATGCACTGTCTAATGCAGCTACAAACCTGCCAGATCCAAATCAAGATGAAATAGTCATTAGCATAGCCGATCGTCCTGCGGTCTCAAATTTTGTTCAAACTAGAATGAAGGAAAATAATGAAATTAGCCCTACTTCTGAACCATATGGTCATACCATAGGATGGAACACATCCATCAAGGAATATATTTAAGATCGGGTACATCAAACAGATAGGGTTGAAAAAGAACAGATCCGGCGACGAGCAGCCTATTTTACGCTTTATGATAGTCCAGATTACCAAAAGATCCTCTACAAGCGAGGATTTGATGGAATCCTCTTTAGATGTATTGATGGATAAGAGACTAAATCTGTCATTAAAGAAGATCATTCAAGAGATTGTGGTGCCCACCATTATAGTCACAGACTCTCTGATCAAACCCAAAGGCTTGGATACTTTTGGCCTTCAATGATGTAGGATTGTACAGATTTCTCTAAAAAATGTCATCCCTACCAAGTTCAATCCAACTTCATTCATCAACCCTCAATTTTTCTACATACATCTAAATACACTCGGCCATTTGACACACAGGGAATGGATGTAGTAGGGCCTTATCGTCCATCCAATGCTAAGCAGTTTAATTATATTCTCATTGTTACTGACTTATTCTCTAAATGGGTTGAGGAAATATCTCTCAAGGACTTAATAGAAAAAATCCATGACAGTTTTTTAAAAACTAATATCATCACCATTTTTGGTGTCCCTCATTCTATTTTGATAGACAATGGCACCAATTTTTATTCTTCTGATGTAAAAAAGTTATATCAGGAACATAATATCAAATCCAACCAGTCATCTTGCTATCATACGACAGGGAATGGACAGATACAGTCCTTAAATAAGACCCTATCAAATATACTCTAGAAGATGGTGGATAAAGATAAGAAATAATGTTCTGATAAACTTTTTAATTCCTTATGGGATTATCAGAAAACTACCCATAATGTTACCTAAGAAACTTGTTATTCATTGGTATATGAAACTGAAGCAGTTTTGCTGATTGAAATGCAATTGAATTTACTTAGAGATTCAATTTGAGATCAGTTGACTATAGATGAGAGGTTTTAGAAACTATTCAATGAGTCGGAACAATTAGATGAGAATATATTGAATACTTTTCATCATCTAGAAATCTATCAGAAAATAATAGCACACGTTTTTAACAAGAAAGTTCACCCTCGTTCATTTCTTCAAGGGGAATTGGTATTTTTCCTCAGAAATCCAATGATACCAGTTAAGAAAACTACAAAACATGCGCCAAATTGGCAAGGACCTTATTCCATACATAAGGTTTATTCAAATGGAGGTTATTCATTATTCTCAATGGATGTAGAGCTTATTACAACTCCAACCGATGAAATATTCTTGAAAAAATACATTTTGTAATTATACATATCTTCCTCACTGCAAGACATTAAACTACATAGAACTATGTCCAAACAAGAAGACTTAAAACTGCACAACCCACATGTCCTAGTCGTAAGACATTAAACTGCATAATAACTATAAGCATTCATGCTTCATGCGTTAAACTTCGTAGCATCTTCGTCCATGTCACATGTTGTTAAACTGCATGACATCTTTTACAACTAACGTTATCTATATTTAACGTTAGAAGCTTCCATAAGCAAACGTAATTGACATCATCAATACTACTTAGTAGTAAATGAGTCCCTCTCTTTCCTATGTCTAAGTCAGATCTGCATAGAGACCTAATTTCAAGAACCATGTATAGTTTGATTCTCATTTTCCAATGAGATACGTAGAGACACCTGAATCTCTAATTTTTTTCCAATATATAATCGAAGATCGTTTTATTTTCTTTTCTCATCCTGTATATGAATTAGATCTATACAGAGTGTTTCCATACGATATATGATTTGGACATTATACCATTTTATGTCTTCAGATTTATTGTTCTTTCATAATGTGTCAAAATCCCCCATTCTTCATTTTAATATCAATTATCATGAGGACTGATTGTTTAAAGAACTATGTAAATCTTGATTCTAATATATTTTGAGATACATAAGGACACCTAGATCTCCAATCTTGGTCCTAGCTACAAAAATACTTTTATATATTGTATAAGAATAAAATATCCATATGAAATGTTTTTTGAACTATGTATGCCTTGATTCATTCCCAAGCAAGACATATAGTGACACTAGGGTTTTATTCCTTAATCCAGTAACATTATGTCTTTATTTTCACATCAGTTTACTATTGTAACACCCCGAGATTTTATGAAAAATATTATTTTTAATTTTTTTGATGTCCTTTGTTGTATGCTTCACCAAGATTAGCTTGTGCTATACGCAACACCATATTAACTTGCAGTATACAAAACACTATTCCTGGCTTGTGCTTCACACAATTTAATGTTCTTTCAAATAAAATGCATTTTTACACAACACCGAGTGTATATTTTGATCAATGAATAAATGAACTATGTTTTACGGAACACGAATGTAATCTCTCACTTCACACAATGCTTAGTTGGCTTGCATTACACGCAAGAGCGACCTTCCTCCATAGACTGTGTTGTACGCAATACAAGGATCCACTAAACAATGATATAGTATTATAATCTTATTATGAACTAGCCATTATGAATAGTATTTACTAAATTTGTAATTTTATAACATTATCATTCATCTTACACATATCTTAGAACATGGTATGAGTAAAAAAATCAGGTAAAATAAGTATTATTCAAAAAATGCATTTTTTCCACCTATTGATGGCGCATCCACATTAAATCTCGTTTTTTGACACATTTATAATTTCAATTAGACAAAATAAACTTATTAATTGAAATATGTATATAAAAATTTACATTTGGATAATTTTTTATATTTTTATGTTAACCTTCATATTTTGATGAATAGTAAAAATACGCTAAATTTTAATTAAAAACAACTTTTTTCATTAAAATAATTTATATAGTTAAAAAATATTATTGAATTGTTTTAAAGTATAAATAGAATATATTTTTACAATTTAATATAATGCATTTCAGTATAATTATCTTTACATTGAATTCATATGTAAAAACATTTAAATCTTTTGCAATGTTTTAACTTTTAAAACCCGTTTTCTCAACAACGGGAATAATTTTAAATTAATTACTACAACTTATGTGTTTTGAATTTTTAAAAATGGATTCCATATTTGGAATTAGTGTGTCCAAATTATTTTAATAGGTTACTTTTATTTTTTTGATATTATAAATAGTAACTATGGCAAATTTTATTTACCACAATTAAAGGTAAATCATGTAATTATGGGTACAAACAACATTATAAAACTACCCTTACACCTGCCAAAATTATATTGGATGAATAAAAGTATAACCATATCATCTAAGGGTCGGAATAGATTCATTTCATGGACTTTTGACAATGAAAATGATATAATTATTATTAAAACTAAAGAAAGTGACAACATGTCACTCTAGTAAATCTTATAAGTGTAATAATTTTACTTTAATACTAAACTTCATAAAACATCGAACCTAAATAGTCTCCAGAAATCTAATAATATTATGTACATCATTTGATTTTATTTAGTGTTTTTAGGGATTATATAAATATCATTAATGATGACACAATAGTGATTAAGAAGTTATTTTATTGAATAAAATATGAAATGAATGGTTTTACAAATATTAAAATAAATATTATATGAACTATTTAATGTTCTCCAAGAATTTTCTAGATAAATGACATGTTATAAATCTATTAAATAATTTATTTCGAACATATATTCTGACTGTATTTTATTTAAATTCAAATAAACGAATAGTGTCAAAATTGAAACTATTGTTATTTTATAGAAATAACATAGTATAAAATTGTTTAAAAATCACAAAAATATTTAAAAATTATAAATTGAAATTTATATGGTCTAAAATATCATAAATTATCCAATTATGGAAAACCAACAACACATAAGTAATTATTTATAACAATTTAAAATTTAGAATATTCCTACCACAAATAAAATTAAACAGATTAAAAAAGGATAAATCAACTTGATGATGTTTAAAATAAAGTCCCAAAATGTTAAAATATTATTGGTTGATGATATTACAACCATATCTCATATAATATTCTAATTTTAGTAAATTTTGATGTTTTTTATGTGGGGTTTGAATTTATTATAAATTAATATTTTAGAGGTTTCCAATGGTGCATCTCTCCTCCCTTATAAAAAGAGAACCTCCTCCCTCCCCTCTTCACAACATTTTGAACCTTCAAGATCAGAAAACCGATGGCCATTTCCCTTCTCCACTTCCTTAGGAATATACTAGAGGTCATGGTCTTCTCAAAATACCAACTTTAGTGCCCTAAGAGGTTGTTTAAAAGAGGTACATCGAGGAATAGGAAATCTCTTCTACCGATTCATTCAGGTTTCTTTCTTCTTCTACTTCCTCTTCTTTAGTTGTTTCATTATAATGTAATAACATAAGTATCACTAATATACTGACATGTTTTTATAAATACAAAACAACCCTATTTCACCTTCTATCCATCCTACAGAAAATGAAATCATCGAGTGTGCGTACGTATGAAATACCGTCTCCACAACGTGGGGTAATCTGTTTTCCACCACCACATTACATGGATGGGTATAATGGTGTAATGAATAACTATATATTATTATTATAAGATGATACTAATTCTGAGATATCATATCATCCACCCTAATTCCATTCAATAAATATTGTATCGTCATCATCACTCGTACATACGTACAGATTATCGTCTCCATGACTCGTTGAGATTTATTCTCCATGATAACCATTCTAGAATGATTATAAAGTATATATAATGAATAATAATGATATATATTACATAATAATTCTACTATATAAATATATATATATATATATATGTTATCTACTTACTTCCATTCATGTCAATAAGGAAACGAAAACAACGTTTATGCGTATGTACAGCCTACCATCTCCATGAACAGTGTTTCATTTCATTTATCTATCTAATATATATATATATACTGAATATATATGATATATAAATCATTTTTTACATTATTTAAGTAAGTAAATCATGATATACATAATAATAATATCAATAATAATAAGTCCAAACACACATGATAAATGAAACGAATATTACGAAAAACATTGCTTTTACATGGAATTGACAAATGCATGGGTAATATAAAGACCTAAGTCAGTCCTATATGATATCATAAATATTATTATGGTTCTATTAGAAGTTAATTATATTTTTAAACCCACTATACAAGAGTTTCAGACACATATGGTAGAAATTGGACATAAGACAAGGGATAATTTTGCAATCTCATTTTTATACGAGATTTCTTATATGTAAGTATTTAATGGGGTTATACTTATCATATATTTTCATGTTTTATAAATATGTTTACATAAAGCATTTCATATTCTTTAATGTTTGTTTAAAGTCATTTTTACCCAATTTGACTTTTACTACATGGTATGTATGTAATCTTTCTTTTGTTTACCATACGAGGTACTTTTTGACTTTTCTGGAAAAAGTACGACGAGATTGTTTTTTGATATGGAAAGAATATATTTTTATGGTTTCATAATGCATTACTTCCATGAATATTCATCTAAAATATTTCATGATTGTATTCAACAAAATTAGTTTCTTTTAAAATTGCATGTCATTTTGAGAAAAGAAAATGATTTTGAAGAAGAAAGGATATTTTCCTCAAGATTTCATTTCAAGTGTTTTATCAAAACTATTTTTCCATCTAAGATGAAATTATTTAATATGGTTATGTTTTAAGTATAATGTCCCTATTATTTACATGTTTTTTTTGTTTATTATGAAATGATATTAATGTTTTATATGGATTATGTTATGATGGTATGATGTTTATGAAACCCATTTTATTCATTGAGTTATGATGAATGATTTATGTTTTTTTGGCACATTAAATAATTATTTAATTATTAGATGGGTGAGACCTATATCTTCCTCCAATGGATTTGGTAAAGATTTATATCTCATGAGATAGACATGGATGGAATGACAAGTAAATCCAGTTCAGTAATACAGGGCCGGAACGACAATTAAACCCAGTTCATCAAATGACTTCGTCCACTATGATGGTCTTGGAAACAATTAATTGGCTACAATGGAAATAATATCATGTGCCTTATGGTTTCCCACAATTCCATGTTTTATTTCCATGATATTTTATCATGGTTAATGTTCCTTTCTGATCTATGCCTTATGTACTGCCACGATTTATGTCATTACTTATGATTATGATGTTTTATGTTCATGTTTTTATGTTCAAATGTGTATTGATTTTTTTATGTTCTCCATACTTAACCTTACTGATAATTTGAGCTCACCCTTAATATGTTTTCTTTTCCCCAGGATTTAATGAATGGTTTTAGGTATGAAAACAAAAGGGGAAGATCTTTATGGGAAATGTTTAATATCATTCACTATGATTAGAAGATTATGTTCATAGTTTCCAAAGACACTAAACTAATATTGTCTTTGGGTGTCTGATTTGTTAGGTATTAAGTGTTCTGCACAAGTAATTTAATGTCTATATATGTCAGTATTTGTGTCACTACAGTTGGTATCAGAGCAAATGCTTAGATAACCTTTGGAATCTAGGATGCGAAAACATTAGTGAGATCCTTAGAGATATTTCTAATGTATGTCTAGGGATGTCCCTAAGATTATGTTTAAGTATAGGTTATAGTCCTAGAATTATGGTAATTAACATAGAATTAAATCTACGATGGTAGATATTGAAGGTACCCTCCCATTATTATGTTGTTTTCCTATCATGACTTTTTCCCTTCACACTATTATTTTTGGTTTTTAGACAATGGGTGGAACCCGAAAAAACCATGTTGATCAATGTAATGGGCAATGCAATGATTGTACTCTTGAACAAACCAATGTTATGGGAGATGGTGTGCAAAATATTATTGCTATACTTACACAATATATGAATCATTATGGACTTAAAAATGAGCAGAGAAGGGAACAATATTCTATTGAGCCCTTCATGAGGCAACGTACACCTTCTTTGAGTGGGTCTTGTGATCCACTTGTTGCTGAACAATTGATCAATACCATTGAAAAGAAATTTTTCGTACTTCGCTGTTCAGAACATGAAAAAGTCATTTTGGATGTTTACTGTTTAGAAGATGAAGCAGACCAGTGGTGGAATCTTATTAATAATAAAAGGCCCCAAGATGAAATTTAATCCATGGAATGGGATGATTTCAAGACCTTATTTTTCAATAAGTACTTTCATCATATTATTAAAACGAAGATGGAAAATGAGTTCCTTTAGCTTATGAAAAAGGACGATAAATCTGTTGGTATATAAAAGGTGAATTTTACAAGGCTTTCAAGGTATGCATCTGGATTTATCATCAATTCTGAATGTAATGTTAATCGATTCTTCAGTTTCTTAAATCAAAGTCTTTGAAATGAATTAGCTATAAGAGTCTTTAGTAGCTATTACGATATTCTGCGTTGTACGGTCAAGGTAGAACTAGAAGTTGGTGTTATATATCCATATCGTGGTTTTGAAATGAAACAAAAGATGGATTTTATGGAAAAATCTCAAAATAATGTTGAAAAGAAGATGAATGTTTTGTTATGCTCAACGTGTGAAAATAATCATGGTAGAGATTTACATAAAGGGACTAGAAAATTTTTTATGTGTGAAAAAGATGGTCATCAAGGAGTTGAGTGCTGAAATAATGGGAAAATGGTAGCTAATGATGTGAATAGAGAAAATACTAAAGAGAACGCACCACGAACACATCAATGCTACAAGTGAAAGGGAATGTGGCATTATTTTTACCAATGCCCTAATCCAAGGGTTAATGATGATCGACATCGACAACCTCTAAAGGCAAAGGACAAAGGGAAGTCAAATTCGATCACTACTAGCGATGTTGTGTATGAAAATGAAGTGGTGGAATAATTAAGTGATTATGTAATGGGATTCCAAAATAGTGCTATGGAATCTCATTTATAGTATCATGGAATATTGGATTATCTATGTATTGGTTTCTTGTGGTTTTCAATATTTATATGGTACCTGTAACCACAAAAAGTGATTGAAATATTTTTGGAAATCAGATGATATGCCCATAATGAAGGGATAAAGAGAATTTATTAATGAGCTCATGACTGATAAAATGACAAAGTTATATCATGGTTTGGGTATAAAGAATTTTTTGGTATTTGTGGTGTGTGGAAAGTTATAACTTTTGATAGAATTCATGTTTTCATTAACATTCTATGGTAATTCGAGTTTCAAGTGAATAGATGATTGGAATGTGACCAACAAGATATATCTTAAGATATATGGGGGATAAATGATGGTATTCATGTGCTTGTTATACAAACTTCCAAGTAATCGTTCTCTTTATACTATGATATTGGACAGAAGTATTTTAGATAAGCCTAAACATTGGAATGGATAAAGATGGACATCAGATAGTGTTGTTTAAGGATAAAAAAATTCGATTTTATTTATGGAATGTTATAATAGTATAGTTTTATGAAAAGGGACGACCTATAGAACGAGCGACAACCCATCACATTAGATAATGATGTGGGAATCGAACCCACAACCGAAGTCTGACATGCCTTTATCGCCTACCATTGGCCTATAGAAAGTCACTGGTTAGTGGAAAGTAGTTTTATTTTTTAAGCAGTATGATAGATGAAGTATAAGTCCATTTTTGGAACCATATACAAGTAATCTCACTATAGATGAATTTATGCTAACCTTATGTTTTAGACAGATGGAATGACCTATCTTTCTATCGCTAGATCTGCTAATACTTCACGAATGAAAAATTGAACTTCATTTCTTTAAGAGATGAAGTGGAAATTGTTCAAGGCACGAACAACGCGAGATTGTAACAAAATAAAGTAAGTATTTATTTTAATTAAAAAATTATTCGATATTATGGAAATGATCTTGAAAACCAAAAATGTTGTCCTAGTTCCCTCATATTTGATGAATCAGATGGTTCCTTAGATCATCACAAATATATGGCATTGTGATTGTTGGAATTTTCAAAGCCATGTCCTCTACCACTCTTCATCAGAAGTTGATGGTTAGATTTCTCTTCTATATCCATGTTTTCACCTATGTTCTCCTAAGTGGAAACCCAATGATGAGTTAATCTAAGTAACTTTTACATTTCTTACTTATCTTTTTAAATTTTTGTTTTAGTAATCCTTTTTACGATGTGGAATTCCATGAATGAAACATTGATATATAAATCCATTTATAACCCTGAAGAATTTCGAGGGAAAATTCATTTTAAGGAGGGTATAATGTAACATCCCAAGGTTTTATGAGAAATATTCTTTTTTAATTTATTTGATATCTTGTCTTGTACGCTTCACCAAGATTATCTTGCGCTATACGCAACACCGTATTATTTTGTAGTATACAGAACACTATTCTTGGCTTGTGTTGAACACAATTTCAAGTTATTTCAAATAAAATTCATTTTTACACAACACCGAGTGTATATTTTGATCAATGTGTTAATGAACTATTTTTTTATGCAACACCAATGAAATCTTGCACTACATTCAATACTGACTTGTCTTGCATTCCACGCAAGAGCGACCTTCTTCGATAGCGTGTGTTGTACGCAATACCAGGTTCTACTAAACAATGATATATTATTATTATATTATTATGAACTAGACATGATGAATTGTATTCACTAAATTTTGAATTTTATAACATTATCATTCAACATACACATATCCTATAACATGTTATGAGAACAAAATAAAATTTTCAGGTAAAATATTTATTTTAAAAAAAATGCAGTTTTGCGACCTTTTGATGCCGCACCCACATTGAATATAGTTTTTGCCTTGTTTATATGTTAAATTAGACAATATAAACTTATTAATTTCAATAAGGATATAAAAATTTAGTTTTGATAATTATTTATATTTTTCTGTTAACTTTCATATTTTGATGAATAAAAAAAATATGCTAAATTTTAATTAAAAACAACCTTTTCATTAAAATAATTTATATGGTTAAATTATATTATTTAATGGTTTTAAAAAATAAATATAATCTATTTTTACCATTTAATATAATTTATGTCATTAGAAATAATTTTACATTGAATTCATATGCAAAAACATTTCAATCTTTTTCAATGTTTTAACATTTAAAACCCATTTTCTCAACAACAGGATTGATTTTAAATTAATTACTACAACTTCTGTGTTTTGAAATTTGGAAAATGGATTCCATGTTTGGAATCAGTGGGTCCAAATTATGTTAATAGGTTAGTTTTATTTTTTGATATTATGAATAGTATCTACGGTAAATTTTATTTACCATTGTTAAAGGTAATTAAGGTAATTAAGGGTAAAAATAATATTATAAAATTACCCTAACACCTTCCCAAATTCTATTGGATGAATAAAAGTAGACCCATATCACTTAAGGGTCGGAATAGAATCATTTCATAGACTTTTGACAATGAAAATGAGATAATTATTATTAAAACTAATGAAAGTGACAACATGTCACTCTCTTAAATCTTATAAGTGTAATAATTTTATTTTAGCTCTAATATTCATAAAACTTCAAAAATAAATAGTCTCTATAAATATAATAAAATTATCTATATCATGTGAATTTATTTAGAATTTTTAGGGATTAAATAATTATCATTAATGTTGACACAATAGTTATGTAGAAATTATTTTATTGACTTAAATATGAAATAAATGGTGTTAAAAATATGAAAATAAATAATATATTTACTATTTTATGTGATCCAAGAATTTTCATGATAAATATGACATTTTATGAATATATTAAAGTTTTTATTTCGAACAAATATTCTCTGCGTATTTTATTTAAATTAAAATAAATAAATAGTGTCAAAATTGACACGATTGTTATTTTATAAAAATAACATATTATAAAATTGTTTAAAAATCACCAATATATTTAAAAATTATAAATTAAAATTTATATGGTCTAAAATTTAATAAAGGATCCCATTTTGGAATCATCACAACACATATGTAATTATTGATAAAAAATTAAAATTTAGAATATTATCACCACAAATAAAATTAAATTGATTAAATAAGGATAAATCATGTCGATAATGTTTAAAATAAATTCAAAACTTGTAGAAATTTTATTGGTTGATGATATTTAAACCCTATTTCATCTAATATTTTAATTTTAGTCATTTTGGATGTTTTTTTATTGGGGTTTGAGTTTATTATAAATTAATATTTTTAAGCTTTCCAAAGGTGCCCCTCTCCTCTCTTATAAAAAGGGATAATCACACCTCCCCTCTTCACAACATTTTGAGCCTTAAAGGTCACCGAAACCCAGAAACGTTACCTTATCCACTTCTATAGTTATAGACTGGAGTTCTTGGTCTTCAAAAAAGTCAAACTTTAGTGCCATAACTGGAAGTTTAAAAGAGGCACGTCGAGGAAGAGATAATCTCTTCTACCGATTCTTTCACGTTTCTTTCTTCTTCTACATCCTCCTATTTAGTTGTTTCATTATAAAGTAATAATATAAGTATAACTAATATAATGATATGTTATTATAAATATGAAACAACCCTATTTCACCTTCTATCCATCCTACGGAAAACGAAATCATCACGCGTGCATACGCACGAAATACCGTCTCCATGTCGTGGGGTAATATGTTTTCCACAGCCACATTACTTTGATGGGTATAATGGTGTAATTAATAACAATGTATTATTATTATAACATGATACTAATTTTGAGATATCATATCATCCAACCCATTTTCATTAAATAAATATGGAAACGACATCATCACTCATGAGTACGTACGGATTATTGTCTCCACGACGCGATGAGATTCATTCTCCATGTTAACCATTCAAGAATTATTATAAATTATATATAATGAATAATAATGATACATATAACATAATAATGCTATTGTATTTAGGTATATATATATTTCATCTACTTAATTCCATTCAAGTTAATAAGGAAAGGAAAACAAAGTTCATGCATACGTACGACCTACTGTCTCTATGAACGATGTGTTTAATTTCATTTATCTATCAATTATATATACATATATATACTGAATATATATGATATAGAAATCATGTTTTAAGTTTTGGAATAAATTAAATCATGATATAAGTAGTAAATAATATCAATAACAACAAGTGCAAACACGTATAATAAATGAAACAAATATTACAAAAAATGTTGCTTTAACATGGAATTGACAAATGAACGAGTAATATAAAGCCCTAAGTGAGTCATAAATGATATCATAAATATTATTATGGTTCTTTTATAAGTTAATAATGTGTTTAAACCCACTATATAGGAGTTTCAGACACAAATAGAATAAATTTGACCTAAGGTAAGGGATAATTTTGCAATCTCATTTTTACCCAAGATTGCTTATACGTAAGTATTTACTGGGGATATATTTATCATCCAGTTCCATGATTTATAAAAATGTTTTAATAAAGTACTTAATATTATTTCATGTATGATTAAAGTCATTTTTACCAATTTTTACTTTTACTACATGGTATGTAAGGAATCTTTCTTTTCTTTACCATATGAGGTACTATTTGACTATTCCGACAAAAGTACGAGGAGAATGTTTTTTTATATGGCATGAAAAGATTTTTACGGTTTTATAATGCCTTATTTTCATAAAGATTCATCTGAAATATTTCATGATTATTTTCAAAAAAATTATTTTCTTTTAAAATCTCATGGCATTTTGAGAATAGAAAATGATTTTTAAGAAGAAAGGATATTTTACTCAAGAATTCATTTCAAGTGTTTTATCAAAACTATTTTCCATATAAGATGACATTATTTAATATGGTTATGTTTCAAGTATAATTTCCCTATTATTTACATGATTTTATTATGTTTATGATGAAATGATATCAATTTTTTATATGGAATATGTTATGATGGGATGATGTTAATGAAACCCATTTTTTTCTTTGGGTTATAATGAAAGATTTATGTTTATTTTGTGGCACACGAAAGAATGATTTCATTATGATATGGGTGGGACCTTTATCTCCCTCCGATGAATTGGGTAAATATTTATATATAATGGGATATACATGGTTGGAATGGCATGTAAATCTGGTTCAGTAATACACGGCTGGAACGACATGTAAACCCGGTTCAACAATGGACTTTGTCTACTATGATGGTCTTGGAAAAAATGTCTTGGCTACAATGGAAGTCATATCATGTTCTTTATGGTTTTCCAAAATTCCATTTTTTATTTCCATGCTATTTTATCATGGTAAATTTTTATTTCTGATCTATGCCTTATGTACTACCAAAATTTATGTCATTACTCATGATTTTGATGTTTTATGTTCATGTTTTTACATTCAAATGTTTATGGATTGTTTTATGTTCTCCATAAAAAACCTTACTGAGAATTTGAGCTCACCATTTATATGTTTTCTTTTCCTTAGGATTTAAATAAATGTTTTATGTATGACAACAAAAGGGGAAGATCATTATGGGAAATGTTGAAGATCTTTCACTATGATTAAAAGATTATGTTCTAAGTTTCCAAACACACTAAACTAATACGGTCTTTGGAGTCAATTTTTTTTATGTATTAAGTATTCCACAAAAGTAATGCAATGTTTATATATGTCAAGCTTTGGGTCTCTACAACTATCGTCCTTACCATATGATATTAAACAGCATGTAATTCTAACACCCCCATTCTTCATCTGTGTCACCTTTGTATTATAGTAAAGACCCTTACCACTCCTTATTTCTCACACCAAGCATAGCTAATGTGAGCTTAGGAATTGGGTAAAAGGAATTTTTATATATGTATGGTGTTTCAATTCTTTATGTGGTGAAAATTTCCCCACCCCATGATTTTAAACAGCACAACACCATATTCATTCATGGGAAACAAAGAAAGTCTTCATTTTACATATGAGTCAGATCTATATAAAGGACATAAAACTCATAGTCAATATTGATTCAAACATTTCTTATGTGAATTAATAAAAATCCTCTTCAATAATTCACACCCTTAATCATGAATATTTCAAGATCCAGTTTATCATTCTTACGGTTTCTGGTGATAGAGTCTCTAATATTTAAGAAATCTTTTGCTTGACATTGGAGCACGTGCCCTTAGGCGGCCTAGCGTATGATCCCTACAAAAAAAAGACTGTAAGACAAATGATTCCATTATTTGGCTCTAGAGCATATGCCACATATGGACATGAAAAATACAAACCCCATAATGGGTTTTCCTAACATCACCTTGGTTATAGTATCTTTTTACCCTTTAATCTTTGATGACAATGTACATGAATCTATATTTTGAAACAATCATTCATGTATCGGTGTCCCATTATCATTCTCACAATCTAAAAATCTTCAGGACCATGGTTTACACATTTCCCTCACCATGTGATTAATGAAATATTAAATAACATTTGAATCACTGGGTCACATATCATATATTTTTTCCATTTCTGGTCCAAGTTGTAAGACCTAAAACTACATACATCATAACTTTTATGTTTGGGTCAGACCTTCATAAATGTACTTTTCCTCTAATTATTTGGAAATTTTGGTTGAAAATACATTTTCCATATTCAAGAACCTTTCTCCATTAACCAAACTCTATTCTTCGGAAAATATGACTCAACATAATCATTCTTCAGATTTTAGTAATAAAATTTCAAATTTCAAAGATCTATTTTGTTTGATTATGTGGTATGTTCCCTTAGGTGGACCTTCATAAGTTGCCTACAAAATAGGCATGTTATCCAGAAGATGCCATTATTTGGCTATGCAGCATATGACCTAGTTGGCTTTGCATAATACATCCCCCACAATGGGTTTTTCAATTAATGGTAACTTCATTGATGGAAAATACTTCCTCTAATGGTTCTATCCCTATCCTGTATCATTCCTTGATTCAAGAAATTCCAAAATCATAGTTTACAATTTTTCCATTCATATCTGAATATGATAGTACGTTTCCAAACAAATTATCAAGAAATTTGGAGTGTTTTTTCATACCTTTGGTAATATCTAATGATCTTAAATTAAATCCACACAATGTCCTCACTGCATGACTTAAAACTATACAGTACCAATGTCGTCATTGCATGAAATAAAGCTGCACAGTACTAATGTCCCCACTGCATGACATAACACTCTACAGTACCAATGTCCTCACTACATGACATAAAACTACACAGTACCAATGTCTTCATTTCATGACATAAAACTGCACGGTATGATATCAAAAAATTTCCATTTTTGATAAATGTTAACCATTGTTGATACACAAAATTTTTATAGAAATGGTTTTTATATTCATGATATATGTCGGAATAAAATATCCATTTCATTCATAAAATTCCTTTCCATGGAAAAACCACCCACTAAGGTCTTGGGTCACCCAAATTTTTATTTCCCTTATATATCACCAGCAAAACATTAAATTCCTAAAGATTTCATTTTCATGATTATGAAACATGTTCCCTTAGGTGGCCTTGCATAAGTTGCCTACATAATAGACTTATCATTCAAAGGTTTCACTTTTTGGATATGCATCATATTCCCTAGTAGTCCCTGCCTAATATAGCCCCCATAACAGGTTTGTTAAAATAATGGTAACTTCATTCTTGGAAAAAAAATCCCTTATGTTGATAACGATTTTAATTTTGGTGACTATTAAAATCACGACTCAAGATTTCCTTTGGAAATATTTAAATAAAATTAAAGTAATTCTTAGCCATAGATTTTTTTGGGATATAATTCAATGTTTATGGTCAAAGCTAATCAACCCTAAATATTATCTCATTATAGTCTAAATGCATGACTCTAATCTTTCAAACAACAAAATACTTGGTACTCATTACATTAAGAACCTGTAAAGGGAACTCTGAACAAAAGTCAACTCCCATCTCAATAAATGTGCATTTTGTTTGGTTTTGGTATTATTGAGCGGTGAATAAAGAAAAGAAATATAATGTTTCTTGGTTGACCATATAATCCTAGAAAAAATCACTCTATGCTTACTGGGTCCTAATGGCCTAAGTAAAAAAATAGTTAGTGAGAGTGAAAACACAAATTATTGACGACAAAATGCTTTTCATTCATAATTTTTTTATTGAGAAACATCCACAAATTGGAGTCTCTCTCTCAAAAATTACAAAACGCTTTATATGCAATTATTCATTTGTTTGATAGCCTCTTTAGCCCCATAGTCTACATGTTGATGTTTGTCTATTTGACCATACTCACTCTCTTTATCATGATAAAGATCTTCTCTAGCATCCACAATGGATTTTGAACTACACTTATAGACTTATACTAATGAGATATGATGATAGTTAAGCTCCCCTATAATGATATCTAACTCTTGTGGAAGGAACAGTTTCTGAACCATCTTTTAATTAATTGTCTGCTTCATCCCCTTCAACTTTTCATTATGATTACACTCAGATTGGGACAATTCTACTTGTAACTCTTCAATATTGATTGGTAGTTTGGATTTTATCAAGTCCTGTCAAATATTTTTCTCTTGATACCTCCTCCAGAAAATCTCTTTCACCGCAGTATGAAATTCACGGTATTCAAAACTTCCAAATCCTAGCGTGATAAACAGTGAAGAATGTCATGGATTTTTTAAGTTAGTTCCTCAAGGGGCATCTCAAATATTATCTTCTAGATGTTTTTCCATGCTTTACGACAAGAAATATGAAGAGCCCTCTGTAGTTCAAGGTCATATTCAGAATCACAGTCATAAGGAGGGGTATATTCGGTGACTAATGCACATAAATAATTGCCTTGTTCTGTTCCTTGTTGAACAATGGTTGCTCCACCTTCCAATGTTGTTTGGGATGATGCAGAGGATTCGCCTTCAAACGTAGACATTGAAGTTCATAGTTGTATATGGTAAATCATGAATTATGGTTATGATTAGATTCAAGTGATAACAAAAGTGAATGAAATCACAATATCAGTATCTATTACCTAATATTAGGTTAACATCTTTAGAAGAATCCTCCCCAATGTTATCAGTTTTAGCAATTTTGTTTGATGTATCATGATATTGAGTGTAATATTTAATATTCTTTGGATTTTTAGAGTGAATCTCTAGAAGACCTACTATATCAAGATTCACCTGATCCAATGTCTATGCAATGGTGGGGTTGATGTTAATTTAAACACTTCCTTCATGTACCATTTTGGCAGCAGTCTCTTCATATGGAACTACATATTTTAATCAACCATGGTTAGAAGGATAATAATACGAAGATTAACACAATGAATAAGAAGAAATCACATCCATTTGAATCTATACAAGGTACTCCAAAATCTTCTAAAGAATTTGATATATTAAAATGTTTTAATAGTACTTCAAAATAAATTCCAAGGTTCATCATTTCATCCAATGATATCTCAGATCCCAAGTTAGTCTCACTAGTGGGAGCACATGGCAAGTTTTCTTCACAAACATCCCACGATATCCATTGACCCCGAGTATCTTCATTAGTTACAATTATGGGGTCTACGTCAGTTGTATCCAGATGTTCTGGTCCATGTCATGAACCTAAAAGTATCACAGAATGGAAGTTAGCTAGATTTACATTTTATGGCTTATGAAGTATTATTAAGTTACTATAAGATTCCTATCCTATGATAGTAGGAATTAGAGTAGTTCTGGGAACAGATGATGGTTCTTGGGCTTCAATGATTCTTTAGGAACCACTAGATTTGTAGGAATTTGGGTCTAATCATCAACACCTTCAATGGATCCTTGAATCCTATCCGTAGTTTATTACAATGAAGAAAAAGAAGAATCCCCTACAATCATAAAAATTTTCAATACTTTTTCATGAATAATTACTAAATTCTTGATTATCAAAGAGACTGACCGATGCTATGATATCTCTTAATCATGGTCTTCTTTCTTCGGTGCTTTGGATTCTTCATTTTTTGAGGGAATGAATAATCATATATAATGATATGTATCAGAGATCCTAGTACCCCCTCTATTTCATCCTCCATGGCCTGTTGTCCCAAAGATATTTCTCCCAAATCACAGGAGTGACACAATAGCTCATAGTGAAGTACCTCTAAGGATAAACTACGGTGAAGGAACATAAATTATTTTTTGATTACAAAACTATAAGTTAAGATGATATTTATCTTAAGGTACATTGTTTCGACAAACATTCATCTTGAAAAAGTAAAAGATAATGAGAGAGAAAGGAAAATTACATCCTAAGGACATAAAAATTCATGCCACTATTCATCTAATGAAGGATTAACCCCTTATGTGGTACCACGATCTATCATTTCCTTCACCCACTTTAAGGTAGGAATTTATTTATCAGTGGCATATACTAGCATTTCCATCTCTCGAATATAGGTCATCACCTCATTAACATTATCCTTAAAAATAATGTTAGAAGAAGCCCACAAATCCCATACTCCTGGTATATCCTGTCCTCCACAAAGATCAATCCACATGGTTATAGTGTCACAATATAGATTCTACCATGTTCGAATATCCTCCAGTTGTATATATTCAGAATGTATGTCTAAGGTTTGTGAGGAGGATCCTTCAACCATGGACTTGAGTTTCTTCCCAGCATCCACAGTCACAGAAGAAGGGTTAGAAAATGGAACTCATTGCTATTTAGAATGATGGAGACCATATCTCCTTGATACAAAATCAATAAGGATTGATGGATTAGCTCTTTTTATTATAGTATGAGGATAATATATTGCGCAAGGTCTCCTTGGTGAATTGGAGCATCGTCACTTCTGCCATTTGATTCTCGTAATTTGGTCCCTGATGATGATGAATAATCTTCTAAACGATGGGGATCCTTCCTAAGACATCTATTTATCCCCACTCGAGGGACCAAATGATTTAATACCCCTTTAGAGAATGATGAAACCTAGTTTTTGGCATACCAGATGGTCAATCTGCTTACTGCATCAGTGAAGTGTAAATTAAAATACTACCCCAGTCTTCTCTGTAGATGTCAACAACCATATTTTTCAGAAAACCATTGTGAGTTTCTCTAATATTACATGCATGGGAGGGGATAAAGTATTTGGTTGTATAAATTTTAATTGTTGTGAAAATCTATACAGAGCATAGGCCTCACATATGATTTATTTTTTGATTCTGGTGGCCAACACGTCATCTCTACAGGCTAGCATACATGCCCTAAGTTCCAAACTGACAGTTCCACCATCAAGGAATCTCCCTGTAGGTGGATTCCCATAAGGAATGAAATGTAATTCCTTATACATGCTCAATCTGGACTTATTGTCAGAAGAATTTAAAGACAAGGGTGAAATACCAAAAAATGGCCTGAACAGACTATCAGGAAGAACATCCAAAAACATGTAATTCACATTGTACATCATAAGTTCTACATTGAGTAGCAATACATCCCCAAAAAAAATTGAATGGAATTTCTATTCTAATGGTATATGTCACTTTGTAAATATGCATCAAATTCTTATGAATGTTGGCCAAAACAGGCATAGCCAACCCTACCATCCTTTTCTCTGCCAGCTCAGCTGCAATAACAAAGGTTCCTAGCTTCATGCCTCATTTGGAGTCTAAGACTCGTGATAAATACATTCGGATCCACATGTCTAGGAAGCCTATTAGAAATATATTTTTAGGAATATTTGGGTTGATATCATATCCCCATTTATCAAATTCTCATTTCACCAATATTGAAAAAAGGTGTCCGGAGTTCCCTTATTCTCTTCCCTTGGATAGCTAGTCAGATGGATGTATGTTGGAACCTTTTCCTTCTACTTTATCAAAAATATTTCCAACCATTCCTATGGATTAATATCCCTATGGGTGTGAGTTTTCTCCGTGACTGAATTCTAGAGATTGTTAAATATTTTCATCAACTCACGAAGCAAATATGGTATCTTCTATGAATCATTCAATTTTAACTTTGGAGGAATAAACTCATCATAAATGTCTCCAAGGATTGGAGCAACAGAAATATTGTAAAGGTCCCACAAGCTGATACATACATCTCCTTGTGTTAAATGAAAGGAATTCATCTCTCGACTCCATCGACATAATAATTATGGAACAAAATCATCATTCCTATACACATAGGTTTTCCCAACATAGAGAGACTCATAAATTCCAATGACTCTCAAATCATCAGCACGTTCTGCACATGTCTTTAGCACCCAGTATGCCCACATCTATGCGGGGTTTACAACTCCTCATGTGCAGAAGTCCCAAATTTTCCTCCAACCCTTGGATTGATCTATCTGATAATCTCTAAAGATGGCTGAATAGTAGTGTGGCTGCAGCTTGGGTGTGCGTGCCTTCAAATCTGGAGCACATGGGCTATGATGCATAATATGAGATTTACCTACCGTCCCAACATTATCAAATGATCCCCCAATAGAAACATTGGCTGATGATAAGTTAGTATAATCCTGAAACCAAAAATGCGGGACACCGTTCTTAGGATTTAAATGTTAGAATCCAATAAATGGCCATATCTATACAAAGGCAGATAGGTTGTCCGAGGAAAGTTGAAATGATACTTCCTCAAATATCTTTCAATGTCTGGAAGGTTGGTGTAACAAAGGTCAAAGTAATTATGGCCAATGACATTCATCATGTCATCAATCATCTTGATTGAAAGCTCATCAATAGTTCCAATTCTTTTAGGAGCCATTGAACCTGCAAAAAGATAGACATCGTCTATTAAAAGTAAGTTCATTTTTGGTTTTTTAAAAAAAAATTAAAATGTATTATTGCATGTAAGTTTAAAATTGATCTATATGTATATGTAGGGATACATGAATGGAATTCCACTTATAACGGACATCTAAAAAATGTACCAGAGTAGTGCGATGAGATAGAAGCATCTGAATAGTAGAAGAACTGTGTGCTGAGAGATGAAAATTCGGAAGATGTGAAACTTTTCATGGAAGTGAAACTACTATATATAAGTAAAACATGTCACCCTGCATGCCAAAAATCTTACGTGTTGCAAAATCTCATGCCCAAGTCTACTTGAGCACCAATACATGTGCGCCCTAGTGCTATTTTCTTTCTCCTTCATTACATTAACTTAGTACAGGATCCTTGTTTCATTTAGGATCCAATCCTCAGGGTGGGATTTCATTGATACATTATTCCATGAAAGAGTTTAAAAATATGACAAAGAGAATCCATTAGAAAGAAAAAGGTGGGAAAATACCTGGAGAAAATTCAAGATTTTCAAAGGCATGAGTTTTTGGTTCCCTTAGTCTAACAAAAACACTATCAGCGTGTAGCTTACTTAAGATTCCCCATATGTCACTCAACCCACTTGAAATCCCCCATATGTCATGCAGCCAATTTCTATGACCACTTTTTTTTGTGAAAGGTCCAATATTTTCCTATTAATAGACCCCTGGGGTCCTCAATTGTACAGAAAAATTTCCCTGAAGCCCAACTGCTACTCTGTTCACCCTAGTACCTCACCCCTGTTTTCTGAAACATTCAATGTATTTCTTCAACACCTTGAGCAGAGGATTGAAGGAAGGATCATTGGACCTAAGTCCTTTTAGTGTTTTAAAACCATAACACTTGCATACCTAAACTGAACAACCTCCCCAAGTAAGAAATACTTGTGCGCGCCAATTCCTCTCACATGAACTTGAAAGCCCCATTTTTGGAATCACCTGTAAATACTCTTAAAGGCTTGAGAAAAGTCCCGCCCATGTATTAATAGACTAGTTTCTCATCACATAAGTGAACATTAGGCCTCCCCAGTGTAGTTGTGCACCCATACCTTCCCTCCATTTTCTACCTAGAAGCCCCTCTGTTATTCACTTACTCTCTTCACTCTCTTTAGTTTACAAGCCGTCAGGCCTTCCTAAAATCCATTCATGGAAGTATTCTTCATCACTGGCTCCATTTTATGAAAGGGATTTTGATGATACCTCCACCAAAACCTCTTGACATATCAAACCACTGGGAATGGAACATCATCTTGTCTCCTATTTGGGATTGTATTTCTGTAGTCAGAGGTTTCCCAAATTTGTTATCAAATGGGGTAATGATTCTTGGGTTGTTTGTGGGTTTGTATATCCACAGTCACATGGACCATTCTACCAGAAAAAGTGTTGGGACGTTCTCGGTTTTGTGGAGGGTTTGTGTTCTGGTTTCTCCCTTCTTAAAGAGATGACCCGAAACCCCATGTCTCTGAAAGGGATGGTACGATTCCCACATTAATTTCCATAGAATCATAGGAGAAGTCTCCCTCACATACCATGATCATTTATATGGAAACAATCTTGGCATAATCCCCTTGTGTTTCTTGTATGAGGTGGAATCATTGCTCCACCTATCTTCTTTGGGGCCAAAGACCAAAGGTGAGATAGGCACAAGGACATTTATTTCCCTTTACCTCTCTTATTGGGCTTTGTCAAAATGGGAATCCATCCTTGTGTAATCCCCTATCCTTCTTCCCTTATTCCTCCTATTGGACCCTTGTCCAATGTGAAGAGAACATAGGGATGGCTTGTCGCCTCACCATATTCTCAGGTCTTGTCAACCTATTTCACCTTGGACACCATAGATGCACCCTCTTCCAATAGTGGATAAGAAGAAATTTAAAAGTGTGAATGCCTTTGTTAAATATTTGACATCCTCTTGTTTCTCACACTGAGCATGACTCATTTGGTCTTACAGATTTTCCATGACAACAACATTTTCACAATCGGAGGAACTATGAGAACTCTGATTCATATTCAAACAAGGATACATAGGAATCCTTTTTAGGGCCTGAGCTCACTGGACATCCTCTTCAAGAATCCAACCCTAATTCCTTTAATCTGGGCATCCTCCTTGGTAATGATCCCAAATTAAACCCCAAATCATCGAGGAACCCTTTTCAAGATGTAATCCCAAATTTATTTATCTCAAAAACCATACTCTCCTATGAGACTTATCTAACTAAGTGGGCTTTGATTCACATCCATATGGGATATATAGGAAGCCTCAATGGGGTTCAGTCCCAGCACATCAAATCAAACCTATTCTCCTTGGGCCATATTTCCAATAGGGTCTAATACTACTAGGAAACCCATATCCTTTCAAAGTTCCTTACCCTACTTTAGACTATGTCCCCCAATATGTGTTGACTAAGAATCCTACACTTAGATGTCCATACCATATGACATTAAACAGTATGACAAGGTCCTAATAACATGAACTTAAAAGGTATGATGTGTCCCATTCAATGGCACCAAACTAAGGGGGTTCTGATTCCTTTTACAAGGATACATAAGTAGCCCATTTTGTGGGCATGATCCCAAAAATCTAACCATACCATCATCTCCCTGGATGAAAATAAATTCCATAGTGCCCCACTTAGTGACTTAAAAACCAGTATCAACATAATTACAATTAAAATAGTCTCTAATAAGTAGAATAGATAATACCAATGATGGAAATCCTAGAATACATAGGGAAATATCAATTAATAATGAACCTTGAATGTATACTGATGATTTTATAGTTTACACATGTTAATAAATGATTGTAAATACCAAGGGATACTTATGATATACTTGGTAAATTAATAATTAATCATGAAAATCTCTTAAATTTACAAATAGAGCCCCTGAGTTGACAATAATTCCCCCCAAAGGGTGTGATGATTCCGACCTCCCATCCTCTCGACCAATGCACATTCATAAGTATCGTAAAGATTAAAAATAATGAACTCCTTCATTTGGAAAGTAGGTCCCCTTTGGATAAAGAACTATTGTATGTTTCCGTTTCCATACATAAATCCAATGGAAACCACCTAAGAATAGTGATTCTTAAAACTGGAACATAGGTTTCAAGGACCAATGAAATAGTCACACTACATTAACTTTCTGACATACAAACAACCTAGATATATATTCTGTAATCTCCTTCTTCATGTTATCCCACTAGAAGTGTTATCGAATATCTCGGTACACTGTGGGGCTACCAGGATGGATAGAGAATGTTGAGATATGTTAATTTTCTAACAACTCCTTTTTTATCCTGGGTGATTAAGGATCAAAAATCCACATTCCAAACCAAATCACACCATCAACATTGATGTGGAACTAATGTAGATTCCCTTCCATTACTGCATTCCCCATATATTGTAACTCTAGGTCATCCCTTTATGCATCCTTAAGAATATCATGGATTTATTCTTGCGTAATAATTTGTAAAAAGATAGATGTATCTCTTTCCCTTATTATTTCCAAATCCATCATTTTAATATCCAAGATGATATGGTATTTCTTAATACATAATATGGATAGAGTATCATGTTTATTTCTGATTAGAGCATCAGCTACCTTGTTCGCCTTTCCAAAATGATAGTGAATAGATCAATCATCATCCTTGATTATCTCTAACCATCTACATTGAAACATGTTGAGCTCCATTTGTTTGAATATATACTTTATGAACTTATGATCGGTGTATATGTCACACTTCTCAGCATAGAAGTTGTGCCGAAATATTTTCATGGAAGAAATCACGGCCTCCAGTTATAGATCATGCATCGAGTAGTTATGATCATGTATCTTCAACTACTATGAGGTATAGGATATCACATTATTATATTACATGAGTTCACAACCCATGCCTTTCTTTTATGCATCAATGTGTATTACAAAAAATTCAACACTTTTCAGTAATGTGAGTACAGGTGTAGTGATCAGCCTTCTCTGTAGCTCCTCGAAGCTTCCCTAACATTCATCCATCTAGAGATACTTTACCCCTTTCCTTATTATATTAGTTATCAGTCTTTACAATCGTGATTAATTTCTCACCAAACATCGATAGTACCTAGCTAATCCAAGAAAACTACAGATATCCTTTTCACTATTTTATCTCAACCATTCGACAGTATCATTTATTTTGAAGGGTCCACAAAAATTCCATCACTTGTGAACACATGTCCAAAGATTGTAGAATACTTCATACAAATTTCACACTTGGTGAGCTTGGAGTACCTCTTCTCCTTTCCCAATGTCTCCAGCACAATTCTTAGATGTTCTTCATGTTCCTCTTTTCCCTTGGAGTAGATTAGATTATCATAATTAATCACTACCACAAATTTATCATGGTAATTCCTAAATACTCTATTCATTAAATCCATAAGGATTTCTGGGGAATTAGTAAGTCAAACGGGCATCACCAAAAATTCATAATTCCAATACATGGTATGAAATGAAGTATTTTGAATATATTCCTTCTTTTCCCTTATTTGATGATATCCAGAATAAAAATACACCTTTGAGAAGTATTGAGCTCCACAGAACTTAACTAACAAGTCATAAATATGTGGAAGAGGAAACTTGTTCTTTATGATGATCTTTTAGAGTTTATGATTATCAATAAATAATTCCATTAATATTTCCTTCTTCATCACAAAGAGGACTAACACACCCCATAGTGAGGCACTGGGGAGTATGAACACTTTGTCCAAATTATCTTATAGATACTTCTTTAAATCCTCCAATTCGATAGGATCAATCCAATATGGACACATTGATATAGGAGTAGCTCTGGGTATCTGTTATATTGAGAAATCTACCTCACGATCTGGGGGAAGTCTGGGTAACTATTTGGGAAATACATCACTGTTTCCCTCATGATGGGCATTTCCGCAAGGTTGAACCTTTCCATTGACTCAACAATTTGGGTGAGGAATGCTTCATCAAATAGTATAAACACCCACATCATTGATGGATTTCTCAATGAGGATTAACAATCCTCCTATCATCTATAGAGGATCATCAAATAGTTTAGAATATGAAAATATATTTCCATTCCCTGATAGTTGATATGTGCTCTATATAAAAAGATCCTTCAATTCCCATTATACTATGAAATTCCACCAAGGTAAGTATTATGAGATTCAATGGAATAATCTTCCCACATATGCCAACAACATAAGTTTCAAACACACGGGTTACAATGATTGCATCACTTTGTGTTTTTATAGATATCTATACTTCATGGATTCGGGGATTCGATTCTATATATCTAGAAAACATGAAAGAAATAAAGGAATTATTAGAACCATAATCAATTTTGTTTAAATTCTTGAGTGAATATGAAGTGTACCTTGTATGAATTCATTATCTTGATTCTCTTCCTTAGTAGTTATGTCATAATCCTTCTGTTGTTCCCTTGGATTTGGTGGCTATTGACACTAATTACCCTTGTGGACTCGAGGTTTAATGCACTAGACTGAATAGTTCCCTTGATCTATAAAATTATATCATTGAACCATGGGTGGGTCTCCCTTTTCATCCATTATATTCTCCATCATTCCCATGACTTTTTGACACTATTGAGCATGTTGGACTTCTTTCACCCACTTGAAGCATTTCCCTGCTCCATTGAAGCAGTTACCATGATGCAATATCCCACATTTGTGGCATGTAGGTGGTTGTGTTTTCTACACACCGTTATCATTAGATCCTCCAGCTAGAAACTCCATCTTTCATTTTTTTTATCACCATATCAATTAGACCATTCTCCAAACTCTATATCGACTTTGAGGGCACACCGAACAGATTTTTCATAACTCCCAATATCTAGAATTTCAAGAGCCTTTCGATGGTGTGGTTTTTATCTACTATATAATATATAATTTATTCTATCATTTTTCATAACAAACATGAGGTTTACCATGATTTCCTTGTGAAATTAGCAACGTAGGTTATGAAAAATAATCATTCCTGTTTCTTGAGCACTACGGATTTACTTTTCATATTCGTATAAAGGTTTCGTGGGAATTAATTGTTTCGAAACATGATCTTAATTTCTACCCATTCCATATCTTCAATTTAATCTCTTGGCATTCTATTCTTAATAAAATCTCACCATTGATCGGCCTCAACCTCTAGACTATAAATGGGTATTTTTCCCTTCTCAGTCTAAGAACAGTGAAGCAAGAAAGGATCTTCTCAATAGTGTTGACCCACTATTCCACAACTAGTGGTTCAGAAGATCTACTAAACATCAGTGGTGATTTCCACAATAAAAAACTTGATATCCTGTTCTGCTCTCCTTAGTGAAGTAAGACATTCCTCATAATTTAAGTTGTATTACATAACCTCATATAGATAGGAAAAAATCCCCATGTTGTTTTGAACTACACCTCCCAATTCATTGTGGATGTTGTTCGGGCAATTGATACACTGGCCCTCGCATGGGTTTTTAGCCTAGATTCTTCTAGTTCCAACCATCTTCTAAAATTGAAATGGACAGAACAAAACATAAGTCAACATGTCATCAATACATAACATATTCAAATGTAAAATTCACAGTAAAAGCATAACTTATGGGATCCCTATGTAAAGGATCTAGTGTGTATATTTGTACATAGAATCATAGTAGGGGTTTTCTATAGGGTTTACTAATCCTAATTCCCAAAATAACCAACCCTTTCCTTATATACCAATTGCAACAACTAATCCCCACTAATAACACAGATACCCCGCCTTAATATGGTCTTTGGGTCCTGGCTCACCAGGTACCACCAGTAGGCCCACAGGCACATAGACCCCACCGTAGGCCCCCCCCACCTTCCTGAACGGGTCATATGATAAATTATTTTCCCCATAGGCCAACACATGTCCTCTATAGTGTTCTTTTTTCCTCAATCACAGACACCCTAAGAAACATCCTAGATGGTCACCCATCCTAATCACTAATCCAAACCAAGAAAGCATAACTTTGGAGTTCTAATCAGGAAGGCTCTCAAAAATGAAGTTTCACCTTGTTGACATGAGTCATATCATTAATTATTTAACCCTTTATCATTTTGGGGTGTTACATTCACCCCCTCTTTAGAGAACAACGTACTCATTGTGAATCCTACATCTCAACCCATGTAGTGCCCCACACTTAAGGACGGTTACCACCTCTGACACCAAACTACAACAACCCATCCTTTTCTTACATTACTACTACAACATTAAAAAGATAATCAACATAATAGTATTACACAATGAGGATCCAAAGGAGTAGTGTCATTGGAAATTTAGGACAATACTTAACATTACATAAAATGTAAGCATTTATTTATTACATTCTTCTACATGTTGTCATTTTTCCTTGAATACTCCATAGTACACATAATCACCTAAGGATATACAAAAAAAGGGTAAGCTAAAATCACAATAAGTGGATAAATATGAAAAATATAAAAATGGGTGAGAAGAATTATAACAAAGACAAGGGATCCTGAACATGACAAGAAGAATTAATAAAAGACTTGGATTGCGTTAATGCATAAAAATGAAACATCATGCCTTAGTAGTAAACTACCACACATAGTTTTGTGCAATGCCAGCATAATGTTCACACATAATTTCCCTTTATCTCATCAGTTTCATCATTTTAACAAATGCATTGGAGTGCTGTATAATTTCTGGTGAACCTGTCATATCATTACATTCATATTTTTCTATATAATACGAGCATAGCTGTCCCAAAATAACATTTTGATTGACATTAATTCCTAAAAAACATATGGGAACCTAAAAACCCTATGGAATTGAATGTGTTTCATCTCATAGGAAGACACTCAAAAACATTTTGTTCCCAAAAAAGAGGGAACACCATACTTGATATAAGAACCATCAATCTCCAGTGAGTAGTTTAATTGGTGTTATTTTAAAGAAGAGTCCATTGGAAATGTTTTTTTATATAAAATCTAGTATAAAACACGAAAATTTCAAAAAATTATGATAATTATGAAAACAATGTTTTTAAGGAGTTAACATACCAAAATAGAGTGAAAGAAGGAGAACACGAAGAAAAAATGTTAGGTTCAAGAATTTCCCCCAACCTTGTATCTGAACACTTTGAAATTGCATTTATAACCACATTATATTCATTAATTAACAATTCCTGAACCTTATATACATTAATAGGATCAATTAATTTTTTATTAAGTAAATTTATGGGATTTTGGATTAGTTATAGAGTTTTAATTTACTGTTTGGGATTGTTTGTTTTTATAGTTTTCTTGAACGGTTCACTTGTATTCATGAATGGTTATTCATTTAAAATGTGGATAAACATACCGAATATATATTATATGTTATTGATGATTTTAAAAAACTTTTTATTATCTTATAAATATTATTTTTATATATTATGAAAATGAATCATTAGATAATAATGCATTGATGACTATTGGGGTTAATTCATGCCATTTTTTGAACACAAAAAACATTTTTTTTGTTTAATCATTTAGTGATATTTAAAAAAGGTAGTTGCAGAACATTAAATAGGATATAATACATATATAATAATCTGTTTCAACAAAAAAATGGTTTCATGACCAAATTTGAAGGTGGTAAAGGAAAATGAAAACATGCCATTCTTGATGGTGAAAAATTAAAACCTCATGAACAACATTTTCCATTCTAAAATAAACAAAACAAGAAAAGGTGGTTGATGATGATTGGTGGTGGGAGATTAATAAAATAACATGAAAATTGAAAGGAAATCAAAGGATAAGAGAGAGGGGGGTTACCTCTTGAATCCTCCTTAAGGTACCTTGGATTGGTCTTTTGATGAGACCAGAAGCTTTTGGATGTGGGGGAGGGTCTAGGGAATTTTTTTTTGGGAAATATTTAGGAATTTCTTGAATCATTAGAGGTTTTGAGGAAAGTAGGGTGTGAAGTGTGGTATTTATAGTGGAGGGGAGAGGGGTTTTCTCAATATTATATTACATAATTTCGTATTTCTCCACAAGAAAAGTAATAGTATTGATTTCGTGATCAAGAATAGTAATAAGTTCATGTGATTTAGAACCAATTGGGCTTATATCATCAGAACATAAAACATGACCTTAAAAATAATGTATTTATCTTAATTAGTCAATTATAATATTTCACTATTCATAAAAAATGAAAGTATTTCAGAAAAATCCCAAAAATTCACCCTAACCATTTATTAATGTTTAGAATCCAAAACTGAACTAATTTTTTTAAAAATAATTCTCTAAATACGATTAATTTATTTTTTATTTAAAATCAAAATTTACCTAAAAAATACATATTTTAAAATTAAAATTTATTTCATAATGCTGTCAAAATTTACATAAGTTCTTATATAAATATCATAAAACTAGAAAACATGGATTTGTTAATTTATGAAAACACTTTAATAAAATAAATTTTTTATTAAATTAATTAATTATTTATATTTATTTATTTTTTACTTACAAAAATACCAATACATTAACTATGGTCATATTTTTAATTATAGGCAGTCGAAAATTTATTTAATCATTCAGCGGTAATGTTACTATTATTTTGGACAATTAACAATTCATAAGGATCATATTAATATTATAAGGGTATGTTATTATTCATTGTGATAGGTAATAATTCACCAGATATTAATTTTGTCTAATCAGAATCCAAACATCTTACTCATCGCAACTGTGTATCTCAAATATTTTAAATTCAAAACATAGATGTGGAAAAACTATGTTTAATGGTAACATAGTATTTATTATAGTTAACTGTCATTGTGTTTCATAATGTGATTATACTTTATGGAACAATTATAATATGGGATTTACATTTATAAAACAATGGGTTGTCACATTCGTAATGCTATAAATAGTACATAATGTACAAATAGTGTTAAAAACATCCAAATCCAATCCCAAACATATATTCCTATGACCTGAATAAAAATATTGGTATAATGAATCAAACATCTTCTAATATTTTGATTCTTTTTGATGCCTCATAAATCCATCAATACTATCTTGAGAATGCCACTTCATGTCATATTTTGTTTTAGAGGACATTAATAAATTTTTCATGCATGGTTTTAGAGGAATGTAGTGGAATACCATTGCAGGATTTTTCTCCTTCTATTTATTCCCATGGTTGCATTGATTTATACTCGAATTATTTTTCACTAACATTTAAACGAATTTATGATATATTATGAATTATTATTTATTGGACTCTACTCCCCAATAAATCATGCAATCATTAGGTCATGCATTTATCTTTGTATAATCAAGTCCTTGTTTGTTGTTAAATTTCTCATGTCATAAAATTATGTAGGGATCTTAGGTTCACCAAATAAATCAAGAATCATCTATAAAATCATGGAATTTCATAGTATAATTCCAAATAGATACATTATATAATACAATTTATATATAAAATACAACATTGAATACTTCTAAGGCCTTTCTTACAATTCTTTTTTCCAGTCTTGAACTAATTCATAGAACTAATTTTTGGGTCACTAATGTTTTGAGAAAGATAAACTAACTCAGGATCAACTGAAGGTTATCATGATCTATTAAAATACTGGAAACTATATTCTATAAATCCTAATATGTTATTTAAAAAGTTTCCAAATAAATTCTCCAATATCGAGTCACTTTTTCTTTCACGAACAATATTTTCATTATTTTGACATTTCATAACATTCGATTCACCATGAGACATCCAATATACATATCGAGCAGGAAACTATTTATATATAAAATTCTCATATAAAACATTTATATTCATCCATCACTTGAATTTACAATTAAGAAAAATTCATTTTATTTTACCATTCATTGATCAGTTTGTAATTGGATAATATATAAACTCTTCAGAACCCTGGGCATACCAAGGTGTGTTTTGTGGTATATTCATCCAACTATTACAATGAAGTATTAGATTTTTTTCTTCCTATAAATTAATATATAACTATATATATATGTTTACACAAATAGGTACAATAAAAAAATACACATTGCACAACAAAATCAATGACATGGACATGGTCATGATTCATTATATCACAAATTGAACATCAAAATGAATCAATCAAACATTAAAGACAAAAAACACTAAATTTTAGAAAATATTATATAATATAATAAAACTATTAGATAAATTCAATCATCTTTTCCTTCAATGATATCGGGGGTCACAGTCATGGAAACAATTTGAAGAGAAGCTGTTTGGGGTCGCCATTGAGGTGTAGGAGGAGACGGGGTCACGATGCTTTCTAAGGTGGGGGGGGGGGGGTCACCACGATCAATGGAAGGATGGATTGGGGTCATGAATGTATCAAAAATGGGGTTCATGATCTTTATGGAAACCATTTATGGAGTTGGGGTCATAGTAGGGAGGGTCGGGGTCATAATAGTTGTTAGCAATTGGGGTATTGGTCATGATAGAGACAAACATGGGGCTAAGGTGATGATAATTGTCAGTAGGGGTTTGGCTCAAGGCCGTTTCAAGAAGGGGGTGGGTGTATTTGAGGACATGGTGGTCATATTTTTGATAATGAGTTGAGTGTGGGGGGAGGGGGAGGGGTTTGGGGTTTGGGGTAACTAACATGGGAGTGAGAGGTGGGGTGGTTTTCGATGAGGGGATCGAGAGGTGGGGGTGGGTGGTCACCACTGAATGGAGGATGGGGTGGGGGGGGTCGAGATTAGGGGTCACTATTGAGGTGACCACGAGGTGCAGGGTCGATCACCACTAAGGGGATTATGAGTTGGTGGGGTCTTCGGGGATGGGAGTTACCTCCGAGTGAAGATGATGGTGGGGTGGTCATCACTGATGGGAGGGGTGGTCTGGGTGTCTCTCTGGGGGGGTGTTGGGGTCGGGGTCAGAGAGGGGAGGGGAATGGTGGCATGGGGTGAAGGAGGGAGGGGGATGAAATTTTTAAAAAAAAATATCTTGGGGGGCATCAGATATTACCATCGCATATTAATAAAAAAATTGAGATGGTTTCATAAAACATCCATTCTATTATAATGTTTTTAAATAAAATTTTTATTACGGTAGTTATTAGAACCACCTATAATAAATCATTGCAATCCACTATTATTTTTATTGTTATACCATCCTCAATTACTCCTAGAATTGTGTTTATAATACATATTATGGTGTATGAATATACATTACATTTTAGAAAAAAAAAGATAAAAAAATGAACAATATAAATAAATTTAATTGCCGAAACAGAAAAAAATAAAATAAACCCTTTTGTATATCGAATGATATGCCTAGATAACATGTTCATAGATAACAATTTCAAAGGTGATATGTGATTCTGGATACATCATCAATATAATTTCATCCAAATAATATTTTTATGACATTACATAGATTCTTCAATGGTGATTATGAATTAAATCACGTCAATTAACAAATGGGAATGATTTATGAAAATTGGTAAAATACTTCCCCATAAAAAATTATTGATGTTGGAGTCTATGATTCTATAATTTTTTAATAAAATGATATATATCCTAATAATAAAAATATATGAATTAATTTGTTTAATATGTGTAAGATGAAACCCAATATAATCTACACTGGTAGTTCAAAAAAAACCACAGTCCCCTTCTAGAATTTTTAATATGACTCATTGGGCGTCCAAAAAATAGTTTTCCCACATGACATCTCATGTGAAATTAAATTACCTATTGTATTAGAATGCTATATAGGTGAAACAATAATGACATGTTCATTCATATGTGTACCACATTAAGAATCAAACATAGGGAATAAATATAAGGGTTACCCATGGAATGAAGTGGGTATCATAATAATGTCATAAGTCAAAACTAATTGGCATATCATAATGGTGTCCATTAAAGAATGTATTAAAATCAAACATGGTCATTGATAGGATAAAATATGAATATATCAGGTTAAATGATATCTAACTAAAGGTAAATCAAATAAAAATTGTGTTAATGAAACAATAGAAATGAGCCACTTAAGAGTGGTTTATGGAAAATGATTTCAAATTAATTTAAATACAAATGGAATAATTGAATCTATAAAAATAGAAATAAACTAGAATAGTATTTCATGATGGAAATTATTATTTTATAAAAATAGTCTATGATTAAAACTAATAATTTATTTTAGTTGAAAAGGGATGGAAATTAGGAAGATTCCTTTAATCGAGATTTCTTATTAGATGGAATTGAATACGGAACAGTATAAAACATGTATTTACCCATCAATGAAGGATGAATGGATATATATTCAAAATTTAGGAACATATAAATATAATATTTAATAATTATATAATAATTATTATTTATTACATTGGGGAAATGAGAGAGAATGTTTAACCTGAAGGAAAAATATAGTTTTGGAGAGAATCATTTACCTTATGTCTAAATGAGTATTGAACTTGTACTGAATATCTTGGAAAATCTAATTAAATCCATTATATAATATATTTATATTTTTTAAAAAAAGTATTCAATTTATTATATGTTTATTTTGTTCATTTATGGCCATTTCAATGACATATTGTGTTTAATTTCATTGTTTTGAGAGTGTTTGGTGAATGATTTTAAGATCAGTTAATTCGAGTTTAATTGTGAGAGTTTTCATAAAATGGAAGAGAAACTATAGAAGTGGAATTATATGATATTGATGAAAACCTCCAAAATTCTAAATGGTCCAATATATCATTACATTCATATATTTAAAGGATTCAAAATATAAAATGTTAACCAATGTCATTAGTTTATTTTGGCGAATCATCGATCATCACAAACAATTTTTGTTTCATTATTTAATGATATGGATATATATTAGTTAGATAAAATATTACAAGTTATATTATAAATTTCAAATTTTTTAACCATTATAATATTTTTTTGACAATACACGAATGCAGTAATAGAAAATGAAAAATCTTCATCCACAATGGTGGTGATTCGACACATCATAGGAGATGTTTTCATTTGAATTATAACAAGAGAATAGACATGTTTTGATAATGGATATCCCATAGAATAATATATATATATATATATGTGATACTATAGTTATAATGTTACTTTGGACAGGTTGGTAAGGTAAGGATAAAAAAAGAAAATAAATTAAATAAGGATGAGTGAGGGTTTTACCTCTTGAGTGTCATCTCCTTGAGAACCACCTTAAAGAACCTGGAAATGGTCTTTTTGGGGAGACAAGAAAGACCAGAACATGTGGATGTGTTTCGGGAGATGGCTTGGGCATAATGTAAGAATGATATATGTCTTATAATGTGTGAGTACAAGAGGTGTTGGGGTGGTATTTATAGTGGTTACGAAATGGCATTTTTGATTATTTAATTCATTTGTTTATTATTTTGGATCAAGAATATAAATAGTGTTGATTCTTGTGGCCAAGTAAAATAAACAGAGAGTGTCAGAATGATATAATGACCACTTAAAACATAAATGAATCAATAATGATTCAAAAGTTCATATATTTAATTATAATGTTAAATACCAAAAACAAATTCTGTATTTTAACTTTCACAAATAATTCAACTATTTAAGAAAAGTCCAAAAAATCACTCTAACTATTTTTTGATGTGTAGATATTAAAATGGGAGTACATTTTTTTAAAATAAATATCCAAATATGCATAAAATATGACCATTAAAATTATTATTTATTTGAAAAATACTGATTTTACAATGATAACTGATTCTATGACACTTTGAATAATGAATTAACATGTCATTAAATTGACATATAACCATAAGATAGGAAAATATTAATTTTTGAATATAATTTTTTTCAAAAATAATTTTTCATTTTAATTGTTATATAAAATTTAAAATTTAAAATAAACATTAACGTATCATAAAAATACATATATAAAATTTATCATTTTATAAACACTTATTTACTTACTCCATGATATGAATATGTCATATTTTCTTTCATAAGTTACCTAAATTTTATTTATATATTTATAGGAGAGGTTACTATTCTCCTGGAATGATTACTATTCATAATGGTCACATTAATATTCCAATGGTCAAGTTACTATTTCATTGACATATGTACCTTAATTTCTATAAAGACAAATTATTTCATTCTTCATTTATGGTTATAATGTTTTTATTGGGATCTATATGTGATATATGTGACTTATACTATATAATATAACTATAATAAGGGAAATTCCATATATAAAATGTTGTGTCATTACCGTACATGTGTATGAATAATACATTCAATGTGCTTATAATTTATATGAAAACTATATAATCCTTTTTGTTTGTTAAGATTTAAAATTCAAATGTTTAATACTTATATGATTAAACAATTTAAATCAATTTTTTAATAATTTTGTAACCTGAAAGTTTTATTATAACATTATAAATTTAAATAATTTAATAAAAATATATTTATAATATTATAAATATATATATATATATTGAAATAATTATGAAAATATAATAAATATATTTATTATATTTATAAGTAAAAATATTTATATATTATTAAAAAAATAAATATATATATATAAATTTAAATAATAATATAAATTTTATAATTATATAAATATATAAAATTATATAAAACTAGTTATCATTATGTAAAAATATTTATTAATTTATGTATTTTATATTATAATTACAAAAACATAAATATAAATGCAAATAATTAAATCATTCAAATAATTATATTTAAATAAACATTATATGCATTATATATAAATTTATACATTAAAAAATATATATTTATATAAATATATATAATTCAATAAATATACATAAATATATAAATACATATAATTATATAAATATATACAACTGTACAATTATAATTTTAATTATATAAAAATAATTCTAATTGTTTTTGTATATTAAAATTATAAATAAATAAATTTAAATAACTATAAAATTATAATAAATATATTTAAATAATAAATATATTTATCAAATTTATTACATATTTTTATATATTAATTAATATATAGAATTATATAATTATATATAATAATATAATAATATTTTTATTTTTATATAAATATATTTATAATTAAATAATTTTTTTACATAAATTCATTTATAATTGTAATTGTAATTGTAATTATAAATAAATGAGTTTGGGGTATGTGCTCGAGAGATCCATCCACAAGCGATTCTGTGACACCCTAATATTTTTCAAATAAATATTGAATGCATGAAACACTAAGTCTCTAAAAAATAACTCTTTGTTATAACCTGTCAAGTAAATATAATCACTCCACCTATATGATTTGAATTTTAAAAAACTGACATACATGGTTGCATTCAATAAGATAATTAGTGCCTGATAAGAAAAACATAATTTTTGGTGAATAGTAACACATCTATATGAATATTAATTTGACTCTTATGAATAGTAAATCATATGATTATTTTATATTCTTATGGTTTAAGATGATAAGATCTTGATTAATTTTTCATGGTGATATAAAACGAATTATAGTTTGAAAATTTTTATTTTTCTAATAAATTATGATTTTAATTAAAAAATAAATTAAATATCTTTAGAAAATTAATCTTGAAAAATGGATTTCATTGATTAATTCTACATGTTGAAAAATGGATACGGTGAATTTTTGAGATTTTTCTGAAATATTCAATTTTTCGATGATTAATAAAAAATGGTAATTTACCTTATATATAAATTATCATTTAAATTTGCTATTTTAATAATTATGGATGACGTAAGCACACTTGTTTCAAACTCACATGCACATAACACTATTCTGGGTAATAAGAATCAATACTACTTGTTGTATTTGGAAAAATAATAAAATAATGAGTAAAATAAGGTGGAAAACCGCATATCCTCCACTATAACCCCCGCACTCCCTCTTTTCTTCACACATCTGAAGCCTTATTCCTTTAATAATTTCTATTCAAATATCCACACATGATCCTCCCCCATGTCCAACAGCCCTTGGTCTCATAAAAATACAAAAACATCTCCCCTAAAGAGGCTCTCAATGAAGATTACCTCAAGAGGTAAATTCTGCTTTTCATTTCTTTTATTTCAAGTTCCTTTATTTTATTTCTCATTCCTCACCACCATTAATCCAAATGTTTTTATGACTCCAATACCTTACATGTATTGGAATTTAGTTATGATAAAGAAATAATTCGTCATCATCTCTCATTTCCCATTATTTTATACTAGAAATGAAACCATTATCTGAGATGTGCTAACATATATCATTCAAGGAAGACATGTTTTCAATTTCGATTACCATCTTCAATTATGGCCATGGAAAAAAAATTATGGTTGAACTAGACTATAATCTATGTTTCTTTACTTAATTAAATAATAAATTAGTTCTTTGCAGTCAAGAACAACCAAATAACCCAAACAATTATCCTTAATGTTTTATATAATGAATAATCATAACTACAAATATCCAAATGAATTTTATGAACATGTAAACTTCTGGTTATTATCTAATAACATAATACTTCTATTCTATACAACCATTCTCATTCTACATGTTTATCCATACTTGAATATAAGTAAACAGATCATGAGAATCAAGGATGAAAACACTCATAAACAATGAAATTGAATATCCTAACACATCAAAAGGGGATAAATGAACCTAAATATGGTTATGAAAAATAAATTAAATTTATAGGAGGTTCAGGAATAATTAATTTATGAACCAAAATTTGATTATTTGGGTCATTAATTTCATGTAAGGAACACCTCCTGACTTAAGGTAATGGGTTTCTACCTGAACCTCCATTTTCATTCGGGTTAATCGTATTCTCGACATACCTCAATTAAATATTTATTTACTCATGTGTACTCCTCATATATTATTATTATAATGTTATATATATTTTTACTAATCATATTCCTTCTTTTAGTTTTGGGGAGTTATATGTTTTAAAAGTATCTCTCAAAAATTCTTCCCGAAATACAAGACTGAATCAAGGGAATATCTCAAATTTTTACCTATTTCCAAGGTAATTCTATAATCTATTTCTAGAAACCAGTATCTATCTAAAATAACTGATTTTATTTTGAAAATACTATCTTACTTCACTTTTGGTTTTATAAAAATACTTTTCCAAAAGAACTATTTTTTTCAATGTATGAGAGTATTTATATAATGAATTTTTCGATGATTTTATATAAGTATCTTCATCTATTTAAAAAAACTTCTTTATTATTATGTATGATACCATCTGACATAATTAATTGAATTATATTTTATTAGATTGACTGTGGATGGTCTATCTTAAAACTATTCACCAATTTACTCTGAATGGTGAGTTTATATGCTTAATGTTTGGGGTACATTGTTGATATATCGTATGTTATTTCCAATACGAATGTATATGTTATCTTTGTTTATACTCATTCATAGGATGAATTAATTGACTTAGTATGTTATGGGTGTCCCTCTACATCCCCTCGATGCGTCGATATGTCTCATGAGACAAACTTCAGTCTTGGCACAAGGCCTTGAAAAAAAAAGAATATTTATGGACTTGACATGAGGCCTTGATGGTATGGTTATGATGTTGATCATTATGCATTCCATCATTATGAAACTAGTTATTGAATGTTCATGAGGTAATTCGACTAGTAAATACCCATGATTATTATTTATTATTTAATTTTTTATTCATCTCTTATTCCTTCCATAATGTGTTCAAGTTCATTTTTATAGATATGTTTTTTTAGTTATTCATCATGACAAATTTTTATGTTTTTGATATATTCCTCTTTAGTTCATGCCCTTACTGAGCATTTTTGATCTCCAATTTTTTATATTTCATTTTCTCAGGACATAAATAATTTCTTTATGAATGACTTGGAGGGATAAACATAGAGTTATGGATGTCCCCAATAAAACATATATGTTGTATTTAATTTCAAGTTGAAATGTTGAACATATGTATGTATCTTGATTCAAATGATACTAAACTACCCAATCCTTCAAGATGTATATTCCTTGTTTATATACCAATGTAATAAAATGAGGCACCTGCTCTGGGAAACTAGGGTCAGGTCCTTACAGATTTCATGTAGATTGAGGTGCTCAGGGTATCATGTCATGGAGGCCTTGGATCATTATTCTCTGGCTGAATCATTCCTCTTCGATGGTCATTTCGACTCCCATTGCGTGGATTCTTCCAAATTGGATAACCAAAATGATGCTATTGGAAGGTCCGATGTGGATACATGATCGTTGATAGTTACCCTCATATGTCATTCTCTATCTTCAAAGGATCTGTCCTAGATGGATTTCGACGAAAAGGAAACGTCATTCGAATTATAGATGATGAAAGTTCTATTTTAAAACCTCTTGAAACTGTCAAACAATCCATTTTTCGTGTATTTTATCACCAAGGGGATTAATGCAATGGAAAAATGGGCACTTTGTTTTGGGACATATGCAAAGCTGGGTTATCTCAAATTAGAGGTGTGTCTCATTGGGTCGTGTGTTTTATCATATTATTTTACCTACTTCTAATCATAAAATGAGAGTGTGGGGCTTCATATTGATTAATCTGATGTCATGAATCCATCACATCATGGATTGGGATCTAAGAATTAACTTATTGGAGGTACGTAACACCTCTATTCAAATATAGGTTTGGGTTTTCTATATGAATTGGGAGCATCCCCCACCCCTAAGATATTATATGATATTTCAATGGACATATGGATCTTAATAATATTGGATAAGGGAACTATGATTTCCATATTTAGTAGTTATGATTACTTCCTATTGGAAATTAACTTGTGTTATACCTTATCTGATGATGTTTTTTATTCAACCGATCTAAAATGAGCATGAATTGTTGAGTTAGTATAAAAAAGTCCCATGGTTTTGAAAGGATTGTAAGGTTTTTTTATATGATATTTTGAACTGTAATCTCTACATTGTCTCTTATTCTTGATATATTCATATACATGAGGAACATTCATTTTTTAGGAGATCTACAAATTATATTGTTCTGATCAATTCTTGTACTACACATTTTTAGGATGGATGATCTCCTAATCAGGAGAAATTTTTTAGAAAATGACATGACAAAGAGCATGTGATGGAGTTGAGAATACATCAAAGCTATTTGAATGAACCAGGTGATGGTCCTACTGATTTTTCTGTTCGCTATTTTGGAGAAGGGTCTATTCACATGGAAAAAGGGAAGGAGTGCTCCAGCACGCTGGATACTTTAGAAAAACATAGTTGGCCTTCTCCAACTATTATGAGGGATGATAGATATTGGGATGATATTTTAGATCACAAGATAATGAAACAAATCAAGAGAGTTTTGACTTGTAGTATCTACAAGAACCCAAAATTCATGTATAAATTGGATAATGAGGCACCTTTGTTCTTAAATAATCATTTTTATAAACAACATAGTTCATTTTCCTTGACTCATGGGATAAAAAATTAATTATGGACTGCTCTAGATAGCATGATCCACAAAAAACTAGAAGACGAAGCATCCCCTCTTAATAATCAGATTATTTTTTACACTATGATAGATCACTCTAAAAGAAACTACCATCCTTCTATGGATAATGTTGTGGAAATGAATGTCATGAAATATCCTAGTTATGTTTTTGATATGAACATGAAAACATGCACCATGATAAATTTTTAAGCAAGAAATTATGAAGGGAATATTTTTAGATTTGGAACTAGGTTGGAAATCCACCAATAGTCTATTAACCTTGGGAAAAGAATAATAGTGGATGAATATGGCACCACATTGTGATCCCTCAGAAATACAAAGTATATGAGTTACAATATTAGGTTATATATGTTCCATCCACTCCGATCCAAATGCAAACTGATTCTCTTGGTGTCAAGTATCTACAAAGCCCCTCTAATAGGAGTGCTGATGGAATTGAGAATATGGTGTGGTATTTTTCTTAACATTTTACTTATTTGATGAAAAATTTATATGTTTGTTTTGGAAAGGAATCTAATGAAGTGTGTGATACTGCACAAGCCAGGAACTCTTTTACCATAACTTTATATTGACCGGGAAGGTGAAATACCAAATGAAGGCCTCAGTAATGAAGTAGCAGATTGGTATTTTTTTCAACATGAATCTACTTTTTCTATGATGGTTCTAGATTTATTTAGTTTCAATGTCATTTTAACAATCTAGATGTTGTTTTCAATTAACATTGAAGGTGGATTTTGATACAATTCAATATTGTACTTTCATGATCTATCTTAGAAATTAAATATTTTTTTACATTCCATAGAACACCACAAAATCAAAAATTAGTTGAATAATACGATACCCCATAAACATGCAAGACATGTAGAAGAAGTCATAATATAAATTGAATTGGAATATATACTAGGATTTTGAGAATTATAGTGTCTTGTAGGAATTGAAATACTATTCATGGACAATTTTCTTTTCGTATTAGAATTTTTTCCCTTGAAAGACCCTTTTCCTTAATTGTACATTTTATTTTTATTAATAAATTATTGATCATGGGTTTTGAATAAAAAACTATTTCTAAGACATCTTGTTAATTGAAGGAATAAGATATGACACATCTGATCAGTTTCTGAGTGAATGTACAATCCTAAATCACAAGAACATTTCCTCCCATAAATGTCCTGGTACAAGTAGATTAATGACAAAGTGTAATGTTGGGAATGTTTTTTCATGAAATAAAGTGATTATGGACCACCTTAAATTATATCAACATTGTATTATTGAAAATATTTTCTTATCGGGGGAAAACCTATTCTGGAAACCCTCGATATGATTCATGGAATATCATCAATCATGTGTTTTCTAATTATAAATGTATCTTATTGGTGAGGGGGTACTTTTATATTCTATTATCGACTGATGAAATGAAATGTTGGGTATTGAGATTCATATTGGTCTCACAAAAACGTGTATCTGATATCTTATATTAATGAAGTCTCAACACTATCCCATTTGATGGCCAAATCTATTTTTGTAGGTTTGATTAAATATATTTTCACATAATTTGATTCTTTGGAACTCATACATCCTTTATAACATTGTATCCTAAATCGGGGTTCCAATCAAAATGGAAAAGGAGACTATGATAGCCCATTAAAACTATTTTTCCTTTTTCCTTGTAGAGGTGGACCTAATCATGGATGTTTATGATTTGGTGGTTCATCCAGAAGTGTATGATGAGATGAATTTTTATATTGTATATGCGAATTTTCCCACATTCTATTCTTACTTAATGATTGTAGGGAATTCTATAGAATCTTGTCAAACATACATGATTTTTTCCTTATAAATTAAAAATGTTTATAATATTTCATAATATAGATGGAAGAGGAGATAATTAATTGATGAATTGGGTTTAAAACAATATCAAAGCAGTGTTTTCAAGGCCCATGGAAAAAATGGATGTAGTTCTAGTGGATCCAAATAGATTAACTGTGATCCTTCTCTAAGGTCAATGGATGACTAAACAGGTGCTACTGAATTTAGAAATAAGGATCGTCGGTATAGTGGGGGAAAAAACCAAAATTAAGGAATTTATATCATTTAATGACTCCTTAGTTGGGATAACTTTTATTGGGGAAGACGCAATGATGATAATTTCTTGGGGACTATTTCTCCTTCCGATGTGTATTCATGTGTAAATGAAGAAACTTTGGAGAATAATTACTCACTACAGTGTAAGAATAGAACTCTCCCAATGAGGATGGTAGAATATGGTACTACTGAAACATTCAAGGTGGCTATATGTGAGATAATGTTGACCCCTTTTCTGTCATATGATAGGAAATATATAAGTGATGCAGTTGAATTTCAATATAGTGGTGAACCTGATATGTAAATAATGTATGATCAATCCATTGATGATTTTATTTACATGATTTTGATGACAAGATGTTAATATACGAACATATGAGCGCATTAAGGGATCACAAAGGTAAACAAACATTTAATGATTAAATTAATATGATGTATAAAAATATAAATGAAGAATGTTTTTTTAAAAAATGATTTTGTATAGGTATCATATCCTGCACAATTAGATATTTATGTCTTGAGGATTGGGATTTCAGCTTTTGATTTTTATCATCATCCCTTGGACTATGTGGTGGTCGAGGAGATCGATGCTCCTCTTCAAGGAAATGGTTCTAACTATTCTTTTCTACATAAAATTAGTGAATACTCAATAGATGTGGTTGTTTTAGATCATAATACTCGAACAATACATGACATTATAAATGAAAAGGTGATTACAGACAGTCTTTATGAACTGCTTGATTCTCTTAATGGCGATCAGGAAGGCTAAGACGTCATGATATATTGAGGCCTGATCTTCCCAAAATTAATTTATGAAATATATTAAATATATTTAAATCAAATTCACGGGGTTTTCCTAAAAAACTAGAATAACTTCCGAAAAGTGTCTCAGATCATAAATATGAATGTACAATTTAGTTCAGAGTGTGGTTTTTACCCTAGGCAAAAATTAATTTATGCCGAGGCTAGGTGTTGAGCTTGATCTCCTATGTGGGTGAATAATTAAATAACAAATATTATATTTATTTAATTAAAAAATTAAAAGCCTACCCATATTGGAGTCTTATTTACATAGCAACATGTCCAAATTATAGGGTTATCCACATAACCCTAGAATTTGAGAGGATTCATTGAGGAAATCATTGGAGGTGTTCTCAGCGAATGACACCAGATTGAGTATCATTATGCCTTCATAGTTTATGGACCTTGCATATGATGGGTAAACAGAACCGTTCCTCATCTGGGATCAATACATACCCCATTTTGGCTGATTTTTTTGTGATTTTCATCCTTTTCTATATCATGTTTCAATCATGGATCAATTCCAGAAACAAAAAATGTTTCTTGATTTTGAAGATGATTTATTTATAATTGGATAAATTATAAGTGGATTATTTCTTCCTCTTCATTCATACATATCTAAAAAAATGGATCGATACGACTCGAAAAACTGAATATTTTTTTATCTATCATATTATGAAATATGTATTCACCCACAACCCAAATCTGTTCTCATTTACATCAGTTGAATTTTTTGGCCTATTGTTTGATGATTACAAGTTATTTGACCATTCTACAACCATTATCTTAATCAATAGATCAATACCGTATGAACGTTTCATGATAAATATTAAGATCATTGTGTAGATATGGAGGAGAATCAAAGGCAGATCATAATTTATTAGTGATTACCATTCATCTGACATTTGATAGTGAAACTAAAAACATTTCATGTAGGCATTTTTTGAGTGGATTAAAATATCATAATATCAACCTACAAAATTAGTATAGTTGACTAACCCCATATCTATAATGTCTGATGAGGACATAGGTGGTGGTAGTGTTCATAAAGATATAGAGGAGAAAACCAATGGGATCTAAAAATCTATAGTTATAGGGCACATAATCTATTTTTAAATTCCATGTGGGACCCCTGGATACAATGCTAGGGCTTCCACAAAGACATAAATATCATACACCATTTGGCCCAACCACACATCGTGTAACACCTACTATGAGGATTGGCATGTAACTTAGACGTTACATAGGCACAAGCATACAAAAGTACTTAGACACAACCAACGTACATGGACACAATTCTGTGTACAAAGGTATGGGAAGATGAATGAGTATAGTTCTTGCTGATCTCTAAATGACATGTACTATTACTACGTTGTATGTATTAAGAGATTTACAGGTTTTGTGTTGTTTCAGAACACATGAAGATCATGGGTTGGCTAGAGACACATTGTACCTCTAGTACACATTGTGTATGCCCTTGAGTGTGTTTGGGGCCCTTCTTTTCATCACATTGGATCAGTATAAGTTGATTTTGTTTCCCTTTTCCATCCAATTTATGGTAAAATGTTACATTATATTAACATATCTAGATTCTAATCCACTCTCAAGGATGATTCTATTATAGAGATTCTAGTTTCCCTTCATGAGATTGGAGTGTGATTCTCTATCATTATATACCCTAGGTTATGTTTGTAGAATCGATGTAACCACCTTGAGTATGGAATTGATCCACTATATAGAATAATGTTTTAGTATGGTTTGTGGTTTCATCGTATTATGATCCCATATATAGTAGATTGATTCTAATTTGGTTTGCGGTGACCCAACATTATCCCAGGTGTGATACCGTATATGATTATTAGGTTTGAGAGACTTGTGACCTTTCTTTGGAGGGGTAAAATGAACATTGCCTCTTGAATGAGTGTCTCCCAGGAAGGCATGAGTTTGTGAGTGGATTCTAATAGAATTATCATTTATTTGTGAATAATCCTATGGATGATAGTTTGGTTGTGACCACCTGGAGGCATGGTGTCCATCTTTAGAATATTAGGGTTTTTCAAGTATTTATTGATATATCCTTGTTATCAGATGACTATTACTGATACTTCTTCTTTAGTGTTGTTGGGGTATTCTACTAGGTATTGTTATAATAACCCTTCATGGGCTCTTCCCACAGATGTCATGTACTTTTCAGACAACAACTCATTTGATGGTTCGTTGGGAAGAAAATCATCTAGTTGAACATAGATTGAACCAGATATACCAAGGTGTTTTGCAAGTAGTTTCATTTTATAGTATTCATAGACCATGGGGTAGGATGGAAACATAGTAGTTTTTTATGTGGATTATATTTGGCCCCATTATCAATTTTTTTATTTTATAGTCATACTCTTATTTTGGGATCATAGTTGTATGCTTGTATTGGTGTCATTTGTTTTATATATTTGAATCTTATGGGATTTGTAATATGTATGTATGTACATGTATATTAGGATAATCCTCCAATCAGCACCTATCCTATTGGAGCTGATATTTGGCTAGTCACAGTTTGGTTCACATTAGGTTGGGTTGGGAAAGAGTGGTATTAGAGAACAAACAGTTCTAAAATAGGATATAATTCTATGAGTTTGTTTTGGGAAATATTTTTATGTTTTTTTATGTTGGCTTTTAGTATGAGGAATCTAATATTGGTTCAGTGACCAAGGTCTCAATACACAAGGACTCTGATCACCTCCCTTTCAACTTGGTTCATGTAACAATTGGTTGCATGGAAAAAATTTGTACACAATCATTTAGGAATTGGTTATAGTTTCAATGTTTATCTTGAGTCAACTCCCCTTATATACTCTTTGAGAATATCATATCTTATTTATTTTTTGATTCATATGTGAAGATATCCATTCAGGATTCAACTATATTATTGTGAGGATTGTGTGGTGAGTGATAAGGGTTAAGTATAGGTTCTTGTACCGAAGTTAGTTCTTCCATGTATTTTATTAGCTATACCACAACCCATCGAGTACCAACATCTGCTAGAAGAATATTCACACTAGTTGAGTTCCCTGCATGAGTTACATAGGCAGGGATCTTCTAGGTTTTGGGGGCATGCCAAACACCTACGTGTCTAAGGACTCCTTAGTGGTTGTCAATCTATATTTCATCCTTATAACGACGGCTTCATATCAAATGGAGATCATCATAATGAGTATTCTTCATTTAATTTCAATGGGATGGTGGAGTTTAGGGACTCAGAGACATAAGGAGAAAACACTCTCATTTTTATACATCGAGCATCTCCTTAGAGAATAGTTTTTTCGAACCACGTTTTGATCAATAATAATACAGGATCTTCTTCATCTACAGTAGGGAACAATAATTGTGTTATAGTTTTTGGTGTGGATTACAGATCTCTCAAGATACGCCATGGATATGGTGAATGGTCATTTCTTCAATGTACTTTCCATTGATTAGGGTATATTCCATGATATTAGGGAATCTGTGATATCTCAAATTATTCCCACATATGTTTGGGGGTTCTTGAGAGATATTTTGTGTGTGGAAAGGTTCCTAGTGAAGTAGGAACTGACATGGGTTATTGGTAGTTTCCACCATTGAGATGATTCCTTAGGGGCTGGTAGGTCATGACATTCATAGGGATTTGTGTCTACTAGAAACTTCATGAGACAATCCCAGGATAAAGGATTAGTAGTGAAAGGGTCTCAGTGTAACACCCCGAGATTTTATAAGATATATTATTTTTAATTTCTTTCATATCTTCTGTTGTACGCTACAACAATATTATCTTGCGCTATACGCAACACCGTATAAGTTTGTAGTATACGCAACACTATTCTTAGATCATGTTACACACAATTTCATGTTTGTTTGATAGTAGTTATTCTATGCAACATTGAATGTATATATATATATGTATATAAATTCAATGTATAAATTAAATATGGTGGGATTTTGTAATACGCGATATCAAAGGAGTGTTGCACTACACACAACCCTGACATGGCTTGCATTACACGCAATCACGAACTTCCTTGATAGCATGTGTTGTACGCAATTCCAGGTTTTCATTAAACAATGATATATTGCTATAATATTATTATTTACTAGACGTTATGAATATTATTAACTATATTTTGAATTTTATAACATTATTATTCATCATATACATTTTCTAGGACATGGTATGTGAAAAAAATAAATTTTTTGGGTAAAATAAATATTTTTCAAAAGTTAAAGTTTTACCGCCTTTTGATGGTGCACCCATTTAAAATATAATTATTGACATGTTTATAAGTTCAATTTTACAAAATTAAATTATTCTTTTGAATTGGGATATTAAAATTTACATTGGATGAATTTTTTATATTTTTCTGATAACTTTCATATTTTAATCAATAGTAAAAACACGCTATATTTTAATTAAAAACAATGTTTTTCATCATAATAACTTATATGGTTAAATTATAATATTTAATGGTTTTAAATTATACATAGAATATATTTTTACCATTTAATATAATTTATGTCATTAGCATAAATTTTACATTGAATTCATAGGTTAAATCAATTAAATCTTATGCAATGTTTTAAACAAAAACCCGTTTTCTTTCCACAATGGGATTAATTCTAATTTAATTTCTCCAACTTGTGTGTATTGAATTTGGAAAAATGTATTCCATATTTGGAATCAGTTGGCCCAAATTATGTTAATAAGATACTTTTTAGTTTTGGGCACTATGAATAGAAACTATGGTAAATTTTATTTAGCACAATTAAAGGTAAATCGGTTAATTAGGGGTAAAAATAAGATTATAAAATTACCCTAACAGTTTTCTTAAAATAATTGGATGATTATATTTTTCCTAAAGCATATTTGGGTCGAAATGATATCCATTAGAACCCACTTGGAGGTGATTAAGATTTTTAATATATTTTATTTTAAAGAATGTGAAATATGTCTCACTCAATCTTTAATAATTTGATTATTTTTAAAATATAGTTATACAAAATATAAATTTGATTATAAATATTCATTTAAAATATAAAATGTTTTTATTTATCAAGTTAATTTATTTTTAATTTTTTATAAATAATTTATTACGTCAAAAGCTTATATATTAATGATATAGAAATTATATATTTAGTGAAAAATCAATAATATTGTTTTTATTAAAATAACAATACCTATCAAAAGGACTATAAACTTGACCAAACATTATTTTTCGAGTATATCTATACCCTAAAAATCCAAGGGTCTATTTTTGGACCATTTGGAGCCTTATTAAACTGATTAGGACATTTATATTATATTATTTTAAATGATGTCAAAGATGTGTCCTTCATAATTTAATAAATATAACAATTTTAATGTTGTGATTTTAAGATGATAAATTCGAGTAAAAATATTATTATGAAAGGTATTATATTTTTCTTCATCATGGGATTTTATTTATAATTTTTATAAAACAAATATGTATATTAAATGATTATACAAAAACGATGTAGTAATTGTTTTATTATGAGAAATATCAAATAAATGGTTTTATAAATATAAAAATAAATATTATATGAACTAATTAATGTTCTCCACGAATTTTACAGATGAATATGAAATTATAGAAATCTATTAAATTTTTTTTTGAATATATCCACTGTGTGGATTTTATTTAAATTCAAATAAATAAATAGTGTAAAAATTAAGACTGTTGATATTTTATAAAACAAACATATTATTAAATTGTTTAAAAATCACAAAAATATTTAAAAATTATAAATTGAAATTTATATGGTCTTCAATGTCATAAATTATACAATTATGGATAATTCACGACACATATGTAATTATTGATAACAATATAAAATTAAGAATATTATTACCACAAATAAAATTAAATAGATTAAATAAGGACAAATCAATTTGATAATGTCTAAAATAAATTCCCTACATTTCTAAATTTTATTTATTGATGATATTACAACCCAATATCATCTAATCCTATAATTTGAGTAATTTTGAATGTTTTTATGTGGGATTTGAGTTTATTATAATTTAATATTTTTGAGGATTCCAAAAGTGCCCCTCTCCTCCCATATAAAAGGGAACCTCCTCCCTATCCTCCTCACAACACTTTGAGCCTCCATGCTCAGAAAAACCCTTCCCATTTAACTTCTATTCTTCTCTAGAAACATTATGGAGGCATTTTTCTTCTCTAAAAACCAACTCTAGTCCCTTAAGAGGAAGCTTAAAAGAGGTGCGTCGAAGAAGGGGTAATCTCTTCTACCGATCCTTTCAATTTTCTTTCTTCTTCAACTTATTCTTCATTAGTTATTTAATTATATTGTAATAACATCAGTATCAATAATATACTGATATGTTATTATAAATAGGAAACAACCCCATTTCACCTTCTATCCACCCTACGGAAAACGAAATCACCGCACGTGCGTATGTACGGAATACCGTCTCCACGCTGTGGTGTAATCTGTTTTTCCACCACCACCATACATGGACGGGTATAATGGTGTAAAGAATAACTATATATTGTTATTATAACATTATATTGATTCTGATATATTATATCATCCATTCCAATTCTATTCCATAATTATGGGAATGATATTATCGCTCGTGCGTACGTACGGACTACCGTCTCCACGAACGCGATGAGATTTATTTTCCATGATTAAACATTAAAATATGATTATAAAGTATATATAATAAAAAATAATGAAATATATTACTTAATAATGATACTGGTTTTATGTACATATATGTTTCATCTACTTAATTCCTTTAAATTCAATAAGGAAACGAAAAAAGCGTTCATGCGTACGTACGACCTACCGTCTCTATGAACGGTGTATTTAATTCTATTTATTGATCAATCATATATATTTTAATTCTGAATATATATTATATATAAATCATGGTTTAAATTCTAGAATTAAGTAAATCAGGATATAAGTAATAATATCATGAACAACAAGTCGAAACACGTATGATTTTACCCAAAATGCTACTTTAACATGGAATTTACAAAAGAACAGGTAATATAATGTCTTAAGTGAACCATATATGATATCATATTGATGAATATGATTATATAATAAGTCTATAAAATTATTTAAATCATTATACAGGAGGTTTGAATACATACGAAGAATATCAGACATTAGGTAAGGGAAAATATTGCAGTCTCATTTTTATCCGGGATTTCTTATACTTAAGTATTTACGGGGGTAACATTTTTAATCCATGTCCAAAAAAATGTTTTTCCTAAAGATTTTAATATTATTACATGTATGTTTAAAGTCATTTTTACTCTTCTTTGACTTTTACTTTGTGTTATGGATGAAATCATTCTTTTGTTTACCATACGTGGTACATTTTGACTTTTCTGTTAAAAGTACGAGGAAAATGTTTTTTTACTTATATGAAATGAAAGGAATTTTATGGTATCATAATGCCTTATTTACATGAATCTCCCTCTACAATATTTCATGATTATTTTCAAAAAGAATTTCTTTCAAAATTTCATGTCATTTTGAGAAAATAAAATGATTTTGAATAAGAAAGGATATTTTCCTCACAAATTCACTTCAAGTGTTATATCAGAACCATTTTACATCTAAGATGAAATTATTTCATATGTGTATGTTTCAAGTATATTGTCTCTATGATTTACATGGTTTCAATTTTCTTATGATGAAATGATATCCATTTGTTTTATATGGATTATGTTATGATGGGATGATGTTTATGAAACCCGTTTTATTCTTTGGGTTCTGAATAATGATTTATGTTTATGTTGTGGCACACATAAGAATGATTTCAATATGAGGTGGGTGGGACCTATATCTACCTCCAATACATTGGGTAATGATTTATATCTCATTATATAGACATGGATGGAATGGAGAGTGAATCTAGTTCAGTAATACAGGGCTGGAACAACATGTAAACCCAGTTCAGTATGGGACTTTGTCAACTATGATGTTCTTGGATGTAATGCCTTGGATAATATGGAAATAACATCATGTTCTTAATGGTTTCCCACAATTAAATGTTTTATTCCCATGCCATTTTATCATTATTGATGTTCCATTATGATCTATGCCTTATATACTACCATGTTTTATTTCATTGCTCAAGATTTTTATGTTTAAACATTATGTTCATGTTTTTAAGTTCAAATGTATGTGGTTTGTTTTATTTTCTCCATGGATACCCTTAATGATAATTTTAGCTCAACCTTTATATGTTTTATTTTCCCCAGGATATAAAGAAAGGCTTTAGGTAAGAAAACAAAAGGGAAGATCTTTATGGGAGACGTTGAAGATATTTGACAATGATTAGAAGATTATGTTCTGTGTTTCTAAAGACACTAAACTATTACTATCCTTGAGTGTTGGTTTTTTTATGTATTAAGTATTCCACAAAAGTAATGAAAAATCTATGTACGTCAAGCATTGGGTCTCTACAGTTGGTATTAGAGGAATGTTTTAGTCAACCTTTGGAAACTAGGATGCGAAAACATTAGTGAGATCCTTAGAGATATTTCTAAGGTATGTATAGGGATGTCCCTATGATTATGTATAATTATAGGTTATAGTCATAGAATGACAGTAAGGATCTTAGAATTAAACCTATGATGTTAGATATTGAAGGTACTCCCCCTTTATTATGTTGTTTTCCATGCATGATTTTTCCTCTTACACTATTCTTTTTGGGATTCAGACTAGTGCTGGAAACCAAAGGAATCATATTGATCAATGTTATGGGAAATTAAATGATTGTTCTCCTAAACAAACCATTGTTATGGGAGATGGAGGTAAAAATATTATTGTTATACTTACACAAGCTATGAATCATTCTGGACTTTTGAATGAGTAGAGAATGGAACAATATTCTATTGATCCCTTCATGAGGCAACATCCACATTCTTTCAATGGGTCTTCTGATCCAATTGTTACTGAACAATGGATCAATACCATTAAAAAGATATATTACATACTTCGATGTTTGGAACATGAAAAATCCATTCTATTTGTTTACTGTTTAGAAGGTGTAGTAGACCAGTGGTAGACTCTAATTAAGAATAAAAGGCCCCATGGTGAAATTGACTACATGGAATGGGATGAGTTCATGAACTTATTTTTCAATAAGTACATCCCTCGTATTCTCCGAACAAAAATGAAAAAAGAGTTCCTTGAGATTAACCAAAAGTATGATGAATCTATTGTTAAATACGAGGAGAATTTGACAAGACTAACAAGCTATGAATCTAGCTTTATCAACCAAACTAAAAGTAAGGCTGATCGATTCTTTAGTGGCTTAAAACCAAGTCACCGAAGGGAATTAGCTATAAGAGACTTCAGTAGCTATGAAGAAATTTTGCGTTGTGCTATCAAGGTAGAACTGGAAGTTGGTGTTACATATCCATCTCATCGTTTTGACAAGAAACAAAAGATGGAGTCCAAGGGAAAATTTTAGAACAATGGTGAAAAGAACGTGAATGTTTCTTTATGCTCAAAGTGTGGAAAGAAGCATAGTAGAAATTGTCCAAAAGGTACTAGAAAATGCTTCAAGTGTGGAAAAGAAGGTAATCGAGTAGCTGAGTGCCAAAGTAATGGGAAAAAGTTTTCTAATGACATGAATAGATAAAATAATACAGAGAATGATCCACCATCACTTGAATGCTTCAAGTGCATGGAAATGGGGAATTATGCAAATAAATTCCATAATCCAAGTGTTAATGATGATCAACATGAGAAACCTCATAAGGTAAAGGACAAAGGGAAGTCACATACAATCATTATTGGTGATGTTGAATATGACAACGATGTGGTGGAATGATTAAGTGTTTATGTAATGGGATTCCAAAATAATGTTGTATACAGTATTGTGGAATTTTGGAATATTTATGTATTGGAATATTGAGGTTTTCAATAATTTATGGTACCGGTAACAATGAAAAGTGATTGAAATATTTTTGGAAAGTAGGTGAAATGCGGATAATGAAGGGATAAGGAGAAAAAAATCTGTATGATAGTATTCATGAGATCATGACTGATATAATGACAAAGTGATATCATGGTTTGAGTATGTAGAATTTTTGGGATTTTCGTATGTGGAAAGAGTTACCATTTGACAGCATTCTTGTTTTCACTAAGGTTCAATGGGTATTCATTTTCAATAAAATACATGATTAAGGATTTCACGCATTTGGAATGTGACCAAAAAGATGATATACGAGTGATAAATGATTGTATTCAATGCTCGGTAGTTGACCTTTCAAGTAATCATTTTTTATACTATGATATTGGACAAATGTATTTTGGATAATTATATAGATTGGAATGGATTATAATGGACATCAGATAATATTTTTTAAGGCTAGAACTTTTTTTTGATATTATTAGTGTAGTTTTAGAAAAAGGACAACTTGTAGGATGGGAGACAACACGTCGTGTCGGACAAGGTTGCGAGAATCGAATTCACAAACGATGTGAGACAGGCCTTTATCACCTACCACTAGCCTAAATGAAGTCCCTTGTAAGCATAAAATTGTTTTATTTTATTAAGTGGTATGACAGATGAAGTATAAGCTCATTTTTGGAACCATATATGATTAATATCACCATAGATGGACTTATGTATATTTAATAATATTTTCTAAACTTATGTTTGAGCAAGATGGAATGTCCTATCACTTTATTGCATGATCTGCTAACACTTCATGAATGAAAAATTCATCTTCATTTCTTTAAGTGATGATGTGGTAATTATTAAAGGAACGAGCAACGGTGAGATTGTACCAAAATCAAGTAAGTATTTCTTTTGTTTCAAAAATTCTTCAACATTAAGGAAATGATCTTGAAAACCAAAAATCTTTTTCTTAGTGCCCTCACATCTGAATAATCAGATGGTACCTTACAACATCACAAATTTATGGTTTTGTGATTGTTGGCTTTTTCAAAGCCATGTTCTCTACCACTCTCAATCAGAAATTAATAGTTATATTTTTCTTCCATATCCATATTATCACCTGTGTTCTCCTATGTGGAAACCAAGTGATGAGTTACATTGGGTAATAATTACGTTTCATAATTTTGTTTTTTGAAATTAATTTTTAGTATTCCTTTTTACGATGTCGTTTCTATGAAAGAAACTTCCAAGTAGTAAACAATTTATAACCCCGATTAATTTTGAGGGTGAAATTTATTTTAAGGGGGGTAAAATGTAACACCTAGATTTTTTATAAAATATATTCCTTTTAATTTCTTTAATATATTATGTTGTACGCTACACCATGATTATCTTGCGCTATACGCAACATCGTTTTGGCTTCCAGTATACACAACTCTATTCTTGGATAGTGTTACACACAATTTCACATTTGTTTGATAGTTGTTATTCTACGCAAAATTGAGTGTATATATATATGTATATATATTCAATTTATAAATGAAATATGGTTGGATTTTTTTATAAACAACAACAATTAAGTGTTTCACTACACACAACCCTAACTTGGCTTGCATTACACAAAATCACCACCTTCCTCGAAAGCATGTGTTGTATGCAATACCAGGTTTCACTAAAAAACAATATATTGTTATAATATTATCATGAACTAGCTGTTATGAATAGTATTAACTACATTTTTAATTTTATTACATTATTATTCATCTTACACATTTTCTAGAACATGGTATGAGAACAAATTAAAATTTTCAGGTAAAATAAGTATTTAAAAAAAATCCAGTTTTTCCACCTTTTGATAGAGCACCCATTTTAAATAAAATTTTTGACATGTTTATAAGTTCAATTTTACAAAATAAAATTCTTCTTTTGAATCAGGATATAAAAATTTACATCGGAAAAGTGTTGATATTTTTCTGATAACTTTCATATTTAAATGAATAGTAAAAACACGCTATATTTTATTTTAAAATAACTTTTTTCATCGTAATAATTTTAATGTTTAAATTAAAATATTGAATGTCTTTAATGTATAAATAGAATATGTTTTTACCATTTAATATAATTAATGTCATTAGCATTGATTTGAAATTGAATTCATAGATTAAATAAATTCAATCTTTTGCAATGTTTTAAACAAAAACTCATTTTCTTTCGACAATGGGATTAATTATAATTTAATTTATGCAAATTATATGTAGTGAATTTGGAAAAATGGATTCAATATTCCGAATCATTAGGTATAAATTATGTTAATAATCTACTTTTTATTTTTGGGCACTATAAATAGTAACTACGGAAAATTATATTTACCATAGTTAAAGGTAAATTGGGTAAATAAGGGTAAAAATAATATTAAAAAATTTCCATAACACTTGTCATAATATAATTGGATGATTATATTTCGTCTTAAGGTGTATTTGGGATGAAATGGAATCCATTAGAACCCACTTGAATGTGATTAAGACCATTAATTTTTTTAATTTTAAATAAAGATAAATATGTCTCACTCAAACATTAATAATTAGATTATTTTTAATATATAGTTATACAGAATATATATTGGATTATAAATACTCATTTAAAATCTAAAATGTTTTCCTTTGTCATGGTATTTTATTTGTAATTTTTAATAAATACTTTATTACCTTAAATGCTTATACATTAATGATGTACAAATTATTTACTTATTGAAAAATCAATAATATTGTTTTTATTAAAATAACAATACCTATCAAAAGGACCAGAAACGTTACCAAACAATTTATTGAAAGTATATATATACCCTAATCATCGAAGGGTAGATTTGTGGACCATTTGGAGCCTTATTAAACCGTTTAGGACATATCTATTATTTTCTTTTAAATGATGTCAAATATGTCTTCTTCATCATTTAATAAATAAAAAATTTACATGTTCTGAATTTAAGATGATAAATTCGAGTAAAAATATTATTATGAAAGGTATTATATTTATATCATCATAGGATTTTATTTTTAATTTTTATTCAACTATGACGTATATTAAATGATTATACAAAAACGATGTAGTAATTGTTTTATTAAGAGAAATATCAAATAAATGGTTTTATAAATATTAAAGTAAATATTATATGAACTAATTAATGTTCTCCACGAATGTTCTAGATGAACATGACATGCTAGAAATATATTAAACATTTTTTCGAATATATCTTATGTTTGGATTTTATTTAAATTCAAATAAATGAATAGTGTCAAAATTAACACTATTGATATTTTATAAAAATAACATATTATTAAATTGATTAAAAATCAAAAAAATATTTAAAAATTATAATGTGAAATTTATATGGTCTAAAATTATATAAATTATACAACTATAGACAATTAACAACACATAAGTAATTATATATAACAATTTAAAATTTAGAATATTATTACCACATATAAAATTAAATAGATTAAATAAGGATAAATCAAGATGATATTGTCTGAAATAAATTCCCTGCATGTATAAATTTTATTGGATGATGATATTAAAACCCTATCTCATCTAATATTAGAATTTGAATAATTTTTGATGTTTTTATGTGGGGTTTGAGTTTATTATAATTTAATATTTTTGAAGATTCCAAAAGTGCCCCTCTCCTCCATTAAAAAAGGGAACCTCCTACCTCTCCTCTTCAGAACACTTTGAGAATCCATGCTCGGACAACCCTTTCCCATTTCTGTTATCCACTTCCCTAGAAACAATTTTGAGGCTCTGGTCTTCTCAAAAGACCAACTCTAGTCCCTTAAAAGGATGTTTAAAAGAGGAGCGTCAAAGAAGAGGTAATCTCTTCTATCGATCCTTTCATGTTTCTTTCTTCTTAAACATCTTCTTATTTAGTTGTTTCATTATATGTTAATAACACCAGTATAAAAAATATACTGATATATTATTATAAATATGAAAAAACCCCATTTCACCTTCTATCCATCCTACAGAAAATGAAATCACCGTGCATGCGTACATACGGAATACCGACTCCACGCCGTGGTGTAATCTTTTTTTTCACCGCCACCTTACTTGGATGGGTATAATGGTGTAAAGAATAAATATATATTTTTATTATAACATCATACTGATTCTGATATATTATATCATCCATTACAATTCTATTCAATAATTATGGGAACGATATAATCGCTCGTGCGTACCTACAGACTACCGTTTCCATGAACGCGATGAGATTCATTTTCCAGGATTAACCAGTAAAGAATGATTATAAATTATATATAATAAATAATAATGAAATTTATTACATAATAATGATATTGGATTTATGTACATATATGTTTCATTTACTTAATTTCATTCAATTTAATAAGGAAACAAAAACATCGTTCATGTGTACGTACGACCTAACCTCTCCATGAACGGTGTATTTCATTCCATTTATCGATCTATCATATATATTTATATGCTGAATATATATTATGCATAAATCATGTTTTACATTCTGGAATTAAGTAAATCAGGATATATGTAATAATATCAAGAACAACAAGTCGAAACACGTACGATTTTACCCAAAAGCTGCTTTAACATTGAATTTACAAAAGAACGGGTAATATAATGTCTTAAGTAAAACATATATGATATAATAATGATGAATATGACTCTGTAATAAGTCAGTGAAATCATTTAAATTATTATAGAGGAGTTTCAGACACATAAGAAGCATATCAGACATAAGGTAAGGGAAAATTTTGCAATATCATTTTTATCTGAGATTTCATATACGAAAGTTTTTAATGGGGTTAACTTTTTAATCCATGTCCATAAAAATATTTTTCATAAAGTTTTTAATATTCATCAATGTAGGTTTAATGTCATGTTTTCCCTTCATTATCTTTTACATCATGTAATGGCTGGAATCTTTCTTTTGTTTTCCACACGTTGTACTTTTTGACTTTTCCATTAAAAGTACGAGGAGAATGTTTTTTTAACTTATACGGCATGAAAAGATTTTCATGGTTTCATAACGCCTTATTTGAATGAAGCTTCCTCTACAGGATTTCATGATTATATTCAACAAAATACTTTTCTTTTAAAATTGAATGACATTTTGAGAAAATAAAATTATTTTTAAAAAGAATGGATATTTTCCTCACGAATTCATTTTAAGCGTTCAATCAAAACCATTTTACATCTAAGATGTCATTATTTAATATGTGTAGGTTTCAAGTATAATGTACCTACGATTTACATGGTTTAACTTTTCTTTTGATGAAATTATATCCATTTGTTTTATATGGATTACGTTATAATGGGATGATGTTTATGAAACCCATTTTATTCTTTGGGGTTATGATGAATGATTTATGTTTATGTTGTGGCACACATAAGAATTGTAATGCCCTGAACCTAGTTACCCAGAGTCGGTGCATTATTACATATCATTGGCATGATCACAAGAAAGATCAAATCTCGAAAGGCCGATTGGTTTAGTAGCCTTGGAAACACTAGATATATTCATAAGTCTTACATTACATCATAAAATGAAAAACTACTACAACAACATATTGTCTCCATAAACCACACTCATATCCCCAAATAATATCCCTGAAGGTCATTCATAAATAAACTCTTCACTTCCTGGGAAAAATAAAACATAGAAAAGGGGTGAACTCAAATGCCCAGTAAGGATAACAATATAGTGGAAAATTTCATAAAGAAGAATAAACATTTAAGGAAATGTATAACTAAAACAAAATCCTTTCAAACTTGAACTTTCAACATAGTATGGCATAAATAGAATGAAATAATGCCATTTACTTATTCACATAGGTATTCTACTAATCGAATAATCACATGCAAAATCAATAACCACTTTCATAATGATGGAATGCATAATGCCAGACTATCATAACCACATAGCCAAGGCCTCGTGCCAAGACTACAAATAAGATTTTGTCAAGGCCTTGTGCCAAGACACTAGTTTGTCTCATGAGACCTACCGATGCATCAAGGAGCTATAGCGGGCTCCACCCGTCACATATTAAGTCCAATGCATTCCCATATGAAAAGGTTTAAACATAACATAAACATTCGTATTAAAACTAGCATACGAAATGTTAATACATTCACCATAAACCATGAATGGTATAAAAATAGAACATCATAGTCAAACAAATCACAAAACCTTCAATATAATATAGAAGTTTTGTATCATAACAAATCAACTTTAAATAAGCGTAAAATCCAGCAAAGGATATAGACATAGATGAAATCAAAATTCTTTTTAAAGAAATATCTCTTTTTATTTTGAAATCATTTATGATCCATATAAAATAAAACATTTTCTTTGAAAATATTCTTATAAGCTTGTAAGGGAAACTTTGAAGTTTTTATAATGGCGGAAACTAGCCGCTCCCGCCGTATAAGTTAAAAAAACATTCTTACCTTAATTCCGTCGAAAAGGATAAAAAGGACCTTGTTTTGAAAACGACGGAACGATTTCTCTTATAAAAAGTCAAACAAGGGTATAAATGACTTTAACCCATATTCTTGTAAATAATAAAAATGTGTTGAAATACATTACTAAGAAACATGGATGTGGATGATAAAGAGATCCAAGTAGATTATTATGTATAAACAACCTCGGATAATGAAGAGATTGTGGAATAACCCTTACCTTGTACTTTTCCTTGGTTGGGGTAGGTTAACCTCCTGTATAATGGTGAAATAAGTGTTATTAAATTATTCAATAATCATATACATTCATATGATATCATATATGATCTTTTAACATTGCTTTGTTAATAATATCTTAGATTTATCGTTGTTTCGGGTGTTAACTTACTCGTTTTCGTAAGTCATGTTTTTCATGGATAGGTTGTATCTTATTCATATCCAGAATGATATCATGTCCTTAAACATTATTTTTAAATCGTCAAATGATAATTATACTTGAATGGATACGACGGAGAATGAATCTCATCGCGTTCGTGGAGACGGTAGTCCGTACGTACGCACGAGCGACAATATCATTATTAAAATAATATTTAATTGGATAGTATATCATATATACAGAATCATTATCATGTTATATTTATTATTTACATGATTTACATATCATTATTATACCCACCTAAATAATAATATATTGAATAACAATTACACCACGACGTGGAGACGGTAAGCCGTACGTACGCACGTATGGTGACATGTCAATCAAATGATGGGTAGAATACTGAATATGGTTGTACCATATTTATAATAACATCACAGTATATGGAAGATAGTGGATTTATAATTTTATAATTGAAATAATAAACAAAGAGGGAGTGGAAGAAGAAAGAAACATGAAAGAGGGTGATGAAAATGTTACATCTTCTTCGGGTTCTTCCTTTTGATTTGATCAAAAGGACTCCTTAGGATGGCTTTATGACAAAAGTAAATCTTCTAGGATGAAGGGAGAGAAGTTGGGAGAGTATTGGGGCAGAGTTTGGCCGAACCAAAAGGCTTGAAAGTGTGAATAAGGTGGTATAGGTGGGGGCCTTTTATAAGAGGAGAGGAGGGGCTCTTTTGGAAAGATTGAAATGTTACATTATTATACAATGCTTTTCGGATTCTAAAGGTCCCACACTTATATAATTCGTGGCTAAGGTGATAAGGGTTCTAAATCGCTTCATACAATAGGCTTTGGACAAGTGTAAGCCTTGGATTTTGCATTATCTTCTCATTTTATTTAAATCGTTAAATAATGAGGTCATCGCCGCATCATAATGATGCCATAAATAATTTAATTTATTTAATGTCTAAAAATTATAAAAAAAAATACTATGATGTAGGAAATCTTTTTAGATTTCTAATGAATATTTATAATCAAAATTTGGACTTGTGTAACCCCACTTAAAAACTGTTTTAGTAAAACAACTCATGTTTGTGTCAATTTAATTTTAACATTAAATAAATATATATTAATGTCATTTTCCAACTAAAGTGGCTCCATGGGGTCCCCAAGTTGACCCATGGGTTGTCTTGGTCGGCAATGACTCATCCAATAGGAGTAGGACAAGTGTCATGCTCATCTCATATTATTAAAACATTATTTGTACCTTAAACTACACTAATTATCTCTAATCGCGATTAAGAACTTAAAAGTTACTATTCACCAAAAATTTATTTTAATCTCATTGAACCACATTTTACTTCTTAATGAAAACCATGTATTTCAGATTTTTGATAATCAAATCACAGAAGTGGTAATATTTCATTTAAATGAAAAATCAGTTATTTAACTACCACTTAGTGGTTTCACTATTCATCAAAAATTGAAGTTTTTCAGAACAAAGCCAAAATTTCACCCTAAGCTATAATTGATATTCCGAATTAAAAAATGATGTATATTTTACAAAATTCCAAACATATACGTTGCATTAAATAATTTTATAATTAATTCCCGCTGTTACAAAAAATGGCGTGTTTCTAAGAAACAATTTATATCAAAAGATTGGCAATTGTTTATGTCCGATTTCAATGATAAATTAATTCTGATGACCACCATTGGGTAAAATGGTAAAAATATATTCTAATTATACTTCAAAACCACTAAATAGTATAATTTCTCACTATAAATTATTTTGATTTAAAAAGTTGTTTTTAAGTATTTTTCACTATTCATAAAAATTAGAAGTTCTCAGAAAAATACCAAAAATTCAACATAGGCTAATTTCGATATTCCGAATCCAAGAATGAAGTCCATTTTGATAAATGAAATTTATAAAATTTCAAAAAGTAGGTATTGCTATTCACAACGGCTAGTTTAATTAGTTGTGGTGTGTGTTAGAGCTCGAGGTTGCGTACAACACACGCTATTGCATTATTCGAAGGGAAACGTACCGTGGAAGCTTGGGGTGTTAAATTCTCCCCTCCTTCAAATAATTGTGTCCTCGCAATTTCTAGGGTATTACTGCATAAAAAGACTCGGGTGGTTCTTCATCATAAGTTCCTCAGGTTCCCACGTTGCCTCTTCTATTTTATGATTTCTCCACAAAACCATTACCCGACGAGTCGTCCGGTTTCTCAGCACCTGCTCCCTCACATCAAGAATCCTGACAGGCTCTTCACAATAGGAAAGATCGAGTTCCAGTTCTAATTCCTCATAGGTGAGTACATGCGTTGGTTCAGGCATGTATTTCCTCAACAGAGATACGTGGAACACATCGTGAACTTTGGAGAGACTTGGCGGCATTGCCAATCGGTAAGCTACAGCCCCAATTCGTTCTAGAATTTCGAAAGGTCCGATGTACCTGGGACTCAATTTACCTTTCTTACCAAAACGTATGACTCCCTTCCATGGAGATACCTTCAGTAAAACATGATCACCGACTTGAAATTCCAAATCCTTCCTTCGATTATCGGCATAGCTCTTCTACCTACTTTGAGCTGCTTTGATGTGATTTTGGATTACTTTCACCTTTTCCACCGTTTCCTCCACCAGTTCTGGGCCTACAAGTTTTCTTTCACCAACGTCATCCCAACAGGTTGGTGTATGACATCTCTTTCTGTATAACGCTTCATATGGTGCCATCTGAATACTCGAATGGAAGCTATTGTTATAGGAGAATTCTACCAGTGGTAAATATTGATCCCACATACCCTGAAAGTCAAGTGAGCAAGATCTCAACATGTCTTATAAGGTCTGAATAGTCCGTTCTGATTGTCCGTCTGTCTGAGGGTGGTAAGCAGTGCTCAAATAAAGTTCAGTATCAAAGGATTTCTAAAGACTTTTCCAAAATCTTGAAGTAAAACGGGGATCACGATCAGAAACGATCGATAGGGGTACTCCATGAAGTCTCACAACTTCATTAATATATAGTCTTTCTAGACGTTCTAGGGGTATATCTTCTCTTATAGCAAGAAAATGTGCTGACTTGGTAAGACGATCAACAATAACCCATATTGCATCGTTCCTTCTAGGAGTCTTTGGTAGCCCCATGACAAAGTCCATCGTAATATTGTCCCATTTCCACTCCGGTATGGGAAGAGGTTGCATGACTCCTCCAGGCTGTTGCCTTCCAGCGTTCACTTGTTGACAAACCATATATCTTGACACAAAAGTCAGCAATCTCCCTCTTCATGTTGTCCCACCAAAAATGTTCCTTCAAATCTCTATACATTTTGGTGCTCCCAGGGTGTATAGAGAAATTGGAACTATGAGCATCATCCAGCAATTCCCTTTTTAGATCAGGTATATCGGGAACACAAAGTCTCTTCCCGAATTTCAAAATTCCATCCTTATACACAAAGTCCCTCAATCTTCCATCATTCACATCTTTAATCTTATTCTGGAATTCTTCATCATTGGTCGGAGAACTCTTAATCCTTTCTAGTAATGATGGTTTGGAAACCATTTGAAAAAACATTGATGTTTCAACTTCCCTAGTTATTCCCATGTCCATCTTCACTAGATCCATGAAAATTGGATCCCTTTCAATTCTCATCACATTCAAAACTCCATGGTCTTTTCTACTGAAAGCATCTGCCACCTTGTTTGCCTTCCCCGGGTGGTAATGTATCGTGCAATCATAATCCTTGAGTAGTTCAAGCCATCACCTTTGCCTCATGTTGAGTTCTTTTTGTGAGAAAATATACTTCAAACTCTTGTGATCAGTATAAATTTCACATTTTTCACCATAGAGGTAATGTCTCCATTTCATTAAAGCGAAGATCACAGCTGCTAACTCAAGATCATGAGTAGGATAGTTTTGCTCATGAATTTTAGCTGTCCTGATGCATAGGCAATAACCTTATCATTCTGTATAAGGACACAACCAAGTCCTTTCTTCGATGCATCACTATAAATAACAAACCCATCATTCCCTGATGGTAGAGTCAATACAGGGGCATTGAATAATCTTCTCTTCAGTTCTTCAAAACATTCCTCACACTCTTTTGTCCAGACAAATTTAATCCCTTTACGTGTGAGCTTTGTCAATGGGTTAGCCAATCTGGAAAAATTCTGGATGAAATGTCGATAATAACCTACTATACCAATAAAACTACATACCTCAGTTATACTCGTATGTGATGGCCATTCTTGGATTGCCTTGGTCTTAGAAGGATCAACAGAGATTCCATCTTTAGAGACAATATGGCCAAGAAAAGAAATTTCATGAAGCCAGAATTCACACTTGCTAAACTTCCCATATAATTCATGCCTCCTCAGAGTCTTCAAGATAATGCGCAAGTGATTTTCATGAACTTCGTAGGTTTTGGAGTATACCAAGATATCTTCAATAAATACCACCACAAATTCATTGAGATACTCCTTGAAAACTCTAATCATCAGATCCATGAATACAGAGGGTGCATTAGTCAAACCAAACGGCATTACAATAAACTCGTAATGCCCATACCTGGTTCGAAATGCTATCTTCGGAATGTCTTCCTTCTTCACACATAACTGATGGTATCCAGATCGAAGGTCAATCTTTGAAAAGTATTGCGCTCCATGCAGTTGGTCAAATAAATCATCAATGCGAGGTAGGGGATACTTGTTCTTTATCGTTATAGCATTGATCTCCCTGTAGTCGATACATAACCTCATAGATCCATCTTTCTTTTTAACAAAAAGAACCGGGGCTCCCCATGGAGAAAGACTAGGGAGAATAAATCCTTTATTACACAACTCCTCTAGTTGTTTCTTTAGTTCAACTAATTCTATAGTGGCCATCCTATAAGGGGTCTTCGATATAGGCCTTGATCCAAGAATTAAATCAATGGAAAACTCAACTTCTCGTTCTGGAGGATGTCCAGGTAAATCTTCCGGAAATACATCTACAAATTCTTTCACAACAGGTACATCTTCTATTTGAACATTCCATTCCTCACCGACAGTTATTCCATTCTCTTCCTCCCCAATAATTGAATTTAGTTGAGCTATTGAGGGTGGATCTAAATAAGAATTAGGTGGTGACGATTCTGATCTAAAGATAAGGTGTTCCTTATCATTATCATCAAGAATCGTAACCTCTTTCTTCTTACAATAAATCTTCGCATCATAGTCCGAAAGCCAGTCCATACCGAGGATTATATCAAACTCAATCATAGGTATGACGATGAGATCAGCAGATAAAGAACATTTATGTGCTCTAATGGGGACTGATTCACAAAACTTTGTTGCAATGATACTTCCCTTATGAGTTTTAACTGACAACTCCCTTAATAAATCAAATTGGAAATATCTAATTTTCATAGCAAACTGGGAAGATATGAAACAATGCGATGATCCAGAATCAAATAATGCATTTTCTAAACTTGAGGAAACCATTAAATTACCTGCCACCACGTCTTTCGGAGCTTCTACCTCAGCAGTAGTGATAGCATAAGCCTGGCCTTGATCCCTTGGCCTTTTCTGAGGTAAGTTCTCCTGACGCTTAGGACATCCATTTGCATAATGCCCCATTTCCCTGAAATTGTAGCACCGAACGTTGGTAGCTTCCTTCTTCCCCTTGCAATCATGAGCGTGGTGGCCTTTTTCACCACACTTGTAACAGACTCCCATTCCCTTCAAGCAAGCACCAGGATGTTTTTTCCCACATTTACCACAAGATGGATATTCAACCTTTCCCTTCTTCCCTTTATTTCCATTCCCAGATTGATCATCAGGTCTCTTCTTCTCTTGCTTTGCTTTAAAGTCATAAGACTTAGAGAATTCCTTTTCTGTCTTGATAGCACATGAGACAATGTCTTCGTACGATAAAAAGGATTGTGAGACTAATGCCCGACGAAGAAATGGTTTTAACCCATCAAAGAAACGATCAATCTTACTTCCTGGGTTACGTATATAATCTCCAGCATACCATGCTAGCCTTGTAATGTTAGCCTCATACTTTGTGACATTCTCATCCTCCTTTTGTCTCTGGCTCAAAAATTTCCTTTCCATATCTTCTTGATGGTCGCGAGGAAAGTATTTTTCTAAAAACAGATCTTTGAACTCCCTCCATTCCATATTTGATACTTCATCATCTTCCTTCATGTTTTGAATCAATGACCACCATTGATCAGCATCTCCAGTGAGGTGGTAAACTACCATGATAACTTTTTCCCTTTCACTGCTCCCCAAAGCCTGAAATATTTTCTCTAGGGAATTTATCCATTGCTCGGCTACTAAGGGATTTGTACTCCCATTGAACGTTGGTGGTTGTTTCCTCATGAATCGATCTAACATTGATCCTCCACACTGTGGATCAGGGTGCTCCATACGAGTAAGGTTATTATTCATAACCTGAGTAAGTTGTCCCAGTATGGTGATTAGCTGATCGGCACCAGTTGCATCACCAGCCCCACTATAATTATCTTGAGAAGGAGGGCAATCCCTACATGGAGTACGTGCATTGATACAGTTTCCATTTCTTCCACTAGGCACCATTTCTAAACAATGGCATAAACTAGATCAGTTTATGAATCAAAATGCATAATCCCATACTTATAAAACACTTAACATAAATTGAACTATTTATGGATATAATCCATAATAATAAAAATGTTTTCTTTGAGGAAGTATATACTAATAAACCCTTCATAATGATTTGTAAAGAAAATGATAGTTATCCTAAGCATATCCCCCGGGAGTGTCGTAACCAAGAGTGCAACAAGGCCCGTTGTCGTGCACCAATTCCCGTTCGAGTCTAGCTCAAAGTGGTGTTTTCGGGTTTTATCCCTAGGAACATCTGTGCCAGAGCCGCCTCTACCTGCTCGTATCCAGACAGGGATGTATTTCTTGGAAAACTCACAAAATCTCTACAATACCAAAATTCTAGGAAGTTCTTCTATACTAATCCTCAAAGTTCATCTTAGGTCTACGTGCTCTAATCAGAGTTTATCTAAATATAGCTTCCAAGGTTTGTACTAAACTTCCTCTGATACCAACTGTAACACCCCAACCCTAGTTACCCAGAGTCGGTGCATTATTACATAACATTGGCATGATCACAAGAAAGATCAAATCTCGAAAGACCGATTGGTTTAGTAGCCTTGGAAACACTAGATATATTCATAAGTCTTACATTACATCATAAAATGAAAAACTACTACAACAAAATATTGTCTCCATAAACCACACTCATATCCCCAAATAATATCCCTGTAGGTCATTCATAAATTAATTTTTCACTTCCTGGGAAAAATAAAACATAGAAAAGGGGTGAGCTCAAATGCCCAGTAAGGATAACAATATAGCAGAAACTTTCATAAATAAGAATAAACATTTAAGGCAATGTATAACTAAAACAAAAGCCTTTCAAACTTGAACTTTCAACATAGTATGACATAAATAAAATTAAATAATGCCATTTACTTATTCACATGGGTATTCTACTAATCGAATAATCACATGCAAAATCAATAACCACTTTCATAATGATGGAATGCATAATGTCAGACTATCATAACCACATAGCCAAGGCCTCGTGCCAAGAATACAAATAAGATTTTGTCAAGGCCTTGTGCCAAGACACTAGTTTGTCTCATGAGACCTACCGATGCATCGAGGAGCTATAGCGGGCTCCACCCGTCACATATTAAGTCCAATGCATTCCCATATTAAAAGGTTTAAACATAACATAAACATTCGTATTAAAACTAGCATACGAAATGTTAATACTTTCACCATAAACCATGAATGGTATAAAAATAGAACATCCACAGTCAAACAAATCACAAAACCTTCAATATAATATAGAAGTTTTGTATCATAACAAATCAACTTTAAATAAGCGTAAAATCCATCAAAGGATGTTGACATAGATGAAATCAAAATTCTTTTTAAAGAAATATGTATTTTTATTTTCAAATCATTTAAGATCCATATAAAATAAAACATTTTATTTGAAAATATTCTTATAATCTTGTAAGGGAAACTTTGAAGATTTTATAATGGCGGAAAATAGCCGCTCCCGCCGTATAAGTTAAAAAAACATTCTTACCTTAATTCCGTCGAAAAGGTTAAAAAGGACCTTGTTTTGAAAATGACGGAAAGATTACTCTTATAAAAATTCAAACAAGGGTATAAATGACTAACCCATATTCTTGTAAATAATAAAAATGTGTTGAAATACATTACTACGAAACATGGATGTGGATGGTAAAGAGATCCCAGTAGATTATTATGTATAAACAACCTCAGATAATGAAGAGATTGTAAAATAACCCTTACCTTGTACTTTTCCTTGGTTGGGGTAGGTTAACCTCCTGTATAATGGTGAAATAATTGTTATTAAATTATACAATAATCATATACATTCATATGATATCATATATGATCTTTTAACATTGCTTTGTTAACAATATCTTAGATTTATCGTTGTTTCGGGTGTTAACTTACTCGTTTTCGTAAGTCGTGTTTTTCATGGATAGGTTGTATCTTATTCATATCCAGATTGATATCATGTCCATAAACATTATTTTTAAATCGTCAAATGATAATTATACTTGAATGGATACGACGGAGAATGAATCTCATCGCGTTCGCGGAGACGGTAGTCCGTACGTACGCACGAGCGACAATATCATTATAAAAATAATATATAATTGGATAGTATATCATATATACAGAATAATTATCAAGATATATTTATTATTTACATGAATTACATATCATTATTATACCCACCTAAATAATAATATATTGAATAACAATTACACCACGACGTGGAGACGGTAAGCCGTACGTACGCACGTATGGTGACATGTCATTCAAATGATGGATAGAATACTGAATATGGTTGTTCCATATTTACAATAACATCACAGTATATAGAAGATACTAGAGTTATAATTTTAGAATTGAAATAATAAACAAAGAGGGAGTGGAAGAAGAAAGAAACATGAAAGAGGGTGATGAAAATGTTACCTCTTCTTCGGGTTCTTCCATTTGATTTGATCAAAAGGACCCCTTAGGATGGCTTTCTGACTAAAGTAAATCTTCTAGGATTAAGGGAGAGAAGTTTGGAGAGTATGTGGGCAGAGTTTGGCCGAACCAAATGGCTTGAAAGTGTGAATAAGGTGGTAGAGGTGGGGGCCTTTTATAAGAGGAGAGGAGGGGCTCTTTTGGAAAGATTGAAATGTTACATTATTATACAATGATTTTCGGATTATAAAGGTCCCACAATTATATAATTCGTGGATAAGGTGATAAGGGTTCGAAATCTCTTCATCCAATAGGCTTTGGACAAGTGTAAGCCTTGGATTTTGCATTATCTTTTCATTTTATTTAAATCGTTAAATAATGTGGTCATCGCCGCATCATAATGATGTCATAAATAATTTAATTTATATAATGTCTAAAAATTATAAAAAAACTACTATGATGTAGGAAATCATTTTATCTTTCTAATTAATATTTATAATCAAAATTTGGACTTGTGTAACCCCACTTAAAAACGGTTTTAATAAAACAACTCATGTTTGTGTCAATTTAATTTTAAAATTAAGTAAATATATATTAATGTCATTTTCCAACTAAAGTGGCTCCATGGGGTCCCCAAGATGACCCATGGGTTGTCTTGGTCGGACATGACTCATCCAATAGGAGTAGGACAAGTTTCATGCTCGTCTCATATTATTAAAACATTATTTGTACCTTAAATTACACTAATTACCTCTAATCGCGATTAAGAACTTAAAAGTTACTATTCACCAAAAATTTATTTTAATCTCATTGAACCACATTTTACTTCTTAATGACAACCATGTATGTCGGATTTTTGAAAATCAAATCACAGAAGTGGTAATATTTCATTTAAATGAAAAATCAGTTATTTAACTACAACTTAGTGGTTTCACTATTTATCAAAAATTGAAGTTTTTCAGAACAAAGCCAAAATTTCACCCTAAGCTATAATTGATATTCCGAATTCAAAAATGATGTATATTTTACAAAATTAGAAACATATAAGTTTCATTAATTAATTTTATAATTAATTCCCGATGTTACAAAAAATGGCGTGTTTCTAAGAAACAATTTATATTAAAAGATTGGCAATTGTTTATGTCCGATTTCAATGTTAAATTAATTCTAATGACCACCATTGGATAAAATGGTAAAAATATATTCTAATTATACTTTAAAACCACTAAATAATATAATTTTTCACTATAAATTATTTTGATTTAAAAAGTTGTTTTTAAGTATTTTTCACTATTCATAAAAATTAGAAGTTCTCAGAAAAATACCAAAAATTCAACATAGGCTAATTTCGATATTCCGAATCCAAAAATGAAGTCCATTTTGATAAATATAATTTATAAAATTTCAAAAAGTAGGTATTACTATTCACAACGGCTAGTTTAATTAGTTGTGGTGTGTGTTAGAGATCGATGTTGCGTACAACACACTCTATTGCATTATTTGAAAGGAAACGTACCGTGGAAGCTAGGGGTGTTACAAGAATGATATCAATATGAGATGGGTGGGATCTATATCTCCCTCAAATTCATTGGGTAATGATTTATATATCATGATATAGACATGGCTAGAACAGAAAGTGAATCCGGTTTAGTAATACATGGCTGGAACGGTAAGTAAACCCGGTTCAGTAAGGGACTTTGTCGACTATGATGGTCATGGAAGCAATTCCTTGTCTACTATGGAAATAATAACAAGTGATTAATGGTTTTCTACAATTACATGTTTTATTCCCATGCTATTTTATAATGATTGATGTTCCATTATGATTTATGCCTAACGTACTTCCGTTTTTTATGTCATTGCTCATGATTTTGATGTTTAAACATTATGTTCATGTTTTTAAGTTCAAATGTATATGGTTTGTTTTATTTTCTCCATGCTTACCCTTATTGAGCTTTTGAGCTCACCCTTTAAATGTCTTCTTTTCCCTAGGATATAAAGAAAGGTTTTAGGTAAGAAAACAAAAGGGGAAGATCTTTATGGGATATGTTAAAGATCTTTCACCATGATTAGAAGATTATGTTATGAGTTTTCAAAGACACTAAACTATTATGATCCTTGAGTGTTGGTTTTTATTATGTATTGTGTATTCTGAAAAAGTAATTTAATGTTTATATACATCAAGATTTGGGTCTCTATACTCAGTATGGCTCGAGTCGACCGAGCAAGAGGCTGTGTTTCTCCTACGATAGTAAAAGATATCTTGTATATGATTTTTTGACCCATCGTAAATATGATTGGGAGATGGTCAAGGGTTCTCCAATGATGATTTAGAGGCAGGATCAGGGTGGTTCTTAGGATTGAAGATGTGGAAGAGGGTATGGTGGAGTTGTAGGTGGTGGTTAGAGGTTTGACGTATTCCCACCAACACCCCCAAGTGTTCCATGACAATTCATGGAGATGGTGGGAAGGGATGAGTAAAGCTTCGTTTTGTGGAGTCCAATTGTCATGAGGTTCCATGGATTATATGAGGTTTGTTTGGTGTCTTTTCTTCCATCGTTTTTGTATTGATATACATAGGTTTGAGTCATTCCTTGTTTCCTTTTCACTGGTTTGAGGCCTATATATTATTTTTGAGTCATTGTCTTGACCATTGAACTTTGAGACTCTGATGGGATGTGGCTCAACTATTGAATACATATAACGATAGTGCAATCTGACATAAAGAGTTAAGACATATGTTTTGGATCTTTTTGTTGTTGTGATGAGGCCTTATGAACTCATATTAGGAATGGACTGGCTATCTATAGTTAATTCCTATATTTACTACTTTAGGTGGAGGATTTGGTTTGCCTGTAGGGATGGGATATGGTTTCTTTTCTGGGTAAAAAAAATATATTTATGAGTAGGTTGAGATCAATCATAGGAAAATGTCTTGGATTACTCACCATTTAGATATAATGACTCTTGGAGCAATGGATTCTATCGGATACAAGTTCTTTGTGGTTGTGGAAGAGTGTGAGGATGTATTCCGTACGTATTTTATTGTCTTACTACCTCAAATGATATCTAGAATTATTAATTAAAATACACACTAATAAAGTCCCGATATTTTAACAATAAAATTGAATGGCCGGAAATGTACTTCATGTGACGAGAATTCAGTTGGAGGACCTGCAAGGGAAAGGATTTGTGAGACTCAGTGATTCTGCTTGGGTAGCCCAAGTGTTATTCTCTAAGAATTAGGATGATAGAAGTTTTTTTGAATACTAGTCCTTGAACAAGGTTAAAATGAACTAGATCATTCTGACTATCATAGACTTGTTTCTTTGGGACCTCATTGATGATATCACATTTCACATAGCATACGAGGAAGATCATGTGTGATACATGAGGATGTTCCATCACACAGTCTGAGTGAACCTTATTTTTGTAAATATATAGAAGTGGTAGATTTTTGATTTTGTAGGTCCAATTTCAGGGATACATCATCTTATAGATAAGAGTGGTAGTGGTCCTAGTGAAGGATGAGGAAGTGCTAGCTTGGGATCCATGCAAGAGTGTTTAAGAGGTGTTAAATTTACTTGGGGCGGATGGGTACTACTGGAAGATTCTACCCTATTTCTCTAGAGTGGTAGATCCTTTGATATATTTGACCAAAAATTGGTGTCCTTTTTTTGGACCAAAAGTTTAAAAATTGTTTTTAGGAGTTGTGGTAGAGGTTGCCATGAACTCCCATCTTGATATTTCCAGAGTAGGGTGTCTTGTACATAGAGTTTTGTGATTCATCGGTGATGAGGATTGGTTGTGTTATAAGGAAAAGGAAATCAGTGATTTACTATGGATCACATAAATTGAGACCATATTAGAATAACTACATGACACGTGATATTGAGATATCAATTACAATATTTAAACTAAAGATGTTGTGACACGTCCTGATTGGTGAGTGGCTTATTGTCAAATCTGACTACAAGAGTCTTGTGTATATATTCGATCATAAGGATCATATCTTTAAAAAGTTAATATGGATAGAGTTCCTCTTGGCTTATGACTTTGATATTTCATATATTTGTGGGAAGGGGAATGTGTTGGAATATTATGTAAATAGGGTATCTGGTTCTCAATTTCTGGATGAGGAATCCAAGTAGCTATCCTCATTGTAGTAGTCCTTAGTGGACATGAATTGTACTTAATATTTTAAATCAATTATTGTTACAAAACCTCTATTACAGTGTGTTAGGAATGATTAGCATGGAGACGCTAACTATTAGACCTTACATACATAGATACCCATAGGACATACTCTTGATGGTTATTTTGAATGTAGGTAGCAAGTCATCATTTATAGAGGACATGTGATGGTAACAATGATGTTTTGGGGGGAGGCGACATGGGAGTTTCATGAATCCCATTTACCAGTATATTGAAGTATGATAAAGATGAACGAGGACCTCAAGCATCAGTTTTGGTGTTTACAATTGAAGAGTAGTGTAGTGGAGTTTCTCTCCCAAAACATAACTTGTTATAATGTTAAGGAAAAAAACCAGGTTCCAATAGGTTTTGATCAACCCATTGAGGTTCCATGGTAAAAGATGTATAAGATATCCATTGAATTTTTGAACGGGTTACCATGAACATCTATGGAAAATAATGCCATCTGGGAGATCATACACCGAATCACTATGTCAGTCCACTACCTAGCTATTCAATAGATGATATTTGAAGATATATTGGGACTCCTATGCATGTAGGAAAATTTTTGTCCCCATGATGTTCTTTCAATGATAATGTCATGCAGTCACAGTCACATCATGTTATGATTATTGATTTTATTACTGGAGGCCTTCAGGACTCATGTGCATTTGAGAACGGTGTTTCACCCCCAGACTAATTTCTAGTCTGATTATACCACTCTGGTCATGGTGTACATGCATTAGGCATTCATGTTGAGTTTATACCATATTTGGGAGGATCAACCACCCTTGGAGGAGATTTCATACAGCAGAATCTAACATTTTACCAATTGTATGACACCATTCATCGCCTCTTATGGAAGACCATTTTGGTCACCAAGTTGTTTGACTAATCGAGGAAAGTCATCACTCATGGGACCATAGATGTTGAAAGATACTACATATACGGTTACTATCACCCTAGAGAAGATGCAGACTAAAAAGAGCTGTCAAGATTTCTATTCAGACAGAAAATGGAGGCCATTGCAGTTTAAATATGGAGGCCATGTTTTCAAGAGTGCCTCACATCAGTGTGGATTATTGAGAATTTTTAGAGGTGGAAAGAGATCTTGGTGATTTATTTGAACATTCTAGATACTATATAGGGTTGGTAAGGTGGCTTAAGACTTATCTCTACTATCATAGTTGGACTTGATATATGATGTATTCCACATGTCACAACTGAAGTTGTACGTACATGACCCACTGCATGTTATCTAATGCGAAACCTAAAAATCAATGATGGAGAGGAATTATCATAGTACATTTGAATGATTGAGGATACAAAGGATAGGCTCTTACATTGGTGATTATTTTCCATAGTTTGAGTACTATGTATGCATTGTAATCCTCATGAGAGCACCAGGGAGTGGATACCTAGATTCAATCTAAATACCGTAATATTTTCGAGTTGGTTATTCTCTTTTCAGGATGAAATGATCTATTGTGGGGAGAATTTAATAACTCTAAATTTTCCATTTATTTATTTATAGTATTATATGTATAATATTTGAATCCTTGAACTGGGAAGACATGATATTATGAGGCCTACTGTACCCAAAATTAATTTTTGAAATATATTAAATATATTAAAAGCATGAATATGCATGTTTCTTAAAAAAGATTAATAACTCCTAAATGAGGGACTAAATTTGACATACAAGGAACCATTTAGATAATAATGCAGGTTTTACTCTTCGATTGACAAAATATATGTCCGCTTCTGGTGTTGGGCTTAAGTTCCTTCATGGGAGAATAATTAAATAAAATAAAGTACAAGTATTTATTTATAAATTTAAAAGTCTAATCATTATGGTATCATTTTTATATTATTCCATGGAAAAAATTTAGGGTTTGACACATAATCCTACTATTTGATAAGATATTTTGGTTAGAGGATTTGGCGTGATCCTGGTGAATGACAACAAATCAAGGATCATTCCACAATAGAAGTTCATATATCGTTCCAAAAAAGGAAACACAGAACTGTTCTTCATCATTGATTGATCAAAAATCTAGGTATGATGTTTAATTTCTAATTTCTATCCTATTCTTTAACCCATGTTGAACAAGAATCAATTCCATAATAAAGAATTTAAACACACGTCATTAAAGTATTTATTTATGATCGATTATACTTTTCATTGATTATTTATCCCTCTTATTTAATCAAAATATATATCAATAGATCAAGGATGAAAGATCCAAGGCCATGGTTTGTTCCTCACATCTTGTGTCATATAGATCATCCCCCTTGTTTCTTTACACGTTCATTGCATGTATTTTCTTTTTCCTATGTTTCAATGATTCCCAAGTATTTGAAAATTTCACAATAGTTCTCCAGTAAAAGGATATATATCGTAGATATAGTTCATGACCAAAAGTGTTATTGATGAGAAAAGACGTTGGAGGAAAATTGGGGGAGTATCAGAATAGATTAGAAATTCTCGTTCCTCGTGATTTAATGAGGTATCCATGGAAAACACATTTAGGAATTTCCGGAGTATTTTTAAAGCTAAAAGACCAAAACTCAATTTAAAATAGTGTTGAAAAAACTTGGATCTATAATCACTCTCAAGAATGGAAGTTGAGGAAACTTATAGGATGAAACAGAGGTTGAAATGGATGGGATCTATATATCCCCGGTTACACGACATGTAATTTTAAATTAAACATTGTGTGGGACCTCCTGGATATTGTGATAGGGTTTCAGTGGAGATTTGAATATCACACAAAGGGTGAACCTATGACAAGCTGGGTGAATTATTCTAGGATGATTAGTGTGAAACTCATAGGTTACACGATCACGAGTATGAAAAAGTACATAGACATTTTGAGAGTACATGAACATGGTATGGTGTACATAGTCATTTTAATAGGGAATGAGAAAGGTGTTATTTGATCTATACAGAAATTTTACTATTTCAATATTCCATTTATATGGATATATACATGTTGTGCGAGTAATAATCACACGGTTAAAATCAGGGGTTTACTAGACATGATGTGTATCTATAGTACACATCGTGTACCCCCTTTGAGGGTGTTTAGAGCCCTTAGTATTTTAGTTAGGAAAAGTATCACCTTAGTGTGTTCCCTTGGTCTATCGCCGCAAGGTTGTAGTGTTACATTACATTCAAATCTCTATATTGTTATCCCATATAGATAATGAGTATTAGGTAGAGTTTTTGGCCACCCTTCCTGTTATGGTAGGGGGATCTGGTATCATATTATACAAAATTATGCATTTTTAGAATCTGTGTAACATATTTGAGAAGGGAATTGATCCTCCTAGTAATAGGAAATTTTGTTAGGGTTTATTATATCATTTGGGCATAGTCCCCTACAAATTGGTTTGATCGGGATTGGATTTGTGGCATCCCCCAATGCTCTTGGGTGTGGTCCCTTATCTGAGTATCAGGTCATCAGATAATAGTGTGCTTTCTTGGGCCGTGCCCAATGATCAAGACCTCTTGGATGCGTGTCTCCAATGATGGCATGTATTATGGGTTTTATTCTCCTAGAATAGTCATTATGTTGTGAAGAGTCATATTAATGATAATTTTTTATGAAATAATTTAGGTAATGTATCCTAAAAAAGTATATCATGGATTTTATGCATGGATTAAAATATTTTTTTTATGATCTAACCATTAATAATGATCTATGCTTAGTGTTTCTGGGCTGTCCAATTGGGTATTTTCATACACAAATCTATATGATATCTTCCATTATATGTGATTCCTTAGGAAAAATATGGTCAATTTGACGATGTCTAGGGAGGATAGGAAACTCGTGGAGCATAGATTGTGTTGGAAATACTTATTTGTTATCTCGATGGTTTTATTTTATTGTAATCATATCCCTTGGACCCGGTTGGAATCTCTGAATTTTTTGGTTAGGATTGTATTTTTTATCTTTATCATGTCTAGTATTTTATTTTCATACTCTAATTGTGGGATCAAAGATGTATGAATTAATTGGGCTCATTTGTATTACATTTATCTAATTTATGGTCTGGTAGATGTGTGTATGTATAGGTATATTAGGTTATGGACTCCCATGTGTGGGACACGCCTAATCAGAATTGGTCTCCAGCCCCTACCCAATATGAGGCAGGCTTTGGGTAGTCACCATTTTGGTCCTGTGAGGCTGGGTCTTGTAAATATATATATATAAATACTTAAATATATATATTTATATATAATTATATATAGGGAAATATATTTAATTATATAAATATATTTGAAATTATATAAAACTATTTTTAAATATATATAATTATAATTTTAAATATAAATAAAAATATCTATACTTATATTTTCAAATACATAGTTGAAATAATTTTAATATATTTTTATTTGTATAAATCATTATGTTTTCTAATTTTATAATCTATATATTTTTATAATTATACTTATAAATACATATTTATAATTTATAAAATATATTAAAATTTTAAATAAATTATAATGTTTTTTAAATTTACATTTATTGATAATTATGTAAATTTAAATTTTATCATTATATTAATTCTATTAATAAAAGTTGGTTGTTATTAGCAATAAAAAGGAACTAATAAAAAATATATTTATCAGTACTAGAATCATAGTGTTGAAAAAGCTGTTTTCTACGATCACCTTTTATCACTAATTGATATTACTTTTATTAGAACTTATTTATTACACATTGATAATATATATCTTTCTCAATGTGTTTTTAAAGCACTGATAAAACCCTTCTTAAACTTTTAATGAAAACCTTACTGATTTCTCCATCCTCATATAATTCATGCTTTCATGGAATTGAAGCCTCACCATTACCCTCCCTTAAACATCTCAAAAGAATCGAAAATTTCAAAACCCAAGGTATGTGACTTATGATCCTTCTCTCCCCATCAGACATCATTGTTTTTTTTATTTTCCATAATGGTTTTAACAACGTGAATGAGTGATCTTTTTACCAAAAAAAGTATGTTTATTTGATAAAATATATTTCATTACTCCAATTACATTTAATCTAATAGAATAAATCCATTATAATGAGAATTTCAATGCTCGTCTCCACCACTTTTTTTGAACTCCAACAAGCTATAATACATGTTATGTATTTAATATCAATTTATCTTATACATTTTATACTTTATAATTTCAAAACTAAAAATACATGATGTCATTTAATGGTTTCTGATATATGATCAATTGATTTTTTAGTTTATGAAAATGACTATTGATTTATATATTTAAATACCAATTTGAAGTAGATTTTTTAATTTATTATAAATGATGGAATCAAAATGAAGAATTTATAGATATAAATATAGAAACATTATTGCACATATTCAAAAAAAAATTGGGAATATTCACAATTGTATAAGTGGAATCTCTGTTTATAAATGCATACATGTATATGGACAGAGGGTCATTGAGGAACACAAATTCTATATCATCATCTTGGTTTGTAAATGTTGTTATTATATTTTGTTTCTCCAAATAGTATTTTCTGAAGTTTCTATAACATTCAAATAAAAATTCCCTTATTAACTTGTAATTCATTCATTCAATGTTTTTTACAAGGATATTTATTTGATTAAATATTTTTTTTGATACTTATGGATTTATACCTCTTGAGTTTAATATTTTTACATTTATTTATGAAATTCAGTGATTTAATGTTGCATGTTTTGCATAATGATTTGAATTTATTTTCATGATTTTTTGAGAGAACCATTGGATAAAATGTGACCTATTTGGAATGGGAATGGAAATTTGGAGATCTAGACTTCTAGTTCAATTTTTTAAATTCAATAGTTTCTTAAACATTAGGTTCTTTAGATCACGTGTTTAGGCCCTATCAATAATGTTTTCATCTGAAAAAAAGTTCATGTTCAGATATTAAGTATCGTGGTACTGAAACACCCCATTGACCCCCACATACAATGTGATGAAATCAATAAACACTAACTCCTCCCTCTTTTAGATTTTAATCACTCAATTTTTTTATGGATCTTGTCTGTCTATTTAATCATATAAGATATCATTGAATTAATCCTAGAAGAGATATTTTATTTGTCAATAGATAAATAAAAAATTTATGGATGAAATCAAAAGAAATAAATATTATTTGTATTGAGTGAAAGAGGTCACCATGTTTTCAAAATATATTTCATATAATCCCCACAAACCCTTTGTCCATTTTTACATCATATTTATTTAGGATAAATTATTCAATATTAGTTGGAAGAACACTTGATCTATCCTTAAGAAGATCAAAGCTATAAATTTTGGTCTAATCATGGGAATATGTCAATATAGCTATTGAATGTGACAAAACATCATTTTTTGGATATTCTGAGATGATTAAAAGTGTGAAAAATATAGAAGAAAATATCTAGTATATGATAAAATGTGTGAATGATGATTAAGATTGTATTGAGAAAATCATAATGATAGTTGTAGATGAACATCATGATTCGAAAAAAAAATTTAGAAGATAATTATTTTTCAATGATTCCATTTTATGCTAGTTATACTAAATATATAGAAATGTAATCCATACAAAATGTATATAACATAAAATATGGAATGCATGGAGTTAAAGTGGTTTTACTGAAATACCTTATCTCTTGAATGAAATTATCCTAAAAGATAATGATCTTCCATGATGACCAATTAATGATAACTAATGCTACATTGAATGGGTATGATCTCAAAAAGTATATATGCCTATCCAAATGAATATATATTGTTTCCCAAGGACCAAAAATCATGTGAAAATTTCAAAAGTGTGACCATTATCAACCATAGAAAGATGAATCAATCCCTATGAAATTCCTATGGAACTTTCCAATTATTCCATGGTTTAGTTACCTATATGGATGTGATGATATTCAAAGGACATTGATATCAAATTTTGAATAAATAAAAAAATATTGGAAACTTCACCACCCCAAAGACTTTCTATAATTGAAAAAAATAAATCACGTGTATCCTAAAATTGAAATAATCTAGGAAATCATTGTATTGTGCTATCTGTAGAAGAAGTGAATTCATTTTATTTTCAAATCATCACTCACAGTACTTGTACATTTACATTATAAAATTATTAATTTCCACTTTTCTTATAAATACAACAAAAATAAATTTTTTATCTCTTCTTCTATTATGTCTGATACAATTTTTCAAAGATATTGATGTTTATTTGGCTCCATAAATTGAGGATTAGAAATTATTTAATGAATCTTGTGTTATGTTGAATGATGCATAAAAGTTGAATATTTGACATTTTTATCCATGTTATACACAACAATAAATCACCTTCCTTCATATGAAAATTTCTAAATATATAGAATTAAATGAACTCTAGGTGTTCTATTTTTGAACATGTTGTACGACAATTTGGTTGAAACAATAATCAAAGACATTGTATCTAGGATATCAAATAAGTCTACTGTAAAAACATTACTAACATATTTCAGTGGAAATTATTAGATAATTGCTAAGAAGACGGTACAACACCGTCTCCACTAGAAGATGATCAAATTTTTAATAAAGTAAATTATATGGAACCTGATTTTGGTAAACCATTTTTCAGAAAACCATAAAAACCCAGTTGAAAAAAGAGATTAGTGTATTGAATCACAATAATATAATTTCATTTATGTAAGGAATTTTATTGATGTTTCTTATGTGGAAAAAATATATGTGATAGTGTCATTGGAACACTACTAAATGAACCTACAAAACAGAGGGAAGAGTTAATGCTAGGATGAATATGATCAACATTGGGATACAGGATGAGTTGGCACCAATGATGAGTGGAAAATGAAATTTTTTTCCTATATCTTATTTAACTCATTCATTTAACGAATAATATATCTTTTTTAACTTCACGAATGATGTTATGTTTCAATATGGATACTCATAATATATCAATAATATCATGTATATGATTGATTTAATGTTATTTTCTCTTAAATAACATAAACATTATGTTTTGATGGAGTATGTAATACATATATATTTACATTACATTTTACCCAATAATTTCATTCAAAAAATAACCATGAACTATTTATTTTACTTATATGTATGAAAAAAAGTTATAGCCCTCGTGAAATATCAATCTATGATAGAGGAAATTATTTTCAAAATATTAGAATTGGAAATGTTTTTCCAACTGATATTCATTGATATAATAATTTAATTTATTGTTTACAAGGTAATTGAGTTTTTAATATGTGTTTCTATACAATATGGAAGGATATATCCCCATTGAACAGTACCTGATGATTTTGTAATGGTATGTCAAAAATCAAAGTAAGCCACAAAGTTTCATTGTGGAGTAATATGTTGTTGAGGAAGCAATTGATTTATGTACTGACTAACTATTTGCTTTGAAAATAATTATTCTACTAAAATCTCATCACACTATGAAGCATGTGGGTGAAGGAATTTCATGAATATATATTATCACAATGACTGTTAAAAAGTGGTATCATGCTCACCATTATGTTTTTCATAATATTTTGTTGGTTCCGTGATATATTGAAACCCAAAAATTAATTCTTAGGCATTTAAATCCATCAATGGATTAAATATGGATATCAAATACACATAATACATCTTTTATAGGATGGCTTCATGAGAATATTTATTTCAAATCGACTAAAAATCGAGATTCAACTTTGGAAGAGCATCAATGTGTAGAATGAGGACTATGTGTGCATGTATTATCTTATAATGGATATGTAATTAATTGTTACATGTTCTATAAAAATTAACATGATTCATGCAGTACAATTAGAAATACTTGAATTATAATTCTAACTAAAGTGATGCATGCATCTAGTACCAAGGACATACAACAAATTTAAGAACAAAGTTTATTCTTTCGAATGTGAAAATAAATATGGGTGTTGGATTATACAACCTTCCAAGTGCATATTTTTCATTTAATATTTTTTATATCATTATTTCTCTAAAAATAGATGAATTAATAATCCTAAATGTGGATTTCAATAAGGAATGTTATTGAGATGAAACATTTGTAATGGAATCATAGGATTTAAAGTGATTTTTTGTTTCAGATCTTTCAAAACAAATGTGTTCAATTATTCATTGACTCACTAAACCCAAAAATGGTTCCTATATCAAATCAATTGAGGATGAGTATTTAATTAATAATCCATAATCATTTATTAGTTGTCCTAATTTATATTGGGTCTTGTATTTCTAAGGAGAACACAATTATGGGAGTTTAATTCTTGATAGATGGGACCCTTATACCAATAAAAAGGGAGTTCAATAATCTGGTTACATTTTAGTAATATATATTTATTTGTATAAAAATGTTAACTATTAAATTCAACCTTTAAATAATCTAAATTAAATTATCAACCACTTCAGCAGATAATGACTTCAACACATGATGGTTTCCCTAATCTTGAGTAACAATATGTTATCAACATGATGTTTCTCCCAATGAATAGGAACACCAAACCTCTCCAAATGTCGATGCTACTAATACTAAAGAACAACATATGAATAATGTTCAAGATTAGGAAATGATATATAGTGAACAATATATTTCCTAGAAAAAAGATTCATCATAATATGATGTTGTTAGAAAATATTTTTAATGATAGAATTAGAGGAATCAAATTAGTGGTTGGAAGGAATGCATACGGCCATGCTATTAACTATAATAAGACCATGTTATGATGTTGCATTGGGGAAAAGCACTCTATTGTGTGTCGTGATTGATTTAGATTCATGGAATATTTATTTTCCCACACATATGGTACTAATTTATGAAGTAGTTAGGGTCTCATTATGATATACATTCTTTATTTTACTAAAAAAGAAAATATTTAAATTTTAATTAAATATTTGTTATCCCTTATAGAGTAAATTTATAGTAGATAACCCAAGAATGAATATTATTTGTAATTATCACAAGAATGGTAAATATAGAATTTATAATAATTCTTATGAATTATCATTGTAAAATATTTTGAATGGAAAACCATCATGTACCCACCCTAGATGTATGCAAATATCATAAACCAACTAGCAAGGGATGAATTTATTGGCTGTTATGTGGAGACATCGTTTCATGTACATTGTGACTAGTATATTACATTGTTTTGTAATACATTTTTCAATCAATTTGATTGAGATTTTTTAATTTAGGATATAAAAAATGAGTTCTAAAAATAACCAACCTGATGAAAAACCAATATACCCCTATCGTAAATTAGGGATGGGGTACACTTCACTTGGAAAAAAATTTATTTCTAATCAATAGTAATACTATAAGTGACTTGAAACAATAACAATGTTATCTTCTTTTTTTAAGTGATGATTGATGAATTGAAATCCAAATCCACTTGCATCATATGTCATGTGATATGGAAGGAGTATTGCATAAATAAATATGGGATACTTATAGATGAAAACACATAAATTTTCAAGAAGCATGTACGAGTACGATATAAAAAATACCCGTTTTTATTTAATTTTGTATTACATAAAAATGATAATTTATTTTACAATATTATTTTTCCCATATATACATAAGAATAATCATTAGTTTTACCAAATGATCAGCTATTATCAGTTTCCTTGATGCAACTAGAACAATATTTCCATGTTAATTGTGCCTGTTTTGAGGTGTCACCCAAAACATATTTTGATAAAAGAAATGAAATGATTCATAAATACATGAAAATGGATGATATGTGGGCATAATTAGCTGCTTGAGAAAAAACTAATTTCCAGTATGATTTTTTAGAAAATGGTATGTGAATGAATCAAAGATAATAAACAACATAGAAAAAACCACTACTAAATACCCCCACCCACCAAAATTGAGGTGATCCATTCCCCCAATGGTATTTTATAGAATATGAAATCAATATTTTAAAAACAAAATTGTGAAATATAAATGATATATAAATTAATACCTTTCATATGATGATATTATATTGGGGGAAAATGAATCTGATTTTAATCTTTCAACACCCACCTATTTTCTAGTTACATAGGTTACCAAGTACAATATTCAAGTGGATATTCTAAAAAAACAACTTCCAATAAGTCATTTGATGGTGGGGATTCACATAGATAATGATCCACCACCGAGAATCATGTTCCATATGATAATGTAAATATTCATACATTCGAGCTTTCTATTGGAAATTTCATAGCATGGATATTTGATCATGTACAAATACCTATCGATAAGGACGTATTCCTTTCCAATTTATTATTTATTACAACCCCTAACAATTAATGAAAAAAATTTATTAACCAATGAATTTTATCATATGCTATCAAGGTTAAGTGGTGAAATGGAAGGTTAAATTCAATAAATCTAAAGGATCAACCAAGAAATCAAAAATATCTCTACAAATTTCAATCTCCCCTCCCATTCATCCTTCCTAGTTAACTAACAATAAAGGTTTATGATGATACAATGTTTTCAATTAGTGGTACGAAAATCATTTATTTTCAAGAATATATGTGTATAGAGGAAATTAAAAACTATATTTCTATTGATAATGTAGATGAAATCGTCTAGAAATAATGGCTAAAATCACCAATTGGAAATATATACATAACTTTTGATTTCATGATTGATGTATACAATATCTAATTTACTATTTAAATTATTACTAGATACTACTTGTAATTTTTCAAAGTGTATATATCTATACTATTTTAAGATAAAAACATGTTAAGATATAATTGTACTCATTAGTCCTCACATCCCTTCTACAAAATATATCTTATTAGTACTAATGAAATTTGAAGAAATATAGGAAAAAATGGCTAAAATGTTTGAAAGAAAATTAATGATGACATACTCATCTTAACATGGATGATGTAGGGGTTAAACATTGTATTTTAATAATATCAAGTATATCATCATTCTGTTCATTAGTTATTCCTTTGTGTTATTAGGAATCATTGGTTACTCATTGAAATCAATATTGAGACTCCAAATATTTATTTTCTAGATTCAATGTTTAGATACTCAAAAAATAGACCACACATGATGATGATTATCAATTTTTAATACACTACATAACATGTGTTACAAATAAAATTCATCATTTTCATTTTTTATGTCCTAATGAATGTTTTATTATAATAGGGATGTGTTTAAAAATCATCAAAAGCATGACAAGAGGATAGTCCATGAGAACATGGGGAATATATAATTCAACAAGTGGAAGAGTATTAGTTCATATATAATAGAATTTCACTATTAAAATATATATGAAATCAAATTAATTATTTTTATTTATTATTATAAAGTGTTTAGAACAATTAAATGGCTATGATTTTGGTTATTATATATGAAAATTTATGAATGATATAATATACCATAAAAATTTACCATCCTCAAACATGTATGTTTAATGATAATTAAATATTAATTTAAAATATTTATTATCCTTTAATTTATTTGTATTTTTATAGTAATTCCAGAACACTTTACAACCATCATATTCTAGAGAGGAAATTGATTTCGTTATTATTGAATGTAACGTATAACTGGTGTCAGAATGTATATAGAAATCATGAATATGTGACTTCATTTTACTTATTTAGTGAATTTTCTCTTATTTTTATGTTAACTACCTTATAATTTTGATCTATTACAGTTGTTTTTAATTATTTTAGTGATCTTGAATAAATGACATGTTAAAAAAGGATGACTCACCCATTTACATAAATATTGCACTCAGTAAGGATGATGCAATCATACAGATGAATTTTTTGTTTTATTCTATAATTCATTCAACATTATGGGTTATCAAAATATATTATTATTAGATTAACTTGAATTCTGAATGCATTGCAACATAAAAAGACATGGTGTGATGAGGAAGAATCAATCACACCTTAATTAAATATAATTTATTCTCTATATGATTCAATGTTTATATCTTTTGTTATAATTTTATAGTTTATTTCAATACACATGTTAAATAAAAAATGTTTGGGGAAATCATATTTTTTGATACTTCAGAAAAATTATTCCAATATTAATTTTTTAGTGAAATAATTAGTAACACGTATATCCAATACACGGTGTTTCTTGTATGATAGGGATAGTAACAAGTTCCATGTTGTTCATGATCATGATATATTGGAATTCAAGGCTTCAAACAAGATAATAGTGATAGGGAAATGGGTTAAAAATTTATACGAACATCATGAAAAGGTGAATTCCTACTACTTATTTTGTTGTTCTTTAATCATTTAATCTAGTAATTTGAAATTAATTTCCTTATCAATTTTCTCTACTACATATTTTGTTTTTTGGAAAATATTTTGTGAAGTCATAATTTTCATTTATGTATCTATAAAAACTAATAAAATATAAACCATATTCCCTTTAGATGGAATATGAAACCCCATAATACATGAATCATTAATTAAATCACAAGGATGAATCTACCAATAGATTTTTCAATCGTTTAAAGAAAAATTAGGTCTTCCAAAAACATATATCATGAACATTATCTAGGATGGGATAGGAATCATACACACATTAATCTATAAAACCTCAATTTTATATACAGTGTGTTTTGTATGACTCGTTGTGAATGTTTTTTGTATTAGAATTTAATTTTTTTTTTCAAAAAACACGTCACATCTTCAAAATAAATGAAACACATTAATATTATTTTGATAATTTAGAATGAAAATACATATGTAATTATGTATTTGTATGAATCAAATTCCTCTCAATATGATATATGTTGCATTTATTCATACTAAAAGTTCATGTTTTCATTTTAAAATTGAAATTTTAGATCAAAACACAAGTCACATATATAGAAATGAGAAAAAATCATACTTTTTTGATACATTAGGATAATGATCCATAAATCAAAAGTGATATGTATGAATTAGACACACCTTAATCTGATACATGGTATTACTGATATGACAAAATGTGCATGTTATGTGTTTAAAAGTGATATTTTAGTTCAAAATGGGCGACAAACACTAAAAACCGAACAAAGATGATTTAATTATTAAAATATTTTTGAAAAACAATTCATAAGTAATTTTGGATGTGTTGGAAATAGTTTCACATAAAACAGATAGATGATATGGCTAGTATGAATCTAATTGTGTAATGTGAAGGAATCTTCCACACCTCAATATAATGAATGATGTGACCAATATGAATTCAAGTATTTATTTATATTTAGTAATTATATTTTAGTTGAAAACACATGAAAAATAATCAAAACTAAGTAGACATATCCAGATCATATTTATATTTTATAATAATAATCCATAATTCATTTGTGATGTGTAGGATTTATCTTAACATCTATCCAATACACGGTGTTCCCAATGTGACGCAAAGTGTTCGTTATGTGTTTAAAATTGAAATTTTAGTTCAAAAAATGTGTCAATCACTAAAAACATAACAAAAACAATTATATTGTCTTTTTTATGTGTATGAATATGTTTCACATCAAAATGACACATGGTGTTATCATAATGACACCATGTATGTGTTTTCAAAAGTAATTGAATTTTGTAAAATAGTCAAATGAAATACTAAAACATGAGAAAATTAAATCATATTATTTTGATACTTTATGAAAATGATACATATGTCATTTTTGACAGGTAAGAATCACCCACACCACAATTCAACAAATTGCATGACATGTATGACTCCATGTGTGTGTTTTTATTTAAAATTGTCATTTTTTTTCAACAGACGCATGAAATAATCAATACCAAGAAAACACCTTAGGAATGTTTTGATAAACTATATTAATGGTCCAAAATAATTTTATGTCATGTATGAATCAGCCACACCCCAATTTAATATATGGTGTTCATGGTATTTTTCAAGTGTCTGTTATCTGTCTAAAAATGATAATTATGGTCAAAATGTTTTTAACTCATAGAGAAATCAAAAAATTGATTTTGGATTTTCATGATACTTTATGATAATGACTCGTAAGTAATTTATGATATATGAGAATTGGTCCCATGTCAAATTGAAATATGATGAGATTGTTATGACTCAATGTGTGTGGTTTTGGTTAAAATAAAAATTTTAGTAAAAAAGACACTTGACATACTGAAAAGTAAAAAATCTCACTTTGATAGTTTTGATAGATTAGTAAAATGATCCAAAAGTCATATTTAATGTATATAAATTATCCTCACCATAATATGAAACATAGTGTGACTAGTATTACTCCATTTGGGTCATTTTATTTAAAATTTAAAATTTATTAATGTATTGTTTCATATTTATGTTTAATTTTTTTCATTTTAATATTATTAGAATATTAATTGTTTCTATATACATGCATATTATTTTTCTCGAGTTGGGGTTGTTTGTTTGGAAAATGATACCACGATTAGTCTTTTTTGAGAGGTCATCACATTCAAAATATAATGAGACATTGATATTTTTTAATGTTTTTTATATTACATGCTAATGTAATTATGGAAAATAATGTTTGAAATTTATATAATATATCGTCATTTTCTAGTAATTGTGATGTAATTTTACATTCAATTAAATTTTGAATTGTCCATGTATAGGTGTATTTTCTATTGCAGTGTGATTTAATTTTAATAAAACACTGTATCCATATGACGTTTATCATTTCAAAAAATAAGTCCTGATGAAGCACTCCCTTTATTACTACTAAACTTGCGCTAATAAAACTTGATCACTTTTAACATCACCAATATCAACACGAATATTTTAGCGCTGATATATGGTTTTTATATTGCATAAAAAATTTAATTATGTAATTTTTAAATATTAAATAAAATAATTTTAATCATCAAAATAAACATATATAAATTAATTATTATATGAAGTAAAAAAATAACCTAAAAATTTTCTACAGTGAGAGTTCAAAAAATAGCCACAAACACCTTCTAAAATTTTCATTCCATACCCAGGAGATTACTATTAAGATAAATAGGTGATGTTATAGGCAACAAAGAGAATAAATTTAAATTCAAGTATGAGAGGATAATTCGATGTAGAATTTAGATAGGACCACTTGAGCTGAAATACATCTCCCCACATTATGGAGGACAACAAATTTCAATAATAGTAAAATAATAATTAACTAATGAATTTGAGTCCATATCTATATTCTATAATACCCACAATTAAATCAAAAAACATTATCCTATCATTTCAAACAGTGGCCAAAAAACGTTATGTATTGGTTTACTAAAAAACATCCAAACTTATTCAAATCCAAAATCAAATACAAATCTTCCCCACTCTTATTCCATGAAGGTGATGGTTTGGAATCATTTATTGTGAAAAAAATCAATCATTTGGAGGATGGGTTTTGGTTCACGGATGTCTAGAGCTACATATCTAGTGGCTTAATGTGATATTTAATGTTTGATGATGATGATTATCTTATGAACTAATAAAAATGTCATTCTTAATTTAATTGATGGACAACCCAATTCAATTATCTTCAAACAAAGTATAAGGTACATGTTATGAAGTTCTCTATTATATCTCAAATCAACATGGAAATTAATATAAACAACTAAAAACATTAATCCTACTTTAAAAATGAATAAATAGCATCCTATAAATTAAATTCGAGAATGGATTCCTTCTAAATATCCAAAGATGAAAAACCTAAACCCAATAGAATAGTACGAGTCTCAACAACTAAATAGATTAAAATTGAAAAAATGTTTTATAGATATTTGTAGTATCCAATCCATGATAGTCTCATACAACTAGAGAAAACCCCACCTCATTTTTTCCATAAAATATTACATTAAGATTACAATTAATAACCACATGCATATGGTTATGGTGAGGGGGATGTAAATACCTATCCTCATATTTCATTCACTAATAGTTCCACAAACATGTCATGAGATCCATGTTGATATCCATTCAGATTCAAGTTCAACCAACATATATTATTGTCTAAAAAACATTTTGAAAATGATCCCTTTTTGATGAAACCATATCATCCAATATATTTGAGAAGAGATCACAAACCATATAAGAAGTGTGGGGATAACTACTGGAGTAGATTAAATAATAAATAAAAATAAGAATCAATGACTACCAGAGGGTTATCCTATTAGAAATTCCAATTTAACAACCCTGACTATTTTGAAATTTAAAATAACATGTTAAGAGGTTTTTATTTAATAAGTGAAAAGGGAACAAAATGGTCTATCATCGAAAGGAAATTGAATAGAAAATCTCTTGTGGGGAGGATTCCAAATTAATCCCACCACATAAAATATGAGTTTAGGAGGGATTAAAAAATCATAAAGGAATTTCTAGGGTTGAGGAACCAAAGTGGGAGGGAATTCATGTGTGATCCTATAGACGTATTTGATAGAATAAAAACCGAATGTCTCTTTAATCAAGCAAAAATGATCTGATCCATCTCCTACCATAAATGAAATACTATGAATAATGCCATGGTCTCTATCATTAACCAAGGAAGAACCCTAATCAAAACACCATCAATACCAATTATCATTAATAATAACTCAAAATTGGAAATATCCAATCATAAAATAGTAGTTGATGTATCCATTAAGCTGTAGTGATAAAAACTCCATGGCTCACCCATAATATTAACCCTTTATCCATCACCAATTCGCTAATAGAAACCCTTACTCAAAAGGCAATGTGATCTTCATAAACATCTCCAAAAAAACAATGACTTGCCCAAAGAATCCATTCAAAATTTATGAATAAGTATAATACATAACACAAATATTTTAGGATCTCAATTAAATAGGTTTTTGTAATATTTCCCAACCCTACCTAGCATGGAAATCATCATTAAAGGATCTCAATTTCATGAATCCCAAAAACCCACAAGCATTTGGTATATATAACTTATCATATACCACATAGTGCGATTTCCTCTTTCCATCATGACAACCCCTCAAAAGTCTAGTAATAGTGAATAGAAAAAACCAATATGTCATCTTAGGATCTCAAAAATAGACATAAAATATGTGTGGATAGATATTGAAGCTGCCTTGATAAGAATCTATTTCCATCAATTTGAAACTACACACCTAAGCTACATCTGAATTTTCTTTCAATTTATATAAAAAATAGTAGATAATACCTCTTTCATTGATATTAAAAAAATCATAGTATGTAAAAAGTATTATTGGGGTTTATAAATCACTTGGATGAAAAAACTAACTTATGGGTCATCATTCCTAGAAGGATGAATATCTATACAAATAGGGATCTCAAATTTAGATAATTTAAAAAAAAAATTCATGAATTTGTTTCATATAAGGGAAAAATTTTCATGATGGAAATATGTTCCTCCAATGTGGATCAAAAAATAAAAGGTTTTCATCTAAAAAAATAAATGTGGGAAAAGGGGTCTCTATCAACAAACATTTTCACTATTAATTAGTTTAATATTTGTTAGACCTATGATAATAATAGATAGAACATAAACCACAATGATAGATATGTTCTGGGAAATAGTATCTACATGATGAATCCTACATCAAAGAATAAATCTTTGGGAATGATTTTCATTAACCATAATCATGAAACAAACCTAGGAAACACATTTTATAATGACTCCTATCATTGTTTACAAAATCATATCCTTCTTGGGGAAAATCGCAAAGAGAACCATTTGACTCTATCGTATGATTTAGTCATATTCAATTTTGATCCATTCACACTTGTTATAAAGAGATAGGGTTTTAATTGAGAGGAAAATGTTTTTCAAAACTATGATATTACCTCATATAAGCCATATAGGCTCAATTTATCATTGATTTTCACAAGTCATCTATGTAAAAAAACTTCTAATCCAATTGACCATATCTTTCAATAAAATTATATTTTAAACATTTAATAGAATAGTTTGAATGAATTATGATACTTGAGAAGGATATTTAAATTTAAGAATTAGGGTGATCATGTTTTTATTAATTTAATTGGATCCAACATTTAAATGTGATATTTTTTTCATTATTTGGGTGATATCATGCCCCTAAATAATCCTATATACTTGAAGAAAATGGAATGAAATATATCTAAGATGTGTTCTTTGTGGCATGTATTTTTGAAAGTGATGAGCTAACCTCCTCTTAAATGATTTCCTATGAAATATCAGTATTAATAAAATATTTCACAACTTGGTAGATAAAGGAGGAAAGATTAGTATGAATAAAATATCCCCTAAAAGAGTACATATCATGAAATAATCTCAAAATAATATCTTTGCTCTCACATTCCCATATATTGAATCCACCTTGAAGACTCTCTAGTATCAAAATTGTTTATTCCTTCACCTTTTTGAAGCCTTCTTATTGAAATATATATTATTTTGGCCTACTTCATTAATTTTGGATTCCCTCGCCAACATTAACTAGAATACCTATTTATTTTTAATATTTTTTTCTAACTCTTCTTCAGTAGACATAATAAGTCGGTTCATAAAATTCAATGTTTGTAGATAATACAAAAACTTTGTATTTCTAAATATGGTAAATATCCTATTTTTTTTTAAATTTAGATCATGATTGTTTCCTATGACCAATATCCACCTTTGCAATTTTAGAACAGTAATTAACATTACAATAATTCTATTCTAACATGAAAATTACTTCAAAATCACCTTCCTTATTCTACATGACTTAAACCTTAAAAACAACAATTTTTATCATGAAAATAACCTCAGCTCATTTTGAGAAGTATGGTCTTATTTTTGTGGAATGATGGGAATTATGGGAGGCAAAAAAAGAAAGGAAAAAGATATATCCACTAATAATAGCCCACAAATCTATCATGTCACTTAGATAAATTGGCATACTCTTACATTATCTCTAACAAATTTAATAAATTTCCTATGAATGTCAAATTAGACAACCAAATAATCCTCCAAAGATCTTATAACTCTTCAATAATATAGGCAGGACAATAATCACACTATCATTTTCTCTCGTGAAGATGATTTCTTTAATTACCCCAATCTAATAAAGTGGCATATATTAGATTTCTCACACACCCCAGCAATTAAAAAATTTATCCATCAATAGAATCACATGAATTACAATTATGCATTTTCCTGATACTAAATGGATGTGTAAATATGATATTGAGAGTAATTATTAATTTTAATAACTATATCATATTTTGAAATAAATCATATTATACTAGAATGAACCTACCTACCAACTAGAAAACTACATTGAATACCTAACATTGTTACCACACCAACCATGTACAATCTATCCCAGTTTATTTTATAATAGAAAATGACATCCATGAAGTATTTTTTTCACACAAAAAAATGGCGATATAATTTTTTAGGGAATAGAGAGATCGAAACAGGTCAAACATAAGAGATTCATTACTTAATGTGTGTTGGAAGTTAATGATAAGCTGGAAGAAGAAATTCTAAAAAGTTAGATGAATATCATGACTTTAATACCATTTTTAATCCAAACCAAAAAATCTAATGAAGGAACTAATATGTAAAAGAATATCTAAACTGGATGATACTAGAAGAATCCATAATGATTAAAAAGTTACCAACCTAATTATGTTGATCTAAACCCCATGAATATCCCTATATGACTATGATCAAAGGGAAAATATTGAAAAAATATAAAAATTTACCAAATTAATAACCAAATACAACAAAAATACCAATACTACTACATTTGGAAGAAGATCTGTATCCTATGATGATCATATGAAAAATGATATAGAAGAAAAAATATGATCAAAACATGAAAAAGATCCCAATATAACTATGATAAATTGATGAAAACCTAAAACGAATTATTCCATTGACATGATGAATTTGGTAAACTATATTTTCTAATGAATAAGATCTGAACCCATTGAACCAGATCTGATGATCATAAAGAAACATATTTGAAATTGATGGACCATTGTGAGGTGACCAAACAACAATTCTTGTCATCCACAAGAAGAATAATTATAATGTTATGAAAAACAATATACAATAAGATGGAATATGATGAAGAAAATTGAGATAAAAATCATAGAGAGGTGGATGAATCCATGAAAACCCCTTGAATATGACTCTTGTTGCAAATACAAAAATCTCAAGGATTTTCCATTTTAAACATAAATGATAATAAATTTCATAGTTTTGTGTTATGTTTTTTTAAATGTGATACTAATATATAATATTATATATAAAGTATCATTTATTTAAAAAAATATTAACAAATAAGTAAATAGGTATATTTTTTTAGTCATTTTCTATGAGGAATTTATTGGGTGATGCACATCATCTTGGGAATAATCATCCATTTGAGAAACATAGTGAAATAATGTATGGAAAAAGGGTGAAGTGAAAGATTATAGAGGGTGATATTGAAGTAAATAAAACATATAATATATATAAGTATATAATTATTATAGATATTGATCTATGGGAATTTTATCATAATATAACTACCCATCATCCACCTCACCATCATCCATGAACTACTACAATATGGCCAAAGTGAGTGATAGAAATAACTATTGTTAGTGCTAAAAAGTCATGAAAATATAATTTCTCATAAACTTGTGAAGAAATTGTCAGATATTTATTTTAGAACTAATAAATTAGTTAGTTTTTAGTTCATTATTTTGTACTGATAAAGGTTATTTATTATTACCTTTTTTGGTGATGATAAATGACTTACCAAATGTTGCATGTCTAAAATGATGAAGCATCCCTAATTGAAATATGTAGATTGGAAATCATATAAAACCAATGTAAATATTAAAATTTAACATTATTGGAATAAAAATATTACAGAATTCAATCATTTCAATTAATAATTTACATTTAAATGTTTTCATAAAAAATATTTACATTTATGTGATATTTACAATTAGTGAAATAATTTCAACCCGACATATAAAATAAAACTATTGTAGAATGTGTTTTCCAATGATCAAAATTTATACAAAATAGTGTCCCATTAATAAAACAATTGTTTATATTAGTATGAATACTTATCAAATACAATGAATATATTATTATAATGTTATATAATGAACACATGGTAAATTATAATGTCAATTACTCTATATATTATTGATATTATCAGTTATACTTTTATTTATATTTCTAATGAATATATTGTCAATTATTTTATTAATATTTAATTATAATTTTCATTAATAATTATTTTAAAAATAATTTCTTACATTGGTAATTAATAATATATATAAATAATATTTTTAATTACTACATATGTTTATGATATTATCAGCTATTAATTATCTTAATTACATTAATTGTTGTTAATAATTTTATCATTATTTACAAATAATTTATATTAATTATTACTTATTAATTGTATTATTTTTTTATTATATTATTCAGATAATTTTATTTTTAGTTACTTATATAATTAATTAGATTAATGATGTTATCAGTGGTTACTAGTTGCACACCAAATGTGAACATGATTCATGCCTTCTGATGGGGGTCTCTGTTCATGATTCATGAGACACGCATTGAAAAATATTTATTGTTTTCCTAATGCTTGAAAAAAGAATATTCAAAAGTTTTTAGACTATTTTGTTCATTTTAATCTAAAGAAACACTTTAATTTTGGAAACATTTTCTTTTAGTCACACATGAAACATCATTTTTCAAATCCATGTTTGGTCAATTACTACATGCCACAAATGAACTATCTATCATCTTCCAAAATATTCAGAAAATAATAATTAGATCCTGATGTATTTGTTTTGGATATGTTTTATTTGATTTTTACTGAAATGATAGTTTTATATTGAAAACACTCACTTTTAATCATATCAGGCTCATTATGTCTTATATTGATTTTGGATGATTCCTAGATATCCCAAAAACATTATAGATAATTTTCATAATCTATCAACACATTCTATGATAAATTACAATTTTTTTGATATGTGACATGTGTTATAGATTAAAATGAATATTTTAATGTGATAACACACATGTTGAGTCATACCGACCACATCGTGTGTCAGAATGACAAGCATTTGAGTCCTACAAGTCAAACATGAAATAATGATGGATTTCTTATGGTATCAAGACAATTAAAGATATTTTTCTATGTTGTTTCTATATGAGTCATGTTTTAGAATAAAAATATAGTTTTTAATGTAAAAATAATCAATTTGAGTACAACTATTCACATCGTCTTTTTTATTGACATGTGGTTTATTCCTACAGAAAATGAATTATTGGTTTCTTATTAAAATTATCAAGATAGGATGACATTGTTTTGTAGTTTTTTTGTATGAGAACCATGTTTTACAATAAAATGACACTTATATATATTTTAACCCAAAAAAACAAGTCCTACCAGCCATAACGTATGTCCTATTGATATTTTATCGATTTCTAAACTTCAAATTTGAAACATTGATATTTTTCATATGTATAATGACAGTTTCAACATGTTTGAATATTTTTCTTTCTAGTGACAAATGTTTTAGGGTAAAATGACACTTTTTAATGTGAAAACAGAAACATTGATTTATAATAGCCACATTATGTTTCAAATTGATGTTTGGTCAATCCATGCACGTAAATAATGTATTATTTATTGTTTTTAAAAAGTATAAATACATTTAAAAACCTCAATGTTAGTAGTTTGGTTGTAAAGGAATAAGGGTGAGGGGCGAGTCATGGTGTCAAGTTCCCAAACCTATAATTTTAATTCAATTAATCCCTTGAGTTGTTTTACATGATAATATATTTCATCAACCTTATAAAAATACATTTCGAGCTCATTTTCCTATGTTCGGCTATGTGAATATATTTTTAGACTAGAGAGTCATTTTATATTGTGAACATGAACTTGGGGTCCTAAAGAAGACATTATGTGTCAAATTGACATGTTTTTTGATATTATAAATCAAAAATAAATAATGTATTTTTGACCTAATATATCAAGATAATATGTGTTCATTTTCTCGATATTGTCTATATAATGTATTTTTTAGAGTAGAATGACACTTTTAATGTGAAAAAATGTACTTTCAATCATACAATCCCCATCATGCACTTGATTTATCCATGATCAATTGCTACATAAAAAACAAATTATAGATTTTTTACTAAAGTGTCAAGAAAATATATAGTCCTTTTTTTTAATTTAAGTTATGTGAGTCCCATATTAGATTAAAAAGGCATTTTTCATTGTGGACAAACACATGGAGTCTCATCAAGAATATCATGTGTCTAATTGATGTGAGGTTGATTAAAACATGTGAAAAATTAGTTTTGTACTATGTTACTAATGTATTAGAACAATCCATGCTCATTTGATGAGCTTGGGTATTTTGATGATTTTTTTGGATTAAAATGACACATTTAATGTGAAAATAAAAAATTTTAGTTATACCATCCACATAATATGTCATATTTTTAGAGACCCTATTCAGTCCTTATAAAAATTTGAAATATATCTAAGACTATTTTTGGATATAGGTACTACGATGATAAATAATTCCGAGTCCATGTGTGCCAAAAAGTAATTTAATGAAAATATATAATATTTTTAATATCATGTGTGAAATGTTTTTTGTAAAAATGTTATAACTCTTTTATAGGGGATTCATATGAAAATGTGAGACCGTATTTTAATCTAAAAAGTGTTTAATACCCTTGGTTTATTCCTAATGTTTGTTATAATGGATCATTTACATTAATATGACACTAGGAATCTATGTTCAATTGTTAATTTTTTTTTATTTTTTTTATTTGTTTCATTAAACGAACTAAATGTTCTACCGCTACAAATAAAAAATTATAGAAAATATACGATATTAGTTTGATAATCATGGGATAATTTTGGGAAAAAACCACACTATTAATTGGAGAATAGAGATCATATGATGACTGATTACTGGATTAAGGAAAATTGAAGCACAATGAATGAAACAAATCCAGTTCATTGTTTGAAGTTGTGTTATTCACCAAAAAAAGAACCAATATTGAGGTAAGAATCCCCATTTTTGTATTTTATCCCCCATGATTATGATATTGAGGTGATCAATTATATTTCTAGGTTATGTTTTGGATTTTATCCTTTGATGGATCCAATGTATCACATTTCAATTATTTATTAAATTTATCATGTTGTTCCATGTATATTAAACCGATTATTCCCAATAAAATGTCAATTCAAAAAAATAATGTAAACTGATTATTACACATTAATTTATGTTTTTGTTCCCAACCACCCTTCATGATCATATTTGTTGGACCATTGGTTCATGGTTTAACATTGTCAAGTGGGATCAAGCACACTAGAACCCCCAGAATTGAGGATGATTTGTGTGCAATGAAAAAAATTTAAAATGAGATGATGAATAAAGATAGTTTGTGGGATGTGGTTGATTCCACCATTTATCAAGAATTCAATGAGGTAAAGGGAGGATCCATTTTCCACAAAAGTGTGTGAAGGCATCATGCGAATGGAATGAAACATAACTTATAGTCCCCAGAGGGTCTGAATCAACATATATAGTTTTTTTCCACACAATAAAGGTTGTAATGTTTTGTGATCTATCCTATACCCAAAGGATTGGGAAGTAATGTGATAGTTCTAGAGGTTTTTTGAAAAAACCTAGTGCACAACATGTAGTCTAATGAACACATTCCATATAGCGACCCTATCATGGTGGCTAGGGTTTTTTGGGTGAGTTAAATATTAAACACCGTGTGGGACCCCCACTTGTCATGTGACTTGAAGATGTCAATCCTAAATGTATGCATGTAATACATAGACACATAGAAAGGCATGAGATATTCCATGTACAGTCTCCAGGGTAGTGTACACATAAATTAAATTTGTACGCATATTGCATCCAATAGACATTGGCATGGCCAAAAGAACGTGGCTCTACAGCAGGTGGATGACACCTACCATGCAGTACCATTACACATTGTTTAGTACTACATGGAAAAATATTTAAGTGTTTGTATGGGAACATGTGGACATTAAATTCGGTCCACACTGTGTGTTGGTCCAATACATTCCATGTACATCCTTTTGAGGAAACATCTACTTCTCATATATCCTTCAATTGATATGTATTTTTTTGTGTGACAATCCTATACTGAGTATTTTACCATGTATATTGTGATGGTGGAATTAATAGTTTCTTATGATATGATGCAAAATCTTATTAGAGTGTCACTTCATTAAGAAACACATGACGACGGTTGTGATCATGTGGGATCATCCGAGATTTGTGATAGAGGTGGTAGACCCCTATGGGACCACGGAATGAGACCGATATCTAGTGAGACTATACTCTCCTACTGCATTGGGAGTGGGTCTTTCATACTCTATGTATAGATGTAGAGAAATTACACCCCTGTTACACTAGGGTTCATGCCTCCATGCTTATGGTAAATATATAGAGGCATTACTCCCCTATCACATCTAGATTCGAGTCCTCTACCCATGGAGATGATAATCCCCTTTGGAAATAGTATGAGGGTCAACCATTCTTAATTAATATAGACAATATTGGTATTCCCATTTCGCAACTGGGTGTGGTTCCTTTATCCATGGAGATGGAACTCCCATTTGGAATCAGGGTGCATGTCCTTCAGCTTGTTGTATTGATAATAATATGTTACTCCACTCTGCAATTAGGGTATGGTTCCACTATTCTTGTTGTGATGAAACATTAGTGTCCCTCCCCTATCACCCTAGGGAATGAGTCTTCTATTCATGGATATGGTACTCCCTTGACGCACCAAGGTGTGGAAAATATACATTATTACTTTAGACAGAAACATGATATTCATGGAAATGATGTGGTACCCTTGGAATAATTAGAAGATTTGACATCCATGGATGAGTTGTGAGATTTATATCTCATTTCTCCCTCATATAAGTTATTTCTTGAGAATATATATACACTTGTTTATTGGGTTTTCTTTATATGTGTTTATAATTATATTTGTATCATGTCTCTTATTACTCAACCTTATATTTCATGGGGAGTCCTACTAGGTATGTATATACTCAACCCAACATAAAAGTTTCCCACACATTTCATGTATTATGTAGATGATGGATAGGTCAGTAGTGATTATCATGAAGTATTGTAATACTTGAGTACATTTCACTACATATTGTGGTCGGAGCATGATGATTTGGGGCTGGGCCCTCTCAACATTTTGAATTTTTAAGTATTGTTTGTCTGTGAAAGATTTCTCGTTGGGATTGTATCTCTGCCATTACTTGTAAGAGTATGTTTTTTTACTCTTGTGTTACCTTTAGGCCTTACATGCATGGAATAGTTTTTACATGTTATATATTTTCCGATTATTCATATTAAATTCATCATGGAGATGGTTGGGTCGGTGCATTCATGTAAATTTTGAAAATTCATCCCATATTAGTTATACATTTGGACGATTGTTGAGAGACCCTGCACTATGGTTATAAGATTTGGGTAGCTTCTTCTCGAGTCTCTATTTTCCACAGAGGTCCTGATGGATCATTTCATGAATGATTGTTATTGGAAGAGTTTTTCCCTTGGTATTATGTTTTGAGTTGTCCCCTTTTGAGGATTTTGATGCGACTTTGTGAAATAGTGTAAATGTGTTTCAAGTAAGGATTTCCTAAAAGGGAACCTATTGTTAATGTAGAGATAGCGGTATCCACTCACTAGAACTCTGATTGCCTACTTATCAACTCAGAAAACAAAGGCATTGGTTATAGGGAATAATGGTAAATGAATCATATATGATTGAGTATATTGGAACTATTTCTCATGTCTGGTCATCATATATACGTGCTCATCAAATCATAGTACATGTATTTTAATTTTTTATGATGTCCCACCAATGATATCTATCCAGGCTACCGATTTAGGATCATGATGATGATCTAATGTGTGATGGTACCTCTATAGTTGGGATTATATCAAAAGATATTTCATCCTCATAGTAAATTAGAGACACCATTAACTATCGAGTAGTATATTATAATAGAAGATATTTATTATGATTCATGTAGAAATATAACAATTCATATGTTCCATAATGGGAGGCTTTTGAGTTTCAAAGGTGATCCATATCCCTAGGTAGAAAGGATAGGATTCAGTCAGTGATCTACGTATTCATAATTGTACAGACCTTAACTAATCATATGGTTAAGTAAGAAACCACCATTTTCCACCAAACTACTGGGTGATAGTGGAGGTTCATCACATAGATGCATTATGATCCAACACTCTCATTGTATGATTTCCAGAATATAGTTCATTGGGAGTACTATCCATCATGCTTGTACTCAATTCAGATTTAGGATCTTCTGAAGCTATAGTAGGGAGTGATGAAAATTTCTGTTTATGTTGTGAGATTCATTGACCTTACGTTGTAATCCCTCAATATGATTCAATATGGATAATTACAGAATAAGAATATTTAGAAGAGTATCCACAATGACATCCACCCCAGTTTGGTACCCCTATGAATTCTCAAACATGTTTGGGTTCTAGAGTCGGCACTGGTGATAGAGATATTCTTATATTATGGATTCCATGCAATGTGAACCATCAGTAGGATTTTCAATGCTAATTAATATGTAGTGTATGGAATTATAATGTAGTTAATAAATAGGAAGCATACCCATGATCATTCTCAAACACATGGTTAAATGATCAGTGACCACTCAGAGGACTAGAGAATCCTCGAGAGGGGAAATGTTATTAATGTGACAGGAAAGGTCACATACCACATGATTGGCCAAATAAATATGTTGAGGAGTGTATGAAGATTGTAAATTGACTTCCACTATAGATACAGATAAATGAATATGGATCTTCTAGGTGAGGCCAAGGTGGACCCCAAGGAGGTAGAGCTGCAATAGGAATAGGTGGAGTGCATAGAGGATGATTTGTGGTAAGTTGATGATTTTATGATCTCCCTTAACCACAACCACTAGGCATCCCATGTCAAGAATATGGATTTAGTGGTAAGGGCCATCAAAAGTTACAGGTCGGGGAGGAATATGACCCTTGATCTCATGATGTTATTATAGGTATGTTCTATATTTATTCTACCCTTGATTCAATACATGTATACACATGTGTGATTCATTACATCATCTATTTAATCATAGTGTGATAGATGGAGTTCCTGGTTGACGATATGTCCTAGAATCTTTACATTGATGTTCCTAAAGGGAAAAAATCATCGATATCATTTATTTATCACCAGTAAGATATATTTCTTGGTGGAGAGTTTCATATGGGACTACTTTGTTTTCATGATCAGACCTAATTATTTAATATTGGTAATGGAATTGTTTTCCACAAATTGATCCAATATTGAATGTCAATATTGATGAGTCATATTCCTTAAGACTGATGGAACAATATTTTCCTTTGTGGTTGTTAAAGATATCATAACAGAGTGAGTAGGTTTTGTGAGTATGAGCCTACAATCCACAACTCATTAGTCGATGAGTTTATTAATTGGTGAACTTGTCTCTTCATGAATCAAGATTCCTTAATTCATGGACGATTAAATGGAAATATTCTATACGGATGATCAATGATTAAATTTGAGGAGAGAGATTTAGTTTTGAATTGAATTTCACCCTAGAACTACTCTGATGTCTTTGACGAAAAATAATATAGCCTATACCAAGATCAATGGGATGAGGGTATAGTTGGAGGACATTTAAGTGAATGGGTACTATTAGACCCATTATGTCTCCTAGGACTCTCTAGTGTTGTTTTTTAAAATTTGAAATTGAAATTGTGTTTTTTTGGATTATTGGCTCACAAATTGGGGCATGATAAAGATAATTCACTCAAGGCCAAGGATTTACAACCAATTTAATTATTTCTAAGGAATGAGGTGTCTATAAAAGAGCTATATCTAGTAAAACTACAACCTATTGATAGTTTTTGTGAATAAAATTTTGAATATATAAATATAATGTATAAAAAACATTAATATTTATAGGTAATGATCTTCAGTGTAATGAATTCTGCTAATGTGTTTATGGAATTGATGAACCAGATTTTACATCCATACATTGAATGATTTTTAGTTAACTTCATTGTTGAAATTGATATAATTTATGTTAAAGGATGACCATAAAGAGTACATGAGGATGGTCTTAGAATTTTCTCAGGAGCCACAACATTTTGGTATTCTCTTGAAGTGCCCGTTCTGGATCCCTGATGTTCACATTCTAGGTCAAGTCAAGTCAGAGCATGCATTAGTTATGTATACAGGGATGATGTATGCACATTTTTATTTTGAATCCACCAAATAATGTGTCAATGTGATGAGTTCCCTTGGCTTGTAATGTTATTAAGGAAGGTTCATGGAAGGATTCTCTAGGATTTCATCCCATTGGAATTCCCTGTGGCGGGAAGGGTAGCCATTTACCTTTACTGATTAGGTAAAGAGATCCATTGAGGACATAAGGTTGAGTTTTACATGTACACTAATTTTGAAACTATCAATGGATGGCATGGAGTAAGTAGTATATTGTGATGCCTTTGGTTCTATTCTCAACAACGTGTTGATATAGAGGTAGGTAGTAATCACATAGGATTCATGATAGTTGAGACCCCATAATAAGAACTATTTTACTCCTGAGCTAGGGTTATTAGTGGTTTCCCTTTCTCTGTGGATGTGGAGGTACAATATTCTTGGAGATCACTTTATTTTTTATTTATATTATCAGATTTTTAGGTATTTTATCAGAAGTAGACAGACGAACATGAGATAGACGTTCAGGTTGGTGTTCCTGAAAGACTATAACTTTGAGATAGTCTATAATTTTTGGAAGGGAAACAATGTGGAAGATACCCATAATAGTAAATATCAAGATAATTAGTGGAGGTGTCATCTGATAAGAAATATTCTTTGTAAATTACCCTAGTAGAGTCTATGTGTGCAGCTTTTCATCAATCGATCATGTCGGCCCCAATTCATCTATATTTTATGAGGGAGGGATAATTAGGAGACATTGATTATGATTTCATATGTGACTAGATATCCTTAAGAGATTCCAGATATGGATTTTATAAATGAGGGAATCACGTTATCCTTTTCCAAGTATGGACGGTGGTCCCAATTAGGATGTGCGAGGAGATGAGGAGAGAGTTTCACACATCCCATTTGGTTATAAATCTTGGTTTATGGAACATGTATATAGACAATAAAAATAGTTTTTGGGGGATTTAATATGAAAGAGTGTGGTTGAGTTCATCTCTCAGTGCCACACATGTCAATATGTGACGGCTGAGCACCATGTTCTTGTAGGTTTAATGCAGTATCTTGAGATCCTAGAGTTGAAATGGGGTGGAATATAAATGTATTTTGAAAATGTTATTCCGTAGACATTAAGAGGACATGATTTATTCTAGGTGATAGTTGACTAACTTATGAATTCACCGCACATCCTCTCTTTTTGAGAGAAGAGTTTGGTTGAGATTTTGGGGATGATATACACTTGAGAGATCAAACACCTTCATGGGATCATTTCAGGATTACATCGGAATGGGATGCACAATTTATTTCATTGTTTTGGAGAGGAATGTTGGAGGTGTTTATGACCCATATGAGAATGAGTGCATCCTTTCACCACTAGACCAATGGATAGATCAATTGCACTATCCAGATGCTGATGGATATGCCGAGGGATTGGATGTTACACTTTGGATGATAATTTTAGATTCACATTCCCTTTGTAGAGTTTTCTTATAATAATATTTACCACATTAATATTGACATGTAACCTTTCATGACCTTGTGCAGGAGACCCGAATTTTCACCATTATGACAGAATGTGATTAGTGAGGCATCTCTTTTTGGGCAAGAGATGTTGTGGGAGATGATGGATAAGTTTCGTGATATCCACATACAGATGGGGATATTCGAGATCAAATATATATCATATGAATATTAAAATTCTAGATCCTTGGAGATCAATCAAGGAGACCATGTTTTCCTAAGATTATCCCCATGAAAAGGATTAAAAAGATTCAGTTGGAGGGGAAATCTCTCTATGAGGATAATCAGGCCTTTCAATATCTAACAGAGGTTTGGTGATGTTTTATTCTACCTCACCTTACCACCATATTGAGAGTGGTTACATGATGCCATTCTTGTGTCGCAACTAAGGATATACATGCATGATCATATTCATGTTAGTCACTATGGAGAGAAAGAAATTGGGAATAGATCCACCATCATGGAGAACCTAGTGGGAATAATGGATTAACAAGAGAAGGTCTTTTTTGGATGGTCCATTCCTTTGGTTTGTGAATTATGGTAGCACGAGAACATTGAGGAGTGCTCTTAGATGTGGTAGATATAGATTCAGGAATAGTATCCCAAACATTTCAATAGATTTTTCATTTTTAGGACGACAATATTGATGAAAGGAGTAATTAGGGACCCTATTTTTTACTTATATGTCATTGAAATATATTAGGGAATATTTTCAGAACTAGACATGGAGATGGAAAACAATTCTGTGGCCTGATGTTCCGGAAATTAATTTTATAAAAATATTAAAAATATTTTAAAATCTCATGTGATTTTTTTTACGAATATTTGGATAACTCTTAAAAAAATCCCAGATAAAAAATTTGAGAACATGGTTTAATAATGAGAATGGTATTTACCATCAGTGAAACTTACAGCAGGCTAAAATGGTATGATTGGATACATCATCCATTAGTGGGTACATTCAGTGGAATAATTAATTTATGTATTTAATTAATTTAGTAAATGGATTAAATGTTTTACCTATCTAAATATATTTTTATTGCATATGTATAGGGTATTCATCATAAACATGGGATATTTGAGAGGATAATTCGATAAATTTTAATGGATGACTGATATCAGATGATGACAAGTGACCAGTTCTAGTAGAATAAAAAAACATCGAATACAATGGATCCTCTTCATCTTTGGCAGTTTTTTTGTTCGCGAAAAAATGATCCAATATCCATGTAGGAGTTTACATTAGTGGACTTTTTCCATGATGATTAAAATATTTAACATGATCATTTCTATTTATTTGATTTGTGTTTGATTTAATCACTTTCAGGTTCTAATGTATCAAATTTCAAATATTTATTCAATTTATCCATGTTGTGACATGTTTCTCACCCTGTTTAACCCCAATAAAAATTTATTGAATCATAAAAGTTGGAAAATAATTTTAATATCATTTTTATTTTCTTTTACCCTATCATTCATCATGAACATAATTTTTTTCTAATGAGGTCATGGTTTGAAAATGCAGAGTGGGATCAATGAGATCGAACCCCTGTAGTCACGGAAAATTCACATGCATTGAACGGATTTGATAATGGAGGAATGAACATGCTGGTTTTTAGGATGTGTGTGATTCCTTCATGGATCAAGAATACATTGAGATAATGGGAGGTTCAACAAGTGACATATACAGAGGAAGATTCATGAAAATGGAAAGAGATATAATTTTCAGCCACTAGAAGGATGAAGTCATTGGGAAAAAGGGTTTCCACTAATTCCTAGTGGCCAAACATCATGATTTGCAGTGAAATCATTGGGTTGATTTTTAATTGATTTGGATATTCTATGAAAAACCCATCTACATGTTGCATAGTATTATGAACACACAGAATGTAGTGACCCTGATACATCGAGTAGGGTTTTTCAGGTTAGTTAAATATCACATGTTGTGTGGGACAGTTACAAGCCATGTGACCCAAATTTTTAATCCCACCATGTATTCAATGATTACATGAACATAGACATTGGAAAATACACTTCATTTATAGGCACATGCATGGTGTACATGAACACGTCTAGTGTATATGAACACAGTCTGAATGACACATGCACAGATAGGAGAACACGGTTCGACCCCTAATGGTTGAGATATTCGGTTTAGTGATGTTGCACATTATGTAGTGGCACAAAAACAGTGAACTAGGTGCTATAAAATACATGAACAAGAAGTATAACAAGGCCACATGCAATGTGGGTCCCTTACACACTTTGTACCTCCTTTTGAAATAAAATCCACCTCTCATACCTACATTGATTGGACTCAAATATTTTCTCATTACTAACCTATGATATGTGTTCTTCTACAAAGAATGTCATGGTGGTCTTCATAGTACCTTTTAAGATACAATATGAGATTTTTCAAGTGTGTAGTTTCTCTTAGTGACACTCGATGACGGTAGTGATCAAGAAGGATAATCATAAACACCAAATAGAGATGGTACTACCCTATGGAACGAGAGAACTTTTCCTCTATTAATAGAGATAGCACATCATTGTCGCATAATGGTTTCGGTACTACATATTATTTAATTTTAGGGAGTGACAGAATTATCCTGCCACACCAAGGTGAATGTCTACAAAATTCAGCGTATAGAAATACAAGTTGTACTCCCCATCACATAAGGGTGAAAGAACATTATCAACGAAGATGTTACTCCCCTATTTCATTTGGTGGAGGGTGCCTCTATGATTTGTATATAAATAAAAAGGTGTTACCCCCATGTCACATTAGGGAGAAGGACCTCTATATATGAAGATGGTACTCCCTTTTGGATTTAGTGTGTGGGTTTTCTAGGATTTTTTTGGATAAGGACATTGTAATCCCATATGGAATCAGGGTTAGGGTACTCCATGAAGGTTTTATTGATTTAGAGGTTACAAACCCTTGTCTCACTAGAGAGGGTGTCCTCTATCCATAAATACAGCACTGCACTGATGGACAAGGGTATGGCTCATCCACATGACTTCATCAAACAAATATGTTATATGTTCGGCATAAATTGTGAACCCTTAGATCATTTGGTAGACTTATCATCAAGGGATAAGATATTATATATAGATCTCATGTCTCTCTTATCTGGGCTTCATTTATGGTCATATATATATACATGTTTATTGATTTGTTTTATATGGGTTGAGTTGTGTATTCAAACCATGTCCATTACTTAACCCCTTTAGGTTTTCATGGTTATACAAGGTATGTATATACACACACATTAATGGGTTTTTCCTACACATTTCATGTCTTATGCTAATGTCATAAATGGTTAACATTAATTACTAAGAATGATATAATTACCCAGGTTAATTTTTCCATTTGTGGTGGTCGGAGCCTAGAGATTTAGAGATATGATCTCTCATCATTTTACTTTTCCAGATATTCTTCTGTACTAACATCTTTTTGTTTCATAGTAAATTATTTACCCTTTAATTTTATTATTATGATGTCATAATCATATTTCCTCGAGAATCTCTTTCATGCATATATTATTCCATAGATGTTACATATTTTATGATATTTACTCTACATGTATTTATGGAGGTGGATGGGTTCATTTGTACAAGAAGTTTATGCAAATTCCTCCCATGTTAGTTATCCTTTCAATGCGGGTTTCTAGCCACTGGCCTGTGGTGGTAGGATTGGGGTAGTTGTGGCCTGGAACCTTATCTTCCATAGGTTACCTAGTTGGATGTTTCAAGACAGGATTGAAAGACGGTCCATTCGGACATATCCAAAAATAATTATGGATATTTTCATAAACTATCATGAAAAGAGAAGCTCATTTTCTTTTTTTGGCTATGTGAATCATGTTTTAGAGTAAAATTTCATTTTTTTAGACACACACATTGTGTTATACCATACAAATTTAAGATTAAAATGATAAAATATTAAATTAGAGGGGGGTTGAATCATTTGTTTCAATTGAAAAATTTCAATCATTTGGAAACGTAAACCACTAAAACGTTTTACACTTATTCGTTATCAACATGTATAAAACACAAATTCATGAAAATGTTAGAGTGAACATTAAACACCATAATTATAAGGATTGATCTCAGTGTGCGAAATTTTTTCATTTCCATATGCACTCTTATGGGTTGATGGAAATTCATTATTATGAAGAAGTGAATAAATATTGTAAAAAATCCCATTACAAACTTTCTTTACCTTGGTAGGAATGATTATAAATACTCCCAAAAGATTACATGTTTTTTATAACAAAAATTTCATCCAAAATAAAAAAAGAAGTAATGAATCTATTTAATCATTGAGGATTCTTCTGTAAAACAATACGATGAAAGTGAGTTCAGGGTACCAAATTTAGATGAACCTATTACGAAACAATACATCTAAAAAAACTTTTCAAAAAACTATATTGATTCCCATGGTATGATTATCCTAGTATAGTAATATAAACATAGTTCTGTCTGATAGCTCAATAAAAATAATCTGTCTTGAAACATATTTTCAACCCAAAATAACTTCGGTTCGATAACTCACAGTTAATTAAAATTCCATTGTGATCTAGCTTTTCACATGTCTAAATAGTGTAAAATCCCCCTTTAAAATAATCCCCTATTTATAGGTTCTTTAGAAATATTAATGGAAGGAAACTGAATTTTTCTTCCAACTAACACAAATTTCAAAACTATAAATTCACTCACATTTTATCTTCTTCTATGACCACTTTAACTCTACTGAAATACTCTACATTAATATTGAAACATATTAATTCTTTAAAAGTATTCTCAAACTTACAAAATCCTAACCTAGAAATGGTTATGTAGAAAACCCTTATTTTCAACCCACATGAAATACATTCATCTAACAATTCATAATTTTTAAAAGCTCTGTTATGGAATTTCACGTGTGGAACATATCAGTTTAGAACTATGTTCATCATTGGCTTATATTGACCAAATTTAATATAAAAATTATTTCTTTCTCTGATGCTCTAGAAATATATGATAAATATTTACAACATGGTTTAATCATCAAAAGACTTCAAAATCCTTCAATGAGTAATTTGTTTTACTAATTCTACCATATCGGATGCCAATTTAATATTCTAATACATTCTAATTCAAATATAACATATCAGTTCAATAGAATTTCTCAGTGTAATGGATCATCTGAGTCAGATAGAAATACTTAGTCAAATAAAACATCCCAGTTAGAAAAAATGTATCAGTCAGATTGAACTTATCATTCGAATATTACTTCATAGAATGATAGGACTTCTCAATTTGACAGAGATTCTCAATCCAATAGAACATCACAGTCCATTAAAACATATTTGTCTGATTTCACATCTCATCCTCATAGAACTTATCAGTATGATAAAACTTCTTAATTTGATATAATTTCTCATTCCAAATAAACTTTTCACGGTGCATCTCGAAAACATCAATTTTGGGAATTTTACGCAAATTAACATTATGCTTTGTTTTCTAACTATAGCGTGTATCATGAATTGTTCATACTTTTTATAAACATGAAAGAATTGAAAAGAAATATTTCATTTAAATTTGAAAATTTATTATATTTCCAACATTCCAAAAATTTTGATTTAAAAACATTCCTTCTTAATTAGAAAACAATATATTCATCTTCTCATCATACAAATTCTATTAATAAAAAAATTAGTTAGAAAATAATTTATTCAGAAAACAACCTTTATTTAAAAAAAATATCATCTACAAACTAAATTTCATTAGGAAACTACATTTATTTAATAAACTACATTTCTTCAGAAAATAAATTATAATTAGCCAAAAAATTATCTCCCAAAAACAACTTTTCATCAAATAAATACATTTCTATTGAAAACCACCATTATTAATAAAACACCATTTATTCAAAAAAAATTCTTTATAAATCATCCTTTTTTCAAGAAAAAATATTTTCTTTTGAAGATTTGTTTTCGACATAAAAAATAAAATATCATCTATATGTAATTATGCCCAGGAAATCAACTTTTCTTCCCCAGATAAACAACACATTTCCATTCACAATGTTATACTAATTACAAAAAAATTTATTCAAAAATGTATGTTCTCAAGAAATAAAAATCATAACTAAAAACAAAAAATAGATATTCAGTCCACCCCCCCTGAATTTGGTGAAATAATTTGATAATTTTTTTAAATCTCATAAATTTTAACCGCTCAATAATTTTAAAAACTCAATATTGAAACAAATAAAACTTTTCATCTTTTATCAAGGAAAAAACGTTCCCAAAATTTTGTGTACATATACCACACTACTAGATTAAGTAATGTATTTGATAGAGGTCCATCCATTAGTGAAATTAAAATTTATAGCTATTTAAAGATAAATTTTTCCTCAATTTTTTTCGAAACAAATTATATCCTAAATTATTTTTCTCCCCCTCATAGTTATCTACCACATTTTATGACAAACAAATACTCAAATTCATTATAGAAAGAATGTTAAAACTTATTACAGTGTTATTAATTTTTCTCCCCCATTTTCAAAAAATCCAATGAATCGAATGGGACTTCCATAATGTGTTTAGGAAGTATTTTATAGAGGATGAAAATTATATATCAACCATAATTTCAAAAATATCAATTTTGAAATTTTATTTATTAATAAGTTTGAAAAAATAATATTTCATTGAAACATAATATAGTATAAAATGTCCAGCAGTATCATTATATTTTATAATGTGAAACATGACGTTTATATGTATTGATATTGAATATTGGATTTGGTTTTTAGGAATATAAATTGAACTCTCCTTATCAAAAAGTATCTTCAATAGTTTGAAAACACGAATTTTCATGTCTTAAAACCTAGCCATCTCCTTAACATTTTAGTACACTCTATTATATTAGAATTATATTATGATTCCTATTTTATGATAGTTATTTAACTCTGTTTCATATTATTCCAACTCAAAGAACATTATCCCATGTAAAATTATATTCCTAAAGTTGATTTTATATCATTGAAATCAACATCCCAATCTGCATGAGTATTACCAGGAATGTTTATTTAAACAAATATTTTCTATAAAAGATCATGTGAAGTTAATCCTTTAACACCCCTAAAAAATTATCCATATTTCCAAAAATATGATATTCTTTTGGATCTCTCTGGTATATTGAACAAAAATTTATATCATAAATAATACCAGGTGTTGAGGCATTTGAATAAATCAGTCTTCCTATCAGATTCGCAAAGTCATAATGATTCACATTTTTTCTGGTTTCATCATTAATCAATTTTATGATCACTAAAATGGGAGTTGGAACTTCTTTGGATCATGCCATACAAATTGTTATAATAATTCCATAGACTACTTTTCTATAGAAAATTAATATTATTTAACTTTTTTTTAATTATAAACCCTTGATGAATTCTATTTTTTGTAACATTTAAATCTATATATTCATCTTTATTTCCAGGGAAAATAATTTAACAAAATTTTCTTCATCCCTTTAAAAAATTATTTCATCTACATAAACAATTACAGTATCGGAACTAGAGTTAATATAAATCACATATATGAAACTATGAACCATTATTTTATAAAAAGTAAACATTCTAAAAAAGTTATCATGTCTTTAAAACCATGAATATGTGGAATGTTTTAACAAATAGAATTATTTCTTAAATTTTAAAACAATACATCCATTATTATCATTTAGAAAATCACAAGGTTGTCCAATGTAAAATTATTTTTTATTCTCACCATTTAAAAATTTTGACTTTTCATCCATCTGATAAACTTTTTAATTGTGATGTGGATCAACTTTATCATACATTAAAATATTTTTTAATCTTTATTTAGGTACATGTTTTCTTCAAAGTCAACACATTAGTCGTGTGAACAGCCATTACCACCAATTCTTGTTTTATAGATTTAAACTTCTCCACATTCATTTAAATTTTTTTAAACACCCATTCTCTTTTAATAAAAAAAATTAATGTGGAAAAATTTTAATTTTTTTTTGAAAAACCGATCAAACTCTTCATTTTATGCATCAACACATTCACTGTATCCCACATCATCTAGAACTAATTGTAGATAAACTTGTAAAATGATTGATTTCAAATTTTATAACCTAAATATTCCTCTTTACAAAAATGAGATTTATGATTCCTTAAAATATTTTAGGTTTCAACATGTTTCTATAAAGTAGTAAATTTCAATTTTTCTCTTCCAACTTCACATTCCACATTACATGATTCTTATGAATAATGAAAATTATATTTTTACTCCCATTGACTTTCATTGGAAATTTTCAGTTTTCCTTCATCAACATTGTGAACAATTTTTTAATAAGTACAGCTTTTCAATAACACTCATATCTTATGAATACACTAACTTTTAATAATTCTTGTTCAAATATTTATAAATTTATCCATTGGTGGAATATCCTAGGGAAATTCCTTCTTTATCATTATCATCATATTTTCCAAGATATAGATTTTTGGTCTTAGTTAACATGGATATTCAATATATTTAAAATACATCAACGATGGTATTTAATTTTACAAATTTTTTGAAGAATTCATGTTTTATTTCAACCTCAAAAAATCTATATTTTGAACATGTACAATAGTATCATGAAATTCATTCTAGTATAACATTGAATGATCTTATTTTGATGAAATGGTTCTTCCCATTTACACAAAACTTTTATTCTTCCTTTTTGATAATCTGTTTTGTTATAGGGTGTTTGGAGCCCTATAATTTTGTCTGATTCCATGCTTCCTCAAATAAAATTAAAAAGAATTGCGTGTCATTTCGGTACCATTATCTTTTCTCAACATATTTATATAAACTCTAATTTTTCTTTCAACATATATTCTTAAAAAAATGTATATTTCAAAAACCTATGGCTTTGATTAATAAACATGATAATGGAGTTTTGAGTGAAATAATTAATGAAAGTGATATAATAAAATCTTTTTTTATTTATTAATACCTCATCAGACCACATTTATAAAAATGAATATGTTTTAGAGTCTTAGTAGACTGAATCTCATATATCATATGAAATTTATTAGTATTTTTTCATTTCATAATTTTAATATAATCATCTCAGTCTCCATTATTCAATTATGGAACATTTTTAAGAACATTATCTTTTGAAAGGTTGATCATACTTTTTTATCTGAGTTAACCAAGTCTACAGTGCCATAACATTTTTTCATTATCATCACTTAAGTAATAGGATTTAAAAATTTCTTTTATTTGAAATAGATTTTCACTAATTCATTATCCTCTAATAAAATAATATCTATATCCCACGCATGTGATGATATGAAGATATTTGTAGAAAATAAATTATTTTTCCTTATCACATAGCTGACTTTTACTAAGTTATGTTTTAGACAATCAACAAAGAGTACTTCTTTAGATTATATCTTTACATTTTCAATCCCAACCGTTCAAAGTACATTTATTTTTATGGAACTATAATTTTCAAGGGTAACAACACTTACATCACAATTTCCAACATCTCTTAATATTTTCAAATCATATTTCCTGTTTGACTAACAACCACCATCATGTATCGAGGGTTTGTTCATTTTACTTTCTATTAGTGTTATCACAATAAAAAGAAGAACATTCCTTAATCATTTTCATTATATATTCCTTTTTTATCATATGAATTATTCTCTTGAAGATATTTCATACAATATTATACATGATTAATAACATGGTCACATATTAGACAAACCTATTCTATACATTCAAATATTTTTCTATTTGATGTTATCAAAATTTCTGAAATTTCACTTTTTCTACATTATCTATTTTATTAATAAATAATTCTAATTCAACCATTTCTTCCACTATATTAAACCCTATTTCCAAGAGGATACATGTGATTCTAATAGTTTTATGCTCTATGCACGTAATTTACATAACATGAAAAGAACCCATCAAATCATGGATTTTTTTTGATGTCTGTTCTTTCTACATGGAAACATTGTTATGTGTGATAAATTATCTCAATTATAACATAATATTTGATAGTAGAAACCTCGTTCTATGGGTTAATTTAAACTATTGGGAATGTGACAGATTTATGACAAACATTCTAATGATAAATATTCCAAACAAATTTTTCTTAAACCTAAATTCTTAGAAAAATCAGATGAACTATAAAATATATTGTTTGTGGATTTCTTCTGATTTTTGATTTTATATTTCGTAGAAACATGATATGTTTAATATATTAAATTGAATATTTTTTTCAAGATCACATGCAACATTTTAAAAATACTTTTAGCCTCAAGGTGTTTTGATTTTTCTTTGTTAACTTCACCTTCCTTACCTGCCATCTTCTTTATGAGAACATTAGTCACCTTTCCATATTCAATAATTCTATGTTTTTAACTCATGACCGCCTAGATATTTTTATCTTCCTTAATTAAAACATATTTTCAACATTCGAAAAAACATCCATTATAATTATTCATCATTATAATTTATTTCATAATAGTTCTATTTTTCCAAGACATAAATCATGTTCTGATCTGAACTGATACTCTCTCTCAGATTATTCACATGATTCTTCTTCAAAATTTCAAAAACATTTTCTCTCTCATATTATTATGTGAATATTTTGTGATTTTATGAATTTTCATATTATGAATAATTTCATTAGTTTATTTCGATTTGTATTTCTTACTCGTCGTACACATTTTGTTTCAATTGAGGTTCATCTTATATTTTTTGGATGGCTATTACTACATAAAACTTTTTTCCACTTCTTCCATAATGGTTTTTCATTATTATCATCTCGATATTTTCCAGTAATTTTCTTTAGTGAAATTAGTGGAAATGTTCCCAATTCCTCCAAAATCAAAAAATTGGAAAGGAAATTTTCCTCTATATATTCCTCTTCATCTTCAATAGTGTTCAGAGATGAGGGACTAGATTTTTTCATTTAGTTCACTATCCTAATTGTCTATGAAATCACAAGGATCAGAATATTCACAATTTTTTAATCTCATCCTTATTATTGTTTCAAAATCCTTTATATCTTTAATCTTATTTTTAAACACTTGTTGTATTATCATTTCATAAGAAATAAAAATGTTATGTACTTCATTGTGAGATAAATCACATTTACCTTCTAAAACAGAAATTTTAGAGTCAAACATGTATATAAAACCTCTGAGGAGTATAATCACAATTATTGAATATTTCAAGACACCTTAAAAACATATAATGTTTCAAAAAAATTCATTTACTAGGGTGAAGTACTCATCAATAGTTTCTCCATCTCTAATTATTATATATTCAAACATGGTATTCCATATTTCTATATTTTCTTTCTTCATTTTAGTATTCCCTTTGAAATTATATTTTTGATATTCCCACAAACTCATCATGGTTTTGAGATGCATCAACTTCTTATAAACAATTTCAAATAGTGATATAAGAATAGAATTGATAGATTTTCCATAAACATAAATATTTTTGTTGCCAGCAAATGTCCTAGGGAAATTTTTAAATGGGTGGATGAAAAATTATAGTAGAATCAATAACTTCCAAGACAGTAGATAAGAGATACCAGATCATCCAACTTTTCCAAAAGTAATTTTTTTTAGTAAAATGTTGTAATACCTCTACTGTATATAGAATTATTAATGTCCATACAAAAGAAATCAACCGAGGAACAGTGGGTCTGATTCCAATTGATGTTCAAAAGAATTGATGAACAACTGAGTGGGGAGGGGGGTGGGTAAAATCAGTAGTTTCCTTTTTCTAAATTTTCATCATAAGGAACATAACCCTTGAAAATAATTAGAGTTATTACATATAAACTTTTAAAAAATTTCGATGCTTGAAAATATTGAAGTAAACATGGAATACACAATTTAAACAGTTTATACATAGTGTGATAACTAGAATCCTTTCCATTTCCACTCTTATAGGCCTATGGAAATTCACCGTTATAAAAATGTAAATAAAACATGTGTCAACTACTATTAAACACATTATATCTTGTTATGATAATGATTAAACTTACTCCTTCCAGTTTACATGTTCTTATTATTGATATTTGATCCAAAAATGAAACAAAAAACATTCTCCTCTATGATGATTTAACATAAAATTGTTCTGATGAAGATGAGTTTGATGTAACTATGTTCGATGAACCTATTCTTAATCATGACTTCTCAAAAAAAATTCAATGAAAACTCATTCCCTCAGACAAATTATCTCAGTTCATTATTTTAAATATATATTATATTGATATCTTGCTCAGGATAATATATTAGTAAATCATTATTCTACTAGAAACAACTTTGGATGGAAAAATCAATTCTAAAACCAAATCTATATAGATTCATCTTTTCAGAAGAGTGAAATATATCGAGTATCCATATACTATACACCTATATTTATAGGTGGTTTAGAAATAGTAAAGGTGAAAAGATGAATTGTTTTTCCAACACCCCAAAATTATAAAACACAAAATTTCACAATCATTTTAACTCCATCATTTATCACATCATATCTTATAAACACTTATTGTGTATTCTAGAAACATATTGTTATATAAAAACTCTACCTTAATTTAAAAGAAATTATCCCAAAAATGATGATATTGATAACTCTTTTTTTCTGACCCACTAGAAATAAATTCAGCTAATAATTCAAAAATTTTAAATGCTATGGAGAAAAATTATATGATAGGAACATGCCAGTTTAGAACACTTATCATAATTTTGATTCTCTTACTACCATTTAAAACCAAATCAAATTTAATTTTGAGCTCTTTTTCTACATGTTAATTTGAAAAAGGATTACAACCTGGTCAAAACATTATATGACTCAAAAAACCATCAAATGTTGTCAAGTAGCAATTCCAAAACATATTGTGAATATTTATCACTCTTAGAAAATATAATTATGATACAAATTTTAAGTTTGATAGAACTTATCAATATGATAGAACTTCCCTGTCAGATAGAATATCTCAGGCTAATAGAACTTCTCATCCTGATAGAACATCTTTTCCGATAGACCATTCAGTTTGATAAAACTTCTTAGTCAAATAGAAATTTTTGTTCTAATATATATTCTACATCAGATAGATCTTATTAGTATTATAGAACTTAACATCCTGATATAAATTCATATGGTTCCTTAGGAAATAGTAAATTTTTAGAAACACTAGAATATTTTCACTTCACTTTTATTATTCTTACTCCAGCTCATATCATGACATCTCTATGATTTTTTAAAAGATTAATGTATAGAAAAGAATAAAATAAAAATGATTTTTAATCATCCTGTCTTCTAAATTTCCAAGCATTCTTACATAAAATCTCTTCTTCATCATTGGAAACCACGATTTTCATTGTCTTATAAAATAATTTTTCTTTAGAAGAACACTTTTCTTCTGAAAACTACATTGTTTCTTAAAAACATTTCTATAGTCAAAAGATTTAATTTATAAATCAAAATTTCATACGCAATTAACATTTATTTAGAAATGAAATTTTCTATAGAAAACACCTTCAATTGGAATTTTTTCCTTCACCAAGAAAATTATCTTCTAAAAAAATTTCTTCAGAAAACAAATTTTCTTCATAAAAAAATCATTGTAAAAAAACTTGTCTCCCACAAACTAAATTTCTTCAATAAATAAAATTTCATTAGAAATAAACTTTTCGTCAGAAAAAAACTTTTCTTTATCCAAAATAATTACATCAACAAAAAAAATTCATCAGAAACTACACAATAAACTTAAGTTTTTCACTTATCATATGATTAGAAAAACAAAAAATCAACAAAATATAGTTATAAATAAATACAAGAAATTGATGAGAAAATCATAAACCATACTTACAAATCATGTTTCCACTAGATATACGATAAATTCTTATACATCAAAAATGATGTATGCATCATTTTTCAAAATTATCATGAAAAAAATAACAAACATTTTTATCCTATGCAATGTATGTTTTATGTAAAATAAAACCTTTTTAATATATCCATATTTGCTACATATTTTGTTAGATTAATTTGTAGCCAATTCCTATATGATAAAAATAATTTAATAACCATTTTCCAAAGTTAAAATGATAATTTGAGATAGTTTTCTAGGTTTTCGGTATGAGGCACATGTTATAGAGGAAAAACTCTCTTTTTAATGTGAAAAGAATCATCTAGAGTCATACTAGAAACATCATGTGTCTACTTCATGTCAATAATATTCCTATAAATAAATAATAATTATGGATAATTTTTCAAAATTATCATGAAAATGAAATCTTTTCATCCCAATTTATTTTATGTGACAAATGTTTGAGAGAAAAATATCAATTTTTAATGTGAAAAACCACACATAAGTCATTATAGACACAACCAATATCCAATGAATCTATGGCATATTCTTATACATTATAAATGATTTATGTATCTTTCTAAATAATTATTAGGAGAACCTGATTTTTTCACTATTTTATTTATTGGAAATGGATTTTAGAATAAAATGTCATTTTTTATTATAAAAATGTACTTGAAGTAATAAAGGACACAACTTTTTTTGAATTTCCAAATGGATAATTTATAAAAAAAATATGAATAATGGATAATTTTACTAATGTATCTAGAAAATAAAAATGCATTTTATTAGTTGTGTCGATGTGATGTGTGTTTTAGAGGAAAATGAAACTTTTTTAATGTGAAAAAATGCCTTTTGATTCTTATCAGCCACATCTTGTGTTAGATGAAAGTGAGATCAATTCCCACATATTGAAGTTTTTTTTATTAATTTATTTCCAAATGTATCAATATAATCTAAGCTCATTTAATATGTTTTGTCTATCTATATTGTGTTTAATACTAAAATCACGTTTTCTATTTTGAACATTAACTAGTAGTCATAATGAGAATATCATGTGTCGAGTTAATATGAGGTAGATTTTGATAAATAAAAAATAAAAAATGAATTATGGATTATGTTACTCAATTATCAAGATAATTTGATCTCATTTTTTCAGTTTTCAGCTATGTGGGGTCCGTTTTATAGTAAAATAACAAATTTTAATGTGAAAACATAAACCATGAGTCATATCAACAACATCATTTGTCAAAATTAAATGATTCCATTTAATACACATTATAAATAAAATATGGATCATTTTCCTAATGTCTTAAAATAATGAAAGCTCATTTTCTCAGTTTTGAAATTGTGACATATTTTTTAAACAAAAATGACATTATATTATTAAAAACACACACTTTGAGTCATATAGGATACATCATGTTTCATATTGACATGTTTTTATTCTCAACACATCAAAAAGTAATTAGGTATTTCTTTTCTAAATATAGATGATACTTTGATCTTTTATCTTAGTACTATGAATGTGAATTATAATTTATACCAACACTGGACTTATATATTTAGAAAAAACACAATAAGTCATACTTTTGACATCGTGTGTCAGATTGATGGTTTGTCAATTCATATATATTTTTATTTAATTATCGTTACTTATCAAAAACTATCATGAAAATCCAATCTCATTTAATCAGTTGTTTTCTACGTGATTCATGTTTAGGAGTAAAATGACACATTATGTTTTAAAACATGAACATTGAGTCATATAGACCGCATCATGTATCATATTGATTTTTGGTCAATTCTTACATACTAAAAATCTATTATACATAGTTAACCTAATCAATAAATAAAATAAAAGATCTTTTATTTAGTTTTTCCAATGTGAATCGTGTTTTATGCTAACATGACTATTTTATATTGAAAACAAGCACAATGATTAGGACATTCCACATTGTGTGTCATATTGACATGTGGTTGATTCTTACACATCAAAAATGAATTATAATTTTTTATGATACTATATAGGTAATATGATTTTTTTTAGGCATTGGATATATATTGATTTTAGCAATAAAATGAATCATTTTTATTGTGAAAACATGTTCATGGAATCCAATTAGTCACATATTGTTTCAAGTTCACTTGTGTTAATTTTCAATATAAAAAATGAATTACGGATATATTTATGAATGTATAAAGAAAATATGATATATTTTTCTCGGGTATTCTATTATACCTATATTTTAGAGTAAAATTCCACTTTTTAATGTGGAAACACATGGTTTGAGTCATACAAACCACAATATGTGTTAGATTAACAAGGGGTTGATTTGTATTCATCTAAAATGATTTATGGCTTTTGTACAAATATATCAATATCATCTTCTTGTATTTTATAATGTGATTTTAATTTTCAAATTAAATCACTCTATGATATTAAAAATATGAACATTTATTCATACTGAAAACATTGTGTGTCATATTATCACATGATAAACTTTTATTGAACTATGGAAAATAATGAAATTACAAAAAATTTATGAAAACATGAAAACATTATGTCAATAGACATTATGACACCACACACTCTTCCCACTCATCTCTAAAAAATATATTTATTCTTTTGAATACATTGATTGAAAAAAATCATGGTAGTACTGAGAAAATATATAAAAAAGGTGATTAAAAATTATTTTAAATGAAGTTATAATAATGTTTATAAATAAATGTTTGGGGATTTTAGTTTATTGATAGTATAGGATATCATTCATAAATTCAAAAACGTAATATGCGTAATCATTATGTCCACTTTTTATCAAGAAATACAAAACAAAATTGACTAGAATAATTAAAATAATTTGATATATGTATTGATATTTAAATATCATAGTATATATGTTGCAATATATCTCTATTTTATGAAATACATTAGATTATTTTTCTCAATCACTGACCTCATACCATGTTTGTTTTATATTTATCTACCACCTTATTATAAAAAACATTCTCCAGAAAACAAAACCAAAATATATAATTTCAAATTTATATATAAAATCATGATTACAATGCATTATAAATTTACATTTGACATCATGTGTGATCGATTTGTGGGAAATCCATTATTTAGATAAAAACATTATTGGCATTCATATTGAATGTAAAGAGAAACTAGTGACTCATAAAAGAACAAAAAAAGAAGGAATAAAAAAAAGTAAATTTTATATGATTAGATTGTATATTTTTTCCCTTGTTTCATAGGAATTTAGAGGAGTTAGTTTTCTATTATTTTAGTTTCTATCATCATTCAGATTTCATTCTATTTTTTCTTTAAATTTATTCTATTTCCAAATGAACTTCTAGTGTAGAAATGATAGTTTTATTAATAATTACAATTTTTCCTGATAAATATTTCCCTCTATAGTGATGTAATATATAATCCTATGGATAATATTAATAGATATTAACTTTAATGAACATAGTAAATAATTGTTTGGAAAAAAATATGAAATTATTTATAATGTATGCATTAAAAAAATGAGACTCCCAACCAATCAAACATCACAATTTCATTTATACTCTCAATACCAATTTCATATATAATGGACTCACCAAATATTTCTTCTTCATATTGAAGGTGTGAAGCATTTAAATCTTTGAATGTCGTATCCTCATAAACATGTAATATTAATAAATGTTGTAGGGAAATATGTGGGTTGGTGATCATGAAAGGTTCTTTTTATTTCTTAGGTGATCCACTAGATTGTCCGGATTATACATTATTTTTCCTCTTCATTTTATCTATTTGTAATATCATAACTAATTTTAGAGTTTTTTCATAAACTATTATAGTTTTTTTCATCTGGAAAAATTAATAAAGGACACAACGCATTATCTACATGTTTCATAATTAAAATAAAGGACAATGATATGAAAATTACAAAAGATTCATTGACCATGTTGACATCCTAGTCATCAATAGGATCATACAACCTAAAAATCGTATGAAGTGAAACCACAATCCTCAATACCATGGGATATATTAGAAGTTTTTATTTTTTGGAATTTCTCCTGGAAAATTGCACACTTTTCCCCACACACCAAGGAGATGAGTAATTACTGATAGATATAAAACACATACAACTGAATCAATATAATTATATAAATATAATGATATCTATAGTTTTTGGATTAAATTGTATCTAGATGTGTTATGTAATAAATTTATTAAATTAGGTAAGGTTGGTTGATGAGGTGATTGGATTTCTAGAATTCTTGTGGGGCCAGAAGGATCTTAATGTGTTGATAATTTTTTAAATATTGGTTGTCTTTGGTTCATTTGTACATACTGGTCTTACAAACTATACTGGATGATAATTCATTTTAAAGAATCTATTTATTCCCTCAAGTTTTTCCTCAATTCATATATATCACCATGGGTCTATTCTTCAAATAATATGTCTGAGGTGACACCAAAATGCATTCATATATAAAATATTATACTTTCATGGATGCTTCAATAATATTAAAATTATTTTTTATTTGGGTATAATTGGTAACCATTTGTGGGTAAAAACCCCTTAAAAAGGAACAAAAAAGACATTTTCTATACAATTTTATTATATAGAATAAAAATTTACTATTATGTCATACTTATAAATGATTCTCCATAAAAATATTGTGTTATCGTCTACTATTTTTCATTATTTATTTACACTAGCCTCTTTTAATAGTACATGATGTGGGATGTAAATTGGTTTGGATTATAATTCAACAACATAAAAATAAAAAAGGAATATATATTTTTATATATAACTCAAAAAAATTAATGTAGATTTTAGATAACCTCTCTTTTATATTGAATCATACCCATCCATTATTTAAAATATGTGTAAATTGGTTTTAATACACAATACTTATTTTCAGCACTCCCTTATTATATAAAAAATTATTCAATTAGGATCAAATTAGATAAAATAAATAATTTTAATTAAAATAATATAAATTAATGTATACTAGAATTGATTCATTATCATAGTGACTAATGACATATTTCCATGCTTCATGGTTTATAATGTTTTCATCCTTAGATGGTTGGAAGGGTTTTATTTTTCCCACAGTATCGCGTAGATTCCACTTTATAAATAATGTATGAAAGGCTCTATGAGCTTTTCATTCAACCATTAATACATGTTTTTATAGAAATCATCTAAAATAAATAAACTATTTATGGAATAATGAATAATAAATAATTGTTTCATTAGATAATATTTTCAGTAAATTAAAGAAATTATTTCATAAAATTACCCTAATATATTCCAAAATTAATTTTCCTCAATACAAGCATGCCATTTTGCCACATATATTTATTAATTTTTTTATGCATCCATGTTATGACCCCACTATTACTAATGAGAATTTACTTGATTGGTTCAACTGGTTGAACACATTTATTTTGTCAATTCTAAAATTTTACACATTTTCTTATTACCTTAATTACTTTTGTGAAAATGGTGATGCTACACCGATCATGAAAATTTTCTCTCTAATGTTGATACCAAATAAATTTAATAGTTTGAGTAATGATAGTGTGTTCTTCCTTAGGATAGGTGACATTAGCATGTTAAGTGGTCAATATGTACATGAGTACTAAAATATCTAATTTTGATTATGTACATTTGTTAGGGATAAGAAAATATAATTAGTAAAGGAGTAGTATATATAAAAACACAACAACCTATTCATACCATATCATTATCTTACTAAAAATAAGAAGGATATGTCAGTGTAAGAACATGGTGAAATATTATAGTGGCTTAAAATGGTGAAGCCCGAGGTAATCACCTCGAAATAAATCAACACCTTTCGAAGTAAATAAACCCAAATCGAAAAGGCATAAGAAAATTACCCATTGAGGTTCCATGGATTAAATAATTTCTCAAAACATATTATCTTCTCAGTAAGTGTTAAGGATTTCAATTCCATTACTGATAAGCCTATTACACTTACATATATTTAAGGTGACATCTAAAGGGATGCTAAAATTCCAAAGAAGGGAGTTCTATACGATTTTTGAGCCAGTTTATACTACATATAAGTTGATATTATTATTATTAAATCATTATAAACCATCTTCATAGCTCTCACTTCATCCAATAATGAATCATCATAGACAATGGATGCCTAAAATGTGAATACCACATAACCCTAGAAACTGATCACTACACAACCCCCATAAATTTATCTCAGGACACAATATCCATCTGTGTTGAGTGTGTTTCCTTTCCTGGGGGTTCCAATATATCAACTATCCTTGCATTGGATTCAATGGTGGAGGGATTGAACATTAGTTTGATATAGGCCTGGGAGAAGGGGAATCTATCCTATTGGAAATTAAGTGATAATAATATAGCATCTAGAATATGGATTTAAACACCACAACCAATCTAGAACTCGTGATACCATCTTATCTAGCTATGTTGCGGGTTTCCTAGATATAATCACTTACCTCTACCATAATCTGAACTCTTTGGTTTCATTCCATTATATTATTTCGTATTTTTTAAAACCATGTGGTTAATAAAGAGATGTCAGAAGGAACCTGATTATGGATCTCTGTGAGTTTCCAGAATGTTTATAACACATAGTGATATGAGTTACCATCAATGAATTTATTTATTATAGTTTTTTCACAAGGGATCGTACAACACGAACATTTAAAAACCAGAATAATGCCCAAATTTTTACAATTTAAATTGATTGAAATCACCTCACTCTGAATACTCCATACCAAGAAGATTATTTTTTTGTGGATTTATTTTCATAAAAAACATCCCCACAGATTTCGTGTTTCAAAATGGGGTATTGAATTCTTCTAAACTCTATACCTGATAATGTTCTGATGAAGTACCTATAAAAATTAATTTGTTAGAGTGAGAAGAAATATCAATAAGGTCAAACAATGATTATTTTTTCTCATCCATGTTACCCTAGTAATGCCCGGGTAATATTTTCTTTCTTAAAGGACATGTTTAGTGTTGGGTAGGCCAGAAAACCCAAAGTATCACCCATCTAATAATGGTACTATATAGGAGATGTTTCCACTCCCAATGATCTAGCACGAAAGTTGATTAATGAGTCATCCCAAATTTGATTTTCATTTGAATTGTTTATATTTGTCTACAATTAAATGTTTAGCTAATTTCTATTTACATGATGTAGGACATAAAATACTGTCACCATCTATGAATTTTTTTATAATGGTTCTACCTTATATCATTTCATGCTGAAATTCAACTCCATGATCTCAATTCAATGACTATAAACTCCTATGTCAAACCCATTTTAAATATAAAATAATAACTTCAAATGTTTTATAATTGATTTTGTATATTTTTTCTATGATTCCAAAGTATTACATATTGATATAAAGTGGATATCTATTTTTTGAGCAGAATATACGAACTGATTCTACTTAAGCACAATTCTATTATTTTTTATTGTACTATGTCGATTGTATTCGTTTGTATAAATTTATAACCATTAATTACATAATTATTATAAGATAATACATTTACACTTGGCCCATTAGAAGTGATCAAAGTTGATCAGAAACTGAATCCAGATTTTCAGTTAACTCATTATAAATATAATCATGAGACGATTGTATAAACTATTGATTATTTTTAGATGATATACATATAGTATTTTTAATTCATTAATATGTTAAGGAATTACATTGTGGGGTTTAATGTGTAGAACAACAACTACACTATTATATAATATGTATATGTTGTCATTATCTTTCTCTATAATGGTAATTGTAATAAAATCTATTATAAAAATACCTTCTCCCACAAGGCATCCACTATGACAATATTTTTACAGAACAATTCTACCATCATTTGAAAGGTAATTGGTACAAGACTCATTATCGTACTTTATAGTGAATTACTCTACAACACAACCTTGTTTCCAACTTTTATTCTTGACCCGACCTTTAAAAATATTTATATATTAATTAATGATGTACATCCATATGTAATGTACATGACACATAGTTGAACATATACCACCAAGAGAAACATTACGTTGACCATTATATCAAACAATGAACGTGTGATGAATATCCCTGATTCACATAATATGACTACAATTTAATTATTCATGATTGAAAACTTCACATGGTCTATAACATTACTTAATATCAATTTGAAAATGAAATAAAAAATGGGTAATATATGTAATATTTTTAAGGCATAATGAAATGTAAATATATAGGGATTATATCTTCCATCAGGACATGATAATCGGGTTATTTTAGACTATTTAACATCCAATTAGTCCTTGAAAAGATATTATTGATATTTTATGAATACCCATATGGAACCATTAATTCATTAATAAAGTTAAAAAATAGTTATATCTCTTTTATATATATTGTGTTAATTATTGGAGGAAGAAAAATTTCTTTTTCACACTTTATTGGTGCCATCAATTCCTTTATCACAGCATCAATCAAATCCAACCTAATCTTAGTGAAATTTTTTGTCTTGTACATTTAGTAACATTCTAATGGAACTATCATATGAATTTATTTTTGAATGAAATAATTAATGAACATTTATAACATACATATTATTTCAGTATAATAATTCAAAGAAAAATGTTCACTTTTTTCAACCCGATTTCATAATGTTTTTTGAATTTTTCATAGTAAAATAGTGTCAATACCTTTTACATTGTCGATCTTTTGGTCATAAATTAGGGGAGATGGTGTTGTGAATATTTCAATATTTCTATAGAATGATTCTATCCATTATTCATATTTATGTAGTCCTGTAATAAAAATTAACATCCTAAAAAAACAGACCTTGATTAATGTTTAATCCTAACTGAGTGTATACCATCTTCAGAAATTGGATATCAAAATATTTATTTAATTCAATATCCAAAATAGTTACCGTATGAAAATAATTAATCATGCATCCCATACAACATGGATGGTAAATTTAATTTTTTACTACTATGAGAGACTTAAAATCTAACACATGTAACACAAATAAATTTCAAATAATCGATCAATAGATCTAAATAGACATCAATACCATTACATGTAGTTTTGGTCAATATATAAGCAAATAAGACAACAAATATTCATTATTCATTCATAACCATGGTTAAAAGTTATTATTTACCAAACATAACTTTCCCAGCAATCATTTTTTATAATTTTATAAAAGCAAGTTAAGGGTGTCCGGTGCCCAAAAATAATTCCCAACATGTTTTTAACCTCATTTCTAAATTTAAAATAATTATAATCATTTTTATTCCACCTGGGATAATAATTTAGTAAATGTAGTCTACTATATTCTTTTCTTACCTATACATAATAAGTCAAATGTCTATTGGTTTCCTAATATCCATATATTCATCTAATATTTAAAATGATAGGAACTATCATACAACTTTCAAAATACTTGGTCAATATTTCATGTATTGAGATGCACCACACCTATGAAATTTTCTATACGATTCATTCCCCTTGTGAAATAATATAAAATCAATTGAGAAAACATGTATTTGTTCAGATATCGTACACATAAAAAATATTATTATTTTGTCCTTATATTTTTTTACAAGGAAGATCATTTTCATTTGGTAGAATATCATTCTAGAGACCAATTAGTTCTATAATGTTTGTGTCTCTAAATATAATACCATCTTTAAAATTGTATAGATCCAATAAAACTAACAGGGTTGTATATATCATAGAACATGTACACAATGGTACCATTAAACAATAATTTAACATCTCAAACAGGTTTGTACAATCATGAAGTCCATACTCAATTTCCATTTTTTATTCCATACGAACACATTCATCATCAACAATAGCATCCAGACCAAATGATCCATCAATCAAAGTATCATCCTATTTTTCATGTAAATTCATTTTAAATCCATGATTAGCCTAAAATTTATATATATGAGCTATTTAAATGCTCTTCAAACTCCTCTGGATGTATTCTACATGAATAACAATAATTTAAACACAAACAAAGTATTTGAGAAGGGTTTTATGCATGCTCTATTCCAAATGTGATGAACCCATCATCTGCTTCCTCACTATCATTTATCATATAATTTGAATCCATACATTTTTTATTCATATTCCTTCTATTAGGTTTTAAAGCAGACATTTTCTATAAAAAATTAATAATACACATAAGGTATCCTAATGTTGTATTTATACATTGATATGTAAATAATATATCAAAATTTCAATGTAAATTAATATTTTTGTGTATATAGGAGTCTAAAAATATTTATGTTTAAAAATATAAATATTATGTTTTAAATATTTAGGAAGTCTAAAATAAAAAAATTTAATTGTATTTACACATCTATGAAATTTGATTATTTTCCTATGAAAAATGTCATACAGACATTGGACACACAATGATGTAAGGAATACAGATGTTTCAATAAAAAAAAAAGAAAGAATTTTTTATGTGAACATGTTTGTATAAACCTATGGAGTCGTATAATTGGAATTTTTCATGTGAAATATTCAACTATCATTTATATACATTAATATTATTTTTTAAAATGAATATATATTTCTGAAAAACTGTTTTTTTATTTATTTCTTCTTGAAAAATTTAATTGATGTTTTATCATCAATTTATTTTTTAAAATATATAAAATTAAATTTTTTTTTTCATATCTAACACTACTCTAATAATTGAAAATTGAATTTGAATGCATTCAATAATTTACAGAATATTTAAATTTCCCAACACTCAATCGAGGTTATGAGAACAATTAGTATTCCATTAAACTCTTCTCATTGATGATCATTTATTACCAACTATTTTTTAATGAATCAACAAGAATTTTCATAGTGATTATGGTAATAAAAAATATCTACAATTTTAACCATATTTTTTCATTGATTGTAATTATAGACTAAATACTGAAATTAAATTACTGAAATTAAAATTGCGGACAATTGAAAATAAGAACCTCTTATGTTGAACATGTTAAAGGTAAAAACATTAGATCATGTCTATGATTCCTAAAAAATTTATTATCCCCCTTTCAACCGTCAAAAACTATATCACTTGTATTTCATTATCCGAAACCCAATTTTATCACACTCATTTTCAATTACAAATCCCCATTTTTAAATTTATTATAAATTTTCTTTAAATAAATATAATTATATTAATTTTTAATCACTTACACTTTAAACTGAAATAGAAATTAATTAGATATATCATTAAAATAAAAATATTGAACTATATTTCATTCTAATTAAAAAATTACATTATTCTTACTTAATGATAAAATTTAGAGTATCAAATTAGAATCTTTATCAGGGGTTTACCATAAAGTTCACTATTTATAAAATTTTAATTAAATTACTTATGAAAATACATATTATTAGTTTAAATTTCTGATTGAAACCCAATATTCTATATCTAATATAATATTCTAAAAACCCCACATACTGATTTTGAGTAGTTTGATGTTGAAATTAATTTTAATTTTCATTATACTGAAAAAAAATTGGTATAGTGATAGTACATGATATTAAAATTGTATTTTAAGGATAGATTTTTTGATAAAACTCTGGAAAATAAATTATCATACATGAATAATTAAAAACACCCAAACTGGATTATATTAAACCCTTTGGAATTATGTACAAAAAAATAAACATGAAGGAATTTGTTGCATCAATATTGGGTAATAACCAAATTAAACCAGGATAACACATAGATGAATATTAAAAATCCCTTAGATCATGGAAAAAACATCCCAACACACAATGAGAACTATTATTGAATATGTGGGATTCAGAAATGATTTAGATATCCATTAAAGGAAGAGGAAGAACAAAAAAATGAAGTAAACTAATATCAAATGAAAAGGAGTGGAAGTAATCACATACATTTTTTGTTGGGATGGTTGATTTATCAATGAATTTCGAGGGGGAGCAGAGGTAGATGCTGAGTTCCACTAGATATTGAACTACATGACCATGTATGTTTTTAAAAGGCTATATTTAAAAATACCAGTAAGGGGTTGATCAGATATTACAAACAAACACTGATAATGAAAGGTTTTTTCAATGATAAAATAATAGTTTTGATAAAACCTATCTTTATCACCTCTAAAAAAATAGCAATGATAAAAAAGGATTTTATGTTTTTTTTAATTTTGCTATAATAAAAAAATATTTTAACATAATTTTTCTGAAATAATGACACAAACTACTAAAAATAAATTACAAAATTATTAAACAAATATATGTTCTAAGTTAATATATTATGAAAAATGTTAAAAAAATATTTATCCTTATTAGTGAGAAATAATATTAAATTCATGAATATTTATATGGTTGATATTTTATAATTTAAAATAATTAGACATGAAAATATTAAAAAATTGAGTAAGTTTAATTAGTAATATAAATTATTAAAAAATATTAATGTATATATATTGAAATGAAAATAATTTAAAATTTATTATGTACATTTCAACAACATTTAGAATAATAAATTTCAATAAATTAATATTTAGAAATAAATTTAAAATATAAATAAATTTAAAAAAATTTAAATGAATAAATATAAAATAGAATAAAATATTAAAATGTAAAAATATATTTCAAATTATTAGTTAATAAATATTATTACATATTATCAAATGAATTGATTTTCAAAAGGACTAAAATTTTCTCATTAAACAAATTATAGATAGATAAATATATAAAATTGAATATGATTTATTAATTGTATAGTTTATTAATAATATATAAAAGAATATCTTTTAAAATAAAATTAATACATAAAAATTACTGATATTGAAAACATACTAAACAATTTTATTGATACTAAATAAACAGGTATAAATAAATTTTAAAAATGCATAGAATTTAAAAAATATTAAATCAATATCATTTTAAAATGAATAAATATAAAAAATATTAAAAAAAATATTAAAAAATATCTAAAATGGGAAAGGAGGATTGGGTTTAGGACTTCCATGATAAATTATTGTGGAGCTGAAGACTAGGGATTATCTTCAGGTATGGCTTTTCCTCATGATTTCGGTCTTGATATTCTGACATGGGGTGATTCATCTTGTCAAGTGCCTTCGAAAGAGGTGGTGAATGAATATTCGACATCATGTAGAGGAATCATGGTTAATAAATATTTTAATCATTGACATTTTTCTTCATTCTTGGATGATGTTACAGTTCGATATGATAGAAATGGGTATACAATCATCTTTGTCACAAATATATTTAAGGTCCCAGATCCCTCAAGGACAACATTTGTGTGTTTCCAAAGCCCATGTTTCATAGTTGTTTCCTAGCGAGTGTATAGAGGTGTTCAACTAAAAAAAGGTGGAGTTGGGAGAATTCATGATGTGTAAGTGTTTCATGTTGTGAATGTGTAATTTAAGGCTTGTGTGAGGCTAGTTTATGGGGTACCACATGAATGAATTATTTTCTAGGTTTAATGCATTAAGGTGACATGTTTTTTTATTATAGTTAACTCATGAAATTTACAAAATGTAAAAGGGTTTCATACTATGTAAATTTATTGTGCAGTGCACCATTAAAAGCATCAATTCCTGCAATTTTTCAAAAACCATTGGCTTTTCGACCATGCCCAAGGAAAAAAGCTTCACACCCTGTAGGTTTCCTAGAATCTCATTGATGTGAATCAAATATTCTCATTCTATTTCAAATTTATTATGATCTTATGAGTTTCCTACCACTTATATCATTGTTCATAGATAAAGTCTCCCCCACATCTTCTTACAATGCGCTGGTGGTCTCTCACCATTTTTATAATGGACTTTTTAGGTAATTTTTTGGGTTTGGTTATGGCATGGCAACCTTGGAGTGATGCAATTTCTTCAGGGAGAGTTGATCGGGATCTATGATGATGGTCCATTCTCATATGATGAGTGTTGAAGCCTTTATGTTATGGGATTCATTACCTTTCCTATTTATTTACATGAAATTATAATATCTTCATGGTTTAGAAACTTGTGTTTAATGGAATTAAACTAACAAAGATTTACTTGGATTAATAAACAATTTTTGTTTTATCATTTTTTGTTTTGTTCTACTATGATAATAGTTTCACTATTGTTTTTCTAGATAGTGTTCAATCTATTATATTCTTGTTATCATGTTAAGTTATGATATATATTGAAATTTTGTTCTAGATAGAAAATGGTAAATAACATAAAGACATTATTAATTGATAATTAATTGTCTAGAGAAGAGATATTCATGTATAATCATTTCGGTGATAATTTCATTTTTGTTATTATGATATTGATTTCAGAATGCATCTTTAATTATATAATAAATTCCATGTGTTGATTTAATTTGATAAATAATTTAAATCATGTTAATTATTTTTTATGAAAATAATTAATGGCATGTTATGGAATTGTAATTCCCCATGTTTATTTGAATTGTAATGAATGCTTGAAACCATGCTAAAATTTATTTTTTAATTAATTTAGTACGTTTTTATAGCTTTATGTATTATGTTTTTTTATAGTTTGATCCAATGAATAATTAATTGGTTAATTATGATGGAATAAAAAATTGGTTTCCTGAGAATGATAATTTCTAGGATCTGAGTTTCTTTCCTACATTAGAAGGTGATGTGCCTTGAGTATGAAGACATGGGAGATCATTTATGTATGAAGGATAATTTTTTTGTTTTAGGATATATATTGAAATGTTCTATATACTTGATTTTATAATAATAATTTTGTGATGTAAACCATATGTAATATTTTCCATGCGATGTGTTATAGGGAGTGGAAGAAAAAATGAAATATGTGATAGGGATGGATGATCCTAGTATGGATGATGTCACCATGGGTAGGGAGGATCACAAAATTTGGTGATAGTCTATTTCAGTTATTGAAAGATGTATCAGGTTATGCATCAGACAATTGGGGATGGACCTAGAGATGATATAATGGGATGAAGCCGAGATTACATATTTATTTGATGGTGGGAACCATCATACTCACTTATAGATGAATTTAATGGTCGATGGACGAGGGGATTATTTTATTTGCATTCCATTCGACACTTAGTTGGGAGGCTGGAAGTTCTATGTTTCATGTTTCCTCTTGGTGGAAGCATAAGATGATATTACAATAGTAATTTTTTTTGATTGATTCTAATAGTGAATAAATAATTCATAACCCATGGGGTTGGTTTTTTTGGAATGAAAATATTAAAAAATGATAATCTTAAGAAACCAAGGAATTGTTTTTGGATTGATCCTATAGGGAATGGATTTCCATCTAATGATTAATGTAATGTAATGTGGAAAAAATTAATGGGTAATTTTATGTATAATAAATTTATTGAAAAAATGAAATGATAAAAAATAAGTAATCATTATATATATTTAAAATTGTTTTGAGGTTATAGGATATCTAGTCTTACTAGTGGGAGTTGGATGTCTAAATGATGTTAGCTGAAGTTATGTACAATGCTGGTTATGATGATAGTGTAGTTGTGAGATATATTATATCATCTATATATTTTTAATTTATGTGTAACCCCACCCAAGTCAGTTAGGGATACATTCACCCATTTAACATTTGGAGGGTATTCTCCTTAATGTCTTAATGGGAGGTTGGATGGTGCACTACCCCCTCAAGCACCACTCTCTTGTCTTGGCAGTTACTTCTTCTGATATGCATGATGGTTAGCTTTACCATATTGGGTGGCAGGGGACATTATTTCTTATCAATATTTCACAAACATGAATTATTGGATTAGTATACAAGGATTATTATAGGTATTATGTGTATAGGTAGTCATGGTTTTTGGTACATTACTCAATGTATCAGATATAATGGCTTGTGGTAAAATAACTAATGTATGATACATGTCATACAAGAAATGGTGGATCTTAATAAATATTTAGTTAATATATATAATGATGTTATATGGGATGATGTGATAATGTGATGATGTGATGCACGAGGTTCTTATTTTTATTCCTTATATAGTTGTCTTCCTGGTGGCTTATTTTGGCAAGAGATGGCTTATGACAAGAGACATTGGGGATGAGTGAAAAACTAGTGGGGAAGTGGTAGTGATATACCCTTGATGTTTATTTATTATATTATAAGATCATTTTCATGCAATACATGATGAGAGTTAGCTATGTAGAGGTGGGTTACTTTATATACATTCTAAGGCGATGAGTAAATTTCACTATTGTTCATTATTATTTGTCATGATTTAATTATATTTTTCATGAGAATCTTCAGGGATGATCCCACTTACTATACTATTTTTCTCAATGTAAAAATATATGAACTACTTTTTAGGTCAACTAGAACAGGTTGGTGATTGGGTTGGATATTATTAGAACATGGATTATCAGAATCTTTTTAGGGTTCATGGTCACTATCATCATTATAATTTTGGTAATGTTAGTTTTCATTTAAATTGTAATAATATTGTATGATATTCCATGAAATCAATTGGAATTTTATAATATATATTTATCTTATCAGGTTTATAATTGTGTATCTATCTTATATATATCGTTTTCATGTTATCATAGAGGTTAATGCCACCCATATGTATGTTTATTATACCCTCGATGCAAGTCACCAACCTGGGACCAACTAGAGGTGGGACTCAGGTTGTCCCTATATCCATACTATCGTTGATGACCAAGGAGGGGTACACTTTTAGGGGAGTGGGTCAAGAATGAGTTGTAATAGAATATTAGGTTGAGGGATACGATGGTGTTTGGAGTTACGAATAGGTAATGCTGCATAGGTAGGTAGGGAAACAGTTCCAGATACATTTAGTAATCTATGTAAACATGAGAGGGTGGATGATACAATGGTATTTATGACCCCATCTAATTTGATTCATAGATATTTATGTTTACTAATCCTATTAACTAAAGTAATTTAGGTTGTTGGGAAGAGGCTATGAAAGGATCATGCATTATTATTCTATGCACATTTGATTCAAATGGGAAGACCATGAGATTACTTTAAACCTTAAAAAATAATAAAATAAATAAATAATTAATGATAATAATTCTTGGATATTGGTTTAATAACTCTAATGGGTTTTTATTTTTACAGGAATGACTCTTGGTTGGAGACTCCAATCGGTTTGTGCTAGAGATGTTGATTAGGATATTCCAGAAGATCACTAAAAAGTAGAGGTTGCAGTGATGATACATGGAGGAGAACACTCCAAGAGGTTCAGAACAAGAGCCTGCATTGGTTTGAGGGATCCATTGTAGATTTAGTCACAAAATAATGGTTGGAGGAGGTTTATATATATGTTATTTGGATCTATTATCAGAAGGATAATTGTGTTTAATTCGCTATGAAGAAGTTCTGTTGATCAGTGTGGTAGTGGAGGTTCAGGTTCTAAGGGGATTATATGGAGTCAACATAATCTGGGGAAAAGTTTTGAGACATGTTCCAAAAAGTTTTTATTTCTCCAACAATGAAGTTAGATAGTAACCAATATATGGTTACCCTTCAACATGGGAGTTCCATCATGTGAGTGTTTAGTTTCTATTTTAGGACCCTTCTATCATAGACGTCAGAAAAGTTCTTAGAAGTGGAGGTCATGGTGGGGAATTTCGATGAGTTTTCTTTTCCATATATATAGTGTCATGTTAACCTATTTTTGATAAAGTAATATTTTGACATGCTGGATATAGTAGAGGTTATCGATAAGTTTCAAGACCAAACTAAATAATCCTGGGAGAGGAGTCAGATAGATATTTCATGAAGTAGAGCTATGGTCCTAGGATGTAGGTTATATGGACATAAGATTTTTGGATTTATTGGGGGTAGGTCTATACCCTTATCATATCATTTATCAAAACTAATAGTCATTAATATTAATTCCAATGGAAAATATGAATTTTTCTCTTGTGGAGGATGAGGTCATAAGCAGTGACAGTGCCCTACATTTATATGAATTCTAGTGTGTTCTAGGTGTTCCACATCATGTCTCTCTATTCAAGTACTTTTAGTCAAGACCACAATAGTAGGGTAATCTATTTTTTTACAGTAATGAGTTTATGTTGAATGAAGTGTATAAGACCAATATAATCATTTTCCTTAGATATAAAAGTGCATCCATAGAGGTGTTCATTAAGATGGTGAGAGAGGTTATGGAGAAGGTTGTGGTAAGCTTTAGGCTACAATTGTACAAAATCAAACAGATTAAGACTTTATCTGAGGTACCCAATGATTGTTATCAACATATATGAATTATTTATTTGATTCATGAGATAAGAAAACCATTATTTCATTTATCCTCATCCATGCACTGTGAAATGGGGTATAGAGACATGCAGTAGACTTGATGTTGGATATTTTAGTTGTAGGTTGGGCTGACATGAATAAAGTATTTATAAATTGTGAGATAGTGGTGGGGAAGAACCGCTCTTGGTATTAATTCCAATGATTATGGAAATGGCCATATGATATCTTCCTTGTCCGATATTTTCTATAATTAATGTAAGATATCATATATTTCATCATTAGGAGGAGTGTGTTCTATGATGTATATGGAGAGCTAGTAGTGTTTTTGGTATGCCATACTCTTGGATGGGTCAAAGGAATATCCAATACATATCAAATATTCTATACCAGCGGATGATGTGTTCGTCGGGTGTTCAAAAATCGGTGTTTCCAAGGGTTTTTGAAGTGTACTATAATGTCTTTAATGAAGAGGTTGTAGTGTTACACCCTTGATCGGAGATCAATCATGGAATCAAGTTATATCCATTCAATTCTACACTCTCAATGACCTCATATAGGAGATCTTTCACAAATGTGTGATCTATGTGTTTGGATCGAAGATCAGTTGCAGAGTGGTTTTGTTTGGATGAGTGAGACACCTTGGGGTGAACTAGTTTTTTTTGTGAAAAAATTTGTGGTAATTTGTTCTCATGGTATCAATTATCATCATTTGAACCATGTGATAATAAGGAAACACCATCATTTTCAATGGATTGATTATTTAATTGATCAGATAAATTTAGAAAGTGGTTACTTGAAAACATATTTGTAGTGAGTATATCATCATATACAGGTGACGAATGGGGATATTCCGAAGAATTAATTTTATCATCATGGTAATTATGATTTTGTTTTCATGTCATCCAGTGTAATGAATTATCCATCCATATTCATGGGTTTTACGAACATAGTGTTCATAGAGTTCCTACATAATTTTGTAGCTGATTTTATCGATGATATACTTGTGAACACCATGTTTGATGGGGATCATATACATCATATATAGGCCATTTTGTAGTTCTTCATAATGAGAAATTCTACATGAATGTTTTTAAGTATGTGTTATTGGCTCATTAATTCTATTTCATGGTCAAATTTTTCTCCCATTAGAGTTTATTTGGGGATCCCATGAAGTTATAGGCAATTGGTTCTTTGATATCCCCCAGGACGGTGGAAGAGGTGTATCGATTCCTAGATATTTTTGGCTTTTACATGAGGTTCACTTCTAATATATCATGACACATGACTCGCCTGACTACCATGACATTGATGGGTCAGACATTATTATATACTAACCAATGTCAGCTTTATTTCCAGTACATGAAAGAGAAGTTTATTAATCATTCATCCCTTTTCTATATCAGAAGGAGTTCAGTTTTTGGTTTTTTGTGATTCTTTATATCTTGGATTGGGTTGTGTTCTGATATAGTAGATGTAAATTTAGTCTTATGGGTCTCAACTCTTATAGCCCCACGAATGTGATTGTGCCACCCATTATCATGAGTTTGCAGTTCTGTTTTCATTGAAATGATGGTGACATTAGCTCATTTTTGAGAGTTTTGGGCTTTTTAACCACCATAAGAGCTGGAGGGATGTCTTCTATTAGTGTGACTAGAACATGAATCATCATTGGTTGATGAAATTCAAATATGATTATTACATGTATATTTTTATATTCTATTAATGGTAAATGTTTTAGCAGATGTGGTGATAATAAAGTTACATAGTGATCTCATCGGTTAATCTGGAGATTCTTAGATATTGATTGATGAACTCTTACTGATGAATCTAGATATGGGAGATGGTGGAGGTAGAGTTTTTATTTTTTTAATGAAGTTTAAATTCACATTGGTGCAATATGGGGATTATTCACAGAATGTGTATTATGATGGGGAGGTCTAGAGGGACCGATATGTGTTTGGTGATGCCCTTGATGGCGTGTTTAATGATGGACGACATCAGTTGTAATTCTAGGGAAGTATTATTATTCCATCAGCGATGCATGAGTGGGTTCTCCATGACTTACATAGATTTAATTTGGAGTTACATCCTAGTGTGACAAAGATGTACTAGGCACTAGGAGGTCATTTTTGGTGTCCTATGTTGAAGGATGCAGTTGTAGATTTTGTTTCTTAGTTTTTGGTCTTCCAAAAGGTAAATTTCAAGCACTATTTTCCTTGTGTTTTTCTCCAACCATTGGATATTCCCATGTATAAGTGGTAGGGAAAATAGATGGCCATATTTACTTCTTTACCTAAATATTAGGGTTTATATTAATCAATATTTTCGATAGTGGATCATCTGATGAAATCATTCCACTTCATAGTGATTAGGGAGTCAAGATCAGAATTGATTTTATCAAAAAAGTATCTAGAGTAGGTGGCATGACTCCAAAGAGACCCAAGGATGGTCATATATTATTGGGATCCTCTATTTACCTCTATTGTGTGGAGAGGACTCCAACATTATTTTGTAATTAGGCTATTCAATAGATCTACCTTTCATCTACAAATTGATAGTCCAACAAAGAGGAACATCCAGACTCTTGAAGAAATGTAGTAGTATTTTTTTCCATTATTTTGGATGTTCATAGATGAGGATCCATCCCTTTGAAGAGTTTTCTTACAATAATAGTTTCCACTACACCATATTTATGTTACCTTTCATAAATTTATTTGTACAAACATTTTGTTCAATGTTTTAAGGGACTATGGTTGAGACATTGGAATTCATGGGATAGAACCCATATAAAATATGACATATGTGGTATATGCAATTAATGAGAAGGTGATGGTTTCATAAGATCATCAGATATTCTATTATGATCAGAGGATGGGGCCACTATAGTTCAATGATAAAGAACATGAGTTTCGGAAGGTGAATCATCATCAAGGGTGGTTGAGGTTTGGTCGGGTGTGTAATATTTCTCCTTGTGTTGATGAGACTTTTGATGTGTTGGATAATATTTGAGTCATGGAATATTGGATAACAGTTCCCCAAAAGATGATAAGAATCCATGATGTTTTTCACATGTCACATCTCCAAAATTATCATCATGAGGAATCTCATGTATTCTTCATGGGAGAAACTGATATTGATGATGTTGCGACCATTGAGGAGCATCCTGCGGAGATCCAAAACAACAATGACAAGGTATTTTATAGGTAGGATATTACATTGGATATTTTATTATAAAAACACATAGTTATTGAGGAGACTACCTTGGAATGTGATTCGAAGATGTGCACTCAGTACCCTGAATTTTTTTTTGTATAGATAATCTACTGCATAGAATTTAATTTAATGGAATTTTTACTTTATTGATTACTATAAGGTTCCATATTGTTCATATTTGGTAACCCTTGTCCAATTTTATTGGTATCTCCCTTGGGAGAGTGTTTAGGATCTAATTTTTTTTTGGTTTTGAGCTTTTCCCCCCTGAGTGAAGTGGTTGATCACCTATGTTGATGATATCCTTTCTAGGTATCTCACCAAGAGGATGTTTGCACAACCCCCTTTTCATTTTATCTTTGTGTTTGGTTTGGGAATATATAGGATGAGAATGTCTTCAGAGGTATATAATGTAAGGGATTGGATAATTCTATTCTAACAGTTTTCCTATTTCCGAATCCTGTGGTGTTCATAGGAGTCCAATATAATTTCTTGAGGTGTTCAACTACTAAAATTTGGAAGCCTGAAAAATTCATGATGTGCAGGTGTTTCACATAATGATTATGTGAGTCATGGATTATGTGATTCTAGATCATGGGGTTCCAAATGATGTGAATTATATCAGGGTTAAATGGTTTCAATCTACGCATTTTTCATTTAAACCTATATCCTTAAATCAATAAAATGTGAAAGGGTTTCATACCATTAAAATGTAATGAGTGGTGCCCCTTTTAAATCTAAAATGCATCATATTTTTCTCAAACCCTATTATTTTATTCAAAACACTATTACTATAGGTACTCTCCCTCGAGGATTCTTGAAATATCTTCAATGTTGCTTGATTCTTGGCCTACTATCATTGATCAATGGTGGTCAGAGTTCTATTATACCTCTTATATCATATATCTTCGATCTCATTTCAAATTATTATTATTTCAATTCAATTTTGATCTTTATTCATTGTTATAACTATGTTTTCATGGTTGGTTTTTGGTGTGGTTATAGTGCATCATCTTTGGAGGGATGCAACTTCTTTTAAGAAATGTGATCAAGATTTATGATGATGGTTTTTTCTCATTTGATGTAGTTTATTGCTATTGAGGAAGGGTATTTTTTTCTTCTCCTATTTATTTAATCTCAATCATAATGTTTTCATGTTTTAACACCATGGGTAGAAATGGAATTAACAAAATAAATATTAAAATTAGTTAATAAATAATTCAATTGTAATAAATTTTCATTACATTATACCATGTTAACTGTTTTCCTATTGTTTTGATATATATTGTCATATCTATAATATTCTTTTTATAATTGTTGGTCATTATATGGATTGGAATTTTTTTCATGATAGAAAATTAAATTGACATAAATATGTAATTAATTGATAATTAATAATGATACATGTTTATTGAATCATGTGTGTTACAAATCGATGTTGATTAAAGTGATGTGTGTATAAAAGTTTAATTGAATATGAAAGTCTATGTGTTGGTGGAATCGTATAATGAATTTAAATCATGTATATTATTATTGATGTAATGAATTAAATTCATGATAATGAATTGTAATTCCATATTTTTATTGATACCAGAATGCATGTAGGTAAACATGTTTAAATTAATTTTTTAATTAAAATTGTATATTGTTGTATCTTGGTGTACTCGATTTCCCATAGTTGGAATGTATGAATTAGGAATTGGTCAATTCAATATAGAATAAAAACCAGTTATCTGATAATGTTAATTTCAAGGGACTGAGTTTCCAATATTCTTGAGAAGGGAGTGTTCCTTGAGTATAGAACTATGATATCTTGTTTGTGTATAATACCTGGATGCCTTGTTTTATTGACTAGATTTCCCTGTTGGTTGTGCATTTTTGTTTTATGATACTTTTTTTATGTTATCCATATACTATATTATATATTTTTTGTAATATGGGTTGGGGAGGCCCGAATGTTAAATGAGCATGGGTTGGATGATATGATTTGTGATAGGGAGTCCCTAGTGATGTGGAAGCATTAGATGGCCATGATGGAGAGATGCAATGGGATATGAATATGGGTTTCAGGAATGAAATTAGAGATGATGGATTGTGTTGAATCCGGGATTACCAATTTATGTGATGATGATATATGAGATGCTCACTTTTGAAAAAGTTTAATGGATGATGGTATGATTTCTTGTTTTATCTTCATTCATTTACCCACTATTTGATGTAGCTAAATTTTCCCAGTTTCATGTTTCATCCTGGTGGTTTCTCATGATTGTTTTCCTAGAGTACATTGTTTATGGAATTATGCTGAAAATAAAAAAATTATTCTTAACCCATTGTGTTGGTAATGTGGGAATGAAAATGGTGAAATGATGTTAATATTGACAAACTATGGACTCAATTTGGAATATTCATGGAGGGAACAGACTTAAATATAGTGATTAATTTTATTTATTGGTAAATAATACTAATTGTAAATTCAATGGATAAAAAATTAATTAACTAAAGTAAAAGATAAAAAATAAACAAGTGATTATTATAGTTCCACAAAATTATTTTATTCTTATGGGATATTTGATCTTACCAGTCGCACCTGAGAGCCCAAAATTCATTATCTACAGTTGAGTATAATTCTAGATTATTCCTATACTTTGGTTGTATGCGATATTATACAATCTATTTCATACTTTCATATTATACCACACCCATTTTGATTAGGTTGACTGAACCAAATGGACTTGATAAGGGTGTTTCCCCAACATTCAGGTGGGAGGATGGATCGGTAACTACCCACTCTGTCCCCCATCTATTTTAATTGTAGTTACTTGTGATTTAATGCACTGTAGTTAGTATCACATTGTTTATGTGTTGAGTGCTGTGATGGATTGTGGTTATTTCAAACACAATTATTATTATAAATAGTATCTAAAGGATTTTTATATATATGATGTGTATAGGATAATATAGATTTGGCACCATACTAATTATATGTTCTATATATGTCTAAGCTATAATACATGACGTGTGATACATGTAATATGCACAATTGTAGATCCAGAATACCACATGGCTATAATATATACTAATGATATATAATATGAAGTGATGAAGTGATGCACACGGTACATGTTGTAATGCCTTTCCCAGGTTTCTTTCGGCTATCTTAATTTGGAGAGAGATGGCTCAAGATACGTGATGTTGGGGAAGTTTGAAAAACATCAGGGGAAGTGGTAGAGGGGTACCCTTTATGTTTAATTGTAATATTATATTGTACCTTGAAGGTGATAATTAGTGATATTTAGCCATGGTGAGGTTGGGAACATAGTATACATGTTTAGGTGATGAGTTAGTTATACTATTCTTCAATGTTCTTTATAATTATTTATTTTTATTTTCATTAGAGGATTATGGGAGTATGATACTATGGATACTGTTATAATCAACATATAGATATATAAACTATTTTTCAGGTCAACCTAAATAGTATAGATATTTGGTTGGATATTACTAGCTTATGTGTAACACCCCGAGATTTTATGAAAAATATTCTTTTTAATTTTATTGATGTCTTGTGTTGTACGCTACACCAAAAGGAGCGTGTACTACACGCTTCCCTTACTTGGCTTGCATTAAACGCAATCACAACCTTCGTCGATAGCTTTCATCGTACACAATACCGAGTTTCACTAAACAATGATATGCTATTAAAATATTATTAAAACTAGCCTTTATGAATAGTAATACCCACTTTTTGAAATTTTGTAAATTTTATCTTTCCAAATGGACTTCATTTTTGGATTATGAATATTGATATGAACCTAGGGTGATTTTTTGGTATTTTTCTGAAAATATCCAATTTTTGATAAATAGTGAAAACATTGGGTTACTATTTAAAAACCGAATTTTTGTTTAAAAATTATTTATTTTATTTAAATTTATTTTTGGTCAAAATTGATACATAATACCTACATAAGTTCAATGTAATTCATTGGATTCAATTTATAATAATTTTAGATATATAAAAAATTTATTGAACTTTTCACCCTCTTTTACCCACCTCCTCGGAGAATTTTGAAATTCACATAAAACTTAATTATACCTCTTATGTGAGTGGAATTTCGAGAATCTGAGAGACACGGTTAATATCAAGGACTGAAATTTGGTTCATTGAGATGAATATAATTTTTGGTGAATAGTAACTTTTTACTTTTATTTACCACGGTTAAAAGTAAATAGGGTAATTAAGGGTAAAAATGATATAATTATTACCCTAACACATGTCCTAATTCTATTGGATAAGTGTAATTCAACAAAAAAATCAATAGGAAAAAAATATGACCATTTAGGTCCACTTGGATTAGATTAGGACATTTAATATTATTTTATTTAATGAATAGTTAAAATAGTTAAAATCGAAGTTTAATAACTTAAACATTCTAAATATAGGGTAATACATAAGATAAATTCCAGTATAAATATTCATTAGAAATCTAAAACAATTTACTATATAATGGAATTTTATTTATAATTTTTATACATTAAATAAGTTAATTTATTTATGAAACAATGATGATGCAGTAATTATCTTATTAATGAAATATTGACATAATTGATGTTATAAATACCCAAATTAATGTAATTTGAGACTTTTTATGAATTCCACTAATTTTTTAGGTTACTATTACATGTTAGAATTGATTTAATTACTTTTTTGGAAATAATCATTCTGTTATGATTTTCACAAAAATCAATTACCAAATAGTGTCAAAATTAACATAAAATAGTTTTTACAACAAATATTATATTATTAATTTTTATATTATTCGTAAAAATTTATTGTTAGGCCAAAGGACATAGATAAGGTTATATATATTAATACTAAACATCTTGGTGTTCTTTGTGCTTGTTATTGTATTTTTATTAACCTTATAGTGTAAGATAACAAGAAGACACGGTAAAAGTAAAATTATTTAACTTAAAGCTAAATATAAATGATAAGGTTATCATAGAAACCAAAACTTGTCTAAATTATATTGGATGAGAGTATATCAACCCATAACCAGCTTAGAATTGAAATAAATCAATTTCGATCTATTATAAATAGAATATGACTTTATTATAAAATAATATTTTATGTTTTCCAAAGGTCCCCCTCTCCTCCCTTAAAAAAAGGGCACCCTTCCCTCTTCTTTCCACACCCTTTTGAGACTTGAAGCTCGGCCAAACCCTGCCCATTTCTCTTCTACACTTCCCTAGAAACATTCTTGGAAGATATGGTCTTTTCCAAAGACCAACTCTACTTCTTTAAGAGGAAGCTTAAAGGAGGTGCATCGAAGAAGAGGTAATCTCTTCTTCTGATTCTCTCAAGTTTCTTTCTTATTCAACTTCTTATTATTTAGTTGTTTCATTATAAATTAATAACATCAGTATCACTCATATACTGATATGTTATTATGAATATGAAACAACCTTATTTCACCTTTTAGTCATCTTACGGAAAACGAAATCACCACGCGTGCGTACGTACAGAATACCATCTCCACGACAGGGTGTAATAAGTGTTTCCACCACCACCTAACATGGATGGGTATAATGGTGTAAATAAATAACTATATATGTTTATTTTAAAAAGATATTGATTCTGTAATATTATACATACACTTCAATATAATTCCACGATCATGGGAATGATATCATCGCTCGTGCATACGTACGTACTACCGTCTCCACGAACGTGATGAGATACATTTTCCACGATTAAACATTCAAGAATGATTATGAAGTTTATATGTTGAATAATAATGAAATATATGACATAATTAAGACACTGGATTTATTTATACATATATATATATATATATACATGAAGGACCCCAGAACACCCTGAGAGGGGAGGGGTGAATCAGGGTGACCACTTTTTCTTTTAATGTGATGGATATTGTTCCCACGTTGGTAGAAACTTGTTGAACCTGTATGATGATTATGATCAGAAAGCACACATTCACATGCACAGAGAAGACACAACCCTTTTTACTTGGTTCACCACTAAGGGTTACGTCCAAGGAGCATACGCCGACATGTTTTCGGTCGTACCAAAATCCACTATGCTTCACTATATTGGGATTACAAAGGTTCGGGTACAGACACTTTGTCCCAGGCTCACTGCCTTTACAATTGTTCATGGATTGCTCACTGCACCCCTCAAGTCACTCCCGTTGACTCCCCCTAGCTCACTGCCGTTGGTGAAGTCCCACTCAGTTTATAGACGTAAAGGTCTCTTCATCATTTTCATAAGAATGCATCCATTGTTGTATGTAGATGCTCTATTGAAGTCCGATTCTCTCCAGACGCAGAATATCACTTTTCCTCGAATGTCTCAGGTAGTCTTCTGGATTTCGTGCAGCTCTAAACAGGCTGGTGGGCTTCAGAAAAACTAGGCGCGCTTCTCCAAGACAGTCGCGCAAGTCCTACTATGGCGCGCAAGTCCAAACTGGCGCGCAAGTGTCATCAACGCACCTGCGCGACTCTTTCTTCCCCGAAAACAAACTTGCGTGGTCCACCTCCTTTCTCTTCTAAACCGCGTTGGCCGCACAGCCAACAACTGACGCGCAAGCTCTACTTGCGCGACAAAACTACCACCTGCGTGACTCAACCACCTGCGCGACGAGAGCTCAAACAATCTCGAAGTCTTGAGCTCCGTGAGAAATGAGAAGGGGTGGTCCAGTATTTATAGGCAAACTGGACCCCCTGTGCGGTGGCGCGCAAGTCCCTCGACGGCGCGCAAGTCTTGTCTCCAGATCCTCTGTCGCACAACTCACTTGCGCGACCCAACCAATACTTGCACGGACTTCTTTACTTAGCCAAATTTTGATGTTCAGATCCTCAAAAAAATATGGCGCGCAAGTCTTTTATCCTCCAAGAGCACGGCGCCACCTTCACTACTGTTTTCTACTTGAACGGTATGATCGTTTTGTTACTACACACCCGGAACTTCCACTGAGGATTGACAACAAACACAAACCATACACCAAATCATGCTTTGAAGAACCTAGTTCCAACAATACATGTCATCTACTTACTTCCATTCAAGTCAATAAAGAAAGGAAAACAACGTTAATGCTTACGTATAGACTACTGTCTCCATGAACGGTGGGTTTCATTTAATTTATCTATCTATTATATATATATATATACTGAATATATATGATATATAAATCATGTTTTACATTCTGGAAGTAATTAAATCATGATATAAGTAATAATAATGTCAATAACAATAATGTCCAAACATGTACGACAAATGAAACAAATTTACCCAAAACGCTACTTTAACATGGAATTGACAAATGAACGGTTCTTATAAATACCTAAGTGAACCATATATGATATAATAACAATGATTATAATTCTTTAATAAGTCAATGACATTATTTAAATCATTATACCGGAGGTTCAGATACATATGAAGCATATCAAACATATGCTAAGGGATAATTATTCCAATCTCATTCTTATCCGAGATTGTTTATTCGTAAATATTTACTGGGGTTATGTTTATCATCCTTGTCTGTGTTTTCTAAAAATGTTTTCATAAAATGTTTAGTATTATTCCAGGTATTTTTATTTTCATTCTTACCCTTATTTTTTCTTTTACCACATAGTATGGAAGGAATCTTTCTTTTGTTTACCATACGAGGTGCTTTTTGACTTCTCCGACAAAAGTATGAGAAGAATGTTATTTTTAACTTATACAGCGTTAATATATTTTTATGGTTTCATAACGCCTCATTTTCGTGAAGCTTACTCTAAATGATTTCATAACTATTTTCAACAAAATCATTTTCTTTTAAAATTGAAAGGAATTTTGTGAAAAGAAAATGATTTTCAAGAAGAAAGGATATTTTCCTCAAGAAATCACTTCAAGCGCTTTATCAAAACCATTTTCAATCTAAAATGACATTATTTAATATGTGTATGTTTAAAGTATAATGTCTCTATGATTTATATGGTTTCAAATTTCTTATGATGAAATGATATCCATTTGTTTTATATGGATTATTTTATGATGGAATAATGTTTATGAAACCCAATTTATTCATTGGGTTATGATGAATGATTTATGATTTTTTTGTGGAACACGTAAGAATGATTTCAATATGATATGGGTGGGACCTATATCTCCCTCCAATGTATTGGGTAAAGATTTATATCTCATGAGATAGACATGGATGGAATGGTAAGTTAATCTGGTTCAGTGATACAGGACGAGAATGAGGAGTGAACTCGATTCAGAAAGGTACTTTGTCCACTAAGATGGCCTTGGAAGCAATGCTTTCGCTACTATGGAAATAATATCAAGTTATTAATGGTTTTACAAAATTACTGGTTTTATTCCCATGGTATTTTATCATGACTAATGTTCCTTTATGATCTATGCTTTGTGTACTTCCAAGATTTATGTCCTTGCTCATGATTTTGATGTTTATATTTTATGTTCAAGTTTTTGCATTCAAATGTTTATGGATTGTTTTATGTTCCCTATGATTACCATTACTTATAATTTGAGCTCACCTTTATAGTTTTTCTTTTCCCCAAGATTTAAAGAAAGGTTTTATGTAAGAAACCCAAAAGGGGAAGATCTATATGGGAGATGTTGAAGATCTTTCACCATGATTAGAAGATTACATTCCGAGTTTCCAAAGACACTAAACTATTACAGTCCTTATGTGTCTGTTTTCATTATGTATCAAATATTCCACAAACGTAATGTAATGTCCATGTACATCATGCTTTGGGTCTATATAGTTGGTATCAAAGGAAAGGTTTAGTTATCCTTTGGAAACTAGGATGTGAAAACTTTAGTTTAATCCCTAGAGATACTTCTAAGGAATGTCTAGGGATGCCCCTAAGGTTAAGTATAAGTATAGGTTATAGTCCTAGAATTATGATAACGATCTTGGAATTTAACCTAAGATGTTAGATTTTGAATGCAATCCCCCTTGATTAGGAATTATTCCTCTCACACTATTCTTTTTGTGTTTTAGAAAATGGCTGCAAATAGGAAGATTCAGAATAATAGAGAATATGATGGACAATGGAATGATATTCTTCATGAGCAACCAAATTAAATTGGATCTGGAAGTCCAAACATCATTATTATGCCTAATCATAAATCTCATAATATTATCAATAATCTTAACTTTGGTAAGTATCCTGACTCAGCTAATAAGAGAATGATGGAGTTTCGTGATGATCATAGAGGAATGAAAGTTTAATTCACCTCATGTAAATCATGTGGGAAGAGGCATCAAGGAAAATGTTTCAAAGGAACTGGAGGATTCTTTAGGTGCGGAAAAGAAGGACACAAATCCAGTAAGTGCAAAGGAAAAGGTTCAGTTAACACCATGGAGAAGGATAATGGTATTTCTACAACATCAATAATGATTAGATGTTTTAAATGTGGAATGTATGGGCATTATGCAAACCAATATCCAAAGGGAAAATCTCATGAAGAGAATTAGCATGGTCATATGGGTAGTATTTATGAGGTTGATGATGAGGAGACTACAAATGATATATGATATGAAAGAAGCGTTGAAGCTCAGTAAGTTGTTTATGAAGGTATTAGAATAATTGTATGTTTATCAAGAGTTATGTTGTATAGTTAATGGTACTATGGAATAAAGATTCATCTACGGATTGTTACACAATTGTTTTTCCTAATGTATTTGAAAGTATATGTTGAATGGTACTGGTAACCATGAAAGGTTATTCAGATATTTTTGGAAAGAAGATAATTTACACATAATGAATTTGAAAGAGAAAATAATATTTTTAATTGTATTCATGAGCTCATGATCACTATATGGACAAAGTGATATCATGGTTTGAGTATATAGAATTTTGAGGATTTTGGTATATGGAAAGTGTTAACTTGTAACTGTATTCATGTTTTCACTAAGGTTCAATGGGTATTCATTTTTCAAGAGAATACATGATTGAGGCCTTCAAATTTTTGGAATATGACCAACAAGATATATCATATGATATATGGGGGTAAATGATGGTATTCACGTACTTGTTATGTGACCTCTCAAGTAATCATTTTCTTTACACTACGAGATTGGACATAAGTATTTTCGATAAGCTTAATGGTTGGAATGGATTAACTTGGACATTAGATTGAATTGTTTAAGGGTAGAATTTTATTTCGATATTATTTATATAATGTTATAATAATGTAGTTTTAGAAAAAGGAAAACATGTAGGACGGGCGACAACACGTCGCATCGGACAAGGTTGTGGGAATAGAACCCACAACTGAAGTGCGACCAACATTTATCACCTACCACTGGCCTATAGGAAGTCCCTGTTTAGTAGAGACCACTTTTATTATATTAAGTAGTATGATATATGAAGTATAAGTCCATTTTAGGAACCATATTTGATTAATCTCACTATATATGGACTTATGTATTTTTGAAAACTTTTTCTAACCTTTTTTTGAGACAGATGGAATGACTCATCATTCTATCACATGATCTACTAACACTTCACGAATGACAAATTCAACTTCAATTCTTTAAGGGATGAAGTTGAAATTTTCCAAGGAACGACCAACAGTGAGACAGTACCAAATTCACGAAATTACTTCTTCTAATTCCAATTTCTTCAACTTTAGGGAAATGATCTTGAAAACCAAAAATGATGTCCTAGTTCCCTTATATCTGATGAATCATATGGTACCTTAGATCATCAAAAATCTATGGATTTGTGATTGTTGGCTTTTTCATAGCCATGTTCTCTACCACTCTCCATCAGAACATGATGGTTAGATTTCTCTTCCATATCCATATTTTCACCTATGTTCTCCTATGTGCAAACTCAGCGTTTAGTTAATTTGGGTGACCATTACGTTTCATATGTTAGTTTTTAAATATTGGTTTTGGTATTCCTTTTTACGATGTGGGTTTCTATTAAAGAAACTTTTGAGTAGTAAACCTTTTATAACCCCGACGAATTTCGAGGGAAAAATTCATTTTAAGGGGGGTAGAATGTAACACCCCTCGATTTTATGAAAAATATTTTTTTAATTTTATTGATGTCTTGTGTTTTACGCTACCCCAAAAGGATCTTTCACTACACGGATCCCTGACTTGGCTTGTAGTACACGTAATCACGACCTTCCTCCAAAGAATGCATCATATGCAATACCGAGTTTCACTAAACAACGATATGCTATTAAAATATTATTAAAACTAGCCGTTATGAATAGTAATGCCCACTTTTTAAAATTTTGTAAATTTTATCATTCTATATGGACTTCATTTTTGGACTCGGAATATCAAAATTATCCTAGGGTAAATTTTTGGTATTTTTCTGAAAACATTCAATTTTTGATGAATAGTGAAAACACTAGGTTACTATTTAAAACCGAATTTTTATTTAAATAATTATTTATTTTATTTAAATTTATTTTAGGTCATAATTGATACATAATACCTATATAAGTTCTATGTAATTTATTGGAGTCATTTTATAGTAATTTTAGATATATAAAAAATTTGTTGAACTTTTCACCGTCTTTCACCCCCCTCCTAGGAGAATTTAAAAATTCAAATAAAACATTATTTTACCACTTCTGTGAGTGGAATTTCTAAAATATGAGAGACATGGTTAATATCAAGGACTAAAATGTGGTTCAATGGGATGAAAATAATTCTTGGTGAATAGTAACGTTTTACTTTTATTTACCACGGTTAAAAATAAATAGGGTAATTAAGGGTAAAAATGATATTATTATTACCCTAAAACATGTCCTAATTCTATTGGATAAATGTAATTCGACCAAAAAAAACCTTAGGAATAAAAAATGACCATTTAGATCCACTTGTATTAGATTAGGATATTTAATATTATTTTATTTAAAGAACAGCTAAAATAGTTAAAATCAGAGTCTAATAACTAAAAAAAATTAATATAAGGTTATACATAAGATAAATTCGTCTATAAAAAATCATTAGAAAACTAAAAATATTTCCTACATAATAGTATTTTATTTATAATTTTCAGACATTAAATAAGTTAATTTATTTATGACACAATGATGATGCAGTAATTATCTTATTAATGAAATATTGACATAATTGATGTTATAAATGCCCAAATAAATGTAATTTTAGACTTTTTAGGAATTACACTACTTTTATAGGTTAATATGACATGTTAGTATTGATTTAATTAACTTTATTTGAACTAATCATTCTGTTATGATTTTCACAAAAATCAATTACCAAATAGTGTCAAAATTGACATAAAATTGTTTTTAAAACAATTATTAGATTATTAATTGTTATTTTATTCATAAAAATCTAAGTATCACCAAAAGGACTTATAAAAGGTTATGTATATTAATAATAAACATATTGGGGTTCTTTTGGTTTGTTATAGTATGTTTATTAACCTTATAGTGTAAAACAACAAGAATACACGGTAAAAGTAAACTTATTTAACTTAAAGTTAAATCTAAATGATAAGGTTAAAATAAAAACCTTAACTTGTCTAAATTCAATTTTATGAGAGGATTTAGACCCATCCACACCTTAGATTTTAAATAAATCAATTTTTATCTTTTATAAACTGAATATGACTTTATTATAAAATAATATTTTATGTTTTTCCAAAGGTGCCCCTCTCCTCCCTTATAAAAAGGGCACCCCTTCCCTCTTCTCTTGACACCCTTTTAAGCCTTGAAGCACGGCCAACCCATAAAAATTTCACTTATCCACTTCCCTAGACATATTCTTGAAGTTATGTTATTCTCAAAAGACCAACTCTACTTCCATAAGAGGAATCTTAAAGGAGGTGCATCGGAAAAGAGGCAATCTCTTCTTCCAATTCTCTCAAGTTTATTTCTTCTTATACTTCTTCTTATTTATTTGTTTCATTATAAAGTAATAAAATAATTATAATTAATATAATGATTTGTTATTATGAATATGAAGCAACCATATTTCACCTTCTATCCATCCTATAGAAAACGAAATCACCACGCTTGCGTACGTACGGAATACCGTCTCCACTCTGTGGTGTAATCAGTTTTTCCACCACCACCTTACATGGATGAGTATAATGGTGTAAATAATTAAATATATATGGTTATTGTAATGTGATATTGATTTTGTAACATTATACATACACTTCAATAAAATTCCATGATCATGGGAATGATATCATCACTCGTGCGTACGTACGGACTACCATCTCCACAAACACGAGGAGATTAATTTTCCATGATTAACCATTCAAGAATGATTATGAACTATATATAATGAATAATAATGAAATATATGACATAATGAAGATACTATATTTATGTATACATATATATATATACATGTCATCTACTTAAATCCTTTCATGTTAATAAAGAAAGAAAAACATCGTTCATGCGTACGTACGACCTACCGTCTCTATGAACGGTGTGTTTCATTTAGTTTATCTATCTATTATATAAACATATATACTGAATATATATTATATATAAATCATGTTTTACATTCTGGAACTAAGTAAATAATGATATAAGTAATAATAATATCAAGAACAACAAGTCCAAACACGTGTGATAAATGAAACAATTTTACCCAAAATGCTACTTTAACATGGAATTGACAAATGAACGGTTAATATAAATACCTAAGTGAACCATATATGATATAATAACAATGAATATGATTTTGTAATAAGTCACTGACATTATTTAAATCATTATACTGGAGGTGTAGATACATACGAATCATATCAGACATAAGTTAAGGGATAATTATTCCAATCTCATTCTTATCTGAGATTGTTTATTCATAAATATTTACTGGGGTTATGTTTATCATCCATGTCCGTGTTTTCTAAAAATGTTTTCATAAAATGTTTATTATTCTTCCATATATTTTTAAAGTAATTATTAACCTTATTTATACTTTTACCACATCATATGGAAGTAATCTTTCTTTTGTTTACCATACAAGGTACTTTTTGACTTTTGCAACAAAAGTACGAGATGAATGTTATTTTTAACTTATACGGCGTGAATATATTTTTACGGTTTCATAATGCCTCAATTTCATGAAGCTTACTCTACATGATTTCATGACTATTTTCAACAAAATCCTTTTCTTTTAAAATTGAATGGAATTTTGTGAAAAGAAAATGATTTTCAATAAGAAAGGATATTTTCCTCAAGAATTCATTTCAAGTTCTTTATCAAAACAATTTCCATCTAAGATGACATTATTTCATATGTGTATGATTAAAGTATAATGTCTCTATGATTTATATGGTTTCACTTTTCTTATGATGAAATGATATCCATTTGTTTTATATTGATTATTTTATGATGGAATGATGTTTATGAAACTCAATTTATTCTTTGGGTTATGATGAATGATTTATGATTGTTTTGTGGAACACGTAAGAATGATTTCAATATGAGATGGGTGGGACCTATATCTCCCTTAAATGAATTGGGTAATGATTTATATCTAATAATATAGACATGGCCAGAATGGTAAGTTAATCCGGTTCAGTTATACAAGACTGGAAGGAGGAGTGAACTCGATTCAGAAAGGGACTTTGTCCACTAAGATGGCCTTAGCAGCAATGCCATGGCTACTATTAAAATCATATCAAGTGCTTAATGATTTTCCACAATTAAATTTTTTATTCCCATGATATTTTATCATGACTAATGTTCATTTATGATCATTGCTTTGTGTACTTCCACAATTTATGTCGTTGGTCATGATATTGATGATTAGATTTTATGTTAAAGTTTTTTCATTCAAATGATTATGGATTGTTTTATGTTCTCTATGCTTACCCTTACTGAGCATTTGAGCTCACCCTTTATATGTTTTCTTTTCCACAATATTAAAAGAAAGGTTTTATGTATGAAAACCAAAAGGGGAAGATCTTTATGGGAGATGTTGAACATCTTTCACCACGATTAGAAGATTACGTTATGAGTTTCCAAAGATACTAAAATATTATAGTTCTTGTGTGTCTGTTTTCATTATGTATCAAGTATTCTGCAAGAGTAATGTAATGTCCATGTATGTCAATCTTTGGGTCTCTACATTATCATTTGGAGGGTCTTGTTTAGGATTTTTGGTCACTATAATCATTACCTTTTTGTACATGTAGTTTTCCATTCATTGGTTATATTATGTTATGTAATTAAATTCATTAACCTTGGATTTCAATATATATATATATATATATATATATCTGTTCTAGAAGGTGTCGATTCGAGTATCTATCATATCTCTCTCTTCCGCATGTTCTCCTAGAGGGTAATGAATCCTATATGTATTTTTATTATATCATTGTGGATAATCCCCAACCCAGGGACAACTTTAGGTGGGAAATGGGCAGTATCCATCTCCCTCATCTATTTGGAGGATGAGGAGGGGTACATATTGAGGGGCTGTGGTCATGAAATATCAGATTCTATTCTGGAACTGTTTTACATTTTGAAGTATTCTCTCATTGAATGGATTGTTTATTCCTATTAAGAGAATGATTATTGGGGGGAATGATATTACTAGATGAATCTCAGTGGAATAGGATTTTACAAATTGGACATTCATACTAATTAGTAGGGGATTCTTCTATATTTTCATTCCCTCAAAATAATTGAACTAAGGTGTTTGGGGACATGGTTTAATATTATTGAAGCTACATACACTTAGTATTTAGGAATGGGATTACCAGTTCTATCTATTTAAGCACAAGGACTGAAGAATAAAAATATAGATTAAAACCATTGGTTTAAAATAGATTTTATGGTACCCTAAAATTGTGTTATATAATTCTTCCACTATTAAGTTCTTCCATAAAATGGATATGGCTACTCAATCATCTTGATTTGGGGAATATGACCACATCATTAGGTAATTAAATCTTTTGTCAACAGTGGCCAATAAAATTGAAATATCCTCTATAGATGATTATTTAACTTTAATTATTGAATATAAAAGAAAAAACCATTTTTTCTTATTATCAATGATTAAAGGTTAATGATGGGTATCATTCTCAACAAGATAATGATCTACCACTTGTGTAGCCCACATACAAGAAGAAAAGAGCAATAGAGTTGTAAATTTGCAATAATGTTGATCTTGAATTCAAGGATTCACGGTGTCCAACTAAATATGGTACATGATACGGTCTGTCTTGACCACTCTAACCAGACCATACATAGGTTGTTTTTGATACAGGTGCTTGTTCTCAATCATGTCCTCGAGAACAAGGGACAAATCAGAATGATGTCTGGGAAGACGGATCTATAAGCATTAAAATGGAATGGATTTAGGAGAATACCATGTGTTATCGAAGAATATTAACAAATTATAGATCAAAACTATGATGATGACGAGTTTCCAAATTTAAAAGATGAGGATTACCAAGAATATTCACAATTGGAAGTCTATAATGATGTTGATCAACATTTTTGGCAAGAGGATAGGCTTTTCACAGATTGTAAGTGGAAAGAAAAATTTAGGATTGAGGATACTCCAAATTGTAATATTTCTTTGTTTGGTACCTCAAATAGGAAGGTGTACAACTAATACTCTCTAGATAAATTTTCTGATTTTTCTCTAAAGTTTCCTAATAACAATAATGAGATAATTCCTTGAGTAAATATAAGGATAATAGGTCCAACCATTGTAAAAATGAGGACTAGACCATGGTGCCTCATAATTCTTCAATGGTTGTTGATGCAAAATGCACCCTCAAAGAGAACTCTATGTCAGAGGACTAACTCATTGATAATATATAGGATTATTCTAATGATTTAGGTAGAATAGATAGTTCCCGGAAACCTGTGATGACTTGGAGATATGATAGGAATCCTAAGGGTGGAGTTCTTGGATATAGTCAAACTAATTTGGGGATTTTCAATGTGAAAGGCTTAGTTATCATGCTGAAGTAATGAGAAATCATTGTTTTTTGAATTTTTTTCATTCCATTTTGTTAAGTGAACATTTAATTTTTTGACCATAACATTTTTCATTTTTCTAATCTTCTTTTTGATAAATGGGAACTAATCCCTTCTCATTTGATTAAAAAATAAATAACATTAAAAATTTATAATGTATAAAATATATTTAAAATCAATAAATGGTACATATAAAAAAATATACAAAATTTAACGAACATTACCAATTAAAAACCTAATTTATTAAAAATATGATGTTTATTATAAATTTATATTAATATTAAAAATTGAATAAAATTCAGAAATATTATGTTTGTGAGAGTTTCTATATAATATTTTTTTTACATACATATATATGTGTGTGAAATTAATGTATATATATATCATGCATTTGATATATGTCAAGTTGAAACAAAATGATTTTTATATAATATGATATTAAACGTCTATTAATAATAATTAATTCACATTTTAAATTATAAATATTTTTTATTTTTTTATAAAACATTTCTAACTAACATTAATATTGTATAATTATAAATACAAATTTTGAAATATTTAAATCAAATATAAAAAATTATTATATATTATTATATATATATATCAATATGAATATATATATTTATTAAAAAAATTAAATATATAAATAAAATATAATTTAAAAATATAGTGAAATTTATTTAAATAGTCAATAGATTAAAACATTACTAAAAAATAAATATATTTTTTTGTTTATATAATTTATAGTAAATAAAAAGATAATATATTTTAAAATGAAAAATGGATACATATATTAATTATGGAAATTACAACCCTACAAAAAACATTAATTGTTAATCAATACATATTTTTAAATAAATAATAAAAATGAATAAAATTTACAAAATTAATGAAAAATTAAAAAAAAAATATAAAATTATAAAATTATAAATTATTATTAAAATAAATAAAAAACTACTAATTTAAAGTATATATATATATATATATAAAATGAATATATATAATATAAAAATATAAAAAATGAATAAATTTTACTAATTAAAAACGTAATATATAAAATATTAATTATTAAATAATTAAAATGTTAAAAATTAATATAAAGAATTTATTATTTTTTGTGGGTGTTTCTATAAAATTGAATTAATTCCATATATATATATACGTACTTTTGAAATTAATCTATTGAATATTAATTATAAAGAAATATTAAATCAAAATTTATACTAAATAATTGTATATTTACTAATTTATATTTACACATATATCAAATAAATACATTAATATAACAAAATATTATTAAACATTTCATAATATTAATTAGTCAATATTTTTAATTAATAAATATTTTTAATAAATGATTATTCATTTTCAAGAAAAATATGACATGTTAATTGTAAATACATATTTACTATTTTATAAATCATATTTAATATATTTATATATTAATACAAATATATTTAAAATGTATATATTCATTTTAATACTCTATAATTTTTTAAGAAGATCGACATTTAATAGTGCAAAAACATGCACTAACAATGGCCGCTATTAATTTCACTAGATAAAAGTACTAATAATAACTGCCATTATCACCCCTAAAAAGCACAAATATAGGTGGTAGTATTGCCACCCCTTTTCTAGTGTTGAAAAAACTACCCTTTATTAGATATTTTGAACAAGAATGACAAAAATCACTTTATCAGTGAAGTTTTAGCACAAATTAATGACACCACTCAATATTCATGATTCTGTAATAGTGTTGGTATCTCATTCACAATATTCTATCAGTTTTTGATTCTCCATCATCTGGGATGATCCATTAATAAAAACGGTTCATCGTGGAAGCATCAACATCTCAAGCATCATCATTATAACTATAGGATGTTAAATTAATATTAATTACTGTATTCCATCAGGTGTCCACAAGAATCTAGAATAAATTCATACTATAATCAGAGAGATAATTCACCGTGTACGTCATTGTTGTTTGGATTAGATGACATGGATTCAATGTCATCTACATTAGGGAAATTAAGAAATGATCTAACATTCTTTGAATAAATGATTTTTTATGTCCATTATTATTGAATAAGAGTATGTATTAATTGATTACAATTTTATTCACACCATTCACCTATGAAAATGTTGTCGATTCCACTCAATTTTCTATAATGTATTTAAAATAATAAGATAATTATTTATATTTCTCCTTTATATTTTATTTTATAAAGAAATAAATTGTGGTTTCAAATAAATGTAATTTTTTTATTAATATTTACAAAATATAATGTTTTTTGTGAACATTTAAAATATTTTTTTTTACAAAAAAATGGAGTATAAGAATGCATAAATGAAATTTACCACATCAACACATAAATAATATAAACTATAATAGTTTTATGAAACCATTTTAGAAGTAGTTTCACATAAGTATTTTTAATTTACAATACTAGAAAAAATATTCCAGTGATGGCTAGGTGTCTTATTTTGGACGTTTCTAAACATGAGTTTTTTGTTGTGGTATGTGGTCAGAAATATGAGGGGGAATATGGGAGAGGTATAAGGATGTTTTGAGCTTCATTCTCTATCCATGTAATATGTGTGGTAACTAGAGGGAGGCAAGTAATGTTATTGGTATTGGAAGTGTGTTGGGTGGATGGCAATGTGTGACTGAAGGGCCACCCAAAGTGTTTTAGGGGAGTTCTAAGGTTGTTAAATTTGATGGAGGGTTATATGGGGTAATAGAAAGTTCATAGAGGCTATGGAGGGTGGAAAATACGTGTTGTGAAGGGAACCCATTAAGAAAAGTAGTATCAAAACCACTAAAATCAGTCCCCAAAGGATATGAATTTAAAAAAAGAAAATTTCTAATAGGTAAAAACCCACATCTGTCATACGATTTTCAATGAATAGTAGAAAAAATATAATATTGTATAGGTTACTCTCCCTATCACCCAATTAGTTTTGGGTGGGAATTCGATAAGGGACCCTATATATGGACTGTAAGACATAAGATTGGAAGAATTAGATCCTAAAATTTGTTATCATAGCTACAGTGTAACCCATGTGTAATGTAGGGTGGATTATTCCCAAAACTAGTTTAATCCATGAATGAATGTTGATCCAAGTTACATATGTCAATAATCTTCTAGATAATAGTAGATAGGCAGAAACTCGAGAAGATGGGAGAAAATGACAGTGCAAGATGTTTTGATCTGATTTAATGCAATTGAAGGGGAACCCAACTGTGGGATATTTTGTTTAATAGGGATATTGTGTGTACACATAGGTGCCACATCATATTCATCAAGTATGGTGGCTAACACATATGTTCGTATGGGCAACTCCTCTTATCATTGAGGGGTTTTTGATGGAACCCCACAATGTGTTATATATGAAGGATACATGGGCTTTTCATATCAATGAAAATGGTATATTAATTTTTTTTTGGCATAGATATTTCTCAAAACATAAAATATGGTATACCTCATCCTAATTAATCTTTTCATACTGTTAAATTTAATTAATCATATAGAATTAAAAATGAAATGAAATAATCAAAACTATACATCTTCTGAAGTCATTTTGAATCTTGTTTCACACACAACCAGAGGTTGTTTCTCAATGTAACCAATGTATGTTCCATATACAACATCCAAACACCATTCAACATCCTTTCAATATATCAATATTCTTTTTTTCTGTTCTATAATAGGGAATAAAAGATTATTCTGACGTCATTGTGGTCGCCTGAGCGCAATTCCAACAACCATGGATGAATAACATGGATCAAGGGGATTAGATATATTTTCTAATATTATATTAATTGGGATAGAGAATATAAATGGTATATAATTTTATTGAATGAATAATCCCACAAATATAGTCATATCATGACACATATAGGTAGGTTTATTATCCCAGAAATTTCACATAGTCCCCTAGGTAAGTTAAACCATCAAAATAAGCCAATAGTGATAGAAAATGACTTTGTAACTATTAAATAAATTTCATTTAGATTTTATCACTCACATGTAATATCAAATATATATTTATTGATAAAACATAGGGCATTAAACCAACTTGTTTCCCATGTTAATTAATTAAGGAACCCCAAATAATAATATTAGTTTGAAAAAAAAGTTGTTTTCACTTAACTAATTATGAATAAAATTAGTAAATAAAATAAAAATATATTATTATAAATTCAAATAAAAGAAAATTTATTTATGTCCCAGTGATTGATCAAACACAAACTTAACCTGAACCATGTTATGGGTCTCATAATTTACTAAATTTCTATCCTCATAGAATAGGCCATAACATTGAATATGATTAATATGAGAACCTTTAGTACATATCAAAATATTAGTGAGTACTAATCACAGAACACAAGGGGAGTTTAGAAAACCATCAATGTCCACATGGAGATAAGGTTTAGTCATAGTAATGAAAACCACTTATAAACATTCATTCTATAATATATCTGCTTTTTCTTGTGGTATATCATATAATAGAACATTCACAGCATGTTATCATAATTTCATTCATTATTTATCCCTAAACATACTTAAAAAAACTTATAATATAAATAACCGTGGATTTAATATTGATGCTACCATCCTATTCACTTTGGATCGAGGAATGATATCCTTTCAGAAGAAAAAAAACTATCATTATCATTCACTCAATGTCATACCACCAACAATGTACCCATTCAAACCTTTATTTACACAGATCAAAGTCATGATATTTTTCATACATTAATGTATATAATAGAATAATTTATTAAAGTATTTATCTTATGTTTATTGACAAAAACACATGTTTCCAAATAGGAACTACCAATGAAATCCTAAATGTATGGAGTTCCTATTTACGGGGTAATCAACATGATATTCTGTAAGAACCAGGTTCTTACTTTTGAGGTACGAGCTTATTATTTTTCCTTTTCGTTAAGTGTTTTTGAGAAAATATGGAAAATGGGTGAAAATCCTAAATTTTGGAACTAGACGCCGTGTACTTTTCCACACGCCGTGTACTTTTGGCCGTGTTGGGATGAGTACACGGGGCATGTAGCTATGTCGGTGATGAGGGGTGTAGGAACCGACTACATGCTGTGTAGTGGTACTTACACATAGTGTAGTCAGTCAGTAGGCCTAAAAAGTAAGGCGATGGAGTAGTAGACAGTTGGGCTACAGTACACACGGTGTACTTTAGAGTACATGTCGTGTACTCATGTCGACGGTTGAATAGTATGGTGGTGCTGCCAAATGAACAGTTAAATGAAAGATGTACACGCCATGTACTCAGATGTACACGCTATGTACTTTGTTTTTTTGGATTCAAACAGGCAGTAGCCTCCTCATTTGGTAGAGGAGGCGTTTGAGCCATTTTGGATCCACGGAGGAGGCTGACCCTTTGAAGATCCGTCGGGTGTTCGTCTGGAATCTGATTCGTCTTCGGACAAATCCTATTGGAACCGAAGAGTTAAGCCCTCTCCTCTCCTGGTACCGTTATTACCAATTCTTTCCCGAGGGGAAGTTATTTACGTTTGAATGGGTTTTTCTCTTTGTCAGATCTACACCGTTCTTGGGCGTTTCTGGAGTCGGCGTTCGGGTATAATGTTCGTTGGCGGATAAGGTAGGTGGCTTTGTGTTTATTTTCCAATTGTCATGCATTTTTGTGCATTTTTGTGCCACGAATCCATGATGGGGTGTCGTCTGGCTGAGGTCGTTGCTATATTTAATGCCTATAATTTCATAGGTCATTAAATTCTGATGCTAAAATGCTGGCTGGGATCATTACTTGGATCTGCAACCAACCCGGGGGGTGTGTTTCACTTTTTAGCCGTTTGGCTAGGATACCCGAGGGTATGCCTTCAATGTAGTAATTGTAGAATTTCCTCTAGTGGAATTGATTGATTACTGCATTTTGATATATTGGGCATGGCCCGGTGACCTGTTTTGCCTGAGGGCGTTGTTGTGATTGGCCTGTGGGCACTGCACTATTTAGCCTGAGGGTTGTAGTTATTTCGCCTGAGGGAAACCATTCGTGACTAAGGGCTTGAATTTTGTGCCTGAGGGAGACACTTCATATGCCTAAGGGCAATTTCTGTTTTAGAATGAGGGAAATACCTGTGGGTTGGATTCTGTTTACCTAAGGGTATGATTTTAATTGTCTGAGGACATGTATTGTTTACTTAGAAATGCACTGTGGTGGTTTCTAAGATTAAATGGATTAAATGACTGATAAAATGGCAATATAACTATTAAGATAGCGACTTTTGGGTAATGCTTACTTTATTTCATTTTACCACTGTACATCATTGTTTCCTGTTAGCACACAGTTGGGCACGTGCCTTTGGAGGGTGCCTACAGAGAAATATTTCTCACACCCTGTTTGGGTCACGCTTTTTGGCCCAAACTATAGCATCCTTCATTTTTATCACATAAACATTCATTACATTTTACAAAACCGAGGATCTTTAAGGTTTAGTGTCATGGAAACCAGAAACATAAAACATGAAAACATAAAACATTTTTCTTAAACACTTTAAAGGCATCTTCTCATGTTCATCCTAGGATCATTACTATGTCTCATAACCTAGGGACATACATCAAAAGAATGGGTGAGCCGAAGGCCCAGTAAGGGAAACAAGAGAAACGTTTTACATGTGAACTTGTGATACATCAATAAGGTCATGAAAAGAACTTTAAGGCATGAGGAATAACTCATGAGATATGTCATAATAAAAATAAACTTTTTCATAAATTGAAGATGTGGCTACAATATTTAATATTGACAATCATTTCGTTTCACCAAGGTCCATCCCCAAGGTGTCATTAAAAATTACCAACGTTATTCACCAAGGTATCAGTCTAAATGGTCATCTCTAGAGAATAAGTCTTTACCCAATGCATTGGAGCGCTATCTGGGAGCACCCTTGACATGCCTTTATAATCATGTGATCCACATATATCATCATCAATCATTTCATAAACAAACCATATAGAATAAAAGCAATGGGTTTCATTTCATAAGCATAACGTTTTAAAAACTGCTTTAAAGACATGATCTTTATGTCACATTAAACCCACGGAAAGGGAAAGCGGGTTTCATGTTTGTAAATCCCAGAATTTAAAATAGAACATTTTGGTATATATTTGAATACCCATATATAATATAAAGCTTTGAGTATTTACTTAATAAAATAAAATAACTTTAGAAAAATAGAGAGACATTTTTAGATGAAAATTCTGCAGCATAACGGTTATGTTACAGGGTTTTAGAAAACATTAAAAAAAGAGGGGACATGGGTCAAACATTCATAAATGACCCATAAAATAGTAGAGGGACATAATATAAATTATTTGAGAACATGGTAATGAAATTTGAATGATATAACATATGAAATGAAGAACATGAAAGGAAGATAAAAATAAGATTTCTCTTATGAAAATTTGGCAGCCTAATGACGTCACATAAACTTTAACCAAAAATGAATTGATGATATCAAATAGGGTCTCTCATAATATGAACATAAAAGATCAGTATGGTAGATATAGATATCATGACACAAAATAATAAAAAAAAAACTTGAAGGACTTGACATGGAATTAGAACTTTGAAAAAGGAGAATAGTGAAAAAACCACTTAAAAATTCAGCAGCCTAACGGCACCACTTAAAACATCAAAATAATGAATTGAAGAGATAAAATGGGTCTCTCATCATATGATAATAAAATATATGTATGATATATATAGAGATAATATACTAACATAATAAAAAAGTAACTTGAAAGACCTGACATGAAAGTTGAACTTGAAAATGAGAAGGGTGAAAGAACCACTTAAAAATTCGGCATCCTAACGGCGTCACATAAAACATCAAAATACTAAATTGAAGAGATAAAATGGTTCTATCATCATATGATCATAAAATATCAGTATGATAGATATAGAGATCATACCACAACAAAAAAAAGGAAATTGAAAGACTTGACATGAAAGTTTAACTTGAAAATGAGAAGGGTGAAAGAACCACTTAAAAATTCGGCAGCCTAACGGCGTCACTTAAAACTTCAAAATACTAAATTGAAGAGATGAAATGGGTATATAATCATATGATCATAAAATATCAGTATGATATATATATAGATCATACCCAATCATAATAAAAAGGAACATGAAATACTTGACATGAATGTAGAACATGAAAACGAGAAGGGTGAATGAACCACTTAAAAATTCGGCAGCCTAACGACGTCACTTAAAACTTCAAAATACTGAATTGAAGAAATAAAATGGGTCTCTCATCATATGGTCATAAAATTTCAGTATGATAGATATAGATATCAAAGCCCAATATAATAAAAAGTAAATTGAAAGAGTTGACATGAAATTAGAACTCGAAAACGAGAAGAGTGAATGACCCACTTAAAAATTCGGCAGCCTAATGGCGTCACTTAAAACTTCAAAATACGGAATTGAAGAGATAAAATGGGGTATATCATCATATGATCATAAAATATCAGTATTATAGATATAGATATCATACCCCAACATAATAAAAAGGAACTTGAAAGACTTTACATGAAAATAGATCTTGAAAACGAGAAGGGTGAAAGAGTCCCTTAAAAATTCGACAGCCTAACAGTGCCACTTTAACATTCTTAAAATAAAATGATGAGAGAAATAGGGGGTCTCTAATCAGATGAACATTAAAACGGCAGTAAGATGAATATAAAATAACATCCTTCAACATAAAAGCATGGACTATAAAATAAATAACATAAAAGAGATTACTTGAAAAGAAAGAGAGAGGTCAGATCCCTTACCTTAAAACGTAACTCTTAAAACTCAATGGACGGGACCTTGAGGGATTGGGGGTACCTTGGGAGGACTCCTTGGGAGGTAATGAGACCAGAACATCATTGGGGGAGAGTTGGGAGTCGAAATGGATGAGAGGATGACTTGGTATTTACAGGGAAAGTGAGGGGACAAGGCATTAATGGCCAAGGGAAACCTCACAAGTGGTTTTCTCAAAAGCATGGACTCTCCCATGGAATTTCACATGGAGTTAGGCCACATGGGGCCCCCATACAATAATTCATCACCATTGGTTGAAAATGAATAAAATATCTCATGACATCATCATGACATAGTTATGATGTCATTAAACATACCGAAACCCTAAAACTGTATTTTTACTATTCAATGAAAATTCAACTTTCTCAGAGAAATCCCAAATTTTCACCTTAACCAAATATCAATGCTTTGATTTAAAAAATTAACTCCATTTTATATAAATAATTTTAATTTATTTTTTAAATAAATACACTATTCACCGAAAATTCATTTTTTTAAGAAAAATCCCCAAAAATTCCCTTAACATAATATCGATGCTATGAGTTCAAAAATGATATCCATTTTATAAAAATAATTTTCTTAATATTTTTAATTTATTTTTTAATTAAAAACACTCTTCACCCGAAAAAATAACACTTGAATAATAATTGATGAAACCATTATTTAACCATTTTATTGAATCACATTACTTAATCAAGGTGCCTAGATTATATTAATACTTTCTTTAAGTGAGATTACTAATACATTTGGTCACATTACTAATCCTAAGCATAAAATCACTATTCATAATTTACTATTCATTAAAAATTAAGTTGATCTTATTAGACTCTAAATTTCGTACTAAACATAATTTTAGAAGACTGTTTTTTGAAAATCTGTACACATTTTTAATTTTTTAAGGTTTACATTAACATTTTTTTAAAATATACTTTATCTAAAATTCACCAAAAATATGAATACTATATTCATCCGGACATTTGAAAAGTCATAAACATCATCATAATAAGAAATCCCTATTTTTATTTAAAACAAAGGATTACACAAGGCCGTTACGGTCTCCTTACATAGCCCCTTATCACAGCAGCATAGGACCTAATTGTAAGGTGTGCTAAGGTGATAGAATCTGAGGGAGGCTCGACCAACATCGCACGAGTAGTAATTTCTATTAGTTTCAAATTCTCACGAAGGCGATTACGTTCTAGCTTCACATGATGATGTTTGGCTTGGGTTTGGTCCAGAGCAAATCCCAGTGGTGCTACCTCCTTCCCAAGTTTTGTTACATGGGCTTCGATTGGTCCAAGACTACTGGGTGAGGCCATCAAATCTTCTTTCTATAATAATTAACCAAGATTACTTGTATATAGATACAATAGTCAAATTGTTTAGTTCTCAGTGGTCATATAGACCAATGGTCATATAACCGTCAAAACCCAATGGTCTTATTTTAATTATACTCACGTTATCAAATGAAACATTTATGTTGAGTATAAAAATAAAATAAAATAACACATAAAATTAGGAAACAAGATTTATTCAAAATTTCGGGATGTTACACAAACAAATTACATTTCTACTGGTGTAGATTAAGTCAAGAGTCCCTATATAGGTAATTTACTGTTGTTGTGGAGTAGGAGGGCATAAGACCGAGCCTAGGCTTGTGATGCCGCTGCTAGCTATTTTGCTTTGTTTTTTTGTACTCTGCATTTTGTTGTACTGTATTGATGTATTACATGTTTTGGTTGTTTTCATAGAACTTGAAACATGTAGCCTCATTATTTAAATATTGTTGGTTATATCCACTGCTTTAGTTTATTTTAGTTTTGTGTGTTTCCTTCTTCCTCTGTTTGTTGGATGTTTTATTTAAATTCTGTTGTGCTACACTTTGACAAAATGAGGGCATAGTTTCCCCACTATCAGACCTGGGCCCTCACCGCTAGTCGGTAGCCTCTGGCATTTGGGGAAATTCACTTGGGGTCACGTGGCGAACCGGGTTCGGGGCACCCATTGAGTGGCACCCCGGTCTGGGACGTTACAAAGTGGTATCAAAGGGGATTTCTTTTCTTTGACTTACTATTTGGAGCCGTAGTCCGGGATAGTACGAAACGGTATTTGGAAATAAGTTGTGCCCGGGCATAACTAACCCGTGTACAGGGAAAACCCAGTCTACCTCGTATTTTTCAATATTTTTATTTTGCAATTTTAAGGATGATATGTTTCACCGTTGGGTGACGCACTTGTATTGTGCTATTATATTTTATCTATGGGTTCTATTTAGTTACAACCCGATGAGATGAGGGTATGTTGTCTCATGAATAATATAGGCACATGCTAGATATCACATTTCATGCATAGTTTCCATGCCATGTAGGTGCATTAGAATTTGCATGTTGTTGTGATAGTTGTTGTGATACTAAAGCATGTTGTTATGATAGATACTTGATAAATACCTGCCTTGTGATATGGTATTTTTGTTGGGGCTTGTTTATAGAATGGATACCAAACATTGGTTTTTGGGGAGTATGGGCCCCCATTGACCGGTCTTTGGTGGAACATTGACTGTTTATTGGTTATAACACATATGAGATGTCAAAATTTGATTTGTGGGGAGTATGGGCCCCCACGGGTCGGAATTTGACACTTAGGTATTTTTTTATAATATTTTCTGGGTTGCAGAGGAGTTTCTGAGGCATACTATCCAAGAAACCCAATATACACACCTTGTAGTATTTTTATACATGCTGTGTACGTTATTCTGTTTGGGAAGAAAAATGAACTTTTTTTAAGTACACGGTGTGTGCTCTGAGAACACGCCGTGTAGTTTCTTCCCATGTCACAAACTGTGTGGGCGATGACACGGGGTAGGGAAAGGCTTGGGTAGAACACGCCGTGTAGCTTTTTTACACGCCATGTAGTGTGACCCGGAGTCTAGCCGTGTAATTAACAACACTGGTCGGTGAGCTCCTGTACATACCACACCATTTCAATGCTGGACAAGCCGTATAGTGTGACCTATAGACTCGGTCGTGTAACTAACAACATGGGCCAGTGTCACCTCTCCATGAACACACCGTGTACCAATGGGACATGCCGTGTAGGCCTGTCCGAGGACAGACCATGTGGAGTTAGCCGTGTGGCTGGGAAACAGGGTGGTGTACACGCCGTGTGTAGGTGTAACACGCCGTGTAGTGCCAAGACGAGTAGTTGGTCGTGTCACATATGACACGGGCAGTTGGAAAATAACACAATACATGCTGTGTAGATATTATACCCGCCGTGTAGTTTTGTTTGAAGGAAGTTGTGTGACTTAGCCATGTAGAAGGACCCGGGCAGGGGAATGGAAGTCAAGTACACCCCGTGTAGTCATTGTACACGCCGTGTAGTCTTGTTTTGACAATTTTTAAATGCCTTCATCCTCTTGTCCCTTTGTGGTTCCTTCACTTTCAGCCTTAATAATCTTGAATCTAAGGCATACTTTTGACCCTGTAGTGTAATACCGCCGAGACGACCACGAGTTGTTCTCCAGGATAGCAGCAAAGATTATACTCAGGAGATGGTGTGCCATGGGCCAATAGTTGATCCTCTAGCAGAGCCAAATGCGGCACCAGCTACTATACCGGACATATGTGTGGAGGCGCAGTTCCGTGAAGGCTTTATGCGGTTTATGTAGACCTTTCAGGGAGCACCGCAGGCTGCCACATCTATGGCCGAGCTGACACATATCTTTCAGCAGTAGAATCCGCCTACGTTTTCATTAGATGGAAGACTACAGGCTGAGAAGTCTTGGCTAGGATCGATGCAGACTATTTTCGAGCACTTGGAGATGCCTCCAGGGCGGAGGGTCAAGCTCACGACATACATGCTGCGTGATTCCTCCAAGAGGTGGTGGGATGTTACCACCCAGTCAGAGCATCACATAGACATGGCGTGGGATGATTTTCAGGTAGTCTTGTATGACTTCATCTTTCCAGAGACACTGAGGGCAGATAGAGCTCGAGAGTTCATGAATCTACAACAGGGTGCTATGTTGGTGATTAACTATTCTTCTCATTTTACAGAGCTTCATCATTTTTCACCTATGCTGGTGGGTGATGAGACGTTGAGAGCCAGACATTTTGAGGATGGTATTCGGTATGACATCAGAGCGTTGGTGAATGTTTTCAGGTTTCCTACTGTACACACGATTTTGAATCAGGCGCTGATTATAGAGTGGAACCTGCGGGAATCTAGTGGTGTGGGCCAGGGCGGTTCAGCACCAGTTACTGGTATTATTTCTGCTGGAAAGAGGAAGAGACTGATGGAATTCTCTCAGGGTGGCAGTACCAGCCAAGCAGCTTCTTCAGGTGGTCTGTTCAGGTGCTACCAGTGTGGCAGAGAGGGGTACAAGAGACCGCAATGTCCAGGAGACCCAGTTGAGTGACGAGGTTATGGCAAGATGGGTCATCTACAGTGCTTTTGTAGGGAATTTCCACCAGTGTCTAGTGTGAGGGGTTCTGTGCAGACTCCGTGTGTGGGAGTAGGACCAGTGGCTTCTTACCAGTCAGGGAACTGAAATACGATAGGGCATGTGGGCCAAGATGGTGTTCGGGGCTGTGGTAGCTAGACAACAGGATCGCAGAGGCAGCAGGGCGGGACAACTTAGGGTAGCCAGGCTGTGTCACTGGGCCGCGACACTGGGCAGGCATATACAGTGCAACAGACCCAGCAGGAGAAGGATCCCAGACCTTCGATAGTCAGAATTACTATTCTAGTAGCTTTTATATTATCTTCAGTACTTATTTATATGGGTTCTACACATAGTTTCATATCTGTACCCATTATGGAGAGCCTTGGGCTCTGTGCTTCTATTTCTTCTGATATCATGACGCTAGACACTTCGTTGGGGACTAGGATGGCTAGTTTACGTTAATGAAAGGAGTTCCACCTAGAGGTTTGTGGGGGTCACTTCCTTTGGGACCTCCATGTCTTGGAGATGATGATTTATGACGTCATTCTCAGGATGGACTAGTTGGTTCCATTCCAAGCCTTCATAGACTGCTACCATCATAGGGTGCGTTTCACGTCACCAGAGGGCGGGGAGTTTCTATACAAGGGCATGTGGGATGTTCAGGCGAGTCGAGCTGGACCAGAGCATAATGGGCGAGGTGGAGTCACAGCCCAGATAGCGAGCTTATATCTGGATGACTAGGGGACTTGTCAGACAAATTTCCCTCAAGTTGTCGATCATTTCAGGGATGTCTTCCTAGACGACTTTTCAGTTCCTCCATCGGTGTGTGAGGTGGATTTATCTATCCAGCTTGTACCAGGAGTAGCACCAGTGTCTATTCCTCCTTATAGGATGGCCACTCCTGAGTTGCAGGAGCTCAAGAAACAGTTAGAGGAGGTACAGGTGAAGGGTTTTTTTCGACCAAGAACTTCTCCTTGGGTTTCTCCGGTCCTTTTTGTGAAGAAGGCAGATAATACCCTCAGACATTGCATGGATTATCAGAATCTGAACCAGTTGACAGTTAAGAACTGATATACCTTGCCGAGGATAGATGATCTGTTTGATCAGCTTCATAGAGAACGAGTGTTCTCAAAGAATGACTTGAGATCCAGATATCATCAGTTGCACATTAGACCATCTGATATACCTCTCACAGCTTTCAGGAGTAGGTGTGGTCTATATGAGTATACGGTTATGCCGTTCAGACTGACGGATGCACCGAAAGTTTTGATGGATCTAATGAATCATGTGTTTCATCCGTATCTTGATTCATTTGTGGTAGTATTCGTGGACGATATCTTGGTGTACTCTCACAGTCAACACGACCATGCCACCCATCTTGAGATCATATTGAGTACACTGAGAGAGCATCAGCTATATGCTAAGCTCTCAAAGTTCCACTTTTGGATGGACCAGATTCACTTCCTGGGTCACATTATCTTAGAGGCAGGAGATGCAGTAGACCCAGAGAAGGTGAGAGCAGTAGTTTCCTGGGAGCATCCTAAGAACGTGTTTGAGATACAGAGTTTCTTTGGGCTGGCTAGTTACTACAAACTCTTCATACAAGACTTCTCCCACTTAGCAGCACCATTGATGGGATTGACTAAGAAGGGTGTGAAGTTCGTTTGGTCAGAAGCTTGCGAGATAGCTTTTCAGGACCTGAAGGGAAGGTTGACATCAGCAACGATCATGATACTCGTAGAGCAGGGGAAGAGCTACACAGTTTACTGTGATGCATCATGGATTAGGGTGGGAGCCATTTTGATGTAGGGTGACCGAGTTGTTGCATACAGGTATCGACAGTTGAGGCCACATGAGAGGAATTACCCAACACATGATCTCAAGTTGGCTGCAGTTGTGCATGTGTTGCACTATTAGAGACATTACCTGTTGGGAGAGAAATTTGTGGTTTTTACCGACCAGAAAATCCTCAAGTATATATTTACTCAGCATGACCTGAATCTGAGGCAGAGATGGTGGGTTGAGTACCTACAGTCCTTCGATTATGAGTTTGCCTACACACCTGGTAAAGGTAATGCAGTAGCTAATGCACTGAGCAGGAAGACTCAGATACATGCAGTGCAGGAGGCCAGTGGTGAGTGGAAGCTTATGGCCATTTTCTCTGAGATGCATCTGGAGGTGCACGATAGTCAAGGGTAGACTTATCTTTCATCTTTAGCTGTGACATCTATGCTTCTGGACAGAGTGAGGATGATGAAACTACTTGATTTAGAAGGCCTAGTTCTACAGGAGTCGGTGGCAAGTGAGGAACCTCCTCCCAGTTTGACGATAGGCGATGATGCGGTTTCACGTTTCCATGGACGAGTATGGGTTCCAGGGGATATATGCGAGGAGCTGTTGCAAGAGTTTCATGATTCAGCTTGGGTAGTTTATCCCAGGGTTACCATGATGTACCAGGACTTGAAACGTCAGTACTGGTGGTCGGGTATGATGAGAGAGATAGCTGGTTTTGTTATGAGGTGTTCCACATGTCAGTAGGTGAAGGCAGAGCCCCAAAGGCCAGCTGGGCTGTTATATCAGTTGCCCATTCCAGAGTGGAATTGGGATGGTGTCGCGATGGATTTTGTGATGGGATTTCTGAGGTCACATCGAGGCAATGACGCCGTGTGGGTTGTTGTGGACAGGCTCACGAAGGTAGCTCACTTCATTCCGATTAAGGAGACCTTCAGTGTGGACGAGATCATAAGGTTGTGTATCCGAGAGATCATACATATTCATGGGGTCCCTCATTCTATTGTTTCTGATAGGGACGCCCACTTTATGTCTCGTTTCTGGAAGAGTTTTCAGAGGGTGTTGGGTACACAGGTGCTTCTGAGCACAACATACCAACCTCACACATATGGCCAGTCAGAGTGTATGATACAGGTGCTAGAGGACATGCTACGCACATGTGTCCTAGAATTTGGGGGCTCATTGGAGAATCATATACCCTTAGTCGAGTTTTCCTATAACAACAGTTTTCAGGAAACTATTGAGATGGAATCATACGAGTCTTTATATGGTAGGTCATGCCCATCACCTTTGTGCTTGTTAGACGTAGGTGATGTAGCTTTACTGGGGCCACAACTCGTACAAGAGACATCTGAGCAGGTCCAGTTGATATCGAAGCAGATGGCTACAACACAGTCTCATCAAAATTCTTATGTTAATCTCCGCAGACGATATTTGGAGTTCATGGTCGCGGATCAGGTTTTCTTTCGTGTTTCGCCAAGGCTGGGACACAAGCGGATCAAGAGACAGGGTATGATTTCACCGAGGTATGTGGGACCATTTGAGATTCTAGAGAGAGTTAGGCTGGTTTCCAATCGGTTGCAGTGACCACAGAGGTACCGAGCCATGCACACCGTCTTCCACGTGTCTCAGTTGCGTCGCTACCATTCAGACCTGTCTCACACCTTTTAGCCAGAGGTGGTTGAGCTTCATCATGATGCGTCCTTTGAAGAGCATCCGATCCGTATCATTGACAGGAGCATGAAGGTTCTCCGAGGCAAATCAGTTTCTCTTGTATGGGTGCTATGGCAGCATGGCCGAATGCAGAACGAGGCCTGGGAGCGGGAGGCCGACGTGCGTGCTCAGTGGCCAAAGTTGTTCTGAGCTTATTCTTCACCACCCTGGAAAGGGAAATTCGGGGACGAATTGCTATAAGGGGGGAAGTTTGTAAGAACTAGATTATTATTTTTTAGGTACGAGATTCTTATTATTCCTTTTCCTTAAGTATTTTTGAGAAAATATGGAAAATGGGGAAATATCCAAAATTTTGGAACTACACACCGTGTACTTTTGGCCGTGTTGAGATGAGTACATGGGGCATGTAGCCATGTCAGAGACACGGGGTGTAGGAACTGACTACACATCGTGTAGTGGTACTTACACGCCATGTAGTAAGTCGGAAGGCCTAAACAGTAAGGCGGTGGAGCAGCCGACAGCTGGGTGAACGTACACACAGTGCACTTTAGAGTACATGCCATTTACTCATGTAGACGGTTGAACATTATGGCGGTGCCACCAAATTAATAGATAAATGAAAGAAGTACAGGCTCTGTACTCAGAAGTACACGCTGGGTACTTTGTTTTTTCAGCTTAAAATAGTCAGTAGCCTCCTCATTTAGTAGAGGAGGCCTTTGAGCCATTTTGGAGCCAAGGAGGACGACCGACCCTTTGATGATCTGCTGGGTGTTCGTCTGGAATCCGATTCAGCTTCGGATGATCTCGTTGGAACCAAACGGGTAAGCCCTATCCTCTTCTGGTACCATTATTACCAATTTATTCCCGAGGGGAAGTTATTTGCATTTGAATGGGATTTTTTTCATCAGATCTACTCCGTTCTTGGGCGTTTCTGGAGTAAGTGTTCGGGTATAACATTTGTTGGCACATAAGGTTGGTGGCTTTGTGTTTATTTTCCATCTGTCGTGCGTTTTTGTGCCACGAACCCATGATGGGGTGTCATGTGGCTGAGTCTGTTTCTATATTTAATGCCTAGAATTGCATAGGTGATTAAATTGTGATTCAAAAATGCTGGTTGGGATCATTTCTTGGATCTGGAACCACCCCGGGGGGTGTGTTTCAGTGTTTAGCTGTTTGGCCAGGATACCCGAGGGTATGCCTTCAATGTAGTAAATTTATAATTGCCATTAGAGTAATTGCTTGTTTACTGCATTTTTATATGTTGGGAATGACCTGGTTACCTGTTTAGACTGAGGGTGTTGTTGTGATTAGCCTGTGGGAACTACACTATTTAGCCCGAGGGCTGTAGTTATTTTGCCTGAGGACAACCTTTCGTGCCTGAGGGCTTGACTTCTGTGCCTAAGGGTGAAACTTCGTATGCTTGAGGGAAATTTCTGTTTCGTCCTGAGGGCAATACCAGTGGGTTGGATTCCGTTTACCTGAGGGTAAGATTTTACTTGTCTGAGGACGTGGATTGCTTACTTATAAATGCACTGTGGTGGTTTCTAAGATTAAATGGATTAAATGAATGATAAAATTGTAATATAACTGTTAAGATAGATACTTTTTGGTAATTCTTACTTTCTTGCATTTTACCATTGTACATCATTGTTGAATGTTAGCACGCAGTTGGGCATGGGCCTTTGGTGGGTGCCTACTGAGATATATTTCTCACACCCTATTTGGGTCACGCTTTTTGGCCCAAAAAGATTACGTTTCTGCAAGTGTAGATAGGGGAAAGTGTCCCTATACAGGTACTTGGCTGTTGCTGCGGAGTAGGAGGGCATGGGACAGAGCCGAGACTGGCGATGCCGCTGCCAGCTGTTTTTCTTTGTTTTGTTGTACTCTTCATTTTGTTGTACTGTATTGATGTATAACATGTTCTGGCTATTTTCATAGAACTTGAAACATGTTGCCTCATTATTTAAATATTGTTGGTTATATCCATTAATATAGTTTATTTCAGTTGTGTGTGTTTACTGCTTCCACTGTTTGTTGTATGTTTTATTTAAATTCCGCTGCGCTACACTTTGACAAAATTAGGGCATAGTTTCCCCACTATCAGACCTGGGTCCTTGCTTCTAGTCGTCAGCCTCTGGCATTTGGGGAAATGAGCTTGAGGTCACGTGGCGAACCGGTTTCGGGGATCCCGTTGAGTGGCACCAGGGTCCGGGACGTTACATATTCTCTACTTGAGATCAGTAAGTATGAACACCATGAGAATAAGGCTCGGGACTAATATAACCCAATCACATAATAGTAAAAAATCATCTATTTAAATTTTGTATGATTTATTTAGACTATAAGATTTATATTAAATATTTCTATGATAGTAATTCTAGGTTCTAATTGTATTTGAGAATAATTTAACCTTTTGATAGAAAAAAAGTAATCTAAGGACAATACCACATAAATCATGGATGAATTTTTTTTAATGTTATTATGGAAAGTATTCATCATGCCTAACTCTCTATACATTATTTACAAATTGAAAATTACATTTTAATTTGGGTAAAGGGATCCCACATTTACAACATTGAAACATACAATATAAGAAACATTCGAACATTCCACTTTTTATCCCTCTTTTGATAAGTTCATAATTATACTATGTTATGGTTTTATTCATTAGGCTTGTCGTGTTTTTTGACATGGGTACTCTATTATCTTTGACATCCCATTCATTAGTGAATCATCCCATGTGATGATTTCGATGACTATTAAAAATTTTCCTCTTTCATAATCTTGATATATTGGTTTGTACCGAAACTAATATTTCATGAATTAGAACAATTCATTCAATATTTTATACTTCTTTAGTTGAATCATAATAAAAAAACATACTTGATATTTTTGGATATGGATACCACTAGGTTGATTGAGATTCTCTTTCTCATAAACATAACATATATCTATGATCATAATTGAATTTTTTTTAGATACACTATGTTATTGGTTTTTTGTATTATTTTACGATTTTGTGGATCAGTTGGAGTTTCCATGGTTTTTGGGATTTAAACTTGGAAATTCTCAATGTTTCCCCCTATAAAGGGTTATTCTGTATAGTTAGAGGTAAACTGTGTGCCCTCCCAATGTTAGTATTCTCTTCAGTGAATTTTGTGTGGTGCATGAATTTTCAATATTGTTTGTTCATGGTTATTTCCAAAACATGTGGTCTCCATGGAGAAATTGTGCATCTTCTCTACTATATTTGGTCATGGCAGACAACATTCTCACAGTTCGGTAAATTTTGAAACTAGTTTGATATGTGGATCTTTTTTTATTGTTCCTCATTAAATTTATGGAGAACATGTTTTCCAATGGTCTGATACCCAAAATGGATCATGTGAGGGGTGTCGAGTCAAGATAGTGTCTAGTGGTACACAGTTTGAAACAATTTGATGACAAGATGTATGGCTTTCCCAGATATTTATTTTTTGGAATTAATACATTTTCTAATTAGAATTAATATGGGTTTCACACCTATTGTTTTTCATTCATGTAATATGATTATGAGGATCCCTTTTAGTAGATCCATTATCTTCCATCATTGCTCCATTCCTTATATTTGGTGATTCCCAAGTGGTTTTGAGGTATTTTCATCCTCTATTCCCATCTTCTTTCCTTCCATCCATCTCCTCACTTAGAATGATTTTCCACATAAATTCAAGACATTTTGTGGATGATTTTATGTTTTTGGGTTGATATAATGTCGTGTTCTTAGTGTATAGAGTTTTTTGACTCTATTTCAATCCAATTGGGTGTGCTCTCTATCGAAGGTGACATGTTTTTGTGTTGGTTTTCGATTTATCTAAGTAAGAGTTTCTATGAGATTGTATCATTTATGAATTCAGTGTGTTATTATTTCATTATAAATACATTATTAAATATGATAATATTTTAGACCACAGTGTTTTTTTAAACTATTTATTTGTTTTTTTATATTATCATAAATGGTTTGTAATTTCTAATCCATGTTTTTCAGAAAGAAATGAGATATTTGGATATTATGATATTTATTGAAATTATTGAGGGAATTTTTAAAATGGATTTCATGATTTGAAGATGATACTCATATGTTATTGGATTTCAATGAGTGAGAACTATATATTAATTAGGGTTTTGAAAAACATCAATGTGATATATAAAGGGTTTCTTTAATGTATTTCAAAGGGTGATTTGAAATGTGAATGTGTTTTACACCTTGTAAAAAATGACTCAATAGGTCTTTTGAAATGTGTTTGATACAAATGCAAGTCATAGGATAAGTTTTTTATTTCAACGAAGAATAACCATGTTGTTGGATGAACTTGAAATGTTTTTAAATGCTGTGTGATTTATAATATTTTATAAATAGTGTTTAGAATATAATTTTTTGCACTGTGAAAGGGCATGGAATCCCAAGACATGTTTCAGTGGTAATTTATTAGATGGCACTTTGGTATTAAAATGGATAATATGTAAGGAATCCCTTGATTTCCCCTTGATTTGATTAACCCTTAGGTGTGTCATTTATCACTAAGCGGTTCTTATCATTTCACTTGTGTGGGATATCGAACACTATGTGATTCTTGTTCGCTACAAAAACATATAATTTATTTATGTTTTTGTGATTCTATTTTTCAAATTTATCTTATTTTTAAATTAAGAGTTGTTTCATAAAAAAATGTGGCTAATTTACTGATGTTTCATGAAAATGTATCTAATTTAGAGAGTATTCTTGATAAAAAAACACTAATTTAGCAATGTCTCTTAAAAATACCGCTAATTTAGTGAAGTTTTCGAAAAACATGTCTCTAATTTAGAGATGTTTCTAGAAAATTGTATCTAATTTTCCAACATTTCTTTCCCTAATTTAATTATGCTTCCTGAAAACATCATTAAATTAGTGATTTTTTTTTCTGGTAAAGTCGCTAAAAATATTTATATTTATATAGCTCATTTTCCAATATCGATGTAAATATACATTTAGATATATATATATATATATATTGATATATGTAAATAGAGACACATATTAATAAATATATGTATATACATATAAACAAACACAAAGATACAGAAAAATATATAAATATATGTATGTATACATATATTTATATATATAAAAAATATATATTTTAAATTTAGTCATGTTTTGATGAAAACATTACAATTTCAAGGACATTTTTACAAGTGTTTTAAAGAATGGATAATTGTATATGTAATTATAATTATATATATACGTATATTTATACACACACATACACACAGACACATATTTATATATATTTTTATGTATATATAAACACACACACACACAAACACACACACACACACACATATATAAACATATTTCTCTAAAATATAAACATATATATTAATATAAATAGTTGATATATATAAAATGTAAAAATGTAATATATATAAAATATAAACTTATATATAAACCTAAAATATAACAATAAAATATAAACAAATATATATATATATATATATTAAAAAATATTAACATATATATAAAAATAATATATATATATCTAGTATAATATTTGATAATATAGATATATAAACATATATATATATACACACACATATATAAAATATAATATATAAATATATATGAAATTTATAAACTTATATGAATTATATAAACATATATATATATATATATATACTTAAAATATAAGGTTAAAACATATAAACACACACAAACACACACACACACACATATATTAATATATGTATATTATTTATTTAAAAATAAATAAATAATAAATTTTTTTAAATACTAACACTTATCTATAAAGACATATAAATACATACACAGATAGTTAGATATATATATATATACATATGTATATATTAATATATATATATACATACATATATTAAAAATATATAAACACAGACACATATATGTATAAAAATATGTATAAATATATATATATATAAACACACACACACTTACATATATGTGTATATATATACATATATTTATATATACACTTGTAATATTTAAATTTAGCAATGTTTTTATGAAAATGTGGCTATTTTTGTTAAATTTTAACAAATGTTATATAACGTCGCAAATTATATATAGTATACATACAGACACAGAAATGTGTATATATATAATATAAAATAATATATATATATATATACATTAAATATAAATATAAAATATAAAATATAAACACACATATATATTAATATATAAAAATATAGACACATAAATAAACATATATATATATATATTAACATACATATTTATATATAAATATGTATATATATATACATATATTAATGCAAAAACACACACATATATTTTAAATTTAGTCATGTTTTTAGAAAACATGGATCTTTTAGTGACATTTTTACTATTAAATTAGAACATCTCTAATTATATATAAATACATAATTATATATATGTATACATACATGTATATATTTATAAACACACACCCACACACACACAGATATATATATATATATATATATCATTATAAAAATTTAATATATTAAAAATATAAACATATATATAAATAAACATTTAATATACATATTATATAAACACACACACACACAGAAATATAAATATATATTACTAACATATATATAAACATGAATTATAAACACACACACACACACAGATATATATATATATAATCTTATAATAAAAATATATATCTATATAATATAAATTATAAACACACACACACACATATATATAGAAATATATATAATATAACATAAACATATATAAATATTTAATACCATAAAATATAAAAAATAAGACATAATATATAAACATATATATATATTTATATATTAATATCATTAATTTAATATATAAAACACACACACACACTCATATATAATATTAATTTTAAAATACTATAACATATATATAAATATATATAAATATAACATATAAGAATTAAATATTTTAAATTCAGTCATGTTTTTATGAAAACGCGATTATTTTTACATGGGTTTTAAAACATGGATATATATATATATTTGTGTGTGTGTATAAATTTACAAAAAGACACAAATATATAAATAAACACAAACACACAGATATGTATATCATGATATGATGTAATATATATATATATATAAATATTGAAATACCACTAAAATATAAATATAACATATAATCATATATATAAACATATATGTAAAACATTAACACACACATGTATATATATTTTCATTTTGTAAAATGGTGATATATCTATATATAATACAATTTTTTAATTTAAATTCTTATATGTCAGATGGTCTGTTTATTTTTTGTGATAGTGGATGTTTTTGTATAAAACACTAATGTAGCTGTTTTATTATGGATGTGGAAGAGGGGTGAGGTAAGGTAGTTCCACTATTGGAACTGGACTATCCAGTCCACTAAAAAAATCCATGATCTAGTGGAACCACATTGTTCCATTGGAACGTTCCAGTGGGCTGGACAAACTCATTCAAATAGTGGAACTTGAGACGATTTTTTCTTGCAAGACCATCATACGAAGTGCATGAATAAGAATCTATGTGAGGTGAGGTATGAGATAAGAGTGTGAGGCTGGGGACTGGTATACTGTACAAGTTGGGGGAATGCAATGGGGTTTCAGGGGGTGTGGCTACTAGATAAAGCTATGTGCAGCATGTAAGGGGGTAATTGATGGGCGGTGGGATGGGGGTAGGGTAATGTATTGGATGGAGTTGGGGCGGCATGTGAGGGTGAAAAAAAATGGTCTTGAGATACATGAACTCGGCTGTCCGGTCCACCCAATGAGGCAAGATTGTAGTGGAACCTACACTGTTCCACTAAAACATTTCCAACTCTGGTGGACCAGATGACCCAGTTTCAATAGATCAATTTTATAGGATTCTGGATTATGTGATGGGGTACTGAGGTATAGGTTGCAAAGGGGCAAGGGAAGGGTTTTGAAAAAAATATAAATTTATTTAAATTTTAATATATATATATATAGATTAATAAAATTAAAACAAATGTTTAGGGGGTGTAATTAATTAAATAAATTTATACAAATTTCAATTGATTAAATATATATTGCAAATTCCCAAATTAAAATGTGTGAAAATATATATTAAATTTTTAAAAAATTATGGAAGTTCGAAATTAAAAATAAAAAAATACATCATTTTTTAGAAACACTAATTAATGTGGTGACACTAAATAGATTTTTGTAAAGACATCCCTAATCCTGAAACTATTTTTTATCAATTCTTCTAAAACACTGTAAACAAATGAGGTTTCCCTATTTAGTGATTCCTGTAAACTTCTCCAATTTAGCAAAAGCTACAAACGTCACCAATTAGAAACATTTGTATAGGTTACTAAATTGGTGCCAGTTGTAAACATCTCTAAATTTGAGCCGTTTTTAAAAACCATCAAACTACCAACACTCATTTAGAGAAATTTTTATGAAACGCAGGTAAATGAATTAGTGACGTTTATAAAAATTTTGAATCCAAATAATACATTTCTAATTAATGTTTTTTGTGGTGGTTTCCCCACTTGCGTCTGAATGTTCATGGTCATGTCGTGGATCCATTTGTTATATGAAGAAATTCATTATTGGGTGTTAGGGATTAGAGTCAGTTATCCTTATTCAATGTGTGTTAGACAAGGTTTTCTTGTTATTAGGCCTCACATCATTTCTTGTTAGGGGGACTCAGATACTAAGTGGGTGATTTGGTCTATTATACTAGTTGGTTAAAATGAAAGTATTGTCTATATTGTAATTCTAGGTACAATGGAAATGAGGGAATTTTAATAGTAATGTGGCTTGTGTGGCCTAGCTAGATGACTTGGGGTCTAAATATTAATTCATGCCAATTATAGATTGTGAGTTGGTCTACTCTTATATGGCTAGGAGCTTCGCTTATGAGGAATCCAAATGGTAAATCTCGTGACATACACAAATGGTTGGTTGATTATTGATTGAGGGGATTTACAAATAGTGATAATTTTTATCAACTACCTTAATTTCAATAATATTTCTCATATTCTTATTTATATTTGATATATGACTTCGGTCATGGATGCCTCCTATTTTTTATGCATGAACCATTTGGGTGTTGGGTCATTTCCTTTTGAAAATTAAGTTTTCAAAGATATATATAAAACATGTTTTGAGATTAAATACTCTTGTGTGATTAAAAAATGGGATTTATATATGGGTGATTTGTTTTTTAGATAGCGTCGTCCAGTTAGATATTTTACGGTGATAATTTTATTTTAAAGAAAACAAAGAATTTGTTTTTTCGGAAATGTGAATTGGTGTGTGGATTTAAAATAGATAATACAGGTGGGAAATTTTTTGAATCATTTTATTTAGATTTAGATAACTATAATAATTTTTTTAATGGAATTATTTATTTTTTTCTAAAAAAGTTACATGTGAAAAAGTTTACTTTCTAGTATATTTTGAAACTAACATTTTTAAACTTCCTTATGAAACATATATCATAGATTTGGCGGGTTGTGGTTACCTAATATAATTTTTAGCTCATTCCAATATAATTATAGTTCTCAGTTTCTAGTTGCATCAATTTTTCATTCATTGTGGTTGAGGTTGGGTTAGTTGGGTGTTGTTAAGAATCTGATAGTTACATAGAAATGGTATAAGGATCGACCTGAGTTGGTCTGTAGTTAATTTATTTTTTTATTTTATTGTATCAATTATGTTTTTGTGTCCTCCTATTTATGAATATTTATTTATTTATTTTTCAAAAAATGTGTTGGGTAACATTAGTCCATTATGAATAATTTGAAATTCATATTTATTTTGACTCTATATTTATTCCATTGCATATTATCCCTCATTTGGGAAAAATAATTTCCATAGTCTCTACTATAATTACCAAGAAATATTTTCGAGCCCATGGGTAGCACGAACCCACATCTGGGACTTCTAGAGGACTGAGTTGGGTATCATGTTGGAGGTTATCTCAGTTTGGTTTTTTAGAAAATTGTATCATGGCAGTTAATGGGTTTCTTCTTTTAGGAGCATAATATTCTCGATTTTCCCTTTTTTATTTAGTGATTTCTTAATAGATATGAGACTATGGTTATTAGGGAATGAGAGGTAAGGGTGTTAGATTCTAGTTATCTATTTCTTATCCCAATCCTTAAGCTTCCATGGGGTGTTTGGATATCAAATTAATAAGTTGAGTTTGTTTTTAATTGATACCATTGATTTTGATTGGACTTGATGATTTTTTCATACTTGAGTATGTATGTGTTATTGGGGGAGGGGGGGGGGGGGGGGGTCATTCTAGGGTTTTGGGATATAATTCGATGAGTAACTAAGCTACGTGGTTCACATGAACTTCTTGGGAAAATGTATGATGTGTGTACAGTTGGATCTGCCTCTTTAACGAAGTGTGTTGTATGGTTAGATAATAGTTTCCCAACCCATTCGACTAGTCAATGAATAGAACTATTTTTCCATTTGTTGTGTTTTTTGGACTACTCATGAAAATTTACATCTACTAATGTTATTTCTCACTTGAATGACACTAGTAGAAATTGAACCTATACCAATGGTTTTTTCCAAACCATTGTTATAGGTTACATAAAATGACATTATAAAAATGGTTTGTAAAAGTTTTTTATGGATTCAATAAAATGAACATATATGTATAGTTATTTCAAAAAAATTTCTATATGTTATGGATATAAAAATGCTTTGGAAAAAAACCATTGGTATAGACAAATTTTAATGGCCCTATACCAATGGTTTTCGAAAAACATATGTATAGGTAAAATAATTAAAAATACATAAACAATTATATTTCCAAACCATTGGTTTAAGTATTTTCACTTTTTAAATGATTATTTTATCAAATAACATTGAACACATCAATAATTAATTTACTTATAAATATATATATTAATTTATGATATAATGTTTCAAAAAAACATTGTAACTTAGTGGACATGTCATTGAGATATAAATCATAGGTATATGGTCCAAAAAGAGTCGAGGTTTTTTTTTTGAATTACCTATACCAATATTTTTTAAAACTGTAGGTATAGGTATTTGATACTACCTATACCAATAGTTTGGAAACCTTTAGTATATCTCACATATACAAATAGTTTCCCAAAACCATTGGTAGATTTCTATACCAACAACATACAATCCAACAGCCACACATGCCATTGGTACAACCAATTCCACTAGTTTTAGGACCAATAGAAATGGTTCCAAACTGTTGATATTGACTTCTCTTTCTAGTAGTGAGATATGGGTAGATGACCTTTTATGCCATTTTTTATGTTATATTTTTAACTTATTTGAAGGGTTTTGGGGTTTAATTAGTGTGCTTGGTTTGAAAACATTATTTTGGAAAATGAATGATTTTTGTGAAATAATTATTATCAAAACCTAGATTTATGAATAAATGGGATGTTTTACCTCGCTTTATTTTATAAATTTTTTTATAGAGATCTTGATTTTCTTTTGGGTTATTTTTTTGAAAATGAGATGTATTAAACATCATTCATACGGTATTCTAGAAATAAATTGACTTTTAAAAGGTGGTTTTGAATGTGTTTTGTAGTTAAAAATGTGGTTTTGTTTTTCATAAATTTTGAATGTGTTTTGAAAAATTGAAATGATTTTTATTGATAAATCATTTAATGCATAGTTTTCTAAAGGATATGGGATTTTAAAAGAAATGTTTTGTAATTTTATTATTAGGGAAATAAATGTATGTTCCACTAAGGTTTTTTTTATTTTTAATGGTTTTTGGGATTAGTTTTGGAGTAAACAATAGAGGAAAAATATTTCATAATTCCAAACTGAAAGTGGTTGATTAAAAAAAATGTTACTTTGTTGGGAATTTTTTTCCTTAGTTTTGGGTTTTCCATTTTGGCTTTCATTCCAAACTTATGGTCAAATAATTTTGTTTATATTTATGATTAAATTGATGTTTTTCATGGATTTTTTATTATTTTATCCCATAATGGTAAAAATGGTTTCCCTACTTCCATTTCATACCTAAATTTGTAGTGGAGCGCTGGATATTGAAACCTCATATAGATGGACCCCTTCAAGGAATTCTTGAATAAGAATCCACCTTATTTCATTGATGATCACTGTTATATGGAAGTGGTGATGTTATTTTAATATAATGTGCAGATCCCTAATTCTATTGGAATTCTGGAAGGGTCGTGTGTGAGATCCATCAAGTTTATTCTTGGCATTTTTAATAGAGTTTCATGGGAGTTGATGTTACCTCTGCAACTATGTAAATGCATGTATTATGATATTTTCAAGACGGATTTTTGTTGATGTTCCTTCTAGTAGTTGTGAGAGGAGATAATGTGCTCATGGTCATGGGTTTTCATTAAGGTGACCAATAAGTGAGGTATTATATCGAAAATTTTTGGAAGTTGGTCATTTTTTCTCCAAAGCTTCCAATCAAAAAAATTTAAATTTCTCATTTCATCGATGATTAACATTTCCCAAATATTAGTAAATCTATACAAGTGTCAGGTATGGAATATTTTAACGAGGTTTTCAATGAGATCATTCTCTATGAATATTAAAATTATAGGATTCTAGTTGTGGGTGATACCATAATTCCATCGAATGGGTTTAAGGATTACCCATACAGTAAGGGGAAGAAGTAGGATAATCCAGATCTAGAAAAAACTATTCATTCCCATGGGAATAGGTGATCTCTAGTATGACTCTTAGATATAAATCCATGGAATAATAATCCCTCCTATGAAATGTCTCATTGGGTTCTCCTCTATTGTGATAATGTTGGTCTTCTTTAGAATTTTTATAAGATAGATTTTTGAAAGAGGTCTTATGTTTAATACATTAAGGATGGTTTTTTTTTGTTTTGGGACCTATCCTTTTATGGTTGTGATCTTGTTTTTTGATCCTTGGCTATTATTATTTGAATCATATGTATTTTTAACCTTTGGATATGTTTCTTAATGTTGGATTTGAATTTTGTTTTATAGATTTATTTGTTTATTTTTTGGAATAATCACCCACCCTCCGTTGTTGATGTATTTTGCGGTTTTCATATGGTTGACTCACTTTTTAATGTTGGTTGTGGGTTTTATTTCATAAAGCCTTGTTATTTTTGTGAAAAAATCATGAGAGTAGTGGGTTGTTCCCATTTTTGTGTTGATCTATTGAGGTTCTCATTATTTGGACACGAAAAATGTATTGATAGCATTATTAGGTTACTAGAATTTTTGTTATACCATATGAGTGGGTATACTAGCTGGTGTTTTCACTATAATGTTTTGCAATACACCCCATTAGGGCGATATGGTTCTTGACCCATGATTATCTATATGTATCATGACTCGAGTCTTCATTTGTGTTATAATTTTGTGGTTTGTTAGGGTTAATTTTCCATACATGGGGTGGATGAGATTCTTATTGTAGGGTGATTTTATCTCATGGTTTAAAAGTTTATTTAGCATTCATTTTATGTAGTAATTCATTAGTGAAAACAAGTTATAATAATTATAAATTGTTGGGAGACTATTTTCGGTCTCCCATACATCATAAGACTCTTTGTTTAAATTTAATGATTCATATGTGCTTGGAGTTGTTGGAATGCCTTGGGTTGGTTAGTTTGACATATTGTAGGATATTTGTTGTTAGTATTGATTTTAAAACATTAATAATGGTTAATTTTTAGGTCTTCTTGTGAGATTCTATTTTATACTTCACTTATTTTGAATTGTGGACTTTTGGGGAAGACATTGTCATTGTGGGGTGTTTTGGACACCCCGAGTTTCATTGTGTTGTTTCATTATATTATTCTATGAGGTTGTGATTTGGTTTTAATTTCCATGGTGTTTAAGATAATTATTTCAAAATTATTAGTGGTTTCCATATATAATCAATTAAGGTACTAGGTTAGATAGAAACTGTGTGACCTCATTTCATGAGGAGCCTCATCAGGTCATTTTTAACTCAGCATAGCTTGTCAGAATGGTTTGTGCACTTTTAAGTCCATACCATGTAATCCTTGATGATAAACCGTGTATCATTCATTGTTTTTTGTCTTGTAGAACAAGAATTTAACATCGTTTGATAAATCATGAAAAAATAATATGGTGTTGCAATTATTTTTTAAAGTGTCCAATGGCATGGTTAGAGAACTATTTTTCAAACCAAGTGGTTCTGATGGTGAACTGTGTGAGTCGTGTTTGGCTAAGGTACTGTGTAGAACACTATCGGAACATAGTTAGGAAAACAGTGTGGCCAAAACATGAATCCATCCCAAGTGTCTAATTTAATGAAATTTTAAACTAAAACCTCTTTCAATTAATTGTTTTTTCACTTCTATTCTAATAAATTCACATCATTTTACTCTTGGTATCACTTGGAAGATCTGCATCCTACTCCCCCATTTATCCTCGCCTTCTTTTGGATATTTACAAGAGTTTTTTGAGGTATTTAATTCATACGTTACCTCTTTATCCTTTCCCTCACTTTGATTTTGTTTCAAAATAACACATAGATAAAATGAGGATGATTTAAGGTTATGCTTGGATTTATTTTTGGGGTTTGATTATTGGTTTTTTAGAAAAAAATTAAATCCTTGTGGGTGTAATCATCATTAATAGTGACACCATATTACTTGGTTTTTGTAGTTCCAGGTAGGCTTCTATATAAAAATTATTATCATAGTGATTCAAATTGTACTTGATCATTCTAAATTATTTTTTATTGAAAATATTATTATATTTGATACCCTTATGATGTATTAAAATCCATTTCATTATTTAAGATTATCATTAATGGTTTCTCTTTGAAATACCATGGGTGCATGATTAAAATAAAATATTTAGATGTAATAAGATATTATGAAACACATGGGCGTTTTTTTAAAAGATTTTAAATTGTGTTGGATGATGATCATATTTTTGTTTTCAATGATTGAAAATAATATTTTATTGTGGGGATTGAGTCAAAGATTATTTTTTTACTCAATTTTATTTGTAAAATGGATATTTAAGGGATTTCAAAAGGTTATTATAAATTTTTGTCTATTTTAACACTTGTAAACAATTACTTAATCATTATTTTTAATGTGTTTGATTGAAATTATGTACATAGTCCTTATTTTTTATTTGAAATAAAAAGACCCATGTATGAGGGTGGCCTTGAAATGATTCTAAATTGTGTTTTATTCCTATAATTCTCCAAATAGTGAATGAAATTTAATTTTATGAAATATAAAAGGTATTGTAGTCCCAATTGATGTTTTGGTGTTAAATTCGTATTTGGTGTTATGGTTATAAAACTGTTATTGTGGATTCCACCCTTTGATTTTCCCTTGATTTGTTTACCCCTTAGGTGGGGGGGGGGGTCTTTATCACTATATTATGCCTTTCATTTCCATTTTTCATTTTATAAATCTCCATGAAATTATAATTTCTAACATTATGTAGGAATGTGTTTTATTATGACAAGGGTGAATTTATTATATTGGGATATTCGTTGTTGTTTATTATGGGAGAGGATTGGCTATAGTTATGCCTTTTGAGGCAGACGTGCCTTTCATGTTCATATACCTTACATAATTTTCACTCATGGGACCCATGGTATTTAGTATGATATGTATTCTTGTATTCTAGATGCATCACACAACACTATAGGCACTAAATTCATTGGAGGCACAATGTATAGGGTATTCGTCATAGTGACGCTTGTGTGGGAATGTAGGATGGCTTGTGAATTGATCCTTAGTTAACACTGGTAACTAGTTCATGAGTTGGTATACTCTTATATGTATAGCTGATTCACATGTTAAATTTTTTACGATAGATACCATGACACATTCAATTTCATGATTGTTTACCGGTTGAGGGGAGTTTGATCTAATTATCATTTGTATCATTTTCACTCTATTTGTTGGTATTTAACAGCAATATAATTAAATTTTATATATGTATTGTATAACCTAGGTTTTGTCACATAAATTTAATATTTAATTAATGAAACACTAATTCTGTACAAAAAAACACAGTTTTATAACCTAGAAAAATATAATTTCTTCACCTCTGTGTTTTGAATTTCTAAAAACTGATATATGTGGTCATGTTCAGTGTGATATTTAGAGTCTAAAAAGAGAAACTAAATTTACGGTGAATAGTAGCATACAATTAAAGATAATAACATGAATAATAATATGACCCTTATGAATAGTAAATCATATTATTATTTTATTATCATAAGGTTATAAGATAATGTGGTCTTGATTAAATTTTCAAGTTGATATAAAATGAAATGTAGATTTAAAGTTATTATTTATCGAATAAATTATTCCATTATTTGAAAATTAAATTAATAAAATTTATAATTTTTTTAAAATGTAGTTCTTTTTTTAAATCTACATGTCGAAAATGGTTTGGGTGAATTTTTCGTATTTTAATGAAATACTCAATTTTTTGATGAATACTAAAATACTGTAATTTACCATATACATACTCTATTTGTTAAATTAAATATTACATGCCTCATGGATGATGTAAGAACACTTGGTTCAAACCCAAATTCATATATTACTTTTCTTTGTCACAATAATAATAATTATTGGTTGTCTTTGGGAAAATAATCAAATAATGAGTAAAATAACGGGGAAACCCACCTCTCCTCCACTATAAAACCCCCTCACTCCCTCTTAGCTTCACTAATAAAATCCTTTACTCCTCTAAAAGTTCATCCCAAATTCCCTTTCCTAGTCAATCCCTATATTTGGGAGCTTTTGGTCATGCCAAAATTCCAAAACCCCTTCCTTTAAAGAGGTTCTCAAAGAGGTGGATTCAATAGGTAAATTCACATTCTATTTCTTTCAATTTCATTTCAAGTTACATTATAATTTTATTTTATACTAACCTCCTACATACCAATAAACATGATAACTCATGTATCATAAATATATTTGAACTATATCATTTTAATGGAATAACAAAAATCAATATCTTTACACTCTCTCTCTTTTATTTTATAAACAAAATCATCGTCTATGAGGTGCCAATTTAGAACATTTTTAGATGACGAAGTGTCGTTCAAAAAGTTTCCATTAAATACCAGTCATGAAAACATTTTTAAGGTTGAACCAGGCTATAATATATGTATTATAAACTATTTAATATTCATTATCTAGTGTATGTTCATAAAATTAAATCATATGGCCAAACTAATTCTTAATATTCAAACTACTGCTAAAATAATCTAAGTGATTATCATTAATTTTTCAAACAATGATTCATCCTCATTATAAGTAAAAAAAAGATATATATTACAATTAAAACCCATTTATGTTCATAAATAATATTTAAATTCAATTCTGGAGATTTACATCCATTAATCATGAACTCCGTTACTTAAAAAAAAGTGAAACGATTATGAAAATCAATAAAAAAACACTCCGAAATGAAAAAATTCAATATTACAATTTGTAGATAAGGATAGAAATGATGTAAAAATATTATAATCAAAATAAAATTATAATAGTTTATTAACGAGTTTATTATTGTGTCTAATTTTATATTTGAGGACCTATCTTCAAGAGTGGAACATTCGGGTTTAAGGTAGGGGTCTTTTACCCGAACCTCAACTTTCATTCGGGTTACTATTATTCATTACATACATAAATTAAATTATTATTTATTCATATTTAATCCTCATATATTCTATGATAATATTCTACATATTTTTCCATACATTAATCCTACTTTAATTTATGGGGAGTTATATTTTTTAAAATGACATTTCAGAAATTATTCCCATAATACAAGCCTAATTGTAAAGAATTTTTCAATTTCATACCTACCTTCAAGGGAACTGTATGATCTATTTGTTAATCCATTCTATTTATAGTATATATCAATTAATTTTGAAAATACTATATTACATAACTTCTAGTTTAGATAATATATTTCAAAAATATATGTTCTTTTTAAAGTAAAAGAGTATTTATCACAAAAAGTACTTGATGATTTTATAAGAGTATATTCATATTATTCAAAAATATTATTTATTATTTTGATTAATAGTTAATGATATCATATATCATATTTAATTGAATCGTTTATGATTATTTTGAATTTGTATGTGCTATCTTAAAACCACTCACCAATTTACACTGAATGATTAGAGTTAATGCTTAACGTTCTAGGAATATTATTTACATTTCATGTATTATTTACCATATGAATATATATGATGTTTATGTTTATCCACATATATATGAGGAAATAATTGGCCATGTTAATACTCCTTTGGGGATCTCTATATCCCCCTCTTTGCATCAGTAGGTCTCATGAGATAAACTACGGTCTTGGCACGAGACCATGAGAAAACGAACATTTATGGTCTTCGAAAGAGGTCCTGACATTTTTTTTATGATGTCCAGCATTATGAATTCCATCATTATGAACATAGTATTGGAAGTTCATGTAGTAATTTAACTATCTTAATACCCATTATTATGTTTTATTATGGTATTATTTATTCATCTCTTATTCCTGCCATAGTGTGTTCAAGATTATTTTTATATGCATTTGTCTTAAGTTATTAACCATGCCTAATGTTTATGTTTATGAGATATTACACTATATTTATTACCCTTATCACAAATTTGAGCTTACCCATTTCTTATGATTCATTTTCTAGGTTCATGAATTATTTTACCATGATTGACCTACAAGGATAAACTTATAGATGTGGATGTTCCCTAGATAATATATATGTTTTATTTTCATTTCATATTGTTATTATAAACTTAGATATGTATATAGATTCTAAATCTTCTAAAATTCTCAGTCCTTTGGGATATACATTCCTTATTTTTATGAAAATGTAAAAAAAATAAGGCATCAGCTCCAGGAATCTTGTGTCAAGTCCTTACAGTTGGGATCAATGGACGTTTAGTAGAAAACATGGAAACTCGATTTAGATAATGTTGATTAGGGATCAAACCCCTAAGATAGTCTATGAGAATAAACCATACAAGAACATCCTATAATTTTTATCAAGGAATATATTATGTGGATATTTCATGAAAATTCATCTCCGTCTAGATTCAACAAGTGGCAGGGGTTCTGGAACAGATTTACCTTGGAGTAAAAAATCTGACAAAGAGTTTCAGGTTTGACCTAGGGTATCCTTGTACATGACAACGGGCCTTACTACACAACATTTTTGACACACCAATGTGATATTACTAGGATTATTCACATTTTAAAAAAAAACCATTATGAAGGATTTAAATGTAAACTTTTTCTCAATGAATCCACGTTTGTGATAATGAGATTAGCTCTGTATAGAATTTCAATTTTTATGATGTATTTTTGTATGTCAAGATTATACATTATGATTCATAACCAAATCTAGTGTATTATATTATTTAGAAATTGTGGCTAGTGGAAGGAATGTAAACATCATAAACAAAAATATCCCATGTATGGATTTCCCATCCGATGTAAGATAATGATATTGGCTATGTAGAAACAACAAGTTCTTGGAATCGTATTACTATATTGGGAAAAATGACTTAGGTTATGAAAAATAACATTACCCGTATAGAGAATCCCAATCCACAACATTGAGGAGATATTTTGTGTCTCTTTATGGAACTACAACCTCTATCATTAAATGGGACTAAAAACCCATTTGTAGCCGAGTAGTTGATACGTTCCCCAGAGAAGATATTTCTCTCTTTAGGATGTAATGAAAGAGAGAAGATTTTCATGGGATTTTATCATCTATCAAGAGATGTGGATCACTGGTGGTCATAAATCCAAAAAAAGGAGGAGGATGAAATATAAGAGATTGAACAGAGGTATTTTAAGGAAATATTTATAAATTAATATTTTCTCCATGAATAATGAGCATATATGGAAAGGATATTCACGAATCTGAGGCAAAAGGAGGATGAAAATGTTTCACTGTATAAATATAATTTCACAAGGTTATCAAGGAATCTCACAAACTATATACGTAATCCATGGAGAAAGATAGATTTATTCTTTGATGTATTAAAAGTATTCCTCCAAAGGAAACTAGCCTCTCAAAGATTATCATCATATGAAGATATAGTGTCTAGTGCTATGAATATGGAAAAGGAATTTAATAAGTCATACGAAATTAATGGAAAACATGATAAGAAGATGGCTGCTAAAAACATTGGAAAAGGAAATTAGTAAATGGGGTATAAGGGAATAGTTTACCTTCCATCCCATAGTAATTGTGGGAAGAAACACCATAGCACTTTCCTAAATGGAATGAGGTATTTTTACAAGTGAGGAGAAAAAGGCCACATATCTCAGGATTGTAATGGGAATAAGGAATCTACCAATGTTGAATGATTCTATTTCATGGATATGGGACATTATTCACAAGAATTTCCAAATCATTAGGGAAACATTCCCCAAATAAGGCCAATAGAGAAAGGACACACTTTTGATGTCACAACTGTGGAGGTTGAAGTTCATAACTATGTAGTGGAAGGTACTCTATTCATTTCTTTGAAAATATTCAATGATTTATTTAATTTTGGATCAATGCCTTCGTTATTATGTCCCTAGTTTTGCAGAAAAATAGATATTTCCAATTTGATTTAATTAGCGAGTTATTAGTTAAAACTCTAAATGGAAGTGTCATTGCAACAATGATCTATCAGGAATTCCCCATTATGGAATATAAAAATGCTTTAACTTATGAGTGTTTTTTCATTCCCATTATTGACTTTCATATAATCCTTGTTATGTATTGGAATACGAACAATGATTCAAAAATTTATTTCAAGAAGAAGGAAGTTACAATTTTTGAGGAAGATGAGGAATCCATTATCCTTAGGGCCAAAAAATCACCATCTGATTCTCATCTAGATCCACCCCAGTAACTCTACTGAATTCAATTATTGGGGAGGAAGGGAATTCAATAACTATCCGTGAGGAAAAGATTGTTCAAATAGTGGACATACCTATTGTGTAAGAATATGTTAAAATCTTTCCAGAGGATTTATGTGGACATTATCAAAAGTATGAAATTGAGTATTAAATTGACATAATTCCTGATTCAGGCCCATATAAAAGACCCCTTATATAATGGACACTATGCAATTTGTGTAAATGGATAAACAACTAGAGGAATTGAGTGGTAATGGATTTATTCACCCTAGTGTTTCTCAATGGGGATCCACTTTTCATTTTGTTAAGAAGAATGATGGATCAAGGAGGTTGTTCATTGACAATAGAGAGATTAATGCTATAACAATAGAGAACATGTATCCCCTACCTCTCATTGATGATTTATTTGATTAACTTCATGAAACCCAATATTTTTCAAATATTGACTTTTGATCGGGGTATCATTAGTTTCTTGTGAGGAAGGAAGACAGCCCAAAAAATGCATTTCAGAACAGTTAAGGGCATTATGAGTTTACAGTTTTGCCTTTTGGACTGACAAATACACCATTTATATTCCTAGATCTAATGAATAGTGTTTTCAAGGAATATCATGATGACTTTGTTGTGGAATTTCTTGAGGATATCTAGGTATACTCCAAAAGCTATGAAGATCATGAAAATCAATTGGGCACTATTTTGAAATTCATAGAAGAAATGAATTATATGGGAAGTTTAGTATGTGTGAATTTTAACATCAGTTAGTTTCCTTTCGTGGCCATATTGTGTCTATATATGGAATATCTGTTGATCCTACAAAGAAAAAGTTTGTTCACGAATGGACAACATCAATGAACATATCTGAGGTAAATAATTTTAGTTGTTTAGCAGGTTATTATCAGTGATTCGTTCTTAACTTCACCCATTTATCGAACCCAATGAACAAGATTACACTTAAAGGGGTTATGTTCATATTGAAAAAATAATGTGAGGAATATTTTGTATAATTGATGAGTATATTAGTTAATGCCACAATCCTAACCCTACCATCATGGAACATTGTGTTTTTTATTTACATTGATGAATCAATGAAAGGACATGGTAGTGTCCTTATGAATTATGATAGAGTTATTGCCTATGCATCATTGAAGTAAAAAATTGAAGAAAAAAACTATCATACTCATGATCTTCTGTTACCTGCATTGATTATTGCTTTAAAAATATGGAGACACTATCACTATAGTGAATGATGAGAGGTATATATGGATAAAAAGAGTCTAAATTATATATTCTCATAGAAAGAACCCAACATGAGGCAAAGGGGATGGTTCTAACTACTCCAGGAGTATGATTCTACCATACACTACCAAAAAATAAAAGGTAAATAAGGTAGCTAATAGATTTAGTAGGAAGTGTCATGGATTTATTAACAAAATGTGGATTGATAAGGATCTCTTATACTCGGATCTAGTGAGTATGGATATGGGAATTATGAAATAAGGTGAAGGTTGCCAATATTTTCATTTGATATCAATACCAACTTAATTAGAAATGATTAAAATCTATCAGCCTGATGAAGCGATCCTGCAAAAGAAAATTAATGTTGTGAAAGTGGTGAATTGGATGAATTCATATGTCAAGATGGAAGTCTAAAAATTGGGAAGTGGCTATGTGTTTCCTCGATACCTGAGATAGAAGGGGAGTTAGTGGATGATTCACATAGCTTGAATTTCCCTATACACCCTCATATAACTAAAATTTATAGAGATTTGAAGTAACATTTCTAGTGGGACAACATGGGGAGGGAAATTAATGATTATGTATCAAGATGTTTAGCCTGTCAACAAGTGAAGTCAGAACAACAACATCCTAGATGAGTCATGAAACCTCTACCTATTGATACCTGGAAATGGGATGACATCACCATGGATTTTGAGATGGAATTACCCAATACTAAAACAAAGAATGATACAATATGGGAAAATATTTATCAACATAAAAACTATGCACATTTCATCTCTATAAGTGAGTGTTTTCCACTTGAGTGTCTTGCATTACTCTATATAAAAGATGATGTAAGACATCATGGATCACCTCATTCAATAGTCTCTGATCACGATCGTTGACTTACATTGAAATTATGGAATAATATTCAAGAAGATTTGGATACTGAGCTTCTTCTGAGTACTGCTAATCATCCTCAAACTTATCGGAAATCATAAAGCATGACCCAAAATTAGAATACATGTTGAGATCATGATCGCTCAACATTTGAGGTATGTGGGGTCAGTATTTACCCTTTTTTTAATTTTACAAGAATAGTATTTTCCATTATAGTATTCAAATGGCACCATATGAAGCATTTTATGGAAATTGATGTCATACAACAAAATGTTGGGATGATTTTTTTGACATGAATCTTGTGGGACTAGAGCTTTTTGTGGAAACAAAGAAGAATGTAAACACTATTCAAGGTCATATCAATGCAGTTCAAAGAAAACATAAATGCGATGCGGATAATCAAAAGAAGGATTTGGAGTTTGAAGTGGGAGATCTTGTTTTCAAAAAAGTATCTCCATGTAAGGGTGTTATAATATTTGGGTAGAAAGGTTAACTGAGACCTATATAAATAAACCCTTTTGAATATATGGAGTGAATTGGAGTTGTTTCATATCATTTGGAAATGCCACCTATACTTTCTAAGGTACCCAGTGTGTTCCTTGTCTCATTGCTGAGAAATTACAGGACTGACCCAACCCATGTCCTCAATTCTATAGGTGTAGAATTGGATCATGACATATCTTACTGTGAAGAGCCTATCAGAATTTTGGACACTAAAGAACAAGTGTTGAGGAATCAGACAACTCCACTGGTAAAGTTACTTTGGAATAATCATAAAATCGAAGATACATCATGGGAGCCTAAGGAGATGATGAGGAGGAACTATCCAAATAGTTTTTTGAGGTAACACTTTGTTAATTTCAAGGATGATATTTTTTTAAGGAGCGGATACCATAACACCCCATGTTTTAGAAAATAAATTTAATATTTAATTCGTGAAACACTAAGAATTAAAAAAAACCACTTTTTATAGCATGTCAAAACATAATGTTTCCACCACTGTGTTTTGAATTTAATAAAAACGGACATAAATTGTTTCGTTTAATAAGATATTTCGAGTCTGATAAGACAATCATAATTTTTTGTTAATCAAACATAACCTTAGGAATAATAATATTACAATTATGAATACTAATTCATATTATTATTTAATTTTCTTAATTTTATATGATAAAGAGATTTTGATTAATTTTTCAAGGTGATATAAAATGAAATGTAGATTTAAAATTTTTATTTCGCAAATAAAGTATGATTTTCTCTAAAAATTAAATTAATAATATTTAGAAATAAATATATCAAAAAATGGTGTTCATTTTTGAATTATACATGTTGAAAAATTGTCAGCGTGATGTTTTAGAATTTTTCTGAAATACTAGAATTTTTTATGAAAAATAAAATATGGTAATTTACCATATATATACATTATCAGTTAAATTCACTACTCCTATGATCATGGATGGTGTAAGAACACATGTTTCAAACTCAAAATCATATATTACTAATCTTGGTCACAAGAATCAATACTATTGGTTTTATTTGGGCGATTAATAAAATAATCGAGAAACCCTGCTATCCTCACCCCCTCTTATTTTCACTCCTATATGCCTTGAAGATCCCAAAATATCTACAAAAATAGCCCTCCCTATTCACCCCACGTCCAAGATATCTTGGTGTTTAAAAAAGAACAAAAACCCTTCCCTTAAAGGGATTTTCATGGAGGTGGATTAAAGAGGTAAATTCACATTCTATTTCATTGAATTTCATTTCAAGATCTTTTCTATTTTTTCCACTACTCACATAATATGACTAAATGACAATGATAAATCCATTATCATCTATATATTGTAATTTTATCATGTGAATTGAAGAACCATTATCAATATTCTTACTCTCTCTTTTTTATTTTTTAAATGAAATCATCTTCCGTGAGGTGCCAATTTACAGCCTTCGTGGGTGGTAATGTTTTTTCATCAATTTCCCCTTCAATGTTGGTCATGAAACCATTATTATGGTTAAACCAGAATATAATATATGTATTATAACTTATTTAATACTCAAGAACCAGTATATGTACATAATATTAAGTCATAAGACCAAACTAGTTCCTTATAATCAAAATACCACTAAAACAATATATGTGATTGTCATTTATATATCATATAACGATTCATCTTCATCCCATGTTAAAAAATGTTATAAATGACCATTAAAACCTCTTCATATTCAAAAATAATATGTAAATTCAATTCTAGTGATTTGCATCCATTCTACATGAACTCCATTACCTAAAATAAGTGAACCCAATATGAAAATCAAGAAAACGAACACTTTGGAAAGATGGAATTCAATAATATAATTTATCAATAAGGACATAAATGAAATAAAAAATAATTATAAACTAAATAAATTTATAATAGGTTTTTAATTGAGTAATTAATATATCCAATTTCACATTCTAGGACCATAAGTTCCATAGCAGAACATTCATACTTAAGGTAAGGGTTTTCAACCAGAACATCCACTTCCATTCGGGTTATCTTTATAAAGTGACTCATTTTATTATGAAAATAATATCTTACTTCACTTCTGGTTTTATGAAATTATTTTTCCAAAATAACACTTCTTTTCAAAGTAAAAGTGTATTTATCTCATAAATTATGCAATGATTTTATAAGAGTATCTTCATCTATTTTTAATATCATATTTATTATTGGGAATAATATTATATGATATCATCTAACATATTTAATTGAATGGATTGTGATAATTGTGACTGTGGATGTGCTATGTTAAAACCATTCAGAAATTTCAATGATTTTTTTGTGTTTATGCTTAATGTTCAATGAATGTTATTTACATTAAATATATTAATTTCAATATGAATTTATAGGTAATTTACATTTATCCCTATTCATATGAGGAATGAATTGGACATAGTAAGTGTTGTGTGGGGCCAGCTATAGACCCTCGATGGATCAGTAGGTCACATGAGACAAACTATTGTCTTAGCACGAGCCATTGTTAAAATTGATATCTATGGTCTTATCATAAGGCCTTGAAAATATCATTGTGATGTCCTACATTATGAATTCACACATTATGAAAATTGTATCAATAGTTCATGTGGTTATTTTACAAGTAGAATAAACATGATTATGTTTAATTTTGGAATTATTTATTCAACTCTTATTCCTTCTATAATGTTTTTAAGATTATTTGTAAAGGAATTTGTATTTACTTATTAAACATGAATAATGTTTATGTTTATGATATATTCCATTGTATTTCGTAACCTTATTGATAATTTCAGCTCACACTTTTATTATGTTTCATTTTCTCACCATATGAAGAAGTTTATTATTATTGGACTACTGGGATAAACTTATAGTTGTGTATGTTCCCGAAAAACATTTTATGTTGTATTTCATTTTAAACTATAATGTTGAACTTAGGTATTTGTGTTGTTTCCAAATCTAATAAACTACTTTGTCCATTATGATTCATATTCCCTAATTCCATTCCAATGTAATACAACAAGGAACTGGCTCTGGGAAACTAGGTTCGTGTCCTAACAAGAATTGTTGCATGGATGGTACAAGTTTTAATGGTCTTGCCCATGTGTGTGTTAGGTCATTTCAATTGAAAAGGATTTTATGGTACATAGAAAAAATGATATTAAATTTAATAATATTTTGTGGTTATTATTGTGGATTCCAAAATGGAAGTTTTTTAGATAGAATCAACCAGTAAAATTTTTTAAATTAACATTATTTATTTTAAAAACATAAATTAGTTGTTTTTTTAAAACGTGCATGGATTTGTTGATTTGGAATATATTAGTCCTTTAGGAATACTTTTAATGTAGTATTATATTTTGGAAAAAAAGGATAGTTGTTTTTAAATAGATTTATATAATTTCTTGTTTTGTTAAAAGACATATCTAAAATGTAAACTATTTATTTTAAATTGAAACATGCATTTATGAAATTACATACAAAAGATATTGAAAAGATTCAGATAGTCCTAGTGAACTGTATAGATTAGTTATCTCATGTTTATATATTTTAGAATCCATGTTCCCATTTGAATGAATTATTGATTATATGAGGCTGACGGGGGGTGAGATTGGTGGTGGTGAGAAATAAATGGTTGTAAGGGGATTGTATCAAACACAACATGAGTTGATTTATAGGATTTTTTATTTCTAGTTGGTTTTGTATATGTTATGATTTAGTATATCCTATTATTTATGGATAGTGTTTTTTATTGTTTTTATGAAAATGGATAATACTAGTTTTTTTGTTATAAACTATTTGGCATGTTTTTTGGATATTTATTTATTCCCCAATCATTTATGTCTATTTTTGAGAAAAAATTTCCAAAGGGACTCCTGTGATTATGAGGAAATAGTTTCCATTTCATTGGGGTTTGGAATTCCCATTGGGCCATGGGGATAGATGGGGTGTGTGCCTGGTTATATGTTAACCTTGTTTGGTTTCTTATAAAATGTTTGGAGAAATAGTTTTGAGTTTCCATTTGTATTAGCCTAATATTACTGAGTTTACCTTATTATATAGGGAATTCATAGTAGAGTTGGGACTATGGTTATTAGATTAAGATATGTAAGGTTGGGTAGAATGTAGATAACTTTTTTTTCTTCCTATGTCGCAAGCTTCCATGAGATATTTGAGTTTCAAATTTTTAATTTTTTTTTATTAGTTATTGTGATGGATATTCCTTAGAATTTATATTTTATCCCATTTGAGTATACAAGTAATATTTAGGGTAATATTTTGGTTTTGGGATGGAAATGGAGGATCACCTGGCTTACTTGACTAATATTAAATGATTTGAAAACCATGTGATACATGTGTGGTTAGGTATACTTCTTTTAGAGTGAGTGTTGCACTTTTGGAGAATGGTTTCGCAATCCTTGAGTCTAAACCATCCACATTACTTCTTATTCTGTAGTATATTTTTTCAGGCTCCTCAAAATTACAGACTTCTCTGAATGTTATTTTCACTAGTAGGTGGTGGATTTATGAGTGTATTTAAACTCTTTTTAGAAGTGACTTTTGTGAACCATTTTGAATATTAGTGTGGTTCCTTGAGTGCACATAGATTTATAAAAATCTTTTGGAAAATGGAATATGATTTTTAAATTATAATTTTAAAAAATTGTTTGATTAATAACTGTGATGAGTTAATTCCATTAGTTTTATAATTTTTTTTTAAAAAATTAATATTTTGTTTATGGATTTTAGAAGACATGTTGTTTAAAACTTTCTTCTTTGGGTATTTCGGAATGTAATTTATTCAAACATGTGGTTTTGATAGAATTTTATAATCAAGAGAGGATTTCATTTCGAATCAAGATTGATATTTGTTTTAAAAAATGAAAATAAATATAAATTAACATTAATTTTATCAATGTTTTTTAAAAACAATATGATATTTATGATTTATTTTTTTATAACATTCCTTTTTGATGAAATGTCGGTGTATTGCACCAAGTACATTTTGTTTTTAAATTTTTTTACACTACTACAAAACTGGGTTTATCCAATGTTGGGTTTTAACATTGCTGAGTAAAAGAATTGTTAATGACCCCCTTTGTCTATGCTAAAAATGGAACATTAATTCGGAAATTTAACAATGCTCTTTTAGCCTTGTAAAAGGTTGCCTATAACAGTGCTAAAAAGTTATTATAAGGGAGGTCTTTATTAGTGATTTTAAAAAATGATGATAAATGGGGAATTTACCATCACTTTTAAAAAAGCACTGATAAAGGGGGGTTTCATGAGTTCTTTTTATAAGTGAATATAATATTATACTTCAAAAAAAATATTTCATAAAAAATTAATAAATTAATTAATAAATATACTTATATTGATAGAAATACAATATATTGTTTTTAAAAGATGTTTTAGACAAGGTAAATAGGCATTTACACATAATATATAAGATATTTAATGTAAATAAATTATAAAATAATTATAAAAATATTTTGAATTTTTATTTTCCCTATTATTACACATTAATAGTCATTTAATATCAATTTGAAGATAAAGAAATCTAAAAATAAAAAAAAAGATCTAAAATAAGAAGAAAACATAACTCAAAATTTAAATGACCATAAATTTTGATCCAGGTGTCTGTTTGGCATCTACCAAATATCAAATAAAATCCTGATGCCATATCTATGCCCTTGGGGACATTAATAAACCTTTTTCTCATACTTAGAGGAAAAGGCCCAAAAGTCCTCTAAAATAGAGTTTTTGGTTGGGTTATCTTGATATTTTAAAAATTGATGGATTTTAGCCACATTTAAAGGGGTCGTATTACCATTTTAGTGCAGGATGAATAAAGTCTAAGGGATTAAATTCATATTGAAATTATTGATTTTAAATTTTTTAATTTTAACAATTTACTCTTAATTATAATTGAATATATAACAATATATGCATATTTTTATTATATATTCACAAAGTAAAATTAATTTTATAAATAAATAATTAAACATATTTACATATAAAATATATTTATTAATATATAAAAAACATATATATAAACATATAAATAAATATATTGAAAAAATGTAGTGAAATATATAAAAATATACAGATATATCATAAAATGTAAAACACAATAGTATAGGCGAGTCGAAAACGATTTTTTGTATATGTTGGAGGTCCAGGATCCGAAACTCACGTGAGGCAGGGGTGTGCATGAAATGGATGGATTATCTAAAGCACTAATAAAGGGTTGGGGAAAGAAATGATAAAGTGTTTGGGTGGTAATAGATGAGGAATGGTGTTTTTGTCATGAAAAATATATATATACCATTATCAGCAGGACATTAATCAATGCTAAAAATGTATTGCTAAAAGACCCTTTTAATAGTGTGTTTTTAGCAGTGTTAAAGGGGGCCATTGACAAAAATGATAAATGAATTGGGATTTTAACTGTTCATTGATTATCAGTGCTTTTTTAGCACTGATAATGGAATATTGTAGCACTTTTAAAGGCCATTTTGTTGTATGGTTAGCTATGTTTTTTAGAGAAATGTTTGTGGATGTAGATTTCATAAATAATAATTTAAATTGGTTTTTAAAAAATGTTTTATAGTTGTTAATACATGTTCTTTGTTTGAGTTTTTACTATTTATTCCTTGATTACTACCATATAGTAAAATTATTTGGTTTTCTTGAAGAATTAAATTATTTTGATCATGTATTACTTATTTTTGTCTTCCAAAATGATAGAAATGGATTCAACAGTTTTTTGTCCTACTTAGAATCTAATTAGAGTGGTGGATCTGGAATCTTCCTTGAGGTCAGACCCCGTCATGGAATTATTAAATTAACACATTTCTTTTTAATTAGTGATCATGGGTTAATATAAATATTAAATTTTTTAATATATTGAGGTTATTATAAATTTACTTGTAATTAATGATGTTTAATGGGTAAGTTTCGTCAAGTATTTCTTTTCAATTTTAGTCGTGCTTGGATGGAGTCATTAGTACTCCCTATATTATTGAATGTATGTCTTGGGGAATTTTTTGGATATAATATTTCATGTGGTTCTTTCTAATGGTTTTTAATGGGGAGAAATAACTAGTTTTTTGGATCTTCAATCGTTTAAAAAATTAGTGACCAGGTGTATTGATCACCGTTTTATGTTGTACCACTATTCTCCAAAGTTGGTCGTCTGTGATTTTTAAAATTCTTATTTCTTTTGTGGTGGCCTTAACCATGATATTTTTTCAACTGTACATACATTAGTTAGAATATATTTTCAATATTTTATGAATGAGGCCATTCGAATGGAAGCTAACCAATCCAGGTAGGAAATGAATGGAAATGCATAGATTCTTGCCAATAGGCCCAATAAACCAAAAATTATGTAAAAAATGGGATTATCTGGAGCTTTAAGAAATAGGTACTTCTTATAGTCATTGGTTATCTCTAATGTAATTCATGTTTGGAGATACATAGCCTGATAAGGCAACATTCCTTCAGTATCCTAGGATTATTATTTATTTTTGTGATTTGGGTCATCATTAGACGTTTTGTAAGACGCTGCTTTGTTAGTATTATTTTTGTTTAATTTTTTTGGATGCACTCTTTCTTTTTTTGAATTTCATTTAATGGTTATGATCTTCGTATTTTGTATGTAGATATTATTGTTTTTATATTATTTATTATTACACATTAGATATGTTTCTTATGGATTATTTTGAATGTAGTTTTTTGGAATCATTTTTTTCAGTTGTGTAATTATCCCCATTTCCACTCTTAGGGACGGATTTCAGTGTAATTATCTTGGTTTCTTCAAATTTTTGTAGTATGTTTTGTGATTCATGTAATTAAACCTATTTTTAGAGAAATAATATTGAGAGTAGTGGGTTGTTCCAGATATTATATAGAGCCATTAATTATCCCATATTATGGTCATGATAATAGTCATGTGTTCTCAATGGGGAAACATGGGTGTGTGTTCTACATGTTGAGCCTATATACTAACTACTGCATGTATTTTACCATTTTGGGATGCACCTTTTTATGTTGATATGGTTCTTGAAATTAGGTTATTTATGTCTATCAGGACCCTTGATGAGAAATAATATCATTATTTTGATGTTTATTGGGGTTTATTTTCATTCCTTGTATATAAAATTTCTTTTATTTTGAGAGGAAGTCTCTATTGTGATCCCCTGATTGTTTATTAATTCATTTCATGGATTTTATTCATTGGTTACACAATTTAGATGATTTTTAAATGGTTTGGAGACCATGTCTTGACTCCCATGTTTGGTAATTCATCTTGACTGAGGTTTTATAGGATCATAAGAGTAATGAAATGGGTAAAATATTGAGTGTAATATTAGTTTTAAAAAATTAAAATAAGAATTAACTTTACGTATCTATTTATTATCATATAAAAAATTTGATTGATAGTCACAAAGGTTTAATAGGATGAACATACTTCTAATTTGTTTTTTAAAATCCATATATAATAAAATTTAATTATATTGTAAAAATTTACTTATATAATATAACTTTGAAAATAAAAAATGTAACAAAAATAAAATAAATTAATTAAAATGTTGAAAATAAATACTTATATAAATTTATAAAATTATTCTATATTATTTAACCATCAGTATTTAGGAATTCTATATCAAATACATTAGGATTCAATATTTTTAAACAAACTATAATGTATTATTTTCTTAATAATGGAATACTCAATACCAAAAATGGTTGACATATATTTTGTAGCCTTGAGAACCCACGATCCATAAATTAGATTACGCTTTGTATTCATATCCACATAATCCCTTAATATAGCATCCCAGGTATTTATAGAATCATAATTTTAAATATCTATTAATATTTAATAGTAAGATATTATTTTTATATTAAATGGATTCTTTGTCTGATAGCATAGTCGACATGCAACAATATTTTTCTCTGAAATCTTACGTTGCACAAACCAATGAATTATACGAAAAAATAATATAATATTATTATTATTTTAAATGGTAGTTAACGCCTAGGTTTTATATTAGAATCAATGAACAAAACTAACTATAATATGATTATACATGTTTTATAAATGTTTTTACATTTATCCCACAAATTATAGAGGCTTAAAATGGGAATGAATGAAAAATTAATCATGAAATACTCTAACATTTTTAGAAGGTGGATTCACCGCCTTTTGATAGTGAACCCTTATTAAATATTTTTTTTACACCTTTATGTGTCTAATTTGAAAAAATAAACATCTTATTTAGAATCAAAAAATCAAATTTTACATTAGTTGAAATTTTCGTATTTTATTGATGAAATTCATATTTTAATGAGTAGTGAAAAATACAGCATTTTAATTCAAAACTGCATTTTCATCTAATTTATTTATAAAGATAGATTATTAATGTAATTTTTTTAATGTGAAATTGTATTATTTTTTTATCATTTAATCCAATGTTTTTCATTGTAATTAATTTCCCATTGAAATTGGGCATAAACACTTGTCAATCATTTGATTGTTTTGACTTTTTAAAAACATACTTTTTGGTTTTGACAACAAGAATTAATTTTAAATTAATTTCTACCAATTATTTGGTTTGAATTTGGAATAATGTATTCATTATTTGGAATCATAAGGTTCAAATTTTGTAAATATTTTTATTTTATTTTCGAACAGTATAAATAGTAACTCCAGTAATTATTTTTATTTACCTTGGTTAAAGGGTGAATCTTGTAAATAAGGGTAAAAAATAATATCTTAATAATATTCAACTACCCTAACACATGTAATAATACTATTCGATGGGATATGTCTAATGATGGGCATCCTTGGGTCGATTTTCAAACCCCATGGAGCCACTTGGATGTGATAATGACATATTATAAGAATTAATTTAATGTAAAGAGAAATTTACACAAACATGTATATTTTACTAAAAATATTTTAATATAGTGTTATATAACAAATATCCTTGACTAAAAATATTTATTATAAATCTAAAAAATATTTCTTACTTTATGGTGTTTTATTTACAATTTTTAGACATTATAAAAATAAATTTATTTATGACGTAATGATGATGTAGTGATTCAATCATTAAAAAAGGATTTAAATAAATGATATTATAAATATTAAAATAAATATTATTTGACATAAATAATGTCATAAAAATTCTCTTGGTTAATATTACATATTAGGATTGATTCAATATTTTTTAGAAGCAATCAAGTGGTTATGAATTTTTAAAAAATTCAAGTACGAATTGTTTCCAAAATTGACATAATTCATAACTTAAAATATAAAATTGTTTATTAGATGATATTAAATTCCTAAAAATAAAACATTTATAAAAATAGTTAATATAAGTCAATATATATCAAAAAGATATTGTTTTGGGTAGTTTGATATGATATGGCAATTATATTAACCAACAATGTGTACATAACATGTTATCATTGTAAGATTAAAAAGGTTAAAACTAGGGTTAATCAAAAAACATAAGGATAAAAAAATATACAAAACTTGTCTAAATATTATTTACCAATGGGTATTCAAACACAAATAATCCTACCTTTAATTAAATGAGTTTTGGACATTTTTTTTTGATATTGAATTTATAATAAAATAATATTGCAAGAAATTCTTAATTTCTGCTCCAATAAGATTGGAACATTCTTGACTTCCTTATATAAGCCTTAACTTTTGTAGAAGTATATTCAAGAAATCCTTTTGGATCAAAGCAAATCAAGTTATCCGATTTTGAGGTAACATCTTTTTTCAAGTTCCTTACTTTTATTTTCCTTCTCGACATCTTATACTATTATAATTATTTTATTAAATATAATAACCAGACCCCTAAATATAATAGTATGTTGTTATTAGAAGGATTTTAACTATACTTAAATTCACCTCTATTTAACGCATAAAAACATACCGTTTCTATGTACGGAGAACTACTGTCCCACAAAAGGATTATTTTTCAATTTTCCCTACCACCTCTCATGGTGGCCACTATAATGGCTCTATATTTATATATGACATATATTATATTTATATTGTTTCTATGATTCTGTAATATTTACTTACAATATACCTTTATGATTTCCATGATGTGAAAATACAATAATTTCATTTGGGGAAATGCGGACTATCGACCCCTCAAAGTAATATTACTCATTCATGCTATAAAAGGAATGTATAAAGGATGGTTTTATTAAAACTATGACACATAAATGAAATTAATATATAACTATTATTATAATATACATTAATATGATTGGATTTTTATTCATTCAGTATCACAAATAAATGAATGTTTCATTCATGATTACATATGGCCTACCATCTCCATTAACAGTGAAATTCATTTATTATATCAAAATATTGTGGATAATATAAATAAATATATAATAGAAATATATGATATTTAAATCATGATTAATATTTTGGATATTATGGACTTTGACCACATGTACAATTTACATCCAAACAATATATTTTTCTAATCAAGAACCGAATATCGATAAAAAGAATTGGTAAGAACATAAATAATTTTGTAATTTTAGTAAGATGGTAATAATTTATATAAAAGGAATAATAAAATTCAAATGTTTTACCATTAAAGTAGAAATTAAACTATGTTTATTACTCATGAACATAATTATTTTACATGATGAGTCAAACTCAAGGTAAGGGATTTTGTCTCAATCTCTTTTAGTTGAATAATATTTTGATAATATATAACTCCTTTTTTTATATGGTGTATAATAAATCCCTTTGAATTTTTATTTCTTGAAATGAGAATCTTTTTTCTATGATGTTTTTAATAAATAAAAAATGAAATATTTTTAACGTATGTGGCGATAATGACATCTCTGCCGTTGTAACTGTTATTTGATACTTGCTTCCTCTATAAGCCTTAATGTTTTTAAAATTAAAAGAAATTAATAATTCCCTTTTTCGGTGTTTTGGTATTGAAAATTGTTTTTTGAAATGGATTGAACATTTAAATATCTTGAAATACTTACTTGTGATTGAAAATGAAATGTGAAATGTTTATATTTGCAATATTTTATTTTTTGTGATTATATAATTATACTTGGACATTTGATGTGTGGTAATGTGATAATCCAACTATGGGTGGTTACATGATAAACCAATTATGAGTGGTTCTATTATAAACCATGGACTCGTGGTTATGTTATAAACTCCATTGAATTGGGTATGGAAGTTAGCCGTATGGATATTCAATTTAGTGATATGTGTGGAAGTCAACTATATGGTTATTCCATTTAAGTATGTTTATGTTCTATGTTTCCTTTATGTGTCATATGTTTTTTTCTATGAGATTTAAGGTAATCTTTTGGATAATTAAAGTGTATGAAATGAGCTTATATTTTGGGAAGTATATTTAATACTTCATAGAGTTAATAGGTATTACATTAGGATAAATTATTCGTGGTTATCATGTTATCCCAAGAATAATATTTTCCCTTCTTTTTGAATAAATTATTGAGGATTTTTATTCTCATCCCATGTTTTAAATTGTTTTTCATGGGTCATAAAGAAGAATAGAGTCATGGATGGGATCATGGAAAAGTAATGACGTTTAAAAGAAGAAATGAAACATGTTTATTTTTAAAGAATTTTTGTTTTATGAAAAAAATATAATGAGTAAAAGAGCATACTTGTAATATTCATGTTGTAATGTATACATTATAACCAAAATATATAAATCTCTAAAAATGAAAATATCCTCGATGTGAGCTAAAGTAAAATTGGTGTGTTAACTCAAGATTAAGAACTATTTACGGATAGAGCCTTACAGTTGGTATCATAGATCAGTTTAGATAACTATATGAGTTAGAATATGGTTTATATAATTTTCAGAAAACATTTTTACTTTCTGGTCAAATTTAAATGATATTTTATTTGAATATTTCTACATTTCATTATCTATGATATGTTTTTTCAGAATGTTTTTCTATAGAGTAAACATTGAATCTATGTTGGGAAAGCATATAAAAGGAAATAAAATTCCAAATCATCATCCTAAGATGGTTAGAATTGAAACTGAATAGTTTTTTTTGTAGTGATGGATTAATTGACTCAAGTGATATATGGTGGTGGTGTCCATGCACGAGATCAACTAGACCCCCTATACAGGCATATTTTCATTGTAAATCTATTCAAGAGTAAACGTCTCCCATAATTACGAGGATCATCAAACCCTATGCAAGCTGATGTGTGTATTAAAGAATTGAAAAATATATTTTACATAATGGGTTATTCATACAATAAAAAATTTAGTTTTTCTATTTATCATTTTGAAGGTGAATCTGATCAGTGGTGGCCGATGATTAAAAATATCAGAGGAAGTGAACAGATTGACTCCATAGAATGGGATTAATGTAAGAATATATTCCTTGAGAAATATTTTCATAAGGATTTTTGACTTACGATTTAAAATTAATTCATGTAATTGCAGAAAAGGGTGGAATATTCTATTGTTTTATACGATGAAAATTTCACCTGTTTTTTTAGGTAGGTACCAAATTTTATCTCGGACATTGATATTAAAATAAATCAATTTTAGTCCGGATTGAATCCAAAATATCCAATTTCATTAGCATCTTCTGAGTTAAAAAGACGTGGGAAACTTTTCTGATGTGCTATGAAAGTAGAAACAGATTCATTCATTAGTTTTTGAATCAATTTGTGTTTTTGTTTATAGATGATATTTTTGTATATTAAAAAATCTGAGAGGAACATGAATTTCCCTTATAGATTGCTTTGAAAACCATAATAAAAATAGACTATATGGAAAGTTTAGTAAGAGTTAATTTTTGTTGAAAAAATATCTTTCTTGGTTATATTGTTTCTAATGATGGAATAACTATTGAACCTTCTAAAAAAATTTATTGAAGTGTTTCCAAGAACTACCAATATCACAGAGATTCATAGTTTTCATGGACTAACGGGTTATAAACAAAGGATTGATGAAACAATTTCTCAGTTATCTATCCCTCTAACTAAGAAAACATGTAAGGTAGTAATGTTTATCTAGAAAAAATAATGTGATTCTTGTTTTCAGGAACTGAAAAGAATATTTGTAAATGCTTCAATTTTGGACATTTCTCTAAGAATGGTGAATTTGTAATATATATTCATTCATCATTGAAAGGAATATGTTGTACCCTAATGTGGAATTATCTGGTAATTGTTTATCCTTCATGTTAGTAGAAACCTAATGAGATAAATTACTCTACACATTATTTGGAATTAGCTGATTCGGTTATTTTGCATTAAATATTTGAAGGAATCATTTTTATAGCGTAAAGTGTGACATATATTCTGATCACAAATGGTTGAAGTGTATATTCACTCTAAATTAATTAAACATGAGACATACAAGATGTATATAATTAATCTAGGATTATGACTACACGATTCATTACCAGAAGTGAAATTAATATAAAGTGGGCGATGCTTTGAGTCAATAGAGTAATACCAAAATAACCATGCTACATTTAGAACAAGATCATTTGGATTCTGATTTAATAATTTTTTGATTTGAATTTCTTGGTGAAGGGAATTCCTCTGTTTTTTCTTAGTTGGTTGTGGAATAATCTATATTAGAGAGAATCAAGCAATCAAATAAAAAAGATATTGAGTTGAATAAAATGGTAAAATTGTATCAGAAAGGTAATTTACCTTAATTTATCATTGATAAATATTGTTTTTTTATGTTTGGAAAGGGGTTATGTGTGTCCTGTGATTTAATGATTAATAAATAGTAGGTATGTGAAGATCATACTTCTCCATTGTCAGTTCATCCTACAATTACTGAGATGTAAAGAGTTCGTCAGGAGTATTTTTTGGTGGATGGAATGAAATATGATATTGCTGACATTATTGTGAAGTGGTTTACTTCTCAATAGGTAAAATCAGAGAGGAAGCTACCAAAGGCGATTCTTTAACCATTTCTAGTGCAGGAGTGGATATTGGAAAAAATATCCATGTATTTCATAGTGGGATTACCAAATACATATCGAAGTTGTAATCCAATATAGGTTATTATTAATCGGTTGACTAAATCTGCTCATTTTAATCCAAGTTGAGATACTTTGTCTCTAGATCAACATTATCGATTTTATATTATAGAGATAGTCATGTTAAATGGACTTCCACTCTCTATTGTATATTATCTTGATCACACGTTCACTTCTAACATTTGAATAGGCCTTCAAAATTCATTGGTAACTGAATTAAATTTTAGTACAACTATTCATCCTTAATCAAATGGGAAATCATAAAAAACAATTCATAACATGGGTAATATGCTGCGTGGATGTTTATTGGATTAATAGGGAATTTGGGATCCACATATTTCATTGGTTGAGTATTCTTATAATAAATATATTCATTCCCTTATACATATGGAACCATTTGATGCATTAGATGAAAAGTAGTGTAGAAATCCATCTTTTGAGATGAAGTAGGTGAAAGAATGTTGATTGGACCAAAATTGGGATAAGATATGGATAAAAAAGTTTAGTTTATTCAGAAGAAAATGAGGACAACATAGAGTTGGCTGAAAAGTTATGCGAATAACTAAAGGAATGTTCTTTTTTAGGTAGGTGATCATTCCTTTCTCAATGTTTCTCCAGGTAAATGTGTGATGTGTTTTGGTAAAAAGAGAAAGTTGAGTCCGATGATTAGTGAAACCTATTAAATCCTAGAGAAATATGGATCATTTACCTATAGGATGGATTTACCTTCATTTTTATCCTATGTAAACAATATTTTCATGTTTCAATGTTGAGGATGTATGTACTGCATCTATCCCATGTTTTGAGTCTGGAGGTTGTTCAGTTGGAAGAGAATATTTCTTATGAGGAAGAGCCAATACCAATTCCTGACCATAGAGAGAAAGTGTTGGGGGATAAAGTTATTGATTAGGTAATAGTTATATGAAAAAACCATATGGTTGAATTGGCATCATGGGAATCTGAAAATGGTATGATAGATAAATACCCCACTTATTTGATATGTAAATAAAATTATGGGGACACAATTTTCAAAAGGGGGTAATTTTGTCTCATCAGAAATATTTATAGAATAATACTTTCTTATATCTATTAATATTTATGAATAAGATATTAATTTTACTTTAAATGGATGCATTGTCCAATTTCTTACTTGACACGCAACAAACGGGTTTCTTCAAAATCTTATAGTGCACACAACAGTGAATTATACCGAAAAATAATATAATATTATTATTATTTAAATGGTTTTTATTGTCAAGAAATTTTATTGTAATGAATGAATATAAATAAATAAAGCATTATTATACAATTTTTATAAATGTTTTTACATTTTTCAAATAGATTTTAGAGGCTTAAAATGAGAACGAATCCAATTTTAAGCATAAAATTATCTAATATTTTTAAAAGGCTATTTTACCACCTTTTTATGGAAACCCTTTTTAAATATAGTTTTTATAGCTTTTATATGTTTGATTTTAAAAAATAAACTTTTTCTATTGAATAAAACAATCATAATTTACTTTAGATAAAATTTTGGTATTTTTCTGATGAAATTCATATTTTAATGAATAGTGAAAAATACTAAATTTTAATTCAAAACATCCTACTCATATAATTTATTTTGATAATTTTATTGTTATTTTTAATGGTTTAATGTGTAATTGGATTAATGTTTTTATCATTTCATCCAATTTTGGACATTTTATGTGATTTTCCAACGAAATTGGACATAAACACATGTCATTCTTTTGATAGCTTTTACTTCTTAAAACCCCGCTTTATGGTTTTGACATCATTAATTAATTTTAATTTAATTTTCTTCAAATTATATGTTTTGAATTTGTAAAAATGGATTCCATGTTTTTAATAATGATTTTCTTATTTATTAAATAGGTTATTTTTATTTTTGGACATTATGAACAATAACTTTATTAATTATTTTTATTTACCATGGTAAAAGGGGAAATCATGTAAAAAAGGGAAAATATTATATTATATTATTATTAAAATACCCTAAAATATGTCCTAATCCAAATTTTTGAGATATTACCTACCATTGGAATCCATGGGTCGATTTTGGGACCCCATAGAGCCACATGGTTGTGATAATGAAATGTTATAAGAATCAATTTAATGTAAATTGAAATATAACATAAACATGTATCCTTTACTAAAATTATTTTAAAACACGGTTTCTTAACTGATCTATTTAACTATAATTAGTCATTTGAAATATAAAAACATTTACTACAATATTTTATTTTTTATTATTTTTATACATTACATAAATAATTTTATTTATGGCATAATGATGATGTAGTGATTTCTTAATTAATAAAGGATTCAAATAATTTATTATATAAATATTAAAATAAATATTATTTTACATAAATAATGTCATCAATGAATTTTATAGGTTAATATGACATGTTATGATTGATTCAATGTTTCTTTGAATGAATACAATTGTTATGAATTTTTAAAAAATCATGTATGAATAGTGTCCCAAATTGACATAATTCATAACATAAAATATAGAATATTTTATTAGATGATATTAAATTAATTAAATTAAAAATATCATCCAAATTGTTAAGATAAGTCCAACTATGTCATAAATTACTTTTTGTGGGTCATTTGACAAGATATGTTAATCACATTAACCCACAATATGTAAATAACATGATATCATTGTAAGATTAAAAAATGTAAAATAATGGTTCAAAAAATATAAGGATAAAAAATATTCCAAAATTGTCTAAAACTTATTTATAGATGGTTATTCAAACAAGAAATATGTTATATTAAATGTAAATTTTTTTGTACCTTTTTTTATCGTAATTGAATTTATATTAATATATTATATCAAGACCATCGTAATGTGACCCTCCTCCCCCTTAAAGAAGGCCACCCACTCTACCCACTTACTTAAAACTCCCAAGGCCCATATCTCATCCTAATTCTACTAAAATATTGTCCCAACATCACCCTTCCTCCTAAAATCCTTACTTGGGAATAATGAAATTCATGAATCAATTTGGCTCAAATAAAAAAAGATACCTGATTTAGAGGTAATGTTTTCTATGAATTTCTTTCCATTATTTTAATTCTCCACTCCCAGTACTATTCTTAATATTTGGTTACAAAAAACACTATCCTCAATATACTAGTATGTTTTTATTATAAATATCAAACAAAAATTGAACACACCTCTATTTAATTGATACAAACATACTATTTTTGTGTATGGTGTACTACTACTTCACCGAATGATGATTGTACAATTTTCCCCTACCACTACTCATGGTGGACATTATGATGGCACTGTATTGATATATGATATATATATTATTTATATATTCTCTATGATTATATAAATTTTTCTTAAAACATACCTTTATGCTTTCCAAGATATGCTAATACGATATTTTCATTTGAAAATGTGTGGACTACAGCTCTCTGAATGTGATATGATTCGTTCATGCGGTACATAGACCGTATAAAGGATGGTTTAATTAAAACTATGAGAAGTAAATGACATAAATATTATATTGGTATTCTAATATACAATTTTATCGTATGATTAATATTTTTTTAATATTACAAAGAAATGAAAGTTGTGTTCATCCCTACATACAACCTACCGTCTCCATGAATAATGAATTTCATTTATTATCTCCAAATATTATATATATTATAAATCTAGATATACCAGATATATACTATATTTATATCATGAATAATATCATGGAGATGATGTAATTTGCCAACATTGACAATTGACATAAAAAATTTACATTTTCGACTCAAATACCGAGTAGTGATAAAACGACTGATATGAACTTAAATATTTTTTTAATTTATGTAATTTTGTAATAAGTTATACAAAAGGAATAATAAACATGAAAAATGTTCTCAAGCAAGTAAAAATTACCTATGTTTATTATTCATGAATTTAGTAATTGTACCGGATGAGTCCTACTCCTATTAAGGGACATCATCTCAATCTCCTTTCATTGAGGAATATTATGTTAATATATACCTCCTTATTTTATACATTGTATAATAAACCTATTTGGATTTTAATTTCATTAAAATGGAATATTTTTCTACAAAGTGTTTTACTAAACAACAATGGGATTGTTTTTAACGTATTTGCTGACAATGACCTCTCTACCACCATAATTGATACTTGATATTGGCTTCCTCTATAAGACATAATGTTTTTTAAAGGAAAAGAAATCTATTCATCCCTTTTTCTGTGTTTTGGCATTGAAAATGGATTTTGAATGGATATAATATTTCAATATCTTTAAATTATTTCCTATGATTGCAAATGAAATCTTAAATGTTTATATTTGCAATATTTTGTGTGTTATGATTATATAATAGTATTTGGACATTTGACGGGTGGTTACATAATAAACCAAATACATGTGGTTATGTGAAAAACCAATAATGGGTTGTTCCATGGTTAACCAAGGATAGTTGGTTACATTATATCCTCATATGCATTGGGTATGGAAGTCACCTGTATGACTATTCTATTTCGTGATATGTGTGGATATTGACCATATGGTTATTCAATTTATGTATGTATATGTCCCAAGTTACCATTATATATTATATAATGCTTTTTATTGGATTTATTGTAATATTTTGGTTACAAAAATGGTAATAAATGATATTATATTCAGTGAAGTCTATTCAATACTTCATAAAGGTGAAAAGTATTAATTTATGGTAAAGTATCCATGGTTTTCATGTTATCCCAAGACCAACAATTTTCATTCGTTTTGTATCCCTTACCAAGATTTTTATGCTCATTTCATTTTTTAATTTTTTTTATAGGACATAAATATGAATAGAGTTCAAGATGGTATAAAAGAAAAGTAATTCTGTTTAACTCATGAAATAAACCATGTTGCTTTTTAAAGAGTTTATTTAATGAAAAAACTATTCTGAGTAGAAGTGTATATGTGTAATATTCATGTAGTTATGTATACGTTAGGAAAGAATTATCTAAATATCAAATCCTGAAAAGATACTAGATGTGAATTAAAGTCAAATTAATGAATTATATTTGGATTAAGTAATATTTTACGATGGGGCCTTATACCGAATCTAACCAAACCAGACATAATAATTAGGCAAAAAAATTCTTTGGAATTTACAATCTAAAATCAGATTCCATATAATTAAAACAATCAAAAAATTTACGAACTATATGTAATAATATTTTACAATTTTGAAAACAGTATATAGGTCTTGTTTAAAATGTATACACATGATTCTTCTTAAATTCATCTCTTATTAAATGAAAATATTCAGTGGTCATATTATGTAATTATTGGAGTTGGTTGAAATAACATAAAAAACCCATTCACATGGTTGTTCGGTAAAGTATTTTTCGGTTGTTCATTTTGATAGTATCTTCAGAATGTTGTTATGTTATTTATCCTATAGAGTAAACGTATTTATTTGGTTTATAAAGATTGGAATCATCCTATTATGATGTTTATATTCTATAATTAGAATATTTCATTCTGTTGATTATAATGTTTTTATCATCTGATAAGAAATATTTATTTGAATGACAATAGGTATCTACATATGAAAAAATATGTTTTCTAAAAAAACATTCCAAAATCATTGGAATGAATAAAGTTAGTAAAACAATGTATTTATGAAATTGTATTGTGATTTTAAAAAGAAATGATAGAAAAAGATGAATGTAGAACATTCAAATAAGAATGTTTTAATTTCAGTTGTTCATTGAGATGCTGGGTAACATTGTGGTAGATTAGTTTATCAATTTTTACTATATTAGTTGTTGGTTATTAGGTTAAATGGTGGTGATTAGTGTTTTTTGTTAGGTCATATTGGGATCTTCTATTTTCTCTTCCCCTTCATTTCGACTGTGTAATTTTTGGGCATATAAAATGACAAAGAGGTGTGTTTTTTAGACCATGATTTTACTATATTATTTGATTTATTTTATTTTATGTAGATGAGTTTTGGTTTTAGTTTCCATGTGGTTTGTATTAGATCTTGAAAATTATCATTGGTTTCCATCCATGAATGGTTAAGGTTCATATTTAGATAGAAACTATATGGTCTCCCTTTGTGTGGAGCCTCAAAATTTCATTCTGAATCGTGCATGTATTTTTAGCATGGGATATACATGGTAAACCTCAAACTATGTGATCCACCTAGAGAAATTATCTGGGTTCCCTAGTTTGTCTTGGATTTGGAAAATGACTTACACATGGTTCTGGAAAACTGTGTGGCAATTTTATGATGTGGATCCGATTTTTGATAGTACCAAATGGCATGGTTGGAAAATAGTTTTTTGAACTATGAAGTTTACATAGTAACCCATGTGAAGGTTTTTTGGCCATGGTAGTGACCAACTCACAATTGGAACACATTTTGGAAAACATTGCAGCCTTCATTAGTGTTTATTTTTTGGTAATTTTTTCACCTCTTCTCTTATATTCACAATAGTTATCTCTTGAGAGACCTTGTAGGAGATCCAACCTCATCCACCATTGATCTTTCCTTACTATTTAGTGATTTTAAATTTGGTTTTTGGTATTTATTCCTTTATTTCCCTCATCATTCATTACATCTATCTCTTATCATATCTTCAGTTTCCCTTTTGAATCCTAATCATCTAGTATCTAATTTTAGGGTTATGAGTGTATCTAATGTTTTCATTTTACAAGTATAGTGTTTAAATATACTATTTTTATACCATTGGGAGTACTCTATATTGAAGGACAAATGTTTAGCCTTTCTTTTCACATCATTTAAGTTTGTGTTTCTATGAAATTGTATCATTATGTAATTAATTGTTTTGTAATGTTTTATAAATTCCCTTTTATTTGCAATTGTGATTATATGTATTCAATTATGATGTTTTCAAAACCATTTAATTGTGTTTTGATCTTGGAAGAATTTTCTTCTCTATGAAATTCAATGTTTTCATGTTCGAAATGGAATATTTAGATGTTCTATTATTTTGTGAAATTCCAGAGGGTCTTTTGGAAATAGTTTTCATGATGTATGTTGAAAATTGTTATAGTTTTTATTACAATGAGTGAAAAATATATATTATTTTTTGTATTGAAATAAAGTGTTTTGTTTAAGTCATTGTGATTTAATAAGTGGTCCATTAATAGATTTAAAATGATGATTCATAATTTTTGTGTTGTTTACCCCACTTGAAAAATCTCTCCATTGCAATTTTCAAATGATTTTTTTGGGAAATGAATGTATTAGACCCTATTTTTTATTTCCATGAATAGGACCGTGTGGGATGTTGTTTCTAAAATATATTTGTAGTGGTGTTTGATTTCCATAATTTTCCAATGAGTGTATATAATTTCATTTTATGTAATGTGAATGGGATTGGAATCCTAATCTGGGTTTTTTGTATTAATGTTTTGGTTGTCATATTTATTTCAAAATGGCTAATGTGAATGGAGAATTTGTATTTTCCATTGAATTGACTACCGATTTTGCATGATCCTTTTCACCTTTTTATTCTTATCATTTCCCTTGTGTAGGTTATAAATACCTATGAGATGCTTTTTTCCCATCATATGTGGTAATGTGATTTATTATAATTTTGGTGAATTTTTTATATTTGTATATTCATTATTGGGTGTTAGTGGTGAGGTTAATCAATTATGTTTTCTTTTTTGTTAGAATTGGATTATTGTTCGTATGCCTCGATACCTTTATTCTAATGGGAACCAAGGTACCAAGTTGGTTGTCTAGTATATTACTCTATTAGGTCCACATTAATCTAGTGGCCCTCCATTTAATCTATGAATAATGGAGAATAAGTATTTATCATTGTAGTGAATTTTTTTTACTAGTTGGTGGAATTTTGGTTTAGTAATTAGCACACGCCAGTGCCAGTTCGTGGGTTTGTATACTTTTATATAGATAGGTTCATCACATGTTTAGAAACCATACTGTAGATTCCAAGACACATTAAATTTTTTGGTTGTTGGATGATTTATAGGTGTTTGATATTGTGAACATTTGAATCATTTCCCCTGCATTCACTGATATTGAACATCTTCCTGTTTATATTTTATATATGATTTGTTCTAGGGATGGTTCTATTTTTTGGCTTTCCACATGTGTGTTTTTTGTTATTTCCATTGGAAAAAATATTATATTTAGATTTATTTATAAAACATGTAATTACATTAAAGGCTCTTTTTAGTACTTACTGTGGATTTAAATTTGGTTTTTTTGGTTTTGAGATGGAATTAGTTTGTTAGATGTTTAAAAGTGATAATTTTTTATTAATAAAAGAAAATGGGTTCTTAGAAATGTGAAGGGGTGTATAGAATTGAAATAGCATATTCTAGTTGGAGTGTTTACAAATAATTTTCTACAATTTTTGGAAGTAAAGAAATTTTTTTTGAAATAGAATTATTGATTTATTGTTCCCATAAGTCATAGATATGAAAAAATTTACTTTATAGTTTGTTATTAAACTATAATTTATAAATTTTTATGTGAAAAATATTCTATATTTTTATTGGGTTTTGGTGAACTATTGGGATTTTTAGCTCGTCACTATATATTTTTGGCTTTTAGTTCCTAGTTGGGAAAATTCATCATTATTTTTTTTGCAAATGTGGGGTGACTTTTGTGATGGTGGAAAATCAGTGGTTCCATGGAGATGGTATAATTATTTTCTTGAATTAGATTTTAGTTTATTTAATTTTGGTTATTCTTTATCTATTATGAATTGCTTTATACTCTAATTTATGGATAATATTTATGTTAATATTTATTCAAATGATTCATAACATTTTAGTTGGTTATGAACTATTTTTCATATTACATTACAATATCTCTTTAATTATTCGGTTGTATTTTACTCAAATGTGGGAAATATCACTTTTAATGAGATTCCAATAATTCCAAGGCACGAGTTTCTAGTCTGGTGGGGATCAGGAATCCCCCTCATGAATTTTGGTAGATCGGGTTGGGGGCTTGGTCATATGAATGATGGATTTAGTTCCATAAAATATTGTGTCAGAGTAAGTTTTGGGTTTCCTTTAGTAAGATCCTATGCTTGTTGAGTTACACATACACTACTGGAAAAATGGACTTTTGAGCCCCTTATCCTATAGCGACCGCCAATGGCAGTCGCTACCATTCCCTATAAAAAGGGGGGCTTTAGCACCCCATCCACCCTCCCTCCTCGCGAATTCGACCCCCGCCCTTCCCCCCTCCCCGTCGTCGCGCCCTCCCCGTCGCTGCGCCCTCCCCATCACCGCGCCCTCCCCGTCGCCCCTGCCCTCCCCGTCGCCCCCCGCCCTCCCCGTCGCCGCACCCTCCCCGTCGTCGTCCCCTCCCCGTCGTCGTGCCCTCCCCGTCGCCCTGCCCGCTGGCAGGCCGCCCTCCGCCGGCCCCGGCCTCCGCCGGCCCCGCCCTCTGTCGGCCGCCCTCCAATCTCCGGCTGCCCTCTGGCTGCCCTTCGGCCACCCTCTGCCGGCCCCTCTCTCCTCTGGCCGCCCTCCGCCCTCCGGCTCCAACTGCCCTCCACCTTGCGGCTGCCCTGCGACCTCTCTCTACCCTCGGGTCTCCCGCCACCTGCCTCCGGCAGTCCGGCCGCCCTCCAGTAGCCCTCCGGCCGCCCTCCGGTAGAACTCCGGCTGCCCTCCAGCCGACCTCCGGCCGCACTCCGCCCTCCAGCCACCCTCAGCCGGCCCCACCCTCCTCTAGCCGCCCTTTGCCCTCCGTCTCCGGCCGCCCTCCGCCTTGCGGTCGCCCTGCGGACTCCCTCTGCCCTCGGGCCTCCCGCCACCTGCCTCCGGCAGCCCTCTAGCCGCCCTCTGGCCTTCGGCCCCCAGCCCCTCCGGCCTCCGACCTCCACCATCGTCCCTCTGCCCCCTCGTCCCTCCCCCCCATCTCCCCAAACACCCCACCCCCGCACCCCGCCAACCCCCGTCCCCTTCGTCTTCGTCCCCTCCCTCACCGCACTACTGCCACCCGTCCCCTCCTTCACCATCCCCTCCCTCGCCGCACCAGCTCCGGCTCCGGCTCCCCACCACTGCCTCTCCTCTCCCTCACATCACCGCCTTCGGCTCTCCTCCCTTACAGGTTTGTATCACAATCAGGTATGAAATGGGCTTTCACTTACATTATTATTTTATAAATGGTTCATAAAGAATTAATTAGTATTTATTTTAAATATATTTGATATGAAAAATGAAAATGTAATAAGTTTTGTGTAAATGTTTGTTATAGGGATCTTATTATGGATAAGAGTTGGATTGATCATCCAAATCGAATGTCTAGAGAGTATTTCAATGGCATTATGCAGTTTATTGACTTCACTAGAGTATTTGAAAGTGACTATATTAGTTTTCCATGTAGAAAATGTGCTAATAGATATCAATTCACACGAGATACTGTGAGGGAGCACCTATTATTTAATGGATTTCTGAGAAATTATAAGAGTTAGACTCGTCATGGAGAAGAATATGTTCGTTGTGAAAATACGGATACAGTTCAGATGGATGTTGATGCAAGGATGAATAATCCAATGCATGAAATGCTTACTGAAATAGTACGTGGGTTGAATACTGAAGGCATTAACATCCAGAATCTTGAGACCGGTGAGATAAATCTTCGCTCTGGTGCAGATCGTGATTCGAGGAGGTTTTATGAAGAAATTGATGATGCAAAAATAGAATTATATCCTGGATGTACTTCTTTCAATAAATTGTCGTTTATCGTGGATTTGATGGATTTGAAGACTTTGAATCATTGGTCAGACACATCATTCGACATGTTGTTGGTGTTATTGAAAAAGGTTCTTCCTGTCGATGTTATGATTCCCGAGTCGTATTACCATGCTCGTAAGATGACAGAGAACTTAGGTTTACATATGATAACATAGATGCATGTGCAAACAACTATATTTTGTTTAGAAAGGAAACTGCCCATTTGGATATTTGTACGGTTTGTGGTGCTTCCAGGTGGAAAGAGAATAGCGGAAATTAGACTAATCAAAGTCAGATTGTGATATAGGGGAAACCGATTGTCGTAAAGCAAATGTGTTACTTTCCCCTTAAACCAAGGTTGAAAAGATTTTTTATGTCATCTAAAGTTTCTAATTTAATGAGATGGCATGCAGAAAGAGTTCATGAAAGTGATATGTTAACCCACCCGGCAGACTCTCATACATGGAAGGATTTTGATAAGAGACATCCCGACTTTTCCAAAGATGTTAGTAATGTCCGATTGGGATTGGCAGCAGATGGTCTCAATCCATTCAAGACTATAGTTGGTGCAACTTATAGCACATGGACCGTGGTGTTTGTTCCGTATAATCTTCCTCTATGGATTTGTATGAAGCAACAATTTATATTACTTTCCACTCTTATTGATGGACCTAAAAGTCTAGGGGATAAGATTGATGTTTACCTTCAGCCATTGATTGATGAGTTGAATGAATATTGGGGCGATGGTGTGATGACTTATGACTGTGAAACGAATGAAATGTTCAAACTGAAGGCTGATTTATTGTGGACAATCAATGAATTCCTAGCTTATGCAAATTTATCAGATTGGAGTACGAAAGGGGAATTTTCTTGCCCTTGTTGCAACAAAAGTAAAAAATCTGTATGGCTTAAGAATCCAAAAAATGGGCATACATGGGTCACAGACATTTTCTCCCCCCTCAGCACATGTTCAGAAAGGACAGAGTGGAATTTGATGGTTCTAGAGAGTTCAGCCCATCACTATAGATCATGACAGGAGTCGAAATGTTATCGCAAATTGAGGAATAAAACATCCACACAGTATATGAAATTCAGGATGTGGTGGCTCCTCCGGTACGTAATATTCGAGCTGCGGGTAGGCAGCGCAGTCACAATTGGAAAAAGAAAAGTATTTTTTATAGTCTTCTGTATTGGAAAACTAACATGCTGAGGCAAAATTTGGATGTCATGCACATTGAAATTTTTTTTGTGATAACATATTATGGACCATTTTAGGTGTCAGTGGGAAATCAAAGGACCATGTTAATGCACGCCGTGATTTGGAAGAAATGGGTTTAAGGAAACAGCTGCATTTACAGTTAGCTGAGGGAAACAAGGCATATATGCCTTCTACACAGTATACGATGACTACAAAGGAGAAAGAGACATTTCTTTCCATTTTTAAGATTCTCATGGTGCTTGATGGTTACTCTTCTAATATTTCAAAGTGTGTGAATCTGACGAGCAAGACATTGCAAGGGTTGAAAAGTCATGACAATCACATACTACTTCAGTAGTTGATTCCAATAGCCATTTGTGATTGTTTATCCCCCAATGTTGTTCAGCCTTAGATTGAGATGAGTAATTTCTTTAGACAGCTTTGTTTAAGAAATCATCGAATGAGTGATTAAAAATGTTTACAGGACTGAATTGTACTTACGCTTTGTCACTTTGAGAAACTATTTCCCCCCTCATTTTTTAATGTTATGGTCCACTTGACAGTGCACCTAACTGAAGAAGTAATGGCTTCTGGTCCAGTGCAATTCAGGTGGATGTATCCTATTGAGCAGTATTTGGGTACATTGAAACGATTTGTACGCAATAGAGCTCGTCTGGAGGCATCAATAGCATATGGTTATTTGATGGATGAGTTTACTACTTTTTGTGTAGAATATCTTACGGATGCTGAAAAAAAATTAGATAAGCCATCTTGGATTCAGGATGGTCTAGTTGAAGAAGGAACCACATATGATATGGACAACATTTAGTGGATACACGCGCATCGATATATCTTGTTCAATACTCCATCAGTTGCACCATTAATGCAGTAAGTATCTTATCACTTTTATTGTTTAACTTTTACATGTTTTGTTTTCATAAGTTGATCATTTAAGCATTGTGTTATCATTTGCAGAAAACACATTAATGAGATAAAAGAAGAGTTGTATCATGCGACTGAGTTTCAAATTCAACAGTCTCATTACGCGTCATTTCATGATTGGTTCAAGGATTATGTACGTATAAATTTATTTTCATTATGAGTGAAGTATTATACTAATTTCATTCTTCATATATCATTATTGAATTCTATGAATTATGTAGGTTCATAAGCTGAGTGAGTTAGGGGACCCCATGCTAACTGAAGAATTTATCCAACTGGCTGAGGGTCCATCTATAACGGCTCGTCGTTATAAATCTATAGATGCTAATGGTTTTTGATTTCGCATTAAATATGTTGACAAAAAACGAGCAACACAAAAAAGTGGTATCGGTTGTCCATTTTTCTATTCTGGTTATTAATATGGTCAATTGATAGACATCATTGAAGTTGTATACACACACGGGTTGAAGTACATATTGTTAAAGTGTAATTGGGTTGATCTAGTGCATGGATGTAAAGTCGATCAATATCAGTTTTCATTGGTGAATTTTAACTATATGTTATACATAAATGAACGAGTTGATAATGAACCTTTCATTTTGACATCACAAGAAGAACATGTATTCTTCGTTACTTTGCCTTCCAATCCAAGTTGGCATTTTGTTGTCAAAATGTCTCGGTGAGGAGTGTTTGTATTTGAACAAGATGAACCCGAGACTATTCCTTTTGTTTCCCAACAACTTGATCAACATACCGTAGTTCAATGAGAAGAAGATATTTATTGGGTCAGAGCGGCTGTTGAAGGAGAAACGGTCGATTTTCATGCTTAATGAAAGGTATAATTGTTTTCCCACTTTTCAGCCTATGATATCATAAATTATGTAAACATTTATAAATCATTGTAAGTTTAATCCTCACTTTTTGAAGTTTATTCAGTTATAAATATTTAGGGTGATATAACTGATGTTATATTGATGTTATTATCGGTGAATCTTTCCATTGAGGTATTCTTCATTTGGTTCATGTGCTGGTTGAATTTTTATTAATTCAATTTGAAATTTGGCTATGCATTGATTAGTTTTGTACATAATTTGTATATTTGATTTGTGAATTTTCTGATTTTTAAAATTCATTCCCAACTAATTATTCAATCCCTTTTTTTTATTAACAACTGTACAAGTTTGATTTTTTTTAAAAACAGTCCAATTTATCATTTGGACACTTTGGATAGTCCCCTTACTAATGTTTCCCATGACTGCAGGCATGCCAGGTGAAGAGGCAGAAGATCCACATCATCCATCTGAGGCATCTACATCTCAGGGTCGAGGTATGTTGGAATGTCATTGTCTCTATTTTTATGTAATTAATAAAGTGATATATATATATATATATATTTATAACATTTGTCAATTTATATATAAATTTTTTTTCAACAGGATAAGACCCGACTGCTTCTTCCTCTCGCAGGAGAGGCCCTGGTCGAGGCATGTTAGCATGGAATTCTGACACGACTTTTGATGTTTCATTTGATGAGGTATTTCATCCTGTGGGACGGAATGCCCCTACATTTATTCGTCAGTTGGGTCATATCATATGTGATCCACATCGATTTCCATTGACCACGCGTGACTGGGCTTCTATCCCTCAGGACACATTAGATCGTCTTTGGAGGGAGGTTCAGGTAAGAAGACCATTTTAATTTATTCCCTATGTATAATCAACAATAACATATGTGGTTTTTTTCTTTAATAGAAAAATTTGAAAGTATGTCCCGATGAGTTTCGACTAGTGTGTATGAGCAAATGTCATAAGATGTGGAAATACTATAAAGTCAAAGTCAAGAGGGACCACTGGGTACCAAATTTGGGAGCCCCAAACATTCTAGAAAAAGTCCCGAGAGGTTTCCTCCCGGCTCAGTGGTGTGATTTAGTTGCATATTGGTCTACTGAGGGTGTTGTGGTTTGTATATTTATTTTGGTATATATATTTTCAAGAATGTGTGATTTGTTTGATATTTGAATTAATTTAATGTAGGAGGTGTCTACACACTATTCTGAGAATCGAGTGTTCCAGGGACCACCTCACAGGCTTGGGACTCATCACGTGTCTCAGATCCAACATGAGGTATTTATTATTCATTTTTAATTTTTTCTAATTAATACAGTTTTTTTTATATTCTATTCATATATAGTTGCGGGAGCAAGGTGCACCAACTGATAAAATGTCGGTGTGGATGAGGACTCGTGATCGCAATGATCCAGAGGCTGCAGCATTGATAGTAAGTTCTTGTACTCATTACCAATACCTACATAAAATCATTATATTAATATATGTATATATATTTAAATATTTCACAGGCTCAATTTGATGTTGAATTAGAACATCTGCTAGAGGACCAGCGACAGCTTCCCATGCGAAGGGATGAGATCTTTCATCACATCATTGGTCGGGACGAAATGGATATAGTTTGACATATGGAACAAGGATTCTTAGTTCTGTAGTGTCACGCGCTGCGGTTGTCGGTCCTGCTGTTGCTCAAATGACACAGCAGCTATCAGATTTCGAGGCACGGATGCGGGCTTCCAAGGAGGCAAATGCGCAATTGGCTGCTGAGGTTATAGCACTGCGGGAATATGTGCGTTCAGGTGATGGTGCAGGGGATCACGCGACGAAGGTTTATACTGTATATATTTATTTAATTTAAATAATTTTTTCTATAAAAATAATCATAATATTTATTTTTTGTAGGCCCCTGGCCCACCGGAAGGAGGTCAGTGATGAACACAAATGACACATCATATTCAAGAGGTGTGTTTCTACTTTTAATGGTAGGGTTGTTATTGATATTTATGTTGGGTTTGAGCTATATCATAAATCTATCTAGTATTCCAAAAACGTACGTGACCTAAAGTTAGGGAACATTGAAAAAAATGATGCCAGAGATGATAAAGTTTTATAAACTAAGACCAAAACCCAATAAGAAACCCAACAATGTAAGGAGAATGCTAACTCTATCCATAATAGACTGAAATAGGAGGGATAAATTCAAGTAGGAGACAAAGTGTTGTTTCATTTTTCAATATGGAAGCAGATGTCTAGTAAGAATAAGTCCAGGTTTACTAGACCATTTATAGTGACTGAAATTTTTTTATCTAGTAAGTTGAAATCAAGGGAGAATATTGACAGGCCCCCCGCACTCCGTACAGTCCTTCCCGCACCCCGGACAGCCCCCCCCCCCCCCCCCCGCACCCCGGACAGCCCTCCCGCACTCCGTACAGCCCTCCCGCACCCCGGACAGCCCTCCCGCACCTCGGACAGCCTTTCCCGCACTCCGGACAGCCCTCCCCGCACGCCAGACAGCCCTCCCGCACCCGAACAGCCTTCCCCGCAATCCGGACAGCCCTCCCCGCACACCAGACAGCCCTCCCGCACCCATGACAGCCTTCCCTGCACTCCGGACAGCCCACCCCACAGACCGGACAGTCTCTTGCACCCCTGACAACCTTCTTCGCACTCCGGACAGCCCTCCCCGCACACCGGACAACCCGCCCGCACCCCGGACAGCCCTCTCGCACTCCGGACAGCCCTCCTGCACCCCGGACAGCCTTCCCCGCACTCCAAAAATCCCTCCCCGCACACTTTAATATTATTCGTGAAGTGTGGGAGGAGACGATGCGCCCATCGGACGTGCGGTGCGCGCAGTACGGTCGAGTGTGTCGTTTTCAGCAACTCCGCGCGCGCTAAAATGGCGCATGGGGGGGGGGTCAAAACCACCCGAACGACCTCGTAATGCCATGAAACCGTACTATAACTTCCGTTGTGTGATTTTTGAAATGGTCGGGTAGACGGCACGTCAATCGGAGGTGTTGTTTGACCGCGGTGACCGGAAACACATTTCAGGTGTCAAAAAACACCAAAAACGGCGTGAGACGGTCAAATTTGGTGCAAACGTGATCTGAATGACCTGAAACCACATGAAAACATTAAAAATATTATTGGTGACGTGTAGAAGGAGACGACGTGCCCATCGGACGTGCGGTGCGCGCGGTACGACCGAGTGCGTCGTTTTCAGCAGCTCCGCGCGCGCTAAAACGGCGCGTGGAGGGGGGGGGGGGGGGGGTCAAAACCACCCGAACGAACTCAGAATTCCATGAAACCGTAAGACAACAGCCTTTTTGTGATTTTTGAAATGGTCGGGAAGACGGACCTTCAATGGGAGGTGTCGTTTGACCGCGGTGACCATAAACGCGTTTCTAGTGTCACAAAACACCAAAAACGGCGTGAGACGGTCGAATTCGGTGAAAACGTGATCCGAATGACCTGAAACCACACGAAAACATTAGGAATACTATTAGTGACGTGTAGTAGGAGACGGCCCACCCATCGGACGTGCGGTGCGCGCGGTACGGCCGAGTGCGTCGTTTTCAGCAGCTCCGTGCGCGCTAAAACGGCGCGTGGGGGGGGGTCAAAACCACACGAACGACCTCGGAATACCATGAAACCGTACGAAAACATCCGTTGTGTGATTTCTGAAATGGTCGGGCAGACGGAAAATCCATCGGAGGTGTCGTTTTACCGCGGTGACCTGAAACGCATTTCCGGTGTCATAAAACAACAAAAACGGCGTGAGACGGTCGAATTCGGAGCAAACGTGCTCCGAATGACCTGAAACCACACAAAAACATTAGTAATGTTATTCTTGATGTGTATGAGGAGACGACTCACCCATCGGATGTGCGGTGCGCGCGGTACGGCCGAGTGCGTCGTTTTTAGCAGCTCCGCGCGCGGTAAAACGGCGCGTGGTGGGGGGGGGGGGGGGTCAAAACCACCAGAACAAACTCGGAATGCCATGAAACCATACGAAAACAGGCGTTGTATGATTTTTGAAATGGTCGGGTAGACGGCACGTCAATCAGAGGTGTCGTTTGACTGCGGTGACCGGAAACACGTTTCTGGTGTCAAAAAACACCAAAAACTGCGTGAGACGGTCGAATTCAGAGCAAACGTGCTCCGAATGACCTGAAACCACACGAAAACATTAGGAATATTATTTGTGACATGTAGGAGGAGATGGCGCACCCATCGGACGTGCAGTGCGCGCTGTACACCTGAGTGCGTCGTTTTCAGCAGCTCCGTGCGCGCTAAAACGGCGCGTGGGGGGGTCAAAACCACCCGAACGAACTCGGAATGCCATGAAACTGTACGACAGTAGAAGTTGTCTGATTTTTGAAATGTCCGGGCATAAGGTACATCAATCGGTGGTGTTGTTTGACCGCGGTGACCGGAAACGCGTTTCCGGTGTCATAAAACACCAAAAACGGCGTGAGACTGTCGAATTCGGAGCAAATGTGCTCTGAATGACTTGAAACCACATGAAAACATTAGGAATATTATTCCGGACGTGTAGGAGGAGACAGAGCACCCATCGGATGTGCGGTACACGCAGTACGGCCGAGTGCGTCTTTTTCAGCAGCTTTGTGCGCGCTAAAACGGCACGTTGGGGGGTCAAAACCACCCGACCGACCTCAGAATGCCATGAAACCGTACGACAACAGTCGTTGTGTGATTTTGTGAAATGGTCGGCCAGACGACACGTCAATCGGAGGTGTCGTTTGACCGTGGTGACCGGAAACGCGTTTCTGGTGTCACAAAACATAAAAAACAGTGTGAGATGGTCAAATTCAGAGCAAACGTGCTCTGAATGATCTGAAACCACACGAAAACATTAGGAATATTATTCGTGATGTGTAGGAGGAGACGGCGCGCCCATCGAATGTGCGGTGTGCGTGGTACGGGTGAGTGCATCGTTTTCATCAGCTCCGCGTGCGCTAAAACTGCGCGTGGGGGGGGGGTCAAAACCAACTGATCGAACTCATAATGCCATGAAACTGTATGAAAACGGCCAATGTGTGATTTGTGAAATTGTCGGGCAGACGACACATCAATTGGAGGTGTCGTTTGACCGCGGTGACAAGAAACGCGTTTCCAGTGTCATAAAACACCAAAAACGGCGTGAGACGGTCGAATTCGGAGCAATCGTGCTCAGAATGACCTGAAACCACACGAAAACATTAGGAATATTATTCGTGACGTGTAGGAGGAGACTGCGTGCCCATCGGACGTGCGGTGCAAATCGGTACGGCCGAGTGCGTCGTTTTCAGCAGCTCCGCGCGCGCTAAAACGGCGCGTGGGGGGGGGAGTCAAAACCACCCAAACGACCTCTAAATGTCATGAAACCGTATGACAACAGCCATTGTGTGATTTGTGAAATGGTCGGGCAGACAGAACGTCAATCGGAGGTGTCGTTTGACCGCGGTGACTGGAAATGCGTTTCCGGTGCCACAAAACACCAAAAACGGCGTGAGATGGTCGAATTCGGAGAAAACGTACTCTGAATGACCTGAAACAACACGAAAACATTAGGAATATTATTTGTGACATGTAGGAGGAGACGTCACGCCCATCGGACATGCGGTGCGCGCGGTACGGCCGAGTGCGTTGTTTTTATCAGCTCCCCGACCGCTAAAACGGCGCTTGGGGGGGTCAAAACCATCCGAACGAACTCGGAATGCCATGAAGCCTCACGAAAACTGCCGTTGTGTGGTTTTTGAAATGTTCGGGAAGACGGCACATCAATCAGAGGTTTCGTTTGACAGCGGTGACCAGAAACGCGTTTTCGGTGTCATAAAACACCAAAAACGGCGTGAGACGGTCGAATTCGGAGCAACTGTGCTCCGAATGATCTGAAACCACACGAAAACATTAGGAATATTATTGGTGATGTGTAGGAGGAGACGTAACGCCCATCAGACATGTGGTGTGTGCGGTACGGCTGTGTGCGTCGTTTTCAACAGCTCCGCGCGCGCTAAAACGGTGCGTGGGGGTGTCAAAACCACCCGAACGACCTCGGAATTCCATGAAACCGTACGAAAATAGCCGTTGTGTGATTTTTGAAATTTTCAGGCAGACGGCACATCAATCAGAGGTGTCGTTTGACCGCGGTGACAGGAAATGCGTTTTCGGTGTCATAAAACACCAAAAACGGCATGAGACGGTTTAATTCGGAGAAAACGTGCTCCGAATGACCTGAACCCACACGAAAACATTAGTAATATTATTAGTCACGTGTAGGAGGAGACGGCGCGCCTATCGGACGTGCGGTGCGCGCGGTACGGCCGAGTGCGTCATTTTCAGCAGCTCTGCGCGCGCTAAAACGGCGCGTGGGGGGTAAAAACCACCCGAACGAACTCGGAATGCCATGAAACCGTACGACAACAGCCATTGTGTGGTTTTTGAAATGGTCGGGCAGACGGCATGTCAATCGGAGGTGTTGTTTGACTGCGATGACCGGAAACGTGTTTCAGGTGTCATAAAACACCAAAAATGGCGTGAGACGGTCGAATTTGGAGAAAACGTGCTCCGAATGACCTGAAACCACACGATAACATTAGGAATATTATTTGTGACATGTAGGAGGAGACGGCGCGCCCATCGGACGTGCGGTGCACGTGGTACGGCCGAGTGCGTCATTTTCAGCAGCTCCGCGCGCGCTAAAACGGCGCGTGGGGGGTCAAAACCACTCGAACGACCTCTGAATGCCATGAAACCGTAAGACAACATCCATTGTCTGATTTGCGAAATGGTCGGGTAGACGGCACGTCAATCGGAGGTGTTGTTTGACCGCGGTGACCAGAAACACGTTTCCGGTGTCATAAAACACCAAAAACGGCGTGAGACGGACGAATTCGGAGCAAATGTGCTCCGAATGACCTGAAACCACACGAAAACATTAGGAATATTATTTGTGACATGTGAGAGGAGACGATGCGCCCATCGGACCTGCGGTGCGTGCGGTACGGCCGAGTGCATCGTTTTCAGTAGCTCCGTGCACGCTAAAACGACGCATGGGGGGGGGGGGTCAAAACCACCCGAACGAACTCGGAATGCCATGAAACTGTACGACAACAGCCATTGTGTGATTTGTGAAATGGTTGGGCAGACTTCATGTCAATCGGAGGTGTCGTTTGACCATGGTGACTAGACACGCATTTCCGGTGTCATAAAACACCAAAAACGGCGTGAGACGGTCGAATTCGGAGCAAACGTGCTCCGAATGACATGAAATGATAGCATTTCTTAAATTGGGGGTTTTAAATTATTATAGCACCATGATTTTATGTCATATTTAATTTTATTATATGTATATAATAACTGAATAATTATGTTCAATTTACGTTTGTTTTGTTTTTTTGTCTTATTGTAGGTTTTGAAGTAGAAGATTGAAATAGATGGACCTGCTCGGATCGTTGAAGCAAGTTTATCGTTTATTATGATTTTGATGTTTATGCTGTTTGAAATTGTTTTCCATTTGTTATGAATGTTACCTTGTTATATCTCTGATTTTGCACCGTGAAGAAAAAAAACAGAATTCGTCCATTTCATTAAAAAAATGAAAAATATTTTATTTAATATTATATATATAAATATTTTCATTAATATAAATATATATATATATATATATTTTATTTAACTAATATATATATATATTTATTTATTTATTTTGGTATGAAATTTATGGAAAAAAAATTTCCCCAGTTTAGCGATCGCCAAAGGCAGTCGCTATAGACTGGCTGCCGTGCAGCGTTAGCGACTGCCAGGCGGTCGCTTATGGCTGGCATTTTGGCCACCTATAGCGACTGCCAATGGCGGCCGCTAATGCCCTTTTTTTAGTAGTGATAATATTTTGGAATGCCATGGTATTGAAGAAACTATGGTTAAAATATATTGAGAGTCAATGGAATGAATATTCGAGCTACATCAGGCTCATCCAGAGAATTAATCACTTAGGGGAAGTTTATGTTTTGAATTAATAATATGAGATTGTTTTAGTTATAGTGATGTATTTTGATCTGAATTTTTTTATCCAATTTGAGTATGTAAGTGATATTATGGTTCATTCCATTTTATTTTGGATGGAAAATGTGGAGCATTGGATCTGTATGGTTAGCAATCACAACTTTGGAATCCTTATGGTCCCCGGGATATTGGGTCTACCACTTTTAAAGAGTGTTTTCTGTAGTTTTAGCATTGTTTCCCAATCCATGTAGATATACATAAAAATTATGTTTTCTACCCCAGTTGAGTGGTTTGGATTATTCATAGTTCCAAACTTCTCTGAAAGTGATTTTGACTTATAAGAGGTCAATTTTGGATTTCTTTGATGCTATTTATTATGTGATTTTATGAAATCATGTTTGAAGGGTTGTATGGTTCTTTGAGAGAACATGGATTTGAAACAGAGTTTTGGAAAATTAAAGGATTTATAAAAACATTTATACTAAAGTCATGGATTAATTAATAAATGGGAAGATTAAATTCTCATAGATTTTTGAAATGAATTATAAAGTGCTTGTTTTTTTATTGTATTTGAAAAATGGGATGATTCAAACATGATTTCATTGGAATTCTTGAATGTAATGTATTTCAAAAAATGGGGTTTTAAAAGAATTTTGAGATCAATAAAACTATTTTGTTTAAAATAAATTTTAATGTTTTTGAATAATGGAAATAAATTATGATGAGTTTCTATTTATGCTAGTTTTTTAAACGAATTAAAATTTTGATTTGAATTTGGGGTAATTTAAATATTTGGGTAAATGTGTGTATGTTATAATGAGGTTTTTTTGTTTGGAATTTTTTTTGGATTAGTATTTGAGTGAAACAATGGTGTACTATAATTTCAAAATTCCTTGATTAAAATTGTGGCTTCAAATTTTATTTTGAAAATTATGTTTTCTCGTTTTCTGGTTTTTGGTTTCATTCTTTATTCATAAAATATAGTGGAATCATTTGTTTTTAAATGGTATGATTTGATATTTTTTATTTATTCTTTATTATGGTATCCTAGAATAGTTGAAAGGGTTTATCTACTTCTTTTGTCTTTCCAGACTCCATGTGGAGTGGTTGAGGTGGAATCTTCCTTGAGATCAGACCCTATCAAACACTCCTTAAACCAATATCCACCATATTTTTGTGGTGATGTGAGGTAGTGTAACAGGTTAGGTGGTTAGTATATATTTAATTGATACTAAATTCTCTTGAAACTCATGTAGATTAAAGGGATATAGATTTCAATATCTTGATTATCAGTTTCAATTGATTTTGTGGGAGTCGATGATAACTCCCTAACTATGTTAAGGTATGCCTTTAGAGCTTTTCTCTATTGCATTTCCATTATTTCTTGACTATGCTTAGAAAAGGGGAGAAATATCATGGGATAATGTGTTTAAACTATAGTAACTAATCTATGTGTGATTACATTAATTAATTTTTGAGATTGGTTTTATTTTCTTCAAATATGGTTGTCCGCAATTCTAATAAAGTTCATTTACTCAGAGGCAGCCTTCACCTAGATCAAGGTTTACCTATACCTTCATTGCTTAAAAAATATTTTCAAGATATTTTAAATGATTCCATTATCATAGAAACTAACCAGTTTGGGCATCCAATGGCGGGTGTTTCCTTAGTTCCAATCAATGGGAATAATTATAAACCAAAAAGTAAGGAGCATAAGAAGGATGGGTCAGTGATAAAAAAAGGTTCCTTCTACTTAGAAGAGTATATCACTCTTTTTCTTATAGGGTGGTCATCTAGGGTATGTAAATCCTTATTATATCAAGTCTCCTTGGGGTTTCCTCTATTGTGGCTATTTGGGTCATCATCAGATGTTTTGTAAGATGGGTTATCTGAAGAGGTCTTGGGATTAATACATCGAGGTTGGTTTTTTTGTTTTGGTACCTTTCCTTTGATGAATTTAATCTCAGTTTTGGATGTTATATTTTTTTCTACAAATATTATGAGTGGTTCCTTTTCATATATGTTTCTTATCTATATTTTTGAATGTCATTTTATAAAATTAATTGATTCATTTGTGGAATTCTCCCCCACCCTTATGGATGGATTTGGAGATTTTTCTCTAGGTTAACTCCATGTTTTGGTTGTTTTTAGGTTCTATTTCATTGATCCATAATGTTCGGGTGACCCTTTATTATGAGTATTGATTTTCACTCATTTCATTATTATGGATTTTGGAATATCATAGTTTCGATATGAGAATGTAATTGAGTGCATGATTTGGTATCTATGGTGATTATTATACCACTGGAGTTGTTAATCTACCTGGTGTTTGCATTATACCATTAAGGGATACACCATGAAAGGTTGATCTAGTTCTTTACCACATTTCATCCATGTGTATCATGAATTGAGATGAGAATCCATGTTGTTATATTTAGGGAATTTATGGTTTTTCCTTGTGTATGGATGTTTTTTTGGACTCCGAGTGAGTTTCTTCCATATTTTCTCAGATTTATGTGAATGGGTTCCATGTTTGTTATTGAAAGGTGTTACCATTTTTGAGGAATTATAAATGGGAAATTATTAGTCAGGAATATTTTATCAAGTAGAGGGGGAGGGTGTGAATCAGTGATACATTTTTTCTTTTATCTTTCCCTGAAACAACCATCACCTCTTGTTAAATTTTTTAAGCCATACAATAAACAATTCGAACAAAAATCCAAAAGAACACAAGAATTTACATAGCTCACTATTCAGTAAGAATAACTAACTCCTTGGTAGTTTTTTTGGAAATAATCCAATACCAAAAAATCCACTTGAAAATAATCCTTATATTACAACAAGTTGGATATGGAATTTCACTCGTGTAACACTGTGTAAACAATTTCAATAGTGTATATACACCCCCTTAGAAAAAATAGTGTAATACAATGTTTCTTTAATAAATCATGTTAAATTGTATTCTTTTCAATTATATAAATGTTTTATATTGAAAAAAATGTTTAATTTCATACCCAAAAGATGTTATGACCTCCCTAATCTTTGTAATGGAAAACTCAGTCGGATTTTCCATGTATGTTTTCCCAGTCTGATTCTTCCAAGAATGAATCTCCAAATACTATTCTTCCCAATATGATTTTCTCAGCCTAATTCATCATATTATAGAAAATATATAACTTTGTTATAATATGGTAGAGACAAATTTTCACAAATTCAATTTTGGGTATGAAAAACATTGTCCGATTATTCTTAGTCTGAAATGTCTATACTAAAATATTGCACTAATATCCAAGTACGATTGAGACAATTCTAAAATCTATCATCCTTAGTCCAGGAATACCAGTATGGAAATCATAATTGAATTATCCATCCCGATATGCTGATCAGTCGAATACAATTGTTAAGAATATTATGGTAATCAGCTAAATATGACAATTAGCTGAATACAACTTTTCAATCATGTTTCTCTTATTATCACTTCTATGTCACAACCATATTAACAAAATCTCAATATAGAAACTTCTTATTCTCTATAATAACATGTAGCTTCTCTTTCTTTTCTAGTGAACAATATATCGGTAAGAAAGTACAAAGAACATTCACCAATTATAGGTGACACATGGGAGGTTTTGGCAGGAAACCCAAAATTTTTTCCACCCACACAAATTCACCCAAATTATAATTTCCCCTAATATTTCGGATGAATTTATGACTTGATAAAATATTATTAATCTTCTTGACACTTTTATAACCATCACTCCATCATCATACTTTCATTTAAATCACCAACACAATAACAATTTCATAGTTCTATTTTCTAAAGTTGATTTCTTCAAAATAATGCTCTATACCAATTGAATATATAAATGAATAATGAAAAATATTCATTTATTTTCAAGACAACCCTTGTCAAAAAATCTATATTTTTCTTAAAAAAATTCCAAAAAATCAACTATTGACAACATGATGAAGACATTTGAAAACAAATAAGAGTTCATCTATCACTCCCTTTAGTAATTCATTGAACCAACTCAAGTGGTTGACTATATTATTGATCGATCTCATTAATTATTATTTTCATCATTTCCATCTCAAATACATTTATATTGGACTCTGTTTAAAACAATTACTCCTTAGTATGATGGTTTGTAGAGCACGATGGACCAATGTGGACAGCTTCGGCTTCAGTTACATTCTTCATTAAAAAACATGTACTTGAATCACGACATCGGTCAAGAATTAAAATTCATTTGAGAGTAACATTTTCATCATCAAACTTACATTGGAATGTATCATACTTTTCCATTCATTCCAACTTATTTCATCACTTAAAAGATTATTTATGATCTTAATGAATACGATTGGCCTAGATTTGATCATATTGTGTTAAATTATTCTGGGTACGAATTCATTAGTATAATATTTTTCTTTCCACCCAGATCAGATGATGTTAGCAGCATCTCTTTCTTCTCTTCCACCTGGATACGATTAATCATGGTATGATAAGGAACACCTATTTTTCACCTTATTTCCATCAAGACTGGATCACAAGTTCTCCAATCAAATTATGATTTATATGAAATAAAAATAACAAAATCATCATCACATTTAATAAATCAAGGTCATATAGACATCGATTCACCACTAATATGATCACCTTTTTCGAGACCAAATTTATAGTGTATCCGATGAACATTTACTTCCAGCAACATGACTTCTCAATTTGATTGATTATTTCATTAGAGAAACAGTGTAAATATGATTATAATCAATTAATCATGTTGTTTTTCTCCCATTTCAAACCTAATATGTGTCTGATTAAAAGCATTTCTTTAAAAAATATTCCTCTTATTACGATAGAAAACATGAGTATGAATATTTTTTATGCATAATTCCAATTCATTTGAAACCAATGTTCAGTACATTTTTATCAAAAAACAAAGTGACCTGATTTTTATTCTTCAAAAACATTATTGAAAAAAATTAAATACTTGTTATCAATCATGTTCCTCATAAACATTGTCATAAAAATTTCCCTGGTTGGATTATTTTTTCAACAATGATTCATAAATCACTAAATATTTTACCCTTATACAGTGGATTACATATCAACAATCCTATGCCTATGTGAGATAACTCATTAAAGGAAATAAAAATCATACAAAATAAAACCATTATGTCCATAAGTAGTAATTATGACAACCTTCTTCATCGTCCTCACCATTTTGTTATTTATATCTTATCTTTTCTAGAATATAACTGAAATTGGTTCCTATAACCACCCCAAAATTATTTAGGATTGTTGACTCAAAAAATAATACTACATTCAATGATTACCCAAAAAAAATGGTTGATGCATTAAAAATGACAGATTTATGAAAACAATTCTCCCCCATGACAATACTATCCAACGGTAAGATGGGAGATGGGAAAAAAACATGCCTTGACCTTGATGGGAAAGAGGATGAACACCCATGTTCAACCTCAATTCAGAAAACAATTCCTTTAGTATGTGTTTTGTGAATATGTAAGCAACATTTTCCAATGATGGAACATACTCTAGCATCAACTCATTCTCCTCCACATGATCATTAATGAAATAATATTTGATATGAATATGTTTTGACCACGAATATTTAACGTGGTTCCATGTGATAATGATTGTATATTGATTGTCACATCTCAAGAGTAGGGTTAACCTAAATTTAAAAAGGAAATCGTCCAATTGAGTTTTCATCCACAATAGTTGTGTAGATACTTGGGTGGAAAAAACATACTCAGCTTCAACTATGCTGAGAGTTAATGAATATTGTTTCTTATAATTCAAAACAATAAAATTCTTTCCTAGAATGAATACTACAACAGATGTGGATCTTCTACAATTAACATTTTCTTCCAAATCTGTATCTATGTTCCCAAACAAATAAATACTATCTATGATTTCATACATGGTTCCTAAATTTGTTTTTCCTTTGATGTATCTATGAATTACTTTTACATCAAGAAAATGTTATTCTGTTAGATCACTCTGGATTCATTCACATAAGGTAACAATATAAACAATGTTGGTTCTTGAGGCTGTCAAATAAGAAATTTTTTTTTTAAATTCCTATATTTTCTTATGATCAAATTATTTTCATTATCTATCATTACATAACATTGTTCCCACTTAAATTAGTGTTGAAATGGGTTTTGAGTTTTCCATGATTAAATTCATAAAATGTTCCGTAACAAACTTGTCTTTGGAAAGAAAAATGTATTACTTACTTTAAGGTATTTTTTTAGAAGAAATTATTTCAATTATATTAGCATAGAAATATCATACAACATCTCCATTTCTTCATCAAATCTTTTACATGATCTTTCATTATTCACTACAAAGAAAATGTCATCAACATAAACTGTCATGATGAGGGAATACTATGGATCATTTCTGATTTAAATATTGTTATCCACTCTTCCTTTTTTAAAATTCATCTTCATTATGAATGTATCCAATTTGGAATAACATTCCCTAGGATATTGTTTTATCCTATAGAAATACTTTTACAATATTCACACACAACTTTCATCTTTCCCAAAAACAAATCCACTATGTTTTTCAATTTGACATTCCTCATCAAGATCACCATTTAAGAAAACAGATTTAGTATACATTTGAATGATATTGTATCCTAATTTTGCAGTAATATGAAGAATGGTTACGATTGTTTCTATTTTTTTCAACAGAGAAATATTTTCATCAAAATCAATGCCTTCAATATGAGATACCATTTGAAAATAAATATTTAATTGTTTCATAAAACTTCACCTTGTCTATTCATCTTGTTTGGGAAACCCCATTTTTTATGAATAATGATTCCATTTTGTGGATTGTGTATTAGTTCCCATGAATCAATATTTTCAATCTGATGTTACACTTCATTAATTTTTTTAACCAATTTTTGATACTCAAATGCTTCTTTCACATCATTATGCTCCACTTTTGAATATAAAGAAGTATGTGTAATAGTATTTTTGTTCTTCTTATATGAACATTCTGATGTTTATTACAAATTATATTATGAACTTCCACTTATTTCATCAGCCTATGAAATTAATTTCATGTATCTTACTAATAACTGGAAATAGCTGAGTTCTATTCTTCTTCTTTAGTGGAATTACAATTTTGTATGTCCTTATCATAATTATTTTTCTATTCTTGGTCAACATCCTTTTCATATTGAGTATGTTTCTCTCTCTCGTCCCATTCAATTACTTTTACATGAAGAGAATATAGAATTCATTTTTCTCTTTTAAGAATCATCTATATGCTCTTTCTTCCAAAGCATAGCCAATAAAATTTCTATGTTCACCTTTTTTCTCGAACATTCCAATGATTCCTTCTTTGTTCTTTATAATACATGGACTCAAAAAAATTAATATACTTTTCAACCCTGGAATTTTCCCCAAAAAAAATTCATATGAACTCATATTTGATATTGGTATATATTAAAATTGGTTTTGAATATAAACAATAGTACTCATGGATTGCCTCCAAATGTGATGAGAAATAACATGTTCAAGTAACATAGTTCTTCTAATTTCTATTAAGATTTTGTTATTTCATTTAGAAACCCCAATTTGGTGGGGATTATATGAGAACTATAGTCATGATGAATTCCATGACTCTCAAGAGATCCTTCATACTATTCACTAGTGTATTCCACACCATTATCAATTCTCAACTTCTTTATTGGATACTCACATTCATTCTCATCCTTTGTTTTGAAACCATTAAACATTTTCAAGGAATATGGTTTATGATTCATACACATAAAAAAATTAATGTGAGAAAAATAATCAATGAAAGTAATGAAGTACTTATCTAAATATGTTTATTCATTTCTCATTGGCCCATAGATATCGAAATGAATGAGCTCCATGGGTTTTATTGAACAAATCTATAAATTATTATACACTAATTATGTAATCATTAATTACTAACAAATTGTAAAACACCTATATCATATTCATATAAAATTAAGAATTTCCCATGCACTATCCCTTTTATATAACTATATCATGTTTCATTGACTCAGTTTTCTTAGCCTTTAATGTCACAAATGAATCTCTTCTTCCATATACATGTAACAAGAGTCTTGTGTTTCATCAATATAAATAAAATTTCCATTAGTATATTAGCCTATTGGTAAAATCATTCCATCCGATTCACTTTTCTGAAAAAAATCCTTCTTTACTAATGAAAAATTTGTTACACTCATCACACAATTGTGAAACACTTCTAATATTTTGTTTTACCCCAACACAATACAATGTTTTCTTCAATTTCAACTTTTCATTCCCAATGATGGCTAATCCAAAACCTTTGATTTTCATGGATATATAATTTCCAAATATCATTATTCCATTGTTGAAATATTTCCCATTATTAAACAATTTCAAATTTCCCATTATATGATAAGAAAACCCACTATCAGGAATCCAATGTCCTTCTCCTTTAAAGCATTCAATGTAGTTTCACCAACAAGAGCCTTTAATTCTTCCTTTGAATTATTAGCATTCAGACTTTGAGAATTTTTAAGTAAACATTGTTATGCTAATATCATAAAAATACATCCCTTTTCAAGGAGTCTGGGTTGATCACACCTGTCCCAAATAGTTTTCAAGGGTCTCAAACTATATTCAATATTTACTCCATTATTTTCAGGTTTATTTTCAACAACATTATAAGTATTGTTTCACTGAGGATATTGAATACACCTCTACCTTTTACATTCATATACTATAGAATAATAGTAATGTATTGATTAAACCAAATAATATTTTTCATATGTTTGAATCCACCACAATACCAGCAATACCCATAGAATGATTATTTGCATTTGAAACATCCATATTAATAGAATTGTTATCCTTTTTCTCTTACTTTTATGAGTCACAAAAAATTATTTTATCAATAATATTATTCTACTTATTTATATCCTTAATTGAATTATAAGTATTTTAATCTTTTCCAAATCCAAATAAAACATTTTTGGACACAACATGTTTTGTAACATCTGAATTCTTCACCTTTTCAATCTTGGAAACATTCATAACTTTTCAAAATTCTTTCTCACTGAAACAATTCCATATTTATACACACCATTTTATGGTTACATTTGTTAAACCTTATAAGGTTTATCATTATGATTAATTTTAACAACATCAGTGACAAATTTTATTAAACATGTACCTTTTTCTTTAGCTTTAGAATATTTTTGTTGGAAAACTTCCAACTCTTATTCATATTCATTGAGCTTCACCTCCAGATGAGCATTACATTTATTTTTATCCTAAAGAGATTTATTCATGTCACCAATCCATTTTACTGGCCCTATGTTCACATCAACATAAATTCTTGACTTCTTGTTGAGGAACAATCATCTTCCATATTTTGGTTTTTCTTTTCAACTCTAGTAATCTTTCTTAGGAATTCTTTTTGACTTTTTTTTCAAATTATATTCAATTTTAGTTTCATTTTCATCATAACTACATCATAAAAATTATTCATTATTCACTATTAAAATAAAAGTATTTTCAATACCATAATTAATTGAAATTTGTAGGATTCATCATCACTACCTTCTTCATCTTAATTTGTAGATAAGAAACTTCTTATTTTGGATTTGATGTATTTTCATTCTTTACCTATGGAGTTAAATTTATCTTTATTTCAAGATTCATTCCATGATCTTCTTAGTTTTCATTATTATTCATCACTATCCTATTTTTTTTATTTGTGGATTTTTAGCCACAAAGTGGCCAATTCCCCAACATTAAAATCATTACAAGGTAATTTTCCCTTTTTATTTCCTTATTCATCTTCTACCATTTTAACAAAATAAGGATAAAATATCGTCAAGATATTTACATACATCAGTATTGGAGTTAGAATCACTAGATTCATCCTTAAAAATAATATTATTTGATTTTTCTTTCATAGAATCCTTGAAATAAATTTCTTTATGAAATATTTCTTCTTTTGAAATTTTTCTCCCTTCTCATTTCATATGTGATGATAGTGATTTGAAAATAATCAAGAGATACCATTTCAAGATCTCTACCTTCCCATGATGAAAATTTTTCATCAAAATTGTCATGAATGATTCTAATGATCTTTGAAACTACTATAGAATCATTTAACTGTTCACTAATACATTTGATAATACTCACAGTCTTGTTTACCCTCTTAAATAATTCCCCAACAAATTCTTGCTCACCCAAATTCAAATATTCATATTTCAACATCCATATCTTTAACATTTCTCTTTTATGTCTTGTGTTACCTTTATATATGTTTTTAAATTTATCCCATATACCGATACATGTGGAAGAAAATTTCACTCTTAATAATTAAATTACAAAAAATGATGATAATATTGAAATATTGTCCCTTCCATCATTCTCACAATTCTTATTATCATCATATGTAAGAGGAATTTTATCATCAATAAATGGAATACCACCTGTTGTAGATTCACGAACATCATATCCAATATACTTAAGAGGAGGATTTTTTTTTCATTTTAGATATGATAATTATTTCCATCTAAAACTGGAATACATTTATTGTTCACTAAATTCAAATTTTCCATCTACTTCTCTTCAAAATATCAGCAATGAATTAGAAAAGGAAACCTTAATATTTATTACAACTTGAATGTTCCCATTCAGGATGATCATATCACTAAGAGGGGGAGGGGTGAACCATTCATAATTTTTTTCTTTTATGTTTCCTTTAAACAAACTTCACCTCATGTTAAATATTTTAATCTCTACTGGAAACAATTCAAACACATATACAAATGAACACAACTATTTATAAGATCCACTATTCAAAAATTATAGCTACGTCCTTGGTATGTTTTAGAAGTAATACAATACCACAAAATCCACTAGGAAATAATCCTTGTATTGTAGTTAATATGATATTCACTTTTTATTGTTTGGCATAATGTAATCAATTCGAACAATGTGTGTGCACCCTCTTAGCATGAATCAGGTAATAAAATGTTTGTGTAACAACTCACGTTACATGTGCATCATTTAAAATCAATAAATGTATTATTTTGTAAAAAAATCAATTTATTATCCAGATGATGGTGTAATCTATGTGGAATTTATTATGGAATACTCGGTCTACATTTTTAGTTACATTTTTCCCAGCCTGATTCATCCAAGTATGGTTCTAACAATATGATTATTCCTACTACAATTTTCTATGTTTGATTATTCCAAATAAGGAAAACATATAACTTTATTAGAATATGGTATAGAAAAATATGCACCAGTTAAATATTGATTATGAAAAACTCAGTCCGATTATTCCAAATTTGAACAGTCCAATACAGAAAGTTATAGCACAATCTGAGTATGATTGAGATAATTCAGAACTCCATATTATTCAATCCTGAAATCCCAATATGGAAATCCCAATCAAATTATCCATACTGATATGATGATCAACAAAATACACTTGGAAAGTAGAGTAAAATAATCATCTAAATACGATAATCATATGAATAAAACTATGAAATCTTGTTTCTTCTTCTATCACTTCTCCGATTAAAACTTACTCAATATAAGGTCAATATGGAAACTTCTTATTTTCTATAAAAACTAAAAGATTCTCTCTATTCTTTAGTAAATAGCACATCATTCATAAATTAATAAATACTTTATCCTTTTATAGGTGACCCATTAGTTGTTTTGTTAGTAACTCCAAAATCATTCCCACTCACATTAATTCACCAAAATATCAATTCCTCCTAAAATTTCGGATACATTTATGAGTTAGCCAACTCTTCTCAAATATTCTCAACTCTCCTACAATCATCACGCCTTCATTATAATTTCAATTCAATCTCCATTCTGATTTCAATTTTCAATTCTTATTTTTTTAAATTTGATATATTCCAATCAAATATCTATACCAATTTAATTCATGAAAAATGAAAGGAAAATACAATTTTAATTTCAATATCCTCCTTCAAAACACAACCATATTTTTCTTCATAAATTCCGGCAATTAAACTATTGAACTAATTTATAATGATATTTGAAAACAAAGCGGTGATCATCTATCTATTCTTTCATAAATTCATTCAACCATCTCAAGTGGTAGAATATATTTTTGTTCGGTCTTGGTCATTACAATTTTCATCGTCTTCATCACAAATCCTTTTCCATCAGACTCCATTGAAAACAATTTTTCATGAGTACAATGGATCCCCATTAATGATGGACGGATTTTACCACATTATCATCAACAACTTCCTTCATTCAAAAACATGTGTTCATATCAATACATCCTTCCAGACATAAAAATCTTCCTATAACAACTTCTGTATCACCATACATACATTGGAAAGTATAGTAAATTTCCATTTATTCTATCAGTATTCATTTAATCCCATCCTGAGTATGATATTTGGGAATAAGATTGTCCTAGATACAATAATTATATGTATGATTCTTCTTGGTATGAATTATTTAGTATGACTTTATTCCTTCCACCTAGATCTATTCATTTTTGGATCATCTCTTTCTTATCAAAAACTCATGTTCAATTAATCTGGGTACAATTTGTAATAACTCATTTCACATTTCTTCCACCAATATTGCATCAAAATTTTTCCAATGAACATATGATTTATTTGAAATAAAAATAAGAAAATCATTGTGGCATTTATTTTATAGTAGTCATACAAACATCATTTCTCCCATAATATAATCAGTACTTCCAAACCGAATTCTGAGTGAATCAGATGACCATTTACTTACAACAATATTCCATATCAATTTGATTGATTATTTCATTCTGTACAAAATGTGAATATGATTGTGATCAATTTCTCATTATGATATTCCCCCATTCCTAGCACATTGTTTGTCTGGTCACAACTATTTCTTCCACAAATATTCATCCTATTATAATTCACATAGTGAGTCTGATTCTTTTGAATGCATGAGACCGATTATTTGGAAACCAATGGTAAATATGAATTTTTTTCAAAAACAATGTGAGGTTATTTTCTTTATTCAAAAGTATTCTTAACAAAAATAGAAAAAACTAGAAATCAACAACTTTCCTCATCAACTTAATCAATATACATTCTACCATGTTTAAGGAATTTTCAATGGAGGGGACTATGTTAGGTCTCATGTGCATTGTAGGAATTATTTTTTGATGTTTATGATTCAATTGTGCATGGAGATGTTATATAAACTATGATTGATCGCATTCATTGATTATGTGGATATTATATTTTTTTAGGATAAACCACATTGATGAGTTATTTTGGTTTTTTACTCTTGGGATATTTCATTTTCTATTCTCCTTATTTTCAATTGTCGAATATTGTGGATAGAGAGAGGTATAGTGCAGAGTTTGTGACACCCCCTATGACATTGTGTTGTTTTTTTCATTATTTTTCATTGTTTAGTTTTTGATTGAGTTTCCATGGGGTTTTGGCTCACAGAATGGAAATTATCGGAGTTTTCCTTTTGTTCAAGCTTAAGGCACATAGTTAGTGGGAAACCATGTGACCTACCCCCACGAGGAGCCTTCTAAAATCAATTTGAACTATGAGTGGATTGTAATCATGGGATTTGAATGGTTATGTAAAAAATTTGCAAACCCTTAGGAGAATCTATGTGGGTTTCCTAGTGTGTTTATGGTGTGGAACATGACATTTGCATGATTTGGTAAATTTTACAACAATCATGATGTGTGGATCTAATTTTGTACATTACATAATAGAATGGTTGGAGAATTATTTTTTCAACCATACAGTGGATATTTTTAACTATGCAAGGAGTGTTGGTCTTAGATAGTGTCCGACATATGTTCGGTGCATTGTTCAGAAAATTTTGTAACCAAATCCTGTACACATCTTATGTGTTTATTTTATTTTAATTTCCAATTTTTTGACTACAAATAAATTTGGGTTTCACCCTTATTCTCAATTATTCACATAGGATGACCTTTGGGATACCTTGGGGGATTTTAAAACACATACACCTTTTTTCATTTCCATCGATTTAGTGATTTTCAATATGTCTTGAAATATTTATTCCCCTCATTCTCTCTTCTTCTCTTAACTCTATATCCTATTATGGATTTGGTTTCACCCACATACATAGATATCTTATTGATGATTTTAGGATTCTATGCTACTATAATGTTGTTTTTATTAGTGTTTAGGGTTTTTATATGTCATTTCTATCCCCATGGGTGTGGTATTCAATAAAGGGGACATGATTCAGCTTTTTTCTTTCTTCTAAGAAGGTGTTTCTATGAAAGTGTTTCATTTTGGAATTCATTGTGTTATTGTACATTCTAAATTAATTTTAATTAAAACTGTGATTATATGTGATACCATTGTGATGTTCAAAAACCCATTTCATTGCGCTTTTAGATTAACATAAATGTTTTCTCTAATAAGTTCCACGTTTTAATGTTCTTATTTGATTATTTTGATGTGCTATGTTTTTTTGAAATACCCAAGGTGATTTTTGATGATTTTTTCATTATGTGTGTTAGTTTCTGATCTAGTTATGGTTTTCAATGAGTGGAAATTATATTTCAAAGTGCGTTTTGAATTAATGTGATTTTTGGCCCCAAATTGATTTATCAATGTATTATTTAGGAATTTCATATGGTTATTTTGTGTGTGTGTGTGTGGTTTTCCCCTTTTTTAAAATGATATAATTTAACTTTTGAAATATGATTCATTAAAATAATGGTCTCGTGCCTTATTTTTGTGTTTTAAAGAAGAAAATCCACATGAGAAAGTGGATATGACATTTTTTGAAATAGTGTCTGATTTCTATCATTTTTAAAATAAGGTTTCGAATTTAATTTTTTGAACTGTGAAAGGGATTAGATACCCTATCCATGTTTTATTTTTAATTTATTATATGTAAAATAGTTTCTAGAATGAATAATTTAATAGTTACTCCTTGATTCCTGCTTCATTTGATTAAAATGTTTATGGGATCTTTATCACTATTTGAGTTTTGTTATTTCCCTTGTGTAGGGTATCGATCTATATAAGAATCTCCATGGTTCCATTTTAGTGGAATGTACTAAAATATTTCATCCGGTAATTTTATATATGGTTTTATTAATTGTAGGTTGTTAGGGGTGAGGGGAAACTATGGTTGTTACTTGTGTGTTAGACATGTCATACATCAATCTTCCTTGATCACAATTGTAATTATTTCTAAAAATTATTCTCCTTGATCTCACTAGCATAAAGAGGGTTGGTAGAGGATGATACCTATCCATTATATTGATAAATATTGGGGATGTTCTCTCTAGGACTTGAGGGACTTATTCCTAAGTCATTGTGCAAAAAAACCCATTGGGCTAGGAATAATATAATTTGTTATATATAGTTATGAGTTTTTTAAATAATAATTAAACTTGTTCCTTGATTATATCATTAATCATTTTACATCCCCATTCATATAATAATAAAAAAAATTTATTATTTTTTAACTTTACCAATACTAGTGAAGTAACTAGGTATTATTACATGAATAAACATTTAGAAATTTATTCAAATAATATTTAATTTATATTATTTTTCCCTAGACCATTACAATCTTTATGTCATTCCTAAAAACTATTTATTGTGACTTGAAAATTGATTACATATTTAATAATTAATCACGGCTTCTATCATTACCAATAAATATATAAATATTATATTCACTAAATAGAAAATAAATATTTACTAAAAATTATTATCAAAAAATATTCTTTCAAATAACAAGTTTGTTATTTTTTAAACCTAGAAAAAAATTAATAATTATTAAAACATATATGGGAATAATGTATATTAAATATTTTAAATAATAAATAATAATATTAATCAACCAAGGTTATAGATAAACACACTGTTTCAACCACTTGGCCTCTTTCTCAATGGAATTATTTGAGGCTTCCCAAAATCCATGGTTAACATCTTGAAAAACAACAAGGAACCCATAATGTCATAATGAAATACAACCTCATATAAACACTTACTATGTTATAAAATTCTCTTACTGTGATATCCCTAATAAATCATGTTTCTTATTAGTATGATCAATGTTTGAACTTTTTGTGTGTTTCTTTTCAATTCCATAAATGATAATTCCCACTTAACACCATGAAAATGAATTTACTCATTCTATCTAGTTTACATTAATGGGAATGAGATATCAATTTTCGTTAAATAATATAAGTGGAAAATCCTATTTCAGTTTATTTATTTAATCAATCTTACTCATGATGGACCCAACATATCTTACCTCTCTGGGAACATATGTAATCATGTTGTTCATTAATACATCATTTTATGAAATTATTAATATTCATTAATAATAATATTATTATTAAATCATATGGATAAATATTCATGTCCTCTTATAGGAACATCCAATGACACATATAAATGTCGACTTCCTACTGGCGGTTCGAGTTCTCATAATCATACAGATTAAATTTACCATTGGTTAAAACCCTGAAAATTTGATTCATGGTTTTTATGAGTATCCATCCAAGATATCCTATATAATTGTTACATTAAAAAATAACACAATATGACAATATAAAATATATTTATGAATACTCTCGTGGAACTTATGGTAACTCATCATAATGGGTAATAGCTATAACCATTTAGTTCAATAGATATTCTTAGGAAGTTATCACATAATATTTCAATAAGAAGAACATTTATTCTTTGAAAAAATGTTTATTAATATTCAGATAAATTAATAGAAGTTACCATAAAGAATAAAAAAGTATTCTCTAGTGAACCAACTCTAATAGGTTCCCACATTCATTATAACTAAATGAAACGAGCTTTAATCTGCAAGCCCTCAAATGGTACTCATGCTTCTTCTAATATAATGTTTTAACTATGGTGTCCAACACATTTTCATCCAGGGAATCTATTCTTACTTAAACATTCCCCACCATATGAAAATCTCTCAGGATGTTATACATCTATAGTATGTGATTTTTTATTGGTCTTTCCTTGGATCTAATGTAATAGACACTATTAGAGAATTGTAGAGACCCAAAGCTTGACATACATGGACATTACATTACTTTTGCGGAATACTTGGTACATAAAGAAAACAGACACACAAGGGCCATAAAAGTTTAGTGTCTCTGGAAACTCAGAACGTAATATTCTAATCGTGGTGAAGGATCTTCATAATCTCCCAAAAATATCTTCCCATTTTTTTTCTTACCTAAAACCTTTCATTAAATCCTGTTGAAAAGAAAACATATAAAGGGTGAGCTCATATGCTCAGTAAGTGAAAGCATAGAGATCATAAAACAATCCATAAACATTTGAATCCAAAAAACATGAACATAAAATCTAAACATCAAAATAATGAGAAATTACATAAATAATGGAAGTACACAAAGAATATATCATAAAGGAACATCAGTCATGATAAAATAGAATGGAAATAAAACATGTAATTGTGGAAAACCATTAAGCACATGATATGATTTCCATAGTAGCCAAGTCATTGCTGCCAAGACCATCTTAGTGGACAAAGTCTCTTTCTGAATCGAGTTCACTCCTCATTCCAATCCTATTTTACTGAAACAGATTAACTTACCATTCTAGCCATGTCTATCTCATGAGATATAAATATTTACCCAATGAATTGGAGGGAGATATAGGTCCCACTCATCTCATAATGAAATCATTCTTACTTTTGCCACAAAATAAACTTAAAACATTCATCATAACCCAAAGAAATAAATGGGTTTCATAAAAATCATTCTATCATATCATAATCCATATAAAACAAATGGATATCATTTCATCATAAGAAAAGTGAAACCAGGTAAATCATAGAGACATTATACTTGAAACATAAACATTATAAATAATGACATCTTATATGGAAAATAGTTTTGATAAAACACTTGAAAAGAATTCTTGAGGAAAGTATCTGTTTTTCTTCAAAATCATTTTCCTTTCACAAAATTCCATGCAATTTTAAAAGGAAAGGATTTTGTTGAAAATAGTCATTAAACAATTTAGAGTAATATTCATGAAAATAAGGCCTTATGAAACCATAAAAATCAGTTCATTCCGTATATGTTAAAAATAACATTCTCCTCGTACTTTTAACAGAAAATTCAAAAAGTACCTCAAAAGAAACATTCCTTCCAAACCTTGTGGTAAAAGTCATAAAAGGGTAAAAATGAATTTCAACATAAGTGGAAGAATACTAAACATTTTATGAAAACATTTTTAGAAAACATGGACATGTATGATAAACATTACCCCATCAAATACTTACGTGTAAATAATCTCAGATAAGAATGAGATTGGAATAATTATCCCATACCTTATGTCTGATATGCTTCGTATGTATCCGAACATCCTGTATAATGATTTAAATAATATCATTGAAATATTACAGAATCATATTCATTGTTATTATATCATATATGGATCACTTAGGTATTTATATTAACCGTTCATTTGTCAATTCCATGTTAAAGTAGCATTTTGGGAAAACATTGTTTCATTTATTGTACGTGTTTGGACTTGTTGTTCTTGATATTATTATTAATTATATCATGATTTATTTACTTCTATAATGTAAAAAATGATTTATATATCATATATATTCATTATATATATATATAATATATATATAAATGAAATGAAACACAACGTTCATGGAGACGGTAGGCCGTACGTACGCATGAATGCGGTTTTCCTTTCTTTATTGACTTGAATGGAAGTATGTAGATGACATGTATATAAATATATATGTATAAATAAATCCAGTATCTTCATTATGTCATATATTCCATTATTATTCATTATATATATATCATAATCATTCTTGAATGGTTAATCATGGAAAATGAATCTCACTGCGTTCGTGGAGACGGTAGTCCGTACGTACACACAAGCGATGATATCATTCCCATTATGGTGGAATTGTATTGAAGTGTATGTATAATATTACATAATCAATATAACTTTTCAATAAACATATATAGTTATTTATTTACACCATTATACCCATCCATGTAAGGTGGCGGTGGAAAAATTGATTACACCACGGCGTGGAGACGATATTCCATACGTATGCACGCGTGGTGATTTCATTTTCCATAGGATGGATAGAAAGTGAAATAGGGTTGTTTCATATTACTAATAACATATCAGTATATGAGTGATACTGATGTTATTACTGTATAATGAAACAACTAAATTAGAAGAAGTAGAAGATGAATGAAACTTGAGAGAATCGAAAGAAGAGATTACCTCTTCTTCGACGCACCTAATTTTTGGCTTCTCTTAAGGAAGTAGAGTTGGTATTTTGAGAAGAAAAAAACCTCCAAAATGTTTTTAGGTAAGTGGAGAATATAAATGGGAAGGGTTTGGCTGAGCTTCAAGGCTCAAAAGGGTGTGAAGAGAAGAGGGAAGGGGTGCCCTTTTTATAAGGGCTGAGAGGGGCACCTTTGGAAGAACATAAAATATTATTTTTTAATAAAGTCATATTCGGTTTATAATTGATCCAAATTGATCTATTTCAAATATAAGGTGAGGATGGGTCGTGATCCTCTCCTCCAATAGAATTTAGAAAAGTTTAGGATTCTATTTTAACCTAATCGTTTAGATTTATCTTAAAGTTAAATAATTTTACTTTTACAGTGTCTTCTTGTTTTCTTACATATAAGGTTAATAAACATACTATAACAAGACAAACGAACCCCAAGTTTTTTATTATTAATATATATAACATTAACTAAGTCATTTGGATGAACCTTATATTTTTATGAATAAAATAAAAATTAATAATATAATATTTTTTTTAAAAACTATTTTATGTCAATTTTGACAGTATTTGGTAATTGATTTTTGTGAAACTTATAACAGAATTATTAGATAAAAAAAAGTTAATTAAATAAATAATAACATGTCATAATAACCTATAGAATTCTCGGAATTTATAAAAAGTATCAAATTACATTTATTTTGGTATTTATAACATCAATTATGTCATTATTTCATTTATAAGATAATTACTGCATCCTCATTTTTTCATAAATAAATTAAATTATTTAATGTGTTAAAATTATAAATAAAATACCATTATGTAGGAAATAATTTTTTCTTTATAATGAATTTTTATAGTCTAATTTATCTTATCTATAACCTAATATTTAAAATGTTTTAGTTATTAATCTTTGATTTTAACTATTTTAACTATTCTTTAAATAAAATAATATTAAATGTCCTAATCTAATACAGGTGGACCTAAATTTTCATATTTTATTCCTAAGGTTGTTTTTGGTCGAATTATACTTATCCAATAGATTAATACATGTCTTAGGGTAATAATAATATCATTTTTACCCTTAATTACCCTATTTACTTTTAACCGTGGTAAATAAAAGTAAAAAGTTACTATTCACCAAAAATTATTTTCATATCATTCAACCGCATTTTTTTCCTTGATATTAACTGTGTCTCTCATATTTTCTAAATTCCACTCACAGAAGTGGTAAAATTATGTTTTATGTGAATTTTCAAATTTTCCTAGGAGGTGGGTAAAAGACGGTGAAAAGGTCAATAACATTTTTATATATCTAAAATTATAATAAAATGAATCCAATTAATTACATTAAATGTATATAGGTATTATATATCAATTTTTACATAAGATAAATTTATATAAAATAAATAATTATTTAAATAAAAAGTCGGTTTTTAAATAGTAACCCAGTGTTTTCACTATTCATCAAAAATTGAAAGTTTTCAGGAAAATACCAATATTTCACCCTAGGATAATTTCGATATTCTGAATCCAAAAATGAAGTCCATTTTGAATGATAAAAATTATAAAAATTCAAAAAAAGTGGGTATTACTATTCATAATGGTTAGTTCATAATAATATTATAATAATAACTCGTTTAGTGAAACTCAGTATTGCGTACTACACACGCTATCGAGGAAGGCCTTGATTGTGTGTAATGCAAGCAAAGTCAGGGCTGCGTGTTGTGAAAGATCTATTTGGTGTTGCGTATAACATAATCAAAACTTATTTCATTTATACATTAAACAAAATCTATACTTAATGTTGCGTAAAATAATTTCCACAAAACAAACTTGAAATTGTGTGTAACAAAAGCCAAGAATTTCATTGTGTATACTGGAAGCTAATACAATGTTACATATAGTACAAGTTAATCTTGGTGTAGTTTATAATAGAAAACATCAATGAAATTAAAAATAATATATCTCATAAAATCTCAGGGTGTTAAATTTACCCCCCTTAAAATGAATTTCTCCCTCAAAATTCGTCGGGGTTATAAATGGTTTACTACTCAAAATTTTCTTTAATAGAAACCCACATCGTAAAAAGGAATACCAAAACCAATATTTAAAAACTAAAGTATGAAATGTAACGGTTACCCAAATTAACTAATCACTGGGTTTCCACATAGGAGAACATAAGTGAAAATATGGATATGGAAGAGAAATCTAACCAATATGTTCTGATGGAGAGTGGTAGGGAACATGGATATGAAAAATCCAACAATCACAAAGCCATAGATTTGAGATGATATAAGGTACCATATAAATCATCGGATATAAGGGCACTAGGAAAACATTTTTTGCATTCAAGATCATTTCCCTAATGTTGATGAAATTGGAATTAGAAGAAATACTTTCCTGATTTTCGTACAGTCTCACTGTTGATCATTCCGTGGACAATTTCCACTTCATCTCTTAAAGAAATGAAGTTGAATTTTTCATTAGTGATGTGTTATCAGATCATGTGATAGAACGATGGTTCATTCCATCTGTCTCAAACAAATGGTTAGAAAAATTTATCAAAAATACATAAGTCCATATATAGTGAGATTAATCAAATAAGGTTCTTAAAATGTACTTATACTTCATATATCATACTACTTAATATAATAAAAGTAGTTTCTACTAAATAGGGACTTCCTGTAGGCTAGTGGTAGGTGATAAAGGTCTGTCGCACTTCAGTTGTGGGTTCGATTCCCACATCCTTGGCCGACGCGATGGGTTGTCACCCATCCTGCAGGTTGTCCTTTTTCTAAAACTACATTATTATAACATTCCAAAAATAATATCGGAAAAAAAAAATCTAGTCTTAAACAATTCTATCTGATGCCCAACTTAATCAATTCCAACCATTAAGCTTATCGAAAATACTTCTGTCCAATATCATAGTGTAAAGAAAATGATTACTTGAGAGGTCACATAACAAGTATGTGAATACCATCATTTATCCCCCATATATCATAAGATATATCTTGTTAGTCACATTCCAAACATTCGAAGGCCTTAATCATGTATTCTCTTGAAAAACGAATACCCATTGAACATTAGTGAAAATATGAATACAGTTAAAAGATAACACTTTCCACATAAAAAAAATCCCAAAAATTCAATATACTCAAACTATGATATCACTTAGTCCTTATATCAATCATGAGCTCATGAATACTATCAACCATATTATTTTCTCCTTATCCATTCATTATGCACATATCATTTTCATTCCAAAATATTTGAATCACTTTTCATGGTTTCCGGTACCATAAAATTATTGAAAACCACAATATACTAATACAAAAATATTCCAATATACCATAAAAGTACCTCAACAACATTATTCTTGAATACCAATACATAAAAACTTCAATCCATACTCTTCAATGACTATCAGGGAGTAATTCCTTCCTTGATTTAGAAGTAACTTCATATGTTAGGGCATTGTGTTAGGTAATACACATGTTCTCCACAAATAAGACATTGAACTCTATAACAGTATGTCACTCTATGATCCTTTTCTCCACACTGATAACATCTTCCCCTCCATTTGATGTATTTCTCAAGGTTCTTGTTCCCTTCTTTAGAAATCTCAATCTTCCTTTCTCTATGCTCCTCAACATGGAAACATGCATAAAATTCCATCTTCCTCTTATTTGATGACTTGGGAATACAACCAAAGTTCACCCTATTATTAATATATTCTGATGACTAATTCAGCATAATCACAATATCATTCTCTCTAGGCATTACACAATTTTGTTGGTCACAATCACCAATTTTTCCATCGGAATCAAAATTAACTGAATTCATTCTCATTCCCTCCATTGATTAAAACCAGAAACCATGGTGTAAGAAATAGTTAAAATAACGAGGAACCACATAATCATTAAAATTCACTTATGGGATGTCTAACTTATCAAACATTCATTAATCCATGACACCTTAGGTTCACAATAGGTTATTCATGGTCGTCAACATAACTCTAGGACAATAACCTATAGTTATACTAAACCTTAAGGACATCCCTAAACATACCTTTGAAATATCATTAGGGATTCCACTAAAGTTTTTGAATCCTAGTTTCAAAAGGTTAACAAAACCATTCCTTTGATACCAACTGTAGAGACACAAAGCATGACGTACATGGACATTAAATTACCTTTGCAGAATAATTGATACATAACGAAAACAGACACAGAAGGACCATAATAGATTAGTGTCTTTGGAAACATGGAACATAATCTTCTAATCAGGGTGAAAGATCTTCAACATCTCCCATAAAGAACTTCCCCATTTGGTTTTCTTACCTAAAACTTTTCTTTAAATCCTGGGGAAAATAAAACATAAAAAGGGAGAGATTAAATTCTCAGTAAGGGTAAGCATAGAGAACATAAAACAATCCATAAACATTTTAATGAAAAAAACATGAACATAAAATCTAAACATCAAAATCATGAGAAACGACATAAATCTTGGAAGTACACAAAGAATAGATCATAAAGGAACATTATTCATGGTAAAATAGCATTGGAATAAAACATGTAATTGTGGAAAACCATTAATCTCTTGATATGATTTCCATTGTAGCCAAGGCATTGCTGCAATGACCATCTTAGTGGACAAACACCCTTTCTGAATCGAGTTCACTCCTCATTCTAGTCCTGTGTTACTGAAACAGATTAACTTACCGTTCCAGCCATGTCTATCCCATGAGATATAAATCTTTACCAATTGCATTGGAGGGAGATATAGGTCCCACCCATATAATAATGAAATCATTCTTACTTTTTCCACAAAATAAACTTAAAACATTAATCATAACCCAATGAATAAAATGGGTTTCATAAACATCATTCCATCATAACATAATACATATATAACAAATGGATATCATTTCATCCTAAGAAAAGTGAAACCATGTAAATCATAGAGACATTATACTTGAAACATAAACATGCAAAAAAATGTCATCTTATATGGAAAATAGTTTTGATAAAACACTTGAAATGAATTATTGAGGAAAATATACTTTCTTCTTAAAAATCATTTTCTTTTCACAAAATGACAAGAAATTATAAAAGGAAAGGATTTTGTTGAAAATAGTCATTACATATTGTATAGTAAGATTCATGAAAATAAGGCATTATGAAACCGTAAAATTCTGTTCATGCCATATAGGATAAAAATATCATTCTCCTAGTACATTTAATAGAAAAGTCAAAAAGTACCTCAAAAGAAAGATTACTTCCAAACCATGTGCTAAAATTCATAAAAGGGTAAAAATGACTTTAAACATACATGGAAGAATACTAAAAATTTTATGAAAACATTTTTAGAAAACATGGACATTGATGATAAACATAACCCCAGTAAATACTTACGAATAAACAATCTTAGGTAAGAATGCGATTGGAATAATTATCCCTTATCTTAAGTCTGATATGCTTCGTATGTATCCGAACCTCCTGTATAATGATATAAATAATGTCATGGACTTATTAAAGAATCATATTCATTGTTATTATATCATATATGGTTCACTTATGTATTTATATTAACTGTTGATTTGTCAATTCCATGTTAAAGTAGCGTTTTGGGTAAAATTGTTCTATTTATCGTACGTGTTTGGAATGGTTGTTCTTGATATTATTATTAATTATATCATGATTTACATACTTCCGGAATGTAAAAAATGATTTATATATCATATATATTCAGTATATATATATATAATAGATAGATAAAGGGAATTAAACACACCGTTCATGGAGACGGTAGGCCGTACGTATGCATGAACGTTGTTTTCCTTTCTTTATTAACTTGAATGGAAGTATGTAGATGACATATATATATATATGTGTGTGTGTGTATACATAAATCCAGTAGCTTCATTATGTCATATATTTCATTATTATTCATTATATATACTTCATAATCACTCTTGAATGGTTAATCATGGAAAATGAATCTCATTGCGTTCGTGGAGACGGTAGTCCGTACGTACGCACGAGCGATGATATCATTCACATGATCGTTGAACTGTATTGAAGTGTATGTATAATAATACAGAATCAATATCACTTTAAAATAACCATATATAGTTATTTATTTAGACCATTATACCCATCCATGTAATGTGGTGGTCGAAAAACTGATTACACCATGGTGTGGAGACGGTATTCCGTACGTACGCACGCGTGGTGATTTCATTTTCCGTAGCATGGATAGAAGGTAAAATAGGGTTATTTCATATTCATAATAACATTTTAGTATATTATTGATACTGAAGTTATTACTTTGTAATGAAACAACTAAATAAGAAGAAGTAGAAAAAGAAAGAAACTTGACAGAATTGAAAGAAGAGATTACCTCTTCTTCGACACACCTCCTTTAAGGTTTATCTTAAGGAAGTAGATTTGGTATTTTGAGATGGAAAAAACCTCCAAAATGTCTCAAGGGAAGTTGAGAAGAGAAATGGGTAGGGGTTATCTGAGTTTCAAGCCTCAAAAGGGTGTGAAGAGAAGAGGGAAGGGGTGCCCTTTTTATAAGGTATGAGAGGAGAACCTTTGAAAAAACATAAAATATTATTTTATAATAAAGTCATATTTGGTTGATAATAGATCCTAATTGATTTACTTCAAAGCTAAGGTGTTTATGGGTCTAAATCGTCTCATAAAATAGAGTTTAGACAAGTTTAGGATTCTATTTTAACCTTATCATTTAGATTTAACATTAAGTTAAATAAATTTACTTTTACCGTTTCTTCTTGTTTTCTTACACTATAAGGTTAATAAACATACTATAACAAGACAAAAAACCTAAAGTTGTTTATTATTAATATATATAACCTTATATAAGTCATTTGGCCGAACCATATATTTTTAAGAATAAAATAACAATTAATAATATAATATTTGTTTTAAAAACTATTATATGTCAATTTTGACACTATTTGGTAATTGATTTTTTTGAAAATAATAAGAGAGTTATTAGTTATAAAAAAGATAATTAAATCAATAATAACATGTCACATTAACGTATAAAATTATTGGAATTCATAAAATTCTCAAATTACATTTATTTTGGTATTTATAACATCAATTATGTCAATATTTCATTAATAAGATAATTACTCCATCATCATTGTGTCACAAATAAATTAAATTATTTAATGTCTAAAAATTATAAAGAAAATATAATTATGTATAAAATATTTTTATATTTCTAATGAATATTTATATTCGAATTTATCTTATGTATAACCCTATATTAAAAATGTTTTAGTTATTAAACATTGATTTTAACAATTTTAACTATTCATTAAATAAAATAATATTAAATGTCCTAATCTAATCCAAGTGGACCTAAATGGTAATATTTTATTTTCTAAGGTTGTTTTTGGTCGAATTACACTAATCTAATAGAATTTTAACATGTATTAGGGTAATAATAACAACATTTTTACCCTTAATATCCTTATTTACTTTTAACCGTGGTAAATAAAAGTAAAACGATACTATTCACCAAAAATTATTTTCATCTCATTGAACCACATTTTAGTACTTGATATTAACTGTGTCTCTCGGATTTTCAAAATTCCACTCACAAAAGCGGTAAAATTATGTTTTATATGAATTTCAAAATTCTCCTAAGAGGTGGGTAAAAGACAGTGAAAAGTTCAATAAAAATTTTATATATCTAAAATTATTATAAAATGACACCAATAAATTACATTGAACTTATATAGGTATTATGTATCAATTTTGACCTAACATAAATTTAAATAAAATATATAATTATTTAAATAAAAAGTCGGTTTTTAAAAAGTAACCGAGTGTTTTCACTATTCATCAAAAATTGATTTTTTCACAAAAATAAAAGAATTTAACCCTATGCTAATTTCGATAATCTGAATCGAAAAATGAAGCCCATTTTGAAAGATAAAATATATAAAATTTCAAAAAAGTGGGTATTACTATTCATAATGGCTAGTTCATAATAATATTATAATAATTTCTCATTTAGTGAAACTCGGTATTGCATACTACACACGCTATCGTGGAAGGTCTTGATTGTGTGTAATCCAAGCCAAGTCTAGGCTGCATGTTGTGAAATCTATGTTTGGTGTTGTGTATAACATAATCAAAACATATTTCACTTGTACATTAAAAAAACCTATACTTAATGTTGCATAAAATAATTTCCACGAAGCGAACATGAAATTGTGTGTAACACGAGCCAAGAATAGTGTTGTTTATACTGCAAGCTAATATGGTGTTTTGTATAGTACAAGCTAATCATGGTGTAATGTATAATAGAAGACATCAATGAAATTAAAAATAATATATCTCATAAAATCTCGGGGTGTTACAAGTATTATCATAATATAATATGACAGTTTATTTCTATTTGGTGCCACAACAATGTACTATAAAAATATTCATATCAAAATTGATGCATTGGTTGTATCAAAATCCTTAACATATTTGGACCCATTTATAGAATCCATGACAATGAGCAATTTCAAAATCTTCAAGATCACATATCATCCATTAAGACTGAACACATAACCTAACCACAACTTTGGATCATTTTGATCTATTTGAATGATATAATGACTGTAACCCCTGATTACTTGCTCCAAATATCCTCAATATACTAGGAATATATCATAAATTTTTCATATATAATTAATGAAATCTATAATATCATTCTAATGTTTTTCTCCTAGATCATCTAGATATATGCCCACAACTCTCAGGGTGTTGGTAACATAAATCATCGTACATAACATGGAATAGTTAATTATCCCTATCACATAAGCTTTTGAAATTATTCTCGTTTTATATTTTTCATATTCTATCTAAGGACACATTTTCATTGAAATATGTATACTATGGGACACTGAAACCAGTCATCTCTTCAATTTTTCCAGTATAAATTCCATTAATGTAACATCTTGTTTCTTCTACGATAGGTGTTCCTTAAATGTTGTCATAGTTTTACCTTTCTGTTGATAGGGTAGGGCTGAGTATGAGTTTGGAGGATATTTTTAATTATGAAGCTATAGGTTTGTTAATTATCACCTTTCAAAAATCTTTTCATTAGACATCTATTGAATTACATGTTGTGTTATAGTGTGAAAAGTCATGTAATGGTTCTTCATACAAGTTGTAAAATTCTTCACTCTGTGATCAGTACATGTTGTGGGTTGTCATTAAACACCATGATGGAATTAATGATTAGTTTTTCAGTTGTAGAATCAGCTTTTATTTCAATGTGTTATAGGTTTCGAAGGTTACAAATCATAACAATTTCAATACGTGTATGGGCATTACACATCATGAAATACGCCAACTATATTTTTAGAACATGCAGTGTGGATAGTTAATAATTGTTGGCTACTCTCCAGTTCCTTTTCCATTAACCTAATTCTTTCCCCAAGCAATATTTAATACTTTTATCCCTTTTTGAACCATCCTTTTGGTGTTGTACTATCATTACAGTTGTAATGTGATGTCCAGTTAAGTGTTATCCAATGTTCTTCATGTTTCTCTCCATCTCATCTCTTGGGTTTTCAATAGATAATATTTTAAATGATGGATCTATAACCTTTGGTGTTGGATCTTGATTCTAGGTTGGGTTCTAAGGTCATATAAACCTTCATTCCAGTAGACGGGCACTATTGTGAGTGTCGTTCTTTGGAAAAAATGGTATGTGGTCCGGTCCCAATTATCCAAATTGATTAAATTTAATTACATATTTTTATTAAAATTATTTGTTTAAATTCAATTGCTAGAAATTTCATTCCAGGGAAGTAATACAATACAATTTTGATGAATTGGGTGGTTTGAAATGGATTTTGCATGAGAATTCAGAAAGTCTCCAATTATTATTAACTTGGTAGTGTTTTTATGGAAATTGGATAATTTAAATTTTTCATTTTAAATTCTATTTTGATGGGAATTATTTCAATGAAAATTTTGATTTTAATTATTGAAATGAATTATTATATGATGGAGTTGGTTGTGAATGGATTTCATAATTGTCAAAATGGATTTAAAATGTTCCCATAGAATCCTAGTGGTTTTATCTTGTTAAAGAGAAATGCTCATTTTAGTAAAAATTGTTTTTTAATGAAAAAATGGAATTGAAATTGATGAATGGTATTTATTTGTATTTTATGGAGTCTTATAATAAATTTTTCATCATTGATTGTGTATGATCACCAAAAAAATATAAGTTAGTGGGTTATTTGGACTCACTCTATGCTATTACAATGTTCTAAAACATACATGTAGTGGGTCACATCCCTGATGGGACTGTGATGAGTTTCCTTTGGATTATTTTATAGGGATTTGGGCATACACATTTTTATAAAACCACATAGAGAGTATGGAGTACTATAGATAAAAAATCTATCATACCTATTTCTAAGATGACCATGTTTCTCACTTGTGATTTTTATTTGAGATATAAATGTATGCCTTTGTAGTAAAATTACATTACATGCCTACTGAATTTACATAAAATGTTTTATGTGACTATTTCATTTAAAGAATTGTTTTAAAATTATTGAATAATTTGTAAATCCTTTTATTGAAATATATTTTGATCAGTTGATTTGTATAGAATTATTTTTTAGACATTATTTAAAAGGACAGAGTAGTTTACATTGAAAATTGAAATCACATTCTATGGTTAAACTAAATTTTTGTGTCTATTATTGAACCCATGGTTAGACCCTACTAGGATTTTTAGCTCATGCCATACTTCTTCCCTCGGGTGTTGGTGGACTTCCTCTATCCATTTTTGAGAATGGTGAAATGATCACTTGGAAGTGGATCTAGTTGTTAATCCATGGTTTTGGTGAGTTATTTCCTTAGGGACTCAAGTTGTGATTCCCTATTCCGTTACATGGTTTTTGTAATTTGGGCTTGTTTATGCCTTGTTCTTTTCAAGCATATTACTCCCAATGGAGTTCCTATTATTATGAATACTATCTTGTTTCTTTTACATCTGCATTATTAGTGGTAAAATCGTTCCCACATGCATGTCGTGTGATGCCAAGATAAAATCACCAACCCTTGGGGACGATGAACATCCTTCGGGCTATGTCAGGGTAGGCTCAATTATTGGGTTACTAGGGTACTCATGTCTGTTCATGAAATAGTGGTATCAAAGGAGGTTAAGATTTTATCTTGAAGTCGGTAATCATTTGTGAAATCTTATCAGGACATATGTGGTAGTTGCGATTGAGTGTCTGGAAAACTCTAACTACAATAACACTTATGTCTCTAGGGGTGGTTAGGGAAATATATCTTGTCCATTAGTTATATTTTTTTCCCTATTGTGATTTGGATGGAGTGAAATCCAAATCATTCTAGTTCCTTCTATTGGTAATATATTCCCTCGTTTCTCAATTTGAGAACAAAAAAATGTATTCAGTGTTGTATGATGTAGTTTTGTAACATAATTACTCTAAGAAGACATGTGAATCAGATATACAAGGAGGACTATGTTGAACCATTGTGAGATAATCCTATTGTCGATCCAAATCTAATTGATGTGATCAATCATACTAACCATGATTTGGGGAAGATACCACCACAAGTCCCTGTTCAGGCTACAATTTTGGATCCTTAGGGGGGTGTTCTTCAAAATCATTCTCAAGATATTATTTTCCATAAACCACTAGTTTTGAAAGGCCGAATTGATCCTCAACTTATTAAAGAATGGTTGGTAATGATAGAAAGTTTTTTGGGGTTCTTGTAGACACAAGATGAGATCTAGATGAAGTGTTCCACCTTTGTGTTGGAGGGACCAAGATTGGGATGGTGGGATAGGAATGTGATGGAGAAGAAACTGGACGTGTTAGAGTGGATGTACTTCAAGGTTCTTTTCACCAAAAATTTCTATCTAAATTCAATTTTGTTGGAAAATGATGTGGAGTTTTCAGTCTTTAATAGACATACAGAACCATGACTAAGTATTCAACCTGCTTTATTGAGCTGATGCGGTTTGTAGCTGAGAAAACTTCTAAAGATAGGTCAAAGGCTTGATGTTTCGAGTTGGAAATTCAATCTGATACACATTATTGGATTCTCTTACTATAGCTTCCCACTTTTGTTGATGTGATGGATATGGAAATGATCATAGAGATGGCCCTGGCTGGGAATTCAGGTTTGACGGTAGTTCTATTTTCTCATAGTATAAGCATGAGTTCGATAAATTAAAAATAGAAGTGCAATGATTCTCATTGAAATTATTGATGGTAGGGTTGGTCCATAAGACCTACTACACTAAGAATAATTTATTTTATTTTCCATGAGTTTTGAAACCCATAATATTTTATGTGGATTTTTACTGAGGCACCTAAGAGTTGTACCACTTCTAGATGTTTAAGGAACATAAAGAGATTATTATTTTACTTCTCTACTTCATGTAGCATAACATGATATTAAGCTCCTCCTAAAACTATAGGGGAAATCATATTCTTCACATAAAAAAGGGTTCCATCCACATGAATATGGAAAAAAATATTCTTGAAATAGTGGATGAGTCTCTAGATGAATCACACACGGGTTCAGAAATTGTTAGAGGTACAATTACTATAACATCTTCATTAGAGACTTTAATTTTTTATACTAGTGAATCTTAATATTTTATTTCAACATGTATAATTAATCTAACAATTAATCCTATATATCTTTTATCTTCTGAAATGGATATTTCCACACACCCATAGTATGAAGAGATAGTCGGGTATTAATTTTCTTACATGTGTCTTCTCTCTATCATTTGTCGAGCTAGGATGGAGATTTCTCAGTCCCAACATGAAATATCTCGACATCATTTATGGTATAGATTGGATCATTTCCAATAAATCTAGGATTTAATTTTATCATTATTGGGTCTATATAACAACACCATGTGGTGTGTCTCTTGTCATTCAAAGAGATCGGGACACAAGGTAATGCAGAGCCATACCATCTTCTCTAAAGTCATGGAATATAATATTAGTGTTTTAATTTGATGTAGAGTGGGAATATTTGAGTGGTGATCTCACTCCCATCATCGTCTAGTTTCTCAGCATGTTTCTTATGGGTTTCTCTGGTCTTCCATCTATGAGAGAGGGTGAGTTTTCTTTTGAATTAATGCTTGGTACTTAACTAGTCTCGATCCCCACTTACATCCTAGCACCAGCTAAGATGATAGAGATAAAGTGACAGTTGAACAATCTTCTTGAAAAAGGCTTTATATACCTGATTGGGTCACCATGGGTAGTACTAGTAATCTTCACCAGGAAAGATGATGATTCCCTTATGTTGGGTCTTTTTATCAGAAACTCATCTGAGTTATGATAACTAACTACTATCTGTTTCCATTTATTGATGATCTATTTGATTAGTTGAAAAGTGAAATGTGGTTTTCAATGATCAAAAATCGATCTGGTTACCATCAGTTTTGGATAAAAATAACTGACATTCAAAAAATCTCATTTCAATGAAGGCAATGACATTATGAGTACCTTTTAATGCCCATTCATCTATCAAATGACCCTTCTGTTTTCATGGACTTAATGAATAGGACATTCCATGAGTATCTAGATAAAATTTTGGTAGTCTTTTTGGATGATATCGAGGTGTACTCCATGTCCGGGGAGGATCATGTGCATCATCTGAGAATAAATTTGATTCTTCTAATAAATCACCAATGATATGCCAAGCCTTCAAATTTTGATTTATGGATTTAGGAATTGAAATTATTGGGTCATGTTGGATCTGAACTGGGTATATCAGTTGATCTAGAAAAGGTGAAGGCTGTTATGACTTTGGAGAAACCACAAAATTTATTTCAGATTTGTAGCTTCTTAGTCGTAGATTAATATTACGAGAGGGTCACGAAGGACCTCTCAAATATGGATTACTTGAGACAACTCTAACTCAGAAGGGGGAGATGTTTTCATGGGATGGAAAATGTGAGAATTCTTTTATTGAGCAGAAATGTCTTTTTAATACTGCACCGATGTTGGCACTTCTAGAGGATGGGTAGGGCTAAATATTCTTTTTGGGCCATCAGGTCCATACTTATGCTTCATTCTAATGCAGGTTGATCATGTGGTTGCTTATAGATCTCGTCATCTTAGGACACATGAGAATAATTATTATACCAATGAACATGAACACAAATTCTTGATTCCAGCACATTAGATTTGGAAAAATTACCCTTGTGGAGAAAGGATTTCCATGTATTCAGACCACAAAATCCTTAGTTTTATCCTCTCTCAAAATGATTTGAATTTTCACTGGTGGCATTGGTTGGAGAACCTGCAATATTTTGACATTGACAATGCCTATACTCCAGTTAAAGGTAATGTCATTACAAATGTGTTGATTAGGAATCGTCCAACCTAGGTAGTGAATGAGTATTCAAAAGAGTGTCATTTTATGGCTCTCTTGGCATAGTTGCATATTAGAGTTCGGGAATAGGGTATTGAAGTTTCCTTTGTAATAATTACATTTAAATCTACTATATTTAAGATAATTCAATAGTATCAACAGGTTTATGATGAATTTCATATCATTAGAGACTATTTATATGATAGGGAGAAATATTACCAATGGTCGTTCGCCAATGAGGGTTTACTATGCTATCAAAATCACTTCATTATGTCATTAATGAAAAGAATGTTAATGATGGTGGATTTTCCTAATTCCATATGGGTTGTGCACCCAGGAACCACAAAGTAATTCTATGATATGTGGTAGAAATTCTGGTGGCCAGGTATGAGATGGGGTATTTCTGAGTTTTTCCTTTACTTTAATACATTCCAGCAAGTTATGGTCGAGCATCAGAATGCTTCATGTTTGCTTCTGAAAATTATAGTACCTACATACAAGTGGGATGGGATATCTATATATTTTTTGGTTGGGATGTACCATACCTATAAAAATTATAATTTCCTATGGGTTGTGATCAATAGTCTTGCCAAGTCAACACACTTCTTACCCATTCATGATAAATACAATGATGAGGAGTTATGAAGTCTCTATGTGTAAGAGATTGTTTGTTATCATGGAGATCCATATGATATAGTATCTGATAGGGATCCTTGGTTTACTTATTAATTTTATAGATGCATCTAGAAGGCATTGGGATCTCATGTTCATTTGAGCATAGCCTATAATCTACAGTCAGATTCCCAGACTGAGAGAAGTTTATATATTATTGAGGATATGCTTCATGATTGTGTTCTCATCATTAGTGGGTAATGGGATTATCACATAGGGTTGGGTGAGTTTTCTTATAACAATAGTTACGATTTCTTGATAAAAATCAATCATTTTGACGCCATCTATGGTTGTCCTTGTAAATTTCCATTTTTTTGGTTGTAGGTTGGTCAAAGATCCTTTGTTAGACCATGTATGGTTCATGAGACAACATTAATGGTTCAGCTGATTCATCAGAGAATTTTAATATCATTAATCTGATATAAATCTTATGATGATTGACATCATAGACCATTGAAGTTTTTATTTGGTGACAAGGTTTTCCTCAATATTTATCCCAAGATGGTTCATCGACGTCTAGGGATACAATGGAAGCTTGCTCCTCATTTTATGGAAACTTTTGAGAATTTTGAGCATGTAGGGATAGTTTCTTTCCATTTAGAACATCCACCAATGAAAATAATGATACATAACATCTTCCATGTATCATGTTAATAAATTATATATCTGATCCATCTCATATTTTGAGCTGCAGGGATGTTGAGATAGATCTTGATTTATGTTTTACTGAGCGTCCAGTCGGGATAGTTGGATGTGAGACCAAGGTACTTTATGGGGGAATGATTTCGTTGGATTGACTTCTATGGAATTATAGTTCTGATAGTCATGATATATGGGAATGTGAGCTCTGATAAGAGAGAAATAGCCTCATCTCTATGACATAGAAGATTCTTCATAGGATTTATAGGGGAGGAATGTTTTTACGGTGGAGAGGTTTTAACATATCTCTACCACTCTGATAGGTAGGCTGTAAATATTATCGCAGTTTAACCTTTTTCTTGACTGGGTATGTAAGATCCTGATTTGAGAGGATACGAATAATTGTGATGTCATAGGTTTATTATACTTTCATCATTAACAATTATTTTCTGGAGACTGCTAGTGCATTACATGTCATGTAATAGTATTACACATCTTTTAATGGTTCTTCACACAAGCCATGAACTACTTCATATTGTAATGGGAACACAATGTGTGTTTTCTTTACACATATTGATGGAATTAATGAACTATTTTCAACATGGAGCATCGGCTTTTAATTTAATGTGTTATGGGTTTAGAATGTTATAAATATTAACAATTTCATGGCATGTATTGGTATTTCATATTATGTAATACCCCACATACATTTTTAAAATAGGCAATGCATCTGATTAATTCCTTATGGATCATATCCAGTTCATTCTCCCTCAACCTAATTTTTTCCTCAAGAGATATTGAATTCCTTCATCACATATCAATCCCTCATTTCAGTATTAAATTGTCGTTTAGATTATAGTGTGATTCTAAGGTATGTGTTCTTCCATGTTCATTGTGTTTGTATCCTTCTCCTATATTGGGTTTTCAATAGATCATATTTGAATTTATAGATCCACAGCTTGTGGTATTGGATCTTGCTTCGAGTATGGATTTCGATGCCTTCTAAAACATTTTTCTCATCTATAGATGTCGATGTGAGTGTAATTCATTGATAAAAAGGCAAGTGGTTCTGTCCCAATTATCAAATTTGATTAAAATGATTTTCTTTATTAATTTCATTTTTTGGATTAATTTCATTTTCATAAACTCACATTCCATTGATGATATAAAATCCAATTTCCATGAATTGGGAGTTTTAAAATGTCTTTGTAATGAGAGTTTGGAAAAACACCATTTCTATTGAATTGGGGAGTGTTTTAAGGAAATTGGTTGATTTAAATTATTTAATTTAAATTGTGGATTTGATGGAAATTAATTCAATAAATTTCTGTAATTTAATTATATAAATGAATTGTGATATGATGGAATTGTTTTTGAACGGATTTCAAACATGTGTAAATCACTTAAAAATGTTTTCATAGAAACGTAGTAGGTTTGTCTTGTTAAAGATGAATGATTTTGATTAAAATACATTTTGGTTTTAAATAAAAGAATATCTTTTGAAATGAAAAAATGAGATTTAATTTTATTTTAGGATGTCCTAAAATAAATTTACCATCATTTATTTTTTATGATCAATAGAAATCCTTATTTAGTTAGTGAGTTATTTCGACACACTCTACACAATTACAACTTTCAAAAACATTCATGATGTGGGCCACATACATGAGGGGATAATGATGAGTCTCCACTGGCTAGTTCCATAAGGACATATGTATACTCATTTTTCTAAGATCACATAGAGAGTGTGGAGTCCTATATCTGTAAATTCTATCATACCAATTTGGAAGATGACAATGTTTTTATCTTGTGATTTTTATTTGAGATATAAATATATGTCAATAATTTATACATTATTTACATTCCATCTAAATTTTCACAACTTTTTGACGTGTTTTAATTAAGACATTATTTTAAAATTATTCCATAATTTTTAAAGCCATTTATGGAGGTATATTTCCTCAACATAAACATTATAGCATGATTTTTAGATGTAATTTATAATACAAAACTAGTTTACATTAAAAATTAAAAACACATTCTATGGTAAATTTATTTTTTATCATCTTTTATGGATCCTGTGGTGAGACCCTACTAGGAATTGTAGCTCACACCCTACATTTTCCTTCAGGTGTTTTTCGACTTTATTCTTCTAGGTTTGTGTAAGGGTAAAGGTTAACATAAATGTGGATCCAACTGTTGAACCTTTATCGTGGTTATTTGTTCCTTTAGGGACTCGAGTGGTGTATTTCTATTTTGGTACTTGGTTGTAGTACTTTGGGATTGTTTTTAACCTATTTTTTTGGTAAATTAATCTTAGTGGAGTTATTTTTATTATGCATATTGTCCTTTTCATTTTACTTTGGGATTATTAGTTTCATAATTATTCCCAATTCCATGTTTTTTAATCTTGGGTACTATTCACCAACCCATGGGTATTGGGAATTCCCTTCAGGATATGTCAGGATTGGCTTGATTATTGGGTTACCAAGGTACCCTGGTTAGTTGATGACAATATTATATGGTCAATTTATATACCTTGACTTTTTCAAAGAAGACTATAGGATCTATAAAAATGTTAATGATCCAAATATTATTGGGTTCTTCACCTATTTCATTCTTAAAGAATTTCATATATATCATGTTACTTAAAAAATATAATAATGATATGTCATTTCCAATAAGTAATATTTAACTAAAAAATACTACAAGGATAATTACCATACTTCCATTGAAACTCTTGTAAAATAAATGATCACATATGTTCTGAATGAAACCAAATTATTTTACAACTTTACAAAAAATAGATATTCCATAACCTATATTCTTGAATCAATTCATAAATTAAACTCTACAACTTCAAAACCTTTTTAGAATTTGTTAGATACCCCCAAACTAATAGTTTCTCAATATATACATATTCTTAAAGGTTACCATTTGGTAATTCTATTTTTAAATTTATTTTCTAAATTGAAATATCATGGTAAACTACAATATAAAGTATATTTCTAATTGATTTACTCAAGTAAAAAATATAAAAGGTTTCATCGTAGTCACTTTTTTGACATCATTCATACACTTTAGAAACAATACTTTGTTTATATGTACAGTAATTTCCTTATATGCCCTATTTTCAATTGAATTTATATTTTTATCTAATATGTATTACATCGGCTAGCAGATTTACTAGAACCGAAAATTTGTTCTGATACCTTGAACCCAACTCTAAATTCCTAGAATCTACCCAACTTATATCTTCTATGATCTCCATTGGCTTTTTAGAGTGGATCATTATTTTCCACAAATAATGAGTCATTGTATTTAGTTACTACTGAACCATATCCCTAAAAAACGGCTTCTTCCTTGGGGACCTATTGAAATTTGTTTTGTACAAATTATTATTTATCTTCAGCATCAGGTTCATTAAATTCAATAATGATCGAATTACTATTGTTGAGGATAGGTCCTCGGTAAAGAATGATATATTTTCTCAAAATATTCACCTTCTTTCATAATAGTTAATATGTATAATATCACCTAGATTCCTTCTTATATTTTAGAAATAAATATTTCATGCCTAAAGGATCTATTTTTTTCCAAAAAATTCATTCAAAAAATGAGTCACATCCCCATACATGTGTATATGATTGAACATGTTTCTTTACACTCTATAACTCGATGGGAATTTTATTTTCCACCATATTTGGTAATAGATTTAATATGTATGTTTATGTTTGTATTAAGTATCTGTAATATGAAAACAAGATATTTTCATGACTCATCATATACCATACCATTTCAGGAAATTTTTGGTTCCTCCTTTCACAAACATCATCTCATATAGGATTATAATGTAGAGTGAATTATATAGGATCCAAAAATTTCTTATAAAGTTTATAAAATCATAGTTATATTATTCACCATGTCAATTAGATCAAGTATTATTTATCATCTTACTAACATGATTCTCAATTTCATTATTAAATTCACTGAAATTCTCAAAGGCATCATACTTATACCTCATCATGTAAAAATTTCCATATATATATAAATATTAAATTTTATTATGTACATATATCAACTTATAACTTATGCTATAAAAGGTACACATTCATCAATGTCTACCAATCCTATATGCTCAGTATCCCTTTCACCTAATCCCCCAAATGGTGGATTGGCAATTTATCCTTGAAGAAAAATCAAGTCAATTTTTTGTGGTTTGATCTCATTAGAGTCTCAATGTATCTCTTGATATAAAATTTTCATATTCTTGTTGTTTATGTGATTTAGATGGTGATGCCCGAACAATGTGTTATTTTAGTTTTTCTAACATAATTCTTTATCAATTTCCAATAATTGGTTTTCTTAATTTTGATACATAAATACAATTATTTAGACATTCCATTACATAAAAATGTTTTCATGGTAAAAATAATCTTCTTTATATCTAAATTTGATAAATAATCCATCCATGTCATGGAATGAATCATATATGATGTTCTTTGGTAAAAATTATCTCAAAATTACAATTCCATTTAACTAAAATGAATTTGGGTTTCAACAGAAGGTAGTAGTCTCAAATAGACAAGGTTGAAAGTATTTCCCCATTTGGGTATATAATGATCCACCTCTCCTATAGAAATATTTTTGAATTGAATTGGATTTATTGTTAGATACATATGTGAGATCCAAAAGATGTATCTAAAATCAATGTGTATAGGTATAAATATTATACTCGATAATAAAAAAATTTAGATTCCCCTTGCTTTTGGTTGTAGTTCCACTTCCAGTGGTGAAACTTTCTACAAGAAAAAACACTGATTCATTTTATTTCTCTATCTATAGAACAAAATATTATTTAAAGGATAGTTCATTATAGGTTTAGACATGGGGTGTGTTTTTCCCATTATTGTTGTTCTTATGTTCCTTATTCACCATCAAGACTGTAGAATTTCTATGCCTCATTTCCTTTTCATCTTGGAGAATGAGAGTAACAAGTTATAAAAGAGTATTCTCGCAAATAATATTCTTATAATTTCTAATTAAATGGGTGAATATTTAGGTATTTATAAATGGATGAGATATGTACATAGCTTATAACATATATTATTTCAAAGGATGTTTGGTCTCTCTATGTGTGCAATTTTATATACAACATGGAGATAAACTAGCACCGACACTCTATTAATGCATGTGAAAAGTACATTAGATATCTCATCTCCCTATTATATCACCTTATTCTAATAGAGATAAAGATGGTGGTACATCATCATATTTGGATCCATAATATCATATTGTTTTATATTATCACTTGAAATGTAATGTAGAATGATTCATTGGACATTTGTGGAATTGTCCAAATGATTATTATAGAGATACATGTCATGACCCATCCCCTGGGGCCTGTGTTGTGACTACCCCAAGCCCACCATCCATAGGCAAGGGCATGGTGACTAGCACCAGAAGGCATAACCAAAAAATGTATGGTATTTTCTTTAAACATATATACACAACCATCCAATCAAATCCCAAGACACTAAAAGTTGGAAACAAGTATAACAATAAAATATGGATAACTGCAAGAACATGTGAAAGTAAGTGGCACAAAATCAAAACCCAACAAGGAACTATAAAAAGTAAAGTACAAAAGGAAACTTTGATGGCCATCCGCAGAAATCCCCACCTGATCATGAGAGCAGTGAAGCTACTGGAAGCCGATGTAGTATGTCAAGTCTACAAAGCCCCACTGGGCCCTACCTAGTCCTATTCTACCATTCCCCCACCTTAGATTCTATCGGCCCATCCACTTGAGATCCTCTGTCGAAACGTCAAATGTATCCACTGAAAACAACACATGTAGGTGAATCCCATGTAGGGGTGAGTATAAAAATACTCAGTAGGGACCCTGAGACCTCGATGGTCTCTGAGAATTAATCAAAGGAAAAAACCATCATTAATGATCTTAGTCTGAAAGAGAAAAGTAATAGACATCTCACAAAACGTATATGACTTACAGAATAATAATAATGGTGATCAGTCATAAAGATAAATCATCTTATTCCATTGAGAAGTTCCACTAATGAACCACAAAGAAGTCGTTATATTTATGATCCACACCGGTTCGCAAGTCACCGATCCACACAGGGTCGTAAGCTGATGATCCATGAAGGTCCTCTCTAAGGCTGGTCCTTGTCTGGTTGCACTACTACAGATCCACATAGGGTCTTAGGTCGTTGATACATATAGGGTCCTATGTCGTTGATCCACGATGGGGCGCTCTAGGACTGGTCCTCATGGGGTCGCACTACTGTTCATCGCAATGAAGACATAAGTCATTGATCCACACATGGTGGTATGTTGCTGATCCCTGACTTGCCGATCAAAGGCTTTTCCAAATCAGGTCGCTATACTGCTGATCCACATAGGGTCATAAGTCGTCGATCGACACTGGGTCGTAAGTTGCTAATCCATGACATGCCACTTTATGGATGGTCCTCATCATGTCACACTACTAATGATTCACATAGGATTGTATGTCATCGATCCACACAGGTTCATAAGTCACTGATTCACGACATGTCGCTCAAAGGGTAGTCCTCATCGGGTTGTGATACTACTGATTCACAAAGGGTTACTCTTCACTTGACAGCTACCCACAAGATTCCCACACTTGGTGCACTTGAGATACATAGATTCTTATCCTCAAGACATTAGTCAAACCAAACTTCCACAATGTACCATAATCATGTAATCTGAAGCACCACTATGTCATAAGTGTTCTAATGCAATAGACAGTGTGTTAATCAAACATTCGGTCTGTAAGTTTGAGGAATTTTAGTACTGAGGGCCCATTTGGATTAAAGTTTGATCCACCCCAGTTATACTCCAACATTCATTAAAACCAATGTGATTTATCTCAAAAGAACCGTCTCTTTTCTAGGGTCCTCTTGCCACTGACGACATGTCAATCAGACCCCTGATTTATAAGTTATTCCTAATAAGTGAAATGGGACTGGTCAGGTCTGGGTCCTATAGGGGTCCGGCCTGAATGGCCTATTGGGCCTATGGGTCTGACCCTTTTGGCAGAACCGGCCAAGCTGGCAGTTCCGACCTAGGAGGCTGGTCTGACCTGGCTAGTGGTTTTGGCCTATCTCATAGGTCCGACCCACCTAGAAGACATGTACCATTGTGAAATAGTTTTTGTATGTACAGACTTGACGTGGCACATCCAGTTCATCTAGCTGGCAGTGCCAGTGGGGTGCCACCCCCCATTCTAAAATGGCTACTAGAGCCAACTACTAGTCCAAACGAGAGGTGTGAGCATGCCTCTCATCTCCCCGTGCGGTATGGTGGGGTCGCCCCATTTGACAATGAAGACCTGGTAATCTGTGGATCCTACAACCGCCATGCCTGCGGGTAATGCTCCTCCATGTGGCTGGCTCAGCTGGTTTCCTGCGCCGGCTCACTGGTTGTACCGCGCCGGCAGTTGCTTCAGTAGGCCACCAGAGATGCTTCGGTGGTCCATTTTATGTCATGTCTACACCTATGGGCCTCCTGGGTCACCACCTTCATTGTGATGCCCACTAAATCTCATTTCCCTTATGTTTCTAGGTTTCCCATGAAGAACACTCGAATCCCAAGAGTGGCAGATGGTTTGGGCCTTGTTCAGATTAGCCTGTACCCTCTATGTTACCATCTCAACAATGGGAAGAATAATAATCCATAAAACCCCAAAATGAAACGTCATATAAAACTCTTGTAATAACAAATGAAATGCATATTAACACAATGGTCGGCTGATCTGAATTCTTCATATTAGTCAAGAACGCGGAGGGAGTGATATTAAACAGGAAAATAAAATAAACCTCATACCTTGGAATGGTGTTGCAGATGAAGGAGAAGATTCACGTTCGTTATCTTTCGACGTTATTCACCGGTTGTCAATACCTAGTTCAATTCCTCTAATGGTCGTCGATTGATCACCTTTCTTCATTGGAGAAGAATGTTTTCAGTGTCACAACAGAGGATTCTCTTGTGGTTCTCAAATTTCATGCTAATGGTTTGATTAAATAAAAATAAACTACAGACGTTGTGTTCAATAATGGAGTTCATTAATGAACTGTAATTACTATTCCATTAATCCCATGAGCATTGTGGTTACAAAACAAGAGTATCAAGTCATTAAATGAACCTAATTTAATGACCGATGTTACACAGTGGTTCCACCATCTCCCGCTCAATAGTGGAAGACTAATAATAAAATAACCTTTAGTTTTTTTTAAATTTTTTTACAAAAGCCCAAAATTAACTTTTTTGACCGACCCTTTCTAGTAGAAGTTATGCTTCTCCTAAGAGAATCCCAACACTATGAGTTCAACGATACACTTAGATTATCAATCTAAGCACCTTTTCAGAAGATAGAAGTCCCTTCTCGCACGTTTACTGATCGTACCATAAAAAAGTTAAAAATTATTAACATTCATCCTCGACTTGCACTGGTCATGGTTAGGCTCCTCCTAAGGGAAATGTGTCACCATGAACTCAATGGTACTCTCATATTTTCAATCTGAGTTACCATTTAGAAGTTATAGAGATTTAACAATAAAATAATTGTTACATAATTTTTTTTAGCCCAGAAACTAACTTTTATTGTAGACATTTGCCGACCAATCTTAGGACATGTCGAAGGAAGGAATAAAATTAGGATTTCATTGGTGATATCATATTTTCATCTGATTCAGTTTTTGTGTGTTATAAGCATTTGAAAAATACATTAATTTTGTAATTTGATTTAATTTACGGTTATACCATTTTTGGGTTATCTCACTGGAGGCATGTGCCGACTAAACATAAGTCACACCTACGGTAATCATGAAATACTAATCACAAAAATACCCTCATATTTCTTATCCAGGCACTCGTTTAATAGTTTTCTACTTTTTAAGGAAAGCTGTTAATGCATGAAATTTGAAGCATAACATTTCTCGACGGATGATTTCAGGCACTCCAAGCATTGGAATATTGTTTTGTAAAATTTTTTGGTCTCTTAATAATTACATATAATTAAAATAAAAATATATAAAAATTATAAGACATTACATTCTCCAAAACATTGGTATTTATGTCTCCAAATCCGAAACAAAGGCAAATCAAGAAACTGGGGGTACTGAGTATGAATATGAGCCTCCTGCTCCGTTGTGATCTCCCAGAGATTTCTTTTCTACCGCCGAATGTGCACCAGAGTAATTGATCATCCATGATGGACCTACTTCTGTAGATCCTCTATCTCAACAAGGATCTCCACAAAATATTCTCCATCATTAATGTCCATCTCAACCCAAATGATGACGTGCATTGAGCCATGCAAGTATCTGCTTGGCTGCAACACTTGGAAATCATTTTTCACCTGGTAAATCTGTGGGGGAAGAGCTAGGTGGTACATCACCTCGCTAAATCTGCTTTGAAACTAGAATGGTATGATAAACCTCGTAGAAAGATTGCCTCACTGGGAAAATCAATGCAATTCTCATCAAGGTGAGAACTATAGGGAGACATGGTCTCCCTCCTCAAACTCCAAGGGTCTCTATCTATTGTCCGCAAAAGACTTCTATCTGCTCTGTGAAGTCCTCATCTACTCCTGGATGATCTGCACCTTCTTAGTGGTAGCCCATACCAACTCTAGACCCATGAGTACTGACTCCACCAGGTCTGTTTAGTATAGAGTTGATCTAAATGTCCACCCATACAAGGCCTCAAATAGTGCCATGAAAATGGTGGAGTGATAGCTATTGTTGTATGGAAACACCTCTAGGGGTGGGTGGTCCTCCCAACTATTACCAAAATCAATGAAACAAGAACAAAGCATGACCTCCAAGGTGGATATTTTCCTCTCTATCTGTCAATCTGTATGGGGGTAAAATCAATGCTCAAGAATGCTGGAACCTGATGCCCAGCTATCACTTGCTGAAAAGTGAGGAATCATGAAAGAAATCATCAACAACATTCTTCATCCTTGGCCACCAGTAGTGACATTAGAGATCATGGATCATCTTTATCACACTAGGACATACCGAAAAAGGGGAAGTATGGACCCCCTCCATTAACACCTCATACTGAAACATCACATGTACTAAGGTGCATCCTATAAAATGGATGATCTGCTCCCCACCTATCGAAAATCCATCAGGAGCCTATCCTGAGGATATTTTGGCACATCGAGTCTTGCAGTCATCATCCATATGTTGTCCTCCTTATCTCACTGAAGTAGTGGGTTTGTAACCATCATATAATTCAGTAAAGCTGCTCCATTATCGTCCACAAAGGATATCGACATCGTGGCTAGATGCCCTTTTGTATCACTCAGCATCTATAAACAGACCTCCTTCTGAGTTCATCTTCAATCACATCCCCCTTCTTAGGAGTATATACCAGCTCAAGGTCATAGTCCTTTATGTACTCCGACCATGGCTACTATCTCAATTTCTGAAAATCCTATATGCACCTTTCCACAACCACTTGGTTAATTTCTCGGTATTCTACACATAACATTAAACACTAGGTCTTACTAAGCCCTTTATCTAAAAGTCCTCCACATATGTCCCTTCTTTCTAAGATCTAAGAAATCCCTTTGATATAATAATTCTAATATTAGTTCTATCTCTGGGTGTAGAATGGTATAGATGTCACTCCACCCATTGGTAGGTAGTCCTGGAAACAACATTTAAATGGACGTTCCCAGACTCCTCCATTACCATTGGGAACTGAAAACTCAAAACACACACTGCCATGAGGGTAAGGCTGGCCGACTCAAGAGTGATCGGTCACACCCTCCTTTGCATGAGTTTATCCCGTGTATCCTGGGTTTCATCTTTCACCATCCAAGGAAACCCCCATTCCAATGCTACATATATACCACGTAATTTTTTCCTAAAACAACAAATTTGAGAATGAATTGTGGATGAACATTCCATACCCAGACCAACATCGTAAGGCCCCGATGCTTCCACCAAGAGGTTCCAACTGAAACTCGCACCTCAAATGTAACACCCCAGGTAAATAAAGAATATAACATTTTCATATTTATCCATATTTGTGAATAAAATATTAATATGACTTTAAAGGGGAATCTATGCTCGATGGCGTACCCAACACGCAACAACGAGTTTCTTGGGAATCTTACGTTGCAATCTAATAATAAAATAATATTATTTTAAATGGTAGTTAACATGTAGCTGTTGTATTGGCGGAAATGGATAGAAATAACTAAAATATCATTATATATGTTTTTAAATGTTTTTACATTTATCCAATAAAAGATAAAGGCTTAAAATACAGAAGGAATTCAATTTTTGGCGTATATGACCTAGTTTTCAATAATGGTTCACGTATCTCCTTTTGATGGAGAACCCTCATTAAATATAGATTTGTTCACTCTTATACATTCTATTGGACCAAATAAAACTCTTCTTGATAATCGGGACATCAAAATTTACTTTGTGTTAATTTTTGGTATCTTTCTGATAAAGTTCATTTTTTTAATGAATAGTGTAAAATGTTGTATTTTAAATTCAAAACCTCCTTTTAATCTAATTTATTTATATGATTAGATTATCTTTTGAATTGGTCTTAATGTGTAATCTGAATATATTTTTACCATTTAATCCAATGGTGGTCATTGGAATCAATTTCACTTTGAAATTAGATTTAAACTGGTGCCAATCTTTTGATACTTATTGTTTTATAAAAACACGCTATTTGCTCTGACAGCAGGAATTAATTATTAAATTAATTAATGTGACTTATATGTTTTGAATTTTGTAAAATAGGATTCATTTTGAATTCGGAATATCAAATATAGCTTAGGGTGAATTTTTGGTAATTTTCTGAAAAACTCCAATTTTTGATGAATAGTGAAACCACTAAGTGGTAATCAAGCAAACTGATTTTTCAGTTAAATGAAAGTTTACCACTAATGTGTAATAAATTTTGAAAATCCGACATACATGGTTGTCATTAGTATGTAAAATGTGGTTCAAAAGGATGAAAATAATTTTTTGGTGAATAGTAATTTTTTTTCATTAATCGCGATTAGAGGTAATTAGTGTAATTTAAGGTAAAAATGATATTATAAAAATACGAAAACACCATGACACTTATCCTACCCCTATTGGATGAGTCATGGCCGACCAAGACAACCCATGGGTCGATTTAGGGGACCCTATGGAGCCTCTTGGGTGAGATAATGACTTTAATGCCTTTTTTTAAATAAAGGTGGAAATGACACTAACATAAATTTTTTTACTAAAAAAAATTTAGAAGGGGTTATACTAATCATATTTTTTTCTATAAATACTATTTGGAAAGCTAAAACGATTTCCTACATCATAGTATTTTTTTTATAATTTTTAGACTTTAAATAAATTATATTATATATGACATCATGATGATGCAGCGATGACCTCATCATTTAACTATTTAAATAAAATGGAAAGATAATGTAATATCTAAAACCTACAAATGTCCAAAACCTATCGGATGGTAATATTTAGAATCCTTATCATCTTATCTTCGAATTATATCAATGTGGGACCTTAGAAATTCGAAACACTTTTGAAAATAAAATAATATTTTCATGATTTCCAAAAGTGCCCCTCCTCTCCTCTTATAAAAGGCCCCCACCTGTACCTCATTTCACACACTACTAAAGCCTTTAGCTCAACCATAACCTGCCCATTTACTCTCTCCACATCCCTCTCCTCATATTAGAGGATTCCCTTTGGGCATAATCCTTTCAATGGAAGCTTTTAGGCTCAAATCAAAAGGAGTTACACTTTTAATGGTAATTCATTCTCTCATGTTCATTTGTTTTATTTTGCTTCTCCAACCCCCTAAACTCTTTTTATTTACTTCTTTTGTAATAACACCAGTATCTTAAATATACTAGGATGTTGTTATAATATTTATTCGAGCTACACTCTCAGAGAACTACATCAAATGGTTAAAGAACATACAGTTTCTGTGGATGGCGAAATTCTGCCTCCCGAAACGATGATTGTTCAATACTCATTTAACACCTTCAAAGGTGGCCATTATGATGTCAATATTTTTATATATGATATATAATATGTTTATTCTTTCCTTAAGATTCTGTATTTTTCATTTATGGAATTCCATTATTGTTTCCATTATGGGTAAACACGATATCTTCATTTTAGGAAGTGCGGACTACCGCCCCCTGAAAGTGATTTGATTCGTTAATACCATATGTGGGATGTGTAAAGGATAAAGTTAATGATATTATATATGTTAATATAATAGAATTATAATATACTCTTATATCATTATGATTCCATTCCTGAAAATACAAAATAGAAATGGAAGTAGCGTTCATGCGTACGTACGGCTTACCGTCTCCATGAACGGTGCATTTCATTTCTTACCTCTAAATGTGATGTAATATTATAAATACATGTATATGATGAATATATATGATATATATGTTATCCAAATCATTAATATCATTCTGGATATGACGAACCTTTGACCAAATTAACAACATGTAAGTGTAAGAGGTCTATTTTTGACTTAAGAACCAAATACCGACAAAATGAACATTATTAACTTAAATGATTACATGATGTTCATAACATGGTATAAAAGGAATAATGAACTTGAAAAAGTTTCTTAAGCAAGTAGAGATTATCTCAAGGTTATTATTCAGGACGTTAAAGAATGATCGAGTCAAGTCGGACCCAAGGTAAGGGATCCTACTCCTCTCTTTCTTTTTAAGTACACTCTTTTATGTCATTCCTTTTAAAGCTCATCTTTCTTGTTATTGCGATGTTATTTTATATTAATATTACTGTAATTTTTATGTAAATATGATGAGAGACCCTATTCTCTCTCATCAATCCATTTTGGATGTTTTGAGTGGCGCCGTTAGGCTGCCGAATTTTCGTAAGAGATCTAACCTCTCTCTTTCTTTTTAAGTACTCTCCTTTATGTCACTTCTTTTAAGCTCTTATTTGATATATTGGGGGATGTTATTTTATATTAATATTTATTTAAACTTTATGTTGATGTTATGAGAGACCCTATTTCCTCTCATCAATCCATTTTGGAATTTTTAAGTGGCGCCGTTAGGCTACCGAGTTTCATAAGAGATTTTTCATCTCACTTTTATTCCCGTGAGATTTATGCTACATTGCCACAATTTCGATTGAGTGGTTTATGTACTGCCCATTATTACACTTTTTTTGAAATATAATCCCATTTATTAGTATTTACATATTCATTGTATGACACTTCTTCAATGGGGTGTACTTTTCGAAAGTTACCCAAGTCGGTAAGGGAACCTTTCACCCTCCTCTTTTTAAAAGACTTTTTTGTTATGTATTTTAATTCACATACTATTATGTTGGGATATGTTCTTATATATATCCTTATTTATGTAAATTTTATGTCCAAGTTATGAGATAACCTTTATCTCTCTCATCCACCCTTTTATGTGACGCCGTTAGGCTGTCAAATTTTACCAAGGGAACTTCTTAACCCAATTTCGATTTCTTTGGGTTCAACATGTAGTTATTGAATATGTCATCCTTTGAATATGTGTGAATAAACTTTGATTGTTTTACACTTAATATACACTTTTATTGGGTGTATTTATATTTGTCACACATAATTATGAGATTGATTTATCCTTAATTTAAGGATACCTTCTTTATAATGGATTTCATCTCATTTTTACATTTCTTTTGAGACTTCATTGTTGTTATGCACCAATTCACTCTTATATAGTGTGTATACTGTCCTTTGACAGATTATATCATGAATCCTTTTATTCTCATGATATTATAAAGTTCGTATTAAATGTTATTCCGCTATTATTTGTATTCAAGAGTCTCTCATTTTGATAAAAACTCTTTAACAAAAATATCATTTTAAATTTTTTAAAGATTTATTATTATAAATATTTATATTTATTGTCCATGTTTTCAAAATGGTTTTCAGTATTAATTTATATGGATATTTATGTTTTAAATTTATAATTCCTTTAAAAGCTTCAAAGTGGTATGGGACACTTTGATTCAAAAATCTCTTTTAAATGGTTTTTCAAAATGGATTGATTAATTCAATATCTGGGAATTATTTATTGTGATTGCAAATGAAATATTGTTATTGAAATGTTTATATTTTCCATATTTTATGTGTAATAATGGTACTTGGACATTATGATGGGTGGTGCCGTGAATTCCAGGACGGGTGGTTACGTTATAACCTCCGATGCATTGGGTATGGTGGTCGGCCGTATGGCTATTCCATTAAGTATGTATGGAAATTGGCCGTTTGGCTATTCCATTAAGTGATATGTGTGGGAGTCGACCGTATGGTTATTCCACATAAGTTTTTTTATGTCCCAAGTTACCTTTATATATGTTATGTGTTCTTTATATGGGTTTTATGGTAATCCTTTGGTTTCAAAAAGGTAAGTAATGATATTTTATTCAGTGAAGAGTTTTTACTACATCATAAAGGTGAAAAGTATTACTTTAATAAAGTATACATGGTTTACTTTTTTTTTGATAAACTAACAGTTTTTATTCTTTGTGTATCCCTTACTGATTTTTTATGCTCATCCCAAGTTTTTGAAATGTTTTTCACAGGACATAGCATGGAATAGCGTCAAGGATGGGATCAAGGGAAAGTCATGCTACCTAAAACATGAAACTAGTCATGTTTCTTTTTAAGAGTTTTTATTTTATGGAAATTTAGTAGAAGAGACTACATTGTAATCTTTTGAGATGTAATAGTTATGTCCTAATTCTCTAAAACTCTAAACCTGAAAAGATCCTCAATGTGAATTATTCATTTAATTCAATTTTAAGTAAGGTTTAAGGCTCGGGCCATATAGTTGGTATCAAAGGTCGGTTTAGATAACTTTAGAGGTTAGGGTATTATTTAAGCATAAGTGACATTACCATAATGGTTATGATTTCAGAAATAGTCCTAGTTTTAGATAATGTGAATGAGTAAGTATATCTTAGTGTTTACCTTCTTCATTAGTACATGATGGTTTTTTTGATATACTCACACTGACCTTTTTGGTTTTAGTAAATGGTTGGATCTAGCAGCCACCAAAGTAATAGTGGATGTGAAGGAAACTGTGACAGTTTTTTGAGCAAGCAACTGATTGATATGGGAGCTGCAATGAGAACTCGTGTTATTATCCTCATCCAACTATCTGGAGTCATTATTGACCACATAAACCTTGGCAATTTCTCTAAGGCATCATATATGCGAGAAACAAATCCCTACGGAAGTACGGGTAATAATCATAAAGGTAAGTGTGTTCAAAAACCTATGTGTCAAAGATGTGGAAAGAAACACCTAGGAAAATGTTTCAAAGGGACACGAATATGCTATAGATGTGGAAATGAAGGTCATAAAGCAAGAACCTGCCATGGAAAAATGAAGCATCCAGTTGACTCGAGGAAAGGGAAAGAAGTTCTTTTTGAGGGATCAATTGAATGTTTTAAATGTGGTGTGCATGGTCATTATGCAAACACATGTCCTATGAAGAAGTTTCGTGAATGGGGTCACCAAGAGCGTACAAATGTCAGTTTACCAATACCTAATGCCATTCCGATTGAGGATGAAGAAACTGACAATGACCAATCAAAGGTATGTATTATTTCATGACTATTGTTTTCCTATTTTAGAATCTTAGGATATGATTCATGATTTTGTTTGTAGGAAAGAGGTATTTCAGAATAAGTTGGAAAGGAATGGTTAATGGATCATGAAGAATGTTGAATGAGTAATATGTCAACATATAAGGGCTTCATGAGTTATGGTGAAATTCTTAAGAGTATTAAGTCTCTTCTGATGATGGGGTTACATTAGGAGACTTTTCATATTATGTGTAACCATGATGTTTATTATAGGAAAATTTTATTCAAGGAATAGTTATCTTTTCTTTTGTGGACATAGTTATAAAGAACCAGTTGGGTTTATATGTTCCTTACTTTTGAGGTAATTATGGGTTACTATATGTTATGATTGAAGTGAAAAGCATGAGATAAAATTGAGGTTAAATTATGTTATTGTTATTTTTGATGATTTTATCCCTTTTTGGGGAATGATTTTAGAATTATATAGTTTTGGAAAAAGGACAACACGCAGACCGTGTGACAACCCGTCGCGTCGAACAAAGCTGTGGAAATCGAACCCACAACCAAAGTGCGACTGGTATTTATTGCCTACCACTGGACTACGTGAAGTCCCTAGTTAGTTTGACTGATTCTTTTTAGTTAGATGATTTTATGAATTAAGAGTAAGTTGATTTTGGGTTATTTATGAAAATGATTAACCTATCATGGAGGATATGTGATTAGGGTAATTACCTTTCAATACGAGACTTTAGGAGCAACTGATATTGTTTGGAGATAAATGTTACGATTTAACTTGGAAGACTATGAGACTAAATCCCTCAAATATTTGGGTTTCAGTCTTATATTGGTTTACTTTGAATAATTTTATGGAAAAATTGTTTATCGGATGGTCCTCATTGAACTTTGGGTTTTGTTGGAAAAATTTTGGAGATTAAGCATAGATTTTCTTTTTAAAGGGTTATCCTTTTCTGGATTATCTGACCTTGTACTATCATTTTTGGTTTTGGTTAAAGTCTAAAGACATGGGAAGTATATAGTTCTCTTTTGTGGATTAGGTGATTCTCTAGAAGTTGATTATAGTACTCTTAATGTGAACAAGTCTTCCTAAATACTCGTCTTTTGGAGAAAATATGAGTTTTTGTAAGGAATATAATAAAAGTTGAAAGTCAACATGATAAGTGATTATGTTTCCTTATGAATAAATTCCTCAATAAAAAGTAACTTAAAACAAAAATGTTGTCTATTAACTTTTCCTACTGGGGAATCGAATACCGTTTAACCCATCACAAGTTTGTGATTTTCTCGTGGTTAACTTTCTCCAAAACATGTTTTCTATCACTCTCCATCAGAACATAACCCTTTGTTTTTTTTCCTCCATGTACATATTTGTATACTTGGAATCCTAGTATGGGTTAACTCGGGTGAACTTTGTACTTATCTTCTTTAATTTAAAGTGGTTGTTTTACCAACTCTTGTTCCGATGTGGGACTTTCAAGGATGTTTCCAAGCGCAATTTTAAAATTGCGAGGACGCAATTCCCAAAAGGGGGGAGGGATGTAACACCCCAGGTAAATAAAGAATATGGCATTTTCATATTTATCCATATTTGTGAATAAAATATTAATATGACTTTAAAGGGGATTCTATGCTTGATGGCGTACCCAACACGCAACAACGAGTTTCTTGGGAATCTTACGTTGCACTCTAATAATAAAATAATATTATTTTAAATGGTAGTTAACATGTATCCGTTGTATTGGCGGTAATGGATATAAATAACTAAAATATTATTATATATGTTTTTAAATGTTTTTACATTTATCCAATAAAAGATAAAGGCTTAAAATACAGGAAGAATTCAATTTTTGGCGTATATGACCTAGTTTTCACTAATGGTTCACTTATCTCATTTTGATGGCGAATCATCATTAAATATAGTTTTGTTCACTCTTATACATTCTATTGGACCAAATAAAACTCTTCTTGATAATCGGGACATCAAAATTTACTTTGTGTAAATTTTTGGTATCTTTCTGATAAAGTTTTTTTAATGAATAGTGTAAAATGTTGTATTTTAAATTCAAAACCTCTTTTTAATATAATTTATTTATATGATTATATTATTTTTTTAATTGGTCTTAATGTTTAATCTGAATATATTTTTACCATTTTATCCAATGGTGGTCATTGGAATCAATTTCACTTTGAAATTAGACTTAAACTGGTGCCAATCTTTTGATACTTATTGTTTTATAAAAACACGCTATTTGCTCTGACAGCGGGAATTAATTATTAAATGAATTAATGTGACTTATATGTTTTGAATTTTTTAAAATAGACTTCATTTTTGATTTCGGAATATCAAATATAGCTTAGGGTGAATTTTTGGTAATTTTCTGAAAAACTCCAATTTTTGATGAATAGTGAAACCACTAAGTGGTAATCAAGCAAACTGATTTTTCAGTTATATGAAAGTTTACCACAAATGTGTATTGAATTTTGAAAATCCGATATATATGGTTGTCATTAGTATGTAAAATGTGGTTCAATGGGATGAAAATAATTTTTTGGTGATTAGTAATTTTTTTCATTAATCGCGATTAGAGGTAATTAATGTAATTTAAGGTAAAAATGATATTATAAAAATATGAAAACACAATGACACTTGTCCTACCCCTATTGGATGAGTCATGGCCGACCCAGAAAACGCATGGGTCGATTTAGGGGACCCTATGGAGCCTCTTGGGTGAGATAATGACTTTAATGCCTTTTTTTAAATAAAGGTGGAAATGACACTAACATTAATTGTTTTACTAAAAAAAATTATAAGGGGTTATACTAATCATATTTTTGTCTATAAATACTATATGTAAAGATAAAAATATTTCCTACATCATAGTATTTTTTTTATAATTTTTAGACTTTAAATAAATTAAATTATTTATGACATCATGATGATGCAGCGATGACCTCATTATTTAACAATTTAAATAAAATGGAAAGATAATGTAATATCTAAAACCTAAACATGTCCAAAACCTATTGTATGGGAATATTTAGAATCCTTATCATCTTATCTTCGAATTATATCAATTTGGGACCTTAGAAATTCGAAACACTTTTGAAAATAAAATAATAGTTTCATGATTTCCAAAAGTGCCCCTCCTCTCCTCTTATAAAAGGCCCCCACCTCTACCTCATTTCACACACTCATCAAGCCTTTGTCTCGGCCATACCCTGCCCATTTACTCTCTCCACATCCCTCTTCTCATCTTAGAGGATTCCCTTTGGGCAGAATCCTTTCAAAGGAAGCCTTTAGGCTCAAATCAAAAGGAGTTACACTTTTAAAGGTAATTCATTCTCTCATGTTCATTTGTTTTATTTTGATTCTCCAAACCCCTAAACTCTTTTTATTTACTTCTTTTGTAACAACACCAGTATCTTCAATATACTAGGATGTTGTTATAAGATTTATTCGAGCTAAAATCTCACACTACTACGTCAAATGGTTAAAGTACATACGGTTTCCGTGGATGGCAAAATTCTGCCTCCCGAAACGATGATTGTTCAATACTCATTTAACACCTTCAAAGGTGGCCATTATGATGTCACTATTTTTATATATGATATATAATATGTTTATTCTTTCCTAAAGCTTATGTATTTTTTATTTATGGCATACGATTATTGTTTCCATTATGGGTAAACACGATATCTTCATTTTAGGAAGTGCGGACTACCGCCCCCTGAAAGTGATTTGATTCGTTAATACCATATGTGGGATGTGTAAAGAATAAAGTTAATGATATTATATATGTTAATATACTAGAATTATAATATACTCTTATATAATTATGATTCCATTCCAGAAAATACGAAATAGAAATGGAAGTAGCGTTCATGCGTACGTACGGCTTGCCGTCTCCATGAACGGTGCATTTCATTTCTTACCTCTAAATGTGATTTAATATTATAAATACATGTATATGATTAATATATATGATATATATGTTATCCAAATCATTAATATCATTTTGGATATAACGAACCTTTGACCAAATTAACAACATGTAAGTGTAAGAAGTCTATTTTTGACTTAAGAACCAAATACCGACAAAATGGACATTATTAACATAAAGGATTACATAATGTTCATAACATGGTATAAAAGGAATAATGAACTTGAAAAATTTTCTTAAGATAGTAAAGATTAACTCATGTTTATTATTCAGGACGTTAAAGAACGATCGTGTCATGTCGGACACGAGGTAATGGATCCTACTCCTCTATTTCTTTTTAAGTACACTCTTTTATGTCATTCCTTTTAAAGCTCGTTTTTATTGTTATTGGGATGTTATTTTATATTAATATTACTGTAATTTTTATGTAAATATGATGATAGACCCTATTCTCTCTCATCAATCCATTTTGGAAGTTTTGAGTGGCGCCGTTAGGTTGCCGAATTTTCGTAAGAGATCTAACCTCTCTCATTATTTTTAAGTACTCTCCTTTATGTCACTTATTTTAAGCTCTTATTTGATATATTGGAAGATGTTATTTTATATTCATCTTTATTTAAACTTTAAGTTGATGTGATGAGAGACCCTATTTCCTCTCATCAATCCATTTTGGAAGTTTTAAGTGGCGCCGTTAGGCTGCCGAGTTTCGTAAGAGATTTTTCATCTCACTTTTATTCCTGTGTGATTTATGCTACATTGCCACAATTTCCTTTGTGTGGTTTATGTACTTCCCATTATTAAACTCCTTTTGAAATATAATTCCATTTATTGGTATTTACATATTCATTGTATGACACTTCTTCAATGGGGTGTACTTTTTGAAAGTTACCCAAGTCGGTAAGGGAACCTTTCACCCTCCTCCTTTTAAAAGACTTCATTTGTTATGTCTTTTAATTAACATACTATTATGTTGGGATATGTTCTTATATATCCTTATTTATGCAAATTTTATGTCCAAGTTATGAGATACCCTTTATCTCTCTCATCAACCCTTTTATGTGACGCAGTTAGGCTGTCGAATTTTACCAAGGGAACTTCTTAACCCAATTTCGATTTCTTTGGGTTCAACACGTAGTTATTGAATATGTCATACTTTGAATATGTGTGAATAACCTTTGATTGTTTTACACTTAATATCCACTTATATTGGGTGTATTTATATATGTCTCACATAATTATGAGATTGATTTATCCTTAATTTAAGGATACCTTCTTTATAATGGATTTCATCTCATTTTTACATTTCTTTTGAGACTTCATTGTTGTTATGCACCAATTCACTCTTATATGGTGTGTATACTGTCCTTTGACATATTATATCATGAATCCTTTTATTCTCATGATATTATAAAGTTCGTATTAAATGTTATTCTGCTATTATTTGTATTCAAGAGTCTCTCATTTTGTTAAAAACTCTTTAAGAAAAATATCATTTTAAATGTTTTAAAGATTTATTATTCTAAATCTTTATATTTATTGTCCATGTTTTCAAAATGGTTTTCAGTATAAATTTATATGGATATTAATGTTTTAAAATTATAATTCCATTAAAAGTGTCAAAGTGGTATGGGACACTTTGATTCAAAAATCTCTTTCAAATGGTTTTTGAAAATGGATTGATTAATTCAATATCTTGGAATTATTTATTATGATTTCAAATAAAATATTGTTATTGAAATTTTTATATTTTCCATATTTTATGTGTAATAATGGTACTTGGACATTATGACGGGTGGTTCCGTGAATACCAGGATGGGTGGTTACGTTATAACCTCCAATGCATTGGGTATGGAAGTCGGCCGTATGGCTATTCCATTAAGTATGCATGGAAATTGGCCGTATGTCTATTCCATTAAGTGATATGTGTGGGAGTCGACCGTATGGTTATTCCACTTAATTATTTTTACGTCCCACGTTACCTTTATATATGTTATGTGTTCTTTATATGGGTTTTATGGTAATCCTTTTGTTACAAAAATGTAAGTAATGATATTTTATTCAGTGAAGAGTTTTTACTACTTCATAAAGGTGAAAAGTATTACTTTGATAAAGTATACATGGTTTACTTTTTGTTTTGATAAACTAACAGTTTTTATTCTTTGTGTATCCCTTACTAAGTTTTTTTGCTCATCCCAAGTTTTTGAAATGTTTTTCACAGGACTTAGCATGGAATAGGGTCAAGGATGGGATCAAGGGAAAGTCATGCTACCTAAAACATGAAACTAGACATGTTTCTTTTTAAGAGTTTTTTATTTTATGGAAATTTAGTAGAAGAGACTACTTTGTAATCTTTTGAGATGTAATAGTTATGTCCTAATTCTCTAAAACTATAAACCTGAAAAGATCCTCAATGTGAATTATTCATTTAATTCAATTTTAAGTAAGGTTTAAGGCTGGGGCCTTATATCAAAGGTCTGATCACATCATCAGTATAAGTGTGATTATCAAGTCACCTCTCATAGTTATCTCTAGACGTAAGGATAAAGTTAACAGTTTTACAAGAATCTATAGGTTGTGGACAAGATTTGTGGAAAGAAATAATGATTATTACCTTTATCTATTAATACGGAATTCAGTAGCATACACATACCATACCCTGAATCATTACTGGAGCCCTTGGGTCAAACTTCTTGACTACATGAAGCTACTCCCTTCCCTTTTCATCTAGCTTCCTGATCCATGTAGGGACCACATTGTGGTACTGGTTATAACATGTCGAAATGTATACCACCCTCTGATCCTCTCCAAGATCCTCTTCTTTGGCTACTGCCGTAAAGATTCATTTGACCCTATCACTTTCCCAAACCATTTTACACATCCAATTCTCTAAGACTGACGTCGGTTTCAAACATTCCTACTACTAATATTTATTTGATGGTTCTTTTTAATAAAAAAAATTTCAAGAAAAAAGGTTTTTTATAGCACCCTTACATAAGTAGGAATGCATAGAGGAGCATTATTGGCTCAAATGTACCTAAACACATCTCGGTCGGAGGTCCAAGCCCAGAATCACTAGTCACATAATATTCATAGAGTTCCTGGAATGGTTTGGTATGTCTCTACGAGTACACAACTATCAATATGTTGTCCCACCAGAGTTGTAGAATCTCTTGGGAACACTTATGCCTTAGCTTTTTATGGATAGAGACAACTTATCTGAGAAAGGATCCCAAGATCTTTCCAGGAAAAAGCCACCTCATCATAAGATACAAGTATTCTAAACCCTCTCATCTCCCTATTGAGCCATGTGGATAGCTCACTTCTAGGACCAAAATCGGATCTATGTTTGGAATGGAGAGATGGAAACTTGGTCACAACCGCAAGATATTCCTTAGCAGCATGTGAGTCAGGATCACCTTAGCAACTGAGGGGTATCTGTCACTAAAACTTGTTTAAGGCACTACACCTACATGTCTCCTATACCAGTAGTGCCTGTAGTAATTGTAGAACAATAAGAAGTTGTATTGTTGGGTCACTGCCCGAAGGTATCATATCGGGAAACAGGCTTTGTACTAAAGCCTTATCACTCCGTGGACCATCCGCACGGTCACACAATGTAATCCTGGATAACTATATTCGTGGATGAATCTTGAAAGAGAATCAAGATGAACCATAGTCAATAAGTTATTCTTGGTGAACTGATTCAAAATAGAACAATAGAAAAAAAAATTGAAAACACATTAAACTGGTGTTTTCTTGTACTAAGTTAGAAAACAGAAATCTGGTCTTGGTGTACAGATATGTTGGCTGCCACACCATCATTAAACTGCCGAGACTGAAATCTGAATACAAGACACTTAACACTATTTCCCACATTGAAAAATATATACTCTTAGTACATCTAGTAGAAGAAACAACTCTGTGATATTACATTGTCATGACCCATCTCCCAGGACCTGTGTTGTGACTACCCCAATCCCACCTTCAATAGGCCAGGGGATGGTGACTAGAACCATAATAGAATATCCCAAAAAGGGTTGGAATTGCCTTTAAACATGTATATAGAAATGTCTAATCACATACCACCACACTGAAAGGGGTAAAAAAATATACCACTAAATCAAGGATGAGTGCATGTGCATGGGAATGTAAGTGGGCCAGAATAAAAACACAACAAGGAGCTGAAAATAGTATAGTACAAAATGAAACACTGATAGCCATCCATGGAAATCCCAATATGATCGTGTGAGTAGTGAAGATACTAGGTATGATGTAGTATTTTCAACCATCCTTCTCCTACTAAGACCGCAATAGTCCTAGGAAACCTAGTCAACTGATGTATCATCTGTATTTCCCATCCCCCTAAGCACCTCTATCGAAACATTGAAAATTTGCACCAGACACAAGACATGGGGACAAAGCCGTTTCATGGGTGAGTATAACAATACTCAGTAGGTACCCTGAGACCACAAAGGTCTCCCAAAATTCTTCAAAGTAAAAACCACAATGCATGATCTCAATCATAATATTATAATGTGAAAGACAACCCAGATGAGGTATATGACTTAAGAACAAGAATATTGATGATTAGTAGAAAAGACAAATAATTTTTTTCTATTTAGAAGTTCAACTACTAAACCACATCGAAGTCATTCTATTGCCGATCCACATAAGGTCATAAGTCACTAACCCACATGGGGTCATAAGTCACTGATCCACGATGGGACGCACTATGGATTTTCCTCATCGAGTCATGCTACAATTGATCCATACATGGTCATAAGTCACCGATCTATGATGGGCCGCTCTACTGTTGGTCCTCATTGGTTAACGCTACTACTGATCCACATAGGGTCGAAAGTAATCGATCCACACAGGGTTGTATGTCGCTGATCCAAAATGGTACACTCTAAGGCTAGTCCTTGTCATGTCACACTAATACTAATCTAAACAGGGTCGAAAGTCATTGGTCCACACAAGGTTGTAAGTCACTGATCCACGACTAGTCGCTCTAAGGCTGGTCCTCATCGGGTTATGCTACTACTGATCCACGCAGGGTCGTAAATCATCTATCCATAGAGGGTCGTAAGTCAATGATCCACGATTGGTCACTCTTAGGATTGTCCTCAACAGGTCACGCCACTTATGATTCATAAAGGGTTACGAGTCATTAATCCATGACAGGCCTCTCCAAGGCATGTCCTCGTCGGGAAATGCTGATGTCGATTCAAAAAGGGCCTCTCTTCACTTGATATCCAGCCATATAATTACCAAATTTGGTGCATTTTGGTTCCATATATTCTAATCCACAAGACATTAGTTATACCTCAACATCCAAAAAATCCCACAAAGAAATAACCCAAATAACCATGATGTCATAAGGTTTTGAATGCAATAGATGGTGCTTCAATCGGAAGCTTGGTATGTAAGTTATAGGAATTTTAGTAATGAGGTCCCGATTAGATTCATGTTTGATCAAACATATCCATACTCACAAATTATAAAAAACACATGTGCAGTATATCAAAAGGATCATCTCATCGCATGGGGTTCTCACGCATCTGACGAAACATCAATCTGACTCCCTGTTTTCATGTTACACCCAATTTAGTGAAACAGGACCAGTCGGGTCTGTGCCTGATAGGTGTCAGGAATAACTGGACTGGCTGGTGGGTCCACCACAGCTAGTGGGTCCACCACGGCTGGTAGGTCCCCCCTAGATGGCGGGTACACCCTAGCTGGCAGGTCCGGCACAGATCATGGGTCCGACCCGACTCGTTGGTCTGACCCAGCTGGTGGGTCTAGACCATCTGGAAGACAGGACCCTTTGTTGGCCGATTGCTAGATGCACTGACCAGGTGCAATGCATCCGGTTCAGCCAGCTGGCAGTGCCAACGGAGTGCTACCCCTCCTTTGAAAATGGTCATTTTTAGCAATTAGTTGGTCTAGCTAGGTGGCCCGACTGGGCCTCTCCTATCCCTATGTGGCGCATCAGTGCTACACGTTTCCACCGTTGTGCCCACCTAGCCACGACTCCTATCGCCATGGTGCATGTGGGCACCACTCCTCCACGGTTTCTACTCGGTCGGTTGTCGGCGCCACCGCACCAGTAGTTTCTTCTGCGGGCCATCGAAGACGTTTCAGTGGTTTGTTTTCTTTCCCCTCTGCATCTACAACCCTCCCAAGTCTCCACCTTTGATGTAAATCCCACAAAATCACATTTCTGATACACTGCTTGGTCACCTATGAAGAACACTAAAAACCCAAGGGTGGTAGAGGGTCTTGGACTTGTTCAAAACTTCCCACTCCCTCTGCATTAGTGTTTCAACAAGGGGGAAGAATAATAGCCATTAAACCCCCATAATGATACCCCATATCAACCTACCACAATAAAAAATGAAATGCATATCAACCCGTTTATCAGTTGATCAATGTTCATAATATTATTAAAGAATGGTTATAGTGGAATATTAAACATGTAAATTAAAAAAAAACCCCTACCTGGAAATGGTGTTGCATACAAAGGAGAAGATTCACATCTGTGTTCATTTGATGTTCTTCACGACTTGTCGATCCTCGATTCGATTCCACCAATGGTTGTCGCTCGATCACAAATCTTTGTTGGATAGAGTATTCACCAGCATCATAATAGAAGCTTGTCTCGTTGTTCTCAAAATTCTTGGCAACGGTTTGATTAAATAAAAAGAAACCATACATGCTTCGTTCATTAATGTGGTTCATTAATTAAAAATAATTAGTGATCCATTAATCTCATGAGTGTTGTGGTTACAAAACAAGAGGAGAAAGTCATTAAATGAACCTTATTTAATAATAGATGTTATGTAGCGGTTCCGAAAACTACTACACAACGATGGATGAAAAATTACAAAACAATGTTTATTCATTTTATTATTTGTTTCCAAAAGTCCAAAAATTATCTTTTTCTTTTGAACCTAGCCGGTCAATGTTAGGCATCGCCTAAGCCAATCATAGCACTATGAAGTCAATTGTGCTCTTAGATTTTCAACCTGGGCACCGATTCAAAAGATAGAAATCACTGCTCGCACCTTAAAAAAATGTTCAAAAATTATTAATTGTCACCCTAGACCCATGCTGGTCAAGGTTAGACTCTTCTTAAAGGGAACATGTTCTCATGAACTCAAATGAACTCATGTATTTTCAATCCAAGTTTCCATTTTGAAGTTATAATATTTTAAACATAATATTATTGTTACTTAATTATTTTATTTACGGCCAAAAACTAACATCCACTGTTGACCTGCATAGGCCAATGTTAAGATCTACCTAAGCAAATCAAACCCTCAAGAGCAGAGTAGTGGTCTCTGAATTTTAATCAGAGTCACCATTTTTAAGTTATACTAATTTGGAAAATAAATAATTTTATCTAATTTATTTATTTATAGTAATTCCATATTGGGGGTTTATCACTGGAGGCCTGTGACAATTAAACATAAGTCTGGCCTAGGGTAAAACCACCACATTGAATGCAACGCTGACCATGGATTTATAATCCCATCACCTATTTAATAGTTATTCCACTTCTTCAGGAAAACTGCTCACATGCGCTATTTAAATCTCAACATTTTTAAACAAATCATTCCAGGAAAATCAGGCATCGATATTACATTCCATCAAAATTTTCTTTCTTGTAATAATTACATATAATTACAAAATTATATTGAAATTATGAGACATTATAAGACAAATCCTCCTCATATCCAACTTGTCCAAGTGCTCTTAATATTTGGTATAAAGTAACATGTAATTTCCATTCATGCTGTGAAATAAAACAAATATACCATATCCAGTAATGGAAATTAGTTCTAGTGAAAATTTAATCTCTCTCATGTATGGATCTATATAATCTGATTTATGTCATGTTAATTATCATTTCAAAATTTTTGTTGAGAATAATATTAAATCTTTATATGATAAAATTGGATAATAAAAATTAAATTTAGGAATCACCTATAATTTTATTGAAACTTAATAGCTCTCACCATTGGATCAGAACATCCTATTTTTTTGGAATTCTAGATGAAAGGATCCATTTTCTCCTTATCATAATTTTTTTGGAATGACTTGTTTTTTGAAGGGTTTTATGTTAGGATAAAATTACCAAATTCATTAACATTAAATTACTTAATCTATTGAGTAGACTTCCCTATCCTGAAATCCTCAACTCTAGATTTTTTAAACCATTGCCTCTCAGTACTTCCTTGGTAATCAACTCATGATGTGAAATAAGTTTGGTGGGCCTAAAACAAAGATATAATTATTTGATAAATGAAATCACCCAAAATTAGACAATTCAATCATTTTTAACTACTATTTAATTTTAAAATAAGTAGTGAAAGAAAACCCAACATTATTTATATAATTTAGGGATCATTATATTTAGTTGAAAATTTCCCATTTTTTATCTTTATTACAAACTTTTTAATATTAATGTTATTTAATTATGTAATTTTCTATATCCTAGTTAAATTTAATGAATAATTGAATTTATTTTAGTTATAAATTGTATGCTTGTTAATTCATTAACTCATGAATTAAAAAAACACCAATATTGAAAATAATCATTCAAAATGACATAATTTAAATAATAAGCGTTTCACAACTATAATGTTTTTTGTAATGGTTTTTTTATAAGATGGAAAATTAATTGTCCACTAAGGGGGAAATCATGAACAATGGCATGGTTTGTGTTTTAGCCTTCCACCTGTCCACCCTTTTATATCTTGGATTTTTTTTCACTTCAACTATAAACATGAACCACCTCAACTCTCCTAGGATATCAATATATTATATAATAATTTTTCTCACACATAGGTGATGATAACTAAAGGATTTTTTAGGTTGGTTTAGTTAAATGGAGCCTATGGGTATGTATGAACATACATAATGAGAGGAGGGATGATTTATATTCAATAAATTTAAAAATATATATATATATATATATATAAAGGAAACAAATCACATACAAATGTCTAGTATAATCTCATGATAATCCACAATCATGCAATGAATTTAAAATTTAATAAATATAATTTATTCAAATTTTATCTTATATGGGATATATCATGCAATAATCAATTAATTATTTTCATTTATTATTAAATTATTTTATATTAATTCTCATCAAAAAATTTATGTGACACATAACCTTAAAATTTTTAAAATTTTAGATATATTTTTTAAAATTTCATTGTGTACAAAACATGTAATCTTGAGGAATCACAGTGAGAATTCAACTAAACTACCAAACATTTGTTATTTTTTTCCTATTTTAATTGATGCGACATGTAGCATACACTATGTACCACATAATTTCGAGGCATGTATTATCCAGGTGAATGCCACATGAACGACATGTTTATTATAATGTTTGTTATGTTTTAATTATCATAGAGTAATAAATGTATTAGAACTTTTACATTATTTGTAGTTACAAATATCATATATAATATAAGTAGATATTTAATATATGTATATAATAAAATGACGTGTACTAGTTGACTTAATGGCACATGGATGAAATGTTGACATTTCATAAATTATATGAAAAATGAATTTCCAATTCCATATAAATTGGTAACACACACTATGTGTATTGTCCTGCTACATGTCATGTATAGATCTTTATTTTATATCAATGATAGATGCTTTGGTACTAGTTGTTTAGTCTTACTATGGAAATTAATGGATTTCATAGTATGAACATGGTATACAAACCATGTGGTCTTTATGTTACATAGTTACTAGTCATGTTGGTCCTGTAAGAAGATATATGGTCCATCTTTAACTAATGGACCACACTTCATCATACTTGTTTCCAAACATGTAGTCATAAAACATGTTCCCCAAGCTAGAATTTTCAATAAGAGGAGTATTAAATACACATGAAACTTAATAAATTCACATTCTACTCTTTAATTACCTTTTTGTTTGTGAGTTTTCTATGTGTATTAAACATGTTTATACCACATGTACTAGTGGGTTGAATGTCATGTACTCTAGTTCTATCTGACTAGAATCCTTGGAACCTATGAATAATTTATTTGAATATTTTTTTATTTCTAATTAATCTATTTATTTATTACATTTTTTAGATTTTAGTGGAAGAAGAGAATATCTCATGATCCTAATTAATGAATAATTAAATTTTAATTTGAAACGAACGGTAAATGCATAAATAAGTCAATTATATTAAATTAATTATAAATAATTTTATGACCCCTTTAATACACTTTTATATTTTGGTCATATTGGAAGTGTTGATAGGGAATTCTCAACTTAGAATTTAGTCATATTTGATGATTAACCTACTGTGCACATCAGTGAATTATTTTTTCACCAACACAATTATATCAATTAATTATTAACATAAAAGCACTAGAACTAAACACATGACCAAAACATAATGATTTATAATTAATTTAAGTAGTTCATAAATTTATTTTTGATAAATTCTTTGTTCACTAATGAATTTGACAATGTCTCACAGTCTAATTTTCATTTCATGGTTGGAATCACATATAGATTGCTTATAGTGGTGTTTGTCGCATGAACCCTAAACCACCAAGCATCCCTGTAGGAAATTACTGAAGGTCATGTGGTAGATCATAACTCTTATATCATTCATCCTTGATCATCAAGTGAATCACTTCCAAGAAGGATTCGTCTTCATCTTACTAGAATCAATTGGGTTATTAAAGGGAGATCTCACTCTGTTCGTGATAAAATTATTAGAGAGGTTCTTTATATGGATTGAGATAATTATACATGAGTTATTGTGCACAATAAGAAAAAAGAGAAAATTTTATGCTTTAGAATTTTATAATTAGATATAAATAGTGCTAGAGTTAGAGAATAATAATTTCACTTACAAAATTATTATTTCCTTAATCACTATAGAATCACATCACTATAACAATAATAAAAATATTATTTGTAGATATTTGGAATACCCTTAAATTAGTTAAATATTTTTTCTCAAAAAATTTGTTTAAAATTTATTAAAATAAAATTTAATATATTATTTTTCCCTAGGACATTAAACTCAGTGATTAATTTCTATTTAATATTTATTTATCCTTCAATAATTACTATTTATGGTATAAATAAATATCACTCTCTTATTTTCAAATAAATAAATACATATTGTATTCCCTAGATAATAAATAAATAATTATAAATTAATCTACCATTATATTATTCTCTTCACAATGTATTGGTAGAATGTATATGATAATGTGATAAATGAATAATTATATAATCACATATTGGAATAATATTCATTCAAAAAGATAAATAATGAATATTAATATTTTAGTGTGATAAACTTAGTTTGTGACCCTTTATGATTCTTACTCATTGAAATTATGTAGGTTTACCCTAAGTCCATGGTTGGGGTGTAAAAATATTCCAATAAACCAATAGAGAAATTTGTTAACATCATGATGAAATAAAACCACATACGAACTATTATTGTGCAATATAATTCATCTATCACAATATATCTTATCAAATATGACACATGATGGTGTCATCAACCTATATAATTAATGTCCTTTACATTGAATTTCTTGAAATGAACCTACCCTCCGAAATTCAAGGCCATTATTTTATTTGGACTGCATGATTTACATAAAATGTCGAAAAATAACAACTTCCATTAAATAATATAAATGAGAAACACATTCTTGTGTTATTATTTATAGAAATATTACTCGTGATGCACCAAATATATCCTTCCTCCCAGTAAACATATGTTGTCAATCCTTTCATCAATACATCAATGTACAAGACTAATAATATCCATTAAAAATAATATTAATGTCTAAGGATCAATACACCCATACACTGATAGGAACAACAAATGAAACATATAAATGTGGATTTATTCCTATAATTTCATGTATACACTAATAATTAATAAGAGAAAACATCATGAGAAATGTATCAAAGTAATATAAGTCTCCATCCCTGGTGGGATATCTCATTTTTTCCTATCAAATGTTTTCATATATATATAACATTTATTTAAGAATATTTTCAGGTATCTTCTAGGATCATAACATAGCATGGAACTATTCTGACCAATCAGTGTAATAACAAATGATATGGAATTATCACATTCAAAATCATTCAAAAGAACAATTATTATGCGATAAAAGGATTATTAACATTAAAAAAATTAATATGGGTAAAAATAATGTTTATAAATGTTTTTTAATTGAACTGACTCCAAAATATGTAATTTTATTTTTTATACTATTTCACCATTACACCCTTTGATGGTCAATCTCCATTGATATCATCAAGTTATTTTTCTATTTAAGGGAACATTCTTAGTGAGGACCCCATATGGAATTTATGTTTCTTATCTGAGAGAGGTGATCAGAGATATACAAAACAGTTCCTTTTTTGTGATGAACATTGATATCTTTGAGGTATGGTATTTATTGATTATCCTTCTTAAGTAAATTTATGAGATTATCATGCATTATATCATTGGGTAACAATGGAATTAATCCTAATGAATATTAAACCATAATTTTAGAAAAAGAGTGTTTTTGGTTCTACTAACTTCATCGTGTTCTATCATTTGTTTATTGTATGGTTTATCTTGTATTTTATGTTTTTAAATTGGTTGAAGAAGATGAATTTAGAAATTATTGATGACTATGATAATAAAATATCCATTTTTAATTGATATTTTTATTCATTATAATTTATGGAAATTCATGTTATACATGAAGAATATTTTAAAAAAATAGGTATTGATATTTGATGGAATGGGCTTATTATGGTTGTAAATAAGTGATAAATAAATTGGATAATTCTAGTTGTTAGTAAATTTTTTTATTAATAAAAATATTTTTTTGGGGCCTAGAAAGTTGGTTTTCTTATGAAAGATGGTCTTTCTAGTTCCAAGTCCAAGATTCACTATCAATAGGTTATTTTTTTTCTTTCTTCTTTGTTTGTTTTCTCTAGATTTGAGCATCACTATGTAGCATGATGTGATCCTGGGATTGTTGATGTTTTGGTGATAAAATTGGTAGGGGTGCCTATGTTTATTGAGGTTGTTATGCCATGTTATGGAGGGTTTGATGGTGATATTAATAGTAATGTTAGGGTTGGAATCGAGAGTAATGGATCATGTTTATGTTGAGATTTCCAATTGATTATTATGATGAATGTTGGTATGATTTCATGATATTAATTTTCATTAAATAGATGTTATCTTAGTTTCATGATTTTAAATTTTTTCTACATCTCAATGAATCTGAATGTTTAGGATTTATGCCTATTTTATGGTCGGTGAGGAAATTTCCTACATTAATTATAATAATGGAATTGAATGAATAATAAATTCATAAACCCTGAGGTTGGCAGTTCGATGGTTGATATGGAATAATTGGATAATACTTAATTTAATTTTTTATGTTTTAATCATCATAATATATTTTTTTATTCAAATATGGGGAGACAGAAGAAAATAAAACAGACAAAAAGGCGAAACAAGACATGTTGACCCACTCCTTGGGGGGGCTGAAATAATGGAGGCCAAGGGCATCCCCTCTAATCAAATTCACTCATTGGGGCTTTAGGCTGGTCCTAGTATGAACCCACACATTCTTTGAGCTAGTGAAATCCAGTGTTTCCAGATGATCTACTACTTTTTTGCCTTCCCTCCACATGTGTGATACTTTAGTATTGTCGATGAGGATGCTTTTACACTTCGTGATGATATAGTCAATCGCCCATGGTGTGTTGCCACTGGATTGTAAAGAGTTCTGAACAATCAATGAGTCTGTTTCCACCTCCATAATAATCAAGACCCTATGTCAGCATAACCTAATCCATGTAAGCATTTTCATGGCTTCTAATGCCAATGAAGAGCCATATCCATGCCTGATAGTAAATTCCATGAAAAAAGACCCACTAGTGTTTCACACCACCCCACCACCATGTATATTTCCCAGAACACAAGACCTGTCCATATTGAGCTTCAGGATATTTTTTGGGGGCCGCCAGCGAACCCAATTTATTCCCTCTCTCACTATGGGTGACAACCCTATACCTCGAGAAGAACCGGCTCATTTAAGGGGCTTCATTCCAGTTCTGTATCACCCTGACCATATCAACTACCAAATTCCTTATCGTCATGATAATTTAGAGTCTCTTGAAATGATTATGTACTTATATGTTATATATCTTTCCTGGTGATAGTAGGGTGTCTATGGGATGATAGTTGTAGTGAAGGTAAATGCTAGGTAATTTTTCAATGTTTCGTTTTTGAGATAGGTATATAAATATATATTATAGTTTTTTTATTTAATATTCCACCCTATCGATTTCAGCTCGGTGACCAATGCTCAATTAACTATGGAGGGTGTCTTCCCCAATATTTAGGTTGGTGAAGAACATATGGATGTGTACCCCCTCTTTGTCTAGTCTCATCACATGGTAGTATTATGTATGAGTATGCATAATTATTACATTACATATATATGTGTAGTTGTTTCTAATGAATTATGGTAATTTTCACACACATTTTTCGCTAGATATAGTATCCTATGGATTGATAATGGTATTCTATGCATCAGAAGTAATGGATAGAGGTATAGTATATGGTGTAGGGGATATAGTGGCTCCTAGTAAACTACATGGTTTCTATATACAATTCGGGGTGTTTATGATATTTTGATACACATGAAACATCAGTTAGTATATATTTTTATTTGACACATGTTTCTTATTTGGGGAGAGAAGGATCAGGACATGTCGCCTTGGGGTAGAGAGATTAACTAGTGAGTATGTGGCAGTGGTGGTAAATTAAATTTTATAATATTTTATAATATATTAGATATTATATTGTTATGTGTTTGTGATACTTGGTGAGAGATCAATGGTGAGGATGATATGTTTTGAAACCATATAATGTGAAAATATTGGTTTATTACTTAATCATAAGGATTTAGTATGATCTCCTTATCATTTTCATGGGATGTATTATATAGGATCCATTTATGTAATCCTATTATGAACAACCGACTTATATGAAAACTATTTCTTATGTAGGTGTGGGATTGTTAGTGATCAGGCAGGACATTACTAAGACATGGAGATTTTAAATAGTTTTTTTGGGATTCAAGGACTTTACTAGGGATTTTTCTTTTTTCCATCTAGTTTTCTTATAGTTTTTAGCTTTTATAAAATCACATGCATGTATTAGGATATAATGTTTTACTTTACAAGTAGATTTTGTTTTTTCTTCTATCTTATCTATCATTCTTCATTCTTATAATATTGTAATGCCTCCCATTTGTGTGTATTTTACATCATCAGCTATATTTTCCAACATGTGGCATATTGGAGGTCGGTTTCAAACATCATTTTATCTTTTCTCTCATTTCCAACCCAGGAGGGATACCATTAGAGGGGATGGACTGATGGAATTTCCACTTTGAATAAATTTTTTATCTATCTATACTATTTTCATATTTGAATTAATTATTCTACTAAAAAATTTATATAAAAATTATTTATTCAAAGAATAAGAGTTGTTCCTTTCAATAATGTGTTTGCTTGTACTGAACCTCTAGGTTGGAAACAGAGTTCCTCGTGGCCTCATGCACACCTCCCCATATACAATAGGTCGCCGACTAGAAACGAGGGTCTATGCCCATTTATGGTGAGGCTATACTATTTTTATGAGATAAAATAAAAAATAATAATAATAATTATGTATTAAATAATATAATGATCAATATAACAATAAAAACTACAAAATATAAAGTTGAAAATCTCATACAGGTAACAAATAGGCTACTATAATGGAATGTTGAACCATAGTATAAAATTGCAGAGGGTACATAAATAAATGAAAATCTTTGGAGTACTCTATAGTTCAGCCTACACCACCAATAGTTCCATTATCCACTACACATCCAACATCCATGGCCCATTTCCCTTATTCAGATCATAATTAACAATGTTTGTATACACATAGAGATTCTCATGAATGGTGTGAGTAACAAAACCAAGTAGGACACCACTATATTGTACATCACTAGAATGTATATGTACAATTGGTGTATTCAATGATAATAATAAATGCGAATGAAATCATAATAAAAATGATCCCATATCATGTGGTTCTGTACTAGACAAAGACCCATAAACCCCTATTAAACCTGCTTAAACTGTATACTAGATGATTATCAGGATTCATATTAAATTAAAAAATAACTATCCATATTATCTCCATCATTCCACAAAGAGTCCACAAACAATCAAGTGGTCATGATATTCAGAATATATATAGCATAAATGTTTCATCATAATTGAAATGTATAATGCATTGAGTTTCATCATGTTTTTTTTGAATCTTCACAGCTTTGAGTAATATCTTATCCATAAGTCTCATGGTACAGTATCATTATTATCACACATCATGCACACTCTACCTCTACTAGGAAATAATACTATATAGGTCACCTACAATGTGTACAAAGAACTAAAACAAAACCATACTTTACATACATATTTATTACTTCAGAATCGAAGAATATTTATTACAATATATAAAAAAACCATGATAGGACTGTATAGGTATAGTGTCTTTAAAAACTGGGAAACATAAACAAAAGCTTCATAACATTGCCTCTCATTAATTTCAACATATCTAGAGTCCCTTTTTGGCATATTCTACTTAATACGCTTCTTCCTGACCTGGGAAAAAGCATACAAATGGGTGAGCTAAAATTCTCAGTAAAGGTAAACAAAGGAAATATCAATCATATCAAATTCATAAGAGTATAACATTTTGAAAATCATATCCTACAAAAGAGATCAAAATATCATGACATGGGAAAAATCATAGTAGTGAAATGTAATCCCAATAATCAAAACATAAGACTTGAAACTTTGTGGAATACACAAATAATTATATAAAATCATCTCATATTAGTCAAGAATCATTGGCAAGACCATCATAGCGGACAATGTCCATTACTAAACTGAGTTCACTCCTCGTTCGAGTCCCGCATCACTAAAATAGGTTAACTTATCATTCCAACCATGTCAATCTAATGAGATATAAAACATTACCCAATGCATTGGAGGGAGATATAGGTCCCACTAATCTCATAAAGAAACCATTATTATGTGTGCCAAAAAATCATAAATCATACATCATATCAAAACCCATGTAATGAAAATGGGATTCTCAAACATCATGCCATCATAACAAAATTCATTAAAGATTAAAGAACTTTATTAAAATAATTCCACCATAAAATAATCAAATTGATGTATTAATCGGGATATAAACATAACCCTATATCATCTTAGATAGAAAATAATTTTGATAAAACACTTGAACTCAGTTATTGCGGAAAATATCCTTTCTTCTTCAAAATCATTTTCTTTTTTCAAAAAGACATGGAACTTTAAAAGAAATTGATTTTGTTGGAAATAATATTGAAATATTAAATAAAAATCTTCATGTAAATAAGGCGTTATGAAACAGTAAATATCCATTCATTCCATATAAGTTAAAAAACATTTTTCTTGTACTTTTTCCGGAAAAGTCAAAAAGTTCCTCATATGGTAAACAAAAGAAATATTCCATCCATAGCACATAGTAAAATTCAAAAGTGGTAAAAATGTATTCAAACATACATGAAATAATATTAAGAACATTATGAAATCATTTTTATAAAACATGTGCATGGATGATAAATACAACCCCAGTAAATACTTACGAATAAACAATCTCGGATAAGAACGAGATTGGCAAAGTTATCCCTTACCTCAGGTCCGATATACTGCATACGTATCCTAACCTCATGTATAATGATTTAAATAATTTTATGGATATATTCAAGAATAATAATTATTTTTATGATAACATTTAAGATCATATTTTATTCTGTTTTTTAGTAACATTTCATTGATACTTGTTATTTGAGTATTAACTGCTTTATTTTCATACGTATGATTTTTCGGATAAGTTCATATTCCTCTTTTTAGGTTATAGATATATCATTTAAATAATGGTATTAGTATAATATATATCATATTTATTCATTCAATTCTTATATATAATCATGGTTTAATGAATATTAGGTAGAACGAATCACATCACACTGTGGAGACAGTAAGGCATACATACGCACGAGCGAAGATATCGTTCTCATAATTTTTGAATGGTATTTTTGTGGATGAAAGAATATCTCAGAATGTGTATCATGTTATAATAATCAAATATTATTATTCTTTACACTATTATCCCCATCCATTTAAGGTAGTGGTGGAAAATAGAGTACACCACGGCATGGAGACGGTATTCCGTACTTACGCACGCGCGGTGATTTCTTTTTCCGTAGGATGGATAGAAGGTGAAATAGGGTTGTTTAAAATTTATAATAACAAATAAGTATATTAGTGACACTAATTTTATTGCATTATAATGAAAATAATAAAGAAAAATAAGTAGAATAAGAAATAAATTTGAATGAATCAGTAAAGGAAATTACCTCTTCTTCGACACGCCTCTTCTAAACCTCCTCTTTGGGAACCAAAGATGGTATTTGAAGAATACCAAAATCTATATTATATTTATAAGGAAGTGGATAAGCAAAATTTGAAGGGTTTGACCGAGTTTGAAAGCTCAAAAATGGTGTAAAGTGGAGAGGGAGGAGGTTCCCTTTTACAAGAGAGTAGAGGGGCACTTTTGGAAACCTCAAAATATTAATTTATAATAAAATCAAACCCAACATAAAAACTTCCATAATTAATCAAATTAGAATATTAGATGAGATAGAGGTGTAATATCATCAACCAGTATAATTCAGACTTGTTGGGAATTTATTTTAAACATTATCAACTTGATTTATCCTTATTTAATCTATTTAATTTTATTTGTGGTAATAATATCATAAATTTTAAATTGTTATAAATAATTACTTATGTGTTGTGATTTTTACATAATTGGATACATTATTATATTGTTACAATATAAATTTCAATTTATATTTTCTAAATATTTTTGTGATTTTTAAACAATTTTATAATCTGTTATTTTTATAAAATAACAATAGTGTCACTATTGATAGTACTCATTTATTTGAATTTAAATAAAATACACACAGAATATATGTTGGAACCAAAAGAGTTATTAGTTTTATAACATGTCATATTTATCTTTAAAATCATTTTAGAACATTGATTTGTTCATATAATAGTTATTTTAATATTTTAAAAACCATTTATATTATATTTCAATCAATAAAATAATTTCAGTGTCACTATTGCGTCATAATTAATTATAATTATTTAATCCTTAAAAATTCTAAATAAATCCACCTAATATAGATAATTTTAATATCTTTCTATAGACTATTCGTGTTTTATGTTTTATGAAGTTTATCACTAAATTAATATTATTACCCTTATAAGATATAAGAGAGTGACATGTTGTCACTTTCATAGGTTTTAAAAATAATTATATCATTTTCATGGTCAAAGGTCCATGAAATGAATCTATTACGACTCTTAGGTGATATGGGTCTAATATTATTAATCCAATAATATTTTGGAAGATGTTAGGGTGATTTTATAATCTTATTATTACACATAATTACTTGATTTACCTTTAACTATAGTAACTAAAAAATTACAGTAGTTACTATTCATAATATAAAAAATAAAAGTAAACTATTAACATAATTTGGATCCATTGAATCCCAATATTGAATCAATTTTTCAAAATTCAAAACTCATAAGATTATGTAATTAATTTAAAATTTCTCCAGTTATTAATGAAATGGGTTCTGAAAATTAAAACATTGTCAATGATTGAAATGTTTTAAATTATGAATTCAATGTAAAATTAATGGTAACTACATCAATTATATTAAATAATAAAAATATATTCTATTTATACATTAAAACTATTAAATAATATCATTTAACCATATAAATTATCTTGATGAAAAATGTTGTTTTTAAGAAACATTTAGCACATTCTTCCTATTCATCAAAATATAAAAGTTGTCAGAAAAGTAAATAAAATTTATCCATTGTAAGTTTTTTTATCCTAATTCAAAATAAAAAGTTTATTTTGTCAAATTAAACTCATAAACCTTTCAAAAATTTGATTTAATATGGGTGTGCCATCAAAAGGTGAAAAAACTACATTTTTGAAAAACAATTATTTTATCTGAAAAATTGATTTTTTTCTCATATCATATGTAAGATGAATACTAATGTCATATAAAATAAAAAATGTGGTTAATAAAGTTTATAATGGAAAGATTATATAATATTTTAATAACATATTTTTGTTTAGTGAAATTCAGTATTGCGTACAATGCAATCTATCGAGGAAGGTTGCTCTTGCATGTAATGCAAGCCATGTCAGTGTTGTGTGTAGTGAAAGATTATTTTGGTGTTTTTTATAACATAAGGAAAAAATATATTCCTCATAAAATCTCAAGTTGTTACATTTTACTCCCCTTAAAATGAATTTCTCCCTTGAAAGTCATCACTTCGTAACAAACAGATGAGGATACCTCACCCTCACAATATCCTCAAGTTCCCATGTAGCTTCTTATAATTTCTGGTTCCTCCATAAAACATTAACCAAGAGAGTGCTCTTTTTTTAAACCTTTTTTGATACGATCTAGAATCTCTATCATCTGTTCTTCATATGAAAGATCTTAATCTAGTGGTAGAACTCCTGATCTTAGTACATGTGAAAGATCAGGTATGTACTTTCTCATGAGAGATACATGGAACACATCATGAACTTGAGAATGATTTGGTGGAATTTTCAATCAGTAAGATACCTTCCTAACATGATCAAGTATTTCAAAAGGACCGATAAACCTAGGGCTCAACTTTCCCTTATTTACAAATCTCATTACTCTCTTCCAAGGAGATATCCGTAAGAACACATTATCACCCACTTCAAACTCTAGGTCATTTATTCAGTTGTAGGCATAACTTTTTGTCGACTCTGAGATTCTATTATGTGTTTTTGAATGGATATGACCTTTTATTCCATCTCATAAACAAGATTAGGTCCTAATAGAATAATTTCTCCATCTTCATCCTAGCAAGTTGGATTTATGTATTTACTTCCATATAGATCTTCATAAGGAGCCATCTGAATACTAGAGTGAAAGGTATTATTATATGAGAATTCCACCAAAGGTAGGTGTTGGTCCAAAACACATTTGAATTATATAGATAAATCTCTCAACATATCGTCTAGACTTTTAATTTTCTCTCTCAGATAGACTGTCTATCTAAGCTTAATAAGCAGTGCTGAAACACAACTCTCTATCTAGAGCATGCGGAAGACTTTGCCAAAACTACAAGGTAAACCTCAGATCCCGATCAGATATAATGGAAAGTTGTACTCCAAGAAATCTTACCACTTCCTTTACATATATCCTGTCAGGCTGGTCAAGAGAGAAATCTTCTCTAATAGCAGTGAAGTGTGCCATCTTCGTAAGATGATCAACTATAACCCAGATAGCATTATTTACTTTGGATATTTTAGGATGTCCGGTGACAATGTCCATTGTGATGTTTTCCCATTTCCATTATGGTAGGGTTGTAACATCCCCTTAGACTTCTGTCTCTCAACATTAACTTGCTGAAAAACAAAGCATCGAGAGTCATATTCATCAATATCTATTTTCATTCCATCCTACAAGAATTACTCTTTCAAGTCCCTATACGTCTTCGTGCATCCATGGGGAATACAGAATGAATAACTATGAGCCTCATCCAATATTTCCTTCATTAATTATTTGATAGGAGGAACACAAACCCGATTCATGAACCTTATTATTTCATCACAATCAATGTGAAGTTCATGAACATTTCTCACCTTATTTTGTAAATCTATATCTTCTTTCTATGACTCTTTAATCTTCACATGTATAGATGGTTGAACATTCATTTTAGGAAGATCAGAATTTTCCCCTTCCATTATAATTCCAAGATCAATCCTTTGTAGGTCCATAAATATTTAATCCTTTGTTATCCTCATCATGGATAAGATATCATGGTCTTGTCGACTTAATGTGTCTACCACCTTAATTGCTTTCCCATGGTGGTAATCAATTGATCAGTTTTAATCCTTAATCAACTCCAACCATCTTCATTGGCACTTATTCAGCTTCTTTTGTGTGAAAAAATACTTTAAAATTTTATGATCAGTATAAATATCACACATTTCTCCATAATGATAATGCCTACATGTTTTTAATGCAAAGATTACTATAGAAAATTCCAGATAATTAGTTGGGCAATTTGGCTAATGGATTTTCAAATTTCATGAGCCATAATCTATCACCACATAATTTTTCATGAGAACACAACCTAGCCCCTTCTTGTATGTATCACTGTAGGTCACAAAGCTTTCTCTACTACAAGGTAGTGTGAGCACATGTGCACTGGATAGAATTCTTTTTAGATCTTTGAAATTCTCTTCACATTCATCTGTCTAAACAAACGTAACTCCTTTCCCAGTCAACTTGGTGAGGGGGTTAGATAATCTTGAAAAAGCATTCACAAAATGCCGATAATACCCATCTAAACCAAGAAAACATCTGATTTCAGTTACGATTGATGGTCTCGACCATCTTTTAATAAACTCCATTTTTCATAGAGCCACAGATATCCCCTCTATTGAGATTATATGACCCAAAAAATGAAACTTTTTGAAGCCAAAATTCACACATGATAAATTTCACATAAAGCTTCTCCTGTCTTAGGGTCTTTAATAGAATTATCTAGTGATCTTCATGTTCTTCCTTTCTCTTTTAATAGAAAAGAATAATTTCTATAAAGACTACCCAAAACTGATCAAGATAGTCTCTGAAGACTGTATTTATTAGATACATGAAAATAATAGGTGCATTAGTAAGACCAAATGGCGTCACTAGGAATTCATAGTGTCCATACGTTCTACAGAAAGTTGTCTATGGTATATCCTCCCTTTTGAACCTTAATTGATGATACCCAGAACAAAGATAAATCTTGGAAAAGTATTGAGCTCCGTGTAGTTGGTCAAATAAGTCATCAATACATGGAGAGGATATTTTTCCTTGATAATGATCTTGTTATGTTCTTGATAATCAATGAAGAGTCTCATTGATACATATTTCTTCTTAATAAACAGAACTATTTCTCCCCAAGGTGATGCACTAGTGTAACACCTGAGACTTTATGAGAAATAATTTTTTATATCTCATTTTTATATGAAAAACCAATGGAAGCTTTCACTACACGCAACAGTAGCATGGCTTGCGTTACATGGAGGAGCAACCTTCCTCGATAGCTTATGTTGTACGCAATACCAAGTATCACTAAACAATGATATGTTATTAAAATATTATATAAAATATCCATTATAAATATTATTAACCAAATTTTTATTTTTATATAACATTATAATTCATCCTACATATGATATGAGAAAAAAATCAATTTTTCGGATAAAATAATCATTTTTTTTTCATAAATGGTGTTTTATGACTTTTGATGCCGCACCCATTTTTAATTTAATTTTTGAAAATTTTATGAGTTCCATATGAAAAAATAAAATTGTTCTTTTGAATCAGGATATAAAAATTTACATTGGATAAATATTTGATACTGTCCTGATAACATTCATATTTTGAGGAATAGTAAAAATAAGGTAAATTTTTCATAAAAACAACTTTTTTAATCGAGATAATTTATATAGTTAAATTATAATATTGAATTCATTTAAAGTATAAATAGAATATATTTTTACAATTTAATATAATTTATTTCATTACCATTTTTTTAATTTGAATTTACTGGAAAAAACATTTCAATCTTTGGCTATGTTTTAATATTTAAAACCTGTTTTCTTAAATACGGGATTGATTTTAAATTAATTACTTCAACTTTTTTGTTTTGAATTTTGAAAAATGGATTCCATATTTAGATTTAGTGGGGCCAAATTATGTTAATATGTTACTTTTTTTTATATTATGAATAGTAACTACGATAATTTTTATTTATTGTAGTTAAAGGTAATTCTGGTAATTATGGGTAAAATTAAGATTATAAAATTACCCTAACACCTGCCAAAATTATATTGGATGAATAAAGGTTGACCCATATCACCTAAGGGTCAAAATAGATTCATTTAATGGACTTTTTATCATGACAATAATTTAATTATTATTAAAACCAAATAAAGTGACAACATGTCACTCTCTTAAATCTTATAAGTTTAATAATTTTAATTTAGTGATAAACATCATAAAACGTCGAACAGGAATAGTCTGCAAGGAATATAATAAAATTATCTACATCATATGAATTTATTTAGAATTTTTAGGGATTAAATATCTATCATTAATGATAACATAATAGTGATGTTGAAATTATTTTATTGATTGAAATATCAAATAAATGGTTTTAAAAATATTAAAATAAATATTATATGAACTATATAATGTGCTACAATAATTTTCATGATAAATATGACATTTAATGAATCTATTAAATCTTTTATTTTGAACAAATCATCTCTGAGGATTTTATCTAATTTCAAATAAATGAATAGTGTCAAAATTGATACTATTCTAGTTTTTTAAAAATAACATATTATAAAATTGATTAAATATCAAAAAAATATTCAAAAATTATATATTGAAATTTATATGGTCGAAATTTCATAAAGTATCCAATTATGGAAAATTCACAAAACATAAGTAATTTTTTATAATAATTTAAAATTTAGAATGTTATTACGACAAATAAAATTAAATAGATCAAATAAGGAGAAATCAAATAATAATGTTTAAATTAAATTCCCAACATGTCAAAATTATATTGATGGATGAGATTACAAAACTATGTCATATAATCATATTATATGAGTCATTTTGGATGCTTTATGTTGGGTTTGAATTTATTATAAATTAATATTTTTTAGGTTTCCAAAGGTTCCCCTCTCCTCCCTTATTAAGGGCACCTCCTCCCTCTCCACTTCACACCATTTTTACCTTTAAAATTAATCAAATCCCTGACCATCTCACTTCAACACTTCCCTAGAAAGATACTAGAGGTTTTGATCTTCTTCAATGACCAACTTTAGTGCCCTAAGAGGAGATTAAGAGGAGGCCCGTCGGATAAGAGGTAATATCCTTTACTGATTCTTTCAAACTTATTTCTTCTCCTACTTCTTATATATGAGTTGTTTCATTATTAAGTAATAAATAAAGTATTAATTTTATACTGATAGGTTATTATGAATATGAAACAACCATATTCTATCTTCTATCCATCCTATGAAAAAAAAATTACCACGTGTGCGTACGTACGGCTTACCATTTCTATGTTGTGGTGTAATCTTTTATTTCCTCACTAAAATACTTGGATGGGTATAAGGATGGAAGAAATAACTATATATTATTATTTTAAAGTGATATGGATTATGAAATATTATACACCATACACTTTAGTACAATTCCACAATCATGGGAATGATCTCATCGCTCGTGCGTACGTACATCCTAACATCTCCACGATGTGATGTGACTCATTCTACAAAATATTCATTGAATAATGATTATATAAATGAATTTAATGAATAAATATGATATATATTACACTAATACCATTATGTAAATGATTTATCTATAACCTAAAAAGACACTTATGAATTTATTCGACAAAACACGCATAAGAACATAAAGTAATGAACACCCGGATAACAAGTAACAATGAAATATTACTAATAAGAAGATAATAATATGACCATATATGATATCATAACTATTACTATCATTCTGGAATAAGTCAATGACATTATTTAAAACATTATATAGGATGTTTAGATACATATGATGCCTATCAGACCTATGGTAAGGGATAACTTTTCCAATCTCATTCTATCTGAGATTGTTTATTTGTAAGTATTTACTGGGGGCATATTTATCATCCTCATCCATGTATCCTCATTATGTAATATTATTTATATCCTCCTAAATTTGTTTAAATCCAATTTAACCGATTGGTGAGTTTTTTTAATAGAAAAGAAAGGAATCTGTTGTCATTTTTAGTACGAGGTACTTTTTTACTTTTCTACCAAAAATACGAGGAGAATATTTTCGTTTAACTTACACGACATGCATGAATGTTTACGGTTTCATAACACCTTACTTCCATGAAGCTTACAGTTCAGGATTTCATTATCATTTTCAATAAAATTCAATATTTTAAAATTAAATGGCATTTTGTAAAAATAAAATGATTTTGAAGAAAAAAGGATATTTTACTCAATAACATTGTTCAAGTGTTTTATCAAAATTATTTTCCATCTAAGATGATTCTCTTAAATAGGGTTTTGTTTCTATCCTAATTTTTACATTTATTTTATTATGTTTATGATGGAATTATTTTCGTGATGTCCATTTATATTATATGGATTGTGTTATGATGGAATTATGATTGAGGTTCCCATTTTATAACATGGGTTATGCTATGATTTATGATTTATGATTTTGTGGCACACAGAATAATGGCTTCATTATGAAATTGGTGGGACCTATATCTCCCTAAAATTCATTGGGTAAATATTTATATCTCATGAGATAGACCTGGATGGAACAACAAGTTAATTCGGTTCAGTGATACAGGACTGGAACGGGGAGTGAACTCGGTTTTGTAATGGAATTTTATCACTATGATGGTTTTTTAAATGAATTTTTACTAATATGAAATTATTTTCTATGATTATGTGTTCATTCCACAAAGTTACATGTCTTATGTTATGATTATTGGGATTACATTTCACTACAATGATTTATCCCATGTCATGATATTATGATCTCTATTGCAGGATAAGATTTTCAAAATGTTATGTTCTTATGAAAATGATATGATTGATATTTCCTTTGTTTACATTTACTAAGAATTTGAGATCAACCTTTGTATGTTTTCTTTTCCCCATGTCAGCAATAAGTGTATTAAGTAGGATATGCTTAAAGGGACTCTAGATATGATGAAATAAATGGGATACAAGGTAGATGATTTATGAAACAGTTGTTTATGTTTCCCAGTTTCTAAAGACAATATATCTATACGGCCCTTTAATGGTTTTGTTATATGTTGTGATTAATATGATTCAATTCTGAAGTAATAACAATGTATGTAATGTATGTGTCGTTATAGTTGTTATCAGAGGAAAGTTATAGTCAACCATTTGGAAACTTTGATGTGAAAGACTTTTTAAGAACCCTAAGGATATGTCTAAGCATAGAACACAATAGTAGTGTTTTAAGAATTTCCATGAATAACTTATTATAAGACCTAAAGTGTGAAATTTAATTCTTGATTATGTGGTTTTCCTGTTATAATTAGTGTTTCTCACACTATGCTTCTTGGTTTTAGTCACAGGATGGAACCTGAAGGAACCGTGTTAATGCTGAATGTGATAGGCCATGCAATGATTGTCCCCCAAATCAACCAAAATTTATGGGTGATGGAATGAAATATTTTGTAGACTTGCCCACACAAATTTCTCAAGTTATGAAAAATTCAGGACTTCCAAATGAGAAAAGTATAGTGCATCATTTTTTAGAATCCTTCACGAGGCATCGTCCACCTTCATTCAGTGGGTCTTCTGATCCATTAGTGGTGAACAATGGATTAGTACCATTGAAAAGATATTTCTAGTTCTACAATGTTTTGAACATGATAATGTCATCGTAGCAGTATATCATTATGAAGGTGAAGCTGATCAATGCTAGAATCTTATCAAGAATACAAGGGAAGAAGATGAAATTAAGTCCATGGAATGGGACGAGTTCAAGAACTTATTTTTCAATAAGTACTTCCCTGGTATTCTTTGAACAAAGATGGAGAAGGGGTTTCTTGAACTGAAGAAAAAGGATGATGAATCTGTTGGTACCTACAATAAAAATTTTACAAGACTTCCAACGTACGCTTCTGGAATTATTATACATCCTGAGAGTAAGATTGATCTATTCTTTAGTGTCTTAAAACCAAGTATTCGAAGGGAGTTAGCCATAAAGGACTTAAATAGATATGAGGAAATAGTTTTATGTGATCTCAAGGTTGATATGGAGGTTGACATAACCCATCAGTCATATGGGTTTGATAAGAAGAGGAAAATGGAATTCAGTGGAAAATATAAAGACCACACTGAAAAGAAGATGAGTTTTACATTATATTCAAAGTGTGGAAAGAAACATTGAGGGAATTTTCTTAAATGGAAGTGTAAATGTTTTATGTGTGGAAAATAAGGTCATTAGACAATTTGATGTCAAATTAATGGGAAGAAGATGTCTAATGATGAGAACAAAGAAAGGGATACACAGAATGCACCTCCTACACTTCATAGTTACAAGTGCAAGTAAATGAGGAATTATGAAAATAAATGCCCAAATCCAAGGGGTTTTGATGATGATCGATGTCAACAAACTCTTAAGGACAAAGACAAAGGAAAGTCACATGCAATTTCAATCGGAGATGTGGAGTATGATAATGAAGTGGTGAAAGGTACACTTATGATCCACTCTAAAGCAGCATATGTTTTATTTGATTCTTGATCCACAAAATCTATTATTTTTGAAGAATTTTCTTAGGGTATCGTCGTATTACCTCGACAATTAGATGTTGAGTTAGCTATGACAACCCCTAATGGCACAACAGTCTCATCAAATGTTTACAATTCTTCTCTGATTGATGTTTTTGGGAACGTGATTCCTTCAAAACATGTGATCCTTCCTATAGTTGAATTTTATGTGATTCATGGCATATATTGGTTTTCTTTATATGGATCTCATATGAATTTACAAAGAAGGGAAGTCACATTTCATATTTCAGATCAATATATGATCATCTATCAATGCAAGGATGAACATAACCTTCCAGTGGAAATTTATTCCATCTTATGGGTCTTGATTCCACTAAATGATATTTATTTATCTCAAATGGTTGGGGAAAATCCAACAATTAAGAATAAAAAAGTTGTACGGGAGTTAGATGTTGTCTTTCCAATGTAATTTCAAGGTCTTCCACCAAATCATGATGTTGATTTTTCAATAGAACATGTACCAGGTGATTTACAAATTTCAGAGACACCATATAGAATGGCCCCAATTGAGTTACAGGAATTGAAGAAGCAACTCCAAGAGAATCTTGATAAATGATTCATACTCCCTAGTGCATCATATTGGGGAGCACCTGTTCTATTTTTAATAAGAAATATGGATCAATGAGACTCTGTATTTATTATTGATAACATAACAAGATCACTATAAAGAATAAATATCCTCTCCCACACATTTATGACTTGTTTGACCAACAACATGGAGATCAATACTCCTCCAAGATTGATCTTCGTTCAGGATACCATCAATTAAGGGTCAAAAAGTAGGATATACAAAAGATGGATTTTTGTAAAAGGTATGGACACTATGAATTTATAGTGATTCCTTTTGGTCTTACTAATGCCCATGCTATCTTCATGGATCTAATGAATAATGTCGTTAATGACTATCTTGATAATTTTTTGGTAGTATTTATAGATGATATTCTTATTTATTCAATGAGAAAAGGAGAACATGAAGATCACTTGAGAATTGTATTGATGACCATGATAAAGGAGATGCTTTATGCCAAATTTAAACAGTGTGAATTTTGGCTTCAAAAAGTTTCATTTTTGGGTCACATAATTTCAAAGGTGGGGATATCTGTAGATCTAGAAAAGACAAAGGTTATTGATAGATGGTCGAGACCAAAAAAAGTAACTGAAATCCAATGTTTTCTTGGTATAGCTAGGTATTATCAACATTTTGTGAATGATTTTTCAAGATTGTCTATCCCACTCACCAAGTTGACTTGGAAAGGAGATAAGTTTGTTTGGATGGAGGATTGTGAAGAGAGTTTCAAAGAGCTAAAAAGAATGTTAGCTAGTGCACCTGTGCTCACACTTCCTTGTATTGGAGAATGGTTTGTGACCTACAGTGATTCATCCAAGAAGGGGTTGTGGTGTGTTCTCATGCAAAATGATATTTTTATAGCTTATTCTCCCCGACATTTGGAAATCCAGGAGCAAAATTACCCAACTCATGATTTGGAGTTAGCTGTGGTAATCGTTGCATTAAATATTTGGAGGCATTATCTTTATGGTGAAAGGTGTGATATTTATACTGATCATAAATGTTTAATGTACATGTTCACACAAAAGGATCATAAAACGTGCCAAAGAAGATGGTTGGAGGTGATTAAAGATTATGAATGCTCAATATAATAGCACCCTAGGAAAGCAAATAAGGTGGAAGATGCATTATGTTGATATGATCATTCTAGCTTATCCATGATGAGAATAACAATAGATCTAATATATATGGATTTACAAAGGATGGATCTTGAAATTTTAATGATAGGGGATATATCATATCTTTCTCAAATGAATTTTCAACCATCTATACAAGTGAAGATTGAAGAGGCACAGAAGGAGGATGTTGTGCTACAGTAGAAGGTGATAAATGTTCCTGAATTCAACTTTGATTGTGATGATATAATAATGTTCAGGTACCACGTTTGTATTCCTCCCAGACAAGAATAAAAGAAAGAGCTGCTGGATGAGGCTCATATTTCTTCATTCTCTATTCACCATGGATTTAAAAATATGTATAGGGACCTGAAGGAGTACTTTTTGTGGGATGGCATGAAAAGAGATATTGCCAAATATTTCTCCCCATGCTTGGTTTGTCAGCATGTTAAAGCTGAGAGACAGAAGTCTAAGGGGATGTTACAACCGTTACACATACTAGAATGGAAATTGGAAAACGTCACTGTGGTCTTTGTCATCAGACATCCAAAAACATCCAAAGGCAATAATGATATTTGGGTTATAGTTGATTGTCTTACGAAGTCGGAAAAATTCATTGAAATTAGAGAATATTTTTCTCGTGATCAGATTTCTAGGATATATGTAAACGAAGTAGTAAGATTTCATTGAGTACCACTTTCCATTATATTTGACTAGGATCTGAGGTTTACCTCGAAGTTCTATTGAAGTCTTTAGCATGCTCTAGATACAGAGTTGAGTTTCAGCACTGCTTATGATCCTCAGACAGATGGTCAGTCTGAGAGGAAAATTCAAATTCTTGAAGACATGTTGAGAGCATGATCTTTGGATCTAAAAGGTGTTTGTTATCAACACCTACCTTTGGTGGAATTTTCTAATAATAATAGCTTTCACTACAGTATTCAGATGGATCCTTAGGAGGTTATTTATAGAAATAAATTATGAACTCCATCTTGCAGGGATAAGGTTGGAAAAAAATCTATTAGGACCTGATCTTGTTGATGAGATGGAAGAAATGGTCAGATTTTTTCAACAACACATAAGATCATCTAAGAGTCTGCAAAAAAATTATGCTGACAACCAAATAAAATACCTAGTGTTTGAATTGGGTGATAAAGTGTTTTTCTGAATATCTCTTTGGAAGAGTGTAATGACATTTGGAAATAAGTGAAAGCGGAGCCCTAGGTATATTGGTCCTTTTGAAATACTGGATCATGTTGGAAAGGTATCATACCGATTGGCGCTTCCACCGAATCTCTCTCATGTTCATTATGTTTTCCATGTACCTCTTCTGAGAAAGTACATACCCGATCCTTCACATGTATTATGCTCAGAAGTATTACCCCTGGAGCATGACCATTCTTAGAAAGATCTGCCAATAGATATTCTGTATCATAGAGAAATGTTATAAGGAATAAGACCACTCACTTGAAGAAAGTTTTATGGAGTAACCACCAATTAGAAGAAGCTACATTAGAACATGAGGATTTGATGAGGGAAAGGTATCCTCATCAGTTTTTTACAAAGTGATGAATTTCAAAGGATAAATTCATTTTAAGGGGGGTAGAATGTAACACCCTGAGATTTTATGAGAAATATTTTTTTTGTCTTATGTTATATACAACACCAAAGGAATCTTTCACTACACACAACACTATCTTGGCCTGTGTTACACGCAGGAGCAACCTTCCTCGATAGCTTACGTTGTAAGCAATTCCCAGTTTCACTAAACAACGATATGTTTTTAAAATATTATATAAACTAGCCATTATATATATTATTAATAACATTTTGAATTTTATATAACATATAATTCAACTTACATATTATATGAGAAAAAAATCTATATTTCGGATAAAATAATCATGTTTATTTCAAAAATGCAGTTTTCAGACTTTTGATGGCGCAACTATTTTTAATCTAATTTTTAATAATATTATGAGTTCAATTTGACAAAATAATCTTTTTTTGAATCAGGCTATAAAAATTTTCATTGGATAATTTTTGATAATTTTTGATAATTTTCTGATAAATTTTATGTTTTAATGAATAGTAAAAATACGCTAAATTTTTCATAAAAAAGGTTTTTTAATCGAGATAATTTATATAGTTAAATTATAATATTGAATGATTTTAATGTATAAATAGTATATATTTTTACCATTTAATATAATGTATGTCATTACCATTATTTTTAATTTGAATTCATAGGTAAAAACATTTCAATCTTTGGAAATGTTTTAACTTTTAAAACCTGTTTTCTTAACAACAATATTAGTTTTAAAATAATTACGGAATCTTCTATGTTTTGAATTTTGAAAAATTGATTCCTTATTTCGATTCAGTGGGTCCAAATTATGGTAATAGGTTACTTATAATTTTTTTGGATATTATGAATTTTAACTACGGTAATTTTTATTTACTATAGTTAAAGGTAAATTGGGTAATTAATGGTCAAAATAAGACTATAAAATTACACTAAAACCAGAAAAAATTCTATTGGATGAATAAATGTAGACCCAGATCACCTAAGGTTTGGAATAGATTCATTTCATGTTCTATTGACCATGAAAATGAATAAATTATTATTAAAACCAAAGAAAGTGACAACATGTCACTCTCTTAAATCTTATAAGTGTAATAATTTTAATTTAGTGATAAACATCATAAACCTTCGAACAAGAATAGTCTCCATAAAGATAATAAAATTATCTACATCATGTGAATTTATTTAGAATTATTAGGTATTAAATAATTATCATTATTTATAACACAATTGTAATGTTGAAATTATTTTATTGACTGAAATATCAAATAAATGGTATAAAAAATATTAAAATGAATATTATATGAACTATTTAATGTTCTCCACGAGTTTTACAGATAAATATGACATGTTAGGAATCTATTAAATCTTTTAGTTCAAACATATCTTCTCTGAGGATTTTATTTAAATTCAAATAAATGAATAGTGTAAAAATTGACACTATTGTAATTTTATAAAAATAACATATTATAAAATTGATTAAAAATCATAAAATATTTAAAAATTATAAATATAATTTATATCGTCTAAAATTTAATAAAGTATCCAATTTTGGACAATTCACAATACATAATTAATTATTTATAATAATTTAAAATTTATAATTTTATTACCACAAATAAAATAAAATTGATTAAATAAGGATAAATCATGTTGTTAATGATTAAAATAAATTCCCAACATGTAGAAATTTTATTGGTTGATGATATAACAACCATATATGATCTAATATTGGGATTTTATTCATTTTGGATGTTTTAATGTGGGGTTTTAATTTATTATAAATTAATATTTTTTGGTTTCCAAAGGTTCCCCTCTCCTCCCTTATAAAAGGGAACCTCCTCCCTCTCCACTCCACACCATTTATGAGCTTTCAAATTCATCCAAAACCTGAAAATTTCACTTCTCCACTTCCCTAGGAACCTACTATAGGTCTTGGTCTTCTTCAAAGAAAAACATTAATTCCCTAAGAGGAGGTTACGAGGAGGCACGTCGAAGAAGAGGTAATATCCTCTACCGATTCTTTCAAAATTATTTCTTCTCTGAAATCATCTATATGAGTTGTTTCATTATTAATTAATTACTCCAGTATTAAATTTATACTGATAAGTTTTTATGAATACGAAGAAACCATATTCTATCTTCCATCAATCCTATGAAAAAAATGAAATCACCATGTGTGCGTATGTATGACTCACCGTCTCCACGTCGTGGTGTAATCTTTTATTTCTTCACTAACATACATGGATGGGTATAAGGATGAAAGAAATAACTATATATTATTATTTTAAATTTATATTGATTCTGAAATATTATACCTCATACACATCAATACAATTCTACAATCATGGGAATGATATCATCGCTCGTGCGTACATACGACCTACCGTCTCCACGATGTGATGTGACTCGTTCTACATAATATTCATTGAATAATGATTATATAAATGAATTGAATGAATTATATTGTCACGAACCGTCCTCGGGGCCCATGTTGTGACTACCCCAAACCCGCCTTCCATAGGCCAGGGGCTGGCGACTAGCACCAAGGCGTAATTCCCGGTAAAAAGGGAAGGCATTGCCTTTGTAAAGTAAACCACACCACATAGCAAGAAAGCAGTAATAGTAAACACAAAGTAAAAACTAGGTACAACAGTAAGTGCGGAAAAGTAAGTGGGCCAATATACAAACCCAAAGTGAAAGTAAAGTACAACTGGAAAGGGAAAAACAACAACTGAAAAGTAAAGACCCAACATCAAGCCTTCAACTGGAAGTCCCACTAGAAGGGTGAGTACAGATAGCCTCCACAGCAGCTCGGTCCAGCCATCCACTCCGAGTACATCCCGCCCAGTGGTCCACCTCCGAGTACCGACCTGCTCCGCAAGACTCAACCGTGATCAGCGCTATCTGTCGTCTGTAACCAACACAATGTAGTGTGGGCATAGCCCGTGTAGGTACTAACCCCCGCAATGAACCACAAAGGATCTGACCCACAAAGGATCGATAGGTAACTAACCCCTGCAATGACCCACAAATGATCTGACCCACACATGATCGAAATGTAACTAACCCCCGCAATGACCCACACAAGATTGGACCCACACCGGATCAGTAGGCGCTTGCCCACACAGGGCCGCTGAGAGCTTACCCACATAGGATCGGACCCACACAGGATCTGTAGCACTGATCCACGTAGGATCACTTAGTGATGTAGTGATCGCCGTCAAATCCACTTAGGTTCTCTGTACAATCATCATCATAGTAGTCACAGCCAGCTCTAGGGTTCTCGCATACAGAAAGCTCGTTCGGGAGGGTCCGCTCCATGAGCTGAGAGGCTGATAAATCAACTGACACATATTCAGGAGTTGATGTATCCAAAAGATCTGTATCGCCAATATGAACTCAACGTCACAGACGGCGCGTCAATCGGACGCCCGGTCTGAGAGTTATTGGCCTTTTCGTCCCAGGGGCCCATTTGGTTTTTAAGTCAAAACCAATCCGACCGTAATCCACCTGCATCCAAACCTCGGGCGGAGTAAGCCAAAAGATCCGTCTCACTTAGAGGAATCCAACAAAATCGACGGTACGTCAATCAGACGTTCGGAGCTCAAGTTAAAAGTGTTTCCACTCCGAGGGCCCCGTTGGTTTCGTGTATGAACCAACCTGGCCAAAAACAAAGTTCACCAAAACCATGAGTGTAATATACCTAAACGACCATATCGATCCAAGGATCGCATCGCAACTGACGGTGCATCGATCGGGGGTCTGTAGCTCAAGATATGGGCAAAAACCCGAAAGGGGTCCGGAGGTTGGGGTTTCGGGTCCGAACCGACCTGGCCCGAGACCCCCTTGGTCGGCCCGAATTGGGTCGACTCGATCCGGGTCCCGGTCTAGCGCGCTTGGGCACGGCCCGGTCGCCAGGCAGCTTGGCCGTAATGGCCGACCGGTGCGCAAGGGGGGCACCGCCCCATTGAATGATCTGCGACCCCGCGTGGGGGGCTGCCTCTTGCCAACGGATGTGGCAGGCTACCACGTCCCACCTTCTATGGTCCCATGCGGTCGCGGGCCCGGTAGCTCGCCACCACAGAAGTTCTCCCTAGCGTCACGCCGGGCGCCGCCGTGTTGGCGAGGCGCACCGGCGGGTTGCTCCGCGGACCAACGGACGAGCTACGGTGGTCGGATTCGCCTGTTGTCTTCGCCGACAGCCCTCCCGGGACCATTTCTCCACTGTGAGGTCCTCACAATGTCTGTGCGGCCTGCTTAATCATCGCCCGCTGTTCCGCAGACCAAGAACGGAGGGACGATGGGTTCAGACTTTTTCGTTGGTCCGCACCCACAGTGTTAGCGGTTTTAAAAGTCTTCCGAAAAATATTTAAACAACCCGCGGATATAATCCCATAGATTAAAATGAACAAAAACCCCTAACTCAACATTGTTGTCGAACGTGAGTTCATCGCGGAATTGACCATCGTGGAAGAATAGAATCGTCGCGTCACGGAAGGGGAGTCACAATCGTCGCAGTACATGGCGTCCCGTAGTAAAACACCACGGTTTAAAATCACACAGATTTAATTGCACCAATTAAACCCATGTTGAGGATAAATTCGCAAAGGAATTAAAAGAACCGCAATCCCCTAACTCAATCAGTTGTTGATCGAAGATTGTCGCGGGGAAGGAACGTCACGGAAGGAGGATCGTTGGCGTCGCGGTACACAGCGTCGCACCGACGATCTCCGAGGGTTCAGTGTTCTTCATCGCCCTTCTTCAGAGGCCGGCGTTCTTCACGTTCTTCACGTTCTTCGCGAAGGAGAATGAAGAACTTCAAGCTTTAGAGCTTTCCCCAAATCCTCCCAACAAGAAATTCCTCAATAAAAAGTGTTGGTCTTATTTTATTCCCATGCCAATGATTTGAAATAAGAAACGAACAATTAATTCGAAGAAATAATTGTAACGACCTACCCACCCAATTAATGGGGTGTTTCTGAACCAGAAAAATGCACGGTTGACTTTCATTAAAGAGGGGGTTACTGGTGCGTTACTTAGGAGGGAAGAAATGCTGGGGTTCGTGCAGGCGCCACCTCACAAATATCCTACCAAGTGGGTAAGATATTTTGGGTTCCACCGTATCCGCTTAACATAGCATAAATGGCTTTAAGTGGCTTTAAGTGAAATAAAATAAATTATTCCACCACTTTTATTTTATTTCTTAACTTAACCCCAAAAATTAAAAACTACACCTGAGAAAACGCAACTCCGAAAAAGGATTTTCTAAGAAAATACCGGCACTATGATTCCATCGGTGCCCTCAGAATTTGATTCCGAGCACCGGTTCAAAAGTTAGAAAAAACCGCTCGTTCGTTCATTGAATGTACCCGAGCCAAACTTCGGAAAATGATTCTGGGCACACCAAGACCCAGAATCAGGTGCCGTCAGAAACTGCGTTCTTGTAAAATTCCAAAGAAAATTAAGAAAAAACATTCCTTGAATTTTACGGGTCTTTACATCACTCCCACCTCAGGGATTTACATCCCTGTAAAGATACATCATAAACTAGGGAAACAAATGTGGGTACTGAGCACGCATCTGAGCCTCCCGCTCCCAAGTGCTATCCTGGAAGTTCTCGTGATTCCATCTGATGCACACTAGAGGAATCGACCATCCACATAGGACCTGCTCCTGTCGATCCTTGATCTCCACAGGGACCTCCGCAAACTTCACCTCAGCTTCAATTTCCAGCTCCCCATGGTCAATGATATGTGTCGGGTCGTGCACGTATCTTCTCAGCTGAGATACGTGGAAGACGTCGTGCACCTGGTGCAACTGAGGTGGTAGTGCCAGTCGATAAGCCACCTCGCCAATCCTTTTGAGGACCTGGAAGGGTCCGATGAAGCGCGGAGATATCTTGCCACCTCGGCCAAATATTCGTAATCCACGTCGAGGTGAGACACGCAAGAAGACGTGGTCACCATCCTCAAACTCTAGTGGCCTCTGCCTCATGTCAGCATAGGACATCTGCTGGCTCTGAGTTGTCCTCATCCGCTTCTGGATGATCTGGAGATTCTCCCGGACCATCTCCGGTCCCACAAGTGCTGACTCCCTAGGGTCTATCCAGCACAAAGAAGATATGTAAGGTTGGCCGTACAATGCCTCGTATGGTGACATCCTGATGGTGGAGTTGTAGCTGTTGTTGTACACGAACTCTACCAAGGGTAGGTTGTCCTCCCAGCTGTGACCAAAGTCGAGGACACATGTGCGGAGCCTGTCCTCGAGAGTCTGAATGGTCCTCTCCATCTGACCATCCGTCTGAGGGTGAAAGGCAGTGCTCAGACGTAGCTGTGTCCCGAACGCCTCCTGCAGCCCCTTCCAAAGCCGGGAAGTAAAGAGAGAATATCAATCGGAGACGATAGATGATGGAACACCATGAATCTGTTCAATATCCTGAATGTAGAGATGTCCCAAGCTCTCCACTGAGCCCTTCTCTCTGATGTGTAAGAAGTGAGCCGACTTGGTGAGTCGGTCGACAATCACCCAAATGGAGTCGTGACCTCTGGAATTGCGTGGAAGTCCAGACACGAAGTCCATAGATATCCAGTCCCACTTCCACTATGGGACCTCCAAGGGCTGCACCAAGACTGCTGGTACCTGATGCTCTGCCTTCACCTGTTGGCAGGTGAGGCATCGAGAAACAAACTTTTCCACATCCTTCTTCATGCCCAGCCACCAGTGCTGTCGACTGAGATCCTAGTACATCTTCGCCACTCCAGGATGTACCACCAAAGTAGAAGCGTGAAACTCTCTCAGCACCTCCTCCCGTAATGCAACTGGTACCAAGGTAAGTCCTCTGAAAAGGACGTCGTGCTCTGCTCCATGGGAGAAACCATCAGGTGACTGTCTAGAGGATATTTGTGCACGCTGCATCTCACAGTCAGCGTCCCCACACTGTGCCTCTCTGACCCGCTATAGTAGTGGAGGGGTGACTATGAGAGACTGAAGGAAGACTGCTTCATCAATATCCATGAAGGATATCTGCAAAGCGTCTAGCTGCTCTATCGCCTCCTCAAGTAGATGATTTATCGTCCTCCTGCTGAGAGCATCAGCTACTATGTTCCCCTTCCCAGGAGTATAGACTATCTCAAAGTCATAGTCCAGGAGGAACTCATGCCATCACTGCTATCTCAGGTTTAAGTCTTTGTGAGATAATATGTACCTGAGAGTCTGATGGTCAGAATAGACTGTAAAGTGCTCGCCAATCAGATAGTGTCGCCATGTCTTCAGAGCGAAGACCACTACTGCTAACTCCAGGTCATGGGTAGCATAGTTCTGCTCATGCGGCCTCAACTGACGTGATCCATACGCGATCACTGCCCTCTCTTGCATCAGGAAACATCTGAGTTCAGTCCCTGATGCATCGCAGTAGACTACGTAACCTACTCCCTCCTCTGGAAGCCTTAAGATAGGTGCACTGGTCAATCTCTGTCTCAGCTCCTGGACACTCTGCTGAAATCTATCTGACCACAAAAAGGGTTTCCCCTTCTTCATAAGAGTTGAGAGTGGTGCCGTAACTCTAGAGAAGTCTAGAACAAATCTCCTATATTATCCAGCTAGTCCCATGAAACTCCGCACCTCTCTCACGCTCCTGGGTGGCTCCCAAGCTAGCAATGCCTCGATCTTCGCCGGATCCACTACAACTCCCACCTTAGAGATGATGTGCCAAAATAAGTGGACCTCATGTATCCAGAACTGACACTTTGAGATTTTTCCATAAATCTGGTGCTCTTGGAGTGTTTCTAGTACAACCCACAAGTGGTAGGCGTGTTCCTCCTCAATCGTCGAGTATATAAAAATTTCGTCGATGAAGACCACGACAAATTGATCGAGGTATGGCTGAATGATCCTATTCATGAGGCCCATTAACACTGCCAGAGCGTTGGTCACGTCGAAAGGCATAACCAAGAGCTCATAGTGGCCATACCGACATCTGAAGGCCGTCTTCTGCACGTCCACGTCCCAAACTCTGAACTGATGATAGCCTGACCTAAGGTCTATCTTCGAGAACCACCATGCTCCGTTGAGCTGATCGAAGAGGTCATCAATCCTCGGTAGCGGATACTTGTTCCTCACTATCACCTGGTTCAGGCAACGATAGTCGACACAAAGTCGCAAGCTCCCGTCATCCTTCTTGGTGAACTATATCGGGGAAACCCAGGGTGAAACACTGGGTCGGATGAATCCCTTTCCCTGTAAGTCCTCCAACTGTACTCGTAGCTCTCGAAGTTCGGTAAGAGCCATTCGATAGATGGGGTGGATATCGGGGTTGTCCCTGGGTAAAAATCAATATAAAAGTCTACCTCTCTACGAGGAGGTAGTCCTGGGACATCGTCGGGGAAGACATCCGCATACTGATCCACCATGGCAGGAAAACTAGGACTCCACACGTCAACTGCTCCTAGGATGAGGCTTTCCAACTGATGAGTGATGGGCTATCCTCTCCTCTACGGAAGTCCATCCTGTGCAGTGATGGCCCCCTTCTCGCTGGTGAAGGTGAACCTGTTCTCGTCGGTGCGTACACATCACACCTTGCGCCTAATACAGTCGATCTGAGCATGGAATGTAGATAACCAATCCATGACCAAGATGACGTCGTAAGGCCTCGACGCTGCTACAAGAAGATCCCAGTAGAAGCTCTCACCTCCTAGAGTAAGATCAAACTACTGGAACCAGTGCGTAATCATCGATTCTGCTCCCATAGGAGTCTCTAGCCATAAGGATCAAGCCAATGGCTCTGTCGGAATCTCCGAGCTCCGAACAAGGGAAGCGACTATGAAAGAGTGACTCGCTCCTATGTCTATAAGAACTGCAACAAAGGTGGAATAAACACAGATAGTACCTCAAATCATCTCAGGCGCACCGTGGTCATAGGCCTCCACTGCCTGGAGGTGTGGATGTCTCTTCCCGCTAGCTCCCTGTGGTCGGGGTGGACCTCCTGGTGGTGGTGGTCGTAGAGCATCAAAGTGTTGCTCACCACCTGCTGCTCGGCCAGCTCCTCGGCCTTGTCCACCTGCTCCCTGCAGACCACCACGGTCGACCCTTTGCCTCTGCCTAGGTGGTCCCTCTACCGTCTACTGCTTCTCGGCACGGCGGGTCGGGCAGTCATGAGCTATGTGGCCCTGCCCGCCGCATGTGTAGCACTGCCTACCTCCGGAAAGACTGGCTCCACGCTGTGTGCCCCGCACTGTTGAGCTAGTGTCATGAGGTTGTCTGCCTGAGGGTCTGGTCTGCCTGGACGCATGAGTCATCCGTCAACTGCCTGCTGCAGAAGACTCTACTACATGCCGCCCTGCGGTAGGTCTCACTGCTGATGAAGGCTCATCAAGGAAGCTCTCGATCAAAAGGGCTCGTTCCAGTACTCCTGCATGAGTCGGAATGTTAAGGGAGATCAGTGATGCCCTGATCTCATGTATCAATCCCTGCTCAATGGTCTGGGCCCACAAGAATGGGTCTCCCTGATCTCATGTATCAATCCCTGCTCAATGGTCCGGGCCCACAAGAATGGGTCCCGTACCATGTCTGTCAAGTAGCGCGAGAGATCGGTAAATCTTGCTGAGTACTGCGCAACTGTGAAGCTACCCTGCCGCAGCTGAAGAAGCTCCTGGATGCGCACCGCACGGAGGGTGGCTGGGACGAACTCCGAGCGAAAGAGTATCTCAAAGTCCGTCCAGAGAAGAGATGCCTCATTGTGCACCTAGAGCATCAAGATCCACCATCGGGCCGCTGCCGCGTGGAGTAGGATCGCTGCGAGGATCACCATGAGGTCTGCTGGTGTCCTCACTAACCTGAAAACCCGAACAACTGCCTCCAGCCAATCCTTGGCTGCCTGGGGGTCCATCTCCCCGTGGAACCTAGGCGGTTGCTGGCGCTGGAAATCGTGTAGTGCACTAAGGTGACGTGCATCGTCAGCAGCTGGGGATGGAAGCATCGGTGGCTCGGCGGGTAAAGGTACTACCAGTGCCTCAGATGTCAAAGGGCCATGTACCGAGGCCTCGTCGCTCGGTGGGCTGTCATCATTCACAACTCTCGGAACCCTAGCTGGCTGCCGTCGTGGGGCCATCTTGAAAAGAAACAGGTGCGCCATGGTCAAATAGTCTACCTGGTGAGCTGACATAAAGTAATCACAAAGAAAACTTGAAAAACAGATGCAATCAATGTTTTCGTGCATTAAGTCGGAAATCAGAAGTCAGGGTCCTGGTGTACGGATAAGTCGGCCGCCTTACCAACACTGGACTCCCTAGACTAATAACCACACCCAATACTCTTAGCAATATTTCTTCACATAGAAAAATATCAGAGTCCATAGTTCTGCGGTAGAACCGAACTCCTCTGATACCAATTTGTCACGACCAGTCCTCGGGGCTCGTGTTGTGACTACCCCAAACCCGCCTTCCATAGGACAGGGGCTGGCGACTAGCACCAAGGCGTAATTCCCAGTAAAAAGGGAAGGAATTGCCTTTGTAAAGTAAACATCACCACAGAGCAAGCAAGCAGTAGTAGTAAACACTAAGTAAAAAAACTTGGTACAATAGTAAGTGCGGAAAAGTAAGTGGGCCAGTATAAAAACCCAAACTGAAAGTAAAGTATAGCTGGAAAGGGAAAAATAGCAACTGAAAAGTATAGCCGCAGCATCGAGACGTCCACTGGAAGTCCCACTTGAAGGGTGAGTACAGATAGCCTCCATAGCTCCTCGGTCCAGCCGTCCACTCCGAGTACATCCCGCCTAGTGGTCCACCTCTAGGTATCAACCTACTCCGCAAGCCTTAACCGCGATCCGCACTTTCTGTCATCTACAACCAACACAACGTAGTGCAGGCATAGCCTGTGAAGGGGTGAGTATAAGCTACTCAGTAGGCACCCCAAGACCCCCGAAGGTCTCCCAGAATCCACAAAGGATAAACCACAACGTAAAGATACAATCACGAAGTAACATCCAACACTGCTTAGGTATATGCCCATACATATACCTAAGTCATCAATTCCAGTACGCTCCAACTTCCGAGCCCTAGTACAACCTAATCCACATAGGAAAGGAAAACGTAAATCTACACAGGATAGCACAACACAATCCACATAGGAAAGCAAACAAGGTTCAGCTGATACAGGTATACTTTTTCGTAAGACAATAGAGATGATCATATATTGCCACTAATTCATATAAGCCATCAGACCCACAAAGGATCGATAGGTACTAACCCCCGTTATGACCCACAAAGGATCAATAGGTAACTAAACCCCGCAAAGACCCACACATGATCGAAAGGTAACTAACCCCCGCAAAGACCCACACAAGATCAAACCCACACAGGATCTGTAGGCACTGGCCCACACAATACTACTGAGCGCTGACCCACACCGGATCAGACCCATACAGGATCTGTAGCACTAATCCACGTAGGATCGCTGAGTGCTGAAGTCGTCGTTGTCGAATCCACTGAGGATCTCTGTACAGTCGTCGTCGTAGTAGTCACAGCCAGCTCTAGGGTTCCCGCACACAGCAAGCTCGTTCGGGAGGGTCCGCTCCACGAGCCGAGAGGCAGATACATCAACTGACACATAGTCCGGAGTTGATGTATCCAAAAGTTCTGTATCGCCAACAGGAACTCAACGTCACAGACAAAGCGTCAATCGGACGCCCGGTCTGAGAGTTATTGGCCTTTTCGTCCCAGGGGCCCGGTTGGTTTTTAAGTCAAATCCAACCCAACCGTACTCCACCTACATCCAAACCTTGGGTGAAGAAAGCCGTAAAATCTCTCTCACTTAGAGGAATCCAACAAAATCAATGGTACGTCAATCGGACGTCCAGAGCTCAAGTTATAAGCGTTTCCGCTCCGAGGGCCTGGTTGGTTTCGTGTACGAGCCAACCTGGCCAAACCCACAGTTCTTTGAAACCATGAGTGTAATATATCGAAACAACTGTCTCGATACAAGGATCTTATCGCAACTGACGGTTCATCGATCAGATGTTTGTAGCTCAAGATATGAGCAAAATACCGAAAGGGGTTTGGAGGTTGGGGTTTCGGGCCTGGACCGACCTGGCCCGAGATCTCAGGGGTCGGCCCGACCCGGGTCCGGGTCCGGGTCCGGCCCGCTTTGGTGTGGCCCGGCGCGGCTGGCGCGGCTTGGCCCGGCCTGGGCACGGCCCGGCCCGGCCCGGTAGGCGTGGGCGCGGCCCGTTCGCCAGGCGGCTCGGCCGTAACGACCTAGCGGTGCGCAAGGGGGGCGCCACCCCCCTTGAATGATCCACGACCCCGCGTGGGGGGCCGCCTCTTGCCAACAGACATGGCAGGCTGCCGCGTCCCGCCTTCTCCAATCCCACCGTCGCGGCTGAAGCCACGACGATTCTCCCCGGCAGCGCGGCGGGCGCCGCCGCCTTCTGCCGCCGGCATCGCCGTGCTAGCGAGGCGCACCGGCGGGGTGCTCCACAGACCATCGGACGAGCTCCGGTGGTCGGATTCGCCTGCCGTCTTCGCCGACGGCCCTCCTGAGACCGGTTCTCCAATGTGAGGTCCTCACAACGTCCGTGCAGTCTGATTCATCATCGTCCGCCATTCCGCACACCAAGAACGAAGGGACGGTGGGTTAGGACTTGTTCGTTGGTCCGCACCCACTATGTTAGCAGTCTTAAAAGTCTTCCGACAAATATTTAAACAAATCGCGGATATAATCACATAAATTAAAATGAAAAAAAACCCATACCTCAACGGTGTTGTCGAACGTGAGTTCGTCGCAGAATTGACCATCGTGGAAGAAGAGGATCGTCGTGTTGCCGAAGGGGCGTCGCTGTCATAGCGGTACACTGTGTCGCGTAGTCAAACTCTGAGGATTAAAATCGCACAGATTTAATTGCACCAATTAAACCCATGTTGAGGATAAATTTTCAAAGGAATTAAAAGAACCGCAATCCCCTACCTCAACCAGTTGTTGATCGAAGATTGTCGTGGGGATGGAACGTCGCGGAAGGAGGATCGTCGGCATCGTGGTACACGGCGTCACGCCGTCGATCTCCGAGGGTTCGGTGTTCTTCGTCGCCCTTCCCCAGTGGCCGGCGTTCTTCCCTTTCTCCGTGAAGGAGGATGAAGATCTTCAAGCTTTAGAGATTTCCCCAAATCTTCCCAATAAGCAATCCCTCAATAAAAAGTGTTGGTCTTATTTTATTCCCATGCCAACGATTTGAAATAAGAAATGAACAATTAATTCGAAGAATTAATTATAACGACTTAACTTCCTAATTAATGGGGCGTTTTTAACCATAAAAACGCACAGTTGACTTTTATTAAAGAGGGGGTTGCGGGTGCGTTACTTAGGAGGGAAGAAACGCTGGAGATTATGCGGGCCCCACCCCACAAATATCCTACCAAGTGGGTAGGATATTTTGGGTTCCAACCTATCCGCTTAACTTAGCTTAAGTGGATTTAAGTGGATTTTAGTGAAATAAAATAAAGTGTTGCACCACTTTTATTTTATTTCTTAACTTAACCCCAAAAATTAAAAACCACAACTGAGCAAACACAACTCCGGAAAAGGAATTTCTAAGAAAATATCGGCACTGCAATTCCATCGGTACCCTCAGAATTCAATTCTGAGCACCAGTTCAAAAGTTAGAAAAACCCGCTCATTCGTTCACTGAACGTACCTGAGAAAAACTTCAGAAAATGATTCCCAGCACACCGGGCCTCAGAATCAGGTGCTGGCAGAAACTGCATTCTTGTAAAATTTCAAAGAAAATTAAGGAAAAAATTTCCTTGATTTTTACGGGTCATTACAAATATGATATATATTACACTAATACCATTATTCAAATGATTTATCTATAAATTAAAAAGAGGAAAACGAATTTATTTGACAAACATTCATAAGAACATAAAGTAATGAACACCCGAATAACAGTTAACAATGAAATATTACTAAGAAATAAATAATAATATGACCATATATGATATCATAACCATGTATATGATTGTCAAATATGTCAATGAAATTATTTAAACCATTATAAAGGAGGTTCAAATACATATGAATCATATCAGACCTAAGGTAAGGGATAGCTTTTCCAATCTCATTCTATCCAAGATTGTTTATTCGTATGTATTTAGTGGGGGAATATTTATCATCCACGACCATGATTTCTCATTATTTAATATTATTTCTATCCTCCTATAATTTATTAAATCCAATTTTAACCACTGGTGAGTTTCTAGTAGAAGAAATGAAAGGAATATTTTTTCGTTTTTAGTACGAGTTACTTTTAGACTTTTCCAGCAAAACTACATGGAGAATGTTTTAGTTTATCTTATACGGCATGAATGAAGGTTTAAAGTTTCATAACGACTTATTTCCATGATGATACCTATTCAATATTTCATTAATAGTTTCAAAAAAAAGTCATTCTTTTAAAATTTAATGGCATTTTGAGAAAATAAAATGATTTTGAAGAAGAAAAGATATTTTCCTCAAGAACAGAGTTCAAGTGTTTCATCAAAATTATTTTCTATCTTAGATGATTCTCTTAAATATGGTTTTGATTCTATTCTTATTGTTACATTGATTTGATTTTTTTTATGATGGAATTATTTTTGTTAATTCCATTTATCTTATATGTATTATGTTATGATGGCATGATGTTTGAGGTTCCCAATTTATTACATGGGTTATTCTATAATGTATGATTTGTGATTTTGTGGCACACATATGAATGGATTAATTATAATATGGGTGGGACCTATATCTCCTCCCAATGCATTGAGTAAATATTTATTTCTCATGATATAAACATGGATGGAATGACAAATTAATCTGGTTTAGTGATACAGGACTGGATCGAGGAGTGAACTCGATTCAGTATTAGACTTTGTCCTCTATGATGGTCTTGGAAATGAGTCTTGATGAATATGAAATTATTTTCTACGATTATGTGTGCATTACAAAATGTTACATGTCCTATGTTATGATTATTTCAATTACATTTCACTAATATTTTTTATCCAATGTCATGATATTAAGATCTCCTTTGCAGGATAATAGTTTCAAAATGTTATTTTCTTAGGAAAAATATATGGTTGATATTTCCATTGTTTACCCTTACTGAGCATTTGAGCTCACCTGTTTTATGTTTTCTTTTCCCCAGGTCGAGAATAAGTGTATTAAGTAGTATATGCCAAAAGGGACTCTAGATATGAAGAAATAAATAGAAGACAATGTAGATGATTTATGAACAACTTTTTTATGTTTCCCAGTTTCTAAAGACACTATAACTATATGGTCCTTTTATTGTTTTGTTATATTTTGTAATAAATATGTTTTAATTATGAATTAATAACAATGTATGTAATGTATAGGTCATCATAACTCAGTCGTATGAATCCCTCATCAAGATCCTCTTGGAGTTTCTTCTTCAATTCATGCATCTCAATTGGGGCCATTATATATAGTGTCTTTGAAATAGGCATAGAACCATGTATGAGTTCTATTGAAAACTCAACTTCCTGATTTTGTGAAAGACCTAGAAATTCCTCCGGAAAGACATCATCAAACATCCATAAAATGGGTTTATTCTTAATAGTTAGTTTCTCCCCAACCATTTGAGATAAATAACATTCATTTAGTGGAATCATGACCCATAAGATGGAAGAAACATCCACTGGAAGGATATGTTCATCCTTGCATCGATAGATGATCATAGATTGATCTGGAATATAAAATGTGACTTCTCTTTATTGGAAATTGATATGAGATCCATATAAAGAAATCTAATCCATTCCATGAATTGCATTAAATTCCAATACAGTAAGGTCACAAGTTTGCAAGAAGCACTTTCCCAGAAAAATCAATCGGAGAAGAATTGTAAACTTTTGATGTGACTGTTGTGCCATTAGGGGTTGTCACAACTAACTCAACATCTAATTGTTGAGGTCATATGGTGATACCCTTAGAAAATTATTAGGAAATAAAAGAGTGGGTGGATCCGTAATCAAATAAAACATTTTCTATGTTAGAGTCGATCGAAAGTGTACCTTTCACCACTTCGTTATCGTACTCCACATCACCGATAGAAATTGGATGTGACTTTCCATTGTCATTAGTATTAAGTGTTTATTGATGTCGATCATCAAAAACAACCCTTGTATTAGGACATTGATTGGAATAATTCCCCATTTCCTTGCACATGTAACATTGAAGTGTAGGAGATACATTCTGTGTAGCCTTTTCTTTGTTCATATCACTAGAGATCTTTTTCCCATCACTGTGGCATTTAGTTTCCTGATGACCTTATTTTCCATAATTTAAATATTTACTAGTCCCTTTAAGACAATTCCCACCATGTATCTTTCCACACTTTGAACATAATGGAAAACTCGTCTTCTTTTTAGTGTGATATTTTTATTTTCCTTTGAATTCTATTTTACACTTCTTATCAAACCCATACGACTGATGGGTTACTCCAATCTCCATATCAACCTTGAGAGCACGTTTAATAATTTCCTCATAGCTATTGATTTCCTTTATTTATAATTCCATTTGAAGACCAGGTTTTAATCCACTTTAGAATCTATCGACCTTACTCTTAGCTTGGATAATAATCCATGAAACGTACCTTGAAAGTCTTGTAAAATGTTCTTTATAGGTACCAGCAGATTCATCATCCTTTTGATTTAGTTCAATAAACTCATTCTCCATTTATTCGAAGGATATGTGGGAGGTACTTATTGAAAAATAATTTCTTGAACTCATCCCATTCCACAGACTCAATTTCATCTCTTTGCCTCATATTTTTTAAAAGATTCTACCAGTGATCAACTTCACCTTCCAAACAATATACTACTAAGATTACTTAATCATGTTCAGAACATTGTAGAACTGAAAATATCTTTTCAGTGGCACTAATCCATTGTTCAACCAATAATGGATCAGATGTCCCAGTAAACTAAGGTGGATGCTACCTCATGAAGGATTCAACAGAATGTTTCTCCTTCCTTTGCTCATTTAAAATTCTGGAATTATTTATAGATTGAGAAATTTGTGTGAGCATGGATACAATATTTTTCAATCCGTCTACAATAATGTTTGGTTTCTCAGGGGGAAAATAATTGCATTTCTTGTCGCATTTAGCATTAACACGGTTCCTTCGGGTTCCCGCCATTGACTAAAACCAAGAATCATAGTGTGAGAAATACTAATCATAACAGGAAAACCACATAATCAAGAATAAAATTTCACACTATAGGTCTTATCATAGGTTATTCATGGCCATTTCTAGAACACTAATATTGTGTTCTCAGCTTAGACATATCCTTAGGGTTCCTACTACGGTTTTCCCAACTTAATTTCCAAATATTGACTATACCTTTCCTCTAATACCAACTATAACGACCCATACATTACATAAATTGTTATTACATTAAAATTGAAGCATATTTATTACAATATATAACAAAACCATGAAAGGAATTTATAGGTATAGTGTCTTTAGAAACTAGGAAACATAAACAACTGGTTCATGACATTGTCTCCTGTTTATTTCATCATATTTAGAGTCCATTTTTGGCATATCCTACTTAATACCATTTTTCCTGACCTGGGGAAAATAATACATAAAAAAGGGTGAGCTCAAATTCTCAGTAAGGGTAAACAAAGGAAATATCAATCATGTTATATTCATAAGAGCATGTCATTTTGAAAATATTAGCCTGCAAAAGGGATCATAATATCATGGCATGGAATAAATCATAATAGTGAAATGTAATCCCAATAATAGTAACATAAGACATGAAACTTTGTGGAATACACACATAATCATATAAAATCATTTCATATTAGTAAAGACTCATTACCATGACCATCATAGCAGACAATGTCCATTACTGAACCGAGTTCACTTCTCGTTACAGTCCCGCATCATTGAACCGAGATAACGTTTCATTCCAGCAATGTCTATCTCATGAGATATAAATTGTTACACAATGAATTGGAGAGAGATATAGGTCCCACCCATATCATAATGAAACAATTCTTATGAGAGCCACAAAATCATAAATCATACATCATAACATAACCCATGTAATAAAAATGGATTTCCCAAACATCATGCCATCATAATATAATCCATATAAGATTAAAAAAAATCACAAAATAATTCTATCATAACATAATCAAGTCAATGTAATAATTAGGAGAGAAAAATAACCCCATATCCTCTTAGATAGGAAATAATTTTGATAAAACACATGAACTCTGTTCTTGAGGAAAATATCGTTTCTTTTTCAAAACAATTTTATTTTCTCAAAATGACATTGAAATTTAAAATCAATGAATTTTTTTCTAAAATAATAATGAAATCATTCATAAGAACATTCATGGAAATAAGGTCTTATGAAAACATAGAAAACTGTTCATGTCGTATATGTTAAAAAAAATTCTTCTCGTACTTTTGCCGGAAAATTAAAAAAGTACCTCATATGGTAAACAAAAGAAATATTCCATAAATACCATATAGAAAAAGTCAAAAAGTGTTAAACATGACTTTAAACATACATGGAAGAATAGTAAGAAATTTATGAAATAATTTTTATAAAACACGGGCATTGATGATAAATATATCAACAGTAAATACTTTTGGAAAAAAATCTCGGATCAAAATGAAATTGGAAAAGTAATCCTTTACCTTAGTTCCGATATGATTCATACGTATCCGAACGACCTATATAATGATTTAAATAATGTTATGCTTATATTCAAGAATCATAATTATTTTTTTTATAACATTTATGATCATATTTTCATCCGTTTGTTTGTAACATTTTGTTGCTACATGTTATCCGAGTATTAACTGCATTATTTTCATATGTATGTTTTCCCAGATAAGTTCATATTCTTTTTTTTAGGATACAGTTATATCATTTACAGAATTGTATTAGTATAACATATATCAGATTTATTCATCCAATTATTTTATGCAATCATGGTTTAATGAAGATCATGTAGAATGAATCACATCGCACCGTGGAGACGGTATGTCACACGTACACACGAGTGATGATATCATTCCCATAATTATTGAATGGTATTGGAGTGGATGATAGAATATCTCAGAATTATTATCATGTTATAATAATAATATATTGTAATTTTTTACACCATTATAATCATCCGAGTAAGGTGGTGGTGGAAAACAGAGTACACCACGACATGGAGATGGTATTCTGTACGTACACACCCGCAATGATTTCTTTTTCCATAGGATGGATAAAAGTAGAAATAGGGATGTTTTATATTTATAATAAAAAATACGTATATGAGTGATACTGATGTTGTTAATTTATAATGAAATAAATAAATAAGAGGAAGTAGAAGAAGAAATAAATTTGAAACAATCGGTAAAGGACATTACCTCTTCTTCGACACGCCTCTTCTAAACCTCCTCTTCGGGCACTAATGTTGGTATTTGAAGAAATCCAAGAACTCTAGTATGTTTCTAGGGAATTGTATAAGGGAAATGGGTAGGGATTGGACATGTTTGAATGCTCAAAAAGGGTGTAAATTGGAGAGGTAGGAGGTGACCTTTTATAAGAGAAAAGAGGGGCACATTTGGAAACCTTAAAAATATTAATTTAAAATAAACTCAAACCCCACATAAAAACATCCCAAATTACTCAAATTAGAATATTAGATGATATAGGGTTCTAATATCATCAAAAAATAATATTTATACATGATGGAAATTATTTTAAACATTATCAACTTGATTTATCTTTATTAACTCTATTTAATTTTATTTGTGGTAATAATATTCTAAATTTTATATTGTTATAAATAATTAATTATGTGTTGGGAATTTTCCTTAATTGGATACTTTATGAACCTTTTGACCATATAAATTTCTATTTATAATTTTAAAACAAATTTATAATATGTTATTTTTATAACATAAAAATTGTTTCAATTTTGACACTATTCATTTATTTGAATTTAAATAAATTTCACACAGAATATAGGTTTGAACTAAAAGATTTAATAGATTCAAAACATGTCATATTTATCTAGAAAATTATTGTAGAATATTAATTAGTTCATATAATATTTATTTTAATACTTTTAAAACCATTTATTTTATATTTCAATCAATAAAATAATTTCAACATCACTATTGTGTCATCATTAATGATAATTATATAATCACTAAAAATTATAAATAAATTCACATGATGTAGATAATTTTATTATATTTCTACAGACTATTCATGTTAGAAGATTTATGAATTTTATCACTAAATTAAAATTATTACACTTATAAGATATAAGAGAGTGACATGATGTCACTTTCTTTGGTTTGAATAATAATTATATCAATTTTAGGGTCAAAATTCCCTGAAATGAATCAAATACAACTCTTAGGTGATATGGGTCTACTTTTATTCATCCAATAGAATTTTTTTTTGTGTTAGGGTAATTTTATAATCATATTTTTACCCATAACTACCTGATTTATCTTTAATTGTAGTAAATATAAAATTTCGGTAGATACTATTAATAATATAAAAAATTAAAGTAACCTATTAACATAATTTGGACCCACTGAATCCAAATATTGAATCCATTTTTCAAAATTCAAAACACATAAGGTGCAGTAATTAATTTTAAATTAATCTCTTTGTTAAGGAAACGAGTTTTAAAAGATAAAACTATGTCAAAGATTAAAATGGTTTTACAAATGAATTCAATATAATGTTAATTGTAAGGACATATATTATATTAAATGGTAAAAATATATTCTATTTATACATTAAAACCATTAAATTTTATTATTTAATCATATAAATTATATTGATAAAAAAAGTTATTTTTAAGAAAAATTTAGAGTATTTTTACTATTCATCAAAATATGAAAGTTGTCAGAAATGTATCCAAAATTTATCCAATGTAAATTTTTATATCCTGATTCAAAATTAGATGTCTATTTTTTCAAATATAACTCATAAACTATTCAAAATTTATAATTAAAATGGGTGCGCCATCAAAAACCAGAAAAAGTGAATTTTTTTAAAATATAATTCTTTTATCCGAAAATTTAATTTTTTCTCATATCAGATGTAAGATTAATTCTAATGTCATATAAAATTCAAAATGTGTTTAATACTATTAAAATGGATAGTCTATATAACACTTTTATAACATATCATTGTTTAGTTAAAGATTCATTTCATGTTGTGTATAACAGAAGACATAAAAAAATTTCTCATCAAATCTCAGGGTGTCACATTCTACCCCCATTAAACTGAATTCCGCCCTCTAAATTCGACACTTCATAACAAAAAAATGAGGATTACTCACCCTCATCATATCCTCAGGTTCCCAAGTAGCTTATTCTAAATGGTGGTTCCTCCATAAAACATGAACCAGGAAAGTGGTCTTGTTTCGTAGAACTTTTTCTATATGATCTTGAATCTCTACCAGCTATTCTTCATAAGAAAGATCTTGTTCCAGTTGTATAAATTCTGAGTGTAGTATATGTGAAGGATCAGGTATGTACTTTCTCAGGGGAGATACATGGGACTCATCATGAACTTGATAGAGATTTGGTGGAAGTGTTAATCGGTAAGCTACCTTCCCAACGCGATCCCGTATTTTGAATGGACTGATATACCTAGGGCTCAACATGCCCTTATTTCCAAATCTCGTTACTCTCTTCGATGGAGATATTCGTAAGAAATCTTTATCACCACATTCAAACTCTAGGTCTTTTCTTTGGTTGTCGGCATAACTTTTTGTCAACTCTGTGATGCTCTTATGTGTTGTTGAATAGATATGTCCTTTTCTGTCATCTCATCAACAAGATTATTTCATGATAGACTTCTTTCCCAAAATTCATCCTAGAAAGGTAGAGATATATATTTCTTTCCATATAGAGAATCATAAGGAGCCATATGAATACTAGAGTGAAAGGTATTATTATAAGAAAATTCCACCAAAGGTAGGTGTTGATCCCAACAACCTTTTAAATCCATTGAAAAAGCTCTAAACATGTCTTTTAAAGTTTGAATTTTCCTCTCAGACTGACTGCCTGTATGAGGATGATAAGTAGTGGTGAAACTCAACTCTGTTTCTAGAGCATGATGAAGGCTTCGCCAAAACATCGAGGGAAACCTTGGATCCCGATCAGATATAATGTAATGTGGTACTCCATGCAATTTATCACTTCCTTTACTTATATCCTGGAAATTTGGTCAAAAGATAAATCTTCTCTAATAGCAATGAATTGTGCCGACTTCGTAAGATGATAAATTATAACACAAATAGAATTATTTCCTTTGGATGTTTTATGATGTCCGATGACAAATTCCATGGTGATGTTTTCCCATTTCCATTTTGTTATGGTTCTAACATCCCCTTAGACTTCTTTCTCATTGATTTTACTTGAAGGAAAACCAAGCATCGAGAGACATATTTGGCGATATCTATTTTCATGCCATCCCACCAGAAGTACTCTTTCAGGTCTCTATATATATTCGTGCTTCCAGGGTGAATAGATAATAAAAAACTATGATCCACATCCAATATTTTCTTTATTAAAATTGGGATGGGAGGAACAAAACCGGATTCCTAAACCTTATTATTTCTTCGCAATTATTGTGGAATTCATGAACATTTCTCACCTTCTTTTGTAACTCTAAATCTTCTATCTGTGCGTCTTTAATCTTCACATGTATAGATGGTTGAACATTCATTTGAGAAAGATATGTTTTACCCCTTCCATTATAATCCCAAATATATTTCCATTTTAAGTCCATAAATATTGGATCTTTTGTGATCCTCATCCTGGATAAGCTATCATGGACTTGTCATCTTAATGCATCTGTCACCTTCTTTTCATTCCTAGGGTGGTAATGAATTGAGCATTCGTAATCCTTAATCAGCTCCAATAATCTTCTTTGACGCATATTAGGTTAATTTTGTGTATAAATATACTTTAAACTTTTATGATCTATATAAACATCACACCTTTCACCATAAAGATAATGACTCCAAATTTTTAATGCAATGATTACCGAAAATAACTCCAAAATATGAGTTTTGTAATTCTACTCAAGGATTTTCAACTGTCATGAGGCATAAGATATCACCATATCATTTTGCATGAGTGCACACCCTATCCCCTTCTTGGATGAATCACTATCGATCACAAACCTTTCTCCACTACAAGGCAGTGTGAGCACAGGTGCACTGGCTAACCTTCGTTTTAGCTCATTGAAATTCTGTTCACATTCCTCCATCCAAAAAAATTAACTCCTTTCTGAGTCAATTTGCTGAGTGGGTTAAATAATCTTGAAAAAACATTCACAAAACGTCGATAAAACCCAGCTAAAATTAGAAAACATTAGATTTCAGTTACTGTTTTTGGTCTCGACCCTCTTTCAATGACCTCCATTTTTGTTGGATCCACAGATATCCCCTCATTTGAGATTATGTAACCCAAAATTCAAACTTTTTGAAGCCAAATTTCACACTTGGTAAATTCGGAATAAAGCATCTCCTTTCATAGGGACTGTAATAAAATTCTCAAGTGATCTTCATGTTCTTCCTTGCTCTTTGAATAGACAAGAATATCGTCTATAAATACTTCCACAAATTGATCAATATAATCTCAATAAATGCTATTAATTATATCCATAAAGATAGTTGGGGAATTAGTAAGACCAATTTTTATCACTATAAATTCATATTGTCCAAACCTTGTACGGAAATCCAACTTTGGTATATCCTCTCTTTTAACCCTTAATTGATGATACCGTGAACGAAGATAAATCTTGGAAAAGTATTGAGCTCCATGTAGTTGGTCAAATAAGTCATCAATTCATGTGAGAGGATATTTTTTCTTGATAGTGATCTTGTTATGTTCTCGGTAATCAATATAGAGTCTCATTGATCCATCTTTCTTCATAACAAACAGAATTGGTTCTCCCTAAGGTGATTCACTAGGGTGTATGAATCCCTTATCAAGGTTCTCTTATAGTAGCTTCTTTAATTCCAGCAACACCATTGGGGCCATTTTATATGGTGTCTTTGAAATAGTCACAGAACTCAAAATGAGTTCTATTTAAAACTCAACATCACGATTTGGTGGAAGACATATAAATTCCTCTTGAAAGAGATCATCAAACTCCCGTAAAATGGGTGTATTATTAATAATGTGTTTCTCCCCAACCATTTGAGATAAATAACCTTTATTTAGTGGAATAAAGAACCATAATATGGAAGCAATTTCCACTGGAAGGTTATTTCAATCCTTGAATCGATAGAGATCATAGATTGATCTGGAATATGAAATGTGACTTCCCTTCTCTGTAAATTGATGGAAGATCCATATAAAAAAACACAATACATGCCAAGAATCACATAAAATTCAAATATAGGAAGGATCACATGGTTTGGAGGAAGCACATTCCCACAAACTTCAATTGGAGAAGAATTATAAACTTTTGATGTGACGGTTGTTCCATTAGGAGTTATCACAGCTAACTCAACATCTAATTATTGAGGTAATACGGTGATACCCTTAGAAAATTATTCAGAAATAAAATTGTAGGTGGATCTAGAATCAAATAAAACATTTTCTACTTTAGAGTGGATGGTATGTTTACATTTCACCACTTTGTTATCGTACTCCACATCGCCGATAGAAATTGCATGTGACTTTCCTTTGTCTTTGGAATTAAGAGTTTGTTGAAGTCAATCAACATCAACAACCAATGGATTACATCATTGATTGGAATAATTCCCCATTTCCTTTCACATGTAACATTGAAGTGTAGGAGGTTCATTCTGTGTAGCCTTTTCTCTGTTCGCATCACTAGACATCTTTTTCCCATCACTGCGACATTCAATTTTGAGGACCTTCTTTTCCACTTTTAAAACATTTACTTTTCCTTTTAAGACAATTACCTCAAGGTTTATTTCAAAACATTGAGCATAAGGGAAAACTCATCTTCTTTTCAGTGTGGTCTTTACATTTTCCTTTGAATTCCATTTTCCTCTTCTTATCAAACCCATCTGACTGATGGGTTACTCCAATATCAATCTCAACCTTGAGAGTACATCAATCAATTTCCTCTTTCCTATTGAATTCCCATATGGATAATGCCCTTTAGAGACTTGATTTTAAGCCACTAAAGAATCTATCAATCTTACTCTCAGGTTGGATAATAATCCCAAAAGCGTACCTTGCAAGGGTTGTAAAATTTTCTTCGTAGGTACCAATAGATTCATCATCTTTTTTCTTCAGTTCAATATTCTCTTTATCCATATTTGTTCAAAGAATACAGGGGAGGTACTTATTGAGAAATAAGTTCTTGAACTCGTCCCATTCCATGGAATCAATTTCATCTCATTGCCTTGTATTCTCGATAAGATTCCACAATTGTTCAGCTTCACCTTCCAAATAATATAATACTAAGATGACTTTATCATGTTCATAACATTGTAGAAATGAAAATATTTTTTCAGTGTTACTACTCCATTGTTCATCCACTAATGGATCAGAAGACCCGCTAAATGAAGGTCGATGGTACCTCATATAGGATTCAATAGAATGTTGATCCTTCTATTGCTCGTTTGGAAGTCATATGTGATTCATAGCTAATGAAAGTTGTGTGAACATGGCTACATGATTTTTCATTCTGATCCCATAACATTTTGTTGCTCAGGGGTGAAAATCATTGAATTTCTCGTCGCATTCAGCATTAACATGGTTCCTTCGAGTTCTAGGCATTGACTAAAACCAAGAAGCATAGTGCGAGAAACACTAATCATAAAAGGAAAACCAAATAATCAAGATTAAATTTCACACTTTAGGTATTATCATAGGTTATTTATGGATATTTCTAAAACACTAATATTGTTTTCTATGCTTAGACAAATCCTTTGGGTTCTTACTAAAACTTTCACATCCTAGTTTCTAAAGGTTGGCTATACCTTTCCTCTGATACCAACTATAATGAACCATACTTTACATACATTTTTATTACTTCAGAATTGAAGCATATTTATTTCAACATAAAACAAAACCATTATAGGAACCTATAGGTATAGTGTCTTTAGAAACTGGGAAACATAATCAACAGGTTCATAACATTATTCCCCATTTATTTCATCATATTTAGAGTCCCTTTTTGGCATATCCAACTTAATACCGTTCTTCCTGACCTAGAGAAAAGGAAACATACAAAACGGTGATCTCAAATGCTAAATAAGGGTAAACAAAGGAAATATCAATCATATCATATTCATAAGAGCATATCAGTTTTTAAAAATTATCCTGCAAAAGAGATCATAATATCATTACATGGGATAAATCATAGTAGTGAAATGTAATACCAATAATCATAACATATTACATGAAACATTGTGGCATACACACATAATCATAGATAATAATTTCATATTAGTCAAGACTCATTTCCAAGACCATCATAGCATACAAAATCCACTACTGAACCGAGTTCACTCCTCATTCCAGTCCTGAATCACTGAACTGGGTAAACTTGTAATTCCAACCATGTCTATCTCATGAGATATAAATCATTAACCAATGAATTTGAGGGAGATATAGGTCACACCCATATCATAATTAAACCATTCTTATTTGTGCCACAAAATAATAAATAAAACATCATAGCATACCCCATGTAATGAAAATTGGATTCTGAAACATCATGCAATCATAACATAATGAATTTAAGATAAAAGGACTTAATAAAAATAATTCCTTCATAACATAATAAAATAAATTTCATAATAGGGATTGAATCATAAACCTATATCATCTTAGATAGAAAATAATTTTGATAAAACACTTGAACATATTTATAGGGGAAAATACCCTTTCTTCTTCAAAATCATTTTATTTTCTCAAAATGACATGGAATTTTGAAGGAAATAATTTTTTTTGAAAATAATAATGAAATATTTCATAGGAATATTCTTGGAAATAAGGCATTATGAACCCGTAAAAATCCAGTCATGTCGTATATGTTAAAAACCATTATTCTCGTACTTTTGCCGAAGAAGTCAATAAACACCTCGTATGTTAAACAAAAGAAATATTTCATCCATACGACATAGTAAAATTAAATAAGGGTTAAACATGAAATTAAGCATACATGTAATAATAGTAAGAAATTTATGAAATTTCATTTATAAATCATGGACATGGATGATAAATATAACCCCAGTAAATAGTTACGAATAAACAATCTCAGATAAGATCGAGATTGGCAAGGTTATACCTTACCTTAGGTCTGATATGCTCCGTACATAGCCAAACATCCATTATAATTATTTAAATAATGTTATTGATATATTAAATAATAATAATTAATTTTATGATAACATTTATGATCATATTCTAATCCATTTGTTAGTAACATTTCATTGTTACTTGTTATTTTGGTATTAACTGCTTTATTTTCATACGTATGTTTTGGAAGATAAGTTCATATTACACATTTTAGGATATAGTTATATCATTTATAGAGTGGTATTATTATAATACATATGATATTTATTCATTCAATTCGTTTATATAATCATGTTTTAATGAAGATCATGTTCAACGAATCACATCGCACCATGGAGACGGTAAGCTGTATGTACGCACATGCGACAATATCATTCCCATGATTATTGAATGGATTTGGGGTGGATGATAGAATATCTAATAATTAGTATTATTTAATAATAATAATATATTTTTATTGATTACACCATTATACCCATCCAAGTAAGGTGGTGGTGGAGAGTAGAGTAGACCACATTGTGGAGACGGTATTCTGTACGTACGGACGTGCTGTGACTTATTTTTCTATAGGATGGATAGAGGGTAAAATAGGGTTGTTTCTTATTTATAATAACATATAAGTATATTATTGATATTGATTTTATTACTTTATAATGAAACAAATAAAGAATGGGAAGTAGAAGAGGAAATAAATTTGAAAGAATCGGTAAAGGACATTACCTCTTTTTCGACACGCCTCTTCTAAAGCACCTCTTAGGGCACTAAAGTCGGTATTTGAAAAATACCAAGACCTATAGTATGTTTCTAGCTAAGTGTATAAGGTAAATGGTTAGTGTTTGGTCGAGTTTGAAATCTCAAAAAATGGTGTAATGTTGAGAGAGAGGAGGTGCCATTTTATAAGAGAGGAGAGGGGCACATTTGGAAACCTCAAAAATATTAATTTATAATAAACTAAAACCCCACATAAATACATAAAAAATTACTCTAATTAAATGATTAGATTAGATAGGGTTACAATCTCATCAACCAATAAAATTTATACCTGTTGAGAATTTATTTTAAACATTATCTACTTGATTTATCCTTATTTAATCTATTTAATTTTATTTGTGGTAATAATATTCCTAATTTTAAATTGTCATAAATAATTAATTATGTTTTTTTTAATTATTTATAATTGGATTCTTATAAAAAATTTCTACCATATAAATTTCAATTTATTATTTTAAATATTTTTTTTATTTTTAAGCAATTTTATAATATGTTAATTTTGTAATATAACAATAGTGTCAATTTTGACAGCATTCATTTATTTGAATTTAAATAAAATACACATAGAGTATATGTTCTAAATAAAAAATTTAATATATTCATAACATGTCTTATTTATATTAAAAATTCAAGGAGAACATTAATTAGTTCATGTAATATTTATTTTAATATTTTTAAAACAATTTATTTTATATTTCAATCAATAAAATAATTTCAAAATCACTATTGTGTCATCATTAATGATAATTATTTTATCCCTAAAAATTAAAAATATATTCACATGATTTATATAATTTTATATCTTTCTGGAGACTGTTCATGTTCTATGTTTTATGAAGTTTATCACAAAAATAAAATTATCACACTTATCAAATATAAGAGAGTGGCATGTCGTCAATGTCATTGGTTTTAATAATAATTATATCATTTTCATGGTTACAAGTAAATTATATGAATGTATTCATACTCTTAGGTTATATGGGTCAAATTTTATTCATCCAATAGAATTTTGGCAAGTGTTAGGGTAATTTTATAATCTTATTTTTACCCCTAATTTCCCGATTTACCTTTTACTGTAGTAAATAAAAAATTACTGTAGTTATTATTCAAAATATAAAAAATAATAATAACCTATTAACATAATTTGGACCCACAAAATCCAAATTTGGAATCCATTTTTCAAAATTTAAAATACATAAGTTTCAGTAATTAATTTATAATTAATCTCGTTGTTAAGGAAACGACTTTTAAAAGTTAAAACATCATAAAAGAGAGAAATGTTTTTACTTATGAATTCAATGTAAAATTAATGGTAATGACATAAATTATTTTAGATGGTGAAAATATATTCTATTTTTACATTAAAACCATTAAATTTTATCATTTAATAATATATGTTATCATGATGAAAAAAAATGTTTTTATGAAACATTTAGGGTATTTTACTATTCATAAAAATATGAAAGTTATCAGAAAAGTATCAAAAATTTATCCAATGTAAATTTTTATATCCTGATTCATACAAAGAAGTTTATTTTGTCAAATTTACCTCATAAACTTTTCAAAAATTATATTTAAAATGGGTGCTCCATCAAACGGTGGAAAACTACAATTTTTTTTAAAAAATTCTTTTATATGAAAAATTGATTTTTTCTCAAATCATATTTAAGATGAATTATAATTTTAAATAAAATTTAAAATGTGGTTAATAAAATATATAACGGCTAGTTTATATAATATTTTAACAACATATTGTTGTTTAGTGAAACTCGGTATTGCGTACAACACAATCTATCGAGGAAGGTTTATCTTGCGTGTAATGAAGCCAAGCCAGTGTTGTGTGTAGTGAAAGATTCCTTTGGTGTTGTGTATAACAGAAGACATAAAAAATATTTTTCAAAAAATCTCATGGTGTTACAAACACTAAATGGAATGATAATACACAACAAGGTATAAAATGAAAAAATAGAATAGAATCATGAGAAATATAGTGGCATCACATGCATCATTTGAATCCACATCATGCAATGAAAAATATATGAAAAAAATATCATGAAAAAAGGATCATTAATGGGTAATAGTTAAATCCACACACCTAAAAGAAAACACTATAATTATAGTGGAAACCCCATGTTATTAAAATAATCATACCATGTAAGAAAGGGAATATGTGGGCCTCAAATAGTTAGTAACTTCATACATAAAATCCATTCATAGATAAATTCAATGTTCATAATGGGATCATCAATAGAATATCATCTGTTTACTAGTAGTTTCCAACCACTCGCTAAGGATTCCATGGATTAAGTCCAATTATTTTATTTACAAAAATTAAAACACCATATGAAATAATGGTTTCTCTCTCTTGGATTATTTAAAAAATTATCAAATTATTTCATCACATGTGATAGCGATTAATTACATAAAAATAAATTCTAAACCAAGTGTGATAATACTTAATCTCTCTAAAATATTTTTAGAAAATCATGTCGTATTTTGTAACTGTTATTCTATGATATTTATTGTCTATTTTTGCTTCATGAAATATTTATCAATTTCCTAAATGTATTAGAGGGTATAATTAACAAATTTATCATCAGAAGACACCTAGAAATTATTACTTAAAACGCTGCTCTAAATTGTTGAGGAGGGAGAGGGAACTCTACAACACCTTAAAACCTGAACAAGTTATTGAATCATATGAATAGGACATTAAATATGTTTTATAATGGTAATTGAGGCTTCTTATACACAATGGGGACTCCAAAATATGATTTCATCATGGGTTTAAATATTTTCTATTAGTAAAACCGCATACTAGACAATAACATTAAGAATGAAAAATTAAATTCACCATTTAATTTTTCTTTAAAGTTTATTATTACTTAATAGTGTTTGATTTCATCCATGAGAGGTGTTTTAATGATAAATGACTCAATTAAATTAATTCAATATTATTTCATGATTTTATATTCTTCAAAAGGGGTTACAAGGACATACTGTGGAAGAAGAAATGAGAAAATATGGAAAAATTATTTATTTCCAAAAGGGAAAAAAATTATCATAACATGGTGTTACCATTATAAATATCCTATAAAAAATGTGGGTTGGGACTTTTAACCTCAGTCCCCAAAATAATTTCATACCACCATTATGAAATTTATTATTTACCTGTATGTAGCCTTTAGAAATAAAGAGTTACCCATATTCATAACCAATGTAAGCCTTTCCTAGAGAAATAATGATTACACTTATGATTACATAGCATATAGAATTGAGGAGTTACCTTTATGAATCATTTAAAAATTCTTACATAGTCTTATGATGTGAAAAGGCCTCCCTTTTCCATCGTTTAGAAATATAAATCTACTTTTACATAGTTCATGGATGAAACACTATATCATTACAAAGTGGTTGTTTACAATTTCATAACCCTTGAAAAAAGGGTTACCATTATGTAACACCAAAAATAAAACCTATCTATAGGTATATGCCCTTTACGTTCATATATTCCCTAGACTATACAAAATTGTAATAATAAATTTTAAAAAATTAACTTCCCCAAAAAAATATAAAATTATACAAATTAGGGGGGTTTAGAATATTTAAAAAATGAGGAGATTAATATTTTATCACTCCAATGACTTCTCATCCTCAAGAACTATCTCTAGTAATCCTTCTTGAACAACTCAGGAAACTATGCTCTAGCATCTGAACCATGTTTCCAAATCTCAATCTATATCTATCCATGTGGTAATAATTTTCTTGAAATGTTTCACCATATTCAACCATGAAAAAACATTATCATATTGGTCTATATTAAACACCAAATGTTCCTCATAAAATTCATCTAGATCTAACTCAACATCCCCATATTCTATAAAAATAATAGGGTTAGGCACATGGCTATGGAACTAATATGCACGAGACGCATCACTCATACCATAATGGTGTTATGTAGGATCTAGATGTCATGCGATTATCACAATCCACTCAATAATCCTCAAGGTTCTAACATAGCATGGAGATAGTTAGACATTGATGGCCTAAATAATGAGTTACTCTAAAGAAATATGATTAAACACCATGAATTTAAAAGTTTTCCTTCTATGGTAGGTATATGATCTATTCCCTCTCTAAGTTGATCATCCTTTTTATAATTTTCCTCAAATTATCCAAGGTCTTCTGTATCGAAATGGTCCACAAAACTATAGCCTGACCAGCCTCTTGCCAACGAAGTCATTAAAAACATGGCTTCTAGTAAAGAGATATAAAATATTCCATCTATATTGAATCCAATAAAATAATACTATATGTTATCTATACTATGCTAGATACTCATCCCATATTATAGTGAATACTACAATTCAAGATTTTTGTTTATCATCTAGTATGAGAATCATACAGTCAAACTATCAATCTATTTGAGGGTGGAGCATTTTTCTAAACCCCAACTGATTATTTTGGACCTTTTATAGGCCCTACCAATAGATAGATGTGAAACTTGTGTCTCTTCTAGATAAAACTATAAATGGAACTCCATATAATCATATGATATCATAGAAATATATCTTTCCAAGCACATCCATTGAGTGAGTCTCCTAGACTAATAAGAAATGAAAAGCCTTCTTCAAATGAACATAAATCATTCATATTGAATCATTACTCATCATGGTCCTGAGTAACCCTAAAAAAATTCCATTGTGACATCATCCAAATTGCACATGGGAACTGGAAGTGGCTGGATTAAACCTCTAGGATGATGGTGCTCGGATATAACCCTCTTGGGGAAAGGAATATAGAAACAAAGCCAGTGATTTCCCTCTTCATACATGGACACCAGAAATATATCATGAGTTCATGGTACACCATATTCACACCAGGATATAATACCCATATAGAAGTATGTAAGTCCCTCATAAAATCCTTCCGATGGAAGTAGGGACTACTACCCTTCCATGTACAAAGATCCCATTATTTCCCTCGAATGACTATAAAGGTATCAAGTCACGTCAAGCTAGTTGTTCATCCATCATTGAAATCTTAGGGTGAGTATTATGTCTAGAATTTACCTAGTCATCAAAGGAACCTGTGACTACTAGTGTAGCATGATTCATTGATATTTGATCCTTAGAATCATCCATCCTTCATTCATCAAACAATCTCATCTAGTGTCACTACACAACAATAGTCCACTCACAATGCTCTTGATGTACTTAAATATTACTAATAAGATAATCCCTAATAAAATAACCCTGAACTTATGTAAATAGAATCTATAAGTCTATAATTTGAAGGCATTCGGTCTAACACATCAGCCTTAGGGTATGGTCCCACTACATGAAGATGTAACATAGGATTTTCTAATCATTTTCGACTAAATATATCTTATTTAATAAATATTTTATTCAAAATATTATAGAATTTACCAAGGATACGAGATCTAAGTCCATAGTGGGGTATTTTTTATCATAGGATCCCAAATGGCATGACCCATATGCCACCACCTACTCTCTATAAATCAGCATCGCTCCCCGACCGATGTCCTATATTTCCTATAATACAACATAGTTGACCCCTAGATTGGGTAGTATAAATAATAATGTCTTAGGAAACCTCAAATTTGGGTCATGAATCTAAGAGTATTTATTTTTCACATTAAATATTTCCCAATTTAATTAAATAGAAACAAACAATAACTCATTATTGAGATCGTTATTCATAGTGTATGTTGATCTTCTGAAATCGTTTACATTAATATTACATTGTGATTGTAGGATCCAATAGAATAATACTTATAGGAGTGATCCGAAAATGAATCAATGATATCTGAAAAATTCCATTGAATCATCAGATTTTTTGGAGGGCAATTGATCAACATACTTTGTTCGTCATGATCACTTCACACATCATTGGCGATGATGAAATTTTGTTGATTATCTCATGATTGTGATGATGTATGGTGTAGGAGTAATTTACATATAAAAATTTTGATCACAACTATTATCGATTTTAACATCTCTTAGAATTCAATACTAGTCTATTTATGGACCTAGAGTAAGGGATTTAATTTTTTTTAACTAAACCAATTCCAATAATAAAATGGAAAATTAATTTCTGACCATGAAGAAATGTATTAATATAATAATAATATAATTATTACATGGAATTCACTAACTTAAAAAATGATAAAAATTATTTTACCAGTTTACAATTTAATATTTATCATTTGAAACAATATTTTTCTACTAGCCCTCCACTTCATATGTTGAATAGTTGAATAGCATAAATATTTTTTAGTAAATAAATAAATAAATATTTTATATCCATGTAATTTAACAATTAACTTTTGAATAAATGTTAATTTAATTATTTTTATCGTTAATCTAAAATAAAATTATTCCACAGTTTTGAGAATAATAGAATTTTCATTAATAAAATTCATGTAGAATTTAAATGGGAAAAATTGAAACACATAGCGTGTGACACTTTAGGATTCTGCCTCATTGGAATTAGGTAGCCATGACTAAATTCCATGAATAATCTCCAGAAATGGATCAAATAACCCAATAGAATGATGTTAATGTTCCAACGTCAACAACCACATACATGAAATCAATTTAAAATAAAATAACTTTTTCACAATATCTCATCAACTGTGTTTCACACCCATTTCAGAAACATATATGTTTTATACATAATTCTTCAAAAATATTAAATAAACTCATCTTTATTCAATGTGTGTGGAATTTAATTTTATAGATCTATTTTTATCAAATGTTTTAGAAATTGACTTCTATTAATATGGAAGGTAAAAATCTGGCCTTGACATGTTCATTAATAAAATTTAAATTTGTACCCACCAAATATACACTACATCCCATGAATATATGGTTTCATAGTTTTGGTCAGCAAATATAAGTGACTTATTCATGAAATTAACTAAAAATATTAATAATTCCTAAAGATAATTACACACAACCACATAGAAGAATATGTAATGGAACATAAATTATGGGGAATTTATTCTGGATGATCTGTTCTCGTAATCCCTCATCCTAGAGGTTACCACATGTTATCTTCAAGAGTTGAAGTATCATTTACATATGAGTACCAATAGATGATAATCGAAAAATTATATTCCCCATCATAGATGTTTTCCAAACATAGAACTTGGTTTAAGAGTATCATCATGAAAGTTCAATATTCATATAGTAGAGTGGTATTTTTATACCCTTTTCAATATGATAAATAATATAGGATGTTATTATCTTAAAATAATGAAAAAATTCACAATATATAATAATATGGTTAATTAGTATTCAAATTAATTTAATATAAATGAAATCCAGTGTTCAGAGAGTTGGTTCAAAATGACCAAATCCAACAGGAACCAACATAAACTGGAGATAACTTCCAATGAAATTATATCCACTAGACCTCAAATAAAGATCATGTTATATTAAGTTATGAATCTACTCTTAGTGTATTCTATTTTGGATTCCATAGAGACTCTAGTCATGAATAATTTACATATTTGATAGAAATCCCTCATGATATAATACTCAAATAGTATTTTATTCATCCATTGATGTGATATTTTCTCATTTGGATGAACCAACACAATAATATAATCACAAACGAGTGTGATATGGTAGTTGCTTATTGGTAATACATCATGCACCTAGATAATGTTATATATCCAAAATACTACTTTATCTTTCTTAAAATATGAACTACACTCGGTCTTTTCTATGAATCTATGACCACAACTCGTTTTGAACACTTCAAACTCAAAACACTTCCATTGACGGTGAAGATATATTCCAACTATGATTTTAGACCGTATTGAAATGTTTGGAAACAATAATATACATATCCTCTAATAACGGATTTCTTAGCCCCACTATAGTCTGGAAAAATATCCCTAGTTCATCACAAATTCTTAAGGATATTCTTAAATCCCATCCAATAATTGTGACCCCATTCAACATGATATATTCCTACAAAAAAAAATGGTGAAATTATAATTTATCGTAGTACATAATATAATCTACATTACTGAACCAATAACTAAGGCATATAGAATCATTTTCCATCCAAATCCATTCCTCTAATGTATGAGGATACATTTTCTTAGAAAGATGAATTTGATGTGAAAATAGAATTAATCGCCTATTAGATTTTTCCAAACTGAACTTCTTTATAATCTTATCAATATATAGAATTTGTAGTAGTCATATAAGTCTATTAAATCTCGATCCAAACAATATATATTACTTTACTTAAGTTCTACATAGTAAAGATTTTATTTAACATAGATTTAATAAATGATAAGAAATGAATTTCATCTCCCAAAAGTAATACTTCATCAACATGAAATATTAAGAAAACAATTTTAGTCCCACAAAACATCTTATAAAAAAGGATCAAATTATTTATTTATAAAACAAAATTCCATTATGGATATATAAATTATAATATTCCATGGCTTGGATGCTTAATTTAACCCCTAAATTGTACTTTTTGATTTTTATACCATGTCAAAATCCTTCAGAGACACAAGCCCTTTAGAATGTGTCATGTATATATATTCCCGTAGGGTTTATTTTCATAGTATGGTTGAAATAAATTTTATATATCTAAAAATAATTTTAATAATATATGTAAATTATAATTCTAATATATTTCATCCACGAAAATTCTGAAAATATTTCATTAAATTCAATGACTTGAGATTGTTTAAACATGTATGAAACTAGTCAGTTCGTATAAATATTGATGTTTCCTTCCATGTTCAGTTTTTTTGAATACCCATTAACAAGAAATTTTATTGACATCAATTTAAATATCTTCCAAAATATATAATCATTTTTGGTACATGGGACCCATTTAAAAATTCAACTCTTTTTTCCTCTTAGAAACATTTATTCCACTTGCAACTTCCTCATATATTATATGATCATTATTATCATCAGTGAATCAGTTTTCATCTTTAGTGACGAGAAGCCCATGTCAATCGTGTTCTCTTGCCATGCTCTTCCTGCTATGTAGTAAAAGTTCTTCTAGAATGTCTACATTTATGAGCCTTTATAGAATATATTCTTATGCCAAGGTTTGTTTACCTTATGCATGGACTTCATCAATGTTGATATTGTTCCCACTATCTCTTTTAGAGTTGTTATCCCTCTCATTGAATACAAAATGTCCTCCATAATTACATTTTTTCAATGGATATATAGAGGTAATATCCATTTTTCCCTTAACCTATCATTTAATGATGAACTTGGTTTCTTCAGGTGAATGTTTGTTTCCTAAAGAGTCCATATCAAATTCTTCACAATGCAAAAAATGTTAAATCATCAACATTAATGATATTCCACACCAATGTTCATATATAATATCACTTTTCACAATAATTAGTGTAACACCCCAGGTAAATAAAGAATATGACATTTCATATTTACCATATTTGTGAATAAAATATTTAAATAACTTTAAAGGGGAAGCTATGCTCGATGGCGTACCCAACACGCAACAACGAGTTTCTTGGGAATCTTACGTTGCACTCTAATAATAAAATAATATTATTTTAAATGGTAGTTAACATGTAGCCGTTGTAATGGCGGGAATGGATAGAAATAACTAAAATATGATTATATATGTTTTTAAAAGTTTTTACATTTATCCAATAAAAGATAATGGCTTAAAATACGGAAAGAATTCAATTTTAGGCGTATATGCCCTAGTTTTCAATAAAGGTTCACTTATCACCTTTTGATGGAAAACCGTCATTAAATATAGTTTTGATCACTATTATACATTCTTTTGGACCAAATAAAACTCTTATTAAGAATCGGGACATCAAAATTTTCTTTGTGTAAATTTTTGGTACCTTTCCGATAAAGTTCATTTTTTTAATGAATAGTGTAAAATGTTGTATTTTAATTCAAAACCACTTTTTAATCTAATTTATTTATATGATTAGATTATATTTTGAATTGGTTTTAAAGTGAAATTAGAAAATATTTTTACCATTAAATCCAATAGTGTTCGTTGGAATCAATTTCACTTTGAAATCAGACTTAAACTAGTGTCAATCTTTTGATACTTATTGTTTCATAAAACACGCTATTTGACATGGCAGCAGGAATTAATTATTAAATTAATTAATGTGACTTATATGTTTTGAATTTTGTAAAATGGACTTCATTTTTGAATTCAGAATATTAAAATATATCTTAGGGTGAATTTTTGGGATTTTTCTGAAAAGCTTCAATTTTTGATGAATAGTGAAACCACTAAGTGGTACTTATAAAAACTGATTTTCCATTTAAATGAAATTTTGCCATCATTGTGTTTTGATTTTCAAAATTCCGACATACATGGTTGTCATTAAGAAGTAAAATGTGGTTCAATGAGATTAAAATAATTTTTTGGTAAATAGTAACTTATTAAGTTTTTAATCGCAATTAGTGGTAATTAGTGTAGTTTAAGGTAAAAATAATGTTTTAATAAAATGAGATGATCTTGACACATGTCTTACCCTCATTGGTTGTATCATGGACGACCAAGACAAGCCATGGGTCAACTTGGGGACCCAATGGATCCACTTTGGTTGGGAAATGACATAAATAACATTTTATTTAATGTAAAAGTAAAATTGACACAAATATGATATGTTTTACTAAAACAATTTTTAAGTGGGGTTATACAAGAAATATTTTTGATTATAAATATTCATTGGAAATCTAAAAGGATTTCCTACATAATAGTATTTTTTTTATAATTTTTAGACATTAAATAAATTAAATTATTTATGACATAATAATGATGCAGCGATGATATCATTATTTGACGATTTAAATAAAATGGAAAGATAATGTAAAATATATGAACTACACATGTACAAAACTTATTGGATGGGTGGATTTAGAAGCCTTATCACCTTATCCACGAATTATATCAATGTGGGACCTTTTAAAACCGAAACACATTTTCAAATAAAGTAATATTTCTTTACTTTCCAAAAGTACCCCTCCTCTCCTCTTATAAAAGGCCCCCACCTCTACCTCATTTAACACACTCCTCAAGCCTTTGGCTCGGCCAACCCCTGACCATTTACTCTCTCCACATCCCTCTCCTCATCCTAGGGGATTCCCTTTGGGCATAATCCTTTCAAAGGAAGCCTTTAGGCTCAAATCAAAAGAAGATACACTTTTAAAGGTAATTCATTCTCTCATGTTCATTTGTTTTATTTTGCTTCTCCAACCCCCCTAAACTCTTTTTATTTACTTCTTTTGTAACAAAAACAGTATCTTAAATATACTAGGATGTTGTTATAAGATTTATTCGAGCTACACTCTCACACAACTACATCAAATGGTTAAAGAACATACGGTTTCTGTGGATGGTGAAATTCTGCCTCCCGAAACGATGATTGTTCAATACTCATTTAACACCTTCAAAGGTGGCCATTATGATGTCACTATTTTTATATATGATATATAATATGTTTATGTTTTATTTATGCTTCTGTATTTTTCATTTTTGTCTTACCTTTATGGCTTCCATTATGGGTATACGAGATATCTTCATTTAAGGAAGTGCGGACTACCGCCCCCTCAAAGTGATTTGATTCGTTAAATACCATATGTGGGATGTATAAAGGATGTAAATATGATATTATATATGATATTATACTGGAATTATAATATTCCTTTATATCATAATTATTACATTCTATAAAATACGAAATAGAAATGAAAGTAGCGTTCATGCGTACGTACGGCTTACCGTCTCCATGAACGGTGCATTTCATTTCTTACATATAAATGATTATGTAATGTTATAAATGCATTAATTTACTGGATATATATGACATATATGATATCTACATAATGAATACAATTCTGGATATAATAAACATTTGTCCACACGAACAACATGTAATTGTAAGAAGACCACTTTCGACTTAAGAACCAAATATCGGCAAAACAAATATTATTAACTTAAATGATTACATAATGTTTGTGACATGGTAATAAGTGGTATAAAAGTAATAATGAACATGAAAAAGGGTTCTTAAGGAATTAGAAATTAACTCAAGTTTATTATTCAGGAGATTAAAGAACGATCGAGTCAAGTCAGACCCGAGGTAAGAGATCCTACTCCTCTCATTCTTTTTAAGTACACTGTTTTATGTCATTTCTTTTAATCTCATATTTCTTATGATTGGGATGTCATTTTATATTACTCCTACTGTACTTATTATGTTCATTTGATGAGAGAACCTATTACCTCTCATCAATCCATTTTGGAAGTTTTGAGTGGCGCCGTTAGGCTGCCGAGTTTTCGAAAGGGATTTTTCATCTCACTTTTATTCCCGTGAGATTTATGCTACATTTGCCACAAATTCCATTGACTGGTGTATGTACTGCCCATTATTCTACTCTTTGTGTATTATAATTTCGTTTATGAGTATTTACATCAATGGTCTATTGTCCTTCTTTCATGGGGTGTTTGTTTTGAAAGATACCGAAGTCGGTAAGGGAACCTTTCACCCTCCTCTTTTTAAAAGACTTCTTTTGTTGGGTCTTTTAATTTACATATTGTTATGCTTGGATATGTTCTCATATATCCTTATTGATGGAAATTTTATGTCCAAGTGATGAGATACGCTTTTTATCTCTCATCAACTCATTTTGATGTGATGCCGTTAGGCTGTCAAGGGAACTTTTTAACCCAATTTCGATTTCTTTGGGTTCAACTTGTAGTCATTGAATATGTCATCCATTGAATATGTGTGAATGACCTTTTATTTTTTTACACTTAATATCCACTTATATTGGGTGTATATATATTTGTCACACATATTTTTGAGATTTATTTGTCCTTAATTTAAGGATACCTTCTTTATAAGGGATTTCATCACATTTGACATTTCTATTGAGGGTTCATTGTTGTTATGCACCAATTCACTCTTATATGGTGTATATACTGTCCTTTGGAGTATTATATCATGAGTCCTTTTATTCTCATGATATTATAATGTTGTGACTAAATGTTATTCCTCGATTATTGTATTCAAGTGTCTCTAATTTTGGTAAAACCCATTTAACCAAAATATCGTTTTAAATGTTTTAATTATTTGTTCTTATTAATATCCATGTTTTAAAAATGGTTTTAGGGATTTATTTATATGGATATTAATGGTTTAAAGTTAAAATCTTCAAGGTGGTATGAGACACTTTGATTCAAAAATCTCTTTATTAAATGTTTTAAATGGTTTTGGAAATGGTTTCTTTTTGAATGGATTCATTATCTCTATATCCTAAAATGTTATATTGTGATTGAAATGTGGAAATGTTATGTTTCCTTTATTCATGTTTATGTGATACGATTATGTTATGGTTCTTGGGCATTGTTATGATGAGTGGGTCGTTCCGTGATAAACTAAGGGCGGGTGAGCCCGATATAGCTCTCCAATGCATTGGGTAACGCGAAGGAGTGAAACGTTAAGGTTTCTCCGATGATTTTTAGGGAATATACTGTGATGGGTATTCCAAACGTAACCAAGAGGGTTACTCCCTACGTAAGAATGTTATGAATGCCTCAAGTTACCTTTATGTCTTATGATTTCTATGATTTATTCATGGTTTGATGAGGTATGTTAAAGTGCCTTTGTTTTATGGGTAAAGTATGATTTCATTCTTATGTATATATGAACTCATGTTTCCTTTCCATATTTTTATAACTCTTACTGAGCTTTTTATGCTCATCCCATGTTTTTGAAATGTTTTTCACAGGTCAAGGGAAAGGTACATGATGTGATGATAGTGTCAAGGATGTTTCAAGAAAGAATCCGTGTTATATTTTAAATATGTTCCCGTTGATGGGAAGAATGAATACTGTCTTTTATGTAACCACTTTGTTTAAATGTGGAATGTAATGCAAGTTTCATGATCTAATTCTCTAAAACTCTAAACCTGAAAAGATCCTCAATGTGTAATCTTGTAATAACTCAAGATTATGTAAGGTTTAAGGCTGGGGCCTTATAGTTGGTATCAGAGGTCGTTTTAGATAACTTTAGAGGTTAGGGTATTCTTTAAGCATAATTGACAATTACCATAATGGTTAGGGTTTCAGAAAGAGTATTAGTTTTAGATAAAGTGAATGAGTAAGTATATCTTATTGTCTATCTTACTCATTAGTACATGATGGTTTTGTTGATATACTCACACTGACCTTTTTGGTTTTAGTAAATGGATGGATCTAGCAGGCACCGAAGTAACAGTGGATGTGAAGGAAACTGTGACAGTTTTTTGAGCAAGCAACTGAATGATATGGGAGCTGCAATGAGAACTCTTTTGATTATCCTCAACCAACTATCTGGAGTCATGATTGACCACCTAAACCTTGGAGATTTCTCTAAGGCATCATATATGCAAGAAACAAATACCTACGGAAGTACAGGTAATAATCATAAAGGTAAGTGTGTTCAAAAACCTATGTGTCAAATATGTGGAAAGAAACACCTAGGAAAATGTTTCAAAGGGACAGAAATATGCTATAGATGTGGAAATGAATGTCATAAAGCAAGAACCTTCCATGGAAAAAGGAAGCCTCCAGTTGACTCGAGGAAATGGAAAGAAGTTCTTTCTGAGGGATCAATTGAATGTTTTAAATGTGGTGTGCATGGTCAATATGCAAACACATGTCCTATGAAGAAGTTTCGTGAATGGGGTCACCAAGAGCGTACCAATATTCATTTACCAATACCTAATGCCATTCCGATTGAGGATGAAGTAACTGACAATGACCAATCAAAGGTATGTACTATTTCATGACTATTTTTTTCTTATTTTGGAATCTTAGGATATGATTCATGATTTTGTTTTTAGGAAAGTGGTATTTCGGAATAAGTTGGAAAGGAATGGATAATGGATCATGAAGAATGTTGAATGAGTAAGATGTAAACATATAAGGTCTTCAAGAGTTAGGGTGAAATTCTTAAGAGTATTATGTCTCTTTTGATGATGGGGTTACATTAGAAGACTTTTTGTATTATGTGTAACCCTGATGTTTAATATAGGCAAATTTTATTCAAGTAATAGTTATCTTTTCTTTTGTGGACACAGTTATAAAGAACCATTTGGGTTTATATGATCCTTACTTTTGAGGTAATTATGGGTTACCATATGTTATGATTGAAGTGAATGGAATGAGATAAAATTGAGGTTAAATTATGTTATGGTTATTTTTGATGATTTTATCCCTTTTTGGGTAATGATTTGAGAATTATATAGTTTTGGAAAAAGGACAACACGCAGACCGTGTGACATCCCGTCGCGTCGGACAAAGCTGCGGGAATCGAACCCACAACCAAAGTGCGACTGGTATTTATCGCCTACCACTGGACTACGTGAAGTCCCTGGTTAGTTTGACCGATTCTCTTTAGTTATATGATTTTATGAATTAAGAGTAAGTTGATTTTGGAGGATATGTGATTAGGATAATTTATTTTCAATGTGAGACTTTAGGAGCAACTGATGTTGTTTGGAGATAAATGTTACGATTTAACTTGGTAGACTATGTGACTAAATCCTTCAAATATTTGGGTTTCAATCTTAGTTTGGTTTACATTGAAGAATTTTATGGACAAATGGTCCTCGTTGATCTTTTGGTTTTGTTGGACAAATTTTGGAGATTAAGAATAGATTTTCTTTTTATAAAGGGTTATCCTTTTCTGGATTATCTGATCTTGTACTAGCCTTTTTGGTTTTGGATTTGGTTAAAGTCTAAAGACATGGGAAGTATATAGTTCTATTTTTTGGATTAGGTGATTCTCTAGAAGATGATTATAGTACTCTTAATGTGAACAAGTCTTCCTAAATACTCGTCTTTTGGAGAAAATATGAGTTTGTGTAAGGTATCTAATAAAGGATGAAATTCAATATGATAAGTGATTATGTTTTCTTATGAATAAATTCCTCAATAAAAAGTAACTTAAAACAAAAATGTTGTCTATTAACTTTTCCTACTGGGGAATCGAATACCGTTTAACCCATCAGAAGTTTGTGATTTTCTCGTGGGTAACTTTCTCCTAAACATGTTTTCTATCACTCTCCATCAGAACATGGCCCTTTGTTTTTTCATCCATGTCCATATTTTCATACTTGGAATCATAGTATGGGTTAACTCGGGTGACCTTTGTACTTATCTCTCTTTATTTTAAAGTGTTTGTTTTACCGACTTTTGTTCCGATGTGGGACTTTCAAAGATGTTTCCAAGCGCAATTTTAAAATTGCGAGGACGCAATTCCCAAAAGGGGGGAAGGATGTAACACCCCAGGTAAATAAAGAATATGACATTTCATATTTATCCATATTTATGAATAAAATATTTAAATAACTTTAAAGGGGACGCTATGCTCGATGGCGTACCCAACACGCAACAACGAGTTTCTTGGGAATCTTACGTTGCACTCTAATAATAAAATAATATTATTTTAAATGGTAGTTAACATGTAGCCGTTGTAATGGCGGGAATGGATAGAAATAACTAAAATATGATTATATATGTTTTTAAATGTTTTTACATTTATCCAATAAAAGATAATGGCTTAAAATACGGAAAGAATTCAATTTTAGGCGTATATGCCCTAGTTTTCACTAAAGGTTCACTTATCACCTTTTGATGGCAAACCATCATTAAATATAGTTTTGATCACTCTTATACATTCTTTTGGACCAAATAAAACTCTTATTAAGAATCGGGACATCAAAATTTACTTTGTGTAAATTTTTGGTACCTTTCCGATAAAGTTCATTTTTTTAATGAATAGTGTAAAATGTTGTATTTTAATTCAAAACCACTTTTTAATCTAATTTATTTATATGATTAGATTATATTTTGAATTGGTTTTAAAGTGAAATTAGAAAATATTTTTACCATTAAATCCAATAGTGTTCGTTGGAATCAATTTCACTTTGAAATCAGACTTAAACTAGTGTCAATCTTTTGATACTTATTGTTCCATAAAACACGCTATTTGACATGACAGCAGGAATTAATTATTAAATTAATTAATGTGACTTATATGTTTTGAATTTTGTAAAATGGACTTCATTTTTGAATTCAGAATATCAAATATAGCTTAGGTTGAATTTTTGGGATTTTTCTGAAAAACTTCAATTTTTGATGAATAGTGAAACCACTAAATGGTACTTATAAAAACTGATTTTCCGTTTAAATGAAATTTTTCCATCATTGTGTTTTGATTTTCAAAAATCCGACATACATGGTTGTCATTAAGAAGTAAAATGTGGTTCAATGAGATTAAAATAATTTTTTGGTGAATAGTAACTTATTAAGTTTTTAATCGCAATTAGTGGTAATTAGTGTAGTTTAAGGTAAAAATAATGTTTTAATAAAATGAGATGAGCATGACACATGTCTTACCCTCATTGGTTGTATCATGGCCGACCAAGACAAGCCATGGGTCAACTTGGGGACCCAATGGATCCACTTTGGTTGGGAAATGACATAAATAACATTTTATTTATTGTAAAAGTAAAATTGACACAAACATGACATGTTTTACTAAAACAATTTTTAAGTTGGGTTATACAAGTCATCTTTTTGATTATAAATATTCATTGGAAAGCTAAAAAGATTTCCTACATAATAGTAATTTTTTTTTTATAATTTTTAGACATTAAATAAATTAAATTATTTATGACATAAGAATGATGCAGCGATGATATCATTATTTGACGATTTAAATAAAATGGAAAGATAATGTAAAATCTATGAACTAAACATGTAAAAAACTTATTTGATGAGTAAATTTAGAATCCTTATCACCTTAGCCACTAATTCTATCAATGTGGGACCTTTTATAACCGAAAAACATTTTCAAATAAAGTAATATTTCTTTACTTTCAAAAAGTACCCCTCCTCTCCTCTTATAAAAGGCCCCCACCTCTACCTCATTTAACACACTCCTCAAGCCTTTGGCTCGGCCAACCCCTGCCCATTTGCTCTCTCCAAATCCCTCTCCTCATCCTAGAGGATTCCCTTTTGGCATAATCCTTTCAAAGGAAGCCTTTAGGCTCAAATCAAAAGGAGTTACACTTTAAAGGTAATTCATTCTCTCATGTTCATTTGTTTTATTTTGCTTCTCCAACCCCCTAAACTCTTTTTATTTACTTCTTTTGTAACAACACCAGTATCTTCAATATACTAGGATGTTGTTATAAGATTTATTCGAGCTACACTCTCACACAACTACATCAAATTGTTAAAGAACATACGGTTTCTGTGGATGGTGAAATTCTGCCTCCCGAAACGATGATTGTTCAATACTCATTTAACACATTCAAAGGTGGCCATTATGATGACACTATTTTTATATATGATATATAATATGTTTATGTTTTATTTATGCTTCTGTATTTTTCATTTTTGTCTTACCTTTATGGCTTCCATTATGGGTATACGCGATATCTTCATTTAAAGGAAGTGCGGACTACCGCCCCCTCAAAGTGTTTTGATTCGTTAAATACCATATGTGGGATGTATAAAGGATTTAAATATGATATTATATATGATATTATACTGGAATTATAATATTACTTTATATCATTATTATTCCATTCTATAAAATACGAAATAGAAATGAAAGTAGCGTTCATGCGTACGTACGGCTTACCGTCTCCATGAACGGTGCATTCCATTTCATACCTCTAAATGATTATGTAATGTTATAAATGCGTGCATGTACTGGATATATATGACATATATGATATATACATAATGAATACAATTCTGGATATAATAAACATTTGGCCACACGAACAACATGTAATTGTAAGAAGACCACTTTCGACTTAAGAACCAAATATCGGCAAAACAAATATTATTAACTGAAATGATTACATAATGTTTGTGACATGGTAATAAGTGGTATAAAAGTAATAATGAACTTGAAAAATGTTTCTTAATGAATTATAAATTAACTCAAGTTTATTATTCAGGAGATTAAAGAACAATCGAGTCAAGTCGGACCCGAGGTAAGGGATCTTACTCCTCTCTTTCTTTTTAATTACAGTCTTTTATGTCATTCCTTTTATTCTCATATTTCTTATGATTGGGATGTTATTTTATATTAATCCTACTGTAATTATTATGTTAATTTGATGAGAGACCCTATTACCTCTCATCAATCCATTTTGGAAGTTTTGAGTGGCGCCGTTAGGCTTCCGAGTTTTTGTAAGGGATTTTTCATCTCACTTTTATTCCCGTGAGATTTAGGCTACATTTGCCACAAATTCCATTGAGTGGTGTATTTACTGACCATTATTCTACTCCTTGTGTATTATACTTTCGTTTATGAGTATTTACATCAATGATCTATTGTCCTTCTTTCATGGGGTGTATGTTTTGAAAGATACCCAAGTCGGTAAGGGAACCTTTCACCCTCCTCTTTTTAAAAGACTTCTTTTGTTGGGTCTTTTAATTTACATATTGTTATGGTTGGATATGTTCTCATACATCCTTATTGATGTAAATTATTTGTCCAAGTGATGAGATACGCTTTTTATCTCTCATCAACTCATTTTGATGTGATGTCGTTAGGCTGTCAAGGGAACTTTTTAACCCAATTTCGATTTCTTTGGGTTCAACTTGTAGTCATTGAATATGTCATCCATTGAATATGTGTGAATGACCTTTTATTGTTTTACACTTAATATCCACTTATATTGTGTGTATATATATTTGTCACACAAATTTTTGAGATTTATTTGTCCTTAATTTAAGGATACCTTCTTTATAAGGGATTTCATCACATTTGACATTTCTATTGAGGGTTCATTGTTGTTATGCACCAATTCACTCTTATATGGTGTATATACTGTGTTTTGGAGTATTATATCATGAATCCTTTTATTCTCATGATATTATAAAGTTCTGACTAAATGTTATTCCTCGATTATTGTATTCAAGTGTCTCTAATTTTGGTAAAACCCCTTTAACCAAAATATCGTTTTAAATGTTTTAATTATTTGTTCTTATTAATATCCATGTTTTCAAAATGGTTTTAAGGATTTATTTATATGGATATTAATGGTTTAAAGTTAAATGCTTCAAGGTGGTATGGGACACTTTGATTCAAAAATCTCTTTATTAAATGTTTTAAATGGTTTTGGAAATGGTTTCTTTTTGAATGGATTCATTATCTCAATATCCTAAAATGTTATATTGTGATTGAAATGTGGAAATGTTATGTTTCCTTTATTCATGTTTATGTGATACGATTATGTTATGGTTCTTGGGCATTGTTATGAAGAACGGGTGGTTCCGTGATAAACTAAGGGCGGGTGAGCCCGATATAGCTCTCCAATGCATTGGGTAACGCGAAGGAGTGAAACGTTAAGGTTTCTCCGAAGAGATTTAGGGAATATACTATGATGGGTATTCCAAACGTAACCAAGAGGGTTAATCCCTACGTAAGAATGTTATGAATGCGTCATGTTACCTTTATGTCTTATGATTTCTATGATTTATTCATGGTTTGATGAGGTATGTTAAAGTGCCTTTGTTTTATGGGTAAAGTATGATTTCATTCTTATGTATATATGAACTCATGTTTCCTTTCCATATTTTTATAACTCTTACTGAGCTTTTTATGCTCATCCCAAGTTTTTTAAAATGTTTTTCACAGGTCAAGGGAAAGGTACATGATGTGATGATAGTGTCAAGGATTTGTCAAGAAAGAATCCGTGTTATATTTTAAATATGTTCCCGTTGATGGGAAGAATGAATACTGTCTTTTATGTGACCACTTTGTTTAAATGTGGAATGTAATGCAAGTTTCATGATCTAATTCTCTAAAACTCTAAACCTGAAAAGATCCTCAATGTGTAATCTTGTAATAACTCAAGATTAAGTAAGGTTTAAGGCTGGGGCCTTATAATTAGCACTTGTTTTAGTATATTTGTTGATGATTCACATAACACATCTTTACTATCACAATGTCAAAATGGGTGTGGATCCAATTTACACTTACACTGTTACATTATAGTGTATAAAGAGGTGAGAGTTGTGATTAAACACCAATCTTATATAAATAATCAGTGAATACTTTTATAATATATCCCCCTCAATGGTCGGAGTCACATCTTTTAATCATTTTACCATGCTAGTTCTCAACATCATTTTTATATTCATTAAATTGGTCAAAAGAATATGGCATAACCCACAATAATTGGTCATATCCATAACTACTGAAATCCTCAGTAAAAGTTATTATGTATGAGTACCCACACCTTGAAAAAACTGTAAATGTTCCACAGACATTGGTATGAATTATTAGTGACTCTTAATATCCCTTTCTCCTTTCCCACAAAATGGGGATTTGGTTATTTTCCTTGTAAACTTGAACGACTTACCTCAAGTTGTTTTAGTTAAAATATTTCGAAATATATATATTTTCTTTAAATTTGATCAATCAAATTTCATTTACATGACCTAGTTAGAGGTTCTATATTTTGGTGTGGTTTGAGTCATACAATGTAGTTTCATTATCGATTTCCATCACTTGGTTTTCACAATCCAACACCTAGAAACCATTATTTAAATATTCCTTAATATAAAAAATTATTTAATAATAAAAGACAAAAAATTTACTACAAAAAAAATCAATATCTGTGATTTTTTGATATATAAATATATTTTTTGTAAATCTAAAGAAACATAATAACATCCTTTTATAAAAATTATCATTCTTGTCAGCAATGTGAGCTGGTAGTCTCAAACATTCATATTTTCAATTCTCACTTCATTGGATACTCCATGATCTACCTCCCCTCATTTAGTTCTAAAGAATCTACATGGTTCCAATATTTTAATAAATATTTTTGAACCACATGTTTTACCAAATATCGAGTTACTAAAAATGGATAAATTACATATGATAATGAATGCACTAGAAAATACAACTTGGTTTTTTTCCTATGTGCAATTATTCTTCCTATGGCCCTTCTTTCCACATAAAAAATAACAATAATATTGTTCCCCTATATATCCTTTGATATTTATCTTAATATAATTAAGTTACAATGAATATTTTGACATAGATCTATTCACATGGACATATATTTTATTTATTGTAAGGATTGAATGATTTTAAGGTTTAATGTCGTTATGATCTTGGTGAAGAAGTTTAACATGTTTTAGAAGATAGTTTAAATTTTTTCTTATTGAAATTAACGATATGAAAGGATAATAACAAAGGGAGTAATGAATTAATGACAAAGGATCATGAGTATTTACGTAGTTTAAACTATAGAACCTCTATTTTCTCATTATATATATTGAATTTGATTATTTGAGGCCTAACTGGTGTACTATCACCAATTATTCTATAAAATATAACATTGGATATCTTATATCATTCCTTTCATTCAATATATTGATATATTCCACAAATATGTTTGATCATCCTCTAAAAATTCATGTCTCCATGTAAATAATGAGTTAATTAGGCATGTATGAATGCATGATGAACACAATATCAACAATATAAATAAGGTGTCTATCAAAGACAACAAACTCATAATCACTCCATTACTTAATAGGATGAGCATGAAATATATATTCTAGCATGTAATATTTCCATTCATGGTTCAACATTACCTATTTGAGTCTAAACCAATACTGTATGTTCCTTCAAGTAATGAGATGGTCTTTCTTCAAAATTGATCATAGATAAAATGTGGTTGGTGAACATTCCATTATTATATAACATATAAAGAGGTGATTATTACCACATCACTTAATTTAATTTTTATGAGATGTAATGAATTGAATTAAACTAACTCTCCCACTATTTTGTCAAATCCCATAAACCCTCACCATTTGACTTGGAATGTATAGTTTCTCAAAAATCAAAGTGGTAAATATGTTTATTAACCTTCTCATAACCTAGGAAGAGTATCATTATTTTACTCAAAGGTATTTAGGTTGGTTGGTTTTTTCCAATGCTAATATTTTAGCTCCCTAATCTGTTTATTGGATAACCCAATCCTAAAATAATGACAAATATTTCCTCAACACTTGCAGCCATGTCAAATCACACCAAAAAAGGGTGACTCCCTTTGATGTATAATGGTTATTTCATCAAATGAAAATTAAAATAACTCTACGTTAAAATAAAGTGTCCCAACGAGGGTTGAAAAAACATTTAGTTATATGTTTTTAGTCATATTCATGTAATGGAAGGATTAATCAAGAGTAATAGTATGTTTTCTGAATTTATTTACTATTTTAAAAATTTTCTTGTTTTATCATACACATTACTTCTTAATATAAAGTTAATTTTTATGGATTAAACTCGTTTTGATATATTATATATTTAAAAACAATTTATTTTAAATATAGATTTAAATATTAATTCATTTATTTATGAAATGATGGTCTCTCATCTTTAAAATAAATCTATCTTATGTCAAAAAAATAAAAAAATACAACAAATTATCATTAGATATATATAATGATTTATTTATTGATTAAACCACAAAAAAATCAATAAAACATTAGATAAAATCATTGTCCATACCTTATAATGATTTGAAAAATACCACCTATATATATCTCATTATGTTTTCATCTAGGTTCTATATTGACTCTCCTACACCTTCACTCCAACATGACATGAATCCATATGCCTTTAGAAACTCTATTTATTAGATATCTTTTATAACTTAAAAGTATGTGAGTGGAAATAATGTATTGTTTAAGGAGAATTTCATAAAACAGTATTGGACACACAATATCTACATATTAATAATTGGAGGGATGAATAAAATAAAATTATATTTAATTTAGAAGAAATTAATTGCAAAATCATGTAATAAAATAAAATAAAATTAAACCAACAAAAACATTGGTATGGTAAAAGTCCTGATTACTCATAAACCTGAAATGATTACTCATTCAAAGAAACTATCTACCATTCATTTAGAATAATTATTTAATAAGATAACAACTACCACCAAATTAAAACATTTAAATGTCTTATTAAACAATTAACTCGTTTTTTCTTATTTCATACAATCATCCTAAAATTCCAATCAACAATGATTTTAAATAAAATATTTTACTATAGTTTATTTAAAACACAATACAATATAATTTTTTTGCTTGGATGCAATTCATTGAGTACATTCCCAAACTATTCAATATGGTTTTAATTGTAAACAATTCACTCAAATGAAATATTATGTTCATGGAATGTGTCAAATTTTCAGGGTAATTACTAACAATTTTATGTTATATGAAACACATGAAAATTACTTAGGATACAAAATTTAATGTGTTGAGTCATTATTATATGACTAAAATACATGGTAAAAACTTTCAAATTTCATGCATAATTAATTAATAAATTAATATAATATAAATACTAATGAATGGAATGTACTAAAAAATTTATTCAAAATAGAACTCCGATAATTGAGGTTTAATGTAGTAATTAATTAAATTTAATATTTCCACATAAACAGGTAATGTACACAGTGTCTTCAATCCTGCAACATCATGTTTACCTCTCTTCATTAGATATCTATAGTAAAAACCTATGGATTTAACGTGTTCTTCTCATAAAAATTTATGAAGTATATAACCTCTATTCTGATTTAGATGGTTTCTAGTTTGTATACATTTTTTATCAAATAATCATGATGTATTAATTTGGGGATTTGGTTTTACCTTGTTCTATCATCCTATAAAACACAGAGAGAACACAATTTGTAGTCAATCAACATGGTGTGTACTCTGGAAAATCCCAATTCCACCCTTTATAATCAATACATGGTGCATTTATTTCAAAAAACATATTATGATAATATGATGATCCAGAATCCATGTAGGTTCCCTTGTGAAATGAATAAGGATACAATGTGAAAAATAATGGATTTCATTCCATGTAGTGTTGTATTATCCTGCCAAAATTCATATAACCTCTAGAAGGGTTCATTATGTGTTCTTCTTTATATTTTCAATGATCATGCTAATCTGAGTATAAGACAATGAAAAGGAAGAATATATTTTGAAAATGGCTCAATAAATAATGAAAACATGAAATGAATTTTAACATTTTACTATAAAATGGTCAAGGATAAGATAATTAATTATAAATTCAAACATTTCCCCTCTAATACTACTGGAGGGTTCTACTCATAGAAGAAGCACTTCTCAATTCTAATCATGATCCATTAAATTTTATATTTTATTGATCATTCTGATTTTATAAAATACATAAATTTCATGATCAATTGATTTTTTCAAATAAAATATTGAGAGGAAGGGATATTAGTACCAAGAGTATATATTTTTCTTGATGAATTTATTATTAATATTATATAATTAAAAGAAATAATACCTCATTATTGAGATATTTTTTCTTAGTAAATATTATTCATTTGAAACCATTTTCAATAATCTATAATTTCTCTTATAGGATCCATGTTTATAATACCAATTATGGTTATCTACATGTTATACAATGAATTGTGAATTAACCCAATTAATTGTCGAGTGTCATCATAGTCAATTAAAATTATTGCATTGTTCAACATGATTACTTCATGATTCATTGATCTTGAAGAAATTATCATTATCTTCTCATTCTTGAGAGGATTTTAGAAGTAAGAGGAATATTACAAGGAGAAAATCATTTTTGATAAATATTATCAAATTCAACCTCTATTAATATTAATTTGGTGTCAATTAATTGAACTATGGTTAGGGGTTGTAATTTAATTAGTTGGTAAATTTTCCTTTATAAAATGTTAAACTCATGTCTAACCCCTTTGAACATATTAATGTTATAATGTTTTTTTATTCTACTGCATGTTCTAACGAGCACAATGATAATTATTATTTTACAATATTAAAAATTAATATTTACTTCCAAACACATTATTGGTCCTCTTGTCCTCACTATTTATTGAATACATTATTAAATAAAATATTAATTCATTTATTCAATAAATTAATTAATATTATAAATATTTGTAACAAATAAATTAACATGTGCTAAAAATTAATTTAATTAATAATATCATTTATCTTGAATAAAATTTTTCCTCCATCTTTATAATAATATTTATTCAAATAATTATATTCTAATGAAATTTAATTGACATAAATGAAAACAGTTAGTTTGTGGCCCTCTATTATTATTTATTGTTGGCATTAGATGGGTTTAACTAATGTCTAATCATACTATCTAACAATGGGTCATGTTATCCAATATAAAGATGTTAATGTACAATAATTTACTGAAACATATGAGCACATGAAATGTTATATAATTCCATTTTCACAATACATCATCATTTTGTTATCAAACCCATTTCTTCAACTGATATGGAGAATATGTATTTCTTTGTGTATTGATATAAACTCATTGTTACACCCTAGCCATGTAATTTAATGTGACCATTATATTTTAATAAATGTGGAATGATATTGACTTCCATTAATATATAAGTGAAAAATCATCCTTAAAATTATTTAATAGTAAAATTTCATTTATGATCCACCTAGTATACCATACATCATATGAACATATGGCATGTATGGAGGAGTTTACGGAGACATCAACTCAAAAAATCATTGAGACACTAGAGGGGCACTACTATTGAGTGATTCCCTAGAGGTATATGAAAAAAAATAATTATAAAAAAATAATACTAAAGGTGGTGGTGATATCAAAACTAAAAATAACATGCATACTCACCAAAAATTATTGATATTATTTATTATATACGAAATTATAAATTTATTCCATGTTTTATAAATTATGGTGGTAGTAAACCCATCCACAAGGGCTTTGATTTTTTTATTCATTTTTAACATCCCCATTTTAAAAAGGTTTTGAGGAAACTCTTACATGTCCCATAGGATCAGAGGCATAAATTCCAGAACATGACTCAATGGCCCAAAGACTTGACTACACTACAATTTCCTCTCCCAATAATATTTTTCATGAATGGATCTTAGTTTCTCACCTCACATTACATGGTACTGATGAAGGTTATCAAACCATCACATTCTTCTAATTCGATTATCTATTATATGGTGGTTGATACATTCTCAAATTCATATTTTACGGTTTGACCATGTGTGGTCAGACCGGATTTCTTTAGAACCTAAAAACCCAGTTCCCCAAAATCCATTATCTCAATGGCCGGATGTGTTATTGAATTCATAGTGCACAAAAGTCATATGTTCTCTCAAATTTCTAATGTATCGAGGTAGACAAATAGTTTCACAGCTACAATAAATCTTATAGTTTCAGGTACAGTAACAACCATAGTAACTCAAAATTTCTCCTCAACCGAGACATTGTCATGGGATTTATTTATATGTATATATAATTGTTAATATAAAAAAAAAATTTATATCAATAATAATTATTTATAATTTAAAAAATAACAAAAAAGGATGATGATCACGATTCTTTATTAGTAATATCATCTTTATCATTATAATCAGAATTACAAAAAAACAAAATCATATAAATTCATTGATCATCTCCATTTTTTGGGGAAGATATTGGATTAATTTTTTATATTGTAGTGTTTGATTTTGTTTAATTTGAATTAGAGTTGTTGAAACATGATATTCCATTATATTTTAAGAGTTTTCACTAAAAAACATACTTTAACATTTTAATATGAAAATTCTAAATTTCAAAAATCCTACTGATTATGGATTTTCATCAAATTATATATGAATGTGGTGTGCCCAGAAAATAAATTATTAAAAAGTAAAAATACCAGGAGAGGGATTTTGATATAAAAAATATACTATGGATTCATATAACAACACACATTATAAAATAATAATGAACAAAATAAGAGAGGGAGTGTTAGTGATCACACGAGAAGATGAAATATCCATCCAAATCTTAGAGGAAATAGTTGGAGGTGGAAAATTGATAATGATTGTCTCACAATGTCCATTATTCCTCATATGATCACATGTAAAATGGGTTTTAGGGAATAGAGTGTGAGGATAATGGAATGGATGTTCAGAATGCTGAGATGTTCCATATGGAGAACCAATGTGAAAAACACCACCATGAATCCGATGAAAAACACCTTATTGGTTATTTTCTAGAGAGTTCATTGGAAACAGAAACTTAGGTTGAAGTAGAGGGTAGGTGTGAGAATAATATGATGGATGATGAAAGGGTAAACTTATCCTTGTTAGATATGCTAAAATACCCCAATGATAACCTGATGTAGGCTTAGTATATCCATATTCCACTGGAAGATAATGGTGGTGAATGAAATTATAAAATGTGGTGGTGTTAGTTGTGGTAGCATACATTCCACAACACCACAATGGATTATATGTTATCAAAATATCATTTTCCCCAATGAATGATGGATTTTATGATCCCCCTACAAGTTATCGTCGTGGTACTATAACTCATTACAAAATAAAATGTTCCCCCATTCATCACTAACTGAATAATTCTAATCCTAACCCTCTTAATCCACAAAAACATGAATCATCACATGCTACACAGTCTAAAATGTAGTGATTATGTGATTCTACATCAGAGTCCTGGTGGTGTTCTTCACACTTGGGATCATGGCGGTGCCTCTTGGATTTCTAATCTTCCCCTCAATTATTTACAACCTCGTGTCCCTAAAAATCATCTTCCATAAGATGAAGCATTGAATAATGGCCACTACAGGCAAGATAAAAAAGTTTTACACCTCCACTTGGTTCCATAAGAATGTGAACAGATACACTGGCCACTCATATGGTTATTGACACACTCCCCCTTCATTAAATTTTTTATTCTGTATGTCTTCCAATGAAAGCACAATTTATTTTTAATAAAAACTCTCATTTTTGGAGGTCTTTTAATGTTGTTTATATTATAGTAACACTTATCAAATCTCACAAATAATGGGAATAACATCCATAATTCGTAGTATTTTGAAATTTTTTATTTTCATATATAGAAAATGATAATATAGTTTCTGATTTGGTGAAAAGGTGAAAAACTAAAGACCACACTTATTGAATCAAATCCAAGTCGAATTGAATAAAAAACCAACATACAAAAAAGGAACCATTGATCATCCCCTAAAAATGAATATGTTAATGGAATTTATTATTTTATTTTTTATTTATAAATTATATAATTATAATAATGATAAAATTATTAATAATAAATCAACATCATAATCATTTTTATTATTTTTGTTGGTTTTTATTACAAATACTATGTATAAAATATATATCTCTATTACGACATAACACTTAATAATATAATAAAAATATATTTTATATTAACATTATATATATAATGGACAATTTTTACACTCCTAATTTATAAAACATGATAGAAATATATAATTTTATATAATATATAATTCCAATAATTTTCTACACGAAGTATTATTGTTGCTATTATTGTTTTTTTTCACCACCGCCACCACCACAAAAACTATTTTTTGTTATAATGCTTTTCAGGTTTGTCTGGACGATGTAGTTTCCCATGGAAAACCATAAAAATGTTTTATTTAACATATTTTTAATTATATGAATGTGATTATTAATGAAACAGGGTCGCAATTTCATTGTATCATGTTTGTATTGATGATTTGTAATGAAAACTATGAAGGTACCTCTTCCAGATGAATGATATATTTTTACCCTCTCTTAGATTATTAAAATAACCATGTTTTAGAATTAAGAAATTGTGTTTCAAAAAATTGTTTTTATATAATTTATTATTCAATTCACATTGTGCAATATTATATAGAAAAATAAAACAATAATTAAAAATTAAAAATTTTAACACATAAAATTAGAAAAATAATATTAAATATTCAACAAATAAATCATAAATTCTAAATAAATCATATAAAAGAAAAAATAATGAAAAAATAATAAATATTAATGTTTTTTAGTATTGAAAAACACATCCTATATTTATTTATTTATTAAAATTTCATTAATCTTATTTTATTAATAATTTTATATTGATTCATATATGTTTTTTGAAAATTAAATAAAAAAATATTTTCTAACATAATTAATATTAATATAATACAATATATATTTATAAAAAAATTTGATACATTTAAAACAATAGTGTTCTTTTACAAGGCTCCATCCCTCTATAGCCACGATAGTGGTTTCAGTCAGAGTGTTGGTGCTATTTTTAGTTGTGCTTGGGGTTGTTACACTAATATTAAAAAAATTTAGGACCATAAATATTAATGAATCCATGTATGAAGTTTTTGTGAATTTAAAATACACCATAAATAGACATAAAACAATGAAAAAAGTGATGAATATGAAAAAAAACAAAAAAAATGTTCGTATAATCAAATTTCTGGAAAAACATTGATGGAAATAGTTAAAGAATATAAATAATGTAACAAATTTTAAAATAAATATACTGTTTATGTTTATAATTATATATAAAAGGAATAATTATAATATAGATTTTTTTAGATATTAGGATTATTATATTATAAAATAAATAAAATTTATAAACAACAATTATAATAAGTAATATTGTTAATGTAGTTGAAATATCATTGTTCATTCCACAAATTTTTTATTCATAATTTTAACCATGTCATACATTCGAGGAACAAATTTTTTATATCATAGTTCTTTGTGTCTCTAATAGTACTCGAAATTCCCACTACAATAATGAACGACTTTAAAGACAGGTTTTTAGAATTTAGTGGAATTTTAAACCATCGATAAATGATGTGTGATGATTTATATTAGAGTCACATATTTATGTGATGAGAATATTTTTTTAATGTTTTTTCAATTTTTTTTATATTTATCAATTGTTTAATCCAGTGCTAAATATTTGGAAATAGTTTTTTTATAAAAAAATATTACGAATTCAATATTTACAAATATTTATATGTATTATATATATCGACATAACATATATTAATTCATATTAACATTCATAAAAATGTATAAATATCTATAAATATAATTTATCATAATTAAAATTTCATAAAAATAATCTTTATTTATTTATTTATTTAAATTATTAAATATAAGAGTATATATCTATATCCAAATAATATATATATGTAAATAAAAATACAAAAAGTATAAATATATAAAAATAAATATTATTATTCACAAATAAATATCGTTATCTATGTCAATAAAATAATATAAATAGGTTTACAAAAATATATATAAAGACATATAGATATATATAGTTATTAATAAAGAAAAATAAATATACAGAAATATATATTGATTCAAATAACATTATATATGAAAATAATATATATATGTATATATAATTGTCTATAAATATAATGAATATCTATAAAAATATATAGTTTTAATCAAATATAAATATATATATATATATATATAAATACACATACACAGATATATAAATAATGATAATTTTCTATAAGAATAAAATTAAGCATATATAAAAACCAATATAGAGAGACATAAATACCCACAAAAAAAGAGAGATTGAGAGATATGTGAATATATATATAAAGAAAAATAATTGATTATATAATAAGAATAGATTTTATTGGCCATAAGAGAGATAATCCATGATGAAGATCATCAGACCAAAAAAGGGTATCATCGGAGAGACCACATGTCACCAAAATGTGAGAAATTAAATTCAATGCAATTATGATAACAGATAAATAACATGATGAGAAGTGGTGGGAGAGGGATTTAATTTTTATAATTAGAAATCCAAAGGACTGGAGGACACTTTTTTTTGCAAATATGGTGTTGATTAATTTGAGACAATCTAATAAAATCAAAATGGTATTCAAATCTCTCTTGAGAGTGATGTTTATAGAAACTAGAATAGCATGGGCTTCGGCCACCAGTGTAATAAACAAGAATGATAAAGGGTTAAATGAATAAATCATATGACTCATGTAGAAAAGGTGTACCTTCCTTTTCGGGAGGTTGTCTGATTTGAACTCCATAGTTAAGCGTGCTTGGACTGGAGTAGTGATCCAGATAGGTGACCATCTGGGAAGCTTCTAACGGTGTGTGTGAGTGAGGACAAAGCACACTGGAGAGGACATATGTTGGCCTGTGGGGATAGTCATTAGTCAGATGACCCGTTCAGGCATGTGGGTGGACCCTATGGTAGGCCCCACATGTCTGTGGGACAACTGGTGGGACCTGGTAGGCTAGGACCCAATAGCCATGTTAAGGTGGGGTGTCTGTGCTGTCACTGGGACCCTATTGTCACATTTGGTATCAGAGGTTGTACCCACCTTTACGTGTTGTGCACTACCTGGGTTGAGATGAAGGGTCCACAACAAGAACGTTGTTCTCTAAAGGGGGGTGATTATAACACCATAGAATGATAAAGTGTAAAAAGACTAAATGATATGACTCATGTCAACAAGGTGGACCTTCCTTTTCGGTAGTCTGTTTGTTTAGAACTCCACAGTTAAGCGTGCTTGGCTTGGAGTAGTGATCAGGATGGGTGACCTTCTGGGAATCTTCTCAGGGTGTGTGTGAGTGAGGACAAAGAAAACTAGAAAGGACATGTGTTGGCATGTGTGGGGAGTCGTTAGTCAGATGAAACATTCAAACATGTGGGTGGACCCTAGGGTGGGCCCCACTTGTCTGTGGGGAATCTGGTGGTACTTGGTAGGCCATGACCGAACAACCATGCTAAGGTGGGGTGTTTGTGCTATCACCGGGACCCGGTTTTCACAATCAGAGGATCCCAAAGAGTGTGGATTGACTATTATTTTGATGAAATGATCTTTCTGTAATTAACATAGACCATAATTTAGAACCCAATAAACACATTTCTAGAAAGTGGTGCATCTATGTTGATCTTGACAACTCGAGAAGGGGACCTGGTGGGAGAATATGGGAGAAAAATTGTGTTTTATTCCAAGATATCATGATCCATCCATGTTTTCAACCAAGACTCAACCCGTTCGAACTAGAATGCATAAGGTCATGATATATGATTAAAAATTGGATGAACCCTTCAAGAAAAAATGGTAAAATAAATGGTTCCTACAAAATCTGCCATCTATAAAGGAAGCGAAGGGGGCCATAAAATTAGTAGAAATTAATGATCATGCTCTTGAATGACAAGATGTTTAGGAAGAGATCCCTCATCATTCCATACGAACTAATACCCAAAACATCAAACGATAGCATGAATAAGGGGTTTTCATCTCATTCAAATCACAAAGTGAAAATACTATAATCAGATGCATGGAGTGTAGAAATAAAGTCTTTTTAAGGAAGGATACAATTGTTGATTTAAAAAATGTGTAATTTGGAAAATAGGTGGGACTGCAAGGAACTAGTAATTCTTCCAAATAATATCAACATCAGTTGTATGTGCATCATGTACCGTTCTGTATCCAGGTTTTTGAAATAAGATCCTAAATTATCTTTTGTCCAGCATAACATTTATGACCCCATAATCCCATGCATGGTATGCCCAAAATTATCTTTATATCTCACTCATTAAAACCAGATTAATGTTTTCTCATGCACCATTCATCAATTATTACTTTTAAAAGGGAGAAAATTGTCCAAAATTGAAAACTAGGGACCATCATAAAGGTTTCAACTAGCATATCATTTTCACCAACTATTAGCCATTATTGATGTTGAACTTGGTACCATCCTCGATCACTCATCCCATCTCATCATAGAGAGCGTATTGTGCACCCGAGATTATTCTCCATAAGAATCTAGTGCCGGTACCTAATCATTCTCTTAAAAAGTCTGAGTGAGTGATGTACTTATATTGGAGAATTTATAAAAAAATGGAATCTGGGTTCTTTAGAAGCTGCCAAACATATTTAGCGATAAGTACATTATTAAAGAGGTGGAGTTCCCTAAATCCAAATACCCCACTGTCTAAAAGGAAAAAAAGCATTTTCTACACCACCCTATGTATTTATTTCCATTATTGTGACCCCACTCATAGTATGATATGTGGGAGTGAATTTTGTAACTAATTAATATATCAATCTTGAAAAGGGACAAGTAATAACTTGGGATCAAATAAACCACTACCTTGATAATATTTTCATTCCTAATATTGAAATTATCTAAGGAGTACAACATAATATATTTTTTTTCAAATTTTATCAATGATTTTCAAAAATATATCTTTTTTTACCATCCAATAATCATGGGGAGCCCAAGGTATTTATAATGATTCTATACAACCAAGATTCATAAAACATGGCTGATACCATCTTTCATATTTATAGGGAAACCTACAAAAAAAATTAAGTGTCATATTTTTCATGTTTAACTGCCTTCCATGATTCGCTATCAAAGAATCAAATCATATGTAAAATATAAATGAATTCGTCATGAGGTGCTCTTGATAAATGAAGGCATTAATCTTCAAAAAAAATATGATAAATATAAGGGATTCAACAACACACCCCTTCCCCAAGTATATTATCTAATGTCACAGCTACAAAAATAATATTTGAGAACAAATTAGCCACTAAAATAAATAAGAAATTGGAATAAGGAACTTCCTATAGATGACTGAGGGAGGCGGTGAGGCCCTAATAAAATAATTACTTAATTTTAATTCTGAATGATACCGATGATACATAATATTCATAATAATCTCAATCAACATCGAAAAGAAATCCATTTTATTCCTAACAACCAGATGAAAGGGGAATTACAATCATTTATAATCATTAACAATATCATAAATCCACTTGATAATCCCTCTTTATAAAATTTTACATTGCATCATAGAATGAAATAGATCATTGGACATGACAAAGTTATCCGTGATAAGCCTTTTGGTGATGAACCCACTTCTATTCTCAAAAATAATGGAAGGTCAGGACCTGCACTAAATATCCTATAAAATCAATGAGAATATCTTATCAGAGACATTCAATATTCTAGTTGTCCTAATGTATGATTCAAGGTAGGGTTTTTTGGGATTTAGGATTAGGGTGATGATTATTTAATTGAGTGAAGCTATCAATTTTAACATCTCAAATTACATTCATAAAGGATAAAATATATGGCCCATGAGTGTACGAATATCTTTCTAAAAATAGAATTTGGAAGCTGTCCAAACCTAGTTCATTCATGGAATATATTTTCACAGTATCCAATAATATTTCGACATCATAGATAAAATATGTGAGATGAATATTTAAATCCTCTATAATCACTATTTTAAAACAATTCTCAGTTTTTCCAAAGATAGTGGAATCCCCTATAGTGTAATGGTTCTAGAAAAACGTGGAAAGTGTGTTAAGAATTCCCACTTGAGAATAAAAGACCCTGAACTATACAGTAATATGTTTGTATATGTAATTCTTATGACAAATCGTATAGGCCTTCCAATGAAGATTGTTTTTGTTAAAATATCCATATATAATGTGGGCATCGTGGGCATTCATTAAGCATAATATTACCTTAATACGTAGATCATTATCCCTCTCCATTAATGAAATTTAATTTTAGAAATACAATACTCATAGGGGGGTCGAGGTAGATGATCATTCAAGATTCATTCAAAAATGTTGTATATATTACCAGGTTTATGATATTTTAAGTTTCTCATATTGATTAGTTTAGATAAAACATGGTGGAAGTTTCCACCTGTATCTTGGTCCCCAAATTTTCAGCAACACTAATTCACATATAAAAATTTTGTATATTTCATTATTTAATCTTTAAAATATAAATGTTGTCATATATTTTCATTTTTAATTCCAATGTGAGGTGTCAATGATGATAGGGAAGTGATCTGATGAAGTATTTTCCAGATGAGATATTTGGAAGAACCTAAAGAGGATGATCTAATTGGTCTATACTAGACATATGTCTAGATGTTCTGTAATACGAGTGTTATTTGAATTACCTCATAGCAATTTAAAAGGATTTGTTTAATTTCATAGGATGGAATGATCTTAAATGAAGAATTATTTCTAAAAATCCATCTCTGAGGAAAAATATTTATTAGGGCCCCATATTTTTTATTTTAAAAAATGATTTCATTAAGGTATCTTCCGAATAGGATAAGTCCCAATAAACACTCACACCAGGTTTTGAAAATTCTCCAAACTTTAACTTGTCCCTCTATATAGGCAATTTGTAAAATACTACAAATATACAGGGATGACAATCGAAAGGGTGGATGGAAGAAACAATAAAATTTGACAAGAAATATTTATTTCTCACATCAAATTCCTCCCCATAAAAGAAGACAAAACATACCTGAGTACCCTTGGCTGGGAACTGTAGAGAACCTGAATAAACCAAAAATATTATCAAGTACAAATATTTACTTATTTTATAATATGATTTATGATAGAAAATCTATATCAGGTGAACCTTCAGTTCCAATTTTCTGATGCATATGAACTGAACATGGATTTCCCAGACATGGATAATCCTTCATTGGATAAAAATTGTGATAGGGGGTGGTATAATCCAACCTCCACCATTAAATATTTGCTAAATATTTCATCCTTTTCCAATGTCTATATTTTTGATAACATACCATTTGTTGATCTTCCTTCCCTAATTCATTTGGATTGAATGTTTTTTTTGTGAAGTTTTTATTAGTATTATCATCTCTCAGAATATGTTTCCACATTTTCATTTTTTTCAACTGCGAGTTCCGATGTATTTGGGTTATCACGTAGAGGATAGGGTAGTGTGTGGGTTTTCTCTAGACTGGGGATTTTTCAATATGTGGGATCTCAGCAATTGTTTTTAGACTAGGGTGTGTGGGGTTTTCTTTTTTCTATCATAAGAGGTACTTACGGTTTGATGGAGGAAATATATTCCCTCGGTTTAACATGGGATTCAAAAATGTTTTTAGAGACATAATAGTATCCCCTATAGGAATGGTGATTCATGACCAACAAATGATGTTGGATTAATTGTTCTATAATAAAGGCATGCAGTCCAAGCATGATAACCTATTTTTCGGGTTGTTCTGATTGAGAACATAAATCCTTGTAGATTTTGTCACTATAAATTTCTTTCTATGCTTTTAAAATGAGATAGAAAATATTTTTATATTCTTAAATCCTATGACCAAAGTTCAATATGATGTTTCCATATCAATTTTTCTTCTTCATCATACAGTACTTCACTTCATTCCCATGGAAACCACAACCGATGAAAAATATTAAAAGTTATTCATATTCAAAGGATATCCCTACTCTGGATTCTTCCATGGATAAAATCATCCCTCTAATTAGAGGTTATCCAATATCAATATGTTCCATGATCATAACCACTAGCACCTAGTCAATGCGATCTAAATGGTATCACTATATGGATTTTCCAATTCTGATTCAAATTCAATGATTGATTTTTTCTATTCATCAAAATTTGTAATTCTCATTATTTGAATCTAGAATGTGGAGTTGGAGAATCTACAGTTTTTTATATCATCCCCATCTATAAAATCATTCAATATGATGATATGATTATCAAAGGACCCCAGTCTCCCATTGATAACTTTGTGTTTATCCTTCTTATTGAAGAATACAACTATCATAAGGCCTTTACCTATTTCCCTTGTCTCCAAAAATTAATCTAAGGGCCAAATATTTTTCAGTGTGGTATTTTGGGAAATTATGTTAATGTTTCTGTTGATAACATTTCAAATAGTATGAGGAGACATAAAATGTAGTAGAAATTTCATCTTCATTCCATTCTACTATCGTTTATTTCTCATTTTCCACCAATAGCATGTTTTGTCAATGGATCAGCAGACATGTCTCCATAGATCCATCGAATGTACAATGAAACATATAGAAGGGTATCTTGAAAAACGGTCATTCAAATGATGAATTTGATGTGGTAAATTCATCATAGCCCTATCAAATTAAGTACCAAAATCTTATTGACATCGTTGAAACACTTCCGCTTAAAAAAGTCAAGTGAAACATGATGAGGATGATGAAATGAAATCGTATTTTTCTAAAAAAAAAATTAAATTTTTTTGTTAAATATGTTTAGGTTGATTTTATATAAAAAAATGTATATGAAATGTTGTATCCCCACTTCAGCCTTTAGGTTTCATGTGAAGGGCAGAAACTGCGATGACGTCTTTCTGTTTAAATAAATAATAATTACTATTCTTTGATTTTTAATTTTCTTGTTTTTATAAACATATATTTATATTTTCACCAAAAATTATCTACTATTTATTATTCAGCAGTAATATCGTTACAACAATCTAGATTCTGATAGAAGCCTTTACTGAGAGCTCCCTTTTAAAAGAGGGATTTCCCGTGAAATCATTCTGCATTTTGGATGTTGGATTTTGGTTCTCCCTTTCCTGCGTAGAACACTCTGCACTTCAAATGTTAGATTCAAAAATGTTTCAAGTATGTGTGTTTGAAAGACTATAAAATATAAACTATAATACTAATTTATATGTAACTTGAAACAAGGATTACACATATATGAAATAGTTGAAAATAAAAAAATCGAAAAAATGATAATGAAAAATAATTTTCACTCTTTTAAAACCCCCTATATGAAACATAAAACTATTTAATATATGTGACTTTGAAAGCCTATAAAATATAAAATATAAGAATAATATAAATGATACATAAAATTTTATTAAACATATAAGAAATAGTTGAAAATAAAAATGGATTCATAAAAAAATATTGATAAGAACTAATTTATATGCTTTGAAAGCCACCAACATGAAACACAAAAATGTTTCATGTATGTTTCTTTGAAAGCCTATAAAACATAGACAATAAGACCAATATAAATGAAACATAAAACACAGCTAAAACAAATATGAAATAGTTGAAAATTAATTAGTTAATTTTTAATATAATTATTATATATATAATTAATAATTATATAGTAATTAAATTAATTAATAAAAAATATAATTATTAATTATTAATTTGTAATTTTTTTATATAATCAATAGCTAATTAGTAATATCATTATTAATTATATAATAATTAATAATAAATATAATTATATATTATATAATTATTAATTGTATAATAATTAACTAATTATCTAGTAATATAATTAATAATTATATTACCAAACAAGTACATAATTATTATATAATTAATAATTCATAATTAGTAATTATTAATTAATTAGTTAATTATTAGTATAATTATTAATTATAATTAATAATTAAGAATTATTTAATAATTAATTAGTTAAATATTGATATAAGTAATAAGTAATAATTAATAATTAATTCATAGTAAGTTAAATAGTAATAAAATTATTTATTGTATTTATTAATTTTTAATTTTTAATTATATAATAATTAATTAGTTAATTAGTGATATAATTATGAATTACAATAAATTAGTTAACTAATAATATCATTATCAATTATGAATAATCATTATATTAAAAATTAACTAATTACAAATTATATAATGAATAATTAATAATGAATAATTTTAATTAATAAGATTAAATTACTGTGTAACTAATGAATTATGAATTATGAATTATATTACTAATAAAATAATTAATTATATTACTAATTAAATAATTAATTATTAATTAATTAAAAATTATATTACACATTAACAAAGAAATTATTATATAATTAATAATTATATTACTTATTAACTAATTAAGAATTTAAGTATTATATTATTAATAATTACTGTACTAATTAACAAAATAATTATTATACATAAAAATAATAATACTAATAAAATAATGAATTATTATGTAATGAATTATTATAATAAAAATTATATAATTAATTATTAAATAATTAATAATTATTATTTAATAATTATTATGAATAATTAAAAAATGATTATATTTCTAATTAACTAAATAAATATTTTATAATGATTAATTATATTAATAATTAAATAATTATTTATTATATAATAATAAATTAAATTCCAAATTAACTAATTAATTATTATATAATTACTTATTATATTATTAAATTAATTAGTTAATTATTATATAATTATTAATTATATAATAAATAATTTTAGTACTATTTAATTATTTTATAATTTACAATGATATTACTAATTACCTAATAAAATATCTAATTATATAATTAAAAATTAAAAATTATATTACTTATTAACATATTAATTATTATATAATTAATAATCATTTAACTAATTAACAAATTCAATTTCAACAATTTCTTATATTATTAATCAGTGTTTTAAGTTTCATTTATATTGGTCATATAATTTATATTTTATAGGATTTAAATTTCACATACATTAAACATTTTTATGATTCATGTACGTGGCTTTGAAAGCATATAATTTTTTTGTCAACATTTTTTATGAATATATTTTTATTTTCGACTATGTCCTATATGTTTATTCCATGTTTTATGTTTCATTTATGTTGGTATTATAGTTTATATTTTTTAAACATTCAATGTCGAATTATTGAATCATTATTAAGTTTCAAGTAGGTGGCTTTGATTGCTTATATTTTATTTTTCATCAACATATGTTATGATCTTTTATTGAGTATTTATTATATGTCTAATATTTGTTTTAATTATCATTATATTGGCTTTATAGTTAATATTTTATTGTATTTCAAAGTCACATACTTGAAACATTTTTAAGATTCTAGTTGGTGGCTTTGAATGTGTATAATTTTTTTTCGTCATCATATTTTTCAAAATTCATTCTATATTTGACTATTTAATATATGTTTAATTGATTGTTTATGTTTCATTTATATTAGTGGTATAGGTTATATTTTATAGGTTTTCATGGTCACATGCGGGAAACATTTATATGTTTCAAGTAGGTGGGTTCAAAGCTAATAATTTATTTGTCATCATCATTTTTTACGATTATTTACTTTCAGCTATTTCCATTATATTTAATGCATGTTTCAAGTTACATTTAAATTAGTATTAGAATTTATATTTTATAGTCATTCAATTTAATGTGTATGAAACTGTTCTGAATCCCACATTCGAAATGCAGAAAGTTCTATGTAAGAAGGGAGAACCAGAATCTCACATCAAAAAAAATGAAAAATGATATCTAGTGAAAACCCTGATATGAAAGGGAGCCCAAGGAGATGGATTCTATCAAAATCTAGACTGCTGTAATCGAAGTATTGCTGGATATTAAATATCAAATAAATTCTGCTGGAAATTTTCGTTATATATATATATATATATATATATAACAAAAAAATAAAAAATAAAAAATTTTAAAAATAGAAAAATAGTTATTTTTAGTGGAATGTCAGCATCGTGGTTGTCCCATTTCACCTGAAACCAAAAGGTGGCAGTTGAGTTGGTGCCTTTAGTTAATTTTTTTTTTTAAAAATAACATAAACATATTTGTAAAAATATTAAAAACATATATACATAAAAAATTAAAAAATTTCAATGTGGAGGGAACACATAAGGAATCATGGACGAAATGATATCATAATAAAATTTCCCAACCAAGTAAATCGCAAGCCCTAGGAAAAATTAGGAGAATGATCTCGATAGTAAAAGAAAATTGAATTACAAAAACAATAAATAAATATATATATATATATATATATATTCCTACATGATATATATATATATACACACACAAATATATTTCATGTAATATATTATATATAATATATAATATTCAATATATAATATATAAATATTAATTAATATGTCTATTTATAAAAATATCATTATCTTTATATAAACCTACATTACGTTTAGAAATACATACATATATAGAATAATATATTGATAAATATTTAAAAAACATTAAAATACAAAATTATTATTTATAAATTAATAAAATTTTGAAATTTATTAATTATTAATTGGTCATTCATAATTGTTTAATGTTCTAAATAAGTTTTCATAAATAATTATTAATGAAAAAATAATAGTAACATAATACATAATTGATAAAAAAATTATAACAATAACAATAACATTAATTGATATTAAAATATTAATAATAATATTGTAAAATAAACAATAAATATTATATAATTATATTTTAAAAAATTGAAATATTTTTAAAAAAATTACAAAAAATTAAAAAAAATCAATACCACTCTAATTGTTTAGTGGGGGTTTGTGTCATTGTAAAATGAACAACCAAAAAATTAAACACCATATTGAATTAGTGATGATTTTCTAAAACTGTCACCAAATAAATAAAAATTAAAAAATAAAATTTGTTTTGAAAACCACAAAAACATAATATGCTGTGAATACCTAGTTTTTTGCAATGTCCTTCCAACATGTTGACCCCCATTTGTAACCTCAAACACATTAGCATATATCTTGTTTCCCTTACCACTTTAGCTTTTCCCTATACTAAAACTGTAAACAAATCAAACTTGTGTTTCAGGAAGTATACTGACCCCACTGCAACATAGTCATCCACATTAAATGCTACCTTTTATCAAGGCTAAAAGAAAATAAATGATAAAGGGGGTTCTTTTATTAGCACTAACTTAAAGTGCTAATAAATGAAGTCTTTTTTACTTCAAAAGCAATGATAAGGGCGACCTTTTATCAACAAATTTTTAGCAATGTTAGACACACACATTATATGTTTCTTTCATAGCCTTTATCAGTATTTTTTAATGTAGATAAATGACCCTTTTATCATTGTTTTTGATTCAAATAATAAAATGAGACCTTTATAAAAATAGAAATTAATTAAATTCGCATATTAAAATATAATCGTTTTATTGATATATGAAAAATATATTATTATGAATATGATTTATATAATACTAAAAATTTATTTAAAAATAATATGTATTTTCTTAAATATTAATTGTTTCCTAGTGCCATGTTCTATCGATATTTCTATATCTAAGTGTGTGCTACTCTTATCTACTACAGCCAGGTCGAACCACCATGTTCATCCATCACTTGCAGCTATCAATCCCAGCCACTATCAAAAGTTATCACATTAGTTTCATCCACACACCTTGATACCATTAGACACTACCATATCCCAATACAATTGAAAGGCTTTTTTTTCTACGAGTATCCATTTCCCTCTACCATTGGACTCTCAACCAATAGTCCTCACTACCACCAGCTAGCACCAGCAGTGACTGTTCTCTCCTACTTCCAATGATATATATGATGGCGTGGAACCTTTATGCCACCAGCATCACCCTAACCACCGCCTGTAATGTCTGAGGAATATAATAATCCTTGTATAATCCCATGAAATGATGGGGTTTTTCGAGAAGCCATGGTTGGTGGTAGGTGCACCAACCCCACCAGCTCTTTGGTTTATAAAATATTTATTGTTCTATCATTGTTGAAGGTAATTTTCCATTGGTGGGATTTGTGTGGAACATTACACCTCCTACCATTCCTAGAAGATGATAGCATTGGGAGCCATCCAAGATCATTAATTCAAGCCAAGAGAGATCAATTGTTTCTAATTAGATAACCAAGAGAGATCTATGAGAATGAAAGGGAGCTGTGGTGGGGGTCATTGGTAACCATTATTATTTATGAAATAATGGTTTTTTCATCCATTCTCCTCTCTTAGTGATCAGTGAGTGAAAACGCATCGTAAAAGAGCATTTTTTAGAATAGTAGTGAGTGATGGAGGTTTTCTACTGACTAGAAAATTCACATTTTCTAGAATCATGTTTTGAAGTTATATTCTTAATATTTGTTACGAGGTGATTCTAATGAAACAAATAAAATATATAACAGTTCTAAAATGATATTATAATGATCAATATATTTTTTGGTGCTACATAACCCCCCCCCCCCATTTAAGAAAAATTGTTCCTCTTCACGTACCAACCACATTTTTAGAGACTTTCAAGAATATTCTTCAACTAGCAACATCGACACTATGTCATCATCCAATTTTGAATATTGAAACTGATTTGGAAATAAACTGATCAATCAGTCTCTAATTTCATTAATCCATGAGTCAACTTCTTCATCTTTGACTATCCCATATTCAATAAAAGACTCAATATTTCCAAATATCGCTTCAAACTATTGAAAAATTTAATATTGATTGAGGAACCATCCATTGCAGGGACCATCATATTTAATTCTTCAATATAATCCATTTGATAGGTATAAATATAAAATTTCATCAATTCTAAAGATCATTTTCACCCCATTGTGATGGTGGGAGTCAACCATGATGCCACTATGGAATTATAGTGTAACAAGTTAAACAAACAAATGCTCAGTCAAATATGCCGATGGATGAAACACAGTTTCACCCACCCTGTTTCTCAAGATACAGACCTGTAGTCTTTTTGGATGAAGATCTCAAAAACATACTAGTCAATGGTCACTCTAAACATGATCCAATTGTAAAAATTGGTGATGAATATTCTATTACAATGTGTAAACCTTATAACTGAACACATTAGTTGTAGAGACCCGAAGCCTGACTTACATGGACTTTACATTACTTTTAAGGAATACTTAGTACATAACAAAAACACACACACAAGGATCGTAATAGTTTAGTGTCTTTGGAAACTCGGAATAATATCTTCTAATCGTGGTGAATGATCTTCAACATCTCCCATAAATATCTTCCTTTTTTTACCTAAATCCTTTCTTTATATCCTTAGGTCCGATTTGCTTCGTAAGTGTCCGAACCTCCTGTATAATGATTTAAATAATTTCATTTACTTATTACAGAATCATATTCATTGTTATGATATCATATATGGTTCACTTATGACTTTATATTACCCGTTCTTTTGTAAATTCCATGTTAACGAGCGTTTTGGGTAAAATTGTTTCATTTGTCGTCGTGTCTTGACTTGTAATTATTCATATGATTACTTAGATCATGATTACTTAATTCCAGAACATAAAACATGATTTTTATATATATATATATATTCAGGATATACATATATATAATAAATCATTAAATGGAATGAAATACACCGTTCATGGAGACGGTAGTCCGTACGTACGCATGAACGCTGTTTTCGTTTCCTTATTGAATTTAATGGAATTAAGTACATGAAATACATATAAATATATAAATAAATCCAGTATCATTATTATGTCATATATTTCATTAGTAATTATTATATATACTTTATAATCATTCATGAATGGTTAATCATTGAGAATGAATCTCATCGCGTCGTGGAGACGGTAGTCCGTACGTACGCACGAGCGATGATATCATTCCCATGGTCATGGAATTGTGTTGAAGTGTATGTATACTATTTAAGTATCAATATCACATTATAATAATCATATATAGTTACTAATTAAACCATTATACCCATCCAATTAAGGTGGTGACGGAAAATATATTACACCACGGCGTGGAGACGGTATTCCGTACGTACGCACGCGCGGTGATTTCATTTTTCCGTAGGATGGATAGAAGGTGAATTAGAGTTGTTTCATATTTATAATAACATATCAGTATGTAAGTAATACTGATGTTATTACTTTATCAAGAAACAACTAAAGAAGAAGAAGTTGAAGAAGAAAGAAATTGAAAAGATCGGTAATGGATATTACCTCTTCTTTGGAACGCCTCTTTGAATCCTCTACTTAGGGAACTAAGATTAGTCTTTGAAGAATACCAGGACCTCTAGGATTATTCTAGGTAAGTGGATAGGGATTTTGGCAGGGTTTGGCCGAGCTTGAGTGCTCAAATTGGTGTGAGGAGGAGGGGGAGGAGGTGTCCTTTTATAAGGGAGGAGAGGGGCACTTTAGGAATATCTCAAAATATTATTTTATATTAAAGTCAAAATCGGTTTATAATGGTTCCAAAGGGTCTTATTTCGAAGCTAAAGTGGGTATGGGTAGAAATACTATCAACAAATAGGATTTAGACAAGTTTAGGGTATTATTTTAACCTTATCAATTAGATTTAACTCTAAGTTAAATGATTTAACTTTTACTGTGTCTTTTTGTTTTCTTACACTATATGGTTAATACACTTACTATAACATGCCAAAATAACCCCAAATTGTTTATTATTAGTATATATATCCTTATCTAAGTCATTTGGCCGAACCTTAGATTTTTAGTAAAAAAATAACAATTAATAATATAATATTTGATTTAAAAACTATTTTGTGTCAATTTTGACACTATTTGATATATGATTTTTGTGAAAGTCATAACAGAATTATATGTTCGAAACAAGTTTATTAAATCAACACTAATATATCATAGTAACCTAGAAAATTAGTGGAATTCATAAAAAGTCTCAAATTACATTTATTTTGGTGTTTATAACATCAATTATGTCAATATTTCATTAATAAGATAATTATAGCATCATCATTGTGTCATAAATAAATTAAATTATTTAATGTCTAAAAATTACAAATAAAATACCATTATGTAGGAAATCGTTTTAGATTTCTACTTAATATTTATAGTCGAATTTATCTTATGTATAACCCTATATTAAAAATGATTTACTTATTAAACATTGATTTTAACTATTTTAACCCTTCTTTAAATAAATTAATAATAAATGTCCTAATCTAATCCAAGTGGGCCTAAATGATAATATTTTACACTTAAGGTTGTTTTTGGTCGAGGTAAACTTGTCCAATAGAATTAGGACATGTGTTAGGGTAATATTAATATCATTTTTACCCTTAATTACCCTATTAACTTTTAACCGTGGTAAATAAAAGTAAAAAGTTACTATTTATCAAAAATTATTTTCATCTCATTGAACCACATTTTACTTACTGAAATCAACCGTGTCTCTCGGATTTTTGAAATTCCATTCACAGAAGCGGTAAAATTATGTTTTATGAAAAATTCAGTTTTTTTAACTACCACTTAGAAGTTTCACTATTCATCAAAAATTGATGTTTTCAGAACAATGCCAAAATTTCATCCTAATCTATATTTCATATTCCGAATTCAAAAATGAAGTCTATTTTACCAAATTCATAACATAGAAGTTGCATTAATTAATATTATAATTAAATCCCGCTGTTAAAACAAATAGCGTGTTTTAAGAAACAATATCTATCAAAAGATTGACACTTGATTATGTCTGGTTTAAATGTGAAATTACAACCAATGACCAACATTGTATTAAATTGTAAAAATATATTCTAAATATACTTTAAAACCACTCAAATTAATAATTTATCACTATTAATTATTTCAATTAAAAAAGTTGTTTTTAATTATAATTTAGTAATTTTCACTATTCATCAGAATATGAAAGTTATTCGAAAAGTACCGAAATTTCACCTTAGGCTAAATTCGATACTCCGAATCCAAAAATGAAGTCCACTTTGAGAGATAAATTTTCAAAAATTTAAAAAGTGGTTATTACCATTCATAACGGCTAGTTTTAATAATATTTTAATATCATATCGTTGTTTCGTGAAACTCAGTATTGCGTACTACACACGCTATCGAGGAAGGTTGTGATTGCGTGTAATGCAAGGCAAGTCAAGGATGTGTGTTGTGCAAGCTCCTTTTGGTGTAGCGTACAACACAAGACATTAATAAAATTAAAAATAATATTTTTCATAAAATCTCGAGCTGTTACATTAGTGAGTTCCAAATCATGGTAAATAAATTTGTTGATATTGACATGACTCTCACTAAGGAATAACTGGTGACCTGCATATTATGAACAAATCATGATATTTTGAATATTCTTCTTGTCTTACCTAGTAACAAAGATCATGGAGGAATAATTACCATGGTAATGGAAATTGATGAATTATTTAATGAGTCAACCCAAAGGGAGGACGATTGTTACTACTAGATTCAAGATCACATCCTAGAGAAGTGAGGTAGATGATAAAGAGTAGGTCAAGGTGTATGAATTAGATATAAAACAAAGAAATGAAGAATTCCCACATAATGAATGTGGATAACATCAAAATTCTACCATTGTGTCTTGTAGGTACACATGAAGAAGAACTATAAAGAGTGTCTACAAGAACAAGGACAATGTAGTAACCACAAAGAGGAAATAAAGAATATCTTGTGAGTTTCCCAGGATATGTGTTGTATTTCCCCAATAATGAAAAAGATACATGATTTTACAAATCAATCCAAGACATAGAATGGTTGGATGATACTATAGCATCATAAAACATAACTATGAATCTTGAGTATTTATTAACATAGCAAACTAGTGAATTTGGCAGATTCATAATTGGGAGTAGTACTTCAGTATAGATTTTTGTCATGGGTGATAACCAAGTCCATATGAATGTGGGAATGTCAATCACCCTAAAGGATTTTTAACATATTCCAAGCCTTCAAGTCAAACTATTTTTAGGAAGATCCTTTGATAGACAATGATATGATGACATCATCATCAATTGAGTATGGAAGATGATAAAAGGAACCATCATCATCACCTGATGACAAATATTCAGTCTACAATAAAACACTCATGTGAATATATGTGAATAAATCCTCAAAATACTTGAAGTAGTTTTTCATTACATTTGGTGGCATAAAATATTTGGCCACATGAGTGAAAAATGTTATCAACCTTGATGAAGATGAATCACAACTGTGATGATAAGGATTTATCACATTATCCTTAAAAAATATTTCTTTTATGGGAAATTTTATAGCGTATAAAAAAATGGTGATTTATTAAATAGATCTAAGACATTGGATTTGGTTCACTCTAATGTATGCAGTCCCAAGGAGGTAGATTCACTTAGATGTAACGAATATTTTCTATCATTTATTGATGATGCATCTCGAATGGTGTAGGTGATCTTGTGAATGAAGGATCAAGTAATTGAAACATCAGGATGTTCCATTCTATGGTGTGGTTGTCCATCACTTTGGGGGAATCTATCATCTATATAAAATGGACATTCTGGTATGGATGCTTAGTAATCAATATATTCCCATGGACGAAACTATGAAAAACAAAGGTATTTATATTGAATCCTATTGATGGTGTTTCTCTTCTGGAAAGCAAGAAAAATTTGAGAATTTTTTTTTGAAATAGTGTCAAGTCATGAGTTATTTGGAGCATTCTTTACTGGAACATGGTTCTGGATGGAATGGAGACCATCATCAACACTTTCTTAGGCTCCATGTTTCAGAATGAAAATAAGAATGATCTGGAATTTATGTTTTGTAGTCTAATGTTTGCTGCATTATTTTTGAACCTTTAGGTGGTGTATAATACAGCTTGAAAAGTTCACCCCACATCATTTGATTTCCTATGTATGTGCATCTATTTTGTTTTGTTGAGCTCAGTATTCTCATTCCCCATGACAATCACATTTCCTCTCTTTGAAGGATTATCTCTTGGGTGGTCTTGCAGATGGGTGAACATGAGAGGAAAATGACAGGGATGTGGGTATGATGGAAACCCCCTAATAATGGCCAAAATCACAGTTTCGACAATTCCTTCTTGGATAGTCTTATGAGATGTGGATGGATCATTCATGATGGGTGAGGCCCAGTCCTATTTGGATTTAATTACTTTTATGGACTGTGATATCCCCTTGAAGGGGATGCTCGAGATTTGGTGTGTGGTTATTCATTTGTGATAGTTTTATAATATCTATATTAAAGTGGTTTAATCAGAAGCAAAAGTTATTGTCAAGATGCTTCAATCCAAAATGATGTGGGCATGTAAACTATTGTACCTTATCAAGAAGAGTAGACTACTTATCGAACATGATATTATGGTCTCACACACTTAAAGAGATGTGATTTTTTTTCTAGACTCTATGGCTTGCAATAGAGACCCAGTAGACCCCACCGTGATCTACTATTTTAAATTATCCCTTCATAATGATTGTAACCTTATTTTTCATGGAGATTCCAAAGTAATGCATCACTTCTCTACTTTATAACTAGTATTTAAGGCAGTTTCTTTCTTTTAAATGAAAAATATAATTTTTAGTTTAGTAAAAATACAACATACTCTCATTTTCAAGTAATTGGATATTTTTAATTTTTCATGGGTATTGATGAATCATAGGTATAAGAAATAGATAATATTGAAGACCTGCTTCTTCATCAGTTATAGAGATTAGCGGTTCAGTTTTGGAACCAAAGGAGAATAAGGTGATTAGAAGAAGAGACATAATGTTACATGAGATCCATACAATCATATACATTCAAAATAATGGAAGGTCTTTAAGGTAAAATAATGAGGAATCAATTCATCATCCAAAACATGTACCAGAACCACATACCACTAAAGAGGTGGAGGTGCAAGAAGACTCATCAGTTGTAAACCAAGAGGTATTGGAGGAGGATATTTAGTATAGGAGTATCAAATTAATAAAAAATATGTTTCAAACAATAATAGGATCAATGTGATGTTTGGGATCTCGATCCTAGAATTTTACAGGTTTGAAGATCTTTAAGAGGATGGATTTGGTCAAAAGAATAATCCTAGTTGGGGTACCTATATTTGACTGATGTGGTGATCCTAAAGGATACCAAGAAGTAGTGTCTCATCATTATAAACACTATTGGATAATTTTAAAGGAGTCTGAAAAGGAATAAATGATAAATAACCAAACATATAATTTGGTGGAAGTACCCAAAGCTAAGAAGGCCCTAACGAAAAAAATGGATGTCAAGGGTAAAAAAGAATGGTATCAATATCGTGTTCAAGAAGAAAGATCTATTAGAAGTAAATGGATTCCTTCAGAAGAAATGAGTTGAATATGAATATATATTTTTAAAAATGGTGAATTTGACATTAATCCAAGTCATATTTGGATTGGTGGATATAATGGACCTAGAGTTTTATGAGATGGATGTGAAGAAATATTTTCTTCATGGTGACATCTCTGAGGAGATCTATATGAATCGTCCATATGGGTTACGGGTTTCTATATAAGAAAACCATGTTTGCAACTGAATAAGATCATGAAATAATTTAAATAAGCTCTTAGAAAGTGGTAAAATATGTTTGAATCATTTAAGTCAATTCATGGATATAATCATACATAGGAGGACTAATGTTTTTACTTTAAATTATTTTAGGATGGTAACTTTTTCAATATTATACTTAATGTTGATGAATTTTTTTTCATTGGGAAGAATGTAACAAAGATCAAATAGTTAACTAATGAGTTATACAAGTCTTTTGATATATAATATTTGTGAGAAGATAAAAATATTTTGGGGATGAATATCATATAGGATTGAAAGGGGAGGTTTCTATAGGTATATTTGGAGAATCATGATTAATGTTTACTAAAACATTTCAACATGAAAAATCCAATACAGGGAGAATTACACTTCTTGTACATTTCATGTTGAAAAAGAGTTCAAATCTATCATCCAATGAATGAAATCTTGGTGGTGTATATGATACTATAATAAACAGATGTTAGAAGATAGATGTATTATATGGTGAGTACGAGAGGAGAAAATTCCCATAATGTGGTGACTATAAGATAGTTTTCTTCAATCCTAGAATAGTTCCCTAGAATATAGTCAAATCGATTCTAAGGCATCATAAAGACAATTCATGTAACTATTTTTTCTATAGGGGCGATGTCTCTCTCTCGGATGGATATATAGGTATAGGTATCACTATTAATCATGATAGTTAGAATAATAAATTAGGATACATATATAATATTATAGAATGAGAGGTATCATGGGAGTGATTATTGGATAGTTGCGTCTCTTTATCCATGAATGTAGAATAGTAAATTACTTCCTCAGAATATATATAGAAGGTGTTCTGGATAAAAAACATTCTAAAGGATCTCAGATTTATTCATAAGGGATGTGGGGTTTCTTATGATAGTCATACATTATTGGACATACAAAATAACTCCATGTACTATTCCCGAATGATGTACATCAACATTCACTATAAATGGATATGTTAGGTGATGGATCGATGACTATTGAGACCTATGTAGATCCACATGAAGTATAACACATATGATATGTATGAAAAGGTGTTTTCTCATGATAATATATACTTTATTAAGATGCTCCATCAGATTTTATCTTTTGGGGGAGAATTTATGGAGTTTTTTGAAAATCCATAGTAGGTGACTATTGGACTAACCCCTCCACCCCCATGGTTTATTATATATTGTCTTATGCACATGTTGAATGTCTATGATTCTATGGTTGATTATAGATTGGTATTAGTGAGAGTGGGTGGGAGTCTTATCAAGTGTGAAACCACCTAGAATTCCAATAAAATGAGTTTTTGGGAATCTTTTTAGGATCATCATTTCAATCCATGATAGCTCCATTTTTTCTTGTGAGAGTTCTAAGGGAACTTTATTTATATGAATGGGATGTGTGTGAGGGGTATTTTTTAACATTTTATCGTTATGAAATAATGGATCTTTTTATCCCTCTGTTCTTTTATCTTCATGATCAGTGAATCACAACATCATCCTCTAAAATTACACACACTTCATCAAAGGGTCTCGATCAAGCCACTCTGAAGACCAGATAATGATGATACTGGAAACCATTGTTAAATCACCATGAATAAATCGGATGAGATCAAATGATCTTGATCACCTTGTTGAAATCTCATGGATGACATGAATTCATGAAAACGGAGGAGATCAAATACAAAAAAACCAATCCCTCTTTGTGGTTTTGGGATGGTTGTGGAGACATGTTTTGGGAATAAAACACATGGGTTACACTTCATATATGTTGATTCATACTGAGGTTTTCAGTGGAAGAATAACTAGAAACATTGAAACCACACCCCGTTCATGACATTGGAATCCCAAGATAAAATCACCCACTTAAATGGATTGAAATTTCATGTTGAAAACCCATCAAAGGAAAGAAGTTAGGTCAGACACCCTATGCCATTCAAATGTGTGCTATGTTTTGAAAACCAAGTAATATTTGGCAGATACACCACAATCCATGCACATGTTATATGAGGGTAGTGATAATTCAAATTCTATATAGGAAAAATAATTTATCTAAAAAGGAGGATTAAGTTGAATTAAATCTCAATATGTCCATTGGTGGAGATAAGGATATATGGGAATGTAATTTTTGTTAAAATTTTCTCATCGATAATTAAAGAATCATTTAATTCGGATCGTTTTAGGGAAATAATCAATTAAATAGAGACCAAATATAAAAATATTTTTTTTGTGACATAGAAAAGGATGTTGTGTAATTTTAATACCAGATCTAGGTGGTTTTGATGTATTTAAATACAATATTTACATGCATCAAAAGGGGTATCAAAGACATTACCAAGAAAATTGGATGCATCTATTGTTTTCTTTTATAATGTTGTTTAAGTTTTAATAATTTCACATGAAAAATCATATATATAGTAAAAAAGTGCTTCTACACTAATTATCTCATTATATCTCTCTCCTATTCAACATTATATACTCTTATACTCATTATTATGATTTAGTGGACTGAATAATATCCTGGGAGAGTAATCCATTATTGAACCCAAGTAAATGATTTTTATTTTCATCAGGATAATATGAGGATGATTTGTTGTTAGTGTAATATTCACTGCTGTAATCTAAACATTAACTTCTTATTAGACACCAATTTTTCCTTAATTGAGGAGGTGTGTGAATGATGTGCATAGATATTGGGGAGTGCATTATACATTAAAAAAATTTGTAGAAGAAGGTGTTCACACAAATATTGGCATGTGTTCATTAAGTATATATAAAACAAAATGATGATGGATCTCCATGGATGAATCTATCAGGATAATTTCCCTTCTACTCTAATATCATTCATTGTATTTTCTTGGAATTTTCACGTTATATTTATTTTTTCATTGTATTCTATTTCACCTATATTTTAATTGTATTTTAATAATATGTGAATAACAAAAAGAATCCAATAAGTGAAATAGTAATTGGCGAGTGACCAACTGTGAAGCTCATCGACTAAGACAACCATGGTCACCTACTGTTCTACACTTGGAAAATAAATGTATCTTTTTGATCACCCTACGAAATGTGTGTCATGTATTTATAAAATAGATATATATTTATGTATATCCATTAATATATGTAAATAAATAAATATATATATATATATATTAAGAAAAGTATATATTTTTAAATATAGACACACACACACACACACATATCAACATTTGGGAAAAAAATTTATTCCGTCTATTATTAGATGTTATTTTTGTTTTTTATGTATATGTATTTATCTTTATATATTGGAAAAAATATAAATTAATAAAAATACACAATTATATATGTGGACACACATAGACACCCACACACACACCTATAAAAACACAAAATCACACACATGCCTGCACACACACACACACACACACACACATATATATATATATATATATTTACCCATCATGAATACTGTATTGTCAATAAATATTCATTTTATAAATAAATTATAAAAGAATTATATTTAAATTGACCTTTATATCTAAACATATAAAAATACTAAAATATAAATACATATGTAGATATATAAACATAGTTATACATGTAATGAAAAATAATAATATAATTATATATACAAATAAAAATAGATTTTTAAATAAAACATTATTTCAAAAAATATATAAATACCATACTTGTATATATAAATATACATAGATAGAAATATCATAAAATATAGATGAAAAAAATATTGACCAGTTCTAAGGACCTTATCTTTAAAGGACTGGGTCCATGATTGAATCTAGGCATGTATGGGTGAGCAGGTGTTGGGAGGAGTATAGATAAATGGGACTTGAGAACTAATGAAAGGGTGAATATGTGTCAATCATATTTAAATAATAGGTTGATTATGGGGGATTTATAATTGATAAAAGGTGGGGGGGGGGGGGCTTAAGTCCTAAAAAAAGTAGTTTTGAGCATTGAAAGAAGAAATTTTTTATTTTATTTATTCTTTTCATTGCTAAAAAATCATTAATATATGAATCCTTTATTGAAACTAGAAGAATCGATAATAAAATGAATCCTTTTATCAATGATACAATGAACTGATAAAATATTTCCATTATCAACACTTTATTTCGAAATGATGAAGGGTTCCTTCATCAATAATTTTTTTGAATTGCTATAGTTGACCCCTTTTTATTAGAACATTGAAATTTAATTATATTTATCACTGAAGAAATAATTTATAGTGATGATAAAATCCAATTCTATAGTAGTGTACATTCCTCATATTGAGACTAAGAAGTTTTGTCTTATATTTGAAGAATAAAGGAATATTAATTTCTGTTATATTTTATTTTTAATACACAAGTCTATTGATAATGTTGAATATTATTTATAATTTTTTCAGACATTTTATACTAGGTAGAGAAATCTATGATGAACATACTATGGTGGTCAGGTGAAGTAGATCCAACATAGAAGACCATATAGTCGATGAAACAAAATATTTGTTCAAATTAATTCCTTATATCATAATATTGATTTTTTCTATGAAAAATAAATTATGAAATTTACACTAAATAGAGTCCACATGATGAGATGTTGTGGGTTCCTCAATCTGAGGAAATTTTGTACGATGAGAAGCTATAAAAGTCCAGTGTATGATTGAAGAACCCACATCTTCCATCAGTGATGATAGAAGCGATGTTAAATTATAGCTTTATCATTTTTTTGAAGCAATGATAAATGTGTCCTTTATCAGTGAATTTTAAAAGCACTGTTAAAGAGATATACTAAAGTGTGGTAAAACAACACACTGTATCACCTCCTGTAGTGTTCTATTACAACTAACCAAAACACTAGAAAAACAACAAAAACACACCATAAACACACCATATATGAACAAAAATAAATTCCAATATATAATTTCAATGAAATGACATTTATAAAACAAATACAAATAATACTATATTATAAACATTTTAAACCTTGTTTTATCAATTAAATAAATAAAAAATATTTCACAATTCCAAAAAAATCCTAACTATAAATGTTACAATGAATTTCATTGACATTATTTATAGAACAGACAACATTGAATGTGTTGTTTTGAACAAACCACCTAAAATCCAATAAAATAATCCACTTGTATAAGAAAACAACTATTATAAATAATAAAAAAGGAAATAAACTAAACATAAATATGAAATAATTGATTAATTCTAGGGAAAATAACTTTACATTTAAAACATAAAGATTACCTTTGTGGTTGAGTAGTGGAGGGACCTTTATGGAATGTGATAAATGTAAACACTACAAGAATGAAAAGTTTCGTGGGGGGAAGAATAATATGGATTTTCAGGTCTAGAAAGGGGTGAAATATGGACATATCACCCCTAATCGAAAAAAATAATCCAAATTTAAATGAAAATAATTATTTTGAAAGAAAAACTAAAATGAGATAGATTAAACATATTTATGAAACAATACATTAATTTTATGGACATCGATTTTACTGTGAAATAATCAAAATTTCATTTTCATATATCCAATGGGTTTTCATCATTATAGTTTTTTCTTCTGAAGAATTGGTAACATCACCATGTGCATAAGACATTGTCTGAATGGGCAGTTAACCATTTAATTTTGACTATGTTAATGAAATAGTGAACATAAAATGTTATCGGGAAAAAATTAATATATTAAAAAATACTTTTAACTTATCATTAATATCACTTTCTTTTTATGTTCTTAATGGATTTTCCATTTTTTAGAATCCAAATCCAATTATTGTGATCCCCTCTATCATACAAGAAATTTTCTACATTGGGACTGACATGAACTCATTGTGGTTCCCCAAAGAAAGGGTCAACCTCGATTGAATTTTCATCTGACTAAATTTTTTTAGTAACTAGTAAGAAGATCAACCAATTATTGTTTGTTGGATCCAAGACATAACATTCTTTTACTACTTGTGATTCCAATTTAAACTGTTCATCTTCTTCCCAATAACCTTCACAAAGACCATTTCATAAAATCTCAATAAATTTATATTTTAAACCCATTTTCAATGGAAAATAAGAACTTGAAATGTTTTAAAATAGAACTAATATATCTATTCAATAATACCAAAACATGAAATATTTTCATTAAATTAGGTTTCTATCCTTAGAATGAGATATGTGCATCACTTTAGCCACAAGAATAACACAACTATTTTGCATCATACTGCAGTCAACATGTTATTTTTTATAGAACATATAACCATAGGTTACAAAAATAGTGTATGATATAAATTTTTCATTTGTTCTTATGGAAATAAATTCAATACTTTTGGAAATTGAATTCATATTTTTATAGAACTCCTTATGAATTTGATCTTTGAACCATCCTATAAACTATTGACTATGTGTATTTTATGTAGATACCTCAACCTTTGATGGATTCAAATATTTAATAATTTCATGCTATGCTTCAATTTATGGATTAAAATCTTCACTATTATGTGAGATGTAAATATCTGCTTCCTCTCACTCTGTTAAGGTAATTTTAACAATATAACATCTGAAAATCCCTTTGCCCATATGGAATTTGCATTGAAAAAAAATTGGGCCACTGATTCTTTCAACATCTGATAGATAATCGGCATAAAATTCAATATCATCTTGAAAAATATATAATTTTGCAACAATACATTCTTATCAACCTCAGTTCTTGACATACCCTTTCAAAATCATCATATAATATTCAATGGGTTAAATCAATAGGTACTGGACATGACCACATAGTTGAACCTATCTGGAAAAGTGAACCATTAGGTGAACCATCATATCAATGAATAATGGTGGGAATAACATATCTAATTCTCATAATATTATTTCAATCTCCTTATTTAGGATGGGAAAACTCACCAAATATACAACATTACTACATATGGATTTAAAAAAAGCAAAGTCTGTTTAATGTATGTTGTAAATTTTTATTCTGAATTTAATGAAAGCCACATGAATTAAATCTTTCATAAAAAAAATAATTTCGTGTGCTTTTACTCCTTGTAACCTCAATGTAGTCATTGATAAGACATTCATTAAATTTTTTGAATACCCTTGTAGAACATTTACACTAATAAGAAAATAAAAATTATCAATTTTTTTCAGTTTGGATTGAGTGTAAGATGTTGTTTGAAGAAATATCCATCTTTTACCCTTCATAGGTGCCAACTCATCCCGTATCCCCATTCCAATCATGTCCAACATATCCTTGATTCCATCATTTGTTTTTCTAGGAACACTTTGTAATGTTCCACTAAAACTATCAATTTCATTTTTTATGCCCCATTTCCTGAGTGTCCATATACTGTTTAGGTAGGCTGTGATGGCTTGAGGTCCATTATATCAAAAGAGTATTTAGGATGGGCAGTCTTGGTGGTTTTCCCTAGTGTGTGCGGGTATGTTTATTCACAAGTGTCTTCGGGATGAGGCACATGTGTCTTTGGGCATGGTAGTAGCGGATCTAGCCCATGTGACCTCCAGCGTGGAGATAGTTGTTCTGAACTTTTTGTGTGTGGGAATGGTTTCATGTGGTTGTTGTGGCCCTGGTTTTTGTGGGCGGGATGTGTGGTTGTGGTATCCCAAGTGTGTGTGGGTGGGGGATGGCAGTGGGACTACAGTGAGAATGGAGGAGGATTTTTACTATGTAGGATGTCATAAATAACTAGTGGGAATATAAGGTGGGTTACCCAAATCTTCATGTGATATTACTATTAATTTACTTGAATTTCTTTATATTGGGAGTGTGCCATGGTGAGGTTGGATGGATAGTTATCCTTTCTTGGTGTTTTGGTTGTTTTTATTTTCTCATGGGGCAATAGATTGTCTCCCCACATGTGCATGATGGATTTTGGTTTTCCCTACAGAGTATACATGTATACTCACCCTACGTATATAAAATTGCTTCCATGTTTCTATGAGGACTTTGAGGACCATGCATGATGGTATTAGTTCGGACGTCGAGACCATTGACATCACTATTTTTCTTTTCTTTTGGTACTTCCCTTTTAAATGTTCTTTTACAATGTAGCAATTATTATTGTAACATGCACATGGGAATGTATTGTTTTGGAATTACTTTATGTCCACCTTTAGTGTTGTTTGGGATTTGCAATCTTATCTTCCAGTCCAACTAAATAAAAGGGTAATTCCTTCCATATTATGTGTGATTTTATACCCTTGGTGTTAGTCACCACTCCAGGGCCTATTGATGGTGGGTCTTGCGGTCAATATCTTTCCTTCAACTTGAGGAAGGAAGGGTTTATAAATCTTTTGTCCCTTCACACATATTAGTGAAGACGGTTCATGACAAATTCATCAATAAATTTTCTCTTGGGACCTTGTTATTATTCAAAATGAACACCATAGTGAATATCCAAATATACCCACACCATGGAAAAACATGCAGATCCTACATGAAAAAAACCAAATATAATAGTTGTGAATCAAACTCTTGTATTGAAAGTCCACATCAAACATGCCTCCACTTATAGAATTTTGTGAAATATTTCAAAAACTAGATGGATTATAAAACTAATAATAAATCCATTTTGAAAAAATAGAGACATACTAAATAATGAAACAACAACAATAACTACAATCTATAAAAACCAAAAAATTACAAATGATTTATATACATATCATATTCTTAATCCAATTAATGTATGGATTTAAACATTTAGACAAAACCAAACTAATTGAGTTGGAATTTTACGAGCTACAAATTTTTTATCGATAATTTTACATCAGATGATAACTAGTTAACACAAAAATTAAAATTAAAAACTCATGATATAAAAATAAAAAGATGATTACCAATCTTATGAACAACAACTAGAAGATAATTGATGATATATTAATAAATGATAATAAGTTACCACATTATATATCCTATTACCACAAAAATAGTTTTATCTAACCATTGGAAATAACTAGAACCATATTATTATGCATATAGTGACCACGATAATATTATTTAACAAATTACCATAGAAAATACCATACCGCATGACATAAAAATGACCTGTGACCACAGAAATAGAAAAAAGAATAGGAGAACTTGTGGATGAAAAAATTAAATCTAACTATATTAAGAGATGAATCTTGGGAAAATAAATTAAAATATCAATGCATGATAAATAATAATAAAATTACGATCAAACCTGTGACAATAAACTTTTGATAATGACAGTAATTTAAATTAAGAGTAACTCATTACTAAAAACTCTATAATTTAGTATCACTACATTAAATTCTATAATCTAGTAAATATTTATTCAATTTATAATAACATAAATTTTCAATTGATAATGACATAATATATATTTGGATCTAGTTTTCCCTTTTCATAGCCTTGTGTATCAAGAAAATGGACTCATGAAAAGAAGTTTTTTGGCCTTCAAAGATAGCTTCACCTCTAAATTTTCAAACAATTGTGAACACCACCCTAGTAGAAAAATTATCACAAGATCAAGAAATATAGAGAAATAAATTTCCATGTATGGAATCACCTGGATTGCTTGATGAACCCCATCGCATTCATGGGACATCTGTGAAGAAAACACTCACTGAACATAGGGTCACCTGTGATGCAAAATGTGACGGTCAGGTGGGACACTGAACTCAGTAATAAGCATCAATGAATCTATATCATTGTATGTTTTTTTTGGGTGATTACATTTCCCCTAAAATCCATCATTCTATGAATTCCCATTCATTAATGATAAACTCTATTGTGGACTAGATAAAGAAATCATTACTATATCTGGATAGACAGGAAATAAATGACTCATAAAGGACACATTATTGATCGAAATTTCTAACATGAAGATGAAGAATTCCACTCCATCATGGTCCTTCTCTAACGCAATCTCGGAAAAAGATGGATATAAAACTCATTTCCTCTAATGGTGAGATCCTCCCTAGTGTCCAAACCAACTATTAAAATATCCATCATCTAATACCATTATCAATGATTGGAATGATGAAAATAAATGAAAGGTTGTCTAGGGGTAGCATGAATATCCAATTAGGGGATCATGATGAAGGGAGAACTCTAGACCAATAAGAAATACTTTGGGGAGAAACCCTAAAGCAAAATTGAGTTGGTAAAATGGTTTTCTTATTTAAAACTTTAAATAATTTATGTTTTGATATTATTTTTATTAAATTTTATTTTATTTATTATGATAAATTATAAAAAATAATTTATCATTTATATAAGGATTATAAAAATATATGTAAATATATCAAATATCGTATTTATTTTACTTTTTAAATATATTTATATGTTTATTAAATAAAAAAAATTAAAAATATAAACATTGTTGATATTTTAAAAAAATTGAAAATTAAAATAAATTTATGATATATCTTTAATAATACCATAATAATTGAAATTTAAATCTATCATAAAAAAATAATATATAAGAAATTTAGATACTCATTATCAGTTATCAATAATTTTTTTGTTATTATTGAAAGGGTTTGTGTAATGAATTATATTAATGGTAAAAATATATTTCGGTAATTTTTTTTAAATTATAAAAAATTTAAAAGTTGGTAAAATAATTTGTGAATTTGTATGATAATGAAATATATTTAACCATTGGTAAAAGATATTTTAGTATTGAATCATCAATTCCAATATATATCTACTGGGAAAAACACGTGTTAATACTTAATGTTAAATCAAATAAAACGTAATATCTTTTGAAATATCCCATTTTTACTAACAGATATATTTTCAATCAAAATATATATTTGTTGGTATAATAATTTTTTGTAGTGGTATGACTCCCTTAAGCTATACTGATAAATAATCTAATGGTCACTCTAAATATTAACCCTATTTCCCCAACCAATTCTCTAACAGAGACCCAGATTCCAAATCCAATGAGTTCCTCATAAGATTTTCTAGAAAAAATATATTCTTTAGAAAAAGGATTTAATTAAGAATATATAAATAAGGATAATAATTAAAAAATATAATCTAGTACCTCAATGAAATATGGGGTTTTCAAACGTTCCAACAATTCATAGAAAGCAAAGAATCATTAAAGAAGCTCAATTTCACAAAACCCAAACCCCAAAACGATTTTTTCCAACTTAACTTATCCCAAGATACCTAGTGATATTTCTTTCTTAAGTCATTATATCCCCACTAATAGTATGAAAATCTAGAATATAAAAAATCAATAATATTACCATGGTGTGGAAAAATAGATATGAGTTAAGTTATTTGAGATTGGGAACCCTACTTAAAAATAATCTCTTTCCCTTTATTAGTAAATCCACTAGTATATCATATCTGAATTTCATTATCAATTAGATCAACAATACATGAGAATATCTCGTTATTTAATCTTCAAAAAACACAAATGATGGCCAAGGTATTTTTTGTGTTTTTCCACCTCTAAGATGATAAAAACACAATGTATATTATATTTCATGGAAAGACATATACCTCTGCTAAAGAATATCTCAGATTTAGATAAGTTAACTTAATGGATTGAATCTAATTCATAAGTGGATATAATATTTATTTTGGTATGATGTTCCTAGGAAGAGGCTCAATAAAATTACATTTTTTTATTTGAAAAAAAATAAATCGGAGATAGGGAATTTGTGAATTTACATATAAAATAATTAGTTTATTATTTTCTCGACAAGTGATTTCATTCGAGAAAACATTATCCATAATGAAAAATAGGAACATTGAAAGATGATTTCCAAAATAAAGCATGTTAGAAGGAATAAAACATCAGGAAAGTGTTCCATTAATAATGATATTAAATGAATCAAAGGAAACAAACATCATAATGACATAGAACAATTTTTTAAAACATTCTCTCCTCATAAGAAATAAAAAATGGTCAAATTGAATCTATCATAAGCTTTAGACATATACAATTTTTAGGACCTCACATAATCATTGAGTAAAAAATCTCATTGGAAACTATGGTATTATCTGATATGATCAATTTATGAAAAAATGTTCATTTATTTTTAGAAATAACGGAAGGAAAAACATCTAAGCCTATTAATGATAATTTTTTATAAAATTCTATAAGTTACATTGCAATTTCTAATATGCATATATTATGAAAAACTGAATGGTTTATTGACATTGGGAATCTGAATTATCATGGTTTCATTAATTCAATTATACGAAGTCATACCTTTCTATAATTGTTTCACGTGTTGTGTGATATAAGGATCCATTATATGAAAAAATTCTTAAATTAAAGGGGACACAATACATCTAAGTCAGGTTCTTGGTGGTATGTATTTTAAAAACTTCTATGCTCACCTCCTCATATATAATTTCCTTTGAATGATCAGTATTCATAGAATATTTCACAATTAGGGATATATAGTAGGAAAAATTTGTAGAATAAACCACATTAGAATACATATCCAGAAAGAGTCTCAAAATAATATCCTATATTTTACTATCTCAGTTACTAATAACCCATTAAAACCCATCTAATTTCAAAACTAAGTTCATCCTTCAACTTAATGAAGCCATATCATAGAAATATAAATTATTCATGTCTTCTTCATTAATATGTTATTCCCTCAACCACATTGACTAGAAAACCTCCTTATTTTTTGATATCTTTCAAATGTTTTTTCAATAGGACAACACACATGATCATAAAAATCGATTTAGGGAGATAATAACACATATATATTCAAAATATTTTCCATATCAAAATAGAAATTAAAAAATTTAGAGATTATTTATTTCTTAAGAACAACAAACACCTTTCCAAATTTTGAATATTAATCATCATTATAGGAATTCCATGATGTCCGAAACATGCCTTCATAGTATTACTCCTTTTTCCACACGGTTAAAAACAAGAAAATCATCTGTTTTTATCACACATCCCACCTTAGAAATAAGAAATGAATATATTAGTGACCTAAAAAATTGTCAAATATTTATCCACTGATAAAACCCCATAAATATTTGAAGTCATTCAGTTATTCTGGTGCACTTTGAATTTCCATAATAACACGTGAAATTATTTTATTTGAATCCCAAATTAGACAACCCTATAGGCCTCAAACATAATGGAACTCTTCCATAATAGATGGAGGATATGTTCACCCCTTAATTTTCTTTCTGGAAAAGGAATTAATTGATTTCCCCCATATAATAATTGTCCACATATGTCATTTTCCACCAAACATAGTAGTCCAAAAAATATGCATTTGTTAATATGATTGATCCATTAATAGAACCCCTTGAACAAACATTATGCAACTCCCTCCAACTAATTATAAGAGGTAGTATGAAATTGAGTGAATTTTTAATTTTAACAAACAACTACACTTTATAATGAATGCATAAGGTAATTACATAACCCTATATCCCAACTAGAAAACTATATAGAGGACTCATATTAAATACCACACTAATCAGGTCCCTTCCTTTTAACATTATTTCATACTAGAAAAACACATATGGGTAGTATTTTGAGCATAAAAAGGGAGTGACCTTGTTGTGAATGGATTAGAGAGGCCATTATAATTCTAAAAAAATATATTCATTACATGACATCGGTTATGAATCCTTTATGAATGAAAGAGGTAGATACAGAAAATTAGACGAAACATGCAATCTGATAACACAGATGAATACAAACCCACTGATCCAATAAAGCCAATGATCTAACAATGAGAATCTAAACACAATGAGGCTAAAATAATCCATGAAGATGAAAAATATCTGAATCCAATGGATTTGAACTAAAATTGATAATGATCCCAATTCAACTATGATCATACAAATCAAATCATGTGAAATAGATACTGATATTGAACATGGATTCCAATATGAAAAGATCCCAATCCAATTATATTTCGACAAAGATCCAAATCTATAGTTCATATGAAAAATATATAAAAGATAAAATATGATAAAATATTTTTATAGATCCGAATACAACTATGATTGAGTGAATCAAATCTGAACCTGATTAATCCACTAACCCAATGAAGAAGATGATGCAACTAGTTTGGTGAAGTATATTAGAACCTAGTGAATCATATATGATTAAACCGATGAAACATATTAATAGTTGATTTCACATGGTGATTATCAAAAATAATAATTCTTTTCTTCCATAAGATAAAGGTAGATAAAGTTAAAAAAATAGTAAATCCAAATATAATGTAACTAAACAACAAAACATAGAAACAATTACTTTGATGAGGTCGAGACTATGAAAACTGCAAGAATAAGACTCTTATGATAGGGAAAAAACACTCATTGATGTAAAATTTATAATATGAGTGATATTAAAGTTAATAGTTGTAAAATTTTAAACCAATCCTATGGGTCCAAGATAGAATGTAACATGATATCATGAATTCCTCCTAGTATACAAGGGGATGATGACTAGGTGAAAGGGTCTATGTGCGATAGTTTAGAGATTATAACCTATGTATCATTTAATCAAGAATAATAATAAATAACAACAGTAGCAGACTGAATAAATAATCAATGTAAATGCATAAAACCAATGATGACATACATAACATAAATAACTACCTCCTAGTGTGGTAAGAATGTCCTGGGTATGTAATGAAATTAAAAAAAAGATTTAGGTTCCACCATATTTCATCCTCATCCAAAATAAACTCCATGATCTAATATTAATCCATCTACCATATATCCCTTTCCATTGTATGCATGTTTTATGAAATCTAGTTGCACAATGAAATACCTAAGTAGGGTGTGTGTACAGGAATCTGTCGGACCCCACTAATGAAACCTCGCATGATCTGATCAATTATATCAATTGTATTCCATACTAATAATAATTAATGAGGGATTTGTAGACACAAAATCCAAAACTAAGTGGTAGTGCAATAACTAATCCACCACCAAACCCAATGTCATACCTAATTCGTCTCCTTACCTAAAAAATTATCATGGAATTCCACCATGAGCATGAACTATAACATCATTCTCAAAATCCATCTCTGAATGGATATGTTCATGGTGGTTAGAATACATATTTGAGTGTTAGTAGGAGAATGGATCAATAATACCATTAGATTCAATCTCTCTCAATTATAATGGAATCCATCCACGGACCAAATCATAGATCTGAATCCAAACTCATGTCACAGGTTATGCTCATAATCTTTTAAATTATCATGATGCCTCAGGTTTGGAAACTAGGATGTCAAGTCCATCAATTTAGACTACCATACCATTATCCCCCTAACTTGATGCATTGGGTAAGGCCATAAGGCTATCATGCCATGTACCCTATTCTCACATCCATCACCATCATCATCATCATCCCAAGACACACACACACCCCCACCAAGGGATGTAAACCACATGAATGTACACCTATCCTATGTACCAAAACAACCTCCATGTAAATAGTAATGTATATCTTAGAGTAAACATAGAAGGAATGTGTATCACATTATTATGATTATATAGTACCAATATAACAACAAGTGAACATATCAAACATAGAAACATGGTACAAAAATACCACTCATAGAAATCATAGCAATGTAAAAAAATTCCAAAATAAATAATCCTTATGAAAAAATTCATAAACATGTGACCATGAAGCTATGTAATTTCCTACCTCGAAGTCATCATTGTCTATGGAAAACATAAACCACCACATGTAGTTCTATGGCTAGTGATAAATCATCAATAACCATGAATTCCTCATTCAAGTCCTTATTATTATAGTTTTCAGCACGTCAACGTTCTAGGTTGGTCAAGGGTTCATAAAACCAATATTTTCTATTTTACTTCAAAAATAAAAAAAATATTTTCTACGATAATACATTCTACCACAATAATAATTAAACAATTATCATGTTAGGCTAATGAACGTGCTAAAAATATTCTCTATATGAATATTTTTAAAACCACATTAGATAGTTTATTTCCACAAATTATTTTGTCAAAACATGTGGTATTACATATAATGATTGTTTTAAAATACCAAAAATTATCCTTTAAAATTGTATAATTATCCTTTGATAATATGATACCATTATCAAATGATAATTCCATTATAAATAGAATTGTATAATTTGTGTAATTATCTCGAAATAATATTTCCTTAAAATGTTTCTATTTATAATTATCATATGATAATTTATTTCACAAAAATATACTTCACTAATGCTTGAATAATTATTCATTGATAATTGTTACATTTTAATTTTTTTGAATATTGGAATATGATAATTAAATATTTTATATATTAATAATTAAGAGATAGTCATAACTTAATAATTCATTGCAATTATCAATGAAAATTTCACACAATTACCATATGATAATTTGATTAATTTATCCATTGATATTTATTTTATGAAAATATTTTCCGTAAATTATCGTTTGATAATTGAATATTTTGTATTTTAATAGTTATGCAGATTATCATTTGCAAAGAATATGATTTAAACATTATTCATTAAAAGTAAATCTCATTTGTGTTTTTACCATAGTATGAGATTATGGGAAAATGTGGGAACATATAAATAAAAAAACCCCACATTCTCGGAAACACACAAAGAACCCACACAAGAAGGGTCACCACCACTTGAGAAGAAGATCACAAAGTAGGATGATACCTCCAATGACAACATGCATGGAGAAATCGATTTCCTTAGATTTGACCAAATTGATCATGAACCAGAACCAAATGGTTTGAGGATTTAGAATCCCTTGTTGTAAATGGGTCATCCAACTTAATATTAAATCCCGAAATAAATAAATAATATCAGTTGAATGTTGATGGTAGATGGCTTTAAATCTCCAAATTAATGTGTTGGTGATTATAACTATAAAAACAAGTGAAAATATATGGTTTTAAATTTAAACATGCATTAAAAATGGTTTATTGTGTTTTAATGGGAAGTTGAACATTAATTGTTTTATATAATGATCATATTAATTATATAAAATAATAAATAACTTAACATAATGAGCAATAAGACATAAAGAGTTATTCATGAAAAATCAATGCCCCCCAAGAATAAACCCCACATCCTGGACTGATCGGTCGTCTTGGATTTCTTATATGAAAAACATTTTTTGAGATATTCAATTAATTTCTAAAAAATTCTTATAATAACAATATTAATAAATTAACCAAATGTATGATCAGAACAAAATCATGACTCTTTCAAGATTTATATCTCACATAGGATAAAACCAGAATCTTGGATATAATCGTGATATCATACTTCTCATACAATGCACTGTTTGGGTGATATTCAAATATTTTGGGAAATATATAAATAAGAATATTTAATAACATATCCTCATGTAAAATTTTACCAAATTCCCGAAACACAGAAATATTATGTTTCCCCTAACATAAAACCTCATGTTAGACATAATAGTTTAAGATGATTTCTCATATGATGAACCACCTGGGAGATATTTATTTATTTTAGAAAAAAATAATGCATACATAATATAATATATTTTATATTTAATTCCATATATGTTGATGATATATATTCCTAGAATCCCATTCTATATTAGAACCTCACTCCAAAAATATTCTATATAATATTCCAAGGTAATAAAAAGGATTTTACCATTACATAAACCCTTTAAATCATGTATCAAGTGATTTTTATTGAAAAAATACATTTTCTAAAAAAATAACACATAAATTAATATCAAAGAGGGTATTTATTGTATTAAAAAATTAAGGATATTAATATTCTACCACTCTAAAAATTGATCATCATTGAGATTTATATCTAGTGGTTTTTTTGAAAATATAGGCCACTGAACTCAAAAATCAAACATGCACTCCCACGTATCTTTCAGGATCTGGTCATGCTACCAAGGATTCTAGACTAGTGGAATCATCTTTCAATGACAAACCATATCACATTAGTTATTAAACTAAAATGGACACTCCCCAAAATAAAAATCAGTCTCCTGGTCAATATCGTCACAATCCACAAAATGTGAAATTTTGAGAATGTACCTACAAATTTATAACACATAGAATACATCGTGCATACCAATATAGAGAGAAGGGAGTTCCAGATGGTATTCCACTTCACCAATCCAATAGGTGATATCAAAGGGTACAACAAAATGTGGTTCTAGAAATCCCTCACTCCCAGATATTTGTTACATGGCCATGGAGTCAGTCTAAAGAAGACATATCCCTCCATTGAAAGTCAAAGGGTCTCATCCAATGGATGACATAAGATCTCTATCCACTTTTAGTGGTGATAATGAAATTTTATATTAGTTTCACTATCTTATCGGTCTCCTAAACCTTACTAGATCCATGAATCACTATCTCACCCACCTCATCCAAAAAAACAGTGAAAATCAAAGCCTCCCAAAAAGAACCTGAAATGGTTCCATCTTAATCAAATCCTGGTAACTATTATGATAATAAATTTCAATAATGTCTAGGTAATCATCCCATACACAATTTATTTACAACACGCAAGCTCAAATTATATACCCCAAATTGCATATAGTACAATGGGACAATCTATTATTCTGATTATGATTGTACGCCATGATCAATATCAATTGTGTCCCTAGAGACTTCTTTAATCCCAAGAAAAATATAAATATAAAAAGTTAATCTCTATATAAAAGAATGATCATGGGAAATACATATAGGTATAAGATCACTTGGTAATAGATGATTCCTAGACCCACCAATGAGTGATTCTCTATGATCGGTAAGAAGTGATAAGACATTTTTTTCCAGTTGACAATCACCCAGACTGTGTCATGAAATCTAGGGGTCCTAGGTAACCCTATAAAAGATTCAACATTGACATCCTCCCTCTTCCAAAAAGGAACCATAAGTGGATGCAACAACATAATAGGGTATTAGTGCACATACATTACTATAAAATACGTAATACATCTGGATACCAAACCTACAATGTCCCTCTTCATTGTTGGCCACTAGAACCACTCCCATAAGTCATGATAAATCATGTATTCACATGGATGTACTTCCTATATAGTGTTGTTGAAATCCCTCAATATAGAATCTATTATGGAAGTTGGTATTAAAACTCTCCCACGCACCAGATCACTTTATTATCACCCATGGTCCATCTAGGTATAGAGTAACCCCCAAACATCTTCAACCTCTTCATAGAACACTATGGGTCTTACTCCTAACCAGTCCTTACCTAGTTAAAAAGAGAATATGTAATTAACAATGGAGGAAAATTCATAAATCAATTTGTATCTAAGGAATCAATACTCTAATTAGTCAATCTCCTCACAAATGACTAATAATCCTCTATGGGAATCTCACCAAAATATTTCTCATCATTTGTATTATGACAACGATTATCTACAATTGTATGAACTTTTCTAGGAGCATTAGTCACCTAAAAATAGAACTTATTTAGATAATATACCTAATTCATCTATAATATATTTAGTCCCCTTTATGTGAAGATATAATTTAGTATTTTATATTATTAATAAACAAAAAATCACCCACCAAATAGATAATTTTCCCAACACATCAGAGAATAGACCAAGGATGCTTACTGTATGTCATATATAGAGTAGTTTGTACTTCTGGGGTCATAGTTGACAAGACCCAGTTGTTAATACCTAATATATCTACATCATAACCACTCACATACGAAATCTCATTGCATCACAACATTCAATATAATCAATACTAGTCCCAGGGTATGTGAGTACATGATTTTTCATTAACCTTCTTCTTAACTCAATATAAGGCCCTGACCTTAAACCTTACTTAATATTGAATTAAATGAATAATTCACATTGAGGATCTTTTCAGGTTTAGAGTTTTAGAGAATTAGAACATAACTATTACATCTCAAAAGATTACAAAGTAGACACTTCTACTAAGTTTCCATAATAAAAAAACTCTTAAAAATAAACGTGTCTAGTTCCATGTTTTATATAGAATGGCATTCCATTGATCCCATCCTTGACCTTATTCCACATTAATTCCTGTGAGAAACATTTCAAAAAACTTGGGGTGAGCATAAAAAGCTCATTAAGGGATACACAAAGAATGAAAACTGTTTGTTTTTCAAACATCAAGTAAACCATGTATACTCTATCAAAGTAATACCTTCACCTTCATGAAGTAGTAAAAACTATTCACTGAATAAAGTATCATTACTTAACTTTTTGTAACCAAAGTATTACCATAAAACCCATAAAAAGAACACATAAGATATATAAAGGTAACTTGGGACATAAACATACTTAAGTGGAATAACCATACGGTCGACTTCCACACATATCACTTAATGGAATAGCCATACGGCCAATTTCCATACATACTTAATGGAATAGCCATACGACCGACTTCCATACCCAATGCATTGGAGGTTATAACGTAACCACCCGTCCTGGTATTCACGGCACCACCCGTCATATGGTTTATAACGTAACCACCCATTGAAATGTCCAAGTACCAATATAAAATCATAAAACGTAAAACTAACATAAAGGAATGATAACATTTCCACATTTCAATCACAATATATCATAAATATATTGACATAATAGAATCCTTTATCAAAACCATTTTCAATACCAAAATACATAAAAGAGTATATGCTATTTATTTTATTCTAAAAACATTACGGCTTGTTGAGGAATCCAAAGACCAAATAACACTCGCGGTGGCGGAAAAGGCCATTGTCACCACGTACGTTAAAAAAAATTCCTTTTTGTCGTTTAGTAAAATGCTTCGTAGAAAAAGATTCATTTTATATAAAAGTCAAATTCAAAGGGGTTTATACACCGATACAAAATAAAGTTGTGTATAAAACTAAATATGCCTCAATGAAAGGAGATTGAGACGAAGTCCCTTACCTCGGGTCCGACTTGACACGATCATTCTTTAATTTCCTGAATAATTAACTGGAGTTAATTTCTACTTGATTAGGAACCTTTTTATAGTTCATTATTCCTTTTATATCACTTATTGCCATGTTATAAACATTATGTAACCATTTAAGTTAATAATGTTTGTTTTGTCGATATTTGGTTCTTAAGTCGAAAGTGGACTTCTTACAATTACATGTTGTTTGTGTGGTCAAAGGTTCTTTATATCCAGAATGAAATTCCGGATTTGGATATCATATATATCATATATATCCAGCATATACATGTATTTATAATATTACATAATCATTTAGAGGTAAGAAATGAAATGCACCGTTCATGGAGACGGTAAGCCGTACGTACGCATGAACTCTACTTCCATTTATATTTCATATTTTCTGGAATGGAATCATAATGATATAAGCGTATATTATAATTACAGTATAATAACATATATAATATCATTAACTTTATCCTTTACACATCCCACATATGGTATTAACGAATCAAATCACTTTCAGGGGGCGGTAGTCTGCACTTCCTAAAATGAAGATATCGTGTTTACCCATAATGGAAACAATAATGGTATTCCATAATTGAAAAATACAGAATCTTAAGGAAAGAATAAACATATTAAATATCTATATAAAAACAGTGACATCATAATGGCCACCTTTGAAGGTGTTAAATGAGTATTGAACAATCATCGTTACGGGAGGTAGAATTTTGCCATCCACGAAAACCATATGTTCTTTAACAATTTGATGTAGTTGTGTGAGAGTGTAGCTCGAATATATCTTATAACAACATCCTAGTATATTTAAGATACTGTTTTTGTTACAAAAGAAGTAAATAAAAAGAGTTTAGGGGGTTGGAGAAGCAAAATAAAACAGATGAACATGAGAGATTGAATTATCTTTAAAAGTGTAACTCCTTTTGATTTAAGCCTAAAAGCTTCATTTGAAAGGATTCTGCCCAAAGGGAATCCTATAGGATGAGGAGAGGGATGTGGAGAGAGTAAATGGGCAGGGGATGGCCGATCCAAAGCCTTGAGGAGTGTGTGAAATGAGGTAGAGGTGGAGGCCTTTTATAAGAGGAGAGGAGGGGCACTTTTGGAAATCATGAAACTATTATTTTATTTCCAAATGTGTTTCGAATTTCTAAGGTCCCACATCGATATATTTCGAAGATAAGATGATAAGGTGTCGAAATATTCCCATCCAATAGTTTTTGGACAAGTGTAGGTCTTAGATATTACATTATCTTCCCATTTTAATTAAATCGTTAAATAATGAGGTCATCGCTGCATCATCATGATGTCATAAATAATTTATTTTATTTAATGTATAAAAATAATAAAAAAACTAATATGATGTAGGAAATCGTTTTATATTTCAAATGAATATTTTTAGACAAAAATATAATTAGTATAACCCCTTCTAAAAATTGTTTTAGTAAAATAATTTATGTTAGTGTCATTTTCACCTTTATTTAAAAAAAGGCATTAAAGTCATTATCTCACCCAAGTGGCTCCATGGGGTCCCCTAAATAGACCCATGGGTTGTATTGGTCGGCCATGACTCACCCAATAGGTGTAGGACATGTGTCATGGTTTTTTCACATTTTTATAATATCATTTTTACCTTAAATTTCACTAATTACCTCTAATCGCGATTAAAAACTTAATAAGTTACTATTCACCAAAAGAAATATTTTTAACTCATTGAACCACATTTTACTTCTTAATGAAAAACATGTATGTAGGATTTTCAAAATTTAATACACATTAGTGGTAAACGTTCATTTAACTGAAAAATCAGTTTGCTTGATTAGCACTTAGTGGTTTCACTATTCATCAAAAATTGACGTTTTTCAGAAAAATACCAAAAATTCACCCTAAGCTATATTTGATATTCCAAATTCAAAAATGAAGTCCATTTTAAAAAATTCATAACATATAAGTTGAATTAATTAATTTAATAATTAATTCCCGCTGTCAGAGCAAATAGCGTGTTTTTATGAAACAATAAGTATCAAAAGATTGACACTAGTTTAAGTCCGATTTCAAAGTGAAATTAATTCCAACGACCACTATTGGATTTAATGGTAAAAACATTTTCTAATTTCAATTTAAAACCAATTCAAAAGATAATCTAATCATATAAATAAATTAGATAAAAAAGTGGTTTTGAATTAAAATACAACATTTTACACTATTCATTAAAAAAATGAACTTCATCGGAAAGTTACCATAAATTTACACAAAGTAAATTTTGATGTCCCGATTCTAAAGAAGAGTTATTTTTGGTCCAATATAATTTATAAGATTGATCAAAACTATATTTAATGATGGTTCTCCGTCAAAATGTGATAAGTGAACCCTTAGTGAAAATTAGGGTATAAATGCCTAAAATTGAATTCTTTCCTTATTTTAAGCCTTTATCCTTTATTGGGTAAATGTAAAATCATTTAAAAACATATATAATCATATTTTAGTTATTTCTATCCATTCCCGCCAGTACAACAGCTACTTGTTAACTAAATTTTAAAATAATATTATTTTAGTACTTGTGTGCAACGTAAGTTTTCAAAGAAACTCATTGTTGCGTATCGAGTACGCTATCGAACGTAGAAACCCCTTTTAATTAAAATTAAAATTTAATTCGTAAATATTAATAAATATGAAAATTCTTTATTCTTTAATTACCTGGGATGTTACACTCAATGACCACCTATTCACATTTATCCAACCACTAGAACTTCACTTCATTCTTTATGATTATTTTCATGCATGATGATAATTAGTAGAAGTCTGGGGTAAACCATCTATAATATCCTATTAAACCTTCAAACTATTAATATCATACGCATTATGGGGATGTGTCCAGGACATCACAACATCGAATTTCTTTGGGTCCAACAATATACAACTCTAAAACATAACATATCCTAGCAATGTCTCCTCTTGAATCCATATGTCACACTTTTATTGATTGGCATTAATACAATGGTCTTGATGCACACATAAGATTATCTCTAGGTTCCTATAATTTTTATATTATATCAGAAATTAGATGATGATATCATCAACTTACACTATAAATAATGATACAAGTATGGAATGATGATTTTGTTTATGAGGACCATGAACACTATCAGACTTTTAATTATAAAAAATAACATTACCATGTACTCATAAATTACATACATTATTAGAAACAATATCTTCAAAAATACATACTCTCGAACTGACAAATACTGACGACCTGATCTATGATCAAAATTGGAGAACCACCAGGATACCCATGGTAGATTGAAAAAATACTCGATAATGGGAAATGGATATTGATTCTTCACCATCACATAGTTCATCTTCTTATAGTCAATGCATAGCCTAAGACTACCATCCACCTTCATAGTGAATAAGATAGGTACAACCCATGGTGATGCACATGGTCTGACAAATCCCTTCCCCAACAATTCATCAAGCATTTCCTTGATAATCATTTTATCATTTATATCCATATAATATGGTGTCATTGAAATGTGTTTCACATCTAGTAGGAGATCTAAATCAAATTAAAATTCATTATTCTGATGGATTCTAATGAATTCAACTGGAAAGTTGTATTAATAGAGATCCATGAAAGGATGAAAAAATGTGGGGTAAGTCCCCGATACTGTGGAAATAGAAAATCCTACCATATGTGTTGTGATCTCCCTAAGATATATGACATCTTTTAGAAAAATAATTTATCCTAGTTCCAACTCTATAGTCACTATAGATTTACCCCCCTTTGGGGATGGAAAAGATACATACCTATGATATCAATCAATGTGATCTTAGAAGTTGGTTATCTAATCCATTACACGAATCAAATCAAATGTCATCATCTCAAGAATCAGGTATTCATAGAGATATCTATAGCTATAGATGACTAGTGTAATCTTTGGAAATTGGAGTAGATAGTCAAATCTCATTCCCAGATCTATATCAAGGTAGACTAATCTAGAAAATAACATGAATTTTATGTGATTTAGAATATCTAATTGTGATGATATGATATAATTTGATGACCTAGTTTCATGTAAGGATGTATATATATTGGAGGTTATAAAAACTATACCATGAATGATGGAGGGTACCTCCCCACCATCTATTGGAAACTGATCAACCTAATTGACAAGTCCATCGTTAACTTTATGACCATTAACTATAGTAACAGTTGTCTAAAAATTATGAATCATCTAATATGAATCCCAAATTAATTTCTTGATTGAGGACTATGCCTATCATCTACCCATGTGGAGTCCTGATCTTAACACTGTATAGAATAACTGATAGACATGACATGTATTTCCACACCCTCAACACATTCCCTTGGGTGTTAAAATTACTAGATTATTGTTTCAATGATTCCCACAGTTAAATCATTGAGGTTCACATCTAGAAGGAACTTGATAGTTTCAACTCAACTTGACAAGAATGCCACTAATTTGCCACATGGTCATGGAAATCCTATTACATACATAGAAAGAGTCACCGACAACAGAGCGGGTGGTCCACCTCTTTGATCAAATAATGTTGTGGAAAACTAGTTGCTCCTCAGACCTCTAGAATCTTTTCAATGGTTGGGGAATTTATCCAATCATCTGGGCACAATGATAGGATGAAGATATAGAAAAGCTTTCTATTGTTAGTCTAATGATGGATTTGAAATATCCTAGACTTCTAAGACTCATTACCAACTAGAAACGATAAGAAATATGAGAGCTTGATAAATTATGTCGAGTATTCCTATAAATTCATGGATACCGGATACAAATATATAAACTTCTATTCTCAATCAATATTCAACATGTTGGAAAAAACACACTATAAAACACGTCCATGATGGCCTCCATGGCGAGACCCTCACATCATCCAACCTATCCCATAATTACCCACAAAAGTCTTGCTATTCTATATAGCATGAAGGATTCCAACTTCACCATCTTATCTCATAGTGTCTCAAAGTGATTAAAGATACCCTTTATGATTTATACCATATACTAACCATCATATTGCCCACTAATTCGTCATATGGTCAGAGGATACTAGATCTAGAAATCCAAGTCATAGTCATCCAAGGATCGTGGTGGATTCTAGTAATAAACCACTTACGAAACACATGGAGTTGTTGTAGGGACATGCTCCGGAACACCCTACTGACCTCATGGTCCTACCAAATGTTTTAAGGGTTTAATATCATAATAATAGTGAAAATTACTAAAATTTAATGTCTTAAAATATATATGGGATCACATAAGGCTCTCCCAGAATTCTACCCACATACATAGATATACCCTCCATGAACTAATGTAGGTTTTTATCCCTACACATTAGCTATATTAATTATATATATATTAACAAAAAGACATTATCAATTTATCCAATTAATTATAATAGGTATATATCAATACAACGTATCATTATAAATATATCCCAAAGTGTTAATATAACCTAAAAAACTAGAAAGAAAATTGATAAATTTATTTATTGAACTACTATACCACACAAAACATGTATATAAATCACATATTAACAAATGTTAATTTTTTTGATACATCAATGAACTGAAAAACTCATAAATCACATATCAATATCATGAGCATCACCAAATGTGAGTTTAATCAATAGTAACCTGAAAACATAAATTCACCACATTATGGGAACTCGAAGGTCCACTATATAGTGTTGGACATGTATTATCACAGTTCCCATTCCAATGTCCCAACGACTCTATATTTTATTTATCCTATATCATCCCAAGTAAAAGATAAGAATATTTTTGTGAATAATGATCCACTGCTACCTTTTTTTGACATCCTAATCCAGACCATGAGATTTGAGCTATCATTTCACATGACCTCATGTGCACCTCCACTTATGAAAGATGGTGAAGACTAGAAACAAGGGTCTTAGTATGATAGTGGGGATACTGTACCCCAGGTATCATGTCATTGATAAGTATAAAAAATTATAATAATAGATTAATTAATAAATAAACATAGTAAATTCAAAAAATAAAATATGACATACAAAAAAATATCTAGATCTCAAGGTGGTAAGCATGCCCAATGTATGAAAAGAAGAAAAAAAATAATATGCATCCACTAGATCTCTTCCTAATCCAATACATAAATGGACCATATTTTCAAACATAGATATTACATCAATATATAAGTACATTCAATAAATAACTTAAAAAATCCATTCCATAACCATATAGGTATAATATATTTTGAAAATTGAAAATATAAACAAATTATTCATAAAAATTCTACATAACCTCCAACTTATTCCTTCATAACTAAAACCATTTTTGAAACAGGTTACTTAATAACATTCTTCATATCATGGGTAATATATACATAATAATGGGGTGATATTAGATGTTAAATATGGGTAATCAATGAAGATATAATAAGAAAAACGGTATAAGTACATGAAATTGACTTTTGAAAGTTATATTCAACATATCAAGGGTCATGATATGATTCATGAATTAAATAGTAAATTTTCATAATAAATGAATTATAAAAGAATCAACGTACATTAATTGAGGGTATATAAATTAAAACATGAAATTGTGGAATATAGATAAGCATAGAAAATCATTTTTATATTAGTCAAGGCTCACTACCGAGTCCATTGTAGCAAAGAAATATATTTCTAAACTGGGTTCACTGCTCATTCCATCCATTTATTACTAAAACATATTTAATTCACATTCTAGTACTATCTATATCATGAGATATAAATATTTACCTAATTATTTGGAGGGAGATATTGGTCCCAAATTTCACATAATGAAAACCATACATATCTGTTCCACAAGAACACAAATAATTCATCATATCAAAACCCAAGGAAAGAAAATGGTTTCATAAATATCATTGGATCGAAATATAACCAATTAAAATGAAATGGGTTCCATAAATACCAATCCATAATAACCATAAATAAATCATCTGAATAAAATGGAATGTTTTTTGAAAATATCCCTCATTAGTCATACGTAGCATCAATGAAATTTATCAGAGATAGAAGATAATTTTGAAATGTCACTTGAAAATAATTTTGATGAAAAATAACCTTTTTCTTTGAAAATATTTTATTTTCCTAAACTGAGGAAAATTTTTAAGAGAAAAATGTTTCTCTAAAAATAACCTTATAATATTTTAATTGAATATTCATATCATTATGGTTTCATGAATGTGTAAAAATATTTTCAACTTGTATAAGTTCAAAAAACACTTTTTTAGACATTGATTCAAAAAATTTCAGAAAGTACATTGATTGGAAATGTAAAAAAATGAATCCTTTCAAAATGTTTAGTAAGAATTCACACAAAGGTAAAAAGAAAATTAAAAATTGTAGAATAATAGAAACTATATTCTGAATTTTCTAAGGTAAAATATACATGGAAGAGTTATATTTTCATGAAGATACTTACATATAGAAAATCTCAAATGATAATGAGATTATGGAATTAACCACTAACTTACATTTGTGTACCATCATCTATATTTGAACGTAGTGTATATTGTTTTAATGAATTTAATTAATTAATACCAAAACTGAATTCATCTTTATGACATCATATATGTCCCTATTATATAATATTATCACTAATTTGTTGATAATTTGTAATAACTGCCCTTATTTCGGGTGGTAAATGCAACATTTTACTAAGTATGTTCTGTGGTATAAGTATATATTATTGTGAATATGATATCATTTCATTATTTGAATAACGATATTAAGGTAATATATAACAAATTTATTCATTATATAGAATTATATCATCATTTTTGAGTGGAAAAGTGTTCATATCAAATAGTATAGGTGGCAGGTCGTTCATATACACAACTAACAATATCATTTCCTTAATGGTGAAAATTTTAGAAAGTAGATGGTACATTAATAATTTATATTAAAAAATAAATATAATTTTATAGTTATCATATATATATATTCCTTCAATCATTATACCAATCCAAATAATGTGGGGATTAAAAAAAAATTACACCAAATCATTGATATGGTAAGATGCACACACACACATCTGATGATTTTGTTTTTCACATGATGGATAAAAGGTGGAATATAGTTGTCCAATAATAATATTAAAATAATAAAATATATTTAATAGAATATTTATTAATTTATAATGGACAGTTTTTAGAAAGGGATTTAGAAGAAGAAATAATCTTGAAAGCATCAGTAATGATGATTACATCTTCTTTGGAGAATTTCATTAGATATCATTTTAGGGAAACTAGCGTTGATATTTTGAGAATACCAAAACATAAAATAAATTTGTATATGGAAGTTGAGAATATAAATTGGTAGGAAATGGTTGAGATTAAATTATCAATGTTTTGTAAAGAGGTCAGGGTGGTGCAGCCCTTTTACAATTGAGGTGAGCATCAGTTCTGGAATTTTCATAAAATATTAACTTACAATAACTTCAAGATCAATAAAAATACCTCATAAATACCATGAATTAGAAGATAATAATTTATAAGGTTATAATATTATAAATAATTTAATTTAAAAAATTGGTATTTTTTTAAAGATAATCATTTTGATTAACCCGTAGCTATCCTTTTTAAATTTTAACTAAGGAAACAAATATTTATATATTAAAATGTTTCAATTTAGACATATGTGATGTAAATTATAAAATAAATTATCTAATTATAACAATTTGGAACATATTATTTTTATTTTTTATTTTTAAATATGTTTTTATAATTTTTTAATAATTTCATAACACACTATTTTGATAAAAATATCATTAGTGTTGATTTTAAAATGGTACATTAAATTGAATATTAAAAATATCAAGATAAAAAGTTAAATTAAAAAAATTTAGTATTTTCCTATTAGGTCAATTAAATCTAGAAAATTCATTAATATCTATAATTTATTTTATTTTAATATTTTAGTCAACATTTATATGATATTAACATTAATAAAATAATTACTATAGTCGTGTTATTTTTTATTTAATATAATTATTTATTCACAAAAAATTAAAAATAATATACCATGATGAATATAAATGTACTATATTTCCTAATAGTATTTATAGTCAAATATATATTTTGGCTAACCCTATATTAAAAATGAAATCATATTTAAAACATGAATCTGACATATTTAATTTTTTTTAAATAAAATAGTTTAAGTATCATAATCTCATATAAGGGGCCCAAAAAGTAAAAAAATAAATATATATCATGAAAATATGTTCATTAATATATACAAGTTAAATTTATATTCATTCATTACATAACTTTTTCCCATGTGGACACCTAAGGGACATTTTAGTCAATGAATGTGAGATTTTGTGACATTATTTGATTAAAATATTATATTAGTCATTCTATAGAAAAGTGTCCATTAAAAAACAAAAATTCAGTACTTATCTGTTATGAGGAGAATTATACTAATCAATTAATGTTTTCCATGTATTGGAGTGATTTTATATTCTTTATCATTTTATTTTTAACCTAAATAAACCAATTTACCATTTACAGTGATAACAAAATTTAACAATGTCACTATTAAGATGGGGAAAAAATAAACAGACCTATTCATTAAAATTAGACCTTATGAATCTAAATTTTTTATAGTTTTTTCAAAATTAAAAAATTCTATTAAAATAAAATTGAAAAAACACAATGAAAATATATTTTTTTCTGAAAAATTCCCCTTTTAAACAGAAAATGGTTTTATAATTAATTAATGTATAAAATATTTCTAATGAACCATAATTTCACTATTTAAATTACAATAAACTAATTAAAATTATAATCTAACCAAATTCATAATTTGAGTTTATAAATAATTTCATAAGGAATACATTTTTCAATAAAAATTGGTATTTTCACTATTGCTTAAAGAAATATAAGGTTTCAGAATAATGATAATTTCAACATTATGAATTAAAAATTGAAATTTATTTTTTCAAGGAAATTTTATATTATTTAAAAAATTGAATATTTATTTATAAAAACTAGAAAAAATCATTTTTATAAAAATTTATTTTTAATGAACTAAGTGATTTTACTAAAATTGGGTTATTTTTCTATGAACATAAAATTATATTCATATTGAGTTTGGGTAATATATTTATTTCATATATTATTTATTCATATTTATTCGCAAAAATGTTTTTTTAAGTTTATACTAATACTATCTCAATGTTTTTTTAAACCCAATGTTGCGGGCAACACATGCTATTGAAGAATAAAAATTATTTAAAGAAAAATATTTCATAAAAAATATCTTGGTGTTACATTATACCCACCTTAAAATGAATTTCAAACATTTAATTATTCCCTTATATAAAAATAGAAGAAGATACTTCTACCTCATCACATCTTCAGGTTCCCACATAGCATCCACAATTTGGTTGTTCTACCATAAAACTTTAACCAAGCGTGTTATCTTTTTTTCATGGATCCTTTTCACTATGATCCAAAATCACTATAGGTTGTTCTTCATAATTATGATCTTATTCTAGTGGTATAAATATTGCTTTTAGTACATTTGAAAGATCTAGTGTGTACTTCCTTAAGAGAGATATGTAGAACACATCATGAACTTGAGAGATATTTGGCGGAAGCTCCAATCTATAATCTACCTTCCCAAAATGATCAAGAATTATAAAATTACTGATATACATAGGGCTTTACATTCCCTTTTTTCCAAATCTCATCACCCTCTTCTATAAAAATATTTGTAGAAATAAGTTTTCACCCACATCAAAATATAAGTCCTTTCATAGATTTCTCGCATTACCTTTTTCTCAACTCTGAGATACTCTAATCTGTTGTTTAATAAATCTTACCATATCTACGATTTCTGAAAATATAGCAGGTCTTCATAAGGATCTATCTAAATATAGTAATGAAATCTATTATTGTAAAAAAATTATACCAAATAATGATGTTGATACCATCCAAACTTGAATTCCATAGAGTAAGCTCTAAACTTGTATTTTATGTTTTAAATTTTCCGTTAAGACTGGTCATCTATTTGAGGATAATTAACTATATATCCATATCCTACTGAATGATTCGCTAAAAAACATGGGGTAAAACGTGGATCCCAGTAAAATATATTGCACAATGGTACTCCATGTAACCTGACCACATCTTTAATAAAGATTTTTGAAAGCTGATCATGAGTAAAATCTTCACTAGTAGCAATGAAGTGTTCCAAATGTTTTTGTCAATAAAATATTCCCTATATAGAATTTTGTTTATTAAAATATTTTGGATGTTATATGGCATGATATATAGTGATTTTTCTCATTTCCACTTTGTTTGACTCCTCATTTATTAATCATGTTTTAATGATCACAAACCTTTTAACTGTTAATTACTATAAATTTTTTTACAAATCTTTTTCATGATCACAAATCTTACTTATCGTATAAAACCTCTGTATTTATGTTCCAAGTCCTCTTACCTTATAATAGTTAATATTAATTCATATTATGCATATTACTATTTAATATTGAATACAGTTATTTGTCTAAGTATCAAGACATCGTGATGTTTGACAAAGTAAGATAGACTGTGTGCAAGAAACAGACACCGTGAATTGTAAGATGGACATAGTGAAGCAGAAACCATGAAGTCTAAGTCTCATATACCGTAACCAGTGAGACACCGTGACCTCAACACTCTATGACCCAGACACCATGAAGGACACACTGTGAGTCAGACACTGAAACCTCAACACACCGTGACCCAGACACCTTGAAGGACATACCGTGAAGAAGAAATCATGTCTCAAGACACCATGGAGGACACACCGTGAAGGACACGCCATGAAGGAGACATTTTGAAGGAGACACCATGAAGGACATACCGTGAAGGAGACACTGTTTTCATAACCACTATGACACCGTTTATTAACCTTTCTGCCAATATTATTTAAATAATGATAACAGTCATATTTGATGTTTTTAATGTAATTAATGTTATTTAGTGATAGTCGTTTCATGTCATGAAATTGTACATTGTACCTATGAAAAATTAATCATTACAATTTCCGGAGCTCGAGGAATATATGGAGGATTGAGCTAAAATAGATGATATACACACAAATACTCATACTAGAGAATAAGCGAAGCTACAAACAATACATGTGAGATCTGTACTGAATAGAAGAACAATCCTGAGTAGGAATAAGAGATTGTAAGATCATTCAATAACTCACATGCATGCAATCCGAAACTACTGGAGGAACTGAAATCAAGAGAACATTCTCACTCACAATGAACACCAAGATGAACCACATCACTCTTTTTTTGTCACAAAACCAAAGAAGGACTCAGAAGCATTTCTGCTGATTCCAACGAGTCCATAGTTAGACTGCTAATCACAAGAGATTTCTGAAATTTCATATACTCTCTCTATGTGATTCATTATTTAATTTCGAGCAGTGTGTGTACTCTATTTATTTTACACACACACTTTCTCATATGCTGAACTAGAGGATACTAAATCCTCATTCCAAAACTTCGACACCTTCTTGCATCCCACTAAAGATAGTGGTAGAGGTCAAGTAGGACCTGGACAAATTGTGTGATGTTGTCTTTGTTTTCCCATAAAGAACAGTGGTATATGTCTTAGGACCTAGACAGTCTATGTACTATTGTTAACCCTGATCAAGGGTGCGGATCAAATTTATATAAATTTGAGAGGACTATGTCTCGTCTTGAGACTGAACATGTTGGTTATATCTACTATGCATTTTAATTTATGTTTAAAGTATACAATATCTAATTTATTTTGCACTACTGTTACATCGAATACCAAACTATTTTAATGTTACTTTGATAGTTAATCTAGCATGTTTTTGTAATTAGTGTAACTATGTAGATTAGTTTCAAAAGATAATTTAATCTTCTGATTAAATTAACTTAGACCTAATCAATCTTTTGAGAACCTAATTGAACCATTACAGTTTTAAAAATTCGCTACTGTTTAACTTGTTTTATAAATTGGGGATTTTAATAGAAATAATTTTTAAGAGAAATTTTAATTGGAACTCAATTCATCTCCCTTTAAGTGTCCACTACGACCAACATTTGGAATCAGAGGACTGTTTTTGTTTTTCAAAATTTTCAAAAAATTCGGTTTTTCAACAGTGATTGTAGTTTCATCTTTAAAGATCTTAAATTTCTGTTAGTTCTAAATTTTATCTCTTTAATGTTATTTTCTAAAAACTATCTTTGGATAAAAGACTAGAAGGTGATGCTACCAACATGACACCATTCATTAATGGTACAAATTATGCTCAGTGGAAACTTAAGATGAAAATTAATTTGGATAGTATGGGTTTTGATATTTAGACTTCTATAGAAACGCAATATAAAATTCAAGAAACTGAAAGAACAACTTGGGATAAACCAACAAAGAATACTTACAATAAAAATTATAAAGCTATGAAGGCCTTGTATTGTGCTTTAAGAGAAGAGGAATTCAATAGAATATATGCTTGTAAAACTGCTTATGAAATATGGGATACTTTAGGTGTTTCTCATGAAGGAACAACTAAATTTAATGAAATGAGATTGAGTACATATACTATTAAATATTACAATTTTAAAATGAAGACTGATGAACCTATTTCTGATATATATCTCAGGTTCAATTAGATAGTCAATACAATGAGTTCACTTGGTAAATCTGTTCCAACAAAGGAACAAATTAATAGGATACTGTGATGATTTCCATATATATGGAGAGGCACATCTATTTCGATAAGAGAGTCATGTAACATTGTAGATCTGCCTATAAAAGATATTATTTGTAAATTAATGATGTATGAGGAAGAACTCAAGGTGAATAAGGAGGAAGATGATGAACCCATGAGAAAGTTTTTAGCATTTAAATCTACTGCTTCAAAGAGCAAGGACAAGGAGAAAACATACATACCTACTGAAATCTCAACAAGTGAAGATTCTGACTCTAACAGTGATGCTGAAATGGCACATATATCTAGGAGGATTAAGAAGTATTATAAGAAAATGAAGTTATTTAGAAATTCAAAATAAAATGGTATGTATGAAAATAAAGGTCATTGGAAAAAGGACTAGAAGAAAGATGATAAAAGTGATGAAGTTGTCTGATATGAATGAAAATGATAAGGTCACATAAAAGCTGATTGTCCAAAACTGATATTTAAGAAGAAACATGAATACAAGGACAGTAACTACAAGAAAGATATGAAAGAAACTTGGAGTGCTTCAAAAGACAGTTCAACTGATTCTTATTCTACTCAGGATGAAAAATCTCAAAAATCTAACATGTGTTTCATGACAAACACGTCAGAGGTAACCCTAGATACTCAAGTTCTAAATTCCTATTATTCTAAAGATAATGCAGAATATGATTCTGATTCCAAAGACATGACTAAAGATGAATTATCTGAATATTTTAACATTCTTGAAGAAACATGAAATGAACATAAAGAATCATATAAGTTTTTAATGAAACATCATGCTCTTACTACAAGTGTTAAATCCCCCTTGATATAGAAAAAAAGAATGATAAAATGTTAAAGGAAAATACAGAACTGAAAATGCCAAATGAGAAACTTATAAAGGACTTAGAAAAGTTCACAAATGGAAAGGATACTCTAACTCAAATGTTAGGAATGAAAGTGGACCAAAATACACTACTGGAATAGTCTATCAGCCTGGACAGAGACAGATTACTATGAATAGATTTATTCCTAAATCAGGAATTTTTTTTGCTAAATGTAGTTCTGGACATTCATATGCTTCAACTAGTTATTCACATATTTATAGATAATATAGAGTTTACCATTCAAATTTTTTTGAATCTACTGATTATATGAGACCCATAAGACAAATTTGGGTACCTAAATCCTTGATTGCTAACCTGTCAGGACCCAATAGAATATGGGTACCAAAATAATTCCCTATTTAAACTGATTTGTAGGAAACCTGTTTGAAGAGTTCCCATAAGAAGATATGGTACATGGAAAGTGGATGTTTAAGGCATATATCTGGGGATAATTCATGATTCATGATCTTAATAAAGGTTGATGGAGGCCATGTCACCTTTGTGGAGAATTCTAATGGAAATATCATCGGCCTAGGCCAAATTGGTAAAACTAACTCAGTTTTAATTTCTAAAGTTTTATTTGTTTATGGAATTAAATATAATCTGTTATGTATTTCTCAGTTATGTGATAATGTCTTTATTGCTAATTTTGAAAATGATTCTTGTAATTTTTTTAATTCTAAGAATGTATAAATATTTTCTTCTTTGAGAAATGAAAATGTTTATGCTGTTGATTTAAATTCTTTAGCTAAACAAAACATTACTTGTTTAAATGAATTTCATAAAAAAATCTTGGTTTTGGCATAGAATATTAGGACACTGCAATATACATAAACTTAGAAAACAGACTAGGAAGAACTTAGTTAGAGACCTACCCAAACTGGAGTTTCCAAATGACAAAGTTTGTAATCCCTGTCAAAAGAGGAAAGCCACAAAAAATCTCTTTCAAACCAAATAATGAAGTGTCATCTTCTCAACCCCTCGATTTGGTTCACATGGACTACTTTGGACCTTCTAGAGTTTCTAGTTTAAATGGGACACACTTTTCTTATGTCTTATTAGATGTCTTTTCTAGATATACATGGGTATACTTCTTAGCTAATATAAGTGAAGCTTGTTCTTACATTACTAAATACTCTAAGTCTGTAGAAAACTTTAGTGGACATATGATTAAGACCCTGAGAAGTGATCATGGCCGTGAGTTTGAAAATCATGAGTTTGACTCTTTTAGCTCACAAAATGCCTATAATCACTATTTCTCTGCCCCTAGGACACCTCAGCAGAATGGTGTAGTATAAAGAAGGAATTGAACTCTGCAAGAAATTGAAAGAACTATGCTTAATGAGTATGATCTGCCTATTTAATTTTGGACTAAAGCTATAAATACAGCTTGTTATATCATCAATAGAGTCTTATTCAGACCTGTTCCCAAAAAGACCCCTTATGAACTATGCAACAATAGGAAACCTAATGTTAGCTACTTTAGAGTCTTTGGTTGCAATGTATTTATTATTAATACCAAGGATAATATGGACAAGTTGGCTTCTAAGAGTGATGAAGGAATGTTTTTAGGATATCCTATAACTAGGAAATCCTATAGAGTTTTCTATAAGAGAACCAAGTCTTTGGAAGAATCTGTTCACATAAAATTTGATGAAATTGATCCACATAAACCTAAGACTTATCTTGAAAATCTTTAAGGTGATTCGTCATTTCTGAACCTCAATGATAAATTCAATGAACCTTCTATAAAGACAACATGTTTTGAAAATATTTCAGAATCTGCTCCTAATGAACCCGAACCTAGAGAATAACCTAAAATTTATAGTCCTACCTTTACTAGATTAACTAGGATTCTAAAGAATCATCCTTTAGATGTTTTTGTAGGAAATATATATAGAGGAACACAAAATACATCTTCACTTAGAAATCATGTTGAACATCAAGCCTTCTTCTCAAAACTTGAACCTAAAAACATTGATGATGATATTAATGATGAATGTTGGGTAATTACTAAGCAATAAGAAATCAATCAATTTGAATGAAATAATGTTTGTAAACTAGTATAAATACCAAAGGACACTTTTGTCATAGGCACTAAATGGGTGTTTAGAAACAAAGTAGATGAAGCCAGAAACATAGTTAGAAACAAGGCTAGATTAGATGCACAAGGTTATAGTCAAGATGAAGGAATTGACTTTGAGGAGGCTATTTCTCCTATAGCCAATCTATAAGCCATTAGAATTATACTTGCTTATGATGTACATCAGAATTTTAATCTATATAAAATGGATGTCAAGAGTTCATTCTTAAATGGATATATTGCTGAGGATGTTTTTGTTAAACAACCACCGAGATTTACAAACCCTCATTTTTCAAATAATATTTTCAAATTTTCAAAAGCATTATATGGTTTAAAGCAAGATGCAAGAGCCTGGTATGACAGATTAAGTTCATTTCTAATTTCCAAAGGTTTTACAAAAGGAATACTCCATCCTAACCTTTTCTAAAAATGAATTTCTAAAGACGGTTTAGTTGTACAAATTTATGTAGATGATATTATTTTTGGATCTTTAAAAACATCACTATGTACTGATTTTTCTAAAATGATGAAAAACGAATTTGAAATGAGTTTAATGGGTGAACTTAAATTCATTCTTCGATTTAAAATCATTCAAAATAATGATGGAATTATTTTAACTCAAAGTAAATATACTAGGGATCTTTTCAAACGTTTGGGATTGGATATCACTAAAAGTAGTGGCACTCCCATGAGTGCCACCTGTAAGTTGTATCTTGATGAAGATGGTAAATCAGTTGATCAAACCACTTATAGAGGAATGATTGGAAGTATACTTTACTTAACTGATAGTCATCTTGATATTATGTTTAGTCTGTGTATGTGTGATCGTTTTAAAGAAAACCCTAAATAATCACATTTAAATGCTGTAAAGAGAATTTTCAAATACCTCAAACAGAATCCCACTGTAGGGCGGTTCTCTCCAAAAGGAAAACCATTTAAACTAGTTAGTTATTCTGATGCTGATTTTTCTGGATGAAAATAAGATAAAATAAGAACCTCTGGAACTGTCACCACTTAGGCAGGTCACTAGGATCATGGTGTAGTAAGAAACAAAATTCTATTGCATTATCTACTACAGAAGTTGAATACATAGCAGTTGGAAGATGTTGTGCACAATTTTTGTGGATGAAACACACTTTACTAGAATATGGATATCTATTCAGACATGTACCAATAAATTGTAAAAACACATGTTCTATTAACATTTCAAAGAATCATGTTTCACATTCTAGGACAAAACATATTGATATAAGACATCACTTTTTGATGGATCATTATCAAGAGGGTCATATCACTTTGGAATTCATTGGCAGTAAATATCAACTTGCTGATCTATTCACTAAACCATTAAATTCTAAAAGATTAGATTACATCATACATGATCTTGTCATGGTTACTCATAAATATATATCTTACTAGTCTTACCGATTAATATTTTTCTACATTATTTACTGTTTCATGCTTACAGTCTCACAGTTAACACCTTGTGTTCACTGTCTGTCAATCAACTGTCTCACTGTGACGGAACAGTTCACTTATTTTCTCACTATGACTGTATATAATAGTCACTGACTCACTGTGATGACCACCAACTATCTCACCTTGATGACTGCTTTTCATCACTCTGTAACGCCTACTCATGGTCTCACTGTGAAGATTATTTATGAATTTATTTTAATCTGTATCATGGTAATTTTTATTTGACTACTATTTCCTTTCTCGTGTTTTTATTTTTAAGACGTTTGACATTCCCAAATGATAAAACATAAGGGTTTTGCTCGATTCCTCACCCGAGCTCTCTCCTGCTCACACTCTCAAACCGTCTTTACCTTGCAAACCTTTTCTTCTTCTCTCTCACCCAAATCTTACGTTGATGCCAAGGATGAATCATCCATCTTCACCCTCATCTGAGAAGCGCTGGTTAAGAAAAAGAAGAGAGCATCGAAGATATCTCTTGATGGACCCATAAATCCAAACCTAATAATACATAGTATTGCCCCTATGAAATAGATTTTTCTTTAGTGGCTGCTATTTAGTAATTCATTGGTTCTAAATGTCCTGAGAGAAAAAGGATGGCTCGAATGGTTCTCTAGACAAGATAGACCTATATACCCGAGGTTGGTATATCAGTTTTATCAATATGTAAAGTTCTCCTTTGATGCCGGAGAAAGCTTTATGGTAACAAGATGGACCAATGGTCAGAAATGTTCTTTAACATCGGGATTATGGTTTGCATTCATATGTATTCATCATGAAGGGATTTTTGATGACTACCAGAGGGACTCTCCGCCAACAACCGACAAATTTGATCTGGAGAATGACTTGGAAATCGTAACTGGAAATGGCACCAAGCGAAAGGCCATATATGTAGAGTTGGATGGAGAGACAAGGTTGTTGTTTAAATTTTTTCAGGATTTGATAAGCCGAAGGAAAGGAGACTTTTCTATGTTGATGTATCAGGATGTGTTACGGATTCCTCTGACGAAGAATGGCCATAAGATCAACTTTATAAGAAGTTTAATCCTATTGATTATCCAAGAAGGCCAAAGAATATAACGGATCCTGGTTTGGAACCAGATGAAGTGGCTGAGTATCCAGAAGAGGTAGAAGAAGAGGAAGTGGTTGCTGAAGTACCACATAGAGAAGAGGCTGATGTACCTAAAAAGGAAGCATCTCTTGTTGAGAAACAAAGGGCTGATGTTACTGCTAAAATACCTCTTAGAGAGGAAGTTTTGGATGACCATCCTGTTGTTATTATAGAATAAGGAACTCCTACTGTTCTTGGAGAGTAAGAAGCTCATGTTTCTAGAGAGGGTGTTGATCCAGAAACCCAACCTGAGGCTACAAGGGATTTGATTATCCCTAATTTCAAGTACCAATCCATAGAAGAGTCTGCTAGTGTAGAAAACATCCCTACAAAGCTAGAAGATAGTCTAGAAGATCTCCCTGTTGAAAAAGAAGCATGTCTGGAAGCACAACCTATTGAAAAATCTGTTACTTAGTACATACCTTATGCTGAAGAGAGGATAGAAATTTCTTTTCAGTTGGAAAGGAAAGAAATGGATGAATAGAATAGAGTTGATCCTGTGGATCTTGATCATGCTGCTGAGCCTATTGTTTCTGAAATGGAAGCACAGTTTGAGTGGGAGGAACCTGAAATTCATGAGACTGGTGAAGCTGATATTAATGAAGCCGGATCTGCTGAAGTTTCTCAACAAACTATCTCTTTTTCTGTGTACACTTGGTATCAATTTATATGATTTAATGATGTGAGTGAATCACAACAAGTGACTGCAACTGGTATAGATCTCTCTTCTCTATTTCAATTGAAGTCAGTCACTCACCCTAAACCTCAACCTCAACATGAGCCTGAATCAGAATCTGAAACTGAAACTGACTCAGAACCGTAACCAGACCCTGAACCTACCCATGGAAAACATTATTCACCTGAATCCTTACCTGAGCAGTAATCTTTTTTAAGTAAAGAAGATTTGAAAGTCTTTCGAGAGACTATCTTGGCTAGAATGGAGAGGATATTTTCCTCACAACGTAGTCCTGTGACTCAACTAATTCAAGAAGATTCCTCGGTTCATTTGGAAAATATTATTCTTCATATTCAACCCAAAATGATCCATGAAATTCAAGATGTCCGAGTTGAAAATAAGTTTCTTAGTTCCAATGATGCATCTTTGAAAAGTATGGTAGCTGACATGAAAAAATAATTTCCTTTAAGATCAGAGCCTGCTCTAATTGTTGCTGCTCTTGCACCTGTTGCTACTTCTCCTGATCCAAATGTTTCCAACATTTCTAGAGAGATTTTATCTCATGTTCATCCATATCTATTATATATTGATGATAAGATTGGAGAAATACACACAAAGATGCTGTAATGCATGAGGGAGCGTGTAGAAAATCTGAATAAGCTCACAGTTGAGTACACTGGATGCCTTCAAAAGGTTTTAAAATAGGTCAAAGCCTTAACTATAGCTGTAAAGGATTATCCTCTATATGGTCAACCTTCTATTCCTTCTTTCTATGATTCTATGCTCAGATCCATAATCATGGATGAAATTCAGAAAGCCTTCAGTGGTTTTGATTTGTCTTCTTTGTCTGAAGTTGTGAAGAACAACGATAGAGCACTTGACTTAGTTCGCATTCATTCCAGGATTTCCAATGACGATCAATAGGAGATCACCAAGAAGATAGATTTGTATCTCAATCATATTTAATCCAAATCTGATATGAAAAATCACTTTAAGTATCTTGTGGAGAATTTGACAATCCCTCCAGTGACTCAAGATTTTAAATCTCATGTTCAGAAACTCACTGAGTTCACCAGATTATTGGAAAAATTCATGGAGAATAAGGATGATTTTGGAAAGGCTATTCAATATAGTGGAGAAATCATTTCTGATTTAATAAATCTTATAAATCCATATCATCATGTGCAATGTACTGCTATAGTTGCACCGGCTGCTACCCCTATTCAACTAGGTCTACCTGGCCTAGCCTCAACTGCCATGTCAGTCAGCCAAGCACTATCTCAGATCAGACCAGACATTCTTGATCAACCACAACCTAGATCTTCCACTACTCTTTCATTGTCTCCCACTATCTTTTAAGGTCTAACTTTACCTTATTTGTCTACGACCTCTATGTCATCTCCCACATCTACAGCTGATAAAGGAAAGGAAAACACCAATCCATGAAAAAGCCTAGTGACTACATTCTTTTTGATGGGGATGTCTTTGATCGTTTATTGATTGTATTTCTACTGTATGATGTATTCTGAATGATTTTAATGACAAATTATTTGTTTAAATTCATTTTCTATACTTTTTTATAATCCCAAAAGGGGGAGAAAAAGTGAGAAGAGTTATCTGTTAGTATTTTAACTATTATTATTATATATGTTATTTTCTCTAACATTTGATTTCATTTATAATTCAACTATACATGATTTTGGATCATCAAAAAGTGGGATATTGTTGGACTCCGTATGTATTAATCATGTTTTAATGATCACAAAAAAATTTACTATTAATTACTATAATTATCATTTACAAATCTTATGAATGATCACAAGTTTGACTTATTGTATCAAAGCTCTGTATTTATGTTTCAAGTTATCATACCTTATAATTGTTAATATTAATTCATATTATGAATATTACTATTTACCTTTGAATACAATTATTTTTAGAAGTATCTAGACACCATGAAGTTTGACAGAGCCAGGCAGACTGTGTGCAAGACACATAAACCATGCAGTGTAAGACAAACACAGTGAAGCAAACACCTTGAAGTCTATGTCTCAGACACCATAACCAGTGAGACACCGTGACCTCAACACACCGTGACCCAGACACCATAAAGGACACACCGTGAGTCAGACACTGTGACCTCAACACACAGTGACCCACACACCATGATGGACACACCATGAGCAACACACCGTGAAGAAGAAACCGTGACTCAAGACATCGTGAAGGACACACCGTGAAGGACACACCATGAAGAAGACAATGTGAAGGAGACATATTGAAGTACGTACCATGAAGGAGACACCATTTTCATAAAAACTGTGACACCGTTTCTTAACCTTTTATCAATATTATTTAAAAAATTATTATGGTCATATTTGATGTTTTTAATTCAATTAATGTTATTAAATGATTGTTGTTGCAAGTCAGGAAACTGTACCTCATACTTATGAAAATGTAATCATTCCCATTGTCGGAGCTCGATGAATATAGGGAGTATTGAGCTTCAATAGATGATATACACACAAATACACATACTAGAACATACGTGAAGCTGCAGAAAATACATGCGAGCTTTGTACGTAACAGAAGAACAATCCTGAGCATGAAGAAGATATTGAAAGATCTTTCACGAACTCACATGAATGAAATCTATCACTATTGGAGGAACTGAAATCAAGAGAACATTCTCACTCATGAAGAACACCAAGCTGGACCACGACACTCTGTTTTTCCACACAAACCAAAGAAGGACTCAGAAGCATTTCTGCTGAATCCAACGAGTCCAGAGCTGCACTGCCAATTACTAGAGCTTTCTAAACATTCATATACTCTCTCTCAGGGATTCATTATTTACTTCTGAGTAGTGTGTGTAGTATGTTTATTTTTCACACACACTGTCTCCTGTGCTGAACTAGTGGACACTAAATCCTCCATCCAAACTTTCTACACCTTCTTGTGTCCCACTGAGGATAATGGTAGAGGTCAAGTAGGACATGGATAGCATGTGTGTTGTTGTCTTTATTTCCCCATGAAGAACATTGGTAGAGGTCATAGGACCTGGAGAATCTCTGTAACGTTGTTAACCCCGATCTAGGGGGTGGATCATATTTATATAAATTTGAGAGGACTAAGTCTCGGCTTGAGTCTGAACCTCTTGGTTATATCTGCAATGCATTTTAGTTTATGTTTAATGTATACAATATCAAATTTATTTTCCACTTCTATTACATTGAAATACGGAACTATTTTAAAGTTAATTTGATAGTTAATATAGAAATTGTTTGTAATTAATTTAACTCATTAGATTAGTTTCAAAAGCTAATTTAATCATCTGATTAAATTAAATTAGTTCTAATAAATCTTTTGAGAACCTAATTTAACCGTTACAATTTTATAAATTCACTGCAGTTTAACTTGTTTTATAAATTGGGGACTTTAATAGAAATAAATTTTAACAGAAATTTTAATTGGAACTCAATTCACCCCCCTCTTGAGTGCCCACTCCGACCAACACACTTTTTTTGGGTAATGGTTGAAGAATCCCTTCATACTTATATCTCATAGACTTAACATGGTAACAAACCATGAACCAAGAAATATAATTTTTAATATATCTCTTCACGCCATACCACTAGAAATACTCTTCCATATATCTATAAATCTTGGTGCTTCCACAATTAATAGAGAATGATGACCAATTTCCCTCACCAAAAAGCACTATCTTTAAATATATATTTGGAGCAACATAAGTACAGTTCTTAAACCTTATCATACCTTAAAAATCAATTTTGAACATAGAAACATTTCCCAACATTGTTTCTAGATTAATATATTCCTTATGAACCTCATTAATCTTTACTGGTATATATGGTTGAAAATCCATTTGAGCTAGATAATATTTCTTCTCTTCAATTAATCATTTTATCCATCTTTTCAAAATCAATAAATATTGGATCTTTTTTGATCCTCACCATAGATCGGGTAGCGTGACCCATTTGACTCAAAGAACCATCCACCATGTTGACATTCTAAGGGTGGTAATGGGTTTAGTAGTCATAATATTTTACAAAATTCAATCATATTATTTCGTGCATATTTATCTCATTTTGAATGAAAATATTCATTAATTTTTTATTATTAGTATATATGTCACACCATTCTGCATAATGATAACACCATCATATCGTTAATGGAAAATTTACCACCATTAACACCAAATAATGTGTTTGGTAATTTTTTTCATGGATTTTTAATTTTTGTGATGCTTAATCTATCACGATATCATTTTTTATGAGAAGGCACGCCATACACTTATTTGATTCATAAATATAGATCAAAAAAATTTCTCCCCTAAAGGGTAGTGTTAGAATATGGGCACTGAAAAAAAAATTTAGCTCCTTGAAATTAAATTCCCATTATTTCATCTATATGATCATAACACATTTCTGAGTGAACATGGTGAATGATTTAGATAATACTGATAAATATTTCAAAAAACATCGATAATATCTAGCCAGACCAGGAAACATAGGATATAAGTTATCATTATTGGTCTAGGAAAATGATCAATAAATTTCTTGTTTGTTGTATCCATAGATATTGTCTCTCATGCGATTATTTGTCCCAAAAATTGATCATTATAAAGAAAAATTCAAACATGGTAAATTTTTTATAAATATTCTCCTTTCTTGGGTTTTTTAGTGCAATTATGAAGTGATAATCATGTTCAATCTTTATATTTAAATATACAATTATATATATATATATACTACCACAAACATATCAGCATAGTCTCTAAAGACTCTATTAATTATATCAATGATGATAGAGGGGGAATTACTAATACCAAATGGTGTCACAAAAAATTTAGTGTCCATTCATTTTATGGAATGATTCTTTGGGTATATCTTACTTATTGACCCTCAATTGGGGATATATAAAAATAGATCAATCTTTGAGAAGTATTGACCTTCTAGGTAGTTGATCAAATAAGTCATCAATAAGGGGGGAACAATATTTTTTTGTGATTGTGATCTTATTAGGTTCATGAAATTCAATGTAGAGTCTCATTGATCACTCTTTCTTCATGAAAAATAAAATTCGTTCACCCCATGGTAACACTCTAGGGAATATTACTCCAATTTAAATATTCTACTGAAGTTGATTCTTCAATTCCAAAAACTCAATTGGGGAAATTTTAGAAGGATTCTTTGAAATAAGCATAACACACGATATGAATTCTATTGAAATATCAACTAAAAATATTGGTGTAAAAACTATAATATTATCTAGTAAAACATTTAAAAAATTCTAATAAAATATGTGTATCCTTAATGGTGTGTTTTTAATCCTCTATTTGAGATATATAACCCTAATTATTAAGAATCAAAACCCATAAGATTGAATTAATTTCCACTATAAGCTCATATTCATCTATTCATTAAAAGATGATCATAGATTCATTCACAATATGAAATGTGATTTCCCACCCTTGAAAATTAATTTTTGTATCATAAAGTGAAATCTAATCCTTTACATAAATCACATTGATCTCAACTAAATAATGATCACAAGATTTTTAGGAAGCACTTTCACAAAAACATCAACTAGATAAAAATAATAAAATTTTGATGTGATGGATATGCACTTCGGAGTTCTAAGAGCTATCTCAACATCTAATTGTTGATATTATATGGAAAGATACTTAGACAAATAATTATAAGTAAAAGAGTGGGTGGGTATAGAATAAAATAGAACATTAGTTGTATTAGAATGGATGGATACTGTACCTTTCACCATACTACTATTGTACTCCAAATCGTAAGTAGTGATATCATGTGATTTTACTTTATCTTTGGCCTTAATAGGTTACTAATTTCAATCATCGTCAATAATAATTTTATTTGGGCATTGGTTATCCTTATACATATTTTCCGTGCACTTGAATCACTAATGTTTGAGAGGTGCATTCGATAGATCATTTTCTCTATTCTCATCAGTAGTTTTATTTTTTCCATCACATCTACAAACAATTACACGTTGACCATATTCCCCATACTTAAAACATTTACTAGTACCCATAAGACACTTTCCTCTATGTTTTCTTCCACACATTGAGCATAATAGAAATCTCTTTATAACTTCACTTTGGTTTTTTAAAATTTCCCTTAAATTCAATTTTTCTCTTCTTATGAAACCCATATGATATATTGGTAACTCAAATGTCCATATCAAACATGAGAGAACATAGAATGATTTCCTCAAATTTAGTTTTTTCCTTTTTGGATAATTCCCTTTATCTAGTTAGCTTTATGCCCCTGAATAATCGACCATGCATACTTTCATGTTGGATGATAAATCCTGAATCATACCTTTTATGTCTTGTAAAATTTCCTCCATGGGTTCCAATAGATTCTTCATCTATTTTCTTAATCTCTAGTAACTCATTATCCGTCATCATGTGAAGAATATTAAGAATTTACTTGATGAAAAATATTTTTTTGAACTCATCATATTCAATAAAGACTATTTCATCTCATTTCCTTATATTTTTATGACATTCCACCATTAATCTTCATTATCTTCCAAACGATAGACTTCTAACGTGAATTTATCATTTTATAAAAAATAGTAAACTAAAAATATTATTTCTGTGGTACCGATCCATTTTTCAGCCACTAGTGGATCAGAAGACCCACTGAAAGAAGTTCGAAACTACATCTTGGAGGACTCAAAAAATGTTTATTCCATCATTTTCTGGTTTGGAAGCATTTCATGATTCATATCATGAGGTTTTTTTGTGAGAATAGAAATATATATTTTTCTTTCCATCTAACATAACATTAAATAAATAATTAGAAAAATCATTTCATTGAGCATCACATTCATCATTAACATGGTTCTTTTGTTTTCCAACCATTAACTACAACCAAAATTGCATAGTGTTAGGAATGAAATCATAGGGGGAAAAAACAAAATCAAAGGAAAATACCTATAAAATATCAATTATTGAAAATTATTTTTTATCCAAGGTTATTTATTATCATCAGAACAAATATAAGATTGTTTCCTATAGTTAGACTTATCTTTGGATTCCTTACTATGGTTTTCTCATCCTAATTTCCAAAGGTTAACTAAATTGTGATCTGATATCAACTATAATGGACCATAATTATCATACATATATATTACATAAAAATTTGATAATATTAATTATATTACACTATAAACCATGCAATAAATATATATCTTGATTACCATTGGAAACATGGAAACTTAGACAACTTCTTAGATAAATATCTACATCATCTCCCACTTATTACTTCATAAGAGAACTGTTTTTGAAAAATCATACCTAATACCATTATTCATATCCTAGGGAAAATAAATACAATAATGGGGTGAGCTAAGATTATCAGTAAGGGTAATAAATGGTTTTAACATATGGATAAGGGCAGAATAACATGAAAATAACTTTTGAAAATTTTATCCTATATATAATGTAACATGATATTAGGTCATGAAATAAATAATAGATTCTCAAAATAAATTAATTATATAATAAAAAAAGTACATAATTCATGGGAGTATAACATATGACATGAAATTTTGGAAAACAGAAAAGAATAAGAAAATCATTTTCATGTTATACAAGGATCACTAGAAAGAAAATCATAATATAAAATGTACCTTTCTGAATCGACTTCACTCATTGTTCCAAAACTATATTACTGAACCTTGTTCAGATATTATTAAAATCCACTCTATTTAATGAGATATAAATCAATACCCAATTAGTTAGAGGGAGATATATGTACCATATACAACATAATTATAACCATACATATGTGTGAAAAAAGTACAGTAATCAATAAACATGGAAAAACACATGGAATGAAATGGGTTTCATAAACAACATTCAATCATAACGTAACCCATAGAAAATAAATTGGTTTAATAGATATCATTCCATCATAACCATAAATCAAACATTGTATGAATATTTATAATATCAATGAAAATATCCTCCATAAATCATAAGTAACATAAAACAATGTTATCTTAGATGGAAAATTATTTTTAGATATCACATAAACAAATTCATGTGGAAAATATCCTTTATTTCATTGAAAAAATTTTATTTTCATTACATTTAATGAATATTTATAATAAAAAATTATATTTGAAAATAACCATGCTCGATTATGAAGGAAGATACAAGGAATTAAGGAATTAAGGAATACTGAATGAAAATTTATCCACTCATCTCGTATAAGTTAAAGAAACATTATTTTTTTACTTTTCCCAAAAATGAAACAAAGTACAAAGATTGGAAAACAAATAAAATGATTCCTTTCAAACCATTCTGTAAATATAAAAAAAAGATTAAAAACTATTTTAGAAAATTATAGAAGAATAGTATAAATATATAAGAAAACATCATCAAGAAATGTTTACATTGAAGATAAACATTATCCAACCGATACTTATGTATAAACAATCCCGAATAATAACAATATTGTCTAATTAACCCATACCATAAGTTTTATTTCATTCATGGGGTTTTGAAACTAATGAATAATTGTTTAATGAATATTATTAATTTATATCAGAACCATATTTATATTTATTACATCATATATGATCCTATTTTATCATATTATCAGTGATTTTTTAACAATATTTTATTATTACCCTTATTTAGGGTGGTAACTACTTCATTTTCCTATGCGTGTTTTGTGGTATAAGCCCCAATTCATGTGCATAGGTTATAGTTCAATATTCATTATAATTATATTAAAGTAATATTTATTAAATATATTAATTAGATACATTTATATAATAATTAATTATTTTAAAATTAATCACATCATGTCCTATATATGGTTGGACGTATGTACGCACAAGTGATAGTATGATTTCTTTAATGGAGAGACCATATGGTTTTGGATGGTATATTAATAAATTTATTCCATAATTTATTTAATGTTACAATTAGCATAAATATATTTATATTATTTCAATAATTATACGCATTCATATAATGTGGTGATGAAAAACATTTTACACCAAAATGTGGATATAGTAAGCATTACATTTTCACGTGCGGTACTTTTGATATTAATAGGATGGATAAAAGGTATAACTTGGTTTTTACATAATCATAATAACACATAAGTGTATTTGATAATATATTTATTAATTTATAATTAAAAAACACTTGAATATTATGTAAATGAAATAATAATCTTGAAAGAGCTGGTAATTATGATTCCCTCTTCATTGGTGATCTTCTTTTAGATATCCTCTTAAGGAAACTAGGGTTAGTATGTTTAGAATTGAAAAACATTAAGATGTTTCTGGGAATTTTACGAATATAAATAGTAATGTGGTGGTTGATCATGAAGTCTCAATGTGTTGTAAAAAAGTGAGAGAAAAGGTTCCCTTTTATAACTAATGTGAGGGGAACATTTGGAATTTTCTTAGTAATTTAAATTTATAATAAATAGAATAAAAAAATTCCTCCAAAAATCTATATATTGGAATCTCAGATGAGATAATATAATAATATCATAAATGAAAAGATTTTATATAGGTTTATAAATTATTTTAAACTTTATCATCTTTATCAACATGTAGTTAACATATTTTTATTTTAATTATGGTAAAAGTAATTTTATATTAAAAGTTTGTAATATTTATTTATATGATTTCAATTATACCATAAATGGAATATTTATAATATTTTCTAGAATTATATAATTAATTATTCATTTTAATGATTTGTTATGATTTTTAAATAATTTAATAAAGTATTATATTTATTTAATATAATAATAATCAATTTTGTCACTTTTCATTACTTGTTATTTTAAAATATCGATATTACAATTTAGAATTGATATAGAAAATATATTATGTCCCTATTTTTTTTGAAACATATAATATTAGTTTATCACTTTTATTATGAAAAATTAAATTTATTTTTATATTTTATTAAAATTTATTTGATATTTCTATTGGTAAAATAATTACCACATCAGTGTTATGTAATTATTTAATATACTTATTTATTCACAAAAACATAAACATTAATTAACATGAAGATGAAAAATCATATGCATTTTATAAGAGTATTTATAATATAATATATATTTTAGGTAAATCTATATTAAAAATGATATAGTATTTAAAATATGAATGTTTCATATTTAAATTGTTATTAAATAAAATACTATAAATATCGTTATCTAATCAAAGTGTCCCAAAAATTCAAAAATAAATTTACACAATGAAAATATGTTAATTAAGTTGAAAATTTATATTTATACTCATACTTAACATACCATTTCCTCAGGTGGACACAAAAGGTATATTTAAGACAAAAAATATGACATTTTGTGACATTATTTGATTTAAAAATTATATAAGTCATATCAGGGAACAATTTCCATTAAAAAAATTAAATAAGAAACATATGTGTTAAGGTTATAACTATATTAATAAATTAATGTTTTTTATGGGTTATAGTTACTCTATATTCCCCATTATTTTATTTTTAACTTAAATTACCCAATTTACCATTTAATATATGAAATTTTTTTAACATGTTTACTATTCATATTGGAAAAACATAAAAGGGGCCAATTAAATAAATTTGAACATTATGAATATAAATTTTCTAACCACTTTTCCATATTCAAAAGAAATATTTTTTTAAAATTTATTTTAATATAAAACCGGTAAAATGCTATGAATAATAGGTTTTCAGAAAAATTCCCTTTTAAAAAATAATTTTTTTATAATAAATTAATTTGTAAAATACTTTGGAAAAATATTAATTTAACTACTTAAATTAAAATTAACTTCTTAAATATTAAAACCTATCAAGAACACAATTTTACATTTAAAAATTTATAAAAGATAATATTGTTTTCAATAAAATAAATATTTTTACTATTCCTTAAAAAATAATTTTTTCCCATAGAAACATTATTTTGAAATTATGAACATAAAAATTAAATTAATTTTTTCAAATCCATTTTCTAGAACCTTTAATATTAATTATTCTTTCATAAAAAGAAGAGAATTTGTTTTTAACAAAATAGATTTTTAGAATAAAGTAATTTTTCAAATAATTTGTGATTATTTTATAAAAACATACCAAAATAATCATATTGACTTGGAGCAGTATATTAATTTCAAAAATAAGAATTTCATACTTATTCCCTCATATTTAATAGTTATGTTATAATAACAGTGTCTCATGGATCGTTTAAACTCATTATTCATGCAACACAAGATATTGAAAAAGTAAAATTGTTTAATGATAAATATTTGAAAAAATATATCTATGTGTTCCAACTGCCATATACATGGCCCACTTCTTAGACATCCACCACATATCCCCTTCCTATTTCCAAGTCTCTCATGAAATCTTCAAGAATATTTAAATGACCTATTAGGGTTTGAGTACAGGTCTTAGTAAGACACCACCATTTTTCCCTTACATGGTGTGCTCAAGTATAACAATTGTATTACATAATAATAATAAATGAGGGGATCATAAAAATAAATTCCAATAGTGAGTGGTAGTGTAATAGTATAGCATCCATCAATCCACAATTTGTACCTACTTCAGTACATTTCCATAAAGATAATCATATAATGTCTTAGGGATCATGAACTTGGACATGATTCTTGGAATCCATCACTAAATAGAACAACACATGGTCCTCAGAATCCATCTATGAGTGTCAGTATGAGAATTTAATAGTAATGCATGTAGAATAAATCTATTAGTAATGGTATGGAATGAAGTCGTTGACCAAATCATGGTTTGGAATATGGACACTTTTAATGGGTAACACTCATAATTTTCTGTGTTCCCACAATGGTTCATGTTAGGCCCACAAACAATCATGACCCTAAGGTCATGAAACAAGACTATAATTCATTTCATGTGATAACTTGGGTCAGTCCACTTGTTCATCATGTTCTATATTATCTTCTTAGGTCCATCTTTATTATCATCACATTCCATGCACAAAATTCCCCACCAAGGGATATAAACCAAAAGGTGGTCCACCTATTTAAATTAACAACACAACCTTCAAGGAAATTGTAATCTATATCTCACACACACAAAACAATTTCGGTGTATGATATAATCATGATAATATAGTAGAAACACAAATAAATTTTAACACATCATACATGGAAAGAAGCTATAGAAATATCACTCATGTAAATAAACATAGTGCAAACAAATGATATCATAATTAATCATCAAGGAAATATGCATAAACATGGGCCCAAGAATGTAAGGAACTTCCTACCATAATTTTTTTAACCTCAACACAAATAAAAACCACCCAGTGTAGTTTGATAGCTAGTTTAAAAACATAAATAGTAAATACAACCTCATTGTAGGCCTTAGTATCATATTTCACTACACGTTAATTCTAGAGGTACATCATGGGTCCCCAAAACCAAAATTATATTTTTTATATCAAAAGGAAAGAAAATATCTCATTCGATCATTTATTCTATATCCTTTTTAATTTCCAAATTATATTTTTAGTCCAACACATATTCTTGAATGGTTCTCCTTATGAATAACTAAAAAGCGACATTCGATAACTTATTTCTATAACATATTTTGTGAAAAAAGTGGTGTTCCTTAGAATTATTCTTTAAAAATATCAATATTTATCCTCCAAATTTTCATAATTATCCACTAATAAATTTATACATTTATCATATGACAATTCCCTTATATATAATTATGTATAATTTTACTAATTATTTGCAACTAATTTGTAGAGAAAAAAATCCTTTTATAATTATCATATGATACTTATTTTTTGAAAAATTATATTTTAATAATTTTTGAATAATTATAAAATTATAATTATTCCATGATTATTTTTTCATAATGTATAATTTGATAATTCAATATTTTTTATTTTGATAATTTCAACATAATCATCACTTGATAATTCATTTCAGTTATATTCGATAATATTAGGAAATTATTATTTGATAATTTAATTAAACTATCCCTTGATATTTACAGCATGATAATATTTTTTTTATAAATTATTTTTGAAAATTTAATATTTTATCTACTGATAATCATGTGGGTTATCTTTTTCAATGACTAGTACTATATGACATATTACTAAAATTCATTTTATATTCATTTTTCCCATATTGAGTTATTATGGGGGAAAGGAATAAAATAAAATAAAAAAAATATAAATAAATGAACTTCTAGCTTCCAAACACAGAATTTACACATGAAGGGTTGTCTCAATCAGATAAGAAGATCACAATGGAGGAAGAGACATTCACCTACCCCTAGTACAAAGAAATTAGTGTCCTCAGATGTGTCTAAATCATCCAAGAACCAAAAAAATAGTTTGGGTAATTAAAACATGTATCCATGTATTGATCATCCACATGATAATTAAAATCCAAATTTAATCTTCTATTTTTACTATGAATTGATGGAGGAGGGTTTTAATTCACCCCATTAATGCATGGGTGACTAGAACAGTAAAAAAATAGGGAATATCAATGTTCTAGAATTAATTCACGTATGAAAAAAATTTTATAGGGATTGATGGCGAATTCTAACAATACTTATTTTATTTAATAATTTTAATTAAAAATAGAAAAATATTAAATAACTTATCTTAACGGGAAATATGATCAAAAAACCAATGTGCGCAAAATTTATGTGTTTTCTTGGGTAAACCATGCATCCCAAACCTAATCGTGGTCAGGAATTTCTCAAATGACACACCGTATGAGAGATATTCATTTATTCTCTGAAAAATATTATAATAAATATAAATAATAACTTAAAATTACATGTGATATGACCAAATGACTGAAAAAATAACGGTTATATCCCTCTTAGGGTAAACCACGCAAATCCGAAATAACTTTGGTCTCATATTTCTGATATGACAAACCTTTTCTGATATTTTCAAATATTTTTAGATATATATAAATAAAAATATTATATAATATATCATCGTGGGTGATATTACAAAATCCCCAACATTCAAAAAATTCCATATCAAGCCTAGGGTAATTCCCCTATCTTTTACCTACTAGTAATATTAGATTTCTCATACGATGCAACATTTTGGAGATATTAATTTATTTTTCAATGAAATCACTCACATTTAATATAATATATATAATATTTTTATTCCATCTGTGTTGAGGCTCTACTGGTAAAATAAATCCATTTTTTCAGAGTACTTAACTCCAAACATATTCCAGAGAATATTCTAATGTGTTTATTTGGATTTTACCCTTATAGAAAGAATTTAAAAAAATGCGAAGTTATTTTTATGGAAAATATTGATTATTAATAAGAAAATATAGATAAATTAATATAATAGTGGTATCTAATTATCTTTAAAAACTCAATAAATTATAATAGGTTTTTTTTTTAATTTTTTGAAAATTGATAATATTATATACTATTATATATAAATTATTATTTATATAAAAAATGTTACGTAATGAGTAATTAAAGAGAATATTTTTGTTCAATCATTTTCACTGAGGGACTTTTTAAGTGATGGGAGTCATATAGGGAAGAATCATACATAAAAGAAACAATGAAAATGATGTTAGAATAAAAACATAGTGATGTGAATGATTGGAGAGGACAAGATTCAAGAAAATGTGACACATATTACATATTTATATATGTTGATTATTTGTACTGATATATCTGAATTTAATCATAATGGAACTCCCCATCATCATTATCAGCATCATCCATACACTATTTCATCATGACCAAATTCAAGTCTAGAAACTTGTTTTATATTGATCGAATGTCTTAACTATATAATCGCTCAAAATAGTGTTAAGATTTTATTAATGATTTATTTTCCCAATGATAATGGATGAATTTATCTACACATTTTGGAACAATAATAATGGTTTTTTATGAGATCATTTTTCATCATTGATAAGGGTTATACATGTAGCTACAAGGATACATAATGGTATTACTCATAACAGAAACATAGAGATTAATGGGCATTGAAAAAAACATATACTGAAATTACTTTTTTTCAAATTAACATTTGAGGAAAAAGTGGGAAAACAGATATAATATCATGAAAGAATGAATTTAGATCAAAACTACTTGGATCTTCTCCTCCCCAATGACTATATCATTATGCAAAGCCTCCACCTCACATAATTTCTCTTTAAGCTATCATGTGCATGATGCATGATGCATGAGCCTGATACTGATGGAAAAGCCATAACCTCTAGTTCTTTAAAATCAGAATGATCATGCTCGATGAAGGTTTTCTTCTCTATATCCTCTTATAGATCTATTTCTTATAAATTGTGGGTTGCTTTCTCCATCAAAATTCATAATAAAACCAAAATCCAAAAAATGCCACATATCCCTCCCAATTAAGATTTCAAAACCCACTATTGAGAATTTTCCATATTTCAAATCCAAAAGGTCAGAAAAATATCATCAAACCAAAAATCACCATCAATTTACCTTAACTATCCACTTGAACTCACATCCCAATGGATCATTAAGGCAACTTCCATGCTCCTCCATTGTGGGAATGGTGGAATCCTTAAACTACAATAGAGAACTATATAGACAAATAAATGGACAATTGACAGAGATACCATGCACCATACTCAAAATGACATAATAAAAAATGTATCAGAATCAGTGAAAATTCATCAAACCACTTTGGGAGAGAGAAAAAAGGCACTGAAGCATCTAGAAGTTCATTATAGAGTAATCTAGAGAAACTAAAATTAAAATCATTGAGGTAACTAGAGATGCTGAAAGTCACATAATAAATGAAACTATATCTACTAGATATGCGGATCATATAGGCAATCAGAGTATCGAAGACTACATCATAGATTAGGGAACCTCTCCCACTACATCCACCATAACATGTCCTACCCTCCACAAGATATAATGAGAAAAATGAACAAAAACCCAACACAAGATCCTAGTAGACACAGAATTATTTAAATGTTCTATTTGGATCCTCAAAAGAAAATAATAAAATTTAAATTCATCTGACTCAAGGAACATTAGAATGCATATAGGCTCAACTCCATCCTCTTCACTTCCAAGACAAATCCTAAACAACTAAACCATCGACGCTATACAATCCTAAGACAAAAAGAATGATATGAAACTCCAAAACAATCTGAAAGTGTTAAGAAAAGACCCCCCTGATGATGTAAATGATGCCAAAATCTAACTATAAGGATGGATCTACAATACTGAATGTTCGAACCAAATCTGGAGCCTGAAAATCTCAAACAGTTCTTGTCTATCCCTCTCCTGATAAAGACCATGGAGGTACTCAATTATTCTATACACATCTTTGTTTTGGTTAGTATTCATCAGTTCACTATTAATATATGAAATCATCATAACATTGAATGTTAACCGCATCACTCATACGTTTTTAGTAGATTTGAAAATCTCCATCACTTTCATCTATAGAATGCATACAAGGTAATAGGATTTTTTCACATAAGAATTATATTCATGGTTTTAAACAACCTAATGGTGTCTAAAAAACTCCTTGATGTTATTGTGAGTAAGGAGATGGCCTTTATCTGGTATTGATCATAGGGATATTTTAGATGAAAAGCATTTCATTTTATTCTACAATTGAATGGACCATAATACAATTACTTTTCTTGATTATATATTTTGTGAGAAAGAATATGTAAATTAATTTTATTGAATATCCCACTAATTTTCTAGTGCCAATAGCCCTAACCATTGAGCATGGAATGTCTAGTTTCTAGGACATTATATTTCAAAGGATACATATTACCCTTTGTATAACCCCATCAAGGATTGGTTAAGCTATTTAAAGGTATTTAGGTATGTAGGTATTTGCCGACTTTATGCATACAGCTCCTTGATCAGTTGAGTGGACTCCTAAATCCAAAAATCCAAACATGGATTTTCTCAACACATAACTCCAAATTACACCACATATAGAAAGGGCTACTCAATTTTATTTAAAATGTTTAATTTAACCCGAAATATTCATAATAACATCCTTTATAAAAGTAATTGTCCCAATAAGGGTGGGAAAAACTCATAGTTTTAATGAGCCTTTCTCCTAATCATATAACGAAATACATAGTATGAATTAATGTTTTATTGATGGATTTTATATTTTATGCATAAATTTCCACTTATATTTATCAAATTCATATTAATATTAAGTGGAATGTTTTTAAGTGATTATCAATGTCATAGAAAAAATTTATTCATAAGCCTGGTTTATTTAAATTCCCTATTACATGATTGGTATTTTAATTATTGTGTGATTAATAAAAAACATCCATGTTGAAATATATATGCAACTGAAATAAATAAAATTAGGGGTGTGATCATGAGTTTAAACTAATATTTAGTTTATTTATCGATTGATAAACTAACCGTTGACCTAGGGGAGAAACACCTTGAACCAATATGAGTATTGTCTTTAAGACTTTCCACATGTCCACCTTTATATCTTCGAAGATTGGTTTCGCCTCATCTCCTATCTTGAACCACCTCCACAGGATTGGGAGATTCAACCATTACATATGCTTTTACTCATATGTAGGTGAGGGTCAAAATAGGGTTTACATAAAAGAAACCAAGGAAACACATTACCCATATATTAATGTGGAGAGATGGAATGTAGGACAAAAATTTAATTTTATAATAAATAAAAATGAATCCAATCACATTCAAAGGTATATTTTAATTCATGATCATCCACATTCATGTAATGGATTATGCAATTTATAAAACTGGGAACAATTTTTTTAATCATTCTTATTTAAGATAAATTTCACTCAAATCGATTAATTACTATCATTAACTAATCAATATTTTTAACTTAATCCTTTTATGAATTTTTATGATATTATCATCCATTATAATTTTAAATAATTTTATAAACCCATTTAACATTTACATTGTACATAAATTTACCATAGATGAAAAAATGATTACATGTCTGAATCTACCCAACATGTATTGGACTTGTATTCTATTTTTCTAATTTGGAAAATTACATAAACGATTTATGCATACTATCACAATGTGTACATCACAGATGATTACACAAATGAAATTTTTTTTTCATCCATGTGTGATGATTTGATTCACATAATGTAACAACAAGTGAAAAGATTTATACATGATATTTGGTACTGAACATTATGAGGATATTAATGTTTTCCATATCTATAATTTGTAAAAGTACATGATGTGTAGATCCAGTCCACATAGTGTGTAAACCCTTCACCGTCTATCGGAAGTACATGCTTAGGGACTCGATGTGTGAGATGTATTTCAGAAATAATGTTCTATATGTTGTGTCCAATGGTCCACACCCTTGTTTTATCCACATTAAATGGTCACCGATCTCCTAGGATATGCATGGGATACATGGCCTAGCCATGACCAAAAAGGAACTTCATGCCTTGTATAGTGGAGCACATGATGTGTGGTCCAGTAACCATGTGTCTATCTTTCTTGTTCAACACACAGTGTAAGAATTAACTACAACACATTTCATTAATTCAAATAGGTTATGAATTTTCTTAATTAATCATGATGAATTGAACACAACTACAAGTAATGTAATTTCAACTACACCGCGTGTAATTCTCTTTTACCTGCAAAAAATCCTTGACCCCTCCATATGAGATCCCCGATTTAATTTTAATCATAAAATATTAAATTAGATTTATGAGAAATGATTGACTATAATATAGATATCATAATTAAATTAAAATAAGTATTAAACAAGAATTGGAAAACTAAATTAAAAATACGCAAATCTCCAATGTTTATTAAATAATTATAATTTTAAATGTACTCCATCTAATACAACTCATTGGTTCCAAGTGCAGTGGAACCGTGAGTTTGTAGGTGATATATTAAAATTTAATTAAATAAATATTTTCCTGAAACCAAGAGATAAGATCTTGAATGTTACTTTTATAATTAATTTAATTAATATCAAAATATATGGACCTATGAACATTCTTAATTTATTATTATTAACGTCCAAAAAGTCCAATCCGGATTTTATTCGTTTAACATATAATGATACAAGGGAATAATCCCTCTAGTGATGATAAACACATGATTCAATGGTCGTCGAGCAATTTCACTAGTTCTCCGGGTGCTAGCACGGTGAATTGAATGTCTTGTGTTGTTTTTTCCAGATTTGTCATTCTTGATACATTAAGAAATTATCCCTTGAGATTCTAATTCTTGAGGGGGATAAAGGATGAGGATTTGATAGAGAAATCATTATGTACAATAATTATCTAATTCCAAATTAGGAATTTTTTTCAAATGAATTACACAATAGACATTGTGATCCATTTATAGAGGTGGTATTTAAGTTATAAAATTTAATTGCATAACAGCCATTAAATATGATTATAACCAATAATGTAATCCCATGCCACAAAATAATTATAATAGTATTATATTTTTCTTATGCGCCAACTTGTGAAAAATATAACCATTAATGAAATTCCTCGAAACCTAATAATATTAACTGTATTATTATTTTGTGGTTCACCGACGTATGCAAAATGGATAAATCATATTTACTAACATGTAAATAATTATTTTTTCACCGGACACGGTCTTGGTATATTCAAAATCCTCTACCATTTATTGAACACCTAAAAAAATTTATTCATTTAAATATATATTTTATTCAGAAACTAGAAAATGATTATTTATTAAATATTCAATAACATAAATATTTATATTACTCCCATCTAGTCAATAATTATTTAATTAATTTATGTGATCAATATAACATGAATAAAATTATTCCTCAATCATGAGAATAATATTTATTCCACTAATAAAATAAATAGAATGTAATGAAGACCCCTAGAAACACATAGTGTGCAACCCTCTAAGATATCTATCATTTGAATTAGGTGGAATTACCAAGAGTCTATGATTACTATATCAAAATTGGTTAGGGAACCCAAGAGAAAGAACTGAAATTTGAAATGATCATAACCACATATGAACAATCAATGTGTAATATTATCCCTTCATCAAAAAATATAGTCAAGGAAGATACACGATATTTTCATTAACCTATATTATTGATAGATCATTCTTTGAATATCTAAAATAAAATCTTCGTTAAACCATGGATATAGAATTTAGGTAGATAGTTCAATTTCCACCCAGAGACCGAGATATAAACTTTTATAAATATAGAAGGTACAAATCCATTCGTGACATATCCATTAATATCATGTCATTCATGATGTACCCAACATCCCTACATCTTTCCATCATATGTCGTGATACTTTTCCGTAGAAAATATAGTTTCGTGAGTCATGGAATGAATTAATGATAATCATAATGTCTATTGATAATCACTCACACTCACAGATTGAAATATATGATAACCCCAAAATATATGGAATTATTACTGGTCGATCGATTCTCATAATCTCTTATCTTGGAAATAACCATGTGGAAAATTCATGAGAATAAGTCTAATCTACTTATTAGTAATCACACTTGATGGTATACATACTATGTGTCCCATCGTAGTATGTTATCCAACTATAGACCAATATTAAGAATAACGTCATAGCACTTCAAGGTACTCATCATAACTGGGAACTGCAATGACCTTACCAATGTGATATATAATCTAGGATATTATTATAATATAATAATGAATAACAATTAAAAATATGTAATAATGATTTTAATATTTAATAAATTAAATATCCATTTAATCCAAGTACAAATTGGTGGTTCTAGGACACTAACCCTAATATATGACTCTTCTCCTTGGTCATATTTCATAGAAGAATCAGAGCTTCCACACATGTGGGTGTGTGTACTCCACCACCTTAGAGCATAAACCTTCTATGCTGATGTTTTTGATATAACTATGGTTTCATGATATATATCTAATAAAATGAAAATTACATATATATGTATTCCACAAAAATTTAATTTTAGTGTATATGGAACATTATCCCAATGAGATTATTATAATTTATTGTGTTGGATAAAATTTTATTTAATTGAAGATACTAAAATTCTGAATGCTACAATTTTGATCCCATACCATGAAGATAATCTGATTTGGATAGATTCTATGTATGTATCCCTTAGTAATATTTCATTATTTTTCTATTTTTTCAACATATTTTTTATAAATAAACAAGAATTTTATATTCTTTCATGTGTGTGGGATTTTCCTACTCTATCTCATTTTTGGACATATTTTCTGTAATCCATTTTATCAATGTTAAAAATTTGTATATTTTTTTTATTTGATATTATGATTAACAATTATTTTCTTTGCATGCTTTCATCCATCAACATATCCATGTTCTTTTCTATATCTAGGGTTCTTAAGATTTCTGATATCCTCTTCTTGATGTCTATCCCATTGAAGTTATTCCTTCTACAAATAATACAGGTGAGTCGAATATCAACTCCCACATCTTATTTCATGATGTAGAACTATTATAATTGGAGAAATATTTACAAAAATCATCCCACCCCGGGTTTATGGTCATATTGGGCATTAATTTTTCATAGAATATTTTACATGAATATGTAAATTCCACCCCCTATAATCTATTTCGTCTATGTCTGATGCAGGTGGGTCAATTTTAAACTCAACCATTCTATTTTTTGGTATCTAAATATTTGAATATATATCATGCACGTTATACACCACACCATTATTCTATCCTTCACTATGTTCATATGTAGTTTGTTATTTTTATATTATTTCTCTAATTTTACTCTGAAATTTCATTGATAACGTATTCTTTATACTGAATGAAAATAATTTTAATCAATAAGGTTTCATTGAAATAAAATTCATAAGTGATTTCAATGGATCCACTTCAATATTAAAGGAGATTAAAAAAATTCCACCCTAGATCAATAAATGATAAAACAGTGGTGGACATGAAATACCATTAGTTGATATATTCTATCATTTTCCTTAACTGTAACGTTTTTTATGTTTTAGAAAACTAAAATACTCCAAGAATTTTTTTTGTTTAATTTGTTTTATGATTAGTATATATTAAAAATATTCCATAATTTACTGAAATTGAATCATTTTATTATTGTTAGGTGTTGTTTGTATGCACCTTAAAAATATACATGTGAACATTCATTTATTTTAGAAACACCTGCTGGTTGTGATTTTTTAATCCTTTTGGTTATTGTTTTGTTGATGTGTTCAAAACTTCATCAAATTCCCCTTAAATTAAATACATTGATATTAATTCAATTTTGAATAATATTCATTACAAAATATAAAAAATACAAAAAGTAACGTATAGTTATAGTGTCTTTCGACGTTGTGAATAATAAACAATGGGTTCATAAGACTTCTGAATTGTCTCCATCTTATTTCATGATAGCGGGACCCCATTTTGATATATCTTACATAATAACATTCTTCCTGAAGTGGGGAAAAGAAAAATATTAAAGGGAGATCATAGACGCTCAGAAGGGGAAAACAGAGTAGATCTCAATCATATCATAATACTATGAAGGTAGAACATAACATTTGAAAATATTATCCGACATATGATAGATCGTGATATAGTTCCATGGGATACATCATAAAAGGTCATAAGAATCAATGAATTTAATCACAAAAATCATAACATAATAAATGAGATTTTTTTTCCATACATATATATGCATAGAGAATCATTTCACATTAGTCAAGGGTCATTGTTGATACCATTATAGGGGAAAAAGGCCATTACTAATCTGGGTTTACTTTCCATTCCATCACTGTATTACTAAACAGAATTTACTAACCATTATAGTAATTTATTTCTCATGTGATATATATATCTACCCATCTCATTGAAGGAGATTTTGGTCCCACCCATCTCATAATGAAATCACTATTACGTGTTATAGAAAATCATAAATCATTCATCATAGCATAACCTAAGGAATAAAATGGGTTTCTTAATTATCACTCTATCATAATGTAATCCATTTAAAACATATGTATTTAAAAAATATAATTCCATTGTTAAAAATATCAAACAATACAAATTAATGGGATTGAAACAAAACCATATTTAAGGAATGTTTTCTTAGACAGAAAATAGTTTTTTAAAAACATGAAATTAATTCTTTGAGAAAATATAACTTCTTCTAAAAAAACGTTTTATTTTTTAGAATTCAACAAAATATTGAATTAAAATAAATTCATTGAGAATAACCGTGAAAAATTGTTTGGGATGATTCATGGAAATAAGGAATCATGAAATCGTAAAAATCCATTCATGCAGTATAAGTTAATAAATATTCTTCTTCTACTTTTGCTAGAAAAGTAAAAAAGTACCTCGTACAGAAAATGAACAAAGATTCCTTTAGAATAATTTAATAAAAAATAAAAACTGGGTAAAATTTAATTAAAAATATTGGAATTATAATATTACATATTTATGAAACATGGACATGGATAATAATTATACCACCATAAATATTTATTTATAAACAATCTCAGTCAATAATGATATTGTGAAGTTATCCCTTACCTTAGATAAGGTAACCATCATATGTTTACGAAACTCATATATAATTATTTACATAATTTCATTGAATTATTCCAAAATTATAATCAATTTGATATCATATATGATCATATTATCATATGTTTGTCAGTTACATTTCATTTTTACTCGTTATTCAGATGTTAACTATTATTTTCTTATGCATGTTTAATAGAATAAGTCATAGTTCTTCTTATTAGGTAAAATTTAAATCATAAAAATTTATATTAACAAATTATATATCATATGTATTTATTCTGTACATTTATATAATCATTATTTAATTAATATCATGTTGAATAAGTCAAATTGCATCGGGGAGATGGTAGGTAATACGTACGCATGAGCGACCATATCATTCCCATAATTGTTGAATGGTACTGATGTGGATGGTGTATAATATTTTTTAATTAGTAATGTTTTTTAATAATCATATATAGTTATTATTTATATCAATATATCCATCCATGTAATATGGTGGTGAAAAACATATTACACCACGGCGTGGAGACAATATGTCGTACATACGCATGCATGGTGATTTCGGTTTTCATCAGCCGGATTGAAGGTAGAATATGAATTTCTCCTAATTATAATACGTATAAGTATAGGAGTGATACCGATGTTAACAATTTATAATGAAACAACTAATGACAAGTAATTATAAGAAGAAAAAATGTGGGAAAGTCATTAGAAGAGATTACCTCTTCCTCGACGTGCTTTCTCTAAATCTCTTCACAAAGCACTACAGATGGTCTGTGAAGAATACAAGAACCTATATAATGTAAATATATATGTATAGTAGTAATAATAGTAGGGTATAGATGATCCTGAGGTCCCAAATTTATGTTAAGAGGTGAGGGAAGATGTTTCCATTCATAAAGGAGGTGAGGGGAACTCTTGTAAATTATTAAAATATTTATCTAATATAATTTTTTTTAATAAAAAGTGCTTCCAAATTGAAATATTTAGAATATAAGATGGGTATGGTTTGAAACCCTCTAATGAAATAACTTTTATACATTTATTGATTCTATTTTAATCCATATATATTCGGTTTACACCTAATTATTCTCTTTAATTTTAATTGTAGTAAAAATATTTTAATTAATAAGAGGCTATGAATTTTAATTATATGGGGAAAATTTATCCTAATTAGAAAATTAAGAAACATATATGACTTATAATCAATACTTTGTGATTTTTTAATTTTTTAGTGTTTTAAAATAATTCAATAATATATTATTTTTATAAAACTTCTTTTAGTTCAATTTTTACACTATTCATGTTTTGAATTTAAATAAAATCTCAAATGAGAGATAAATCCGCACAAAACCTTTCAATAGTTTTCTAACATGTCATATTAACCTATAAGAATTAGGGATAAAATAAATTATGTAAAATAATATTTATTTTAATAATTAGAATATCATTTTTTTATTCCATTATTAACAACGAAATCACAACATCATCATTGTTTCATTATCAAATATAATTATCTAATATATAAAAATTATAAATAAAGTTCATTATATAGGAAATACGTTTCGATTCCTAATTACTATTTTCTATCAAATATATCACTTATATTACCCATTATTAAAATTGTTTTAGTGTGAAGATATTTGTTTATAACATATTTTCATTTACATTAAATTAACAGTTATGAGTGGCATAATCACACCCATGTGGATTACAAAGAACATATTTTAATCTCAATGGTTTTATTGGATAGCCATATCTCATCCAATATGATTAGGAAAGGTGTTACGGTATGGTTTTCTAGTTAACATGGATGGTGACTCATTATTTGTTGAAAATAATGATCCTATAACATTAAAAGATGTAGTAAGTGGCACAAAAGTCTCCAAATGGATAGAATCCATGAAATCTAAAATATATTACATGTAACAATACTATGTATAGATTTTGGAAGATCATCTAATGTATGGAAAGAATGTAGGTTGAAAATGAGTATTCAAGAAGAAACTAGACATGGAAGGACCGATTAGTACCTATAAGGCATGACTGGTTGCAAAAGTGTCCAAACAAAAACAATGTATTGATTATGATCAAACATTTTCACAAGTTAAAATGTTGAAATCCATCATAAATCTACATTACATTTCATCTTACCATAAATATGATATTTGGAAAATTGATTTCAAAACTGAATTCCTTAATGGGAACCCTTTGGAAGATGTATACGTGACACAACATGAAGGGGTTTTTACTTCAAAGGATGACAATAACAAATAAAAGTTGAAAAAATCCACTTCTTTATTAAATAAAAAAGCACATGTCAAGGAACATTCATTTTAATGAATCCATAATGGAATTTGGAATTATAAATAATGAATGTGATCCTTGGGTCTACAAATGGTTTAGTGGGAGTGTAGTTGTTTTCCTAATAGTATGTGTTGATGACATATTACTTATTGGAAATTAAATTCCCATCATACAACCTATTCAGACATTGTTGGATATGTGATTCCCCATGAAAGAATCTGGAGAGGTAGTATATATTCTTGGGATCATGATCTTTTGTGAAAGATCCCAGAGTTTTCTCAACCTAATTCAAAGTCCATTCACTGAAATGATACAGAAGATATTCAATATGATACAATCCAAAAAGGGATTGATACCATCATCACATGGAATTTATCTCTCTAGGAAAATGTGTCCTCATCCCTATTAGCAAGTAAATAGAATGGAAATTATTACACACACATCAGTGATTGCATCACTCATGTATGATATGCTATGGACTAGGCTACATGTCGCCTACACATTAATTGTGGTAGGAAAATATCATGTGGTCTAGGTGATCACTATTGGATGGAAGTGAAGACTATCCTTAAGTATCTGAGGCATATTGGGGATATGTTCTTGGTTTTTAGAGGATATGAGAATCCAATAATAATTGGATGTGGAGATGCTAGTTTCTAGACTGATCAAATGACATTAAGTCAGAAACAGGATACATATTTACTTTGAATAAAGGTGTTGTGAGCTGGAAGAGCTCAATATAGGATGTGGCTATAGATTATATAGTAGAGTTTGATTATATTTTAGAATCTAATGGTTGTATTATAGATATATAATGGTTGATGTTTATATAGTGAAAATATAAGATGTGATTTATCCCTTCATTTCCATCTTCTTCAGGGGTTTACCACTGCAACATGTCACTACAACCCCTCATCCCTCCCTCCATTTACCTTGTCATCCATGACCACCAACAATATAGCTGGCCACGACCAACCTACCGCAAAACAGTCATGGACGCCTAGAATTCTAACACACTATTTCGTTCAACTACAGCTTGACCACCCCCAATATTTCTTGCATCCATTTGGCTCCCACACATTATCCATGGCCCTCATGGGAAGTTATAGGGGTTTCTTCGTCATCACCCTGGGTGTAAATTGCTTCCTAAAACATCCCTTGATCATACCCCATAATGAAATATAGAAATTCCAAATGGAAAATTTTAGTGACGACCAAAATTAGTTTTTAGAAGGATTTAGTAGTGAGAAAATTATGACCACTAAAAGAGATCACTTCATGATTGATATTATAGTAGTGGATGAATAGAGGATGCCTTTAATGATTCTTAAAAATGAAATGATAAATGGTGTTCCTCTATCCATTCTAATAAAGGTAATATTTAGCAGTGTATTTAGAAACCATTGGTAAAAGAACCAAATTTATCAGTGATTTTCAATATCAAAGATAAATGGTAGTGCCAAATTAAAACGATTTTTTTGTATAGAATGGTGTATGACTACATCATTCACCTACATCTAGCAACCATTAGCTTTTGAGAAACCATTTTTTTACTATATGCAGTATTATTATCATGAACAATGATGGGGAAACACGTGTTCATATCCATGTTGAATATGTTCATGAAAAATTTGAGGAGATGATGTGTTATGCATGTTGTGGTGGCTGGGTTCAATGGAAACAGATTTGAACCCATCCATGCTAGTGAAATGTACCACTATTCTTATAATGGTTCATATATTTTTAGCTTGTTCCATTTCCTGATTTCAAAGCCCATGGTTCTTAAAGGAAGCACTAAGAAGGTTCAATGGAGTTCCTAATCTAAAAACTCAAATCATGAGGAATTCATGATTTGAAATTTGGTTCACAATGCGAGTTAATATTTTGTGGCCTAAATTGTGATTTGTAGACTGTGTATGGGTGTTTTGCCGGTTGAAACGAATGAAATGAAACTTATCTTCATGAGGTGAATAGATGAGGATATTATTTAGTTAATATGTCCCTGAAAAATCATGATGTGAACATGTAGTTCATTATTCAACTTAATCCCATGCTTATTTTATATGGTCGGTTCCTTTATCTGTGTATCTTAGAATTAGTCCATTCATGATCTGAATGAATCATTCACCCCATGGTATTAAATCTGGATGAATCTCTATAAAGCCAATTGTATGAAATTTTTTTATCATAATACATCAAAACCTTCCAAACTCTTGGTGGTTGAAAGAGATCTTTAATGTTGTTTTGAAGACATTTCATTTTGTATTGAGCCTCAACTTCTCATTTTTGTTCCACTATTATCCGAGGTGAGTTCCCTCATTCTTTTGGTTTCTTCTCTGATGGTTATGGGTGAAACAGAAGCATCAAGAGGGCATACCATAATTCAATTTTAGTAATAAATAATGAATTTCCAATATTTACATCGAAAACGGACCTCTTGACATATATAAATCAATGAAAGATTAATTGACACGAAAATTACATAACTAAATATAGAATAATCACATAATGATATAAAATTAATTAAATTAGTTAAACAATAATATTATAATACATTATTTTCTCGTTTATGAATCTAAAAATATATCAACATCATACATTTGTTATGAATTGAGAAAAATGTTTTGATTCCACTTTACGGTGATCCAAATCTGTACAATGAACCCTTAAGCACCATCATAAGAATATTTGAGTGCTAGCACAACATATCCTAATGATTGTGTAATTCCTCCATGTTCACCAATGGAATAGTTTAATTGAAGGATTCTTATTGACCTCACTATAATAATGATTCTTGGGGGAGGGGATCTATCTCTATTCAAGAGAGTTTTCTTAGAGGGTTTATCTCAAGTGATTTAGAGAATTATCCTTGAGTTGTAGCACACAATAAGAAAAAACAGTAACCGATTTAGTTAAGAATTATATATATTTTTTTAAATATTGTATGTGATATAGACATTTAATTTCACTTTTTTTCTTATTGTATACTTGATCCCCATAGATCCCCATGTTTATAATAATAATAATATAAATCCATTTTATTGAAAACAAAACATCAAAATTAAATAAATATTTTTTCTTCAATAAACTAGTTATTTTTTTTTCAAATAATATTTAATATATATTATTTCAAAAATTTAAATTAAAATTTTTATTACATTCCACCATAATATTTATTGGTCCTTGGAAAATGAATAATTATTTAATAATTAAATAACACTACTTTATTTTCAAATATAAAATAAATATTATAATCACTAAATAGAAAATAATTATTTACTAAATATTCTTCTCAAAAAATATTCTCTTGAATTACTAGTGATGGAATATACCTGAACACTAAAATACTAATTATTAAACCATATATGGGATTAGTATTTATTTAACAAATTAAATAATAATAATAAGAATAATTTTTTAACTAATCTTCTCGACACACCTTGTGTATGACCCTCTAATCTTCTTTCTATATAGAATTAGGTGAGGTATAAAATAATCCAAGGTTATCATTTACCAATACGGTGAGTCACCCACAATGCCACAATGAAAAACAACCACATAGTGACACATAATTTATAATATAATCCCATTATTATGATAGCTCTAAACAATAATGTTTTTTATTGGTGTCAGCAACCTATGTACTTGATGTCTCTTTATTTGACATATTATAAATGAACCTTACCACATAACAAAACATCCATATGATTATTTTAAATCTCTATATTTCATTAACGGGATTAAGATATCAACTTACAATAAGTAATTTAAGAGAAAAATACATTCTTATTTTTTTATCATGTAAATATTACACATGAAACACATAATGTATCTAACCTCACAGAAACATATGAATAATTGTTTTCATCAATACATCAATGTATGAAGCATGTAATATTCATTAATAGAAATAATATTAAATTATATGTATCAATTGACACATCATCATATTTTATCATTGAATGACACATATAAATGTGGATTTCATAATGGAAGGATGAGTTCTCATAATCATATACAAAATAAGTTTCCAAGATCGAACAACATGAGGATTTTATTCGTGGTCCTATGAGTCTCCAACACCAATAGACTATATATTTTGAGTGTAGTAAAATGATATCATCTGGATATAGAATATATATTTATGAATACAATCATAGAACATATGGTCCCTCATCATAGTTTGGAACTACTATAACCTTTCACTATGATAGCTATTCTCATTACATTATCGCATACAATGTCAATTAGAAGAAAAGTCATGATGTGATAAAAGGTCTATTAATATTCAAAATAAATGAATACTGGAAACCATAATGTAAATAGATGTTGCTTCCATTGAACCAAACAAAATTGACTCCCACATCATCTATAGCTAACCTCTATTGACATTCAATTTATTATCTCTCATATAATACTATTTTTTTGTGGTGATTATGGATTTAGATATGGGGTCCACCAAATTCTCATCCATTGAAAATATGTATACTATAACTTTAACCCATAAACAATATTCTCTCTATATGTGATACATCCAATGTTTCTTTTTCATTTTTGTTCCCTCATCTCTTATGTAAGATCCATTACTATAATATTATCACAATATAACATGAAATGATATTTATATGAGGTACCTCATCCTGAACCTTGAAAATGTTTCATATCCAAATAGAGTATTCATTTCCCCCAGATTCCTCAAAATATTTGGACTCTCTTGTAGAATCAATGACAACTAGATATTTTTAAATTTTAAATCATGGAAGTATTTATTCAATCTATTTACCTAAAATTAGTCTAATAAGACTTTTCTATTCAGAAATGATCTTCATCCCTAGAATGTGCCCTACATAAACTATGACTTTAATAGAAAATATCATATTTAACATGTCCTTAACTAACTAGACGACTTCTATGTCATTTCAAATAAGTAATATGTCATTACCATATATTACTATGATATTGACCACACTCCCACTAAACTTTTTGTAATCACAGGGATAATATTTCTTCTTAATGGAACCAATTTATCTTATAAATTCATCAAAATGAATATTTCTTGATCTGCATGCCTATTTAAATCTATAAATAAATATTTACATAGTGAAATAAAAATTAGAATTATATAGTTGCATAAACCCTTATAATTATTCCATATAGTCATATTTTTTAAGGCTCCCATTATAGAATGATGTTTTAACATTCATCTTTTTAATTTTATAGTCATGGAAAACTTTTATATAATGTAGAATAATAATATATTTAACCATAGAAACAAAATAAAAGAATTCAATGCAGTCAATAACTTGATGTTATTTAAACCCTATAGATACTAGCCATGTCTTATAGGTATATAATTTACCTTTCATGCCTATTTTATATTCAATATATATTTTCACCGAATAGTATTTACAACAACTGGAGGATTTACAAAAACTAAAACATGGTTTTGATACCTAGATTCTATCTCGGAATTCATGGATTCCTACAATTTTTTAATTTATAAGATCTCTACTTATGAATGTTTTGATAGACGTTCATTATTGTTAACTAATAATGAGTCTCTATTATCAATGACTAGTAATCCATATTGTTCAGGAACATGTTCTTCTATATGGACCTATGTAATATGTTCATATTCCATATGTTATGTATATTGTGAATCAACTTCATCAATGTAATTCATTAACTAATTATCCTTCATGAGAATGTGCTCCCTCTAAATAAATAAGGCTTTTCTCACAAAATTCTGATTCTTTACTAAGTGGTTATATAGATAATATCACTTGGTTTCCTATGGATGTCTTATAAATAAACATTTCTTGTGTCATGGATTTAGTTCCTTCCAAAAGTGGACATAAATAATATCTAGCATCCCTATAAACATGTATGTGACTGAAAAAGATTCATTCCAATCCATAAATTAATAAGAATTATTTATTACACATTAGTTGGTACTCTATTTACTGTATATATCAATGTCTGTATTATAAATCCACAAACATTTATTGTAAGATTGCTATTACTACTTATAGACCATACCTTGTATATAATGGTATTATTCCTCCATTCACTAACACAATTCCACTAATTTGTGTAAAGTGGTTTCAGTTGGATATAATCCCAAAAATCCACAGAAATTTGGCAAAATCTTGGTTATGTTTTTCACCATGTTGATTAGGTCAGATATTATATATCTTCTTAAGAAGTTGATTCTCCACATAACTCATGAATTATTTTAAATTATCAATGTTCTCAAACATTTTCCTCATCTGGTAGATATAACCATATATATCTAACACATCAGTAATATTTAAGATGTAAGAATATCCACCTCTATCTTACAATGGAAATGGTCTAGACTCATCAATGTGTAAAAATCCTAGAAACTCAATGAACCTTTCACCCTATCCTTAAAATAATTATTTGGTCATTTTTAATTGAAAACAATCCTTTCACAATTACAGTGTTCTTTGGACAAACGTTTCTAATTATATATCTTATTAAAAAAATTCTAGTCACTTTTGGTTTACGTGATCAAAATGGTGATTCCACAATGTGGTATTTATAAGTCTTGTGAACATGATTATTTTATAAATGTATATAACATTGTTTTAATAATTTAATATATAAATAAAAGTATAATTTTGTTTCATATTATAGAAGAAATATTCTCATTGAAAAACAAGAATACATTATTTCCAAATTAGAAAATTAATCCATCCATGTCAAGGAAGAAAAAAGAGATAATGTTATTAGAAAAAAATATCCCAAAATAACAATTTAATAAAATCAAAAACATTTTTGTTGGAAATGGAAGGTGTAAGTAAACTATATCCAACACTAAAATTTTTGATTCGTTGGATATATGATGATCTATATCTCCTCTATCAGTTTTTAGAATCTACTTGGTTATTTAATTTGGAAAAATATGTGGTAACCACAAGATGTATCTAATAACTAATGTGTAGATGTATAAATTTTATACCTGTTAACGAATAATACTTTATTATACCCTTTATAATGGTTACCTTTCAGATTCTAGTTCCCTATATTTCCACATGAAAAACATACTACTTCCTTTTCACTCTCGAGTGATTTCATTATCTTGTTCATGGAAGGATGGTAATCATGTGGTTCATACATACAGTGACCTTATTCCAATTTTCATTATTCTTAATTTTCTTATTTCTTATATGGACTTCGTAATTTTATGTCCCATGTCCTTGTCAGATTATAGAATGAGAGTAATGTGTTATGAAATAGTCTTCTTGCCACTAATCATGTTTTAATCTATAGTGAAACGGGTAGAGGATTTAACAAAGGAGGAATGGGTGATATTTTTTAATATATAATCATTGATTATAATTCTCTAGATGTATAATCTCTCTATGTATCCAATCATATACACAATATGATGCCCAACTTGTGTCGACACTCCACGGTCGAACATGAATAGTGCATTAGAGATCTCATATCTTTTTTGTATTTTCCTCTCTTGGTAGAGATAATGAAGGTGATACATCATGTTATAAATATCCATATACATATATTTATTCATAAAATCATTGAAAATGGAATATATTAAAAAAAATTATAAATAAGTGGAATCATATTAATTATTCTCATTTAGAGTTAACCCTTCCTCACATACTAATCAGCTATACACATCATAAGTTTGGGTTTTATGCCTATTTAATTTTCCTTCATGAAATAGAATAAATTTTATTAACCTTTTCCTTTATTTTAAATTAGTAATAGTGACAATTAAATCCATCTTAATAATGGATAATAAACTATTTCTTGAATTCATGTTAGTTTTTCTTTCTAAAATTATCAACTATTTTATACACTCCAAATAACCCTCTCAATTAGACTCAAAATGTCTTGTTTCTCAATCATTCAAGTGGAAAATATCTATATGCTCCTTCTCATATCCCAAGAATGGGATTAGTCAATTACTCTACAATATTTAGGTTGGTATCAATATTTAAGCTACAGGTTGGATGGACCATTATTCTTTTATGGTATTCCCCAATCCTGAAATCATAATTGGTATTTCATCTAAAAATACTCCATGTCACATCATGTTAATCAACGGTGACTCATAAAAATATAAAATAGTTATTTAAACCCAAAAAAAATCATATTCATTCCCTAATAAAATTATTTTTCATATAAAGGGATGGTCAAACACTTAATTTTATGGGTTTCATTCCTATTCATGTAATGGAAGGCTTAGTCATTCTTAATATTCAGTTGTGGGTTTTTATTTATTATGGGTAAAATATTATTATTTCATCGTTCAAAATTCTTATCATTAATAAGTTGATATTTCTTCAAGGATTAAATATGTTTCGATAAAACATTTACGCAGAACCCATTTCATTTAATTCTATATTTGTATATTAGTTCATTAATTTATGTGATCATGGTCTTGTGTTTATAAAATAAATATTGAATAATTCATAAATAAAATATATAAATAAATACAATGATCTTGATCCATATATAATGATTGTTTTTTTGAATAAAAAAAATCAATTTATAGCCCTAGTGATAATCTCAATCTGATAGTGTAGTGAATGATTTGAAGTTACACACATGTCAACCTATGCTTATATCATGATGGATTTTTCTTGGTTCCCTTGTGAACCTCCTATACCTTAAATCCATATTTAAAAGACACCATGAACCTTTAAAAATCCCTTTATTAACCATTTTTATTACTCATGCATAGGTGATTGGGACATAATTCTTTATTAAGGGGAATTTCATAAAACAACCTTGAACATAGAAGTCCTACATAACCAAATATAGATGGAGGAATCACATGAAATCAAACATAATTTATCTAAATTTAATTGAAAAAACACGTAATAAAACTAAATTAAATAAAACAAACAAAAACATTGTACTAGTCGAACTCCTGATCAGACATCCACATGAAATGATTATGAATTTAATGAATGTCGTTATCATTCATTGCAATTTATTATTTGATAATAGAAAACATCCTTGATTTTATATAATTAATCTTTATATAATTCAATTAATTAATTTTATATTATTTCATCCCATAATCCTAAAGTTTCCATACATTGATTTTTAAATAAAATAAATAACATTATTTTAATATACTCTTAACAAAATTACACATAATTTTGTACATGGAAGAAAATACAGGAGTACTTGACCAAACTATTCATTATGTTTTTAATTGTAAACAATTCACTCACACAACATATTTTTTACAAGGCATGTGTCATAATTTCTACATGTGCACAATAAATTTAGTTCCAGATGAAACACATGAGAACTAATTAACCGATATAATTTAATTTTTTGAGTCTTTAGTTTCAATAACAATACACGATTCATTGTTTCAAACACATGATTTATGTTTATCAAGAGTTATGTTGTATAGGAAATGGTACTATGGAATAAAGACACATCTAAGGATTGTTACACTATTGTTTTTCCTAAAGTATTTGAAAGTATATGTTGAATGGTACCGGTAACCATGAAAGGTTATTCATATTTTTTTTTGGAAAGTAGATGATATGCGTATAATGAAGGCATAAGGAGATAATGAGATGTTTGATAGTATTCATGAGCTCATGATTGATATACGGACTAAGTGATATCATGGTTTGAGTATATAGAATATTTGGGATTTTGTTATGTGGAATGAGTTAACTTTTGACATCATTCATGTTTTCACTAAGGTTCAACGGGTATTCATTTTTCAAGAGAATACATGATTAATGTATTCACATGATTTGAATGTGACCAAAAAAATATATGATGGATAAATGATGGTATTCACGTGCTTGTTATATGACATTTTTAGTAATCATTCTCGTTATACTATGAGTTTGGAAAGAAGTATATTGGATAAGCAAAAAGATTGGAATGGATTATGTGGGACATCCAATAGTATTGTTTAAGGATATAACTTTTTTGTTATAATAGTATTGTTTTATAAAAAGGATAACCTACAGGACAGGCGACAACCCGTCACGTCAGAAAAGGTTGCTGGAGTCGAACCCACAACCGATGTGCCACATGCCTTTATCACCTACCACTTTCCTACAGGAAGTCCCCAGTTTGTGTAAATGTGTTTTAATTTATTAAGTGGCATGATATATGAAGTATACATCCATTTTAGGAACCAATTACGATTAATATCACTATAGATGTACTTATGTATATTTGATAACTTTTTCTATACTTTTTATTGAGATAGATGGAATGACCCATCATTCAATCACCTGATCTACTAACACATCAAGAATGACAAATTCAACTTAATTTCATTAAGAGATGACGTGGAAATTGCCCATGGAATGACCAACAGTGAGATTGTACCAAAATCAAGTAATTATTTCTTTTAATTCATATTTTTCAACTTTCGGGAAATGATATTGAAAAACAAAAATGTTGTCCTAGTGCCCTTATATTCGATGAATCAAATGGTACCTTAGATCATCACAAATTTTTGGCTTTGTGATTGTTGGCTTTTTCATAGCCATGTTCTCTACCACTCTCCATCAGAACATGATGGTTAGATTTTTCTTCCATATCCATATTTCCACCTATGTTCTCTTATGTGGAAACCCATCGATGAGTTAATCTAGGTAACTGTTACATTTGTAACATTCCTTTTTAAAATAAAGTCTTAGTATTCCTTTTTACGATGTGGGTTTCTATTAAAGAAACTATCAAGTAGTAAGCCATTTATAACCCTGATGAATTTCGAGGGCGAAATTCATTTTAAGGGTCAGGGGTAGAATGTAACAACCTGAGATTTTATGAGAAATATTCTTTTTAATTTCATTGATGTCTTGTGTTGTATGCTACACCAAATTTGCATGTGATATTTGCAACACTGTATTTTCTTGCAGTATACACAACACTATTCTTTGCTTGTGTTAATCACAATTTCATGTTTGTTTTATAGAAACTATTCTATGCAACATTATGTATAGATATTGTTTAATGTAAAAATGAAATATGTTTTTATTATGTTATATGGAACATGAAACAGATCTTTCACTACACGCATCACTGACTTGGCTTGCATTACATGCAATAAATACCTTCCTCAATATCATGTGTAGTACGCAATACCGTGTTTCACTAAACAAAATATTATTATAATATTATTATGAACTGGCCGTTAAGAATAGTAATACAAACTTTCTGAAATTTTATAAATTTTATCTTTCAAAATGGATGTCATTTTTTCATTCGGAATATCGAAATTAGCCTAGGGTGAAATTTTGGTATTTTTCTGAAAACTTTCAAATTTTGATGAATAGTGAAAACACTGGGTTACTGTTTAAAAAACCCAAATATTTATTTAAATATTTATTTACGTTATTTTAATTTATTTTAGGTCAAAATTTATACATAATACCTATATATGTTCAAATTAATTCATTGAAGTCATTTTATAATAATTTTAGATATATAAAAATTTTATGGAGCTTTTCACCATCTGTTACCCACCTCCTTGGAGAATTTTCAAATTCACATAAAACGTAATTTTACCGCTTCTTTGAGTGGAATTTCGAATATCCGAGAGACACGGTTAATATCAAGGACTAAAATGTGGTTCAATGAGATGAAAGTAATTTTTGGTGAATAGTAACTTTTTACTTTTTTTAACACAATTACGAGTAATTAGGGTGATTAAGGGTAAAAATGATATTATTATTACCCTAACACATGCCCTAATTTTATTTGTTATGTGTAATTCGACGAAAAGCAAACTTAGGAATAAAATATGACCATTTATTCCCACATAGATTAGATTATGACATTTAATATTATTTTATATAAAGAATAGTTAAAATATTTAAAATAAAATTATAATAACTAAAATATTTTTAATATATGGTTTTACATAAGATAAATTCGAAAATAAATATTCATTAGAAAGATAATACTATTTCCTACATAATGGAATTTTATTTATAATTTTTTGACAATAAATAATTTAATTTATTTATGACACAATGATGATGCAATAATTATCTTGCCACTGAAATATTAACAAAATTGATTTTATAAATACCAAAATAAATGTAATTTTAGAATTTTTATGAATTACACTAATTTTCTAGGTTAATATGACATTCTAGTATTAACTTAATTAACTTTTTCGAATTAATCGTGCTGTTATTATTTTCAAATCAATCAATTACCAAATAGTGTCAAAATCGACATAAAATAGTTTTTTAAAGAAATATTATATTATTAATTGTTATTTATGGTTCGGAAAAATGGCTTAGATAACGATATATATATTAATAATGAACCACATGGGGTTCGTTTGGATTGTTATAGTATGTTTATTAACCATATAGTCTAAGAAAACAAGAAGACACGTTAAAAGTTAAATTATTTAACTTAGAGGTAAATCTAAATGATAAGGATAGAATTGTAACCGAAACTTGTCTAAAATTTATTGGTTGAGATTTTTTAGACCCATCCCCACATTATCTTCAAAATAAGTCAATTTGGAGTGATTATAAACCGAATATTACTTTATTATAAAATAATATTTTTAGTTTTCCCAAAGGTGCATCTCTCCTCTCTTATAGAAAGGGTACCCCTTCCCTCTTCTCTTCACACCATTTTGAGCCTTCATGCTCAGCCAATCCCGAACCATTTATCTTATCCAATTCCCTAGAAACATTATGGAGGTTATGTTCATCTCAAAATACCAACTCTACTTCCTTAAGATAATTCTTAAAGGAGGTGCGTCGAAGAAGAGGTAATCTCTTCTTTTTATTCTCTCTAGTTTCTTTCTTCTTCAACTCCTTCTTATTTGGGTGATTCATTATAAAGTAATAATATCAGTATCACTCATATAATTATATGTTATTATGAAAATGAAACAACCCTATTTCACCTTCTATCCATCCTATGGAAAACAAAATCACCAAGCGTGTATACGTACGGAATACCGTCTCCACGCCGTGGTGTAATCAGTTTTTCCACCACCACCTTACATGGATGGGTATACCGGTGTAAATAAATAACTATATATGGTTATTGTAAAGTGATATTGATTCTGTAATATTATACATACACTTGAATACAATTCCATAATCATGGGAATGATATCATCACTTGTGCGTACGTACGGACTACCGTCTCCACGAATGCGATGAGATTCATTTTCCATGATTAACCATTAAAGAATGATTATAATGTATATATAATGAATAATAATGAAATACATGACATAATGAAGCTTCTGGATTTATGTATACATATATATATATATATATTTCATCTACTTACTTCCATTCATGTAAATAATGAAAATAAAACAGCGTCCATGCATACGTATGGCCTACCGTCTCCATAAACGGTGTATTTCATTTCATTTATCTATATATTATATATATATATTGAATATATATGATATATATATATCATTATTTACATTCTATAAGTAATTAAATCATGATATAATTAGTAATGATATCAAGAACAATAAGTCCAAACACGTATGATAAATAATACGTTTTACCCAAAACACTGATTTAACATGAAATTTACAAAAGAGTGGTTAATATAAAGTCATAAGTGAATGATATATGATATCATAACAATGAATATCATTCTTTTATAAGTCAATGAAATAATTTAAATCATTATACATGAGGTTCGGACATGTAGGAATTTTATCCGACCTAAGGTAGGGGATAACTATTCCAATCTCATTCTTATCCGAGATTGTTATTCGTAAGTATTTACTGGAGTTATTGTTATCATCCATGCCCAAGTTTTCTAAAAAAATCATGCCTTTTTAAATTCCACTCTACCCATTTTTGAAATTTTCCACATGTTATGAAAGGAATCTTACTTTTGTTTACAATATGGGGAACTTTTTCACTTTTCTAACAAAAGTACGAGAAGAATGTTATTTTTTTACTTATACGGTGTGAATGGATTTTTACAGTTTCATAACGACTTATATCAATGAATATTCCTCTACAAAAGTTCATGGATATTTTCAATAAAATCCTTTTATTGTAATTTTTTTGGAATTTGGTGAAAAGAAAATGGTTTTTAAGAATAAATTATATTTTCCACAAGAATTTCATTTCAAGTGTTTTATAAAAACCATTTTCCATCTAAGATGATATTATTTCATATATGAATGTTTTTAGTATAATGTCTCTATGATTTACATGGTTTAAATTTTCTTAGTATGAAATGATATCCATTTTTTTATATGGATTATGTTGTAATGGGATGATGTTTATGAAACCCATTTTTATTCTTTGGGTTATGATGAATGATTAATGTTTATGTTGTGGCACAGGTAAGAATGATTTCATTATGAGATGGGTGGGACCTATATCTCCCTCCAATGCATTGGGTAATGATTTATATCTAATGAGATAGACATTGCGGGAATGGTAAGTTAATCAGGTTCAGTGATACAGTACTGTAATAAGGAGTGAACTCGATTCAGAAAGGGACTTTATCCACTAAGATGGTCTTGGCATCAATGCCTTGGATACTATGGAAATCAAAACAAGTGCCAAATGGTTTCCACAATTGCATGATTTATTTCCATGCTATTTTATCAATATTGATGTTCTATTATGAAATATGCCTTACATACTTCCAAGATTTATGTCTTTGCTCAAAATTTTGATGTTTAAACATTATGTTCATGTTTTTAGGTTCAAAGGTATATGGTCTGTTTTATTGTCTCCATGCTTACCCTTACAGAGCATTTGACCTCACCCTTTATATGTTTTATTTTCCCCAGGATTTCAAGAAATGTTCTAGGTAAGAAAACCAAAAGGAGAAGATCTTTATGGGAGATGTTGAATATCTTTCACCATGATTAGAATATTACGTTCCAAGTTTCAAAAGGAACTAAACTATTACGGTCCTTTGGTGTCTGTTATTGTTCTGTATTAAGTATTCCAAAAAATTAATGTAATGTCTCTATAGGTTAAGCTTTGGGTCTGTACAGTTGGTATCAAAGGAATGGTTTAGTTAACCTTTGGAAACTAGGATACTAAAACGTTAGTGAGATCCCTATAGATATTACTAAGGTATGTCTAGGGATGTCTCTAATGTTAAGTATAAGTATAGTTTATAGTCCTAAAATTATGGTAACGATCATAGAATTTAACCTAAAATGTTAGATGTAGAAGTTAATCCCCCTTTTTATGTTGTTTTACCTAGCATGATTTTTTCCTCTCACACCATTCTTTTTGGGTTTTATAAAATGGCTGGAAACAGGAAGATTCCCGATTATGGATAATATGATGGACAATGGAATGATATTCTTCGAGATCACGAAAATGAAATGGTATTTGGAAGGTGAAACATAATTATTATGCCTAATCTAAAGTATCATAATATGATCAATAATCTCAACTTTTGAAAGTTTCTCGACTCTGATAATAAGAGAAATATGTATTTTCCTGATGATCATAGAAGAATGAAAGTTCAATTTCCCTCATTTAAATCATGTGGGAAGTGGCATTAGGGAGATTGTTTCAAAGGAACTGGAAGATGATTTGGGTGTGGAAAAGAAGGACACAAAGCCGATAAGTGAAAAGTAAAAGGATCAGTTAACACCATGGACAAGGATAGTGGTATTGATATGACATCAGTAATGATTAAATGTTTTCAATGTGGGATTTATGGGAATTATTCAAACCAATTCCCTAAGGGAAAATGTCATGAAGAGAATCAGCAAGGTCGTATGGGTAGTATTTATGTTGATGAAGATAAAGAGACTACAAAGGATATATATGATGAAAGAAATGACGAAGCGTAGTCAATGGTTTAAGAAGGTAGTGGAATGTTTTATGTTTATCAAGAGTAATGTTGTATAGGTAATGGTACTATGGAATAAAAGCTCGTCTAAGGATTGTTACACTATTGTTTTTCCTAAAGTATTTGAATGTATATGTTGCATGGTACCAGTATCCATGAATGGTTATTCAATTTTTTTTTGAAATTAGATGATATGAGCATAATGAAGGGATAAAAAGATAATGAGATGTTTGATAGTATTCATGATCTCATGATTGATATAGGGACTAAGTGATATCATGGTATTAGTATATAGAATTTTTTGGATTTCGGTATGTGGAAAAAGTTAACTTTTGACAGCATTCATGTTTTCACTAAGGCTCAAAGGATATTCATTTTTCAAGAGAATACATGATTAAGGTATTCACATGATTTGAATGTGACCAACAAGATATATGAGTGATAATTGATTGTATTCACGTGCCTGTTATATGACCTTTTTAGTAATCGTTCTCTTTATACTATGATTTTGGAAAGAAGTATTTTGGATAAGCCTAACTATTGTAATGGATTATGTGGTACATCAGATAGTATTGTTTAAGACTATAAGTTTTTGTTATAATAGTATTTTTTTAGAAAAAGGATAACCTGCAGGACGGGCGACAACCCATCACGTCGGACAAGGTTGCGGGAATTGAACCCACAACTGAAGTGCGACTGGCCTTTATCTCCTACCACTCACCTACATGATGTCCCTGGTTAGTATAAATGTGTTTTAATTTATTAAGTGGAATGATATATGAAGTATACGTCCATTTTAGGATCCAAATATGATTAATCTCACTATAGATGGACTTATGTATATTTGTTAACTTTTTCTAACCTTTTGTTTGAGACAGATGGAAAGACCCATCATTCTATCACCTGATCTACTAACACATCGTGAATGACAAATTCAACTTCATTTCATTAAGAGAAGAAGTTGAAATTGTCCAAGGAATGACCAACGGTGAGATTGTACCAATATCAATTAAGTATTTCTTCTAATTCATATTTATCATCTTTAGGGAAATGATATTGAAAACCATAAATTTTGTCCTAGTGCCCTTATATCTGATAAATCAAATGGCACCTTAGATCATCAGAAATTTATGGCTTTGTGATTGTCGGCTTTTTCATAGCCATGTTCTCTACCACTCTCCATCAGAACATGATGGTTAGATTTTTCTTCAATATCCATATTTCCAACTATGTTATCTTATGTGGAAACCCAGTGATGAGTTAATCTGGGTAATCGTTACATTTCTATCTTTCCTTTTTAAAATGATGTTTTAGTATTCCTTTTTACGATGTGGGTTTCTATGAAAGAAACTTTCAAGTAGTAAACCATTTATAACCCTGACGAATTTCAAGGGTGAAATTCATTTTAAGGGGGGTAGAATGTAACATCCCGAGATTTTATGAGAATTATTCTACTTAATTTCATTGATTTATTTTGTTGTACGCTACACCAAAATTAGCTTGTGATATTCACAACACTGTATTTTCTTGCAGTATATGCAACTCTATTCATTGCTCGTGTTACACACAATTTCAAGTTCGTTTTGTAGAAACTATTCTACGGAACATTATGTATAGATTTTGTTTAATGTATAAATGAAATAAGTTTTTATTATGTTATACGAAACACCAAAAAGAGCTTTCACTACATGCAGCCTTGACTTGGCTTTCATTACATGCAATAAATACCTCCTCTATAGCGTGTGTTGTACGAAATACCAAGTTTCACTAAACGAAAAATTATTATAATATTATTATGAACTAGCCGTTATGAATAATAATACACAGTTTTTGAAATTTTATATATTTTATCATTCAAAATGGACTTCATTTTTGGATTCAGAATATCAAAATTATCCTAGGGTGAAATTTTGGTATTTTTCTGAAAACTTTTAATTTTTGATGAATAGTGAAAACACTAGGTTACTATTTAAAACGTGAATTTTTATTTAAATAATTATTTATTTTATTTAAATTTATTTTAGGTCAGAACTGATATACAATGCCTATATATGTTCAAAGTAATTCATTGGAGTCATTTTATAATAATTTTTGATATATAAAAATATTATTGAACTTTTCACCGTCTTTTACCCACCTCCTAGGACAATTTGCAAATTCATATAAAACATAATTTTACCGCTTCATTGAGTGAAATTTAAAAAATCCAAGAGACGTGGATAATAACAAAGACTAAAATGTGGTTCAATGTGATGAAAATAATTTTTTTGTGAATAGTAACTTTTTACTTTTTTTACACTGTTACAAGTAAATAGGGTAATTAAGGGTAAAAATGAAAATATTATTTACCTAAAACATGTCCTAATTCTTTTGGATAAGTGTAATTCGACCAGAAACAACCTTAGGAATATCATATGTCGATTTAATCCCACTTGGAATATATTAGGACATTTAATATTGTTTTATTTAAAGAATAGTTAAAATAGTTAAAATAAAAGTTTAATAACTAAAACATTTTTAATATAGGGTTATACATAAGATAAATTCGACTATAAATATTCATTAGAAAGATAAAACGATTTCCTACATAATGGTATTTTAATTACAATTTTTAGACATTAAATATGTTAATTTATATACAACACAATGATGATACAGTAATTATCTTATTAATGAAATATTAAAATAATTGATTTTATAAATTCCCAAATAAATGTAGTTTTAGACTTTTTATGAATTAAACTAATTTTATAGGTTAATATGACATGTTAGGATTGATTTAATTAACTTTTTTCGAACTAATCATGTTGTTATTAGTTTTAAAAAAATCGGTCACCAAAAAGTGTCAAAATTGATATAAAAATGTTTTTAAAACAAATATTATATTATTAATTGTTTTTTTATTTCAAAAAATACAAGGTTTGGAAAAATGTCTTACATAGGGATATATATGTTAATAATGAACCACTTGGGGTAATCTTGGCTTGTTATATTATGTTTATTAATCATATTGTGTAAGAAAACACGAAGACATGGTAAAAGTTAAATTATTTAACATAGAGTTAAATCTAAATGATAAGGTTAAAATTGTATCATAAACTTGTCTAAAATATATTGGTGGATAGTATTTCGACCCATACCCACATTAGCTTCGAAATAAATCAATTTTTAGCTATTATAAACCTAATATTACATTATTATAAAATAATATTTTGAGTTCTTCCAAAGGTGCCCCTCTCCTCCATTATAAAAAGAGCGCCCCTTCCCTTTTCTCTTCACACCCTTTTGATCCTTGAATCTCGGACAACCCCAGACAATTTCTCTTCTACACTTCCCTAGGAACATTCTGGAGGTTCTTTTCTTCTCAAAATACCAACTCTGCTTCCTTAAGAGAATACTTAAAGGAGATGCATCAAAGACGAGGTAATCTCTTCTTTCGATTCTCTCATGTTTCTTTCTTCTTCAACTCATTTAAATTTAGTTGTTTCATTATAAAGTAATAAAATCAGTATCAATCATGTAATTATATGTTATTATGAATATGAAACAATCCTATTTCACCGTCTCTCCATCCTATAGAAAATGAAATCACCAGGCGTGTGTATGTACGGAATACCGTCTCCACGCCGCGGTGTAATCAGTTTTTCCACCACCACCTTACATGGATGGATATAATGGTGTAAACAAAAAACTATATATGGTTATTTAAAAGTGATATTGATTTCTTAATATTATACATACAGTTCAATAAAATTCCATGATCATGGGAATGATATCATCGCTCGTGCGTTTGTACGGACTACCGTCCCCACGAACGCGATGAGATTCATTTTCCATGATTAACCATTAAAGAATGAATATGATGTATATATAATGAATAATAATTAAGTATATGACATAATGAAGCTACTGGATTTATGTATACATATATATATATATATTTCATCTACTTACTTCCATTCATGTCAATAAGGAAAAGAAAACATCGTTCATGCGTACGTACGACCTACCGTCTCCATGAACGATGTATTTCATTTCATTTATCTCTATATTATATTTATATATATACTGAATATATATGATATATATATATTATTATTTAAATTCAGGAATTAATTAAATCATGATATAAGTAGTAATGATATCAAGAACAATAAGTCCAAACACGTAGGATAAATAAAACTTTTTACCCAAAACACTGCTTTAACAAGAAATTTACAAATGAACGGGTAATATAAACTCATAAGTGAACCATATATGATATCATAAAAATTAATATGATTCTATAATATGTCAATAACGTTATTTAAATCATTATACAGTAGGTTCTGATACGTACAAAGTATATCAGACCTAAGGTAATGGATAACTATTCCAATCTCATTTTTATCCGAGATTGTTATTCTTAAGTATTTTCTGGGGTTATTGTTATCTTCCATGACCGTGTTATATACAAATGTTTTCACGTATTTTTAAATTCCTTTCTACCCATTTTTGAAATTTACCACATGTTATTAAAGGAATCTTACTTTTGATTACCACACAGGGAACTTTTTCACTTTTTTGACAAAAGTACGAGAAGAATGTTATTTTTATTAACTTATACGGCGTGAATGGATTTTTAAGATATCATAATGATTTATTTCAATGAATATTACTGTACAAAATTTCATGTTTATTATCAATATAATCTTTTTATTGTTAAATTGTGAGGAAATTTGGGAAAAAAATGATTTTGAAGAATTAAGGTTATTTTCCTCAAGAATTTCATTTCAAGTGTTTTATAAAAACGATTTTCCATCTAAGATGACATTATTTCATATGTGTATGCTTTAATTATAATTTCTCTATGATTTACATGGTTTTACTTTTCTTAGGATGAAATGCTATCCATTTGTTTTATATGGATTATGTTGTGATGGGATGATGTTTATGAAACCCATTTTTATTCGTTGGGTTATGATGAATGATTTATGTTTATGTTGTGGCACAAGTAAGAATGATTTCATTATGAGATTGGTGGGACCTATATCACCCAACAATGCATTGTGTAATGATTTATATCTCTTGATATAGACATGGATAGAATGATAAGTTAATCTGGTTCAGTGATACAGGACTGGAACGTGGAGTTAACTCGATTTAGAAAGGGACTTTGTCCACTAAGATGGTCTTAGAAGCAATGCCTTGGCTACTATGGAAATCATAACAAGTGCTGAATGGTTTCCACAATTACATGATTTATTTCCATGCTATTTTATCAACATTGATGTTCCATTATGATACATGCCTTACGTACATCCACGATTTATGTCTTTGCTCAATATTTTGTTGTTTAAACATTATTTTCATGTTTTTATGTTCAAATGTATATGGTTTGTTTAATTTTTTCCATGCTTACCCTTACTGAGCATTTGAGCTCACCCTTTACATGGTTTCATTTCCCTAGGATTTCAAGAATGGTTTTAGGTAAAAAACCAAAAGGGGAAGATCTTTATGGGAGATGTTAAAGATCCTTCACCATGATTAGATGATTATGATCCATGTTTCCAAAGACACAAAACTATTACGGTCCTTTGGTGTCTGTTTTTGTTATGTATTAAGTATTCCACAAAAGTAATGTAATGTCTATGTACATCAAGATTTGGGTCTCTACAACCCTAGCATTCCTTAGAGGCACTTCAGCATTGATTTTATGAGTCACATCTGGGTTAGGCACCCAGCAACAGACCTTATAAGTTACCGCTATTGTGGTTAACCGATTATAATCTGAAATCCAAGAGGCCACCCAAAACACAAAGGATTTAATACAAGATGTATCAAACATACATAACAGATTGATAACACTATAATATCTCCAAAACCAATTTTTCTAAGATAAAATTCAAATACATAAAACCATATTATGTGGAATAAATGATAACCATTTGACAAGGGGAAATATGAGGCTGGCATTATGATCCAAGAAGTTTGAAAATTTCAGACTAAAAGTCTTCCAAATTGCTATCATTCCATAACATGAGATAAAGCATGTGATGGGGTCTCTTCAAATTCCTATAACAATGGACAATTAGGATGATCTATATATTTGCGGGAGAGGATGAATTCCATTATGGGAAGAATTCCCCTTCAAACTGTCCACAAGAAGAACTGAGACTTTTGGGGAATCAAAATCATCCACATCTTATTCCAATGAAAAGACGTTGCAGGACATATAGGGGAACAATCATGACCATAACATGATTTGAAATAATAAACCCTAGACATTTATTTTGACTAGAAAAGACAATTTATTAGGGAATCACCACCATAAGGGATACTCAGAATGGAGTAATTATCACTCTTGTTGAACTATGAACAAAGATTCTACACGCACTAACTACTCAATTAATTATACAATAATTCAATCACCATCACATTATCCATTCCTATAATAGAGTCATAGGATTCTATGTGGACTTCATTATCCATAATCCATGTGTTATTCCATATTTCAAAGCTGGTACCATTGCTAATTCATTATTTCATCCCTTTCTCAAGGAGTTCACTGGAGCTCCAAACACTTATCCATGGAATGCTTTGTCAAGGACATAAAAATTCTTCATAAATAGTAGATTGTGTGAATTATTCAACATGAAGCACCTGAAAAGAAATAGATATATTACTATTAAGATATTTCAACCCCTTGTTGGAAAAAAGGTATCATTGTTACGACTATGATATTGAAATCCCTACCCCATAAGATCCTTAGTATGAAAAATATTTTCCTATATAACCCAACGTTTCATATTCTTACCATTTTGAATACCCCAAAATAAATCAATTTTGTAAATGGTGTTATATATAATGAGTCCCGATAGTTTAAATATAGAAATAATGTAATATACAATACCATGAACCAACACATAAATCAAAACCTCCTTTCCCAACCTCATATTTTTTAAACACCATCCCTACACTCTCTTGGGAAAAATATTGAGGATATTAGAAAAGGCTTACTTCTTGGATTGACCAATAATAGTACATAGAACAAGATAATAATAATCCTCCTCACTAACCTGAATACCATAGTCCTCATACAAACCCTTACTTTTTCTCAAAGGTACGACGGAGTTGAAGGAAATTTATGAAATGGAAAGGATAACTGATTCTCCCAAATAAATATCAAAACATTGAATAAGGATTTTAATCACTATATAATAATCCATTTCAACCATTGAAAATATGAGGCTATCATCTGGAAAACATAAATGAGTGATCGAGGGAACTTTCAAAAACACTAGACCACTGATAGAATTCATTCTAGATTATACTGAAATAATATTTTTAAGAAAATTACCAAAATTAATAAATAATAATGGAGATATATTATCCATTTTCCAAAGACACTTGGTGCTGGAAAATATTGAGATAAAGAAACATTAATCTAGACATGAAAGGATACAGTTTAAATGAATCACATGACCACTTCTCCACATTAAAACGAAACCCATCTTGCACATAATCAATTGAAGAAAAGATTAATCATCCATTCCATAAGCATTAGTCATGTGAAGATCCATGTGATAATTTTTTTTGAAACTCATACTATCTTAAGAGAGTGAAAAAATACAAGGGAAACAATTGAATTAATAGGGATAAAACTATTTGGAACTGAATAACTCTAATTTTTCACAATGATGTCAGGGATCTATCTAAAAAAAGGATGAAAAGGATTTTGGGAGAAATTATATTAGAAATTTCATTAACTGATGGGATGAGATTTATATACCGATGAAGGATTTCTAACCATGTGTATAAGGGTGATCAAAGTGAAATTGATCATCATAATATTCATCTATCCATTCCACAAAATTTTTATCAATTGTTTCACATTTGATCCAACAATATGCTTAAAAAATTTAACGAAGAGAGAATGAAATATATCTGGTACAGGATCATCTGTATAATCAATTTGCATTACCATTTACAAGATTTCAAAATCAATGATTTTCTTACAAATGTTGTGGTTAAATTGATTTGAAAAAACTAGATATACATAAGAAGAAATCGAACTAAAAATAGATTATCCTACAACTATATAAAGATCATAGATTAAATCTAGTATATGACCATTAGTATTAATATGATTGTTTTATTAATTCGTTTTCGGAAAAAAGAATATATTTTTAAAAAAACATGGGATTAATTTTTTAAAAAAATCACACCACAAAGGCAGCATCACTGAAGCGACCTTTTCTATAAAACAATATTTTTTTATTTTAATTATTTTTTTTAATATTTTTAAATTTATTGTTTTATTATTATTTTTATGGTTATATATATATATAACAAACATTATCCACATAATTTTCATTTTATTCAAGTACCTGACTTTTCTAACCAATAAAATATAAACTATAAGCCCGATATGAATGAAATTTTAAACATTGATTAAACATATAAAAAGTAGTATAAAATAAAAAGAAATTATTAAAAATAATGATTAAAAATACTTTTTACGATTTATAATGGACTTATATGAAATATAAAAATGATCCATGTATGTGACTTTTCAATCATACAAAATATAAACTGTAAAACTGATATGAATGAAATTTTAAACATTGATTTAAAATATGATAAGTAGATAAAAATGAAAAGAGTTTTTTAAAAAATTTTGGTGACATATAATTTATAATATTTCAAATCGAACAACATGAAACAAAAAAATGTTTCATGAAATCTACTTTCCTAACATATAAAATATAAAATAAAAGGCCAATATGAATGGAAATTTAAAAATTTATTAAATATATAAAATGTAGTCAAAAATAAAAATAATTTATTAAAAAATGATGATGAAAAATAATTTATATTCTTTCAAATCCACCTACATGAAACTTAAATATGTTTCAAGTATGTGACTTTTCTAGCCTATAAGATATAAACTATAACAGCCATATCAGTTACATTTTAAATATTGATTAAACATATAAAGAGTAGTTGAAAATATAAATAATATCTTAAAACTTTTGGTGAAAAATAATTTATAATCCTTCTAATCCACCTCCTTGAATCTTAAAATTTTTTATGGTAGGTTAAATTTATAGCCTATAAAATATAAACTATAAGACTAATATGAATGAAATTTTAAATATTGATTAAACATATAACAAGTAGTGAAAGGTATAAAAAATTCATTAGAAAATGTTTGTGAAAATTAATTTATAAGTTTTCTAATCCACCTACAGGAAACATAAAAATTTTACAAGTATGTGAATTTTCTAGCCTTTAATATATAAAATATAATACGGATATGAATTACATTTTAAACATTTATTAAAAATATAACAAGTACTTAATTTTTATTTAATTATTTATGCAGGTGTTATAGTTTATATTTTATAGGAATTCAAAATCAAGTAGGTGGCTTAGGATCGTCCTCTATATTCATTATTTTCGCTCGAACTTTCGAGTTACTCTTCATACATTACATTTATTTTCATTTATTTATCTAATTTATGAAACTAATTATTTTCAAAACCATTACAGATGTTTAGGCTATATATTCATTTTTATTTACATAGATTTTATACTATATATGTTATCTGATTTTAATGTTTTCTCCTTGAAAATTTATAATTATTCCTATGTTTCACGTAGTTTACTTTCAAAGCTTTCAAATATAAATTGTACCAAAAATATAAGTGAAAACTAAAACACCAGATAAAAATATAAGATTGGATGATAGTAATAATATTAATTTCATTTCAGTAGACATAAAAAAAATAAAATAAAATGTACAATAACTGTATATCTATATTGCGAGGCGATTCTATCCCACATTGTGGTCATCGAATAGGACGACTGTGTCGAGTTCACAGTGGATCCTAATGACATAGAGATGGATGATCATTGGGAACTGGAATGTCGATTATCAAATCTTCCATCTTCATGTCAGTGAGAATACCTATCAAATACATCTCTTACTAAACTCCTAATCCTTCTACCACTATGGTGGTAGAAGGAACCTCCATCATTTCATTGGGGAACCAAGCCTCAAATGAATTAGTACCCTAAGACTGAGATGGATCTAGACCCCAAGGTTTTGATGGATCAAGACCCCAAGGCTATGATAGATCTGGATCCTAAGGCTGCGATGAATCTAGACCCCATGATTTAGAGAAATGTGGATATCCTATAAAGAAATATGGATCACATACCACATGAGGTACATCCTGAATCGACAGAGGCCAGACTACTAGAGGGCCAGCCACCGCCTATGGAACAGGAAAGGCCTCACATGTAGCAAAACATTGTCTATGTAATTGTGGTCATGGTTCCTCAGCACCAGCTGCTGCTTTAGGATATTCCTATTGGGAAGGAACCTACACTCTCCAAGATGGATTCTCAAAGATGTTCTTGAAAAGTACATGAAAAGAATACCTCTCCTCCAGCAATATAGCATGGACGGATGCCCGGCTAAAGACCCCCTCCTCCTCATCATCACTAATTTGGCGAAGCTTCTCTGTGTGACATCCCTGTAATGAAATTCAAAATGAATTAGAAAATAGATAAATAACCATAATAATGGAAATTTATTGACTTACAATCCTCTGAATCACTCTGGCATGTTAGGTATGATACGGTATAGCCTCTTATCTATACCATGGCTCATAGTCCACTTGATCTGAATGAATGAATTGATTATTAGTTACACCTTGAATATGAAAATTTGCATGCTTGTGACAATAGTTGAGAAAGATGGAATGTACTCCATCCTAGTCCTCATCCTGCCTCCCTGTCAACATCATCCAATGAAGCCGCACTATCTGTCTCGGTGGAAATGGAATAGGATGAGAATCGAAAAACTGGTGCATTACTTTGTCAGGATGCTTCCACATAATAATGTTGATGTGAATGAGGGGAACTACAACCATAGCATCCTCAAGCCCAATAATATAGTATACTGGCAACTGGTTCATAATATTTTAGTATTGAAGCCATGAAATATGAAATTATATGTGACATTGTGAAAAAATATCCGACCTAAAAACAAAAATTGATTCCCTTATTAAAATTTTTAGACAGTGATAGATTGTATATACATACAAGGTTAGGTTACATATAGTCCATCATGAGCCTATATTCACCAAATTGGTGTCTTGGAACTGCGTTTAAACTGTGTAGCTAACACCACCTGTAAAATACAACATCGATAGTAAACAATAATGAGAAATTAAATTCAATAACTCTTGTAGCATCAGAAACCAATTTAAATTCTTGATCATACCAGCGTCTATGCGGAGGGTCATGTAACACCTCCATCTAGATCAGTAGACCAAAAAGTTTAGTATGGAATGCTGGGATGTGATCCCATACCCACATCAAAATAAGGATGACACATCCCCAAGACCTATGCAGTCCATGTGGGATAGCCTACATAATGATCTATATGACTATGCCAGGTAGGTCGATACCTAATTGTAATTCATGGCCTGATCAAAGCCCACTAATATAGGTAGATACAACATGTAAACATGCATTCCTGACTGATTAGTACACCTGGCCCTTCCAATGAACCGTAATATATATGCATGGGCATAGCATATACGATTCTTCTCGCCATCATCATAGGGTAAATGTGGAATCTATTCCTCGAACCAAGTCATAGATATAGATGCTTTATTTTTAGCCCTACGATCAGAAAAAATGTGAAAAACATACAAGCACTAAGAAAGGTCTGTCCAAGATTAATCATTGGGACCAATAACAGGTCTCCCTTGTATTGGTAGATCGAGAATCACTACCACGTCCTTTATGGTTCCAAGATACTAATGTATAGAATTTATTATTGATAAATTCTAATTGGAATTTTTTCTACTCATGTGTATTTCTATCTAAGAAATATGATGTGAAAAAATTTTATTAATGAAATTATGTTTGTAAGAATTATGTAATTTTAATGGTTTGTTTTTAATTCTATTTTTAATGGATTTGAGATAATATGATGGGTATCACCAATGGCCATGAAATGTGATTTAGTAAAAAACTAAACTATTTTAAAACATATTATTTTGGGAAGATGACCCTAAATATGTTCTTAATTTTGAGAAAATTGAAAATTATATTTATGGTATGGTATTAGTGACTAATAAAGAGTTAATTATTTTTTTGGAGAAAGTAATTCATGATGGAGTTTATTTTTTTTTTTGGATTTCTAAAATAAATTCTATAATCTATGATTTTATTTATGGAATAATGAGAATATTAATTCTTGAATGAATTCATGTCTTTATTAATTATTTATGATTAATAGTGTGTTTAGATATTATGTATGTGTCACTAAGATATACATTTTTGGATTTATGGTATAATGATTTTTAGAATTATAGAGACAATATTTCGAAATTTTTTGGTCTTGAATTTTGTGAGACATTTTTCGGAGGAGTTTTATGATTAGCTAATTATATATTTGATTAAGTGATACCATAGAAATTATTAATGATGTTTTCAAAATTTATCTAATTATCTATATTCAATAACATATGATAATCATTATGATACTATTATATTGTTATATAAATGTTTATTAAAATATCAGAAACATAATGTTATACAAAACCAAGGCATAGGGAAGATGTTTTGGGGCTTACAATTCATCTTATGTTTTAGGACTTACAAATTAGGTATTCAGATATTAGGATTTGGGTCTAGGATTTTTGTTTTTTACGGTTTTAGGGTTTAGTTTAAAAAATTTGGTTTAGGGATTAGGATTTAAGGGTTAGTGTTTGAATTTTGATATTATAGTTTAGGAAAGATGTTTTTGGGTTTAGTGTTCTTAGTATGGGTTTTGGGGTTTAGAATACTAAGAAAAAAAAATAAATAACAACATATAATATATAATATGAGAATGTCCCAGTGAAGACAATACATCAGTGAGGCTAAGAGTGTGAACTCGAACCAACAATGCTTGGGCTTCGTTTCCAGTTTTGAAATTCTTAATGACATATGATGCAGCTCAATTTACTTCCTTGTTCTTAATTCCATTCCATATCATCATGTATTCTACTAGTCTTCGATATCCTATAAAGACGCAATCGATTGATGTTAGGTATCACTATCGGCTGGCCATCAGGCATTGTGAAATATAAAATAACCCTAATAGGTGTTCATCGTGATACATAACTGATAGAAATGGTTTGCATCTGGTACAATGGGTCAACATATGCTTCCCATGATATTTTCATAGAGGCACATGATGCAATGGCATGTGTGAATGGAAATCTTAAGGCCTGAATGTTTCCACATTGGCATTTCCTCATTTCCACTAATACCATCATTTTTCACCGATGGGTTTTGTGATGGTGTCTGAATGCTCTTGATCTTCACATCGCGAGTCTTCTCGTATAAAAAGAAATACATGATAACTAGAGGCATCTCCAATATTATTTTCAATATCTCGTTGAAAGTGTCTTTCATACCTTAGCCCATGCTGTATTCCACTTGATGGTAGTTTTTTCTATCAACAAAGTAGCTATCGAATTGATATAATGTCTCTTGAACTAAGGTGATCATAGGTAGATTCCAAAGCCCTTTGAAGACCCCATTGATTCACTACACAATGTTTTTTTTCATGTGTCCATACCTCTTCCCACCATCATATGCCAATGTTCATTTTTAATTTGGAATCATCATCATATAATCATAAAATAATCGATTAGCCTGGTGGATTTGTTCAAAACGTTCTTCAATACTCCATTGATCCAAAAAATACACTACATAGAATAGATGATATTTCACATAATTTTATTTTATCTTTACATTGAAATATTAAAAAAGAACAAATAAAATGTGTACCATGACTCTTGAATGCCTTGTTCATCCATTTATTGTGGAATTTTTATGAACATTTCTCGAAATGTGTCTAATGAGGAACTGATGATGTGCATATGGGTATCTACATGTATCATGTTCTGCATTTATTTCAACATTAATTTTCTGATAGTGATTAGATATTAGACAAACACCATGAATGTTGGTGAAATGGTTGCCGATACAAGCCAGAAAACAACTCCATGATTCAAAGATTTCTTTCTCTAAATTGTAAAAGGCAAGTAGAATAGGTGAAAAATTTCAATATTGGGTTGCCACAATCAAAAATATCCCCTTGTATTTTACATATAGAAACATTCCATAAATATGAATGAACTACTTTCTGAAACGAAATGCAGAGATACAGGGGAGGAATTCCTAGAACACACCATAAAATTGAACAAAAGTTGGATCTAGTCAGTTATCCTCAGACACATGTTAGTTTGTGTCATGATGAAAGAAGAACTGGTTAGAATGCCTCAATATGTCTAGAAATTGTGGCAACACCTGATATGAGTCCTCCCAAACACCAATGACCATCACAATTTCATTTTATTTCGCCAGCCAAGCCTTATTATAGGAAATATTATAATTGAATGTTTTTGGTATCCTCTCTTTCACAATATCATTCAGAACAACTATTCATGACCTAATCATCTAATCAATAATGGATGACACTAATTCTAAATCCAATGATGTATGATCTTCTGTCAGGCTTGGCTGAACGTAATTATGAGATTCTTCAATCCTCGAGATTCTTCAACCACAAATTCAATTTCATGAACCCCCCCCCAAGTGAAATCTGCAATCATCACCATATATTTCAAACTGTATGAAATATTTACTATATCATGATTCGTGAACTGTATAGATGTAGTTCTTATCAATGTGAAATATCATTACAATCATTTTTAATGCATCTAATTGGAAAATTTCATAAAATATATAAGGTTTTTTCCAGCTCACTATACCTATCTAGTATAACTCTGGGGAACTCAGTTGCCGATGTGATAACATTATTTTAGAATTCAGGAACATGTGTCCTTATTTTTACCATGATGAAAGGAGTGGTGTATTATTTATTATAGGTCGAGGTTGCTGTAAAACAAATGCATTTTTCAAAACCTCCTCCATAACTTCCCATGGTCTTTCCTCATCCGCACTGTTTTCACCATCCAATTCGTCATTAAGAAACTCCTCATTGGAAGCCGTATTGACATGTAAATCTAGGATATCATCTATGTTTTCCACTTCTGTGTCATTTAAAATACACTCAATTTCATAGGGAATACTATCTTAAACCACTCTTGTAAGTCAATGTATTCTTACAATTGGACGTTGTTGTTGTATAGTAAAAACATAAACATATAACTTCATCATGGTACCATCTGACCATTGAGAAAATAAATTATTTTCTTGGACCCACTACACATCAACAACCAATGGATGAGCTAGATGCCATAGTGTTGCGGTGAATTGAAAATGTCTGTAGCTCTTAGAATTTATCTCTTGATCAAGTCCTAGATTTACGGAACAACAAATTCTATCTTGAAGGTCACATAGGGTTATACAATTAGTTGAACTAACCACTTTTATTCATTGTGTAATATAAGAAACTCCTTGCTCAGTTTGAATAACATCCCCAAAGCAGTACAGACAGGCAAACATGACTCCCTACGTCAAAAATGGTTCTTTCATCAAAATAGTGATAGTTTATCACATAATAACAAATGATGGTTGACTTTGTAATATTTATTAGAATGTAATTTTAAGACAACTTTTTATACACTAAAATATTCTAGTAATGTTTTATTATATAAATGTTTATTAGAATATAAGTAACATAACGTTTTAGAAGATGAGGTAAAAAATAGGAAATATCAGTTAGTCTATTTATCATTGGGAAAATGACAATCATGATCATATATTTTGTAATAATGATGAACAAACGCATTAAATAACACATGATTTTTTATAAAATACAATAACATAATTAATATTTTTCAATAGAATATGGTTTGGATGATATGAGTCTCACTTAAAATGATGTAAAATCCAACTTATTTTTTATTGACAGCTTATTAACATCTACGAATTATATGTTCTTCACTTTTGAACTTTCAAAAGCATTTCACCTTCTAATGATACATCTTAGATGTCATCATAGATTTCATTAGAAGGAAAAAAACATTTTAATGTTCAATGGTTATGTCCATATCCTTCCAAGATGTTATTAATCATCTAATTATAAATAAGATGAATATTACCACATGTTCGAAGTCAGAATCATCTAATATATACCTCATTCTATTGAAAAATTTCAAATAATTTATTTATTTAACAAATAATTAATGTGTTATCTAATGCGTTTTTTCTTCCCCATTTCACATTATATGATTATAAGTATCGTTAGCTAATCATTATATGGATTCAATTTTTAATCCTAGTATATAAATCATTTATGATGGGCATTTGAAACCGATTGAATAATCCATCGTAAATTTATTGTGAGTCAATAGTATTTTATGGTGAGAAATGAATTCCATCGCCAATAGTTTTCAATAAAACCATTTTTTGTGAAAAAAATTAATAATGTCACTATTATACCGTTGTAAAAACTATTTAGTTTTAATAGGTCATGTTGTTCCTTTCTTCATCCACATGTTATCATCCTTACATCCCTCTCCCAAACATAGTGGAACCCTACTGGCATCCCCACATTCTATAGCCCTTGAAAACTATGTTTTTTCTTACTTTTGGGTGATTTCAGACAAAAATATCCTATGTATGGACTCTGCATCTATCCTTCATCAATTTTTATGTGTATTTTCATTAGATAGATTAAATGAAAAAACATAGGTTTAAAATTTGACCCAATTTTGATGAGTTATTTGATATGTAGGGTTAGTCTAAATTTAGTATAACAGAAATTAGTATTTTTCTTACATACAGTTTTTTTAATTGGATTTACAGTGTTTTTCAGAGTGTTTGATCTTTAAACTGTATAGATTTTTTGGGTGTTTAGGTTCATTAAAGAATTATTATTTTATATAATCTGAAATATTATTATTATTATTATAATATTTTTTATTTTTCTATTTGTTTTAAAATATATTTATTTAAACAATAGATAGATTTATTTTAATTTTATTCATGTTTTAGGGTTGCTGGAAATTAATTATAATTTTACCCCTTCTTTGTTGATTATAATTTTTTGGTTTTATTATCCCTATCATTTGTTTCTTGGTTCCAATTTTTTTATCACGCTTGTGTGTGGGTATGTATAAATTTTTAATGTCTAAATATTTTTGATATTAATTTTTTTTCCATGAATAATATTTTCTTACAATAGAATTTGTTTTTAATAATATTTCTTATAATAATTTTCTAGCCCATTTGAATCTATGTATGTATTTTTAAATATTTGTATGTCTAAATAAAATTGATTGATTTTTAATAATGATGATAATTTAATTTAAATAATACCATTTAGTAAAAAATTATTTATTAGAGTATTGCATTATAAAAAACACAGATAAATTATATAATTGAAAAACATTGAAAATTTAAAATATGTATCATTAAATAAAAACTTATTTAATATTAATCATGATAATTTTTTGTAATAGTTTTTAAAAAATTTATCAAATATAAAAATTATTAAAAATATAAAAAAATTAATGAATAAAAATATAGTATTAATTTAAATACTTAGTAAAAATCAATAAACATTTTATAATATGTAATAATAAATGAGTCCTTGATATAAATAAATTGAAAATATTAGTGACAATTATAAAATTATAATAAGTGGTAAAAAATTTATTATAAAATATAAAAACCTTTAGAAATTCCTAATAATTTTTATATAATGTTTTATTTATTAAAATGATTATAATTAACATTTCATGTAAATGTTGTAAAATCACGCAAATCACATAACAATTATAATACATATAGGGTAAAAATTGTTAATTTAAAAATTATTAATTCTAAATAATAATGAATTCAAATTAATTATTAATTAAAAAATATGAACACAATTTTACTGTTAGGTTATTTATATAAATTTTAAATTCAAGGTAATCAAATTATATATATATATATATATATATATATTTATATGATTATATTTATATGAAAATGAGTTTGAATATATTTTTATATTTATATTAATTAAGATATTGTGATATATGTATAATAATAATAATTGTAATATTAATTTAAATAAATTAATAATAATCATTACATAATTTATAATCATTAAGATAATTCATAATATTGTAATAATAATAATCATTGCAAAATTAAATTGTAATAATAAATTTTTAATCATATTTTAATAATATCAGAGATATATATATAATCATTACATAATTTATAATAATTAAATAAAGAATAAAAATAATTACATAATAAAAATAACATAATTTAAAATACATAATAATAATTTATAACAATCATTTTAGAATTTAAAATAATAATTATTTCATATTTAATAATATTGGTTACATAAATTATAATTAATTTTGATATATATAGTAATTATTAATTAATTAGTAATCATTTCATATAATTTTTTAATTAAATAAAATAATATGCATTAATAATTTGTATAAATATTGAAATATATATTTGTATATAATAATAAATATTTGTTTAAAGAATATTAATAATAGATTAAAAATGATACCCATGCGTGTGTTGTAACAGAAAAGTAGATGCTAACAAATGTGATGTCGCGCCTAGGGTAATCCCCACATCCCAGACCAAAAGTTGATCTCCTATTTATCATATGATACATAGTTTGAAGATATATTGAGATTTTATAATAATTTGTAAAAAAAATATTAAATGAATTACCAACCACTCTAAAGTAACTGTGAGACGCTCAAAAATATAAAGCAATGTTTAGGATAAATCCCACATCCCAGACCCAGTGGTGATATCAAATTTATCATATGTGACGTCGTTCAATAGATAGTCAATTATATTAAAAAATATCATGTTTATTATAGAATATATTTAATTTTTTTTATTTTTATATACAAAGAACCTCTTTGGGCCTCGAAAACCACTACTAACCCAGTGCCTCACTCTTCTCATATTTCATAGAATATTTCAAAGGGTAAAATATAATAATAATTTGCAACTAGTAAAAATGGTACATAATAATTATTCTTATTGTTGTTGTTTTTTAATTAACTATGGACTTGGGAAAGTAGACTCCAATATCAATTATGTGATTGTGATTCGATAAATAATCAAAAAAATCCAAACGAATATGTTTTAGTCCCTATCTAAAATGATGTTGTTGAGGCCTTTATATCATTATCATGGTCACATTTATAATTATTTTTTGAAGGAACAATTAAATTTCCATGTCATAAATGTAGTCTTATGACATTCCAAACATTTGACAATGTTGGACATCGTCTTTTGCATTACGGTTATCAGAAATATTATATTTTTTGGTATAAACATGGTGAAAAGAGTTTAGAAGAAAATAAAAACAATGGTTCTAGAACTATCATTTCGTAATTTAATAGAAGAGGCAACTTATGTATCTATTCGAAAAAAACAACTCAGAATTACATTCAAATTCTTGAATCTAAACCTTCTCAGTTTTAAAATTTGTTGCCATCCAATGAGTAGGCCTTTTATCCATGAAGCCAAATGACCAAAACTAAAGCTGTTAAAAAATGTATGGCTATCAAATCAGATTTTGGAATGTCAAATAGTTATTCTGATCAGATTTTATCTCTGGTTATGTTATTTTTTGCTGACATAAATACATTACCAACAGGTTTCTATGAATGTAAAAGTTTGGTTCATAATTTGGGTCTATGTTATCAAAAGATCCTTTCAGGTTCAAATGAGTACATCTTATATTATGGTAAATATGAATAATTTGATAATTTTAATGTATGCAGTGAATTGAGGTATAAATAGGAACACCAAGGATTGTCAAGAGTTTTAGTGAATCATTTGAGATATTTTCCAATTAAACCTTGTTTACAACATTAATTTATGTCTCCTAGCACATCTAGATTTATGACATGGAATAAATCAAATATTTTCATCAAAAAAATATTAAATCATCCATGTGATGGTGACTCATATAAACATTTTCATTAGACTTATCCTTCATTTGTCGCATAACCTCGTAACATACGGTTGGGCCTTTCAAATAACGGTTTGTGTCCATCTGGTGCTTACTATAGTCAATGTTCTTATTGGCTTGTTTTCATTAATCCTTAAAACATACCTTGTTGGATGATGATGAAGTAAAAATATATATGTTTGATGCTGCAAATTTTAGGACATCCAAAAAATAATATTGATGTTTATCTGAAAACACTAATTAATGAGCTAATTTCATTATGGAAAAATGGTCTGAATACCATCAATATATCTGCATAACAAAATTTTATAATGAAGGTTTTAGTAATATATATTCAGTGAATTTTAGGTGTATGATATGTTATCTTGATGGAGAACACATGGTGTAAAATCATGTTTGTACATTATGGATGAGAAAAAGTGTGTCTCACAAAGGCGACGACGATGCCCTAGATCCTTGGCGATGGCGATGCCCAAGATCCATGGCCGGGGCGTTGGCCCCTCCCTATCTGGGGGAGGGGTATGATCTTTCTCTTCGGCCCAGGCGGTGCTCCTTTCTCCCCAGCATCGATGTCTCTCCGAAGGTACCTGGAGCATGCAATGGTCGTCTAGTGGTGTCGGTTTCGCCCAAGGAATTCTCCGAAGCTTCGTCACTTCTTTCTACGTCTCTGGTTGCTAAGTTCAGTTGTCACAGACCCCCGGTTAAGGTTTTCGAGAGGTACGTGAATCAGGATTGGGGTTTAGGCCATCGGGCGGTCGTTGGTCTCCTTAGGCTGTGGCAGATTCTGGTTTGTCTAGCTGATGAAGACAACTTGGCCTTGGCCTGGTCTCGTGCTAGTATGTCATTTAGAGTGTTTGCTTTTCATATTAATCTTTGGACATTTGATTTTCATATGGGTCGCGACTCCTCTACTTCGGCAATCTAGATTAAACTTCCGGGGTTACAGCTACATTTTCAGAATCCAATGCTCCTCGGTTCTATCGGTAATTCTCTAGGCCATTTTCTCTGTGTGGATTGGAAGACCGATTCAATGGTACATCCAATTGTTGCGCGTATCTGCGTTGAAATGGAGATCTATCACCCTCACTGGATAAGGTTTGGATTGTGATTGAGGAGCAATACAGGTACGTGCAAAACATATTTTATGAATCCTAGTCCATGTTCTGTTCGTTCTGTCATAGACAGGGACACCAGGTTGAGGAGTGTCGCAAAAGGGCTTCGACGACTGTGGTTGACACGCCATTACTGAGCAAGAGTGACCCAGTTCAAGTTGAGGTCAGGGGAACTGGTCCTGGAATTGGCTCCGAGCCTAGGGCGGGCAAGCTGAATTCAAAGGTGGGAACTAAGGATACCCATGGTATTGTGGAGGCTATTCGGGGTGTTCAGGCAAAGGGGTCTCCTGGCCAACATGGGGTGGAGTTTATCAGTCCCCCCATTGCGTTGGCAGCGGATCCTTCTGGCTCGGGGTAGGCGGGGTCTGCAAATACAGGTCTGAAGGAGGCTTCAATGGTTATGGAGCCTCAGGTAAGGGCTGTGTTTGAAGGTCTCAAGAAGGATTTGGGTGTCTTCCAGGTGTCTAAAAACTTGGGGAAAGAGGGTCAGGGTCTTGCGGATGGAGAATTGGTGAGGTATTCTCTTCCCACAGGGGTAGCTGCTAGTCCTAAGGCCACCAGTGGTACAGGCAGAGGCTTGGTGGACTAGAATCCCCAGCCTCAATTTATGGGCAGGGGTTTCGAGCAACCTGCCCTTCAGGAGGGTTCAGGGGAGGGGGAAACTTGTGTCATGGGTAAGGCCCAGACCAACCGGGGTGATTCAAGGGGTTCGGGTTCTACCTGTTTGTCAGGGGCTACCTCTCCAGTCCAGACCCCCGTAGTCTTGAGCAACAGGTTTGAATGCTGGCTAAGGAGTAATCCAAAGTTGAATCACCTGCCTTGGATGAGGAGGATGAGGACAATGAGAGAAACCCTGATGTTTTACTTTTGGAAGGCCGGATCTTGGGGAAGGCTTATCTAGAGTGTGATGAGGGTGGAGGGGAAGCTGAACCTACTGTTACCACCAGAAGCTTATCAGAAGCAGAAACCGATTCTAGGAGTAACAGGAATAAGGGAAGGAGAAGGGGTAGGAAGGATTTTTCCTCTTTACCTCCTCATATGAAGACATGGTCATCAAAGAAGCTAATGTTTGAGAAGCTGGACAAGGAGAGCAGGTGTAGCCCAAATTCACCTGGACAACATGATCTCTCCTCGAATTGGGTTTTAAGTTCGGGTGATGTGGTGACCGATAAGGTGTTATTTCTCAATGCCTCAGAAGAGGAGGCAGCCAAGTTGATGGGCCGAAGCCTTGAAGTGGTTCTCAATTAAGAGCAGTATAGTTGGGTCGACAAGCAGGATGCTATTTTGGTCGGAGGTTTCAATAAGGGGTTGATTAGTCTCGAGGAGTATTTGCAGGTATGGAATAAACTGTCCTCTTCCCTTGAAGACCTGGTAAGGGGGGATCCCCTATTGCAGGTATCTATGTTATCCTGGAAGTTATTTAGAGACACCGTTTCTGGTAGAGTTCAACTAATTTTCAATGACTCTTTTTTACTTATTTCATAGCTTTGCTTTGTTGAGTCACTGGCTTGGTTGTGTGAGGAACTATTGCAGGGTCAGCTTGACCAGTTGGGCTAGAGCATGTTGTTTTCCCCTCTGCAGGTCATTTGGGATGTGGTGGATATAGAGGGGTGGCTTGCCATCGAGAGGGACCATGCCTGCTTGGGATCATCGAGTGGCCTTCTTTGAGGTGAACGGTAGCTGCTTATGCTTGGAAGAGGTTTTTTTTTCTGATTTTATGTTTGTTTCTGTTTGCTAAGTGTTGTGACGTTTACTTTATCACTTTTACCTTAAAAGTGAATTTTCATAAAAAATAATAATTTTCAGTCATTATGGATGAGAACAAAGAATTTATGCTTTGTAATAGAGGAAAGGGTAGTTATTTTAATGTTTGTTGGATATTTCGTCATACAGATGACCCATTAAAAAAAAATATTAATTCTACAAAGTTCCAAATAGAAACAGTTGAACCTCTATCAGTCCTCTTAGATAATCATGTAAATTGTATTGTCTCTGCATTACCTGACGTTAATTTTATACAAACCATAATCTAGAAAAAGGTAAATGGTTTTGGGAGAGATCATAATTGGATAATGTAGCGTATATTTTGGGACCTTCCATATTGGTCTGGTTTGTTCAGTCATTGCATGTTAGATGTAATTAATATTGAGAAGAATGATTTTTTTAACAAGTTTTATACCATGTTTTACATACCTGGTATGCCCAAATAAAATTTATTGTCATTGCTATATCTTGTGTATATTTGTATATGTTTGGAACATAAATTATTTGAAGATGGAAGTTCAATAAAATTAATGAATCTAACATCATATTACTCACATAGTAATGAAAAAAATTTATTATTCTGTTAATGGATTAGATATTTGATGTTACCAAATAGATATGCATCTAATTTTTCTCATCGCATCAGAAATGGGCATATTACCTCGTCAAAGTGTAATGATTTTGATGTAATAATTGAAATATTACTGCTTGTCAGTCTTTTAGGGCTATTAAATTCTTCAATTTGAGATGTGTTGACTAAAATATCATTTTTTGTACATATTTGTGAGGAAACATTGGATTATAATTCATTTAATTCCTTATAAAAAGATATGGTTTTATTTTTATATAATTTAGAGAAAATTTTAACATTGATCTTCTTGGATTACAAAGATAATGTTTCATTTTCCATTTGTAGATAAATGAAAAGGGACCGTCCAATTCACGTGTATGTATCCATTTGAGATATTTATTTAAAAAAAATAATATACTATGTAACAAAGCATGTGATGATGTGTCGATTGAAGAAGCATAATTTTAGGAGGAAATTTAACATTTATGCTCCTATTATTTTTATTTGGAATATCCTTCAAAACATAATCAGATGTGTTTCAATGAGACAAATGTTGATGATGCCACAAAACATCAGTTGTCATTTTTTAATCAAACAGAGATTGGTTTCATTGCTTATCATTTGAAACATCATATATATGAAAAAATTCACAGATCTCATACTTATTATCTATTGAATTGTGATGAAATGGCATGATTTGTTTAGTTAGTACAACATTTTAATTATTCTGTTAAATATTTATTATTGATATATTTAAGTACAATAAATTTTTTATAGAATAGAAGATGACTACATCAAAAATCAATTTCTACAAATTATATCTTCTTCTCTTGAGGAAGTTCACATAAAAAATTTCATAATGGTTTCAATGACTAATAAGTAATGTTTTTTGGATGGAATAATAAATCAATTTTTAAATGATATCTATTATTAATAATTTTTATTGTTTTTAGGTAACACAACATGAAAATAAAATTTATAGTCGATTATTTGATCTTAAAAACCATCAATCAAAATTTGTAAAATATTATAACTGTTATGGGGTCAATGAATTTCAATTCCACACACACATATATGGTGAGTTAATGAAATCAATGAAAAACGTTGTTCTTTTGAAAGGTTAAAATCATAAGGAAAATGGTGTTCAATTTTATGGTATGCTAGATGAAATAATTGACTTAAGTTATCTAATACCAAATTATGTGACAAAGTTTTATTATTTTTGTTTTGATATTGATCAGAGGTTCTGAGTTCATCAACGACATAGAGTCTTTGAAATTCAATATAATAGTATTATTTCTTCAAATCATACATTTATGTTGGAACCTCAGGAGAATAAAGCTTACTATGAAAATTACAATGAAATATGGAAAGTTTTATAGACTAGTTTTGTCTAATAAAAATAAAATTTCATGACAATCAGTTTACTGAAATTGAAAATGGTTCTGTGGAAGTGTAACATATTTACAAATTTAAAGTAACATCCAAAAATATATCGCTTACCCTACAGGATATAAATATCGTTTCTAGATGCCCTCAGTTATGGGATAATGATATAGATAATATTGATAATGTAATAAGGGATAAAGAAATTTAATGTCAAATAGTGGATGAAAATAATGAAGATTAGGATGAAGATGTTTATATCGATGAAAATGGTGACAAAGATGATGATTGATGTATTATATTAATGTATTTAGTTATAGGTAATTATCATATTCTGATATATTTTAGTTTTTTAAATTTTATATTTGTAATAACAATATATTATAGGAAAAATTATTTTATTATAACAGTTATTATTTTTTATATTTCATATCTATTTTAACAATCTCTTATTATTGAGAATTATTTTTTTAGATGGCTGGAGATGATCCCCATGATGATATATAATGTTCTATCACTAATGCTGGTATTCCTAAGGATGAGCCTGATTCAACTTCCCCTCTTTAGCCTTGTGCACCTACTAGGAGGTGGCATGATCATGCTCGATTACTGATTCTAGATCCTATTCTTGATAGAAAACCAACTATTGATTTTGATCTTCATTTACAAAGGTATTTATACTTGTTTAATAATAAATTTACTTTATATTAACTAAGTGTTTTAATTTTTATAATAATTTAATGATTTTATATTTTCCTAAATTTGAATGGTTTTCTCATTTAGCCACTGGCCAGGTTGATGTGAGCTTGAGAAAAAAAATTCTGAGCCATTGGTGTCACAGAACCTAGTACCCATCACTATGAATGGCAAGATGTTCGACCACTAGATTGTACATTATTAAATAATATAAACATTATTAAAATTCATTTAATTACTAAAATTGTTTTTTATTTTCTTTCAGAATTTATTTTCACTGATTTTAGTTTTTCTGAGTGGTCTTATCCTAAAGGTATGTGATACATGTATAAGTGAGTGCTTTTGTCAGTTTATACAAAACATTAGAAATCAAGCTAGGGATAAAGCTTGTGAAGCCTTCTTTGATCAGCCTTATGTCCCCCATCATACAAAATATATATCAACTCAAATATGGGATGGGGTGTGCTCTTTATGGTTAGGAGATACTTTTATGAGGAGATAAAATGCTAGAAATCAGAGGCGGGGAAAGAATGTGGTGACCCATAGTTTAAGGAGTCCTAAATTTGGCATACATTGACCAAATATGGTAAGTGATATTATTGATGAATTTATATTATTTTAACTACAACATGTTCGTTATATTATACATGCTGCTACTGACCCATCAATTATGAAGTTTTATGTTTATAAGAAGTTTTATTCGGATTCCCATATTGGAGAAGTTAAAGGGAAATGAAAGCATCATATTGTTGTCACTAATTTTCTTGAACAATGTCTTCAATAGTAATTTTATTGTTATTCTAATTTTTCATAAATATGAAGGAAACATATGAGGATATGACTTCTCATTCATAGGTTATTCAAGATGAGGCTGAAAAATATTTCACTACTGATTTTTGTTTCTATGAGGGGGCTTGGATACAGAAAACTTCACAAGTTTCGAGAAAGGGCGAGTGATTGGTTTTGGTTCTCAACTAACACCTACGAGTCATTATGGTGATTTGGAAATGGAATCAGTGAGTATGAAGGGATCTCATGGAGATTACTCATCTACGTCGTCACCCTCTACACATTATGTGGAGAGGTTGAGAGCTCAACATGAGATGATACAGAAGATACAGAAGTAGAGGGAGGAGGGGCATGTGCATCGGCATTTGATATAAGAGGAGACGATGGATTATATGTGGGGACTTGCGCATGGCATTGTTATATAGATTCCTCCCCCTAGCACATCTAGGGATCCTCCTCCACATATATCCAATTAATGATTTTTAAATATTTTCATGATTGTTTTGTAATGTTGTATGATAGCAAAATTATATATGAAATGATGTATTATTTTTAGGTGTGCTAATTTTTTTTAAATATTTTGTGTTGTTTTGTAAATATTTTTTATTTTATTTATTTATAAACAATTTAATAATTTAATATTTTTAAAATGTTATTTCCATCGGATCATTGAAAAAGTGTTATAAATAATATTTCATACTTTTTTACCAACAGACTAATTATCCTTCGTATAAGAAGATATTATGTGATGGACCATTACAAATAATTATATTTACATCATCTTCATCAATGACGGACTTTTTTCGATGGAAACCCATAAAAAAAAGTCATATTCAATGAGATTCCATTGAAAATTCACCATCACAATTATAAAAAACTCTTATAGCGGGTGAACCTAAGCTACATAGTTAGCATGCACAACATGGGAAATTGTGCGACCCCCTTGGGGTTGGATCTAACTTTTTTATATTTTTTATTGTGGTTGGATAATGATTTACAAATCTGAGAAGCCAACCTATCCACTTCACATCTTCTTCCAAAAATGATTTTTTGGAACCCTCCCTATTTAATACTTCTTGTAAGGTGATGTTTCACTTACGTTAGGGGGATTGATAATACTTTTTATAACCATTTGGATGTTATTTTTTGGACCCTAATGAAATGGATTATTGGTTCCTTGAGTGATATTATATTTAAGAACTTTGTTTTGGAAAAATGAATGGTTTTTATGAATTAGTTACTATAAAAACGTGGTTTATTGGATAAATTTTAAGAGTAAAATCACCTGGTTTTTTGAAATTTGTTATAATGATTTTAATTCTTATGGTGTTTCCAAAATGGGTTGTTTCAATCATGAATTATTGGGTATTATGTAAAGAAATGGATTTCAAAAATAGGGTTTTTGATGTGTTTTCAGATCAAAAGGGAATTTTTTTTTTAAAAAAAAATTGAAAGCGCGATGAAAAATGGAAGGTAATTTTAATGACCATTAATGTGAATTTTATCTTAATAAAAAAATTAGAATTTTGAAATACAATGTATATATCATGAATTGTTAAGGAAATGTTTGTAAGTTCCACTGTGATTTATTTTGTCTCTAATTTTATTTTGGATTATTTCATTAGTGACACCTTCGATAAATATGATTTTAATGTTCCTTACTAAAAATGGTTTTTTCCAATAAAAACATATTTTTTTGTTTGAGAAATTAATTTATATTGTTTAAATATTATTTTTATTCTCTCCAATAATATTTAAAGGTTTCTCTAGTTTTTGTGACTTCCCAAACTATTAGTGAAGTGGTGTTTGTAGAACCTTTCTTGATCATAGACCCCGTATTGTATTTCTTGAATTAACATCCAAATTATTTCATTGGTGACCATGGGTAATAGAAATTGTTAGGTTACTGGAATAAATTGAGGTGTTCCTCAATTATTTTGGAATTCATGAAGCATCACGGGTGAGAGCAGTCAAATTATTTCTTTGTGGCTTCAATTGAGTTTAGTGGAAGTTGATAGTACCTACCCATCTATATAAAGGTATGTCTTGGGAAATTTTTAAGATGTGAATTTTCTAGTGGTTCCTTACAGTGTTTTTAATGGGTAAAAAGTTCTTGAGCGCATGTTCCTTCATTACAGTGACTAATAAGTGAGGATGTATGTTGATTACTCATTATTTTTTTTTAAATTATACAAAACCAGTCATTATTTATTCTGAAAAATTTCATTTCTTACAAGGTTATCTTCACACAGATCTTGGTTCAAATATATTTAAATTGGGTTTGAAAATTTTTTAATAGGTTTCCACAAGGTGATATGAATATAATCTAAATAGTAAAGAATACATGTGGTGTGTGATTCCATATATCCATCCAAATGTGTGTGGATAACATATAAAGTAATAATAAGATGTAGGATAAACCAATTATAGAAGAGATTGGTACTCTTCATTGGAAGAGGTGATCAGTCATCTGATTCTAGTATTGGAATATATGGAATAATTTTCCCTACTGACATATGTCTCCTTATTTTCCAAAATTGTTGTCTTCTGGGTCATCTTTAGAAGTCTTGTAAAATTATTTTTTATAATATGTCACATATTTAATCCTTTTTGGATTGGATTCTTTTTTTGGGACCTATCCGTTGATATTTGTGTTATTTTTTTCAATATTTGTCTATTTATCTTGGAATATTTAGGATAGTTCCACTTTAAATAAGTTTATTATGGGATTTTTAATGTATTTTAATGGAATGATTTGTTTCATTTGGGGAATTGTTCCCCCTCCTTCTGTTGTGGACATATTTTGAGTATGTTCTACAAATTGGATCACATTTGACGGTTGATTGTGGGTGTTATTTCAATGATATGTCATATTTTGGTGAACCTCTCTTGAGATTTGTGGGTTGTGCCCATTGTTGTTTTTATATTTTGATACGCTAATCATTTGGACATGAGAAATGTATTGAGTGCACTATTTGGTTAAGTGTCATATTTTTCTTACCATTTGAGGTAGTATTGTAACTAGTGATTAGCCTGTTATATTATTGGATACACCTTGTGTGGTTGATCAAGTTCTAGACCATAGTTTATCAATGTGTATCATTTCTAATTATTATATCTTGTGTCATTATTTTGTGTATTTTTGTGTTTTATTATTCTTCATTGGGGATGTAAGTTATATTTTGTTCAGTTTTTGTTTCTCCCATATTTTCCCATTTGATTAAGGATGACTGTATTAGTTATTATTATTTGGATCCACCACGTTATAGGAATTATAAATTGTAGGGAGGTCATGTTATTTCTATCATGATTAATAGTAATTATAGTTTGATGTTCTTGTTTCAGTCAGTGCTTGGAGATGTTGGGTAGCCATGTGGTAGGTTAATTTAATGATTTTTTTGGATCGTGGTTATTTGTTTTGATATTAAACCATGCTGATTTGCTCTTTTTTTATGTTTTCTTCATATTTTAGATTTTCAATTTCCCTTCTTTTTTAACATCAACTTTTTTTTTGTGGGGAAATGTGGCATGTTGAGGAGCTTGTTACACTCCCAATGTCACTATGTTTTTTTGTATTATTTTAGGAAGTTGAGGATTGGTTTAATTTTCCCTATTCTTTTTTCCCATAAATTGGAAATTATTAGTGGTTTCCCACTGTGCATGGTTATGTTATCTAGTTATAAAAACATGATATATCCTCTATTTATAAGGTTCCATGTCATTAAATTTTGAAATATACACAGCTTATCAGCATGGGTTTCACCTGGTTATGCCTATAAAATCTAATAGCCCATGATAAATTGTATGGATTTTCAAGAGGATTTTAAGTATTTATTCCTCTATATCCCCCTTTTTCTTTTACCTCTCTATATTCTCTTTATATTGGTTTCCCCATGAACTATAGACTTATTTTGGTTGATTTTAGGGTTTCTAGTGGATCTAATGTGGGTTATTTTCATGGTAGTGGTTTTATATTTGATTTCAATCGACATGGATGTGATCGTCATTGATGGAAAGAAGATTCAACTTGGTTATATCATTTTCCTAGTATGTGTCTCTATGGAATCATTCCATTTTGGGATTCAAAATGATCTTAACCATTCTAAATTAATTTTTAACGTATTTATGATTATATGTGATACACTTATGATGTTTTAAAAACTATTTCATTTTGTTTTTATCTTTAAATAAATTGTTTCTATTTGAAATTACATGTTTTCAAGTTTGAAATGGAATATTTAATTGTGTTTGGAATTTTTGAAATGCCTAAGGGGAGTTTGGAAAAGGATTTCATGATAGGTTTTGGATGTTGATTCAATTTTTTATTAATGGGTGATTGCTATATTGTAAAGATATTTTTGACTTATAGTCATGTATTTACCATATTGATATTAATAAAGGGGTTCTTTAATAGATATCAAATTTTTATTTGAAATGTGTGTATAGTTTACCCCTTGTAACAAATTCTTCAATGGATCATTTAAAATGTGTTTTATAAAAATGATGGTCTTAGACCTAATTTTTTATTTCAAAGAAGATGACCCATGTAGGGGGTGACTTTGAAATGTATTAAAATTGTGTGTTATTTCTATCATTTTTTGATATAGTTTTTAGAATTTAATATTATGAAATTTTGAAAGGATTGGCATCTGAAGACATGTTTATTATTAAAGTCTATGTTAGAAATTTTGTTTAGGAATGGTTACATTGAAAAGAAACATTTTATTCACCTATGATTTTAATATCACATTTGTGGGTTCCTTATCTCTATTTGAAGCTTTTCATTTCCCTTATGTGGTTTATTGATCTCTATGTGATTTTTATTGGTCCCATTACGTGGTAATGTGAGTCAGTATGTCATGGTGGAATCTATTATATGGGGATATTCATTATTGTGTGTTAGGGGTGAGGGTTGGCTATGTTTATAAATTATGTGATAGACTTGTCTTTCATGATCTATCTCCTTAAATCCTTTTTATTCAAGGAAATCCTAGTACTATGTGGTAGATTTTATTTTATTGATATGTTACATCTTCTTATTTAGGTTTCATATATATCTAGTGTTGTGGATTGTGGATGTTTTTTTGACTGACCTGTGTCTTCATTGTGTTATTTCATTTTGAAAAATGCATTTTTAATTATATTTGAAAATAATATTTTGAATATAAATACAATAATTTGGTTCTTAAAGTGTTTTTCAATGCTGATGTTTTGCTTTTGATATATCCTCCTCCAGTTTGAATTTTTTATTGACCATTTTTTATAAAAAATAAATAAATGACGTATTATTTTGAGAAATGTGAAATGGTGTGTGGATTTGGAATATATTATTCTATTGGAATTGTTTTCAAAGATGTTCATTTATTTTTGAAGAACATGGATAAGTTTTTTAATGTAAATTATGGTGTTTTTTTGGTTTATAGAAAAGTTATATGTGAGTAGTACACGTTCAAATTTACATTCAAACTAGACATTATAAATTTCATTATGAAACATATTGCATATTTTTATAGGGTTGTGTTGAAATGAAGATATTTTTATCTCATGTATATTTTTTATATGTGATATTTTCTCAATTGGATCCATTAGTTATTCTTTGAGGCTAACATGGGGCGAGTTGGGATGTGGAAAGTAATATGTGTTTTCATGTAGATGGTATTAAGATATGAATGATTTTTATTATAGTTGTTTTATTTATGGTTGTGTTTTTTATCTATTATGATTTATTATATCCTATTGTTTATAGATATTGTTTCTGTTAATTTTTATTCAAATGATTTGGATCAGTTTCTTTGGTTATGACTATTTAGAATGCTCATTTGTTTTGGATCTTTATTTTCTACTCAATAACTTATCTATGTTTTTGGAGAAATCATAACAAAAGTTATTTTTATGATTCATATAAATTATTTTCTTGATTTTTAAGGTTAGGTATTCCCTTTGGGCCTTGGGGAAGGCCATGGTGGGTTTCAGTTCAGGTGGAATCCCAGGTTGGTTTGATAAATATTTATTTGATATCTAGCTTTGGGTTTTCTTTAATTAGAGACCAATCATAGAGAGTTTAACTTTTTTCCATGATTAATAATAGATTTGAGACTATGTGTTTTGTATAATGATAGGTATGATTGTGGGAGTAATGCTAGTCCTTACCATTCATAAGCCTCATGCTTCAATGAGATGTTTGGGTTTTGAATTGAGAATTCATGACTATTATTAGTTATTGTGGTTGATTTTGATCTAAATTGATATTTTCTATCCCATTGGAGAATTTAATTGATTTTAGGGTAATTTAATTATTTATGTGATGGAAATGGAGGAGAACCCAAGCATCATGGGTAGTATGCAAAGATTGGGAAATGATTTGGTGCATGTGTGGTTAGGTTAACCTTTTTAAATATTGTTTTTTACTGTCGATGCATGGTTTCTCTATCAGTATGTCCAAATTATTCACATCACATTTTCATCAATGGAAGTGTTATTCAAACTCCTCATGATTCACAACTTCTTAAAAATACATTCACTCATAAGTGGTGTATGATGAATTTTTTTATTACCATTTTAGAATTATCTTTTATGAACAATGTTTGAAGGGTTGTATGGTTCCATTAGTGTTCTTAGATTTATTTACATATTTTTAAAAATGAAGGGTTTTGTGAAATTTTAACTGTAAAGAAAAGATTTTATGAATTAATAGGATGAGTTAATTCCCTTAATTTTATGATATATTTTATGAAGTACATATTTTTCCAATGGAACATAGAACATGTGATGTTTCAAACATGATTATAAGGGTATTCCAAAAAGCAGCTGATTCATGAAGGAGGATTTGAAATCATTTCAGGATTAAATGTTTTTTAATGAGAACATTGAAATTCGTTTTGAAAAATTTATATGACTTATAATGATTATTATTTTTATACATGGTAGTTAAATAAAGTGGGGGATTTAAATGAATTTTGTTTAACTTAACATTTCTAAAAAATTCCCACATGTTCCACTGAGGGTATTTTTTATTTAATGTTCTATTACAATGGTTTTTGTTCAAACACCTTGGTGGAAGGATATTTCAAAATTCAACCATTAAAATGTTGGTTTGAAAAGAAAATTTCTTTTGGTGTGAATAATTTTTCTTAATTTGAGGGTTTTTTGTATTGTCCTTAATTACCACCATATAGTGGAATTTTTTAGTTTTTTGAGACATGAATAGATTTTATTCATGTATTAGTTATTATTTTCTCCTAGAACACAAGAATGTTTTCTCTAGTTCATGTGGCTACCCAGATCCTAGTGGAGTGGTGGCTGTGGAACCTTCCTTGAGATCATACCTCATCTTGGACGGCTTGAATTAGTATCAACATTTTTATGTTGTGATCAATGTTAAGTGGAAATAGTAAGGTTATTGAAATAGATTTAGGTGATCATCAATATTCTTTTAACTCCTGAGGATTCATGGGTGAGAGTCATTGATATATTACAATGAGGTTTCAATAGAGTTTGGTTGGATTTGTTGCTACTTCCCATGAAAATTGATGTTATGTATTGTGGAATATTTATGATGTGATTTTTCATGTGGTTCATTCCAATGGTTTTGAAAAGGGAAAGTGCTTGATCTCTTGGGTCATCATCAAAGTGATCAATCAATGTGGTATTATGTCGAGAACTATTTGGATGTGGTCCTCTTTTAACAAATTTCGGTCATCAGTGATTCTAATTAAGATCATTTATTTTTGGGAGGACTTAACCATAATCTTGGTTAAACTACACTTGTTTCAAGTTAAAAAACTTTTAAATGGGGTTTCAATGAGTCCATTCATATATAAGATAACTAGTTTATTAATAGAGTAGATTTTAATACCTTAGTTCTATCCAAGGGGTTTAAGGATAACCCATAATGTAGGGATAAAACATAGGATGATATTGATTTCGAAACAAAGGATCATCCTCATAGGAAAAGGAAATATCTCATGGTCTTACAGTGTGGGGATTGATGGAAATCTATCCCCTATTTACTATGTTTCATAGGGTTGTCCTAAATTGTGGTAATTTGGGTCATCTTTATAATTATTATAAGATTTATTTTTAAAATTGGTCTCAGGATTAATCCTTTGAGTATAGGTTACTTAGTTTGTAATTTGTTTTCTTTTAATGGTTATGATCTTGGTTTTCGCTATTTGGATTTTATTGTTGGAATATTGTGGATGGTTCACCTTTGGATATGTTTATTATGGATGGTTTTTAATTTATTTTTAGGGCATGATTTATTTAATTTGTGTAATTTCCCCTCCCTACCCTACAGATGGATTATGAGGTTCCTCATTAGTTTTCCTCGCATTTTTTGGTTGGTTGTGGGTTTCATTTCCCTGATACTCGTTATTTAGTTGAATGATTATTGGGAGTACTAGGTTGGTCATGTTATTGAGTGCATGATTTGGTAACTAGTTTATTTATTCTACTATTATAATTGGTATACTAAATGGTGATTGTAATATAATGTTTTGGGATGAAACATGAGTGGTTGATCTAGTTTATAAACCTAGGTTATCTGTTTGTATAATGCTTTGAGATGATAGCTTATGTCATTATTTTGAGAATGTTTGTGGTTGATTTTTCCTCAATGGGGTTGGAGGTTCTTTTAGATTGAGAGTGATCTTATCCAATGGTATATCGGTTGTTTGAAGATAAATTTAATGGTTTTTATTCATTGGTTACACCATGTTAGATTAATTTTAATGGGAGTGTAAACCATGTTGGTTCTCCTATTCATTGGAATTATAGTTTGATGTTTTCTAGGATCTTAAGAGTAGTTAAATTCTTATAAGAGGGGGTTCAATTATAGTGTCTAAAAATAAAACTCAAAATTTCCATTTACTCTATTCTAGTCATTGTATGTTATATGTGGTTGATTTCCAAAAAGATATAATCAAATGAACCTACTTATGATACATTTTATAAAATTAGAGTTATACGAAATGTTTATTAAAGATATAAACATTCCTTATATAATATATAAATGGAAAAAAGTGTTAAAACAAGGGAATAAAAAATTTATAAATATTTAATGAAATACATACACATCTTTAAAAAATACTGATACAGGATTTAACCATTTTCATTAAGTATAAAACCTTGACATTATGTATCAATAGTATTGAACAAACTATAAGGTTTTTATTCTTGAATCTAAGAATCCCTTAATAATAACATGGGTTGAATTTTTTCACTATTCATGGGAACCCTCTATCATAATATTATATTAAGCTCTGAATTGTAATCCTCAGAATACCTCAATCAAATTAGATTAGTCACAGTTATTAAATAATGAAAATAATTAATGGAATTATTCATCCTCACTACGATTCCATAGAATGAAAACCCTCTATATATTTACAATGATCATGTAACAAGATTTTACAACATACTAAATGTTATATGGGTTGAAATGAAAAAAATTTCTACTTTCATAACCATGAATAAATAAATGATTATACTAAAAGTGCAAATGGTGATATTCCATGATTCTCATATTTTGATCGAAAAACCTTAAAAAAATCATTATTCACTTTTATGTTCATTAAAAACATTGCATGATGGTCTTTTTGATGGAATCATGACAATGTAGTTATGTTATATAATTGGTAGAGTAAACATAATTCACTCAATTTTATAGACAGTCCATTTCCGATTATATTGTTTATATCATCTGATTATAAAATTTCAATCATCTGATTAGAATGGTTTTATCATTTTATTTGAATGTTTTTGTCATATGATAAGAAATATTCATTGTAATTACAAAAGGTCTCAACTTCTATTAAAAAAATTATCTATAGAAATATTAAAAAATATTGGGAAATTATAGAGTTAGTAATACAAGGGAATGAATAATGTTTGTTGTGATTTTCAATAAAATAGATAGTATTGAAAGTAAACATTAGAAAACAAATGTTAATTTTTTCAATTATGCTTAGAAATGATGGGTAAATTTATTGTTGATCAGTTTGTAATTTTTTAGTATATTGGAGGTTGGTTTTGAGGATAAACTATGTTGAGTGATTATTTTGGTTCGGTCCACTTTGGATCTTCTATTTTATCTTGACCTTCTTTTTGACACATGACATTTAGGGGGCTGAATGTGGCATGATGGGGAGTTTGTTACACCCAATGTGTGTTGTTTTTTTGTATTATTTTTAGTGGTGGAAGTTTGGTTGGTGTTTCAGTGGGGTTCCTAGTAAGAGATTATAAATTCTCAAAGTTTTTCTTATATTAATGTTTAAGGTTAATGGTTTGAGGGAAATCATGTTGCCTCCCATTGTGAGGATCCAATTAATTTTATTTTGAAATGTGCATGGATTTTCAGTAAAAGATACACATGATATTTTCTAAACAATGAGAACTTTCAGGTGAAACCATGTAGGTCATCTAGTTTGTTTGGGATGTGGAACATGACTTATGTGCGGTATGGAAAACCATGGGGAAAACATGTAGTGTGGATTATGTTTTGGAAATTGTAAAATTGATAGGATAGAGAAATTTGATTCCTACCATTTGGTGCCTATGGTAAACCATGTGAAGGGGTGTATGACCTAGGTAGTGTCTAGTCCATAGTTGGAACACCATTTAAAAAACAATGAGCTCTACCCATGTTTTTAATTTGGTGGAATTGTTTTTTGTCCTGGTTCGACAACATTCACACCAGATGACTCATTATAGCCATTGTATGATCTCCAATAACCTCCAACATTGTCCATTTCCTTCCCTTTAGGTATTTTCACGTGGATTTGTGTATTTTTTTCCTCTATTTCCCAGTTATTCAATTATATATCTCCCCTCTCTCAGTTTTGGTTTCCCCCAAGCACCATAGGCCTTTTGTGGACAATTTTAGGGTTTCTAGTAGATCTAATGTTGGGTATTTTAGAGTAAAGGGTTTTTATACTGTGTTTTTATCCCAATTAGTGTTATATCTATTTAAGGAGACGTGTTTTGACTTGTTTTTCACTTCTTCAATGTATGTTTTTCTAGGAAAATTTATCATTTGGAAATAAAAGTGTTCTTTTTGTTTCTAAATTCCATTATATTTATTGTATTATTAAATTTGATACCATTATGTAGTTTTAATAACAATTTAATTGTTTTTTATACTTGAAGAAATGTTTTATCTTGGAAATTATATTTTTTCATGTTTGAAATGAAATGATTGGATGTGATATGGTTTTGGGAAATTTCTAAGGGTCTTTATGAAATGATTTTCATGATGTGCATTGGAAATTGATATATTTTTGGTTTTAATGAGTGAATAATATATTTTAAAGTGGGGTTTGACTTAAATTGAGGTGTTGAAATCAAAGTGATTTATAATTGTGACCTTCAATAAATTTAAAGTGGTGATTTTAAATATATGTCTGCTTCACACATTTTAAAAATTTTCTTATGATCTATTTTGAAATCTATTTGATGGAATTGAAGGTCTTGGTAATTGTTTTGTATTTAAAAGTAGATGAACCATTCACGGTTTTTGATGATATGTCTTTAAATGTGGTGTGATATAAATCATTTTTTAAAGAGTGTATGGAATGTAATTTATGAAATGTGATAGTGCTTGGAATTCTGATCCATTTCTAGATGTTAAAGGCATGGTAGGAACATTGGTTTTTAAAATGAATAATGTGAAAGGATCCCCTTGATTTCCTCTTGACATGATTACCCCTTGTGTGGGCTCTTTATCACCATGTGATTATTATCATTTCCCTCATATGGGTTATCAAACTATATGATATTAGTGTTTCTCCCCTTAGGTGGGAATGCATTTTAATATACATTGAGGGAATTTATTATTTGGGCCTATTAAATCTTGGGTGTAACAGGTGAAGGGTATCAATGGTTATTTCTTCTGTGTTAGACTAGGATTTCATGTTCTAATCCATCACTTAATTTTTTTCATGGGAGATTAGGTACAAATATGGTGATCTAGTCAACTAGACTAGTTGGTTCATATTCCACTAGTGGTCATCCATTCATGATATGAAAAATGGCTAGGATGGGCTCTTCATTGCAATGTGAATTTTGTTTTCTTATTGGATGCGTTCTGGATTAATCATCAACAAACTCTCATAATTTTTTTGTGGGTTTTATACTCTTATATGGTTACATGATTCACCTTTTAAGAAACCCTACGGTAGACCTCTTGACACATTAAATTTCATGGATGGTTACTGATAGTGGGGAGTTTGATCTAATTCTCATTTTATTCACTTCCCTTGATTTCATTGATATTGAAAATCTTCCTTTCTATATTTTATATATTCTTTGTTCTAGGGATGGTTCTTGTTTTTTGTTCTTGACCCATGTGTGTGTTGTTTATTTTCCATTAGTGAAATGATTTTTCAAAGATGTTTGGGAAACCTATTTTGAACTTAAAGACAATTTTCTGGTTCTTGATGTGGACTTCAAAAGGGGGGGGGGCTTTAGCAGTGTTAATAAAAAATAGGTGGTAAAGATTCCCATTAATTAGTTCTTTTTTAGTATCACCGATAAAGGAACCCTTTATTAGTTCTACTAAAAAAATTGTTGATAAAGACCCGCTTTATCAGTTTTAGAAAAAAAATTGCTGATAAAGCCCCCTATAAAATGTTTTTAGTAACCTTGATAGAGGGTATATTTTCTAGAAAAATGTATTTCATTAAAATATAATATATATATATATATATTTATATGGACATTGATATAGTATATTTTGTTAAATATTATTTGGATGAGGCTAAATACACATATACACTTAATATATAAGATATTTAGTGAAAAAATGGGTTATAATGCAATTTAAAAATTTATTTTAATAAATATTTTCTAATTATTATCATGTAAGATACATTTAATAAAAATTAGATCACAAAAAAATTAAATAAATGAATAAAGGATCTAAGATAAGTTGAAAACATGACATGAACATCAAATGGTCAAAACAATTGCTCAAGGTGTTTTTGTTTGAGTACTATCACATAACAAATAAAATCCTATGAAGAGATCTATTCCATTTTAAAGATAGGGTCTTGTGACATTGTTTACTCAAGGTTATGAAAACTACATAACATGCCTCCAAAATCGATTTTCTAGTTTGGATACCCTAATTTTTTGTTATTGGATTGTATTTCCGCTTCTTTTAAGTGGGTATTATTTTCATTTTTTAGTGGAGTGTGATTTTTTATAATGGATTACATTTATATAGATATTATGATTTTGAAATTTAATCATTTTTTTATTTTATTTTTGTTGAAAATTTAATATATACATATTTTTTTGATTTTAAGTATCAAAAATCAATTGTATAAATGAATATATAAATATATTTATATATAAATTTATTTATAAATATATAATCCAAATTGAAATAAATATTTATTATTCATTTAATTAATGGAAAAAATTATACATATTATTTACCATATAAAAAATCTTTAATATGTATATATATATACCTATATAATTAATGTTTATAAACAAACATGTGTCTTTAAATAAAAAAATATATATTTATGTATATATTGTAATATATGTGAATAAATTCACATATATTTATATATATATTTAAATGTGTATGTTTGAAATATAAATGTATAATTGTATGTGAAATATTTGTGTGTATCAATATTATGGATATAAATCATATATAAATGTATTTTTATAAATATATCATTGTAATTATCATTACATATAGTATATAAACATATTTTTTAATAAATTTTTAGAAATAAATTAAAAAATATTATATATAAATATATAATTATATGTGAATATATATAAATTTGTATATTTAAATATAAAAAATTAAAATATATTTGTAATTTATACAATTTAAATACAAATATACAATAATATTCATATTATAATAATATATTTAAAATAATACATAATTATTTTTGAATTGTAAAAATATTCAAATATATATATACCATAAATATATATATGTAATGTTTATATAAACAAATATATTTGTCTTTATATTTATATTATATTATATTTATATGAATATTAATATATAATATTTGTATATTAACATAATTATATATATAAATATATCACACAAACAAAAAACTATTATAAAAATGAATATAAAAAATATATATAAATATATGTATGAAAAACAAATTTTAATATATATTTATATACATACATAATATAGTAAAATAGACAATAAAATATCTTTTTGTTGTGGGAAATTCAATCCAGTTCTAAAATATAGGTGCAATCATCAAATCCTAGTTCACGTAGGTGGTGATCAATAGTCTGTAATTTTGAAAAGCACAAAAAAGGGGAAATTTAGAGCACTAACAACGGGGAAGGGGTATGGGAAATAAGTTTGTATGTATGGTGGGGGGAGTGGCTGAAAATAACTAAAATAGAGTGGGATGAAGTACTGGAAAATTGTGGGGGGGACTCTAAAAAAATCTCTTCACACCTTTATCAGTGCTTAAAAATGAGATGACAAAGGGACACTTTAATTGTTTTTTTAGTCACTGATAAAGGGGGATATATAAATGTTTTATGTGATAATAATGGTTTTCATTATGAACTATTTTATAGAGATGATAAATTCTATCTCAATAAGAGAGATAAAAACAATGATAAAGGTCCCCTTTATCAATGCTAAAAAAGATGACATTGGCCCCTTTTACAAGCACTTTTTTAGTGCTAATAAATGGTGGATTTTAAAATATCCTAGATTAATAGTGTTATAAATTGAATATTAAATAAAATATTTAGTGCTATTAAAATATTGTTTTTTAAAATTATCATTTCCTTATTTTTGGACATGTGAAGATAAATTAGAGGAAAAAGATTGTTTTTCATGTAAAAGAAATACACGTTGACTAATAAAAGCCACATCATGTGTTGGATTGATGTGATGTTTACTTTTACTCATCAAAAATAAATTATATATCATTTTATTAATTATCCAGACAAAATGAGATCATTTTATTGGAATTGGAAACCCAAATCATGTTATAAACTAAATTATAATTTTGTTCTGTGAACATGCACTCAGAGTCCTATGGGGAAAATCATGTATCGAATTAGTTTTAGTTAGAGTCCTACCCATAAAAAATAATTATTTATTAATTTTCTAAATTATCAAGTTAATCAGAACACATTTTCATGATTTTGGATATGTGATGCATGTTTACGGTAAAATGACACATTTTTAATGTGAAGATGCATACTTGGAGTCATACTCCAAACATTTTGTGTCAAAATGTTGTGTGTTAAATTAATACACATAAAAATTAAACTATATTTCATCTTATTAATGTTTTAAAATAATCCAAGATCATTTTATCAGTTTTTAAAACATGTCTCATGTTTTAATCTAAAATGACACTTTTTATAGAAAAGAATAACTTAAAGTCATACTGGACACATAGTATGTCATATTAACATGTGGTCTTTCCATAAAAACAAAAACTAAATATTTCATAATTTTTCTAAAGGATCAAGGAAATAATATCTATTTTTCATGTCTTCTGGCTATGTGATGCAAGTTTTAGACTAAAATGATAGATTTATATTGAAAATATGAACATTATGTCATTCCAACCACATAATATCAAATTTATATGTGATCAGTTATTCTATAAAATAAATGTATTATTGATTAATTTCAAAAAAATATTTTTAAAATAAAAGGTCATTTACTCATTTTCTTGTGATGTGTGTTTTAGAGTAAATTGACACTTTAAACTTTAAAAAACAATCATTGAGCCATACATGCGTCATTATTTGTCAGAATGATTTTCAGTCAATTCATACATGTCAAAAATTAATTATGGATACTAATACTAATTTAATATAATAATATGAGATTTTTTATTAGTTTTTCCAATGTGAACAGTTTTTTTGTATAAAATAACAATTTTATATTAAAATTTTAACTTTGAGTCCTACTAGCCATGTCATGTGTTATATTTAAGTACAGTTGATTCATACACATAAAAAATGAAATGTGGATTTATTGACATAAATTTATCTTGCTGATCTTTTATGTATATGTGATTCTTTTTTTTTGGAGTAAAACGAAGCATTTTTATTGTGGAATCTAGCACTTGGACTCATATAGGACACATCGTGTATAAATTTGACAAGTGTTTAATTCATATATCAAAAATTAATTATGAATAATTTTCTTAATGTATCATGGGAATATGATATCTTTTCCCAGGTTTGTCTATGTGATGTGTGTTTTTGAGTAAAATTGCACTTTTTTAACATGAAAACACACACTTTGAACCATATCGTCAACATCATGCATCATATTGACAAGTATTCAATTCCTACAAATATTAAATGAATTATACAAATTTTTTAATTTATTTAAAATAATATGAGATATTTTTTTATTTTTTTTATTTAATGTGTCTTTTGAACTAAAATTACTCTATTATTTTGAAAATATACACATTGTGTCATACTAGACACATCACATGTCAAATTGATGTGTGGTAAACTCATAATGATAAATGAGAAATAAAAAAAAATTAAAACCATAATAGGTAATCTCCTCAACATGATGTAATGAAACATTCTGACAACATGTACTATGCCCACACATCTCCAAAAAAATCTATTTCTTCGTTTGAGTATGTATATTTCCAGAAATACTTATAGTAAAAATAATTTATGTAAAAATTGATGATTAAAAAATATTTTAATTGGAATTATAATTATATTCAAAAATATCTTTTTGGGGAAGCTAGTTTTTTGGTGGTATGTGACATCTTTCATATATTCATAAACACAATATGCACAGTAATTGTTGTTATTTTGTATCATATAATACATACTCTCTTATAAAAATAATTAAATTATTTCAAAATATTTTATGATTGTTAGAAGTAATATTATAAATATATTAATCTATCTTAATTGAGTAAATACATAGGCTTCTTGAGTTCAGTCAATAACCTCATACCATGATTTAGATGAAAATAAAAGATCACTATATCATAAAAAATTATCAGCAAAACACAAAATAAAAAGTATAATTTGATATTGATCTACAAAATATTGGTTACAATTTATTAAAAATTACAATTGAAATCATGAGTACTCAAATTTTTGGAAATCCTTGCATTTGATCAAATAAATAAATATTCAGGGTTTCGAAATTGAATTTGATGAGCATAAAATGGTTCCTAAAAACAAAATACAATAATTAATGTAATAATGAAAAAATAGGTTTTATATATTTATATTGTACTGTTTTCCCACTTCATTATTGGATTTAAGAGGATCCTTCCTCGTGATATTTTATTATCCAAATTCATGCATAGTTTATTTTTTTCTACCAATTTATTCCATTTTCAAATGTGCTTCTAACATTGAAATTATAGTAGGATTAGTGTGCCTCAATTTTTCTTCATAGGGGTTTCTATTCATTGTGTACTATTATATAATAAAATATAAAACATGAATAGTTTTTAACATAAACGAACATAATATACCATTTTTTGGAAATAAAACTTATTAATGTGTCCCCCATGAATGCATTGAAAATGGTTACTCCTAGCTATTAAGAGATGAAAATTTATTTATAATCTCAAGACAAACTACTTATTTAATGGCCTCAAAATATATTTTTTCTTCATATTAAATGTAGGAAAATTTTCCAAATTTTAATGATGTATCCACATGAATATTGAATTTTAATAATTATTTTAGTTAAAATGGTGGTGTGATGGTGCTCTGGAAATGTTCAATGATCTTCTTAGATGATTCCATAGATTGTCTTGAGGTGACCTTATATTTCCCCTTTTATTATTCATATGTAAAAACATAGATGATTTTTAATTTTTTCATCAACTATTTAAGGATTTTAATTTGAAAAAAATCATAAATAACACACATCATTATCACAAAATTTCATTACAAGATTAAAAGTCTATGCTATAAAAGATCCAATAGAACCATCGAACATGATGATATAAAGATCCTCATGAGGAAAAATACACTCACCCCTCAATCATGATCAAACTTAATCCCCAGTCCCTTGTGATATTTTGGGTGTTTTTTTGGAATTTATCGTTCGATATTATACATCTCACCCCTCACACTACGGTTATGGGTGGGTGAAAATATATTTAAATCACATACAATTTCAACCTGTAGAGCTATGTTAATACAAATTTATCTGTATTTCTTATTCACATTTAAATGAAAGTGCTATGACATAAATTGATTAACCTTCTTATGTCAGGTGATTGAGGTGAATATAAGCCTCAAAGATAGTGGGGTCATGTGGATCATCGCGTATTGACTATTTTTCAACTATTGGGTCTCTTTGATCATGTCATATATATTGTTTTTCCAAACTATTATAGGCAATTATAAATTTTAATAAATTTATTTATCCCTACACATCATTAATAATTTCATATATATTTCCTTTTGGCTATGTATTATCAACATATTCTTGAGTTGACACCTCAAAAAACATACCTCAAACATGAAATATTTTTATGAAAGAATCAATAAAATTGAAATTATTTTTTATGGGTATATTTTGTGACAATTATGGGGTCTATACAATATAAAAAATACAAACATAACTATATATGTTTATCTAATACTATTTTAAATCATAAAAATTTCTATTATGTCTTACTTAAAAATTAATCCCATACTGCTTGTGTGTTTTAATATACTAGATTTACCTCATAATTCACACATGCCCCCTTTAAGGACACATGATATGGGATGAAAATTTTATGGATTATGATTCATCAATATTCAGATAAAAAAAGGAAAAAATTTTGTTTTATAAAACATAAAACCTTTATTGTTATTTAAAATACATAATTTTTTTAAAATTGAATTATACCACATACTTGATTTATAGTGGGGGAACATTGGTTTTGATGAATTCTTATTATTTTAAGAACTCCATTTTTGTTTCATAAATTAATAATTTGAATGATATTGGATAAAATAAATAATGTCAAATATAATATTTTCAATTAAATTACACCTAAAATTAATTTTCATCATGATGAATAATAAAATATTTCCATATCTACTTGTTTGTAATGTGGTTATATATAGTTAGTAGATAGTTGTTTACTTCCCCTCAATATACCTTAGATTCATCTTTATCAAAAAAAATTAAAAGGCTCTATTATATTTTTATCAACCCTTCATAAAAAATTCCTTCTCTAATCATCTAAAATAAGCAAACTCTATTTATAAGAATGAAAAGTAAATAAAATTATCATTAGGTTAATTTAGTAAAATAAAAAATGTTTATCATACCATTACGTTAATATATTACAAAATGATTTTCCTCATTTTAGGAAATACATTTTTCATATATTTATATTAGTTATCACATAAATTATAGTTTTTTCCCTAATATTACAAATGAACATGGACTTGTTGGGGTCAAAAGGTTGGACAAATTTATTCCATCCAACCTAAAATGTTACACCATAACCTATTTACTTGATAAATTTAGATATCATGGTGAATCTCTACAACTCTTATTTTTTTATCCATATGATGATGATCCTCTAGAAATTTATCATTTTAATCAATGATATTTTGTTTTCATTAGGATTGAAAACATTATCTTGAGGAGAGTTCATTATCAACATGAGTAGTTAAAAAAAATTAGATTATGTAATGTTATAATAAACACCTAATACTATGAATATAATCATAGTATGTTAAAATAACCTTAAACCTATTCATTGAATTCATTTTTTATCCTTTAAGGGTTGGATAGAGTTGGATACTCACGTGAGTATCCAAATCCCATAATTTTATTCACATTAACGTACTTTACAGTATCCATAATGATTCCACATGAAATGGTTGTGATTTCCCAAGGAAAGGGTAATCCCCGATTTGATTTTCATATGAACCTACAGTTTTATTAGTCCCATATTGGAAAATTGATCAATTTATATTTACATGATTTGGGACATAAAATATATGCACCATCTATGATTCCCTGAAGATTTTCTCAATCGTATTCTATTACACACTAAAATTCACTTCCACAAATCTCAATTCATTAATCTTATGTTCACTTATATTGTAAACCCATTTGGAATGTAAACTCATCTGTTGAATGTTGTTAAAACCAAATCGTATAATTGTTCAATGATGTTAATGTATGACATATTCATAAAATTTGGTTATTTATCATTCAAATCAGATATGTGCATCACTTCATCTACATGTGTAACTCTAATATTTTTCATCACACTGTGATAATCATATTCATTTTTATCGATCATATAACAATTAATTATATTAATTTTATAATATTATACATTTACGATTTTTCCTCTTTCCACCCATCATTGTCATATAGAAAAGGAATCTCAATGTGAAAATATCTCCTTAAAAATATAATCTAGAATACATTATATAAAAATCGATTATTTATATTTTACATCCATATTTCAGACCAAAATAGAATCAAATGACTATTAATTTCAATGTGGGATTTAATATATTGAACAAAAGAGAGAAAATTATATAAAATGTAAATGTGATATTTCTCCATCGTTGAAATGGTAATTATAAAAACATATGTTTCAAAATAAACCTTCTCTACCAAGGAATCAATTATTATGATATTTTAAGGGATAAATGTTATCTACTTCTGATTGGTAATTGATATATAATTCAACAATTTCTTGAATAATATATCACTCCTTAATATAACCATTTCTTTGACTTTGATTCATGAAATAATATTTCCAATTCTCTGCATACCATCCAATGGGTTACATCAATCTGTGATAAAAATTATAGAATAGAATAATCACTCTAACCAAGTGAACCATTAAATAAACCATTATATTAATGAAATAAGGTCCTCAAAACATGGTGATTTCAGACAATATGACTAAAAATTCCGCAATCATTATTTGAAAAAACAAATGGTCTATATCTTTACTTTATATGAATTTTATAGAGAATAAAATTATTATTAATTTATGTCATACATTGATAAGAAAAATGTAACATAATACGACAAACATTATATATTGCATGAAAACATGATAATCATGTCATTTAAGAGCACTAAACATCAAATTAGGCTTAGACAAGATATTCCATATATTTTATGAGTACCCCTCTAGAACCTGTACATAATTTTGAATGTTTCAACATTGATATCTCTCTTTCAAGGATACAGTGTATTATTTTCCAGGATGAAAAGGTCATCTTTCTCTTTTCATCAGTATATACTCTTCATTTATCCCCATTTAAATCATATCCAACCTTGCCGAAATGTCATGTTTTTTAATCTCATAAATTTTTTAATTTTCAAGAGTAAATTCACATTAACTTTTTAAACATTCAGGAAATCAAGAAAATGTCAGCCATACAAATAATAGAAGTACAATACATCCAAAAATGATCTCATTCACAACCTGATTTTTTAACGCTTTTCATAAAGGGTTTATTGAAAATATTGTTAATAACATTTACATTCTCAAATTTTTTGAAAATCTATTAATAAAGTGGGTTTAATAATTTTTTTTTCATTCATATAGAATGATGTCTTCTAAGATTATTATTTATGTAATCTGTGAATAAAATTCCAATATCCTAAAAACAATATCTCTGAGTAGTTTTTCATTTTAAACATGTGTATAACTTATTCACAAATGTTACACAAAAATATCCCTTTAATTATATATCATGAAAGATTTTCATATGGAGGAAATTAATTGATCATATAATGAAACATGAATCTCTTTGTAAAGTCATCACTTTTTGAGGATTAAAAAATGTAACACCTTATTCCACATCAATTTCAGATATTCGATCGATGGATCAAAATAGACAAAAATATCCTGACTAGATTGATATATCTAGATATAATAAAATAAAATATACCAATTTTTTATAGATTCATAACCATGGTGAAATGTTTTAATTTATCAATATGACGATACATATACTATGAGTAACATTTATAAACCAAAAGTATTCACTATATATTTAGATAATACATGACAGAGGTTTCTCAGATCCTTTCCCATATCTGGATACATATAATCAATTTTACATCACTAAGGAGAGTCTTATATGAATAATAGATTACTATATTCAATTATTATATCGAAATATGACATAAATTTTATAATGGTATGTAGACATATATATAGTCATCTAAACCATTTAATAATATGAAATTACCCTATAATTATCAGATGACTTGATTCAAGTTTCTTGTATCGATCCATGACACACTTATGAAATTTTTTTATTTATTCATGGTCCTTGTGAAATACTATAATATCATAAGGAAAGTCACATAAATTTTTAAAGATCATACTAATTAGACATATAATTGTTTCAGAATTATATTTTCCACATAGAAGATCATTTTTTGAAATAATATCATTCAATGGACTAAAATTTTCACTAAAGGTGGCCTCTCAACATCAACATCTAGAATTCAATTTATAAAGCTTGAACACAAATGAAAAGTTTTATATTTCACAAATATGATTCAAAATGGCCAAATTGCATAAATATTTTACTTCTCGAACATGTTGGGACAATTAAGGGTAATGTTAATATTATAAAATTACTATAATACTAGTCAAAATTATATTAGATGAATAACTTATAACATTATCATCTATGGTTTAAAATGTAATAACATAATGGAGACTTTAAAATGACCATGGCATTAATACAATAAAACTAAATTAATGTGAAAAAATGTAAAAATATTATTTTACATTTGTAGATTAATTTTAATATATAGATAACCAAGAGATAACCTCGACTATAGGTAGTCTATGGAAAGAGAAAAGAATTAAATAAATAAAAGAAATTTATTTATAACTATTTTATAATAAATATTTAACAATTTTTAGGGAAATAATAATAAACATTAATAACGACACAATAGTGATCAAGATTTTATTTTATTAATAGAAATATCAAATAAATGGTTTTAAAAATATTAAAAGAAATATAATATGAACTAATTAATGTGAAAAACGAATTTTATAGGTGAACATGACATTTTATGTGTGTATTAAATATTATTTTTCGAATTTATCTTTTGTGTGGAATTTATTTGATGTTAAATAAATAAATAGTGTCAAAATTTACACTATTGATATTTTTTAAAAAAAAATAATTTTTTAATGAATGAAAATTAATATAAATCCTTAAAAATTACAAAGTGAAAATTAAAAGGTATAAACATTCATAAAAGGTAAAATTATAGACAATTTACACCACATAAAGGAATATTTATAACCATTTAATATTTAAAACATTATTACCACAATTAAATTTAAATAGATAAAATTAGGATAAATAAAAAAAGGTTTAAAATTTTTATCAATGTTAATGGATAATATTATTTTGAACTACACTTATATAACCTTTTATATAACACACTGTTGATCTATTTGATGCCGAAAATAAATTTATAATAAATCATCACTTTTAGTGCTTCCAAGGGTCCCCTTCCCCTCTCTTATAATAGTTAACATTTTCTCCTCTTTATTTAACACCTTTAATTCCTTTTGGATAGTCCAAACCATACCAATTTCTTCTCCCAACATCCTTTACTTCATCATAGAGGCCACACATTTTGAAAAAACCTGCCAATGGTGTCCTTTTGTGCAAACCAAAAGGAGATACCTGGGAAAGAGGTAATTGTTTTATCACCTCTTTAAAAGTTATTTTCTTCTTCTAGTTACTCATTCTATGTTTTCTATGTAACAAAGTAATAATATTACTATAATCCATATATGTAGATGTTATTATAACCACAAGATATCCATATTTATAATTATATCAATTATACTAATAATAATATCACCATGTGTGCGTACGCACATCTTAATGTCTCCATGTCGTGTTGTAATTCTTTATTCAACGCTACATTAATTGGATGGATATAATGATGGGTATAATGGATATAAATAACGAATATAAAATGATAATGATTATTTATAATTATTATACCTTCCAATTCCCTTCCATTTGACCATCAATGGACTGATATTTTTGATTTTCCATTTGTACGACCTACCGTCTCCACGATGTGATGAGACTCATCTTCCATGTTCACCATCCAAAAATGGTTCTAAAAATAAATCATGAATAAGTATTAAATATATGACATATTAATGATACTGGAGTAATATATATATATATGTATGTATGTGTGTGTGTGTGTATGTATATATATGTTATTCAGTTACTTCCATTCATTACGATAATAAAACTGAAACAAAGTTCATGTATACGTACAACCTACTGTCTCCATGCACGATGTCTTACATTTCACACACACACACACACGCACATATATATATTTATATTATTTTTATATATGATATATAAATCATTTAATATATTTTGGAAGTAATTAAATCATTATCTATATAATATTAACAAGAATAACATGTAAAAATGTTAATGATAAACAAAGTTATTATTACATGAAACGTTACATTAATGTTGAATTGTTAATAAAATAGAAATATAATGTCATAAAAGAATCATATATGATACCATAAATATTTTTATGATTCGTATATAAGTTAATATTATGATTAAAAAATTATAAAATATTTTCAGACAAGTATGATGTTTGTCCGACCAAAGTTAACGGAAATCCGTCTCACTTCTAATTTTTTAGAGATATAATCCTTGGCCAACCCCTCTGTCTTGTGTGTGGGGTATGTTATACCCCTATTATATTTCATAACATGTATATAATTTCTTCATGATATTTAAATTTTCATTTAAATATATCATGTTTATTATTTAAATGTAAAAAGTTTCATGGGATGCTTTGAATGTTAAACGAATTAATCCTTTATTAATTTATATATTATTTATATTATTTTACATAACTATTTATATGTATATAAAAGGATTATAAAAGAACTTTAATTTCTGTTTTTATGTTCATTAAAATGATTTCATAAATTAATATTTTAAAGGTTTATGTAAGGGTTAATTTCATAATCACTTTATTATCTAAGATTCCTTGTATGTAAGTATCTACCTGGACATCCTTATCAGCCATGTCCATGTTTATATAAATTTAATTCAAAATAATATGGAGAACTATTTAGAGTCATTTTTACCCATGATTTACTTTTATAAAACATTTTGAAAGGAATCTTTCTGTCATTTTCAAAATGAGGCACAATATTTATTTTAAAAAAATATGGAAATAATGTTTTTTAACTTATACGGCACAAGTGACTATTTTACGTCATTATGAAACCATAACATATTGTTGATTTTCTGAAAATATTATATTGTTATTATCAAAATAAATTATTTTTTTTATTATTGTGTGGATTAAAAATTATTTCAATGTAAAAAAGTGATATTTCCCTTCAAGAGTTTTAATGAAATTATTAAATTATTTTCATCTATGACATCATCCTTTGTGGGATTTTATGATTATTTGGGGATGAAATATTATTTTATAATCATTCATATTTTATTTAATTTTTTATGATATTTTTTATTTGGGATGTGCTATGTTTATACAATTCATTGTTTATGGTTAACTAATTATAATTTGTTAAGCTTGTTTTAATATTAATTTTTATGTTATGTTTCACCCTTTTAATAAGAGGAATGAATTTGAATTTGTATGTGATTTGTGGGGCCCACTAAATCCCTTCGATGCATTTGAAGGTCTCTTGATACAAACTGGTGTATTGAAACAAGACCTTCATAGTATTGTAGTGGTCCTGGCATAAGGTTATGACGATATGGTTAGGATGTCTGGCGTTATTCATTTCCTCATAATGGGATTAGACATTGATTTTAAAAGTGATTATTTAACTAGTAGAATTTCCATTTGAATGTTTATATATAATTTTTTGATTTATTATGCCCATATAATTCTAAATATGATGTTATAAAAGGATTGTTTTTTAGTTTTGTACCTTTCATTAAACTTTTATGCTAATCTATGATAGCTTCTTATATATTGTTTTTCCTTACTGAGAATATGAGATCACCCCGTTGTTATGATACATTTTTACTCAGGATATGAATAATTATATTTTTATTGACTTGTAGGGAATGAATAGAGGATACAGTAGTTACCAAAGGGGATAAATATTTTTTAATTTCAAATAGTAATGTAAAACTTATGATTGTATGTAGTATTTCTAGGGACACTAAACTGCTCAGTTAATTCGGATTTTATTTTCTTGTGATCATTCCAATGTAATGAAATAATGCACCGAATCTATGAAATGTTGTAAGGGTTTTATAATGACAATGATCACCAATAGAACACTAACATTGGATTAGAAGCTTTTGAAGATAGATCATCTAAAATAAGAGATAAAATTTCCAAACTACTAGCTAAGCCACATCCTACAGACTAATAATTGAGCCAAATTAAATAGTAGGATATTCCTCATGGGATCTAGAATTGTCAAATTATAGGGGCTTAGGTGACTTCCTGGGAACATAAATCATTTTATAAAATTATATTGGAAATTATAAGAAGTCATATCATATTATTCAACTAGCTATATTTTGATCAGACCAAAAAAATATATAATGAATAAATAAACATGATATACATATATAAATTTTTACTTTTTATACCATTATAACAAACAAAGATGATCTAATCCTTAACTTCATATTCATACAAAAGCATCGAATTAAAAACTGATTGATCTATGTTCCTATAAATTAGTGAAATATATATGATCATAGTAAGAAAATATCATAGTCATCTCCTAGAATCAATGTATAGTAGATGTGTTGATCTACTCAAGGATCCATCACACAAGAAAGCGTGGAGAGGATGGATGATCCGAGAGGGTGATGCAAGTCAAATTGATGTATAATTATTATTTTTAAATCCCCCATGTGGTTAAAATTTGTTATGGTATCCCAGGAAGAAGGATGTATAGAAATATAGGAACTCATGTTTTTTCCAATAAGAGTTTGGAATATTCCAACATATAATTTTAGAGCTAGGTGTGAAGACGAAATGCGATCTCGAGGCCTAGTGTGCCCAGATTAAATTTTATAAATATATTATGTATATTTATACTATGAAAATGGAGTAAATGTGTTATATCTTAATCATTATTTGGTAACAGAAATATAAGAGCACTATTGCATTTGAAGTGTGTCGTTTACTCAAGGTGTGGTTTATGTTTAGTCAGTGCAAGCCTACTATAGAAAAATTTATCAAGGGAATTTTGGAAAATAAAAAAATATATTTATTTATGGATGTAGACATGAATAAATCCTGAATGGAAGATTTGATCAATATTTTATGACCTTCTTTGATTTAAGAACATCACATCTACCTTAGGCCTGACATAAACTTTTTCAATGCATGATGTCAGGTTGGTGGCGAGTCATGGTCTGAGAGTTAGGGGAGAGGATTTAATTAAAATTTATTCCCCTCCCTACTTCTCCCCCTTGTGTGAAGTAAGACCCTTAATCCCCCTCTCCCCTTTCCTATCCTATTTTTTTAGAATGACCTTGAGGTCAGATTCTCAAAATGTGGTGTTGTTAGACTCAGATATTGACGGTGATCACTCCCAAATTGTGCAACGGGATTTTCGGAGCGCGGATCCGACCTCAAAGCTTTGGTGTTTCATGATCGAGGTAGGTGGTTGTGTATTTGAGTCATGATATCCCATTTTATGCATTTTTTTAGGTTATATATAACGTATAAAATATTTAGGGACCCTTGATGGGTCGATTTGTGTGTTTTGTGGTGAACAGGGGTGATCCAGGCTGTTTGCAGGGAAATCCCGTCGATTTTTTCTGTCAAAATGGTGTGTAAAACAGTTACACATGACATGTGTTCATATAGTTCAGGGAAGAAGGATTTTTAATAGTACACGCCATAATGAGGTAGTTGATGCTGTGTGGTGACACATGGGCATGTGTCTGAGTGAAGAAGAACACTAAATGATGGTTTTTGAATAGTATACGCCATGTACTGGGAGTACACGCCGTTTAGTGTCACATGGACATCTGTTCTGGGTAAAAGGAACATGGTATGTAGGATTGTGAATAGTACACACCGTGTATAGTAAATTACTTTCCATACCCTTTTACAAGTGCAAACCCCATGTACCCCAAAGTATATGCAATGTACTTTGTTTAGCATGGTTTCGTCTCGGGGTTCTTTAAACCCAAGTAAATTGCAATCCATCGGTCCGTTTCAGGTGTCTTCTACGGACACATGTCAGTTGCTTCATGGTGGAGGTTTTGATACTGATTTCAGGTGTTGAAAGAAAAATTTTGTTTTGGGCCTCACGAGGCCCGGTTTGGGAGTTTGCGGTGAGATGTTAAATTTTCACAGGGTGTCCATTTTCGACACATGTGTTGTCGACTCCGTGAGTTTTTCTGAGAGGATTCCATTGATACAATCCATTTTACGTGTTCTAGGATCATGTTATGGGCCTCACTCAGGCTTGTTATGAAGAATAGTATAGTTTTCACTGGTTATCCATTTTTGGTGAATAATGAACCTACCATTCGTGATTTTTTCACGCAAAATGTGATAGTGGACTCAGTTTGGGCCTAGAGGATGTGCAGTGTGGCGATTTTGTGGGATACCTAATTTGAAATGTATGGACCAATAATGATTTAGTGAACACCTTTGATTCAATCCTACGAGGGTTCGTGTGGCCTTACAATAACTGTACAGGTTTGTGATTCCATTGCTAGGATGAGTTCAGATAGAGTTGTGGCATCCCCCACGGTGAGGTCGTGGTAGGATCCTATAGCTATACTTCCCTAGATTGGGTTCTTTGAATCGTTGTTAATACTTATGAATGGGTGTAGATCCCCTAACAAGATGAAAATCCCTGTAGGGTTTGGGGAATCATCAAGAATATCAACTCCTATGTAGTGGTTAGTTATAGTAGGGTTGTGGTATCTTTGGTTATACGATCCAATACTCAGTTTGTGCAATCTATAGGGTTTATGGTATCAATGTTATGTCCCCTAAATCATGAGTTTTACCAGATGGGGTTTTCGACATTGTCGATCCCACCTTTATATGGTTGATGATACTCTATCTGAGTGATGTGATATGTGGAACGTCAGATTGGGTTGTATTATCCCCCACTATATCCAAGGATTGATCCCCCACCGGAGAGATATTTGAGTTACAGACAAGGATTCTTTTATACCATAGTATACACTAGGAGTGATCCCCTATCTAAAGAGTTTTTTCATTTCCATTGAGTTTTGGCATGACATTCTTAAGGATGATATCTGATGAGCATGTTCCCTTAGATGGGCCAAATAGGATGGTGGTGTAAGACATCATGGAGTGTATCTATAGGAAGTGTGTCATATGGGATGATAGATATTATGGAGAATGTTCTCTTGATAATGTTCTTCCATATAGTATTGAGTAGAATCTGACGCTCGCAATGAGGTTGGACCCCCATGAGGCTTGCCTATTGAGTTGGGTATATCTTGTGCGTTTTCTAGGTTTCCTTTGGGAGTTTTCACATCTTTGATTGCATAACCAATGGTTTGAGATGACTAGTTGAGTTTAGAAGAATATGGTCATGATATGGAGTTTCTATCTAATTTGTGTTCTCTCTATTTGGGATGAGGGGACTAATGACATTCAATTTCTCCAATTTCATTGGGGATTTTTGGGGTTCCTACTAAGTATTTTTATACCCACCCTTGCATGGAATTTTTCCACACTTGTATTATGTTTTGTGCAGACCAATGACCTTTTGATGGAGACCCAGGAATTCCTAGAGAAGTTGGAACTTATTGAGCTAGATTGAATAGGGTGTTTACTAGAGCTGGGATGAGGAGAATTCTGGAGCGATCCCCTACTTCTGAGTAGGTTGGATGCATTGGATGTTTTTCTATTGGTGGGCCCCATATGTTTCCATTAGTTGTACTCTACTTGATGGATAGATGTATGCATGAATTTATTTTCAATTTTTATATATCTCATCACTTTTTAATCGAGATGTATGTGTGTATGTTTGTATTGGTACATTATGCTAATCCTTTCATGTGTATGATAGCTTACTCGTCGCTAGTTTCCAGCCTAGGGCTTATTAGAGGTGGGATTTGGGAGTTATAGCTCGAGCCTCGTTGGGTCTGTCATGATAAGAATGTTAGGAAAAGTCCATCATCATGGAATTTCAACATCAAATCCTTTAGTAGTTAAGCCACCACCGATCAACGATCCAATTGTCGATGAAATCAAAAACCACCAAATTTCAAACCTCATAAATGCCAAGAACTATAAGCATAAAAAATAGCAAACCGATTAAAAAATATAACACTATAGGAGATTCATTTGATAAAAAATACCACAAAAAATTTACAAAATGAATACCTCAACGATTAAAGGATATGTCTTGAATCAATCTAGAAACCACCATCACGAACAGCCACAAAGAAACCATCTACATATATTAGATTGAAAACAATAGAAACTAGAACAACCCAATTTGGAAACCAAGGGAATTTATAGAGGCATGATCCAATCATTAAAAACTAAAACCATGAGACTAGATAAGAACTACCGCCATTGATGAACAATATGTGAGAAAACAATAGTTCAACCCAAGGAAAGGCACAAGTTAAAGAAGAACAATGAAGCAGAATTCATGCTCTGTGGATCTTTAATTGACTCCACCATTACAACAACAAAACCCCCCCTTAAACACAAACATACTATGAAAAAATGGGTTCCTTTATAGTGGTATATGAATAAAGGGATACCAGGGGTGATTTATAACTATTACTAAGAAACAAAAACTAGAAAAAAACTGCATCCAAAAAATGAAAATCCATTGTAGTTGAGACACCAGATTCCCTCCACCAATCCAAACCCAAGACATCTCAAAGTCAATTGGAACATACCGGGAGAATATTCAGGTATGATGGCTTAGGTAGAAATATAATAAATGACGAGGAGACTATGATAATGATTCTTCAAAAATTGAATAGGACGAACATAGAAGAAGAGGAAGAAATTCCTAAATGCAACTAGCGATATACATATAATAAAGTATCATGTCTATCTGAGCACATTTTGTTATTTTTGGATATGTGATATGAATTTAAGAGTTAAATAAAAAAATTTATTAGGAATAGTCACTTTTTTATACGTGCAAAATATTGTTTGAAAATTTAATGAGATAAATTATCATACACAAAAACATAATAATTTATCTTTTCCCTAAATTATCAATACAAACTGAAATAGTTTGCTCAATTTTTGGAAATACGAAGCATATTTTACAGTAAAATGAATCTTTTTTAATGTATCCATACCAAATATATTGTCTGTTATTTTAATTGGAGGTAAATTAATACTTGTTAAAAAATAATTATGGATAATTATCCTAATGTATCAAGAATATTGGAGATTATTTTCATAGATTTTTAGATTTGTATAGTTTTTAAGACTAAAATTAATGTTTTTATTTTGAACAATCATTATGAGTCATACAAGCCACATCCTAGTTTGAATTTATGTATAGTATATTCCTAAATGTCAAATATTAATTAATGACTATTTTCCAATATTATTATGACAACTTGTGATTTTTTTCTCGGGTTTAGCTAAGTGACATCTATTTTATAGGAAATAACACTTTTTAATGTAAAAACACACTCTTTGTGTCATACCAGCCACAATGAGTGTTTGTATAATGTTTGGTAGAGTATTTATCATTATAAATGAATTATTGATCATTTTAGTAAATTAGTTTGGTAACTCGTTCTTGTTTTCTTCGTTATTTCTCAATAAATCAGGTTTTAAACTAAAATGAATTTTTTTGGGAAGATGCACCTGAAGTCATACTAGACACATCATTCATATATTTCCCTAAATCTAATTAAAAGGCCTAAAATCATTTATAGATAATTTTACTAAACTATCATGAAAATATAGGATTATTTTATTAGTTCTGTCAATGTGACGCATGTTCTAGAGTGAAATGACACTTTTTCTTATGAAAACACATAGTTTGATTCAAACCAGCTATATCATGTATGAAATTGACTTTCAATTAGTTATTACACATTAAAAATGAATTAATGATAAATTTTATAATGTATCAATATAATAAGATATCATTTTATTGTTTTTTAATATTTGGAATGTTTTTTATACAAAATTAACATTTTTTGGTCAATAAGCACTTGAATTCCTACAAAGAACGTCATGTGTCAAATTAATGTGATGTATATTCATAGACATAAAAAATGAATTATTGATTATTTTAAAGATGTTTAAAAATAATATGATGTCATATTCTCAATTTTTTCAATGTCACGTGTGTTTTTGTGTAAAATGACACTTTTTAAATTTTCAAACATGAACCTTGAGTCATACAATCAATATCATGAGTCTGAATGATGAGCGGTAAATTCCTACAATCATAAATAAATTATGGATCATTTTCCTAAATTTTGGAAATAATCCAAGAACATTTTCATAGTATTCAAAATATGACATCTGTTTTAATCTAATATGAGTCATTTATATTGAAAACATGCACTTTGAGTTAGACTAGCCATATCATATATGAGATTGGAAAGTGTTTGATCCCTAAAAATTAAAAATAAGGTATATATAATTTTCATTATGGTTTAATATAATTATATGTTTTTTTCTTATTTTTTTCAATGAGATAAATGTTTTTGAATAAAATGACAGGTAAATATTGAAAACACACACATTAAGTCATATCATCCACAACGTGTATCATATTCATATTTGATAATTCCACCACATCATAAATGAAATATGTTTTTTCCAGAAATATAAATAAAATCCTAGATTGTGTACATTATTGTTCCTATATAATTCATGTTTTTTAGTAAAATGGATCTTTAAATGTGAATAATATCACTTTGATTCATACCGACCACATCATGTGTCTAATTGATGTGAATTCAAATATTAAATCGTATAAATAAATTATAAATATTTATCCTAATCAATCATAATAATAAAAGAAATTTTCAGGGTTTTCCTATGTATGTATTGTTTTAGAATAAAATGAAACTTTTATATTGAAAGAGACATTGATTCTTACTAGCCACATCATTTTTATGATTGACAGGGGTCAACTCCTACACAGTAAAAATTAGTTATGAATTGTTTTCCTAATTATCGAGATAATATGATTTATCCTTCATATTATTGGATATGTGAATCTTTTTAAGAGTAAAAGGGCACTTTTTTAATGTTATAACATTCACAGGGACTCTACCTGGGTACATATTATTTCAAACTAACATGTTTTCAATTATTTTATAAATAATAATTGTGGAGAATTTTTGACAGTGAATGGATACATGTAGTCTAACCCTCTACATGTTCATGAAGCTCTTGGTTCTAAGAGGTGGTTTAGAGTGATTTTGAAAGGTTTCAGCTGCTAAAAGATGAAATAATGGAGAATACACAACTTAAGTTGTTTTTCATCATGTATTTCTAGATTATGGATAGTGTAAGGCTATTTCATAACCTAAAATTTTTTCATGGAATATTGATGATAATTCATGGCGTGTAACATGAATTGTAATTTTTTTATAATAAATCCTGTTAGGTGACGTCTTCTCAAGTAACATCTAAATTCTAAAATTTACATGTCTTTATAATGGGTTTCACACCATATAAATACAATGTGTAACATGCCTATAAATGATGAAACGACTTGGGTTTTCCTTAAACCTTATGAACTTCTCCAATTTCCATAGTGTTTGGTGACCCTCCTTCTAGGAATATGAGGATTCCATTATTAAGGATTGATTCTTTTCCTTCTGCCTCCGATCCATGGTGATTTTAGGTACATTATACCATTTTTTTGTTCTCCAATCTGGTGCCTCATGTTTCTTCAATCAATGAAATGGTTGCTCAACTCCAAGTTTATAATGGTGATTTTCATGGTTGTTTTTAATTGGGTCATTCCATAGTATCCTTGGAAGGATGCATCTTATCATGGGAGAGGTGATCGGGATCTATGATGATGGTCCAATATCATTCAAAAAATATTGACACAGTTGAGGTAGGTTATTCATTCCAAATCCAGTGTATTTTTTTTCAATCATAATGTTTTCATGGTTTATCCAATTGGAGTGTATTTAAATCAACTAAATAATTTCTAAATCATATTAATAATTAAATAGGTTGTAATAATTTAATGTTGATTATTTATACCATGACATAATTTTTCATATTGTTTTTCTTGATAGTGTGATATATATGATATTATTATTACTATGTCTGTTTCTGATACAAATTAGAATGTTGTTATACATACAAATTCTTAATGAACATAAAACTTTAAATAATTGATAATTAATTTTCCTAATGAATAATTATATAATTTTTTAGTTTGAAACCTTTTTTATCATATATTTTATGAAAATAAAATTGGTAAAAATTTCATGGTTAATTAAATGTGTCATTCACGAGTTAATGGAATTTATAAAGAATGTGAATAATGCTAATTCTTATTGATGACAATAACAAAAATCCATGTTTATTGATATCGGTTCTCAACACAGTTTGATTAAAATGGTCTTAATTCTAATAGATCATTTAGATATTGATATCATTCAATAGATTATTTCCTTGGGTTTCAAATATTATGAACCGACGAATAAACAATAATCTTAATCAATATGGAATAAAAACATCTTTTTTTAGAAAGATACTTGAAATGGACTATGTTTCCCATTTTCTTGAGAAGGTCCAATTCCTTGTGATTAGACCTATGATATCTCATTTATGTGTGATGGATGGATTCCTTGTTATAGGGAATATATTTCCACATTATTTTTTGATTCCATATAATTTAATTGTTTTCTTTAGATGTGAGATTCACACTGTGTTGTGATAATGGGTTGGTGGGATCAGATGTGATATTATCCGAGGATGGCTGCTCTGTGGATCAGGGAATCTTAGATGATGTAAAATCTGTTGATGCATATTATGGAATGATGCAACAATGATTTCATATGGGTGTTGGGGATGACATCAGACTTGATGGAATGAGTTGAAGTTGGGATTACCAATTTATTTGATGCTAAGAATTGAGATTTTTTCTTATGAATCTTTTTAATGGATGATATCTTGGTTTTTTTATCTTCATTATCTTCCCCAAATATTTATTTCCAGGTTTTCATATTTTCAAGTGTCCTCTTGGCGGTATCTTATGAGAGTTTTCCTAGAGTATATGGTCATGGAATGATGATAATAATGTTTAATAAATTCTAAACTCGTGGGGTTGGTTGATGCCTAAATGAAATGAGATGAGACTCATGAGAAACCATATACTTAGTTTGGATTATGTATGGATGGAATGAAATTTACATTAATGATTAATGCAATGTAATGTGGAATTTTGTACTTATTGGATTTCTAGTCATAGTAGTGGTAGCTTAGTGGTCGAGCGATATTAGATGCAGTTGATTCTAGGACTAGTTTAAAACCACTGTGTTATTGTGAGATACATTATATCATGAATATTTTTTATTTCATTTGAGACACCACCCATGTTGGTTAGGATGAATAACACCCAATGGACTCTGGGAGGGTGTTTTCCCCAATATTTTGGTGCGATGGTGGACGGTTGATGAACCCCTCTAGTACCATTCTCATTTTCTTGTAGTTATTTGTGCTAGTATGCACAATAGTTAGTTTCCCTATATATGTGTGTCGACAGATATGATGGATTATTGTCATTTTAAATACATTTATTACCAGATATAGTATACAAATAACTATTATAAGTATGTCAAGTATAAGTTGTGATGGATTGTGGTACCTTAATCATTCTATGGGTTGTGGTGGCTTGAGGTATAATTTCCATTGTATGATACATTTCATATGGTCTGCAGTGGCCCATGCATACAACTTGGTTACTATAAATGGTTATGTGATATGGGGTGATGTGATGATGTGTTGCATGAGGTGCATGTTGGTATGCCTTGAAAAGGTGTCTTCGGGCATACCTGTTTTGTAGATAGTTGGATCGGGCTGTGAGATATTGGGGTAGAGCATCAAATAAATGGGGAAGTAGAAGGAATATACCCTTGTTGTTTAATTACTATATCATATTATCAATAGTGTGTAACAATTACCAATAACTAGACATAGTGAGCAAGGGACCATTGTATACCTATTTAGGTTATGAGTTAGTTTTATTTTTTTCATTTTTCTTTAGGATTCTTAATTTATTTATTTTCAGAATAGGCGATGGGGAGGATACAACTTAATATATTGTTATCATCACCCTAAGCTAATATTAACTATTTTTAGGTCAGTCGTTGTTGGTTGGAGATCAGGCTGGAAATTAATAGCTCCTTGTTTATAAGGATCTATTATAGATTCATGCATTCGTCCATCATTACCTTTTTTCTATTTAAAATTTTTACATTCTTTTGTTTTAGAATAGTATGGAATTGAATGGTTTCACATGGTATATCGTTTAATATATGTTTTAGAAGGTTTGGATTAGTGTATCTATCATATCTTTACCTTCTTTATAGATATTAAAGGGAAATTCCCCTCATATTAATGTTAATTATATCATCAGTGTTTGTTATCATCTTGAGGCCTACTGGATGTGGGACTCGGGAACTCACCATCTCCATTATCTAATTTTCATCCTAGGAGGGGTACACTTTGGGGGGATGGGACAATGAGAATTTTACTATGGCATCAAGACAATATGATCATTTTTCTATGTTTTGGATATGTGATGCATGTTTTAGAGTGAAATTTCACTTTTAATGTGAGAACAAGCACATTGAGTTGTATAGTCTATATCGGGTATTATATTGATGTGAAGTTAATTTTTAAACATCTCAAATGAATTATGTATAATTTTCATATTATTTGAAAACATTAAGAGATAACATTCTTGGGTTTTTAAATGTGATGTTCATTTTGAACAAAAATCTATCATTTATATTTAAAATACAGACAGTGAACCATAATTTCCATTTCATGTGTAGGATTTACATGTGGTAAACTCATAATTCTCTTTGAAAAAAAAAATACAAAAATAATTGGTAATCACATCTCCGTGATGTCAAAAAAATTCTATCACATTTCAATCTACCCACGTGTCCTTTAACAAATATATTACATTTTTTAATATGCATATAGTAATAATCATGGGAATACTAATAAAATATATACAAAGATATGATTAACAAATATTTTAAATGAAATCATAACGAGAATCATTAATACCTTTTAGTATATGATATTTTATTGATTTCATATGATATCATTCATATATTCAAAAATGTTATATGCATAATTGTTATTGGTGAATAAAAATTCATGGGTAGATTAAGGAATTCCACTAATTGTTGGATCTCCCTCCTATCACAGATCTAATGTTTTCCCTTGGAATCTATCTAGAGGGGGGATAATTTAGTGATATCTTCTTGAGTTTTCCCTCATTGTTTCCTCCCCCTTACTCTCTCACAGTTCTATGACTTTCTTCCTCTTTTAGTTTTTGTACTCTGTTATATTCTGACTCATGTTCCTAGTGGAATTGATGGTGGATGCTCTGGTGATGGTTCCAAGGAGTCGTGGTGTTGGTGTGGCCCTGCCAATGGTCCTTACTAGATTCAAGTTATTCCACTTCCAATGAGCACACTCGATTCAGTCTCTACTATGGGTTCATTATTGGATCATTTCTACCTAGTTCAAGCCCAAATAGGGTCTTCTAGTTTCGTTCATATCGGCCCCCTCATTAGCAATGCTCCTTTGGTATGTTAGATGGGTAATCCAACCCTAGGTGGCATTTCCTTGACTTTATGCATCTTGTTGTGTCTGCCTTTTATGATTCCTTATTCTCAAGAAGTAGTGTCGGAGGGAGGCTCATGGGATCATTGCGTTGGGAGTTATGGTTCCAAAAACTAGGATTCAGTAACATCAGTGATGTTATTTTTGAAGATGATTATTTTATAAAGGGAAATATACTATATGGAATGGTTGGGTTGTGTTGAATGTTCATTGTGATTTGGTGATATTTCTCTTCATTTTTATCTTTTTATATTTTTGTAATGGTTTTCATGCTTTTGTGATTCTGTAATGTGGGCTCTGTGGACCAATGTTTATGGTTTATGTATCCATACCTTCTAAGAGGAGCTTCTCAAGATTAGGTTCAGATCAGGGTGTTTGCGTCGGACCATTTCAATATAGAATTTTATTTTTGAGAGGGTATGACTATTTCCATCATTACCAGGCCCATACCTTTCTACATGGAAAAAATATTCGACCGGTTTTGAGATGGAGGAAGCTTGAAAGTATGTTATTTGGTTATGGGGATGGGATATTCCCTTATATCCATTAATTGGGTTGTTTAACTTTTAGACTGTTGGGGAACAGTTTTTATTAGGTCATTGATTACATGTTCGGTTCCCCCTCATCCCATTAAAAGGTGTTTTATGTTTATAAAAATATATTAATTCTCAATTGTAATCATAATCATAATCATTATTTTTTTACACTAAAGAAAAATTTTCCAAAATAAGTTATCTATTTTGAAATATGTTTTGATCATTATAAATCTTATTATATAGACCTTAGCCTATCTCTATTTGAAGAAATAAATCAAATTTTTTTGTTCATTCATTGTCCTCATACCATGATTTATATGATATTTATATATAAACCTATAATAAAATATTTCTCATTAAAACTAAAGCTAAAATTTATAATTCCAGGTTTATTTGTAAATGTTTTATTTAAATGCATGAGAAATCCAAAATATACTTCCCTTGAGGTCACCTTTTTTAATATCTATGTTTTGGACATAAAAATTTAACATGCGGGGCATCCAAATTGAATTTGATGAGAATATAGTTCATTCTATTAAAACAAATAAATTAGTAATTAAAAAATAAAAAAGTTATTTATATGATTAAATTGTAGAGTTTTACTAATTCATTGTACGAATCAAGTTGAGTCTATAGTCTGTTAAATTATTTTCAAACATCGTAAATTGTAAATTTTTTTCTGTCAATTTCATTACGTTCCAACTGAATTTCTATCATATAAATAATGGTAGGATTAGTGATTCCAAATTTTTCATAATTGGATTTTATGATTACATTTTAGTAATATCTACTCTTATAGAACATATGAACAATTATTTACTGTAATAAACATAGTAGATCACTTTTTAGAAAACTTATATATATGAAAATCTACCTCATGTATGTCATCTCAATAGAGACTCCCATCCATTCAAACATGATAATTTTATTTATAATATCAGGATCAATTGCGTCGGTAGTGGCCTCACAAAATATTTCTTCGTCATATTCAATATAGAACACATTTCTATATTTTAATTTCATATTCCAATAAACATATAATGTTAAAAAAAATTGTTGTGGAACTTTTGGTGTGATTGTGATCTTGAATGGTTCTTATGATTGCTTATTTGGTCCACTAGATTTTCATGATGCAGCCTTCTATTTCCCCTTTATTTTTTATATATGTAGTACCATACCTCATTTTAGACCTATTTTCATCAACAACTAATTGTTTTTCATTTTAAAAAAATCATAATGTATTCACCTCATTATATACATGTATCATTATAATATTAAAGGGATATTGTATGAATGTTCTATTATAATCATCTACCATTTTAACATCAATATCATCTAGAGGAACAAGAAAACATGTCCTTTAGTGGAAGAGATAGTTCCATCTCCCATCCCATATTATATTATTGGAATTTATTATTAGATGTAATTTCCCCATGTATAATATACACATTTCCCCTCACAATAAGGCAATGGGTGGGTGGTGATTTATATAAATGACATAAAATATCACCCTGTATAATTATATTATTAGAAAATTTTTAAAACCACATGCAATAAGAGTCAATATCTCTATAATAATCTAAGATAATAATGTGGTATTTATTTATTTATTATTATTTTATAATTCTCGAATATTATTGTTTCATGAATTATTTATCAATGTCCACAAATTTTAAAAGGGTTTGATTCATAAATTTCTCATAAAAAGACACTTGAAAATTATTATATTAAAATATTGCATGAAATAGTAGAATAGGGAGAGAGAACTATACCACACCTTGAAAATATAATAAAGTATAAAATATCATGATGAGGAAATTATTGATCTTTCTTAAATGAAATTTACGATGCTTGGACATAATATCCTCTCCAAAATATATTGAAAACAAGGGTTTAAATATTTTAATCAAGAAAAACTTCATACTGGTCTATAACATGAAGAACCATAAATTAAAACCACCATTTCATTTTTAATTTAAATCGATATTGAATGTAAAATTTTAAATTAAATCTATAAAAACTTTTTTACTCCTAAATGAGTCAATGTAATATATTCCCCAAGATTTCAATATTTTAAATTCGTCAAAAACGGATACTGGAATGTGCTGGGGAAGTAGAAAAAATAAAATAGGGTAAAAATAATTTTTCCCAAAAAGTAAACCATATAAGGGTAACAAGGTTTTAACCTTGTTCAGTTCCTAGAAAACATGTGTGTTTAATGAGTTTAACCATTATATAAAAATTGAATTTTATAACACCCTTATGAAGCTCAATATTTACCCTTATATAGCCTTTAGAAATTAGGATTTACCCCTAAGCAAAAGCAACTATAACCTTATGCAGTGAAATGAAACTACATATTACCCTTACACAACATATAGTACTGAGTAGTTACCTTTATGCATCATTTTAAAAGTTAGATATACTCATATGAAGCGAAATGTACCCATTTGTAACTTTTAAAAAACATATGGATATCATTAAACATAACATAGAAGAAACAACCCACTATTGTACAATAGTATGTTACCCTTACGTAACCCTTGAAAAATAAGGATTTCCTTTATGTAACACCCTAGAGAAATCAAGTGTATTTGAAAATTAGTTTTACCTTTATGTAGGGCCTATTCCATATGTTAGGGTAAAAATAAAGAATAAATATACATTTATCCAGAAAACAACATATAAAAAGGGGATTTTTTTTAAAACACAAGATATCATAATTATCCCCATCTAATGAATTATTATCGTTTATAAGTGTATCAAGAGTATTTATTTAACAACATAGGAAAATGTGATAAAAAATATGAATAATGTTACTATATCTTCTCTTGGAGCTGTCAATGCATTCATAGGATCTCATAAAGTGCCACCATATACCCCAAAACATCACATTCTCTCTCAGGACATTATTCTGAATCAAACATCCCTTATAAGATGCATCTAGCTCCAACTCAACATCCCCATATTCTATAAAATACATAGGTCCAACAACCTAATTATGGTTCTGAGATGCTTGAAACAGGTTTTCAATCATCTATTGTTTGAACAAAGCCCAAGCCAGTATGCAACTATCCAAATCTGCTCTATGATCTCAAAGTCTATCACGAAATGAGGGAATCTGGACATCTATCGACTAAGTGGGGACTTACTATCAATAAAACCCAGTCACACAAAGAAAACACCCTAGGTATAATCAAATGGTAAACATATCATCCATGCCTTCTCTATGATGATAAACCTCTTTAAATATAGGTCACTCTATCAATGGTCTTATGTACAACAATGGTCCCCATAACAACTGCCTCACTAGACTCATGCTACCAAAGTTGTTAACCACATGACATGTTGCAAATAAATTCAAAATTTACCATCTATATTTATGAATAGAAACTATTATTATAAGATACATATACTAGGAAAGATCCTCATCCAACATTCTACCAAAGTATGTTATCGAAGCTTCAATAATATCCATTGGTATACAAATATTATTCTTATACTATCCAAATGTATGATGATGGGATGTTGTACTCAACCACACCTGAGTCCATATGACCTTTCTCGGGACCTATCAAAAGTGATACGTGAAACTTTTGTCTCTATCAGATACAATTCTAAATAGAAATCCATGTTATAATATGATCTCAGGGGTATACATGTTTCCTAGATAATTTAATGAATGAGTCTACCAGATTAATAATAAATTATATTCCATCATAAAATGATTGAAAATCTCCTAGAAAAAATCCCAACTCATTAGGGTCTTGAGTAACCCCTTAAGAATATCTTCCATGACTTCTTACCACTCCCACATTATAAATGGAAGCGGAAAGAGAAAAACACCAAGACATTGGTGCTCATAAATTATACATTAGTTTGTAAGGCCTCAATATCAATGCCAGCAATGTCCCTCTTCATCACTGGCCACCAGAGCTATCTCCTAAGGTAATGGTACATCGTTTTCACAAACTGATGTAATGTCCATCTATAGGAATATAATTTCCTCATTATCTCCTCTATAATGAAAGTAGATATTTCTAATCTCCCATGTACAATGAAAAAATTAGTACCATCAAATGAAAACCTAGGTATCATGTAACCAACTTTTAAATCATTCTACATCATAGCACACTCTGGGTAAGCATCCTAACCATCATTGACCTAGTCTAGCAAGGAAGACATGACCTCTAGAGGATCACAATTCATCGATATCTGATCCTTAGAAGCATCCATCCGCCAATCATCTAAAAATCTGATCATGTTCCACTACTCCCGTTAAGGAATATCACAAATCACATAAGGTAAATGCATCTTATAGCTTAGATAATATACAATGAAGTTACTTTTCCTTTGTTTATAATACATCTTGAATTCAAATTATTGAATATAATTTATCTGGTTCCTATACCTCATCTTCAAGTACCACTATGTGATGATATAATAGAGTTTGTTGTGGTCAGTGCAGAATAAAAATATCTTATCAAAGAGATTGTGACTCTAGAACAATATATCATGGACAAAGACTGCTAGCTCCAGGTCATGAGTAGGGTTGTTCCCCTCATGGTGTAACAACTATCATGGTCCATAATCCCCAACCTACACCCTCTCGATTAGAATCATTCCCATACTAACATCTGACGAATCATATTATACATAATAACCTACCACTAGCTCAAGAACAATTAATATTGGAGTTTTATACCACATCCCATTGGGATCAATAAATGCCAATTCATGCTGATATTTCCACTGGAACATCACACCCTTCTTTATCAGTGTAAGCATAGGCACTGATAGATCAGAGAATTTGTAACATCCCAGGTAAAAGATGAATAAGACATATTTAATATTTATTAATATTGGTTAATTAAATATTAATTTTATTATAAATGGGTTTCTATGTTCGATAGCGTACCCGATACGCAACAATGGGTTTCTTTGGAATCTTTTGTTGCACACTAATAATATAAAATTATTATTTTAAATGAAATACAACTCCTAGAAATTTTATTGGTGGGAATGAATGAAACTAACTACAATATTATTATAAATATTTGTTAAATTTATTTACATTTATCCAATAAATGTTAGAGGCTTAAAATTTGAATAAATCTAATTTTAAGCATAATTTACATTAAAAGGCTGATTTATCGCCTTTTAATGGAAAACCCTTTTTAATTTTGTTTTGGTCACTTAAATAAATTCTATATGACAAATTAAAATCTATCTTTAAAATGGGGACATCAATCTTTACTATGTGTAAATTTTTCAGATTTTTTCGATAAAGTTCATTTATCTTAATGAATAGTGAAAAATATTTTATTTTAATTCAAAAGTGCCTTTTAATATAATTTATTTATATGGTTTGATTATATTTTTAGTTGTTTTTCTAGTGAAAATAAAATATATTTTTACCATTTAATACAATGATGGTCATTGGAATTAATTTCACTTTAAAATTGGACTTAAACAATTATCAATCTTTTAATAGTAATTGATTCTTAAAAACTTGCTATTTGTTTTGATAATTGGCATTAATTTTAAAATTAATTAATTCCACTTATATATTTTTAATTTGGAAAAATAGACATCAATTTTTAATTCGGAATATCAAATATAGCTTAGGCTGAATTTTTGGAATTTTTCAGAAAAACTTCAATTTTTTATGAATAGTGAAACCACTTAGTTGTTGTTAAAAAATGAATTTTTCCTTTAAATGATATATTAACACTTATGTGAATTGAATTTTGAAAATCCAACATACATGGTTTTTATCAATTTGTAAAATGTGGTTCAGTAAGATGAATATTTTTTTGTGAATAGTAACTTTTGACTTTTATTTACCACGGTTAATGATAAATATGGTAATTCAAGGTAAAAAGAATATTATAATAATTCAAAATTATTTCAACATTGTCCAAATCTTAATGGTCGAGTCATTAACGACCATGGGCATATTTGGGTCGTTCATGGGACCCCATTGGGCCACATGGGATTGAAAATGACAATTTAGATTAATTAACAAAAAGTAAAGGCAAAAATGACAAAACAAAATATCTTTTATTAAATTAATTTTCAGAATGGGTTATATAAATTATCATATCGAATATAAATATTCATTGTAATGATAAACAGATTTCCTACATCATGGTATTTTTTTTATAATTTTTATACATCAAATAAATTATATTATTTATGACACAATAATGATGCAGTATTTATCTCATTAATAAATGATTTAAATAAATAAGATTATAATGATTAAAATATTATCCAAAACCTATCCAATTACTATTGGTTGATTATATGTCGACCATTAGTTATATTATCTTATACTACAATGATTTTTGGACCATTATAAACTGAATATAATCATATAATAAAATAATTTTTTCACACTTTTCTAAAGAGCCCCTCCTATCCCTTATAAAAGGAGACCACTTCTAACCAATTCCTCACACCTATCAAGCCTTTTAGCTCATATAAACTCTATCCATATAATCTACCTACATCCCTCTACTCCTCATAGAAGCCTTACCTTAAGAAGAAGGCACTTAAGAAGTCATTTGGTTAAAACCAAATTTAGTTACCCAAATTGAATGTAATGAGTTCTCTTAAATTGTATTCTTTTATATTTCTTCTCCAACCCCTAAAATATTTTTATTTCATTTATTTTGTAACAAAAAAAGTATACTCAATATACTATAATGTTTTTATAAGATTTATTAGAACTACACTTACACACAAATCCATCTAATAGAAAAGAACATAATTTTTTTGTGAATGGAAAACTAACACCTCATGAAACGTTGATTGTTCAATTACATCTTACCGCCTCTCATGGTGGCCATTATGATGGAACTATATTTATATATGATATATATTATGTTTATGATTTCCTTATTTTTATTTTACTTCCCAATTATATCATGACATTATGGTTTCCATAGTGGGTAAATACGATAATCTCATTTGAGGAAGTGCGGACTACCGCCCCCTTAAAGCGATGTGACACATTAATGCCATATGTGGGATGTATAAAGGATAGATTTAATAATATTATATATGATATTATACTGTAATTATAATATACCTATGTAACATTATGTTTTAATTCAATTAACATAAGAAATACAAATGAAAGTATCGTTCATGCATTCGTACAACTTACCGTCTCCATGAACGGTGCATTTCATTTCTTACCTACAAATGTTTTGTACTATTATAAATAAATGTATATACTGTATATAAAAGATATATATGATATCTAAATAATTAATTTCATTCTGGATATAATGGACTATTGACCACATGGACAACTTCTAAATATAAGGTATTCATTTTTGACTGAAGTACCAAATATCGACAAAATGAACGTTATTAACTTAAATGATTACATAATGTTTATAACATGGTAAGAAGTTATATAAAAGGAATAACCAATTTTAAAAAAGTTCTTAAGCAAGTAGAAATTAACTTTAGTTTATTATTTAGGATATTAAAGAACTAACGGGTCATGTCGGACACGATGTAAGGGACTTCGTATTAATCTCCTATCATTGAGGCATATTTTGTTTTAATACACGACGTTCTTTTATATGCTATATAAACACACATGACATTTCAAAGGGAATCTTTTTCTATGAAGCATTTTACTAAACGTCAAAAAGGAATGTTTCTTTTAATGTAATTGGTGACAATGACCATTCTACCACTACGAGTATTACTTGATCATTGGCTTCCTCAACAAGCCGTAATGTTTTTTAAATGAAAATAAATACCATATACTCTTTTATGTATTTTTGGTAATGAAAATTGTTTTGAAAATGGATTTTCGATGTCATAATATTTATGTGATATATTGTGATTGAAATGTTTAAATGTTTTCTTTACTTTATATTTGTTTCATGACTTATGATTTTATAATGATACTTGGAAATTTGACGGGTGGTTTTGAGATAAACCATATGACAGGTGGTGTTGTGAATACCAGGATTGGAGGTTACGTTATAACCTCCAATGCATTGGGTATGGAAGTCGGCTGTATGACTATTCCATATAGTGATATTGTGGAAGTCGAATGTATGGTTTTTCCATTTAAGAATGTTTATGTTCCAAGTTATCTTTATATATTATGTTTACTTTATATGGGTTTTACGTAAATCTTTTCATTACAAAAGGGTAAGTAACGATCTTTTATTTAGTGAATAGTATATACTACTGCATAAAGGTGAAAGGTATTACTTATGTTAAAGTATTTGTGGTTTACTTGTTGTTTTGAAAAACTAACAGTTTTACTTCTTTGTGAATCACTTACTGAGCTTTTTATGCTCATCCCAAGTTTTTGAAATTTTTTTAACAGGTCATAATGTGGACTTGGGTCAAGGATGGGATCAAGGAAAATTCATGTTGTCTTAAACATGGAAGTAGACAAGACTATTTTTTTCAAGAGTTCATGTTTTGTAAAAAAAGGTGAAACTGTGTAGAAGTGTCTCTTTTGTAATATTTTGAGATATAATAGTTATTTCCTAAGTCTCTAAAACTCTAAACCAGAAAAGATCCTCCACGTGAATTATTCATTTAATTCAATATTATTTATGGTTTAAGGTTAGTTCTTCATTGTTGGTATCAGAGGTCAGTTTAGATTACTTTAGAAGTTATGGTATTGTAAAATTAATATCCATAATGTAATTAATATTAATATTTATATCATATTGCATTTATATAATACCATGTTTCCTCGTCTAATATATTTCTAGGATTAGAAAGGTTTTCCGTAAAGGAATCAGGGCAGCGATGTTGGGACGACATCAGGAGGAAGACAACCTTCCAAACCAGAAAACTGAGCTGATCGGAATCAGAAATGAACAGTTTGTTGTGGTGATGGAACATTTGACTCAGGCGATAAATGGTGGTGGTATCCTTGCACGAGATTAGCTAGATCAACCACAGAGGAACATGTCAGTAGTAGAACATTTCATGAGGCAACATCCCCCATCATTCAGAGGATCATTTGATTCGGTGCTATCTGAAGGGTGGATTAAAGAACTATAGAGGTTTTTTGATGTCATGGGTTGTTTATAACATCAAATTGTTAGTCTCGCTGTTTACCGTTTTGAAGGTGAAGCTGATCAGTGGTGGTCGATGATGAAAAATATCAGGGATAGTGAGGAGATTGATGCTCTTGATTGGGATGAATTCAATGGTATGTTTCTTGAAAAATATTTTCCTAAGGTGGTTCATCTTAGGATGGAAAAAGAATTCCTAGAATTAAGCCAGGAGGATGACTTAGTGGCTGCTTATGAAGCAAAGTTTAATCGACTTGCAAGGTATGCACGAAATTTCATCCGAGATCTTGATATTAAGATAAATCAATTTTACTCAGGACTGAAGCCATGATATCGAAGAGCGTTAGCCTCTCGTGAGTTCAAAATTTATGAAAAACTTGTTCTATGTGTGGAGAAAATGGAGATGGAGTTTTCCGAAGATCAAGTATTCTTTGAAAAACAATAGAATAAGTGGTCTAGTTGGCATGCAAAGGGGAATAATTCATCAATGAATCCTGGAGGTAAGAAAACTAAATATCCAACTTGTGAGAAGTGTGGTAAAAAGCATCTTGAAGAATATTTATCAAAGACTGGAAAGAGATTCTGGTGTGGTATGTATGGTCATATTGCTCGTAACTGTAAGGAAGATGAACAAGCCGACAATGAAAATCCATCGGTAAGATGTTTTAAGTGTAACAAAATGGGTCATTATGAAAACGAGTGTCTAGTGAAGATCTCAACTGAGGGAAAGCAGTCATACAACAAGAAGAAAGCGGTGTTGAAATCCTTCACAACTACTTCAACAGATGTTGGAGCATCAAATGAAGTACTATCAGGTACACTGTTTGTTTGTTCAGATTATGCCAATGTGTTGTTTGATTCAGGGTCTACACTCAATCATTTCTGAGAAGTTTTCTAGTAAATCGGGAATTCCATCTCATGATATGAATACTGAACTTATGGTAACTACACATGGAGGAAATGTTGAGGCAAAAAGAAAACATAAGAACATTCATTTCCTTGTGTGCAGAAATAATCTACCTGCAAACCTTATTGTTTTTCCTCTAGTATAGTTCGATGTCATTTTGGGAATGGATTGGCTTTCTTTTTATTAGGCTAAGATTTACTGTATTCCTAAAGAGGTTTCTTTTTAGAAATATTTATAGTTTGTGTTAATGAATGAACCCTTGATTTTGATAACATATCAGGAAGATGAGAAACTAGTAAAAATGGAAATGAATGTTACCATGCACATATTGTTGAAAATAAAGGAACTGTTCAGATTAATGATGTGCCAGTGGTAAATCAGTACCTTTATGTTTTTCCTTGATGAGTTTCCTATAATTATACCTGATCGGGAAGTTGAATTTACTGTTGACTTAGTTCTTCATAGTTCCCAACTTCCTCGGTAGTATGTTAAAGAGATAGTCAGGTTTTATGGTGTTCCCCTCTCCATTGTATTTGATCGTGATCCTAGGATTACTTCTAACTTTTGGAGAGGACTTCATAAGTCATTGGGTACTGAATTAAATTTTAGTACAGCTTTTCACCCTCAATCAAATTAGAAATTAGAATGAAAAATTCAGACACTGAAGGATATGTTACGTGCTTGCGTGATGAATTATCAGGGATGTTGGGAACAATATCATTCTTTGGTTGAATTTTTTTATAATAACAGTTTTTATTTCATTATACTATTGGATCCATTTGAGGAATTATATAGAAAGTGTTGTTGAACTCCGGATTTTTGGGATGAATTAGGTGAAAGGATGCTTATGGGACCAGAATTGGTAGAATAGATGGCAGCGAATGTTCAGTTTATTCAAAAGCTCATGAGAACTGCTCCGAACAGATAGAAAAGTTATGCAGATAACCGGAGGAAGGATCCTTCTTTTGAGGTAGGTGATCATGTCTTTCTCAATGTTTCTCAATGGAAAATTCTGATGTGTTTTGGTAAGAAGGGAAAGTTGAGCCCGAGGTTCATTGGACCCTATGAAATCCTAGAGAATATTGGACCAGTTTCATACAGAGTATCTTTTCCTCCATGTTTATCCTAGGTACACAATGTTTTTTATGTTTCGATGTTTAGAAATTATATGCGAGATCCATCTCATGTTCTGAACCCAGAGGTAGTCCAGTTGGAAGAGAATCTCTCTTATGAAGAACAACTAGTCCAAATTATTGACCACAGAGAGCAAGTGTTGTGGAATATGGTAATTCAGCAGGTAAAGGATTTGTGGAAAAACCATATAGTTGAAGAGGCAACATGGGAATCTTAAAATGCTATGACGGATAAATACCCCACTTATTTTGATAAGTGAATAAAAATTTCGAGGACACAATTCCCAAAAGGGGGAAGGATGTAACATACCATGTAAATAAAGAATAAGATATATTTACTATTTATTAATATTTGTGAATTAAATATTAATTTTATTATAAAGTGGTGTTCGATAGTGTACCTGATACGCAACAATGGGTTTCTTTGGAATCTTACGTTGCACACTACTATTATAATATTAATATTTTAAATGGCAGTTAACTCCAACCCATTGTATTGGTTGGAATTAATGAAACTAACTACAATATGATTATACATATTTTTTAAATGTATTTACATTTATCCAATAAAAGTTAGAGGCTTAAAATGTGAATGAACCTAATTTTAAGCATTATTTACATTAAAAAGCTCATTTATCACCTTTTAATGGAGAACCCTCTTTAAATATAGTTTTGGTCACATTAATACATTCTATATAACCAAATAAAATCGTTCTTTATAATGGTGAAATCAAAATTTACTTTGTGTAAATTTTTGGGATTTTTCTGATAATGTTCATTTTTTTAATGAACAGTGAAAAATATTGTATTTAAATTCAAAAGTGCATTTTAATATAATTTATATATATTGTTAGATTATCATTTTAGTTGGTTTTAAATTGAAATTAAAATATATTTTAACATTTAATCCAATGTTGGTCATTGGAATTAATTTCACTTTGAAATTGGACTAAAACGAGTCTCAATCTTTTAATAGTTATTATTTCTTAAAAACACACTACTTGTTTTGATAATGGGAATTAATTTTAAAAATAATTAATGCCACATCTATGTTTTCAATTAGGAATAATTCACATCATTTTTGAATTCGGAATATCAAATATATCTTAGTCGGATTTTTTGGTATTTTTCAGAAAAACATCAATTTTTTTATTAATAGTCAAACCACTTAGTGGTAGTTAAAAAACGACTTTTGAATTTAAAAGAAAATTTACCACGTCTGTGAATTGAATTTAGAAAATCCGACATACATGGTTGTTATCATGATGTAAAATGTGCTCCAATAAGAAGAAAATAATTTTTGGTGAATAATACTTTTGACTTTTATTTACGGCGATTAAAGGTAAATATGGTAATTCAAGGTTAAAAGAGAATTATAAAAATTCAAAATTATCTTTACACTTGTCCAAAACTTATTTCTTGAGTCATTAACGACCATGCGAAACTTTGGGTCGATTTTGGGACCCCATTGAGCCACATGGGAGTGAAAAGGAAAATTTAGATTAATTGACTTAAAGTAAAGGAAAAAATGACTAAAGCAAATATATTTTATTAAATTAATTTTTATAAGGGGTTATATAAATTATCTTTTCGACTATAAATTTTTTTTTGAAAGCTAAAAATATTTTCTACATCATGGGATTTTTTTAATTTTGAGACATCAAATAAATTAAATTATTTATGACAAAATAATGATGCAGTATTTACCTCATTAATAAATGAATTAAATAAATAAGATTATAACGATTAAAATATTTTCACAAACCTATCCAATTCTTATCAGTTGATTATATTTCAACCATGAGTCATCTTATCTTCGACTATAATGATTTTTTGACCATTATGAACCGAAAATAATTATATAATAAAATAATGTTTTTACACATTCCAAAAGATCCCCTCCTCTAACTTATAAGAGGAGACCACTTTTAACCAATTCCTCACAACTATCGAGACTTTTGGATCATCCAAAATCTAGAAAACTAATCTCCCTACATCCCCCCACTCCTCCTTGAATCCTTAAATTCGGCATAAGGTGATTAAAAAGTCTTTTGGTTCTAACCAAAGTGAGTTACCCAAATTAAATGTAATAGTTTCTCTTATATTGTTTTCTATTATTTTTCTTCTACAACCACTAAAATCTATATATTTACTTTCTTTTGTAACAACACCAGTATCCTCAATATAATAGAATATTGTTATGAGAAGGATTTTTACTACACTTATACACAACTCTATCTACTGGATGAAGAACATAATGTTTATTTGGATGGAAAACTAATGCCTAACGAAACGATGATTGTTCAATTACATCTTACCGCCTTTCCTGGTGGCCATTATGATTGAACTGTATTTATATATGATATATATTATGTTTATGATTTCCTTATACTTCTGTACTTCCCAATTATATCAAGCCTTCATGCTTTCCATAGTGGGTAATTACGATAATCTCATTTGAGAAAGCGCGGGCTACGGCCCCATTAATGTTATGTGGATCGTTAATGCCTTATGTGGGGTGTATAAAGAATAGAGTTAATGATATTATATATGATATTATACTGTAATTATAATATACTTATGTATCATTATGTTTTATTTCCATTAAAATAAGAAATAGAAATGAAAGTAATGTTCATGTGTATGTACGGCTTACCATCTCCATGAATGGTGCATTTCATTTCTTACCTCCAAATGTTATGTACTATTATAAATACATGTATAAACTGGATATATATGATATATATGGTATCTAAATATTTAATTTTATTCTGGATATAATGTACTATTCACCACATGGACAACTTGTAAATATAAGGTGTTCACTTTTGACTCACGTACCAAATATCGATAAAATGAATGTTATTAACTTAAATGATTACACAAAGTTTATAACATGGTTATAAGTGATATAAAAGGAATAAAAAAACTTGAAAAAGGTTATTAAGAAAGTCAAAATTAACTTTAGTTTATTATTCAGCATATTAAAGAATGAACGGGTCAAGTCAGACACAAGGTAAGGGACTTCGTCTCAATCTCCATTCATTGAGGCATATTTTGTTTTAATACATGACATTATTATATACGTTGTATAAAAACCCTTGAAATTTCAAAGGGAATCATTTTCTATGAAAAGTTTTACTAAAAGTCAAAAAGGAATGTTTTTTTAACGTAGGTGGTGACAATGACATTTCCGCCACCGCGAGTATTATTTGATCTTTGGCTTCCACAACAAGTCGTAATGTTTTTTAAAGAAAACAAATACCATATACTCTTTTATGTATTTTTTTATTGAAAATGGATTTTAAAATGGATTTTCTATGTCAATATATTTATGTGATATATTGTGATTGAAATGTGGAAATGTTTTCATTCCTTTATATTTTTATCATGCCTTGTGATTTTATAATGATACATGGACATTTGGCGGGTGGTTATGAGATAAACCAAATAATGGGTGGTCCCGTGAATACCAGGACGGGTGGTTACATTATAACCTCCAATGCATTGGGTATGGAAGTCGGTCGAATGGATATTCTATTTAGTGATATGTGTGGAAGTCGATTGTATGGTTTTTACATTGAAATATGTTTATGTCCCATGTAACCTTTATATGTTATGTTTTCTTTATATCGGTTTTATTGTAATAATTTGGTTACAAAATGGTATGTTATGATCTATTATTCAGTGAAGAGTATTTACTATTTCATAAAGGTGAAAAGTATTACTTATGTTAATGTATTCATGGTTTACATGCTGTTTTGAAAAACTAACAGTTTTACCACTTTGTGTATCCTTTACTGAGCTTTTTCTGCTCATCCCAAGTTTTTGTAGTGTTATTAATAGGACATAATGTGGAATAGGGTCAAGGATGTATTCAAGGAATATTCATGTTGTCTTAAATATGGAAGATGAAATTACTCTTTTTTTTCAAGAGTTCATGTTTTGTAAAAAAATGGAAACTGTGTATAAGTGTCTATTTTGTAATATTTTGAGATGTAATAGTTATGTCCTAACTCTCTAAAACTATAAACCTGAAAATATCCTCTACGTGAATTATTCATTTAATTCAATATTATGCAATGTTTAAGGACAGGTTTTTATAGAATTCTCGGATAAAATACTGATATCATCAATCTGGACCAAGAAATCTCTTATTATCAAACATGTTCTGCATATGTGTCCAAGACATCACTATGCCAACTATCTCTAGATCCAGGGATATAACTACCTCAAATAACTCATGGATTACTAATTATGGTGGTTTTAGGCATAGAATAAGTTCTTATCTAACCAAATATCTACTAAAAAATGTTAGATTCGATGAATTATTCACATATTCTACAAGATGTATGTTTCATGAACAAACAAAATTTTACCATCAGATTTTGAAAATAAGGAATTATAGAAGTAAAATTAGACCTTCTTCTCCTTAATTTTATAATTATTTTAATTAACTAAAAAGAAATAATATATTGTTCTTGATATAATTCTTCATACAATATGTGGATCATAAGAACAATTTTTCAATAATCCACTAATGTGCTTGTAGTATCAATGTGTATAATCCCTTTAGCAGTCACATGTTTCTTTGATCACCTAAAAAGACCAATGAATCGTTGGGTTCTATCATGGTCAATTGATCATCATTCATTGTTCAGATCAATTGCATCACGTTTCATTATTCTAGATGAAATTCCATTGATCTAATTATTCATGAGAGGATGTGATATGGTGGTGGGGGTTCCATAAAAAATCTGTTATGCATGTTGATTGTTGATTTTAACCTCTCTTAGAATGTGATAGTAATTTATTTATAATTCTAAGATTTGGGTTTTTAGTTTAATTATTTACACAATTTCTCAGAATAAAATGTTAAACTCATTTCTGACTCAATTCCATATATAACAATAATATTATAATATTTTTTCCAAGGGGTGTGCTAACATTCACAATGATTAATATTATTTTACCAGAATAAAAAAAATATTACTCAGAATAAAAAATCATAGTTTTCCAGTTCTCCTTGTAATTTATAGGTTACCCAAATAAATTAAATATTCAATAAAAAAAAATTTTATATATATTTCTAATCTAAAAATTATCTTATCGATAAATATTTTTTTTATTTTAAGTGATTGTTAATTCTGAATAATTTTATTCCTCATTATTGGTAATAATATTTATTCCAAAAAGTAAATTCAAGTATAACATAATTATGACCAATAGGAACACATCATGTATGATCCTTTCAAATTCATTCTCATTAGAATTAGGAAAAGTTTCCTAATTTCTATGATTACTGTGTTACAACAAGTCATGGCACCCAAGATAATGAATCTAATATTTAAATATTTACAACCACATATTAGTGATCTCTCTAATGTATAATCCCTTGGTCATCATATCTTATCAAGAACGTTGCACACCCATGTCATCAATGTATATTTTTGATATGTTATTAATTGAATACTTAAAATAAACTCATCATTAAACTATGACCATGGAATTTAATAGGATAGTTCTATTGCAATCAAAGGTTCAAGATATCAAATTCCATTAACATATAAGTGATGGATCCTTCCTCTACATGTTATTTAGGATGCTCCCAATGTACACTAATTCCCACTAACATATGGTACTATGGTAATGGCCAGAAAATCCTTGTACGTTAGTCATGAAATGCATTAATTATCTTCATAGAGTCAAAACACCATTACACAAAATCACATTCAAGAATATATGATGAAAAAAATAACATGACAAATTCTGACTGAAGGATCTATTCCCATAATATCACCTCGTGGATATTACCAATTGAGAAGATCAATATTTTATAGTTAATTTACATATGATTAATTGAAACTAAGAATCAACATGCTATATTCCCCATCATAGATGTTATCCATCCATGATACTATGTTTATGAACATAATCATGAATTTCAAGGAACACATTATATAGGACAACTGATATTCCATTCTCTGTAGGATTGATACTTTAGTAAATTATTAAATTAAATTAACACTTAACATCAAATAATATATAATAAAATGTTTTATTAATATTTTCATTTTGAATAAATATATAATCCAATGTATATATAGTTTGTTTTAAAAATACACACTCTAATAGTCTCAAAAATGGACTAGAGAAAACTCCCAATAACTTTCTATAAACTAGACCTCACATAAAGTTCATGTCTCTACTATGTTAAGACTTCATTCAAGATATCCTTCATGATTTATTCCATGGAGACTCTACTCATAGAAATTTTACCTATATGTGAAAAATCACTAATGATAAAGACACTTCTAATGTCAGTTATTTATCTACTAATGTGATCTTCACTCCTTTTCATGAACCAGAAATGCAGTATTATAAAAATAGAGTCTAATGTTGGCCTCATTTCTAGATACCACAAGACGCTCATAGTTAATGTTTTAAACACAAACTGCATTTTTAATTTCCACAAAACCTTCTATATACTCGGGTGCGGCTATAAAATATGTGACCAAATATTTCCTTGAGCTTATCTATTTCACAATACCTCCAATGTGGGTGAATATATATCCTTATAATTATTTTTGACAATCATGATCTATTTGGAAACTATCATTTTTATCTCCTCTAATAAATGGTTCAGTACATCCACCACTAACTACAAAAACATCCTTATTTAATCTCAAATGAAAATGTATAGCCATTACTTCCATCCAAAAGTGCAAACCCGTTTCACCATATCAACTTCCTACCACCCATGAGGCATTGGTAACATCTATCCATGTATATAACAAAATAAACATTACTGAACCAATAACATATGTGTATGGAATCCATTCCATCCTTATTCATTCCTCTTAGTTTTGAGAACACATATAATTGGAAATATGAATGTCATGTAACACTAGAAACATTTTCTCATGGATCATTCAATATTTAATCACCCCAGTATCATATTAATATACGTAATTTCACATAGACAAATAAGTCTTTGAGATCTTAAACCCAGGAGTAAATATTTATTCACCTAAGTCATACCTAGAGAATCAAGTATTTATCAATGATTTAATATATTATAAGACTTAGATTTTGATTTTGATAAGTAGTATATCATCAACATAAAATATTAATAAAAAAACAAAATCTGACTAAACAATTTATAGAAACAAGACTCACATTTAATCTATATAGGAAAAAGTTATATTATTGATTTATATAATATAATTTTCCATAAACTAGCTGATTATATTAATCCATAAATGGTTTTTTATGATTGGAATACCATTTTTTCATCCTTCAAGGCCACATTCACTTTTGGTTGTGTCATATAGACTTTTACATTAATGTTTTATTGAGGAATTATGTTTTGAACTCTATTTGAAATATCTCATAATCATGGTAATCGAAAATATAAATTATAATTTTGTTAGATTTTAAAATAAAAACCGGTGAAAATGAATCATCATAGTCTATGACATGATATTGTTAAAAGCCTTATGCAACTAGTCGTGTCATATATATATTGACATTTTCATTCATCTATAGTTTACTCTTGAATACCCATTTACAACCAGTGGAATTTATATCCATTAGAGGATCTACCATATTGTATTCTCAATTTTTGTACAAGATGTCCATTTTAAAATTCTTCTATTCTTTCCACATAAAAACATCCATGACACGTAATACTTCTTTATAGGTTACATTATCATTATTATAAATTCTTATGAGTCACAATCCTTGGTTACTAGAAAATGTTTTCATTCTTGTCTTGTAAAAGTTCTCTTCATACAATGTATTATTTTTGTCTTTGAATAATCCCCAACCATGAGGCTTTTAGGAATCACAAACTGTAGTTTACCTTGAGCTAGGACATCATCAATGTCTATCTCTTTCAAAAATCTCTTTCAATATTTTTCTCCCTCACAAGAAATATGATGTTTCTTCCAATAATTACCTTGTTTCTGTTTGGTCATATTAAAATTTTCCTTTTTTCTATATGATATCCAAGGAAGGTACAAATAATTCCGCCTGGTGAAATTTTTTTACCTATAGAGGCCTTAACAAATGATTCACAATTCCACTTATGTAAATTTGAATACATGGACTTTCTACATCACAAAATTTCATATGTAATATCATTATTCACTTTAGATGGAAGTTGATTTAATATATGTGTTTCTTTCTTTTTTGGATATCCCCATATGTTTAATAAAAGACTCACACAACTCATCACTGATCTCATAATGTTTAATACGGTGTAGTTCCTCATTTCACTTACAAAATTACATTATGGTGTATTTAGAAGACTGATTTGGGATTGAAACCAAAACTACTGTAAATAATAATTTATAAATTGATTAAGATATCCTCCACCATGATCTAAGTAGATTTTAAGAATCTTATTACCATACTAGTTCAAAACATTATTCTTATATTCTTTAAAAATTTCAAAAGAATATGAATTATACCATATTTAGTGTAGATATACATATATACTAAAATCATCAATAAAAGTTATTGAGTATGATTACTCACCCAATACATCAAATGGAAATTCTCTGAACAATTTGGTATAAACAAATTCAAGAGTCTCCCTATCACTTTAATTGTATACAATAAATGGTTCTTTGGTCAATTTTCCTTGTAAAAATGCATGCCATACAGTATGTGGTTTTAGTTCAAATCAATCCAAATATCCAACATCGTGAAATTTGATGATGAAATTATCATTTATATGACCTATTCATCAATTCCATTTTTAGGTGTGGTATGAGTCATATGAACAAGTATCATTATCAATTTTATTACCTCGTTTTCACTATTCAACACATAAATACTATTATTTAAATATACCTTACTATAAAACATGACTTATTTATAAAAGAAACTACATTTACAAAAAAGTATAAAAATATATCCATCTTTATCACATTATGATATTGAAATAATCTTTTGGGAAACTAAAGACGCATAATAAAAACCATTAAGAGAAACGATCATTCCCACCAGTTGTGTGAGGTGGTAGTCTCTAGTAGGCATAGCCGCAAGTCATACATCATTGGATACACATAAATTTACGTCCCCTTATTTAATCCTCTAGAATCTAATTCAATATTATATTTTAATGCAGATGTGAGAGACATATGATATATCTAATACCCAATTTGTATAAATGGACAAATTTTACTTGATAAAGATTGAACCAAAAGCTTCAACTTACTTCATGGTCTAGTTGAACTTTTTATTTTAGTGTCCCTTCGTGCCACATGATAAAATATATCATCTTCTTCACTTGATTATCTCATGATATTTATCTTCTTATATGGGATTTTCAATGAGTATATGGAATTATTACTCTTCGACTAGCCCTTACTTTTATTCACTATAATTAATGATAAGTTTTCATTGTTCATTTCATTGTCAGCTTGGACAAGTAGTATTAATATATCTGAGATTGGATTTTCAATGTAAATCATTGTTAAATTAACATTAAATATGGAGAATGTATAAGGGTTTATGAAATAATGAAATTAGTGTGACGCTATTTATATAGTTTTAATCTTATAACACAAAGGTGCTCAATATAGAAAATTATTTTGACTACATGAGGCCCAACTGGTTCTGTATCCCCATATTTTCTATAAAAAATGGCATTGGATATCCCAAAATGTTCATGTCTTTGTCTCTTCTGATATAGACCACAATGTGTTTTTTATATAAGCATTCAATCCATCATTGGAATTCATAAGTTCATTAGACGAGGATGAAATAATGAGACAATGCATATCGACCAAATATCGCAAGTGTTTATTATAGAAAATTATATCATTATCACTTACCTATATAGTAGGAAGATGATGCAGTGATTATTCTAGAATGTAATATTTCTGTATTTGGTGAACAAAAACTTGTGGGCATATGAACTAATCATATCGGTTTATGCCATTAAATTTTTTTTTCTAATATTTATTATAGGGATAATGTGGTTGAGTAAAATGAAATTATTCTAAAATATTAAAAGAAAAGAATATATGTAATTCGTAGGATTACAATTTATATGATACTTAATGAGTTTAATTTTGTAAAGTCTCCCGATATTTGTGAACTCTAAAAAAACACTCACCATTGAACTTATAATGTATAGTTTCTCAAACATTATAGAGGAAAATATCTATATTCCCCTTCAAATAACATAATAATGGGATCATTCTATTAATAAAAGGTATTTATGTATTGTAGTACATTCTAATGGCATACTTGCATCCCCTTTATCCTTTGATTGGACTCCCCAATTCTAAAATCATAACTATTATTTCGTCAACACTTTCCTAAAAGTTACATCATGTCAATAAAGTTTAAATATTCCTGATGTAAATTTATTATTTAAACCAAAATCATTTATAATAATTCCATGATAAGAGCTATTTTCCCATCAGTAGTTTGTCAAACACTTAACTGTATGGTTTTCATTCCAATTCAAGTAATGGAAGGCTAAGCCATGATTAAAATTATGTTGCGGGATTTTATTTAATATGTGTAAAACATTCGTACTTTATCTGTCACATTCCTTGTTAATTTAACTTTGATTTTTCATTAGGGATCAACCATGTTTCTGAAAAGCATTTATAAACAACCCATTTTTTTAATTATATCCTTGTATGTTAGTTTATTAATTTTTTTGATCATGGTATTCTATCCAAAAAATATTTCATGCATATATTAGAAATAAAATAAATAAATAAATGAAATGATCTTCAGATTTAATTAATTCTTTATTTTTTTTAAAAGAAAATAAATATATATAAGATAGAAGTGGTATACTCCTTATTCTATTATTGTCATAAATTGCAGCATCCCAGCCATATAGCTATGTATATCTCATGTTAGTTTTGGCTCAGTTCCACCTTGAACCTCCTCCATATCAAATATATCGTGAATAGAATCCATGTTCTGTTAGAAAATAAATTTATTTCATATATTTTATAACTCACACAGACTTTAGGGGAACCAATTGATTGGTTAAGTGAAATTTCATAAAACAACCATGGAAATGCAAGTCCTACATAATAAAAGATGGAGGGATAAATCACAAACCATCATATTTAATTGAACAATAATTAATTATGAAACCATGTACTAAAAATAAATCAAATAAAATAAACACACACACACACATATATATATAAGTAAGTTCACACTCATGATCTGTCATACACATGAAATGATCGTGCATTTAAAGCAACTAGATTGAAATAACTTTAATTCATTATTTATTAAGATAAAAACACACTTCATTTAATCAGATTAACTATTTTATTAATAAATTCATTTAATTTATCATATTTCATCTAATAATTCTAAGATTATAATGCATTGTGATACTCAATAAAAAATATTTTTTTAATTAAAACTTATTAAAATAGTACACAATTTTTTACTTGGAAGCAACTCGGTGAGTAACTTCCCAAACTATTCATTATTGTATTAATTTTAAAAAATGCACTCATGTGACATATTATGTACATGATAAGTGTTATAATTTAAATAAATATACTTTCAATCTATTTCTAGGTGATAAACCTGAAAATTACATAATTGTATAACATAACATGTTGAGTCTTTCGTGTATAATGACCATATATTATTCATAGTTTCGTATATTATAATGAATTAGTTGAGCATTTAATATAATATAAAACCTGAATAATGGAAATTACTTCTAATTAAATTCAACATCGAACATTGGTCGATGTGTTTTAATGTTGTAATTAATTAAATTTACTATTTCAACATAAACTGGTAAGGTACACGATGTGTTAAATACAACCACATAATGCGTACTTCCCTTCATCATATATCTATAGTACATGCCTAGGGAATCAATATATACATCTCAGAAACATTATATAAGTGTAATGCATGTGTTTTGATTTACATGGATGTAATTTTGGATGTTTCATATATTAAATACACATTTTTCATTAATTTAATAACGTGGCCTTACCCTAGTTCTCCTCCTTGAAAACACGTGGAGTACATGATGTGTAGTCGATCTACACATCATGTACTCTAGAAAGGATGAGTTCCACCATTGTTGTTCAACATGTTGCTAATTTATTCCACTCATCATATACTAATTACATGATTTTCTAGATTCCCCAAGGGTACCTTTTTCAACGATCAAGAACACACAGTGTGTAAAAAAGGATTAAATTCCACGTACTGTTGAATTATCTAACTAGAATTCATGGAACCTCTTGATGGTTTATTCATATGTGTTCTTAATTAATTATTCACTAATAATTGTAATATGTGTAATAAATAATGAAAATAAGAATATATTTCAACAGGGGTTTCGTGAAATATTTGAGACATGAAATTAATTTATACATTTAAATAAAAAACTATAAATAATAAAATAAATAATTATAAATTTAAATATAACCCCTATGATAACAGTTTATGTTTTTAGGCATAATGAAAGTGCTTATCTAGGCAGATATTGAATAAAAAATATAGTATTTTATGGAACATTCAAATATTGTAAATTACATAAAATTAATTCCCAATGAAAATTTTACAATCGAATATTTACAATAAAGGATGTCGAAACAAAGAGGAGATATTTTTCACAGTAAATTTATTATTAATTTAATTAAATCATACGATAGAATTAATCATTCCTGAGATATTTATTTCTAGATGATGTTAATCATTTGAAACTCTTATACATAATTCACCATATAACATGTAGGATCCATGATTATAATCCCTCTATCATTGATCCAAAAGATCTCATATAATCTTTGAATTATTGTGATAAATTATCAGGTGTATGTGTAGACAATTGATTATATTGTGTTCTTCACCTAAATCACTTAATGTATCATTAACCTTAATGAAATTATCATAATCATGTTATTCTTGAGATGATATGTGATTGAATTTGTTGATTTAAGACAGAAATATAAATTAGGTATATTTTTATTGACATATATTTAGGTTTTTTAATATAATTAATTGAAAAATATCCAATAACAAAATACTTAACCCATGTCTGACACCATGTTGTTTTATTAGAATAATAATATTATTCTTATTCCACTCTATGTTCTCATAGGATTAATGAGAAATATTATTTTGCCTTCATGAAAATTTATATATATCACCAGACACAATGTTGGTCTGCTATTCCTCTTCAACATTTACTGATTATTTGAGTAAATTACATATTTATTAATAAGTTAATAAATTAATCAATAAAAAAATATTTTACCTCATTATAATTTAAAAATTATATTGAGAATCAATATTTATTTAATTTATGTAATCATTATTCCTATATTATATTATTCCTCTGTCGAGAATAATATTTATTCAAATAAATAAATTTTAATTAAATGTTATTACGAAAATGAAAACACTTATTTTTTGACCCTTTAGGATAATTTCATATTGGCATCACGTGATCTCGGCAAATGTATAAGGTTACTATCTAGAAATATGTCTCAAAAACCCTAAGAAAGAAGTTAATTTAGTAGTGTCAATATCTACATACACGTACTAACTATGTTAAATAATCCCTTTATCAACAAATGTCATCACCCAGGTTTCATACCTTTTTCAACAACCTATTTGCTTGATTGGTGTTTCTTTGACTATTAGAAAGTAAATTATTATTACACCATGTCTATGGAATTAAATTTAACCATTATGTTTCCATTAATGGGACAACATAAAAATATCTATTAATTTATAAGGGGAATATCCTTCCTCGTCTTACTCATTAATAAAATTTCATTTATTATGCCCCCAAAAAACCCTACATCCCCTGAACATATTCCATGTATCAAAGATCACAGGGAGACTAAAACAAAATCCTAGATGAGAAACTGTAGGGATACTACCACTAATTCATTCCAAAGAGGCACACCAATAATAATAATTATAACAAAAATATTTTTAATGGTGGTGGTGGTGGTAACAACAAATACAATAACAAGAATACATACAAGAAATTATTGACATTTCCTACTATATATAAAACTATTTTTTGAAATTTTTTAGAAAATATTATTTTGGTCAACCGAGGGGAAAGGCCTTTGAGTGTTTTTATTTATTTTTTGGATAATCCTCTTTTCGACTAGGTTGATATGGAACCCTTATGTTTCCATTATTACCAAAGGGAATAGGAACAATACTTGGCCCGAAAGACCAAAGAGCCTACAACACTAGAACTACCCCTAACCAACATATGATTCATTGAGGGATCTTATTTTCCAACCTCACAATACCTAGTTCCAATGGTAGTTGTGATGCCCTCTTGTTCTTCCAATCCAATTATCATTTCTATAGTGGTTGGTACCTTCTTATACTCAACTTATAGGTTCTACTCCCATGTGGTCTGTTATGATTGCTTCATGGTTTGAACATTCCATCCATATAAATCTATTTTCCCAAAAGACTGACGTGGCTTGATTTCATTGTAGCCCAGAGACCTATGGTGGCGCAAAGGCTCGATGGATTAATGTCTCAAACATATATCCTCTAGGAAAAAACTAGATGAATAGTTTTTAATCCATAGTAATTTAAATAGTTCCCACTATTGTAATTTCTACAGTAACTCAAACATTTACATACATCTGGATTTTATCTTTGGGTTTGTGAAAATATATTATAATGTTAATATATAATATATATATTTTATATTGTGAAATATTACATAATAATAAATATTTTTCATTAATATATAAGATCTATAAAAAAGAAGAGACAAAATAATAACAATGATAAAGATCATCATTTTTTGTAAATAATATCTTCATCATTATTATTATAAAAAATATTAAACATAAATTAATTAATAAATAAAATGGTCATAACTCTTTTGAGGGGAATAGAAATGGTTACTTGTTTTTTTGGATGGATTTTTATTCTATTTGACTTGTAGTTTTTGTAATAATTGAGGGTTTTATGTTTTCCACCTATGCACAAAAAAGCCAGCTGGTTTTTTTGTAATGAATTTAAATTATATCATTGGAAATTCCCTTATTATAATTATTTAATACAGTATAAATCACATAAAATCACATTGATAACATGATACAATCTTTATAAATGAATAATGAACGAAATAATACGTATTTATAGAAATTAGGGAAACTAAATCAACGAAATAGTAACTTAACCATTAGAATAGAAATATGACCCTTATGAATAGTCACACAACCAATAGGATTCAAATCACAATTATAAATTTATAATAAAAATTATCCATAAAAATATCATATATTCACATCATAGTATATATAAATAAAAGATTTGAAAATGATCAATTAAGTGTTTCTATTATTATAAAACACTAATGTTTAACTACAATTTTTAATTAATATAATGATTTTATAGAAAATTTAAATTAATAAAATATATTCATAAATTAATATTTTTTAACCTATTATTATATAATCATTTTATGAGATCATATTTAATCATTCAATGTGATACAAAACAATTTATAATTTTAAAATTCCTATGTCTTTAAAAAATGATTATTTTTTAAAAAATTAAAATTAATCATTTTCTGAAAATTATGTTCATAAAATGGAGTCATTTTATAATTCATCATATCAAAAAAAATCTTGTAAATTTTATAAATTTTTCTAAAATAGATGAAATTTATTTTAATAGTGAAATACAATAATTTAAAGTATAAGATAAATACAAAAAAAATAGTCATTGATTATTTAACATTGATGTTATGACCATTATCAAGAAATTACATGCCTTGGATAATTTATTTAGTCATAGGAATCATCACTATTGCTTTTTTTGATCCAATATAATTAAATAATGAATAAAATATTAAACAGAATACCCCACTCATCCACTATAAATACTACCCCTCATGAACTCTTGTCGTCACACCTCAAAATCCTTGATTATTTTCTAATTTCTAAAAAATAATCCTCCCAATACTCTTCCCCACATCCAAGATCAATTTTGATGAAAAATTATCAAACTCGTTTTCCTAAGGAGGTTTTCAACGAGAAGTAGTTCAAGAGGTAAAATGCACTTTCGTATTCCATTATTATATTTTTAATTTATTTTCTATTATTATATCATACGAAACTACCTATGCCAATGTTCCTTAGAAACTCGAGTATATATTATATGATGTAATTTTATTATATTGAAGGAATACCCCATCATTATTTATCATCCCCTCTTTTTTTTCTACAAATGAAAAAATCTTCCTTGATGTTTTGATTTATCGCATTCGTGGACGAAGAGTATTTAATTTCCTATAATACCCTCTAGTATGGGCATATAACAACTTTTATATCTAAAACATATTATAATATATGTATTACATCCTATATAATTTTTTGAAACTTGTATAGATACAAAATATTAATAAAACACTACTATTTCATCTTGACCAAAAACACCAAAATAATCAAACCATCAATGATTAATATTATTTATAATGAATCATCAACACATTTGGTAAAAATTTATATAAAAGAAAATTTAATATTATATATTTTCTTCAATAATATATATTTTCAATTATAGAAAAAATATTCAAATTTAATAGGATTTTCCATGCACTCATACAAGTGAACTGATCATGAAAACCAGGGAAATAAACACTCTTGAATGATGAATATGTATATTATAACACAGCAAAAATGTCATAAAATAACATAATAAAATAATAATATATCAAATTCAGGTATAAAAAGTATTCAATTAATTAATTATATTATCTAGGACATTAACATCAAGTCCAGTACACTTTAAGACATAAGGCAAGGGATTCCTTTTTATCCTCTGATATTCTAATATGGTAACACTTTATCACTCATTACTTTAATGTAATTTTCCTTTAATTTTTTGAAATTTTTTTACATTAACTTTATATGTTTTAATTTGAAGGATCCTGATCATATCAGCACTCTTTGATGGTGAAATAAATGTTATAAAAATGTTCTCTCCTTAATTCCTCTTTATAAAAAAGCTCAATTAAAGGGAACCTCCATATTTCTTATCCATTTTCATGTACAACCGCTAATTTTTTTAATCCCAAATTATATTTCTCCAATAACTCATTTTATCATGGAAAACTATCTTTGTTCATTTTTTGTTACAAACAAACAAATATTCCATTTCCAATTTAATGAATCGTTAAAATTTTAGTTTCAACCATAGTAAAGTCTCTCTTTACTAAAGAGTATAAAACACTATTTTTACAAGTTTTCACTTCATTTTGACATAACATATTATGTAATATGCCTATTTTAAATTATGAATGTCCATGTAATATTTAGGTCCATTATTTCAAAAAAACTATTATGATACACCCAATTTTTATTCTATATGACATGATTCTGATGCTCATTTCATTACATGGGTAACCATTATGTTTTCTAATTAATGTGAAAAAATCTTCAGGATAATACAATGACTAGTAAACCTAGATATCACTACCATTCATTAGGTAATGTTTAGTCTCATGAGACTCCAAATGAAATGGTCTTGGTGGTTAGCCTTGACTAATGATCTTCTTTGTGTAATGGTTTTGGTGGTTAGCCGTGACTCCTAGTCACCCTTGTGCAATGGTCTTGGTGGTTTTCCTTGAATCATGATTATTTAATATTTTATATTTTTTAAAAAATTTCCATGATGTCGGGTTAACATGATCTCATGTTCTATATGTAAATATTCTTAAGTTTTATTTGTATTCCATGATTTTTTATGTCTTCTTATTATATCATCTAACCCATGTGCTATTCATTATTCAATTTTTATTCCCTTAATGATAATTTTAGCTCATTCAGTGGTTAATGTATTCCCTAGATTATCCTATGCATATTTAAGGGCAAAACTAATGATATGATCTCATTATGGAAATTAAATAAAATATTACATTATTTTATTATGTTTTATAATTGTGTACCTAGTCATCCAACTATAATAGACTTTATAATCATCATATTTTATTTATTTTTAATTATGATTAAATTCATTTAATAAGGTGTGTAATGTTCTAGGGATGTTATAATTGATATTAGAGAACATATTATTTTTTTAGAGATTATTAGTGGAGCACATTAGTAATAACATTTGGGATAATTATATCACCATAGAAAACCTATATTGAAACTTCAGGAATAAATATTTAGGATATAATTTTCTATTAAAATTTTATCCTTTTATGTTTAATGATTTAATTTTAAATTTTTATTGGATATGTATCAAAGACAGACTGATTTTTCTTTTTTTTTCAGTTAATGGATTGATAAGGATAACTAGGGCGAATAATAAATTTGGTAGGGAATGTGAATATTTCCATAATGAAATTTTAAATATTATGGGGGAGGGAACTCAAAACATAATGATATTACTTTCCTAAATGGATCAATTTATGAAAAATAACATGAATCATAAGGTCCTCCCCCTTTAACTTATGAAATGTATTGTTGTGTTTGAATCCATTATATGGAAAAAGAATCCCATTTTGATTGAATCATCCAATCCCCTACTGGTGGAAAAATTGATTAACTCCCTTGAGAAGACATTATATATCCTCTAGTGCTCAGAAGAAGAGAAATTTGTGCTAGCATTCTATTGTTTTGATGGGGAATCTGGTAATGGGTAGACAGAGATCAACAACAAAAATTCCATTGAGAAAATTTAATCCATGTGATGAGAATATTTCATTAAAATATTTTTCAATAAATATTTTACAAAAATAGAATATATTATGTTGGAAAGGGAGTTTTTTGGATTTGAAAAAAAGGAAGATAGGTCCATTATATTTTATGAGAAAATATTTACATTTCATTCCCAGTATGCAGTTGGATTTATAGAAACTAGGGTTTTTTCATGTAATACTTTGAAAGATTAATATATATTTCAAGAGAAAGGAACTAAGATAACATGAAAATCTAAGGCTTGGGGTGACCGAAATTAATTTTCTAACAGTATTAATTATATTTTATAATATAGACATGAAGTAAGCATGATATATCTTAAATTTTAGCTTAGATCAGAAATATAAGGGTATGGTGGAGTCCTAAACATGACTTTTAACCTAGGCGGGACACAAATTTTGTTGGCGGGGGACTTCTATAGAAATATGCATGGAGGTTGTTACCATAAATATAATAATTAAACTAATTTACATTATTTTAGATGTTGTTTCTAATTACTTTTAAGAATTGTCCTGTATAGGAAATCTATGATCGCTGATGTTTTTGTAATATCGTTTTTTTACCCAATCATGACCTGAAATGAGAGGTCACATGATTTTTGGATCACACAACCATTGGAGGGTAAACTATTAAAAATCCATAAATATTTCTTTAATGAATTGATATAGGGTTTGGCTCATAACCATCCCACCACCAAATGAAATAAATCCTCTCCTCCCTTTGTAAATTCAATGAATAATCCTTGATAGATCATTGTGGTGTAGTTGATCTAAGCATATCATAGCCCGAAGAACACAACAATTGTTAGAACATGTCTTTTTTGACGAATGGATCCAACGAAGTAGGATTATTATTTTGTATTTTCGCATCCTCAATAGAAATTCATGTGTTATAACATTAATTTATTGTCGATTTCTCTATTTTTAGAATCAATGGAGATGGATGAAGTAGCACTACCATTTATCGATCCTCCTTTTTCATCTACTCTTCATGCATTCTTCATCGTCTAATTTTCAATATAAACAAATAGAAGTGAATCATGAAGATTGGAATGTATCTTTGAAGATATCATCTCAAGGGTTCCAGATCTGTGTTATTTTTGTTTTATCATGTTTAATTGGAGGCTGTATGGTGTGTAGAAGGAGGTGGTAGTTGGGGTTCGGTTAGGGTGCAGCTCTGGTGAGGCGGCAGGTAGGTCATGGTGTGTGAGGCGGTGGGTTAGCCACTATAGATACCCTTAATTTTTAAATTTAGTTTTACATCATTTTAATGATAAAATATATAAAAAAATAATATAAAGAGGATCCAACAGTTATGTATCTTGAGAAAACATGCACCATACACAATATGTACAACATAAAGAATAAACATTTATTTAATTCCATATTCTCTAGCTTCTTATTGGATTATTACTTATCCATAGTAAAATTAGTCACATGTGGATACACATCAAATAAAGGGTGATATAAAATAACCTTAAGTGGTTCGAAATGAAAATGAAAAAATATAACAAGAGGTGAGCATAACATCATCATCATAAAAATCATGATAAGGATCATTATGTAAAGGCATAGGTTATGGCAATGCATAAATATTAAACATCATGTATTAGTGGTAAAATACCACATATAGTTTTTGAAAAATACATCATCATGTTCCAACATAATTTAACTTTAACACATTAGTTTCATCACTTTACCCATATAATTGATGTGATGTATAATTTCGGGTGCACCCATCCAATTCAAACATTTATATTGTGCTATATAATTATGGGTGCACCCATCACATCATAACATTTTCATTATAATGAATGCCACATAGAAATTATATCAACCATTAACATAAATGAACCTTATAATTTAATGGTTTTCATCCCATAATAATACATTCGTAACGATTGGGTTCCCAAAAGAAAGAGGTAATACCATACTTGATTCAAGAACCATCACCATTGAGTGAGAAGTAAAAGGTGTGTTTTTGAAAGAAAAGTTAATTTCAAAAACATTTTGTTAGACATAAAATCTAGTGGAAAAATATATATCCATGAAAAAGTAATATAGTGGTGAAAAAAATTATTTTTAAGGTGTAACTATACTGAGAATTGAGTGAAAGAGGGAGAACTCGAACAAAGAAAGTTGTGTTCGAGAATTCCCCTTAGCTTGTATCTGAACACATTCAGAAAATAAATATCAATTATAATGAAATTATATTAACTAATTGGTAATTAAATAACCTTTTATACATTAATATGGTTCATTATAATTTCATTATGTTCTTTTACATGCCTTTTTATGAGTTATATAATTTAAATCTATTGATCGGGAGTGTTATTTTTCATAGTTTTCATGAACGGTTCACTTTTACAAATTAATGGAAGTTTGTGTAAAACGTCAATAAACATCCATAAATGATATTACACGTTATTAATGATATTATAGTAGTATTAATGTTCTTTTAATGAATTATGTTATATAGCATGTGGATGACTTATTAGTTAAAATTTAATTATTACCGTTTTAGGAAAATTTGGGAGGTTTGTGGATCACAACGAACATGTTATGTTATATATATATGTATTATGAATAAAAGATGTTTCCAAAACATAAAATGGGTTAGAAAATTCATATTAAAATCTTTTTTAAAAATTTAAATTGTTCCATTGATCTAATTAATTTATTTTAGGGAAAATTGATGTGCATCTCCCCTGATGTTGGCATATTAACACATCACGGGCAACAAATTAGTTTTTATGAACAAACAGAGAGAGAGGGAGAATTATAATGAATAATCACAAATTAACATGATATAATACCATTATATCAATCATGTTGGAGTTATCATGAAATTTCGATAAGAGATATTGAGAATAAGAGAAGAAAATAAATAAAATTTGTAAATAAATTGAATGAATATAGAGAGAAATTACCTCTTCAATATATCTTCTTTGAGAGCCTCTTTAGGGAAGAGGTTCTAGTCATTCTATCCATACAAGGGATTCTAGATGTTGGGTAGGGTATTTGGAAGTTATTTGGGAATAATTTGGATAATTCCTCTAGCTTGAGAGGTGTGATGTAATGAGGGTGTGAGTGGTGGTATTTGTAGTTGAGGGGAGAGAGGTTCTAACAATACTATATTCATTAATTTATAATTTTTACACAATACAAGAAATAGTGATGATTACATGAATAAATAATGTTTATTGAGAATTTATGTTAAAACCGATTGGGCTTACATTAGAATAACATCATCGATGACTCTATAATTAATTTATTTAGCTTATTTTGTAAATTATATTTTTTCACTATTCAAAAAAAATCATTTATTTCATAGAAATCCACAAAATAACCATAAACATTTTTTTATGTATATAATAAATATATGAAATCAATTTTCAAATATAATTTTCTTAGTATTATTAATTTAATTTTTAATTAAAATTATCATTTACATGAAATATAAAAATTTTATAATTAAAAATGCTTTCCTAACACATTGAAAAATTAATTATCATCTCTTAAAATTATTTTATAATTATAATAAATCAAAATATTAATTCAATAAAAAATTTAGGAAATTAATATTTTAAAGAAAATTATTAAATTAATCATAAAATTGTAATTAAATATTTATGACATATAAAAATACCAACACTTTTATTAAGGTCATATTGTCACTTATAAGATGCATAAATTTTATTTATACATTCATGGGTGATGTTAATATTCATTTGAATGATTTACCATTCATAAGGATCATATTTCTATTCAAAAGGGTAGGTGTCAATTCATAAAGATAGGTTACTATTCATAAAAAATATGTTTTCCCCATCAGACTCCAAACATCACACTAATCGCAACCATGTATGTCATATTGTTGAAATTCCAATCACAGAGGTAGAAAATTTATATTTAATGATCACAAAGTAGTTCATTTAATAATTATGTGGAATTGTGTTTCCACATGTGAATTTATATGATTGTGAAATTACTAAAAGAAATGAGAAATTTCATTAAAAGTTTGGTTCGTTAGATTCACTCGGCCACCTTTGAAATTTCACTCTCAAAATTTAATTTTACATAAACAGGTTAGGGTAATTATCCTTAATTGATTCCTCTAGTTACCAAGTTTCTTATTTATACTTATATTTCTTCCAAAACACATTTACAAGGTGGATTTTATTGTTGCATAGAACATTTTCGGTATAGTTCAGAATCATTATTGGTTGCTCCTCAAAATATAGATCATCATCCGGTTGTACCACCTCTAAGTTCAGTACAAGTGAGGGAACTGGTATGTACTTCCTCAAGAGTGATATGTGATGCACGTCATTAAAATGATCCATATTTTGGGGAAGTTCAAGATGATAAGACACGACTCATATGTGTTCAAGGCTCTCAAAGGGGCCAATGTACCTTGGGGATAACATCTATTTCTTTCCAAACCACATTACTCTCTTCCATGTTGATATTCGAAGGATGACTTTATCTCCAACATCAAACTCCATGTACCTTGTATAGTTGTCGACATATATATTTTACTGACTCAGAGAATCTTTGATATGTTTTGGGATGACTTGAACCATCTCTATCATCTCTTTCACAAGATCAGGTCTATGTATATTTAATTTTCCATCATCATCCCAAAAGGTTGGATTTCAACATCACATTCCAAAAAGATATTTATCTGGATCCAGCTGAATACTCTACTATAAGATATTGTTGTATGAAAACTCAACCAATGGTAGATTTTGAGCCCATAAACCTTTGAATTCTAAATTGCATGCTCTTATCATATCATCAAGCATCTAAATAGTCATTTCATATTGGCCTTTAGTTTGGGGGAGATAGGTCATGATGATATTTAATTCAGTACACAATGAATGTTGGAGATTCCTCTAGAATATAGATGTAGACCTCAGATCATGATCAAATACAATCAAGAGTGGAACATCATTAAGTCTATTTACTTCCTCCATATATATATTTTCATGTTGTTCAAGAATGATATCTTCCTGAATGGTGATAAAGTGGGCCGTATTTGTTAGTTGGTCAACCATGACTGACGTCGAATTATTTCCCTTGTACATCTTTGAGAGACCTATGACAAAGTCCATAGTTACTTTCTCCCTTTTCCACATGGGTATAGGAAATGGTTTCATCATACCTCTGCACTTTATTTGATATTATATTACTTACTGACTTACCATGCTCTTTGAGATATATTCCACAAACTCATTCTTCATGTTATCCCAATATAAGTGTTTTCAGTGTTCTCGGCAGATGTTAGTGCCACATAGATGCATAGTGAATGTTGAGCTATGTGTATTATCAAATAGCTCATTCATTATCCCATGTGATGAAGGTACACAAAACAACGATCCAAACTAAATCAAACATCATCGTCAATATGGTACTTTTATAGCCTCCCTTCCTTTACTTCATTCACATTCTTTTGTAACTCAAGATCATCCCTTTGTGCCTCCTTAATCTTCTCTTGGATAGATGGTTGGGAAATCATTTGGTCATGGTAAAATGCATACCCTACCATTATGATTTCAAAATCCATATTTTTAATATCCATGAAGATTGGTTCTTTCCTAATCTGCACCATTGATGGAGTATCAAGTTCATTTCATCATAGAGTGATAACTAACACGATAACCTTACTAGGATGATAGTGAATATAGAAATCATAGTCTATGATTGGTTCTAACCATCTCCATTGATTCATGTGTATATCATTTTGTGTGAATATATATATTAGACTCTTTTGGTCAGCCTATATGTTACACTTATCAATATAGAGGTAGTGCCACCATATTTTTAAGGAAAAAATCATAGCTACAAGCTCCATATTTGACATCGGGTAGTTCTAATCATGGACCATCAAATATCATGTGGAGTAGGCTATAACATTATCATTTTTCATGAGTAGAAAACCAAAGAAATTCTTCAAAGATTCACTATATATCACAGAACATTCTCCACATTTCGTCAATGTGAGTACATGTGCAGCGATCAGGCTATTCATTATCTACATGAATCATTCCCCACATTATTTTCACTAGAGATACTTATCCCCGTTCCTTGTTTACATAGTTAAGGGGCTTTTCAATAATGACAAATTTCTCAAAAAATGTTGGTAGTACCCAGATATTCCACGAAATCTATATATTTCTATTACACTGTATGGTTTGAGGCATTTATCAATCATCAGTGTTTTATAAGGGTAACATAAATTCCAACACTTTTGATCACATGTCTTAATAATGTGTCTTGCTTCATACAAATGTCACACTTGAAGATCTTGGCATAAAACTTATCCTTTCTCATTGCCACTACCAAAAGTCTTATATTTTCATTATATTCCTCCTACATCATGAAGTAAATGAGAATTTTATAATAAAAACTACTAAAAATTTAATGACGTAATGTATTATTAGTATATTCAACAAATCCATGAATATTTCATGGGAATTAGTTTGTCTGAATGGAATCACCAGAAAATCATATTGCTCATACATTTTATAGAAGGCAGTATGATGAATATCTTCCTTCTTCAACTTTTGCTGATGATATCTAGAATGCAGATCCACCTTTGAGAAGTATTGATCTACTCAACGATTATTGAACTAGTCATCTATCATTGGAAGATTATACTTGTTATTTATAGTGACCATATTAATTTCATAATAATCGATACACATCTGTATTGAACCTTCACACTTCTTCACAAAGAGAACTGGCATATCCCAATGTTTTTCCCTAGTGAGTATGAACCATTTTCCAAAATTCTCTTACACCAAGTACTTTCACTCCCCAAATTCTATAGGATCCATCCTATAGGGAAAAATTGTGGTATGATTAGATTTTGGTATGAGTATTATTGAGAAATCTACCTCATGATCCAGTGGAAGTTTGGGTAACTCTTCCGGAAATACATCAATGTATTCCCATATAATGTGAATTTCCTCTAGGTTGACATTTTTCACTAAATAAACCATTTGGGAGATGTATACCTCTTCACAAAGAATCAAAACCAACACCGTTAAAGTATTTTAAATGGATATTCATGATCTTCCATGAATTTTCAGAGGATCATGGGATGGTTCATAATACAAAATGATATTTCATTTTCCTGACAATTTTTACGTAATCAATATAATGAAGTCCAATCCATTCTAATTATATTGTTTAATTCCACCAAGGGAAGGCGCACATGATTTGTTGGAAGAATCATCCCACATATTCCAATAACACAATATTACTAAACATGGGTTTAAATGATTTCACTACATGCTGTATTTGCAGATATCATCACCTCAAGGTATGGGGGCATCGATTTTGTTGTTCTAGAAAACATAAAAGATATAAATGAATGAATAGAACAAGAATAAAATAGGACTTTTTCCATTATTGAGTGATTTGGACATGAACCTTTTATGAAAGCTTACATGTTTGAGAACCTAGGTATCATATAAGGTACCCTTACTTTAACCTACATAGGAGTCCCCTTATTCTGGAGTTGTCCCAAATCTATATACTTTACATCTATTGTTGACCACGTTTTTAGCCAGTTATCCTACTGGAAATGAAAATCCCTCTTTATGGCTGAAAAAATATGCCTTGTTAAATCTACTATCATTTCTAAAATTGTTTACTCCCTCATGATTTATAAATGGCCAGTCTCTCTTCTAAAACGGATTAATGTTTTTATCAAAAACACTGTTTGGACAGGTAGCATCCTTGAAATAAATCTAGTCACCATCCCATCGTCTAATTGTTGCAAGTCGATAAAAAATTTGGGGCTGGGCATTATGAACCTTAAACTCTTTAATGAAGATCTCTAATCCTTTTTTACTTGGGAACATGATTAATTGGAATGATGATGCCCATGAATTTCTCCGTAAAAAATTCATGGTGAAATTAAAAAATGGAAACATTGGATATGTCAATTCCTCAATATAGCCTTCCATAAAAAATTCCTTCTCAAACATTTTGACCAATTATAGATGGTTAGTCAATGTGAACTCTACTCTTAATTTTTGGATTGCTAATTGGAATGGTACACCTCTAATTTATATGCTTCCCTCTCAGCCCCCTCCTGATAGCATTAACCTCACTATTCAGGATGTGATGCACTCTCACAAAAGTAACCTTCCTAAATCCATTATAAATATTATTGATAATCATTTCATATCTTTTTCGGATGACTGCCTCAATTAGGAACCTATCCATAATGGAGTCTTGAATTCAAAAAGCTTCTACAATCACAATTTTACTAACTCCAACACTGTAACGCCCCGACCCCAGCTACCCAGAGTCGGTGCATTACTTCGTAACATTGGCATGATCACAAGAATGATCAAGTCTCGAAAGACCGATTAGTTTAGTAGCCTTGGAAACACTAGATACATTCATAAATGTTACATTACATCATAAAGTAAAAAATAATAACAAAGTCTTCATAGTCCACACTCATATCCTCTTCTGACTGTCCCTGCAGGTCATTCATAAAATACTTCTTCACATCCTGGAAAATATTAAAACATTGAAAGGGGTGAGCTCAGATGCTCAGTAAGGATAACAATATTGCGGATGCCTTCATAAATAAACATAAACATTTAAGGCAATGTATAACTAAAACAAAAGCCTTTTAATCTTGAACATCAACATAATATGGAAAAAGTAAAATGAGATAATGCCATTTACTTCTTCACATGGATATTCTACTGGTCGAATAATCACATGAAATATCAATAACCACTTTCATAATGATGGAATGCATAATGCCAGACTATCATAACCACGTAGCCAAGGCCTCATGCCTAGACCACAAATATGATTTTGTCAAGGTCTCGTGCCAAGACACTAGTTTGTCTCATGAGACCTGCTGATGCATCGAGGAGCTATAACGGGCTCCACCCGTCACTTATTAAGTCCAATGCATTCCTCATATGAATAGGTTTAAACATATCATAAACCATAACATAATCGTATCACATAAAACATGCATAAAGGAAACATAACATTTCCACATTTCAATCACAAGATATAAATACAACACATTTATATAATAAAAACGCTTTCAAAACCATTTTCAATAAAATAAAATAAAGTTAAAACTTTGTATTTATTTTATATTAAAAAAAATGATGGCTTGTAGAGGAAGCCGAAACTCAAATAATGGTCACGGCGGCGGAGAAGTCATTGTTGCCGCATATGTACGGAAAGAAAAACATTCCCTTTTTTTCGTTTAGTAAAACTCTTCGTATAAAAAACATTCCTTTTGAATAAACGTAAAAGTCAATGGGGTTTATACACCGTAAAAAAGAAAGTTGTGTATAAAACCAAATATGCCTCAATGAAAGGGGATTGAGACGGAGTCCTTAAAAAGATAATTTTTAAAATAAAATAGATATATTATGTGTATTCACTATAGGTACACATAAAGAATACAAAATAAGACATAATAATATCATGACATAATTTGAAAGTAGGAGATTAACCAAAAGAATGGAAGTTGGGTTAAGAAATTCCCTTACCTTGCGTCTTGTCCTGACTCGACCGTTCTTTAACCTCCTGAATAATAAACTAGAGTTAATTTCTATTTACTTAAGAACCTTTTTTATGTTAATTATTTCTTTTATATCACTTATTACCATGTTATGAACATTATGTAATTATTTAAGTTAATAATGGTCGTTTTGTCGATCTTTGGTACTTGAGTCAACAATAAACTTCTTATAATTACAAGTTGTTTATGTGGTAGAATATCCATTATCTCCAAAATTATATTCATGATTTAGATGTCATATATATCATATATATCCAGTATATACATTCATTCATAATATTACGTAACATTTAGAGGTAAGAAATGAAATGCACCGTTCATGGAGACGGTAAGCCGTACGTACGCATGAACGCTACTTTCATTTCTATTTCATATTTAATGGAATGAAATCATAATTATATAAAGGTATAATATAGTTCAAGTATAATATCATATATAATATCATTTACTCCATCCTTTATTCATCCCACATATGGCATTAACGATTCACATCACTTTGAGGGGGCGGTAGTCCGCACTTCCTCAAATGAAATTATCGCGTTTACCCATAATGGAAATCATAAAGTATGCCATAAATGAGAAATAAAGAAGCATAATGCAAACATAAACATAATATATATATATCATATATGAAAATAGTGTCATCAAAATGGCCACCATTATAGGTGTTAAAAGAATTTGAACAATCATCGTTTCGTGAGGCAGTATTTCGCCACCCACAGAAACAGTATGTTCTTCAACCATTAGACGAAGGTGTGTGTAAGTGTAAACCAAATCCTTATCATAACAACATCCTAGTATATTTTAGATTATGGTATTGTTACAAAATAATGTAATGAATAGAGTTTAAGGGGTTGGAGAAGCAAAATAAAACAAAACAACATTAGAGAAGACATTACCTAAAAAATCGAGTAACTCTTTTTGATTTGAGACAAAGGCTTCCTTGGGAATAATTCTGCCCAAAGTGACGCTTCTAGGAGAAAGTGAGGGATGTTGGGAGAGTATTTGGGCAGAGGATGGCCGAGCCAAATGGCTTGAAGGTGTGAATAAGGTGGGAGTGGTGGGGGCCTTTTATAAGTGGAGAGGAGGGGCACTTTTGGAAAGTAATGAAATGTTATTCTATTATACAATGATTTTCGGATTCTAAAGGTCCCACACTTGTATAATTATAGGCTAAGGTGATAAGGGTTCAAAATATCCTCATCCAATAGTCTTTGGACAAGTGTAAGCCTTGGATTTTACATTATCTTCTCATTTTATTTAAATCGTTAAATAATGAGGTCATTGCTGCATCATCATGATGTCATAAATAATTTAATTTATTTAATGTCTAAAAATTATAAAAAAATACTATGATGTAGGAAATATTTTTATCTTTCCAATTACTATTTATAATAAAAAATATGACCTATATAACCCCATGTAAAAATTGTTTTAGTAAAACATTTCATGTTTGTGTCATTTTTTATTTTAACATTAAATAAAAGGTATTTATGTCATTTTCAAACTAAAGTGGCTCCATGGGGTCCCCAAGTTGACCCATGGATTTTCTTGTTCGTCCATGGAACATAAAATGAGGGTAGGACATGTGTCAAGCTCATATCATATTATTAAAACATTATTTTTACCTTAAACTACACTAATTACCTCTAATCGCGATTAAGAACATAAAAGTTACTATTCACCAAAAAATTATTTTAATTTCATTGAACCACATTTTACTTCTTAATATCAATCATGTATGTCGGATTTTTGAAAATCAAATCACAGAAGTGGTAATATTTCATTTAAATGAAAAATCAGTTTTTTAACTACCACTTAGTGGTTTCACTATTCATCAAAATTGAAGTTTTTCATAACAATGCCAAAATTTCACCCTAAGCTATAATTGATATTCCGAATTCAAAAATGATGTCTATTTTACAAAATTCCAAACATATAAGTCGCATTAATTAATTTTATAATTAATTCCCGCTGTTACAACAAATAGCGTGTTTTAAGAAACAATTTATACGAAAAGATTGGCAATTGTTTATGTCCAATTTCAAAGTTAAATTAATTCTAATGACCACCATTGGATAAAATGGTAAAAATATATTCTAATTATACTTTAAAACCACTAAATAGTATAATTTATCACTATAAATTATTTTGATTAAAAAAGTTGTTTTTAAGTATTTTTCACTATTCATAAACAATTAGAAGTTCTTAGAAAAATACCAAAAATTCAACATAGGCTAATTTCGATATTCCGAATCCAAAAATGAAGTCAATTTTGAAATATAAAATTTCTATAATTTTAAAAAGTGGGTATTACTATTCATAACGGCTACTTTGATTAGTCGCGGTGTTTTAGAACTCGAAGTTGCATATAATGCAAGCTATTACATTATTTAATGAGAAGCATATTGTGGATGCTCAGGGTGTTATATTCTCCCCTCCTTCAATAAATTGCTTCCTCGCAATTTGAAATTTTTCTTGGAAAATAAAAGGTTGAAAATAGAAAATACCTTTGTGGAAAACCCACATCGGAAATAATATTAATAAAATTTAGCCTTAATAAGAGGGAAAGAGAAATGAAAAAGTCACCACCCAATTATGATCTCGATTAGAAGAACATTGGTGGCAATTAGAGACATATAATTGGAGGAAAAATGTAAATATTTGTAGGGAGTGATTGAGGTCATCAATCACAATCAACTGTCAAATTGAGGGCCTCAAAGCCTTCAATCTATGTTGATTTAAAATATCATCAGTTCAACAAGACATACGGTATTAGGATAACACATTTTTTTGTTTTAATATCCCTTTACTAAAGTTTAAGAATTAATTTATTCATTGAATAAGAGATAGGTATATATATATTTATGCTTGACAATTAGAGTTTCAACCTTCAACTCATCTTTCACTCAAAAAGATAATAGAACTCAAAAATATTATACATATCCTAATTGTATAAGGTTCCAAATGTTAACACATACCATTTAGATTAGTAAAATTATTTTGTAATAAACGGGGACTTCCTGTAGACTAGTGGTAGGAAATAAAGGCTTGTCGCACTATGATTGTGGGTTCGATTCCTGCAGCTTTGTCCGGCGCGACGGCTTATGCTCCACCCTGTAGGTTGTCCTTTTCCTAAAACTATAGTATTATAATATTAAAAAATAATCTTCATAAATTTTTAACCTTAAACAATACTATCCAAATATCAACTTAATCCACTCCAACCTTTATAGTTATCCAAAATACCTCTTCCCAGACTTTCTCTAAAAGGTCTCTTAATTCCAAAATCAATTAATCAGAATCCCCAAACAAAGTAAAGATTCTCTTATTTTCACATACTAAAAATATAATTACCTTCGTCATATTAAAACCTTACTGAAATCAACATGTACTACAGTACAATCCTTATATATATATCACCGTATTCTAGAAACCAGAATATAATCCATGAGTCCAAAAGCACCAATACATTAATTATTCTGCTTCAACTGTAGTAACAGCATATGATTTTCCTTGATCCCTTGGCCTTTTCTGAGGTAAGTTTCTCTGACGCTTAGGACATTCATTTGCATAATTCCCCATTTCCCTACAATTGTGGCATTCAACATTGATAGCCTCTTTCTTTCCCTTGCAATCACGCGCCTGGTGACCTTTTTCCCCACATTTATAACAAACTCCCATTCTTTTTAGGCATGTACCAGGGTGATTCTTCCCACAATTATCACATAATGGAAAATCCTTCTTTCCCCTTTTCCCTTTATCTTTCTCTTGTTCCACCGTTCTCTTCTTCTCTTGCTTTACTTTGTTGTCATAAGACTTAGAGAATTCCTTTTCTTTCTTGATAGAACATGAGACAATATCTTCGTATGTTGAGAACGATTGTGATACTAAAGCTCGACAGAGAAATATTTTTAACCCATCAACGAAACGACCAATCTTACCTCTTGGGTTACGTATATAATCTGTAGCATACCTCGCTAACCTTGTAATGTTGGCCTCATACTTTGTGACATTCTCATCCTCCTTTTGTTTCAGACTCAGAAATTGCCTTTCCATATCTGCTCTATGGTCATGAGGAAAGTATTTTCCTAAGAAAAGATCTTTGAACTCCCTCCATTCCATATTCGATATGTCATCATCTTCCTTTGTGTTTTGAATCAATGACCACCATTGATCAGCATCTCCAGTGAGGCGGTAAACTGCCATGAAAACTTTTTCCCTTTCACTACTCCCCAAGGCGTGGAATATTTTCTCTAAGGAGTTTATCCATTGCTCAGCTATTAATGGATTTGTACCCCCATTAAATGTTGGTGGATGTTTCCTCATGAAGCGGTCTATCATTGATCCTCCACGTTGCGGATAAGGGTGCTCCATACGAGTAAGGTTATTATTCATAACCTGAGTGTGTTGTCCCAGTATGGTAATAAGTTGATCAGCACCAGTTGTATCTCCAGCTCCACAATAATTATCTTGAGCAGGAGGGAAATCCCTACATGGAGTGCATGCATTGATACGGTTTCCATTCCTTCCACTAGGCGCCATTTCTAAACAATGGCATAAACTTTATTAGTTTATAAATCAAAATACATAATTCCATACTTGTAAGATACTTAACATAAATTGAACTATTTATGGATATAATCCATAAAAATGTTTTATTTGAGTAAGTATATACTCATAACCCTTCATAGTGGTTTATAAAGAAAATGAGAATTATCCAAAGCATATCCCCCGGAAGTGTCATAACCAAGAGTGCAGCAAGGCCCGTTGTCGTGCACCAGTTCCCATTCGAGTCTAGCTCAAAGTGGTGTTTTCGGGTTTTACCCCTAGGTACATCTGTGCCAGAGCCGCCTCTACTTGCTCGTATCCAGACAGGGACGTATTGCTCAGAAAACTCACAAAATCTCTATAATACCAAAATTATAGGAAGTTCTTCTATACTAATCCTTAAAGTCTATCTTCGGGCTATGTGCTCTAATCAGAGTTTATCTAAATCTAGCTTCCAAGGTTAGTACTAAACTGCCTCTGATACCAACTGTAACGCCCCGACCCCAGCTACCCAGAGTCGGTGCATTACTTCGTAACATTGGCATGATCACAAGAAAGATCAATTTTCGAAATACCGATTTGTTTAGTAGCCTTGGAAACACTAGATACATTCATAAATGTTACATTACATCATAAAGTGAAAAACTAATAACAAAGTCTTCATAGTCCACACTCATATCCTCTTCTGACTATCCCTGCAGGTCATTCATAAAATACTTCTTTACATCCTGGAAAATATTAAAACATTGAAAGGGGTGAGTTCAGATGCTCAGTAAGGATAACAATATTGCGGAAGCCTTCATAAATAAACATAAACATTTAAGGCAATGTATAACTAAAATAAAAGCCTTTTAAACTTGAACATCAACATAATATGGCAAAAGTAAAATAAGGTAATGCCATTTACTTCTTCACATGGATATTCTACTGGTCGAATAATCACATGAAATATAAATAACCACTTTCATAATGATGGAATGCATAATGCCAGACTATCATAACCACGTAGCCAAGGCCTCATGCCAAGACCACAAATTAGATTTTGTCAAGGCCTCGTGCCAAGACACTAGTTTGTCTCATGCGACCTGCCGATGCATCGAGGAGCTATAGCGGGCTCCACCCGTCACTTATTAAGTCCAATGCATTCCTCATATGAATAGGTTTAAACATATCATAAACCATAACATAATCGTATCACATAAAACATGCATAAAGGAAACATAACATTTCCACATTTCAATCACAAGATATAAATACAACACATTGATATAATAAAAACTTTTTCAAAACCATTTTCAATAAAATAAAAGAAAGTTAAAACTTTGTATATATTTTATATTAAAAAAATGATGGCTTGTAGAGGAAGCCGAAACTCAAATAATGGTCACGGCGGTGGAGAAGTCATTGTCGCCACATATGTACGGAAAGAAAAACATTCCCTTTTTGTCGTTTAGTAAAACGCTTCGTATAAAAATCATTCCTTTTGAATAAACGTAAAAGTCAAAGGGGTTTATACACCGTATAAAAGAAAGTTGTGTATAAAACCAAATATGCCTCAATGAAAGGGGATTGAGACGGAGTCCTTAAAAAGATCATTTTTAAAATAAAATAGATATATTATGTGTATTCAATATAGGTACACATAAAGAATACAAAATAAGACATAATAATATAATGACATAATTTGAAAGTAGGAGATTAACCCAAAGAATGGAAGTTGGGTTAAGAAATTCCCTTACCTTGCGTCTTGTCCTGACTCGACCGTTCTTTAACCTCCTGAATAATAAACTAGAGTTAATTTCTATTTACTTAAGAACCTTTTTTATGTTCATTATTCCTTTTATATCACTTATTACCATGTGATGAACATTATGTAATTATTTAAGTTAATAACGGTCGTTTTGTCGATCTTTGGTACTTGAGTCAACAATAAACTTCTTATAATTACAAGTTGTTTATGTGGTAGAATATCCATTATCTCTAGAATTATATTCATGATTTAGATATCATATATATCATATATATCCAGTATATACATTCATTCATAATATTACGTAACATTTAGAGGTAAGAAATGAAATGCACCGTTCATGGAGACGGTAAGCCGTACGTACGCATGAACGCTACTTTCATTTCTATTTCATATTTAATGGAATGAAATCATAATTATATAAAGATATAATATAGTTCCAGTATAATATCATATATAATATCATTTAATCCATCCTTTATTCATCCCACATATGGCATTAACGATTTACATCGCTTTGAGGGTGCGGTAGTCCGCATTTCCTAAAATGAAATTATCGCGTTTACCCATAATGGAAATCATAAAGTATGCCATAAATGCGAAATAAAGAAGCATAAGGAAAACATAAACATAATATATATATCATATATGAAAATAGTGTCATCAAAATGGCCACCATTATAGGTGTTAAAATAATTTAAACAATCATCGTTTCGTGAGGCAGTATTTCGCCACCCACAGAAACAGTATGTTCTTTAACCATTAGACGAAGGTGTGTGTAAGTGTAAACCAAATACTTATCATAACAAAATCCTAGTATATTTTATATACTGGTTTTGTTACAAAAGAAAGGAATGAAAAGAGTTTAAGAGGTTGGAGAAGCAAAATAAAACAAAACAACATTAGAGAAGACATTACCTAAAAAATCGGGTAACTCTTTTTGATTTGAGACAAAGGATTCTTTGGGAATAATTCTGCCCAAAGTGAGTCTTCTAGGAGTAAGTGAGGGATTTTGGGAGAGTATTTGGGTAGAGGTTGGCCTAGACAAATGTCTTGAAGGTGTGAATAAGGTGGGAGTGGTGGGGGCCTTTTATAAGTGGAGAGGAGGGGCACTTTTGGAAAGTAATGAAATGTTATTCTATTATCCAATGCTTTTCGGATTCTAAAAGTCCCACACTTGTATAATTCGAGGATAAGGTGATAAGGGTTCGAAATATCCTCATCCAATAGGCTTTGGACAAGTGTAAGCCTTGGATTTTACATTATCTTCTCATTTTATTTAAATCGTTAAATAATGAGGTCATCGCTGCATCATCATGATGTCATAAATAATTTAATTTCTAAAAATTATAAAAAAATACAATGATGTAGGAAATCTTTTTATCTTTCCAGTTACTATTTATAATAAAAAAATATGACCTGTATAACCCCATGTAAAAATTGTTTTAGTAAAACATTTCATGTTTGTGTCATTTTTTTACTTTAACATAAAATAAAAGGTATTTATGTCATTTTCCAACTAAAGTGGCTCCATGGAGTCCCCAAGTTGACCCATTGATTGCCTTGTTCGGCCATGGCACATCCAATGAGGATAGGACATGTTTCAAGCTCATCTCATATTATTAAAACATTATTTTTACCTTAAACTACACTAATTACCTATAATCGCGATTAAGAACTTAAAAGTTACTATTCACCAAAAATTTATTTTAATCTCATTGAACCAAATTTTACTTCTTAATTACAACCATGTATGTTGGATTTTTGAAAATCAAATCACAGAAGTGGTAATATTTCATTTAAATGAAAAATCAGTTATTTAACTACCACTTAGTGGTTTCACTATTCATCAAAAATTGATGTTTTTCAGAACAATGCCAAAATTTCACGCTAAGCTATAATTGATATTCCGAATTCAAAAATGATGTCTATTTTAAAAAATTCCAAACATATAAGTCGCATTAATTAATTTTATAATTAATTCCCGCTGACACAACAAATAGCGTGTTTTAAGAAACAATTTATAAGAAAAGATTGGCAATTGTTTATGTCCAATTTCAATGTTAAATTAATTCTAATGACCACTATTGGATAAAATGGTAAAAATATATTCTAATTATACTTTAAAACCACTAAATAGTATAATTTATCACTATAAATTATTCTTATTAAAAAAGTTGTTTTTAAGTATTTTTCACTATTCATAAAAAATTAGAAGTTCTTAGAAAAATACCAAAAATTCAACATAGGCTAATTTCGATATTCCGAATCCAAAAATGAAGTCCATTTTGAAATATAAAATTTCTATAATTTTAAAAAGTGGTTATTACTATTCATAACGGCTACTTTGATTAGTCGCGGTGTTTTAGAACTCGAAGTTGCGTATAATGAAAGCTATTGCATTATTGAATGAGAAGCGTATTGTGGATGCTCGGGGTGTTACAAACACTATTTTTAATTGGTTGAAATCATTTTACAAACCATGGATCATGCCTTGCCATTTAAACCTCATTTGTTATATTTCTCATAATCGTATTCCTATAGAGGTTACACTTCAATATTTTGCTATTCCACTTTGATCATAATGTCAAATGTTCCATAAATACATGGAGGATACTAATCACCTTTTATATCCTGTGCCACTGCCTCTGTGCTCCTGAATTATGTAACTGATCTTTTTTACTGCAGATGTATATATTTAGATTCTATTCTCGACCAACTGAAGCATTTTGTGGGGCACGACACATCCATGCAAATAAAAAATCTCTTCCTATCTACGGTCACTGAACTCCACCCCATTATTTGGTATGACTGGAATAATCTAATTCACAAAAAATTCTCATTCAATCTTAATGCAGGTAGAAAGAGAATTTTCATAGCCATCAAAGACACAACTTTGATCCAAAAGGCACACTGTGACAACTCTTTTGGTGACTACATGATCCTATGGTGACTCCGCATTGATGAAATCTACCCAAAACCACGTCAGACTCTTGAAGTGTTTTTTCAAGATCCTATCCTTGGATGAATCAAAATCATTGTTGATGGCACATCTAAAAGAAATCTAGGTCCAGTTGGATATGGCACTATTTTCATAGACTTCCTGGAAAATTTCCATAGATGATTCTATGGAAGATGTGGTAATGCCTCTTCTCTCGAAGCAGAAATGACGGTCGTTATCCATGCCATTTACTATGTTAATACTAAAGGATGGAACAACATATGGATTTAGAGTGACTCTACCACCATTGTAAAAGCCATTTGGACTCGGACGATCCATCTTTCCTGGATGCTTACCTCTTAATGGATGAACTATCTGAATTTTCATAAATATAATAGACATGTTTCCACTCAAAATTACCACAAAGCTAATACGGTGGTAGATGGTCTTGTCAACAAAGGAATCAACCAACTCACTACTTGGAATGATGACATACCGGTTGAACTCATTCCTCTATATGTTAGATATTGTAATAAAATCACTCATTTCAGACTGTTGTAAATCAATTATTTTTAATAAATGGGGTCTTGGTCTTTGACCAATGCATTACCTTTAAAAAATGTGATTTCATAAGACTACCCTTATTTTTTTGGATTTGGTGTCTACTGATGATGATTACCCTTTGAGGTCTCATGGTTTAGTGCACCATTTCCATAGTGCACTTTATTCCTATATTTGTAGAATTGAACCATATGTGGTGCTTTCCTTTCTTCCACCATATTTTAATGAATTATCATGTCTTTTAGACATTCAAGAGATTTTTTGTCTTCAATAATACACATGAATCCATTCCCCATCCCATTGAGGCAATTCCCATGATACCTCTCCCTATATTTTTGGAATTTGGGAATTTGGATTTTCTTCCATCATTTATCATTATAACATCTATCTTGAAGCTCCACCTTTTGGTTCTTATCATCCAAACCATGTGAGAATTATCCAAACAACATCCCTACATTGAGAGAACATTGAACTACATATTCATAACTCTCAATATCTCGAATTAAAAGAGCCTTTTAAAGGTGTGGTTTTAACCCACTAAAGAGTCTATAAATTTTGTTATCATTCATGATAACAAAAACCCAAAGTGTACCTTCCAAGACTTGTGAAATTCAATTCGTATGCTTTGATAGATTCTATTAACTTTTTTCTGTTCACTATTAATTCTCTCTCCATCATTGTGAAAATCTTTATTAGGAAATAATTTTTATAGAACATGATATTATAGTATTCCCATTTCATATCTTCAATTTCCCCATCCGGGTTTGTGTTCTGAATCAAATCCCACCATTGATCATCCTCTCTGTATAGATGATAAATGGATAGAATCACCTTATCCGTCTCCAACTAGTGAAACACATATAATATATTATCTATGGAGTTGACCAACAATTATGTAACTAGTGGATTAGAAGATCCACTAAATGTCAGTGGTCATTGCTGCATAAATCACTCGATAGATATTTGGTCAATCATATGTAAAGGAGGATGTTCCACGTTATTTAGGTTGTTGTTCATAACCTGAGACATCTAGGTAATCATCACCATGTAGTTTTGAACTCCACCTCCCAAGGCATTAGTGATATCTTTTGGGGAATCTTTTAATTTTCCCTCCCACAGGTTACTTTCCTAGTTTCTCTTGGTTCCAACCATTTTCTAAAATAATAATTGTTATAACATAAAATAATCGATGAGTTATTAATAACATATTCATTTTATCAATTTTTAATAAATTCTTATCGATTGGGTTACCTATACTTATTAAAGATTCTTGTGTGTGAATTTGTACTTAGTCTCATACTATAATTTTTCTCCAGGGTCCACTAATCATAATTACTATATTAAATAAACCATTCCTTTTGTACCTACAATAGAGGCCCTACTTATCATTAATGAGTTTCACATCATTTTAATGATAAAAAAATATTAGATTAAGAGGCTCCAAAGGTTTTTTGTCTTTGAAAAACAATGACTATACATAACATTTACAATATAAATAATAATCATTTATTTAATTCTTTCTTCTCTAGAATCTTATTGTCTCTTTACATCTCGATAGTACAAGTAGTCACCTATGGATATACATCAAAAAAGGTGACCTAAAATCCCAATAATAGGATAGGTAAGACATGAATCAATATAACTTATGGTGATCATTAAATAATCATCATAAAAATAATGCGAGGGGTCATTAGCTAATTGCATGGACTGTGGAAATGCATGAAAATGAAACACCATGTCCAAGTGGTCAACTACCACACATAGTTCTGAATAGATATGGAATCACTTTCACACATAATTTCAAATTCACTCATGATATTAATCACTTTACCCAATGAATTAGGGAACTATATAATTTTGGATTCACCCGTCACCTTAAAAATTCATATTAAGAAATATAATGCTGAGTTCACCCACCACATCATTTCATTTTAATTATCATCAATGAAACATAGAACATATATCAATAATTAACATAACTACCCCTGGGAAAATAATGTGTTTCATCTCAAACGGAAACATTCCTAATCTGTGGGTTTCCAAAATGTAGAGGGAATATCATATACTCTACAAAAACCATCAACCATGAGGGAGAAGTAAAAGCTGTTTTCTTAAAGAAGATTTCATTTGGAAAACATTTTGATTGAAAAAACTAAATTGGAAAAAAATTATATCCCATAAAGGTAACATAATGAATGAAAATAATTTTTATGGAGTAACTATACCAAAAATATAGTGAAAGAGGGAGGACCTGAAGAAACAAAGTTGGGTTCGAGAATTCCACGTACCTTGTATCAGAATTCTTTATTCACTTTAATGACATGTATAATTACATTATATTAATTAATTATAAATTTTATTACATTTTATACATTAATATGGTTTATTATGGTTTCATCATGTTCTTTAGTGGGACTTTTGATGAGTTATATAGATTAATCCAATTGATAAGGAGTGTTCTTTTTTTTTGGTTTTCATGAACGTTTCTCCTATACTGATGAATGGAAGTCCGTGTAGAACATGGATAAACATCTACCACTGATATTAAATTTTTTTAAATATCTTACAGAAGTTAAAATAACATTCTAATTAATAATGGTATATACCATGTGGGTGGATCATCAGTTAAAAATTAATATTGATTGTTTTAGGTTAGTTTGGGCATTTTTAGGATTACAACGAACATGTTTGGATTTATCAAATAGCATTAAAAAGAAAATCCATTTACAAAAAATAAGAGGGGTTAAAATATAAATATTACAATATAACATAAAATTTTTTTGTATTATTTATATCTTTGGAAATGTTTATGTAAAATGGATGTGCATTTCCCATGATGTAGGTAAACTAACACATCACAGGACACAACTTCATTTTTGTAAAAAAAAAGGGAGAGGGGGATGATTGTAATGAATAATCTTACACGAACATTAAATACTACCATTATTTCAATCATGATGGAGTTATGATGACTTTTTTATAAGAAATTTTGAGTATAATAGAAGAAAATAAAAGAAATTTGAAAGGAAATTGAATAAAAAGAGTGAGAAATTACCTCATGAATATACCTTCTTTGATAGCCTCATTTGGGAAATGTTTTTGGCCTTTTTATTAGATCAAGGGTTGTTGGATGTGGGGGATGGGATAGGGAAGTACTTTGGGAATAATTTGTAGAAGTATAGTAGCTTGATATGTGGAAAGAAATGAGGGAGTGAGTGGTGGTATTTATAGGGGAGGGGAGATGGGTTTCCATAATACTATAATCATTAAATGAGTATTTCCCAAAAAGAAAAGAAATAGTGATTATTCCATGACTAAATCCATTAACATGAGCATATCAGTTTCAACTAATTGGGCATACATCAGCATAAAACCACCTCTGAATCTATAATTAATGTATTTAGCTTATTTTTTCAATTAATGTATTTCTCTATTCATAAAAAATCATCTATTTTAGAAAAAACCAAAAAATTCACCCCAGTTTGAAAAATATAAGTTTTTTTTAGTTTCCATATTGGCCAACAAAATTATTATGTCACTATTTATTTTAGTGCACATTGATAATAATATATGTGAACAGTTTCTTTCAATTATTCTAAATATCATGGGGAATACCAAATATGAATTATGATCATGGACGAACATGTTTGTTTAAGTTGTTCAAACAGAACTACATCCTTTACATATCAATGAAAAAAATGGAATGTTCCTTATTCTATTTGTGTCATGAAACCTTTAGATGAAATTAATTTTATTGTGGTATTAGAGAATATCTTATTTCCCAATGCGTATTTCAGTAACATATCTAAATGATTCATCATAAGGGAATTGAAACTTAACTCCCTAGAAACTCACAATTATCACATAATTATTCAAAAATTTATTACAATTGAAATTCACAATATAATATCCTATAATGTAAGGGTTAATGTGATTCTATTGCACTATTTTTATATATATCTCTATTATAAATGTTTATCCAAGTATTATTTGATAAAAATGAAGAAATAGGAACCATAAATATTTTATGAGTTTTTGAAAACTTTTCATCCAACATGTTTCACCTCAATTCTTTATTTAACTGTTTATATTCCTACTAAAAACAATATTTGGGGACCCATTGGATTTTCAAACATGTATCCTATTGAATGAATTATTTTAAGAATAAAATATTATGTTTGGAAGAGGAATCATCCAGAAGGTACAATTATTATAGGTTATCTGGATCAATAATTTATATATTGTTGTTCAATGTATCTGTCTGGTGTGACCAAAATACCTATCCAGTAATTGAGAAATGAAGATGATCAATATGTGTAAATTGATCCCCCATTTCCTTCTATTTGGCAAACATGATGAATTCTTGGGACATATACATTAGTTACATTGACCCTTGAAGTGTAAGATATGGCACATTACATAGTCTTGTTTAATTATGTTTTTCTTGATGGACATATAAATTATTTAATTTCAATATTTATATGTTATCTAAAACTATATAATCTCACAAATACCATAACATGTTATTATCATTTTTGTGAGGAACATAAACAAATTATAAGTAGAGTTATTGAATATTTTCTATTGAGAATGAGATAGGGTTTTCATAACAAAGATTTTCATACGTGGTTGAAATGAAATGTTTGAATGTTTAATTAATTAACAAAAAATATATATATTCATTTAATGTTGTTATTTAAAAATATTTTAGGTATTGATTGTTCCTATTGAATCTGGCTCTTAAGAATTAATATTATTGTATTTTAGTAACAATTCAGTGATTCATGAATGAAAATTATTCATTAAAAATGGGTTTACATTTTTTACAAATGATCGAGTGATGAATATGAGAACATAAAACGATGGAATTATGTTAAATAAAACAATATACTATTATTCCAATGCATCAGATGGTAGGAGTCGATATTTGAATCTATCTTATTATAAACTTGTTGAGAAAATATTATTATTAGATTAAAACAATCAGGATCATGTAACTATGATGACATGTAAATAGATTAATTAAATGATATGACATGGTGAATTTTGTCACGAACTGGCCCTACCGGTCCTGAGACGCAACTACCTCAAACCCGCCTCCAGAGGCTAGAGGCTCGAAACTAGCGCCGAAGGTGTAACAATCTCGGGGAGGCCTTCACCGAAGTACCTGTACTCACGCACACTCAACCCACATGACACAGTTTTGCAGAGTAATAAAGGAAACCAAATGACATGCAACAATACCCCAACCACAGTCATGCATCAACAACTAAAAAGAGTAAGTAATGTGTTAGAAGTACTGACAAGTAGACTGAAAAGTAAAAAGGGAAAACACGCGCCCAACCCCAGAGATGCCACAACCCGAAAACAGGTGAACAAAATATGACGAATGGATAGACTCCCACCTGAACACTCTAGCACAACTGTGGTATGCTTCTCCAACTGATGTGACCTCTACGCTCCTCCGTTGTCACGATCGACCTGTTCGTCGTCTACAAGGGAACACCAGGTACGGGCAAAGCCCAAGTTGGGGTGAGTATAAGGATACTCTGTAGGATGTCCCGAAAGCTCAAGGGACCAACAAAAAAGGCACCAAAGAGGTGAGAAGTAGACTAACAGGAACAGTAGAAAAGTTTAGTAAAGAGAGTACAGCTCCACCTGACAGAGATAAGTAGGCACAGACCCCAGGGAGTGGGAATGAAAGTAGGGCCCAATTATAGATATATATATATATATATATATATATATGCTCAACAAGAAACCCAAAAGAGTGTATAAGGGGGATCTCCTACTACATGCTCGGCCTCAGATAAGTCTCCATCTGTTCCAAGTAAATCCATCCTCACAGCCCATCATCTCGTATCGTCGCCCCTAGGAAACACAAGTCAGAGGGGTTCAATCACCGCACTTCAATACAATTCGTTTTTGCTGGCACGGACTCGCCCCCACGGTTTTAGGCAGCGTCTCGAGGATGCATCTCAGTGGGAAAAATACCCCTCTTCCTCAGGGTTTCTTAGGTAATGTTAAAAACTGACACTCCATTGATCCGCACAATTAAGGTCCCGCTCCGGTAGTCATGGTGGAATAAGTCACCAACTAGCCACATGAGAAGGGTTGAGTCTGAAACATCAGTGGGTGACCCACTGCCCAGCCCTGCTGGAGGGTAAACCCTAGTACATCATCAGGTGACCCACTGCCCAGCCTCGCTGGAGTGTATACCTGGAATAAATCGGCGGGTGACCCACTGCCTAGCCCTACTGGAGGGTAAACCCGAAACACGACGACTGTTGACCCACTACCCAGCCCTGCTGGAGGGTAGACCTAAAACACGTCGACAGGTGACCCACTGCCCAGCCCTGCTGGAGGGTAGACCTGGAACACGTCGACAGGCAACCCACTACCTAGCCCTACTAGAGGGTGGACCTGGAGTAAGACGACGGGTGAACCACTGCCCAGCCCTGCTGGAGGGTAAACCTGGAATCATCCTTTTAGCTCTACATTGCTACTGACATCACTAGGTGTCACTATCAACGCCACCGTGCATTGGTTCGGAGTGCCCAAAAATAAGATCTCCACCCCAAGGTAACATGATCTCAAAGGAGGATCCACATGCCCAAATGGGTAGCACCATTGCATTTATAGAAGAAAAACACGTGAGATAGACTACTTACTTACCCGAAACAGACAAATGGTGAATATGGTACTATTCAGCATTGCCATCCTATGTGGGCCTGCACACTAGCTTTGATACTCGTCAGGAGAACTGAACCATCACGATGCTCTCGGCAAAACACATAGAAACGACTACTCATAAGCCCCGAACGAACGTCTGGGGAAAAAGGTGCAAAAACGCAGCACGCATCACAAAGACGGCCTATAGGGCCCATGTCTCAATTCCCACTTCAACACCTGAAACCGTATTGGATGTCTCTGCCTCGACGCCAGGGTTGCACCGCCGCTAAAGGTTCTAAAAGCGGACATTGGATGTGTTCGTGCCAACCAAAACAAGAATCCCGGCGCAACACTTAACGTGCATGACGTGCACCAAGCTCCCATTCCGGGAATTAAAAATCTCCAAAACCACCTAAAAAATATTCCCCAAGACGAGGAATTCCCTACCGCATACGGTGTGTAAAATGGACACCCGTAGCGATATTTACGGGTGTCCGAAGCCAAAGGGCGAATGTCCCTTGTGCTGGACCGGCCTCGCCAGCCGGTCCACCCAGCCTGGGCCGGCCAGTGCCGCCTGGCCCAGCTCACTGTACCGGCCCGCGGCATTGCCGCGCAGGCCAGTTGCGGACTCGCGGTCCCTGATTCAGCCGACCGGCCCTCGTGTCTGGTCCTTGGTCTACGCAGAGACCCGCTTCCAGTGGGTCTCGTTCCCCACCGAGGGGTCGCGCCACAACCCCAGTCTACCCGGACGTCCGCCGCCGTCGCCTGTAGGACGCGCCGCCGACTAGAGCCGGAGCCCACCACCTGCAAGCTGCACCACCACTTGGAGTCGGAGCCGCCTCCTGCGCCACCATTTCGAAGCTCACCTCCACCACCATGAGTTGTCGGACAACCCTGGATCCACCAGAAATATGGGGTATTTGGCCGAAATACTTCCCGGGGCCACCCCGGGCTCCCCGGGATTCCAAAAATTGATTTGAAAGGATCATTTTGAAGATAAACTCAAGACCTATGAAACCATGGGATTTTCTAGACTACTGGAGAACAATTCTAAGTGACTAAATTATATTGAAGATTGCGTGAATAAAAGAATAGAAACACGAACCTACATCAAGGGGCTTTGCCCGATGCTTCACGATCGGGATGCCAGAGAAGCCGCACCTTGAGGGTGTGATGGAGGAGAGGGTGGATGCTTGTTGAGAGCCCTTGCGCCAGGGAAGAGTGTCCAAGGAGGGGTGAAGAGGTTGGGCGGTGTGTTTAAATAAAAAAACACACTTAACCACCGGCTCATCAGCCCGTACCTGATGTTTCGTCGGGATTGGGATTAAGCCTCCCTTAGGGTAAACATCAACTCCTGATCGCAATGGCGGCCTCAAGATTTTAATTCGAGCCTTCATTCAATAGTTATAAAATTCGAAGCCCGTGACCACCAAATTACGTAAATGCCCCTAGGGGCGTTTTTCACAGTTGGCCTACACCCGCGTAAATTATACCCCTCCTAGGGTAAACAGAACGTTCTAGACTCAACAGTGCCCTCAGTTTTCCCATCCAAGCTACTGTTCAGAAGTTATTCTATTTATTTATCCCACCTACTGTGAACGCACGCTAAAACTAATTCTGGCTACACCAGGGCTCGAAATTGCACACTGACAGAACGCCCTGCTCTGGAATCACATCAAGAGAATTTCAAAGTCAAACAGGCTCAAAACCAGGGTTCTTACATCATTCCCTCCATCACATTATTCATCCCCAAAAAACAAAACTACAAAAACAGCTCGGGGTACTGAGCCCGCATCTAGCTCTCCCACTCCTAGGTGCTCTCCTGCACGCTCCCATGCTGCCACAACACACGAACTAGAGGAACTGCCCGTCCGCGCAGAGTCCGCTCCTGCCGGTTCTCAATAGCCACCTGGTGCTCTGCAAAGGTGGCTCCATCCTCAATGTCAAGCTCTCCCTAGTCAATGACATGTCTGGGGTCATGCACATAATTCCTCAGCTGCGACATGTAAAAGACGTCATGTACTCTCTCCAGCTGCCGGGGTAGAGCGAGATGGTAGGCGACCTCACCAACCCGGTGCACAATCTCAACGGGCCCAACGAACCTCATGGATAGCTTGCCTTCCCAGCCGAACCTCAGTTTTCCACACCATGGGGAGACTCTCAAAAAGACATGGTCTACCTACTCAAACTCCAAGGGCCTGCGACGCCGGTCTGCATATGACTTCTATCTGCTCTGATTCGTCCTCATCCACTCACGAATGACCTGCACCTTCTCCGTCGTCACATGCACCAACTCTTGGCCGACGAGGGAGGTCTCCCCAAAATCCATCCAGGATAAGGGTGACCTGCAGGGTCTCCCATTGAGGTCCTAGAAATGTGCCATGCCAATAGTAGAGTGGTAATTGTTGTTATATGCAATCTCTAACAAGGGAAAGTGATCCTACCTACTCCAGCAAAAGTCTAACACGCACGCCCTGAGCATATCCTCCATCACCTGGATAGTGCGCTCTGTCTACCCGTCATTCTGGGGGTGAAAAGATGTACTCATCCGAAACTGAGTCCCGAATGCCTCTCTAGGCCTCACCATAAACGTGATGTAAACCGCGCTTCACAGTCGGAGACAATCTTCGAGGGTTCTCCATGTAGACGGACGATCTCCCAAACATATAATTGTCCTAGACTCTCTACAGAGCTCTGCACCCTGATAGCAAGGAAGTGTGCCGACTTCGTGAGTCGGTCCATAATCACCCAAATGGAGTCATGTCCCTTCACTGTGTGCAGAAGCCCTATGTCGAAATTCATAGATACAACATCCCACTTCCACTATGGGATATCAAGGGGATGCAACAAACCTGCCAGAACCTGGTGCTCTGCCTTCACCTGCTGACAGGTGAGACACCGAGAAATGAACTCGTCTAAACTCTGCTTCATGCCAGACCACCAAAACTACCGCCAAAGGTCTCTATACATCATCCCCACACCGGGATACACGACCAAGGGAGAAGTGTGGAACTCCCACATCACCTCCTCACGAATCTCCATCGATACTACTGCTCTCCCCTGAAAGAGGATTTCGTGATTCCCTCCTTTAGAATACCCATCGGGTGTGTTTCCCATGGATATCTGATCATACAGTACCTTGCTATCAAAATCTCCCATCTGCGACTCTCTAACACGCTCAATGAGTGAACGAGTCAACACTATCAACTGTAGAAATGTTGTGCCCTCCTGCTCTACCATGGTCAGCCAAAGGGAAGCCAACTGCTCTGATGCTTCCTGCACTAGGTGAGCATGGGACTTCATGCTAAGGGAATCTGATACTTCGTTTCCCTTCACTGGAGTGTAGACTATCTTGAAATCATAGTCCTGTAGAAAATCCAGCCAGAGCCTCTGCATCGGGTTCAAATCCCTCTGAGTGAAGATATACTTGAGGCTCTGGAGATCTGAGTAGACCACAAAACGCTCACCCAGAAGGTAGTGTCTCCATAGCCTCAAGGCGAAGACTACCATTTCCATCTCCAAATCGTTAGTCACATAATTCTGCTCATGGGACCTCAACAGTGTTGATAAATATGCAATCACTACCCATTGCTACATCAGCACGCACCCAAGCCCAGCTTCTGAAGCGTCGCAATATATGACGAACTCAACAGCCTCCTCTGGCAGCCTCAACACTGGTGCACTAGCCATCCTTTGCCTCAACTCCGAAAAGGTCTGCTGGTAATGATAAATCCAGGTAAATGGTCGCCCCTTCCATGTCAATGCGGTCAAATGGGCAGCAATCCTGGAGAAGTCCTCCACAAACCTCCTGTAGTGCCCTGCCAACCCAAGGAAACTCCGCACCTCAGATGCATTCTTAGGTGGCTCCCAAGAAAGCAATACTTCTATCATTTCGGGATCCATAGCCAAACCGTGTTCTGCAAGGATGTTCCCCAAAAAGTGGACCTTGTGAATCCAGAACTGGCACTTCGAGATATTCCCATACAGCTGGTGCTCTCGAAGTAAATCTAGGACCATCCTCAAATGCTCGGTGTGCTCCACCTCTGTCGCTAAGTAAATGAGTATGTCGTCAATAAAGAAAACCACAAACCGGTCCAAGTACGGCTGAAAAATATGGTTCATCAATTCCATGAAGATAGTAGAGGCATTTGTCACACCAAAGGGCATCACCAGAAACTCGTAGTGCCCATATCGACAACGGAAGGCCAGCTTATGAATATCAGCCTCATGAACCAGCAACTGGTAGTAGCCCGATCAATGATCGATCTTCGAGAACCACTTTGCACCTCTCAACTAGTCAAAGAGTTCGTCGATCCTCAGCAAAGGGTACTTGTTCTTTATCGTGGCCTGATTCAGGCGTCGATATTCCACACAAAGCCGTAGACTCCCGTCTTCCTTTTTCACAAACAGAACTAGAGATGCCCAAGGGGACACATTGGGCCTAATGAATCCCTTCTCATGAATGCCACCCAATAGATGTATTAACATTCGATGCTCTGTGGGTTCCATCCGATATGCTGCACAATAAATCGGAGCAGTCCCTGGCTGCAAGTCAATGCCTAACTCCATCTATCACCTCAGAGGTAGTCCCTACACATTCTCGGGAAAGAAATCCATGTATTCCTCTACCACGATATGGATCTAGGTGCCTATAGAGTACACTTCTCTGAGGGCCATGCTCACCAGCTGGTGCGAAAAAGGTCGGGGTCTCCTACTTAGAGTACCCATCTGCTCTGCCACAAGGTCTCGTTCACCAATGATGGTGAACCGCGTCCCATCAGAAAACTCACCTCTGACTCGTCTATGACGACAGTAGATCTGAGCATGAACCATAGAAAGCCAATCCCTGCCCAGGATGACGTCGTAAGGTTCCATCGTGATGGCGAGCAGGTCCCACATAAAACTCCCTCCCCCGAACTATAGTTCGCACTGTCTGCAGATAAAATTCACCAACAAGGCACTTCATGCAGGAACCTCAAGGCTAAGTGCAAGTGTCATGCCTCTACTGGAATCCCCAACTCTCGTACCAATAGGAGTGATATAAATGAATTTATGGCGCCCATGTCTACGAGTACTAAAGCAAGTGTGGTGTAAACACAAAGCGTACCTCAGACCATCTCATGCGCTGGAGGATCTCGAACACCCATGGCAGGAAGCTGCCTGTGGCCCCTACCACCAGCTCCCTGAGCCTGGAATGGGCCTCCAAGTGGTGGTGGTGGGGGAAACTCAAAACGCCATCCCCCACCTCCTGGTCCTGCTGCTCTGCTTGCATCGCCTCCCTGAGGACTGCCAGGTCCCCGCCTAGGTGACCCCTGGTCACGGTGCTACCTCTACCTCTGGAGTGTGCATGTTGCCTGCCACGACGGATTTGTAGGCCTGTTCGGGAAATCCCGTGCTAGGTGACCCAGTCCATCACAAGCATAACATCTTATCTCCCCTGTCTGCCACGGCTCCCTACAGTGCCACTGCGGTGTACAACCCTAGCCCTATGTCTACTCACGGAAGGACCTCCTCAGCTGAGGCCCAGCCCGCTGTCGTCTGCCTTCCGAAGACTCTGCTCTAAAATGGCCACTGCTATGTCCTGCTATCTGGGGCCCCTCGGCCAGGAAGTTCTTGGTCACAATAGCCCTCTCCAACACCCCAGCGTTAGTGGGGATGTAGAAGGGAACCACTCTAGCTCATATTTCCTTGAGAAGACCCTGCTCAAACATTCGTGCCCGGAAGTAGCTGCCACAGATCATGTCCTGCGAGTAGCGTGTATGATCAGTGAACCGGGCGGAGTACTGGGACACATACATCCCTCCCCACTTCATCGCCATAAGCTTCTAGATCCGAACGGAGCACAAACACTAGGGAGAGTACTCCTCCCAAAAAAGATGTTGGAAGCCATCCCATGTGAGGGATGACTCGTCATGGGTCTGCATCACCAGATCCCACCATCGCCCTGCTGTCCTAAGGAAAAGACTGGAGGCTAGGGCCACCATCAGGTCTACTGGGGTCTGTACCATCCTGAAGAGTTGTGCCACAGACTCCAGACAATCCTCTGCCATCTGGGGATCCATGTCCACACGGAACCGCGGCGGCCTCTGATGCTGGATGTCTTGAAGCGCGCTCAGTCTGCACGCAACCTCAGCCTGAGTTGCCCGTACTAACTGCCGCTCCTCAGGTGCAGGGGCTCTGCTGAAGCACTGGGTGGAAGGGGATCACGTGAGGGTCCCTGAACTGACGCCTCTTTACTATCCAGATAATCATCATGAGCTGGAGAGGGTAACCTGGATGGCTGCCGTCATGGGGGAATCCTGAAAATCATCAAGGGATACCATGATCAGATGAGCATATATATAGAGAACAGTAATAACAAAGGGGAGCTGAATCAAACAAAGACGGTCAAAGACTCATTTCTACGTGATGCATGTTTCCAAATTCCCTTCAATAAGTCTCAACATGCTGAGTCGACAAGCAGGTCATCAGGGTCTTGGTGATTGGATACATCGGGCACCCGTACCATTACTGGACTCCCTAGCCTGAGAGCCGCTCTCGAGACATGTCAACATCATTGCCCTAAAACCCAAAAAATTTCTTTTTAGGGACATCCAAACAACGACCCATGGAATTAACAACCTCTGATTCCACTTTTTCATGACCCGACCCTACCGGTCACGAACCACAACTACCTCAAGCCCACCTCCATAGGCTAGAGGCTGGCGACCAGCGCCGAAGGCATAACAATCTCGGGGAGGCCTTCGCCTAAGTACCTGTACTCATGTACACACAACCCACATGACGAAATAGTGCAGAGTAAAAATGAAACCAAAAGACAGGAAGCTATACCCCAACCACAGTCATGCATCAACAACTAAAAAGAGTGAGTAAAGTACTAGAAGTACTGAAAAGTAGACTGAAAAGTAAAAAGGCAAAACACGTTCCCAACCCCAAAGATTCCACAACCCGACAAAAGGTGAACAAAAAAAGACAACTAGATAAACTCCCACCTGAATACTCTAGCATGACCGTGGTATGCTGCTCCAACTACTGTGACATCTACACTCCTCCGTAGTCACGATTGACATGTCCATCGTCTGCAAGGGCACACCAGGTATGGGCAATGCCCAATCAGGGGTGAGTATAAGGATACTCAGTATGATGCCCCAAAAGCTCGAGGAAAAAACAATGAAGGAACTAAAGAGGTGAGCGGTAGACTAACAAGAATAGTAGAAAAGTTTAGTAAAGAGAGTACTGCTCCACTTGACAGAGATAAGTAGGCACGGAACCCATGGAGTGGGAACGGAAGTAGGGTCCAATTATAGATATATATATATATATATATATGCTCAAAAACCCCAAAGGAGTGTGTAAGGGGGATCTACATCTCCATGCTCATCCCAGGATAAGTCCCAATCAGTTCCATGTAAATCCATCCTCACATCCCAGCATCTCGTCTTGTCCCCCCTTGGAAACCCAACTCATAGGGGTTCAATCACCGCACTTCAATACTATCCGATTTGGGCGGTACTGAATCACCTGCATGGTTTTAGGTCACGTCTCAAGGTTGCATATCTGTGGGAAAAGTACCCCTCTTCCTCATGGGTCCTTAGGTAATGTTAAAAACTGACACTCCAGTGATCCGCACAATCAGTGTCCCGCTCCGGTAGACATGGAGGAAAAAGTCACCGTCTAGCCGCATGAGAAGGGCTGAGTCTGAAACATCATTGGGTGACCCACTGCCCAGCCCCACTGGAGGGTAAAACCTAGTACATCATCAGTCGACCCACTACCTAGCCTGACTGGAGGTTAGACCTGGAATAAATCGGCGTGTGTCCCACTACCCAGCCCTGCTAGAGGGTAAACCCGGAACACGTCGAAAGGAAACCCACCGCCCAGCCCTGGTGGATGGTAGACATGGAACACGTCGACAGGCGACCCACTGCCCAGCCCTGCTGGAGGGTAGACCTGGAACACATCGACATGCGACCCACTGCCCAGCCCTGTTGGAGGGTAGACCTAGAACAAGACGATGCGTGACCCACTGCCCAGCCCTGCTGGAGGGTAAACCCAGAATCATCATGTTAGCTCCGCATTTCTACTGACATCGCTAGGTGTCACTATCAATGCCACTGTGCATTGGTTCGGAATGCATAAAAAGAAGATCTCCACCCCAGACTATAATGATCTCAAAGGAGGCTCCACATGCCCAAACAGGTTGCACCATTTCATTTATCGCGGAAAACCACGCGAGATAGACTACTCACTCGCCCAAAACAGACAATCAGTGAATATGGAACTACTCACCGTAGCCATCCCACGTGGGCCCGCACCCTGGCTTCGATACTCGTCGAGCGAACTGCACCATCACGATGCTCTCGACAAAACACACCGAAATGAATACTCATACGCCCAGAATGGACGTCTGGGAAAAAAGGCGTAAAAATACAGCACGCATCACAAAGACGACCTGTAGGGACCACATCTCAATTCACAATGAAATGCCCAAAACCATACTGGAAGTCTCTGCCTCAACGCCAGGGTCGCACCGCCGCTGACGGTGCTCAAATAGGACCTCGGATGTGTCTGCGCCAACCAAAACAAGAATCCTGGCATAGAACATAACGCGCGTGACGTGCCACCGAGTTCCCATTTTGGGAATTAAAAATCCCTGAAACCGCGTCAAAACATAGTCCTCAAGACGAGGATTACCCTACTGTAGATGGCATGTAAAACGGACACCTGTAGCGATATTTACGGGTGTCCGAAGCCAGAGGGGACAAGTCCCTTGGGCTGGACGGCCCGAGCCGGACAGTCCACCCGGCTGGGCCAGGCCGCGGCATTGCGGCACGGGCTGACTTTGGACCCATGATCCCCACTTTAGCAGAACGGACCTTGTGGCCGGTCCTTGGTCTATGTGGAGACATGCTTCCAGCGGGTGTCGTTCCCCAACGAGGGATCGGGCCACGACCCCGGTCTACCCGGACGATTACCGCCGCTGCCTGCACATCGTGCCACCGCCTAGAGCCAGAGCCCACAACCTACGAGCTGCACCACCGCTTGGAGTCAGAGATGCTTCTTGTGCCACCATGCCCGAGCTCTTCGCCGCTGCCATGAGTTGTCGGACCACCCTGGATCCACCAGAAATATGTGGTATTTGGCCAGAAAACATCCTAGGGTCACCCCGGGCACCCAGGGACTCCAAAAATTAATTCGAAATGATCATTGTGAAGATAAAATTGTTCCCTACGAAACCAGGGGCTTTGCGGGACGATCGAACAACAATTTGATGTTACTAAATTAAATTGCAGATTGCGGGAATAAAAGAAGATAAACCTGAGCCTACATCACGGGGCTTTGCCCGACGCTTCACGATCGTGATGCAGGTGTAGCCATGCCTTTCCGGAGTGATAGAGGAGAGGGAGGAAGCTTGTTGAGAGCCCTTTCACCAGGGAAGAGTGTCCAAGGAGTGGTGAAGAAGGTGGGTGGTGTGTTTAAAGAAAAAAACACACTTAACCACCTGCTCGTCGCCCCGTACCCGAACTTTCATCGGGACCGGGATTAAGCCTCCCTTATGGTAAACGCCATGCCCTGAGCACAATAGAGGCATTAATATTTAAATCCAAGCCTTCGTTAAAGAGTTATAACATTCGACGCCCGTGACCACAAAATTACGAAAATGCCCCTAGGGGCGTTTTTCACAGTTGTCCCGCGCCCGCGTAAATTATACCTCTTATAGGGTAAACGACACGTTCAGGACTCAACAGTGCCCTTGGTTTTCCCGTCCGAGCTACCGATCATGAGTTATTCTATTTATTTATCCCACCCAGTGTCAACGCCTGCCAAAATTGATTCTGGCTACACTGACGGTTGAAATTGCACACCGATAGAACGCCGTTCTCTGGAATCAAATCATGAGAATTTCAAAGTCTTACAGGCTCAAAACCGGGGGGTCTTACACATTCTTTATGTTTTTTGATTCATATTCATTTCCATGAATAACTTCCTAGCTATCAATGAACCGTATATTTGGGCATCAATGGAAAAAACATGTTTTTATGTGAAATATCATCTAATACATGATTATAATGACATTATCGACGTAATCTGAAGATATAATCCTAGAGATGGTGGTGGTGAAAATGACACCATTAATTCCACCATTGGTTTTGACCATAATATTTTATTTTATGACTCAAATTATTAAATCTTATTATTGATGTTGAACCAGAACTAGTTGTGTTTAATATATAGAATCAACCATATATGTTCAAAATTCATTCAGTTTATCATGGCGTGGGTACCTGTAGTTGGTGAAATTGTATTTAAATTAATTTAGTTACATTTCGGGTTGATATGAATTTTTTAGTAATATTTTTTTCATTTAATTTAATAATTTTTCATTCAAATTATATAACCATGATTAAAATGTGTACTTAAAAAATCTACATGCTGGTTTAAATTATAGTTTCTAAAACACGTCATGATATTGTTTTTGAAATCTTTTACTTCAAACTTTTATTTATAATTTTAAAAATAATTTCTAAAAAATGTACATTTCATCCTGATATAGATTATAAAAAATATTAAATAAATTTGAAGGATGTGGTTATTTGAAAATGATTGGTAAATGTGTGAACTAGGGCTTACACATTTGGTTCCCTTAGTGAGTATAATAACTTTAATATTTTTCTTCTATATTAAATTTACTGTCATGTTCTTATCATTTATCAAATTTTTTTACAGGTATTCATCTGAAGCAGATTTCAATTTTCCTTATCCTAATAGTATGGGTTCGAGCGGGGGTGATCCATGTGTTACACATAGCACATATAGTAGCCATTCAACCCTGATCCACTAGAGGACATACCATCTAGCACACCTTTTCATCATCCACATGATCTCTAGGGATGTTCTCCACTATTCCCCCATCATCATCTTATTTAGGAACTACATATGATTCCATGTCTATGTGGTCTTCTATTATGTTCCCACCTATAACATATCCATATCATCAGATGTATCCTCATCTAATTTTAATGTTATCCAACCATACCTTTTCTAACTATGTTTCCAACTATCCATCCCAAATCTGGTGATTCTTCTCCTCTATCTTCAACTTCATTACATCCAGATGACTGGGTGCATGCATTTGAATGAGCACATACAATAGAGGCTACTAATCCAGGAAATCTCAATGATATATCAGAGCCTATGGATCATCCAATATTATGATTTTATATGTTTTTCAAATTATATCACATCATTTTTAAGTTATGTTGTGAATTAATTTTACTTATTTTCTTTTATTCTATTTAGTGGGATCTTCTAATTTGTGAAAAGGGCACACCCAAGTGTGGGAATACAATAATTGTCAAACAAAAATAATGGATCATTATAATAAAGGTAATGAAATGATTGGTAAAAATTCTTGACAATGTAGAGTTTTGATGGAAATTGAATCCATATTTCTAACATCATTCTGATACAACCAATCTGATGGATGAATATTAATATTCAAAACAAATAGTAATCCTGGATTGATATATGGGTAATAAATTTTCTTATATTAGTATCTATATTATTATTATATTTGAATGAGTTAACATGTTCATTGTAGCATCACCTTAACATTCCCAATGGTGAAGCTTCTAAGGTTGCAGGTTTGATGGATCTTATGTAGTTTCGGTGATCATATAAGCACGATTAATATGTTGGTTGGATGTTTAGAGTCAGTTATCATTTAGTGGTTGTACATATATTCTTGGAATTCCTAAAAAATAACATGAAATGATTATATTTTAAAATAGTTATGAGTCTGAGGTATCACCAATCAATTATCGTGTGTATTGAAAAATTAATTCCTATTAATTGTTTTGATTTTTTTAGGATTCATTGAGGAAAAACATGGATATTATGGTGTCTTTTAAATACATGGGAACATTTTAATTCAATACCATTAGAGGTTCTTGGTACTTTAATATGAACAGAAACAATATATATCTACATTTTTACTCATGTTAAATGTATTTATTTAATGAAGAAGAAATTTGGGGGGACTCACTATTAGAGAGGCTTCATAATTTTTCTTATAGACATTAAACATAACTAGGATATTCTCAATTTTTTTAATATTAAATAAAAATTCTTAAAATCTAGTTCCATATTCCCAAACTTAATATATGTCAACAAATGACAAAAAATAATTTTTTTTATTTGTTGTGATCGATGCCTAGATTTTTCAAAACGGTATGCCTGTTGTTATAAGATATTCTCATCAAAAAGATTGGTATTCATTTGGGATGAAACAATTTTAGAATTTATTTTATCCTCCTATAAATTATTAGAGCAGTCATATGAGTTTTATTTTCATTCATTTAAGATAGACATCAGTCTTCCAGTTTCATTATATTCAAAATTCTTTATTTTAGTTTCATTATTAAACTATAAAATTATTTCAATAAATAATTTTCATGTAAAATTTAAAATAAACATAGATTTAATTTCTTAATGTCCATGTAAATAATCTTAAACGTAATTGAATATAATCAAACAAACATAATGTGTTCATTTCATTTTATTTGGATTCTTGAGAATTATAAAAACATAAATAATCATAAAATTATTTTAAAATAAATAAAATAATTTTAAAAGAGTCCTATAACACTCAAATAGTCTTTATAATTAATGATGTGAATTCCATATTAATACAAAAGGCTAGAAATTTCCAATTTAGATAGATTTTCATACTGAAATTTTTGTTTTCTATTAATCAATCCCTTTAATATAATTCTAGAAACTCTCTTTTAATCTAGGATTTATATCTTCAATGGAATCCTCCATCTCCCTCTATGGTTTTCTAACATTAAACTACAAAAAATGCGGAAATTTCCATTGAAATATATATATACAATTTTGATTGATTTTAATTGAACTCATCAAAGATTCTCCATTAGAAGTTTTGTAGCATTGAAAAAAAAAATTTATGAATGTATCATTCCTCAAGGGTTGATTAGATAAATTCTTGTTTCAAAAAATTTGTAAACCAAAAATCATAACCCAAAATCGAAAAATTCACATAACCCATGATGAAGCTAATTACCTAACAAAAATTGAACTAAATAACCTAACCAAGAGAATAATAAATAACCTTACCCAATATGAAATAATTAACAGAACCAATAATTGAACAATTTATTGAATTACCTAATAAGAAACAAATTAATTACCAAATGAACACAATGATCTAAATAAAATAACCCAAAAAATTCCATATCAAAAAAATAACTAAATGACCTACACAAAGATATAACAAATAGTCTATCATGAAAAATTTATAACAAAAAAAAGAAAAAAATAACCTATCTTATAAAAACCCAAAATGATCAAAATGATTTAACCCAAAACAAACCAAATAACTTAAAACCATGTAAACATATTTATCTAAACAAAAAAATGATTTAATGACTTAATAAGCTGATCAAAAATTACATAACCCTAAAATGAACCAAATAACATGACATATAACAAACAAATTGAAATAAGACATAACATAATGACTAAAAAATTAACAGCCCCAAATTTCCCCAAACTAATGTGAACAAAATAACATTTCCAAGAATACAAAAAATTATATTATACCAAAATAAATTTACCAAAAATTGAATAAAATGTCCTAACCCAAGTCAACAACTATAAACTAACATAAAATAAACCAAATGCTTCTCCAAGTGAACAAATTTGAAAATATTCCGGAATATCTGACCTAAAATGGAAACAAATAGAATAACTCATTAATGAATGAATCACCATTGTCCAAAATGATTCAAATGACAAAAAATATATAAAAATACACTAACTGATTGACCAAATTACCAAATTAACAAATTATAAAATAAACTAACCAAAAAATGAACCATATGGACAAATGAACAAAACAACCGTGTGTCCAAATAGCAAAACAACCGAACAAAAATACAATTGGACCAAAATGAACATACAACAGAAATACATATCATGCCAATTTTTATCATCATGATTAGTTTGTATTAATTTGTATTCCACTAATATTAATTTTATAATTAAATCTATATTTATATTCTTATTCATTTTATGGGTCCCTTCAATAGATAATGTTTAAATTCATTCAAGGTTGTGTTGAACTCCTATATAACATAAATTGGATACACTATAATGAGTTCATAAATATATTATTAATATAAAACATCTTCTCATTTCCAGGAAGAGACATTGGCAATCAAACTATGGGTTCCATGAGAAAAATTATTTTTCTCATGTAGGAGGATAAATGGTGGAAGTTTTGTAAATGTATATAAATTAGAATATATTATAAGTCTTTTTATTGATATTACAAAATTTGTTGAAACATTTATAATTAAATATGTTGTATATATTTCAAACATTTTTCATTGGAGGCCCTTGATGGTAATATACATGATAAATAATGGTTAAATGTTCATTTTATGTGGGTATTAAGTGAGTAACATTAGGAGAGAGTTCTATGTTGACCTCGGAAAAACATTGTCCCTACTAGGCATTGAACTTCATCGAGCAGCTAACAATGCTCCTGCACCACTGAGTTACAAAATGGAAATTCAGAAGAATCTACGGCAAAATAATATCTATAAAAGAGTTTGAAATAGGAAATTTGGTCATCAAATAGTTCCTAAAATATATGTTAGTTAAATTTCAATCAAATCCTTCAGAAACTACTGATGTATTTTATTCATGTATAGAAACAAGGATCACTTTTTATGAATCACTGTGTGATGTAAATAAGGGTCCTAGTTGTGATTAAGGTGGTGGTGGTGATGATAATTATGAGGATGATGATGGTTATATAGGTGATGGTGATGGTGATGATTTTGATGGTACTCATGTTGATGAGGGAGATAATCACCCTCTACATTTTATGTTGAAAGTAAAGAGACATGTGTGGATGGAGTTTAATTGAAAAAATTGAATGATGTTATTGGTTGTATATGTATGTAATAGTATTTAATTTTTGTTGAAAAATAATTTTAAAATAATGGTTAAATGGTAAATATATAATAAATTTATTGCATTAAATGTGTTCCATAATTTGTAATTTAGTTGCAGGTTTTATGAGAGGTGTTGGATGGTTATGCTCATATGCATTACGAATAGTAATTTATACCCTTGTTTCATAGAACCATGGGTATACAAAATTTTTGAATACTCCTCTATACCCATGGTTTCATGATCCACTAGTATAGTTTTATATACATAGTTTACTTCAAACGGTAGGTATTAAAATTTGGTCATCATCTATATGAACAATTTTACATAAAACTAATGGTATAGAACTCTATCGATTCATCAACACCCCACGGTTCAAAAAACCATCATAATTGTCTATAAAAATGTTTTTGGAGCCTATACCAATGCTTCCAAAATGTTTCTATAGATAAGTTTTTAGGTATTGGATAATGAAGTCAAATTAAAACTCGATATGGTCATTGGAGAAAATGGGGAAATATAGGAAAGAAAAATCATGATATCCCTCTTATGGATAATAAAATTATCATGAAAGAATGATCTATGAATGGAATTAAATGATTAAACATTGACCAAATTCAATAAGAAATAATGTTAGGGAATTTGAAGATGTTATTTTTTGATTCGAAGACTGGATTGTGGAGGGTTTGACGCCTATAAATACAAAGGTTCCTTAATAATGAAGGGGGGTCGACAACATCACTAAGAAATTAGGATTCATCGATTGTTTTATTTTACTCAATAGTTTTCTGTTTTAAATCATTCTCAAGAAACCTCATATGAAAATTCAAATAAATTATTCCTCCATTATTTCTATCTCTTTATCTATCTATTATATTATCCATTGCGAACTCTCAAACTCATGATTCTAAATAAGTATACTATGGAATATATTAGGGGATAAATTCAGTGTTAAACCCATATATCTGATTTATTTTTTATTTTGGATAATATATGGATAATTTTCAGTGGTTAAATCATCACTATGTAATCTAAATAATAACATCTTATTTTAAACCCATTCTCCCATGATTTAAGAGTTGGATGCATGATATGTGTGGTGATTATTGAGTTCACTATACAATAACATCTATTGTGGAAGAATTAGTTCAAAATTATGAAGTATTTTTTTATTTATATATATATAATAATATTAGGAAGGTTCTCGATAGATAAATCTATCAATAGAATTTCCTTGTTGTTCTAACATCACTCATTATATTTTTCAGGGAATCTTCATGTGTTGTTCAGTTTGTCAATATATTAAAATTCCACATTTATTTTACTTTTTTACATAAAATAATAAAAATATAAAAAATATAATACGTGAACTAGGAATCATTGAGTTATCAACCAGGAAGTTCCTCAAGTGAGACAACCCTAGATGGCCACTATGCTTTATTTGGAAGATAAATTTATCATTGTCCAAACCCTATGGTGGTGGTTTCAAGTAATAATAAAATAGACATATATCTATGTATATACATTAATATATGAAAAGAAATATTAATAAATCAATAAATATTTTTCAACAAAAATATATATAGAAAAATATACATATATACATATAATTATAACAATATATTTTAAAAATGAATATAATTTTTTATTGTTTCAAGTGATATTTTAGGTGTGTCCATATATGATTGTATCATTATAAATAGAAAAATATATACATTAAAATAAATTTACCAACATATATGTGGAAAAAGACACACACACAACTATACTAGTACAAAATCATTCACACACACACAGACAAATATATGTATATATAGAGGGAGGGAGAGAGAAAAACATGTATACACAAAAACATTAATGTTTTTCAAAAATATATTTATTTTAAAAATACGTTTTTAAAAAATATATTTAAAATTAAATTATATGTAAATATATAAAGATATAGAGATATATATAAATAAATATATATAAATACATATATTTATATAAATATATGAATATCTATGTAAATATATAAACAGATTTTATAAATATATTTCAAAAGATTTATATGATTATATATAATAATAAAATGATATATATAAACAGAAACATTAAAATATATATAAATTACTAATATGTAAAATTATATATATAAATAAATAGACATATCATAAAATAGAGGTGAAAAAATGGTGTGGCTATAAGGGTCTTCACTGTGGAGGAGTGTGTTTCGAGATCGAGTTTAGGAGTTTATATATGAGGAGGGGTTGAATGGAGTGGGGATAAAGGGGGATCAGCATGTATAAACAGAGGAATGGGTGGAATTGACATGTGAATAATAGGTTGTTCATGGGTGCTTGAATGCTGATAAAAGGGGTTTCGAGTGCTGATAAAATTGGGGGGGGGGGTAGCACTAAAAGAAGAGTGTTTTTATTTTATTTAGTTTTTCCAATGATAAAAAATGGATGAAAAATTAACATTTTATCAACAAAAAAACACTTATAAAAGGGTACCTTTATCAATGAATATAATATCACTAATAAAAGGGCATATGTATCACCTCTTTGTTTAGAATTGTCAAAGGTTTCATTTGTCCACACATTTATAGCACTGCTAAAGGTGACCCCCTTTTTCAGCATTATGAAAATAAATAAAACTTTTCATTAATTAAGACACTTTCTATCACTAATAAATGTTAAAACTATAGTTGTTTACATTACTCATACTGAGACCAAGAGGTTCTGTATTTTATTAGAAATGTCAATGATGATTTAATTGTGTTGTGTTTTTTTGGTCAATATATAAATCCCTTGAAAATGATGAATATTATTTATAATGATTCCAAATGAACTGTACTAGATATTGGAATATGGGATGAATATAACAAGGTGGGGTTTAAATTAGATCGAACTAAGAAGATCATATATTTGTTGGACAAAATTTTAGTTTGAATTAATACATTACATCATCAAATATAGTTTTTATTGGAAAAATAAATCAGGGGAGGGCCTCTAGATAAAGTCACCTTAAAAAATAATTGTTGTGGGATACTCACATAGAGGAAAGTTTCTATGATCACAGAACATTTTAGTTTCTCATACATAGTTCACAAGATTAACACTAAGAATAGAATGATCAATCATTGGTTTCAGAGTGAGTTCACTAGTAAATGAAAAGGTTATAATTACCTTGGATGATCATTTGAAATTTCATCTTACATAGGGTTCCAAATAAAATAATTTTAATGTTTTTTATGAGGTATGTCCATCATGAAGAATAAAAGGAATTCATCATAAAAGTAGACATAAGGAACACTAGCGGATGTGCATGTTCTTTCAATATTGTATCACATGGAACACTACCAGATGGAGGAGTTCCTATAGAGGAGTTAGGGATAAAGGTTTTATGGTATTTATAGAGTGTTTTTAAATACATTATTAATTACAATGATGATCTATATTTTAAAGGACTCAACAGTCATTAAATATAGATCCTGACTACTCTCAATATTCTAAGAAGATTGAAGAATGCTTGAAGCTGAGATTTAAAGAATGTCTTGAAAATATTCATTGAGCCAAATATTTTTTCATTTTTGAAGTTAGAAAAAATAATAATGTTTTTAGAGGGATATTCAACGTTTAATTAGTAATTCAAAGTTTGATACTCACATCCCTCCAATTATTTTTGGATATATGTATCCTATATAACCAGGAAAAGGTTAACATTAAAGAAGTGGAACATATTGTTTATTCCATTTTAATTTTTGATTATCTGAGCTGTCAAAAGGACACAAAGTATAAGACATAATTGAAATAGATGAAGTGGTATTAGAAATAGTATACCATACTATGTGTTACCAGACCATGGTAATCGGGCAGAGAACCTATCAAATTATGTGGTATCAAGTAGAGGATATCAAACGAACTAGTATTGGACTGAAGCTACTAGATGAAGAATAAATCATACAAATATGTTATCATGTAGAGGTCACTATATCGATATTACTAGAAATATAATCTATTATATAAAAAATTCAACAAATAAATTTTAGTCAGAAAGTTCTTACATTGTGTCCTACATGAAATATATGAGGAATACGAATAACATTTTGTTATAGTTAGTGTTATAGAACAAATTATTTGTGATTGATATTAAATTTAAAATAAAATAATTGAATATGTATTTAAATATATGATTACATGTCATTAATACTTCTATGTGACTTTAATTTGTTAATGTTCTAGAGTATCAATGACAATACAATGGAATATTAGTTCCCCTATATGATGAAAAACATAAAATGATATGATGATATACTAAAAACATTTTTATGTGGTTTGATAATATTCAATGATGGGGAATATATTATGTTGAAAATAATGTGTGATTAGTCATTAGGATATGATACATTATCTAATGAATTTCTCAATTACGAGTCTCTATGATGGGAGATTATAGGAATAGATATTTCAGTACATATTCCAAATTTTTATGTGTCATTGAATATTGTTATCTTCAACAATGTGAAATGGTCCTTATAAATTAAGATTTTTTTTGGAACATGTTTTGGAACTATAGTTGACTTTAGCGAGAGATCCTCTAAGAGGGTGCCAGATCATCGTATGAAAATCATTCATGTTCACCCATGAATCCTTGAAACTCTCATTGTCCAAACCAATCATGGCCTTAATTGTAAGTTGGATCATTATTTTTTTTACCTATTAAGTTTTGACTTGGTTAACATGAGTTCTAATTATTGACTTATTCATATTAGATCTATGATCTCTCAATCCACATAAACTATTTTTTTCATAGTAAATATAAGACAACAAATAATAAAATGAGCATTAATTTTACATGGTTCATCCTAACAAGGATACATATAAGAAGAACACACTAATATTGGGTCAATGTGTCAAAATACACTAATCTTCACTAGAATTGTTGATAAATTGTTTTTATTTGGGTCACTGAATCCCAATATCACTAGTATTGTAATATTTAGTGTTTAACTAACTACCACCCATGGGTAATTCCTATTTTACCATAATTTTGGTCACTACATAAGTGGGAATGATATTTGGATACCAATATAAAATAATAATTAACTATATGATAGTTTATGTAATGATTAGTTCCCATTGATCATCACTATTATCATTCAATAACTGGTTGTGAACATCACTAATAAAGTAACATCTCCATATTTTTAACATAGAATCCAAAAAATATCTCTTTTTTCAATGTCTCTAATAATCTCTATTCACAATAAATATCTCAAACCATAGATTTTTCATGAAATATATTAACAACTATCAATGAAAATTCCTCTAATTCAGGAAACATCACTCTTTCAAAAAACTCTTAGTCATTCATGAAACTCAAAACCATTCATGACTCTTTAATCACATTTACAAAACTCCTTGATTTGGTTGGAACATTTTATTTATTTATGGAACATATGTTCATACGAATCCTTCACACAATAAAGAAAATCTGAATCTCAATTTTGATTTCATAACCATTGGATCATCAATAATCTTGACCGCTTAAAATGGGGGTTTCATAATATATTTAGATGTTGTCTCAGAATTACAAAAATTTCTCACTCACAACATAGATTTTTTGAAACCCTTTAATCTGTTCATGGAACTCACCTTCTTCATTAATATTTTTGGTGAATTGTTATAATTGAATAACATACCAACTTCCACCAAACATTCTATCATGAATCAATAATGTTTCATGAAACACCAATTATATTCCAAAACTCTTATCATTTTTTGGATTTCATTACTTCAATATGTTTTCATGAGGAATGACTAAAAATCAATCATTGGTGAAACTTTTCCTTTATCCGAATCTTTTTTCATCCCTAAAATATTGGACCCCAATAATTTGGAAAACACTGCGAAAATGTGCCACCTGTTACAAGAAAATTTGTAAACAACATACATTCCATCGATAACATTGAAATTAATAATTTTCAACATACTTTTGTAAAAATTCGATATTAACTCAAGAACCAACCTTTTTATGATGCATCCCCATTCAGGATCCCCTATTTCATCAATAACTTCAACCTGTATCTCACTATTTTCATGAACACCATTTTAGGATTTCACATTACTTCATGCAATACCCCACATTACCTCTATTTGCAACATCAGTATCTCATGCATCAGATGACAATGTGAATTGAAAATCCAACATCCTTCACCAAACCACGTCAATTGAAACATTGTATTTAACACACCACATCACAAGGGTTCATATTGATATGGTTTCCAATGATTCCAACACAAAACACATGGAAACAACAATTTTAATTTGGTATCATACACTTCTAATGACTCACTCACTTATATGTTTTTTCAGAAACCCTTATTGAAATAATTTATAACAAATATGGGTATATTCAGTAAGCCAAAAATGACATGTTATTAATGAATAACTTGAAACATCCTGGTTCCGGAAGCCGCCAAATGGCTCCCTGTACCCGGTTGGTCACATGGCCTCATGCGCACTTCCCCGAATTCCAGAGGCTACCGACTAGAAGCGAGGGCCTTGGTATGATAGTGGGGAAACTATTCCCTCATTATAAAAGTAACACATTGGATGTAGAAATATGTATACAATAGTAGAAAGAAGTAATAATTCATACAATAGTAAACAACTGATGTCTCAAAGAGAAAACAAATTGGAGCACATATATAATTGATTTAGGATACATATGTCTAGAAAAGCATCCAAAAAATGACAATGATGGAATACAAATGGTACTAAAATAAAGTAAAAAATAAACAATTAAATCCTCACCATCTCAAGCCTCATCTTGGTCCCATGCTCTCCAACTCCACATCATCAAGTACCTGATGTAGAAGGGTGCTTTACCTTATATATACATGCAACAATATAATATTTTTGGGCCCAAAAGAATGACCCAAACAGGGTGTGAGACTAAATCCCAGTAGGCAACTGCCCAATGATCTGTGACTAATAGTCTGTGAATATATATATGGTATACAAGATGTAAATATCTCTAGAAAACAAGGAATTACTCAACAGCAACCATTCATACAGTTCATGCAATCAATATCAAATAGCAAGTAAACTAGTAACACTCTCGGTATTACTCAAAGCCTAACCCCTCTAGTTCAACCTAAACAAGACAAACATGAAGTTAAGAATAATTACAAACCTATGGGAATTACACATAGAATATCCCCTATTGTTCAGTCATAATGAAAAAAAGGCTCTCTGAGGAAATACACTTAGTCAATTCCCAATATACTCCAAAGATATAAGGACTCTCTGAAGAAGCTCACATGGTCAATTACCCTTATAGTATAAAGTGATTTAAGAATCTATGATGAAGCTCACATGATCAATTACCCTTATAGTCTATAGTGATTAATGACTCTCTGAGGATGCTCACACAGTCAAATCCCACTTATATTCTACTACACCTGGTTCTGATGACCCTGTTTAAGTCATACGACAATAGCAATGTAATATGGCCAAATTAATCCTCAATAACTACATGGCTAAATAATCTATATCATATCAGCATGTCAGAAAATACAATCACTCCATCTTATAAGCACTAGGCATGGGGAACAGGCAAGGCAGCATAATAGGATAAGCTAACCAAATGGTCATAAACAGAACATTAATGGGTAAAACTTCCAAAAAATAGTAATTAAATCTATTCACAATCAAATATCCTCTATTAAAGCATACAAGGTCAATAGGAAATTATTAGAGCTAAATGGTAAACATGAAATACCTTGTTCAAGCATATTGGGCACAATTGCACATATGACTCAAATAATTTCAACGGTATGGCAGAAACCACTTCCCTTAGTGTCTTGAGATCGATATACTTTAGTCTCATTCCTTGAATCACCTTAGAACATCCTAAATCGACAGAAACGCCTAAAATGTTCAACTGATGATATCTCATGAGAGAAGAGAAATCAAGGGATGGTGTTCTTGGAGAAGATGGAACACACCGATGCGATTCCAACGCAACCAACAGTGTTCGATTCGGAGGGAGGATGCTCGGTTGGGGGCTCGACAACGATCTGCGGCTGTACGGCTCTGTCAGATGAACCAGGTCGAGAAAAAGGGAATTCTGCCATTTAAATGCGACACTGATAGGTTTAATGATAAAAATAAAGTACACAGTGTGTACTTTACAAGTACATGGCATGGACATTCCCTTACTGGCCCCTGTTTAGGTGGCCTCCAAGACACTACACACGGCTGGGTGCATGGACTTTACACGGCCGGCACCTGGCCACCCGCAGCAACCGATTACATGGCATGTACTCATAAAGTACATGGTGTGTACTTATGAAATTTCCAGAAACTCTTCTTTTTCTGAAAAAACACCATAAAAAGTAAAAGAAATCTAAAAAATGATCCACGTTCTTACAAACATACCCCCTTAAAGAAATTTTTCCCCGAATTTCCCTAGCAAGTCGTAGAAGAAGAATCATCGAACAACTCTGGTCATTGTGATCGTACATCGACCTTCCTCTCCCAGGTCTCGTCCTGTACTCGCCTGTTCTTCCATATTACTCATACTAGAGGAATAGACCAGCCACTGAGCACCTTCGTACTTTGGTCAGTAATCTGGATAGGATGATCCTCGAATGAGGAATCCATATCTAACTCAACCTCGTTGGGATGAAAAACATTAGACTAGTCTGAGAAGTAACGTCGAAGTTGAGAAATTTGGAAGACGTCGTGCATAACCCAGTACATCTAAGGTATCCGCAACTGATAGGTGACCAGCCCAATTATCTCCAACACCTCAAATGGCCCGACGTACCTCGGTGAAAGCTTACCCATCCTCCTAATTTTCCTATGTCCCATCCTTCGGTGAGACATGTAGAAAAACATGATCTTTAACATTGAACTCCATAGGTCATCTCTGTCGATCAGCATAAGACTTCTGTGGAGACTCTGCAATACTCATCCTCTTTAAAATCAATTCTATCTTCTCTATGGTCTCTTGGACAGGACGAGGTCCTAGTATAGGTGCCTCTCCGGCCTCCATCCAACATAAGGGTGATCAGCATGGCCTACAATACAATGCCTCATTATGTACCATCTAAATAGTTTATTGAAAACTATTGTTGTAGCAAAACTCCACAGGAGGTATGTGTCTCTCTTAAGAACCTCTAAAATTTAGGATACTTGCTAGGAGCATTTTCTCAAGCACCAGAATCGTACGCCCAAACTGGCCATCATTCTTTGGATGGTATGTTGTTCTCAAAAGTATATGTGTACCCAATTCCTTCTGAAGCCCCAACTAGACCCGGGAAGTAAAATGAGAATCCCTGTCTGAAATAATGTAGTGTGAAACCCCATTCAGACATACAATCTTAGAAATGTTCAAACATCCCCGCCTATTAGAACTGATGGTATCCTTGATCAGCAAGAAGATAAAAACCATCGTGATTCTATCAATGAAAACCCAAACTGCATCATTACCTAATGCCGACCATGGAAAACCGTTCATGAAATCCATCGCAACATGATTCCACTTTTACTTGGGAATGGGTAATTGCGGAAAAAGCCCTGCTGGTCAATGTTTCTCTACCTTTACCTACTTATAGGTAGAACACCTCAGGAAAAAACCAGCAACCTCTCACTTCATACCTATCCACCAATACTAACGTTGTAGACCATGATACATCTTGGTGATGCCAGGATGAACTTCCCGAATAGTGAAATGAAAGTCATGTATCAACTCCACACGTATGTCTACTGACACCCATCTGCATCTCTAGAAACGCAAGATCTCATCCTTGCAAATGGTCCATCCAGGCATAGGGTTCCTTCTGGACACACATTCCCGTAGCACTGTGCCTTATGAATATGATAGATGCCTCATTCTCACTCGATCAAGAAGATTAGATGTAATAGTTATAGAATAATGAAATATATATCCCTGTTTATCATGCACCTCCACATGCATCTTAGATAAATTATCCATAAGATGCCACTCACTGATGGCCTCCAAAACTGCTTGTATCTGAGTCCTCCTTCTCAACACATTATCCAAAGCGTTACCTTTCAACGAAATATATAAAAACTCAATGTGAAAGGACAGAAGGTATTAAACCCACCTTCACTGTCTCAAATTCAGATCACACTGAGTAAAGATATACATGAGACTTTTGAGGTCGTTGAAAACCAAAAAATTCTATCCCAGAAGACAATGTCTCCAATAGCGTAAAGCATGAACAACAACTCCCAACTCGAGATCATGCGTCGGGTAGTTCCTCTCATGTGGCCTCAACTGCCGAGACCCGTAAGTAACGAATCCTCCCACATACATAAGAAAAACTAACATCCCAATACCAGAAGCATCATAGTAAACAATATATCGCTTGCCCAGCCATAGAAATACTAGTATCGGCTATGAATTCAACCTTCCCTTCAGCTCCTGAAAGTTTGAATCACACGAATCTGACAATAAGAACTTTTCACCCTTCTTAGTCAGGTCTGTCAGTGGCGCTGCTATGCATGCAAAGTCCTGTATGAAACATTGGTAGTAACCAGCCAGCCCTAGAAAACATCGTACCTCAAAGATGTTCTTTGGATTCTCCTAAGATACTACCGCCCTCACATTCTATGGGTCTACTGAAACTCCAACATTTTAGATAACAAGACCCAATAAGTTAATATTCTCCTTCAAAAAGTGGAATTTTGAGAGCTTAGCATATAACTGATGCTCTCTCAGTGTACTCAAAATTATATCAAGATGTTTGGCATGTATGTGTTGAGTGTTAGAGTGCACCAATATATCATCCATGAAGACCACCATGAATGAAACCATGTATGGATGGAACACTCGTTCCATCAGTGCCATGAAGACTGATGGTGCGTTCATGAGACCAATCGGCATAACCACATACTCGTATAGACCCTACCTTATTGATAAGGCTGTAAGATGTATATCATATGGTCTAACGCGCAACTAATGGTAACCGGACCTCAAGTCAATCTTCTAGAACACACGGGCTCCTCAAAGCTGGTCAAACAGATAATCAATCCTCCACAAGGGATATTGGTTCATAAAAGTAAAATGGATCAACTTCTGATAATCCACCCACAGTCTAAGGGTACCATCCACCTTCTTTGAAAATAGGACAATCTAACTCCAAGGGGAAGTACTAGGTCAGATGAAACCATTTTCCTGCAACTCCTCCAACTGTTTCCTGATCTCATGTCACTCTGGTGTAGCCATCCTGTAAGGATGAATGAACCTTTGTGCAGCTCTTGGAAAATCCTCAATCGAAAAGTCTACCACTCGCTCTGGAGGATAACCTAAATAGTCCACTGGGAAGATGTCCCTTAAATGATCCACCATCGGAAAAAGTACATCTATGAATTCCACTGGTCATCTAGACGTAGACTAGCAATATGGGCTGTAAGTCTTCCCATCCCATGATGCTTTGGTCCTGCTATGCTTGCCTGGACATCCCATTCTCCCTTTTGAAGAAACGATCCACCCTCTAGTGACATGAAACTCACCCTACGATGATAGAAATCGACAACTTCCCGGAAGGGAACTAACCAATCCATTTTGAGAATTACATCCTAGCATGACATCTCTAGGAAATAATGGTCCCATAATAAGTGACACCCACTAACCTCTAGAGGGCACTCTTTGTACCATTGTACACTAGTCGTTCTAGAACTCAATAGAGTGTCTAGCATCATGATATCAGCTAAAGATACAATATAGAGCCCAATTCTCTCCAAAACTACATCATATATAATGCTATGGTAAGCCCAGGTATCGAAATCTTCAAAAGATAAAACCAGGGTAACTAGGATCGTACCTCAAACAGTAGAGGGTCTAGGATCCTGGTCCTATTGGGTTTACTCCACTACAAATTTCTGGCATGTATTGTGGCCCTATGACCCTACCTGCCCACTCTGACCTAATCCACCCTGCTTTCCCTACATGCCTGGAAACTAACTACCACGACCACGACCTCCACCTCGGCAGGAATGGCTGAAAAAACTCCAATTCCTAGACTGGTGAGAAACTGTTGGCGCTTCTCTAGAATCAGGAGTCGTAGAAGAACCCTTGTCACCAGCTACAGGTGATAAGATTTGAAAGAAGCACTAAAGATGACCCATCATTCCCCAAGATTCCCACTCCACTAGGTCTCTCGGGAAATGTGGCCACGTATGCCCACTCTTCCCGCACTTCTAGCACTCCACCTGGACACCAGAAGAAGCCTACCGCCTACTCGGATCTCCCAATGTATCCTCCCAACGACGATTCTTCTGTTGAACGATGAAGCACTAACCCCGGATGTTGAAACACCCTAGCTCACAGCTTAATAATCCCTTAGATTAAGCTATGTGATCATTGATTGATTGAATATAAATGATATCAACATCAACCTGAAGATGTTCACCTGGGATCAGATTTCCTTTCAAAGATCATCCTCAAAATTCTCTCCAAGGAACAAATCATTTCCACCTATAAACTGTGAAAACCATTGCAGCTCAGTGAAGATAGAATAATACTTCAGAGCTGAAAGAGAACCCTACCTCTGACTCATGAACTCTTAGGCTCGATCTTCCCTCAAGGTCTCTAGATTAATGTAATCGTAGAGGGTTTGCTGAAACGCCTCCCAAGACATAATCTACTGGCATCCCACCTATGAGATCACATCCCACCACCCCTTGGTCGAGTATTGAAGCATGTAGGCAGAGAGCTTGACCCTCCATTCAAGATGGGTCTCCAGATTCTCGATGATCATCAATATGGATTCTAGCCATGAATATGTAGCCTTGGGTCCTCCATCCCTTGAATAAGTGGGAGGATTCTACTACTGAAAGACCCGCATCAATTCTGCCATTGACAGGGCCAAAGCCAGTACCCCTAAAAGGTATTCATCATCCTCATAAATCCCTCCTTGAACTATTTATCGACACCTATGTCCGGTATAACAGTTTGTTCCAAGACTGACAGAATAGAGGATCTGCAGGAATTCCCTGAGTAGCTATATCTGGCGTCTGATCACTGCCCTGTAACTAGAAGACAACCAGAGGACGTCTTGGTGGCATGAATCTACATGGTCAAGCGCACACCATAGATCAAGATTATCAAGGAATGTAAACATAAACCTAAAATAAGGGAATAGGATGATGAAATCATTCGACTTTTAAAAAACATGAATGCACATAGTGTATACAGACTACACAACATTTTCCCTTAAGCCTTTCTCTTAGGCATGTACTCCTACCAAAACTGGTCGTGTAACACCCCAACACACAGCGTGTTATGCTATCAAATGGTGTGTACATGATTTATCTTCCCCTTCCCAAGTTCTTCTACATGGCTAAGAAACACGATTCTCCTAAACCAAGACTTCATGACATGTTCATGCCCAACATGGCCTGTACTACACGAGCTTCCTGTCCTGTTTTGCTAGTAACATGTCCTAGTACACGTCTCACACTACACGGTGTGTTCCACATGGACACGACATGATTAAGAAAATACTCCACTAAATCATGTTTGTTAGCTACATGGCCGGATGCATGGGTTACACTACATGGTGTGTTCCAGGTGAAAACAATTTGTATAAGAAAAGGCTCAACCTACCCGTGTTGTTACTCACATGGCTTGTTAAACAGTCTTATAACACGACATGTACATCTGGTACATGGCATGTCCTACCAAGGGTTTCCCAAACCCATGTCTACCCACACAGTTAGTGACACGGTGAGATACTACATGGTGTGTACTCATGTAAACAGCATGTACACAGGAAAAGTTGTTCCTTCCTGAATAGGGAACACGACATGTACTCATCATTACACACCGTGTATTCTAGTTTTTTTCAGATAGTACACCTTGTAAACTACTCTAAATCCCATTATACACTGAAAATGAACATTTAAGTGCCAAATTACTATCCAAGAGGGTCCATACTCCCCTAAAATCAATGCTTGGCATCGAATTCCTGTCCTAAGAAAGGGAAACAAGTCACGATTCTCCAAATATCGATTCACCAGGGCCCATTACACCTCAAGAATCAATGTTTGGCTTTAATTCAAACATGACCTTTAGCAAACAATACTAGATCAAGAGAAGGTATTCAATCATGGAATCTTTCACATCATCATGAATATCTAGCACAATGTCTATCAAAACAACATGAAATTTCTATTGCACCCTAAATGGCATGGAAATAATGCCTAACATGTTATTTCAAACAAGTGACTATATGATGCATGAGATGGAACACCCTAATATCCTTGTGTTGAAATAGAAATAGAACCTCAATAGTATCAATAATAACAACACAAAACATGTGAATCACCCAATGGTGAAAGCAGATCAACTATAAAATTGAAAAACAGAAAAATTTAAATAATCAAGCTAAATTAGATTTTCCATGTACATTGGTTAGCTACTCCTGAGAATAGCTTATTAAAAATTACATGTCTTTTCCTATCCATAAAAATAGGCTCCTAAAATTATGTCAAGAAGAAATGAAAACACCTATGATACCACTTTGTAACGTCCCTGTTCTGGAAGCCGCCAAGGGGTGCCCCGTACCCAGTTGGTCCCATGGCCTCAAGTGCATTTCCCCAAATGCAAAAGGCTGCTGACTAGCATTGAGGGCCTTGGGTGTGATAGTGGGGAAATTATGCCCTCATTTACAAAGTAACACAATAGAAGTAGAAACATGTATACAATAGAGGAAGCACTAATAATCCATAAAAGAGTAAACATCATAATTATGATAGAGAAAAAATACTGGAGCACATATATAAATGATGCCAGATACATATGTCATGGAAAGAAGCAATAAAAAACTACAATTCTGGAATACAAACAGTACTAAAAAAGTGTAAAAAAAATATACTCCTTAGCATCACAAGACTCAGTTTGGTCCCATTATCTCCAGCTCCACAGCATCAAGTACCTGATGTAGAAGGTTTATTGCCTTTATCTATACCTGCAAAAATATAATTTTTTGGGCCCAAAAGCATGTCCCAAATAGGGGATGACACTAAATCCCAATATGCAACCACCCAATGATTTCTTCCTAAAAGACAGTGAATATATATATTCCAGGCATGAAGTAAACAACAGTAATAAAAAAGGAAGTAATCAACAACAACCATTCCTACAGGTCATGAAATCAATATCACATAGCTAGTAAACAACTAATAAAAGAAGGCAACCCTCTGGGCAGTACTCACAATATAACCCCTCTGGTTTAACCTAAAAAATAAAATAAAGAGATATGCACAATGACATCCCACTGGGAAGTAAACGCAACATACCCCCTATGGTTCAGTAATAAGGACATAACAAAGACTATCTGAGGAAGCATTCTCAGTAAATTCCTGGTATAGTCATCAGATATAATTACTCTATGAGAAATATAACACGGTCAATTACCCTTATAGTCTAAAGTGATTTAAGTCTCTCTTGGGAACATCACACATTCAATTATCCTTATTTCCTATAGTGACTAAAGACTCTCTAAGGAAGCTCACACGGTCAAATCCCCTTTATAGTCTACTACACCAGGTTCTCATGGCCCTGTGTAAGTCATATGAGCATAGTGATGCAATATGTCCAAAGTAAACCTCAAGAACTATATGTATAAACAATCTACAACATATCACCATGTCAGAAAATACAATCAGTCCATCCTATTAGTACAAGGCATGGGAAACAGGCAAGGATGCCTAACAGGCTAAGCAGACCAAATGGTCATAAACAGAACATGCACGAGAAACACTTACAAAGCATTTTAATTAACCATATTCACAATCAAATATCCTCTATTCGATCATACACACATGGTAGGCAATTATCAGGGCTAAAACAGTAAACATACAATACCACATTCAAGGGTATTGGGAACAATTGCACATATAAATCAAAGACATTCAACAGAAAGGAAAATTCCACCTACCCCGGTGTTGTGAGACCGATATACATGAATCTCAGTACTTGAATATACTTATAACATCATAGATCTATAAAAACTTCTAAAAAGTCCATACAATGATATATCACGAGAGAGGATAAATTAAGGGATGGTGTTATCAGAGAAGAGACAACTCACCGATGTGATTCCAACGCAACCAGTGATGTTCGATTCAGAGGACAGATACTAGGTCGGGGGCTAAGATAATATCCATGGTTGTACGACTCTCATGGAAAAACTAGGTCGAGATAGAGGGAATTCATCCAATTAGATGCCACCCCAGTATGTTTAGTGAAAAAAATTAATGTACATGGCTTGTACTTGCCCTTACCAGGCCCCGCTTTAGGCGGCCTCCAGGTCACTACACACAGCTGTGTGAATGTCCATTATAGGGCCATTACCCGACCACCCGTAGTAACCGTGTACCTGCCGTCTACTCATATATTACATGGCGTGTAATTATGAAATTTATTGAAACTCCTCTTTTTCCACAAAACACCAGAGAAATAAAAAATACCTTAAAATTAGATCCGGGTTCTTATATAAATCGTGGAAGTGTTTGTCTATTCCATATTAATAATATTTAATATCCTGATCCTTTTATAGAAATATAACATTCAAATTATATTCCATATCAATGTTTTAATTATTAGTTTATTTTAAACAGTTATAAAAAGGCATATTAATCATATAGCTTGATTACACATGTGTGCATGCTGACTTATAACATATCATGAAAAAGTGATTATATTATGCAAAGAGTGATCATATATGGTAGCATATATTGTGACAAAAATGAGTTTCCATTGGGTTACCTGACGTTTTTCCAGATATTAATCACTAAAATTTGGAAATACTAGATAATTACAACAAGAAATAATCATAGCGGTTCAGAAACTAAGTGTTCCCTCTAATTGAAATTCAATTATATTTGAATTTAATTATTGGAATAAATATTACCCCCATGTACAAGGAATAATTTTATTTTGGATTTGTTGATTTAATAAGTTGGATATATTTTTATTCATATGTTAAAAACTAATTACATGGACACATAATATTTATTTGTAAACTCTATGGAAGACTAGGTGACCAAGAGTTTGTCTGTTCAGAAATGTTAATTTTCAATATTCTAAAATAATTTTAGTCATTTTTCTAGTTAGTGCATTCCATGAAATAATAATAATGTTTTTATTATTACAATGAATGGGGTCATATAAGGTTGATTATATTATTTGAGGTCCATTGTGAACTTCACAAATATTTAACCATAGACGTATCATAGTGAATATTGTATTATATCTATTTTATAATGTTTGATCAATGTTGAGAATCATTTTGCATATTAAAATCTAGTTTAATCACTCAAGAATGAATTGATTATCTTGATATTTCACTACCTACTTTTTTATATAATGGAAAAACTATAAGGTTAATTCTTCTAGGTTGAAGGAATTGTTACAACGATCATGATGAGAACCATATGATGATCAAATCAATGTGTTAGAACCTGAATATCCATTAGAATTTATTGAATATTAAATGACACATCTGGATAACTTCTAAATGGATTATGCTCTGGGATCTGATAAATTCAATGATGTTTCACCCAAAATGGTTTTAGACTATCAAAATATTAATCAAAGAATAATCTCAATAACAAGGTATTCATTGATTCAATATACTTAAATTAATTATAACTATAACATGAAATGCTACACTCTTGGTTCCAATGGAATTTATTTTTCAACAGTCATTGGAAAAAAAATTGTCAGTACTAATATTTTCATCATGTACAATATATGAATCGTCCATTAGATATGATAATTATTGTTTTAGGTACATTGTGAATAAGTGCCTCAACAGTTCTCAAAACCAACAAGTGGTATCAAAGGGGTCACAAATAAGGATCTTCACTCCGCTATCCAATTAAACACTCAAATATCCCTCACCCACATCTATATTTTCCCATCTTTCGGTGATGGTTTTCCCTCTTGTCATTTGGTCTCATCATTTATATACACTTATCTACTTGTTATTTTCTCATCTTTTCCCCCAAAAATTCTTTATCTTTTATTTTTATTGTATTTTAATCCCCATTCTACCTCCTCCTATTCTCTTTATGTATTTACCAATGTTCAAAACTAAATTAGTCTATCATGATGGTGAATTTTCCAGTTTTGGATGGTGATGGTGGAGTGTGGGTGCTGTTATTTGATTTATTTGGTTCAAGGGTTTTCAATTTTTTAGGGTTGGTTGTCACTAATGGTGATCCATGATGGGGAAATTATTATTTTCTCCTCTCTTCATGTCTCATTATACTTCATGTTATACCTAATATAGTCTTCCATGATTTCTCTCAATGTGTCCTAGGATTGTACAAGTGAAATATTGATGACGATCCTTTGGAGCCTATTTTTCATAGTTGTTTTATTATAATTAGGTTTCCCTTTTTACCCATTTTTTCTCTTCATTATATGTTGTTTCTATTGGGATATGTACTTTGAGTATGGTGTTAAATATATTCCAATGGTTGGGTTCATTCCAATACATATGTGATGGTGATGGTGTGAAGAATTAGTGGTTCTGGTGTTGGAGATTACCTTTTTGAATTTTCAACATGGTTTTGGATTCCATAATGAAGTGGTGTATTGATAATTTTTTCTAGTTTCGTTGAAGATTTTTAGTGGTTATTTAATAATATAGGAGTGGTTTCATATGGATTCTATTTTCTTGGTGGTGGCTCTAAAGGAAGGGATCGGTTTTCATGGAAATGGTCGTAGCTCATTGTTGAGGCCTTATTCTACTCAATAATATAATCTTGCTCTATGATTCCACAACTCATTTCCTTATTAGACATATGTGATGGTTTTCAAGTTGTTTTGGGATGTGAATTTTGATATTTCAGTGGCATTCTAGGAGGTTTCTCTCACTGTGGATTTGTCACATTCTTTGGGTCCCTACTAGGAATGATCTTCTTGATGGTTAAAGAGATATTTCCACTAGTGGTATTCATGGTTCTGATGTTATGTGGCATTCTATTTTGGAGAATTTATATATTAAATCATATATTCTTGAATATGGTTATCACTAGTGAATTAGTGTCACAAATGGGTATGATTTGTGTCAGGTTGAACAACTCAAGGCAGTATGTGGCATGAATCAGTGATTATGGTTTCAGTTTGAAATTCGAAATTTGTTTTGTGAGAATGTGTTGAACAATATGATTATGTGATGGTTCATTGAGGTTCCCACATAACAAAAATTTTATTTTCAAAAATAATAAAAAAAACTTATGGAGGATTATCAAAGGGGTCTTGTTCAAATATATAATTAATTAATTATTTTTTAATCATTATGCATTGAAATGTAAAAATTCATTCACGGTTTTATATATTTCATGATTTTTAATCCATCTCTATTTTTTTCTAACACATTTATCCCAAATAAAATAAACATAAATGAATAATTAATCTACATAACCCATTAGGTGGTGCCAAGAATTCTTGCTGAATAATATATGGGAACATAATGTGTACTCCTTTTTCAAATGACATGTGGCCTTAGTAATTTCACAAGGACAACCATGTAGACTCTAGGAAATCATGTAATGAATACACAAAATCATCATTATGGTCAATACATGTTGACCAGAATGGTTTCAACATAGTTTTCTCATACTACAAGCCTTGTAAATTTCCTACAAACCATGTACTCTACATTTATTAGCAGGAAAAAACACTAGGTAAAGACATCTGTCATAACTTATACACCATGTTTACTTAATAAATGGTGTATATATGATGGATTCTATGTATCTTCCACTAAAATATAGGTATCCTTTCTATAAGTCATTTGTTTTATAAATGGACACAATAAGTACTTGTTCAGTCCCATGGAATGTACAACGTATATCCAGTGTAACAAAGTACAATCCAAATGGAAAACATTCACATATCACATACTTTACCTTTTTACACACAAATATTAAATTAAATTAATTACTCCATTAAACATCATTGACATGAGTTTCATTTATAATTAAATTTAGTACATACAATAGTTGTCAGCTTTTATATTATATAAAATTATTAATTAATTCTGTATAATAATTGAATAAACAATTGATGTATGTTCATCATATATTAAATAATGAATGAATTAAATTGTATATGGAACTTAATATTAATGTGTTATGTGGGGTATAAATCTACAAGTACATTCCATGAAATAATGAACAATACAATGTATGGAATATGTTGTATGAGTACATTGTGTAAAATTATATCTATTAAAAGTATTTCAGACAGGTACCCTTTGAGTTTCATTAGAGAAAAATATTGTGTACTATATTATTATATAAAATAAAATTCATTTGTTTCAATGTTGATAGGAATTTTAGGATGATTTTTTGGAATAGGGTAAATGGAATTGATTTATTAATAAGATAATTAATCATATTAATTTGCGATTGTTTTAAGCTATCTATGAATGAATAGAATTGAATGCTCACTAGTTTTCTTAAATGTGTAGTCATTTAATATGTTTGGTTGATTATGAGCTTTGACCAGACCACTATATAATATTGTTTAATATAATTTTATTTTATTTCATGGGTTTTTTTGTTTTTTATAATTTAGCTAAATATGATGTACTAAGTGTCATATTTTCCAAATTTAATATATAGGGAATGTGTGACCAAAGTTTTCCATAATGGAATTTACATTAACCAATCCATTGGTTCACCCCATCATTGTGTGTGTGTTATTAGACATATGAAACAAAAAATGTATATTAATGTGTAGGGAGTCATTTCATGGTGGAGTCAAGGTAGTGACAGTTCAGAATGGAACTGATATGAAATCCACATCAGTGATGCATAAGTGGATATGTGTAATGTTGCAGCTATACCATGACTAAAAAAAGACTATTCCCCTAGAGACATAGGTTGATTTATTATCCAAAAAATTATTCACACATCATATAAGGTCATGATAAAATGATTTATTTATTTATTCCACTTTATTTTTATCTATAATTAGTTTGTTTTATGGTAGAATGACCACTATCACATAAATAATTTTTTTCAATTTGAAAATATAGAATTAAAATTAATTGTATATGCCAAAATGTTTTATCAAGATATGGTTTACCCTGAAAGTAAAATTCACTTCATATTATGAAGACCTGTAAAGGACAAAAGAAAACATTTTTAAACATAATAAAAAATGAAATCCCCCTTGTTAATATTTGGTCAAGTATCCTTCCCACTTAGGAATTATGATGAACTCGTAGTTATTGTGTTTGTCCGTCCACTATTGGTGGAAATTTTAATTATCAAGATGTCGTGATAATTTTGTGGATTGATCTAACAGAACATATATTACCTGTAGTGGCTTATATCTATCCAATATAATATTGACTCAAGTATTTAATAAATCTAAGTTAGTATTTCTATACTGGGAATTCCACTCAAAAGATCATGAATATTCTAATTTCATGTAGCCAAGACCTCCAACATAAATACTTTATTATAATTATGATGGCCTCCAAATAGATTATATGAAAATAAATGTGGTTTCATTCCACTTGAATGATTATATGATGAGGAATTATGATTTTAATTGTGAAATTCATTGAGCGATGAGAAAATAATGGGAGACATAATAAAATTAAAAATATTATGTCTCACATAATTTTCAATAAATATGTTTTTCTTAAACGTTTTCTATTCACGTAACAATGAATTATGTAATTTTCATCAACCTATTGATACCAAATATCAATTAGAGAGGAATATAATATTCTAAATGGTTGTTTCTTCCCAGAATGGTTCAGATGATTACAGGTTGGTTTGTGCCTTTAACAAAAGTAATGTGTGCTAGAATCCTTAATTATTGATCCACATTCTATGTAGGCGAGTGATGAGGAGTTCATTATTTATAATAATCACCAGAGAAATGCTACTAATATTCATTATTTGAGGCTTTAATCCTTGTCTAATGGATTCATGATGAAAAATAAATATATATCTTCTTATATAATGATCCATAATTTACTAGAAGTTAAAATGAAATTTAGATAATTTTTTTGAATATGTGATGTTTTAAAATGTATCAAATGAATTTTCTGATGCTTCTAAAAATGTCAGTAAATTTTTGTTCTTTTAATTAACTATGTTTGTGATCATATCTAATTAGTGAGTTAATTATATTTCATGAAATGTAAGTAATTATTGTTTACATCCATATATTTTTTTAAATGTTTGGAATTACACTAAATTTATTGATTCTTCTAGAAGCATTATGAATTTATATGTTATGTTTTATTACATATTTTTTTTTCAATCCTATTATTTTTAGCTCCCTCCAGAATTTTGTTTCTCCACTGCGCTTCCCTCTAGCCGACTTCAACCACCATCCTGAAACTTCATAATGACCCTCAGCCACATCCACTCACACGCCACCCTCCCATCAACACTAAAATCCACCTAACCCTCAATTCCTAGCTCCCACTGACTCCTCCATCTCTTACTCATAGTCACCAATATTTTTGATTAGGATAATAGTCCCTCCAATATGAAATCTTCAAGTTTATCTGTAATTTGATATTCATGTCTATGAGTGTGTGTAATAGTTCTTAGTATTTATGAATATTATTAATGAATTTCATGAATCACACACTAATATGTATTTCAATGAACCATAATGAAATTAGTTAATGGAAATGTTGGGTACGTTGTGTATTCCATTAATTATATTATATTAATTTACAATTCAAGGAAGACTTTTTCTATTACATATTCATAGAAGATGATAAATCACCCATTAAATTCAAATAAAAATTTCACATTAAATTCCATGTCCAGAGTGTAATAATGAGTTTACTTAAAATAGTCAAAGAAATACATATCAATCATATAATTTATTGACAACAGCATGAAACCTAATTAATGAGATATAATAAACTAGGGATTATATTACACATCGATTTCACATATGAGTTTGTTGATGGTGTGATAATAACTTCTTTTTCTTGTCTTCCATGACTAGTTGATGGATAGTAATCATGTAATTTCGGCAAGGCCACCTAATTTTGAAAAAAAAGAATCATATTGGGTCAGGTGCTATGTGTTTCATTTAAAATTAATTAAATTTTATTTGAATTTAGTTATTGGAATACATATCACTATAAAATGTATGAAGTGATTTTAATTATTAATTATTTATAACATAAATAAAATAAATATTTATTAAAAAGGAATTTGATTATTATTTTTTATACAATATTTATTTATAAATCCCTAGTAAGAAAAGAGGTCCAAGATTGCGTTTGATGATAAAAATTAATTTTTTAGATTGTAAAATAATATTTATCATTCCGTGAGATAGTTTACACTATGAAAAAATTAAAATAATAATATTATTAAATGATATGTATTCATATAAATATTATTATATTAAATCCGTGTTTTCATGAAATTTAAATATATTTAACCCTAAACATATATCAATAAAAAGATGATTATTTCTATCATATATATGTTGAAAAAAATTGAAATTCATTGTGCAAAACCAAATCATGATCTCTCTTTCAAGAAAGATGAGGGGGAGGCTTGATTGGGGACAAGAGGGGGTTTGTAATTGCTGCATTCTTGACATTCTATTATAGAGGTGATGCTATTTAGGCTAAGCAAAAGGCATTGGTTATGGGGTTGGAGTTACATGAACAAAGATATATTATTTTGAAGGTTGTGGAAACAGATTCCATGATCCTCTACAAAGCACTCACTGAAAGTGTAAGTCACTCTTGGTGTATAGAATATTATGTCCGCAAGTGAAAACATATCATGGGTGTCCATATGGAGATAACTCATACTTGGGGAGAGGGGAATATGGTTTCATATTTCTTGGCATCTGAGACTTCCCCTAACCATATTGTATCCCTCTTCTTTAAAGTTGTATCCTTTCTCTTAGGAGGTTATATTTTTGTTATCAATGACGAATTGGGACTCCAGTACTTTAGACCTCCTCACTGAGACTCTTATATATTGTTTTTGGTGTGTTTCCAAAATCAATAAAAAAGTTATTGTCAAAGTCATTCATCTTCATCCTCTATCAAATGAATAATGAGATTAGATGGAAAATACTTCAAGACTAAAATAATTATCACATTGATCAAGATGAAAACTAAAAGATGATGAATTCTCTATGATATGAATAGAAAATAATTTAAAAGAGTGAAGAGATTAATGGTGAGATATTTTTAATAACAATTACTAGGATTCAACTCCTAGATCCCTCAAATTCAATGTTGTTTTAACAAAAATGGTGAATAATCTTGTATTATTTTTCAAGTAAACGTTGAGAGGTCTACTTTAATTTTTTCCACACCCAAATTTTGACTATCTTAATTAATGGAGAAGATATTTAATGATGGTGAACCCACCCTAATACCTATAATGATCTTATTTATAGTGTGGTGGTGAATGAATGGGGTGTGGATGTTTTATTCATTTGATTTTAATTTTATGCATTCATTTGGGAATTGAATCATTATTTTATATTACATAAGATATTTTGGATCACCTTAGTTTCTTAAGAAAATTTATTATTCTCTAATTTTTCTATAATTTTAATTACCAAATTGATACTATTTAATAATGGAATAAATTTATTCATACCAACAATTATTTAATTCCTCTCACAATGATGGAGTGTTTGTTGATTCATTATTTTTCACCTTTTCAATTTCGCCTTTATAAGTCATCTTCCTCCTTCCATTAAGAGACTTAAATAAATATAATGATAACAATTTTGTGGTATGATTATTTGGTGTTTCTTATTTTTGTATTGGATTTTATTTGGTATTCTTAATTAATTAAATTTTTTTATCATTTCGGAGTTATTTTCATCAAGTTATTTTATCCTTCATTTTGAATGGCTTTAAAAACTACACATTTTGAGTTCACGAATGATCCAATTCCATAGAGTGATAATAAACGTGTTCCACTAAGTGAATTAATGATTATCCTTGGTATTTTGTGTGGAAAAAATTATAGATTGATGTTAGAGTCATATATTTTTTATTTCATACTTATTGAGCCAGTAAAATGAAAATTCACAGGAAAACAATTACATCCATTATGTCACTAACAATATGGTAGGATCCACACATCATCATTAATTAGTTTAGTTCATGTAATTGTGTTTTTTTAAATTTTTTAATAAATAATTCATTAATAAATCAATTCAAATCAATATAATTTTGAACACTCCATAGCCAAAAACTCCAACATCTTTGAGTGACTAAATGTTAACTATTTGGGCCTTGTGTATTCAACTCTTATATGTACTACAACGAAGAGTTCTAGCTATAGGGTAAATCTGGGTGTTACTAAATTATAGAAATATTTTCTAGGAGCTAATTAATTTATCTTACACACTCACATATTATTATCAACACACTTCTCTATGATCACCCCTGATTTCACTCTAATAGAAGGATATTTTGAAAAAACCCAAACATGGGGAACATCTATCAAAATTTACTACACCCCACAAATTATGATATAAAATTACCATCCTTGTTTATATTGATAGGAAAATCAACACTCAAATGAACTTCAATGTTTTAACTCTTATGACCCTCAAAACATTCCATCCTATAATTAGTTTCAATCGAAACAATGGAAATTTTAATATCCTCCTCTAAAATTTCAAAAATATTATTGTCCTCCTGGAATAAACCATTTGTCCCAAGCCCATGACTATCCTGAACTAAAACCATTAGTTTAGAATCTATGTCAAAAATAGAGAGAATTAATTTCAATTTTTCATAATATAAAGTATTACTAAAAAGTATTGAAATACTTATAGAACCCATTCCAACTCTGGGGTTCCCATCCTCATTATTTACTAATAATCTTGTTACACACAAACTTACCTTGAAAAAATAAAATCTATGACCATTTCCATGAGCTATAAGAATAAGAAAAATCATATAGTAAAAAATCCCAACCAATCATAGGCTTCAAAATCATATGAAAATTTTGAAGAAAAAAGTTTGAAATCTAAGAGATCATAATAGGAAAATGAGGTGAGTTGGTTATAATATGTGGAAATTCCACCCAAGGAATTTGACGGAACTATTCATGAGTGCTTATATCATGAGGAATGTGATTTTAAATATTCTTAAAAAGGAATTTTTTCTTTAGGGATTGAATGTTCTAAATATATCTCCATTGTTGTTTTTTAAGCCCACTAATCACTGAACTATTAGGAGAGATTATAAACATCAAGTCCACACCCATTCTTAATATTCATTAATCCAATGGTGGGGATGAATCATATTTTTATATGAAACAAACCCTTTCTAAAATTTTTGGAGTTGAAACTATTTTTGTTTAAAATTCCCAATATTATTTAGGAAATCTCAATTAACCAAAACTCTAATTTAAAATCCTTCCTTCCCCGATCAATTATCCCTTCATAAAGCATAACCATGACCATTCATTTGGAATACATTTTCCCTTGAAAATAAAAAACATAAAAATATCTTTGATTTGTTATGAAAGATTATGAATGAAAATTCTTAAACCCATTTTGATATTCACAGGTTTATATCATTCATTAGAAAATATATGATTTTTCTTGAATCAATTTTAAAACCCTCATATCGACCTCAAGGGAGACTTGATATCAATCCAGTAGAAGTAGTGAAATTGGAAACAAATAAAACATTTAATGTTTTTATGGAGTAATTTGGGGGGTCCAAGTTGATATAATGAATTTTTACTAAGTTTATTTTTTTAGGAAACCTGGTTTCTATATTGATTTTATATTATTTTATTTTTTATTATCTTTGCTTTTATGTTTTATTAAGGGACCCCTTAAGGTTTCAAATAAGATCTAATATATCTTTTCTGTGAAATTAGAATTTTAATTAGTTTATTCTTTTCAAATTATACATCTAACATTAAAATTCGAAACATGACCTTCAATAATCCCTTATGAGTCTACTTGTGACATGAATAAAAATTTAATGATTATTCATTGATGGTTCATAAACATCAAATCAGGTGATTGTGTTCTATGATTTAATTTCAAATCACATACTCCCCCTCTTTCTTCCCAATTTTTATCTCTATATTATCATTTCATTGTAAAATTATGGAAGTGTTATGCAATCATGGGGAGAGTGAAAATATGATATTTTGAAAAAATGGGATTTCATGGAAAATTTCATTTCAATATTCTTTCATGTGTAAATTTACATTCTAAAACATGAAAACTATGTGTAAAAGAGTTTGATTGTATTTATTCTTGTCTTTATACAAGTTCAAGTTCACTAGGATAAATTTAGGAAACCGTGTATGTTATATGTCATTTTTCAACATCAACATACTCATCCAATTAATCAAAATTTCACAATTCACATTGATTATATTATGAATATATGATTCATTTCATGGGTTCCATTCATGATATCATCGTTTTTTGGGTCACTTTATGTTTAATTAAATTATCCAACAAAATAATATAGATAATGTCCATGTAGCTCAATGTTTTCTCGAAATGTGTGTCATTTGGCACTTATGGATAGTGAATCAATAGTTTTATTTCCCAAATTTAGTCTTTATATCACTATTAAAGAGCATGGAATGGAAAATATGTGGTGAATTTGGATCCTAGAGAAGGTGACTCTATAGTGTTCGTGCCTAGAGATAGTCTTTTCATCACTATTGTGGTTATAAAATCAATACAAAACAAAAAAAGAGTGAAATAAAAGAAAAAGGGAAATTGGATACTTATCTTATAGTCTAATTTGATTCCGACCTAGATATTCTAATTTCCAATTGAATAATAAAATGGGATACATGTCATTTTTGATGCACACCACATTATCATACCTAATTGAAATTGAATGAAATGTTTCTTTGAATTTGAACAAAGTAATAAGATTGTCCATGGGATATGCGGGTGAACCTAAATTGATTGAAATGAATTTGATATGAATCATGATTTTTAGGGAATGATATATTTTGGTGAACATTTTATGTTAAAATGTTTTTAAGGGAATTTAATTTTCATATTTTTGAGTTTCATTTTCTCTCACGACAATAAAATATTGCCTTGGCATTTTGGATTAGCCACCTAAACGGGATAATATTCATTTATTATATCTTAATATTCTTGTGATTCAATTTCTGTAAACACTATTTTTAGTGAATTTTATAAATTTTACTATATTTAACATAATTGTGAAATGCATGTTTAAATGATTCAATTTGGACCCAATTATGAATTGGATTGTGGGAATAATTATTTTTTGTATTGGAATTTGATATTTTTGTATATTATTGATAACTATTTTTGGCGGATTTTTTATTTTAAGATCAATGGAAGTATCATAAGGGAAGTTGGACATTTTTTCCATGGATTATAAAATTTCTTATCAAAGCATAATGGGCGTTAGGCCCATCAATTAAAAGCGAAGCCCACAATTCAAGCTCAATGAAGCTAAAATTTTAATTGGAGATAGATAAAATTATAGGTAACATTTAATTCAATAGTGTAAATTGATAAGTTTTATGTTTTCATAGAGATCCATGGATCTCATGTCGAATATTAATTTGTGGGCCACCATTGAAGGAACATAAAGTCATTCCACCATTTCAAGAATAATATCTGACTACATGATCCTATTGGATTGAAATTTTGATAGATATTATATAAAACATGGATGAGATATTTTTTTCTATAAAATAAACTAAATAATTAGTTTCAGTGCAAAATGGTCATGCTAAAAAGTGGGAAAATCTTGATCATATTTTTCTGGTCAAATATGAAAATCCCACTTTTTCTTTTTTCTCACTAACCTTTTGACTATCAAAATTAATGGTTGATAAATTATTTGATGGGGGCTTGAACCTATTACCCAAAAATTATTATTTAATTTGTGGTGGTGGAGAAAATGGTGGGGGAAGTTTTATCGTCTAAATATAAAATTTACACATTCATTTTGTAATCACATGTTCAGTTTTCCAAATATTTATTATTTTGTGTTGACATAATTTCGTAATAAATTTTATTATTATTCAAGTTGGATATAATTTTTCCCATTTATTCATGGTGTGAATTTATGCACATCCAGAGTTTTTTAATTCATAAATTATTTGTGGACTTTTTTTTCATTCAATTTTTTTCACTTCCTGAATTCCACAATTATATGTGTACTTCATCCTTCTATTGAGACCCTTGAATCAAAAAAAGGATTAACCACATTTTGATTTATTATAGAAAGTTTCCTTCTGAATTATTAGATGTTAACTGATGTTTTTATATTTTTAAATTAATTATATTGCTTGAGAGTTGCATTAATTGACTTATTTTCTTCTTCATCTTCCTTGAATATAATGGCTAAAAATTTTAAGTGCTAATTCAATTCCATTCCATACAGTGATAATGAACATTTTACTCTAGGTTAATTGGTGATTAGACTTTTCATTGTGTAATGAAAAAATAATTGATTGATGTTATGGTCTTTTCTCATTGATTGGATACTTATTGAACTACTAAACTAAAAAATCATAGGATGAAAATTACATCCATTTTAGACATAACAACAACTAAGTATCATCCCATCATCATTATTTTTTCATGTTCAAGTCACTGTGTTAGTTTTTTGTTATTATTTATATTAAATCATTATTTCATCAAATCAAATCAATAATTGTTTTCATTATACTGAGAAAACCACCCATCAAATTTGGGTGTCCAAAGGTTACTTCATTAGTCTATGTGGATTTGACCCCTAAATATATGAAAATGACCACCTCTACCTATATAGTAAATTTGGGTGAAACCAGCCAATTATTCTAATTCATATGAGGAAGAAGTGTAGATGGTCACACATTTAGTGTTTCTATTGATCATAATTAAATTATATTTTCCTTTATTTATTAGAATAAATTATATTCAATAGTCCAAAAGATAATATTTAATATATATTTATTTACAATATTCTAGGGAGGAGGAGAAACATAATGAAAATTATAAACTATCAATAATAAATTACTCCGTAAAACACGATCATGAGACATCAATAAGGCCCTGAAAATTTGCTATAATTCATTGAAAATTAAATAAATATTCATCCTACTATACATAAGTATTATTATTGAATGACTAATTTTTATTTAAATATTTATTTGGGGTTTGATAAGTATTGAGGAGAATGGAGGACTGGATTTTTTGTCCAATGATAAATGATTATTTATAAGACATTAAATATTATATTTATTATTTCATGAGTTATCACATCCAATGGGACAAAAACAATATTATAATTATAAATGAAATGTATTATTTTATGTATTTAATATACCCTTTAGAGCCTATGGGAAATTAATCAATATTTTTACCCAACCGTTAATTATATAAATAGTGAGTTATGTTATTTAGATAATAAGATCAAAGTAAATATCATTGCACAACATTTCTCCCCCTATATAATTATCTCAACCAAGAATGTATTCCATTTTTTTCTTACGTTCATGATTGGTGAAGATTATATTGCTTCATCTCCTATTAAAGAGACCAATATTAATCCTTCCATTATGAAGGCATCATGGTAGTGATCAAGGAAGTAACACAAGATGGTTTGATTATCTAACTTCATATGTACCGTTAGAGAATCATTGAGAACAAAAGTGAAAATACGTGTCCACGGTGAAGATATTATACACTTATATCCTCAAATATCAATTAAAAATAAAATAAATTATGTTTATATGAAAAATCTACACAATAAAAAATGAATATCAAGATAACACAAGTTTTTTAATTTTTAATTAATTATAAATTTTACATAAAAATATCCATGCTCAGTTCCAAAAGGATAATATGTGTGATATTAGGGCTATAAATTAGGGGGTAGGGTGGTGATATCTTCAAATTTGATTCAGCAGTATTTATCACATGTGACATCAAATGTGTTAAAAAAAGGGATAAAATGTGAGCATACAAATGATGTCGTGCAGTATGGAGGCAACACAGTATAACGATATGGAATGTTTCAAGTGGTTATAATGAAAAAGTGATTGGTGCATTAAAACCTATGAACTAGGCCACCCCCAAAATCAGTTTCTGATTTAGGATAATGGGGATCCCTACAATATCATGGGGACATGCTAAATAGTTTGATGATTATTTGATGAGGACACACAGTGTGTTAATAGTGATGACTAGATAGATGTTGATCCACATCAGGCCAAGATTCTGGGAAAAGAAACATGAATGAATAGTTGTGTAGAAATATTGAAAGAGAAATCTATTTGTATGAACCTATAATCTAGTCCTCTATGTAGATGCCAGATGGAGGGGTTCTCTAACACAACGCAATGAAAGGCCTCATGAAGCAAAGGTTGTTGTAAGACGGTGACATGGATGGAAGACTAGAACACAAGGTGATAGATGGATTCTTAGTTTGTCAATCGATTCATCTCTACTGGGGGGATTTTGGTCCATTTTATCTAATTAAATGGGACATTAAGAACCTAGTCCTTCGAGCCATAATCTATAGTAAAATAGTTCTTGTGAGTTCTTATCATTCCTTGAGACAAGGGAAGTGTCTTGAACGAGTAGTTTTTATATGGTGTATGCATGTTTCAGTCATGTATTCTTCTCTGACTATAATAAATATTTATATCAAAATAAATTAATATAAAAATAATTACTATATAAATATTTATAATGTTTAATATATAAATTATGAAAATGATTTCTTTTTTAGATTATTAATATATATTTTTGGTGCAATGTTATATATATATATAGTCCTATATATATATATGTATGTGTTTATGATAATACAATGATAAATAAATAAATAAATTTAATTGTTAATATTTTTACATAATATACTTGTATATGGCCACAAACACCCATAAAAACATTGAAAAAATATATTACATATAAATTGGATTTTCTAGTTTAATTGGGTTTATAATTATTTCGGGTTTTGAGTAATGTGCGTCCAATCATTAATTGATAAAAGGTCCTTTTAATTTTTTAAGGGGAATTTTTTAGTTTTCAAAAAATACTAAGAAATAGTGTGTTTCTTAGTATTAAAAAATGCATTGAGAATGAATATTTCTTACATGAATTCAGATTATAATAATGATAATTAAACATTATATAAATATATTTATTTGTTACCTATTTTTTCTTATTTATAATTTTTACTTTTTATTTTCCAAAATTTATATTTTTTATTTGTTTTCTACGGTGGTGGTTTACTTTTATTATTTATTTTTTCTATTTATTCATTTCTTATTTATTTTTTTATTAAGGTATGATTCGGAATAAATATGTATACAATTATATTTCAATCTCTTACATCTTTTTTATCCTGTAATGTCTTTAACACTCCACCAAGACCTTTATGTGGTGACTATGTGGACATTACTATACATTGATATATAAAAGAAATACATGGGAATATAAATAGATTAATAAATATATATATTCATTATGTATAATTACATAAATATATAAATATAATTACATTTATATTTATATATATAAAATAATGTATAAATATATACTAAATATATATACATTTAAATAAATTTTCAACAATATATATAAATACACACACATATATATAAGCATATATATATATAAATAGAATTAGAAACAAATTTATATATTCACAGACACAAATACATATATTCATATATATATATCCCTTAAATTTATATATATATACCAACAATATATATATATACATAAATGTAAATAAATATTAAATAATAAATATAATTATTTATAAATATAAATATATTTACATAAACATTAAAAGTACCAGAAATATATGTATGTATGTATGTATATATGTATGTATGTATGTATGTTTGTATGTATGTATGTATGTAAGTATATTACCAAATAATTTATAGAAAAATATATAAAAATATATAATTGTATATATATATAACACATAAATATATAAAAATACATATAAATATGAATAATTATACATAAATTTTTACAACAGTATATTACAATATTTCTTCCTCAAATTCATTTTTTTGAATAAATCAACTTTTAGGCATAAATGGATCGTATAAACCAGTAAGTAACCACCATCCATTCGATCCAAAGATTCAATTTTCAAATTTGGAAATGAATTGATGAGATGGCTGGAGGGAGGAGTTGATTCCTTAATCCCAACATATACAAGACCAGAGTCTTCCTCAAATAAGACAACATCATTCCCAGTAAGTGTGTCGCTATCGCCCATATACAAGTTTTTTAATGGGTTTTTTATTTTTTGTTAGAATGAGATAGATTTTGGGGTATTTTTAAAAATGGCTATGGAGAAGCGTGAACCTCATTCCCTATTCTACATTTACTAGGAAGTGTGAATGGAATTCATGCTTCCCATGTGGAATAATTTAAGGAAGGGTGAATGTCATTCAGTTTCTTTTTAGGTATTTTCCATATATATATGAATATATATATTTATATATAACATAAATATTAATAAAAATTAATAAAAATTAATTAAATATTTTAAATATTAACTAATTCCCAATAAATATTTATTATATTTTAATAAATATTTAAAAATACAAATGATTTATTCAAAAATATTAATATACATTGAATAAAGACTCATTAATATTAATATATACTAATAAAAATTAATTAAATTTAAATTAAATGTTCAAAAATATTAATATATATAATTTTAATATAATAAATTATCAAGAATTATTAATAAATAAATATATATATATATGGATATATTTTATAAAATGTGAACAAATATTAATTTAATGATAATAAAAAGTAATAGAAATAAATTAAATTCTAACTAAATAGAAATAAATTTCAATAAATATTAATAAAATTTTATTAATATAAATATATATGTGCACATATATATTAATCAATATAATTAAATATTAATTAGTATTAATAAAATCATATATAGAGTCATTAATACTAATAAATATTAATAAATACTAACTAAATATGCAGTTGTGGTGGTGTATGAGTCGTAAACCATATAATCCTACAATCAAAATAGCAGGGTTCAAATCCTGGCTATCTTCTTGATGGTTTTATGATGTAGGAGGAGACGGAGGCACATCACGCATAGACATGGATTTTGACATGATGCTGGCAAGTAGTGATATCAGCATAATGCATGTCTGGTGATGCATGTTTAATAACACAGGATTAACGATGTAATGAGTCATAAGGCCGTGTTCATGGGCGAAATAACCTTTTTCATATGAGATTTATAATGGATACCACTTTACTGATATGGACAAAGTTCTTTTATTTCCTAATAAAAGAAACATTGAGCCCAATGTGATTAAAATGATTCATTCAAGACCATTGAATGGATTACTCTTGTGATTTATGAAATTTTATCTAAATTCAATTTATATAATTTGAATGATTAGAAAAGGAAGAATTGGGATTCTTGGGTAGTTTGATAGGGAATGTCCATTTGTTCTGTTGATGAAATTGTTATGTTGTGCAGCTATATAATATAACTATTTTCTATGTGAAGATGAATTAATTGATTTAAGAATACCATCCATGGAAAGTGGTTACCCTATCTTATAAACATCGATTTTAATTAATTTATTTTATTTTTATAATTAGATTAATTAACTAAAATTGGAATGGTATGAACCTAACAATTAGTAAAGAGTTGTGATCACTGTGTCCCCTTATCTTTGTGTGTTCAACCACACACTTTTTCTATACTATACCATTTTAGTTAGTACTATTTTAGTTAATATAAATTTATAATTTGATCCAGACGTGGAATAATTAAAGACACCTCTAGACACATCATGGACCCACCCATGAAATTGATAATATTGAATCATTAATTACTAATATTTATCAATATTTATTTAATTTTTTATAAATAATTATTAATAAATCATTAATACATATATATATATTTATAATTATTTCATTATAATTTATAATTTTTTATTTATATTTATCAGTTTTTATTAGGTAGGGGAACAATCAATTTTTATATTAACCAATGAAATACAACTTTTCAACAGAGTTTAGACTTAACCCTTAGATGATCTGAATATCTATTATATCGAATGCCCATTATAATATATAATGACCTGAAGACCCTCTGAACCGAATGCCAAATATGTGATTCCAAAAATCACATCATAATACAAGTCTTCTCACTATGACACACCCCTTAATACCATTCATAGCATTTCCCTACCACGCCATAATGATCTGGAAGAGCACCCCTCTTTAATCCCAATTATGGTTAGAGGGACAGAAGATAGGTGAAATCCCACATATCGCTCTTTCATGCTTCCCACCTAGAAATGTATACTTGTCTCCAATCCATGTTGCTCTAAGATTCATAGATTCATCTATTTGGTCATTACCATTCACATGATGTGTCACCCCCTCTTCTAAGGACAATCACAATGTAAAGCCCTTTCTAATGTCGTGGAGGGGAACCCCATTGTTCCAAATGATTAGAGGTCCAGATGATGGGTGAAAATGAACATATCCATCCTTCAAACTGCCCATATGATGATTCCACATGAATCCATGGTTTATTGCCTACCTAATGTGGTTTACCAACCAACTGATCACGTTTCTCATACAAGTCTCCCTATGGTGTCCTAGAGGCCATAAAGAATAGTGGTGGCACAAAGGCCCATTGGCCCATAGGCCCAAATCAAGTGAATCTTTCCACTGTAGTAGTAATTTATACAATACCCACTATAGTGACTATTATGGTACAACAATAGTACTAATTAATTCCACCACTTCGTTTATTTAATCCTATATCCTTTGTCTTCCAAGAAGGAACATTATCACTACTATACTCGATCAATGGAGAATTAATATTTACTAATATTTAACATAGATTTATTAATATTCTCTTAATATTGATTAATTTTAAGTAAATATTTATTTATAATTATTGATGGTAATTAATATTTATTAATATTTATGAAGATTTTTTAAGATTTAATTAAAATTTATTTGCATTGCCAATGAACTTGTACCCGAGTTAGAGGGGCTCTATCTTGGCATCCAAAAGACTTGGAATCAAATCTGGGTTGAGGTAAATTTCATGGTTACTGTATTAGTACTATAGCAGGTAATGTGTTGAACTATAGAAACTGAAACTATTCAATCTATTTGGGCCAAAATACCACTAGATTGTGACTATGGGTCTCAGGGGATTTGGTCCACCAATGGCCTTTGGGCCTTAAGGCCTTTGGGCCATGAGGCCTTTGGGAATCCATGGGCCTGTGAGCTATGGGATTTTGAGCCATATATAAAAGCATGATCAGACCACATATGATCATTCATAAGAAGATGATAAGATCAATAGAAACCACCAGAGAAGAGCTAACAAGATTGGAAGGATGGGAGGGTAATACATCTTCCATTAGCACCATGACCCATGGAGCTTTGCATGGGGTTCTGCTATATTATATTTAATTCATGGTGGGGAGCTTAACATCATTGGAATAGATGACAGGGACAGTAATTTCTAGTGTAGTCATGTATGTGGGCCTTCGGGTTATGTATTTTGCCTTGTTCCACTAGGCTTACGGGTTATGTAAGGGTTCTATAATAACCAAGCTAAAAGGGGGATTTTCCAATGTAAATAAATAAAAATTTAAATGGTAATCTTCCCAGGGTGACATGAAATGTATACATGAATATTTTTATAATTATTATTTTTATTTATTAATATTTAATTTATATTTATAAATAAATATAAATATTTATTGATATCTTTTTCATATCTATAAATAATTAATTACATTTTTTTATTTATTTTAATATTTATGTAATATTTTTTTTTATTTAGTAATATAAATATATATATTAATATATATATATAAATTCTATATAAATAGTGAATAACATTATGTTTTCCATAACAAATTCCACAATGGAATTATGAACATGGTTCATGACTCTTTAGAACTATTTTTTAAAATATCCTCAACCCCATCATGTTTTAATAAAATAAAAAATCCATTAAAAATCCAAAATCCATGATAACCTCCTAGAAAATCAACACATCAAAAATTAGGGCCATGTCAAACAACATCACCAAACTTTGGGGGTCATAAATGCAAAAAATGAAAATTCCTCCACTTATCCAATGCCAAGAACTAAACAATCTCTTATCATCATTGGAGCAACTAGCATCTCAAGAACATAAAACAAATACAGAACTTACATCTCTTCAATAGACACAACCAATGAAGTAAGATGATATTTTTTTCCTTTTTGATGATGGAAGAAAAAAGTACCACCACCACTGAGTCATTACGAGAACCCATAACTTGAATAGTCGACTCCATTATAAACCACCTCTGACTTAATCCACTAAAGACTAAGATTATTTCTTGCATGGTGGGATAGGTAAGCATAGTTGTATTGTATGTATGGAGGTAGAAAATGTAACGCCCCGACACCAGCTACCCAGAGCCGGTGCATTACTTCGTAACATTGGCATGATCACAAAAGATCAAGTCTCGAAAGACCGATTAGTTTAGTAGCCTTGGAAACACTAGATACATTCATAAATGTTACATTACATCATAAAGTGAAAAACTAATAACAAAGTCTTCATAGTCCACAATCATATCCCTTTCTGACTACCCCTGCAGGTCACTCATAAATTACTTCTTCACATCCTGGAAAAATATTAAAACATTGAAAGGGGTGAGCTCAGATGCTCAGTAAGGTTAACAATATAGTGGAAGCTTTCATAAATAAACATTAACATTTAAGGTGATGTATAACTAAAACAAAAGCCTTTTAAACTTGAACTTCAACATAATATGGCCAAAGTGAAATGAGATAATTCCATTCAATTCTTCACATGGATATTCTACTGGTCGAATAATCACATGCAATATCAATAACCACTTTCATAATGATGGAATGCATAATGTCAGACTATCATAACCACATAGCCAAGGCCTCGTGCCAAGACTACAAATAAGATTTTGTCGAGGCCTTGTGCCAAGACAGTAGTTTGTCTCATGAGACCTGCCGATGCATCGAGGACATATAGCGGGCTCCACCCGTCACTTATTAAGTCCAATGCATTCCTCATATGAATAGGTTTAAACATATCATAAACCATAACATAATCGTATCACATAAAACATGAATAAAGGAAACATAACATTTCCACATTTCAATCACAAGATATAAATACAACACATTTATATAATAAAAATGATTTCAAAACCATTTTCAATACCAGCATAAAAGAATGTTAAAACTTTGTATTTATTTTTCATTAAAAACAGTAATGGCTTGTAGAGGAAGGCGAAACTCAAATAATGGTCACGGCGGCGGAGAAGTCGTTGTCGCCGCATAAGTACGGAAAGAAAAACTTTCCCTTTTGTCGTTTAACAAAATGCTTCGTATAAAAAAGATTCCTTGTGAATAATCGTAAAATTCAAAGGGGTCTATACACTGTATAAAAGAAAGTTGTGTATAAAACCAAATATGCCTCAATGAAATGAGATTGAGATGAAGTCCTTAAAAAGATCATTTTTAAAATAAAATAGATCTGTTATGTGTATTCACTACAGGTACACATAAAGAACGTAAAAATAATAAATAGGACATAATAATATCATGACATAATTTGAAAGTAGGAGATTAACCCAAAGAATGGAAGTTGGGTTAAGAAGTTCCCTTACAAAGATCATTTTTAAATAAAATATATCTATTATGTGTATTTAATATAAGTACACATAAATAAAGTACAAATACAAGATAGTACATAATAATATCATTACATAATCTGAAAATAGGAGATTAACCCAAAGAATGGTAATTGGGTTAAGAAGTTCCCTTACCAAGATCATTTTTAAATAAAATATATCTATTATGTGTATTTAATATAAGTACACATAAAAAAAGTACAAATACAAGATAGTACATAATAATATCATGACATAATTTGAAAATAGGAGATTAACCCAACGAATGGTAATTGGGTTAGGAAGTTCCCTTACAAAGATCATTTTTAAATAAAATATATCTATTAGGTGTATTTAATATAAGTACACATAAATAAAGTACAAATACAAGATAGTACATAATAATATCATGACATAATTTGAAAATAGGAGATTAACCCAAAGAATGGTAATTGGGTTAAGAAGTTCCCTTACAAAGAACATTTTTAAAGAAAATATATCTATTATGTGTATTTAATATAAGTACACATAAATAAAGTACAAATACAAGATAGTACATAATAATATCATGACATAATTTGAAAATAGGAGATTAACCCAAATAATGGTAATTGGGTTAAGAAGTTCCCTTACAAAGATCATTTTTAAATAAAATATATCTATTATGTGTATTTAATATAAGTACACATAAATACAGTACAAATACAAGATAGTACATAATAATATCATGAAATAATTTGAAAATTGGAGATTAACCCAAAGAATGGTAATTGGGTTAAGAAGTTCCCTTACAAAGATCATTTTTAAATAAAATATATCTATTATGTGTATTTAATATAAGTACACATAAATAAAGTATAAATACAAGATAGTACATAATAATTTCATGACATAATTTGAAAATCGGAGATTAACCCAAAGAATGGTAATTGGGTTAAGAAGTTCCCTTACAAAGATCATTTTTAAATAAAATATATCTATTATGTGTATTTAATATAAGTACACATAAATAAATTACAAATACAAGATAGTACATAATAATATCATGACATAATTTAAAAATAGGAGATTAACCCAAAGAATGGTAATTGGTTTAAGAAGTTCCCTTACAAAGATCATTTTTAAATAAAATCTATCTATTATGTGTATTTAATATAAGTACACATAAATAAAGTACAAATACAAGATAGTACATAATAATATCATGACATAATTTGAAAATAGGAGATTAACCCAAAGAATGATAATTGGGTTAAAAAGTTCCCTTACCTTGCGTCTTGTCCTGACTCGACCGTTCTTTAACCTCCTGAATAATAAACTAGTGTTAATTACTATTTAATTAAGAACCTTTTTCATGTTCATTATTCCTTTTATATCCCTTATTACCATGTTATGAACATTATTTAATTATTTAAGTTAATAACGGTCGTTTTGTCGATCTTTGGTACTTGAGTCAAAAATAAACTTCTTATAATTACAAGTTGTTCATGTGGTGAAATATCCATTATATCCAGAATTATATTCATGATGTAGATATCATATATATCATATATACAGTATATACATTCATTCATAATGTCACGTAACATTTAGAGGTAAGAAATGAAATGCACCGTTCACGGAGACGGTAAGCCGTACGTACGCATGAACGCTACTTTCATTTCTATTTCATATTTAATGAAATCATAATGATATAAATTTATAATATAATTACTGTATAATATAGTGTATAATACCATTTAATCCATCCTTTATACATCCCACATATGGCATTAACGATTCAAATCACTTTGAGGGGGCGGTAGTCCGCACTTCCTAAAATGAAATTATCGCGTTTTACCCATAATGGAAATCATAAAGTATGCCATAAATGAGAAATAAAGAAGCATAAGTAAAACATAAACATATTATATATCATATATAAAAATAGTGACATCTTAATGGCCACCTTTGAAGGTGTTATATGAGTTTTGAACAATCATCGTTTCGTGAGGCAGAAATTCGCCATCCACAGAAACTGTATGTTCATTAACCATGAGATGTAGGTGTGTGTAAGTGTAGCTATAATCCTTCTTATAAAAACATCCTAGTATATTGAGGATACTGGTGTTGTTACAAAAGAAATGAATAAAAAGAGTTTAGGGGGTTGGAGAAGAAAAATAAAACAAAACAACATTAGAGAAGACATTACCTCAAAATCGGGTAACTCTTTTTGATTTGAGCTAAAGGCTTCCTTGGGAATAGTTCTGCCCAAAGTGAGGCTTCTAGGAGTAAGAGGGGGGATTTGGGAGAGTATTTGGGTATCGGATGGCCGAGCCAAATGGCTTGATGGTGTGAATAAGGTGGGAGAGGTGGGGGCCTTTTATAAGTGGAGAGGAGGGGCTCTTTTGGAAAGATTGAAATGTTACATTATTACACAATGCTTTTCGGATTCAAAAGGTCCCAAACTTATATAATTCGTGGATAAGGTGATAAGGGTTCGAAAGCTACCCATCCAATAGTATTTGGACAAGTGGAAGCCTTGTATTTTACATTATCTTTTCATTTTATTAAAATCGTTAAGTAATGAGGTCATCGCTGCATCATAACGATGTCATAAATAATTTAATTTATTTAATGTCATTTTCCAACCAAAGTGGCTCCATGGGGTCCCCAAGTTGACCCATGGGTTTTCTTGGTCGGCCATGACTTATCCAATAGGATTAGGACAAGTGTCAAGCTCATATCATATTATTAAAACATTGTTTTTACCTTAAACTACACTAATTACCTCTAATCGCGATTAAGAACTTAAAAGTTACTATTCACCAAAAAATTATTTTGATCTCATTGAACCACATTTTACTTCTTAATGACAACCATGTATGTCAGATTTTTAAAAATCAATTCACATAAATGGTAATATTTCATTTAAACGAAAAATCAGTTATTTAACTACCACTTAGTGGTTTCACTATTCATCAAAAAATTGACGTTTTTCAGAACAATGCCAAAATTTCACCCTAAGCTATAATTGATATTCCGAATTAAAAAATGATGTCTATATTAAAAAATTACAAACATATAAGTTGCATTAATTAATTTTATAATTAATTCCCGCTGTCACAACAAATAGCGTGTTTTAAGAAACAATTTATATCAAAAGATTGACAATTTTTTATGTCCAATTTCAATGTTAAATTAATTCTAATGACCACCATTGGATAAAATGGTAAAAATATATTCTAATTATACTTCAAAACCACTAAATAGTATAACTTATCACTATAAATTATTTTGATTAAAATAGTTATTTTTAAGTATTTTTCACTATTCATAAAAAATTAGAAGTTCTCAGAAAAATACAAAAAATTCAACATAGGCTAATTTCAATATTCCGAATCCAAAAATGAAGTCCATTTTGAAATATAAAATTTCTATAATTTTAAAAAGTGGTTATTACTATTTATAACGGCTACTTTGATTAGTCGCGGTGTTTTAGAACTCGAAGTTGCGTACAATGCAAGCTATTGCATTATTGAATGAGAATCGTATCATGGAAGCTTGGGGTGTTACATTCTCCATTTCTTCAATAAATTGCATCCTCGCAATTTTAAAATTTTCTATGAAAATAAAAGGTTGAAAATAGAAAATACATTTGTGGAAAACCAACATCGGAAATAAGGTTAATAAATATATAACATTAAAAGAAAGAAAGATAAGTACAAAGGTCACCCGATATAGCCCATTCTAGGATTCTATGAAAATATGGATATAGAGGAGTAAAAAACCATCAAGGTCTAATGGAGAGTTATAGAAAACATGATTAGGAGAAAGTTTAACCACAAGAAAATCACAAACTTGTGATTGGTTAAACGATCATTGAATCCCTAGTTGGAAAAGTTAACCGACAACATTTTTGTTTTATGTTACCTTTTATAATGTTGAGGAATTTATTTTGGAGATTTACTAAGAACGTAAGGGAATATACATACTTGTTATGTATACTTTCATTTGTTAATAAATTTTTACCACAACCCCATCTTTTACTCCAAATGGTAACGGAACTCAAAAATATTCTTTTTTATCCTAATTGTATAAGGTTCAAAATATTAACACATACCATTTAGATTAGTAAAACTATTTTGTAATAACCAGGGACTTCCTATAGGCTAGTGGTAGGAAATAAAGGCTTGTCGCACTATGGTTGTGGGTTCGATTCCTGCAGCTTTGTCCGACGCGACGGGTTATGCCCCACCCTGCAGGTTGTCCTTTTCCTAAAACTATAGTATCATAATATTCTAAAAATAATCTTCAGAAATGATTTAACCTTAAACAATACTATCCACAGATCAACTTAATCCACTCCAACCTTTATAGTTATCCAAAATACCTCTGTCCAGACTTTCTCTAAAAGGACTCTTAATTCCAAAATCATTTTATCAGATTTCCCAAACAAAGTAAAGTTTCTCTTATTGTCACATACTAAAAATATAATTACCTACATCATATTAAAACCTTACTGAAATCAACAAGTACTGTAGTACAATAATTATATATATATCACATTATTCTAATAACCAGAATATAATCCATAAGTCCAAAAGCACCATTACATTAGTTATTCTACTTCAACTGTAGTAACAGCTTAAGATTTTCCTTGATCCCTTGGCCTTTTCTGAGGTAAGATTCCCTAACGCTTAGGACATTCATTTGCATAATGACCCATTTCTCTACAATTGTATCATTCAACTTTGATAGCATCTTTCTTTCCCTTGCAATCACGAGCCTGGTGACCCTTTTCTCCACATTTATAACAAACTCCCATTCCTTTTAGGCAAGTACCAGGGTGATTCTTCCCACAATTATCACATAATGGAAAATCCTTCTTTCCCTTTTTCCCTTTATCTGTCTCTTGTTCCACCGTTCTCTTATTCTCTTGCTTTACATTGTTGTCATAAGACTTAGAGAATTCCTTTTCTGTCTTGATAGCACACGAGACAATATCTTCGTATGATGAGAAGGATTGTGATACTAAAGCTCGACGGAGAAACGGATTTAACCTGTCAAAGAAACGATCAATCTTACTCCTTGGGTTACATATATAATCGGAAGCATGCCTCGCTAACCTTGTAAAGTTAGCCTCATACTTTGCGACATTTTCATCCTCCTTCTGCCTCAGACTCAGAAATTCCCTTTCCATATCTGCTCGATGGTCACGAGGAAAGTATTTTTCTAAGAAAAGATCTTTGAACTCCCCCCATTCCATATTCGATACTTCATCATCTTCCTTCATGTTTTGAATCAATGAACACCATTGATCAGCATCTCCAGTGAGGCGGTAAACTGCCATGATAACTTTTTCCCTTTCACTGCTCCCCAAAGCCTAAAATATTTTCTCTAGGGAATTTATCCATTGCTCGGCTACTAAGGGAGTTGTACTCCCATTGAATTTTGGTGGTTGTTGCCTCATGAATCGATCTAACATTGATCCTCCATGTTGCGGATCAGGGTGCTCCATACGAGTGAGGTTATTATTCATAACCTGAGTATGTTTTCCCAGTATGGTGGTTAGCTGATCGGCACCAGTTGCATCACCAGCACCACTATAATTATCTTGAGCAGGAGGGCAATCCCTACATGGAGTACGTTCATTGATATGGTTTCCATTTCTTCCACTAGGCGCCATTTCTAAACAATGGCATAAACTAGATCAGTATATGAATCAAAATACATAATCCCATACTTATAAAACACTTAACATAAATTGAACTATTTATGGATATAATCCATAATCATAAAAATGTTTTCTTTTGGGAAGTATATACTCATAAACCCTTCATAATGATTTGTAAAGAAAATGAGAGTTATCCTAAGCATATCCCCCGGGAGTGTCGTAACCAAGAGTGCAGCAAGGCCCGTTGTCGTGCACCAGTTTCCATTAGAGTCTAGCTCAAAGCGGTGTTTTCGGGTTTTATCCCTAGGAACATCTGTGCCAGAGCCGCCTCTACCTGCTCGTATCCAGACAGGGATGTATTTCTCGGAAAACTCACAAAATATCTACAATACAAAAATTCTAGGAAGTTATTCTATACTAATCCTCAAAGTCTATCTTTGGGCTATGTGCTCTAATCAGAGTTTATCTAAATCTAGCTTCCATGGTTAGTACTAAACTTCCTCTGATACCAACTGTAACGCCCCGACCCCAGCTACCCAGAGCCGGTGCATTACTTCGTAACATTGGCATGATCACAAAAGATCAAGTCTCAAAAGACCGATTAGTTTAGTAGCCTTGGAAACACTAGATACATTCATAAATGTTACATTACATCATAAAGTGAAAAACTAATAACAAAGTCTTCATAGTCCACAATCATATCCCTTTCTGACTACCCCTGCAGGTCACTCATAAATTACTTCTTCACATCCTGGAAAAATATTAAAACATTGAAAGGGGTGAGCTCAGATGCTCAGTAAGGTTAAAAATATAGTGGAAGCTTTCATAAATAAACATTAACATTTAAGGTGATGTATAACTAAAACAAAAGCCTTTTAAACTTGAACTTCAACATAATATGGCCAAAGTGAAATGAGATAATGCCATTCAATTCTTCACATGGATATTCTACTGGTCGAATAATCACATGCAATATCAATAACCACTTTCATAATGATGGAATGCATAATGTCAGACTATCATAACCACATAGCCAAGGCCTCGTGCCAAGACTACAAATAAGATTTTGTCGAGGCCTTGTGCCAAGACACTAGTTTGTCTCATGAGACCTGCTGATGCATCGAGGACCTATAGCGGGCTCCACCCGTCACTTATTAAGTCCAATGCATTCCTCATATGAATAGGTTTAAACATATCATAAACCATAACATAATCGTATCACATAAAACATGCATAAAGGAAACATAACATTTCCACATTTCAATCACAAGATATAAATACAACACATTGATATAATAAAAATGATTTCAAAACCATTTTCAATACCAGCATAAAAGAATGTTAAAACTTTGTATTTATTTTTCATTAAAAAAAGTAATGGCTTGTAGAGGAAGTCGAAACTCAAATAATGGTCACGGCGGCGGAGAAGTCGTTGTCGCCGCATAAGTACGGAAAGAAAAACTTTCCCTTTTGTCGTTTAACAAAATGCTTCGTATAAAAAAGATTCCTTGTGAATAATCGTAAAAGTCAAAGGGGTCTATACACCGTATAAAAGAAAGTTGTGTATAAAACCAAATACGCCTCAATGAAATGAGATTGAGATGAAGTCCTTAAAAAGATCATTTTTAAAATAAAATAGATCTGTTATGTGTATTCACTACAGGTTCACATAAAGAACGTAAAAATAATAAATAGGACATAATAATATCATGACATAATTTGAAAGTAGGAGATTAACCCAAAGAATGGAAGTTGGGTTAAGAAGTTCCCTTACAAAGATCATTTTTAAATAAAATATATCTATTATGTGTATTTAATATAAGTACACATAAATACAGTACAAATACAAGATAGTACATAATAATATCATGACATAATTTGAAAATAGGAGATTAACCCAAAGAATGGTAATTGGCTTAAGAAGTTCCCTTAAAAAGATCATTTTTAAATAAAATATATCTATTATGTGTATTTAATATAAGTGCACATAAATAAAGTACAAATACAAGATAGTACATAATAATATCATGACATAATTTGAAAATAGATGATTAACCCAAAGAATGGTAATTGGGTTAAGAAGTTCCCTTACAAAGATCATTTTTAAATAAAATATATCTATTATGTGTATTTAATATAAGTACACATAAATAAAGTACAAATACAAGATAGTACATAATAATATCATGACATAATTTGAAAATAGGAGATTAACCCAACGAATGGTAATTGGGTTAAGAAGTTCCCTTACAAAGATCATTTTTAAATAAAATATATCTATTATGTGTATTTAATATAAGTACACATAAATAAAGTACAAATACAAGATAGTACATAATAATATCATGACATAATTTGAAAATAGGAGATTAACCCAAAGAATGGTAATTGGGTTAAGAAGTTCCCTTACAAAGATCATTTTAAAATAAAATATATCTATTATGTGTATTTAATATAAGTACACATAAATAAAGTAAAAATACAAGATAGTACATAATAATATCATGACATAATTTGAAAATAGGAGATTAGCCAAAAGAATGGTAATTGGGTTAAGAAGTTCCCTTACAAAGATAATTTTTAAATAAAATATATCTATTATGTGTATTTAATATAAGTACACATAAATAAAGTACAAATACAAGATAGTACATAATAATATCATGACATAATTTGAAAATAGGAGATTAACCCAAAGAATGGTAATTGGGTTAAGAAGTTCCCTTACAAAGATCATTTTTAAATAAAATATATCTATTATGTGTATTTAATATAAGTACACATAAATAAATTACAAATACAAGATAGTACATAATAATATCATGACATAATTTGAAAATAGGAGATTAACCCAAAGAATGGTAATTGGGTTAAGAAGTTCCCTTACAAAGATCATTTTTAAATAAAATATATCTATTATGTGTATTTAATATAAGTACACATAAATAAAGTACAAATACAAGATAGTACATAATAATATCATGACATAACTTGAAAATAGGAGATTAACCCAAAGAATGGTAATTGGGTTAAGAAGTTCCCTTACAAAGATCATTTTTAAATAAAATATATCTATTATGTGTATTTAATATAAGTACACATAAATAAAGTACAAATACAAGATAGTACATAATAATATCATGACATAATTTGAAAATAGGAGATTCACCCAAATAATGGTAATTGCGTTAAGAAGTTCCCTTACAAAGATCATTTTTAAATAAAATATATCTATTATGTGTATTTAATATAAGTACACATAAATAAAGTACAAATACAAGATAGTACATAATAATATCATGACATAATTTGAAAATAAGAGATTAACCCAAAGAATGGTAATTGGGTTAAGAAGTTCCCTTACAAAGATCATTTTTAAATAAAATATATCTATTATGTGTATTTAATATAAGTACACATAAATAAAGTACAAATACAAGATAGTACATAACAATATCATGACATAATTTGAAAATAGGAGATTAACCCAAAGAATGGTAATTGGGTTAAGAAGTTCCCTTAAAAAGATCATTTTTAAATAAAATATATCTATTATGTGTATTTAATATAAGTACACATAAATAAAGTACAAATACAAGATAGTACATAATAATATCATGACATAATTTGAAAATAGGATATTAACCCAAAGAATGGTAATTGGGTTAAGAAGTTCCCTTACCTTGCGTCTTGTCCTGACTCGACCGTTCTTTAACCTCCTGAATAATAAACTAAAGTTAATTTATATTTAATTAAGAACCTTTTTCATGTTCATTATTCCTTTTATATCCCTTATTACCATGTTATGAACATTATTTAATTATTTAAGTTAATATCGGTCGTTTTGTCGATCTTTGGTACTTGAGTCAAAAATAAACTTCTTATAATTACAAGTTGTTCATGTGGTGAAATATCCAATATATCCAGAATTATATTCATGATGTAGATATCTTATATATCATATATACAGTATATACATTCATTCATAATTTCACGTAACATTTAGAGGTAAGAAATGAAATGCACCGTTCATGGAGACGGTAAGCCGTACGTACGCATGAACGCTACTTTCATTTCTATATCGTATTTAATGAAATCATAATGATATAAATTTATAATATAATTACAGTATAATATAGTGTATAATACCATTTAATCCATCCTTTATACATCCCACATATGGCATTAACGATTCAAATCACTTTGAGGGGGCGGTAGTCCGCACTTCCTAAAATGAAATTATCGCGTTTTACCCATAATGGAAATCATAAAGTATGCCATAAATGAGAAATACAGAAGCACTTGTAAAACATAAACATATTATATATCCCATATAAAAATAGTGACATCTTAATGGACACTATTGAAGGTGTTATATGAGTGTTGAACAATCATCATTTTGTGAGGCAGAAATTCGCCATCCACAGAAACTGTATGTTCTTTAACCATTAGATGTAGGTGTGTGTAAGTGTAGCTCAAATCCTTATTATAACAAAATCCTAGTATATTGAGGATACTTGTGTTGTTACAAAAGAAATGAATAAAAAGAGTTTAGGGGGTTGGAGAAGAAAAATAAAACAAAATAACATTAGAGAAGACATTACCTCAAAATCGGGTAACTCTTTTTGATTTGAGCTAAAGGCTTCCTTGGGAAGAGTTCTGCCCAAAGTGAGGATTCTAGGAGTAAGAGGGGGAAGTTGGGAGAGTATTTGGGCAGGGTTTGGCCGAGCCAAATGGCTTGATGGTGTGAATAAGGTGGGATAGGTGGGGGCCTTTTATAAGTGGAGAGGAGAGGCTCTTTTGGAAAGATTGAAATGTTACATTATTACACAATGCTTTTCGGATTCTTAAGGTCCCACACTTATATAATTCGTGGCTAAGGTGATAAGGGTTCAAAATCTACCCATCAAATAGTCTTTGGACAAGTGTAAGCCTTGTATTTTACATTATATTTTCATTTTATTAAAATCGTTAAATAATGAGGTCATCGCTGCATCATAATGATGTCATAAATAATTTAATTTATTTAATGTCATTTTGCAACCAAAGTGGCTCCATGGGGTCCCCAAGTTGACCCATGGGTTGTCTTGGTCGGCCATGACTCATCCAATAGGAGTAGGACAAGTGTCAAGATCATATCATATTATAAAAACATTGTTTTTACCTTAAACTACACTAATTACCTCTAATCGCGATTAAGAACTTAAAAGTTACTATTCACCAAAAAATTATTTTGATCTCATTGAACCACATTTTACTTCTTATTGACAACCATGTATGTCGGATTTTTGAAAATCAAATCACAGACGAGGTTATATTTCATTTAAACGAAAAATCAGTTATTTAACTACCACTTAGTGGTTTCACTATTCATCAAAAATTGAAGTTTTTCAGAACAATGCCAAAATTTCACCCTAAGCTATAATTGATATTCTGAATTCCAAAATGATGTCTATTTTACAAAATTACAAACATATAAGTTGCATTAATTAATTTTATAATTAATTCCCGCTGTCACAACAAATAGCGTGTTTTAAGAAACAATTTATATCAAAAGATTGGCAATTGTTTATGTCCAATTTCAATGTTAAATTAATTCTAATGACCACCATTGGATAAAATGGTAAAAATATATTCTAATTATACTTTAAAACCACTAAATATTATAACTTATCACTATTAATTATTTTGATTAAAAAAGTTGTTTTTAAGTATTTTTCACTATTCATAAAAAAATAGAAGTTTTCAGAAAAATACGAAAAATTCAACATAGGCTAATTTCGATATTCCGAATCCAAAAATGAAGTCCATTTTGAAATATAAAATTTCTATAATTCTAAAAAGTGGTTATTACTATTCATAACGGCTACTTTGATTTGTCGCGGTATTTTAGAACTCGAAGTTGCGTACAATGCAAGCTATTGCATTATTGAATGAGAAGCGTATCATGGAAGCTCGGGGTGTTACAGAAAAATGCGAAGATAGTCCTAAAATACCAAAAGATAAGAATTATATGGTCCCTTTAATATGCCCCAGACAACCCAATGCAGAACGTACCTCCATGAGAATAGATAAATACAAAACTAGAAGAAATTTTTGTGTAGAATGGCTCTCAATATCACTATCAAACACACACTATCAAGCCTAGGAATCAAAATAAAACATATCTAACACAAAAAATTCACCGAGTTATGTTGGGGTGACCAACATTCAGGTGCCACAAAATAACACCTCGAGATTTTAAAAGAATTATTTTATGTTAGATAGTATAAAAGATAGAAAAAATTAATCGTAGAAGAGAATGTTAAACCCTAAGAGTTTATAAATTTTGTAAATAAAATTATTCTTTTTAATAGCTTGTGGTACATGAAACCCCATGAATTTTATGTTCAATAGAATATTCTGCAAGAAACACCAAGACTAAATGGGTCATTATATATATAATAGTAATAACATAACTATTAAATTGGTGTAAAATAATAGTATTAACTTCATTATGATATATATATCCTACTCAATTAAAATAATATATAAATGTTCTGTAAATAATCAATCAATTTATAGTAAACTGGTTTTAATCTTCAATTTTTTTTCTTCAAATATAATTTATTTTCATTATAAAATATTATAATAAATTTTTGGAAATTTTTTAGCATTATTTCATAAAATTATCTTTAAATTTTTTATTTTAATATAATTTTTTTTTTGAAATTATGAATGTTTTTTAAAATAATGATTTTTAGTGAATAGTGAAAAGGCTGATTTTTGTAAAATTATGATTTAATTTCAATAAATTCATTATTTTTTTAAGGTAAAATAAGTTTAAATTTTTCATATTTAACCAAATTAATCTATTATTAATTAACATTATATTTTATTTTAGTATATGTTTGTTTTTTGGGTTTATAAAGGGTTTTTTCTAAAAACTATTTTAATGTGAATAATGTTTCTCCATTTTAAATAATTTAAATAAATGCTAATGGGAATTTTTAAAAAACAATTATATCAAATATATAAAAAAAATTAATTTATATTCACAAATTTATTATTATTAAACATAGAGGTAATATAAAGTCATCGTGAACTTAAAAAATACACTTCTCAAAAATCCAATTTTTCATCGCCATGGATATTTTTTTAACGTAATTTTTAAAATTTTTAAAAAGATTTATGTAAAAATTTAAAATGGTAATTGGAATCAGTATTTAAACATTTTAAATAGGGGAATTTTTTATAATGTTCAGAAAAAATTATTTTTTGAAGAATAGTGAAGAATACTAAATTTTAATTGAAAATATTAGTTACATTTAAATATTTATAAAGATAAATTATATTATAAAATATTTTCAAGGTAAAACATAGTTCAATTATATATATATTATTCCAATTTATTTTATTTTTACAAATTTCATAATGAAATTGGATTTTGATAAAATTATAATCTTTTGACAATTTTATTTCTGAAGACCTCTTTTCATGCCATGTAGGCGTGATTAATTTTAAAAACAAATTTGACACTTATTTGAATTAAAAGTCTAAAAATAGAAATATTATTTAAAATCATAATATATTATATTAAATAATATTTTTTTATTAATTTTGAACCAAAATCAATAGTGAAAAAAGTATAAATTTTTTACCAATATTAAGGTAAAACTGGATTTAATAGGGGTTAAACTAAAAAGATTGGGGTTAAATGACCTAAGAACCTCCCTAAAATATATTATTAGGATATATTCAGTCCTTTTAACATATAATATATAACTATATCATTATGTTAGCCTTGTGACTTGAAAAAACATTAGCTGAATTAATTATTATTAAAAATCACAATTGTGCCACTCAGGTCTCATATAAAAGGCCACCCCCTCTCCTCCTCTATTAACAACGTAAAAACATATATATTTAGAAAAAACTACAAAATGAATTCTATAATTTCATAATATCATTATATAAGACTTATTGTGGGAATAAATTCATCCATTTAAGGTCTTTGGTGAAATCCAAAAGAAATTATCTAAATAAGAGGTAATGTTAATCAACGAGCTTTTATGTTTTATTTCATCCACCACATTATCCAATTATTCTTAAAAAATTCTTATATAATTACATAAAAATATTATATATACTGATATGTTATTGTATCAATTGAATAAACTAATCCATTCCCCTATTCTATCAAATGTGTTTCAAAATAATCAATTTCGTGTGAGGTGGACTACCATCTTGTGAACTGACGTCATTATCCTTTCCATTAGAACATATTATGATTAGGTGTGATGATGGATATTATTTATACATATGTGTGATATTTATAACATTATTTTACCTCTATATTCATTATATCATACATACGTTTTTCACATTCCTTTATGTAGGATATATGAAAATGTCGTTCGTGTGTACGACAGACTACCACCTCACAAAGCAATGTGATTTGTCATTAAAAAATTCTTTAAATGGATTATAATAATGACAATGTTAATTAATATATTGCTTATAAATGTATTAATTATTATTATAATAATAAAATTATCATTATGAAAAGATAATAAGTCATTTTATTTTTTACACCAAAAACATGATAACATCGTTCATGTACATGTGGATTTCTGACTTCACGTAGTGATGTGACTCTATTTTAATTACCACATCAAATGTATGATAAATATAAGTATATTTGATGAAAATTTTTTTATATGATATTATTATTGGATAAATATTAAATATCACTTACATCCATTCCATAATGATCATTGAAAAATGGAAACGTTACTAATGTGTATGTATGACCTACACTCTCCATGATCATAACATACTACATTTCTCAAAACCATCATTCATAATTGTTAGTAAAATTATAATTGATTTATAATTACTATAATTATTTCTTCACTATAATTACGGAGAATATGTATCTTTTTATAATGAAATTAACTCGAACTTTCATGACAATGTAAGAATGGGAAAACATGGAAATTAAACAAAAAACAATGAAAATAATGATCCTTTATTACCAAATGAATGATAATTTGTTATAATAAGTTAATAAATGGTAATATAAATATTAATATGGTTCATTATTAAGTTAATAATAGGTTTAATGACACTATACAGGATGTTAAATCATGTTCAACCAAAAGAAAGTGCGAGGTAAGAGACTTAAATATCTCTTTTTATTTTTGTGAGACACATGTCATATTTACCACCAATTTATTTTTGGTATTATATAAACTAACCATGGATGTTTTTATAATTATTATCCTAGAAAATATTTGGTTATAAATTTCCATTTTAGGATCTTTGGTTCATGGGGCATATGATTCAATGTTATCAATATAGTAAGAGTTTTATGTTACAATTTCATTGTTTAATGGGATTGTTTATGATTAACTCTCCAATGTTGAAATATTTTTCCTTAAATCTTAATAATTCTCATAGACTTTATTATCCTATTGTTATTTATGATATTTTTATTCAATATTACCATTTTACACTATTTTGGAACATAAAATAATTGAGAGAATGTTTTTATGAAAAAAAAATCAAAATATCTCTAATTGATGAATACAAATTTTTCATCCCAAACCATATTTTCAAAAATTGTATTCAAAACTTATTTCAAATATTTTTTCTATTACATTTTTATTATTAAAATAATTATTTATTAAATTCATTTTTACCTATTTTTGAATTGAAATAATAAATTGAATGGAATCTTCTTGTCGTTGTCCAAAAAATTCTCATATGTATTTTACATGAAATATTAAAGGAATCATTGTTTTAACATTTATATCATTAATGAAATTTTCCACCAACATGACCCTTATTTTTTTATTATGATTCCTTTATATTTGTTCATGGTAATTTTCAAATGATAGTATTTACTATATGTATTATGTTTTAATATTTATTTTCAAAATAGGCAAAATGTTTTTGATAAGAAATACATTAATTTATATTTTAAGTATTCATTTATACTTTTCCATGAATATTTCCAAGGGAAAAGTATTTTTTCAATTTCATTGAATTTAAATTTTATAGAAGCGTATTTTCAAAAAAAAAATTCTTTTCTAAAAAATGATTCTAATGTTGTTTTAATGCTAATTCCATTAATCTATGTCTAAAACCTCTATTATTACTTATTCTGTAGTGGGGATATTTTGTATTGATACCATACACATTCTTTATCAAGATATATTAAAAAAATTTAAAGATATTTTTATGGAAACTATTTAGTTTCCCCTAGTTATCCCTTTTTCAAAGAGATTCTTATAGAACATAATTATTTTACACTTCTTAAACACCTTTCAATTTGATTATTATGAAACCAATTTAATTTCCATATGTCATTCATGTTTCATGGAGATTAACATGAACCCATTTCTTTTCCAAAGGTAAATAATGTTATAGAAATTAATAATGATTATTTATGTCAGTTTTATAATAATATGAAATATTTTTGTACTTTATTCATCTTTTACTTCTTGAACATTATATATGATTGATGTGGTTACATAGTGTTGTCTGAGATTATCGTAGATTATATGATGAGTTCTCTAAGGTAGCTCAACGTTAAACCATCATAGATTATATGATGGGTGAACAAAGATTAAGTCTGTTGTTCCCATTATAGCTTACACAAATTTTGTTCCTAGATACCACTCTATTAAATTTTGTAATAATAAATTTATCCATTTAATTATATTTAAATATGATTATATGATAAATTCCAATTCTAAGGGTTCTATAAGGGTTATTTGATGATGATGTTCCATGATACCAACACATCTAATCTAACTTTTCAAGGGGTTTATAATCTTTCCTTTCATGAATATTTATATTACATGACTTTTGTTTATTATTTTTATGAATCATTGATTTTTATATCTTATTCCATGTTTCAAGATTGAATATTCAGGTATTGATGGTTCTGTGTTCTTTTATGACTCTCTCATTCACTGTTATCATGTCTTCATACCCTTATTCCCTCATTATTTTCATTGAAAACTTTCAATTGTTAATGTTTATGTTTCACCTTACTGAGCATTTTTGATCACCCTTCTTATGTTTCTACTTCCCCTTGTTATAAATATTTCGGATGATCAAATTATGTTGAGAATTTATTTCATATCGAGGATTAAAATAACTTAATGTAAATTATCAAAAGATGGGTTAAGAGGGATAAATTTTCATTTTACTATGTATGTATTGTTTATGAAGGATTTTTTCCAAATATTCTAATATTCTAAACCTAAAAGTTCAATGAGAATGTGAGTGATAAAAATTTTCAATTTTATGTTGTAATATTTGGATGGAAAAAATTAGGTCACATTTATCTATATCAAAGTCCGAAATGTAATGTTTATGATTTTAGAACCAAATTCGGATGTGAAATTTCTGGGTTCTTATCATTGGTATCCGAGGAATGTTTCAGATAAATGTAGAGATTATGATGTTTTATTATGATGATATATTAATTGATATAGACACCATCATAGGTCAATAACGTTAAGGATGATAATAATTTTAATGTCTTAGAAACCCATGGAGGATATATGTGATGAGATTTTAAAGTGATTAATGATATTTTAGGAGACCTTTAAGTAGGTCAATGTGTTTTTCTATTGATTAACAATTTGATTTCATTTAATTTTTTTGGAAATAAGATTTAATTTATCGATAACCATTAGGGTTTATATGATCTTGGGAATTGATAGAAAAGGTTATATCATATAGATAATCATAGGATTTAATGTGATTTTGTGACTAAGTGATTAATGTTACATCAAAATAATATTTCCGTATTATTTGGATTGATATCTGGAACGTTTGAGATAACCATCAAGGTTAAAAAATCATTAATTTTTAGTTTACTATGGTTATTTTAGATATATGGCTATAAATTATTTATTTTCAACTTAGGGTATTCCTATTTAATGTTAAATACTAATGTATCATATTAATGTTAATTCATTTTGGGAATTATCATACAATGTTATAACCATTCTGGTTTAGGAAAATTTCTATAGAAATGAGGATTAGTTTATGGTTATGTTGTCTTTGATCATTTATTTAAGTTCTTTATCCCTGAATAATTCATCTTGTATACTTTTTGTTTGGAGAAAAAGAGGATATTTTGAGGAAATTGGAATAATGATGAAATTATACTCATAAAGTAAGTATATTTTTATACGCATATTCTATATGGAAAATTATTCCTCAACACTGGGAAACATATTTTGGAAAAAAATTATCATATTACATTAATATAAAATGAATCATATGATCTTTTATATAATACAATATTTATGATATTGAGGGCCATAACATTCAATTGATTATTATCTTTATTTTCATCAATGGCCCCAATCACTCTCTATAATTATTTACACTTGAAATTTATTCCCACTTTTGGTTGCCTATTTGGAAACCCATTTATGTGTTATTCCCTCTAAACCTTTGCACATACAAATCTCTCTTATTTGGAGGATGATTTAAAAACCCCTTTTTATGATGTGTTTTTTACAACAATACTATTTTAAAAATACCATCCATTTATTAGGGAGATAATGTACATAATTCGAGGATTCATTTTATTAATTAGGGGGTAGGATATAAGACCATTTGATTTTAAAAGAAGAAAACAATATTTGACAGTGTAATTTACATGAAAACCCAGGATTAAACGAGAATGTATCAATGTGATACATTATGATATTTTTAGTTTAGAATAATGTTTATCTCTTAAATAAGTAATGATACATGAATCTTAAAGATTTTTATGATCAATAGCATTTTCAACATGGAACACCAAGCCTAAATGTCCTATGATATATATGGCCATCGTAAAATAGCTGTTAAATTGGAAGGTAATGACAATATTAACTATTTTAGGATATATATATATATATATATTATACTTTATATAAATTATTCCTAAATAACCAATCAATATTCCATGAAGTGATTTTATTCATCAAAAATATTTTTTCTTCAAAAATTATTTTTTTAATATATTTTAATTAATAAAATATTATAATCTATTTTTTTGAGCTTATATAAAAAATGTTTTGTATACATTACCACATTTTTGGAATTAGAATATCAAATTTTACTTTGGGAGATATTTTGATATTTGTCTAAAAATATTGATTTTTTCAGTGAATAATGATAATAATGATTTTTGTAAAACTATAATTTAATTTCAATAAATTTAAAAATTCAAATTAAAAATTATTATTAAAATTAACAGAAATAATATTTAGTTATATTTAACTCACTTTATTCTCTTTTGGATCAACTTTAAATTCGAATTTAGTATATGATTATTTTTGTGCTCAAAAAGATATTTTTAAAAACACTTTTAAAGATAATAATATTTATCAATTAAAATTAATTAAAATAATATCTACTGATGAATTAAATAACACAATTTTATATATTATATATTAATACATTTAAATTTATATTCATATAATTACTATAAATAGACATTACGTTAATGTAAAATCATCTTCTGCATGAATAATACACTTCTAAAAAACTCTCATTATCATAAAATCTATTGGTTTTGTATTAATTTTTGAAATCATAATGTCAAAAAAATTAGATTTATTTTTTAATAACATTCAGAAAATATTATTTTTTATGAATAGTGAAAATGCTAAATTTTAATTGAATACTGCATTTTCGTTTGAATTATTTATAAAGTAAATTTATATTTCAAATTTAATATAATGTAAATTTATAAAAATATATATCTATTAGATCAATTTATTGCCATTAAAATAAATTTCATATTGAAATTGAGCATAAAAACATTAAAATCAACTAAACGATTTCTCATTGAAACATCATTGTCTCACCACGTCTCTCGTATTATTTTAAATTAAATTTGAACACTTCCATGAATTCAATTTGAAACAATGGATACCATTTTTTAAATCAAAATAATTTATATTATAAAATATTTTCATCTTCATTTTTGACCTAAATGAATAGTGACAACCTTGATAATTAATTTCCATGGTTGTAGTGAGAAGTTGTTTACTAGGGGTTTAAACTAAAAAGATAGGTGTTAAAATGATATAAAAACTTATCTATAATATATTTCATGTGAATATATATACATTATATATTCTATTAATAATAATATTTAATTATTGGTGCCTTGTGAAAAGAAAATAATCTAGTTTGAATACATTATTTGGAACAATTACAACAGTGTCACTCACCTCAATTAGAAAACGACATCCCCACTCCACCTATATTCACATATTCTAAAGCAATTGGATCTACCATTATTATTAAAATATCTTCTATAATTTTATAAACTCATAGTAGAATAATAATTTTGGGTTTAAATATATCAGAGGAAGGCTTTGGTTCAAACAAAAATATTTTAACTGAAAAGAGGTATCGTCTTCGACAAGCATTTTTTTTATTTCATTCTACACGTCCATAAATTCTTAATAAACCATGTATATAAAATAAACTCATTATATTTAATATAATTAAATTTTAATATGATAATATAATAACCTAAATTCTCCTCAAATTCAATGAAATGTTTTATGAGATCATCATTCATCTGTACATCAGATAAACACCTCGTGAACCGATGTAATTCGTTTTTCTATTAACGTATCTCAAAGTTGGATTTGATGGTGTATATAAAGTTTAAATATTATATTTTTAATATATTTAATAAGTCTCATTATATCATAAATAAATTGTTTTTAATTTCAATTATTTATGGATATGATAATGTCGCTCTTGTGTACGGTGTACTGATACCACAAATAGTAATCAGATGCATCATTATCTAATGCTTTACATGGAATACAATTAGGATAATGAAAATTTATGTATGTTATATTAATGAAGTAAATATTTTATTCATGAAATTTTTTTCATTATTAAAATAAAATATTTCATTTTCATTTTTTACACTAAAATGATGATAACAATGTTCGTGTACTTGTAGACTACCGCCTTCATGAAGCGATGTGACTATGTTTACATCACCACACTACATGGATGATATAAATTATTATATTGAAATATATAATATGTTATAAATTATGTTATTTATATTCTTTAACAATAAATTATTACTTACCTTTTTCCATAATGATAATTAAATAATGAAAAACGTTACTCATGCATACATACGGCCTATAGTCTTTGTGATCGTAATGTACATCATTTCACAAGAAAATAGTTTCGGATATGTATTGAAATAATAATTGATTTATAAATATAATTATTATGAATTTCTTATTATTATGGGAAACATTTAACTATAGAATATTCACCTGAATCAGAACATTCATGAAAATGCATGAATGAGAAAATAAGTAAATTTTTACCTGAAGTATCACAATAATGATATATTTTTAACAAATGGATGATATGATGTTATAAAAGGATAATATATGATATTATAAATAATAATAGGGTTATCCCAAAATATAATAACATATCTAAAAAAACTATACAGGATGTTGAATAATATTCAACCAAAATTAAGCATGATGTAATGGATTTCAGTCTCACTTTTTACTTTTACGTGACATGTGACATATTCACCATCGATTTTTAATGGTTTATATACTTCCCATGAAACTATTTTAGTATTATTATCATTAATATTAATTTAATTTTCATATTAATTTTCAGATATCACATTCATGGGGCTTATGATACAAATTTAGCAAACTGGTAAGAATATTATTTTATAATTTCATCATTTATTAGGATTAATTATGATTAAGCCTCCAATGTTGAAATCTTATGATCTCCATATAAATAATTATCATGATTTTTATTTTCCTATATACATTCATGATATTTTAATGTAATAATAACCTTTTCCAATATTTTTTACTTAATTTCATTGAGAATTATATTTTATAAAAAATTCTTCATTTCCCTCTTCAATAGAAAATTATTTTCTTCTAAAACCATGTTTTCAAAAAATGCTTTTTGAAATGTTTTTATGACTGTTCAAATTAATTATTAATGAAATTTTTACCCATTTTTGATTTTTTAAAAAATAAATATGAATTGTCATGTATCATTCAAAACAATATCTGTTTTTATTTTATGATAAATCTGAAAAAAAATGTTTTAAACATGTATGAAATGAACTAAATTTTCTTCCATCATTATAATTATGGTAATTTAAATTTACTTTATAATATTTGAAGATTATTTTCAACAAAAATTATTTCAAATTTTATTTTAAAAAAAAATCCAAAATATAAATGGATATTTTTCTCCATGAAATGTTATAAATGACTTTTAAATATGGATTTATATGTTTTAAAGTGTTTTTTCAAATAAAAAAATTATAAAAATATCATGCGACATTTAAAAATTGTAATTTTCAAAAGGAAAAAGTTATTTTCCTCAAAATTACTTTAATTATATTTTAATGGTAACTCCATTTATCAATTTTAATAAAACAAGTTATTTATTATTCTATACTGGGGATATATTTTAATGATAGATTCCTAGTCATTTCTCTAGATGGATTAAGATATTATTAATGATATTTTTATGGAACCCATTTTTATTCCCCGGGTAAACCATGATTCAAGTATATTTTTATTAAAATCATTTCATATTAATATGTTTACCTCATTTCAAATAGATTGTTATAAAAATGGTTTCTAATACATAGTTTAATCACAAATTAAAGATATTGACATGAAACCCATGTATTTTTAGGGGTTAATCATGTTATAAAAGGAATAATGATTGTTTCTTTGGGTTTTATGATGAAATGATATCGCTATGTAATTTAGTCCAGTTTTGATTCTTAGACATTATATATTATTGGAGTTCCCATATATTATTGGGTGATCGCATATATATTATGTTATGGTTGTTCCCTATTATAATTGGGTGAGATCGTTATAAATTGTATGATGGGTGATCGTATATAGATCACGTTTATCCTGTTATAACTTATATAGTTGTTGTGCCCAGATAGTGCTCCAATGCATTGCGTAATGGTCAATTTCTCCAATGTATTATATTGGAATATGAAAATATGGTAATTATAACTCTAATTTATCTATAATTTTTCTATGATGATGATGATGTTCTAATACACAACGACATTTATCTATGTTTTCCATGGTTTTATAATGTTTACATTGAAAAATATTGATATTACATGGCTAATTATTATTGATTTTTATGACCTTTTTTTAATCATTATCCATGTTTCATGATTGATGATTTACGTATAAATGGTTATTAGTTCTTTTATGATTCACTCATACAAACTGTTTATTTATTTATAATGTTATTCAATTCATAGGATCATCAAGGAAATTAAAATGTTAGTTGTTGTGTTTACCCTTACTGGTTATTTTATCACACACTTATTATGTTTCATCTTCCTCGTGTTATAAAGTATGAAGTTGATCAAATTATGTCTAGAGGGGATTTTTATGGATGATAATGATGACTTAATGTAAACTAAAAAAATATGGGTTATGTTTTTTAAATAATCATTTAAAAAAAATAAGTATTGTTCATGTAAGAGTTTATCCAAATTCTAATAAACTCTTAACCTAAAATGTATTTGAGAATATATGTGAACCAATTTTTGCCTTATATTTTTTTTAAGGTTTGAATGGAAAACAACTGGGTCTAAATTATTCTTATCCAATTTGGAAATTTAATGTTTTTTATTTTGGAAATCGATCTGGGAGTTCATGTTCTATTATATTATACCAATCCCCTATAGTGATACTTCGTCAGTGGCCCTAACCTCTATAGTTTATCACCAGGAAGAACCAAAACCTATAATGGTTCTCCTCAGGCAGTGGGTCATCCCTGGAATTAAACCACCATATTCTGAAAGACTGTGGTTGTTAATAATTATTTTCAATATTCTATATTATCAATCTTTAAAAAAAATCACCACATTTCTAACTAATCAAAAATTAATGTTGTTTCCATCGATATGCCCATAGAAATATCATGTTATTGAGGTTTTGGTCATATCCAAATTGTGATAGAACATGATCCCTATGGATTTTATCTAATAAATTTGATGAGGAACATGATATGCTGTTATATTATAACGCATTAAACTCATTTCATAATCCTTAATTAACATCCATCGTTAACTTACTTCTTTAGCCAAATATTCGTGATATTTCAATGGAACATGATCTTTAATTATATAATGAAAATAATAAACCTTTCATAAAAACTATAAGGACTCTATATGTTCCATCATGTTTTACAAGTGGTTATACTCTAATTTGATATCCCAGATCCACCAATAACAATCAGTACATAAAAATAATAAAGAAATTTTTTTATACAATTCATCACATGGAGTTCACTTTGGATAATCTTCTTGATTACATCTTCGATGGATATCTGGTAACGAAAAATATCTATGAATCCAAGTGATATGATGTTCTTTTGTAATTATAGTACATATCGTACATCATTACAGTTTTGGGTTCTATCATCATACATCCTCACCTGTATTTTTCCAATACCTCTCATATTGAAAGGGTGATTATTTTCCATGAGCTCCACAAATTATCTGACTCCTTGAGGATTGTAAATAAATTTCAATTCCTACACATATATAATTAATAGATAGTATAAATAATCCATATTTATAAAAAATATACCATATATGAAATTAGAAATGTGGTATCTTTAATATCATTAATTTTTAAGAAGAACATGTTGTTATGTTTCAAAATTTCAGAAAAATCCTTCTTCCAGTAAACTTCTTGATGATTGTAGGTACACACATCTTTCACTATATATCTACAAATGTAATATAATTTTGACATTAATTGCAATTAATTTATAAATAATCTATATTTATTACCAAATTACATTCCTCCAGTTTTTATCAATAAATCTAATGAGGCATCTTTATAGTCATACATTTCATTGAACATGTACTAATAATTTACTAAGTAATTAGATACATAAAAATATTCTACATTATCCTTAATTAACACATTATCATATTTATGTGATCATAACACTCTAGTAGAGAGTTCAACAAAAAATTATCATTATCATCTTCTCCTATCGTTGCATCTAATGTTTTGCAATCTATCATGATTTTTATAAAATAGTCTAGGTGCTCAATCATGGAGATACATTCATTGTAATGAAATCTATGAAATTTATTTTTTAGGTAAAAATGATTTTAAATTATTTTATCCATGTACTTATTCTCAAAAATATTTGAAAATTGATTTGTAGAGCTCTCCCACATCACAATATATCTATGAGTTTTAGATGAGGAAATTTAGATTAAACTACATGATTCACGATTGAGTCTCATCCAATCGCCACCATAAATTTATGTCATATTTTCATGTAATGTTATATCTAACTTCAACTGATTTTGAATATCCAAAACATCACATGTTCAATTGCCTATGTGTTTTGTCTACTTCAGTATTTCCAAAACAAATTGTGTGTTGGATACCATACTTATATATATGTATTAATTTAGTGTCCTATAATGTGTATCTAGAACTAACTCTAGGTGTTGTACCATATTAGTTTCGACTTGGAGATTTTTCATAAAACATATAGATTATAATTTCTAGAAATAGATGAAACTGATAAATCCAGAATAGTTAAAAATTGTAAAATCAACTATTTAATTTCTTAAATAAAATCCCAAATGTCTCCCTAAATTTCATCCAAATATATTTTCCTAAAACAAAATACCTGTTTTCCATACAATAAAATTCCCCTAAATTTTTCTCAGGCCACCCATAGTTTTTCAAATAAAAATTCCCCATTTTTTAAAAAACTAAAAAAATTTCGTTGACATCTCTATATCGTAAGAGAAAAATTCCACTATCTTTTCCTTTTAAAGATTTAAATGAAAATAAATATTAAAATTAAAAAAACATTCAAAATTATAGTCTTTAGTTTTTTTTTATTCTGACACATATCTTCATTGCATATCTTCCACCACACACAAACATTCCTCCTTTACCTTTTTTTATTCTAATCAATGATGAAAATAAAGAAATTAAAGGGTTTAAAAAAATAGTGATCAAACTACTGTAGGTTAGATATAGATAGAATATTTTATAGGAATAAAATATTATATAGAAGTGATACAGATGCAATGAAAATAGTTCTAATATATATATACAAACACCATCATTGGGAAGGATGCTAATACTGTAGTAGCACATGCATTTTAAATATTTAAAAATTCATAGAAATGCAGAGATAAGGTTTGCAGGGAGTGAGAATATTTTCCATGTATTCAAATTTTTTCACTAATGCGAGTTTATTATGTGGAAGAGTTCACTCTATCACTCTCAAACTCATGTAAATAAGGAGTGGAATCAAAATTAAATAAGAGGAACTTGAAAATTTAATATGGTCTAGCCAGCAGGGCCAATGAATATGAGAAGACAATGGAAATATTCTTATTCAAATGGGAATACATATATTAAAAATTCAACATATATGTTCCCATAAACTATTATCTTAAAAAAATATCATGGATATAGAGGTGAAAATGAAAAAGGTGGAAACATGTTTTCTCCGGTCAGCACCAAACCCCTATAAATATTCTTCTTCAATGACACAACCCTCTGCATATCATCACCAAGTGGAACCGAATATCTATAAGGGGTCTCCTATAGTGGCTAGTCATCCCTAGAAGTCACCGATGATCCATTGAAATAACATGGGAGGAGATAATTATATTAAATATTCAATAGAAAGTGAATCATAAAAACCCATAGTTATCAAGACAACCAAGGACAAGAACTAGGGGAATGCCATACCATTAAAAGTGTATAATCTATACGATAATATTGTTGATGTTCTAAGAATAGATAAATGGGGTCTCTTTTATATGCATAAAAATTAGAAATGAAAATGGTTTTCCATTATTAGTGCTAGTTTAACACTGATAAAGTGGACCCTTTTTTAATGCATTTTTAGTGATAATAATGTAAACTAATATATGTTCTTGAAAAATCTTGGATAAATGACACACTAATGTAGTGTGACACTAAAATTATGGAATAATATAACAGAAAATATATAATTTAATTGAAATATAATTTACATTGAAAATAAAAATAAAATTTATATTATATTGTAGATATTTAGAACATTGGATTAAAAAATTACATTATAAATTACACATTATCACAAACTTTCAAAAAAAGAAATATTATACTGTATTTGGCCCATACCTCCTCTCAAAATATCTGAATCATAATATCAGTTTCCAAAAAGACTACACCATCTCAAGAAAAAGAGTGTACTTATATATGAAAGAAATTATTATGTTAGTAACACTAAATATAAATAAATTAGAGATAAAAATGAAATAATAAATTAATAAAATAACATTTTTTAATTGAAACCACATATTTTGAGTCCTACCAGTCACATTGTGTATCGGATTGAGGTGGTGTTGATTCCTACACATCTTAAATGAATAAGTGATCATTTTTCACATGTATCAAAACAATATGAATGTGATAGTACAATTTTGAGTAATTAACATATGTTTTGAAATGAAATACTAATTTGTTTACAAAAATACATACACATCAAATTATAAAGGCCACACCTTTTATAATTGAGAGGTGTGGCTAAATTCTTCACGAAATAAATTAGTTTTTAATCTTTTTCTTAAAGTAACAAAATAATCTACCTGTGTTTGTTATTTTTGAATATGTAATGTGTGTTTTGAACTAAAATTTCAATTTTTAACTAAAAACATAATCATTGAGTCATAAAGGGCACACCATGTATCAGATTTATGTCGAGTTTATTCGTATCACCAAAAATAATTTATTTATCATTTTCATAAACTACAAAACTAATTTGAATGTGTTTTCTTAGTTTTTTTATGTGTCTTGTGTATGGAACTGAAATTTTAATTAAAATAAAATATACACATCGAGTAATAATAGTCAAATAATTTATCAGAATGATTTTATTTTTACTATTACACACCACAAATTTCCTACATAATTTTTTCCTAAAGTATCATGATAATCTATGTATGTTATCTTGGTTTTACTGAAAGACATATGTTTTTAACTAATATTTTATTTTCAAACTATTAACAAGAACTTTGAGTAATACCATCCATACAGTGTATCATTTTTGTATGAACATGATTATAATATGTCCTAAATGACTTTTGGATCATTTTTAAAAGTATAAAAGAAGTATAAGTTATTTTTTATGTTTTGAGTATAGAGTGTGTGTTTCAAACGAAAATGAATATTTTAAATAATAAAAAAATCAATTCATTCAACTCATATCATGTGTCGGATTAACATTAAATATATTCATACATGAGAAAATGACTTATGTATCCTTATCCTAAAGTATTAGTAAAATCTTGGAGTGTTTACTACATTATCATTGAGTTAAAATTGTTTTAAAAAAATGTCATTTTTAAATTAAAAACACGCTCCATGACTCATACCAATCACACTGTAAATCATACTGAGGTGTGTTTAATTTCTACAAGTCAAAAATGATTTATTGATCATTTTATTAATGTATAAAAAAGTCAGAATTTTTTTCTTGGATTTGAGTATATAGTTTGTATTTTAAACTATAATTTCAATTTGGAATAAAAACACATGTTTCGATACATACCAATAACACCATGTGTTTTATTGACATGATGTTTATTATTAAACATTAATGTAGTTTTTTCTAAATTATCAAGAAACTTTGAGCATGTATTCCAGGTTTTTAGTGAGGGAATCATTTTTTTATAAAAAATGCAATTTTTATGTTGAATGCATGAAATTTGAGTCATACCATTCTCACTGTCTATGAGATAAAAAGGAAAAAGATTCCTTCAAATAAAAAAATAGTTATGCATCAAATTTCTAAAACATAAAATTAATTTAAATTGGTTTACATGGATTTGATTATGCGGCATGTGTTTTATACTAAAATTTCAATTTAATTTAAAAACTCGCTCTACGAGTCATATCGATCACACCATGTTTCATATTGATATGAAATTTATTCATACAAATAAAAAATTACATAAGGATACTTTTTCATAAAGTATCTGAACAATATGAATGTGTTTAATTTTTTTTAAGTATTCCACATGAGTTTTGAACTAAAATGTAAATTTTAAATAAAAACATTCAGTTTGAGTCATATCGGGCACACCGTGTATCAGAATGAGGCATGATTGAATCATAGACATCAAAAAATGACTTATGTATTTTCTTAATAATTTTTAAAAATAATCTAAATTTATTTTTTATATAAATGTCCAAAATTACAATAGAGGTAGAATTTACATATCATGCCAAAAAATAAAGATGAAAATATAATGATAGTGGAGTATAGGTCAATTTTTTTTATTTTCCTTTTAAATGACTACTTATAAAGATGATCCACACCACATAGAATCTATTTATATCGTACAATATAGATGAATATGAATTTTCCCTTCATCGTCGATGAAAATTTCCTTCTTTCATTCTTATGGGAAATAAATATCTTTGATAAAATTTGGAGAAAAGTGATTCAAGGCTATCTTCTGACAACATTTATAAATGTAATAAATAACTGGTAATCAATATGGAAAATGTCCCCATATTTAACCTCCCTTATATGTTTTTATTTTTACCATCAAGAAAATATTGTTATCTATTATTTAATATTTTCATAGATAAGATTAATGTATTGTGGTAAGGGGAAGATCTTATTACATGCAGTCAAACAAAGATTAAAAGTTTATTAAAAATTATTTTAATGTTTGTAGTTTGATGTCATATTTTTGGAATATCCATAGTAATCACTATAAAAATTTGATATATATGAACAATATTTTTTCTCATCAAATAAAATATTCTAATATTTGTTTTATAGAAATAAGTTTGATGGTTTTATTAATTATATAGATATTACATTTGTTGGTATTATAACAACCCAATTTTATGGTACCTAGAAATTACATCATTGTTTTGTAAAACATAAAAAATTATACAAACAAACTCCCAAATACCATATTAGTTTACTGCCTATGGAAACATGGAATCACAAACAATGGTACATGAGTGAGAAACATTATCTCAAACAATGTTCTCAAATACTAGCACCCTGCTTAGACATATCATACATAAAAAATATTTTCATAATCAAGGGAAGGATACATATCCAGTGGTGATCTCATATACTCAGTAAGGGTAAACATGTGAGATAAGTAATCATTAATATGTGAATAAGGGTATGAGAACATGATAATAACATTATATTATCATACCATACATTTCAAAGGTCCTTAACATGAATCATGTCATAAATATTAGAAGTTATTATGTAATTAATCATAAGAGAGTCATGATCATTGTAAGAGAATTACTAAGACAAAGAACTTGTGAAATAAACATAAATATAAATTATAATGTCAAGGATACCTACCAAAACATTCATAAAATGATCGGATTTGGATAAAAACCTATGTACCTACTTATGGTTTGGGATGCCCTCACATGTATCCTCTTGTTACGAGTTTGGGATTCCCTCCCATGTACCCTCTTGTTTCAGGATTAAGATTCCATATTATTCATGGCATGGGATTCCCACCCACGTACCCTCTTATTTTGTTCTTTAGATGTACTCCCATATACACACTTATTTAGGGATTATGATTCTCTCTTGTTTTAGGTTTGGGATGACCACTATTGTATCATCTAAATTCAAGCTTGAAATTCTATCTTGTTGCAGGCTTCGGAGGCCCTCCCATATACCCTCTTGAGATTAAAAAACATTTACCATTACCCAATGCATTAAAGGGTGATTTTTTATGACCCATCACATAATTAAATCATACATACATGTTCCATATGGTAATAAAACATCCATCATACCATGACCCATAAAAATAGAAGGGTTTAATAAAAAACATATTGTAACACATGAAATGAAATAGGTCTCAAAAAAATTAATATAATCGAAACATATTAAAAATATACAGGTTTCAAAATTATTTCATACTATAATAACCCATGAATTAAGCAGTATTCATAATCACTTATCATTTTTTAACTCGTTGAAAACAAACAAGTTACATAAGTAGATAACATGTGTAATATTAATGAGTTTCATAAACACGTAACCCAATAAAGATAAATAGGTTTTTCCAAAACATCATTCCATAAAAAATTAAACCATTCAAGTAATGAATATTACTGGAACCCTTGGATCATTTCCCAAAAGGGAATGTGTAACATTAATGGATTTCATCTTTTATGGAAAATAATTATGCAATATATTTTAAAAACATTTCATGAAAAAATATCATTTTTTCCATGAAAAGGGATATCTAATCCATAAATTATTTTGATATCCATATGCTTTGAATATAATTTCAATACATATAAATAATGATGGATATCATTTTGAAACCCTTTTCATTTCATACATATAAAATATTCATAAAAACACGTTGACAACAATTTTCTTGGGAAAATTATTAAATTAATTTCAAAACCTTTTAAAACCATTTTTCATTTAAACCACATTGAAAAAATTTAAATAAATATTGAAAATTATTTGAAAAACATTTCATTGAAAAAAAATACATATAAAAATTATTAACATGTATTGGAAACCCTTTTTGAATACACAATTTTGAGAAAACCTAAATTTCTGACTGAAGTGTAAGGTAAAGTAAGACTTTCTGAAAAATACTTTCTTAATCATATAATGTAACAATTAGTGGGAAAATGGTAAAAATACATTATAATATCATAAATATTTGGAGGACAAGAAAATTCATTAGTTCTCCTAATATATGGATCATAATATTCATTAGTGGAAGCATAACCTAAAACAATCTCGATAAAAGATGAGATTGTTTCAATAAACACATACCAGTTGGTAACATTGGATTATACTACCCATGTAAGAAAATGGAATTATATGATGATTAAAATATGATTAAAATACTTTTATTAGTGATTAAATATTTTAAATTTAGTATATAAAACTCATAGAAAATGTAGTCTCATAACAATACATGTGTCTCAGAGAAGTATAATTGGGAAAAAAATACATTACCAATTCGGTAATATTTAAAACATAAACCCCATGAAATAAAGAAAGTTAAATTGTTTGTAAATATCAATAAATTTAGTAATAATAAACCTAAAATATGTATTTGGTTAGTATAAACACCATATATAATAAATACAAGTTAAACATGGCATGTGTCTCGTGAAAAATTAAAGTGTAATGAGATAACCCTTACTACTTACATAACATTAGAATTGTGATACCCAAGAATGAATAATATAAATATAAATATTTTTATTTAATAATATTATCTAAAATAATATTATAGAACATTATAGTAAGGTATATACACCACAATAAATATGTTAGTGGTGAATATGACATGTATGTCACATAAATAAAAAGCGACATGTATTTCTCATACATTATGTCTTGAATCGCATAGTAATCAAAAAAACCTCTTGAATAATAAATGTAATTATATTAAAAATATTTTTAATAAACATATTATTAAATATAATACCATATATGGTTCTATTATTACATAATATGACATTCTTATTAACAAATTCAAAGTTTAGGTTTTGATTCGGGTAATATCCGGTTTGTTTTTCGCATGTCTTAATTTGTAATATTTATGGTCATCATACTTATGGAATTATTTAAATAATGTAAACCATGATATAAATATAATTTATATTCAGTATATATGTATTTATTATAATATATGTAATATGGAAATATGGATTGGAATACGCTGTTCATAGAGAGGGTAGCCCATACGTACGCATGAACGATGTTTCCGTTTAATAATTGTGTTGAAAGAAATGAAGTAAACAAAATATTTGTATGTAATATAATATAATATAATTAGAATTATTATGTCATATATATAATATAATTTCATTAAAACCATCCTTAATACATTCCATGTAGTGTGTGAATGAATCACAATGCATTAAGGAGGTGGTAGTCCACATTTCCCCGAAACAATATTATTTTTTCACAAAAATTAGAAACCCTAAAGGTGTGAGATAAATAATAATTATAAAAGACTAAATTTATCATATATGTGTACTAAATAAATTCTTTATACATTACATGTAATTTTTGAATGAATCAAATCTCTTTGATGAGATGTTATTCAACACTTCTACAAACGAAGTTATCGTAGTTACAAAAAATGGAAAGCATAATAGTATGTTATTTATAACAATTACATAAGAATATCGATATTATAATTATTAAATATATCATATATAAAATTTTTTCCATCATAATTCCTAATCATGAATGGTGGTGAAGGTAGCAATATCTATTATCGTTTCGTGAGGCAATAGTTCACTATACGTGAATGCTAAGTCGATTACCAATTAGATGGAAGTGTCTGTGATTTTAGGTATAAAAAAAAAAAATAAAAGTATATATTGGATAATTAGGTTATTATATTATCATTTAATAATAATAATTTAGGTGTTGTAGAAATATAATAAATGAAAGGAGCTTGTGGAATGATGCTACATCCTCTTTGGGTAACTCCCTTTGGTTTGCACCAAAGGTCTTCATTGGTCGGATTTATGCCCAATGGAGGCTTCAAGGCAGAAGGTAGGGATTTTGGGAATTTAATTATCCAAATAATGGCCAAGAATAATTGTCTTGAGTGGTGTGAAGAAGGGTGATATTCTATGGCCTTTAAATGGGACGGAGTGGACACACTTAACATTTTGTTAAAAAAATTGGGTATACCAATGTTTTTAACATAAAGAACTCATAAAACCCAAACAACAATTAATTGCAGGATTAGGGATTAAATATGGTCACAAAATTGTTTTTGGACATTTTTATAGGTAATTTGGCACTTAATTTTATGTTTTATTCCTCTATAATGCTTAATTTTACCTTAATCACCATAATTAATTTTAATGACGTTCACTAATATTTTTGGTCAAATATTATGTTGATATTAATTTAATATAAATATTTATCTTATTATAACAATGTATTTCCATTTTTTGAAATTCAATTCACATAATCATAAAAACCATGTTTAATGTTAATATCATAGACTTGGTGAGAAAGCAGGTTTTTGATGTTAGAATGTTAAAAATTTAATTAATCTTTTTATCTAAATTAAATATAAAAATGATTCCATAGAAATAAATTGTATTGATATATGTATAATTGATCTACTATGAATTTTAAAAAAAATTAAAATATAATTTATCTATATAAATAGATTATAAAAAAAGATATTTTTAATTAAAAATCAATATTTATTACTATTCGCACAAAAATGACGTTTCTCAAAAAATCCAAAAAATTCACCCAAAGATAAATTTTTTAATTCTGAATTCAGAAATTAATATTATTTTATCAAATTAAATAACTAAAATTTTCTGAATTATTTTTATTTCTCACATGAATACATAAAAATGTGTTCTTTTAAGAATATAATATTTTCAGACATATAAATTCTTTACTAAAATAATTATATGTCTTAAAAACAATATGATGTGTATAAATATAAATTTTATAAATAATATATTTATTTATTTATTATTATTCATATTACTATTTTTATCTTCTATGTTATGACTATCCTAGTTTAAATGATTGTAATAATAAAATGATTTTTCATAGATGCTTAGGGTTACGTGTAATGAAAGGCATGTCAGTTTCTCATATAGTAGAAGATAATATAAGCCTTATGTGTATTATATGAAATCCAAATATAGTGATATACCAAATATGAAAAACTATATTCAATGTTTTGTAAAATTAAAATTACCAATAATATTAAATTAACATGAAAAAAATTACAAAATCTACAGGTGTTACATTCTACCCCATTTAAAATGAATTTCTCCATGAAAATTCATCAAGGTGATTACAGTTTTAATAATTTAAATTTCCTTTCATTGAAACCCACATAATTAAAATGAATACTAAATCATAATTAAAATAAATAAAATTTGGAAACATAATGGTTACATATGATATCACATAACCTTGTTTCCAAATATAAGAACATAGGATAGAAGGAAAAAAATTATGTTGAAGAAACTCATAGAAAATCATGGAGATTGATAAATATCATTAATCACAAGAAAGTGGGTGATCCAGATAACTTTAAAAATTACAAAAATATAAATTGAATAAGAAAGATAGATTTCATTGATATCATCGAAAATTATGACAATAAGACATCGTTTTATTTTATTACCTTTTTCCTAATGTTTACTAATATTTTTCACAAGAAGATATACTAAATTTATTTCATTCTATTTCATAATTAATATTTCACACTTTGGTCATGTCCTGACCAATTTCTACTTCAATACATTCTTCAAAAAGCAAGATTATTTTTCCATTGTTGCATCACTAAGAGATCAAGTGGTCCATAATAATTCATCTCATCAATCTTCGGTAACCATCAATTAAAAGTTGTTATAATAGGTTATCCAATATGAATAAATCCTCATGTTGTTATAAAATACCATAATATGCAAATCTTCATTTGAATATAAACTTAATCATTGCATAAATGGTTAACCACATAACACATTCGAATGATGAAAATCCAAAAATTAATAAAGAAGGTCATGAAATCGTCTTATCATTGATCCCCCACATATCATAGAGTATTATGTGGATGTCACATTCTAATGTTTTGAATTCCATAATTTTATATTCTATTAAAACATGGTAATTAACTGAATTTCCATAAATCCTTGTTTGAAATCATTATTGATTCCTTATTCTAATGTTTATTAGATATATTCCATTAATCTAAAAATGTTTTAATCTCCACCCATGATAGAAAAACTACTTTTTCCACATATCAATAATATTTTCTGATGTAAAAAAATTTCATCCAATTTACTTATTCACATCAAACACTTCTTTAACAAAATATTATTATCATACCATAAGGAACATATTAAGTGTTATCTTTACATTAATAATGTGTTTTTGTGGAATAACCATGACATTAAATCTTGAATCCAGTCTATCAGAACAATTTAACTTATTTTCTAATATCCATAGTGAAGAAACCTAAACTCAACAATTATTATATATTTCACCATTCGTAGGAAATAATCATTGAATTCCGAAACATTTATACGTCAATCAACCTAATTTATTATTAAACAATTAATTTTGATTCATTAACTAATTACATAATACATTTTTATATAACATGAAATATGAATCATGTCACAAGGTTCCAAAACTTGAATCTAATCATATTTCTTACATTTATTGAATGTAATAGTGGAAGAAAATACCAAACCTTTCAGAAGTCATTTTTGGTCTCATTATCATCATGAGTATAACCAATACTTAGGCCACCTTCAAAGTTCCCTTCATCGATATCCACATAGAACATTGATTTGTTTAATTCCCATAAATTTTACATCTAAATCACTCAATGTTAAAATAGTTCCTTATAGTTCCTTCTATTGAATAACATTATAAATCCAAGTGTGAGAAACATTTATATTTTGATAAAACCTTATAATCATGAAAAATCACTTATATAATGTCTAAATCCTGAATCCTACTTATTTAATATATGATACCTTAGTTTTATCCAAGGTTATTCATAGCCATATTCTATTTAAATCCATTATGAGGTTTTGTGAAGTGTTTTTGAATTCCAAAATCATATCTCACAGGATTGTCAATCAAGGAGCACAGTAATCCCCATTTTCATATACCAATATACGTTGAATTCATGACCAACACATATTGTGGGAATTTTTGCACATAGGAATATCTATTCCATAACACTGTCCACTTATAGAATCCAAAGAGTGATGTATTTCCTTTAAACCCCTCACTCTATCTTGTAAAATTACACGACATTTTCCAAAACCATAAGTGATCCATATACTTATCCTTGGAGACATCCATAAACATATCATTAGAAATATCCCTAGGGATCTCACTAATTTTTTCTCATCATAGATTCCAAAGGATAAATAAACCCTTACTCTAATATAAATTATAACAACCCAATATTAACATATATAGACATTTGATAATATTTGTGTATAAATTAAGACATTATAAAAACATACTCCATTTGAATTAATTATTTGTTGTTCCTATTTAGACATGGAAGCATAATCCCTGGTACATGTGTCCACTACATTATCTCTCACTAGGTTCTCCAAGACTATCACTGATCTTAGAAATATTAAATAGAAATCATATATCTATTACATGTTGTAGGAAACAAAAAAAGGATGAGATCAGATGCTCAGTAAGAGTAAAAAAGGGATATATTTTTGAATAAACACAATCATAAGTGTAAGAGAACGTGATCGAAACATTTGGTGATCATACCATATATAGAAAAGGTCGTTAACACGAATCATGGATTAAATATTTACATTTCCTAATTCATGAATAATAACGGATAAAAGATCATGATTTATGAAGGAATAAGACATGTAACTTGTGACATATACATAAATAGAAAACATCATTTCTCAAGGATACTTACCAAGACCTTCATAACATGTTAGTCTTGGTATAATAACTCATGTACCTTCTTTAGGATTGGGATTGCATCTCGTGTACACTCTTGTTTCGGGATTATGATGCCCTCCCATGCCCCCTATTGTTTTAGGATTAGTATTACCTCCTATATACCCTCTTATTTCATGATTAGGATTCCCTCTTGATTCGAGCTTGGGATTCCCTATTGTGTACCCTCTTGTTTCGGGCTTAGGATGTTGTCCAATGTACCCTCTAGTTTCGTGATTGAAATTCCCTCTTGTTTTGTGGTTGGGATTCCCTCCCATGTATCATCGTCACCTCATAAACAATTATCATTACAAAATCAATTTGAAGGAGATATATGTCCCACCCATAAAATAATATAATAATACATATATGTTCCACCATACAATAAATGAGGCATCATATCATGACCCATAAAAAGTGATGTGTTTAATAAACATCATATCATTACTCATGAAATTAAATGAGTATAATAAAAATTAAATTATATAATAACCTATAGAAAATATATAGGTTTCATAATTATCTCATCCTAAATTATCCAGTGTAAGTTATTGGGTGGCATAAGAAATTTTCATGTTATAATCCATCGACAAAAAACAAGTATCATAACCATATAACATGTGGATGGGGAATGTGTTTCATAAACATATAACCCATTAATGAGAAAAAAGAATAAAAAACACCATTCAATAAAAACATAAACCATTCAGAGATATAATATTAATGGACCATTTGGATTATTTCTTGAAAGGGAATGATTAACTTCAATGGATATCACCTTATATGGAAAATCATTTTGAAAAATCTTTTAAAATAATTTCTTGTAGAATGTATCCCTTATTACAAGAATTTTTTTTAATACATAAAATTTATTGAAAACCATTTTCTATGAAAATAATTTAAAATCTCAGAAACCTTGATTTAAAAAATTTTAAAAACTTTTTTCCTTATAAACATAAAAATGAATCTTGAAAAAAAAATCAGAAAAACTTTTACATGAAAAATTATGAAATAACCATAAAAAATTTTTAAAACTCTTTTTCATTGATAGAACTATGAAAACATATAAAGAAATATTGAAAATATTTTGAAAACCTATTTGTTTGAAAAGAATTGAAAACATATAACTAAATATTTAATGTTTTTTAAAAACAATTTTAGAAAACAGGGTATTTCTGTACGGAGGGCCCGTTTGGATTTACGTTCAATCCATCCCGGCCATACCCCAACTGTGTCAAAACTATGATTAGGGTATACCAAAAGAACCTTCTTAATCCAATGTTTTTTTGACCACAAACGGTGTGTCAACCGGACACCATTACCTCAGGTTATGGGAAAAGTAGTGGAAATAGGTCAAATGGGTCCGGACTGGGGTCTGACTCGGTCTGATGGCCCAACCCGGTCCGCGGGTCTGACACAGTTGTTGGGTTCGACCCGGCCCGCGGGTCCGACTTAGTCTGCTGGTCTGACCCGGTCGTGCTGGGTCTAGCCCGACGGCCTGTGGGGTCTGTCCTAGCCGCGTCCAGTGGGAGGCCGCACCCTATGGCAAACACGAACGACATAACTGTTTGGCTGGATGTCAACCGGAAATACGTGCCGTCAGTCTCCATCACGCGGGACCCAGTGAGGGGTCCCGCTCCTCCCGGATGGCCGAGTGGCCAGACGACTCCTGTGTAGAGTTGTTGTGTCGACTGCTTCTATACTGCCACAACCCCCTTTTCTCCACCGCATGGCGCAGTTGCGCCTTGCCTTCTCTGGCCACCCAGCGGCTCAGGTAGCCAGTTTTCCTCACGGTCGGCTTGCACCATCGTCACTGCACTGCCGCGACCCGTCCTCCGCGTGTTACTCCTCTGGCGGAGCGATTGCACCACCACCGACACGTGGTGGTGTTCGTCATTCCATCCATCAGAGACATTTATGCGGGTCAATGGACATGTCCTAGTGGCGTGATTCTCATTCTGGAAGTAGTCGCACATTCCTCAGGACATTGTCTTCGTTCCGATATCATTTTTGACATGTGTCACTCATCTGGGTCCCATGCCTCATTTAACGTCAAATTACCCAATGAAGGCTGAGGGGTTGGGCCGTCTTTGTTCCGGCCGCACCCTCCATGTTAGGGTGATAGCATGAGGCTTCGATATATAATCCCCGACAGAAAACAAAGTACGATAAACAAAAAGATATTTGAACCCCTACCTTTGTTCGTTGATCATTCACGAAGTCGCAGAAATGCGGATGTCGATTCATTGATGTTGGGGAAGAAGATCAAGAAGTCTAGGATGATGTCATTATTGTTTTTCAAGTATGGCATTTCCCCTCTTGTTCTGGTTAAATAAAGACGAAGATGTATGTTGTTAAGGGATGATGTGTTCTTCATTCATTCTTCATTGGGAGAATTCTCCCAATTTCTCTCCTCTTCCCAGCTCCACCAAAATGAAAGTGAACCCCCCCAAAAATAAAAGATATATCTATTATTTAGTTGTTGGGAAAAAATTCTTAAATATCCTAAATAATTAATTGATGCTCAATTAATTAATGGATTGGATTTTGCACAATAAAGTGGGGAGCTCAAGATGATTCTCCCCACATAATGGAGAGTTCAAGTGGTATTAACCTTGAGTGGTCCCCACCACATTTAACATTAATAGGAGGTTAGGTTTCGGTGGTCCCCACATCCATAACCACTCATGGAAGGTTAGAGTGTGGCGGTCCCCACCTCCAACATCCACATGGTGGTTATAAGAAATAAAATAAAATAAGATAAGCACTCATTTTATTTTATCATTCCACATAGACCCAAAAACTATCATTTATTCCCTACCATCTATTCTCAAGGTGAAAGTGTTCATAAGAAAATGCCGGCGTTGCGAGTTCAATGGTGCCCTCAGATTTCATTTCCGATCACCTGTTTTGAAGTTATAAAAACCCGCTAGTAGTTTTACTGAACGTAACTGAAAAAAACATTAGAAATTTATTCTGGGAACACTGGGCTTCAGAATTATGCGCCGTCAGTTTTAGTGGACTTGTAAAATTCACATGTATTTCGGAAAACAATTACACGTAAATTTTGGGTCTTTACATTCTCCCCACCTCAGGGATTTATGTCCCCATAAGCTATAACTCGAACTAAAGGAACAAGGGGGATACTGAGCACACATCTGAGCCTCCCACTCCCAAGTGCTCTCCTAGAGGTTCCTATTCTGCCAACGAACGTGCACCGGAGGTCTCAACCATCTACTATGGACCCTCTCCTGTCGATCCTAAATCTCCCCTGCAACCTCCGTAAAAGTGGCCCCATCATTGACGTCCGTCACCCCATGGAAAATGGTGTGAGAAGGGTCATGCACGTATCTCCTCAGCTGGGATATGTGGTAGACGTCATGCACGTGGTGCAACTAATGTGGATGAGATAAGTGGTATACAACCACACCAACTCTTCTGAGGACCTGAAAAGGACCGATGAAATTCATAGATAACTTGGCACCTCAGCAAAAAATTTATAATTCTCGTCGAGGTGAGAACCGTAGAAAGAGGTGGTCCCCATCCTCGAACTCTAGAGGTCTTCGTCTCCTATTAGTATATGACTTCTGTCTGCTCTGTGCAGTCTTCATCCACTCCTGGATGATCTTTACCTTCTCTGTGGTAGCCAGTACCATCTCTGGTCCCACTAGTGCTGACTCCCCAGGTTCTTTCCAGCATGGCGACGATCTGCAATGTCGACCATACAAGGCCTCAAAAGGTTCCATCCTAATGGTGGAGTGATAGTTGTAGTTGTATGAAAACTCCTTCAAAGGTAAGTGATCCTCCCACCTGTGACCAAAGACAAGGACATAAAGCGTCTGTCATGATGAGAGACAATTTTCTAGGGTACATCATGTAGCTACACAATCTCCTACACATTGAGGCTTACCAAGCTCTCCACTAAACCATTCTCTCTAATCGGTAGGAAGTGGGCCGACATAGTGAGTCGGTCGACGATCAAAAAAAACGAATCATTTTCCCTGGATGTATGTGGAATCCCTGTCATGAAATCCATGGATATCCTATCCCACTTCCACTCTGGGACCTCTAATGGCTAAAACATTCTAGCTCGTACCTAGTGCTACGCCTTCACATACTGATATGTGAGGCATCGAGAAACAAACTCTACAATTGTTCTCATCATTCATGGCCACTTGTGTTATCATCTGAGGTCCTGATACATCTTCACCACTCCTGGATTTACCGTTAGAGGGGAATTGTGGAAATCTCTCAACACTTCCTGCCCAACTAATACTGGAACCATTGTACGTCCTCTGAAGAAAATGACATCCTCCCCACCTTCATAAAATCTATCAAGTTCCTGACCTATGAATATCATAGCACGTAGTGTCTCGCAGTTAGAGTCCCCAAGTTATTCCTCCATGACTCACTGAAAAAGTGGGGGAGAGACTGTAAGAGAATGTCGAAAGGCTACTCTATCTCTATCCACAAAGGATATATGTAAGGCAGCCAAGAGCTATGTCGCCTCACCTAGCAGTTGCATACTAGATATCATACACAATGCATCTACTACAATGTTCCCCTTTCCAAGAGTATAGATAATATCGATGTCATAGTCCTGGAGGAACTCAAGACATCGATGATATCTCAGGTTCAGGTCCTTCTAGAGGAATATAAACCTGGGACTCTTGTGGTCAGAGTAGAATGTGAAATACTCACCCATCATATAGTGTTTCTATATCTTCATGGCGAAGACCACTACTGTTAACTCCATGTCATGGGTAAATTAGTTCTTCCCATGTTTTCTCTGCTGATGACAACCATAAGAGATCACTTCCCGCTCATGCATCAGGACACACCTGAGTCTGGTCCCCGATGCGTCACAGAAGACTATGTACTCTATGCCTTGCTTTGGAAGCCTCATGATGAGGGAATTAGTTAGCCTCTACCTCAGATCCTGAAAGCTCTTCTGGCATCTCTCCGACCACATGAAGGTTTGCCCCTTCTTCGTCAAGGATCATAGTGTTGTTGTAACTCTGGAAAACTCTAGAATGAATCTACGATAGTAATCAGCCAATCCCAGGAAGATCTGTACCTCCATCACACTCCTGGGTGGCTCCCAAGCAAGTATCACCTCAATATTTCCTGGATCCATTGGTACTCCATCCTTTGAGATGATGTATCCCAAAAATTTAACCTCTCAGATACAAAACTGGAACTTCGAGAGCTTACCATAAATCTAGTGATCTCGGAGTGTGTCCAGTACTACCTGCAAATGGTAGGCATGCTCCTCCTCAGCAGTCGAGTAGATCGGAATGTCATTGATGAAGACTACGACAAAGCGATCGAGGTATGGTTGGATTATCATGTTCAAAAGTCCCATGAACACCATTGGGGAATTGGTTATACCGAATGGAATAACCAAGAACTCTTAGTGGTCGTACTGACATCTAAATGTCGTCTTCTTCACATCCTCATATCGCACTATGAGTTGGTGATAGCCTAATATGAGGTCCATCTTCGAGAACCACCACGCTCCCATCAGCTGATCAAAGAGGTCCTCAATCCTCAGGATTAGGTACTTGTTCTTTAGCGTCACCAGATTCAGGCGACGATAGTCGAGACAAAGCTTCAAGATCCCATCCTCCTTCTTGGAGAATAGAATCGGGGATGCCTAGGGAGAAACACTAGGCCGAATGAATCCTTTCCCCTACAAGTCTGCCAGCTATACGCACAGCACATGAAGCTCAATGGGAACCATCTGATATGCTGGTGTAGATATCGGTGCCATTCTAGGGTACATGTCAATTTAGATGTCCACCTATCTGTGAGGAGGTAGACATGGGATATCATTAGGGAAACCATCCGCATACTGGTTTACCACTACAGGATAGCTCGGAATCTCCACTTTAACTGCTCTGAGGGTAAGGCAGGCCAACTGAGGAGTGATCTGCTACACCCTCCTCCAAGTAAGTCCATCATGTGCTGCAAAATCTACCTTCTTGATGGTGAAGGTAAAACTGCTCCCATCCGTGCCGACACATCACAATTTGTGCCTAATACAGTCGATCTGAGCATGGATTGTAGATAAACAGTCCGTACCCAAGATGACGTCGTAAGAACACGACGCCACTACTAGGAGATCCCAACAAGATTTCTTGCCTCCTAGAGTAAGCTCGCACTGTCTGAACTAGTGAGTAATTGTCAAATCATCTCCCATTGGAGTCTCTAGCCATTAGGATCGAACTAACAACTTCTTCGGAATCTCTATGATCTAAAGGACGGATTTAGAATTGAAAGAGTGAATGGAACCTGTGTCTATAAGAACTGTAGCTATGGTGGAATATGCACAAATCGTACCTCGTATCTTCTCCGGAGCACCATGGTTATAGTCCTTGGCTACCTCGAGCTGAGCTTGTCCCTATAAACCTGCTCTCTACGGTCCACCTTGATCGCATCTCTATCTCTACCTGTGTAGACTTTCGACCATCTTCTGATCATCAGTACGGCGGGTCAGATAGTCACGATCCATGTGACCCTGCCCGCTGCAAGAGTAACATTACCCACTGCTAGCATGGCTGGCTCTATCTCATTTGTTTGTCACAACTGAACCTATATCGTAAGGTCTTCCAATGGATGGCCTGATCCGCTTGGACCTCTGTGACAACTATCTACTACTAGTTGCATAACACTCCACTGCATGTTGACTAGTGATGGGTCACACTGATGGTGACTGCTCAGCAAAGAAACTCTCCACAAAGAGGGCTCGTTCAAACACCCATGCCTATGTCATGATACTGAGTGAGATCATCAAATCCCTGACCTCTCACCTGAGTCTCTGCTCAAAGGTCTGGGCCTGGAAGAAAGGGTCCCACAACATATCTGTAGAGTAGGGTGAGAGGTCGGTGGACCTCACTGAGTATTGCGTCACAATCATGCTGCCCTTCCATGATAAAGTATCTCCTATATCTGTACTTCAAGTAGGGTAGTTGGGACAAAATACTTCCAAAACAGGATCTTGAAGTCTTCTTAGAGGAGTGTCTCCTTGTCATGCACCTTGAGCATCAGGCTCCACCATCTCCCTACTGCTACCCGATGAATACTCATTGCAAGGATCATCATGAAGCTTGTCGGTGTCTCTACCAGTCTGAAGAATCTCCACACAACCTCCATCCAACCCTCATCAACCTGTGGTTTTGTCTCACACTTGACCCTGGGTGGCCTCTAGAGCTAAAACTCATGCAACATACTCAGGTGGCATTAACTCTATGCTATGGGGGCCGGTGGAATCGGTGGCTCAACGAGTAGTGGTACCATTGGAGCCTCTACTGTGACATGTCCCTGCACCGAGGCCTCGTTGCACGGTGGGCTGCCATCTCATACAAATTCTAGTACCCTGGATGGCTGTCTATGTGGGGTCATCTTGAAAAGATACAGGTGTGCCATGATCAATAAATTATACCTGGTGAGCTGACTAAAGAGATCTCAAAGAAAACACTTGAATCACACACACAATCAGTGTTTTCGTGAACTGAGTCAGAAATTAAAAGTCAGGGTCATGGTGTATGGATACGTCGGCCGCCGCAATAACACTAGACTCCCTGGACTAAAAACCACATTTAGTGCCCTTAACACTATTGAATCACATAAAAAATCAGATTCCTAAGTTCTGCAGTAGAACCAATTCCTCTAATACCAATTTGTCATGACCCGACCCCTGGGGACCAATCTATGAATACCCCAAGCCCTTCTTCCATATTCCAGGGGCTGGAGACTATCACCAAAGGCGCAAATCCCTAAAACTGGGAAGGAATTGCCTTTATAAAGAGTAAAAGCATACAACAGAGTACAATCTGGAAGCAAAACACTGAGTAAAATTGTATAACAAGTGTACTAACAGTAGAGAGGGATGGAATACAAACCCAACAAGAATGTACAAGTACAACTGAAGAAAAGTAAAACAACTATTGGATCGTCCTTTGGAATTCCTACCTGAAGGGTAGATACATATGGCCTCTTCAGTAATCCACGCCGGTTAGTCTCCTCCAAGTACCGACTCGTCGTAAGCTCCACCACAGGGTACCGTCCAGTACTGCTACTCTCGGCCTTAGTAAGTGATATCCGTCATCTGCAACCAACACAACGAGGTGCGAGCAAAACCCATGCATTGGTGAGTATAAAGATACTCAATAGGGACCCCGAGACCCTCAAGGGATCACAAAATTAAACAAGGATAAATCACAAAATATGAAATGAGTAGATAAACCCACTTAGGTATATTCCATACATATACCTATGTTATCATGTAATCCATCTGAATCATGAGGTAAACACAAAAGTTACTGACTCATTTCACATAGTTATACAACATATGTAGAGAGATATAGATGATCAGATGTATCCACTGAATCATCTATTCTGTCGAACCCACATAGGATCCAGGAACAGAAATCTGAACTGTCGAACCCACACATGATCCGGGAATAGTAGATAGAGCTGTTGGACCCACACAGGATCCGGGACCACCATTTAGAAATGTAGGACCCATTCAAGATCCAGGAATACTAGTCGGAGTTGCCGGACCCACATAGGATCCAGGATTAGCAGTTAGAACTGTCGGACCCACACATGATCCATGAACAGTAGTCGGAGCTGTTGGGCCCACACAGGATCCATGACTAGTAGTTAGAAATTACGGACCCCCATAGAATCTAGGAAGAGTATTTATTACTGTCAGACCCACATAAGATCCAAGAACAATAGTTAGTGTATAGCCGGCCACAGGGTTCCGCACAAAGCATGCTTGATTTTAGGAGGGTCTGCACCTCAAGCAAAGTGTCAATACATCAACTGACTCTATGTCCCAAGATGATGCATCCAAAAGATACGTCTTTCCAAAAGAAACCCAATGAGATAGATGGCGAGTCAATCAGATCCCGATCTCAGAGTTATTGGCATTTTCGTTACGTGGGCCTGGTTGAATTTACGTTCGATCAAACCCGGCCGTAGCACAACTGTGGCCAAACCTATAGTGGGGTATACCAAAAGAAACTTCTTCCTCCAAGGTTTTTGTCTTCGTAGATGGTTAGTCAATCAAACAATGGTAGCTTAGGTTACATGAATAAGAGTGGAAATAGGTAAAACGGGTCCGTACTGGGGTCGGACCCGGTCTGCGGGTTGGACGTGGTCCGCGGGTCCGACCCCACATGCGGGTCCTCCCCGACCCGTGGGTCCGACCCTCCCCGCGGGGGCGGCCCGGCATGGGCTGGGTCCATCCCATGCTGATTCCAGCTCGGTGGCCCATGGGGTCTGCCCTGGCCGTGTCCAGGAGGGGAGGCCACGACCCCTGGTAATCCCAAATAGAATAGCCATTCGCTTGGAAGTCAACCGGCACCAAGTGGGGCCGACTAGTATCACGCGGGGACCCATCATGGGGTCTCGCTCCTCACGGCTGGCTGAGCAGCCAGTCGCCTCCCGCATTAATTTGTTGCACTACGCCACCAATGACAAACCTGCGGCTCTGGCCGCTAGTCTTCCTCGCGTTTGGCCTTGTGCCAGTCGCCATTGTACCGCCACGTCCAGGGGTGCGGCCCCCTTTTTCTTCACCATGCGGCGCTGTTGCACCACACCTTCTCCGGCGACCTGGCGTCTGGGGCCTCCGGTTTTCTTCACGGCCAGCTTGTGCCACCGTCACTGCACCGTCGTGGCCTGTCAGTTACGGGTTACTCCTCTAGTGGCACGGTTGTGCCGCCACTGACACGTGGTGTCATTCATCATTCCATCTATCGGAGAACTTTCCGCTGGTCACCAAACAAGTTCTAGTTGCTCGATTCTAATTCTGGAAGAAGCTGCACAGTCCTTGGGACGTTGTCTTCTATCCGAAATCATTGTTGACATGACACTCTCATACCGATCTCATGCCACATTTAACATCATGTTCAACAAATAATGCGTAGGGGTCGGGCCGTGTTTGTTCGACACGTACCCTCCGCATTAGGGTGATAGCATGCAGCTTCGATTTATAATCCATGTCAGAAAACGAAGTACGAGAAACAAAAAAATGTGTTATTATTTCATTCCTTGTTAGGAGATTTCTCCCAAGTTCTCTTCTCTTTCCAACTCCACCATAATGAAAGTGATCCCCCCAACAAAATAACAGATTTATCTATTATTTAGTTTTTGGCACAAAATTTTAAAAAAATAATTTAATTAATTGATGCTCAATTATTTAATGGAGTGGATTTTGCACCATAAAGTGGGGAGCTCAAGAGGTTTCTACCCACATAATGGGAAGTTCGAGAGGATTTTATCTCAGGTGGTTTCCACCACATTAACCACGATGTGGAGGTTAGGTTCGGGGGGGCCACACCACCATAACCCCTCATGGGAGGTTATGGTGTGGTGGTCCCCACATCCAACTTCCACATGATGGTTATAAAAAATAAAATAAAATAAGACATGCACTCATTTTATTTTATTATTCCACTTAAACCCAAAACTATCTTTTATTCCCAACCATCTGTCGTTAAGGAGAATGTCTTCTTAAGTGAATGTCGGCGTAACGAGATCAACGGTGCCCTCAAATTTCAATTCCGAGCACTGGTTCAGAAGTTATAAAAACCCTCTTGTATGTTTACTGAATATACCTGAATAAAACATCAGAAATTGATTCCAGCACACCAGTCTAGAGAATCATCTGCCATCAGTTTTTGTAGACTCGTAAAATTCCCATTTATTTGAGGAAAAAATTCCACAGAAATTCTAGGTCTTTACAATCACGTGCATTCATTATCGTCCTGAATAATTGTATCATGTTAATTATTTACTTTATTAAGAACCCTTTTCTGTTATATTATTCCATTTTTTTACCATATCATATTCAATTACTTAACTATTTAATTAAAAATCAGACGTTTTGACGATAAACGACCCATATGTCAGAAATCAATATTTTATGTCGACTTCGGAAAAAGATATTATCATTTAATCATATTTAGATTTGTAATCATGAAATAATTAACATTTTTATGAATAAAATATTATTTTTAAATCAACCATGTAATATGCAATGAAAAATGAATTACATTACAATCATTGAGATGGTAAGTCATATGTGTGCACTAGTAATGTTTCAATTTTTCAATGATCACACTTGAAATATGGTAAGTGATATTTTTTCATTTCAAAATGATCATAATATCATAAAAAAATATTATCTCATTTAAAAAACCTACATATTTTATCCATGTTATGCGGTAATAATAATTAATCACATCACATCATGAGGTGATAGTTTGCCATAATCACGAACGACATTATCATTTATTAAATATATGGAACAGTAAGAAATTATATGACATGATAAATTTAAATAATGATTAATATTTAATTAATATAATATATAAACATAAAATTAAGCATTATAACATTCCATGTATCTTATAAATGAAAAATTAATCACATTGGTTCCCAAGGTAGTAGTCTGATGTACACACAAGCGACATTACCATATTCCATAAGAAATGGAATGTAAAAATTGAATATGTGTTATTATAATAATTGAAGTGTAATTATATAATAAATATCATATAATAATATAAAATAAATAATTATTTAAGTTATGACAAGTGGTTATGGAAATAGGTTTACATTAGTTCATGTGGTTGTAATCTATCGTACACATGGTAAACAATTTGATATACCTTTTGAGGGAGAATGAGACTGAGGAAGGTAACTAAATCAAAATAATAAATTATCATTGTATGTAAGATGTTATTATCATTATATTGATATTTTTTAATAATATTTTTAGGAGGTGTATGAATAAATAAAACTAAAATCTCTGTTGTGAATGGTGCCCCTTCTTCAGACAAATTCATTAGGTTTCTGCCTAATTCCAACCTAATACGGATATGATAAAACCATAGGATCTAGTATGATGGAAGTTAATTAAGGAAATTATTTGTGTATGAATTTTCCAAACCAAATGGCTTTGAATATGTGAATATGATATAAGAGGGGTTTCCATTTATAAGTGGCGGAGAGGAAATATTTGGAATTTTTTTAAATAATGATTACCCACATGTTTTTGACAGGCAAAAAGACTGAACAAATAGTTCATTATCAATACATAGACATTATAGGATATTGATATGACAATTAAATAATAATTAATCATGTTTTTGGTCATTTTTAACCCAAGTCTTTTCTCTTCACCCCCCAGAAAACATGTTTTTTACCTCAACCATGCTACTTGATTTTTAATGTTTTAATTGTTCATCATGGCCACAATTTATGTTGAACATGATAGACAATATTTATTATTATGAATGAAAATATGGAATTCATTTAAATGTTAAATTTAAATAAATTGAATAAATTAATTAAAAATTTTACCTCTAGACACATCGATAAAAAGATTTTCCAAAAAAATATTATAATAAGTTTAAAAAAAATATTAAAATTAAACAAGAAATTATATAAAATGTACTAAATTATATTATTCAATATTTAATAGAAATAATTTTTCTTTTAATACGTTATTAAAGTTATTTTTATGTATTTAAAATATTAAAATGAAAAGATATTTTTTTTATAAAAACAATCATTTTTCTCAATTCAATGAATATTTTATCCTTTCAAAAAATTCCTATAAATTATCTCTGAAATATTTTTTAAATTATTAATCAAAAAATTATATTAATTTACTTAAATATATTTTCTAAATATAGATAGAAAATAATTTACATATAAGTGTGAAAAATTTGACATAACTACATTTTAGAAAGAATGCAGTTTTAAACATTTTATTTCATTTCATCATACCACATACCTAGAAAAAATATAAGATTAATGATAAAACATTTTATTGAATTTATAATATATTAATATCATTAAAATATTTAACCAAAACTTATTTATATAATTTATTGACCAAAAATACATTTTTGTGCCTAAATAATTTTTTTCTGGAAATAGATTTCAATTACTTTAAAATTGATTTAATTTTACATTTTAAATAATTGGTGACCAAAGAATTAATATTATATATCTGTGTACTATATATTTAATAATTTAGATAATCCAATTCATACCTTCCATTATAATTTCAAGGTGATAACTATCATATATAATAATCCTTTAATATTATAGTACAGTTCATTTAGAATCAGTGTTTCATGTCACATACACTAATGAACATGGATATATTTTTAAAAAATAGGTAATTTTAATCTATCATTTGATATATATATATATATATCATATACTATATCATCAATATTTGATAAATTTATATAGCTGTAAGAATAAAAAGAATTATAATATTTTGAAGTGTAAGAATAGATGACCTCATTAAAAAGTGTTTCTTCAATCATTATACATTTTGTGATATTTTCACTCGAATTTCTTGATGGGGAAAGTGTGTCATCACATAAACATAATGTTAAATCTTGTAAATATTTATTAACTTTATTCAATTGTTTTATCATTTTATTGACTATTGAAAATCATGTTTGATATGTACCTTTTTGGTTTAAATGATAACAAGTTTCCAAGACTTTTTCACATTCTCCATCATAGCATTTTGGGTGGCTTTATTCCTTATCATGTATTTTTTGTCATTTCATCCATGTATGAAAATTTATATTCACGTTATGATGAGTCATCTTCTTTAATCCATTAAAATAAATATTCTTTCTTTCCTGGAATACTTGGGCTTCTTCTGTCTCTTATCACTTATTGGTGATCTTATTAGTTTGGAGATATCCAATGAGTTCTTTGACTGACATGTTATTAATTTCACTCAAATAATGAATCAACATCATCTTAGATTACCATGATCTTTGTAATATCGAAAAAAATTTCATTACATTCATTTCAATAAACACTATATCACTGAGATATTATATTCTATTGTATATATCAGCAATCCTTGTAAATAACTTGGTAACAGATTCATTAGGGTAAATTTTTCTGTTTTCAAAATCCTTATATTATATATCTAATTTTTTATCTTTAACAGTATCTATTACTTTATTAGTAAAATCATGAAATTTATATATTTCAGGACTAGTTTTTCATGCTGATCTTATATTGAAATCATTTTCTGGAGACAATAATGTAACAAAATCGTGGAATTTCAATTTAATTCAAAATAAATTATTTTGTGATTAGTATAATTTTCAATCATTTTTTCAGTTTCTTAATGATAATCTATAATAATTTTAAAAACATGTTATCCAATACTTTTAAAAAATGTATACATGTGAGTTTCCCAATAGTTATAATCAGTAAAATTAATGAATGGGTATCAATCAAAACATTGTCATTTTGGGTCATTATGGGTGTAATAGGTAGAGTTAATTATAAATTATAATTCCTTGAAATCAGTAAATATTTAGAAAATAAGAATTTCCTTTCATAGATTCAAATTTTTTTCAAGGATTTTGATAGAGTGTTCTGGGTGAATTACCATTAAACATTTAGAAAATATAGAATCAAAAATAGTCAAAGTAAAATCATAAAATACAAATTAAGTATAATTATTGAATTATAAGTGGAATCTTTAGTTATTAAATGGATTAAATAAATTATTTTGTTATGGAATTAATATATTGAAATAGATTTATTTATATGAATTATGAAACTTGATTAAATAAAGTGATTAAAATAATTAAACAAATTATAAGTATTAAATTATTAAGATATTAATTGGGTTAGATTAATTAATAATTTAAATAATTAAGATAATAATATTTTTAGTCTCTAATCATAATTATTAAATAATAAATAGTGTATTGTGATAAAAATGAAATTTTAGAAAACAAACAATTAACATGATTTGATAAGGGATTTTGGAAATATCTTATGATGATCCCCTTTTTATCCACCTCTTAATTAGTTGGGAGGATTTCAGATTAATACTCCCTATTTATTTGGTAACCGTGAAACCTATAAATAACAAAAACCCCTTGTATTAAGTGGTATCCAATAACCAGAAAAAAATGATGAAACATGTGATTGGTTATTTAAAAATAAATATAGCTCAAATTATATCTCATTTATTCATTAATTAAATAATTTTTTATTAATTTCATTCTAGATTTTTTGGTCGAATGAGGGTTCATATAGTGTTTTTTAGAGGAGACAAATTATCTGGACATTTGGCGCATAGTTAGTCTAATCTTGCGGTATGAATTATTGTTTTAGCAATTGGTTTTTCCAGATTGGAATACAGTTATACAAGGGGTACATGGTTAAAGAACATATGTAGTTCAACTATGTTTCCTCCTCGAAGAAACCATGTTACCCCCTCCAAACTCGTAAAAGTGGAATAATACCATATTTATTAATGTTTCACTTAAGTATAATCACCTCGTGATCAAAATTTGGATTATCCTAAACCATCCATGGTGGTCAAGAATTTTCTTCCATTGGTATTCTTGGATCCTCACTAGATAAATTCTCCTATTATCTCATAAAACCAAAAGAGTAAATTAAATATTGGTCTAATGGGTTTGATGGAGTATTGAATTTTTTTATTATGCATTAAGGATCGTGAGGTCCCAATCTACTCTTCCCAAATCTCCGTTTTCAAAGGTGTTTTGTTCGACCTCAATTTTGATGTATGTGATTTATATAATGAGATAGATATATTAATTAATTATCTTTATTTTTAAATTTCTTATGTTTATCATTTAATTTATGTGATTTGTGATTTAAATTAATATATTTTTAAATATTCATGTTTTTAATGAGAATTTTTTAAAATAGATTTTTTCACACAAAGTGATTGATTAATGTATTAAGTTGTGGTTATTATTACGAAATGGGTTTTCAAATAGTAATGAGTATTTCCTTGGATATGATATTTTTTTATAAATTTTTATCATGGTTTTGAAAGGGATTTTATCAAATGTTCCACATTTGGAACCGTGGAAACTGTGGGAACAAACATATCAATCTTACTTTGGGTAATGAATCTAGAGGTTTTGTGATATCGATATACTATGTTAGGAATCGAAGTCAGTTGGTAAAAAAATATGTCTGGTATAGGCTCTTTTTATGTATAGTGTGAATTCCCATAATATATGGCCCAATAAGATGCCATTTTCATTTACAAGTTCATTATAGTATAATGGATTTTGTCAGAGATTCTTTCTCACATTTTTTTCACATGAGTTTGTATCACATCGTTGATCACAATGTGTTATTTCATTGATATGTTTTTATTTTATTACAATATTGTGTATCAATAAGAATTTTTGTTTTATCATTTATAATTTTCATATTCATAGTTTTTTAATATGAATGGATCTATGAAAATGATATGAAATTAGTTAAAAATTTATTTAAATTTATGAAAATTTATTATGAATGTATTTTTATTTCAAAATCATGAACTATTGTGTTTTTATTATTCAATATAGTAATGAATATGTTGTGGTATAATGTTGGGAATTGCATTCACACTATAATTTTTCCATTGGAGGGAAGTAAGTATTGTTTTTTAGGACCCAGGTAAAGGAAATGGAATATTTTAGCACTGGGGTTCTATTTTCATCATGACATCTGTTGTTGGATGGTTTGGAGGTGATTATTGGTGACACAAATACTTTTTGTTCTTATCTAGTCATAATTTTTAGTTTAGCTGATTTGGTTTGTAATATATGGATCATGGTTGTATCTCTTTCTTATGATTTGTGTTAATGTTTTATGTCATGTTTTTCACTATACACGACTTATTTATGTAATCATGTTTCACATCACCACCATGACGGGTGGGCTCGAGTGGCTTGTCTAGTTGAATATTTTTTGTTCTTTATAGAATGTGATCATATATATGATTTTTCAGATGTCTTTTTATCACATCTTATGTTTGGTTTTGTGTCTTGGGTAGGTAGGAGTTAATACCATCATAACATGAGTAGTATGTGTTGAAGTGTTCCTGGACATCGCACTTTTCGGTTCAAACACATGTAACAAAGTGTCGTTAGAATATTTTTATGAGGATTAAGACTGTGTGTTTGATATCATTGGAATAAAATTAATTAAAATCTTTTCAAATATACATGTTCCATTGTAAATAATTATGTTTATTTATATAAATCATTATTTATATAAATTATTGATGTTTTAAATATTGGATATGAATTCTTGAAGTTGTTACTATCATATTATAACATTCTCTTAATCTGATTAGCCATTATCTTTTTCTTAACATATGATATTTATCAGATGATCTCATCCAAATCTGAGAGATAAATTTATAAGATAGAATTCACAGGAAAATCTTCTAGTGAAACCTTCTTTGGATGAAGTTTTATCCATAAAATTCATACTCTCATTAATGTAGGTGATGAGAATCCAGTATATGTAGTGGATCGTGGATTTTAATTCACTAAGAAATATCCACCCATCATCCATGGTGAAAAAGTACCCCAATAATTTTAGGAGTTATTTTAGCAGATTGAGAGGATCTGTAACTTTATGAATAATCATAAGGTCACAAAGGTGGATTTTTTACATAGAGGCTAGAGGGATGGGAATGGATATTAGGGGACTCTATAGTTTATGCTATGTTTCACTAGGATCTAACCTTGACATCATTAATGAAAATCATTACATATATTTTTTACCCTAAGAAATTATGTGTAATGAAGCTCTAGGAGTTTCAAAACATGGAGAAAGGGGAGCATGCCATTATGTTGTATTCCACCCACTATTCAAATATTGTCCATCATGAACATGATATTTTCTGTAATGAGTACCTAAAGGCTTAGATATTTTATTTGGGACTATGTTCGGATATTCCATTGATGTTGATTCTTATTTTTCTTCTAACCTTCATAGAGGTAGTCAACAATGAAGATTTTTCTAAGGTATATATATATGGAAATACTGGTTTGGGTTGAGCTTTGGTTAGTGCATTTGTTATCTAGGGTGTGTCTTCTATCAAGAAATGGAAGTCTAAGGGTGGTCAGTTTTCTTCACGACTAGTTTTAGGGGCTTTTTCATGCATGTAATTGTTTGTCTACTATCAGGGAGGAAGTTGTGTTCCACCAAGAATAAATTTAAATAGTATCTTATAATAGTAATCATTTCAGATTATCAACACATATATGTGTGTTTTTTGAAATGATAACCTAGGTTATTAAGGATAAATCCACTCTCACAAAGGGTTCACAGGTTTTTACCCATGCTTCCAAGGGTAGTGGATCCAATATTGAACCCAAGGGGGTGATTATATAACTCTTACATGATGAATTTATTAGTAAGTCTATTCTCAAGAGGAATCTAATGTATGATCATCTACAGTTAGAGTTAGGTTGTTTATTTATACTTCTATTTTTCTCTATATTTTATACAATATTTAATCATTTCATTGTATGATCAACGATAGTTGACATGTTGGGATTATTTTAATAAATTATGTCATACTTTTTGGATATCTCCAATCCTTTGGAAAATAGTTTTGAACATGTATTAAAGTGTACCATATGTTTTGTAGTGATAGAAGACTATGAGTAGATATGAGAAGTTTAGTAATTGATATTGACATCCTTGAATTGATATTTGGCTTGGGTTGGATGATCATCCTTATAGACCACAATAACTCGTATCATCAATGGGTTTAATTTTTATCTTCCAATGGGGTCACTCATGGTTTTAGAGGCAGTGAGACTATATATAATGAATGGTAGATCCTGTTTTCCCTTATGATGTGGAAAAATCATTCCAATTTTTAAAGATGATTATTGATTTTGTAGACCCTTATTTGGGAAGACTACTTCTTGCAGTGGTCTGTGCATACCCCAAGGCCTTTTCAGTTGATTTTTCTGGAATATCTCCATAGAGATATGTTGAGTTTACTAGATATCTTATCCTTGGTATAATTATCATTTATATTCCATCTTATTTAATGTAACCTCATGAGTTGTTGGAACATAATTTCTATCTTTAAAATCTAGATGCTAAGGTATTTATTCATCTTAGTATGTCATTGTGGTATTTTCCTATCCCCTTTTCTATAATACATATGAGAGTCTCATTATTTTTGTGGATTATCAAAAGTAAAATTTTGTGACCATTATGAAAAAATATGCATCGCCTATGATTGATGATCATTGTGAATATCTTATAAGGGGATGTTGGTTTCCAAATAATGAGCTTTGGTCAGGGTACCACTGGTTGAGGATCTAAGAAGAGTATATACATAAGACATCGTTTAGGAGATATAATTGGAATTTTCAGTTTCCTATTATGATATATGGTATCGCTAATTATCCTATTATATTTTTGGCATTGATGAACTAAAGATTTAATTGGTTCTTGTACTCTTTCTTCGGTGTTCCCTTGGATGAAAGTTTTTTTACTCCATCTTATAGGAGAAGTATATATACCATTTAGATATAATACTTGGAATATTTAAGATAAACAATCTATATAGTAATGTTACAAAATGTGTGATCTATACTTTTGATGTGAAATTTATAGGACATTCCATATTTGATAGGGGTGTCTCAGTGGATCCTAAAAAGTTATAGGTTATTATGTCTTCGTATCAGCCCAAAAATGTGTTTTAGATATGGAGCTTCTTGGGTTTGGATTGTTAATATAGATTGATTGTCAAGGATTTCTCCAAGATCACATCTTTTATGACAGCGTAGACATGTAATGGTGTAATGCTTGAATAGAATTATAATTTTCAGATATCTTGGGAGTAGTTGATTGTGAGGCTAACTTATGCATGCATTTTGATTAATTTAAAACCCTATTCATGTTATGATATTTTCTGTGAGGCTTCAAAATTCTACAGATATTATAGTTTAAATATCATCATAAATTTTATTTGTACATTGCATACACAATTTGGAATGTGAACGTGGTGGCTGATGCGTTGTGTAGAAAAATTATAACAAAAGTCCGGAAGGAAGTGGTAGAGGAGTGGTCTCAGATGAGTTTTTGTGTGGATATTATCTTGAATGTGGAAGAGGTCGGTGGGTAGGTGTTCTTTTATATGATAAAGATGGCTCATATTTTTATGAGCATTTATAGCATGATAAGTTGATTGAAATAAAGTGAAATGGAATATGTAAAATCCTTTATGATGGGGAGACCTCAAGTGACTGGTCTTGGTCACCCAGAGGAGCTTTGTGCTTTCGTAGAAGGTTGGATGTTCTGATTTCTCTATGGTGGGAGTTTATGGAAGTAAAAAATATGTCATGATGGTATGTACACCCTATGGACACTAATGTATCAACCCACGATTTTATGAGATATATATTTTTTAATTCATTGAAATATTGTGGTGTATGCTACACGATGATTTTCTTGCACATTACGCAACACCATATTAGCTTGTAGTATACACAACAATATACTTTACTTGTGTTATTAATAATTTCCATTTTTCTTCATAGAATTCATTTCATGTAAAAATGAGTATAGATTTTGTTCAATCTATTAAAAATATATGTTTGAATTATGTTATATCAAACACCAAATTATGGTTTTAGTACATGAAACATAGACTTGGCCTATATTAAACGCAAGAGAAACCTTCCTTGATAGCTTGCGATGTACGTAATATCATGTTTCACTAAACTAAGATATATAATTAAAAAATTATATAAACTAGATGATTGAATAATACAAATGACATATTTAATTTTATATAACATTAACATTCATCTTATATATTTTCTAGAACATGATATACCAAAATAATTAAATTTTCATTTATAAGAATTTTTTTAAAAAAATATATAGTTTGGCCTCCTTTTGACGATGCACAAAATTTAAATCTAGTTTTTAAAACTTTTATATATTCTATTTTACAATATAAATGTCTTATTTGGATGCGGGACATCAAAATTTAACTTGTATGAGGCTTTGTTATTTTTCTGATGAAATTCATATTATGATGATTAATCTAAAATACTGTATTAAATTCAAATATTTCTTTTTATATAATTCATTTATATAGTTATTTTATCATATAAATTTGTTCTAATGTGTATTAAGATTATTTTTTATCATTTAATACAATTTTGTTCATCGGAATTAATTTCACCATTAAATTGGACATAAACTTACAACAATATTTTGATATTTTTTAACTTCTTAAAAACCCAATACTTGGTTTTGACAACCAAAATTATGTTTACAATAATTTCATCCAATAATGTGTTTTAAATAATGAAAAATGGATTCATACTAGGTATCACTGTGTCCAAATTATGTTAACATGATACTTTTAATTTTTTTGATAGTATGAATAGTAATTTCTGTAATTTGTATTTACCAGAGTTAAAGGTAAATCAGATAAATTAGAGTAACTAACAATTCGTTTAGGATAACAAAATTACTCTAAAACCTTCTGAAAACTCATTAGATGTGTTAAAGTCGACCAAAACCCCTTATTTGTCAGAATTTATTCATTTAATGGTCTTTTGTTAATGAAATTAATATAATTATAATTAAAATAATAGAAAGTGAAAACATGTCACTACCATATATCTTATAATTTTAATAATTATAATATTGTGATAAACATCATAAAAATTGGATGATAAATATTCTACAGAAACATAATATAATTATCTAAATCATTTTAATTTATTTTGAATTTTTAGAGACAAAATATTTAACATTAATGATGACACAATATTGATGTAGGAGTTTTTTTATTGATTGAAATATCCAATAAATGGTATTAAAAATATTAAAATAAATATCATATGAACTAATAAACATGATCCAAAAATTTTATAGGTTACTAAGACTTGTTAAGAGTATATTAAATATTTTGGTTAGAAGTTATCTTATGATTGTATTTTATTTAAAATCAGATAAATGAATATTGAAAAAATTGATTGTATTGATATTTTATAAAAACAAAATATGATTTAAATTTTTAAATAGAGAAATATAATTAAATATTACAATGTTAAAATTATATGGTCTAAAATGTAAAGGGGTATCCAATTATGTGAAATTAACGACACATAAATAAATATTTATAACCATTTAAAATGTAGAATATTATTAACACAAATAATATTAAATAGATTAAATAAGGATAAATCAAAATAATAGGTTTAAAATAAAATCAAAACACATTTAAATTTTTTTGTATGAGATTATTTCCAACCATACACATATTACATTCGAACTAAATGGGTTTGGGAGCATTATAAGGAGAAAACATTTATAATAAATTAATATTTCAAGACTTTCCAAATGTGCCACTCCCCTCTCTTATAAAAAGGAGCATCTCCATCTCTTTTAATCACACCTACAAAGCCCATTGGTTCATAAAAACCCTTCCCAACTCTCCTCCAAACATCCTTCTCTTTATCCTAATGGACACCGTTTGGGAATAAAGGTAAAAAACAAGAAAATTACATGTCATTTTTTTAATTATATGGGATTATTATGAGTCCGTGAAAATTTATGGTGTGTGATTCTATGTCTTGGTGTGAAAATAATGAAATTATGAAATTTTATTAAGGTTCGTTTAGTAATCGCAGGGGCGGTGTTTTATATCTTTCGAACTGATGCTCAGAATTGAATTCCAAGAGCACCATCAAATCCTCAGTGCTGAGAGTCACTTAAGAGAAGCTTCACTTTGTCCGTAGTTGTTTAGGAGAAAATGATAGTATTTTGACATTTTTATGAATAATAAAATGACATGTAATTGTTATTTTATTTTATTTTTCTCCAACAGATGATCAGTAGTCCCATGACCGGTAATTGTTCAAGACATTTAATGGATTGAATCATAAAATGTGTAACTCAACCATTGTGAATTAAAATATGTTGATTAATTCATTTAATGAACCTCATTATTTGTTCAACGTGTTACTCATATTTCACCCCCCCTATTTAAGTGAGGCTCACAGTGGATTCATTACATGAATTATTCAAGAAAGGAACCGCTGGAAGAGTGAAACGACACCTCCCACTGATAGAGATAGATGCTCGAGCAGTATTGATCTGGGACAGAAGAACGATGGATACTGGTGAAGAACAACCTGGAGGATGAGACCAGATTGAACAAGTGGTGATGATCAACAACAAACCATGAAACGATGACAACGACGAAGGACGCTCCATCGATATTCATCAGTGGACATCTAATCCAGGTAGGTCGTTTATGTTTGATTGAGGTTTAACATTATTGAATGGCGATGAATAATTTTCCCACTTGTTATAATGCTAATGAGGAGGTTTTGAGCCAAATAAAAAAGGCTCAGACCCTTCGCCGCTTCGTTTATCATTGTGTTATTCAGGAAAGATTTTCATAATTTAATGGAAATTCAAGACAAAGGGTCACGATTAGATGGTGGTAGTCTGAGAGGCCTATAGGTGTATCAGACACCAATAACAGACCATTGGAGCATGTTCGTTGGATTGAGGAATGAACAATTACCACGCCATGATGGTGGGGGGGGGGGAAGAGGCCGATGGAAACCTAACGCAGGCGGTGGGGAGGTGTCATTCTGTCACGCACCGTGGTTGCTAGAGGTGGCCAGCCCGAGCCGACCTTGCTAGAGAAGGGCAGCGCTAGGAGGTGTCGACGGCGGTAGCAGCCACGACAAGTGGGCCGCGACTGGAGTGGACAGTCCGGCCCCGCGCCGGGCTGCGTCTGCTGGAGACCAATCGACCATCTGGACAATCGTTTCATGTAGTGGGGTAGTTCCTCATAGGTCAGACGAAACAACACCACGTCCACGAGACAAGCTGGAGAAATTGTCCGCCATCAGGAAGACTAGGTCGGACCCACCCAGTAGGTCGGGCCAACTGTAGCCTGGGCCTGTGAACCAGCTGGGCAGATCCAGATGTGCCAGACCTAGTAAACTGAGAAAACCCTTAAATTGTTGGACCTGGGAGGGGTCAGGTAGACCCTGATACCCCTTGCGTCGGGGAGGCCTAACCAAGTTGGAACGAGCCCTGACCCAATGAGCCCCAGAATAAAGAAACACTCGTAACAAACCAACAGAGTGTCCGTTTGACACACCGTCGGTGGAGTTTGGACCCCTTTTGGGAAATGGTACCCTAGGAATATTATATTTGTCCTGAACGAGCTAGTCCGGACTGAGATGCGATAACCCCTGTTTCACAAAAAGGGGTGTTACTAACAGAACGTGCGTCCGATCGACACACCGTCTGTCGCATAATAACCCTTGGGACAAGGCGGTACATTGGATATACTCTAATTGAGTTTTTATGGGGTTTGAAATGCGCCTTTGGTGGGACCAGACTTGAATCTAAAAGGGACCTTTTTACAAAATAGCCAAATCTCATAGATCAGGCATCCAATCGACATGACGTCTATCATGTTGTGACTCCTATGACGTGGTAGTCCATTGGGTAATTTTTTTCAGGACTTCGTACATGTTGAAATATGACATATGTCTTTAGGAGAATACTATTCTAGATATTAGGCATGCTATGTGCTGGGATCCAGTGGGTGGTTGTGACAAGAATAAGAAGAGCGACCAATACGGGTCAGCATCAGAAACTCCAGAGTGAGATGATCTAGCTATATGACTAATCATCCCTACCTCTGTACCATCGATCTATACAGGTCATCACCAACAACTAATACAGGTCAGCACTAGGGACCAATACTGGTCAGCTCCAAAGACCAACACGGGTTAGCACCGGCAACCAATACAAGTCATCATCCATCTACCAATACGGGTCATCATACAGTGACCTATATGGTTCAGTAGTTTTTAATCTATAGATTGGATGATCTAGCTTTAGGACTATTCATCACTATCCCAGTATCCTTTAAGTTACACTGTTAGAGTGAGTTGTCACTTTTTCTTTGTGCTTCATGATTTAGATCGCGATTTTTATTATTTTATCTATGGATTACTAAGTGACCATCAAGGGTCTCAGGGTCCCCTACTGAGTTGTTATACGCACCCCTGAATGGGCTCCTGCCACACGGGTGTGTCTGGTGCAGACATCTAACGCACTGAGGAAGACATTGGTCGTTCAGTACATGGAGGAGCTTGGTGTGACATGAGCAGTCGAGATCATCTTCTTCAACTTCAAACTTGCAGCTACAACCCTCCAGGTAGAGCTCCAGAGATGATGTGATAGTTGTTTTACATTTTTTCAGTTTCTAGGGCTTGTATTCTGGCCCACTATTTTCATTTTATAGTTGTACTCGTGGTTGTGCTTTACTCGCATGGCTATACCTTACTTGTGTTGTCTATTTACTTAAGTTACCCCTTTTGAGTGTGTACATATCTCAAAGGAAATTCCTTCCCTATTTGGAAAAATACTTCTGGTTCTAGTCCCCAACCCATAGACTATGGAAGTTGAGAATGGGGTAGTCACGTCCAAGCCCCGTGGGACTGGTCATAATAGAGTTTTATCATAGGGCGCTCAGTTCTACCAGAAGAACTAAGAGTATCCATATAATGATGAAATGGTGAAAGAGGCTTGAGTTCCGTTTTTAGTATTGGGAGTCTAGTGTTTGTGCAACGAGCAATGTATCCATACAGTAAGAACCTGAATTCTGTTTTCTCTATCGGTTCATGAAAAAAATAGTTTCTAGTCTTATCAATATATTTATTGGTCTTTCTTGAGTTAGCTCACAAGTTATTTCTTATTGAACATGGCACATCAGTTTATTAAAATATGCCTCCACAAAGACAGAAATCCATGATTCCGGTTAGATATTGCGACAATGGCCCACAGAGTCACGAGGCATCGGTAAAAGGGCCACTCACAATGATGGCACATTTAGGTGGTGTACCAACAGCCCCACCACCCATTGAGAAGAAAGTGCTACCAATGGATTATGCACACTGGCTGAGCACATTGTATGAGTTCTATAGACAGATGACTCTTAGGTTTCAAGTCTAGATGGAACCTTAGGAAGTACAAGACTGGCTTGAGGCGGTTTCCTCGGTATTTCGTTTAATAGAGACACCTGCCGAGCAGATGGTGATCTTGGCCACTAGAATACTTCATGTCTTGGAAGGATGATGGGGGGGTCTCGACGCTACAGATGTATAAGGAGTTGACCCTCACCTAGCCAAACATTTAGATCCATATCAGGGGAGGAGTTTATAACAATGACACTATGCTTTGTGCGTATTCAAGAGTTGTTGTATCTACAACGGGGCATCTATACTATGGATCAGTACTCAGTGAAATTTACTGACCTCTCCTGATACTCCACCAAAATGGTACGGGACCCTTACTTCAAGGAATAGACCTTCGAACAAAGGCTCAAATGAGAGATCAGATCTATCAGAGATTCTCTCAGCATCCCAATGCAGGCTGGGGTGATAGGACGAGCTTTGATGATGGAGAGCTTCCTTTCCGAGCATGAACCATCAGTGAGTGCTCAAACAGGATGATAGGTAGTAGAGTCATCTTCTACTGGCAGTAGAAAAATGACACAGAAGCCCAATCGAGTTAGTCTTTCTAGAGTGTGTATAGGGGATCATGGGTCAGAGGTGTGAGGCTCAAGAGTTTGATGGAACCACCTGCGACACATGTTTTTTTTCTACTGGGGAAACTGTCACAGTGCCCATGACTTTTCGACTCCCCCACAGATGATCAAAATATAGTGGACGGTTCACTGAGGCAGTGGCTGTGTTAGGAGATGAGCGTCATCCAGGTGGCAGACGAGGAAGGGGAGAAGTACGTGCAATGGGAGGCGGTCGGGGTCACCAAGAACTACCACCACCACCCTAGGTGAGCCGCCCCAATATCAGGGAGTTGGTGGATAGGGATAGACCTAAGTAAAGGAAATTGAGGCTCATGATCCTAACACCCCTATGATGATACAGGGTATGATATAAATCATCTATACACTAGTACCAGTGCTTATCAACACATGTTCTATTCATTCCTTCTATTCCACAGATTTAGTTTGAGACTCTTAAATTATGATTGATCTATTAGATCAATTTTTTTTGGATACTTCTAAAGGTGGAGAATCAGTAGTCACACACTGGTTCCGATAGCATGATCATAATATCGGAGGAGATATTTTTAGATGGGATATTCTAGTCGTTGCGTTGAAGCCTAACAAAATCATTCTAGGAATTGACTGGCTATTAGATATTCACACACAGATTGACTACTATAGATGTACAATGCGATGTGCGTGGAATGATGGAAGCTCGTTTTTGATTATTGGTGATATGGAAAATAGAGCATCACGAGATGGACTTGGGCTCATGAGGGTGCAGCTGATTACATATTAGCTGGCTTGCATGACCTTTGACATAGTGGATGAGGCGAGTCCACAGTTCCCAGTGGGGCTAGATGCTTATGAGGACATCTTTCCAGAAGCTGTCCAGGACTACCTCCTCGTAGATTGGTGGACATTTTCATTGAATTGTACCCTGGAACAAAACTGATATCTACACCAGAATATCATATGGATCCTACAGAGCTCCAGGAGATAAGGGTATAGTTGGAGGAAATACAGAAGAAGGTATTCAAATGTTCTAATGTTTCTCCATGGTCAACCCAGGTGTTGTTTTACAAGAAGGAAGATGGAAGTTTGAGGATATGTGTGGACATCTAGTTCTTAAACTAAGTGACCTTAAATAACAAGAATACTCTTCCATGGATTGATGATCTATTTTATTAGTTTATGTGATCAAAGTGGTTCTCAATGATAGACATCAAATTAGTGTGTCATCAGCTCAAGGTACGGGGCGAGGATGTACCAATGACATCCTTCAAATGTTGGTATGGACTTTACAAGTTCGTGGGGATGTATTTCGGCATAAAAAATCCTCCAGTAGTATTCATGGGTCTCATTAATAGTATCTTCCCACCATACCTTGATCTCTTCATGGTGGTCTTCATCGAATAAATCTCAGTGTACTCAGCGTGTGAGCAATAGCTTGGTGTATTCTTTAGGATAGTTCTGGACACACTCCGGGTCACCAGTTATATGGGAATCTCTTTATGTGTGTGTTCTCAATACAGAAGGTCTAATTCGAGGGACACATCATATCATATGATGGAAATCCGGTGGATCCATCAAAGATTGATGAAATACTTTCTTAGGATCCACACATGAGTGTTACTATGGTGCAGATCTTCCTTGGATTAACATGCTACTATCAGAGGTTCATACCCAATTTCTCCAAAGTATTAGCACCTATTACTGCCTCGACAATGAAGGGGAAACTTGTCATGTGGTCAGGGAAATTACAGTAGAGCCTTCAATAGATGAGGTAGAGCATGACCATCTGTCCCATTCTAAGGTTGTTGTTGGAGGACACTAATTACATGGTTTAATGTGATGCATCTGGGACCAGACTCTAGTTGCATCCTGATGCAGGATGATGTAGTTATTTCTTATAGCTCACGACAGCTAAGGCCTCATGATCAGAATTATGATACTCACAACATGGATTTGGAAGAATTATTCTTCGCACTGAAGATATCGTGACACTAATTAATGGTTGATAGATTCATTGTTTACTCATACCAAAAGAGTCTCAGATATATCATCATAAGAAATATATTAATCATATAAATAGACAATGGATAGATTTCCTCCAGGACTATGAATTTGAGATACTCTATACTCCTTGGAAGGGGAATGTAGTGGAAGATGCACTTAGCCGTAGATCGAGTTCACAGCTACAGAACAAGGCTTCAGAGTAGTTATCCTCGCATAAGATATCCTACATGGATAGAGATGAGACAGTCTACCTCCAGCCAATGGTAGTTTCCACTCAACTCCTTTAGCTTGTCTGGTAGGCGCAACTCAGAAACAATAGTTGTGAGACTACCAGTGATCAGATATCCTCAGGCCATGCACCTGCCAGATATTTTGATATTGGGGAGAACTCTATCCTTTTAAAAGGACATACAACTGTACCAGTGGTGCTACAAGAGGAGGAGCTGAAGGGAGTTCCATAAATCCCCCTTAAATATAAATCCAGTCTTTATGAAGATGAATCGTGACCTACAGTGTCAGTACTGGTGGCCATGGATGATGAATGATATGGAGGTGTTTGTTTCTAGATTCCTCACATGTTAGCAAGCGATGGACGAGCACTAAGTACCAGTGGGATTGGCCCAACCCCATGAGACACTAGTGTGAATGTGGGAAGAGATATCCATGGACATTGTGATGGGGTTACCACATACGTCCTCGGGGCACGATACCATCTCGGTGATCATTGACCAACTCACAAAGTCGGCCCACTTCGTTTCTATTCAAGATAATGGTTCGGTAGAGAGCTTTGTACATCTCTACTTTCAAGAGATCGTGCGACTTGAAAGGGTGTCTACGACGATATTCACAGACCATGACACACGCTTAACATCTTAGTTATTTAAGGGATTACAAGAGGCCTTCAAGACTTAGCTTTACATGAGAAAAAATTTTCACCAGAAGACATATGATCAGAGTGAGAGGACCGTCAAGTCCATCCATGGCATTCTTCGTGCATGTGTCCGAGAATTTTGTTCCATTTTGGAAGACCACATACCCTTGGTGGAGTTCGCGTACAACAACTACTATCACTCCAAAATTGGTATGGCCCCTTTTGAGGAATTTTATAGATGTCCATACAGACCACCCATGTTCTAGACTTATTTAGGAGTGCCAACTCTCATGGGAACAAAGATGGTAAATGCTACCACTGAGAAGTTGTAGATAATTTGGGGGTAGATGAAGATTTCACAGAGTAGACATAAGTCCTATACTGATTGGGGATGGATACCACTAGAAATCAAGGAGGGGGACCAGATATTCATGTGAGTCTCCCCTCAACATAGACTATGGATATTTGGCTGAGGTGGAAAAGTCACACCGAGGTTTATCAGACCATTCATGATACTTTGGAGGATTGGGATGGTGGCATACCATTTAGCTCTACCACCACAATTGGAGAGGGTGCATAATGTCTTCCACATTTCCTAGCTGAGATGTTACATTCATGACCCATATCATGTCATCGACCATGGCGAGGTGGAGGTTGATGACATGGATAATTTTGCGGAGTACCCAGTAGAGATTGAGGTTTGACAGGAGTGGATTCTTCGTGGGAGTTTGAAACCTATATTGCACATTCTGTGGAAGCACGAGAATCTCTAGGAGAGCACATGGGAGTGAGAGGCTCATATGTGTTTCCATTACCCTTCTTCTGTTTTCTATCCTTTTTGGCATTCAGGGAAGTAAATCAGAAAGGATGGGAGAATCTCAAGACTTGAAAAATTCCATTTAATTTTATAAATATTTGGGTTTATTAAATGTATGTTAAATTTGACAGTGCGTGATTCTGAGGCCTGGTGTGCCTGGAATGAATTTGTAAACATTATTTAGGTACATTAAATTATGACACATGAGAAATATTCTATCTTTTTCACCAGTGGTCAGAATTGAGATCCAAGAGAACCGTTCAATACCGAGCACCATTATTCACATAAGAGAAGCTTCACTAATGCCGTAGTTGGTCTGGAGAAAAATATAGATTTCGGAATTTTTAATGAATAATAAAATAACATTTAATTGTTCATTTATTTTTATTTTTCTCCAATAGATGAGTGGAAACGGTGTGACATGTGACTTCTCAATCCATTTAATGTCTTGACTCATCAACTGTGTAACTCCGCTGTTGTGAATTAAAATAGGATTATTAATTCATTCAATGAACCTCATAAATTCTTCAACGTGTTACTCACCTTTCCCCCTCCTATTTATGTGACGCACTAGGTGGAGTCTTGAAATGACCTCTAAAAGTGGGGAACCTCTAGAAGAGTGATGCGACATCATCCATCGATGGAGATGGAAGCTTGGGGAGTAGTGATCCAGGACCGATGAAACACTGATGGATTTCTGCCTCAATGAAGAATGGAAAATGACAGCGGAGAACCAACTGGAGGAAGTGATCATATTTAGCATGTGGTGCCAAGCGCCACAAAAACATGAACCGATGTCAATGATGAAGGAGGTTCTGTCGAACATCATCAACAGACGTCTCATCCATGATAGATGATTATGTTTGAATGTGGTTTAACATTATTGAATGGTGATAATGAATTTTATTTCTTGTTATAATGTCAACGTGGAGGGCGCATGCCCAACGAAGAAGGCCCAAACCCTCCACTGCTTTGTTTTTCATTTAATTCTTCAGGGATGGTTTTACCAATATGACAGCAATGCACGACAGATGGTTACGCTATGACAACCACAGTCTGAGAGGCTTATAGGCACATACATAACTAAGAGTGGGACACTAGAGCACAATCGGTGGCACCTAGAAAAAATTGTCAGTGAGCCATGTTTGCGGCAGCCGGTGGTGGCTGGTGGAGGCCCGCAGAAACCAGTCGTGGGAGGTATGGAGGCAGTGCACCATCGCATGACGTGATGGCCAAATCCAGCCAGCATGAGTCGGAAGTGTGGGGGAAGGGAGGTGTGTCCCCAGGCCATGCCGTGTCGGCTAGAGACTGGTCAGCCATATGGCCGACCATTTCACGCAATGGGATGCACCACACCATCCAGATGAAATGGCCCCGCATCCACGGGGCCAGCTGGAGAAACATCCCACCATTAGACGGACAAGGCCGGATGCGGCCCAGCTGAACATCCCGGACCCATGGCCCATCGGCCTAGCGTATGTTGCTTGAGACCCACATGGAAGGCCAAGTCAAACTTGTCCAGGCCCCACAAACCATTCGGGCCAAACATGTTGAAATGGACCTAGTGAACCTAGCCGACCCATAATGGGCCAGACCCGGGCAGGGTCAGGTAGACCCTAGGACCCATTACGTTGGGCCGGACTAATCGAGTCAGACCGGGCCGAGATCCAACCGTCCTCAAAATAAAGAAGGCCCTGTAACTGATGAACTAAATTTCCGTTTTACGTGCCTTCAGTGGAATTCTCACCCATTTTGGGATATAATCCTTTTGTCATATTCTTATGGGCCCGATCAAGCCGGGCCCGACTGAGGTGTGATTACCCTCATTTCACAGAAAAGGGTGTAACTAACTGATGAGATGTCTGATCAACATGTTGTCTATCAAGTTGGGACCCCTATGATGGGACAGTCCTTTAGATTTTCTTTTTTTGGGACTTTGTACTGGTTGAAATATGACCGATGAATTGAGAGGAATAATCTTCCAGAGAAAATCTGTGCTACATGCGGGAATCTAGTGGTTGACTGTGATATGAAGAAGAAGAGTGACCAATATGGGTTTTCATCACAGACTCCGGATTGGGATGATCTAGTTGTATGATAAATCATCACTACCTATGTACCATGGACCAATATGTGTCAACACCAGTGACAGATACGGGTCAGAACCAACGACCAATATGGTCCATCACTAGTGACCAATACGATTCAGCACTAGGGGCCACTACAGGTTAGAATTTAGAGACCAATTGGAGTCAGCATAGATTGAACTATACGGGTCAAGAGTAGTATTACTATGGATAGGATGAACTATCTTTATGAGTATTCATCCCAATCCCAGTATCCATGAATCTATATCGTTAGAGTGAACTGGCTCTTTTTCTGTGTGCATCATTATTTAGATCACGCTTGTGGTGTTTTCCTTCGTGGATTTTTGAGAGACCTTCGGGGGTCTCAGGGGTCCGTTCTGAGTTATTATTCTCACCCCAAATGGGCTCTTCCTGCACGTGGGAGTTTGATGCAGTCTATTGACACTCTGAGGTATACTTTGGAGGTTCGATATTTGGTGGAGCTTGGTGCGATGGAAGCACTTGAGATCATCTTCTTTGAATTTTGACATACAACTACAACCCTCCAGGTAGAGCTCCAGGGAAGATTTGATAGTTGTTTAAAATTATTTTAGTTTCTAGTGCTTCTATTCTAGCCCACTGTTTTCAGTTCACATATGTACTTTTGGTTTTACAATACTCTCACGGTTATACCTTACTCTTTTGGTTATTTACTTCAGTTTCCCCTTTTGAGTGTGTACAGATCTATAAGGCAATGCCTTCCCTTTCCACGAAAACCATTAGGTGAAAGTACCCAAACACTGGCCTATAGAAGACAGGCTTTGGGTAGTCATGTCCAGGCCCCGTGGGATTGGTTTTGACAATAAATTCTCATTATGGAGTTCTTTTGTGCATACCAAAATGAGATATCTAAAAAAGAGGTAATCGTTTTATCACAACCTTCAATATTATTTTCTTCTTCGATATCATATTATTATATTTTTCCCATAGTAAAGTAATAAATATATTATATTCTAAATTATGAGATGTTATTATAATTATGGGACAATCTTATACCTCCTTTTATCCATCTGAGCAATAACAATACCACTATGCATGCACACATAGGACTTAACATCTCTATATTGTGGTGTAATTGTTATTCAACAATACTTAATTTTTATGGGTATATTACTGAGAATAATGAAATTAAATAATGAATATAACATAATTTAATTTGTTACAATTCACATACCATCCAATTATATACTATTTAACCATCAAGGGAAAGATATCATCACTCATGTGTTTGTACATCTTACCATCTCCACGACGCAATGAGATTCATTCTCCACATTAACCATTCAAAGATTATTATAGGGAATATATATTAAATAAAAATAAAGTATATTACATAATAATTATATTTTATTTAAATATATATATATGTTATTTAATTTCATCTATTCAATTAAATGAGTAAACATAAACAACGTTCATGTGTACGTACGACCCACTTTTTCCATGAACTATGTATTCCATTTAATTTATCTGTATATTATATATATTTATATAATAAATATATAAGATATATAAATAATGTTTTAAATTATAGGAGTAATTACATTATGATCAATGTAATAATATCATGATTAAAAAGTCAGAACATTTACAATAAATAAAACGATTATTACCCAAAACGTTGTTATAACATGGAATTAATATATGAACATGTAATATAAAGTCATAATTGAATCATTTATGATGTCATAAATATTTTTATGGTAATTTTACAAGTAAATAACATGTTCAAACACCCTATACACGAGTTTCTGATAGATACAGATTAAATCAGACCTAAGGTAAGGGATAATTTTGCAATCCTGTTATTTTCTGACATTGTTTTTACGTAAGTATTTAAATGGTTATATTTATCATCCACATCTACATTTAAAAAATATATATTCTTATTTCTATTCATATACTATGGTTTAAAGATAATTTTATTCACTGGTTAATTTTTATTAGACGTTATGGACGATTTTTGTTTTTTTCATATGAGGTACATTCTACCATTCCAAGCAAGAGTACAAGAAGAATTTTTTTTAACATATACAACGTGAATGTATTTTACCATCTACATAACACCATATTTACATGAAGCTTTCTCTAAATTATTTCAATTTTTTATTAAAATAAATTATTTTATTTTAAAATTTCATAACATTTCGGGAATGGAAAACATTTCTTTGAAGAAGAAATGTTATTTTCCAAAAGAATTAAGCTCAACTGTTTTGTTAAAATTATTTTCCATCGAGGGGGACATAGGGTTTTGTTCATATGGAAATAATTACTTTTATTTTAGTTTTTTTTGTGATGGAATTATTTTTATGAAATCCACTTATATAATATATATTATATTATTATAGAATGATTTTTAAGAAATCCAATTTTATTTCATGGGTTATGCAATGATGAATGATATATGTTTTTGTGGAACATTTAAGAATGATTTAATTATGAGATGTGTGGGATCTATATCTACCTCCAATGCATTAGGTTATGATTTATATCTCATTATATAGATTTGAATGTAACATCATGTAAATCTGGTTCAATAATATAGGGTAGGAACAATAGGTAAATAATTCAGTAATACATGGATGGAACGACATGTAAACCCAATTCAGTAATGGAAATTCTCAACTATGATGGTTTTGGTAGAATTTACATGGACTCTATGGAAATCATATTATGCGCTTATTTTTTCCACAATTTCATGTTTTATACCAATGCTATTTTATCATGGTAAATACTCTATAATGATCTATGCCTTACTTACTGCCAACATTATTTCATGACTCAAGATTTTTAAATTTAAACATTATGATCATGTTTTTACACACTTATGTATATGGTTTGTTTTATATTCATCATGATTACCCTTACTAAGAATTTGAGATCAATATTTTTATGTTTTAATTTTTTCTTTATATAATTAAATGTTTTAGGTAGGAAAACTAAAAGGGGAATATCTTTATGAGGGATGATGAAGATCTTTCATCAAGTAAGAAGATTATGTTTAAATATTCCAAATAAACATAAATAATTTTGACTTTGGGAATCTATTTTTGTAAAGTATTATGTATTCCATAAAATAAATTTAATTTCAATGCATGTTATGCCAGGGTCGCTATATCTGGTATTAGATAAAAGGTATTTTCAACCTTTGGAATCTAGGATGCGAAAACATTATTGAGATCCTAAGATAAATTTATAAGGTATGTCTAGGGATGTACCTAAGGGTATGTCTAACTATATTTAATAGTCCTATTATTTTGGTAATGATCATTAATAATATAGTATTAAACCAAAAATGCTAGATATTGAATGTAATCCCCCTTTATTATATTGTTTTCCAAGTATGATTTTTGCATCTTACACTATTATTTTTGGGTTTCAGACAATGGATGAAACCGAAGGGAACCACGTTAATGCTGGAATTGATGAGAAAGGAAACTATTTTCCTCCTAAACAACCAAATGTTATGCGATCCTGAATAAAGAATCTTGTTTCTATGACCTCAAATCATACTACACTTCTAAATGACAAAAGGTGGAACAACGTTATATTGAATCATTCTTAATGAACCATCCACTTTATATTAGTGGAACAACAAATACATCAGTTTCTGAGAAATGGATTTTTACAATTAAAATGGTAAATTTCATTCTCTTATGTTCAGGATTTGAAATGTATATATTTGGATATTATTGGTTGGACGGTAAAGTGAATCTATTGTGGGACATTATCTAGAATATGAGGAAAAAATTTAAAATTGACTCCATGGATTGGGATGAGTTAATGAAATTATTTTTCAGTAATTACCTTCCTCATAATATTTTTATAAAAATGTATATTGTTGTTTTTAATCTATATCTTGGTTATGAAAAGAAAAAAGGATATAACAAAAAGGATACTATAAAAATTATGGAGAAAAGATGATTAGATTTTACTTATGCTAAATCTGTGGAAGGAAAAATAGAGGAAATTGTCTTAATGGAAATAAAAAATGATTTGTGTGTGGGAAAGAAGTTCATCGAGAATGTTACTGCAAAAGTGATGAGAATAAATAGAAATATCTAAAGAGTTCACCTCCCATAAATCATGGTTTCAAGTGTAAGGAAAAGAGTAATTATTCTAACCAATGCCCATATATTAGGGTAATGGATGATTATCGATGTCAACAACCATTTAAGTCTAAAGACAAAGGCCAATCACATGAAATAACTATTGGAGATGTGACTATGACAAAAACATGGTGGAATGATTATGTGTTTATATATTGAGATTCGAAAATAATGTTATGTAATCTTTTGTATAGTATTATGGAATATTTGAATATTTATGTATTAGTCCAGTTTGGTTTTCCATAAGTATATGGTATCAATAACCCCAAAAGGTGATTGAAATATTTTTTGAAATAAAATGATATGTGCATAATGAAGGAATAAGAAGATAATGATAAGTTTGATAGTATTAATGACGTCATGACTAATACAAGGAAAAAAGTGATATCATGGTTTGAGTATATATATTTTTTGATTGTTGAAAGAGTTATTTTTGTTAGGTTGAATTTTTTTACTATTTTTTCATAGTAATTCCTGTTATTATAATTTTTTAAGAGAATACATTACTAAGGTATCCTCATGATTGTAATGTGAACACCATGAACTGCCTAATGAGATATGGGAGACAAAAGATAAGTCAATTTAGATAAACCTCTTCTAATGTTTTATATTATCAATTTTTGGAAGGATTGTTATGTTACACATTTATGGATAGAATAATTTATTTCTGGTTGATGTTTTTAGATTAATTTATTATATCACTATAGGTGTAATTATTCCTAATTTATCACATGTGCTAACCTTTTGTTGGGAAAGATGGATTGAACTATCATTCTATTGCATAATATGCAAACACTTCAATAATGAAAAATAAAACATAATTTAATTATATAAGAGATGATGTGTAAATTGTCAAGGAATGGCCAACATTGAGATTGTACTAAAATCAAGTACGTATTACTTTTCATGTTAATTGACTTTAGGAAAATGATCTTGAAAACCAATAAGGTTATCATAGTACCCTAATATCCAATGAATCATATGGTCCTTTAAATAATAATAGATTTATGTATTTGTCATTGATAAATTTCTCCAACATTGTTCTCTATCACTATCCATCATTACAGGACGGTTAGATTTCTCTTACATATCCATGTTTTCCCTTCCCACCAATGTTTTTATATGTGGAATCCCAATGATGAGTTACTTTGGATAAACATTATGTTTCAAGATTTACTTTTTAAAATGATTTATTATTATTCCTTTTTATGATATGGGTTTCTTTGAAAGAAAAATTCATGAAGTAAACCTTTTATAACCCTGACTAATTTTGAGGGAGAAATTCATTTTAGGGGGTATAATGTAACAACATGGGATTTGATGGGATAGATTCATTTCAATTTTTTTTGAATTATGTTGTAAACTACACTAATATTATCTTTCTCTATACGCAACACCATATTATCCTGTAGTATACACAACACTATACTTGTCTTGTGTTACAGACAATTTCATGTTCGTTTGATAGAATTCATTTCATGAAACATTGAGTATAGATTTTGTTTAATGTATAAAATATCTATGTTTTGATTATTTTATAAACAGCAGTAAAGTAATCTTTCCCTAAACACAACACTTTCATGGATTGTGTTACATGCAACTGCATCCTACCTCGATAGCTTGCGATGTACACAATACCGATTTTCTCTAAACAAAAATATATTATTAAAATAATAAACAAACTAGATTTTATGAATATTATTTACCACAATATGAATTGTACATGACATTTAAATTCATCCTATATATTTTCTAAAATAATATTTAATAACATATTATATTTTATAGATAAAAGTTGAATTTTCTATAAAATGTAATTTTTCCATCTTTTGATGGCACACCAATTTTAAATCGACTTTTTAACCCTTTTATTTTTATATTTTACAAAATAAACATATTCATTGGAATAGGGACCTAAAAATTTTACTTGAATGAAATTTTGGTATTTTTCTAATGAAATTCATGTTTTGATGAATAATGAAAATTTCAGCATTTTAATTGAAAAATAAAATTTCATCTAGTTTATTTATATAGTCAGATTATATTTTTAATTGGTTTTAATGTTTTATTGGATTATTTTATTATTAATTAATAAAAAATTTGGTCATTATATTTAATTACACAATTTAATTCGACATATACACATGACAATCTTTTGATATGTTTTTACTTCTTCTAAAACCACTTTTTGGTTTTAACAACATGAATTAATTTTAAATTAATTTCATACAATAATGTGTTATGACTTATGAAAAATAGATTCCCAATTTTTAATTAGTAGGTCCAAATTATTTTAATAAGTTACTTTTATTTTTTTGGATATTATGAGTAGTAACTAAGGTAATTTTAATTTAAAACATCTAATGGAAAATCAGGTAAATTAGGGTAACTAACTTTATGATAAAGATAATAAAATTACCATAACACCTAACAAAATAATATTGTATGAATTAAAGTAGAACAATATCAACTAATGGTTAGAATTGATTCATTAAATAGACTTTTATTCATGAATTTTATGTAATTATAATTAAAACAGAAGATGGTGATAACATGTCACACTCATATATCTTGTAAGTATAAGAATTTTAATATATTGATAAACATCATAAAACATAGAACCAAAATAGTATACAAAAATATAATGAAATTATCTTTATCAAGTGAATTTATTTATACATTTTAGAGACTATATAGTTACCATTAATTATGACACAATAGTGATGTAGAAAGTATTTTATTAATAGAAATATCAAATTAATTGTTTATCTTTTAAAGGAATATGTTCAAGGTAAAAACGTGCAAGATGCCTCTGAAAATGAATTTTTGGTTGAGGTGCCTTAATTGTTTATCATTTAAAGTAATATAATATTTTTTTAAATGGGCATTCATGAAATTTATTTTTTATGATGGATTTATTATAAGGGATAACATTCATATCAATATTATGATGTTATTTTTATTGCATATTGTAGTGTCATTTATAATTTAATATACAGATATACATATAAAAGTATTAATATATTTTATATATAAAAATTTAATTATACATATAAATATGTAAACATATTTACATATTAAATATATTTCAAAATATATTATACATATGTAAATAATATATATATATATATTATTTAATGAATATAAAAAATATATTTAAATATATAGATATATTAATAAATATAAAATAATTCATAAATATATAATTACTTGAATGTATGTTAAAAAATATATTTATAAATAATTTATTATTTATTAATAAATCAATATACATTAAAATTTAATACAATACATATACAAATTTTAATATATTCATTTTTATTAGTAAATATACATATAAATAATCGTATAAAAATATAAACATTTTATATTAATATTGTAGAAAAACATAGTTAATGTAAATGTACATAAATATTAATAAATTATTTAAATACAAAAAACATGAACAAAAAATGTGTATATATAAATATAAAATTATATAAAAATATTTAAATATATATCTAAAAACATAAACATGTTTTATAAATTTATTTAAAAAATATATAATTATATAGAATTATAAAACTATATCATTAAACACAATTATATAATCATATATAATTATGGATATAATTATTTTGATTAATATATAAATAAAAAATTCGTATATAAATATATATAGATATAAATTAATATATAATAAAATATAGATGAATGAAAGATAGACCAGTTTTAACTGAATTCTCTTTGTAGTAGGATGTACCATGCTTGAATCCATGCATGAAAGACTAATCATAGAGGGGAGAGGACTAGATATAATACATATTAAATTTAAAGACAATAATTTCACCAAATATATATGAAATTCATTCTATTTTATATCGTACGACATACATTAATAATAAATTGTTAATATTATGGTTTTAGAAAATTAATTATTGATATTTAAAATTGAATATATTATTGTTTTAAATATTAAATTGTATTATGATTTGTTGTTTGTATTTAAGATAGGTTGGGGAATTAAATGGTAAAGGGAAATTAAAGGTATTTTTTGAATATGTTTTATTATTTTTTTATAAAAAACATGTAGATAATTTCTTCTAATATTCCTTAAATGACGCATCGCTGATTCCATCATCGCTCTCATGTGCCACCTTTGGACTGAATCAATGACAAGGAAAATGTCTTGGGGAGACGCCACCATTCCCTCAACTCCCTATAAAAGCAAACCCCCCTTCTCCCTACATCAATTTTCCTCCATCTCTCATCAATCTTCTACTTCTCGCTCTTAAAAATCCTTTTCCGTGCAGTGAAGTCAGTGGTCCAAAAGAAGGACATGTTTTTTTGTAAATAATCATTTTTAGGTATTTTTTATTTAATTTAATTTTTTTTATTTATTTAGCTGAATTCTTTTTATTTCTAAATATTTCATTTTTTAGTAGTTTATTTTGTTCTGATTATATAGTTTATTAGGATGTCTAATAAGTTATATATAGTTTGGGATAATAACTATTATTGGTAATGATGAAGTATAGATTAAATTTCTATTTTGTATAGAATAATATAGTATTAGATATTGTGAAATTTTTGTAGGAGAATGATTATGTGATTATCTATGTTATCAAATCCCTGTCTCGATACAAACAAGTGGATGTGGCTCAGCACAGATGTACATAGGGGTAATACCAAAAAACACTAGTTTGAGATAGAATCAAATGGGAACTAGTGCATGACAAAGGGCTTTCCTCCACTCGAGTTCTGATACTCCCAGGGGATATGCTAATGACAATTCATATTTTCATTATAAACTACTAAAATACCTATAAAATAAAAATCAATTCAACACATTTATCAATGATAAAATGGTAATTATGATTTTATAGAATGAAATGGACAAGGACAAAGGCATTAAAGAAAGATAGTTTTTATTATTAATTGAATTATTTTTTGACAGTTTAAAAGGTTTAATTTATTAAGTACTTTAATTATTTATAAATAATATAGAAATAAAACTTATTATTAGTCAAGATTAATTATAGATTAATTAATGATATCATAGGATTAAAAATTATTACATATAATTAGTTAATAATAATTAACTAATAAATATCATATGATAAATAAATAAATAATAAATAATTAAAAAACCAACTAAAAATGATTAAAAAGTGATTAAAGAATGATTTATTGTTTAGAAACTATACTAGTGAACATTAATATCATTATTTTATATATAAAAATATGTTCTAAAATTTTAGTATCAAAAATATTGTGTAGTTTAGAAATAATATTTTTTATTAGTAATTATTAATTATAGATTAATTACTAAATAACATTGGATTAAAATATGAATACATGTAATGAGTATCTAATAATACTCATCAATGATAAAATGAAAATTATTATTATATATACATAAATGGAGAAGAATAGACTTATTAAATCACACATGAATGTTTTACAAAATACATGAAATACAAGGGAATTTTTCAATTAAACATGGTTTTGATGAGATGAGTGTGTCTTCATAAGTGAGGTATGATCCAGATTATTTTTATTTTGTAGATTAATGACATAATATAATGACATTCACTTAATATGATATGTTCATACTTTTATAATTTGTTATTAAGCTATAAAATAAAAATTAGTTAGGTCTCACCTAACTTTTAAAGTTATCCTCACATCATCCAAACAATGTTTTGTTGAATAATGATGGTATTTATTATATGTTGTCAAACATTCATGTGTTAGTTTATGTGTTTCTTCTTCTCTATTATAGATTAATTTATGAATCATTAACTACGGATTAACTAATGAATAACTTAGTAATGATTAACTAGTGATTGAAAAATTAGTAACAAAGTAAAAAATATATAAATAAACATTAGTATCATAGTTTTGGATGTTAAGAAATGTTTTAAATTTCTTGTATCAAAAGGATTATATAGAATAAATATAATAGTTATTGTTAGAAATAATTAATTATAGATTTATTAATTAGGAACATAGGATTAAGAAACGAATCCATATAATGATTAGAAGATGATACTTATGATCATATATTGTTAAATGTAGAAGAACAAAAACATGAAAACCCCATAAATAATTTATAACATACAATTAATTAATTGAAATTTTTAATAGAATGTGGTTTTTATTAGATGAATCTAACTTTTTACATGAGGTAAAATCCATGTTCTTTCTAATTGGCATCTTAATAACATCTTCAAATTTTATTCAGTTCAATTTTCAACGTTCAAAAGTTTTTGGCCTTCTAATTAATCTATGACGACATATAAGATATGTCATTATAAGGTAGAAGTAAATTTTAAGATAAAAAATGAAGTACATAACTTTTGATGATTATATTAATCTTCCAATTATTTGTAATATGGATTTTACCTCATATCCGATGTGAGACTCATCCCATCAAAAGTAAATTTTATTCGAAAATGTTAATGAATTTATTATATGTTATAAACCAATCATGTGTTATTTAATTTTTTTGTTCTTCTTAATTTCACATTATTTGATCATAGATGTCATTTTATCAATGATAAATAAACTAATTTTATGATTCCACTTCTTTTTACCTCGGTTTCCAAAACATTCTGTGACTTATACTCTAGTAATATTTTATATAGTGACACATTAATAGCATATTTTAGGGTATAAAAAGGAATCATAAAAATAAATTCTAATAAATATTATATGGGTAATGATCA